>JAOPSE010000018.1:33210243-36077778 GCA_029449295.1 Zea luxurians | reverse complement strand
TTCGTCGTCTTCCGGGACTTAGCCCGAGTCCGAGCCCTGGGGTCGGGTGAAGCGGAGCTTCCTATGGTGCCTTCGGCAGGGCCTGACTGCCTGTCAGTCTCACTCTGTCAAGTGGCACCGCAGTCGGAGTGGCGCAGGCGGCGCTGTCCTTCTGTCAGGCCGGTCAGTGGAGCGGGAAGTGACGGCGGTCACTTCGGCTCTGCCGGCTGGGGGGCGCGCGTCAGGATAAAGGTGTCAGGCCACCTTTGCATTAAATGCTCCTGCGACTTGGTCGGTCGGTGCGGCGATTTGGTCAGGGTTGCTTCTTAGCGAAGACAGGGCCTCGGGCGAGCCGGGAACACATTCGCCGTTGGAGGGGGGCCTCGGGCGAGACGGAGATCCTCCGGGGTCGGCTGCCCTTGTCCGAGGCTAGGCTCGGGCGAGGCGTGATCGAGTCCCTCGTATGGACCGATCCCTGACTTAATCGCACCCATCAGGCCTTTGCAGCTTTATGCTGATGGGGGTTACCAGCTGAGAATTAGGAGCCTTGAGGGTACCCCTAATTATGGTCCCCGACAAGTGGGTAAAAAGAAGTGATCAAGGGCACAACTTGCCTGGGACTTGAGATTCCAGGTACCAGGATGATCAAAAGGTGACTCGTAACCTCGCGCTAAACGTAGCAATACAAACAAATAGTGGTATAGGAAAAATTAACATTACACCAAACATAAGCACAAACTACATAATAATAATCTACACGTCGTAACGAGATCGTAGAAACAAGAACCACTAAATTCGGGGCTACGGCTATCGAGTTATGATTTTCCGAAGATCCACGTGATTAAGTATAGAATAGACTAAGTGCAACTGTTTAACCTATATTTCATGACAAAACAAAGTTACCAGATTATTATAAATATTTTGTGAGACTAATGTAACTAGAATGGATCAAAACGAAATTACGGTTATTGAGTTATGAATTTTTAAAGATTTAGTAGTGGTGTACAAAAGAAATTAAACACATAATTTTATCCTTAAGTTTCATAGTAAAATAAAGTTATTAGGAGATAAACAATATTAATATGAATTTATAGCAACTGAAATGGATCAAAAATAAGTTAAAATGAGTTAAATATGGATTAAACAAGTTTATGGAATTGTTTTTGTACTAAGAATCATTTTTAAATGTTATTTCTCTATTTCCTGGATTGCGCACCAAATTCTGGAAAGTGCAGGGACTGTTCTACAAGAATTCCCTAGACACAGAATGACCCGAGGTGGACGGCGGGTTAATTCGGAAAAAGCCGAGGGGCTCTTTTGTAAGACAGTCGTAGCGAAGGGGTATCGGCCATCGTGAGCCGCCCGATCATCTATGGACGGTTAGGATTAGGTTTCTTCTAAAAACAAACCGGTACACACCAGTTCTAATCTTAGCCATGTGATGGAGATTCAACGACCAAGATTTTATTAAGCGTGATGTGATCCAGTTCACCCAAATATGATCCAACGGCTACTGCCACTTCTATTCTTATCCATCCATCACCAGATTAGCGGCCCTGGTCCCATCTCCCCCACAAGACCGAGCAGAGCCGCGCACCCACGACAGCCCGCGGCGAACCATCGCCAGCGCAGGTCCCCCCGCTGAGCCAAGACTCCAAGCTCACAACTAATCAGTCCTATGCGAACTAGAGACGAGAGCGGACCATTTGGATAGCCTCTTACCTGGGATTATGACGCAGAACCCCGCGACCACGCACCACGGCAGAAGTTGTCCTCCGGCGAGCGATTGGTCGGCCCCTGCGGAGAATCGCCACCGGAGCGACCACGTTTATAGTCGCGGGGACTAATAGAAGTCCCACAACCAGAGCTGGTGCCACGAACGGCTCCACAGATGAGAGTCCATGGCGACAGCATGAATTCCCCCCGCGACGATGCCTATGCTGCCTACGACGAATTCCCCGGCGCGGGCACACCACGAACTTCAGGACCATGGCGCATCATCCAAAACCCCTCCAAGAATACCGCAAGGCACCGTGGTCAAGAATTGCAGCAGCGGTCGGCTTCTAGTTTCTCTCACATTCCTCTCTGCGGATGGTGGGTGCCCTCTTCTCTTCCCTCTATCTATTTTCTTGTCTTGGCACCGCGCATCTTGCCAGACGCCCGATGGCTTGGCGACGAAGACCCGTGCCCGGCACCTAGCAGTGGCGCGGATCAAGCAAGGAAGCGGTCAGGGATTTATATATCCCAGTAGGCAGATCCAAGGCCGCACGACATCCGTCGAGTCCGAGAAAAAGAAAAATACGACGGTGGTTATGGAGGCCATAGCTTGTTCAGGATTTGCGGAGGAGTTCGTTTGGCTCGAGCTATGGGCGAGATTCATGGGATACGGAGTTCGCTAGGGACATCCGCGTGATGCATGCGGTTTGTTGCGATGGAGGCGGTGCTGACCTCCGTATCCACATGCAAAATGGCCGGGCACACGCAACGGAGGGAGAGGCTGAGTAGGAAGCAAAGTTTGTTACCACCAGCTAGATTTGCATGTGCATGTGCATGGCGCATGACCCAGCAGGTAGGCTTAGTTTTTTTTATTTCCCGTTTTCAAAGTCTAATTAAATTTTAAGTTTGGTTTTGAAATACAAACTACATCTAAATGCACAAACAAAAGCTTCAATATGAATGCAAAAAAATATAATTTTTATTTATTGTTCTTCTCATGTATATAAATGCTTCTAACTTTGTATGTAATTTGGTAGTGTTTTTTTTGTAACCAATAGTCCACTCTAATACAGGAAGAGAATATCTTTGTTTGCTTAAATTCAAATCTAGTGTTTTGAATTCAAATCTACATTTGAACCATCTAGCTTTTCCTTTTATTTGTCTTAGGAGATTAATCTAAAAGGTGAGAAAAATCTTTATCCCAGACACTTGAAATTTTTAAATCTTTAGAAGGTTTCCTTAAATACCAAAATAGGACTTTAGGGTGTTACAAATTCTACCCCCCTTAACAGAAATCTCGTCCTCGAGATTAGTAAGAAAGGAATGTAGAAAGTCTTTATAGTTTACTTTTAGTTTCTAATTAATTTAAGAATAGGAAGTTTCTTGTTAGTTAGAAAGTGATTAGGAAAGCATGGGCGCCTATATGTATATCATTTTTATTATGTAGGATAAAAGATAGAGGGCAAGAATAGCCTGGGGTAAGATAGTTTATGGTGAGAAGAACTCCGTGTTGGATGGTAATGCCTTTGAAGATCGAGTTTGACTTCTATCCTCCCTTGACGAGGTTGATCTTTTCTTCTCCGGTCTTGAGCTCATTGATTCGAGGTTAGTGCATATTTGGGGAAATATGGTTAGAATAGTTATGGGTGAGATGGACTACATGATGTAGGTCAAAGGTTTGTTTGATGTTAGGTGGGGATAGACAGACTATGCAATTCTTCATGACTCTATTGGTTGGATCAGATCTCATGCATGTGGCTGAGTTGGTTTAAGGCACTAGTTTAGTTTTAAGTGCATGAGGGGTATTGCCTTATCTTTTGTACCATCATTAAGTAACTTACTCTAGATTAGATCATAATAGATTAGATAGAATCTAGATTAGGTTGGATATGACTGGATTAGACTAGTTAAGATCTAAATAATTTTTTTTGGATTAGCTCATGGTTGTTATTCTAGAGTGGGATAAATATGCTAATTAGGGCAAGATGAATCCATAAGGATAAGGTAGAATCTTTTGAGGTCAGTTAGATCTATTAGGATAAGATAAAATCTTTTCAAGATAAGATGAGTATCTTTTAAGATAAGATGGATCTATGATGTAAGATAGAATCTTTCAAGATTAGATGGATATTGTTAGGCTAGATACTTTAATGGAGGTATTCTTAGTTTGTATAGTCATCTTATGATTTTTATTTATTTATATTTATGCCTATATGCATATGCAGATGTAATTGTGGACATTACTCCACAACCCATCACACTCAATCAAAGATCCAAATCAAACAAGTATCATAAGAACAAACATTCAAGCATACAAATATTTACAAAAATAGTTTTGATTTTGTTCCTAAGAGTAGGTCTCCTATTCCTAAAGGTCACTTTAGGCACAGGATTTCAAAGTGTGAAATCCACATTTGTCTTTAGAAGGAAGAGGTACAAATAATCAGAGTAAAGCGGAAATAGACGAGAAAAGATTAAGATAAGTTTAGAAAAGAATCAGAGTAGCAAAGGTAAGGTTAATCAGAGTAGAACAGTAGGAGGCGAGACAGGATCAAGATAAGTATAGAAAGAATCAGAGTAAGGTAAATAAGTAAGGGTTATATCCATTTCTATCTAGGTTTCGTCCTACAGTCAACATTCCTCTGATACCACTTTCTGTCACACCCGGGTTTTAGGGGTCCAAAGCCCGGGCGCGAACATAATCACCAGGTGTGCTGGGACCAAGTCTCACACATATGATGAATCATGGCACAGGATTGAATATCACATCTTTACTATATAATAAGACTTCTATATAAAATAAATAAATAATTACATTATAAGGAGACAACGGTCCAGCAACCCAAAGTTGATAGGGGGATGACGGCCTAGACCTCTCACGAACACATCGCAGCATCCTCCATGTGCCTCATCCTGTGGTACCTGTTCTTGACCTGTGGGGGGTGTGAGACAACAAGAGTGAGCTCACATACGTTCATAGCTCAACAAGTTGTGGGGAATAATGTGCATGAACTCGCCAAAGGTGGGAGCTCACGTGAAGTGTAAGGCTTACCAAAGGAGATGGTTGAAGCTGAGCATTGCTTTTAAAGTTGGTCAAAGTTTTATTAGCAGTTACTAAGTATAAGTAAATACCAAACCCAATTAAGTAGTAGAACAAAAGTAACAACATCACCTGCGATGCAATGCATATGACAAATTGAATTTAGTTCCATAAATTAATCATGTGAGTGTCCGAGCTGCTCATGACCGTGAGCACGGCTAGTATACTAGTTTTACACTCTGCAGAGGTTGCGCATCTTTACCCACAAGTCATGTTACCCATCTGCCAAGAGACGACCAATCCCATACACCTCTACCGAGGAGGCGAGGCAGGGTAACACTACGAGGCCTTTACAAAGTTCCACTAGCTTCAGAAATCCTGCTACAGTTTATAGGAAGCTCCAGTGCAGGGTTCTTGCCTGACCGCCATCGCAGCAAAATCAACCCAAGGACCTCCCTACACTGACCACTCCCCTACTGCCCTTGCCCCTTTCGGGTAAGGAAGACCTCCACTAGCTTTCCTAGTTAATCAGCCAAGGGCGTCCCATTAAACCCTTGTGGTAGCACTGTTTTCCCGGGTGGTTCTCCATGTTCCAATTTAACATAATGATCTTCTCATGAACAGTAATCAACAACTGATAATAAAAGTATAATCATGAATAGTAATGTGTATCTCTATACCCAAAACCACATAAAGCAATAGCAAGTACTACCCAAAAATTCAGTGGTGAACAAGGTATAAAGATAGTCAAACTAGGGTAACCTATTATGTTACACCAACCGCCAGTGGAAACATCCTATTTCCATTGGCGGTTGTGTTAAGACAACCGCCAGTGGAAATGTGTTTCCACTGGCGGTTCCAAAGCCGGGCCCACCTCGTTTTTTTACTGGCGCGCGATAACTGAAACCGCCAGTGATAATTTTTGGGTGCCGCAGGCTATGAGCTCTTTTCTACTAGTGAATTGCACCTGGTCGCTTTCCCGTACTTCAAGTCCCTCCTCCTGAAAGCTCTCTTGTGGGTTTTGGTGGTTTGGATGACAACCCAATTAAAGGACTAACAAGTGTGCTAAGTGTTGAACAGGTGCTTAATGCAAAGCTAACAGGGTTCAACACAAGTGAACAAGTGTGATGGTCCAAAGACTGCATTATCTATAGATAATAGACATCAGAAGTAAGATAGACATTGCTTAAGTGAGACTCGGTGTGCGTAACTCAGAGACAACCGATCAAGCCAAGGATGGAGGCAAGAAGAGCTTCGAGGTACCAAGTGCATGGGAGAAGGTCAAGGAGACCAAGAACCCAAAGCCAGGGATGAAGAAGAAGACTTACAAAGTCAAGGTTGATCGAGTTAAGAAGAGTTATGGTGCATCAAGGATCACTACATAAGGACATGACTTACAACCAATGAGATAACATCTACAATTATGTGGTGTAAGTCATAAGGCTCAAGATCCAGCTTGAGAAGTGAACGGGTGTTGGAGCTCAGATATGTCAATCTAGATCAAGTCAAGTTGACTTGATGGTTTAGAGTCCAACATCGACCTCAAACATGCCAAATTGGGTAAATTGATGAAAAAGGTTAAGTATGTAAGGTTTGAGTGTTCAACCATTTTGCATACACCTATTACTAAAAGTTTTGTGCTTTGGTTTGCTCTCTAACTCTTTCTGTAGAGAAAGTGCCATTCTAATCTCTGCTTGAGGAGAAACAGAAAAGCTAGGAGAAGAACAAGAAAGAGGTAAGTTTCTAGGACTAGATCAATTGGATTATACTCTAAATGTGTTTGTTTAAGTCTCAGGAAAATCCTCCCAAATGTTGAAGTCAAACAGAGAAAGAATGGAGGAAAAAGCACTTAGTGTGTTGTTGGCTGGTGCACAGGACAGTGAATAGTAGCTGTCCGGTGCACAGGACAGTGAATAGTAACATGTCCGGTGCACAGGACAGTGAATAGTAACCTGTCCGGTGCACAGGACAGTGAATAGTTACTCTGTCCGGTGCACAGGACAGTGAATAGTAACCTGTCCGGTGCACAGGACAGTGAATAGTAACCTGTCCGGTGCACCAACGGCTAGCTCTTCCAGAGAAGAAAACAGTCAATCAGATATGTTACTGTTCACTGTCCGGTGCGCCACCGAACAGTCCGGTGCACCCACAACCAGGGAAGGCTGGGAGCTTCCATATGAAGCTCCAACGGCTCCTAGGCCCTTTGGGACTATAAAAGGGACCCCTAGGCGCCTCCAACAAGCACACAAGAGCATCCAACAAGTGCATACATCATTTGGATCAATTCTTTCTTTCCCTCTCTTGTGTATCTCTCTAGTTTGTGTAGAGGTGAAGTTATAAGCCTTTAGAGAGAGGGGAAGTGCTGCTGAGAGCTAGAGCAAAATCTTGAGCGCATTGTTACTCTGCCAGAGTGCTGTCGAGAAGATTGTAAGCAGCCACAACATCGTTGTAACTGACATCAACATAGTGGAAGGCTCTATCTGTCGCACTGACATATCTGAGAAAACGGAGGAAGGAGTTGAAATAGACTCCAAGCCAAGGTGTGGCTAACTCCAACGAGGACTAGGCAAGCATTTCAGGCTTGGCCGAACCTCGGGATAAATCCCTGTGTCTATGTGCTCTACTCTGTGCTGTGTGTCATTTCTGTTTTATTTGCTTTTTATACTTGCACTTCAATACTTATATGTGGTACAAGCTATCTTCAAAGTGCAAGGTACTTTAAGACAGGAACTTCAATTCCGCTGCAACCTACTCGAAGGGTCTTTCATTCCACTGCGATCCAGTCTTCGAGTAGAGTAAGAATTTCCAGTTTTTATAGTGATAATTATTATTCGCCTATTCACCCCCCTCTAGGTGACATCTAGATCCTGTTCCCGAGCATAGGGAACTTTCAATTGGTATCAGAGCTAGGCCTCTCTAGTGTGGGCTTAGCCGCCTGGAGATGACGATGTCGTCACAAGAGGTAACTCTAGAACTTCTTCTAGGCGATGGTTCTAATTATAAATCTTGGTCTGTCTCTATTCATAATGCTTTCATGCATATTGATCCTGATTTGAGACAAATCTTTAGTAGAAGTATTTTTCCCTCTGATATTAGTAAAAAACCTTCTAATGCTAAACTAAGATTTCTATCTCTCAATCACCATGCTTGCAACATCTTAGTTGACTCTCTTTCTAGAGGTGCTTATTTTGCCATCATGAGTAGTGATAGTGATTTATTTGTTGATGCTCGTGATCTATGGACTAGAATTAAAGTAAAATATTCTCAGTCCAAATGTACTACTTCTACTCCCTATGTTGCTTGTGGTACTAACCTTTCGAAGGGAGAAGAAAAACGATGGCAACCAAACGATGAATGCACCTCACTGATAGGTTTGTCTTCCACTAGTTATAAATGTCTTATTGCTAACAATGATAGTGGAGACGAAAGCGATGATGAGGAGGAATATGAGGATGATAGCGAGGATGAGTTTTCATCACCATAAGGTACATTTTCCTGTATTGCTTCCACTAATAATAATGACAGGGAAAATGAGACCGATGATGTGGAAGAAAAGGAGATTCGCCGGTTCTACACCCATCTCAACAAAGAAGACAAAGTGCTCTTGGTTAAGCTGTTGAGGAGGAACAAGGACCAAGGCGAGACTCTTCTCAGGCTGGAGGAGACTCTCATCAAAACAAACGACAGCCTAGAGAAGATGACCAAAGAACATGAGGAGCTAAGGTGCTCTCATGATGATTTGGTCCAACGGTATGATTCAGTTTTAATTGAGCAAAGAAATAATGATGATGCTTTATCTTGTGTTGCTCAACTTAAAATGGAAAATGCCATGCTTGAGGGGCAAGTAGAATTGCTAAGTCATGATAAACTTGCTCTTACTGAAAAATATGATATATTGTCTTATTATCATGATAATCTTTTGGATAGACATATCATGCTTGATGTTGCTCATGCGGTTGTAATTGCGAACTTAAATTCATGTGAACCTCATTCTTACACATGTGCGCATTTAGATAATATATCACCATGTGCTAACCCCTGTTGCTCAAAAGAAAGCCAATTTTTGAATAAGCATCAAGCTGCAGGATCAAAAGAAAATTTGCTCATAAATAAAGAAAGGAACAAGAAAGCAAAGCAACAAAGGAGAAGATGCATTGCTCAACCACCTCAAGATATCCACGGACGCATGGTGAAGAAGCTTGAGACGGGAGAAACCGCAACAAGTGTTAAACTCCATAAGAAGGATGTTCCTGAAGCAATAAATGAAGCAATCAATATGAACAAGGAAAAAGGTAAAAATTCAATTAGTCATGTTGTTTACACTGATTGTCTCTCTATGTCATCCAAGAGCAAAAAGGGAAGAGGAAAAAGGAGGTGCTTCAAGTGCAAGGAATTAGGCCACTTCATTGCATCTTGTCCACATAAAGACAAGGATGAAGGAATGAGGAGATGTTTTGGATGCAACAATAAGGACCATATGATCACTTAATGTCCGTTCGTGAAGAATCAAAGACGTGCACCCTCCAAGATGACCCTCACTAAGAAAAAAGACAAATAGCAAGTGTCATGTCAGGTTGAGTGACGCTTCTGCTACATGGGTGGTGAGCATGGTCATCTACCTAAGGTATGTACGAAGGGTAAGGTTCCTAAGCAAGTAAATGTATCTCCATCTTATTCACTCAGGAGACCCAAATCATACACTTGTGCTAGATCAGTAATGAGATCACCTAGAACTAGCACAACTACTATTTGGGTACCAAAGGCTCTTTTAGATAAACGTTATGGACCCATCCCGAGATGGGTACCAAACTGTGTCAACTAGACCATGCAGGTGCCTCGAGATGGACTGGAGACCCTGGGAGAGCTTAAGATGATTAATTCAAACTCTATGCTTAAGTTATCAATTTTATTGTCTATTTATTGACCCAAGGTTGAATTATTATGCAATACTAATCCCATGTTCATCTCGAGTTAAATAAGTTGTAGAGGTCCTTAACCATTATTGGTGAATCAAACAAAGGACTTTGTTGAGAATCTGCAACTCGCTCTCCAAAGGACGGTACTCGTGTATCTTAAGTGCATTATTTCCATTCTGTATTGCTCTTAAGTTGGATCGTCATGCTATACCTATCCTTGGAGTAGTTATGCTTTTGAGATTCCTGTGTTGAATATCTCTCAATTAATGATCCATGATTTCCAAGATCATAATCATGCTTGCTCAACCGTGACTATGTGCTTTATAGGTTATATCTCTTGAATCATTTAATGGGTAGCTTTTCATTTGATATATCTACCATCATTAACTCTCTTGGTGTATGTGGCTAAACCTGTATCTTTTTTTAAATCATGTTGTGTTGTTTTTAATGATTATGTATTAACCTATGTGCAAGCATGATAGTTTTGTTTAGTCCATGTTCACATGATTACTTTGTCTTGATACTCTGCGTATACCAAAACAAGAAATACATGTTGTGTCTCTAATGCACTCTCTCGAGCTATGAGGTGCATGAGCAATAGGAGCCCTCAATTGGTGACAACAGGTGCTCTCACTCAACACTACCTAAAAGAATGAATCTCATGGCATTCAAGTAAAAGGCAAAGGTATGAAGAATGGTACTATGCAATTTCATTGAATATCTTGAAGTTCCGTTGATTGTGATCATAGCTATGCTCTTGCTTTTCAATTGGTAATATCTTGGCTTAGGTGCTTGATGCTTTAAAATGTTGTTTCCTTTGGTGTACCTAAGAAAATACTTCTTAATCATGGTGTGCTTAGACATTGTGCTTTATATGCATGATCTTGTCGTTTTTCAATTGGTATATATGTTGCAATGATCATCATGTGTGAAGCATGCCTAGGTTGCTTTTAAAATGTTATATATCTTCAGGCATGCATTGTTTCCACTAGTCATAAGTTGTATTATGTCATCTATCCAATTGGTATCTTTTTGTGATGCAATTGATATATTATGCCTAGACCAAGGTATGTTGTGATCCCCTCTAGTTCTGAGGATGCTAGAATGTGCAAGGTGCAAGTAATTCAAATACTTGATGCACAACTTTAGGGGGAGCACACATAACTTGTGTCTTTTGAGACTAATTGTTTCTTGAGTGATCCTGTATAGTCTCAAGGTAGAAAAGGGAAGATGAGCAAGAAATGGAGCAATCAGGACTTGGGTACCTCCATAAGTCGAGTAATTGGTATCTAAAGTTGTGAGTAATTGCATATTCAAAGGTTGCTCGTGCTCTATAATAGTTGGTGACCCTAGATGCTTATCTTTAAATATCATGGAGCTACGACAGTGATGATTTTTCAATTAGTAGCCTTGGTAGTGTGCTTCAATTGGTATCTTTTGGTAATCACTAGAGATAAAACTTTCAAGATGGAAATCTTAAATTGATGACAAAAGGAACTCAGCCTACTTAGATGGCAAGTACACAATGGTAAAGGTACAAAAGGAGGTATTGACCTTTTGCGTATTTGTACCTTAATTTTCCTCCAATGCTTGTGTTGCATATGTTTAATGTGTAAGGGGGAGTAATGTTAGTGTGTTGCATTTTCCCTGCTTAATACCCTGTTGTCCCTTGACATCATCCTATGTTCTTGCTTGAATATGGTTTTGGTGTTTGATGTCAAAGGGGGAGCATTTGTGCATTAAAGCTTACCTCGACCTAAGAGGAAAGCTTATCTTAAGGGTGAAGATTAATTTTTTGTGTGCTAAAGGACTCAAAGGGGTTTCCTTGAGTTCCTTTGATCTTAAGGAAAATGTGTTAGTTTGTTGATAATACTTATCATATGCTTCTTGTTGTATTATATGGTGATAATGCAAAATTAGTGCTTCCGTTGATATGAATCAATTGGTATCTCCTGTGATAGATATTCATGTGGTTCTGGCGCTTTAAATCGGTATCTTAATGGTGAATAGTGGTAGGTTGATATTCCTGTGGTATATCCATTTAATTGGTGTTTAACTCTGATTCTGTGCATTTGTGTGTTATACGCATCACGGTTTGATTCTTGACACAATGCATCCCACAGGTTCTAAGGTGTAGCAATGCTTCGAATTAGCCTAAGTATGTGCATTTTGGCATTTAAGGCCAAAGTTAAGATTTTAATGTAAGCACATATTTAGGGGGAGCATTGTATAAACTTAGAATTCAAAATTTGTGCTTTAAATCTTATTATTGTGTAAGCTTTAATTGTGTTGCCATCAATCATCAAAAAGGGGGAGATTGAAAGCTCTCTTGTGGGTTTTGGTGGTTTGGATGACAACCCAATTAAAGGACTAACAAGTGTGCTAAGTGTTGAACAGGTGCTTAATGCAAAGCTAACAGGGTTCAACACAAGTGAACATGTGTGATGGTCCAAAGACTACATTATCTATAGATAATGGACATCACAAGTAAGATGGACATTTCTTAAGTGAGACTCGGTGTGCATAACTCAGAGACAACCGATCAAGCCAAGGATGGAGGCAAGAAGAGCTTCGAGGTACCAAATGCACGGGAGAAGGTTAAGGAGACCAGGAACCCAAAGCCAGGGGTTAAGAAGAAGACTTGCAAAGTCAAGGTTGATCGAGTTAAGAAGAGTTATGGTGCATCAAGGATCACTACATAAGGACATGACTTACAACCAATGAGGTAACATCTACAATTATGTGGTGTAAGTCATAAGACTCAAGATCAAGCTCGAGAAGTGATCGGGGGTTGGAGCTCAGATATGTCAATTTAGATCAAGTCAAGTTGACTTGATGGTTTAGAGTCCAACATCGACCTCAAACATGCCAAATTGGGTAAAATGATGAAAAGGGTTAAGTATGTAAGGTTTGAGTGTTCAACCATTTTGCATACACCTATTACTACAAGTTTGGTGCTTTGGTTTGCTCTCTAACTCTTTCTGTAGAGAAAGTGTCATTCTAATCTCTGCTTGAGGAGAAACAGAAAAGCTAGGAGAAGAACAAAAAAGAGGTAAGTTTCTAGGACTAAATCAATTGGATTATACTCTAAATGTGTTTGTTTAAGTCTCAGGAAAATCCTCCCAAAAGTTGAAGTCAAACGGAGAAAGAATGGAGGAAAAAGCACTTAGTGTGCTGTTGACTGGTGCATAGGACAGTGAATAGTAGTTGTTCGGTGCACAGGACAGTGAATAGTAACCTATCCGGTGCACATGACAGTGAATAGTTACTATCACCGGTGCACAGGACAGTGAATAGTTACTATCACCGGTGCACAGGACAGTGAATAGTAACGTGTCCGGTGCACAGGACAGTGAATAGTATCCTGTCCGGTGCAACAACGGCTAGCTCTTCTAGAGAAGGAAACAGTCAATCAGATCCGTTACAATTCATTGTTCGGTGCGCCACTGGACAGTCCGGTGCACCCACAACCAGGGAAGGCTAGGAGCTTCCAAATGAAGCTCCAACGGCTCCTAGGCCCTTTGGGACTATAAAAGGGACCCCTAGGCGCCTCCAACAAGCACACAAGAGCATCCAACAAGTGCATACATCATTTGGATCAATTCTTTCTCTCCCTCTCTTATGTATATCTCTAGTTTGTGTAGAGGCGAAGTTATAAGCCTTTAGAGAGAGGGGAAGTGCTGCTGAGAGCTAGAGCAAAATCTTGAGCGCATTGTTACTCTGCCGGAGTGCTGTCGAGAAGATTGTAAGCAGCCACGGCATTGTTGTAACTAACATCAACATAGTGGAAGGCTCTATCTGTCGCACTGACAGATGTGAGCAAACGGAGGAAGGAGTTGAAATAGACTCCAAGCCAAGGTGTGGCTAACTCCAACAAAGACTAGGCAAGCATTTCAGGCTTGGCCGAACCTCGGGATAAATCCCTGTGTCTGTGTGCTCTGCTCTATGCTGTGTGTCGTTTCTCTGTCTTATTTGCTTTTTATACTTGCACTTCAATACTTATATGTGGTACAAGCTATCTTCGAAGTGCAGGGTATTTTAAGACAGGAACTTCAATTCTGCTGCAACCTACTCGAAGGGTCTTTCATTCCACTGCGATCCAGTCTTCGAGTAGAGTAAGAATTTTCAGTTTTTATAGTGATAATTATTATTCGCCTATTCACCCCCCTCTATGCGACATCCAGATCCTGTTCCCAGGCATAGGAAACTTTCACCCCCTCGACGACATCTTCAGATCAAGAAGCGCAGTTTGTCCATGAGCAATTAGAAACATATCAGAAAACTGCACCACGATAACTCACTGCTACTAGTACCTTCGAGTATGACTCTGGTGTCCAGCTTCCAGTACCTGAAAACTTCAAAATGGAAACAAGAGATCAGATTGTGTGACCACCAGAAAAAACTTTGGCCAAAGCATAACTATAAATGCTGGCCATCATGCCACAGGCCATAGTAAGTTAGTAACTGCCAAGCCCTCACGCGAGTATGTTCTTCTACAGCTTAACAATCTGCAAGCATGCGGAAGGGAAAAAGGTAAGGAACATCCTTATACTATATGTCTTGTTTACGAATGGTGATGATAATAAGAAAAATATGCATTGAAGAAAACTTAAAACAGCCTACTTTGGACCAGGTGCAACCAAATATGAAATGCCCAACTAAATATTGTTATTAAGATATTACTCTTGTAAGTTTTTTCTATGTGAATATGTAAGGTGGTAAGGATAGAAAGGTACTATTGTTTTAATATGTGAGGTTAATAAAGATATTGTAAGTTAGTTGCATTGTGGTTCCAATAGTAGCCAAATCCGAAAAGAAGCTATGAATGAAATACACCCTCTGGTTATGATCAATTTTTTATTCTTGCTCTCTGTTTGTAGTTGCAACCTAATGAAATTAGGCACAGTAGAAACTGAAACAAATACAAGAATAATAAACGTTAATTACCTCAATGCTTCCAACCGTGTAATGCAAATGGAGGGATGCAAGAAGGAGCTTAAGTAATAGAGAATGACAGAGTTAACAATCCTTTAGATGGCACGAGTGTTTCGTATTGGCAAGGAACATGAACTTACTTGTTCAAAAGGCATCATGAAGAACTTGATGGCGCACCCAAATAAATCTGAGGAGTACCTAACTGGATACTCTTTCCTTCCTCTCCCTCCCTCCCTCCCGCCCTCCAAGAGCAGAGTAATCAACAAAAAATCTAGGAGCGTTCAATAATAGAATACGACAGTGGGCTGCCATCACCATTGGTGTGGTGTGTGCGAGACGGAGCGGTGCGGCACAAGTAGGGGCTAGGGAGAGAAGACACATGAGAGCGAAGCGAAGGAAGGAGGAGCTTTCTACCAACCACAGATCTGTCGAAGGGTGCACGCTCTAGTTTGGTAACATGTTGTAGGTGGGGGTAGGGCAGGATTAGGCAAGGCAACGCTTCGTCGGTCGGATCCCTGCTGATTATATGGTGCAATTGATTCCTAACCTCCTAGAATACCAATTCATAACTACAAATCTTTGATGATAAGTAGATCTATTCTACTGAGAAAAATAAAGTTACATACCTTCATTGTTGTTCATTGTAATTGTAGCAGCCATTGCGGTGGCGTCTTTCAGCGAAGACCCGTCTCCTACTACTCCTCCACCACCTCCTTGCGTGTGACGAGGAGATTGGTTCCCGTCATTGATCGGTGGTAGATCGGCTCCTCCAATGGCACCAGAAGGGGAGGCTCAGCTCCCATTCCCGATGGGGAGATGGGGATTGTAGCCATGAGTCGCAACTCTTCTAGTCACTCTGAGCGCCTATGTGATGGGGACCTTACAGAGTGTGGATTAGGGTTTTGTGGTCGAGTGATTACGTTGGCTAAACCCGTCGCCCCCTCTATTTATATGGCATCGTGTGACCGGAGGCTGCAACCAACGGTTAGAATAGCCCCCCCCCCCCCGATCAAGGTTGTGATTAGTCAGTTAGGATTAACCGTACCTCAGTTACTGTTAACCGGATAGTGTAGAGAACTGAGAGCACCTAGAGGGGGTGAATAGGTGATCCTACAAAATTCAACACTAAATAGCCAATACTTGGTTATGAAATGTTAGTGTGATTAAACCAAGATGCTAGAGTGTGAATTTTAGAAGAAAAGCCAATCACAAAATAAGATGAACACGAGACACAGTGATTTATCCCATGATTCAGCCAATGCCTACTTCCATGTTGTGGTGACCTCCTTTGATCAAGGATTGCACTCAATCCCTCTCAAGTGATCTAATGATCAACCTTGAGTACCACGGCTATCTTCCTTAGAGCCTTTCTCCTGTTTGCGAGGAATCTCCACAGATTGGAGCCTCTCGCCCTTACAAGTTTAACACAATAGAAGCACAGTAGTAAGAGAGAGAGAGAGAGTAACACACGCAAGACTCAAATCCGCAGCACACACACGCACACAAGCCAAGACTTGAGGTCAAAACACAGCACAGAGAGTTCACAACTCGAACGGAACTCAAATCACTAACACTGAAAGGGAAATAGGGTCAAACCTTTTCCAATAAGAATTTTGGTGGTTGAATTGCCCAACACAAATTATTGGACTAACTATTTTGCTCTAGATTATGAGTTCTACAGGTGCCAAAAGTTCACAACAAACCAATACAAGTTAAAAGAAAGGGTTCAAACAAAGGGAGCAAAGTGAAACCGAAGGCAGCCCTGGTCTGGCGCACCGGACTGTCCGGTGCGCCACCGGACAGTGTCCGGTGCACCAGAGAATCCAACTCCAGACTTGCCAGTCTCGGGAATTCTGGAGGTCGCTCCGCTATAATTCACCGGACTGTCCGGTGTAACACCGGACTGTCCGATGTGCCAGCGGAGCAATGGCTACTTCGCGCCAACGGTCGACTGTAGAACGCATTCAATGCGCTACAGTGCACGCCAGTGTCAGAGCAGCGCCAGAAGGCGCACCGGACAGTCTACAGGACCTGTTTGGTGTAACACTGGACTGTTCGGTGACCCAGAAGACATAAGCTCCAACGGTCAAACCCTAACGGTCGGGTGACGTGGCTGGCGCACCGGACAGTGTCCGGTGGCGCACCGGACTGTCCGGTGCGCCATTCGACTGCAGCCTCCACCAAACGGCTAGTTTGGTGGTTGGGGCTATAAATACCCTAACCACCCCACCATTCATTGCATCCAAGTTTGCTGACTTCCTACACCTTACAAGAGCTATAGCATTCAATACAAGACACATCAAAGAGATCAAATCCTCTCCCAAGCCCAAAGATCACTCCAAATCAAATAGTGGCTAGTGAGAGAGTGACTTGTGTTCATTTGAGCTCTTGCGCTTGAATTGCTTCTTTTCTTTCTCATTCTTTCTTGTGATCAACTCAATTGTAACTGAGGCAAGAGACACCAATTGTGTGGTGATCCTTGTGGGGACTTTGTGTCCTGTTTGATTGAGAAGAGAAGCTCACTCGGTCTAAGTGACCGTTTGAGAGAGGGAAAGGGTTGAAAGAGACCCGGTCTTTGTGACCACCTCAAAGGGGAGTAGGTTTGCAAGAACCAAACCTCGGTAAAACAAATCACCATGTTACACTCTTTATTTGCTTGTGATTTGTTTTCACCCTCTCTCTCGGACTCGAATTTAATTCTAACGCTAACCCCGGCTTGTAGTTGTGCTCAAACTTTGTAAATTTCAGATTCGCCCTATTCACCCCCCCTCTAGGCGACTTTCAATTGGTATCGGAGCCCAGTGCTTCATTAGAGCCTAACCGCTCGAAGTGATGTCGGGAGATCACACCAAGAAGGAGATGGTGACCGGCGACAAGCCTGTTACAAGCCACGGGAAGGCTCCATCGGGAGAGTCCCGCAACAAGGGGAAGGAGAAGGAATCCCCTTCACACAAGTCACATCGGAGTGGCGAAAAGAAGAAGAAGATGAGGAAGGTGGTCTACTACGAGACCGACTCTTCATCGCCATCGACCTTCGGCTCCGACGCGCCGTCCGTAACTTCTAAGCGCCATGAGCGCAAGAAGTTTAGTAAGATTCCCCTACATTACCCTCGCATTTCTAAATGTACTCCATTACTCTCCGTTCCATTAGGCAAACCACCGATTTTTTACGGTGAAGATTATAACATGTGGAGTGACAAAATGAGGCATCACCTAACCTCACTCCACACAAGTATTTGGAACGTTGTTGAATTTGGTGTGCAGGTACCATCCGTAGGGGATGAGGACCATGATTCGGACGAAGCGGCCCAAATCCAACACTTCAACTCCCAAGCCACTACTATACTCCTCGCCTCTCTAAGTCGAGAGGAGTATAATAAGGTGCAAGGGTTAAAGAGCGCTAAGGAAATTTGGGACGTGCTCAAGACCGCGCACGAAGGAGACGAGGTGACCAAGATCACCAAGCGGGAAATGATCGAGGGGGAGCTCGGTCGCTTCATGCTTCACCAAAGGGAGGATCCACAAACCATGTACAACCGACTAAAGACCTTGGTGAACCAAGTGCGCAACCTCGGGAGCACCAAGTGGGATGACCACGAGATGGTCAAGGTTATTCTAAGATCCCTCGTTTTTCTTAACCCCACACAAGTTCAATTAATTCGAGGTGATCCTAGATACACGCTAATGTCTCCCGAGGAAGTGATAGGCAAATTTGTGAGCTTTAACTAATGATCAAAGGCTCCAAAAAGATCATCGAGCAAGGCGCATCCTCCTCCGTGCCCGAAGCACAACCCGTTGCATTCAAAGCAACGGAGGAGAAGAAAGAAGATTCTACTCCAAGTAGAATCCCCATCGACGCCTCCAAGCTCGACAACGAGGAAATGGCGCTTATCATCAAGAGCTTTCGCCAAATCCTCAAGCAAAGGAGGTGTCACACCTGATTTTAGAAGGCAAACCGAATGCGAACCATGTACGTGCCAGGATCATCAATTCACGTACACAGCAGTTACATAACATGGACATCATCACACAGTGCTCAAATAGTATTAAAAAGGGAAATAATAGTCGATTACATCATGATGTCCAAGACATCCACATAGTCTTTACAATAAATCAAAGTGCGAAAACGAAACGTAGATAAACGCGGCCTTCACAGGCAGCCGACTGGGGGTTGCCGCTAACCCACACCTAGAACTCGTCATAGTCTTGGAACTCCTGGAACTCTCCTTCCACGGCTTCATCTTCTCCTGAGCAGTGGTTGCAATGTGGACAACCTGGGGAAGGGGGGGTTGGTGTGTAGAGCAAGGGTGAGTACACATCAACATACTCAGCAAGTATCGAGTTTGGCTGTAGTGGACTAGCTTTATGTGGGGGTAAGTCAAGCAGTTGCTTTTAGTTGGTCAGATTTTTATTACTAGTAGAGAAAGCCAAGTTTTAGATTTAACCCACGTTATTAACCCAAACGTACTCCTTTCCAAATGGAAAGAGTACCACTTACCATTACCAGAGTCAATTCCATGAACCATCAATCTCATTGCCACCTGCAAATCCGAACATCTCTGATCAAGTAGCACTAATCACTGGAGCTCCCTTGGCCGCTCATAACCATGAGCACGGCTGATATATCAGTTTTCTAACACTCTGCAGAGGTTGTGCACTTTACCCACAAGCCGTGATTCCCTTTCTGCCCGGAGAGAGCTACTCCCCATTGACCACTACCTAGGTGGTCCAGTAGGGCATCACTACGTAGCCTTTACAAAGATTCCCCGAGGTTGTAGCTGCCCGTTAGGTTTCCTAAATGTACCGCACTCCTCCCCAAGGGACAAATCAACTTTGGCAGAGCGAGCCGCATACACCGAGCCCCATTGACGGCACGACGGCTAAGCGAACTACACCCCGGTTCCTCTAATTATTTAGCTAAGGGCATCTCACTCCACCCTCATGGTTGCACTGTTTTCCCGGGCGGTCATCCAACGAACAGGTCCTTACGGAGAGGCACTCGAGAAACCGCTCGAGTCCCCTTGAAGGTCACAAGTATAACATCATAATAAAAGAGGGGAAAACAGCGTATCATTGATAATTCTCATCATGTTCATTGATTAGAGTTGAGCAATAGCATAAGACTAAGCAATAATAATCCAACACAAATAGGTAAACAAGGACATGGATAACAAAAGCTAGTCGATCCTTAGGTATAACTGTGTAATGCGGGAGGTGAATTAAAGAATGTATAGGACAGAGATAGGTCAAGGGACACTTGCCTCCACCAACCGACTGCTGCTCAGGGGCTTCTCCTGCGAGTTCTTCGGGCTCTCCGACCGGATCGTTCTCTATGCGAGCGCAAACATACATACATCCACATGTTTAATACAAGAGAACAGTACACCATAAAATAGAATGCAATAGATGAATAGACGTTCCACGCGGGGCTCGCAATTACGGTTAAGAGAGAAAGATGAAAAGACAGTCGAATTTACGGTCGAGAAGCGATCACGTTACGTAATTATAAATTAAACCACTTGCTTAATAGAAGGGTATTAATTTGGCCACTGCGTTGAGCATAAAGTAAAGTCATGTTCTACATTTAATCATTATAATTAAATAAGGGGAATGAAAGGAAGTGGTCGCACGGCGAGACGCGTGACACAACATTTAAATTAAATTAAGAAATAAATGACTCGCTGCGCGACAGAGCGCGCAACGGGATTCTTGCATTAATTAAAGACAAACGTTAAGCGTTGCGCGACAAAATGCACGATGGCTTACATCAATAGAGCTGCACTTAAAACGAATCATCGCACGACGAAGCGCACGATGCAGCACTTGTAATAAATATAAATTAAACGAATCATCGCGCGACGAAGCGCGCGACACAACACATTAATAAATATAAATTTAGGAGGGCCGTCGCGCGACGAAGCGCGCGACGCAGCACATTAATAAAGAAGAAATGAGAATAATCCGTCGCGCGGCGAAGCGCGCGACGCAGCACATCGACTAAACAAATTAAAATGGATTAGAAGAGAGTTAAATGCAGCGCGAGCACGGTCGCACTCGTGGGAGCGCGCTGCGCGTGCCGGGGGCACGCGAACGTGCCGGCGCGCGGGACGCGAGTCGCCGAGGCACGGGCACGGATAGGGGCGTGGCCGAGGGCGCGGGGCTCGACGGGGCAGGGGCTCGGCCGGGGCGGGCGCGGCCGCCGGGGCACGCAGGGAGGGCGCGGCCGCCGGGGCAGGGGCTCGCCGAGACACGGCCGAGCGCACGAGGGCTCGCCGGGGCGTGGCCGGGCGCAGGGAAGGGGGCAGGGGCGGGCCGCCGCTGGGGCACGGCCGGACGTGGGGGAGGGAGGCTCACCGGGGCGCGCAGGGCGCAGGGGAGGCTCGCCGAGGGTGGGCGCGGGGGAGGCTCGCCGGGCGCGGGGGAGGCTCGCCGGGGGAGGGCGCGGCCGGGCTCGCCGGCGCACGGGACGGGGCCCGCAGGGGCGCGTGCGACGGGGTCAGGGGAGGGCGCGCAGGGGAAGAAGAAGGGGAGGGGAAGGAGAGAGAGGGAGGGAGAGGGAGGGGAGGGGAAAACTCACCTCCGGGGATCCAAATTCCGGCGATCTCGACTCCAAACCTTAGGGCACCACGGGGAGAGAGAGGTGGAAGAGGGAGAGGGAGGTTGCTACGCGGGAGAAATCAAATGGGCCAAACAGATCTAGGGAAGGGGGGCGCATGGGGGTGGGCAGGGGCACCAGGGGCGCGCGGGCCGGACCGGGCCGGGCTGGGCCGGGCCACTTCGCGGATCGAAACCCACGACACGCACGACCATCAAACAGACTCCAATCGCAAACCGAAAACCGAGACGGAACGAGACGAACGCGCAACATCAAACAAAGAAATGTGCTTTGGCATGATGCAACACCGATGATACTTAGGTTTTGGTTTATACATGACACAGGACACTTGTCACCATACTGGTTTGAAATTGGGAAGAAGGAGCAAAACAGGAAGAGAAAAGAGAGTAACGCCCGAATTTGGTGAGAGAAAAGAAGAAAAAAATTCCACCCCCAAATTCAGGGCGTTACAAACCTATCCCCCTTAAAAGAATCTCGCCCTCGAGATTCAAGGTTGGCTAGCAAAGAGCTCAGGGTATTTAGCCATCAGATCATCTTCACGCTCCCAGGTTGCTTCTTCCTTAGAGTGGTGATTCCATCTGACTTTGCACATTCTGATGGTCTTCCTTCGGGTGACTCTGTCGGCAATCTCAAGGATTTGCGCTGGTTTCTCTATGTAGGTCAAGTCCTCCTAGACTTCCAGACCTTCAACTGGCAACTGCTCCTCTAGCACACGCAAACACTTCTTCAACTGAGACACATGAAAGACATCATGCACAGCAGACAAATTTTCTGGCAGGCTGAGCTGATAGGCCACTTCTCCACGCCTTGCGAGAATATGATACAGACCAATGTAGCGGGGTGCTAGCTTTCCTTTGACTCCGAATCTTCTGATTCCTCTGATCGGTGACACTTTCAAATAGACGAAGTCTCCAACTTCGAAACTCAGCTCTCTTCTTCTTGTGTCTGCATAGCTTCGCTGCCTTGATTGCACTATCTTCAAATTCTCTCGGACCATCTTGATGTTCTCTTCAGCTTCAAGCAAAATGTCTAGCCCGAACACTTGATTTCTCCAGGCTGATCCCATTGCAACGGAGTTCTACAACTCCTTCCGTAAAACGCCTGAAATGGTGACATCTTCAAGCTGGCCTGGTAACTGTTGTTATAGGAGAACTCTGCATAAGGCAATCTCTTGTCCCATCCGGACTGATCTTGCAACACACAGGCTCTCAACATGTCTTCAAGGATTTGATTGGTTCTTTCAGTCTAACCATCTGTCTGTGGATGATAGGCTGAACTAAAATTCAGATGTGTACCCAAGGCTTCATGCAGCTGCTGCCAGAAATGAGAAGTGAACTGCGTTCCTCTGTCTACCACTGTTTTCTTTGGCACACCATGAAGAAAAATGATCCGAGACATGTACAACTCTGCCAAGATTGCACTGCTGTAGTTGGTCTTGACAGGTATGAAGTGGGCTAACTTGGTCAAGCGGTCCACTACTACCCAAATGGAATCGTAGCCGGCTCGAGTGCGAGGCAATCCGACTATGAAGTCCATACCGATTTCATCCCATTTCCACTGAGGAATTTGCAACGGTTGCAACAATCCAGCTGGTCTCTGGTGCTCTGCCTTGATCCTTCGACAACTATCACACATAGCCACATGCTCTGCGATTTCCCTCTTCATTCCATACCACCAGAATTTCTTCTTCAGATCTTGATACATCTTCTCACTACCAGGGTGGATCGAATAAGCTGTCTCATGAGCTTCCTTGAGAATCAATTCTCGAATAGACTGGACATTGGGAACACACAAGCGGTCTTTGAACCATATCACACCTTCTGCATCTTCCCGAAAATCTTTGCCTCTGCCGTCTAGAATCAGTCGCCGGATCTCACTGATCTTCTCATAATTCCTCTATGCTTCTTTGATTTCCCGCTCCAGGGTAGGTTCCAACTCAATTGTGACTCCTCGCGTGTTGTTCAGAAATTCGAGACTCAACCTATCAAACTCTTTGGCCAACTCATAAGGCATCGGACGAGCGACCATCAGATTGACTTGACTCTTCCTGCTCAAAGCATCTGCCACTATGTTTGCTTTGCCTACATGGTAATGAATCTCCAACTCATAGTCTTTGATCAGCTCTAACCATCTTCGTTGCCTCATATTCAACTCTGTCTGAGTGAATATATACTTCAAACTCTTGTGGTCTGTGTAAACATCACATTTCTGTCCATACAGATAGTGCCTCCAGGTCTTCAGTGCGTGAACCACTACTACCAACTCTAGGTCATGGATTGGGTAATTCTTCTCATGAACCTTCAGCTGTTGGGACGAGTAAGCCACAACTCTTCCCTCTTGCATCAACACACATCCCAAACCGGTGTAACAGGCATCGTAATACACCGAGAAGGGCTTGTGCACATCAGGCAAAACTAAGACAGGCGCTGTAGTCAACTTCTCTTTCAGCGCTTCGAATGCCTCTTAACATTTCTGGGTCCACTTGAACTCGACCTTGTTGCCTAGCAAAGCTGTCATTGGTTTCGCAATCTTCGAAAAACCTTCAATGAATCGCCGATAATATCCGGCCATTCCAATGAAGCTTTTGATTCCTCGAGCATTTGTTGGCGGTTTCTAGTTTAGAATGTCTGCTACTTTCTTCGGATCCACAGCCAATCCTTCTTTGTTGATTATGTGACCCAAGAACAGGACTTCACTGATCCAGAACTCGCACTTGCTCAACTTTGCATACAACTGGTGCTCTCGCAATCTCTGCAATACCATCCTCAAATGATCCGCATGCTCTTCTTTGCTTTGAGAATATACCAGAATATCATCAATAAATACCACCATAAACTTATCAAGGTAATCCATGAATACACTGTTCATCAGATTCATAAAGAAGGCTGGTGCATTTGTTAGACCGAAAGACATCACTGTGAACTCATACAACCCATACTTAGTAATGAAACCTGACCTCAGATCCTGAGCTGATGATAACCTGACCTCAGATCTATCTTGGAGAACACACTGGCTCCTCTCAACTGGTCGAACAGATCTTCTATTCTGGGCAAGGGGTACTTGTTCTTGATGGTGACCTCATTCAGAGCTCGATAATCGATACACATCCTTCTGGTGCCATCTTTCTTTTCCACAAATAGGACAGGGGCGGCCCAAGGCGAGGTGCTTGGCCGGATGTAACCTTTCTCTGACAACTCATCAATTTGCTTCTTAAGTTCAACCAACTCTGGCCCAGATACTCTGTAAGCTCTCTTAAAGATGGGGGCAGTGCCAGGAAGAAGCTCTATAGCGAATTCAACTTTCCGCTCTAGGGGCATACCCGGTAAGTCCTTTGGAAACACGTCTGGGAACTCGGACACAACCTTGATACTCTCAATTGGATCTGCTTCACTGCTATCGACAGCCATCTGATAACAACTTCCTTTCTTTGGCTCAGGCGGGACTAACTCGGTCACCACTTCCTCTCCTAGTGGGGACACCAACTTGATTGTCCTCTTATCACAACTGATAACTGTCTGATACTTATCTAGCCAATTCATCCCTAGGATGACATCTATTCCCTGAGTACCCATTACTATGAGATTAGCGGGAAACGCTATCCCCCTTATTTCCACACTTACATTCAAACAAATGCTATCGGCTCGAACTCTACCACCGGCTGAGTCAATTTGAATGGGGGTTGACATGGTAGTTATTGGAAGACTATGTGCTTTTACCCATGATGCAGTAATGAAAGAATGTGTTGCTCCAGTATCAAATAACACTTCTGCAGTATGGGAGTTGACTGGAAACATACCTACTATCATGCCGGGGGTCTCCTGAACCGCTTCAACCTCTAAGTGGTTCAGTCTCCCATGGTTATAGCGCGACTGAGAGCAGTTGCCTGCTCCAGGCAGAGACACATTCTGCTTTGCTGGGGCATTGGGGCCTGACTGATGCTGGGCTGCCTTCTTCGGACATTGCATCACCCAATGGCCTTGCTCTCCACTGTGGAGACATGCTCTGTTTCCAACCTGAGCTGGTGCTGCCTGACTGTTCTGCTGGTTTGCTGGGGCAGGAAGACGAGGTGCCTGCTGATTCTGCCTCTGGAACTGACCTCCTCCTGACTGATTGTTCTGGCAATTCTGATGCTGATGCTGAGGAAACTGCCTTTGAAACTACTGCTGCTGAGGTGGATGCTGGTTCTGCCTGAACTGCTGAGGTTGATTGCTTGAGAAACGAGGACGATTGCTGCTTCCAGGCTGGGGTCCACTGATCTTGCGCTTGCGATCCTCCATCTCATTACGCTTCCTCTCTGTCATGATTGCTCTGTCAATCAGGTGCTGGAATGTCAGGAAGGTATGATTCATCAGCTGATACTGTAGAGGGTCAACCAAGCCTCTCAGGAAATGATACTGTCGCTTGGCATTAGTGTTGACATCTTCAGGTGCATAGCGAGACAACTGCAGAAACCTGTCTCGGTACACATTGACAGACGATGACCCTTGCTTGAGGGCCAGAAACTCTTCCTTCTTCACTGTCATCAGACCTGTAGGAACATGGTACTGACGAAAGCTACCTCTGAATTCTTCCCAGGTGATGGTGTCGGGATTGGCATGGGTGGCGAGATAAGACTCCCACCATGACTGAGCTGCTCTTCTCAACAGACGAGGACCATACAGGACTTTCTCCCTGTCATTGCACTGAGCGGTATGCAACTCTCGCTCCACAGTGTGCAGCCAGTCTTCAGCATCCATGGGGTTAGAAGAGTGAGCAAACGTTGGGGGATGACCTCTCATGAATTCAGCACGCTTGTCCCTGGGCATCTGAGGCATCTGAGGCTGAGGTGGTGGCTACTGCTGCTGCTGCTGCTGCTGAATAGCGGCCAGAGTCGGACCAATGACTTGAACTGCCTGAGTCTGCATCAGGAACATCTTCTCGATGGACATCGGGGGCGGGGGCGGCAGCTGCTGCTGCTGGGGTGCCTCATCCTGCTGAGTTGCCTGCTCCTGCTGAGCACGCCTTCCTCCTTTGCGCCTGTTTTCTGACATCTGCAGAACGCAACCACACATCAGAACTGATCTTGCAAATCTTGCAGCATAAGAAAAGAGTATAGAATTTTCCACAACACTGAGTAGATGAGCATCTTCACTGATCTCCAACACAGACCAACACAGCTTCTCAGATAAAGAGGAAAGTGGAATAAAAGGCTTCCCAACTAAATAGCTAACTCCTTTAACATTTAACAGGTAAACCAAAATGCAGGGGATACCCACACTCTGGTGACAGTCATTACAAAGATCCAAATCAACCATAGTTCATCATGACAAACATAAATGCACAGGATATAGCAAACTACCCTGTCTAACTAAGACTAACTAAAAGCGAGACTAACGCTAGGACTATAGCTTCTATGTAGGTATTTCGTATTAATTACAAGATCTGACTCTGACGATCTATGGTTCTAAATTTATCTTGGTCTTGCAGTCGGGGTTGCCATAAGATTGGTGTCCACGCCGAGGTGAGCGGTACGGGTGCTGAGTCCCGACGGGAACGGGGGAACCATCATCCAGGTGACGACGTTCCGCGCGCTCAGCCACAGCTGGGCGATCTCAGCACGAGCCCTACTCAGCTCATCTAATGCATGGTCCAGCTCCGTGTTTAGCACGGTGGCTAGGTTGACTGTGCTGCTCAACCTAGGATTGTCCTCACCAACAGGTGAGACAATCACGCCTCCTGTGCTGCCAGATGGACGGCGGGGGTAGTACTTCAGGTTGAGACCATCAGCTACCCCACCGAGAATAGAGCAGTAGTGCGAAAGCGCCCGCCATGTAGCATCTTGCATGGCCGCCTCACCTGAGTCCTGCTCAGAGATGGAATAGTGCTCTGAGCAGATCTCCGCACCCTAGAGACTGTTCTCCGGACAGCGCACCAAGTAGGTCGCCTCCCAGCGGTCCGGGTAGACCCCGCGACTATGCTGGTAGACCACACAGCGATACTCGACGGACCAAGTATGCCGGTCAAGTGCCCGACGTAGCAGGGTGTCGAGCGCATCGTGGAAGTGACACCCGCGAGCAGCGTCGCGAGTGATGGGTCGAGCAACCCATCCTTTTGGCTCCTGGTCAGCAGAAAAGTCGGTGTCATGGCTCGAACTGTCGTCGCCACCTCCGTCGTCTGGGTCTCCTCCAGCAGCTACTCCAGGGGCTGGGGCGCTCAGTGGTGGTGCAGGGGGCGCCTCCAGGGGAAGCACGGGGGAGCAGCTCCTCACAGACTCTATCTCCTGCTGGAGCGAGAAAGAAGAGCCCTGCTGCTCCTGTCGTCGATGCTCCTGCTCCTTGTGCAGGCGGTGGTGCAGCCTCTCCAAGTGGCTGGACTGACCGGTCACGGGACGGCGAAGCGGACGCTCCGCGAGACGAGAGGGTAAGAAGGGGATGACAGACTTCCGTGCGGTGTGTCTAAGACGAGCCATCTACAAAAGACACCGCAAGCATAAGAGTGAGAACAGAACTAATATGACCAGCAAGTAATGAACCACAAATAAATGAAGGATTAGAATAAAACACAATTTTCAGCAAGGTATAATATATAGTAGAACATAGGTTTGGTCGATATGACCAACTTTTGAAGGGATGCCAAAGTCAAGGCAGGGACAGAGGTCTATAATCCTTAGAACGACCATTCTACTCTAGTTTAGCGGTCCTACAGTTAGCACGGCTTTGATACCACCTATGTCACACCCAGTTTTAGTAGGCAAACCGAATGCGAACCATGTACGTGCCAGGATCAGCAATTCACGTACACAGCAGTTACATAACATGGACATCATCACACAGTGCTCAAATAGTAATAAAAAGGGAAATAATAGTCGATTACATCATGATGTCCAAGACATCCACATAGTCTTTACAATAAATCAAAGTGCGAAAACGAAACTGTTGGCATTTCGGACCCGGGGGGTCCCTGGACCGACGAGTGAAATCACTGCGTGCCCCTGCCCAGATGGGTTGGCACGGGATGGAACACAAGATGTGGGGCAAGCCTTGTATCATCCTGCACCAGGGTGCCGCTCGTAGTAGGGGTTACAAGCGCGTCGCGTGAGGGAGAGTGAGGCAGAGAGTGGGAGCCCGTTCGTCCGCTCCTTCCCTCGCGCGAACCCCCCTCAGGATGGCCCTGGACCTCCCTTTTATAGACGCAAGGAGAGGGTCCAGACGTACAACGGGGGGCATAGCTATGTGCTAACGTGTCCGGCAGAGGAGTGCCTAAGCCTTGCGTACATGCCAACGTGGCTGTCGGGGGAGAGCTTGGGCCCTGTACATGTGATGGCGTGGCTGTTGGAGGAGCGCCTAAGTCCTGTAGGAGCACAGCTGGCAGCACGGCAAGGATCCTGCTGACGTCTCCTTGCTGCCGTAAGGGGCTGAGAGCCACCGTCGTCATGGTGCACGCGGGGCACCATCATTACCCGTCGCTGGGGTAAGCCAGATGGGACGCCGGTCTTGTTCCTTGTAGCCTGAGCTGGCTAGGGATAGGGTAATGATGTATCCCCTGTTGGCGCGGTCAGCCCGAGCCCAAGGTCGGGCGAGGCGGAGACTTCTCTTGAGGCCGAGGCCGGGGTCGGGCGAGGACGCGATTCCTCCCGAGACCGAGGTCGAGGCCGAGTCCAGGGGTCGGGCGAGGCGGAGACCTCCTCCCGAGGCCGGAGCCTGAGGTTGAGGCCAAGTCCGAGGGTCGGGCGAGGCGGAGACCTCCTCCCGAGGCTGGAGCCTGAGGTCGGGCGAGGCGGAGCTTCCTGTTGCGCCCGAGGCCAAACTCGATGGTTGATCGTGACTTGTTGTCAGTCTTTGCCTGGGTGGTTGACACGGCAGTCGGAGCAGGGCAAGCGGCGCTGTTTTCCTGTCACATCAGGCAGTAAAGAAGAGGGGCGAAGTGACTGCGGTCACTTTGGCCTAGCCGACTAAGGCGCGTGTGTCAGGATACGGCGTCAGGCGTCCCCTGCAGTGAATGCGCCTGCGAAGCGGCCGGTTGGTGAGGCAGTCTAGCCAAGGTTGCTTCACAACGAAGCCTGCCCGAGCCAGGCTTCGGGAGAGCCGAGGGGGCGCCCGCTGCCTGAGGAGGCCCTCGGGCGAGGCGTGAACTCGTCTAGGACTACTGCTCCAGCCCGAGGCTGGGTTCGGGTGAAATCACGTCCCTTGGCTAGGCGAAGCCTTGACTTGAACCGCGCCCGACAGTTGGTCTGAGGGTGTTTACCAGTCATGATTAGGAGCGTTGGGGGTACCCCTATATATGGTACCCGACAGTAGCCCCCGAGCCTTGAAGGGAGTGTTGGTACTCGCTTGGAGGCTTTTGTCGCATTTTCGGTGAGGGGACCGGCCTTTCTCGGTTTTTGCTTTGTTCTGGTGGGTGCGCACGAGCGCACCCACCGGGTGTAGCCCCCGAGGCCTCGGAGGAGTGGTTTGACTCCTCTGAGGTCTGAATGCTTTTCGTGGTGCCTCGGCTGGTCTGATCGTTCCCTCATGCGGTCTGGCCGTAACCCGGGTGCGTGGTCAGGTTCCAAGTTATCAACCTGGTTTGTTGACGCTGTCAACAGTTTTGGCCGTAGCCGGATGCGAGAGCAGCCCCCGAGCCTCTGCCCGGAGCGAGAGGACGATCAAGGACTTTCTCGACTTTTATCATACGCCCCTACGTCGCCTTTCCGCAAGGAGGGGGGGAAAGCGCCATGTTGCCCTCGGAGGGCGCCGAACATGGTGTTTCCAGTGAGCTGCTAACGGGTGATCCGAGTGGACGCTCGTGCCCTGTTCGTTAAGGGTCGACTGGTGGCCCAGAGGCGCGCTCCAAAAGTACCTGCGGGTGATTCGCCGGACCCAGACCCCTTCGACAGGGTCCGAGGGCTCGATGCCTCCCTCCGGTGGGATTCCGTTACAAATCGTTCCCGCTGGTCTCGGAAATGTCCTAGGGTACCTCGGGAGCGTAGCCCGAGCCTCGGCCATGTATCGGACGTACCCAGAGTCATCCCTCACTCTGCGTGCTCTGGGGCGGCTGTCGAACCCTTTTGAGGGGCCAGCCTTCGAACCCTTGATCAGTAATGGGCTTGAAGTCTGAGTGCTCTGGGGTGGCTGTCGAAACCCTTCCGAGGGGCCAGCCTTCGAACCCCTGATCAGTAGGAGGGCTCGGGGCCCGCTTCCTTCGCCGAGAAGGATCCTTTCCACAACATCCCCTTTCCCGGTCCCTGTAGCAAGAGAGAGAGGAGGAGGGGAAGGATATGAATTTAAATAAGGTGGCGCACCTTTTTTGACATGGTCATTATGGCGAAGGCGAAGCGACGCCCGCCTCGCCTGCCAGAGGTGTCGCCTGCTGCGCCGGGGAGTTAATGCGACGGGACGGGCGATTTGTGTGGCGCCCGTTGCGCGCGCGAGACGTTCGAGGAACGAGGCACGAGTGCGTCGTCTTCACGTCGTGGGAGAGGGCTCTCCCGTCGATTCAGGAGGGGACACGAGCCTGCAGGCGATTTGACCGCTGCTTCCACTCGTCTGCCGCTGCAATTACTGCTGGCCCACTTTTCGCCATGCTAACCGTCGTGCTTATCCTGACGGCTGACTGTCCCGTGGCCGTTGCCTTCAATTGGCACTGTTGGGTCACACGCGAGGTCACCTCAAGTCGTGGTACTAATTCTGTAGTCGAGGAGGCGTGGCATTGGCGCAGGTGGCGGTGCGGCTCCTTGCACGTTGTAACCGGCACGCCGGTTGCATGACATGCGGGCCCGCTTTCTTTGCGCTGGTCCACCAGATGTGGTCGAAGACGAAAGGGCGCCCAGTTGCAGTGCGGTTGGATGCCTGTCGCGTGGCGGTCCACCCTTTTGGCCACCGGTTTCTACGATGATGGGAGAGCGCTTGTAACCGTGGGACGGTTACATGCCTCGTGTGTGGCGGTTCGCCTTCTTCGTGCTTCGGATCAGCTCGTATGATGTGGGGGTCCCAGCCCCCGTGTCGTAGGGGGAGAACCCTGGAGTATGTCAGTGGAGACTTCGCTCGTGACGCTAAGGGGTGCAAGTGAGGAGGTCTGCCTATAAAAGGGGGATCGATCCCCCAGGCAGTGGCCATGCCTTCATTTTCCCCTCATGCATTGTGTCCTTCCACCTTTCGAGCCCCCGGATGGGGTGCTCCAGCGTTGCCTTGCTCTTGCTGTCGTTGGAGGAGCGCAGCCTCGTGGAGATCGGCACCTTTCAGCCATCGCTCGGCTTCAAGGATTTTCGTCGTGCAGGCTGAGGTGGAGAGCGAGCTGAGTCGGGTTTCGCCTCCCGTGTGGGCCGGCGACCCGCTTCTTCCTCCAACATTTGGGGGAGAATGGTATCCTCTAGCACTGCGGAGGTGACGTCCTCCAGCCATGCGGGGGGAAGGCGAACCGCTGCTGCCCGGCCAGGGCGCAGCCGTCCGTCCTCCACCTAGGCAACGGTCGTGTCGTACGCCGGTGGCTGCTGTCACCGCCTTCATGGAGAGGGTGGACCTCGACAACGCGGGTTCGGTCGGTCGTAGATGTCGTCATCTGCAGCGTGTCCGGCTCGCTGGCCCAGCTAGCTCTAGTGCCGCTCCCGATGCTGCCTCCTGCCGCTTGGTCCTCGTGGGGATTAGCGCTGGCCGGTCCTCGAGGATTTGAGTGGGGATCTGCCGGCGAGCCGCTTGGAGTTCGTCATCCCGCGGGCCCCCTGGTGTGGAGGTTGTTCATACCCGCGGGAGCGGAACCGGAGTCCCGTTCGTAAGGAGATATACCGGGTTTTTGTCGGAGCAAAATGTAACCGCTTCAAGTACTTAGACATTTGTCGTAGGTCGGGAGAACCGCCGAGGGTTCTGCCGACGTCTAAGTCTATGTAGCATAGTTACCCCAAGTATATGTGCTGTTCTTTGTGGCTGTCGAGGCCTGAACATTTGGATATTGAGTATGAAGCTGTGTTTCTTCCACATTTCGAGCACTGGGACTTGCCTGTTGGCTAGCCAAACCACTTAACCGAGCGTGAGTTGCCTTTCGCGGAAGGTGACGAGTGAGGTATCCGTATCCCGGAGGCATAGGAGTCCCTCGGCTCGGTCGGCCTTGCCGCTCTAGGCCTCTCTTGCTCAGTTTTTAAAACCCTCGGCTGCTCTGCGATGAGCCGGAGCCAGAGGCAGCGGTGTTAGCGCGGACAGAGGCGGAGTCGGCTCGGAAAGAGGCTTCGTCGGCCCGGGAGCTGGCGGCTTCCCAGGCCGAGGAAGATGTGGTAGTAGCAGCTGGAGCTTGGCCAAGACATCTGCTGGCGCGGTGCTGGCGCCCTCCCTTAGGTGGAGGTCCTTTCGCCCGGGTCGCCGTCCGAGGCCGGGCCAGGTCCCGCCGAGGGTGGAAACAACACCGAGGGTGCTGCTGCTCCCTCTGCTGATGCTTGAACCTGCAGGAATAGTTTGTCTGTAGCATGCGCATGCTTTTTCGCGGCTGCCGAGGCCTAAACACTTTATCATCGTGTTAAAAAGCTGCGTCTCCTTTCCTCTTGTTTCGAGCATCACGGCTTGTCTGTCAGTAGCAGAATCGTTTATCCAAGCGAGAGTTACTTTTCGCAGAAGGTGATGAGTGAGGTATCCATATCCCGGAGGCGTAGGAGTTCCTCGGCTCGGTCGGCCTCGCCGCTTACGTGCACTCTCACTTGGTCGTAGGATTTCGTTATTGATACAGTCGAGAAGGCACGAAAGTCGTTTTCTACCCGAATGTTTGGACTTGTTCGGTAGCAGGATCGCCTATCCGAACGCGAGTTACTTCTCGCGGAAGGTGATGAGTGAGGTATCCGTATCCCGGAGGCGTAGGAGTTCCTCGGCTCGGTCGGCCTTGCCGCTTACGTGTACTATCATCGTTCTCAGGATCCCGCTATCGATATGGAAGTCGAAAGCACAATGGTCATTTTGGTAGAAAATTTTTCCGAGGAAAATTTTGACGCAGAGGGGGTTCCCCCTTCTAGCCTTCGAGGGAGGGTCGGGCTTTGCTGAGGCAAGGCCGACCCTTCCTTGACGGTTAGACTTTGTGTATGTAAATGAGGTACATGAACAACTTAAAACATCTTAAGGGTAGAAGCGACGTAGCTGTTGGATGTTCCAAGCGTTGCTGTAGACCTCGCCTTGGTCGTTGGCCAGCTTGTATGTTCCGGGCTTCAAAATCTTAGCGATGATGAAGGGCCCTTCCCAGGGAGGAGTGAGCTTGTGGCGCCCTCGGGCGTCCTGTCGCAGACGAAGCACCAAGTCTCCTACTTGGAAGCCTCGGTGCCGGAAGCTTTGGGCGTGGTAGTGCCGCAGCGACTGCTGGTACTGTGACGAATGTAGTAAGGCGACGTCCCGTGCCTCCTCGAGCTGGTCTAGTGAGTCCTCTCGGCTGGTCTAGTTGCTTCGGTCGTCGTACGCCCTGGTCCTCGGGGATCCATATTCTAAGTCCACGGGGAGGACGGCCTCGGGCCCATAGACTAGAAAAAATGGCGAGAAACCCGTGGCGCGACTTGGCGTCATCCTCAGACTCCAGACTACCGAGGGTAGCTCTTTCATCCACCGTTTGCCGAACTTGTTGAGGTCGTTGTAGATCCTCGGTTTGAGTCCCTGCAAAATCATACTGTTGGTACGCTCCACCTGCCCATTCGTCATGGGATGAGCTACAGCGGCCTAGTCCACACGGATGTGGCGGTCGTCGCAGAAGTCCAAAAACTTTTTTCCGGTGAACTGTGTGCCATTGTTGGTGATGATGGAGTTTGGGACCCCGAATCGATGGATGATGTTGGTCAAGAACGCCACCGCCTGCTCGGACCTGATGCTGGTCAAGGATCGGACCTCGATCCACTTGGAGAACTTGTCGATGGCGACCAGCAGGTGCGAGAAGCCCCCGGGTGCCTTCTGCAAGGGACCGATGAGGTCTAGACCCCACACAGCAAACGACCAGGTGATGGGTATCGTTCGCAAGGCCTGAGCGGGCAGATGCGTCTGCTTTGCGTAGAATTGACACCCCCGGCAGGAGCGTACAATCCTAGTGGCGTCGGCCACCGCGGTTGGCCAGTAGAAACCTTGTCGGAAGGCATTTCCCACGAGGGCTCGAGGTGCTGCATGGTGGCCACAAGCCCCCGAGTGTATTTCTCGCAACAGCTCCTGTCCTTGGGCGATGGATATGCATCATTGGGGATGCCCGAGGGGCTGCGGTGATAGAGCTCTTTTTCATCACCCAGCAAGACGAATGACTTGGCGCGCCGAGCCAGCCGCCGAGCTTTGGTCTTGTCGAGGGGAAGCTCTCCTCGGAGGAGATATTCCAGGTACGAGGTCTGCCAGTTCGAATTTGGCGTGACCCCATTCTGTTCCTCGTCGACGGGCAAGGCCTCTTCCTCGATGGCCGAGGGTACCTCGGGTTCGGCCGAGGGTACCTAGGGCTGGGCCGAGGCTTCCTTGGGCTCGGGCGTGTCGTCGATCTTGACGGATGGTTGATGTAGGTCTCTGGAGAAGACGTCCGGGGGAACCTTCGTCCGCCCTGAGGCTATCTTTGCTAGCTCATCCGCAGTCTCGTTGTACCGTCGGGCGATGTGGTTGAGCTCCAGCCTGTAGAACTTGTCTTCCAGGCGCCGGACTTCGTTGCAGTAGGCTTCCATCCTCCGGTCGTGACAGTGGGAGTTCTTCATGACTTGGTCAATGACAAGCTGTGAGTCGCCACGAGCGTCGAGGCGCTGGACCCCTAGCTCGATGGCGATGCGCAGCCTGTTAACCAGAGCCTCGTACTCTGCCACATTGTTTGATGCCGGAAGATGGAAGCGAATGACGTAGCGGAGATGCTTTCCGAGGGGTGAAACGAAGAGCAAGCCAGCGTCTACCCCTGTTTTCATGAGTGACCCATCGAAGTACATGGTCCAGAGCTCGGGTTGGATTGGAGTTGTCGGTAACTGGGTGTCAGTCCACTCAGCCAAGAAGTCTGCCAAGACCTGGGATTTTATGGTCTTCCGAGGAGCGAATGATAGTGTTTCGCCCATGAGCTCCACCACCCACTTTGCTATCCTACCCGAGGCCTCACGGCACTGGATGATCTCCCCTAGGGGGAAGGATGACACCACAGTCACCGGATGAGACTCAAAGTAGTGTCGCAACTTTCGCCGTGTCAGAATCACTACGTAGAGCAGCTTCTGGATCTGTGGGTAGCGGACTTTGGTTTCGGAAAGCACTTCGCTGATGAAGTAGACTGGCCTCTGGACGGGCAGTGCATGCCCTTCTTCTCGTCTCTCGACTACCATCGCGACGCTGACCACCTGAGTGGTCGCGGCTACGTAGATCAAGAGGGCTTCTCCTGCAGCGGGGAGCACCAGGATGGGTGTATTTGTAAGGAGCACCTTAAGGTTTCCGAGGACTTCCTCGGCCTCGGGGGTCCAAGTGAAATGCTCGGCCTTCCTTAAGAGGAAGTACAGAGGCAAGCCTTTCTCGCCAAGGCGTGAGATGAAGCGACTCAGAGCCACAAGGCATCCCATGACCCTCTGTACTCCTTTCAAATCTTTAATCGGTCCCATGTTGGTGATGGCCGCGATCTTCTCTGGATTGGCCTCGATGCCCCGCTCGGAGACGATGAATCCTAGGAGCATGCCTCGAGGGACTCCGAAGACACACTTCTCATGATTGAGATTCACACCTTTCGCTCTCAGACACTTAAATGTCGTTTCAAGGTCAGAGAGGAGGTCGGAGGCTTTCTTCGTCTTGACCACAATGTCATCGACGTAAGCCTCGACCGTTCTGCCGATGTGTTCTCCGAACACGTGGTTCATGCACCTCTGGTAGGTGGCACCTGCATTCCTCAAACCAAATGGCATTGTAGTGTAACAGTACATGCCAAAAGGCGTGATAAAAGAAGTCGCGATCTGGTCGGACTCTTTCATCTTGATTTGGTGATAGCCTGAGTAGGCATCGAGGAATGACAGGGTTTCGCACTCAGCAGTGGAATCCATAATTTGATCGATGCGAGGTAGAGGGTAGGGAACTTTCGGACATGCTTTGTTTGGACTAGTGTAGTCTACACACATCCTCCATTTCCCATCCTTCTTCCTTACAAGAACAGGGTTAGCTAACCATTCGGGATGGAATACCTCTTTGATGAACCCTGCCGCGAGTAGCTTGTGGATCTCCTCGCCTATAGCCCTGCGCTTTTCTTTGTCAAAATGGCGCAAGGTTTGCTTCATGGGTCGGGATCCAGTTCTGATGTCCAGTGAGTGCTCGGCGACATCCCTCGGTATGCCGGGCATGTCCGAGGGACTCCACGCAAAGACTTCGGTGTTCACGCGGAGAAAGTCGACGAGCACTGCTTCCTATTTCGGGTCGAGCTCAGAGCCGATCCGGACTTTCTTGCTGGCATTGTTGCTGGGGTTGAGAGAGACGGACTTGATCGCCTCAGCTGGTTCGAAGTTGCCGGCGTGCCGCTTCGCGTCGGGTGCCTCCTTGGAGAGGTGTTCCAGGTCGGCGATGAGGGCCTCGGACTCGGCGAGGGCCTCAGCGTACTCCACGCACTCCACGTCGCATTCGTACGTGTGGCAGTACGTGGATCCGACGGTGATGATCCCGTTCAGGCCTGGCATCTTGAGCTTGAGGTAGGTGTAGTTGCGGACGGCCATGAACTTGGCGTAGCATGGTCTTCCCAACACTGCATGGTAGGCTCCTCGGAACCTGACGACCTCGAAGGTGAGAGCTTCCTTTTGGAAGTTGGAGGGAGTCCCGAAGCAGACGAGTAAGTCGATCCGCCTGAGGGGTAGGATTCGCTTCCCGGGCGCGATCCCGTGGAAGGGTGCCACACCAGCCCGGACCTCGGACCTGTCGACCCCCAAGAGTTCTAGGGTCTCGGCGTAGATGATGTTAAGGCTGCTGCCTCCGTCCATGAGGACTTTGGAGAGCCTAATGTTGCCGATGATCGGATCGACGATGAGCGGGTACCTTCATGGGCTTGGCACGAAGTCGGGGTGGTCGCCTCGGTCGAAGGTGATAGGCTTATCGGACCAGTCTAGGTAGATTGGCGCTGCCACCTTCACCAAGCAGGCCTCCCAGCGCTCCTGCTTGCGGTGTCGAGCCGAGGCGTTTGCCGCCTGCCCGCCGTAGATCATGAAGCAGTTATGGACCTCCTGGAACTCCTCTTCCTTGCCGCCCTCCTTCTTGTCGTTGTCATGGCCCTTGCCACCTTCCGTCGGGGGCCCGGTCTTATGGAAGTAGCGCCGGAGCATGACACATTCTTCGAGGGTGTGCTTGACGGGCCCCTGGTGATAGGGGCATGTCTCCTTGAGCATCTTGTCGAACGCGCCGGCCCCTCCAGGAGGTTTCCGAAGGTTCCTGTGCTCGGCCGCAGCGACGAGATTCGCGTCAACGGCGTCGCGCTTCGCTTGCGACTTGTTCTTGGCCTTCTTCTTCGTGCCCCGCTGGGCGGACGCCTCGGGGGCATCTTTCTTCGGCTCTCCCTGAGGTTGTTTGTCCTTTCGGAAGATGGCTTCGACCGCCTCTTGACCCGAGGCGAACTTGGTGGCGACGTCCATCAGTTCGCTCGCATGGGTGGGAGTCTTGCGCCCTAGTTTGCTCACCAGGTCTCGGCATGTGGTGCCGGCGAGGAAAGCCCCGATGACATCCGAGTCGTTAACATTGGGCAGCTCAGTGCGCTGCTTCGAAAACCGCCGGATGTACTCTCAGAGGCACTCCCCTGGCTGCTGGCGGCAGCTTCAGAGATCCCACGAGTTCCTAGGGCGCACGTACATGCCTTGGAAGTCTGCCGCAAAAGCCTTGACCAGATCATCCCAGTCGGAGATCTGCGCAGGAGGCAGATGCTCCAGCCAGGCTCGGGCGGCGTCGGAGAGGAAAAGGGGTAGATTACGGATGATGAGGTTGTCATCATCCGCCCCTCCCAACTGGCATGTCAGTCGGTAGTCCGCGAGCCACAGCTCCGGCCTCGTCTCCCCTGAGTACTTGGTGATGTTAGTCGGGGCTCGGAAACGGGCAGGGATCGGCGCTCGTCGTATGGCCCGGCTGAAGACCCGTGGACCGGGTGGTTCGGGCGAAGGGATGTGGTCCTCCTCGCTATTGCAGCGTCCCCCACGCCTGGGATGGTAGCCTCGGCGCACCTTCTCGTCGAGGCGGGCTCGATGGTCGAGATGGTGGTGCTCGTTGCCGAGGCGATCCCGGGTGGCAGGCGCCTCGTCCCACGTGCGCTCGGGATGGACCAAGGCTTCCCGCATGCATCGGGAGGACACCGCGTGATGCTCCGAGGGGTCAGCTCGCCTCCAGGAGGTGGAGCTCTCGGCTCGTCAAACTGCGGCGCCTTCCAGGAGATCCTTGAGTTCGCCCTGGATACACCGTCCCTCGGTGGTGGATGGCTCCAGCATGGCTCGAAGAAGCATCGCCGCTGCAGCTAGGTCCTGGCCGGACCCGCTGACGGCCGGGGGTAGCGCTGCCCTGGCATTGTCGACGATGCGGCGCTGAATGTCTTGGGCCCGATGACAGGCTTCTCCGGCGAGTGTTTGGCCTGCCCACTCCTGTTCGATGTTCTGTCGGAGCTGCACAAGCCGGCCTGCTTCCCCGTCGACCCGGGCCTGCACCTCACGGATTTGCTCGAGCTGTATGTCCTGACCCCCCGCAGGGACTGGGACCACAGCTAGCTCCCGCAGGATGTCAACGTGAGATGCGGGCCCAGGGGGATCGTCAACCTCCGGCATACCGAGGTGGTTGCCTTCGTTGTGATCTCCCTGATCGACATGGAAACATTCGCGACTTGGGTCGTAACCTTCATCGTCAAGGTCATGGCCATCGTCAGAACAACCGGGGAGGCAGTGGTCACATGCGGACATGAAGTCCCGCATGGCACCGGGGTCATTGAGGCCAGAGAAATCCCAACCGGAGTCGAGGTCATCCTCTTCCTCGGAACCCACCGGTCCGAAGGTTGAGACAGCTGTCAGTCGGTCCCAGGTCGACCACATGTGGTACCCCAGAAGGTTTAGATATGCCTTTACAAAGGCGCTCACCGTAGCGGGGTCGCTAGGTGGATCGAAGCTGACTCGAAAAGGAACGGGATGGAAAACGGACGGTACCTCTTGGTCGATGGACGGTGGTGAGGTCACGTCGGGGGCGGAGCACACCGCCATCTTAGGTACGAGGGTAATGCCCAGTAGGTCCTTTGCCAGGGTGCTGGCGTCATCAGTCCGCTTGGGGCTGACACGTCGCGGGGAAGTGTCACCCGCCGTCGTCTCAGGTGCGAGGACAATGCCCGACATGTCCCCCAAGGGAGTGCCAGCATCGTCGACTCGCTCTGGTGCGACGGCCGACAAGGTGCCGCCTCCTGCGTGGCCATGGTTGCCTCGTCTCCGCCGCCTCCGGCGAGGAGGGTGGCGAGGACGACTGGAGCGCTCCTCTTCCGCCGCGGGGAGATGCTGTCGCCGAGCTCACCGCCATCGGGCGAGTCGGAGACCGTCGTTGTCGTCGCGCCGCGGGGGGAGGAATACCATGTCGTAGCTATCGTCGAGGGACATGAACTCGAGACTCTCGAAGCGGAGCACCGTCCCGGGCTGAAGAGGTTGCTGAAGACTCCCCATCTAGAACTCGACAGGAAGGTGTTCGTCAACACGCAGCAGGCCCCTACCTGGCGCGCCAACTGTCGGCGTTTCAGACCCGGGGGGTCCCTGGACCGACGAGTGAAATCGCTGTGTGCCCCTGCCCATATGGGTTGGCGTAGGATGGAACACAAGATGTGGGGCAAGCCTTTTATTATCCTGCACCAGGGTGCCGCTCGTAGTAGGGGTTACAAGCGCATCGCGTGAGGGAGAGTGAGGCAGAGAGTGGGAGCCCGTTCGTCCGCTCCTTCCCTCGCGCGAACCCCCTCAGGATGGCCCTGGACCTCCCTTTTATAGATGCAAGGAGAGGGTCCAGACGTACAACGGGGGGCGTAGCTATGTGCTAACGTGTCCGGCAGAGGAGTGCCTAAGCCCTGCGTACATGCCAACGTGGCTATCGGGGGAGAGCTTGGGCCCTGACACGTGATGGTGTGGCCGTCGGAGGAGCTCCTGAGTCCTGTAGGAGCACAGCTGGCAGCGCGGCAAGGATCCTGCTGACGTCTCCTTGCTGCCGTAAGGGGATGAGAGCCACTGGCGTCATGGTGCACGCGGGGCACCATCATTACCCGTCGCCGGGGTAAGCCAGATGGGACACCGGTCTTGTTCCTTGTAGCCTGAGCTGGCTAGGGATAGGGTAATGATGTATCCCCTATTAGCGCGGTCAGTCCGAGCCCAAGGTCAGGCGAGGCGGAGACTTCTCTTGAGGCCGAGGCCGGGGTCGGGCGAGGACGCGATTCCTCCCGAGACCGAGGTCGAGGCCGAGTCCAGGGGTCGGGCGAGGTGGAGACCTCCTCCCGAGGCTGGAGCCTGAGGTCGAGGCCGAGTCTGGGGGTCGGGCGAGGCAGAGACCTCCTCCCGAGGCCGGAGCCTGAGGTCGGGCGAGGCGGAGCTTCCTATTGCGCCCGAGGCCGAACTCGGTGGTTGATTGTGACTTGTTGTCAGTCTTTGCCTGGGTGGTTGACACGACAGTTGGAGCAGGGCGAGCGGCGCTGTTTTCCTGTCACATCAGACAGTAAAGAAGAGGGGCAAAGTGACTACGGTCACTTCGGCCTGGCCGACTGAGGTGCTGTGTCAGGATACGGCGTCAGGCATCCCCTGCATTGAATGCGCCTGCGAAGCGGTCGGTTGGTGAGGCGGTCTAGCCAAGGTTGCTTCACAGTGAAGCCTGCCCGAGCCGGGCTTCGGGAGAGCCGAGGGGGCGCCTGCTGCCTGAGGAGGCCCTCGGGCGAGGCGTGAACTCGTCTGGGACTACTGCTCCAGCCCGAGGCTGGGTTCGGGTGAGATCGTGTCCCTTGGGTAGGCGAAGCCTTGACTTGAACCGCGCCCGTCAGTTGGTTTGAGGGTGTTTACCAGTCATGATTAGGAGCGTTGGGGGTACCCCTAATTATGGTACCCGACAGAAACGTAGATAAACGCGGCCTTCACAGGCAGCCGACTGGTGGTTGCCGCTAACCCACACCTAGAACTCGTCGTAGTCTTGGAACTCCTAGAAGTCTCCTTCCACGGCTTCATCTTCTCCTGAGCAGTGGTTGCAATGCGAACAATGGTGTGTAGAGCAAGGGTGAGTACACATCAACATACTCAGCAAGTATCCTGTTTGGCTGTAGTGGACTAGCTTTATGTGGGGGTAAGTCAAGCAGTTGCTTTTAGTTGGTCAGATTTTTATTACTAGTAGAGAAAGCCAAGTTTTAGATTTAACCCACGTTATTAACCCAAACGTACTCCTTTCCAAACGGAAAGAGTACCACTTACCATTACCAGAGTCAATTCCAAGAACCATCAATCTCATTGCCACCTGCAAATCTGAACATCTCTGATCAAGTACCACTAATCACTGGAGCTCCCTTTGCCGCTCATAACCGTGAGCATGGCTGATATATCAGTTTTCTAACACTCTGCAGAGGTTGTGCACTTTACCCACAAGCCGTGATTCCCTTTCTGCCCGGAGAGAGCTACTCCCCATTGACCACTACCTAGGTGGTCCAGCAGAGCATCACTACGTAGCCTTTACAAAGATTCCCCGAGGCTGTAGCTGCCCGTTAGGTTTCCTAAATGTACCGCACTCCTCCCCAAGGGACAAATCAACCTTGGCAGAGTGAGCCGCATACACCGAGCCCCATTGACGGCACGACGGCTAAGCGAACTACACCCCGGTTCCTCTAATTATTCAGCTAAGGGCGTCCCACTCCACCCTCATGGTTGCACTATTTTCCCGGGCGGTCATCCAACGAACAGGTCCTTACGGAGAGGCACTCGAGAAACCGCTCGAGCCCCCTTGAAGGTCACAAGTATAACGTCATAATAAAAGAGGGGAAAACAGCGTATCATTGATAATTCTCATCATGTTCATTGATTAGAGTTGAGCAATAGCATAAGACTAAGCAATAATAATCCAACCCAAATAGGTAAACAAGGACATGGATAACAAAAGCTAGTCGATCCTTAGGTATAACTGTGTAATGCGGGAGGTGAATTAAAGAATGTATAGGACAGAGATAGGTCAAGGGACACTTGCCTCCACCAACCGACTGTTGCTCAGGGGCTTCTCCTGCGAGTTCTTCGGGCTCTCTGACCGGATCGTTCTCTATGCGAGCGCAAACATACATACATCCACATGTTTAATACAAGAGAACAGTACACCATACAATAGAATGCAATAGATGAATAGACGTTCCACGCGGGGCTCGCAATTACGGTTAAGAGAGAAAGATGAAAAGACAGTCGAGTTTACGGTCGAGAAGCGATCACGTTACGTAATTATAAATTAAACCACTCGCTTAACAGAAGGGTATTAATTTGGCCACTGCATTGAGCATAAAGTAAAGTCATGTTCTACATTTAATCATTATAATTAAATAAGGGGAATGAAAGGAAGTGGTCGCACGGCGAGACGCACGACACAGCATTTAAATTAAATTAAGAAATAAATGACTCGCTGCGCGACAGAGCGCGCAACGGGATTCTTGCATTAATTAAAGACAAACGTTAATCGTTGCGCGACAAAATGCACGACGGCTTACGCCAACAGAGCTGCACTTAAAACAAATCGTCGTGCGACAAAGTGCGCGATGCAGCACTTGTAATAAATATAAATTAAACGAATCATCGTGCGACGAAGCGCGCGACACAACACATTAATAAATGTAAATTTAGGAGGGTCGTCGCGCGACGAAGCGCGCGACGCAGCGCATTAATAAAAATGAAATGAGAATAATCTGTCGCGCGGCGAAGCGCGCGACGCAGCACATCGACTAAACAAATTAAAATGGATTAGAAGAGAGTTAAATGCAGCGCGAGCACGGTCGCACTCTCAGGAGCGCGCTGCGCGTGCCGGGGCCACGTGAACGTGCAGGCGCGCGGGACGCGAGTCGCCGAAGCACGGGCGCGGACAAGGGCGCGGCCGAGGGTGCGGGACACGGGGCGCGCGACGTGGATGCCGGCTTACGGCTAGGGCGCGAGGCTCGCCGAGGCAGGGGCTCGGCCGGGGCGGGCGCGGCCACCGGGGCAGGGGCTCGGGGGGAGGGGCTCGCCGGGACGCGGCCGAGAGCGCGGGGGCTCGCCAGGGCGCGGCTGGGCGCGGGGAAGGGGGCAGGGGCGGGCCGCCGCCGGGGCGCGGCCGGACGTGGGGAAGGGAGGCTCGTCGAGGCGCGCAGGGCGCAGGGGAGGCTCGCCGGGGGTGGGCGCGGGGGAGGCTCGCCGGGCGCGGGCGCGGGGGAGGCTCGCCGGGGGTGGCTCGCCGGCGCGCGGGATGGGGAGGGCGCGGCCAGGCTCGCCGGCGCGCGGGACGGTGCCCGCAGGGGCACGCGCGATGGGGTCAGGGGAAGGTGCGCAGGGGAAGAAGAAGGGGAGGGGAAGGAGAGAGAGGGAGAGGGAGGGGAGGGGAAAACTCACCTCCGAGGATCCAAATTCCGGTGATCTTGACTCCAAACCCTAGGGCACCACGGGGAGAGAGAGGTGGAAGAGGGAGAGGGAGGTTGCTGCGTGGGAGAAATCAAATGAGCCAAACAAATCTAGGGAAGGGGGGGTGCGCATGGGGGTGGGCAGGGGCACGCAGGCCGGACCGGGCCGGGTTGGGCCGGGCCACTTCGCGGATCGAAACCCACGACACGCACGACCATCAAACAGACTCCAATCACAAACCGAAAACCGAGACAGAACGAGACGAACACGCAACATCAGACAAAGAAATGTGCTTCGGCAAGATGCAACACCCATGACACTTAGGTTTTGGTTTATACATGACACGGACACTTGTCACCATACTGGTTTGAAATTGGGAAGAAGGAGCGAAATAGGAAGAGAAAAGAGAGTAACGCCCGAATTTGGTGAGAGAAAAGAAGAAAAAAAATTCCACCCCCAAATTCAGGGCGTTACAGGAGGAGGAAGGATTACAAGCCCCGCTCCAAGAAGGTTTGCTACAAATGTGGTAAGCCCGGTCACTTTATTGCTAAATGTCCTATTTCTAGTGACAGTGACAGGGGCGACGACAAGAAGGGGAGAAGAAAGGAAAAGAAGAGGTACTACAAGAAGAAGGGCGGCGATGCTCATGTTTGACGGGAGTGGGACTCCGACGAGAGCTCCACCGACTCCTCCTCCGACAAGGACGCCGCCAACATCGCCGTCAACAAAGGGCTCCTCTTCCCCAACGTCGGCCACAAATGCCTCATGGCAAAGGACGGTAAAAAGAAGAAGGTGAAATCCAAATCCTCCACTAAATATGCAACATCTAGTGATGAGGCTAATTCTAGTGATGATGAGGATGATTTATTTACTCTCTTTGCCAACTTGAACATGCAACAAAAGAAAAAATTAAATGAATTGATTAGCACTATTCATGATAAGGATGAACTCTTGGATAGCCAAGAGGACTTCCTAATTAAAGAGAACAAAAAACATGTTAAAGTTAAAAATGCTTATGCTCTAGAAGTTGAAAAATGTGAAAAATTAACTAGTGAGCTAAGCACTTGCCATGAGATTGTTGCCAACCTTAGGAATGAGAATGCTAGATTAATTGCTAAGGTTGATGCTAATGTTTGTGATGATTCAATTTCCAATTTAAGAAATGATAATGCTAGTTTACTTACTAAGATTGAGAAATTGAATGCTTCTCTTGCTAGCCTTATAAATGAAAATGAAAAACTAATTGCTAAGGCTAATGAATTAAATGTCTGCAATGCTTCCATTTCTAATCTTAGAGATGAAAATGCCATATTACATGCTAAGATTGTTCAATTAAATTCTTGCAAACCATCTACATCTACCATTGAGCATGTTTCTATTTGCACTAGATGTAGAGATGTTGACATTGATGCTATTCATGATCACATGGCTTTAATTAAACAACAAAATGATCATATAGCAAAATTAGATGCTAAAATTGCAGAGCATGACCTAGATAATGAAAAATTTAAATTTGCTCGTAGTATGCTTTATAGTGGGAGACGCCCTGGCATCAAGGATGGCATTGGCTTCCAAAAGGGAGACAATGTCAAACTTAATGCCCCTCCTAAAAGATTATCTAACTTTGTTAAGGGCAAGACTCTCATGCCTCAGGATAACGAGGGTTATATTTTGTACCCTGTCGGTTATCCCGAGCATAAGATTAGGAGAATTCATTCTAGGAAGTCTCAATCTGGCCCTAATCATGCTTTTATGTATAAGAATGAGACATCTAGTTCTAGGCAATCAACCCATGCTAAATTGCCTAAGAAGAAAACTCCTAAAGCATCAAATGATCATAGTGTTTCATTTAGAACTTTTGATGCTTCTTATGTGCTAACCAACAAATCAGGCAAGGTAGTTGTCAAGTATGTTGGGGGCAAACACAAGGGATCAAAGACTTGTGTTTGGGTACCCAAAGTTCTTGTATCTAATGTCAAAGGACCCAGAACCGTTTGGGTACCTAAAATCAAGAACTAAATTTGTTTTGTAGGTTTATGCATCCAGGGGCTCAAGTTGGATCATTGACAGCGGGTGCACAAACCATATGACTGGGGAGAAAAAGATGTTCTCCTCCTACGAGAAAAACCAAGATCCCCAACGAGCTATCACATTCGGGGATGGAAATCAAGGTTTGGTCAAAGGATTGGGTAAAATTGCTATATCACCTGACCATTCCATTTCCAATGTTTTTCTTGTAGACTCTTTAGATTACAACTTGCTTTCTGTTTCCCAATTATGTAAAATGGGTTACAACTGTCTTTTCACGGATACAGGTGTTACTGTCTTTAGAAGAAGTGATGATTCAGTAGCTTTTAAGGGAGTATTAGAGGGTCAGCTATACTTAGTTGATTTCAATAGAGCTGAACTCGATACTTGCTTAATCGCTAAGACTAACATGGGTTGGCTCTGGCACCGCCGACTAGCCCATGTTGGAATGAAGAATCTTCACAAGCTTCTAAAGGGAGAGCACATTTTGGGACTAACAAATGTGCATTTTGAGAAAGACAGGATTTATAGCGCATGCCAAGCAGGGAAACAAGTTGGTGTTCATCATCCACATAAGAACATCTTGATGACTGACAGGCCACTCGAGCTCCTCCACATGGACCTATTCGGCCCGATCGCTTACATAAGCATCGGCGGGAGTAAGTACTGTCTAGTTATTGTGGATGATTATTCTCGCTTCACTTGGGTATTCTTTTTGCAGGAAAAATCTCAAACCCAAGAGACCTTAAAGGGATTCTTGAGACGGGCTCAAAATGAGTTCGGCTTAAGGATCAAGAAAATTAGAAGCGATAATGGGACGGAGTACAAGAATTCACAAATAGAAGGCTTTCTTGAGGAGGAGGGCATCAAGCATGAGTTCTCTTCTCCCTACATGCCACAACAAAATGGTGTAGTGGAGAGGAAGAATAGAACTCTATTGGACATGGCAAGGACCATGCTTGATGAGTACAAGACTTCGGATCGGTTTTGGGCCGAGGCGGTCAACACCGCTTGCTACGCCATCAACCGGTTGTATCTACACTGAATCCTCAAGAAGACATCCTACGAACTCCTCACCGGTAAAAAGCCCAATGTTTCATATTTTAGAGTCTTTGGTAGCAAATGCTTCATTCTTGTTAAAAGAGGTAGAAAATCCAAATTTGCTCCTAAGTCTGTAGAAGTCTTTTTACTAGGATATGATTCAAACACAAGGGCATATAGAGTCTTTAACAAGTCCACTGGACTAGTTGAATTTTCTTGTGACATTGTGTTTGATGAGACTAACGGCTCTCAAGTAGAGCAAGTTGATCTTGATGAATTAGATGATGAAGAGGCTCCATGCGTCGCGCTAAGGAACATGTCCATTGGGGATGTATGTCCTAAGGAATCCGAAGAGCCCATTCAAGCACAAGATCAACCATCCTCCTCCATGCAAGCATCTCCACCAACTCAAGATGAGGATGAGGCTCAAGATGATGAAGAAGAAGAAGATGAGCCACCTCAAGAAGATAGCAATGATCAAGGGGGAGATGCAAATGATCAAGACAAGGAGGATGAGCAAGTTCCAAGGCCGCCACACCCAAGAGTCCACCAAGCAATCCAACGAGATCACCCTGTGAACACCATCCTAGGAGACATTAATAAGGGGGTAACTACTCGATCTCGGGTTGCTCATTTTTGTGAACATTACTCGTTTGTTTCCTCTATTGAGCCACACAGGGTAGAGGAAGCACTTCAAGATTCGGATTGGGTGATGGCGATGCAAGAGGAGCTCAACAACTTCAAAAGGAATGAGGTATGGCATTTAGTACCACGTCCTAACCAAAATGTTGTAGGAACCAAGTGGGCCTTCCGCAACAAACAAGATGAGCATGGTGTGGTGACAAAGAACAAAGCATGACTTGTGGCCAAAGGGTATTCACAAGTCGAAGGTTTGGATTTTGGTGAAACCTATGCACCCGTAGCTAGGCTTGAGTCAATTCGAATATTACTTGCCTATGCTACTCACCATGACTTTAAGCTCTACCAAATGGACGTGAAGAGTGCCTTCCTCAACGGACCTATCAAATAAGAGGTCTATGTTGAGCAACCTCCCGGCTTTGAAGATAGTGAGTATCCTAACCATGTTTACAAACTCTCTAAGGCGCTTTATGGGCTCAAGCAAGCCCCAAGAGCATGGTATGAATGCCTAAGAGATTTTCTTATCACTAATGGATTCAAAGTCGGTAAAGCCAATCCTACTCTATTCACTAAAACTATTGAAAATGATTTGTTTGTCTGCCAAATTTATGTTGATGATATTATATTTGGGTCTACTAACAAATCTATTTGTGAAGAATTTAGTAGGATCATGATTCAAAAATTCGAGATGTCTATGATGGGGGAGTTGAAGTATTTCTTAGGATTTCAAGTCAAGCAACTCCAAGAGGGCACCTTCATTTGCCAAACGAAGTACACTCAAGATATTCTCATCAAGTTTGGAATGAAGGATGCCAAACCCATCAAGACACCCATGGGAACCAATGGGCATCTCGACCTCGACACGGGAGGTAAATCCGTAGATCAAAAGGTATACCGGTCGATGATAGGTTCTTTACTCTATTTATGTGCATCTCGACCGAACATTATGCTTTCCGTATGCATGTGTGCAAGGTTCCAAGCCGACCCTAAGGAAGTTCACCTTAGGGCCGTGAAACGAGTCTTGAGATATTTAGTTCAAACACCTAAGTTTGGTCTTTGGTACCCCAAGGGATCCTCATTTGATTTATTAGGATATTCCGATGCTGATTGGGCAGGGTGTAAGATTAATAGGAAGAGCACATCAGGGACTTGTCAGTTTCTGGGAAGATCCCTGGTGTCTTGGGCTTCAAAGAAACAAAACTCAGTAGCTCTTTCTACCGCCGAAGCCGAGTACATTGCCACAGGCCATTTTTGCGCGCAATTGCTTTGGATGAGGCAAACCCTTAGGGACTATGGCTACAAGTTTAGCAAAGTCCCTCTCCTATGTGACAATGAGAGTGCAATCCGCATGGCGAATAATCCCATTGAACACAGCCGCACTAAGCACATAGCCATTCGGTATCACTTTCTGAGAGATCACCAACAAAAGGGGGATATCGAGATAGCCTATATAAACACCAAAGATCAATTGGCCGATATCTTTACCAAGCCTTCAGATGAGCAATCCTTTACCAAACTTAGGAATGAGCTAAATATTCTTGATTCTAGGAACTTCGAATGATTCCTTGCACACATAGCTCATTTATATACCTTTGATCATATCTCTTTTTATGTCTATGACTAATGTGTTTTCAAGTATCATCTTATGCTTAGTCATAGGTATTGAAAGGGAAATGGAGTAGTCGGCAAAGAAGGCGCTTCCACTCAACTCCAATTTTGTTTGCCGGTACTCCGCTTCGTTCTCCACTTTGGTATAATCTTCACTCATATTTTTGTGTATGCCAAAGAGGGAGAAAGTTTGATGAGGGCTTATATCTCACTCACAAGTATCCGTTTTTGGCGATTCATGCCAAAGGGGGAGAAAGTATGAGCCCAAAGCAAAAGGACCGCACCACCACCAAATTTAAAAATGAAGTTTTCAATTTGATATCTTATTGTGTTCAAAAAGGGGAGAAAGTAGTATCTTCAAAACTTGCAAAACCCTCTTGAACACTAAGAGGAGAATTTTATTTAGGGGGAGTTTTGTTTTAAGTCAAAGGAAATGCATTTGAGACAGGGGGAGAAAATTTCAAATCTTGAAAATGCTTTCTTCAATCTTATTTATGTATCTTTGATAAATTGCAAAAGGTTTTTGAAAAGAATTTTACAAAGAATTTGCAAAACAAAACTCGTGGTGCAAACGTGGTCCAAAATTTTAAGAAAGAAGAAAACAATCCATGCACATCTACTTGAGATAAGTATATTGGTTCCAATTCCAAGTAACCTTTGCACTTACATTATGCAAACTAGTTCAATTCTGCACTTTTATATTTGCTTTGGTCTGTGTTGGCATCAATCACCAAAAAGGGGGAGATTGAAAGGGAAATAGGGTCAAACCTTTTCCAATAAGAATTTTGGTGGTTGAATTGCCCAACACAAATTATTGGACTAACTAGTTTGCTCTAGATTATGAGTTCTACAGGTGCCAAAGGTTCACAACAAACCAATACAAGTCAAAAGAAAGGGTTCAAACAAAGGGAGCAAAGTGAAACCGAAGGCAGCCCTGGTCTGGCGCACCGGACTGTCCGGTGTGCCACCGGACAGTGTCCGGTGCACCAGAGAATCCAACTCCAAACTTGCCAGTCTCGGGAATTCTGGAGGCCACTCCGCTATAATTCACTGGACTGTCCGGTGTAACACCAGACTGTCCGGTGTGCCAGCGGAGCAACGGCGACTTCGCGCCAACGGTCGACTGCAGAATGCATTCAATGCGCTACAGTGCGCGCCAGTGTTAGAGCAGCGCCAGAAGGCGCACCGGACAGTCTACAGGACCTGTCCGGTGCAACACCGGACTGTCCGGTGACCCAGAAGACAGAAGCTCCAACGGTCGAACCCTAACGGTCGGGTGACGTGGCTGGCGCACCAGACAGTGTCCGGTGGCGCACCGGACTGTCCGGTGCGCCATTCGACTGCAGCCTCCACCAAACGGCTAGTTTGGTGGTTGGGGCTATAAATACCCCAACCACCCCACCATTCATTGCATCCAAGTTTGCTGACTTCCTACACCTTACAAGAACTATAGCATTCAATACAAGACACATCAAAGAGATCAAATCCTCTCCCAAGCCCAAAGATCACTCCAAATCAAATAGTGGCTAGTGAGAGAGTGACTTGTGTTCGTTTGAGCTCTTGCGCTTGGATTGCTTCTTTTCTTTCTCATTCTTTCTTGTGATCAACTCAATTGCAACCGAGGCAAGAGACACCAATTGTGTGGTGATCCTTGTGGGGACTTTGTGTCCCGTTTGATTGAGAAGAGAAGCTCACTCGGTCTAAGTGACCATTTGAGAGAGGGAAAGGGTTGAAAGAGACCCGGTCTTTGTGACCACCTCAACAGGGAGTAGGTTTGCAAGAACCGAACCTCGGTAAAACAAATCACCGTGTTACACTCTTTATTTGCTTGTGATTTGTTTTCACCCTCTCTCTCGGACTCGATTTTAATTCTAACGCTAACCCCAGCTTGTAGTTGTGCTCAAACTTTGTAAATTTCAGATTCGCCCTATTCACCCCCCCCCTCTAGGCGACTTTCAAACACAATCGATCAAATGCGTGGAGGCGGAGTCTGGGAGTCTTAGGATGCTTCGTGAATACTTGGTGTTCTGCTCCATGCGCCTAGGGGTCCCTTTTATAGCCCTAAGGCAGCTAGGAGCTGTTGGAGATCAACTTGGAAAGCAATTCCTGCCTTCTGTCGATAGAAGAGACAACCGAGTAATGCTCACAAAAATTAGCTAATCGTGAGCGAGTAGTTACTCCCTTGCTGATGTCACCCAGAATCTGATCAACGGGGTGATGTCTTTGGATCATCGCTCGGACTTGAGTTGGAGGGGCCCGTGGTGCTTCTTCCTCCATAACTTGTTCTTCCTATGCTCTCCCTTGATCCTGCCCCTCTTCTTGAGGTACCTGTACATCGTCTTGAGTTGGGGGATGCACCATTGTCAAGGAGGATGGTTGATCTTGTTCCTGTAGTTCCTGTGGTTGCACATCACCTATCGCCATCATGTGCATTGCGGCCGTCGGAACTTCTTCTTCATCTATATCATCAAGATCAACTTGCTCTCTTGGAGAGCCATTAGTCTCATCAAATACAACGTCGCTAGAGACTTCAACCAATCTCGATGATTTGTTGAAGACCCCATACGCCTTTGTATTTGAGTCATATCCTAGTAAGAAACCTTCTACTGCCTTGGGAGCAAATTTCGAATGTCTACCTTTCTTCACCAGAATGTAGCATTTGCTCCCACATACACAAAAATAAGAAACATTCGTTACTAGTAAGGAGTTCGTAGGAGGTCTTCTTGTGGAGACGATGCAGGTAGAGCCGATTTATGGCATGGCAAGCTGTGTTCACAGCTTCCGACTGAAACCGCTCAAGCGTCTTGTACTCTCCAAGCATCGTTCTCGACATGTCGATTAACGTCCTATTCTTCCTCTCTACCACACCATTTTGTTGTGGTGTGTAGGGAGCAGAGAACTCATGCTTGATGCCTTCCTCCTCAAGAAACTCTTCAACTTATAGATTCTTGAACTCGGACCCGTTGTCGCGTCTTATCTTCTTCACCTTGAGCACAAAACTCATTTTGAGCTCTCCTTAAGAAGTGCTTTAGGGTCCCTTGGGTTTCTGATTTGTCCTGCAAAAAGAACATCCAAGTGAAGCGAGAAAAATCATTGACAATTACAAGACCATACTTACTTCCCCCGATGCTGAGGTATGCAACGGGTCCGAAGAGATCCATGTGAAGAAGCTCCAGTGGTGTTGATGTCATCATCGCATTCTTGCTGTGATGAGTGCTTCCCACCTGTTTCCCTGCTTGACATGCTGCACAAGGTCTGTCTTTCTCAAAACAGACATCGGTTAGTCCTAACACATGATCTTCCTTTAGAAGCTTATGAATGTTCTTCATCCCAACATGTGCTAGACGGTGATGCCAAAGCCAGCCCATATTAGTCTTAGCTATTAAGCATGCATCTAGATCGGCATTCTCTTTCGAAAAATCAACTAAATAGGGCCTGCTGTCTAGTACATCCTTAAAGGCTAATGAACCATCACTTCTTCTAAAGATAGATACATCAATATTTGTGAATAAACAATTATAACCCATGTTACATAATTGACTCACAGATAACAAATTATACCCGAGCGATTCAACTAAAACACATTAGAGATAGAATGCTCGGAGGTGATGGCTATCTTTCCCAACCCTTTGACCATGCCTTGGTTCCCATCTCCAAAGATGATCGTATCCTGGGAATCCTTGTTTTTGACGTAGGAGGTGAACATCTTCTTCTCCCTCGTCATGTGGTTTGTGCATCCGCTATCGATAATCCAGCTTGAGCCCCCGGATGCATAAACCTACAAGGAATTTAATCTTGGGTTTTAGGTACCCAACTCTTGTTGGGTCCTGCAAGGTTAGTCACAACAGTTTTTGGAACCCATATGCAAGTTTTGTCTCCCTAGCATTTGGATCCCATCTTCCTAGCAACTAGTTTTGCATTCTTGCATAGAAGTACAAAGGAAGCATTGCAAGCATGATAAACAGTAGTAGGTCCATTGTTAACTTTCCTAGGAGCATGAAAAGTAGCATAATTTCTCCTAGGCCTACTTCTACCATGAACAAAAACAAAACTAGATGCGAACATAGCATGAGAATTAAATGTAGCATCATGATAACCAATATGATCATAGCATCTTTTATTATGAGCATGATTAGAGAATTTCCTATCATAAATATAGGCATGGTTCTTTTGAGAACTACTAGCTATAGGGGCCTTCCCTTTCTCCTTGTTGAGAGCGGAGGTCCTTTGGCATGTTAAGTTCTTGGTTTCCTTTCGAAAACCAAGTCCATCCTTAATTGAGGGGTGTCTACCAACAGTGTAGGCATCCCTAGCAAATTTTAGTTTATCATAATCAACTTTGCAAGTCTTAAGTTGAGCATTAAGACTTGCCACCTTATTATTTAATTTAGCAACAGAAGTAAGATGTTCATCACAGGCATCAATATCAAATTCCTTACATCTATTGCAAATAATGACATGCTCTACACATGAACTAGTTTCATTAACTTTCTCTAGCTTAGCATTTAATTCTACATTTAAATTCTTTAGGCTAGAAATGGATTCATGACAGGAAGACAGCTCAGATGACAATATTTCATTTTCTTTATTTCTAAAGCAAGAGATTTTTGAACGCTAACAAACTTGTCATGTTCCTCATATAAAATATCCTCTTGCTTTTCTAGCAGTCTATCCTTTTCATTAAGAGCATCGATTAATTCATTAATTTTCCCTACTTTAGCTCTATCTAACCCCTTAAATAAATCAGAGTAATCTACTTCATCATCGGAAGATTCCTCATCGCTAGAAGAAGAGTACTTAGGGGTATCTCAAATACGTACCTTCTTCTCCTTAGCCATAAGACATGTATGGCATTCGTTGGGGAAGAGCAAAGATTTGTCAAAGGTCGAGGCAGCTAGTCCTTCATCCTCAGAGTCGGAGGAGGAGCAGTCAAAGTCCCACTCCTTCCCGATGTGCGCCTCGCCCTTGGCCTTCCTGTAGTTCTTCTTCTTCTCCCTCTTCCCGTGTTTTTCTTGTCCCTGGTCATTGTCATTGTCGAGGCATTGAGCTATGAAGTGACCAGTCTTACCGCATTTGAAGCAGGAGCGTTTCCCCTTGTTTTGTTCTTGTTGGGGTACTCCTTGCGTCCTTTTAGCGCGGTCTTGAAGCGCTTGATGATAAACGCCATCTCATCTTCATTGAGCCCGGTAGCCTCCACTTGTGCTACCTTGCTCGGTAGCGCCTCCTTGCTGCTAGTTGCTTTGAGGGCAATGGGCTGCGGCTCGTAGATGGGCAGTGGACCATTTAGTGCACCATCCACGTATCGCGCCTCCTTCACCATCATGTGCCCGCTCATGAATTTTCCGAGGATTTCCTCGGGCGTCATCTTGGTGTACCTAGGGTTTTCATGAATAAGGTTCACAAGATGAGGGTCAATTACTGTAAATGACCTGAGCATGAGTCAGACGACATCATGATCCATCCATCTTGTGCTTCCGTAGCTTCGGATTTTGTTGACCAGGGTCTTGAGCCTGTTGTAGGTCTATGTTGGCTCCTCTCCCTGATCATCGCGAACCTCCACAGCTCGCCTTCCACCAGTTCCATCTTGGTGATCATGGTGGCGTCGTTACCCTCATGTGATATCTTGAGAGTATCCCAGATTTGCTTAGTGTTGTCCAAGCCACTCACTTTATTGTACTCATCCCTGCAAAGAGATGCTAGCATAATAATAGTAGCTTGGGCATTTTTATGAATTTGTTCATTTATAAACATAGGATTATCTGTACTATCAAAATGCATCCCATTTTCCACAATTTCCCAAATGCTAGGATGGAGAGAAAATAGGTGACTACGCATTTTATGACTCCAAAATGAGTAATCCTCTCCATCAAAGTGTGGGGGTTTTCTAAGAGGAATAGAAAGTAAATGGGCATTTGAATTATACGAAATACGGGAATAATCAAAGGAGTAGTTTTGATTAACCGTCTTTTTCTTGGACGAGGAGTCGTCGTCGTCATCCCTTGGTGAAGAAGAGGAGGTGTCGCTGTCATATTAGATGATCTTCTTGATGCGCCTCTTCTTCTTCACGTCCCTCTTCTTGTGACTCGAGCCTGAGTCAGTGGGCTTGTCGTCTCTTGGCTCGTTGAAGAGAGACTCCTTCTCCTTGTCGTTGACCACCATCCCCTTACCCTTAGGATCCATCTCTTCGGACGATTGATCCCTTAGATGAAGAATACGGCTTTGATACCAATTGAGAGCACCTAGAGGGGGTGAATAGGTGATCCTGCAAAATTCAACACTAAATAGCCAATACTTGGTTATGAAATGTTAGTGTGATTAAACCAAGATGCTAGAGTGTGAATTTTAGAAGAAAAGCCAATCACAAAATAAGATAAACACGAGACACAGTGATTTATCCCATGGTTTGGCCAATGCCTACTTCCACGTTGTGGTGACCTCCTTTGGTCAAGGATTGCACTCAATCCCTCTCAAGTGATCCAATGATCAACCTTGAGTACCACGGTTATCTTCCTTAGAGTCTTTCTCCCGTTTGCGAGGAATCTCCACAGATTGGAGCCTCTCGCCCTTACAAGTTTAACACAATAGAAGCATAGTAGTAAGAGAGAGAGTAACACACGCAAGACTCAAATCCGCAGCACACACATGCACACAAGCCAAGAATTGAGCTTGAAACACAGCACAGAGAGTTCACAACTCGAACGGAGCTCAAATCACTAACACAATCGATCAAATGCGTGGAGGCGGAGTCTGGGAGTCTTAGGATGCTTAGTGAATACTTGGTGTTCAGCTCCATGCGCCTAGGGGTCCCTTTTATAGCCCTAAGGCAGCTAGGAGCCGTTGGAGATCAACTTGGAAAGCAATTCCTGCCTTCTGTCGAGTGGCGCACCGGACAATCCGGTGCACCATCGGATAGGTCCTATAGCTGTCCTTCCTTATCTGGCGCATCCGACCGTTGAGACGGTGATCCCGTTGGCGCACCGGACACTGTCCGGTGCACACCGCACAGTCTGGTGTGCCCAATCGACCGTTGGCTCGGGCCACGTGTCACCCGCTGATTTCGCTGCCGACCATTGGCTCGGGCGGCTCTGACTCACCAAACAGTCCGGTGTACCACCGGACAGTCCGGTGATTTTTAGCCGTGACGTTTTTTGGTTTCCCGAGAGCGACGAGTTCATCGCTGAAGGACTTGGGCACGGGCGTTGATGGCTCACCGGACAGTCCGGTGCACCATCGGACAGTCTGGTGATTTTTAGCCACGTCGCCTGCCGATTCCCTAGAGCGGCCAGTTGGTCGATGGGCCAGCCTGGGGCACCGGACACTATTTGGTGCACCACTGGACAGTCCGGTGTGCCAGGCTGGTGCTGGTTTTGGCTGTACTTAGCCAACACTTCTCTAATTCAAATCTCCTTTTCTTGGCACTATTTCTAGCACTTAGATAAACATGTTGGTGAGGCAGTCTAGCCAAGGTTGCTTCACAACGAAGCCTGCCCGAGCCAGGCTTCGGGAGAGCCGAGGGGGCGCCCGCTGCCTGAGGAGGCCCTCGGGCGAGGCGTGAACTCGTCTAGGACTACTGCTCCAGCCCGAGGCTGGGTTCGGGTGAAATCACGTCCCTTGGCTAGGCGAAGCCTTGACTTGAACCGCGCCCGACAGTTGGTCTGAGGGTGTTTACCAGTCATGATTAGGAGCGTTGGGGGTACCCCTAATTATGGTACCCGACAGTAGCCCCCGAGCCTTGAAGGGAGTGTTGGTACTCGCTTGGAGGCTTTTGTCGCATTTTCGGTGAGGGGACCGGCCTTTCTCGGTTTTTGCTTTGTTCTGGTGGGTGCGCACGAGCGCACCCACCGGGTGTAGCCCCCGAGGCCTCGGAGGAGTGGTTTGACTCCTCTGAGGTATGAATGCTTTTCGTGGTGCCTCGGCTGGTCTGATCGTTCCCTCATGCGGTCTTGCCGTAACCCGGGTGCGTGGTCAGGTTCCAAGTTATCAACCTGGTTTGTTGACGCTGTCAACAGTTTTGGTCGTAGCCGGATGCGAGAGCAGCCCCCGAGCCTCTGCCCGGAGCGAGAGGACGATCAAGGACTTTCTTGACTTTTATCATACGCCCCTACGTCGCCTTTCCGCAAGGAGGGGGGGAAAGCGCCATGTTGCCCTCGGAGGGCGCCGAACATGGTGTTTCCAGTGAGCTGCTAACGGGTGATCCGAGTGGACGCTCGTGCCCTGTTCGTTAAGGGTCGACTGGTGGCCCAGAGGCGCGCTCCAAAAGTACCTGCGGGTGATTCGCCGGACCCAGACCCCTTCGACAGGGTCCGAGGGCTCGATGCCTCCCTCCGGTGGGATTCCGTTACAAATCGTTCCCGCTGGTCTCGGAAATGTCCTAGGGTACCTCGGGAGCGTAGCCCGAGCCTCGGCCATGTATCGGACGTACCCAGAGTCATCCCTCACTCTGCGTGCTCTGGGGCGGCTGTCGAACCCTTTTGAGGGGCCAGCCTTCGAACCCTTGATCAGTAATGGGCTTGAAGTCTGAGTGCTCTGGGGTGGCTGTCGAAACCCTTCCGAGGGGCCAGCCTTCGAACCCCTGATCAGTAGGAGGGCTCGGGGCCCGCTTCCTTCGCCGAGAAGGATCCTTTCCACAACATCCCCTTTCCCGGTCCCTGTAGCAAGAGAGAGAGGAGGAGGGGAAGGATATGAATTTAAATAAGGTGGCGCACCTTTTTTGACATGGTCATTATGGTGAAGGCGAAGCGACGCCCGCCTCGCCTGCCAGAGGTGTCGCCTGCTGCGCGGGGAGTTAATGCGACGGGACGGGCGATTTGTGTGGCGCCCGTTGCGCGCGCGAGACGTTCGAGGAACGAGGCACGAGTGCGTCGTCTTCACGTCGTGGGAGAGGGCTCTCCCATCGATTCAGGAGGGGACACGAGCCTGTAGGCGATTTGACCGCTGCTTCCACTCGTCTGCCGCTGCAATTACTGCTGGCCCACTTTTCGCCATGCTAACCGTCGTGCTTATCCTGACGGCTGACTGTCCCGTGGCCGTTGCCTTCAATTGGCACTGTTGGGTCACACGCGAGGTCACCTCAAGTCGTGGTACTAATTCTGTAGTCGAGGAGGCGTGGCATTGGCGCAGGTGGCGGTGCGGCTCCTTGCACGTTGTAACCGGCACGCTGGTTGCATGACATGCGGGCCCGCTTTCTTTGCGCTGGTCCACCAGATGTGGTCGAAGACGAAAGGGCGCCCAGTTGCAGTGCGGTTGGATGCCTGTCGCGTGGCGGTCCACCCTTTTGGCCACCGGTTTCTACGATGATGGGAGAGCGCTTGTAACCGTGGGACGGTTACATGCCTCGTGTGTGGCGGTTCGCCTTCTTCGTGCTTCGGATCAGCTCGTATGATGTGGGGGTCCCAGCCCCCGTGTCGTAGGGGGAGAACCCTGGAGTATGTCAGTGGAGACTTCGCTCGTGACGCTAAGGGGTGCAAGTGAGGAGGTCTGCCTATAAAAGGGGGATCGATCCCCCAGGCAGTGGCCATGCCTTCATTTTCCCCTCATGCATTGTGTCCTTCCACCTTTCGAGCCCCCGGATGGGGTGCTCCAGCGTTGCCTTGCTCTTGCTGTCGTTGGAGGAGCGCAGCCTCGTGGAGATCGGCACCTTTCAGCCATCGCTCGGCTTCAAGGATTTTCGTCGTGCAGGCTGAGGTGGAGAGCGAGCTGAGTCGGGTTTCGCCTCCCGTGTGGGCCGGCGACCCGCTTCTTCCTCCAACATTTGGGGGAGAATGGTATCCTCTAGCACTGCGGAGGTGACGTCCTCCAGCCATGCGGGGGGAAGGCGAACCGCTGCTGCCCGGCCAGGGCACAGCCGTCCGTCCTCCACCTAGGCAACGGTCGTGTCGTACGCCGGTGGCTGCTGTCACCGCCTTCATGGAGAGGGTGGACCTCGACAACGCGGGTTCAGTCGGTCGTAGACGTCGTCATCTGCAGCGTGTCCGGCTCGCTGGCCCAGCTAGCTCTAGTGCCGCTCCCGATGCTGCCTCCTGCCGCTTGGTCCTCGTGGGGATTAGCGCTGGCCGGTCCTCGAGGATTTGAGTGGGGATCTGCCGGCGAGCCGCTTGGAGTTCGTCATCCCGCGGGCCCCCTGGTGTGGAGGTTGTTCATACCCGCGGGAGCGGAACCGGAGTCCCGTTCGTAAGGAGATATACCGGGTTTTTGTCGGAGCAAAATGTAACCGCTTCAAGTACTTAGACATTTGTCGTAGGTCGGGAGAACCGCCGAGGGTTCTGCCGACGTCTAAGTCTATGTAGCATAGTTACCCCAAGTATATGTGCTGTTCTTTGTGGCTGTCGAGGCCTGAACATTTGGATATTGAGTATGAAGCTGTGTTTCTTCCACATTTCGAGCACTGGGACTTGCCTGTTGGCTAGCCAAACCACTTAACCGAGCGTGAGTTGCCTTTCGCGGAAGGTGACGAGTGAGGTATCCGTATCCCGGAGGCATAGGAGTCCCTCGGCTCGGTCGGCCTTGCCGCTCTAGGCCTCTCTTGCTCAGTTTTTAAAACCCTCGGCTGCTCTGCGATGAGCCGGAGCCAGAGGCAGCGGTGTTAGCGCGGACAGAGGCGGAGTCGGCTCGGAAAGAGGCTTCGTCGGCCCGGGAGCTGGCGGCTTCCCAGGCCGAGGAAGATGTGGTAGTAGCAGCTGGAGCTTGGCCAAGACATCTGCTGGCGCGGTGCTGGCGCCCTCCCTTAGGTGGAGGTCCTTTCGCCCGGGTCGCCGTCCGAGGCCGGGCCAGGTCCCGCCGAGGGTGGAAACAACACCGAGGGTGCTGCTGCTCCCTCTGCTGATGCTTGAACCTGCAGGAATAGTTTGTCTGTAGCATGCGCATGCTTTTTCGCGGCTGCCGAGGCCTAAACACTTTATCATCGTGTTAAAAAGCTGCGTCTCCTTTCCTCTTGTTTCGAGCATCACGGCTTGTCTGTCAGTAGCAGAATCGTTTATCCAAGTGAGAGTTACTTTTCGCAGAAGGTGATGAGTGAGGTATCCATATCCCGGAGGCGTAGGAGTTCCTCGGCTCGGTCGGCCTCGCCGCTTACGTGCACTCTCACTTGGTCGTAGGATTTCGTTATTGATACAGTCGAGAAGGCACGAAAGTCGTTTTCTACCCGAATGTTTGGACTTGTTCGGTAGCAGGATCGCCTATCCGAACGCGAGTTACTTCTCGCGGAAGGTGATGAGTGAGGTATCCGTATCCCGGAGGCGTAGGAGTTCCTCGGCTCGGTCGGCCTTGCCGCTTACGTGTACTATCATCGTTCTCAGGATCCCGCTATCGATATGGAAGTCGAAAGCACAATGGTCATTTTGGTAGAAAATTTTTTCGAGGAAAATTTTGACGCAGAGGGGGTTCCCCCCTTCTAGCCTTCGAGGGAGGGTCGGGCTTTGCTGAGGCAAGGCCGACCCTTCCTTGACGGTTAGACTTTGTGTATGTAAATGAGGTACATGAACAACTTAAAACATCTTAAGGGTAGAAGCGACGTAGCTGTTGGATGTTCCAAGCGTTGCTGTAGACCTCGCCTTGGTCGTTGGCCAGCTTGTATGTTCCGGGCTTCAAAATCTTAGCGATGATGAAGGGCCCTTCCCAGGGAGGAGTGAGCTTGTGGCGCCCTCGGGCGTCCTGTCGCAGACGAAGCACCAAGTCTCCTACTTGGAAGCCTCGGTGCCGGAAGCTTTGGGCGTGGTAGCGCCGCAGCGACTGCTGGTACTGTGACGAATGTAGTAAGGCAACGTCCCGTGCCTCCTCGAGCTGGTCTAGTGAGTCCTCTCGGCTGGTCTAGTTGCTTCGGTCGTCGTACGCCCTGGTCCTCGGGGATCCATATTCTAAGTCCACGGGGAGGACGGCCTCGGGCCCATAGACTAGAAAAAATGGCGAGAAACCCGTGGCGCGACTTGGCGTCATCCTCAGACTCCAGACTACCGAGGGTAGCTCTTTCATCCACCGTTTGCCGAACTTGTTGAGGTCGTTGTAGATCCTCGGTTTGAGTCCCTGCAAAATCATACTGTTGGTACGCTCCACCTGCCCATTCGTCATGGGATGAGCTACAGCGGCCTAGTCCACACGGATGTGGCGGTCGTCGCAGAAGTCCAAAAACTTTTTTCCGGTGAACTGTGTGCCATTGTTGGTGATGATGGAGTTTGGGACCCCGAATCGATGGATGATGTTGGTCAAGAACGCCACCGCCTGCTCGGACCTGATGCTGGTCAAGGATCGGACCTCGATCCACTTGGAGAACTTGTCGATGGCGACCAGCAGGTGCGAGAAGCCCCCGGGTGCCTTCTGCAAGGGACCGATGAGGTCTAGACCCCACACAGCAAACGGCCAGGTGATGGGTATCGTTCGTAAGGCCTGAGCGGGCAGATGCGTCTGCTTTGCGTAGAATTGACACCCCCGGCAGGAGCGTACAATCCTAGTGGCGTCGGCCACCGCGGTTGGCCAGTAGAAACCTTGTCGGAAGGCATTTCCCACGAGGGCTCGAGGTGCTGCATGGTGGCCACAAGCCCCCGAGTGTATTTCTCGCAACAGCTCCTGTCCTTGGGCGATGGATATGCATCATTGGGGATGCCCGAGGGGCTGCGGTGATAGAGCTCTTTTTCATCACCCAGCAAGACGAATGACTTGGCGTGCCGAGCCAGCCGCCGAGCTTTGGTCTTGTCGAGGGGAAGCTCTCCTCGGAGGAGATATTCCAGGTACGAGGTCTGCCAGTTCGAATTTGGCGTGACCCCATTCTGTTCCTCGTCGACGGGCAAGGCCTCTTCCTCGATGGCCGAGGGTACCTCGGGTTCGGCCGAGGGTACCTAGGGCTGGGCCGAGGCTTCCTTGGGCTCGGGCGTGTCGTCGATCTTGACGGATGGTTGATGTAGGTCTCTGGAGAAGACGTCCGGGGGAACCTTCGTCCGCCCTGAGGCTATCTTTGCTAGCTCATCCGCAGTCTCGTTGTACCGTCGGGCGATGTGGTTGAGCTCCAGCCTGTAGAACTTGTCTTCCAGGCGCCGGACTTCGTTGCAGTAGGCTTCCATCCTCCGGTCGTGACAGTGGGAGTTCTTCATGACTTGGTCAATGACAAGCTGTGAGTCGCCACGAGCGTCGAGGCGCTGGACCCCTAGCTCGATGGCGATGCGCAGCCTGTTAACCAGAGCCTCGTACTCTGCCACATTGTTTGATGCCGGAAGATGGAAGCGAATGACGTAGCGGAGATGCTTTCCGAGGGGTGAAACGAAGAGCAAGCCAGCGTCTACCCCTGTTTTCATGAGTGACCCATCGAAGTACATGGTCCAGAGCTCGGGTTGGATTGGAGTTGTCGGTAACTGGGTGTCAGTCCACTCAGCCAAGAAGTCTGCCAAGACCTGGGATTTTATGGCCTTCCGAGGAGCGAATGATAGTGTTTCGCCCATGAGCTCCACCACCCACTTTGCTATCCTACCCGAGGCCTCACGGCACTGGATGATCTCCCCTAGGGGGAAGGATGACACCACAGTCACCGGATGAGACTCAAAGTAGTGTCGCAACTTTCGCCGTGTCAGAATCACTACGTAGAGCAGCTTCTGGATCTGTGGGTAGCGGACTTTGGTTTCGGAAAGCACTTCGCTGATGAAGTAGACTGGCCTCTGGACGGGCAGTGCATGCCCTTCTTCTCGTCTCTCGACTACCATCGCGACGCTGACCACCTGAGTGGTCGCGGCTACGTAGATCAAGAGGGCTTCTCCTGCAGCGGGGAGCACCAGGATGGGTGTATTTGTAAGGAGCACCTTAAGGTTTCCGAGGGCTTCCTCGGCCTCGGGGGTCCAAGTGAAATGCTCGGCCTTCCTTAAGAGGAAGTACAGAGGCAAGCCTTTCTCGCCAAGGCGTGAGATGAAGCAACTCAGAGCCGCAAGGCATCCCATGACCCTCTGTACTCCTTTCAAATCTTTAATCGGTCCCATGTTGGTGATGGCCGCGATCTTCTCTGGATTGGCCTCGATGCCCCGCTCGGAGACGATGAATCCCAGGAGCATGCCTCGGGGGACTCCGAAGACACACTTCTCATGATTGAGATTCACACCTTTCGCTCTCAGACACTTAAATGTCGTTTCAAGGTCAGAGAGGAGGTCGGAGGCTTTCTTCGTCTTGACCACAATGTCATCGACGTAAGCCTCGACCGTTCTGCCGATGTGTTCTCCGAACACGTGGTTCATGCACCTCTGGTAGGTGGCACCTGCATTCATCAAACCAAATGGCATTGTAGTGTAACAGTACATGCCAAAAGGCGTGATAAAAGAAGTCGCGATCTGGTCGGACTCTTTCATCTTGATTTGGTGATAGCCTGAGTAGGCATCGAGGAATGACAGGGTTTCGCACTCAGCAGTGGAATCCATAATTTGATCGATGCGAGGTAGAGGGTAGGGAACTTTCGGACATGCTTTGTTTGGACTAGTGTAGTCTACACACATCCTCCATTTCCCATCCTTCTTCCTTACAAGAACAGGGTTAGCTAACCATTCGGGATGGAATACCTCTTTGATGAACCCTGCCGCGAGTAGCTTGTGGATCTCCTCGCCTATAGCCCTGCGCTTTTCTTTGTCAAAATGGCGCAAGGTTTGCTTCATGGGTCGGGATCCAGTTCTGATGTCCAGTGAGTGCTCGGCGACATCCCTCGGTATGCCGGGCATGTCCGAGGGACTCCACGCAAAGACTTCGGTGTTCGCGCGGAGAAAGTCGACGAGCACTGCTTCCTATTTCGGGTCGAGCTCAGAGCCGATCCGGACTTTCTTGCTGGCATTGTTGCTGGGGTCGAGAGAGACGGACTTGATCGCCTCAGCTGGTTCGAAGTTGCCGGCGTGCCGCTTCGTGTCGGGTGCCTCCTTGGAGAGGTGTTCCAGGTCGGCGATGAGGGCCTCGGACTCGGCGAGGGCCTCAGCGTACTCCACGCACTCCACGTCGCATTCGTACGCGTGGCAGTACGTGGATCCGACGGTGATGATCCCGTTCAGGCTTGGCATCTTGAGCTTGAGGTAGGTGTAGTTGCGGACGGCCATGAACTTGGCGTAGCATGGTCTTCCCAACACTGCATGGTAGGCTCCTCGGAACCTGACGACCTCGAAGGTGAGAGCTTCCTTTTGGAAGTTGGAGGGAGTCCCGAAGCAGACGAGTAAGTCGATCCGCCTGAGGGGTAGGATTCGCTTCCCGGGCGCGATCCCGTGGAAGGGTGCCACACCAGCCCGGACCTCGGACCTGTCGACCCCCAAGAGTTCTAGGGTCTCGGCGTAGATGATGTTAAGGCTGCTGCCTCCATCCATGACGACTTTGGAGAGCCTAATGTTGCCGATGATCGGATCGACGATGAGCGGGTACCTTCCTGGGCTTGGCACGAAGTCGGGGTGGTCGCCTCGGTCGAAGGTGATAGGCTTGTCAGACCAGTCTAGGTAGATTGGCGCTGCCACCTTCACCAAGCAGGCCTCCCAGCGCTCCTGCTTGCGGTGTCGAGCCGAGGCGTTTGCCGCCTGCCCGCCGTAGATCATGAAGCAGTTATGGACCTCCTGGAACTCCTCTTCCTTGCTGCCCTCCTTGTCGTTGTCATGGCCCTTGCCACCTTCCGTCGGGGGCCCGGTCTTATGGAAGTAGCGCCGGAGCATGACACATTCTTCGAGGGTGTGCTTGACGGGCCCCTGGTGATAGGGGCATGTCTCCTTGAGCATCTTGTCGAACGCGCCGGCCCCTCCAGGAGGTTTCCGAAGGTTCCTGTGCTCGGCCGCAGCGACGAGATTCGCGTCAACGGCGTCGCGCTTCGCTTGCGACTTGTTCTTGGCCTTCTTCTTCGTGCCCCGCTGGGCGGACGCCTCGGGGGCATCTTTCTTCGGCTCTCCCTGAGGTTGTTTGTCCTTTCGGAAGATGGCTTCGACCGCCTCTTGACCCGAGGCGAACTTGGTGGCGACGTCCATCAGTTCGCTCGCATGGGTGGGAGTCTTGCGCCCTAGTTTGCTCACCAGGTCTCGGCATGTGGTGCCGGCGAGGAAAGCCCCGATGACATCCGAGTCGTTAACATTGGGCAGCTCAGTGCGCTGCTTCGAAAACCGCCGGATGTACTCTCAGAGGCACTCCCCTGGCTGCTGGCGGCAGCTTCAGAGATCCCATGAGTTCCTAGGGCGCACGTACGTGCCTTGGAAGTCTGCCGCAAAAGCCTTGACCAGATCATCCCAGTCGGAGATCTGCGCAGGAGGCAGATGCTCCAGCCAGGCTCGGGCGGCGTCGGAGAGGAAAAGGGGTAGATTACGGATGATGAGGTTGTCATCATCCGCCCCTCCCAACTGGCATGTCAGTCGGTAGTCCGCGAGCCACAGCTCCGGCCTCGTCTCCCCTGAGTACTTGGTGATGTTAGTCGGGGCTCGGAAACGGGCAGGGATCGGCGCTCGTCGTATGGCCCGGCTGAAGACCCGTGGACCGGGTGGTTCGGGCGAAGGGATGTGGTCCTCCTCGCTGTTGCAGCGTCCCCCACGCCTGGGATGGTAGCCTCGGCGCACCTTCTCGTCGAGGCGGGCTCGATGGTCGAGATGGTGGTGCTCGTTGCCGAGGCGATCCCGGGCGGCAGGCGCCTCGTCCCGCGTGCGCTCGGGATGGACCAAGGCTTCCCGCATGCGTCGGGAGGACACCGCGTGATGCTCCGAGGGGTCAGCTCGCCTCCAGGAGGTGGAGCTCTCGGCTCGTCAAACTGCGGCGCCTTCCAGGAGATCCTTGAGTTCGCCCTGGATACACCGTCCCTCGGTGGTGGATGGCTCCGGCATGGCTCGAAGAAGCATCGCCGCTGCAGCTAGGTCCTGGCCGGACCCGCTGACGGCCGGGGGTAGCGCTGCCCTGGCATTGTCGATGATGCGGCGCCGAATGTCTTGGGCCCGATGACAGGCTTCTCCGGCGAGTGTTTGGCCTGCCCACTCCTGTTCGATGTTCTGTCGGAGCTGCACAAGCCGGCCTGCTTCCCCGTCGACCCGGGCCTGCACCTCACGGATTTGCTCGAGCTGTATGTCCTGACCCCCCGCAGGGACTGGGACCACAGCTAGCTCCCGCAGGATGTCAACGTGAGATGCGGGCCCAGGGGGATCGTCAACCTCCGGCATACCGAGGTGGTTGCCTTCGTTGTGATCTCCCTGATCGACATGGAAACATTCGCGACTTGGGTCGTAACCTTCGTCGTCAAGGTCATGGCCATCGTCAGAACAACCGGGGAGGCAGTGGTCACATGCGGACATGAAGTCCCGCATGGCACCGGGGTCATTGAGGCCAGAGAAATCCCAACCGGAGTCGAAGTCATCCTCTTCCTCGGAACCCACCGGTCCGAAGGTTGAGACAGCTGTCAGTCGGTCCCAGGTCGACCACATGTGGTACCCCAGAAGGTTTAGATATGCCTTTACAAAGGCGCTCACCGTAGCGGGGTCGCTAGGTGGATCGAAGCTGACTCGAAAAGGAACGGGATGGAAAACGGACGGTACCTCTTGGTCGATGGACGGTGGTGAGGTCGCGTCGGGGGCGGAGCACACCGTCATCTTAGGTACGAGGGTAACGCCCAGTAGGTCCTTTGCCAGGGTGCTGGCGTCATCAGTCCGCTTGGGGCTGACACGTCGCGGGGAAGTGTCACCCGCCGTCGTCTCAGGTGCGAGGACAATGCCCGACATGTCCCCCAAGGGAGTGCCAGCATCGTCGACTCGCTCTGGTGCGACGGCCGACAAGGTGCCGCCTCCTGCGTGGCCATGGTTGCCTCGTCTCCGCCGCCTCCGGCGAGGAGGGTGGCGAGGACGACTGGAGCGCTCCTCTTCCGCCGCGGGGAGATGCTGTCGCCGAGCTCACCGCCATCGGGCGAGTCGGAGACCGTCGTTGTCGTCGCGCCGCGGGGGGAGGAATACCATGTCGTAGCTATCGTCGAGGGACATGAACTCGAGACTCTCGAAGTGGAGCACCGTCCCGGGCTGAAGAGGTTGCTGAAGACTCCCCATCTAGAACTCGACGGGAAGGTGTTCGTCAACACGCAGCAGGCCCCTACCTGGCGCGCCAACTGTCGGCGTTTCAGACCCAGGGGGTCCCTGGACCGACGAGTGAAATCGCTGTGTGCCCCTGCCCATATGGGTTGGCGCAGGATGGAACACAAGATGTGGGGCAAGCCTTGTATTATCCTGCACCAGGGTGCCGCTCGTAGTAGGGGTTACAAGCGCATCGCGTGAGGGAGAGTGAGGCAGAGAGTGGGAGCCCGTTCGTCCGCTCCTTCCCTCGCGCGAACCCCCTCAGGATGGCCCTGGACCTCCCTTTTATAGATGCAAGGAGAGGGTCCAGACGTACAACGGGGGGCGTAGCTATGTGCTAACGTGTCCGGCAGAGGAGTGCCTAAGCCCTGCGTACATGCCAACGTGGCTATCGGGGGAGAGCTTGGGCCCTGACACGTGATGGTGTGGCCGTCGGAGGAGCTCCTGAGTCCTGTAGGAGCACAGCTGGCAGCGCGGCAAGGATCCTGCTGACATCTCCTTGCTGCCGTAAGGGGATGAGAGCCACTGGCGTCATGGTGCACGCGGGGCACCATCATTACCCGTCGCCGGGGTAAGCCAGATGGGACACCGGTCTTGTTCCTTGTAGCCTGAGCTGGCTAGGGATAGGGTAATGATGTATCCCCTATTAGCGCGGTCAGTCCGAGCCCAAGGTCAGGCGAGGCGGAGACTTCTCTTGAGGCCGAGGCCGGGGTCGGGCGAGGACGTGATTCCTCCCGAGACCGAGGTCGAGGCCGAGTCCAGGGGTCGGGCGAGGTGGAGACCTCCTCCCGAGGCCGGAGCCTGAGGTCGAGGCCGAGTCTGGGGGTCGGGCGAGGCGGAGACCTCCTCCCGAGGCCGGAGCCTGAGGTCGGGCGAGGCGGAGCTTCCTGTTGCGCCCGAGGCCGAACTCGGTGGTTGATTGTGACTTGTTGTCAGTCTTTGCCTGGGTGGTTGACACGACAGTTGGAGCAGGGCGAGCGGCGCTGTTTTCCTGTCACATCAGACAGTAAAGAAGAGGGGCAAAGTGACTACGGTCACTTCGGCCTGGCCGACTGAGGTGCTGTGTCAGGATACGGCGTCAGGCATCCCCTGCATTGAATGCGCCTGCGAAGCGGTCGGTTGGTGAGGCGGTCTAGCCAAGGTTGCTTCACAGTGAAGCCTGCCCGAGCCGGGCTTCGGGAGAGCCGAGGGGGCGCCTGCTGCCTGAGGAGGCCCTCGGGCGAGGCGTGAACTCGTCTGGGACTACTGCTCCAGCCCGAGGCTGGGTTCGGGTGAGATCGTGTCCCTTGGGTAGGCGAAGCCTTGACTTGAACCGCGCCCGTCAGTTGGTTTGAGGGTGTTTACCAGTCATGATTAGGAGCGTTGGGGGTACCCCTAATTATGGTACCCGACAGAAACGTAGATAAACGCGGCCTTCACAGGCAGCCGACTGGTGGTTGCCGCTAACCCACACCTAGAACTCGTCGTAGTCTTGGAACTCCTAGAAGTCTCCTTCCACGGCTTCATCTTCTCCTGAGCAGTGGTTGCAATGCGAACAATGGTGTGTAGAGCAAGGGTGAGTACACATCAACATACTCAGCAAGTATCCTGTTTGGCTGTAGTGGACTAGCTTTATGTGGGGGTAAGTCAAGCAGTTGCTTTTAGTTGGTCAGATTTTTATTACTAGTAGAGAAAGCCAAGTTTTAGATTTAACCCACGTTATTAACCCAAACGTACTCCTTTCCAAACGGAAAGAGTACCACTTACCATTACCAGAGTCAATTCCAAGAACCATCAATCTCATTGCCACCTGCAAATCTGAACATCTCTGATCAAGTACCACTAATCACTGGAGCTCCCTTTGCCGCTCATAACCGTGAGCATGGCTGATATATCAGTTTTCTAACACTCTGCAGAGGTTGTGCACTTTACCCACAAGCCGTGATTCCCTTTCTGCCCAGAGAGAGCTACTCCCCATTGACCACTACCTAGGTGGTCCAGCAGAGCATCACTACGTAGCCTTTACAAAGATTCCCCGAGGCTGTAGCTGCCCGTTAGGTTTCCTAAATGTACCGCACTCCTCCCCAAGGGACAAATCAACCTTGGCAGAGTGAGCCGCATACACCGAGCCCCATTGACGGCACGACGGCTAAGCGAACTACACCCCGGTTCCTCTAATTATTCAGCTAAGGGCGTCCCACTCCACCCTCATGGTTGCACTATTTTCCCGGGCGGTCATCCAACGAACAGGTCCTTACGGAGAGGCACTCGAGAAACCGCTCGAGCCCCCTTGAAGGTCACAAGTATAACGTCATAATAAAAGAGGGGAAAACAGCGTATCATTGATAATTCTCATCATGTTCATTGATTAGAGTTGAGCAATAGCATAAGACTAAGCAATAATAATCCAACCCAAATAGGTAAACAAGGACATGGATAACAAAAGCTAGTCGATCCTTAGGTATAACTGTGTAATGCGGGAGGTGAATTAAAGAATGTATAGGACAGAGATAGGTCAAGGGACACTTGCCTCCACCAACCGACTGTTGCTCAGGGGCTTCTCCTGCGAGTTCTTCGGGCTCTCTGACCGGATCGTTCTCTATGCGAGCGCAAACATACATACATCCACATGTTTAATACAAGAGAACAGTACACCATACAATAGAATGCAATAGATGAATAGACGTTCCACGCGGGGCTCGCAATTACGGTTAAGAGAGAAAGATGAAAAGACAGTCGAGTTTACGGTCGAGAAGCGATCACGTTACGTAATTATAAATTAAACCACTCGCTTAACAGAAGGGTATTAATTTAACCACTGCATTGAGCATAAAGTAAAGTCATGTTCTACATTTAATCATTATAATTAAATAAGGGGAATGAAAGGAAGTGGTCGCACGGCGAGACGCGCGACACAGCATTTAAATTAAATTAAGAAATAAATGACTCGCTGCGCGACAGAGCGCGCAACGGGATTCTTGCATTAATTAAAGACAAACGTTAATCGTTGCGCGACAAAATGCACGACGGCTTACGCCAACAGAGCTGCACTTAAAACGAATCGTCGTGCGACAAAGTGCGCGATGCAGCACTTGTAATAAATATAAATTAAACGAATCATCGTGCGACGAAGCGCGCGACACAACACATTAATAAATGTAAATTTAGGAGGGTCGTCGCGCGACGAAGCGCGCGACGCAGCGCATTAATAAAAATGAAATGAGAATAATCCGTCGCGCGGCGAAGCGCGCGATGCAGCACATCGACTAAACAAATTAAAATGGATTAGAAGAGAGTTAAATGCAGCGCGAGCACGGTCGCACTCTCAGGAGCGCGCTGCGCGTGCCGGGGCCACGCGAACGTGCAGGCGCGCGGGACGCGAGTCGCCGAAGCACGGGCGCGGACAAGGGCGCGGCCGAGGGTGCGGGACACGGGGCGCGCGACGTGGCCGCCGGCGCACGGCTAGGGCGCGAGGCTCGCCGAGGCAGGGGCTCGGCCGGGGCGGGCGCGGCCGCCGGGGCAGGGGCTCGGGGGGAGGGGCTCGCCGGGACGCGGCCGAGAGCGCGGGGGCTCGCCAGGGCGCGGCTGGGCGCGGGGAAGGGGGCAGGGGCGGGCCGCCGCCGGGGCGCGGCCGGACGTGGGGAAGGGAGGCTCGTCGAGGCGCGCAGGGCGCAGGGGAGGCTCGCCGGGGGTGGGCGCGGGGGAGGCTCGCCGGGCGCGGGCGCGGGGGAGGCTCGCCGGGGGTGGCTCGCCGGCGCGCGGGATGGGGAGGGCGCGGCCAGGCTCGCCGGCGCGCGGGACGGTGCCCGCAGGGGCGCGCGCGATGGGGTCAGGGGAAGGTGCGCAGGGGAAGAAGAAGGGGAGGGGAAGGAGAGAGAGGGAGAGGGAGGGGAGGGGAAAACTCACCTCCGGGGATCCAAATTCCGGTGATCTTGACTCCAAACCCTAGGGCACCACGGGGAGAGAGAGGTGGAAGAGGGAGAGGGAGGTTGCTGCGTGGGAGAAATCAAATGAGCCAAACAAATCTAGGGAAGGGGGGGTGCGCATGGGGGTGGGCTGGGGCACGCAGGCCGGACCGGGCCGGGCTGGGCCGGGCCACTTCGCGGATCGAAACCCACGACACGCACGACCATCAAACAGACTCCAATCACAAACCGAAAACCGAGACAGAACGAGACGAACACGCAACATCAGACAAAGAAATGTGCTTCGGCAAGATGCAACACCCATGACACTTAGGTTTTGGTCTATACATGACACGGACACTTGTCACCATACTGGTTTGAAATTGGGAAGAAGGAGCGAAATAGGAAGAGAAAAGAGAGTAACGCCCGAATTTGGTGAGAGAAAAGAAGAAAAAAAATTCCACCCCCAAATTCAGGGCGTTACAGGAGGAGGAAGGATTACAAGCCCCGCTCCAAGAAGGTTTGCTACAAATGTGGTAAGCCCGGTCACTTTATTGCTAAATGTCCTATTTCTAGTGACAGTGACAGGGGCGACGACAAGAAGGGGAGAAGAAAGGAAAAGAAGAGGTACTACAAGAAGAAGGGCGGCGATGCTCATGTTTGACGGGAGTGGGACTCCGACGAGAGCTCCACCGACTCCTCCTCCGACAAGGACGCCGCCAACATCGCCGTCAACAAAGGGCTCCTCTTCCCCAACGTCGGCCACAAATGCCTCATGGCAAAGGACGGTAAAAAGAAGAAGGTGAAATCCAAATCCTCCACTAAATATGCAACATCTAGTGATGAGGCTAATTCTAGTGATGATGAGGATGATTTATTTACTCTCTTTGCCAACTTGAACATGCAACAAAAGAAAAAATTAAATGAATTGATTAGCACTATTCATGATAAGGATGAACTCTTGGATAGCCAAGAGGACTTCCTAATTAAAGAGAACAAAAAGCATGTTAAAGTTAAAAATGCTTATGCTCTAGAAGTTGAAAAATGTGAAAAATTAACTAGTGAGCTAAGCACTTGCCATGAGATTGTTGCCAACCTTAGGAATGAGAATGCTAGATTAATTGCTAAGGTTGATGCTAATGTTTGTGATGATTCAATTTCCAATTTAAGAAATGATAATGCTAGTTTACTTACTAAGATTGAGAAATTGAATGCTTCTCTTGCTAGCCTTATAAATGAAAATGAAAAACTAATTGCTAAGGCTAATGAATTAAATGTCTGCAATGCTTCCATTTCTAATCTTAGAGATGAAAATGCCATATTACATGCTAAGATTGTTGAATTAAATTCTTGCAAACCATCTACATCTACCATTGAGCATGTTTCTATTTGCACTAGATGTAGAGATGTTGACATTGATGCTATTCATGATCACATGGCTTTAATTAAACAACAAAATGATCATATAGCAAAATTAGATGCTAAAATTGCAGAGCATGACCTAGATAATGAAAAATTTAAATTTGCTCGTAGTATGCTTTATAGTGGGAGACGCCCTGGCATCAAGGATGGCATTGGCTTCCAAAAGGGAGACAATGTCAAACTTAATGCCCCTCCTAAAAGATTATCTAACTTTGTTAAGGGCAAGACTCTCATGCCTCAGGATAACGAGGGTTATATTTTGTACCCTGTCGGTTATCCCGAGCATAAGATTAGGAGAATTCATTCTAGGAAGTCTCAATCTGGCCCTAATCATGCTTTTATGTATAAGAATGAGACATCTAGTTCTAGGCAATCAACCCATGCTAAATTGCCTAAGAAGAAAACTCCTAAAGCATCAAATGATCATAGTGTTTCATTTAGAACTTTTGATGCTTCTTATGTGCTAACCAACAAATCAGGCAAGGTAGTTGTCAAGTATGTTGGGGGCAAACACAAGGGATCAAAGACTTGTGTTTGGGTACCCAAAGTTCTTGTATCTAATGTCAAAGGACCCAGAACCGTTTGGGTACCTAAAATCAAGAACTAAATTTGTTTTGTAGGTTTATGCATCCAGGGGCTCAAGTTGGATCATTGACAGCGGGTGCACAAACCATATGACTGGGGAGAAAAAGATGTTCTCCTCCTACGAGAAAAACCAAGATCCCCAACGAGCTATCACATTCGGGGATGGAAATCAAGGTTTGGTCAAAGGATTGGGTAAAATTGCTATATCACCTGACCATTCCATTTCCAATGTTTTTCTTGTAGACTCTTTAGATTACAACTTGCTTTCTGTTTCCCAATTATGTAAAATGGGTTACAACTGTCTTTTCACGGATACAGGTGTTACTGTCTTTAGAAGAAGTGATGATTCAGTAGCTTTTAAGGGAGTATTAGAGGGTCAGCTATACTTAGTTGATTTCAATAGAGCTGAACTCGATACTTGCTTAATCGCTAAGACTAACATGGGTTGGCTCTGGCACCGCCGACTAGCCCATGTTGGAATGAAGAATCTTCACAAGCTTCTAAAGGGAGAGCACATTTTGGGACTAACAAATGTGCATTTTGAGAAAGACAGGATTTATAGCGCATGCCAAGCAGGGAAACAAGTTGGTGTTCATCATCCACATAAGAACATCTTGATGACTGACAGGCCACTCGAGCTCCTCCACATGGACCTATTCGGCCCGATCGCTTACATAAGCATCGGCGGGAGTAAGTACTGTCTAGTTATTGTGGATGATTATTCTCGCTTCACTTGGGTATTCTTTTTGCAGGAAAAATCTCAAACCCAAGAGACCTTAAAGGGATTCTTGAGACGGGCTCAAAATGAGTTCGGCTTAAGGATCAAGAAAATTAGAAGCGATAATGGGACGGAGTTCAAGAATTCACAAATAGAAGGCTTTCTTGAGGAGGAGGGCATCAAGCATGAGTTCTATTCTCCCTACATGCCACAACAAAATGGTGTAGTGGAGAGGAAGAATAGAACTCTATTGGACATGGCAAGGACCATGCTTGATGAGTACAAGACTTCGGATCGGTTTTGGGCCGAGGCGGTCAACACCGCTTGCTACGCCATCAACCGGTTGTATCTACACTGAATCCTCAAGAAGACATCCTACGAACTCCTCACCGGTAAAAAGCCCAATGTTTCATATTTTAGAGTCTTTGGTAGCAAATGCTTCATTCTTGTTAAAAGAGGTAGAAAATCCAAATTTGCTCCTAAGTCTGTAGAAGTCTTTTTACTAGGATATGATTCAAACACAAGGGCATATAGAGTCTTTAACAAGTCCACTGGACTAGTTGAATTTTCTTGTGACATTGTGTTTGATGAGACTAACGGCTCTCAAGTAGAGCAAGTTGATCTTGATGAATTAGATGATGAAGAGGCTCCATGCGTCGCGCTAAGGAACATGTCCATTGGGGATGTATGTCCTAAGGAATCCGAAGAGCCCATTCAAGCACAAGATCAACCATCCTCCTCCATGCAAGCATCTCCACCAACTCAAGATGAGGATGAGGCTCAAGATGATGAAGAAGAAGAAGATGAGCCACCTCAAGAAGATAGCAATGATCAAGGGGGAGATGCAAATGATCAAGACAAGGAGGATGAGCAAGTTCCAAGGCCGCCACACCCAAGAGTCCACCAAGCAATCCAACGAGATCACCCTGTGAACACCATCCTAGGAGACATTAATAAGGGGGTAACTACTCGATCTCGGGTTGCTCATTTTTGTGAACATTACTCGTTTGTTTCCTCTATTGAGCCACACAGGGTAGAGGAAGCACTTCAAGATTCGGATTGGGTGATGGCGATGCAAGAGGAGCTCAACAACTTCAAAAGGAATGAGGTATGGCATTTAGTACCACGTCCTAACCAAAATGTTGTAGGAACCAAGTGGGCCTTCCGCAACAAACAAGATGAGCATGGTGTGGTGACAAAGAACAAAGCATGACTTGTGGCCAAAGGGTATTCACAAGTCGAAGGTTTGGATTTCGGTGAAACCTATGCACCCGTAGCTAGGCTTGAGTCAATTCGAATATTACTTGCCTATGCTACTCACCATGACTTTAAGCTCTACCAAATGGACGTGAAGAGTGCCTTCCTCAACGGACCTATCAAATAAGAGGTCTATGTTGAGCAACCTCCCGGCTTTGAAGATAGTGAGTATCCTAACCATGTTTACAAACTCTCTAAGGCGCTTTATGGGCTCAAGCAAGCCCCAAGAGCATGGTATGAATGCCTAAGAGATTTTCTTATCACTAATGGATTCAAAGTCGGTAAAGCCAATCCTACTCTATTCACTAAAACTATTGAAAATGATTTGTTTGTCTGCCAAATTTATGTTGATGATATTATATTTGGGTCTACTAACAAATCTATTTGTGAAGAATTTAGTAGGATCATGATTCAAAAATTCGAGATGTCTATGATGGGGGAGTTGAAGTATTTCTTAGGATTTCAAGTCAAGCAACTCCAAGAGGGCACCTTCATTTGCCAAACGAAGTACACTCAAGATATTCTCATCAAGTTTGGAATGAAGGATGCCAAACCCATCAAGACACCCATGGGAACCAATGGGCATCTCGACCTCGACACGGGAGGTAAATCCGTAGATCAAAAGGTATACCGGTCGATGATAGGTTCTTTACTCTATTTATGTGCATCTCGACCGAACATTATGCTTTCCGTATGCATGTGTGCAAGGTTCCAAGCCGACCCTAAGGAAGTTCACCTTAGGGCCGTGAAACGAGTCTTGAGATATTTAGTTCAAACACCTAAGTTTGGTCTTTGGTACCCCAAGGGATCCTCATTTGATTTATTAGGATATTCCGATGCTGATTGGGCAGGGTGTAAGATTAATAGGAAGAGCACATCAGGGACTTGTCAGTTTCTGGGAAGATCCCTGGTGTCTTGGGCTTCAAAGAAACAAAACTCAGTAGCTCTTTCTACCGCCGAAGCCGAGTACATTGCCACAGGCCATTTTTGCGCGCAATTGCTTTGGATGAGGCAAACCCTTAGGGACTATGGCTACAAGTTTAGCAAAGTCCCTCTCCTATGTGACAATGAGAGTGCAATCCGCATGGCGAATTGTAACACCCGGCTTTAAAGAACAAAGCCAGGTGCATCTCATACATGCGCCAAGAAGACAACACATATAATAACAGAGTGTATAGAGATAAATGTCATTAACATCAGAGTATTTGTTACATAGCGGAAGACTTATTACAAAATAAAGTAATAAAGATAAAACAAACTAAGGATCGTCGGCGCCAATGTCGACTGAGAAACGACACCTAGATCAAGTCAAACTCCTCGCCACTTGACTCCACTTGAAACCACCTGTTCTTCTCCTGTGGGGGGGGGGTGTGAGACAGCAAGGGTGAGCTCACACATGATCATAGCTCAACAAGTTGTGGGGAACCAGTGGACATAAACTCACAAAGGTGTGAGTTCATGTGATGTGTAAGGCTAATCAATGATAGGGGTTAAAGCTGAGCGTTGCTTTTAAGTAGTTGGTCAAAATTTTATTAGCAGTTACTAAGTGTAAGTAAATACCAAACCATAAGTAAAGTAATAGAACAAAATTAATAATAAACCCATGCAATGCAAATGACAAAATTGACTTTAGGTTCCATAGTTAAACATCAGAGAGTCCTGAGCCGCTCGTGACCGTGAGCTCGGCTAGTATACCAGATTTACACTCTGCAGAGGTTGTACCCTTTACCCACAAGTCATGTTACCCATCTGCCAAGGGGTCGCGACTCCCCATATACCTCTACCTAGGAAGCACGGCAGGGCAACACTACGAGGCCTTTACAAAGTTCCACTAGCTTCCGAAAACCCGCTACAGTTTATGGGAAGATCCAGTAAAGGGTTCCTGGCTGATAGCCATCGCAGCAAAATCAACCAGGGACCTCCCCGCACTGACCTCTCCCCTACTGCCCTTGCCCCTTTCGGGTAAGGTAGTCTTCCACTAGCTTTCCTAATTAGTCAGCCAAGGGCGTCCCATTCCACCCTTGTGGTGGCACGTGGTTCTCAAGTTAAGCTCTATGTTCCAATTAACATTAATGATAACAATATGAACATAAACAGAATAACAACAAGAATTGGAACATAGAGGTAATAAATGATTATCCCAAAACCATATAAAGCAATAGCAAACTACCCAAGTGATTCAGGGGTAAACAAGGTAATGAGATAAACAAATCTAGGGTGACCTATTGAGTCCCATCAAAATTAACCTATGCATGGATAAGTGATATTAAAGAACATTCTTGGGTAAAAAGTGGTCAAGGGCACAACTTGCCTGTAATGAGCTCCTGCTCAGCTATCTCAACATGTTGAAGCTCAGGTTCCACAGTGGGTTGCTCGTCTACTCGCATCAATACAATACATACATGGCATAGCATAAATTAACATCACATCAAACATGCAACTAGAATATACAGTAATAAACTAGACATTAAAATAAGATTACAGGAACTGGAATCATTAAATTTGGAGTTATATATTTTAAGTTATGAATTTTCTAAGGTTTTATGCATTTAATACAAGATCGAGTGAAAGAATAATTTTAATGTGTTTGTCATGCCAGAACAGAGGCACAAATAGATAGACAATAATTTTATGAAAATTTAGGAACTGGAATGGTCTAATTTGGAGTTCATATGCATTTATTATGAATTAAACAAGTTTTAACATTTATTTTTGCACTAAAAATTAATTTCTGATATTAATTTCTGATTTTTAAAGTTCTCTGGATCGGGCCTCAATTACAGGAAACCGCAGGGGGTCTCGGGTAAGAATTCTACAGACTCAGCGCACTATACAGGTGTACCGCGGGTTGATTTCCGCAAAGTCCAGGGACTCATATGCAAAATCGCCAAGGCGAAAGGGTATCGGCCACGGTGGGCCGTGCTTGTCAGCCACGGGCGCGCAGGGTGAGCGCGGAGCGCACGGGAGGCTGACGAGGTGGGATCCGCGGGACAGCGACTTGAGTGGCGGACGCGTGCGCGGTGTAACAGCGGCCGACGCGTGGGGTCGGGTTGTCGGCGCCGAAGGCTGACGGGCGGGCCCCAGTTGGCAGCGAGTGAGAGGCAGACGCGCGGCTGAAGCGCGGAAGTGGGCCGTCGCGGTTGATTTGGCCAGTGGGCCGAATAGGGTGAAGTTGGCCCAGGTAAGGCTTTTTCTTTTCCCCCTTTTTATTTTCTGTTTTTCTTTTTCATTTCTTTTTCAAATTCAAACTTCAATCTAAATTCAAACTTTGTGGCACTTTATATACTGGTTAATTATTTATTTTAATCATCTCAACTGTGATGAAGTGATTTTAATGATAACTTTATTTGTATTGAATAATATTCCTTCCTCTTCTCTAATCTCAAGAATTTCTTTTAGGTTTTAAATCCTCTTTTTGGTCTTTAATACTTTTTCTTGTCACAAAATGCACACAAAATAAAATGTTCAGCATGATGCAATGATTTAGTAGAATATCTTTTTATTGATTGTTCTTGGACATGGTGTTCTCATAAGATGATGCAATAAGATCAAACCCACATAAAGAGTAATGTTTCTCTTTTGATGTTATTCCTAGCACTTACAAAGTAGGTGTTACAAATCCTACCCCCCTTAAAAATAATCTCGTCCTCGAGATTTAGGAAGGACTAGGGAAAGGATGAGGAAAATCTATGCGAAGCTCTTCTTCGCTTTCCCAAGTTGCTTCATCTTCACCATGGTGACTCCATTGAACTTTACACATTTTTTTATCACCTTATTTCTTGTAACTCAAGTCAAAGTGACAATAATCTTAATAGGATATTCCGTATAAGCCAAATCTCCCTGAACACCGAGCTCCATCATTGGTAACTGCTCCTTAGAGACACTGAGACACTTCTCCAGTTGTGACACGTGGGATACATTATGCCCATCCGATAGACTATCCGGTAACTCGAGTTGGTATGCCATCTCACCCACTCTCCTAAAGATCAAGAATGGTCCAATATAGCGAGGGGACAATTTGCCCTTGACTTTGAATCTCTTCATTCCACGAAGTGGTGACATCATGCGGTACACATAATCTCCTTCCTCAAATTCCAGTGGTCTTCTTCTATTATCCGCATATCTCTTTGGTCTAGTCTGAACTATCCTCAAGTTCTCTCGAATTATACAAACTTGTTCTTCTGCCTCTTGAATAAGTTTGGGTCCAAAGAATTGTCTTCCTCTAGTCTGATCCAATATAGAGGAGTCCTGCATTTCCTGCTATATAGAGTCCTAAACGGTAACATCTTCAGACTGGCCTGGTAACTATTATTATATGAGAACTCAGCATAAGGTAGACTCTTGTCCCACTACTACCATGCTGAAGGGCACAAGCTCACAACATGTCTTATAATACTTGATTAGTCCTTTCAGTTTGTACATTAGTCTGAGGATGGTAAGTCAACTAAAATTCAACTTTGTATCCATATTCTCATGAAAACTTTTCCAAAATTTGGAGGTAAACTGTGATCCTCTATCCAAAATGATCCACTTCGGTACACCGTGTAGAGACTCAATCCGAGACATGTATAACTTAGCCAATTGGGATCCCTTATAAGTAGTCTTGACCGGAATGAAATGAGCCACTTTGGTCAGTCTATCCACAATAACCCATCTAGCATCATATCCTTTCGAGGTGCGAGGCAATCCAGTCATGAAGTCCATACCAATCTTTTCTCACTTCCACCCGGGTATCCTTAATGGGTATAATAGTCCAGCTGGCCTCCCGTGTTCAGCCTTAACTCTTTGACACACATCGCACATAGCCACATGTGCAACCACATCTCTCTTCAATCCATATCACAAGTATGTCTGCTTCAAATCCTGATACATCTTGGTACTACCAGGATGAATAGAATAATCCAAGTCATGGCTTCCTTCGATATAGTCTCACGAAGGCTTTCAATCTCGGGGACACATATCTTGTCCTTGAACCATATGGCACCTTGCTCATCTTCCGTAAATTCCGGAACTCGACCTTCAGTAATTAGATCCTTAATCTCTTGTATCTTAGCATCACCAACTTGTCCTTTGCAGATTTCTTGCTCCAAGATAGGTTCCAAATCGATAATGACTCCTTAAACGTGAGCAACTATCCCCAGGTTAAGTCTCCTGAAATCCTCAACAATCTCATCGGGTAGCTGGGCAACAACAGCTGAATGATCATGCTCCTTTCGACTCAAGGCATCTGCAACCAAATTTGCCTTGCCCGGGTGATAGTGAATTTCCAAATCATAATCCTTAATAAGCTCCATCCAACGGCGTTGCCTAAGGTTGAGATCCTTCGGAGTGAATATATACTTCAAACTCTTATGATCCGTATATACTTGGCATTTCTCGTCCCACTTAAACTCTCTTCCCTTCTCCAAAAGCGAAGTCATAGGCTTAGCAATCTTAGAAAATCCTTCAATAAATTTCCGATAATATCCTGCAAGTCCCAAGAAACTTCGGTCCTCCGTAACCGTAGCGGGTACGCTCCACACCACTATCTCCTTGACTTTGGCAGGATCCACTGCTATTCCTCCATTAGAAATGATATGTCCAAGAAATGGCACCTCGCCAATCCAAAACTCGCATTTACCGTACTTGGCGTAGAGTTGATTATCTTAAAGCTTCTGTAGCACCAACCTTAGATGTTCTTCATGGTCACTCTCATTCTTAGAATAGATAAGAATATCGTCGATGAACACCACGACGAATCTGTCCAAATACCCAAAAACATCTTGTTCATCAAATCCATAAAATAAGCTGGTGCATTAGTTAATCCAAACGACATAACGATGAACTCATATAATCCATATCGAGTCGAGAAAGCCGTCTTAGGAATATCTGATGGTCTAATCTTCATCTGCTGGTATCCCGACCGGAGGTCGATCTTCGAGAGTACCCCGGCTCCTCTCATCCGATTAAATAAATCCTTAATGCGGGGTAACCGAAACTTTTCTTCACAGTGACATCATTAAGGGACTTTTAATCCACGCACATCCCTTGCAATCCATCTTTCTTCTTTACGAACAAAACTGGTGCTCTCCAAGGTGAAGAATTCAGACGAATGTAGCCATCCTCTTGTAATTCCGTTAATTGTTTCTTAAGTTCCTTTAGCTCTTTTATGGACATCACGTATGGCCGTTTAGAAATAGGGGCAGTCTTAGGTAAGAGATTAATGACCAACTCAACTTCCATATCTGGTGGCAGTAGTTACTGCAATTCCAACTTCAAATCTTTCTCCTTTGGAACTGGTGAGTTCTACGGTTCCCTTAGCGCAGTGTATAAACTACCATTGCCTTTCTTAACCATGACATACCAAGGATCAAGTCTATACTGCTCTCTTCTAACAGTATAGGGGTAGTCCATCTGGGTTAGAAATACAGGGTAAGAAAGAAAGAATTGTAGACAAGGCGAGTAATTATGAGGAATGTTACTGCGGGGGACTTATTAGCTAAGTAGATTAGTGTGTCACCTACTAAAGCTAATACAGTACCTTATAGTGGTACATGCTAAAATGTCCACATATAATATCTCAATCAATCGAAGAAGCAAATCAGGCATTGATCATCAGAACAATCAACCAACATTTTTAATAGAGAAAATAGTTTTAATTTTGTCTTAGGTTCCCTATCTCTTAGAAAGATCATAGTCCTAGGATTCCAAGGTGTGAAATCCATCTTGTCTTAGAGTAGAAAAGATAAGAATGATCAGAGTAGAATAGCAAAAAGGTGAGACTTGATCAAGATAAGTATAGAGAGAATCAGAGTAAGGTAAGTATAGAATGAATCAGAATGAGATAAGCTGGTAAGGGTTTTGTCCATTTCTATCTAGGTTTCGTCCTACAGTCAACATTTCCTCTGATACCACTTCTGTAACACCCGGCTTTAAAGAACAAAGCCAGGTGCATCTCATACATGCGCCAAGAAGACAACACATATAATAACAGAGTGTATAGAGATAAATGTCATTAACATCAGAGTATTTGTTACATAGCGGAAGACTTATTACAAAATAAAGTAATAAAGATAAAACAAACTAAGGATCGTCGGCGCCAATGTCGACTGAGAAACGACACCTAGATCAAGTCAAACTCCTCGCCACTTGACTCCACTTGAAACCACCTGTTCTTCTCCTGTGGGGGGGGGGTGTGAGACAGCAAGGGTGAGCTCACACATGATCATAGCTCAACAAGTTGTGGGGAACCAGTGGACATAAACTCACAAAGGTGTGAGTTCATGTGATGTGTAAGGCTAATCAATGATAGGGGTTAAAGCTGAGCGTTGCTTTTAAGTAGTTGGTCAAAATTTTATTAGCAGTTACTAAGTGTAAGTAAATACCAAACCATAAGTAAAGTAATAGAACAAAATTAATAATAAACCCATGCAATGCAAATGACAAAATTGACTTTAGGTTCCATAGTTAAACATCAGAGAGTCCTGAGCCGCTCGTGACCGTGAGCTCGGCTAGTATACCAGATTTACACTCTGCAGAGGTTGTACCCTTTACCCACAAGTCATGTTACCCATCTGCCAAGGGGTCGCGACTCCCCATATACCTCTACCTAGGAAGCACGGCAGGGCAACACTACGAGGCCTTTACAAAGTTCCACTAGCTTCCGAAAACCCGCTACAGTTTATGGGAAGATCCAGTAAAGGGTTCCTGGCTGATAGCCATCGCAGCAAAATCAACCAGGGACCTCCCCGCACTGACCTCTCCCCTACTGCCCTTGCCCCTTTCGGGTAAGGTAGTCTTCCACTAGCTTTCCTAATTAGTCAGCCAAGGGCGTCCCATTCCACCCTTGTGGTGGCACGTGGTTCTCAAGTTAAGCTCTATGTTCCAATTAACATTAATGATAACAATATGAACATAAACAGAATAACAACAAGAATTGGAACATAGAGGTAATAAATGATTATCCCAAAACCATATAAAGCAATAGCAAACTACCCAAGTGATTCAGGGGTAAACAAGGTAATGAGATAAACAAATCTAGGGTGACCTATTGGGTCCCATCAAAATTAACCTATGCATGGATAAGTGATATTAAAGAACATTCTTGGGTAAAAAGTGGTCAAGGGCACAACTTGCCTGTAATGAGCTCCTGCTCAGCTATCTCAACATGTTGAAGCTCAGGTTCCACAGTGGGTTGCTCGTCTACTCGCATCAATACAATACATACATGGCATAGCATAAATTAACATCACATCAAACATGCAACTAGAATATACAGTAATAAACTAGACATTAAAATAAGATTACAGGAACTGGAATCATTAAATTTGGAGTTATATATTTTAAGTTATGAATTTTCTAAGGTTTTATGCATTTAATACAAGATCGAGTGAAAGAATAATTTTAATGTGTTTGTCATGCCAGAACAGAGGCACAAATAGATAGACAATAATTTTATGAAAATTTAGGAACTGGAATGGTCTAATTTGGAGTTCATATGCATTTATTATGAATTAAACAAGTTTTAACATTTATTTTTGCACTAAAAATTAATTTCTGATATTAATTTCTGATTTTTAAAGTTCTCTGGATCGGGCCTCAATTACAGGAAACCGCAGGGGGTCTCGGGTAAGAATTCTACAGACTCAGCGCACTATACAGGTGTACCGCGGGTTGATTTCCGCAAAGTCCAGGGACTCATATGCAAAATCGCCAAGGCGAAAGGGTATCGGCCACGGTGGGCCGTGCTTGTCAGCCACGGGCGCGCAGGGTGAGCGCGGAGCGCACGGGAGGCTGACGAGGTGGGATCCGCGGGACAGCGACTTGAGTGGCGGACGCGCGCGCGGTGTAACAGCGGCCGACGCGTGGGGTCGGGTTGTCGGCGCCGAAGGCTGACGGGCGGGCCCCAGTTGGCAGCGAGTGAGAGGCAGACGCGCGGCTGAAGCGCGGAAGTGGGCCGTCGCGGTTGATTTGGCCAGTGGGCCGAATAGGGTGAAGTTGGCCCAGGTAAGGCTTTTTCTTTTCCCCCTTTTTATTTTCTGTTTTTCTTTTTCATTTCTTTTTCAAATTCAAACTTCAATCTAAATTCAAACTTTGTGGCACTTTATATACTGGTTAATTATTTATTTTAATCATCTCAACTGTGATGAAGTGATTTTAATGATAACTTTATTTGTATTGAATAATATTCCTTCCTCTTCTCTAATCTCAAGAATTTCTTTTAGGTTTTAAATCCTCTTTTTGGTCTTTAATACTTTTTCTTGTCACAAAATGCACACAAAATAAAATGTTCAGCATGATGCAATGATTTAGTAGAATATCTTTTTATTGATTGTTCTTGGACATGGTGTTCTCATAAGATGATGCAATAAGATCAAACCCACATAAAGAGTAATGTTTCTCTTTTGATGTTATTCCTAGCACTTACAAAGTAGGTGTTACACGAATAATCCCATTGAACACAGCCGCACTAAGCACATAGCCATTCGGTATCACTTTCTGAGAGATCACCAACAAAAGGGGGATATCGAGATAGCCTATATAAACACCAAAGATCAATTGGCCGATATCTTTACCAAGCCTTTAGATGAGCAATCCTTTACCAAACTTAGGAATGAGCTAAATATTCTTGATTCTAGGAACTTCGAATGATTCCTTGCACACATAGCTCATTTATATACCTTTGATCATATCTCTTTTTATGTCTATGACTAATGTGTTTTCAAGTATCATCTTATGCTTAGTCATAGGTATTGAAAGGGAAATGGAGTAGTCGGCAAAGAAGGCGCTTCCACTCAACTCCAATTTTGTTTGCCGGTACTCCGCTTCGTTCTCCACTTTGGTATAATCTTCACTCATATTTTTGTGTATGCCAAAGAGGGAGAAAGTTTGATGAGGGCTTATATCTCACTCACAAGTATCCGTTTTTGGCGATTCATGCCAAAGGGGGAGAAAGTATGAGCCCAAAGCAAAAGGACCGCACCACCACCAAATTTAAAAATGAAGTTTTCAATTTGATATCTTATTGTGTTCAAAAAGGGGAGAAAGTAGTATCTTCAAAACTTGCAAAACCCTCTTGAACACTAAGAGGAGAATTTTATTTAGGGGGAGTTTTGTTTTAAGTCAAAGGAAATGCATTTGAGACAGGGGGAGAAAATTTCAAATCTTGAAAATGCTTTCTTCAATCTTATTTATGTATCTTTGATAAATTGCAAAAGGTTTTTGAAAAGAATTTTACAAAGAATTTGCAAAACAAAACTCGTGGTGCAAACGTGGTCCAAAATTTTAAGAAAGAAGAAAACAATCCATGCACATCTACTTGAGATAAGTATATTGGTTCCAATTCCAAGTAACCTTTGCACTTACATTATGCAAACTAGTTCAATTCTGCACTTTTATATTTGCTTTGGTCTGTGTTGGCATCAATCACCAAAAAGGGGGAGATTGAAAGGGAAATAGGGTCAAACCTTTTCCAATAAGAATTTTGGTGGTTGAATTGCCCAACACAAATTATTGGACTAACTAGTTTGCTCTAGATTATGAGTTCTACAGGTGCCAAAGGTTCACAACAAACCAATACAAGTCAAAAGAAAGGGTTCAAACAAAGGGAGCAAAGTGAAACCGAAGGCAGCCCTGGTCTGGCGCACCGGACTGTCCGGTGTGCCACCGGACAGTGTCCGGTGCACCAGAGAATCCAACTCCAAACTTGCCAGTCTCGGGAATTCTGGAGGCCACTCCGCTATAATTCACTGGACTGTCCGGTGTAACACCAGACTGTCCGGTGTGCCAGCGGAGCAACGGCGACTTCGCGCCAACGGTCGACTGCAGAATGCATTCAATGCGCTACAGTGCGCGCCAGTGTTAGAGCAGCGCCAGAAGGCACACCGGACAGTCTACAGGACCTGTCCGGTGCAACACCGGACTGTCCGGTGACCCAGAAGACAGAAGCTCCAACGGTCGAACCCTAACGGTCGGGTGACGTGGCTGGCGCACCAGACAGTGTCCGGTGGCGCACCGGACTGTCCGGTGCGCCATTCGACTGCAGCCTCCACCAAACGGCTAGTTTGGTGGTTGGGGCTATAAATACCCCAACCACCCCACCATTCATTGCATCCAAGTTTGCTGACTTCCTACACCTTACAAGAACTATAGCATTCAATACAAGACACATCAAAGAGATCAAATCCTCTCCCAAGCCCAAAGATCACTCCAAATCAAATAGTGGCTAGTGAGAGAGTGACTTGTGTTCATTTGAGCTCTTGCGCTTGGATTGCTTCTTTTCTTTCTCATTCTTTCTTGTGATCAACTCAATTGCAACCGAGGCAAGAGACACCAATTGTGTGGTGATCCTTGTGGGGACTTTGTGTCCCGTTTGATTGAGAAGAGAAGCTCACTCGGTCTAAGTGACCATTTGAGAGAGGGAAAGGGTTGAAAGAGACCCGGTCTTTGTGACCACCTCAACAGGGAGTAGGTTTGCAAGAACCGAACCTCGGTAAAACAAATCACCGTGTTACACTCTTTATTTGCTTGTGATTTGTTTTCACCCTCTCTCTCGGACTCGATTTTAATTCTAACGCTAACCCCGGCTTGTAGTTGTGCTCAAACTTTGTAAATTTCAGATTCGCCCTATTCACCCCCCCCCCCTCTAGGCGACTTTCAAACACAATCGATCAAATGCGTGGAGGCGGAGTCTGGGAGTCTTAGGATGCTTCGTGAATACTTGGTGTTCTGCTCCATGCGCCTAGGGATCCCTTTTATAGCCCTAAGGCAGCTAGGAGCTGTTGGAGATCAACTTGGAAAGCAATTCCTGCCTTCTGTCGATAGAAGAGACAACCGAGTAATGCTCACAAAAATTAGCTAATCGTGAGCGAGTAGTTACTCCCTTGCTGATGTCACCCAGAATCTGATCCACGGGGTGATGTCTTTGGATCATCGCTCGGACTTGAGTTGGAGGGGCCCGTGGTGCTTCTTCCTCCATAACTTGTTCTTCCTATGCTCTCCCTTGATCCTGCCCCTCTTCTTGAGGTACCTGTACATCGTCTTGAGTTGGGGGATGCACCATTGTCAAGGAGGATGGTTGATCTTGTTCCTGTAGTTCCTGTGGTTGCACATCACCTATCGCCATCATGTGCATTGCGGCCGTCGGAACTTCTTCTTCATCTATATCATCAAGATCAACTTGCTCTCTTGGAGAGCCATTAGTCTCATCAAATACAACGTCGCTAGAGACTTCAACCAATCTCGATGATTTGTTGAAGACCCCATACGCCTTTGTATTTGAGTCATATCCTAGTAAGAAACCTTCTACTGCCTTGGGAGCAAATTTCGAATGTCTACCTTTCTTCACCAGAATGTAGCATTTGCTCCCAAATACACAAAAATAAGAAACATTCGTTACTAGTAAGGAGTTCGTAGGAGGTCTTCTTGTGGAGACGATGCAGGTAGAGCCGATTTATGGCATGGCAAGCTGTGTTCACAGCTTCCGACTGAAACCGCTCAAGCGTCTTGTACTCTCCAAGCATCGTTCTCGACATGTCGATTAACGTCCTATTCTTCCTCTCTACCACACCATTTTGTTGTGGTGTGTAGGGAGCAGAGAACTCATGCTTGATGCCTTCCTCCTCAAGAAACTCTTCAACTTATAGATTCTTGAACTCGGACCCGTTGTCGCGTCTTATCTTCTTCACCTTGAGCACAAAACTCATTTTGAGCTCTCCTTAAGAAGTGCTTTAGGGTCCCTTGGGTTTCTGATTTGTCCTGCAAAAAGAACATCCAAGTGAAGCGAGAAAAATCATTGACAATTACAAGACCATACTTACTTCCCCCGATGCTGTGGTATGCAACGGGTCCGAAGAGATCCATGTGAAGAAGCTCCAGTGGTGTTGATGTCATCATCGCATTCTTGCTGTGATGAGTGCTTCCCACCTGTTTCCCTGCTTGACATGCTGCACAAGGTCTGTCTTTCTCAAAACAGACATCGGTTAGTCCTAACACATGATCTTCCTTTAGAAGCTTATGAATGTTCTTCATCCCAACATGTGCTAGACGGTGATGCCAAAGCCAGCCCATATTAGTCTTAGCTATTAAGCATGCATCTAGATCGGCATTCTCTTTCGAAAAATCAACTAAATAGGGCCTGCTGTCTAGTACATCCTTAAAGGCTAATGAACCATCACTTCTTCTAAAGACAGATACATCAATATTTGTGAATAAACAATTATAACCCATGTTACATAATTGACTCACAGATAACAAATTATACCCGAGCGATTCAACTAAAACACATTAGAGATAGAATGCTCGGAGGTGATGGCTATCTTTCCCAACCCTTTGACCATGCCTTGGTTCCCATCTCCAAAGATGATCGTATCCTGGGAATCCTTGTTTTTGACGTAGGAGGTGAACATCTTCTTCTCCCTTGTCATGTGGTTTGTGCATCCGCTATCGATAATCCAGCTTGAGCCCCCGGATGCATAAACCTACAAGGAATTTAATCTTGGGTTTTAGGTACCCAACTCTTGTTGGGTCCTGCAAGGTTAGTCACAACAGTTTTTGGAACCCATATGCAAGTTTTGTCTCCCTAGCATTTGGATCCCATCTTCCTAGCAACTAGTTTTGCATTCTTGCATAGAAGTACAAAGGAAGCATTGCAAGCATGATAAACAGTAGTAGGTCCATTGTTAACTTTCCTAGGAGCATGAAAAGTAGCATAATTTCTCCTAGGCCTACTTCTACCATGAACAAAAATGAAACTAGATGCGAACATAGCATGAGAATTAAATGTAGCATCATGATAACCAATATGATCATAGCATCTTTTATTATGAGCATGATTAGAGAATTTCCTATCATAAATATAGGCATGGTTCTTTTGAGAACTACTAGCTATAGGGGCCTTCCCTTTCTCCTTGTTGAGAGCGGAGGTCCTTTGGCATGTTAAGTTCTTGGTTTCCTTTCGAAAACCAAGTCCATCCTTAATTGAGGGGTGTCTACCAACAGTGTAGGCATCCCTAGCAAATTTTAGTTTATCATAATCAACTTTGCAAGTCTTAAGTTGAGCATTAAGACTTGCCACCTTATTATTTAATTTAGCAACAGAAGTAAGATGTTCATCACAGGCATCAATATCAAATTCCTTACATCTATTGCAAATAATGACATGCTCTACACATGAACTAGTTTCATTAACTTTCTCTAGCTTAGCATTTAATTCTACATTTAAATTCTTTAGGCTAGAAATGGATTCATGACAGGAAGACAGCTCAGATGACAATATTTCATTTTCTTTATTTCTAAAGCAAGAGATTTTTGAACGCTAACAAACTTGTCATGTTCCTCATATAAAATATCCTCTTGCTTTTCTAGCAGTCTATCCTTTTCATTAAGAGCATCGATTAATTCATTAATTTTCCCTACTTTAGCTCTATCTAACCCCTTAAATAAATCAGAGTAATCTACTTCATCATCGGAAGATTCCTCATCGCTAGAAGAAGAGTACTTAGGGGTATCTCAAATACGTACCTTCTTCTCCTTAGCCATAAGACATGTATGGCATTCGTTGGGGAAGAGCAAAGATTTGTCAAAGGTCGAGGCAGCTAGTCCTTCATCCTCAGAGTCGGAGGAGGAGCAGTCAAAGTCCCACTCCTTCCCGATGTGCGCCTCGCCCTTGGCCTTCCTGTAGTTCTTCTTCTTCTCCCTCTTCCCGTGTTTTTCTTGTCCCTGGTCATTGTCATTGTCGAGGCATTGAGCTATGAAGTGACCAGTCTTACCGCATTTGAAGCAGGAGCGTTTCCCCTTGTTTTGTTCTTGTTGGGGTACTCCTTGCGTCCTTTAAGCGCGGTCTTGAAGCGCTTGATGATAAACGCCATCTCATCTTCATTGAGCCCGGTAGCCTCCACTTGTGCTACCTTGCTCGGTAGCGCCTCCTTGCTGCTAGTTGCTTTGAGGGCAATGGGCTGCGGCTCGTAGATGGGCAGTGGACCATTTAGTGCACCATCCATGTATCGCGCCTCCTTCACCATCATGTGCCCGCTCATGAATTTTCCGAGGATTTCCTCGGGCGTCATCTTGGTGTACCTAGGGTTTTCATGAATAAGGTTCACAAGATGAGGGTCAATTACTGTAAATGACCTGAGCATGAGTCAGACGACATCATGATCCATCCATCTTGTGCTTCCGTAGCTTCGGATTTTGTTGACCAGGGTCTTGAGCCTGTTGTAGGTCTATGTTGGCTCCTCTCCCTGATCATCGCGAACCTCCACAGCTCGCCTTCCACCAGTTCCATCTTGGTGATCATGGTGGCGTCGTTACCCTCATGTGATATCTTGAGAGTATCCCAGATTTGCTTAGTGTTGTCCAAGCCACTCACTTTATTGTACTCATCCCTGCAAAGAGATGCTAGCATAATAATAGTAGCTTGGGCATTTTTATGAATTTGTTCATTTATAAACATAGGATTATCTGTACTATCAAAATGCATCCCATTTTCCACAATTTCCCAAATGCTAGGATGGAGAGAAAATAGGTGACTACGCATTTTATGACTCCAAAATGAGTAATCCTCTCCATCAAAGTGTGGGGGTTTTCCAAGAGGAATAGAAAGTAAATGGGCATTTGAATTATACGGAATACGGGAATAATCAAAGGAGTAGTTTTGATTAACTGTCTTTTTCTTGGACGAGGAGTCGTCGTCGTCATCCCTTGGTGAAGAAGAGGAGGCGTCGCTGTCATATTAGATGATCTTCTTGATGCGCCTCTTCTTCTTCACGTCCCTCTTCTTGTGACTCGAGCCTGAGTCAGTGGGCTTGTCGTCTCTTGGCTCGTTGAAGAGAGACTCCTTCTCCTTGTCGTTGACCACCATCCCCTTACCCTTAGGATCCATCTCTTCGGACGATTGATCCCTTAGATGAAGAATACGGCTTTGATACCAATTGAGAGCACCTAGAGGGGGTGAATAGGTGATCCTGCAAAATTCAACACTAAATAGCCAATACTTGGTTATGAAATGTTAGTGTGATTAAACCAAGATGCTAGAGTGTGAATTTTAGAAGAAAAGCCAATCACAAAATAAGATAAACACGAGACACAGTGATTTATCCCATGGTTTGGCCAATGCCTACTTCCACGTTGTAGTGACCTCCTTTGGTCAAGGATTGCACTCAATCCCTCTCAAGTGATCCAATGATCAACCTTGAGTACCACGGTTATCTTCCTTAGAGTCTTTCTCCCGTTTGCGAGGAATCTCCACAGATTGGAGCCTCTCGCCCTTACAAGTTTAACACAATAGAAGCATAGTAGTAAGAGAGAGAGTAACACACGCAAGACTCAAATCCGCAGCACACACATGCACACAAGCCAAGAATTGAGCTTGAAACACAGCACAGAGAGTTCACAACTCGAACGGAGCTCAAATCACTAACACAATCGATCAAATGCGTGGAGGCGGAGTCTGGGAGTCTTAGGATGCTTAGTGAATACTTGGTGTTCAGCTCCATGCGCCTAGGGGTCCCTTTTATAGCCCTAAGGCAGCTAGGAGCCGTTGGAGATCAACTTGGAAAGCAATTCCTGCCTTCTGTCGAGTGGCGCACCGGACAATCCGGTGCACCATCGGATAGGTCCTATAGCTGTCCTTCCTTATCTGGCGCATCCGACCGTTGAGACGGTGATCCCGTTGGCGCACCGGACACTGTCCGGTGCACACCGCACAGTCTGGTGTGCCCAATCGACCGTTGGCTCGGGCCACGTGTCGCCCGCTGATTTCGCTGCCGACCATTGGCTCGGGCGGCTCTGACTCACCAAACAGTCCGGTGTACCACCGGACAGTCCGGTGATTTTTAGCCGTGACGTTTTTTGGTTTCCCGAGAGCGACGAGTTCATCGCTGAAGGACTTGGGTGCGGGCGTTGATGGCTCACCGGACAGTCCGGTGCACCATCGGACAGTCTGGTGATTTTTAGCCACGTCGCCTGCCGATTCCCTAGAGCGGCCAGTTGGTCGATGGGCCAGCCTGGGGCACCGGACACTATTTGGTGCACCACTGGACAGTCCGGTGTGCCAGGCTGGTGCTGGTTTTGGCTGTACTTAGCCAACACTTCTCTAATTCAAATCTCCTTTTCTTGGCACTATTTCTAGCACTTAGATAAACATGTTAGTATTCAAAAAACAATTTACTAAGTCTAGAAACATACCTTGTTCTTTGATTTGCACTTCTCACTCATTTAGCACATAAGAACTCAATTAATATGTGTTGGGCATCTAATCACCAAAACACTTATAGAAATGGCCCAAGGGCACATTTCCCCTTCAAGAACACATCCTAACAATCTCCACTTTGTTCTCTACATATCTCTCACTCAAATTTTTTATTCAGAATTCCATCCTGACAAGTTTACACATAGAGACTAGTGCGTGACAACGATCTATTAAGTATCACCGCACTCATTGACTACAACATGATCCCCTGCTTCAGAACAAAAACACTTTACTAGGTTGTAATATGTAGCCCCTGTGATTCAAGATCATAGGCACTCCCTTAATCCCAAGTCGACTGCATGCTTACTGAACACGCTGGGTGGAAGGCCTTTTGTGAGCGGATCCACAAGCATCTGATGGGTTCTTATATGCTCAACTTCAATGGTTTGATCCTGAATCTTCTCCTTAACAATATGACACTTAATGTCAATATACTTGGCAGCGCCACTTGACTTATTGTTATGGGAGAAAAATATCGATGGCTTATTGTCGCAGTAAATTATCAGTGGTCTCTCTATGCTATCAACCACTCTTAATCTGGGTACGAATTTCTTTCTCCATATCGCTTGTCCAGTTGCCTCATATGCAGCTACAAGCTCAGCGTGCATTATCAACGATGCTCTCGCTGTCTGTTTGCAACTCTTCCAAGAAATAGCACCACTAGAGAACATAAATATATACCCTAAAGTGGACTTCAGTGTATCTCTACACCCTCCCTAGTTGGCATCTGCATAGCCAACTATTTGTAGGTTACTAGATCTTCTGTACGTAAGCATGGGACCTTTAGACCTTAGAGCCTTCCTAACCGCTTTCCAGTGATCTATGTTTGGATTCTTTTGATAGCGTCCAAGCATCCTGGTGGTAAATGCTAAGTCACGGCGAGTACATACTTCAGAATACATAATGCTTCCGATAGCTTAAGCATATGGTATTGACTTCATCTTATTTTTCTCATATTGATTCTTAGGGCACTGATATTCCTCAAACTTATCACCCTTGACTATTGGACCATGTGAGGCATTACACTTATGCATATTGTACCTCTTTAGTACGTTCTCTATATATAACTTCTATGAGAGTCCTAATACTCCCTTTTGTTTGTCTCTATGAATTTCTATTCCAAGAACATAAGAGGCTTCTCCCATGTCTTTCATATCAAAGTTCGAGAAAAGAAACTTTTTTTGTTTCCGCTAGTAGATCACTACTAGCTAAAAGTATGTCATCGACATACAGAACAAGGAAGATATACTTTCCTTTCTTAAATTTTGCATAAATGCAATTGTCTTCCTTGTTTTCCTCGGAACCAAACTTTCTGATAGTCTGATGGAACTTGATATACCATTGTCTGGAGGCTTGTTTTAATCCATAAATGGACTTCCTCAAGTGACATCCCATGTGTTCTTTATCGCTCATGACAAAACCCTTTGGTTGTGCCATGAACAAGTTTTCTACTAACTCTCCATTTAGGAATGATGTCTTTACATCCATTTGATGGAGCTCTAGATCAAAATGAGCCACTAGTGCCATAATGATCCAGAATGAATCTTTTGTTGAGATAGGTGAGAAGGTTTCATGGTAGTCAATGCCTTCTCTCTGTGTGAACCCTTTGGGCACAAGTCTAGCCTTGTATCTTTCTACATTCCCTTTGGAGTCACGCTTGGTCTTATAGACCACTTACAACCTACTGTTTTGGCTCATTAGGGAATGACCTCTAGATCCCAAACTTTGTTCATTCTCATGGATTCTAATTCATCTTCCATGACCAATAACCATTTGGATGAATTTGCGCTTCTCATAGCCTCTTCATATGTAGTGGGATTACCTTTTGTATCAATGTCCTCACTCATATAAATCTCATCACTTCTTGTGTCTTCTGTTGCATAGACTTCATAGTCATCAAGGATCATAGATTTTTAATGCCTCCATCCATAGACCCAATGGTAAGTTATAGTAACTAAGCACACTCCTTACCATGTCCATTAGCGTTCCGTTACGCCTATCGACAATCCCATTCTGTTGTGGTTCACCAGGTGTTGAATACTGAGCAACAATACAATTTTCTCTTAGGGACCTCGTGAAAGGCCCTGGGACCTGTCCATACTCACTATGGCACCCATAGTACTCTCCCCAACGATCTGATCTAACAATCTTTATCTTCAAATTGTGTTGATTTTCTACTTCAACCTTGAACTGTTTAAACTTATCTAAAGCTTCTAAACTTTCCTTAATGGGATAAATATAACCGTAGCGAGAGTAGTCATCTGTGAAGGTTATGAACGAGCTAAACCCATCTACTGTCCTAACTGGAAAAGGACCACATATATCTGTATGAATAATTTCTAACACTCTTGTATTGTGCTTAGCATTTTTCTTAATCTACTTCGCAAATTCACCCTTAATGTAATCTTTGCATTGCTATAAGTCTATGAAGTCTAAGGGATGGAGAATTTGTTTCTTAATGAGATGCTCTATCCCCCCTCAAAATATGGCCCAAATGATAGTGCCATAATTTCGACGAGGTCTCTCCGTCACTACGTTTTCTTTTTCTACCACTCCTGGCTGGTTCGTTTTCTGGTGTATCTAATACATTAACAACATCATTGTGCAAAAGTAAATAAAGCATATCTATTCGGATGGCAAGACCAACATCTTTGTTATCAAACTTAATAACACACTGTCTATCACCGAAAAGACAACGGATGTGTTGATCATCTAATCTGGAAACTAAATAAGGTTCCCTCGCAAGGAAGGTACATAGAGTACATCTCTCAACAACAATACAAAACCATTAGGCAAACTAATATGTAGATTTTCAATGGCCTCGACTGGTGCTTCGACTTCATTTGTCACTCTAATTGTTCTTCGGCCCTTTGGAAGCCTTTGGCTTGAACGGAGTCCCTATAGAGAGTTGGCAACATGAATAGTTGCATCTGAGTCAATTCACTAAGAATAACTAGGATATTCTAAGTATAAAGACTCATTTACAAATGTAACTTGGTCCTTACCACTCTCTAGAAGAAACCGAAGGAATTTAGGGCACTTCCTTTTGTAATGACCTGTCTTCTTGGAGTAGAGGCAGGTATTAGGGGAACTGAGAAGCTACATCCTTACTTTTGTCGATTGTGGTTGCTAGTAGAAGCCTGGTTATTCTGCTTACCCTGCTTCTTGAACTTCTTCTTTGAGTTATTATTCTGTTTAGGAATATTGCCTTTTACAAAGTTGAGAGAGTCTCATGTTTGCTTCAACCTCTCTTCCTCCTAGACACACTGTGCCAAGAGTTGGTCTATGTTCCACTTATCAGTGACACTGGTGTTATACTGGATATAAAAAGTCTCAAACTCCTTTGGCAGAGACTTCATTATCATAAACACCATAAATTCCTCATGCAAGGGAAACCCGAGGTATTTGTTTATCTGAGCAACGATGGATATCATTTTCTATATGAATGGTCTGACACCATTTTCATCGTACTTTGCATTTACAAACAAAGTCATGAGAGAGCAAGCATATGCCTTAGAGGACCCCTTATGATGAGAAACTACCCCCTCAAGGTACTCCTTGGCAGTCTCACAATCTGGTATGGAACTCTTAAGAGGCTCCTTGATGCTTCCCTTAAGAATAATCATAGTTATCATTTGACCTCTCCCACTTAACTTTTTCGATGTTGTACTGCATACACTTGTGTTCATAGTTGGGAGTGCCCACTATGGCTATGTTGGTCTATCAAACCGCAGTGAGTAATCTATTTCACCCACATGCTTATCATATCAATATCCTCTTGTCAAGAATGGTAATTTCTACCATCTAGCGGTTTCATCTGAGCAGTCTGGCTAATCAACATAGCAGTATCTGCACCTTTGCAAAATTAAACAGAAAAAATGTTTAGGACATCTTAAATAAATATTGAATTATAGAACTTGCATGAATTAAATATTCAACTTTGGTTAAATAATAACCATGCCTGATATATAAAATTTCTGGTCACCAAAATTCTAAACCATCGTTGGATTATCTAGAAAACATAAACTTGTATAAAATTGTGGTAACAATATCCAACGTTGGTTAAAATATTCAATTATCACAAAATTTTTTGAATTATATGCAATTTAAAACAATAATTAATCTACGTTGGTTTCATAATCAACTGAAAATTACATAAATATATACAAAAATGTACCATAGTACACAACAGAATAAAATAGTCCAAAAAATTTCCCTATAATTTTCTAGTTCTGAAAAAATATTTCTAAATTTTTTTGAATTTTCTTTTATGTTCATCTTTTCAAGGAAATGAATAAGAAATTCAAATTCTCCCTTAAAATAGAAAAACCAATTCTGCGTTGTCGGACATTTGGCCTGACCTTCTAAGGCCCACTATGGCCTTTCGGCTTGGCCCCTATGTAGCCTGTGAACGGCCTTATGGCTTGTGGGGTGGGGACGGAGTGCGCCCAAGCCGCAACTTGGGCCTGGGCCGCCATTACGGCCCAACCGCACGGTGGACGCGCACTCCCTCACCCATAGACGTTCGATGTCGATCGACGGTTCTTGTTCGCCTGTGCACTGTGCTGAGGTTTATAAAATGCATGGATTTTGGAGGACAGCTAACCCTAACCCTCATTCTTCTCCTATCCCCGCTGCAGCCCACAACAGTCGACTCTAGCTGCCGTCCACCTCAAGGACGCACCTAGCGCCTCCTTTTCCGAGCTGCCCTTCCTCTCTTCACTGCTCTCGTCATCCGACTGATTCCAGCCAGCAGCAGTAACATGGACGACCCTCTAAGCAGCCCCGCGGACCCTCCCGTCGGCTAGTGTGTCGCAACGGGTGGACGCGCTACCGTCGGTTGGGTGCTGTTGGTGGTTGTGGCCTCCATGGTCGGTGAGGTAAGTCACGGCTCAGTGACGGCTCTTTGTGGGCCATCGGCTGTGAGAATGAGGAGTCGGCCTCTTGGCCGTCTTCAACCTTTGCACCCGGATCTAGTCCTCTTTATTCGATTCCCATATTTTGTGTGAACGAATGTATGAAATGGATCTAATGTACTATACGGGATCAAGTTTTGAGTTGATAAAAGCATAGATCCCGGTACCCGCGTTATTTTCTGTTATTTTCAGTGATGATTTTCTGTGCTTTAGAGTATGATCTAGTCCTCGGATTTCACGAACATTGCTCGATGCACTTAAATACAAGCGGGATTTCTGGGGAAAACAGTTCGGGTTTGAGAACCCTAACCTGATCTATGTTTCTCTACTCTTCTTTTATTGTTCTTGGTCGTCGATTCAAAATCTCGAGCCCTTGCGGTCCCTTTGACCCAATCCGTAACTACAAATCCCCAATGATGAGTAGATCTATTCTACTGAGAGGAATAGAGGTACATATCTTCATTGTTGTTCATCGCAGCAACCATTGTTTCGGCGTCTTGCAGCGAAGACCCGCCTCCTCCTCCACCTCCGTGCGTGTGACGAGGATCGGCTCCTCTAATGGCACCTGCATGGGGGAGGCTTAGATCTCGTTCCCCATGGGGAGATGGGGATTGTAGCCATGAGTCGTAGCTCTTCCCGTCACTTCGAGCGCCTAGGTGATGGGGACCTTACAGAGTGTCGATTAGGGTTTTGTGGTCGAGTGATTAGTGTTGGCTAAACCCATCGGCCCCTTAATCTATTTATATGGTGTCGTGTGACTGTGGGCTGCAACCAACGGTTACGATAGCCACCCAATCAGGGGCGTGGTTAGACGATTAGGATTAACCCTACCCCGGTACTGTTAACCGGCTAGTGTAGAGGACACATCCTAACACCCTCATCGTGGAGCCAAGTACTTTCGGCCATTGGGGACGGTGGTGTTGATGACACCTCCTCTCTGCCGCGCACGGGTGCTTCTCATACCTCGTCATTTTCAAAAACTACCCCTGGCTGCCTTGCTCGGCTTCGTCGTCGTGCAATCCATCAAGTTCTTCATCACATGGTACGCCTCACTCGTGCGCCGGTTGCTTACTCCTCTCGTTCTGCCTACACCCGCCTCTCTCTCATTTCTTGTTCTGCTTCCTCTACCGGTGGGCGGTGTCGTATAAGCGCGAGGGGGGGAAGGCATAGTCAGCCTTGAGGAGGACGCGACAGAGAGGTATACTGCACGACATAACAGCGTGTGGTGTCGTGCCGATATTCTCTATTTGTTACGACAGCGACGCTAACGCTTCTAGGCCTCAGTGGGGCCCATGGAGAATACCATGAACCACGTCCTCGAAATGTAGCATGGGACGAAGGGAGGAAAAGGATACGGTTAGGCGCCGTCGACACGGGATCAAACGACATGGACGATCTAGATGTCATGCTTTTCTCTCGTGTATATATTATTATTTTATTTATATTAACACTTAATTATTTTTTATCTCATTTTTATTTCTATTTACCGTGTATCTTTATTAATATATCGAACATGGATAAGCAACAAAAGCACGGTCCGAACTGCTTTTAATTTGTACTATAAAATAGCTGCCTTTAAAGTAGCTTTTCATAAATCTAAGCAACATCTTTGTAAATTCAAACAACCTTACCATTAGACAACCTTGCATTTTCGTAAATTCAAACAATCTTACAGTACACTTAATTATTTTTAGTCTCATTTTAATTTTTATTGGTCATGTCGTCTCTTTATTAATATATCAAACTTGGATTAGCAGCAAAAGCACGATCTAAGCTGCTTTTAAATTTGTACCGTAAAATAGGTGCTTTTTAAAGTAGCACCACAAAAGCTAAAACCTTTTTGTTTTAAAAGCTTAATCAAACGCGCGACTAGACAAGTGCTCGGATGCATGTACGAGTACATTGTGAACGTTGTAGAATATCAGTGCGTGGACGAGCACAGAAATGTACACAGGGATGATCAGCGAAGAAGATCCTACATGTAAAATGCCATACGTGGTAGTTGCGTCATCACTTAGTGCAGGTGACGTTCACTTTTCGCAGCACAAGTCAAAGAGGCAGCAATCTCTGAACTTTGACGTGCGGTTGGAGGCTTGCAGCCGACACACGGAAAGGGTGGATGACGGAAAGGGTGACGCAACAACGCAACGGTGCACACCACAAACAACTCCTGGACCTGGAGCGCCCACTCCGACACCTATAAATACACAGCGACACCCCTTCTTCCAGGAGACGCAGAACAAGCAGAGCGATAAACCGAGCAAAGCTAGTAAGTGACCTGCAAGTGACCTGCGGTGTTGCATCACATCTGCAGCAGCAGCACGCCGGCAAGATGGTGCAGCAAGCAGCGAAGGAGGTGATCCCGCTGCTGACGCCTTACAAGATGGGGCAGTTCGAGCTCTCACACCGGGTGGTGCTGGCGCCGCTGACGAGGTGTCGCTCCTACGGCAACGTGCCGCAGCCGCACGCTGCCGTATACTACTCCCAGCGCGCCACCAAGGGTGGCCTGCTCATCGCGGAGGCCACGGGGGTGTCGGCCACCGCGCAGGGGTACCCGGAGACTCCTGGCATCTGGACGCAGGAGCAGGTCGAGGCGTGGAAGCCCATCGTCGACGCCGTCCACCGCAAGGGCGCCATCTTCGTCTGCCAGATCTGGCATGTGGGCAGGGTCTCCACCAACGGTACGTGCATGTTTCTCAGCCCTCGATCATGCTACTGCTTGACTTGCTTAACCAGGAGCTGATGTTCTACTCGGTTACCCATCCAACTTACAGAGCTCCAGCCGAACGGCGACGCGCCTATCTCGAGCACAGACAAGCAGATCTCCCCGGACGCCGAGTCCGGAACGGCGTACTCGAAGCCGCGCCGGCTGCGGACCGACGAGGTCCCCGGGATCGTCGACGACTTCAGGCGGGCCGCACGGAACGCGATCGAGGCTGGCTTCGACGCCGTCGAGATCCACGGCGCGCACGGGTATCTCCTGGAGCAGTTCATGAAGGACAGCTGCAACGACCGCACGGACCAGTACGGCGGCAGCCTGGAGAACCGGTGCCGTCTCGCAGTGGAGGTCGTGGACGCCGTCGTCCGCGAGGTGGGCGCGCGCCGCGTCGGCATCAGGCTGTCGCCCTTCGTCGACTTCGTGGACTGCGTGGACTCGGATCCGGTGGCGCTCGGCCACTACATGGTCGAGCAGCTCAACAGGCATAGCGGCTTGCTCTACTGCCACATGGTGGAGCCCCGTATGGCTACCGTCGATGGGCGCAGGCAGATCCCTCACGGGCTCTTGCCGTTCCGAAAGGCGTTTCATGGCACGTTCATCGCCGCCGGTGGGTACGATCGGGAGGAAGGAAACAAGGTGGTGGCAGAAGGGTATGCTGACCTCGTCGCGTATGGGAGGCTGTTCTTGGCTAACCCGGACCTGCCTAGGAGGTTTGAGCTGGATGTGGCACTCAACAAATACGACCGCTCCACCTTCTACACACAAGATCCTATTGTTGGCTACACAGATTACCCTTTCTTTGAAGAAGAAGATGGCAAGAATGAGGAGTCAGTCTGATCACAACTAATAATGTGGAGGGTTCATCAAGTTTGAGTTCATCATTATTTCCACCATTCATTATTGGCCTTTGTGGCGGAGTCATTGCGCCGTGTTGTTTCATTATGTACTAGTGTGGAGTGAAATAAATCATGTACTAGTGTGAAGTGAAATAAATCTAGTTATTCCGTAAAATTATTATAAAATAAATTATTACTTTTTTCTAGATCATCCAATTTGGAGACTCGTCCAATCCAAGGAGATTTTAGGCCACTTGTATCTGTTCGTGATTTCCTTCGCTCCGGAAGATTACAACGGTTTGAATCCTTATGCAGTATTTCATTATACCAGCTGCTGGTAAGCTTGCCCAAAAATTTTTAGTCTTTTTCTCCAGATTATAATAGTCTGAATCCTTATGCAACATCGAATTGAATCCTCGTTGAGTCAAGAATGAAATCAAAACTAGACTCTGCGAACTTGGGGATGCTGAAGTTCTGCTTGTATCTTCGAGACTTATCTCTACTACTCTATAAGAGTGTAGTGTAGACGTTCACAACCCGTGGTGCACGGGTCTGCCTCCGACACCCTCTCGCCCGCGCTCCGTTGATCCCGCGGTCCTCGCCCAGCCTCAGTAAACCACTCTCGCATGTTGGCCGCGCGTTGCCTGCCTCCCTCGCTCTCTATTGATGGAAGGACGCAATTCAGGGAAGCCTCTGCAGCCGCCCTGCCATTCTCGCCCTCGCCCAACACTCCGCCCTGCCATTCTCGCCCTCGCCCAACACTCCATCGATGGAAGGGCATGGTTCCAGGGATTGCCTCCCCAGCAGATCCCACAATCCTCGCCCCGCCTGCTCGCCGCCACCATCCTCGCCGCCACCATCCACAAGGCAACACCATGCCCCCGCTCCTCTACCATCCACGCCATCCTCGCCCCACGCCCGCCCACACACCTCGCCATCCTTGCCCTCCTCCGCGCAGGTCCTCGGTGCCCCTTCCCCCACCCCTGTCGTCCCCGCATATTCGGATCCGGGGTTCGCTCGGGTTGCCTCGCCTCGCCGGGGACCCACCATGGCGGTCAGGGAGCATGGTGGGTGGGGGAGATGGGGAGGAGCGGAGGAAGCACGGCGTCCTCTAGGAAGAAGCACAGCCGCAGCCGCCCGCAGGCTATGGACGATGACATCGACAGCTCCTGCTCCACCCCGTTCGCCAGCGCGCCGTCCAGCCCCGGACGTCCCCACGCCATCGGCGGCGGAAGCGGAGGCGGAGGCTACTTCTTCAGCGCGCCGGCCAGCCCCATCCACCACCTCCTCCTCTCGACCTCGTGCTCGGCCTCCGCGACTCCCAGCACCGGTGGGCGTGGGTGCGTGGGTGACGCGGAGTTCGAGTTCGGTGGGCCTGGCGGGCCCATGATCTCCACCGACGAGCTCTTCCACAACGGCCAGATCCGGCCGCTCACCCTGCCCCCGCTCCCGGATCTCGACCCCGGGAGCGATGACGACGAGGACTGCGACCGCGCGCCGACGCGCGGCCGCGACCTCACGCCTCGAAGCGCGTCCGTGCACCGCCGCGCGCGGTCCATGTCTCCGCTCCGCAGCGCGTCGCCGCGGCTCAAGCTGATCAATGCGCTCGTCCCGGCGCCGGATCTCGGCCCCGCCCTCGACGCGACCGGGGAGGCTGCGCCGCCGGTCACCGCCTCGCCCCGCTCAGAATCAAGGGGAGAGGCTCGTGATTTTGCCAGGGTCCGGAATACCTGCTTTGAGCAGGTAAGCACTATATATCATTGCAGAATCAAAATCAGTGGGAAACTGAGAATCAAGAAAGGCAGGCATTTCAGCTCTTTCTGTACCCAAGCAGTACAGTTCTAGCACTAAACAATCATCTGAGAACAAGTTTCAAAGCATCAGCAGCGGAAGAGTTGCCCCATGGCTTGAGACTGGTGATGCAGTGGGTAATACTCATCTGATACTCTGAAGTCTTTCTGGTCCATATTGCACAGTTCCCTCTATGTTTCATGTTTGGATGAGTATTGCTCTTGCCTGTTTTCTTCATTTAGTGAAAAATCGGGAATGGATAGATAGAAATCAGGGAGCATTATGCTAACTTTTGAGTTCCTTTACTGTGATCCAATTATGGCTTATTAATTTCTCTCTGTATATGCAATCCACCAGCAAGTATGTACTCAGAATCAAGGGGAGAGGCTCATGATTTTGCCAGGGTCTGGAATACCTGCTTTGAGCAGGTAAGCACTATAGCATTATGGATACTGAAGTCTACATTTGCAATTTACTTTACCTGTTCGATGAGGTCCATTTTTCATGAATAGAGTCCACTATCTGTAACATACTGTTTTTAAATTTGGTATATCTTATGAGTTGCTAAGGTATTCACATAAGGATACACCTGACAGGCTAGACAGGCTTACTTGGTTGGCAACAAGGCTCTTGCGAAGGAGCTCAGCATGAAGGGGCAGGCCTACAATGTGCAAATGAAAGCGGCTCATGAGAAAGCTAGAGAAGCTATTTACCGACAAAGGTCTGATAGTTGTTTTACATGTTGACTTCTTTCTGGGTTGTTCGAGCTGATGTAATATTGAAGTCGTTTTCTGATGTGGTGTAGGAATCCTGTTTCTTCCCAACGTGGGGGTGACCACCTGATTGATTTACATGGCCTGCATGTGAACGAAGCAATCCACATCCTGAAGGGTGAGCTCACCGCCTTGAAGAGCGTGGGGAGGGCAGCAGGGGAGAGGATGCAAGTCATGGTTTCCGTTGGAACAGGCCACCACACCAAGGGCTCTCGCACTGCGAGGTTGTCCATCGCTGTGGAGCAGTTCCTGTTGGATAAAGGCTTCTAGTACATGCAGCCTCAGGCGGGTCTGCTCCGAGTGATGGTGTACTAACATCTCTTAGGTGAGACATCACGGTGAGAAAAGAACCTCAAAAAAAGAGAGAAAAGAGATGTACGAAAACGCAGGAAAAAGCATTGTACTGTTGAATATAACTGTTGTTAGATATAACTGTTGAATAAACTTATTATTATGCCTTGACCATTTGGTTTTATCATACTCTTAAAAGCTACCTTTAGTGGATGTTTTTTGAAGCCACAATTATATTGAATTCATCTGTTTCTATATTGTTTGTCAGTCAAGTCAATGCCACAATTATGAGATATTGAAATCGATGGTAATATATGTTTTTTATCGACTAATTTATGTGTCTAACCGCACGCACCACTTCTATGGAAGGGGCGTCCCTCGCATCCCGCCCGCAGCGGATCCCTCAAATCCCGTCAGCAGCGGCTCCCATCCCCGCTCCCATTCCAAATTCGGCTCCCATTCCAATTTCGCTGCTATAAGGCCTCCAAACTACCACCGCGCCGCTCCGATTTCGGCTGAGTCGCGAGACGTTGGAGGCCCTTCGACGTTCGACCCTATCTTCAGTCTCCTCCAAAGAGGTGAGTCTCACTTAATGTTTGGCACCATCTGTATTTTTGGGAATGTGGGTTCATTCTATGGGTGGATTTTGTTTAGTGATTTTGTTTATACATTCTATGGAAGGATTTTGTGGCTCAAATTTTAGTACTGCAATAAAATTCCAGTGATATACATTAGTGGTGGTTGGGTCACTGTCGAACTGTACCACTTTCATTGGATGTTCGTGTTTGAAAGCTAAATTGAATCACACACACGGTACGAACTTGAATGTGAACTTGATCTTTTCAGCCCTGAAATCTGCCCACTAAATTTGTGTGAATTTGCAGCTGTCCTTTCACAAATTACTACTATTACAATTTAGTGGCTCAACCTTTAGTACTATCCACTGTCTGCTATAAAATTCTAGTGATATACATTAGTGGTGGTTGGGTCACTGTCGAACTGTACCACTTTCATTGGATGTTTGTGTTTGAAAGCTAAATTGAATACACATCGTATTACCTTAAACATGTTTTTGTTACCTACTTATCTCTACTACTCTATAAGAGTGTAGTGTAGACGTTCACAACCCGTGGTGCACGGGTCTGCCTCCGACACCCTCTCGCCCGCGCTCCGTTGATCCCGCGGTCCTCGCCCAGCCTCAGTAAACCACTCTCGCATGTTGGCCTCGCGTTTCCTGCCTCCCTCGCTCTCTATTGATGGAAGGACGCAATTCAGGGAAGCCTCTGCAGCCGCCCTGCCATTCTCGCCCTCGCCCAACACTCCGCCCTGCCATTCTCGCCCTCGCCCAACACTCCATCGATGGAAGGGCATGGTTCCAGGGATTGCCTCCCCAGCAGATCCCACAATCCTCGCCCCGCCTGCTCGTCGCCACCATCCTCGCCGCCACCATCCACAAGGCAACACCATGCCCCCGCTCCTCTACCATCCACGCCATCCTCGCCCCACGCCCGCCCACACACCTCGCCATCCTTACCCTCCTCCGCGCAGGTCCTCGGTGCCCCTTCCCCCACCCCTGTCGTCCCCGCATATTCGGATCCGGGGTTCGCTCGGGTTGCCTCGCCTCGCCGGGGACCCACCATGGCGGTCAGGGAGCATGGTGGGTGGGGGAGATGGGGAGGAGCGGAGGAAGCACGGCGTCCTCTAGGAAGAAGCACAGTCGCAGCCGCCCGCAGGCTATGGACGATGACATCGACCGCTCCTGCTCCACCCCGTTCGCCAGCGCGCCGTCCAGCCCCGGACGTCCCCACGCCATCGGCGGCGAAAGCGGAGGCGGAGGCTACTTCTTCAGCGCGCCGGCCAGCCCCATCCACCACCTCCTCCTCTCGACCTCGTGCTCGGCCTCCGCGACTCCCAGCACCGGTGGGCGTGGGTGCGTGGGTGACGCGGAGTTCGAGTTCGGCGGGCCTGGCGGGCCCATGATCTCCGCCGACGAGCTCTTCCACAACGGCCAGATCCGGCCGCTCACCCTGCCCCCGCTCCCGGATCTCGACCCCGGGAGCGATGACGACGAGGACTGCGACCGCGCGCCGATGCGCGGCCGCGACCTCACGCCTCGAAGCGCGTCCGTGCACCTCCGCGCGCGGTCCATGTCTCCGCTCCGCAGCGCGTCGCCGCGGCTCAAGCTGATCAATGCACTCGTCCCGGCGCCGGATCTCGGCCCCGCCCTCGACGCGACCGGGGAGGCTGCGCCGCCGGTCACCGCCTCGCCCCGCTCAGAATCAAGGGGAGAGGCTCGTGATTTTGCCAGGGTCCGGAATACCTGCTTTGAGCAGGTAAGCACTATATATCATTGCAGAATCAAAATCAGTGGGAAACTGAGAATCAAGAAAGGCAGGCATTTCAGCTCTTTCTGTACCCAAGCAGTACAGTTCTAGCACTAAACAATCATCTGGGAACAAGTTTCAAAGCATCAGCAGCGGAAGAGTTGCCCCATGGCTTGAGACTGGTGATGCAGTGGGTAATACTCATCTGATACTCTGAAGTCTTTCTGGTCCATATTGCACAGTTCCCTCTATGTTTCATGTTTGGATGAGTATTGCTCTTGCCTGTTTTCTTCATTTAGTGAAAAATCGGGAATGGATAGATAGAAATCAGGGAGCATTATGCTAACTTTTGAGTTCCTTTACTGTGATCCAATTATGGCTTATTAATTTCTCTCTGTATATGCAATCCACCAGCAAGTATGTACTCAGAATCAAGGGGAGAGGCTCGTGATTTTGCCAGGGTCCGGAATACCTGCTTTGAGCAGGTAAGCACTATAGCATTATGGATACTGAAGTCTACATTTGCAATTTACTTTACCTGTTCGATGAGGTCCATTTTTCATGAATAGAGTCCACTATCTGTAACATACTGTTTTTAAATTTGGTATATCTTATGAGTTGCTAAGGTATTCACATAAGGATACACCTGACAGGCTAGACAGGCTTACTTGGTTGGCAACAAGGCTCTTGCGAAGGAGCTCAGCATGAAGGGGCAGGCCTACAATGTGCAAATGAAAGCGGCTCATGAGAAAGCTAGAGAAGCTATTTACCGACAAAGGTCTGATAGTTGTTTTACATGTTGACTTCTTTCTGGGTTGTTCGAGCTGATGTAATATTGAAGTCGTTTTCTGATGTGGTGTAGGAATCCTGTTTCTTCCCAACGTGGGGGTGACCACCTGATTGATTTACATGGCCTGCATGTGAACGAAGCAATCCACATCCTGAAGGGTGAGCTCACCGCCTTGAAGAGCGTGGGGAGGGCAGCAGGGGAGAGGATGCAAGTCATGGTTTGCGTTGGAACAGGCCACCACACCAAGGGCTCTCGCACTGCGAGGTTGTCCATCGCTGTGGAGCAGTTCCTGTTGGATAAAGGCCTCTAGTACATGCAGCCTCAGGCGGGTCTGCTCCGAGTGATGGTGTACTAACATCTCTTAGGTGAGACATCACGGTGAGAAAAGAACCTCAAAAAAAGAGAGAAAAGAGATGTACGAAAACGCAGGAAAAAGCATTGTACTGTTGAATATAACTGTTGTTAGATATAACTGTTGAATAAACTTATTATTATGCCTTGACCATTTGGTTTTATCATACTCTTAAAAGCTACCTTTAGTGGATGTTTTTTGAAGCCACAATTATATTGAATTCATCTGTTTCTATATTGTTTGTCAGTCAAGTCAATGCCACAATTATGAGATATTGAAATCGATGGTAATATATGTTTTTTATCGACTAATTTATGTGTCTAACCGCACGCACCACTTCTATGGAAGGGGCGTCCCTCGCATCCCACCCGCAGCGGATCCCTCAAATCCCGTCAGCAGCGGCTCCCATCCCCGCTCCCATTCCAAATTCGGCTCCCATTCCAATTTCGCTGCTATAAGGCCTCCAAACTACCACCGCGCCGCTCCGATTTCGGCTGAGTCGCAAGACGTTGGAGGCCCTTCGACGTTCGACCCTCATCTTCAGTCTCCTCCAAAGAGGTGAGTCTCACTTAATGTTTGGCACCATCTGTATTTTTGGGAATGTGGGTTCATTCTATGGGTGGATTTTGTTTAGTGATTTTGTTTATACATTCTATGGAAGGATTTTGTGGCTCAAATTTTAGTACTGTAATAAAATTCCAGTGATATACATTAGTGGTGGTTGGGTCACTGTCGAACTGTACCACTTTCATTGGATGTTCGTGTTTGAAAGCTAAATTGAATCACACACATGGTACGAACTTGAATGTGAACTTGATCTTTTCAGCCCTAAAATCTGCCCACAAAATTTATGTGAATTTGCAGCTGTCCTTTCACAAATTACTACTATTACAATTTAGTGGCTCAACCTTTAGTACTATCCACTGTCTGCTATAAAATTCCAGTGATATACATTAGTGGTGGTTGGGTCACTGTCGAACTGTACCACTTTCATTGGATGTTTGTGTTTGAAAGCTAAATTGAATACACATCGTATTACCTTAAACATGTTTTTGTTACCTACTTATTATTTTATAAGCAAGTGAGCGAATTACTATGAAAATAAATACAATTGTATTTTATGTACTTTGTACACTTCTTGAACTGTCCATCACTCATCTGTCACAAGAAATACTTGTTTTTGTGATTTCTTAACATTATTATGGTACACATATTATGAATTTTGCCAAATTTTGCTAAGCACATACCCACTAAATTATAGTTCTTGTTCATTTTTTGTTTGGTTATCTTATCAATTGTGCATGATGTCAAAGGAAAGTTGAGAGACCATTGGCAACATACACTGTCCGATCATTTAAATTCTCGAATGAGCTTTTACTCTCTTTGTAAGTTCTCTTCCTTTCTTTGTCTGCATTAATCACATCTGCAAAGGTCATGGTTCTTTCTTGTTTTACACTTAAGACCTGTTTGGCAGTGCTCCATTCATGCAGTATCCGAAAATACAGAGTCGTAGGTTAAAAATGAAGTTTTAAGCTTTTGTTTCCAGTCTTAAGTGATAATGGTTATAGCTTATTGAAACTCCAACCCTCAGTCTTCTTCCATGATCTATCTCCACCTTCATGGTTTGTGAAATAGGTGGAGCTGGAGGTCTCCTGAACGGGATTTATGGTTGCTGAGTTTAGGTGGCTCTAAAGCTGTTTGCTTTAACTATTTATGGATTATACGTTACTCCCTCCATTTCAAATCGCAAGTCGTTCCGGCTTTTCTAGGTGTGTAGCAAAAACTATCTGTCCTAAAAAAGCTAGAATGACTTACAATTTGCAATCTGAAGGAGTATTTAACGACACTATGACATTTATCTTGGTCTAGAGCAAATAAAGGTTTCAATTATCGGTTTTTGTGGTAGACAGCAATATTATAATAATAGATGCGTGCTTAAGTTTTATTTATTTGTGAGGAACAACATCTCTCTCTCTATTGTAGCTGGGAAGGTAATGGTTCTTTTCTTTCCTGATACTTGGGGCCTGTCTGGGAGAGCAGAGAGAAAGCCTACATCAGTATGGTTCACTGGAACACACACCCTCTGTCTGCGTCTATGACACAGTGCCACAAATTATTGGAGCTGGAGCTCTCCCAAATATTATTTTAGCCACATCCCTAATCCAGAAACTCGGTGGATTCAAATGGTGTTTGGTTTAGCTTTCCGAACCAAAAGATTCAATGTTGAAAATCTAGAATTTTAACCAAACAATTACAACAGCAGATTTTTAAAAAAATCTGTATATTAAGTAGGTGTAGGTGACTCACACAGTTTGATTATTTGCTGGACTTTGTACCATGGTTTGTAGTTTGTACTGCATCCGATGCAAGAAAGAATTGGAGCTGCAGCAGATTTTACATGTGCCTCCTTTTTTGTGCTGAAATTAGAGTTTAGTACTGGTACCTGTTACTCCTTTTTTGTGCTACTGCTCTGCTTCGACCATCAAAAATATAGTAGCTTGTATGATTGCACACCTGATGTTCGTGTTTTGTATGCCTTTTTTGTTTTCAGTTCATTCTTTAGTAGCCTGTTGTTTCGGCTAGCGAGCGGGTGCGGAAGAAGGAAGGGAGAGGCGCTTGGTTGACCCCGACGGCAGGACACCACCGGGGGTTCGCTGCAACAGCTTCTGCAATTGACGTGTTAATGTTGTAATTTCTCATGCTTTTATGTCCTGTATGTAGCCAATATACCGTTAACGAAACACCTTACAGTCGCTATTATTGATAACAATCCAGCGCTGAAGTCAAGAAGTTACGTGGGCAAAAACAGTATACCCGATTCTAGGGTCAACACCGTTACCCCTGCAACCATTTCCCTCTTCAAGGTTATGATTCTGAATCAACTATGTGCATCGTCATACTTAATTTCAGCTGTATTTCAACTTTCAACGGTATTTGGATTTAAGTTTGAGCTTGTATGTTCAGGTGTCATATCGTCTTCAAGGGTATGTTGTTTACACATATATTTACACATTTTGTTTGATCAACTATACCATGTGACCACATTGGATGTACATGAAAAGCAGCTCAATCATATTTAGTTAGCGTTTGGTTCAAAGTTCGAGCTTGCCATGGTGTACTAGCCCTGGAGTCCTGAACCCAGCTGCCACTCATGGTTGCAAAGGTTACTAGGCGTCCAGGCGAGAGCTTGGTGTGCCTTGACACCAAGGCGATAAGGCGCCATTGTTCCCCAAGGCGAGCTGGGTATGCCTGTATGCCTAGGTGGCGCTTTTGAATCTAGGTTGACACTCACCCATTTTCTATTCATAGCTTGCACAGGTTTGCCGAACAGATTTGGCTGCCACAGATGGCTCCCCAACTGAAATACAATAAAGCATTTCTTTCATAATCTCAACATTCCAAATCATAGTTTACTTTAGCTTTAGCTTAAGTCAAATTTTACTAACCGTGAACATGTGATCTCACTGACATGGGCTATGAAGAGACATCTCAGCTTTAAACAACTCCTTTTTCCCTTTATTTAAAAATATGTGAATGTGATAGACTTCTTTGATCCTATTGGGAAGACAAGGTCTGTTTGTGGCATTAATTTGCATGACATGAGGTGTTGTGGAAATCACTTGATTGCAAATGAAAAAATAGATTCACATGATGTACCGTGCAGATTTCCTGGCCACTAAGTTTTCTGTTGCCATCATCTTTATTTTGTAGCTTGGTGTATGATAAAGTCGCAATAGAAACATCAAAGAGACAGAACTCTCTATTGCTGACGCTGTTTCGGTGATTCGGTGGAGCCTTCTTGCAGTTTATCTATTTTTATATGACAAGTCATTGGTAAGTGTCATGCTTCTTCCAGCTATTTACCTTTTTCTATGAAGCAAATGTTTATATGCATACTATGCTACGTGAGAAACATTAAAATAATTGATGTACCTAAACACATTTTTTATTGATGTATAGTGATCTAGCATTATTGTCTATATTAATATTTATATTGCTGGTAGCTTCTACTTTAACTGATCTCAATGGGGCATTTGGGTGGCTAGCAATTCACATTGATAATTTAAAAGTGAATTTCAGGTGTACATTTGATGGCCTCCGATATGGTGCTGCCTTCAATCCTCTACAATGCGCGAGAATGCTACTCAGGAGGGTATTAACGGCTCAACACAGATGACCTCCTCGGAGTCATGTTTCTAATTATCTACACTATGATTCTCCTTCTGTTGAAAAAATATTGTTTTATTGTCCTGTGAGCTAATGATAACAGTGATGGTAAGTAAATATGGTCCATGCATATTCTCATCATAGATGGCTGAAAAGCTCCCAGTGCTGCTACACTACCAGAGTCTTCATGTGCATACTTACTTCAAGAACTCAAGGTACACAAAGTTTTCTCAGCAGAAGAATATGTATCTGTTTGATTCCAGCTGAAATTCTTACTAAACTCGGTGTGTCGCTTTAAATGATATGGGATGAAGTTGGGCAAGACCAAAGTGAAAGTGAGAGAATACCCGAAGAACTTCTTGTTGGACGAACTTGGAGAAACCAATACTAAAACTCAGTGCCAACCGCTCGCAACAGGCAATTTAGGTCGATGTGCTCGCACGCTGTGTGACCATGTCTGAGCACTCCCCACCCACCCAATCGCTTCCCACGTCATGCTGCCACGTCGAGAATTTGTACACAACTAAGGTTGATGCCCATTTTACTCTGTTATTGAACCTCTGCTTTTCTGCAGACCCAGGTATGCTAGAAGTAGGTAATGGTAGCATGACCTTAGCAGAGTATCGCTCACATTTTAGCATTTGGGTTGTCATGAAAGTAAGTTTTCACTGAGATTGGACCGATGTTGTGTCATCATATTTTGAGTAAAGGGTTTGACCGAAGAATTTTGAAAAATAAAAGACTGTAGTTCATTGAAGGTGATAATTGGTATGCAAGTATTACTATTATTGATTCTCCACTTACTGATATTACATTTGGATAAGAGGAAGGAGATATCCTAATTCTAATGGGTTAACTGCTAGCAGTTCCTTATGTATTGTTATGCTTCAGGCCCCTTTATTAATTGGCTCATGTGGAAAGAGGGTGTGATGATCTTTTGTTGTTTTTGTAGCGAGAAGCTCAAAGAAGGGGAAGACATCTACATCTATCAGTAAGTGATCCAGTTTAGTAGATGAATCACCGCTATGGGTGTTTTTCTATTCTTGAATAGGCATGTGGTTCTATTGATGGTTGTTTGATGTTTGGTATATTGTGTTCTGATTGTAGGTGATCCAGTTTAGCAGATCGAGTACCCCTTCTTCATCGAGGGCTCGTAGGAGCTTCTCAAGGCGTGTGTCGACATTGTATAGTACTTGCTGCCCTGGGCCAAACGATACCTGTGTTGACTCTGGAAGCCCATCAGTGTACATCTATGTTGAGATACAAAAATGAAACTAATATTTTCCACACGGATTTTGCATGTTATAATGATGTTTGTCGTTCTGTATCAATGTTTCGTACAAATCTTTTACTTCTGTCGCAATGCACGGGCACATACCTATAACAATATAACACACATGTATATAAGTTATCGTGTTATTATACGGTTCCGTTGCAACGCACGGGCACTCACCTAGTTATTTTATAAGCAAGTGAGCGAATTACTATGAAAATAAATACAATTGTATTTTATGTACTTTGTACACTTCTTGAACTGTCCATCACTCATCTGTCACAAGAAATACTTGTTTCTGTGATTTCTTAACATTATTATGGTGCACATATTATGAATTTTGCCAAATTTTGCTAAGCACATACCCACTAAAATATAGTTCTTGTTCATTTTTTGTTTGGTTATCTTATCAATTGTGCATGATGTCAAAGGAAAGTTGAGAGACCATTGGCAACATACACTGTCCGATCATTGAAATTCTCGAATGAGCTTTTACTCTCTTTGTAAGTTCTCTTCCTTTCTTTGTCTGCATTAATCACATCTGCAAAGGTCATGGTTCTTTCTTGTTTTACACTTAAGACCTGTTTGGCAGTGCTCCATTCCTGCAATATCCAAAAATACAGAGTCGTAGGTTAAAAATGAAGTTTTAAGCTTTTGTTTCCAGTCTTAAGTGATAATGGTTATAGCTTATTGAAACTCCAACCCTCAGTCTTCTTCCATGATCCATCTCCACCTTCATGGTTTGTGAAATAGGTGGAGCTGGAGGTCTCCTGAACAGGATTTATGGTTGCTGAGTTTAGGTGGCTCTAAAGCTGTTTGCTTTAACTATTTATGGATTATACGTTACTCCCTCCATTTCAAATCGCAAGCCGTTCCGGCTTTTCTAGGTGTGTAGCAAAAACTATCTGTCCTGAAAAAGCTAGAATGACTTACAATTTGCAATCTGAAGGAGTATTTAACGACACTATGACATTTATCTTGGTCTAGAGCAAATAAAGGTTTCAATTATCGGTTTTTGTGGTAGACAGCAATATTATAATAATAGACTAGGTATATGCCCGTGCGTTGCAACGGAGACATATAATACATAAGTTACTGTGATATTATATATCCCCGTTGCAACGCATGGGCACTCACCTATTGAGAACAATGAAGGCAAAAGCATCAGGTATCTTGCTGCCAGGAACGCCGTCAGGGAGAATAGCAGATGGAGTTGCTGACGAGGGGGTCTCTCGGTCGTCGATGTTCCGCGCGGCCTCTCGCCCTTCTCTATCTTCCGCCGCCAGGAAGAAGCGAGGGAGAAACACCCCCAAACGTACGCACGGCGAACCAAAACCATTTCTCCAGAATATATGAGGTATTTCAAGATTGAATACCAAGATTGCCGAAGCAGTATATGAGGTATTCCAAAACAAAAACAAAAATATACTACGGCTCTCAAAAAATCCAGAGTCAACACCCGAGTTATGCCAGCCAAACACCCCGTTTATGAATTATACTAAGTTGTACAGTAATGTCATCTCGCATTTTTCAGTTTGCATGATCCCTTTATCTCAAATGCTTGTAGAATAGAACTCTGGCTCCATGAGAAATCAGACGGTCCCAATTAATACCACGAAATTCGCATGTTCATCATGTTGAAAACAACGATAGAGACGTCAAGTTGCGTGCACCGTGCACTCTGACTATAGTAGTAGAATAGCAGAATCTAAACCTGACAGACAAGGGACACACAGATTGGAGTCGACACAGATCTTACACCACATGAACACGGTCGTCGGAACATGAGCCGGTACGCTTGCTTCTTCTTAGATCGCCTCTGCTGAAGTTTGGGCAGCGACGGAAACCAAGTTGTTGCTGGAACGGTGTCGCCGCACCTGCGCCTGCGTCTGCCATCAAAACACACACACAAGAATCTGTAAGGAGACTCAGGTTGGTTTAATTGCAAGAACTACTTAGCTATCTTAAAACTACTCCATAAGCTTAAATATCTGAAACACACTATAGAAAACATATAATAAATAAAGGTCAGAAGGTATTCCAAAAAGGTCAGCTTCTACAAGAAGAATAACTCTGTCCTGACATTTATTATGCTCATTTCTCCAAGTTTGTGACAAACCAGGCCAATGAAACATCTATAAAAGCCCCCCTCCCCCTGCAAACATGTCTGAAGTGATTATTCAATATTCTAAGAACAACAATGGTGTAGTTCCTGAACACCCTATATAGTGAATGAAAGCATGGTAAAGCATGGAATGCCTGTTGTTAGAGGTATGAATTTAATTGCGGCCAGATAAACAACATATAACCAGACAGACAATTCCAGATGCAAGCACATACTTCCTCTTCCAAAGATCTGCAGGCTGACTCAAGGCACACTTCAAGAGCTCAAAATTCGAAAGGCAAAACCTTGGTATTTCCATCTTTTGCAACAGCTAAATTGGGCATACTACTGCTGCTAGTCATTTCAGGCACAACAGCAGCAGTCTTCTTAGTCATTTCCATTTCATGCCCTTTGGATGAACTTGGTACAGGAAATGGTGAAGCAACAATAGATGATTCACCTTCCATGTCAGTGAGTTCAGCTGCCTAATTGACAAAGGGAAAAAATGATTTAGTGATATATCCTCAATCACCGTATCATTTAGTGATCAAAATACAGCAATCCAATCCAATACTTTTAACATTATGCCTAAACACATCACCATTTTAGTCCACTTTGGAGAACTATCCCCTAATTGCATGAACTCCGTCTACCATGGTATATCCCCTGATTGCAATATCTTAAACATAACATTAACTGATAAAAACATAAAAATAGTTGGCAACGATGTTTTTATCTTCCAAAATATCATCATTCAGTCCAATTTGAAAAATTATATCCACCCATTGCATAATCTCGGCATTGTGACCAAACTTCAAAACAGACTCTCCAGTACAGTGCCCTGAGCACATACCGCGGGAAAAAATTGAAGTGGGTACCAACGCACCGCCGAGGCCAGCCTCAGGCGATACCTCTGCATTATATATAAGAGTATATAACAACCCTCAGGCGATACCTCTGCATTGTCATGGCATGCAGATTCAAGCTGTTAAACACTGGTTTGGTTTCCCGGAAAACAGACTTATGCTTAAGAGAAACAGATGTTGTATAATAACATAATCACATGTTGATGGTAGAAAAAAAAGAGCTAAGGTAAGGGGAGGGTATTATGTTCTGTCAGAGGTCCACTAAGTAACATGAATGATACACCTGGACAACCTGATTGAGGAGGGGAGTAAAGCTAAACATCGAAGCAAGCAAAGTAAATCAAATTCATTAATCTAATGAACTGGTTAATTACAACTCAAGCTAGGCCAGAGGCAGAGGCGGCTGAGGATTAAGCTTAACGCGAGAAGAGCAAGCGAGGGTCCAAGGGGATGACCTGGTTGCTTCGATGTTTAGCTTGACATCATGTATCTGCTCAAATGAAAGCACGTGGTTTATTTTCTTGGGCTGGGAGGGACTGTGCCCTTGTGCGTTTCCCGTCGCCGTGTCGCCCGGTCTGGGAAACGCTCCGCAATATTCAAACCAAGGAGCAGGAGCCAGTGTAAGCTGACTGGGGGAAACAGGTTCAGATTCTCAAGGAGTTCCGTGAACCTGGACACGGTTCAAGACCCTTGAACAGCGGACAGTGGTCTCTGTAAGCAGCCAGGGGAGCTTCAATAACAGTCTTGACTCACAGATAGAGATAGGCAGGCACATGGTGTGCGATCTTAACGCAGTAGTTTTTATTACTATACTCCTGCTGAAATAAAGCTGACCTGCTTAGTAACTCTAGCTAGAACATGGGAGGCTTCTCCGGCCGTGTCCATCCGCAACTTGCAGTAGTTTTTATTGCCATCCACATGAACAGAACAAAAAGAGTCGGGGATTTGTATCTTCTACGGTTGTACCTCAAAGGTCAACGCTCAGCGGCAAGCTTCACGTTCTGCAATTCCGTTAGTCGTGCGTCCAGACTCCAGAATGAGTGGGAGGTTCCAGAGATGGCACGCTTTTGAATCTAAACTCCACAGATAGATAAACACGCTAATTGACAAATAAAAATCGTTTTAAATCAAAATATTCGATTTGGGTACAGCTTTGTTTCGGTTCTACACCTAGTTTTGTGGGATCTGTGACTTCAGGCGTAGGAGTTGTTTGGATCTCGGACTGAACTTTAGTCTGGGTCACATCCGATGTTTGCATTTCGATTAGAATGATTAAACATGAGTTTATTATAAAACTAATTGCATAAACAGTGACTGATTTGTGAAATGAATCTATTAAACCTAATTAATTTGTGGTTATCATATGTTTACTGTTGCAATCACATAGGTAAATCATGGATTAATTAGAATAGATTCCACATAGTTGTATATTGTTTTGGGCATCAACCACGAAGAAAAGTAGGGAAAAAATTATGAGATGAGCTACAGGTGATGGCATGATGCTACATTTCTTTGATCTACCATTATATACATGATTGCAATAAATGTGGCTGCATGTCATTGTTATGAGTACAAACTAATGCTTCCATCGAACAAAAGAAAGTCGCAGAACGAGATATGACAATTTGAATTCTAATTCAGGAGTGAAGGGGGGCTCAAATACTTGCCTGTACAGAGCGCTTACGGCCCTCGAAACTGAATGGATAGGTGACAACACCAACTGTAAGATAACCGGCTTCCTTTGATATCTGGGCAACAACTGGAGCAGCTGAAGATACATTGGGTTACACCTACAAACTAAACCCAAATGGATGTTACACTAAGACCAGATTTTATATATATCCAGCTCAAGTGGAAGCTGTCGGTACCTCTGGTTCTTCCTGTCGATAGCCTTTGTAGTCTCACGTTGGGGCTTCTCGCCGCCATGACCTGCCAGTTAGCATCACACCATTCATCAATATACAGGTATATATCACCATAACTTTTCTCTAAATTAAACAAAAAGGGCCAAGATCCAGTGCACTATACCATCCTTCAGTGCCATGCTCCAAACAGAATCGATCTTCAATGACAGTTTCAGATATCTAACATGTAGTCAAAGGAGACCATATCCATATGCCCACAACTCGAAAGCAATTTGTTAGTAGCTGCAACAAGACGTATATACCTGGAAAATATTCTGAAATATGTTTTTTAACTTCTAGAAATTTGTTAAATAGTAAAGAAAATATTCTAAACTTGTGTTATGAAGTGGCGGCCACGCAGTAAACCAAGGGCTTGAAGACATACCAGCCCACATCACAAAAACTCCTACTTCCTCTATCTTATGTCTCTCATTCGCCTAATCCAGCTTGTGGTCTCTTGAAACCGCTATGGCTGCAGCATCACCAAGAATTTTAACTGAGGACTTGTGGTCTTAGAAAACCAGGACATAGAAGGTAAATAATGCATGCATGAACTAACAGAAAGTAGCAAGTTTGGGCATTTATCATCAGAGCATCCTCTATTTACAGTCTTCTTGCTGCCAAGCAATTTGTACGACTACCTAATCATATTAAAAGTTCACCAACCCCTTCAACTGATAGTGTTTCAGTAGAGATTCAGTCGCATGGAGATCGCCTCGTTGGCGAAATCAGAACAAGTCTACATGCATTTTTCAGAAAAGCACCATTGCTTATTACTAATTCATACATAACTGATGAAGTGACACCATCACATAAACAAAAGAAAGAGAATAATTCAGCTAGACACTGTTTCCAAGACGTTCGATATCTGATGCCCATGACCGAAAGCAAGGTCATTTGTTTGGCTCCAGCAGCTTGGACAGGTCTTCATGCACGCTGGAAAAAGGAGTTCATAGCCTCACTGAAACCTTCAGTCAGGCTATAATATCCTAATATTCAATCGCTTTCAGCTAAGAACAGATTGAGAGACATAAAGATGTCAATTGCAACCACTCTCCATATTATTCAGAAAGTATACGAATATGAATTCAGAATACTGTACTACTATGCAGACAGACATAAATCTCACAAAACAAGATCCCCCCATGTCATCTAATGCACTATCTATTCATTTTTTCTTATTATTTTCTGCTAACTGGACATGAAGTTCACATTATATAATCCTATCGAGTCTATACAAATTCCATGTTATTTAGAGCTGCAGATCTGACTAACTGCTTGCTTTACTCAATGCAAGGATTCCAAAATCCTTGTTCTCTCACTTGTACTATAAGCTTTCCTTTGATCGATTCATGTTGGTAGTAATCTTTCCTATGGCACATCTTAAAAAAGTAATCAAAACAGTAAATGGCAAATGAAATGTAGGATGTGTGAACTGCAGATCTTTAGTGGATCAGGCGGGGCATTGTTTTCCCCACCGTAGAGAAGTTTTGTCATGCGCCCACCAGTGACCAGTATTGAAGATAATGATACCCGTGTTCTTGTACCTCAGAAACGCTGGATCGATGTTGTCAAGCCCATGAGTTTCCCGGGTACCCATTCTGTTGTTGCCTTATGATACTAAGCTATCATCAATAACAAATATATATAAGTGTATTGGTTTATCTGCAAGATATAAAAGACTACAGGTCAAATTGTTAGAAGTTTGCAGTATTTTCCGGATCAGATGGGGATGTCAGTGCAGGTGATGCCTCTCAGTGGGGTGTACAGGGAGGGCCCCTGTGCTACCTATTCGCCGTCGACGGCTTCCGCTTCCTCCTCGACTGTGGATGGACAACCAAGCTCAATTCTTGTCCTAACGAGGAGAGTCTTGCAACCTCCATTTTAACCAAATAGGATATCGATATCCAATCAGTCCCCCACCATGCATATCTAGGATGTTGTGATTCCAAACCTGCCAAGGTGAAGAGATGTAATAATCTGAAAACTTGCAGTGGGATGTAAGATTAGTGACGACGCATCCTATTTGTTGCGACTCATTAGCTGCTTTTACTCTTAAGTTCACCTTCCTTTGAAGGCGCACATTCTTCCCTATTGGAGAAGCCATAAGGCCGACCGTAGAAGTGGTGCGTGCGGTTAGACACATAAATTAGTCGATAAAAACATATATTACCATCGATTTCAATATCTCATAATTGTGGCATTGACTTGACTGACAAACAATATAGAAACAGATGAATTCAATATAATTGTGGCTTCAAAAAACATCCACTAAAGGTAGCTTTTAAGAGTATGATAAAACCAAATGGTCAAGGCATAATAATAAGTTTATTCAACAGTTATATCTAACAACAGTTATATTCAACAGTACAATGCTTTTTCCTGCGTTTTCGTACATCTCTTTTCTCTATTTTTTTTGAGGTTCTTTTCTCACCGTGATGTCTCACCTAAGAGATGTTAGTACACCATCACTCGGAGCAGACCTGCCTGAGGCTGCATGTACTGGAGGCCTTTATCCAACAGGAACTGCTCCACAGCGATGGGCAACCTCGCAGTGCGAGAGCCCTTGGTGTGGTGGCCTGTTCCAACGCAAACCATGACTTGCATCCTCTCCCCTGCTGCCCTCCCCACGCTCTTCAAGGCGGTGAGCTCACCCTTCAGGATGTGGATTGCTTCGTTCACATGCAGGCCATGTAAATCAATCAGGTGGTCACCCCCACGTTGGGAAGAAACAGGATTCCTACACCACATCAGAAAACGACTTCAATATTACATCAGCTCGAACAACCCAGAAAGAAGTCAACATGTAAAACAACTATCAGACCTTTGTCGGTAAATAGCTTCTCTAGCTTTCTCATGAGCCGCTTTCATTTGCACATTGTAGGCCTGCCCCTTCATGCTGAGCTCCTTCGCAAGAGCCTTGTTGCCAACCAAGTAAGCCTGTCTAGCTTGTCAGGTGTATCCTTATGTGAATACCTTAGCAACTCATAAGATATACCAAATTTAAAAACAGTATGTTACAAATAGTGGACTCTATTAATGAAAAAATGGACCTCATCGAACAGGTAAAGTAAATTGCAAATGTAGACTTCAGTATCCATAATGCTATAGTGCTTACCTGCTCAAAGCAGGTATTCCGGACCCTGGCAAAATCATGAGCCTCTCCCCTTGATTCTGAGTACATACTTGCTGGTGGATTGCATATACAGAGAGAAATTAATAAGCCATAATTGGATCACAGTAAAGGAACTCAAAAGTTAGCATAATGCTCCCTGATTTCTATCTATCCATTCCCGATTTTTCACTAAATGAAGAAAACAGGCAAGAGCAATACTCATCCAAACATGAAACATAGAGGGAACTGTGCAATATGGACCAGAAAGACTTCAGAGTATCAGATGAGTATTACCCACTGCATCACCAGTCTCAAGCCATGGGGCAACTCTTCCGCTGCTGATGCTTTGAAACTTGTTCCCAGATGATTGTTTAGTGCTAGAACTGTACTGCTTGGGTACAGAAAGAGCTGAAATGCCTGCCTTTCTTGATTCTCAGTTTCCCACTGATTTTGATTCTGCAATGATATATAGTGCTTACCTGCTCAAAGCAGGTATTCCGGACCCTGGCAAAATCACGAGCCTCTCCCCTTGATTCTGAGCGGGGCGAGGCGGTGACCGGCGGCGCAGCCTCCCCGGTCGCGTCGAGGGCGGGGCCGAGATCCGGCGCCGGGACGAGCGCATTGATCAGCTTGAGCCGCGGCGACGCGCTGCGGAGCGGAGACATGGACCGCGCGCGGCGGTGCACGGACGCGCTTCGGGGCGTGAGGTCGTGGCCACGCGTTGGCGCGCGGTCGCAGTCCTCGTCGTCATCGCTCCCGGGGTCGAGATCCGGGAGCGGGGGCAGGGTGAGCGGCCGGATCTGGCCGTTGTGGAAGAGCTCGTCGGCGGAGATCATGGGCCCACCAGGCCCGCCGAACTCGAACTCCGCGTCGCCCACGCACCCACGCCCACCGGTGCTGGGAGTCGCGGAGGCCGAGCACGAGGTCGAGAGGAGGTGGTGGATGGGGCTGGCCGGCGCGCTGAAGAAGTAGCCTCCGCCTCCGCTTCCGCCGCCGATGGCGTGGGGACGTCCGGGGCTGGACGGCGCGCTGGCGAACGGGGTGGAGCAGGAGCTATCGATGTCATCGTCCATAGCCTGCGGGCGGCTGCGGCTGTGCTTCTTCCTAGAGGACGCCGTGCTTCCTCCGCTCCTCCCCATCTCCCCCACCCACCATGCTCCCTGACCGCCATGGTGGGTCCCCGGCGAGGCGAGGCAACCCGAGCGAACCCCGGATCCGAATATGCGGGGACGACAGGGGTGGGGGAAGGGGCACCGAGGACCTGCGCGGAGGAGGGCAAGGATGGCGAGGTGTGTGGGCGGGCGTGGGGCGAGGATGGCGTGGATGGTAGAGGAGCGGGGGCATGGTGTTGCCTTGTGGATGGTGGCGGCGAGCAAGCGGGGCGAGGATTGTGGGATCTGCTGGGGAGGCAATCCCTGGAACCATGCCCTTCCATCGATGGAGTGTTGGGCGAGGGCGAGAATGGCAGGGCGGAGTGTTGGGCGAGGGCGAGAATGGCAGGGCGGCTGCGGAGGCTTCCCTGAATTGCGTCCTTCCATCAATAGAGAGCGAGGGAGGCAGGCAACGCGGGGCCAACATGCGAGAGTGGTTTACTGAGGCTGGGCGAGGACCGCGGGATCAACGGAGCGCGGGCGAGAGGGTGTCGGAGGCAGACCCGTGCACCACGGGTTGTGAACGTCTACACTACACTCTTATAGAGTAGTAGAGATGCGTGCTTAAGTTTTATTTATTTGTGAGGAACAACATCTCTCTCTCTATTGTAGCTGGGAAGGTAATGGTTCTTTTCTTTCCTGATACTTGGGGCCTGTCTGGGAGAGCAGAGAGAAAGCCTACATCAGTATGGTTCACTGGAACACACACCCTCAGTCTGCGTCTATGACACAGTGCCACAAATTATTGGAGCTGGAGCTCTCCCAAATATTATTTTAGCCACATCCCTAATCCAGAAACTCGGTGGATTCAAATGGTGTTTGGTTTAGCTTTCCGAACCAAAAGATTCAATGTTGAAAATCTAGAATTTTAACCAAACAATTACAACAGCAGATTTTAAAAAAAATCTGTATATTAAGTAGGTGTAGGTGACTCACACAGTTTGATTATTTGCTGGACTTTGTACCATGGTTTGTAGTTTGTACTGCATCCGATGCAAGAAAGAATTGGAGCTGCAGCAGATTTTACATGTGCCTCCTTTTTTGTGCTGAAATTAGAGTTTAGTACTGGTACCTGTTACTCCTTTTTTGTGCTACTGCTCTGCTTCGACCATCAAAAATATAGTAGCTTGTATGACTGCACACCTGATGTTCGTGTTTTGTATGCCTTTTTTGTTTTCAGTTCATTCTTTAGTAGCCTGTTGTTTCGGCTAGCGAGCGGGTGCGGAAGAAGGAAGGGAGAGGCGCTTGGTTGACCCGGACGACAGGACACCACCGGGGGTTCGCTGCAACGGCTTCTGCAATTGACGTGTTAATGTTGTAATTTCTCTTGCTTTTATGTCCTGTATGCAGCCAATATACCGTTAACGAAACACCTTACAGTCGCTATTATTGATAGCAATCCAGCGCTGAAGTCAAGAAGTTACGTGGGCAAAAACAGTATACCCGATTCTAGGGTCAACACCGTTACCCCTGCAACCATTTCCTTCTTCAAGGTTATGATTCTGAACCAACTATGTGCATCGTCATACTTAATTTCAGCTGTATTTCAACTTTCAACGGTATTTGGATTTAAGTTTGAGCTTGTATGTTCAGGTGTCATATCGTCTTCAAGGGTATGTTGTTTACACATATATTTACACATTTTGTTTGATCAACTTTACCATGTGACCACATTGGATGTACATGAAAAGCAGCTCAATCATCTTTAGTTACCGTTTGGTTCAAAGTTCGAGCTTGCCATGGTGTACTAGCCCTGGAGTCCTGAACCCAGCTGCCACTCATGGTTGCAAAGGTTACTAGGCGTCCAGGCGAGAGCTTGGTGTGCCTTGACACCAAGGCGATAAGGCGCCATTGTTCCCCAAGGCGAGCTGGGTATGCCTGTATGCCTAGGTGGCGCTTTTGAATCTAGGTTGACACTCACCCATTTTCTATTCATAGCTTGCACAGGTTTGCCGAACAGATTTGGCTGCCACAGATGGCTCCCCAACTGAAATACAATAAAGCATTTCTTTCATAATCTCAACATTCCAAATCATAGTTTACTTTAGCTTTAGCTTAAGTCAAATTTTACTAACCGTGAACATGTGATCTCACTGACATGGGCTATGAAGAGACATCTCAGCTTTAAACAACTCCTTTTTCCCTTTATTTAAAAATATGTGAATGTGATAGACTTCTTTGATCCTATTGGGAAGACAAGGTCTGTTTGTGGCATTAATTTGCATGACATGAGGTGTTGTGGAAATCACTTGATTGCAAATGAAAAAATAGATTCACATGATGTACCGTGCAGATTTCCTGGCCACTAAGTTTTCTGTTGCCATCATCTTTATTTTGTAGCTTGGTGTATGATAAAGTCGCAATAGAAACATCAAAGAGACAGAACTCTCTATTGCTGACGCTGTTTCGGTGATTCGGTGGAGCCTTCTTGCAGTTTATCTATTTTTATATGACAAGTCATTGGTAAGTGTCATGCTGCTTCCAGCTATTTACCTTTTTCTATGAAGCAAATGTTTATATGCATACTATGCTACGTGAGAAACATTAAAATAATTGATGTACCTAAACACATTTTTTATTGATGTATAGTGATCTAGCATTATTGTCTATATTAATATTTATATTGCTGGTAGCTTCTACTTTAACTGATCTCAATGGGGCATTTGGGTGGCTAGCAATTCACATTGATAATTTAAAAGTGAATTTCAGGTGTACATTTGATGGCCTCCTATATGGTGCTGCCTTCAATCCTCTACAATGCGCGAGAATGCTGCTCAGGAGGGTATTAACGGCTCAACACAGATGACCTCCTCGGAGTCATGTTTCTAATTATCTACACTATGATTCTCCTTCTGTTGAAAAAATATTGTTTTATTGTCCTGTGAGCTAATGATAACAGTGATGGTAAGTAAATATGGTCCATGCATATTCTCATCATAGATGGCTGAAAAGCTCCCAGTGCTGCTACACTACCAGAGTCTTCATGTGCATACTTACTTCAAGAACTCAAGGTACACAAAGTTTTCTCAGCAGAAGAATATGTATCTGTTTGATTCCAGCTGAAATGCTTACTAAACTCGGTGTGTCGCTTTAAATGATATGGGATGAAGTTGGGCAAGACCAAAGTGAAAGTGAGAGAATACCCGAAGAACTTCTTGTTGGACGAACTTGGAGAAACCAATACTAAAACTCAGTGCCAACCGCTCGCAACAGGCAATTTAGGTCGATGTGCTCGCACGCTGTGTGACCATGTCTGAGCACTCCCCACCCACCCAATCGCTTCCCACGTCATGCTGCCACGTCGAGAATTTGTACACAACTAAGGTTGATGCCCATTTTACTCTGTTATTGAACCTCTGCATTTCTGCAGACCCAGGTATGCTAGAAGTAGGTAATGGTAGCATGACCTTAGCAGAGTATCGCTCACATTTTAGCATTTGGGTTGTCATGAAAGTAAGTTTTCACTGAGATTGGACCGATGTTGTGTCATCATATTTTGAGTAAAGGGTTTGACCGAAGAATTTTGAAAAATAAAAGACTGTAGTTCATTGAAGGTGATAATTGGTATGCAAGTATTACTATTATTGATTCTCCACTTACTGATATTACATTTGGATAAGAGGAAGGAGATATCCTAATTCTAATGGGTTAACTGCTAGCAGTTCCTTATGTATTGTTATGCTTCAGGCCCCTTTATTAATTGCCTCATGTGGAAAGAGGGTGTGATGATCTTTTGTTGTTTTTGTAGCGAGAAGCTCAAAGAAGGGGAAGACATCTACATCTATCAGTAAGTGATCCAGTTTAGTAGATGAATCACCGCTATGGGTGTTTTTCTATTCTTGAATAGGCATGTGGTTCTATTGATGGTTGTTTGATGTTTGGTATATTGTGTTCTGATTGTAGGTGATCCAGTTTAGCAGATCGAGTACCCCTTCTTCATCGAGGGCTCGTAGGAGCTTCTCAAGGCGTGTGTCGACATTGTATAGTACTTGCTGCCCTGGGCCAAACGATACCTGTGTTGACTCTGGAAGCCCATCAGTGTACATCTATGTTGAGATACAAAAATGAAACTAATATTTTCCACACGGATTTTGCATGTTATAATGATGTTTGTCGTTCTGTATCAATGTTTCGTACAAATCTTTTACTTCTGTCGCAATGCACGGGCACATACCTATAACAATATAACACACATGTATATAAGTTATCGTGTTATTATACGGTTCCGTTGCAACACACGGGCACTCACCTAGTCTATTATGAATGGTCATAGATGTCGTCCGATTTTGAAACCAGATTTTTTGTGGCTTATGCAAGAAACAACCCACAGATTTCAATTAAAAATATATCTAATGACAGTACTTTGTAGTTTTCAAAAAGGTTTTTGTCAATATCTCAAAAATAAGGTAACCACTACTGCTGAATCAAGGCAGACCTTCCGAGTCTAACATTAGTCACCATGTTAATGGTTCAGGCTGGGCATTCGGGTTTACCCGAAATTTCGGGTCGGGCTTTTCGGGTTTTTAATGTTTCGGGTTTTCAGCAGCTCAACCCGAACTCGAGCTCGTAATTTCGGGTACCCGTAATTTCGGATACCAGCATTTACGGGTTCGGGTTTGGGTACCCGCAGACTACCCGATATTATCAAATACTCATCGAACAGCACACACATCGGGGGTAGCTGGCTGGGACTGGAAGGATCTACGAAGACCAGACCCTGAGGCAGATGGAGTGCGTGCTGGTTGTGGGGCTTTGGTGCAGCCAGCAAGACCCGACCCTGAAGCCGTCCATCAGGTAGGCCGTTAGCGCGCTGCGGGATGAGGCCCCGCTACCGACGATAATAGTAAGCAAGGCGCCGCTGCTCGTTGGATGATTGGGCTCCCTTCCGTCATCTTTCATTCCTGATGAAGGCAGAGTGACCAGTAGAAAGTGCTACAGCTAGTATCGGTTCTTTGAATTTCGGGTTTAATGGATACTTCGGGTACCGCGGGGTAAAACCCGATTAGGCCCGAACTAAATTCGGGTATTTAATTTCGTTACCCGTTAGAACAGTTCGGGTAACGGGCTTCGGGCTAAACCGGTATGGGTTCGGGTATTTCGGGTTTAGGGCTTCGGGCTCGGGTTTTCTGCCCAGTTCTATTAATGGTGGTTCATCCTAACCCAGTAGATGGGTCTACCTGTAAGGCCACTGGCCTCGATTAAAGGCCAGCTGAAAGGAAAATGGCCTCGATCATTTCCTATAATCAATTTTTGTGTTTGACGACCATCACAAACCTTATGGACTAACTAGTTTACCTAGTTGATTTTTTTCACAGGTGCATAAAGTTCATATACATATGCAAGGAAAATGACCCTTGGGCCAATTCTACAAGTATGGGGCAAATCGGAATTGCAGCAGCCTGCGGCACACCGGACTGTCCGGTACCCAGGTTGGAACGCCCAACGAACTGGCCGCTCTCGAGAATTCTCAGAGCTTCGTGGCTAAAATTCACCGGACTGTCCGGTGAGCCCAGGTGTGGGGGATGGATATCCCCCGGGTCCACTAAAAGAGTAAAGGACCTCACGAAAGGCCCAAGGGCCCAATAAATCGTAAGGTTATTCTTTCGTGGGCCTGGGGAAAGACAACCAGCAGCGCAGGGCGACATGAGGCCGGATTGGTGCAAACCCGAACGGCCCATAGCGTCGAGCCATTGGCCGCAACAAAGATCCGACTTTCCCGCGTCGGGGCCTCCATGCAACGAAGCCACGTGAGGATAAGTCGGCGAGGGTTACGTAAAGGATAATCTCGAGAGGTTCACTATCTTTTAGCCACTTGTTGTTATCTTATCCATGTGTACTGCCCCACGGTCGAGTATATAAGGCCTAGGGGGCACCCCTTCAGAACGATCGACCCATCACTTAGCCACCCACATCAACTCTCTGTATTCTCGATCCAGAGGGCTCTCTTGTAACCATATCCACCAAGCATACTCATCAGGACGTAGGGTGTTACGCATCACTAAGCGGCCCGAACCTGTAAATCTTGTCCACCGTCCCTCGTGCGACTGGCACGAACCATTCTGCTACAGTTGTCGACACCTTCCTACTCCTAAAACACCTTGAGGGGCAACCCCGGGTGTGCGGTCGGACCCTAAACACCGACAGCTGGCGCGCCAGGTAGGGGGTGTGTCGACAATCCAAGCTAGCTCAATGGCCATCTCCTTCTACAGCAAGATCGCCCTACGCCCCGGATCTATGTTCCGCTTCGGAACAATCTCGTTCGTAGCAGACGAAGAAGGAACTCTGCACCGTATCGCGGATCCGCCGGAAAAGGAGTCTTCCTCAACAAACTCCGAAAATACCGGAGAGGTGCAACCTCCGACCCCCCGAAAGAAAATCACCGCGACGGCAACACCGTTCTACCCCGACGTCCTCTTCGTCGGAAGGGCGGAATCGCCCACCATCTCCGACGACGAGCCGACTGTACCCGGGGAGGAACCGCCTCAGCGAGAGTCCCGTCGACGAAGGAACCGGCGCAGGAATGTTCGACGACATCACGCAGCCGGAGAGCGGAATCCGGAACAACCTGTCTCGCGAGACGAGGTCTCGGAGGTAGGAGAAACCCCGGAAGAACGCGTCTTCAGAGAGCGAAGGAACTCCCGACGACGTGATCGCCGACGAGCTCAGGAACAGGCTGAGCATGATGCAAGGCAACGTCGAGAGAATCCACTCTTCGGGCGCAATCTGAACCCCGACTTCGCCCGAGCCATGAACACGCCGAGCGAAGTCGGAGGGGTGCTGGCTCGGATAGCGGAAGGACTTCCTCGGACTCCTGACGCCGACGGCTACCGACGACTGTTCACCCAGGCGGCCAACCATCTTCTACCGCTTGCTCATCCGCCGAACGACCTACGACACGCCATCAACAGTCGTCGGGACGCGCGGAGCTCCATCAACGCTTCGCGGGAACGGCGGCATGAGAACGAAATTCGTCGTCGAGAGGAGTACGACAGGGATCATGGTGCCCCGACTCAGAGCCAAGCTACCAGGACTGAGTCGGCGACGGCTTCAACTGGCGGAACCTCCCGGGGACGGTCGAGGAATCACAACCACAACTCCCCTCCCCGGGACAGGCATCGACCCCGACGACAGGAGGACACGTGCGGAGTGTCCGCCCTTACTCCGCGCCTTAGGGCCATCCAATGGCCTCCCAACTTCAAGGTATCCAATGTTGACAAGTATGAACCTAAGCAGGATCCATGGGGTTGGCTAGCCGTCTACACCACCGCTGCTCGAGCTGCCGGAGCATCCGAAGACGTGATGACCGCGTACTTGCCCATTGTCCTCGGACAAGACGCGCTGCAATGGCTACGACATCTACCCCGACACTGCATCGACGCCTGGGGAGACTTCAGTCGGCGTTTCACCGCCAACTTCCAGTCCCTCTCCGACAAGCCGGCGCAGCCGTGGGACCTTAAATCTATCAAGCGCCGGGGGGATGAAACTCTCCGATCGTACCTCAAGAGGTTTCAAACCATGAGGAATCGAATCCCCGATGTCACGGAGGCGGCCGTGATCGAGGACTTCTACCGAGGATCTAATGATTCGGTTTTCGTCCGAGCTATACTACAAAGGGCACCGACCACCTCGGAGGAGCTGTTCCGGGAAGCCGACCTCTACATCACCGCCGACGAGCGAGCCCAGGATCTCATCGGAGGAGCAAAGCCCGCACCGGCAGCACCACGACGCGACACGAACCAGCAACCCGACAAGCGGTGGGAGAAGAGGCCACGCGAAGAAGTGCACGCCGCCGGCGGACCACCTGCTTCTCGCGCTCGAGGAGGACCTCGTGGAGGCGAGCGTACGCTGGACGACATCCTCGACGCCCAGTGCCCGTACCACAAGGACATGCGCCACACTCTTCGTAACTGCCGAGACTTCAAGCACTCCGTCGGACACGGCCGACCTTTCCAACCTCTACCTCCTCCTCCGCCGAGGGGAGGACCAGATGAACCACGACAACCCCATCGGCAGGAGGAGGGAGGAGGAGGAGGAGCTTTTCCGCGCGTTGACAGGGAGGTCAACGTCATCTTCGGCGGACACGGATCGCAGGAGAGCAGAAGACAGCAAAAGCTCAATGATCGCCAGATACTGGTGGCGACCATCGGCCCTCCCGCCCCATACCGATGGTCGGAGCACCCGATCACCTTCACTCGGGCGGATCAATGGCTCAACTTCGACCACCCGGGCAAGTACCCGCTTCTCGTCGATCCGGTGATCCGAGAGAGCCGGGTGAAAAAGGTGTTAGTGGACGGGGGGAGCAGCATCAACATCACCTTCCCCCGGACACTCCAGAGCTTGGGAGTTCATCTCAAAGAGCTCCACGAGTCGGACACTCCTTTCTTCGGCATCGTGCCGACGGAAGGGGAATACCCGCTGGGCCACATCTACATGCCGGTCACCTTTGGAACTCCGGAGAACTACAGAACCGAGTTCCTGAGGTTTGAAGTGGCGAACTTCGACTGCGGGTACAACGCCATCATCGGGAGGCCAGGATTGGCCAAGTTCATGGCCATTCCGCATTACACATACATGATACTGAAGATGCCAGGGCCACAAGGGATCATAACTGTGCGCGCCGACCTCCAAGGCGCCGCAGAATGTTTCCGAGTGGCTATTCAAGCAGCCCTCACCGCCAAGCCATCGACAGCTCCCTCCGCAATGGCGAACTCTAAGCCTGAGGAGGACCTCGCAATACCAACAAATGAAGCTCAGACCGCGACCTCTATGCGGCCGACTGAAGAAACCAAAAGAATCAACCTGGGGTTCGCTGATGAGCACAAGACGGCCATCATCAGCTCCAGTTTGGATGACAAATAGGAAAGCGCGCTCGTCCGGTTTCTGCAAAATAACCGAGATGTATTCGCATGGCAACCTGCGGATATGCCGGGAGTCCCGAGAGAACTGGCCGAGCACAAACTGAAGGTTTTTCCCCAGGCGAGGCCGATTCGGCAGAAATTACGTCGTTTCACGCCTGATAAGAGGGAAGCCATTCGCGCCGAGCTAGCTCGCTTGGTCGCGGCTGGATTCATTAGAGAAGTATTACATCCTGAGTGGTTAGCCAATCTTGTTCTTGTACTCAAAAAGAATAAAGTGGACTGGCGCATGTGTGTTGATTATACCGATCTCAACAAACACTGTCCGAAGGATCCCTTCGGGCTCCCGAGGATAGATCAGGTGGTGGACTCCACCGCTGGGTGTTCTATGCTGTCTTTCTTGGATTGCTATTCCGGGTACCATCAGATCAGTCTGGCAAAGGAAGATGAAGAAAAAACGGCATTCATTACTCCATTTGGCGCTTTCTGTTATACCTCCATGCCGTTTGGCCTCAAAAACGCTGGAGCGACTTACCAGAGAGCTATTCAGACATGCTTAGCCGATCACTGGGGCAAGCGTGTGGAGGCTTATGTGGATGACGTGGTGATCAAAACACAGGACTCAAAAGACTTCATCGAAGATTTGCAATTGGTTTTCAACAGCCTGAGGCGGTATAGATGGAAGCTTAATCCCGAGAAATGTGTTTTTGGGGTACCAGCCGGAAAGTTGCTCGGATTTATTGTCAGCCACCGGGGAATTGAAGCTAATCCGGATAAAATTGAGGCTATCATGAAGATGGAAGCACCTCGATCGCAGAAGAAGGTTCAGCGACTTACTGGATGCATGGCAGCTTTAAGCAGATTTATATCCAGACTGGGAGAAAAAGGTTTGCCGTTTTACAAGTTACTCAAGAAGGTGGATAAATTCCAGTGGACTTCAGAAGCACAAGAAGCTCTGGATGCTCTGAAAAAATTCTTGACAACACCACCAGTGCTGAAACCACCTCGACGAGCTACGTCAACTCAACCAGCTGAAGATTTGCTATTGTACATCTCTTGCACGACTCACGTGGTGAGCACCGCGTTGGTAGTCGAACGAGTAGAAGAAGGGCATGCCTACCCAGTACAACATCCTGTCTACTTCATCAGTGAGGTCCTCGGCCCCTCAAAGAAAAAGTATCCTCAAGTTCAGAAACTATTGTATGCAGTACTTCTAACTGCCCGCAAGCTGCGTCACTACTTTGACGACCACAAAGTCATAGTAGTCACAAGTTTTCCAATAGGGGATATTCTTCACAACAAGGAAGCCATCGGTCGAATAGCCAAGTGGGCCTGTGAGCTGGGATCTCATGACATCGAGTTTCGGCCTCGCACTGCAATCAAAACCCAAGCATTGGTTGATTTCGTATCAGAGTGGACTGAACAACAAGTACCAGACAACCCGGAGACTGCAGAAGTATGGCGAATGTATTTTGATGGCTCACTCAAGCTGCAGGGAGCAGGAGCGGGGATTCTTTTCACTGCACCAGGAGGTGAACACCTCAAGTACGCCCTCCAGCTGCTATTCCCGGCCTCCAACAATGCAGCCGAGTATGAAGCTTTGATCCATGGATTGAACATTGCCATATCACTGGGCGTCAAAAGATTAATGGTGTATGGGGACTCTCTAGTAGTCATCAGCCAGATAAATAAGGAGTGGGATTGCTCAAACGATTCGATGGGAAGATACTGCACTGCCGTCCGAAAACTGGAGGATAAATTCGAGGGTCTAGAATTTCATCATGTGGAGAGAGATCGGAACGCGGCAGTCGATGTACTGTCCAAGCTAGGGTACAGTCGAGCTCAGGTCCCACCCGGGGTTTTTGTGCAAGAAATTCTGCAGCCAAGTATCTCATTGGGTCAAATGGAAGAATGCAACATCATAGATCAACCTGAGTCAGATCCCGATGACTGGAGAAATCCAATCATTAAGTACATAAGGAATGAAGAAGAACCAGATGATAAGAACTCGGCAGAGCGCATTGCAAGACAGTCAGCTCACTATACACTTATTGGGGAAACATTATACAGAAGGGGTGCATCAGGCGTCTTCATGAAGTGCATTCTCCCATCCACTGGAAAGCAACTCTTAGAAGAGGTCCACGCTGGACAATGTGGGATACATGCAGCCTCCGGAACACTAGTTGGGAAGGTCTTCAGGTCAAGATTCTATTGGCCAACAGCAAAGAATGATGCAGCCGAGTTAGTTCAGAGGTGCGAAGCCTGCCAATACTTGTCAAAGCAACAACACCTGCCAGCACAGCAGCTGCAGACCATACCAGTGACCTGGCCTTTTGCATGCTGGGAGCTGGATATGATTGGACCTTTTAAGAAAGCTCAAGGGGGATATACCCATGTGTTGGTAGCAATTGACAAGTTCACTAAATGGATAGAATTCAAGCCCATCGCCTCCTTAACTTCTGCTAAGGCCGTGGAGTTCATACAAGACATAATATTCAGATTCGGGATACCAAACAGCATCATAACTGATTTAGGATCCAATTTCACGAGCTCAGAATTCTTTGACTTCTGCGAACAAAAGAGCATCCAGATCAAATATGCATCTGTAGCCCATCCAAGAGCCAATGGGCAAGTTGAGCGAGCCAACGGGATGATATTGGATGCACTCAGGAAAAAGATTTTCGATAAGAACGAAAAGTTCGCAGGAAAATGGATAAGGGAACTGCCCTATGTTGTTTGGAGCTTAAGAACCCAACCTAGCCGAGCTTTGCATGGAAACACTCCTTTCTTCATGGTCTATGGGTCGGAGGCAGTGCTGCCTGCTGATCTCAAGTTTGGGGCACCAAGGCTGATTTTTGAAAGCATAGCAGAAGCTGAGACCACCAGGCTGGAGGACATAGACGTACTCGAGGAAGAACGGTTAAGCGCAGTAATCCAGTCAGCAAGATACCAGCAGACTCTAAGGCGCTATCACGACAAGGCTGTGCGGCAACGATCCTTTTCAGTAGGGGAGCTCGTCCTTCGCCGAATTCTAACGGGAGAAGGACGACACAAGTTGTCACCCTTATGGGAAGGACCCTTCATAATAGCAGAAGTCACTCGGCCCGGATCATATCGCCTCACTCAGATGGATGGCACGGAAGTCGGGAACTCTTGGAACGTAGAACACCTGAGAAAGTTTTATCCTTAGCCGTACCTCAAAACTGCTGGGATAACAATGATGTACTCTGTAAAGTGGAAATGTGTCATCAATAAAGAAAAGGTTTCAAGGATACTCAATTTATTTACGGTTGACTTGCATTCTTACTTAACTCAGGGTGACCACTATGCCCTGCTAACGGAGCAATCGACTTAAGTCGGCAACGACTTAAGGCGGTGCAACATGCTCACGCTTACTTTACTCGGGGTGACCACTATGCCCTACCAACGGAGCAATCGACTTAAGTCGGCAACGACTTAAGGCGGTGCGACATGCTCACGCTTACTTAACTCGGGGTGACCACTATGCCCTGCTAACGGAGCAATCGACTTAAGTCGGCAACGACTTAAGGCGGTGCGACATGCTCACGCTTACTTAACTCGGGGTGACCACTATGCCCTGCTAATGGAGCAATCGACTTGAGTCGGCAACGACTCAAGGCGGTGTGACATGCTCACGCTTTACTTAACCCAGGGCGACCACTATGCCCAGCTAACGAAGCAATCAACTCCAGTTGGCGTCTACTTAAGACCAATGCAACATGCTCTCGCCTATTTAATTCAGGGGATGATCTCCATATCCCACAGACAAAATTCATAGTCATCATGCAAACTCATTAACTAAAAAATTCTGATACAATAAGTGAGTAATTATGTTGTTCAAATAAACCGGTGTCCTCTAACAAATGTTCAATCATGCAAGCTGCGCGCTCGGAGCACGCGAAATGTTTTCTCTATTTTGCAATGTCTTTTCCAGGAGCAGTCGACGAAGAAGGACGACTCGAGGAGTCAGGGGCAGCGTTCACGTCAGCCCTTATATCTTCAGGAACGACTACGCCAGGCCTCCTCATCAGAATTCGTCCCGCCCGAATGGCCTTATCCATGGCCCTATCGCGTTGGGCTCTCAGAGTATTGGAAGTCTCTTCAGCAACCTTGACAGCCGACTGGGCAGCCTCTAGCTCCTGGGTAACGGATTTCTTGGAAGCACGCAGATTCTTGATAACAACGTCTTTAGCCGATATCAACTCCCGAAGGCGAATCACATCATCCAAGGACTCCTGCAGCTTATAGCGAAGATTGTTCAACTCCTCCATGGAAAAGCGATGACTCCTCTCCAGAATAGTCAGCGAGTTGCTAGAATCTCGATACAACCTATCAAGATTGTCACGAGAAGCAGCAAGGATGCGTTTTTCTTCCTGCAAGCACAAATCAGCTCCTTCAGAAAACCAGGCAGACAATAGGAGTATAGCAAGTCAAAAGCGTAGTTTCGTATTTCACCTTTTCAGAGTCTAGCTGAGCATGCAAGGAAGAACTCAACGCGTTGGCATCATCTAAAGCGGCAGAGACTTGACTCAGCTCAATTTGACCTTGAGAGTACTTTTCCTCAAGATCAGTGCATCGCCGAGACAGTTCAGCCCGATCTTGAGAATGTTTCTCCTCAAGTATTGTAATCTGTCGAGTCATTCCTAGCGAAGGATAACCAAACAAAGCGAGGTCAGAAGGTCAAACAGTCCACAACAAGCACGAAGAAAAGAAAAAGGGGCACTAACCAGCGTTAATCGCCTCCAACTCGGATACACGGCGATGAAGAGACACCGGATTCCAACACGAAAAGGATGAAGCTACTTCCGGGATAGGAGCGCCATGCAATTTCAGCTGGCTGGTCATCCCATCCATCAAAACCTGATGAGAAGAGCAGATGAGCATAATGGCAAGAGTTCATGTAAAAGTCAAGCTAAAAAACAGCACAGTACCTGGAGGTTGGAGAAGAACGAAGGGATCCCCAAGTCAGGAGAAATCAGATGATAACCCGGCGCAAGGTCATCACCCGAAGCAGCATGCAATGGAACAGTGGGAATCAGTTCATCTCCTTCAACAGAGCCGGATACTCGATCAACGGGGACGCTGCCCTCCAAAGCGACGCCCCGGTCTGAAGTTTGGGCCACCACCATGCAGCCAGAGTGTGGAGGTGACCCAGCGTGAACGTCCATGGAAGCGTCGGAAGGAGACCCTGTTTGGGCACCCTCGGGGACTGGGCCATAGTTGGCACTGCCCACTTGAGCCGGGTTATCCCCGGCAACACCCTCGGGGGCTGGGCAGTAGCTTGCACTCTTCGCCCGGGCTAAGTCGTCCCCGACGACACCCTCGGGGGCTGGACATGTATCAACACCATCCCTGGGGTCCAAACTTTCAGCAATAACCATCTCTAAGGTTGATGGGCCCTCGGCTACTTCCATGGAATCAGGACAATCCAGGTTAACATCCCGTCCCTCAAGATCGCGCTCTAAGGTTGATGAAGCACGGGATGACCTCAACCCAGCGTCCGGCACGGCATCACAAGCTTCTGTCACATCATCATCCACTGGCCCTGATAGCAAGTCCTCTGGGACCATATCCTCCAGAGTTTGATCAAAGTCGGCCAGGGATATGTTTTGCAGACCAACAAGAGCAGACAAAGCCGGAGAAGGAACCCCACTACTTTCCCCACTGGCGAGGAATTGCCGACTATTCTTCCGAGTCAGAGGAACCTCATCCTCTTCCTCTTCGTCGTCTTCACCAGCAACACTAGCAACACACCCATTGGGATCAGCAACAGATGGACCACACCCATTGGGATCAGCATCAGCAAATTCAGGCGCAGGAACCTCCTCATCGGCAGGAACTGAGGGACCAGCACCCTGATCCAAACTAGATACTCGCCGAATACGTCTCTTCTTCTTTTTCTGCTCATCAACAGAAAGATCAGTCTGATTGGTTCGGCGGGGACGCTTCGAGCGAGCACGGACAGGTCTCTGAACATCCAAGATTATACCGACCTCTGGGAGAGGTGCCACTGCCAATGTCTCAGCAGGAATAGCGTCAGAAGAATCTTCAGCCAACATGTCAAGCACGGCATTTATTTCAGCATCAGTAGGATCCAAAGGCACCTCGAAATGGATTTGTCGTTCATCATCAGGGATTTTCCCAAGTGAGGCAACCAAAGCACTAACCTCCTCATCAGAGGGCCGCGTTCTAAGGCCCAAATTGCCATCAGTTGAAGGTGGGTTTGACACGAAACGAGTGAAGGCCTTGGCAGGAGGCAGATTCCAGGCTGAATACGCCACCGGAGCACCAACATTGGATACTTTGCCTCTGAGAATCATCTCCAGTCGGCTCACCAAATCTGCAGAAGGGATCCTTCTATTGGTAACTCGAGTTGGGTCGGCTAGCCCTTGATACAGATAAGCCGGGTGGACCCTGTCTTTCAGTGGCTGAATGTTTTTGAAAACGAAGTCAGCAACTATAGCTTCAGCAGTTAAACCCCTCTCTTTCAATAGCCCAACTTCAGCTAGCAGCACACTGGCCTCAGCCACCTCTTCGTCTGTAGGAGACTCGGTCCAGCTCGGGGTGTGAACATCTGGCTGTCTTCCTGACCGAGGGGGGAGAGAATTTCCATAGTTATCAACTATAAACCATTCCAGGCGCCATCCCTTAATGCTGTCTTTAAGGGGGATCTCAAGATACTCAGTTTTCCGTCCCCGGCGCATCTCCAAGCTGGCACCTCCAACCAACTGATGCTGTCCCCCGGCCATCCCAGGGCGACAATGATACAGGTGTTTCCACAAGCCAAAATGCGGCAGCACGCCAAGAAAGGCCTCACATAAGTGGACGAAGATAGAAATTTGCAGAATTGAGTTAGGGTTCAGATGGGTTAAGTTGATGTGGTAGAAATCAAGAAGACCACGGAAAAAGGGAGAAATAGGAAGGCCAAGGCCGCGGAGAAGAAAGGGAGCGTAAACCACAGACTCGTGGGTATCCTCCGTCGGGACCGTAGTTCCGTGGCAAATCCGCCAAGAACAGAGTTCCCGTGGAGGAAGAACCCCGATGGACACGAGGTGGAGGAGTTCGGTTTCAGAGATGATGGACATGTGGTTACCTGCGAAAGGCAACTGACTGTTGGGATCAATTGGGGGAATCACCACAGCGGAAGAACTCACGACTTTTCTCTTGGGAGCCATCTCAATTTCACCAGCGAGCAAATTGGAAGCAAGCGCAGAGAGGATTTGGAAGCAGGAATGCAAACACTAGGGCGCGGAAAGCAAAGGCGGCTAAAAGTGCAACTCTTATGGGATATTCTCGGACCAGATACCGTTTCAAAAAGTGCCCAGTCATCACTCGGCAGTTATCTCCGAAATCCTAGCATGCCACGTGGTCACTTGGCAGTTACTTCCCAAAAAACTGGTGGGCCATCTCCTTACTCGGGTTTTAATCCTCAAAATAACTCGGCGTTGCCTCTAAAATGCCGACGTCACTATTCAGTCACTCGGCGCTGCCTCTAAAACGCTGATCTCGAGTTCAATCGTTCGGTATTGCTTCTAAAATGCCAACGTTGATCTTCAATCACTCGGCGTTGCCTCTAAAGCGCTGACCTTGAGTTTAATAGCTCGGCATTGCCTCTAAAATGCCGACGTCACTATTAAGTCACTCGGCGTTGCCTCTAAAACGCTGATCTCGAGTTTAACCGTTCGGTATTACTTATAAAATGCCAACGTTGATCTTCAATCACTCGGCGTTGCCTCTAAAATGCCGATGTCACTACTCAATCACTCGGCGTTGCCTCTAAAACGTCGATCTTGAGCTCAATCGCTCGGCATTACTTCTAAAATGCCGACAACGACCCTTAATAACTCGGCGTTGCCTCTAAAACGCTGACCTTGAGTTCAATAACTCGGCGTTGCCTCTAAAACGCCGACGTCACTACTCAGTCACTCGGCGTTGCCTCTAAAACGATGATCTGGAGTTCAACTACTCGGCATTACTTCTTAAATGTCGACGGCGACTTTCGATAACTCGGCATTACTTCTAAAATGTCGACGGCGACTTCCGATCACTCGGCATTACTTCTAAAAACATTGATACAGATTGCAATATTGCTCGGAAGCATCAGTATAATGATCAAGCTGTTCGTCTATAGCCTCAAAAGACTCAGATTCATAGTCAGACGAAGCGATTCATCAAAAGGAAACCAAACTCGTTCTTCATTCAAGGGAAGTGACAACATTTACAAATCAACTCATTATGAGTTGATACTTCCCTATTTCTACTACTACTACTACGCTACACTATACTACTCTACATTACTAATACTACTACATTATCTAACTATACTACTTCTAATCTATACTAATATTTAAAAGGACCAGTGGCATCTAGCCACTGGCCCTGCCCCTGCTGCCGCCGCCGCCGCTCCTGCCGCCGCTGCCGCCCCTGCCGCCGCTGCTCTTGGTGCCGCCCCTGCCGCCGCCGCTTCTGGTGCTGCCCCTGCTGCTGCCGTTGCCCCCGCCACTGCCGCTGCCGTCGTCGTCGTCGTCGTCATCATCGTCGTCGTCGTCGTCGTCGTCGTCGTCCTCGCCCTCGCCGCCGCCGTCCGAGTCCTCCTCGTCCGAGGAGTACTCGGACTCATCCGAGCCCTCGAGCCCGGAGCGCTCGACGGCCCGGATGTAGGACCAGACCTCCGCGGCTAACCCCTGGGAGTCGTCCGAGTCATCGGACGACGCCGGGGGAGAGACGGGGGCCGGGGACCTCTCGGACTCGGAGGAGAACTCCTCCTCCGAGTACTCTGAGTCGCCGAAGTCCTCCGATGGAGGAGTCAGCTCGCGCTTGCGTTTCTTTCCCATGGAGGCAAGCAGAAAAAGAAGAGAAGGAGGCAGTAAGGAATAGCGAAGGGATGTGAAGAAACCAGAGGAACAACAACGTTATTTATAGAAGAGAAAGGCAACCGCTCACCTCCAACCGCGGTCACTGAACAGTCGCTAAGCATTCAATATACACCTCCACCCGTCCAAAGACACGTCAGGCGGCGGACGCCGTTTCATGCAGCACTACACCCATTGGGACTCCAGTCAACAGCGCAAAGGATATGATTACACTCGCCGTCCCATCACATTACAACTCAGAAGCAGCCGGTTAAAACACTCAGCGTACCAAGCCGTCCCTTGCCCACACCCATTGGGGGGGGACGCCCAGGAATTGTCAGTATATTTTTCAAAATGGTCACATCTGTGCAGAGCATGCAGTGAATGCCTCAAGACAAAAATGAGATATCAACAAGAGTTAAAGGGAAGCCAACTATAGCCAGCAGAGTGCAAAATATGGTCGACAGACATGACTTGAAGACTAGACAGAGAACGTCCATCGAATGTCCAATCGAGTGCAGAGCAAATACACTATGCTACCTAGCAAGATACGGAAGGATTGCAAATTCAGCTGCAAAAGACAAAACACATGCTGACCTCTGAAGCATAATATTGATGACATAGCACGGATGACATCATGCCAACTTTTTTATAAGCAGAAAGAGTAATTTTCAGCAAGAGGACACAAAAAGAAGACCTTCAAGCGAATTATCCTCAAAAAATCCACTTGAAGGTCGGGGGCTACACCCATTGGGTGCACCTTCGGTGCACCCCATGGATTGTCATTCTAAGCCAGGATAGCATCAATTTCTAAGGGCATGGGACAAGATTAAGAAGCCAATCCTCAACTGGAATAAAGGAACACAAATGGAAGCAATCTTTGATGATGACCTTCGAGTAGATTATTTTCTAAAATCTACTCGAAGCTCGGGGGCTACACCCATTGGGTGCACCTCCGGTGCACCCAATAAAGTTCAGAATCCGACAAACAGGAATGCCGATCTCTAAGGCACAGGCACCAAGCTAGGCCCTGGTCAACAAGTGGTCGAAGCAGGAGAGAACAGCAAGGAGTCATCTTTCTTCAAATCACCTACAAGCTGGACCTGAGATCTTCGGGTTGATTACTTCTAAATTAACCCAAAGATCGGGGGCTTGTGGGGGATGGATATCCCCCGGGTCCACTAAAAGAGTAAAGGACCTCACGAAAGGCCCAAGGGCCCAATAAATCGTAAGGTTATTCTTTCGTGGGCCTGGGGAAAGACAACCAGCAGCGCAGGGCGACATGAGGCCGGATTGGTGCAAACCCGAACGGCCCATAGCGTCGAGCCATTGGCCGCAACAAAGATCCGACTTTCCCGCGTCGGGGCCTCCATGCAACGAAGCCACGTGAGGATAAGTCGGCGAGGGTTACGTAAAGGATAATCTCGAGAGGTTCACTATCTTTTAGCCACTTGTTGTTATCTTATCCATGTGTACTGCCCCACGGTCGAGTATATAAGGCCTAGGGGGCACCCCTTCAGAACGATCGACCCATCACTTAGCCACCCACATCAACTCTCTGTATTCTCGATCCAGAGGGCTCTCTTGTAACCATATCCACCAAGCATACTCATCAGGACGTAGGGTGTTACGCATCACTAAGCGGCCCGAACCTGTAAATCTTGTCCACCGTCCCTCGTGCGACTGGCACGAACCATTCTGCTACAGTTGTCGACACCTTCCTACTCCTAAAACACCTTGAGGGGCAACCCCGGGTGTGCGGTCGGACCCTAAACACCGACACCAGGGACAACGGTCATCTTCGCCAAAGGTCGACTGCCACGCGACTGCCACACAGTCTGAAATGCCAGAAGGTCAGAGACAGTCTGCGACGTCAGGTCGCACCGGACTGTCCGGTGTGCCATAAGGGCAGACGAATCCAACGATCAACTCCAACGGCCAGCTGATGTGGCACGCACTGGACAATAAACAGTGTTGTGTCCGGTGCGCACCGGACTGTCTGGTGTGCCCGTCGACAGAGAACTCAGCCAATGGCTAGAATAGTGGTTGGGGCTATAAGTACTCCCCAACCACCACCATTCAAGTCATCCAAGCATCCCACTCTCTACATTCAATACAAGAGCAAAGAATATATTCCAAAGACACTTTCGAAGACTCCAATCCTCTCCAAGTGCCATAATCAAGTCAAGTGATCAAAAGTGTTTATTGACTTGAGAGAGGGTGATTTGTGTTCCATTTGTTGCTCTTGTTGCTTGGTTGCTTTCTTCTCTTCCTTATAAACTTTCCAAGTGATTTGTAAAGCAAGCAAGAGACACCTAATTGTGTGGTGATCCTTGTGGGGTCTTTGTGACCCGTGAGATTAAGAAGAATCATTCAACCGGTCTAGGTGACCGATTGAGAGAGGAAAAGGGTTGAAAAAGTCCTGGCCTTTGTGGCCTCCTCAACGGGGAGTAGGTTCATTGGAATCGCACCTCGGGAAACAAATCGTCGTGTTCACTTATGTTGATTATCACCATTCGATTTGTTTCTTCCCTTTTCTCTCTCTCTAAAAGTTTTCTTGCTACAATCTCTTGAGTTAGCTCCCAAAGTTATCCGCATTGATTGAGCAACTCATAGCAAGAAGAACTATCTTCGAGACTTATATATTCATTACCAGACAGAACTGCTTTGCCGAGTGTCTAAGAAATATGTTCTGTTAAAGGCTCTATGTACACACTCATTTTATTCCCTGGTGTCTAGGAATTATCAACGACATGAATATGTTTTGTCTTTGAAAGCATACACCGGGGGAGGGAGAGATTGATGGGGATAACAAACATGGGCCAACATATGTACGGGGCAGTGGTCATTCCATAGGGATGGAACCCATCTGTGGCCAGCGCAACACGAACATTACGAGCCTCTTCGGTTTTCTCACGGTGAATGGCATCAAAGTGTTTCCATGCTCCACCTTCTACACGCAAGATCCTATTGTTGGCTACACAGATTACCCTTTCTTTGAAGAAGAAGATAGCAAGAACGAGGAGTCAGTCTGATCATAACTAATAATGTGGATGGTTCATCATTATTTCCACCATTCATTATTAGCCATTGTGGTGGAGTCATTGCGTCGTGTTGTATCATTATGTACTAGGGTGAAGTGAAATAAATCATGTACTAGTGTGAAGTGAAATAAATCTAGCTATTTGGTAAAATTATTATAAAATAAATTATTACTTTTTTCTAGATCATCCAATTTGGAGAGTCGTCCAATCCATTCCAAGGAGATTTTAGGCCACTTGTATCTGTTCGTGATTTCCTTCTTAGGAAGATTACAACAGTTTGAATCGTTATGCAGTATTTTATTATACTAGCTGCTGGTAAGCCTGCCCAAAAATTTTAGTCTCTTTCTCATGATTATAATAGTCTGAATCCCTATTGAAAGGGAAATATGTCCTTGGACCATTTCTAGAATTGTTTTGGTGATTTAGTGCCCAACACGATTGACTAAGTGTTTATGTGCTAAATGAAGAGAGAAATGCAAATCAAAGAAAAAGGTACGTGTCTAGACTTAGTACATTGTTTTTTTATACTAATGTGTTTGTCTAAGTGCTAGAAACAGTGAGAAAAAGAATGGAAAAAGAGTTGGCTATGTACAGCAAACTCCAGCTCGGCTTGGCACACCGGACTGTCTGGTGGTGCACCGGACAGTGTCCGGTGCGCCAGGCTGGTCCGCGTGAACTCGCCGCTCTCGGGACTCGACGGCGGTGTACGGCTAAAATTTACCGCACCGTCCGGTGGTGCACCGGACCGTCCGGTGAGTCATCCACGGCGAACTCGTCGCCCTCGGGAAAGCAAAGGGGCGACGTGGCTATAATTCACCGGACTGTCCGATGGTGCACCGGACTGCCGGTGAGCCAACGGTCGCCAGCGCAACGGTCGGCCGCGCAATCCGCGGGCGACGCGTGGCCCGCAGCAACGGTTGGTTGGGCACACCGGACTATCCGGTGTGCACCGGACAGTGTCCGGTGCGCCAATCGACCCCGAGGGCCAACGGTCGGATGCACCTGATTTGGAAGGCAATCGCGCACCGGACAGCTACAGTGACTGTCCGGTGGTGCATGGGACTGTCCGGTGCGCCACTCGACAGAAGGCAGGAATTACCTTCCAAGTTGGCCTCCAATGGCTCCTAGCTGCCTTGGGGCTATAAAAGGGACCCCTAGGCGCATGGAGGAGTCACCCAAGCATTCACTAAGTATTCTAAGGCATCCAGACTCTGCTCCCGCACATTCGCTTTGTTGTGTTAGAGAATTGAGCTCCATTCGAGTCACGAACTCCCTGTGTTGTCATTTGAGCTCGAGTCTTCACTTGTGTGCGTGGGTGTGCTGCGTATTTGAGTCTTGCGTGTGTTGCTTCTCCCAACCTTACTCTATGCTTTCATTGTGATCCTTGTTGTAAGGGCGAGAGACTCCAAGTTGTGGAGATTCCTCGCAAACGAGAAAATACTCTAAGGAAAATACCGTGGTATTCAAGTTGATCATCGGATCACTTGAAAGGGGTTGAGTGCAACCCTCGTCCATTGGGACGCCACAACGTGGAAGTAGGCAAATGTTACTTGGCTGAACCACGGGATAAAAATTGTGTGTCTTATGTTGATCTCTCTATGATTGTTTGTGTTCACAAGAACTCGCTTCAAGCTACTTAGCCATACTAACACCCATAACTAAGTTTTGTGGCTATTAGTGTTTGATTTTTACAGGATCACCTATTCACCCCCCTCTAGGTGCTCTCACCTATGCAAACATCGAATTGAATCCTCGTTGAGTCAACGAATGGAATCAAAACTAGACTATGCGAACTTGGGGATCCTAAAGTTCTGCTTGTATCTTCGAGACTTACCTATTCTGAATGGTCATAGATGTCGTCCGATTTTGAAATCAGATTTTTTTGTGGCTTATGCATGCAAGAAACAACCCACATATTTCAATTAAAAATATATCTAGTGACAATACTTTGTAGTTTTCAGAAAGGTTTTTGTCAATATCTCAAAAATAAGGTACCCATTACTGATGGATCAAGGTGGACCTTCCGAGTCTAACCTTAGTCACCATGATAATGGTGGTCTATCCTAACCTAGTGGCGGGTCTACCCTGTAAGGCCACTGGCTCGAGTAAAGGCCAACACCTATAATCAGCGCTCTAGAACCCCAACGGAGGGGTCCGGGTTTGCCATGTATCCTGAAGACGAGGGCTCTCGGCACCTGCGCCGCGTCTGGGGGCCGGACCCCCGAGAATGGCCCCGACCCTCATGGTCTCATGGTGAGCCACCCGGACCTTTGGCCTAAGGGGTCCGGTGCTGCCAAGTGCTGGCCAGCGCCGGAGGAGACGGGACCTCCTCGAACATAGCCAAGGGCGAGCCGGAGCTGTCACGAGGAACGACGGTCCTAGTCATTACTCCCCACACAACCTGAGGCCCGGTGTTGCCACATAGCTTACGACCCGTGTCATAAGCCATCGGGGAAAATCTGACGTTGGTCTCTAAGTGTAAAGCGTCTTTGCATTAACTGCGGACGAGACATATACCTGCCCACCGCAGTGGCATGCGGTCCGTCCGTAGTACATAGGCTGCACAGTAACTCGCGCATATTTCATGCATCAGAGGATTGTGCACTGCTGTGGCATACCTTGTTTCCTCAAGCTCTTGAGCATACTCCTCTAACCCACTCTTTTGTCGCAAGTTCAAGAGATGCCTCATCGCTCATGGATACTCTTGTACTCCAAATTTGTCCCGGACAGCCCTGCCAAATTGCATCCAGTTTCCAAAGCCTTGCTTCATCTTGTACACTTGCAACCACCTAGCACTGTTTCCTTCCATGTGCATGGATGCAGAAATCGCCCACAACGCCTTGGTGAAAGGGAAATAGGGTCAAACCTTTTCCTAAATGATTTTGGTGGTTGAAATGCCCAACACAAATAATTGGACTAACTAGTTTGCTCTAGATTATATGTTCTACAGGTACCAAAGGTTCAACACAAACCAATAAAAAGATCAAAGTTAGGGTTCAAAATAAAGGAGCAAAAGAAACCGAAGAGAACCCTGGTCTGGCGCACCTGACTGTCCGGTGTGCCACCGGACAGTGTCCGGTGCACCAGGGACCGTACAGACTGAACTCTTCACCTTCGGATTTCTCAGGCGCCGCTCCACTATAATTCACTGGACTGTCCAGTGTGCCACCGGACTATCCGGTGTGCCAGCGGAGCAACGGCTAGCAAGCGCAACGGTCGACTCCAACGGTCGCCTGCAGAGCTACAGTGCGCGGACAGTTCGCGCAGGAGTCAGAGCAGCTGCTAGAGGCGCACCGGACAGTGAACAGTACCTGTCCGGTGCAGCACCGGACTGTCCGGTGCCACAAGAAGACAAAGCTCCAACGGTCGAAACCGTAAGAACCCTAATGGTTGGGTGACGTGGCTGGCGCACCGGACTGTCTGGTGCGCCCATCGATAGCAGCCTGCCTCAACGGTTGAATTGGTGGTTGGGGGCTATAAATACCCCACAACCACCTCCACTCCAACCATCCAAGCATCCACAACAATGCATTCAATACAAGAGCAATACACTTCACTCCAAAGACACAATTCAAGTGATCGATCCGCTCAAAGTCTCCAATTCAACTCTAGCGCATTTAGACTTGTGAGAGGATCATTTGTGTTTCTTTGTTGCTCTTGTTTTCTTGGCTTGGCTTTCTTTTCTTCCTCATTCTTGTTCTCAAGACACTTGTAATCAAAGCAAGAGACACCAAGTTGTGGTGGTCCTTGTGAGGGGTCTAAGTGATCCGTTTGATTAAGGAGAAAGCTCACTCGATCTAAGTGACCGTTTGAGAGAGGGAAAGGGTTGAAAGAGACCCGGTCTTTGTGACCACCTCAACGGGGACTAGGTTTGCAAGAACCGAACCTCGGTAAAACAAATCACCGTGTCACTCGCTCTATTTCTTGGTTGATTTGTTTTCACCCTCTCTTTTGGACTCGACTTTATTTCTAACGCTAACCCCGGCTTGTAGTTGTGCTTAAAGATTGTAAATTTCAGATTCCGCCTATCCACCCCCCTCTAGGCGACTTTCACTTGGGAACTTGGTAGATGGTGAAGTAATCGTGGCACTTTGCCAACCAAATTCTAGGCTCCTTCCCCTGAAACCTAGGAAACGAATACTTGGGCAGAGATGGTTGTCCTCGCCCCCTACACCTTGATCATTTTCCTCTCTGATCTAATTCTTGTTCATCTCTCCTCTTCCTCGATTTTAAATCCCCTTGATCATTTACCTCTCATGATGAACCAGACCCATTACCTTCCAGTTCTCTGGCCATCACCTCCAAACATAGACGCACCACCACCTTGCCCGTCTCTTCCATTTGCCTAGCCAGAATGGTACGTTCTTCTTCTGCATTCTTCTCTACCGTGGTGGAGACTTCCGCCTGTCCTTCCAAGCAATGATGCCCAGACTCCACCATCTCCAACTTCCTCACCACTCGGTCCATCATCTTCATCATCTGCTCCCACTTCTATTCTCCTTTCTATTATGCAGATGCCATTGCTTCCATCACGAAATGAGTCTGAGCAGACGGTTTCATGACCGGCGCCGTCTTGATAGCACCGAGATCAATGGCTTTGATACTAAATTGTCATGACTCATGGCCTTGGCGTCGTGAAACCCTAGACGTGAGTTCATGACAATAACATATACGACGCTTCCCTCACATAAGCCACCGATGGCGAACAAGGTGAACCGGTATGGTGTATATTTTCTTTCAAATGATTTCTTAATCCCTTCTGGTACAACAATTATAAGTATTTATAGGCTAATATATGGGCCGGATTACAAGCAAAGATTAGGCCGAAGTTAGGCCCAGTTTAACCCTAATCTCTGCCAGATCTACATAGCACTCACCTCAGTACTGGTTGTGACAAGATTTTAATAGCAGTAGTATAGATTTCAGGTTAGTTTAGGTGTTTTCTGAGTTGCTCCTAGGCTATGCATCCAAACTAGAGATGGCAATGGGTACAAACCCGCAGGATTTTGCCATCCCAAACCCGTACCCGTGAAAAAATTCTATATCCATTAAAAAACCCGTACCCACGACGAGTTTGAAATTTTGCCCAAACCCGTACCCATCGGGTTAGCGGGTACCCACGGGTTACCCGCGTGTTTCATCTCCAATATGCTTGTTATTCTCATAATCAATAAGTATCGTAATGATTAACTAGGTGAGTGCCCGTGCGTTGCAACGGGAATATATAATATCTCGATAACTAATGTCAAATGGCACGAAGAAATTGAGAAGGTGTATCTTGTGGAGATATCGTGTAGCCATGGTCCATATCATCAGATGCAACATCAGAGGAGCCCATCCAGCGTTTGCCCGACCCACCAGCTAGCTGCCACCTGCCACTGGCGTCGTCAGCCGGCCAGGGCACGGGCGGCAACATGTAGTCGATTACATTGACCTCCCTCCCCCTGTGCTTCTTCTTGAAGCTCAGGAATCTCTTGAACACCGGACATGAAGTAGATTTTTGCCAACAAAAAATATGCACAAGAGTGACTACCAATGGCTAGTGTTAAAGTTCACAAATCGCTTTCCTTTGCAAAAATAAAGAAATTAAGCAAGTATGTTCCGAGCATAACTCTTCCATTACGCCTGAAATTTTACGCTGAAGATGTGGGCAAATCGTTGAATCTTATTAAAAACACATCATGTATTAGGGTTTCACTTACTTTCTTTATTTTTGCACTTTATGTTCTTCGGTTAGAACTGTTTAAATCTAGATTTAACCATGCACTCAACAGTAAATAATCTTTAGCGTGTGTACCTATGTTTTTGTCATACAGATAAAGACTGCTGCGAAGAGGCTCTTTGCATCCTCTGAACGACCCTTCGATGCTCGAATTGGGTTGAGACATCTGTTCGCGAATGCGAACTACGATTGTTTTTCTTCCATGGTGTTGAGTTTTAAAATTTGATAGGATCCCTCTTCTTTTTAATGATGAAGACGGATGTTTCTATGTACCTAAAAAACAAATCCATGCCGATCTTGGTAGCTTTGGTGAGAGACTGTTCCGTTTTGTGCGGAACCCGAAATATTTTTGCATTATCTAGAGAAAAGCCATTCCATCATCTTGCACCAACAAGATAGAGCAAGAAGGCGAAAACCATGGTGCCAGAAGACAGCAGCTGTTCAGATACTGTCAGTTCATGTTGCATCTCACCATCCCATAGCCGCCTAATAAGAGCAGCCCACATCAACTGTCAATGACAAATGTAGCATGAAAATATCTGCACTGTCCATGACGATTGCTCATATTCCCTGCACTATGGCCCAAATAAACTGTTGACCGAATTGACAGTGCTTCTTCCATCCCACTGATGCAGTGCTGCTTGAGCAGTCTACGACATTTCCTTCAGCATCCCATTTCGACAGGCCCACTTCAATCTCCCAGCTGAATTTCTTTAGTAGTGGCTATTTCACAACATTTTCGATTGTGATGCACCAAACGGTGTAGATAATCAAATGGTGTAATGGCCAATCCATAAAGCATTGATCACCAGTACCATCACCGCTTACAAATGCATTATCTGACAAATTATTCTACGAGCTAATATCTATTATGCAGAGTTTTAGTAACTTCAGAACAAACTGCACAACTAGCCATTAGTTGTCAGATCCCATGAAACAGATCAAGTTGTCAGTATGAGACTTAAAAGTCTTCACCCATCTTCTATCTTGTATGAGAAGGACCCATGGGCAGTGGGTTCGAGCCGACGTAGGTGAGTTCAACTTTCTAGGGTAGAAGGTGGTACCGGATGGACATCTCCTCAAATATTTTCTTCAACTCCATAACGAGCTCAGACCTCCTGATGTCCTTCTCCTGGATGTTTTGAAAGTTCATGGTGTGCTGGACTGAGAGAGACATGTTAATCTTGTTCACATCCAAGATGTCCTCCTTCTGCCTCTCCCTCTCCAGCTTCTAGTTTTGTGGATAGATTTGAATTGTATTCTCTTTCCCCCGCTCCCCTTTCTTGTAAATATTCTGCAAGGGTTTTCTAGCCCCGTGTAATCTTATTCCTTTTTAATAAATAAAATACAAGCTGCCTAAACTGGCTGGCATAGTTTCTTTCGATAATTTTACAAAACTGAAATTAAATATGAATGCAGGTTAGGTTTGAGAATTACCCTTTAATTTTGGACCTCAAAGCTGCCTAAACTGGTTGTCATTCTTGAAGAGAACAGTGGTTAATATATTAATTTCCTCGACGATCATCTATCATCAGAGTACATTCATGTCAGTAACATGGGAAATCAATGGAAACTGGTACCATAAAGAGTGATGTAGAAGTTACCTGTGTTCCGTCGATAACGCAGCGGTCACCAACATCAAATGGATGCATGATGAATACAAATATAAGGGCCTCAAATACAGTCTTGCATGCATTCCCAAATATGAATCCCGCAACCAGAAGCTAGGACGAGATGACAACAAAATCTTGGTTGTCGCAATGCCCATCAATAGTAGTGTAACAATGATGATTATAATGATGACTATAAGTCTATAACACTGATGAGGTTGTGAAGTTGCATAACTGCGGTGTTGGGGACTTGTTCTCAAATGCTTCGAATTAAGAACAAGGCAACATAGAGAATTAGATGTAAAATCCCTTCGTCCGCTGCAACATTACTCCTTCGTGGATTTAATGAGCTTCGGACGAAGGTTATGAATAATATATCACAAAAATTATATCTTCATGATCAGAGATAAAATAATGTGAAAAGAAATATAAAATACAAAAATGCTACAGAATGATAAAAATAAATAACATTATTTACTCTTTTTATATAATATGAATTCGGATATTAAAACACGGTAATTAGGTACATTTATACCTTTCGTCTCGGCAGCACGGCGTCAGCAATTACAAGATAGCGTGAACAGTAAAGGAGTACATCTATTTATAGGCACAGGGCGCAGCCTGTGAGAAATTACAATCATGCCCCTTACAGAAGATCACAATTGTAACTCAGACTCTTTATGGACTAAAAAGTCATTTCATCTTTAAGTCGGTTTGTTCCTTCATCTTTGGATACGTTCTAGTGTCGAAGCTTCATGAGCGATAGCTTCGGTATTACGTACAAGCGGATTTGCCGAAGGTGTTTCTTTCTGTAGGACCTTCGGCGACGAAGCATGGTCCCAACAGTAGCCTCTTTGCGGCGCTAGATCGTTTTTCGTAACGAGCTTGAACTGTGAAAAAGTCTCCTTAAGCTTCGGGTAGCCGAAGGTCCGAAAAACACCTTCCCTGGGCTCGTTGCCGAGAAACGATATAACTTCCGAGCGCAAAGTAGTCCCAGCATGCACATTTACCTTCTCGGGTTTTGTGGCCCACTGTTCAGTGAGTGCGGGCGACTGTCCGTCCGGTGTAAGAGGCTTGACGATTCATCTTTTTACCTACAGCACTATATAAACAGACAGGTAGGTGTAAAGTTACCACAACATTCATTGCAATTGCACTGTTTTGCTGCCAAAAATTTAACCATAGCCGAAGCTCGATCCTTGCACTCAAACGAAGCACCATTCCGGATTCTGCTTCGTCACAAGAAGAGCTTCGGGAAAAAAGGTTATTAATTTCAAAAAACCTTTAGGTGTTCATAATCAAATGGCTAGGTTGCGCTCCACTGCCAGGATTGAGCGTGAGGGAGACGAGGCCGAAGCTTCTGAAACTGTTCCTATTTCCGAAGCAATGAGGCGGTCCGGGCTGGCAACATCAGGGGATGCACCTGCTGCCGAAGTGAAAGGAGCTGATGTTGAAGAAGTTGAATTTGAAGACGAGTATGGTGCAACGCCATCCAAACCCAGTCACTTGGAATTTGGGAAATCCACTATTAACAAAGGTGATATGGCTAAGTTATTGAAGTTAGGCTATTTCAGCAAAGATAAGAAGGAGCTAATTTGCTTCGGGGGAGAGGAGGTTACCCCGAAGCCCGAAAAAGATGAAGTGGTGGTGTTGGGACCATGCTTCGTCGCCGAAGGTCCTGCAGAAAGAAACAGCTTCGGCTGAAGCTGCTCGTACGTGACGCCGAAGGCATCATTCATGAAGCTTCGGTATTATAACATATCCGAAGATGAAGGGTCGAACCGACTTAAAGATAGAATGACCTTTTAGCCCATAGGGGTCTGAGTCATTGTTGTAAACTTTTATGAGGGGCATGATTGTAATTCCTCACAGGCTGTGTCCTGTGCCTATAAATAGTGAACAATATTCCTTTACTGTTCACGGATTTCTGTAATTGCTAACGCATCATTCGGGAATCATTGTTTGTCAAGGCAAAGGTATAAATGTACCTAAAAACGTTGTATTCAAATATCTTAAATTCATATAATAAGATATGTGAATGATGTCATTTATTTTTGATGTATTTATCTTTAATGTTTTACTTTACTGCGTATCATCTTTACAAGTTTAATTACGAAGGTGAAACCTTCGTAATATTATGCTCATGACCTTCGTCCGAAGTTCATTAAATCCTTATGGAAATAATGCTCCAGCGGACGAAGGGCATTAATATTTAACATTTTATGTTGCCTTGTTTTTAATTCATAGCATTCGAGAACAAGTCCCCAACAGGTGGTTTTTAAAAGCTTCTTCAAAGCAGGGCTAAGATTTCCCCTGCATGAGATGATTGCAGATGTGTTAGAGAGATTTGGAATTTATCTTCATCAATTAACTCCTAACGCTATTGCTAGGCTCAGTGTTTACATCTGGGCACTCCGAAGCCAGGATGCAGAACCTCTTGCCGAAGGTTTCTGCCAGTCGCATGAACTTCATTATCAGACAAAAGCTAGAGAAGACGGGCTACATGATAACTTTGGCTGCTACAATTTTGCATACCGGAAAGATGCCAAGTACCCAGTTATTAGCTACCGTACAAAATGGCCAGCCGGCTGGAAGGGTGAATGGTTTTATGTCAAAGTGGATGAAAAGAAGGAAAAATTGGTTCAGAGCCCTTTAAGGTTAACCTTCGGGGAAACTAGGCCTCAATGCACCATGGATCCAGATAGCGCATGCCAGACCGCGCTGATCGAATTTCGGACTGTTGCAGAGCACATTGGCACTAGGGATCTAGTCCAAGAGTTCTTAGCATTCAGAGTATTCCCAACTTTTAGGGAATGGGACATGCCAAAGCTGAAAGGAGAGAAGAAGAGAAAAGAGCTTGTTCGACTTCCTTATCATTTCAAGTTTAAAAAACATTTTAAGACGCCTTGTTAAGAGTGGTTAGATACAATTGAGGTTATGTGCAATGAGATCCTCGGCAACTATTCTAAAAAAGAAGATCAATTAATGACTGCAGCTTTCGGCACTCGTCCGAAGCGGAGGATGAATCGGGTGATGGATGCTTTGAATTTTGATTATCCTGATTATGAGCAGTTGGGCAAAGTTGCTGAAGGACAGAAAAGAAAACGGGTTGCTAGCGTCCTTGATAAAGAAGGCACCAAGTTGGCTAAAAAGGACAAAGAATATTCTGAGAAAAGAAAATTAAGCCCTGAGCCGAAGATAACTGCTTCAAAGAGAAGAAAAGCTGCAACCCTAGAACCGAAGGCGCCAGCCCAAGAAGAAGAAGCTCCTGCAACACCTTCTGCTGCCGAATTGGAAGAGATTCTAAAGGTAATGACTGATCCTTTGCCTATCAAGCTAAGTCCGCTGGCGCCAGAACTGACGAAGTTTTTTCAAAAGGAAAAAGAACCTTCGGCAACAGAGAGTCCTGCCAAGCCGTAGAAGAAAAGAAGAATTATGCAAGTGGCCGATGTCATTCACCAGACACCACCACCGACATCGGCGTCAAAAATAATTGGGAGCACTGTTACTGCCGAAGCTGAAGCCACCAGAGCCACCGGAGCCGAAACTGAGATCACCGAAGATCCTAATCTAGAGACCACACTTGGTGATATTGACAACATGCTTTTGAAAATGGCTGAAGAAGAAGCTGCTGCGGTCGTGGTGGGCTCGACGATTGAGAAAGGAAAAGAACAAATTGAAGACACTTTGGAAGAAGAAAACTTTGATTTTCAAGATATACTTGGACAAGATTTATCAGAAAGTGAAAAAGAAGAGCTAAAGAAATACGCTATATCCTGCGGATACAAGCCAGGGGCTCTACTATTTGGCGGAGTCAATGAAGGTAAACTGAGATGCCTTCGGAATCGAACCGAGGCCAAAGTTGTTAGAACCTTCTCAAAGAGTGTTGGGTTACCAAAGATTGAAGCGGACCTGTGCAGGTACCAGCGACAACATATCACCGGTAGCCTGTTCTATGCTAATTTCAAGGTAAAAACTCTCAACTTTTATTGTTCTATGCTGATTAAAATGTTTTCTGACGAAGGTTGTTTTGACAGAGTATATTACTAAGTAAAGTGCTAAGGATGCAACAAGATCTTGAAGACAAGAAAAACGAAGCTATCATCAAAGATCTAGAAAACAAAGTTGAAAATTACGAAGCTGCTCTGAAGGAAAAGGACTTCGTCATTCAAGATCTTGAACATAAAGCTAAAGATCACGAAGCTGCCTTGGATAAGAAAGACTTCGTCATTCAATCTATGGAAGGCTCGCTGGCTGAAGCTCAGGCTGAAATTGACAAATTAAACAGCAAATTACTCGTACAATCAGAAAAATCTGAGCAAGAAAAGAAGAATCTTGAAGCAAGTCTCAAGACTGAAATTGAGAAAAATTCAAGTTTGCAGAAATCATTGAAAGAGCTTCAGGAAAAGTGCTTAGACTTCGGAAACCGATGTGTGCAGCGGCTGAAGGATGTGTTTCACTCAATCGAAGCCAGCTCTGACAAATTTACACCTTCAGCTGAAAACTTGCCGAGCACTTTTGAATACATTGAGGGCGAAGTTGATGCACTTGATGAAGTTATCGCCGGGCATGCCGATTTCTGCGCCCTGTTAGCTTCTCGAGGCACGGCTTCTACTTTCCTGAAAACTGGCTGCACACATGGGAAAATTGTTAACAGACCAAATTTCAGTCTGTCACCAGCAGATTTAATTGACATCCCCAGCCTAGCTCGAAGCATAGGAAACAGGTTTATGACGCAGATTTGGATAAATGGCGGGCGAAAAATGGCTGGTGACGAAGCTCGGAGTCACCTTCAGCCAGTAAGAGACTTATACTCGTTACTTTTACCTTCTCCTTGAACTCTGCGCTTTTCTCATTCCGTTTTAATATGTACAGGATGATGAAGCTAAAGAATGACGAACTGAAGCTTTAACCAATGCTCCGAAAGTCTTTTGCTGCACAAGATTCTAGAAAAAGTTTTGTAACATGATTATAAAGAAACTTATGTCAATTTGTGCATACCTTGTAATATATATTTTCCCCTTTGTTCACGTACGATCTGCTTTGCTGTGGACGAAATTTTCTTTTTGAGCCGAAGGCGAAAAACACCTTCCCTTCTTTTCGTACACAACGAAGCACAAAAATTTCTTGTTTCTGTTTTTCTCCGAAGCTTTATCCTTATAGCCGAAGCATCTGCCTTTTCTGTATGATATGATAATGATCCTATGTATGTCTAAATGGATGTTTATGAATGCAAATGTCATGATGTGATGTATTGTGCGAATGAATGTCCAAGTACATATTCAGAGCCATAATCATAGCCGTCATTCCCTTAGGAATGACTCAAATCTTTCGATGCATCAGCGTTGACTTTTCGCTGTAAGCCTCCCTTAGGAGCTTCTTTGCCTTTTACTTCAGCGGAATCAGCGTTTATTTTTCGCTGTAAGCCTCCCTTAGGAGCTTCTTCGCCTTTTACTTTCGGCGGAATCAGCGTTTATTTTTCGCTGTAAGCTCTGCATTCCCTTAGGAACGACCTTTGAGCTTCTCCCTATTTTCTTTTCTTTCTTTGTTTGCACTCGATGGTGCATTCTCAGCTTTTACATTTACATTTTTTGGGGGGATATCGCTCTTATAGAGCTGAAATAATGAAAAAGGGAAATTACATGCTATGGCCCCATTAAAAACCTTTCTCCCCCTTTAAAAAGGAAAAGGGTGTCATAGGAAAAAATAAAAAATAAAAAATAAAAAAGATTACATCAGGTTACACATAATACCGCTGAAGTTCATCCGCGTTCCAAGATCTAGGAATGTCGTTGCCGTTCATATCCTTTAACCTGTAGGAACCGGGTCTTGACGAAGATACTACCAGAAAGGGGCCTTCCCACTTCAGCTGTAGTTTACCTACTGTGTCTGGATTGGCCACTCTTCGAAGCACCAAATGTCCTGGCTTGATGTTCTTCAACTGAACCTTTCTATCACGCCATTTTATTGTTTCAGCTTGGTATTTATTAATGTTTTCCACAGCCTGAAGCCTGATCCCTTCTATAGCATCTTTATCCACAGAGCAATTAGCTTCGTCTTCTGCCGAAGCCACTGTCCTTATTGACCCTGCCTTAGCCTCTTCTGGGGTTATTGCTTCATCACCAAACAACAATTTGAATGGTGTAAAACCTGTTGACCTTGATACTGTTGTGTTGTGGCTCCACACCACTTTGATTAATTCATCTGGCCACTTTCCCCTTGGCTGATTGAATATTAACTTCATTATTCCTGTCATTATGATGCCATTAGCCCTTTCAACTAGTCCATTTGATTCCGGATGTCGAACCGATGCAAAATGGATCTTTGTGCCAATTTGTTCACAAAATTCTTTGAAGGCTTCGGAATCAAACCGCGTTCCATTGTCCACAGTGATGGCCTTCGGCACTCCAAAGCGACACACAATGTTTTGCCAGAAAAACTTTTGAACAGTAACCGAAGTTATTGTAGCTAAAGGCTTTGCCTCAATCCATTTAGAAAAATATTCCACTACCACTACAACATATCTTAAGTTGCCTTGTGCTGGTGGTAGCGGACCTAACAAATTAAGACCCCACCTTTGCAATGGCCAAGTGGGTTGTATTAACTGAGTTAGGGACGAAGGTTGTTTTTGATCTCTTGCACATTTCTGACAACCTTCGCACTTTTGGACTAACTCCGCTGCATCCGAAGCTGCTTTTGGCCAATAAAATCCTTGGCGAAAAACTTTTCCCAGCAAAGGCCTAGATCCAATGTGAGATCCACACAGACCTGCATGTATTTCCTTCATCAATTCTATACCTTCGGCTCTGGATAAACATTTGAGTAACGGAGAGCAGACCCCATGCTTGTACAGCTCCCCTTCTATTATTACATATGGACGAGCTCTTGCCTCTATTCTCTTGTTATAAGCTTCGTCATCTGAAAGGAAGTTACCCTGAAGGTAGGAGATGATCTCAGTTCTCTAGTCTTCACTATAAACAGGGGATATATTGAGGACCACTCTTTCAAGGAGTTCAACTGAAGGTTCTTTTATTGTTTCAAAAAATACTTCCGAAGGTAAGGGCAGCCCTTGTGCTGCTGACTTGGCTAGCAAATCAGCATGTTCATTTTCTCCTCGAGGAATATTTTTTACAGAAAACCCTTCAAAGGAAGCTTCAATCCTTCGGACCGTATCTAAATACTTCTCAAGCTTCGGGTCTCTTGCCTTACAACTCTTGTCAATATGACCAGAGATAACCTGGGAATCAGTTTTAAGAACCGCCCTTCTGATTCCCATTGCCTTTAACTTCCGAAGACCCAAAAGTAAAGCTTCGTACTCAGCAATGTTATTTGTGCAGCTAAAATCAAGTCTTGCTGCGTAGCAAGTTTTAACTTTGGAGGGTGCGACCAACACAGCAGCTGCCCCTGCTCCGAAGGTTCCCCAAGAACCATCGCAGAATAATGTCCAGGTTTCAGCATCTTTACTTGCCTCTTCTACCTGAGCCCCTAGCGTCCAGTCAGCAATAAAGTCAGCTAACGCCTGGGACTGAATCGAAGATCTGTGCACATAATCAATGCAGAATTCATTAAGCTCCGCAGCCCACTTTCCAATCCTTCCAGCAGCTTCTCTATTTCTCATAATGTCCATCAATGGTTGTGAAGAAGGGACAATTATATTGTATGCTTGGAAATAATGCCGAAGCTTTCTGGAAGCCATCAAAACAGCATATAGCACCTTCTCCAATTCTATATAATTTTTCTTTGATAAACTAAGAACTTCAGATACAAAGTATATTGGAGCTTGCTTCTTGACTTGCCCTTCAAGCTTCTCTTGGACAAGTGCCGCACTTACCGCTGAGTGCGAGGCTGCCACATATAATAACAGAGGAGCCCCTGGCGTTGGTGGAGTTAACGTCGTTAAGTCTATCAAATATTGCTTCAGCTCTTCGAAGGCTCTCTGCTGAACTGGTCCCCATTGAAAAACTTTGGCTGATTTCAGCACTTCGAAGAATGGTAAATTTCTCTCTGCTGATCTAGATATGAATCTGTTGAGAGATGTCAATCTTCCTATCAATCGTTGAGCCCCCTTCTTTGTGCTTGGTGGTTCCATTCGAAGAATAGCTTCGATTTTATTTGGATTAGCCTCAATGCCTTTTGTCGAAACTAGGCAACCAAGGAATTTCCCTTTCTTTACTCCGAAAACACACTTTTCTGGATTCAGTTTTAGACCGACCTGTCTAAAATTAGCGAAAGTCTCCTGCAAATCAACAATGTGATTTTCTTGCTTCGTGCTTTTTACAATGATATCATCGACATAAGTTAGCACATTTCTGCCTATCTGAGAATGAAGAACCTTTGTTGTCATTCTGCTGAAGCTTCCTCCAGCATTCTTGAGCCCCTCAGGCATCCGAAGGTAACAATATGTTCCGCTAGGGGTTATGAAGCTGGTTTTTGGCTCATCCTCCTTCTTCATCCAAATCTGATGATAGCCTGAATAACAGTCCAAGAGACTCATAAGTTCTGATGAAGCTGCTGCATCAACTAGGGAGTCTATCCTTGGCAATGGAAACTCATCCTTCGGACAAGCCTTGTTGAGATCAGTGAAATCAATACACATCCTCCATTTGTCGTTGGCCTTTTTTACCATAACAGTGTTAGCTAGCCATTCTAGATATTTCACTTCTCTAATGACTCCGGCACTGAGGAGTCTTTTTACTTCATTTCGAGCTCCTTCGGCCTTGTCATCAGACATCTTCCAAAGCCTCTGCTTTCTGGGCCTGAAGGATGGATCAACATTGAGCGAGTGTTCAATAACATCCCTGTTGACTCCACAAAGATCATTAGCGGACCATGCAAAAACATCTTTGTTGTTGAACAAGAATCTTATCAGGGTTTTCTCTTGTTCCTCAGACAGTTGAGATCCCAGCAGCACCTTCTGCTCTGTGATGTCTTCGCATAAAAGCATGGGTTTCAGCTGATCGGCCGAAGCAGCCTTCTCCGTTCTATGCTTGTACTGCTCACAAGCTTCGGCTTCATCTATGTTGTGGATTGCCTTTGAATCAGTCCAATTCCCCTCGGCCTTTCTGGCGGCTTCCTGACTCCCATGAATAGCAATAGGTCCCTGACCCGAAGGTATCTTCATGCAAAGATATGCTAGGTGAAGAATTGCTTCAAAAGCATTGAGTGTTTCGCGACCAATGATAGCATTGTAAGGATACTCCATGTCAACAATGTCAAACACAATTTGCTCAGTCCTTGTGTTGTTGACGAATCCGAAGGTCACTGGCATGGTAATCTTACCAAGCGCTACAATCTGTCGCCCTCCGAAGCCACAAAGAGGGTGCGTAGCATCATGAATCTTGTCTTCGGGCTCTTGCATTTGTCTGAAGGCCTTAGCAAATATGATATCTGCCACACTGCCTGTATCAACCAAGACATTGTGGACCAGAAACCTCTTGATCACATAAGAGATAACCATAGCATCATTATGTGGGTAATCCTTGAGCTGAAGATCCTCTTGAGAGAAGGTAATTGGGATGTGAGACCATCTTGACTTGATGAAGGGTCCTTGCACCCCTACATGTTGTACTCTTCTTTGCGCCTCCTTCTTCTGCTTCTTGTTAGCCGGCTCTGAGCATGAACCGCCTGTTATCGGGAGAATCAGCTTTGGAGCCGAAGTAGTTCTAGTTTGGTTCTTGAACGAAGCCATCAGCTCAAAAAGTGGAAGTGAGTTCACCGGAGGTGGGCGCCAATGTTGGGGACTTGTTCTCAAATGCTTCGAATTAAGAACAAGGCAACATAGAGAATTAGATGTAAAATCCCTTCGTCCGCTGCAACATTACTCCTTCGTGGATTTAATGAGCTTCGGGCGAAGGTTATGAATAATATATCACGAAAATTATATCTTCATGATCAGAGATAAAATAATGTGAAAAGAAATATAAAATACAAAAATGCTACAGAATGATAAAAATAAATAACATTATTTACTCTTTTCATATAATATGAATTCGGATATTAAAACACGGTAATTAGGTACATTTATACCTTTCGTCTCGGCAGCACGACGTCAGCAATTACAAGATAGCGTGAACAGTAAAGGAGTACTGTTCATCTATTTATAGGCACAGGGCGCAGCCTGTGAGAAATTACAATCATGCCCCTTACAGAAGATCACAATTGTAACTCAGACTCTTTATGGACTAAAAAGTCATTTCATCCTTAAGTCGGTTTGTTCCTTCGTCTTTGGATACGTTCTAGTGTCGAAGCTTCATGAGCGATAGCTTCGGTATTACGTACAAGCGGATTTGCCGAAGGTGTTTCTTTCTGTAGGACCTTCGGCGACGAAGCATGGTCCCAACATGCGATCTTTGTGTCGTTCAGAGAATGTGCCAGTGACTTGCGATCGAGGTATGCTTTCACCTGGTAGTTGAGAAGATCAGGAATGCAAACAAATATCGTCCAATACAGGCCAAATGATTTGCAATGACTACATTAAAATTTACAAAGCAAAACATGTATTGCCAAATTTTCATTAGCATGTATTGTGTATTTATTTCTGTTTCAAGGAATCAAATGATTTGCAACAACAAAAAATGGAATGATGTCGAAATACAGAAGTAAAAAGGCAACTACACAGAAATCATATAATCCTCAAATTATGCATATTATGTTACAAGTTTATACTCCACACAAGGCTCAATATCGATAGTTATGACTGCATCAGAACACAAAATTAAAATTCAAGACACAAGACATGGGCCAATCAATAATATCTATATCTATACTAATCTGTACTTTTTCAATTAAGCCATCAAACCGTGCAGTCTTAGAGCTCTCCGAGACAGATGGCGGCATATCCGTTTCAATCAACATCAGAGAAGGTGAGATATCCAAGAGATCGTTCAACAACGATTCATCCTTGTTCATGTTATCATAAAGTTGACCTGGATGCCGAAGGTGAGCCCCGACGAGGCCTGCACAAAAGTGGCGCACAACACCATGACCGCCATGGTGGCCGCCAGCTACGGCGCTTCCGCAGCGCCCATCCTGCCGACCAGCATGCACAGTGTCGCACCGGTGGTCTGCACGGCCCAGGGAAGCCACAGCCTCCCGCGCATGCTGAATAGTCTCGCCACCGCATCCGACGCCAACCCGCCCGTGGGCCACGCCACCGCATTCATCGCGACGAAGCACGCCGTCGCGGCGCCCGCAGCCTCCATGGGGAGGTGGAAACGTTTCCGGAAGAAGTCGGCAGCCACGTTCTCCATGATGAGCTCGACGCTGTAGCAGTAGCCGTAGGTGAGCGCGAGCACCCACGCGCGGTAGTTGCCGACCCCTCCGCGCACCACCTTCCACAAGCTCTTGCCGGTCTTGGCTCCGCCGCCGACGCCGGCGCCGCACGGGAGGTCGTAGGGGAAGGCAAGGACGGTGAGGCCCGTGGTGATGAGGAGCGCGCAGGGGAGGAGGTAGGTGACGCGCTAGGCGGGCGTGCGGTTCGCGGCTAGAGGGCGTGCGAGCATATGGTTCGCGGCGGGTGTAGGGTTCGCGCGTGCGGAGCGGGTGGGGTTCTATTGAGCTCGGGGCGGATAGCGGCGACCAGGCGAATTGCATCGGCGGCGGGTTCGCGGCGGCACGGGGTTCGCGGAGCGGTCGCGGCGAGTGGCGGCGGGGTTCGTGGCGGGCGTATCGCGGCACGAGTGCGGGCTGTTCGCGGCGTATGGTTCGCGACGGGCGGGCGGTTGTTTGGCGGGGGCAGTCTACACTAAGGTCTTAATAGTTAGTACAGATGAGATCATGGTCCAAAATTTATGTGATGAACAACGAGTTCATGATTTGGTATAAAAGTTAATAGTAGAGAGAATGAAATACAAATAATAAGTTTTATAATTAAGTAACCTTGCACTAAGTTATCTATCCACCACATATATAACGCTAGTAAAAAACTACAATAGCAAGCAAACAACATTCTCGCCGACTACTTATATATTCACAATTTGATAAAAATTAGAAAGTAAATAGGGAGATAACAAGTTTTTTTGGTTTATAAAATAAAATGACAATATGCACTAGGTTTGGTCGGGTTTGAAAATCCATGGGTTCACGGGTTTAGGTATTATAAGAACAAACCCGTACCCATAAACCCGTCAGATATAGATTTATGTTTATTAACAAACCTATAAATATAAAAATTGACCTAAACTCGTACAATAACGAAACCCATCGAGTTACCGGTTGCCACTTCTAGGGCCTGTTTGGTTCACTACCTCAGTTGCCACACTTTGCCTAACTTTTCTGCCTAAGATTAGTTATTCAGTCTTGGAACGACTAACCTTAGGCAAAGTGTGGCATATTTAGCCACAAACCAAACATGCCCCTAATCCGGACGCAGCTGGCGATTCTGCACGTGGAACTGGAAGGCTGGAAGCCGCTAGGCGCTAGAGTCAGCTCGTTGAGGCATTCAGTCAACACACTGACTTCGTCCCCGTCCCGTCGTGCCCGGGCCTCTCACATCCACTGCCCCGACCCGCCGCCGCTCGATTGCGACCTGACGGCGGCAATGCACCCCCACACCGCATCGGGCGCCACCGGGAAGTCGACCGCGCCGTACGGGTCCTGGGAGTCGCCGATCAGCGCCGCTGTCGTCTCCGCCGCCGGGAGGACCGCCGAGGGGTTTGCAATCGCTGGCGACGGCCGGCTCGTCTGGGTGGAGACGCGCCCCGAGGACGGAGGGTACGCCTAACGATCTAGTTCCCGTTTCCACTGCTGCCACTCACAAATTTTAGAACCCAGCGTTGCGCACGATGTTTTTATCTCTAGCTGTGTTTTTTCGTCTTCAGGCGCGCGGTCCTCGTGAAGGAAGCGGCAGGACCAGGCGGTAAGGCTCTTGATGTGACGCCGCAGGGTTTCGCGGTGCGGTCCCTGGCGCAGGAGTACGGTGGTGGGGCATTCGCCGTGCAAGGGGACACCGTTGTGTTCTCTAATTACACTGACCAGCGTCTGTACAAGCAGACAATAGGAGGTAAGAGCAATTCCAGCGAAGCACTCAAATGTGCCCCTCTATTTTTCAAATGAGAGTCCCTCACCCATATTTCATCTCATACTTCTCAACGCAAACACAATCCCCTAAGTTCCAATGTTGTGCGAAAGCTGAAAGCAATTTGGTTCTACAGCTTTGGTTTTTGGAAAAAATATTGTCAGCTTCTCTTAGTGACAAAACCCCATACGTAAGCCTCATCTTGTTCCTCTGGGTGGATTCCCGGTTGAGGTTGTGCTCCCTCGCGACGGCGGACCCACGCTCGCCTGTATAGCGGTCGAGGTCATGCTCATGCTCGCCCGCGGTGGCCAGGCCAAGGCTATGTTCGAGGTGATGACCTCGCTGCGGGGAGGCTAGAGAAGGAAGGGTCTTCGGAGCCGAGCACGGGAGAGGAAGGAGCATCGCCACCCGCCGGAGGCATGAGATGAGAAAAGAGTCACTGGATCATGGATGTGAAGAGGTTGGATATGGAAAACAAGAAGAAAAAAAAACGAATCAATATTTTCATAACTAGTGATAGGTGGATAATTTTTAGAAGTTGTCCATCTTCAAAGCAGGGGTGAGCTGTTTTCAGTTTTGTACTAGAGCAAAAGCAGCTTTTGCCCAAAATAGTTGTGGCTTTTCAACCCTTTGGTTGGCTTTTGTTTTTTTTTTTGTTTTTGTTTTTTGCAAAAGCAAAAGCAGGCTCAAAAGCCCAACCAAAAGACCCTAAAATTTTCACTACTTCACGTTGTACTGTCTTAGACTCTACATCTCTACTTATTGGACCACTTGCCAGCTTTATGGAAAAAGAGAAAGGAGGAATAAGAAGGATCAGAGGCTGAGAGGACCTCATCCATCGGGGCTTGAATAGGGGATCGGTTGAAGAGCTTTTTCATGTGTTTGAGCTCTCAAAATAAGATGCGGACTCAAGTAGAAGCTTGGTTGGAGTTGCTCTTAAGGAGCTGACCTGAACCTACACTAACAGCTGTACCACACCGAGTCTCTGACTTGTGGGGGCCTGATGGCAATTTTGTAAAGCCCATTCTCTGTAATGGCAAAAATCTAAATCTCTCTGTGAGAAATTTGGATTTTTGCCATTACACTGCATAAAAGCATTATTATTACTACTACTACTACCACCTCGTTCCTGGTTATTCCTACTGTTTTGCCACCCTTGGCTACTTAATTTGGCAACTACTTGTCGCTCCAATCTTAAAAAATGAAACCCAACATGCTACCGGTATCTGTCCGACATTATGTGATGGCGGACGCCTGACACTTATGCCCATGATTCACAAGTTGTGGGAATGCTGAGTAGGGATTGATGACTGAGACATCAGATAGGCAAAGGATGGGGCATGGCTGATGTACAGCCTGTCATTACTCCTGTCCAACATCTGATTTTTGACGCACTAATTAAACTCATTCAGTCCAGGTGACTACAAAAAGTGCTCCTTTATGCTACATTTAAACTTTCTTCTGCTGTCAACTTGTTATCTTGATATACATCTGTCATGGGCCTTCGGTCCATGGGGATAGCTGTCTTCTCCGGCGAGGTTATACCCCTCTGCCGCAGGCTTGGTTCTAGGGTAGCAGCCCTAGGCGCTTGAGAGGGACATTGCAAGAGAGGGAGAGAGATTGGTTTGTAAAAGGCTTAACCTTAAGTCGTGTCAGGTAAGTCTATGGCAGCTCGAGGACGAGCTGGTCCTCAAGGGAGGGGGAGATGTCATGGGCATCATAGGGAGCGAGACGCAACAGCCAGGCTGGGATAAGGCTAGAGAATAAGATTGAGATGAGCTGGGATAAGGCTAGAGAATAGGATTGGGATGAGAGAATTGTGGAGAGTTGGTTAGCATCAGATAAGTCCAAGAAAGTAGGAGTTAGTTGAGAGTTTGTAGGAGAAGTTGGTTAGCCATAGGGCTATTTATAAGCCGCATGGCAGCAGGGAATAAATCAAGCAAGATCAATTATCAAACCAATCTCTCTCCCTCTCTTGCAATGTCCCTCTCAAGCGCCTAGGGCTGCTACCCTAGAACCAAGCCTGCGGCAGAGGGGTATAACCTCGCCGGAGAAGACAGCTATCCCCATGGACCGAAGGTCCATGACACCATCATATTTAGATCCTTCTATAAAGAATGGTTGAATCTCCGTGCTTTAGGGATTCAAGTGAGCTTTGGAAAACAGGAACTATCTTAGTTATGTTTTTCTTTCTTGAACTGTAACATAACTTTGATTTTTGAAAAGTTTGATTCTACTTCTCTGAACCTTCTTTGGCTTAAGCCATGATAAGTTGATAACTAATAAAGGGATGTCATTTTGTTATCAAATTCATGTGTAAGTCATGATATTCTTTAACTGGCCTTTTTAAATTCCTTGCTTTGTTGGTTTCAGATAATTCACCACTACCACTGACACCAGATTATGGACCAGTAGTACGCTATGCTGATGGTGTCTTTGATCCCCATTTCCATCGTTTCGTAACTATAACGGAAGGTGAATATACCTATTCCATGTATCAGATCAATAGTTCTGATTTGCTTACAGTTATTGAGTTAATAAAAAAAGAATAAAATTTGATGACAGACCATCGGCACAATAGCTCAAATCCCATCACTACAATTGTTGCTGTAGGAATAAGTGATCCGGATGTCAAAGGTAAGGAACCCATAGGCTACTGCTTTAGGTTATTCTTAAGAGATCTTTTGGCTTATTTGTAGTTTAAATCTTCTTCTTTTTGGATCAGAATATACTATGCTGGTCAGTGGCAATGACTTTTATGCCTTCCCCCGTATTGATCCAACTAAAAAACGTATGGCATGGATTGAGTGGAGTAACCCAAACATGTCCTGGGACAAATCGCAGTTGTGGGTTGGGTATTTCAATGAGAAAGGGTAATATCTTAGTTGCACCTTTGTGTTGTCACTCATTTTTGGTGAAAGAAAGAAATGTTCTACACATCTATGCTTGTAACTCCAGTAGCTGCTACAGTCCTTTATCTATGCTCTCTCCATCCTAAATTATAAGACGTTTTAGCTTTTCTAGATACATAAATTTTGCTCCGTACTTAGATATACACTATATCTAGATACATAATAATGAAAGTAATGTATCTAAAAAGCCAAAACGTCTCATAATTTGAAATGGAGGGAGTATTTACTAATGAGTGTGGAGTATTTCATGCCCAACAACATATGTTGAGGATTAATATGTTTTTGAGATCACTTTATTCATGTAACAGGTCCAGAGAAATCGATAATTTGTTCGAGATTGTGCTAACGTAGTCTTGCTATTGGCTTTACCAGAATCGGGGCTATTGTACATCATATGTACCTTGATTATATACCTAATGATATGTTTGATAGGGTATTTGTTTGTTCCAGTCCATTTTATTTTTTTTACAAAAAGGATCAATGGTTGAGTTTCTTGTTAATTCAAATGTACATGAATGTTTCATGATCTTCTTCGAAGATTTATTGCAGTGTTTATTATTGTGCAGAGAGATAAAAGAAAAGATCTGTGTTGCTGGTGGAGACCCAACAATAGTAGAATCCCCTACTGAACCCAAGTGGTCTTCAAAAGGTATTTGAAATTTAGTACTGAACTTTGTCTTGTATTTTAAGTGTTACAGTTCAAGGACATGGGTAGGCGACTTTCTGCATGTTGATTATCTACTTGGTTTTTATTTAGCTAGGATAAATCCAAACCGTATTTTCTCACTTGATTAACTCTACTTTGCTCTAGGGGAGCTGTTCTTCATAACCGATCGAAGGAGTGGGTTTTGGAATATTTATAAATGGGTATAATTTTTCTCTCAGTTGTATTAGTTTCTATTCAGTTTTTTACTGATCTGATCGTTCTCCCAGATTAGCAAATGCTTATCTGTCTGTATTGTCGTGGGGCACATCTGTCTCTATTGTCCTGGAACCCTCATATTGATCGTCTGTGTTCTAGATGTACCACTTGCACCTACTATTTAACAAGATTTGTTTATTTAAGAACTAGTTATACCCTTTTACATACAACACGTAGTCACGCATCTTTCACAGGGACAGTTGTTATTTTGGCGACACCACCATGTAGCTAACAATAGTCATTCTTATAGCCTACTCTCTAGTGAGTAGGATGCTGATTAAACATAATGTTCTAAACTCATATTTTCATTTTTATAGTTACTCCATTTTTTCTCGTATCATACCAAAATCAATGGGACATCAACTTGATGCCCTTCCTTCCAAGTTATTGAAACTGTTCAGCAAGTTAGACCTGTCTGTGACAATTAAGAACTAAATATCTTTAGCTGGTTTACTAAACAAAAAACATGACATTACATTGACAAAGCATAGAACACAAATATTACCATAGAGAAGTTTGAACTTTCTGTTATCAGTGTCTTATGTTGATTTGTGCATGACAGGATGAACACAGCAGAGCGGTAACACCTCTGCATTCACTTGATGCTGAATTCTCCAAGCCCATGTGGATTTTTGGTGTCAGCTCCTATGGTTTCCTTGGAATAGATGATACAAGTCACAAAATTGTTTGCTCTTACAGGTTTTCGCATTTTCTAATAGCTGTTTGATTTTACGTGGTTCAGAAGAATAAACCTGTTTTTCTTATTCAGGCAGAATGGAAAGTCATATGTTGGAGTGCTTGACCACGATTCTGAGTCCTTCCTGAAAATTGACATTCCCTTCTCTTCTGTAACTAACATAGTGGTACATACCTTAAGTAACTATGTTTTGCTATTTATCATTTTGTATGTTTTGGTATTTAATGCTCGGACTTGTTGATGTGATGATGCTTTATCTTAAAGCTTGTTGATTTGCTAGGTATCTGGAGATAGATCCTTCTATATTGAGGGTGCATCTGCTACTCTTCCAGTATCAATAGCAAAGGTTTAATTAATTGGATATCCCGGAGTCTACTGTCAGTTAACATTGAACCCTGCGGTGTACATTTGAGTTTGACCCTTTGTTTTTCCACCAGGTGACACTTGATGAAAAGAGAACTATGGCAACTGATTTCTCTATTGTTTGGTCCTCCTCAGAGGATGTTGCACAATATGAATCATACTTCAGCTTGCCTGAATTTGTGGAGTTCCCAACTGTGATCAATGGTCAGCATGCATATGCTTATTTTTATGCTCCGTATAATAATGTTTTTCAAGGTTCATCAGACGAAAAGCCTCCCCTACTGGTCAGAACTCATGGTAAACGAATATATTATTTTTGTCCTTTTTTCTTTATGTCATTTATGATCATGACTTCATGTTACATCAGAAATAACAAGCAAAAACATTTTGTTGGATTTTATGTACTTTCTAATCAGTATATAAAGCCGTCTCCAGCAGATTATGCAAAACACTAGATTGTACTATTCACAGAGTCAAGTTTAAAATAGAAGATAAGACGAGAGATAGGATGAGTAAGCTGCTGAAGACAACGTAAGTGTTAGAATTACCCCGGCTACGGAGGTTATATGAGTGGCTAATGGTTGGAGGGTTGGAGGAAGAGGTGTGAGAGATTGCCGTGGTGACGCCTGACCTAGGGTTCAGGCGCAGCAATAGAGTTGAGAACAACAGGGAGGCAAGACTCAATCTCTTTCTTTGATTAATCTTTCCTGATTACAAACTAAAGGCATAGAGGGCTTATATATTGCCCTGGCCTAACAAGACTTCCTCCTTTTAAGGGGATCTAAACAAACTACCTTTATTTAAGGAAAATCTAAACAACTCTAGCTATCTTATCTGAGTACTTATCTGCTCAGTCTAGCTTATCTTCCCCTGGCTGCTTAGGCCGGCGCCCATATACTTTTCCAGTCATAACATCTCTCCCTCCCTTGACGAACAGCTCGTCCTCGAGCTGAAATTGTGGGTAGGAAGTTTTGAATTGCTGCAGGGGCTCCCATGTGGCCTGCTCTAGCTGCTCTGCATTCCACTGAACCAGGATGAACCATTTACCACGCTGAAGTCGAGCTTTGAGAACTTTTTGTGGTGTGGGCAGAAGTCTGCCGTTTTCCAGTACTGGCAGAGCTGGTGGTAGAACAGGAGGTGATCCTCTGAAAGGTTTGAGTAGTCCTACGTGGAAAACATCATGGATGCGGGCTCCTTTAGGCAATTCCAGACGGTATGCCACTGAGCCGATGCGTTCCAGAACTTGGAAGGGTCCTGCATACCTTGGTCCCAGTTTCCCTTTTGGTCGGCTGACCAGTGATTGTGCCTGTCGGTGTAACAGGCGCAGCCAAACCCAGTCGCCCACCTTGAACTCCAGATCTCGGTGATGGCCATCATAAAACCGCCTAGCATGTTCCTGGGCCTATAGGAGTCTGTCTCTGACTTCCGCGAGAAAGCAGTCCCGTTCGCGAAACATTTCTTCTATAGTTGGTGTAGCTGCTGCTCCTTGCTGGTATGGGATGAGTGGAGGGGGGTCTCTGCCATAGACCACTTTAAACGGGGTTGTCTTCAGGGCTGAGTGATAAGAGGTATTGTAGCAATATTCAGCCCAAGCAATCCAGTCAACCCAGGCCCTCGGACGATCCCCTGTGATGCAGCGCAGGTACATGGCGATAGTTTTATTGACCACTTCGGATTGCCCATCAGTCTGTGGATGAAAGGCTGTGCTCATCCTTAGTTTGACGCCAGCTAGCTTGAAAAGGTCCCTCCAAATGTGTCCCGTGAACACTGGGTCTCGGTCACTGACTATAGAGCTTGGGACCCATGCAGTCGGACAATCTCATCAAAGAATGCCCTTGCTACTGTGGCTGCTGTGTATGGATGACTCAATGGAATGAAGTGGGCATATTTGGAGAATCGATCGACGACTGTAAGAATGACTGATTTGCCATATACCTTTGGTAGGGCTTCGATGAAATCCATTGAGATGTCTGACCAAATCTGAGCTGGTACCTCCAAGGGTTGCAATAGTCCTGCTGGATGGAGTGTTTTTGTCTTGTTTTGCTGGCAAACTGCACAAGAACGAACCCAATCTCTAACCAGTGCCCTGTCCCTGTGAACAAAGAAATCTGTCCTCAACCTTTGCAGGGTTTTCTGGATGCCGCCGTGGCCTGCGGAGTGGGCTGTGTGCAGGATAGTAGGAAGTATGCTGGAGGATTGTGGTACAAAAATCTGATTGCCATGCATTATGAGTCCCTCTCTGATCTGCCATGGCGCACCCTGCTGCCCTGTGCTGATCTGATTGTGCAGGAGCTGAAACTCTTGGTTGCTTGCACAGTCTTGCTGGAGGTCTTTGTAGAGTTGAAAGGTTGGTGTTGAGATCATATAGACCGATCCACTGGTGGTTTCCCTACGCGAAAGAGCGTCTGCTACTGTGTTTAGTCGGCCAGCCCTATATTCCACCTTGAAGTCGAAACCAAATAGCTTACTAATCCACTGATGCTGAGGTACAGTTGAGAGCCGTTGATCGAGCATATACTTGAGGCTGAAATGGTCTGTACGTACCACAAATTTCCTGCCCCACAAGTATGGACGCCAATGGCGTACTGCTTGTACCAGTCCAATGAGTTCTCTCTCATATGCAGCGAGCTTGACATGTCGGGCTGCAAAGGGGCGGCTGAAGAAGGCAATTGGTCCCTCATCTTGATGCAGTACAGCGCCAAAACCTGAGCCGGACGCATCACAGTCAACAATGAATGAGTTGGCAAAATTTGGGAGTTGCAAGACAGGGGCTGTAGAGAGAGCTCTTTTCAGTGCCTCAAATGCTTTGTCTGCCTCCGGACTCCACTGGAAACCCTCTTTTTTTAGGAGTTTTGTTAGTGGTGCAGCTATTACTCCAAAACCCTTGATAAACTTGCGATAGTAGCCTGCCAACCCCAGAAATCCTCGCAGTCCTCGTGGTGCCTGTGGCTGTGGCCAGGAAGTGACATCCTCCACCTTGGCACTATCCATGGCGACTCCCTCTGCAGAAATCACATGTCCCAGATAGGAGACGGTTGTGGTTCCAAAGGAACACTTAGACTGCTTGGCGAACAGCTTGTTGGCTTTCAGGGACTCCAAAACCGCCTTGACATGTATTAGGTGGTCAGACCATGATGCACTGTAAATGAGAATGTCATCAAAAAATACGAGCACAAATCGCCGAAGGAACTGTCCCAACACTTCATTCATGAGGGCCTGGAATGTTGCCGGGGCATTGGAGAGACCAAATGGCATGACCAAGAATTCAAAATGACCATGATGTGTCCGGAAGGCTGTTTTGTGCACATCATCGGGGTGAACACGGACCTGGTGATAACCTGAACGCAGATCCAATTTGGTGAAGAATCTTGCACCCTGAAGTTCATCCAACAATTCATCCACTACAGGTATAGGATATTTATCCTTTACTGTCTTCTCATTCAAGGCTCTGTAGTCAATGCAAAAGCGCCAAGAATTGTCACTTTTCTTTACTAACAATACTGGGGCTGAGAAAGCCGATGTGCTGTGACGGATGATGCCTTGTTGGAGCATGGCCTTACACTGGGCTTCAAGTTCATCTTTCTGGAGCTGTGGATATCTGTAAGGTCGTACTGCTACTGGTGCTGTTCCTGGGAGGAGATGAATCCGGTGATCACAGCACCTAGCTGGGGAAGGCCACTAGGTGTCTCAAACACTTCGTGAAGCTGCTGTAGCAGACATTCCATCATAGGTTTGGGCTCTGGCTTGAGTGACCGGACTACAGGTCTCATGGAAATGTCCCAACGCTTCGAACCCAGTCCCTTCCAGAGAATACGCTGTCCTCTCCTCCAGAATGCCATACACAGATCTTCAAGATCCCAAAGGATGGGTCCCAAAGTGCGCAGAAATGTGATACCCAATATAATGTCAAAGGAATCTAGAGGAATGGCATATGCGTCCATCAAAAACTCTTCACCGGCAATGGCCATACCAATACTGTTAGCAATCTGTCGGCAGTGAATCTTGTCGCCATTTGCTACTGTGGCCTGGAAACCTTGGTTGGAACTGTAGGCTAGTCACAGCCCATCTGCAGTTTTGAGGCTGACAAAATTGTGGGTAGAGCCCGTGTCAAGAAGAGCTGTGAGGGCGTATCCCCGAATGTCGACTTGCAGTTGCATGGTGCCCTCTGAGCGGATGCCTGTTAAGGCGTGGAGTGAAATGATGGGTGCTGGATCCTCTGGATTGGATTCATCCTCGATTCCTGTATCCTCTTCAAAATCTGTGACCTCCAGATAGAATAGACGCGGGCACCGATGACCACGAACGTATTGTTCGTCACAGTTGTAACACAGTCCCTGTTTGCGGCGCTCAGCCATCTCGCCGGGGGTGAGCTTCTTAAATGGACGTTGTGCCCCCGTGCTGGTTGGTGCTGCTACTGTTATAGTGGACTGTTGTGTTGGAATAGGAAATGACGGCCGCTGGGGGGGCCTCGACGGCTTGCTGGTAGTTGATGTCTGGTGGACGTCGAGTGCCTGAGCCCTTCGTTCATATGCTCTTGCCAAACTTAATGCATGATTGAGATCCCGAGGAGCCATAAGTTCGACATCGATCTTGATACGCTCTGGAAGACCTGCCGTGAAGAGTTGTACCTTCTGTTCCGGAGTGAGTGGCGTGGTGTGGGCCAGTAAATCCCAGAACCTCTCCTGATAATCCTCCACTGTTGTCCGGAATGGAAGCCTTGCCAACTCCCCGAGTGGGTTGCTGCGAAGCGGTGGTCCAAATCGGAGTTGGCATAGCTGCTTGAAACGCCCCCATGACAGGGGTGGTTCATCACGCAGGAGCTGGTTGTACCAAGTCCGTGCAGCACCGAGCATGTGATATGAAGCCAACCAGACTTTCTCCTCTTCCAACGTGCGCTGTCCCTCGAAGAATTGTTCACATCGAGTCAACCAGTGCATTGGATCTTCCTTGCCATCAAAGGTTGCAAACTCCAAGCGGTGGAAGCGAGGAACAGCAGCAGATGGTGATGGAGAGAAAGCACTGGGTATGGTGTGCGGTAGTGGGGGAAAAAGGATGGAATGGGAGACGGTGAATGTGGTAACGGCAGCAAGTGCGGTGGAAGTGAGGTGGTGGTGTGTGCTGGTGCGGATATGGTGGTGGTGGAAGGTGGCCATCGGCCGCTGTCATAGCCGGTGGCAGTCCACCATATCCAGGCATGCCGTAGGGGCAGTCTGGTAGCGGCGCCATGGCCGATGTTCCTGGGGTGGATTCCACCGCGGCAATGCGGGAGGACATGGAGGCCATCTGCGTGGCGAAGAGCCCCAGTTGGCGCTGGACTTCAGCAAGGGCGGTGGTGATTGCTGCCAACTCCGACGGCTGGGCTGAAGCTGCAGTTTCAGCTTCAGCAGATCCTGGCATATCTGATACCAGGTTGTTAGAATTACCCCGACTACGGAGGTTATATGAGTGGCTAATGGTTGGAGGGTTGGAGGAAGAGGTGTGAGAGATTGCCGTGGTGACGCCTGACCTAGGGTTCAGGCGCAGCAATAGAGTTGAGAACAGCAGGGAGGCAAGACTCAATCTCTTTCTTTGATTAATCTTTCCTGATTACAAACTAAAGGCATAGAGGGCTTATATATTGCCCTGGCCTAACAAGACTTCCTCCTTTTAAGGGGATCTAAACAAACTACCTTTATTTAAGGAAAATTTAAACAACTCTAGCTATCTTATCTGAGTACTTATCTGCTCAGTCTAGCTTATCTTCCCCTGGCTGCTTAGGCCGGCGCCCATATACTTTTCCAGTCATAACAGTAAGAGTGACAAGTGTTTGCCTGCTACTGCAGTCTTTTCTTTTGTTTGAGTAAAGTATCTGTTAATTCAGTAAGACGTGCATACATTAGTTTATGCTAACTTGATTTTGGTCCAGATGCTTGTCAAAAGCATCACATAGTGAAAAATATTTTAACATTATTATAAGTTTATAGCTTCTTTATACCACATCATTGTTTAGGTGGACCCACAGATGAAGCACGAGGGGTTCTGGATCTTAGTGTGCAGTACTGGACAAGCCGAGGATGGGCATTTGTTGATGTTAACTATGGTGGTAGCTCAGGTCTTTGGCTCTTTCTTGTCTCAGCTTATATATCTGATGAAGAAATCCACATTCTTTCTACTTCCAGATCTGATATATTAATTATTCAATGATGTCCATTCTCTTATTTACAAGCACCTTAATCTATTTACTATCAAGGATTTTGATGGTGATAGTTATTGATGTCCCTTCACTTTATTGAAGGCTATGGGAGAGAATTTCGAGAGAGGCTTTTAGCACAATGGGGTGTTGTTGATGTAAATGATTGCTGCAGTTGTGCTGCATTCTTGGTATGGCTTCTTTAGACTGACAAACCCAATCCATCGACTTCTGTAGAGGATCTAGTCAGCATTTACAGTGATTACTAAGAAAGATGAATGAACGTGTTTATACCATGCTGATTATTAAGGTGGAAACTGGAAGAGTGGACGGGCAGCGGCTTTGTGTAACTGGAGAATCTGCTGGTGGTTTCACAACTTTAGCCTGCCTTGCTTTCAGACAGACCTTCAAGGCTGGTTCGTCTTTATATGGGGCAAGTTTTGGTTCTCGATTTCTCATGCATTGCTCTCTTATGGATTCAGCTTAACACCAGCTAAGAACTTATACATGCGGGCTCTGCTTTGTTTATAAGCAGATAGCTGACCTAGCGTCCTTGAGGGCAGGAATGCACAAGTTTGAAGCATACTACATTGATAACCTTGTGGGTGAGGAATGCTGCACTCATGACTCATCCATACTAGCCATTTTTTATTTTCTATGTTTGAATTAACAACATCACTGTACCACCAATGTTTCAGGTAATAAACAAGCTTACTTTGAGAGATCTCCTATAAACTTCGTTGAAAACTTTTCATGTCCAGTGATTTTGTTTCAAGGGTTGGAAGACACGGTAAGCCTACAAGTCCTGAACTTGTGTACTGGAGGATATGCTAAATATGTCTGGAAATCATAAATGTTAATTTAATACCATTTATGAATGAGGGGATAAGAATAAGACAGTGTTTAACACATCAACTACCTTGTGGTGTATAAAAAGGAAACTAGGTATTGATGAATAAACTCCAAACCATTAATCATGAATGAGGGAACCAGGATCGAGCGGGAACAAACTACGCCTTACCAGTTCTTAACTTCTTGTCATGAACCTGAAGCTATTGATTTCAGTTTACTGGCTTTTCGATTTGATATCAGGTTGTATCACCAGATCAGGCAACAAAAATATACAAAGCCATAAAGGACAAGGGCCTTCCCGTTGCTTTGGTTGAGTACGAAGGGGAACAACATGGCTTCCGCAAGGTCCAGTGATCACTCCTTAATCCTTAGGCACCGCATCTTCTTACTGTCACTAGTATAAGCAGGAAATTACTTAGTTAACTACGTAATATTAAAACTCACTATCTGCTCTTGTTCTCTATCAAGTTAAGCATTTTAATTAATATAGGACAAACTTGAATTTGCATAGTGCAAACTACAGATAGCTAATACCTGACATGCTCACATGCATTCCTTTGAACAGGCTGAGAACATCAAATTTACCTTGGAGCAGGAGATGGTGTTCTTGGCAAGATTAGTGGGAAAGTTCAAGGTGCCTGATGACATAACTCCAATCAAGATTGAAAACTTTGATTAGTCCTTGTACTCACGTTTCAAACGGCAATTACCTGCCGCCATCAACCGCTGAAGTGATCAACTTGGTGCACCTCTGCGGCAGACTTGCCATTCGCACTTTCGCAGCTGTTCTTTCAACTGAACTCTAGCTCTAGGCTGTTGTTACGAGCAATAAATTGAAGCAAAGCTTATCAAAACACACTAGCTTTTCCCCGCTGTCGGTCTGTTTCCAGGTTCCAATGTCTGTTGACGCGGAGATCTCGTTGACGCGCGAGGAGGCGCGAGGAGACAAATGGGCCATGATTTAGGCCTTGTTTGTTTCGGATTATAATCTCTCTAGATTATATAATATAATCTAGCACAAATAATTCAGCAGGTAAACAAATATCTAGATTATAAGTTCAGATTATATAATCTAAAGCTGAGATTATGATAATTCCATAATCTCATCAAGAGTAGCTTATTTGAGATTAGTTTTGGCAGACCCACTACCCATGGTTATGTAAATAGAAATTACAATATATGTCATCCTTGTTTTCTCAACTCAAATAAACAAACAAGGATACTGTTGTCTTTGTGAATAATCTACATTTATAAAATCTAGACTACCAAACAACTATATGTAGATTAGAGATGTCAATGGGGAATTCCCCACTGGGTTATAACATCCTAGACTCATCCTCATTATATTTGATTCATCCCATATCCATCCCCATATCCATCATGGGTGCAAAACTCATCCTATACCCATCCCCATTCGGGTTTCGGGTCTCCAATGAGTCTCCATCCTCAATTAAGGGATAACTAGGTACTAATAGCTAGTACAAACTATCCATATTTCATACATCACCACATCGGTAAGCACTCATCCATGAACCATGATCTATTCATCCATCCATCAAAAAAGAAATCAGTACTTCAAGACCAATAGAAGAAATGGAGAAATGGAGTCTCCTTACCTTCCTTGGTCACCATCTGAGTTCGTTGGCGCCTGAGAATCCATGGTCATCACCGTCGTCCTAGGCTCCTAGCAGTCGGCGTAGTGTATAGCTAGTTATTTTAGGGTTTTGTTTTTTTGCTAGTCTGCTAGTTGTCTTGTTGGGTTAGGACCTGGGGTCTGGTGCGCTGCCGTGCTGGGCTTGGTGGCGGGCTCGGCCGTAACTCATTCATATAAACAGGATAGGTATACACGTGTCGGGTACCGAAATTAGGGGTACCCCCAACACTCCTAATCACGGCTAGTAAACACCTTCAGAGCCTACCGTGAAGACTGACAGATCGGGTCAAAGTCAAAGCTTCGTCTACCAAGGGACTCGGTCTCGCCTCGCCCGAGCCTGGCCTCGGGCGGAACAGTGGTCCCGGACGAGTTCGCGTCTCGCCCGAGGGTCTATTCAGGCAGTGAGCGCAACCTCGGCTCAGCCAAAGGCAAGCCTTGTCGTGCAAGCGACCTTGGCCAAATCGTCTTACCAGCCGACCGTATTGCATGTACATTTAATGCTGGGATCGTCTGACACCTTATCCTGACACGCGCGCCTCAGTCGGCAAGGTCGAAGTGACCGCAGTCACTTCGCCCTTTCACTGACCGATCTGACAGGAAAACAACGCCGCCCGCCCCGCTCCGGCTGCTGTGCCAACCACCCGGGCGAAACCGACAACGGTCAAGATAAGCCTCGGGCGCAACAGGAAGCTCCGCCTCGCCCGACCCCTCGGCTCGGCCTCGGGAGGAGATCTCCGCCTCACCCGACCCCAGGGCTCGGCCTCGACCTCGGCCTCGGGAAGAGTCACATCCTCGCCCGACCCTAGGCCTCGGCCCCAGCCTCGGCCTCGGAGGAGCCGCCGCCTCGCCCGACCTCAGGCTCGGATCAATCGCGCCACAAGGGATGCATCATTACCCTACTCCTAGCTAGCTCAGGCTACGAAGGAACAAGACCGGCGTCCCATCCAGCTTACCCCGGTAACAGGCAATGGTGGTTTCCCACATGTAACCATAACGTCGGTGGTTCTCAAGCCCCCTACGGAAGCAAGGAGACGTCAGCAGGATCCATGCAGCACCAATAGCTGTACTGCTACAGGGCTCAAGGCACTTCTCCGACGGCCACGACACTACCTCTACAGGGCTCGAGACGCCCCCCCGACGGCCACGTTGTTATCTGTACAGGGCTCAGGGCACTTCCCTGCCAGCCACGTTAGCTCCCAGCTACACCCCATTGTACAGCTGGGCACCTCCTTACGTCTATAAAAGGGGGTGTCCAGGGCCCCACGGAGGGAGGAGAGGAAGAAAAAAGAAAAAAGAGGAGAGGAGGGGAAAAACGAACAAGCGTACGAGCATACGAACGCACAACATGAGAGACGAGTAGACGCACGACAAAGGGACAGGAGAAGACGAGCAGGGGTCGGACCCCTCCTCTCTCTCACCCTCGCTCTCTCCTACTCGCTCTCTCTCGCCCTCGCTCTCTCGCAAGGCTTGTAACCCCTACTACGAGCACCCTGGTGCAGGATAATACAAGGCTTATTCCCCCCACTTGTGTTCTATCTCGCACCAACCCATCCGGGCAGGGGCACGCAACGACAAATTTACTCATCGGTCCAGGGACCCCCGGGTCCGAAACCACACGTATGAAATACCCATGGGTAATCGGGTTCGGATTATTGCTTCCCAAACCCATACCTGTTTACCCAATGGGTGTAGATTTTGTCCCATATCCATACCCATGGGGATAATTTTTGTCACATACCTGTACCCTAATAGGGAAATTCCCTATAGGTTAGCGGGTATCGGGTCCCTATTGACATCTCTAATGTAGATTATAATTTATCTAGATTATAATCTGAATTATATAATTTAGATTATAATCCAGATTATATAATCTATAAGCTGAAACAAACAGGCCCTTAGTTTTCCAAACGTGAGTTAGATATGATTGGCCCATCAACCATGCTTCAACACGGTTTCGAATCTTACATTTAATAAATACTAGTGCAATGCTTGTACATTGTAACTGACACATAATCATATTTGATAGTAAGAACTAAGAAGGCAACAACGACTTGAACGACTTGCTGATCATTCGTTTGTGTATTGAAACCATGAAGTGGCAATTAATTTAAGACACCCTTCAAACAGACCAGTGGCGGACACAGGACTACTAAAATTCACTGCCGGCCCAAAACAACCACATTACAAAATCAAGCAAGATGATGAAAATTACTGTTGCGTAGAATTCAAGTTCCATATCTATCAATACACCATACAAGTTTAAAGAAGAAAATTAAATGAACAAAATAAGCAAACATATAACTAAATTCTTCCTGACCGAATCAAAGCTGTCTGTACATTATCGAATGTTGATCTTTTTGAAGGGTGGGACACTGAGAAAGAGACGGGGTTTGGCGATGTCTTTGGCTGAGAGGAAGGGCATAGCCCACTTTGCTCTCCTTGGATCCATCTATAGCCCCGACGACGTCAGAAAGAATGAGACTGAATGAATAGATGTGAGGATTAGATCGAGTAGAAGGACGGGAGTCGAGAGAACTACGCCAAATCGATGAGAAGACCTAGAACAGAGCTGTTTTAGTCTATCCAAACATTTAATGTTAAATAAGCACGAGGTATAAAAGGTCATAAAATTTGAAGGGGCCATAGCCCACTTTGCCCTCTCCCTCTGCTTCCGCCCCTGAAAGAGATGGAATAGGATTACAATTATATTTCACTGAATATCTACTGTGTTGCAAAAGGTAATTCTGGACGACTGATCTTGCAGTTTGGTATTAAGTACACTTGTCAAAGGCAATCATGTGCACATGTCATTGGCATTCCTAACTAAACCGCATCAACATTCTAGCGGAAACATTCAGATGGTTTTACAGTGAACTAGAGCCTACTTAGAGCTCGGATTCGAGGTTGGTAGAGTGCATACCGTGCTTGCCCTTGCGCTTGCGGCCTTCGACTTGGCTGGTGTTGTCCCATAGGTGCGCCTCGTACTTGCCGCTCCACTTGAGCCTGACCCGGAATCAGAGCAGCGGTGCACACCCAAATTAAACCAGAGCACAACTTCAGAGCACACCCAAATTAAACCAGAGCACATCTTCACACCTCCGTGCTCATACCTGGTGACGCTGTGTGGAACAGTGACACCACGGTGCGGCGTACTTGGGGTGGGGTGGTTTCGGGACATCACCGCGTCCTCCTCCTCCCTCGCTGGCCACTCGGCTTCGGCGGCCCCGTGTCACTCCACCCAGGCACGCCGCCACGAAGCGTCGCACGGCCACGGACAGCAGTTCCAGCACCGCCGCTTGTCGTGTTTTCTTCTGCATTTGATGCATGTGGAGATGAACGCGAGCGATTTATAGCGAGATTGGTTTTTGTCTCCGGTAAGATAAGCATTATCCAGGGAAAAGAAATAACCATAAGCACGTTCTTATCAATTTACTAGCTGAATGCCCGTGCGTTGCAACGGGAATATATAATACCAGTATACTACGATAACTTATATACAAAATGTGTGTTATATTGTTATGAGAAAATGTTTCATAATCAATTTGTGATCCTAGCCATACATAAATTTTGTTATTTTAATCTAATTATTTCACCACTACATTGCAACCATCAGTATCATGCAGACTTCGATATATGTCATGATTTGTATGGTCTCATCATTAGAGAGCACGTTCCACACATGCCGGAAAAATTCCCTCGTACATCATTAGTCATCAGACACGCACCACCATATGCTCTTGCTTAAACAAAAATGTAAGTGTGTATGTGTTTGCGAAGAGAATTAAAGGCAGGCCGACACAAAAGCTACCCTGACGGTGACGAGGATGACGAACTGGTCACTGTTGTCGATCCTCCTCTGTGTCACCTCCGGCGCCAAGATGATGCCACAATCCTCGATATAGTAGTCATCGAACGCACGCGACATGACAAGTACCGATGACTCTTGGTTGGGCTGCCAAACGAAGTGCACCCCGGGCTCATCAGCGAGGTAGTACCCTTGGCCGTTGCACCACCGGATGCGCTATTCCACTACATACATCATGTTCGAGGACATTCACACAACGTCAGCAACGTCCATCATCCCAGCGCACAAGAATTCATGTCCGGTCAATAGCGACTTATGTGGCAGGTTGGGCTTCAGGTGGACGATGAGCTGGACGGCGTGATGGCGTCGTCGTCGGATGCGGTGTCCAGAACAACACGAGAGTCGTCGACGTTAGCGACAACCATGAGGCCCCCCTGCTTAACGATGGACAACGCGGTGCAGCTGCTCTGGACCGCGTCCAAGCGGCGGCTTCGCGGGAGCTTGTCGTACACAGCAGCGCATGCGACCACGTAAGACTGCTTTTAGAGGTCGAACTGACAGTCGCCAAGCTTCTTCTCGTCATCGATAAGCGACGACAACGTGAGTGCCTCCTGCTCATGGAGTTTGTTCGGGGTTTGAAGTAGGAAACATGGATTCATGCTTGGCGTTGGTTTATGAAAATGACTCACAAGTCTGATCCATGGAAAAAAAATATTACGAAGAAAAAATGTCACACATGCAAAAAAGGGAATTTAAGTATAATGCATTATTCAAACAAAAGAAATAGCATGCAAAGCTCTTCTTTAAATAATATTACCTCCATCCAAAAATATAATTCAAAAATCTCGGTGATACTTATCTACTACTACGCATTGTGAAATGGTAGCAAGTGAGCTTGGAGAGAGATGTAGTAGATGTGTTTCCTGTCATAGATGTAGACATAAACACATATAGGTGGGTGCCCGTGTGTTGCAACAGAAACATTTAATATCATGATAACTTATGAACAAATGTGTGTTATACTGTTATGTGAAAATGTTTCGTGATTAATTTGTGATCCTAGCCATACATAAATTTTGTTATTTCAATCTAACTATTTTATCACTACATTGCAACCAACAGTACCGTGCAGACTTCTATACATGATAGCTGAATGCCCGTGCGTTGCAACGGGAATATATAATACCAGTATACTACGATAACTTATATACAAAATATGTGTTATACCGTTATGAGAAAATGTTTCATAATCAATTTGTGATTCTGGCCATACATAAATTTTGTTATTTATAATCTATTTGTTTCACCACTACATTGCAACCATCAGTATCATACAGACTTCGATATATGTCACGATTTGCATGGTCTCATTATTAGAGAGCACGTTTCACGCATACCGGAAGAAATTCCCTCGTACATCGTTAGTCATCGGACACGTACCACCATACGCTTTTGCTTAAACAAAAAGGTAAGTGTGTGTTTGCAAGACTAATGGTCAAACATCGTATAACCATAAAGTTAGAATACTATATTAATATATTAAATAAATTAATCCAATAGACATAGATTAACCCAATTAACATAGGATAAATAAATATCTAATTATAAAAGTATGAAACATGATATAATCAATGTTGTTACTGTGTAGTAAATATTCATACGAGACTAACACAACTGGAACAGTTCAATTTGGAATTAAAATGGGGAAGTTACGAATTTCCAAAGTTTCTATGTATTTGATATATGATTAATTAGGAAATCAATTTTATTGTTGTTTTCATGACAAAACAGAGGTATTATGTGATAAAAATAATATTATAGAATTATAGAAATTGGAATAAACTCATTTGGATTTAATATGAAATTTCCATGAATTAAATGGGTTTCTGCAATTATTTTTAAACTATAAATCAATTTCTAAACTCCTTTTCCCTATTTTCTTTATTTCCTGGACTGCGTCCCAAACTCCAGAAAGATCAGGAGCTAAGCTATAAATGTTTTTCTAGACTCAGTGAGCATACTGTAACACCCGGATTTTAGGGGTCCAAAACCCGGGCGTAAACATAATCACCAGGTGTGCTGGGACCAAGTCTCACACATATGATGAATCATGACACAGGATCGAATGTCACATCTTTATATATAACAGGAGTTCTATACAAAATAAATAATTACATAATAAGGAGACAACGGTCCAGCAACCCAAAGTTGACTGGGAGACGACGACCTAGACCTCTCGCGAACTCGTCACAGCATCCTCCAAGCGCTTCATCCTGCGGTACCTGTTCTTGACCTGTGGGGTGTGTGAGACAGCAAGAGTGAGCTCACATACGTTCATCGCTCAACAAGTTGTGGGGAATAATGTGCATGAACTCGCCAAAGGTGGGAGCTCACGTGAAGTGTAAGGCTTACCAAAGAGGATGGTTAGAGCTGAGCATTGCTTTTAAAGTTGGTCAAAATTTTATTAGCAGTTACTAAGTATAAGTAAATACCAACCCAGTTAAATAGTAGAACAAGAGTAACAACTTCACCTGCGATGCAATGCATATGACAAATTGGGTTTAAGTTCCATAATTTAATCATGTGAGGGTCCGAGCTGCTCATGACCGTGAGCACGGCTAGTATACTAGTTTTACACTCTGCAGAGGTTGCGCATCTTTACCCACAAGTCATGTATCCCATATCGCCAGGGTTTGCAAGGCCCTTAGACACTACCGAGGTGAATGGCTAGGGATCCACTACGAGGCCTTTACAAAGTTCCACTAGCTTCCGAAAACCCGCTACAGTTTATAGGAAGATCCAGTGCAGGAATCCCTTGCAGGACCGCCATCGCAGCAAAATCCTCCCGAGGGCCTCCCTACACTGACCTCTCCCCTACTGCCCTTGCCCCTTTCGGGTAAGGTAGTCTTCCACTAGCTTTCCTAATTAATCAGCCAAGGGGTCCCATTCCTCCCTTGTGGTAGCACTGTTTTCCCGGGTGGTTCTCCATGTTCCAATTAACATAATGATCTTATCATGAACAATAAATATCAACTGATAACAAAAGTATAATCATGAATAGTGTAATCTTCATACCCAAAACCACATATAGCACTAGCAAGTACTACCCAGAAAGTTCAGTGGTAAACAAGGTATAAAGATAGACAAACTAGGGTAACCTATTGGGTCCCATCAAAATTAACCTATGCAGATCATTATGATTAATTAGAACATGAGTAGGTGAAAAGAAGTGATCAAGGGCACAACTTGCCTGGGCCTTGAGAATCCAGGTACCAGGATGATCTTCAGATGACTCGTGACCTCACTGCTAGTCGTAGCAATTCAAACAAACATGGTATAGGCAAAATTAACATTACACCAAACATAAGAACAAAATACACATTAATAATATACATATTAAAATAAGATCATAGTAACAGGAATCATTAATTTTGGAGTTATAGATTTTAAGTTATGAATTTCCAAAGATTTTATGCATTTAATATAGGGTTAAGTGAGAAATAAATTTTAATGTGTACTTTATGTAAAAACAGTGGTACCATTTAATAGAGAATATTATTACAAAATTATAGGAACTGAAATGGATTAATTTGGACTAAATATGGATTTTCTATGAATTAAATAAGATTCTGGAATTATTTTTACACATAAAAATCTATTTTCTAAATTATTTTATAAGTTTTCTCACTGTCTGGACTAGGCGTCAAAATCGGGGAAGTGCAGGGGCTATGGCGTAAAAGATCCGAGACTCAGTACACTATGCAATAGGACGGCGGGTTTATTTTACTGAAACCCGAGGGCTCTTACGCAAAACGTGCAAGCCGAAGGGGTATCGGCCGAGCACGGCCATCCGATCGAGCGCGGACGGCCGAGATTAGATCGGCCCATGTAATGAACCGGTACGCGATGTGGAGCCTTGGATCTAGATCCTACGGTCGCGGTTTAATGAAGCGAGATTGAACCAGAGTCACGGGATCCCGATCGGACGGTCCACACTATCCCAACCCAACCGGTACGCGACGATCTAATCCGGGCCGCACATCGGAGATCCAACGACCACAGCGTTCCCCAACCAAATTCGCGCCGGCGATGGCTTGCACCGCCGCGACGCCATTGCCGTGCTTCGCCCGAGCTCGATTCCGCGCCTATGGCGATCCAAACCCAAATTCGTCGCCGCTACACAATGCGCGATGCACAACGAAGACAAGGATGGGCTTGTTACCGGTGTTCGATGCCACTGCGACCCTGGCCGCGACGAAGAGCGGACCGCGGCAAAGAATCGAAGTGCGACGAGCGATTGATCGAGTCTCGGCGGCGTTCGACTCAAATCGATGGCACAGACGGCTTTCCCAGGTGGAGACGACACTCCACGACCCGATTTCGAGAGCCGAGGCCCCCCAACGACGGCTGTCCTCGGCGGCGGCGCTCCTCTCCTTTCTCTCTCGGTGATGACTACGCGATTTCTCTCCTTGGTGTCCGGCTTGCAAAGGGCTATGGCTCAGGGTCACGGGCGCTCGAGTTTTATAGCCCGAAGGAAGGGATAAGTCCGCGCGATGCGCACGGCCGTTAGCTCCGCCTACGGCGCGAATTTCGCGCGAGGAAGACGACCAGCTGAGGGAGATCCGCACGGCAGCGTAACAGTGAGAGGGGGGGGTTCGGCCAAGATGCCGCGCGATTTCTGGTGCGGACGCCGGAGCTCTTATTGCGTGGAGGGAGATCGAGCTGCCGTCGGGTGTTTGATACGGTTGTTCCGTAGAGCTCGGAAGAGATAAGGAAGAAGGGATGCCCGCTGACATACCAGGTCCACACATCAGAGGTAGTGAAGGTTGGTGCGTGGGGTGAGGCTGCCAAGTGGGGCCCGCGTGTAAGCGAGGTGAAGCGCGCGCGTAGAGTCCTGCCCGCGGGGTCCACACGTCGGTGAGATGTAAATAATGCTGGGCCGCGCGGTGGCATTCGGTTTGGGCCGATTTGTTGGCCTGCGGCCCATCAGGTATAGTATCCCTGTTTCTATTTTCTGTTTTATTACAAGTTCAAACTTTACTCAAATCTGATATCTATACCCTATGAAATCATTCAAATAATTCCCAGCTTGAATGCAAAAGTGGATTATTTATTTATTAGCTTATCTTAGTCTTTATGCTTCTATATGTATTATTGGTGAAAGAAGCATTTATTAAATTAAATAGGAAAACTCCTTTTCTTTTATAAGTAAAATTTAAATATGAGCCATTAATCCCAAATATTATTTTTATTTGTTTAATCATTTGAGAGGTTTAATCATATACTACAGTCAATCCCATTTTTAATCCTCATAGAGAACAACATGACTTCCTACTTTCTCAAAAATGTATTTTAGGGTTTACAAATCCTACCCCCCTTAAAAATAATCTCGTCCTCGAGATTTGTAATAAAAGGGGTGTATGCTCATATTGTTCTCGGAACATATGCACAAACAAAGAAATCTCAGCATGAGGTATAATTCTTTAACAAAACATAGGGTCAATAGACCTTATTATTCCTTCTAGAATAATATCATATCATCTACTAACTAAAGTAACATCTAGACCTTACAAATCATCATAATTTATATCTATGTAGCTTGGTGGAGCCGGTGGTGGTGGTGGAGGTTGTTGTTGTTGTTGTCTCTCCAACCGTGCTTGCCTTATTTCTTGGCGGGCCTGACGTATTTCCTCGCGTTGTTGTCTTATCTGATTTTGCATCTCAGTCACCAGGTCTGTTAATTGTTGTATTACCAGTCTTTGGGTAGCAACCACTTGATTGATTTCAACAGGTGGAGGATTTGGAGGATTCATTTCTGTTTGCTGTTACGTGATAATCTTTCCTTTCCTGGTATTGACCATGAAAGTTAGAGGCACAGGGTAATAGTTTTTTTTTGCAAAGGAAAATATTTCAATAAGCGGAATGAATAAGCTAGTAGCTGGTTATAATCTGAAGATTCTTTAGTAGGGCTTAATCTTTGTTTTATGTCCAGATTGGGGTAACCAGTCATATAGGGTGAATATCTAAGGGTAAGATAGAATCTGTCAAGATGAGAGGTATATATGGGTGAGATAGACTACAAGTTGTAGGTTAAAAGTTTGTTTGTTGTTAGGTGGGAATAGAAAGGTTATACCATTCATCATGGCTCTATTGGTTAGATCAGATCTCATGCATGTGGCTGAGTGGGTTTAAGGCACTAATTTATTTTTAAGTGCATGAGGGGTATGGATTCTATCTCTTGTACCAGCATTAAGTAACTTACTCTAGATTAGATCATAATAGATTAGATAAAATCTAGTTTAGGTTGGATATCACTAGATTAGACCAGTTTAGGTTAGATAGGTCCAACAGGGTAGAATATGTATTATTAAGATATGTTAGGATGTTTTGAGATTAGTTAGATATGTTATGATAAGATAGAATCTCTTCAAGATAAGATGAATTTATTAAGGTAAGAAGAACCTTTTAAGATGAGGTGGATCTAGTAAGATATGAGGGAATCTTATAAGATACGATGAATCTATTAAGATATGGGAGAGTCTTTTAAGATTAGAGGGATCTCTATGAGATAGATACATTTTAATGGAGGATAATCTAAATTGCTTAGTTTTCTTATGAATTCTATTTAAGCCTATGCAGATGTAATTGTGGACATTACTCCACAACCCATCACACTCAAACAAAGTTCCAAATCAGACAAGTATCATAAGAACAAGCATTCAAGCATACAAATATTTACAAAAATAGTTTTGATTTTGTCCCTAAGATGAGGTCTTCTGTTCCTAAAAGTCACTTTAAGCACAGGATTTCAAAGTGTGAAATCCAAGTTTGTCTTTAGAAGGAAAAGGTAAGAATAATCAGAGTAAAGCGGAAATAGATGAGAAAAGATTAAGATAAGCTTAGAAAAGAATCAGAGTAGCAGAGGTAAGTAGTCAAGGGTTGTCCAGTTCTATCTAGGTTTCGTCCTACAGTCAACATTCCTCTGATACCACTTCTGTAACACCCGGATTTTAGGGGTCCAAAACCCGGGCGTAAACATAATCACCAGGTGTGCTGGGACCAAGTCTCACACATATGATGAATCATGGCACAGGATCGAATGTCACATCTTTATATATAACAGGAGTTCTATACAAAATAAATAATTACATAATAAGGAGACAACGGTCCAGCAACCCAAAGTTGACTGGGAGACGACGACCTAGACCTCTCGCGAACTCGTCACAGCATCCTCCAAGCGCTTCATCCTGCGGTACCTGTTCTTGACCTGTGGGGTGTGTGAGACAGCAAGAGTGAGCTCACATACGTTCATCGCTCAACAAGTTGTGGGGAATAATGTGCATGAACTCGCCAAAGGTGGGAGCTCACGTGAAGTGTAAGGCTTACCAAAGAGGATGGTTAGAGCTGAGCATTGCTTTTAAAGTTGGTCAAAATTTTATTAGCAGTTACTAAGTATAAGTAAATACCAACCCAGTTAAATAGTAGAACAAGAGTAACAACTTCACCTGCGATGCAATGCATATGACAAATTGAGTTTAAGTTCCATAATTTAATCATGTGAGGGTCCGAGCTGCTCATGACCGTGAGCACGACTATTATACTAGTTTTACACTCTGCAGAGGTTGCGCATCTTTACCCACAAGTCATGTATCCCATATCGCCAGGGTTTGCAAGGCCCTTAGACACTACCGAGGTGAATGGCTAGGGATCCACTACGAGGCCTTTACAAAGTTCCACTAGCTTCCGAAAACCTGCTACAGTTTATAGGAAGATCCAGTGCAGGAATCCCTTGCAGGACCGCCATCGCAGCAAAATCCTCCCGAGGGCCTCCCTACACTGACCTCTCCCCTACTGCCCTTGCCCCTTTCGGGTAAGGTAGTCTTCCACTAGCTTTCCTAATTAATCAGCCAAGGGGTCCCATTCCTCCCTTGTGGTAGCACTGTTTTCCCGGGTGGTTCTCCATGTTCCAATTAACATAATGATCTTATCATGAACAATAAATATCAACTGATAACAAAAGTATAATCATGAATAGTGTAATCTTCATACCCAAAACCACATATAGCACTAGCAAGTACTACCCAGAAAGTTCAGTGGTAAACAAGGTATAAAGATAGACAAACTAGGGTAACCTATTGGGTCCCATCAAAATTAACCTATGCAGATCATTATGATTAATTAGAACATGAGTAGGTGAAAAGAAGTGATCAAGGGCACAACTTGCCTGGGCCTTGAGAATCCAGGTACCAGGATGATCTTCAGATGACTCGTGACCTCACTGCTAGTCGTAGCAATTCAAACAAACATGGTATAGGCAAAATTAACATTACACCAAACATAAGAACAAAATACACATTAATAATATACATATTAAAATAAGATCATAGTAACAGGAATCATTAATTTTGGAGTTATAGATTTTAAGTTATGAATTTCCAAAGATTTTATGCATTTAATATAGGGTTAAGTGAGAAATAAATTTTAATATGTACTTTATGTAAAAACAGTGGTACCATTTAATAGAGAATATTATTACAAAATTATAGGAACTGAAATGGATTAATTTGGACTAAATATGGATTTTCTATGAATTAAATAAGATTCTGGAATTATTTTTACACATAAAAATCTATTTTCTAAATTATTTTATAAGTTTTCTCACTGTCTGGACTAGGCGTCAAAATCGGGGAAGTGCAGGGGCTATGGCGTAAAAGATCCGAGACTCAGTACACTATGCAATAGGACGGCGGGTTTATTTTACTGAAACCCGAGGGCTCTTACGCAAAACGTGCAAGCCGAAGGGGTATCGGCCGAGCACGGCCATCCGATCGAGCGCGGACGGCCGAGATTAGATCGGCCCATGTAATGAACCGGTACGCGATGTGGAGCCTTGGATCTAGATCCTACGGTCGCGGTTTAATGAAGCGAGATTGAACCAGAGTCACGGGATCCCGATCGGACGGTCCACACTATCCCAACCCAACCGGTACGCGACGATCTAATCCGGGCCGCACATCGGAGATCCAACGGCCACAGCGTTCCCCAACCAAATTCGCGCCGGCGATGGCTTGCACCGCCGCGACGCCATTGCCGTGCTTCGCCCGAGCTCGATTCCGCGCCTATGGCGATCCAAACCCAAATTCGTCGCCGCTACACAATGCGCGATGCACAACGAAGACAAGGATGGGCTTGTTACCGGTGTTCGATGCCACTGCGACCCTGGCCGCGACGAAGAGCGGACCGCGGCAAAGAATCGAAGTGCGACGAGCGATTGATCGAGTCTCGGCGGCGTTCGACTCAAATCGATGGCACAGACGGCTTTCCCAGGTGGAGACGACACTCCACGACCCGATTTCGAGAGCCGAGGCCCCCCAACGACGGCTGTCCTCGGCGGCGGCGCTCCTCTCCTTTCTCTCTCGGTGATGACTACGCGATTTCTCTCCTTGGTGTCCGGCTTGCAAAGGGCTATGGCTCAGGGTCACGGGCGCTCGAGTTTTATAGCCCGAAGGAAGGGATAAGTCCGCGCGATGCGCACGGCCGTTAGCTCCGCCTACGGCGCGAATTTCGCGCGAGGAAGACGACCAGCTGAGGGAGATCCGCACGGCAGCGTAACAGTGAGAGGGGGGGGGGGTTCGGCCAAGATGCCGCGCGATTTCCGGTGCGGACGCCGGAGCTCTTATTGCGCGGAGGGAGATCGAGCTGCCGTCGGGTGTTTGATACGGTTGTTCCGTAGAGCTCGGAAGAGATAAGGAAGAAGGGATGCCCGCTGACATACCAGGTCCACACATCAGAGGTAGTGAAGGTTGGTGCGTGGGGTGAGGCTACCAAGTGGGGCCCGCGTGTAAGCGAGGTGAAGCGCGCGCGTAGAGTCCTGCCCGCGCGGTCCACACGTCGGTGAGATGTAAATAATGCTGGGCCGCGCGGTGGCATTCGGTTTGGGCCGATTTGTTGGCCTGCGGCCCATCAGGTATAGTATCCCTGTTTCTATTTTCTGTTTTATTACAAGTTCAAACTTTACTCAAATCTGATATCTATACCCTATGAAATCATTCAAATAATTCCCAGCTTGAATGCAAAAGTGGATTATTTATTTATTAGCTTATCTTAGTCTTTATGCTTCTATATGTATTATTGGTGAAAGAAGCATTTATTAAATTAAATAGGAAAACTCCTTTTCTTTTATAAGTAAAATTTAAATATGAGCCATTAATCCCAAATATTATTTTTATTTGTTTAATCATTTGAGAGGTTTAATCATATACTACAGTCAATCCCATTTTTAATCCTCATAGAGAACAACATGACTTCCTACTTTCTCAAAAATGTATTTTAGGGTTTACACATACAGAGTGGACGGCGAGTTAACCATAAAAGACGTTTTAGTTGAAGTTGTACACAATTCAACATGAGTCATGTTGGCTAGAGGGTGGAAGGCTAGGCATTCTGCTCAATAGATCCAAGGTTCGATTCCTGAGCAGCCACGGTTTAATTTTTTTTCTGCGCATGGAATGGGGGAGGGCAGAACGGCAGAACGGCAGACTACTATTGCTTACTTAATAAGTAGTAGAGATAGCATGATTAGTTTTGTTTCTAGTGAAATAAGTCTTATCCAGAGGAAAAGGAATAACCATGCGTGCTTCGCGTGTGTAGTAGACACACAATACACGAAGCTCGTGTTTTATAGAGTAGAGATTGAAAGTTTTATGAATATATTTTGGCTTGTTCATCTATTAGAGTTTTTCAAGGATATATTTAGAGGGCTATAATGTTATTATTTCATTAGTATATTCATGCTTTATATACATGGTATGAAAGGAGATACAACCATAGAGAAATAAAACTCAGGATTTCGATATCCTCCTAACATTATATTTAAGAGGAGGGGCCCATCCAAACCTGTCGGGTCGGACATCATCCAAAGGGATGCCACAACAAGCGTCACAGGGAGGTGGGCACCGACCACAAATTGGTGCGTCACTCAGGATTCGAACCCTAGGCAGGAGCACTTCCAACTAGTAGCCTTTGCCACTACGTCGTGAACCCCTTTGCGCCGCAACCATAGAGGTTGTTATGCCCTCGGTCAGGACGCGAGAAAAGAGTCTGGTTCGGTCCCTTTGACCGAGTCAAATGAGATCAACTCCAACATTCTCCCTTGATCTCATACTTATTTGCTTATACTTAAAATATACTTTCTTAACTATCTAATTTCTTAACTTACAATTCCCTCTCTTTGATAAATCGAGACACTAAGACTAAGGTGTTACAACAACCTGTTATATCTCAAAATAGATAACTTAGTCTTGAGAAAGATGGTTGTATTTTATGTCTCAAAATAGATAACTTAGTATTGAGAAAGATGGTTGTATTTTATGTCTCAATCTAGAATCATAGGCGCTTCATTAAAGCCATGCTGGCTACATGCTTTATGAACAAATTGGGTGGAAGACCTTTGGTGAGCGGATTCGTAAGTATTTGCTCTATATGTATATGATCAAGGTCAATTGTTTGGTCCTGAGCTTTCAATTTTACAATATAATACTTAATGTCAATGTGCTTGACAACAACACTTGACTTGTTGTTATAGGTGTAACATACTGTTGATTAATTATCACAGTATAGCTTTAGTGGTTTAATATGTTGTCTACCACTTTTAAACTTGGTACGATTTTCTTAAACCACACAGCCTGCCTTATTACCTCATAATATACAATAAGTTTAGCATACATCGTCGATGATATAGTGATATTCTGCTTTGAGTTTTTCTATGACATAGCTCCTTTTGTGACACCCCGCATAATCTAAATCTGAGTAAACTATAATCGCAAGGCTACTCAATTTTCTATATGTTAACATGAGGCTTTTGTTCCTTACAACTTATCTTAACTACCAGAGCAGGTGTGTGGTTACACGCATGCATACTAAACTTCTTAAGAATATTATGTATGTCTTTTGTGGTAGACCTATTATCCCTTTATTTCTAGCTTAATAAATCTGAATTCCTAAGACATAGGCCCCATTTGTTTCAGCATTAATCCAGATTCTGGCCACTAGAAATTGTTGCGGACTACCAAATACCTAGCTTTTCAGCCCGCTTTTGTGAGAATTGTTTCGGTGAAAATCGTCCAAATCAAAATGTGAACACTAAATCGGTCGAGTCATCGTGATAAGATGAATATGTCAATTCCTAGATACTAAACCCTATGGGCCCCTTCATCTTCCTCCCACGATAGATTATTTCCATAGCTAGATTCTCCCCACTGCTAGATTCTCAAAAAAGTTCATCACATAAAAGCTAAACCAAACATGCCCATAGGATACCTCCATGGTATTTTTCATATCGAAGTGTGAGGATAGAGAACTTTTAATATCTAATAGTAGATTTTTAGCAATGCTTTCTAATATGATATCATCCACATATAACATAAAAAATGAATCTCTCATTCTTAATCTTTGCATGACTGCAATCGCCCTCCATTTTATTTAAACCTAAAATTATTAATTATCTTATCAAACTTAAGATACTATTGTCTCGATGCTTGTTTTAATCCATAAATAGTTTTTAGACGACATCCTAGCTTTTCTTTGCCCTTCATGACAAAACCTTTGGGTTGTGCCATATAGATTTTTTAACTAGTTTACCATTAAGGATTGTTGTCTTTACATCCATCTGATACAATTTTAAATCATAATGTACGACAAGCGGTATAATTATTCCAAAAGAGTATTTTATTGAGACAGGTGAGAATGTCTCATTATAATAAATTCTTTCTCTCTAAGTGAAGCCTTTGGCTACAAGCCTTGCTTTATATCTTTCTACATTTTCTTTGGAGTCATGTTTTTTCTTACAGACCCATTTACAACCTACTATTTTTGCTACTTTAGGAATTTTTACTAAGTTCTAAACCTAGTTGGTACTCATTGACTTCATTTCATCCTCTATGGCCTTAAGCCATTTCGATGAGTCAGTACTTCTCATTGCTTCCTCAAAGTAGGTAGGATCACCCTCGGCGTATATATGTTTAGTCATGTAAATGACATATTCACTTTCATAGACCACATAATCATTGGGAATTGTTAATTTCTTGATCCTTTGAGATCTTCTAAGATTTTATTGAACATGATCATCGTTTTCTATATGTGATTGTTCTGTCTTCTCACCTACAGGGGCACTAACCTATGGCATCATTACTAGGGACTTAGGAACATTGACGTCTGTATCTGAAGGACCATTAATAAGCGCCGCAATAACGGATGTTGTGGATACAGTAGGTACCAAGATTAGAGGTTCAAAAATCATTGTAATTGGGTCGCAAACCCGCTCCTCATCAAGGCCAATCTTTCAGGTTACCACACTCCCCCTAATCATAAAAATACAGCATGTTTCGTTTCTATAAACTTGGTATGTCTGTTAGGATAGTAGAATGATACCCCTTTAAATTTTCTAGATGACTAACAAAATCATAACTTATTGTCATATGCTCCAACTTTCCAATGTCTGAGTTAAATATTTTAGCTTCCGCTAAATAGCCCCACACATGCAAATAATTCAGCGAGGGCTTCCTCCCAACCCATAACTCATATGGTGTTTTAGGCACTAACTTACTGGGGAACTCTATTAAGAAAAAGAATAATGGTTTTAAGTAACTCCATTCGTAAGCTAATTGGTAAAGTGGAGTAGCTTATCATGCTTATTATCATACCCATTAAGGTGTGGTTGCGCATTTTAGCTACTTCATTCTACCAACGGTTCCCAATCTCCGCTTCGGTACTCCAACTCTTCTCTTGCTTCTCGCTGCAATCGGCGAGACCCTAGATGAAGGCTCCCCCATCCTAGACTCTACCGCAGACACATCTAACACTACAAAAAATCTAAGTACTCTTCTGAGGATTCATCGTCCATCCTTGCGAACGGGCTCAGTAATCCTTCGCTACCCAACGACCATGAATCAAAATCAGATCCCCCATCGCTAAACCCTGTTGGACTCCGACAAAGCAACGACGTAACACTTTCCACAACACCAAAATTTTCTTTCCCCTTGCCCAACAGGCCTAAATCTGCTTGCGCAGGCCTAGTCACCGGAACCTGCGCAACAGCCGACTTTAAGTATTAACAAATAGTGAAAGTATTGTTGCAACAATCCTACTCCTATCAGCTCACTACACCTGCGCAGACGTGGACGGTCGTGAGGTCCCCGTCGCTCCAGGGTCAGCACCACCTTTTAAGGAAAATGGACTCGAGCCATTAGGCTCAAAAGGTTTTGGTATTTGATGATCAACATAACATGTGGACTGATGTCTTTGCTAGTGTTTATGTTTATAGTTCATAGGATGCGAAGATGATTGGACTAAGGCACTAAGGATGTAACACCTCAAAAGAAAACATAAAAAGAGCTTAGAAGTCCAAGACTCAAGAACAAAAGCCCAAGGAAACAACGAAGAAATCCATGAAGCGGGCAGTCAGCCAGCACCCTGGTGGCGCACCGGAGAGTAAACAGTACCTTGTCCGATGTGCACCAGACTGTCCGGTGGGACACCCGGACAGTCTGCGCAGAGAGGCCCACAACGGGCGCTCTCGAGCTGTAGCACTGGACTGTCCGGTGTGCACCGAACAGTATGGGTAACGGTCGGATCCAACGGTCGACTACTACAGACCCCAACAGGCGGCTGATGTGGCTAGGGCACCGGACAGTGAACAGTGCATGTCCGGTGTGCACTGGACTGTCCAGTGCACTCATCGACAGAAAGGTGTTGCTTCTATCCAACGACTATAATTGTGGGGGGAGGCTATAAATACCCCCCAACCGACCATTTCAAGGTGTGGGAGCCCAACCAACATACCAAGGCATAGTATAGACATTTCCAAGTGCTCATACACCCAAGTGCTTAATAGAATCACTCGATGATTAGCGTAGGTACTTTGCGAAGTGCTTAGGTTAGTTAGACCGCTTTAGCGCTTGCTCTAGGTGAACCCTAGTTAGTTGAGTGAGTTGAGAAAAACCACACAACCCCTCGGCTCTTGCGTGAACCGTTGTAATTGCACTGAGTGGGGCAAGAGTCTTGCGAGACTGTGACAACCGCGTTTGTGTCACGGCCGCCACCATGTATCAGAGGGAACGAGGCTCGTGGCGTTTCGGCTGGAAGCTCGATAGTGGAGACAGCGGGGAGCGTCCGAGAGGAGCCGGAAGTGGAGCACCACTTGCGTGTGGAGAAGGCCCGCAACTCTCTACAGATTTACTCGACCGTGGTGCTTGGCCCTGGCATGGGCTACCCTTTGCGTAGGGGCACCAACGAGGATTAGTCGGGACCTTGCGTGGTTCTGGATACCTCAGTAAAAATATTGGCATCATCCACAAGAGTTTGCATCTCTACCATGTGAGAGCACCTAGAGGGGGGGGGGTGAATAGGTGATCCTGTAAAATTCAAATACTAATAGCCACAAAACTTGGTTAAGTGTTAGTTCGGCTAAGTAGCGAGCTCTTGCGAACACACAAGTAATCACAAAAAGGCAATCACAAGAGACACACGAGTTTATCCCGTGGTTCGGCCAAGTAACACTTGCCTACTTCCACGTTGTGGCGTCCCAATGGACGAGGGTTGCACTCAACCCCTTTCAAGTGATCCAATGATCAACTTGAATTCCACACTGTTCTTCTTTCTTAGACTTTCTCTCATTTGCGAGGAATCTCCACAACTTGGAGCCTCTTGCCCTTACAATTGATGATCACAAAGAAGCACAGAAGTAAGGGAGGGGAGAGCAACACACACAAGACTCAAAACGAGAGCACAATCACGCACATAAGTCACAACTCGAGCTCAAAACACAACGCAAGGAGTTCTCAACTCAATTGGAGCTCAAGTCACTATCTCAAAGAATCGAATGCGTGAGAATGGAGTCTTGGAGTCTTAGGATCTTTCTTATAAGCTTGGGTAACTCCTCCATGCGCTTAGGGGTCCCTTTTATAGCCCCAAGGCAGCTAGGAGCCGTTGGAGACCAACAAGGAAGGCTAAGATTGCCTTCTGTCGGGTGGCGCACCGGACAGTCCGGTGCGCCACCGGACAGTCACTGTAGACAGTCCGGTGTGGATCTCCTTCCTATTTTGGCGCAGTCGACCGTTGCAGATTCGTGACAGTTGGCGCACCGGACACTGTCCGGTGCCCCCTGCCGACCGTTGGAGCGGGCCACGCGTCGCCCGCGGATTGCGCGGCCGACCGTTGCGCAGTCGATCGTTGGCTCACCGGACAGTCCGGTGAATTTTAGCCGTACGCCGTTGAACTTTTCCCGAGAGCGACGACTTCGCCGCGGATGACTCACCGGACAGTCCGGTACACCACCGGGCAGTCCGGTGAATTATAGCCGTACACCGCCGTCGAGTCCCGAGAGCGGCCGGTTCACCTTGGACTCGTCTGGCGCACCGAACACTGTCCGGTGCACCCAGACCGAGCAGCAGTTGGCTGTACACAACCAACTCTTTTCCAATCTATTTTCTCCTGTTTCTAGCACTTAGACACAATACATTAGTACCCAAATCAATGTACTAAGTCTAGAAACGTACCTTGTTACATGATTTGCACTTCTTCAACCTTTGGCACAATTTAACACTTAGAGAATATATGTTGGGCACTTAATCACCAAAACACTTTAGAAATGGCCCAAGGGCACATTTCCCTTTCAATCTCCCCCTTTTTGGTGATTTATGCCAACACATCCAAAAGCAACAAAAAGAAGTGCAATAACAATGCAAAAGAGAACCAAATTGTTTTTGACTCTAATTTGGCATATTTGGATCATACTTTGCCACCACTTGGTTTGTTTTTGCGAATCAAATTCATTTTCCTATCTCTACAACAAACTCACTTGTTTGGGCACAAAGAGAGATAATCCAAGAGTAAAATTGATTAAGAGCCAAAAACTCCCCCTTTTTCCCATAGTCATCCCCACAAGAGACTAAATTTTGCAATAAGAGTGTTTTGGACAAATCAAAAAGTTCTAACTCTACTCTTTTCGAAATTTCACAAGTGGTAGCTGATCCATTTGCTTTGGCCTTAATTTCTCCCCCTTTGGCATTAAGCACCAAAACGGGATCATTCTTGGCCCCTTAACCCCATTGCCTCACCAAAATTGTCAATTAAGAGCAAAAAGGCAATAAGAGCATAGATATGAACTTGGAGTTAATACCTGAGTGCAGTGGAAGTCTTTGCATGGTCCAAGTTCACCTTTCCCTTTCAATTCACTTTTGAGACTAAATCAAGTAAACTCAAATACAAAGGTTAGTCTCAAAGGGTCAAGTTGTAGCATGCCTCCCCCTCAAGAAGTGCATCACTTGCAAATGGACTTGTGAGGTCCGGGGATCATGTGTACAACTTGAGCACCACAAATGAACAAAATAGATTGAAATGCATAAATTAACATGATCAAAGGCATAAAACACATGTATGCTATAGATCAATCCAAATTACGCGAATCTAAGACATTTAGCTCACTACGCAACCTGCAAAACCTTTTCTCATCTAAAGGCTTGGTGAAGATATCAGCTAGCTGGTTCTCGGTGTTAATATGGTACACCTCGATATCCCCCTTTTGCTGGTGGTCTCTCAGGAAGTGATGCCGGATGTCTATGTGCTTAGTGCGTCTGTGTTCAACAGGATTATCCGCCATGCGGATTGCACTCTCATTGTCACATAGGAGTGGGACTTTGCTCAGATTGTAACCAAAGTCCCAGAGGGTTTGCCTCATCCAAAGTAGTTGGGCACAGCACTGTCCTACGGCAACGTACTCGACCTCAGCGGTGGATAGGGCAACGGATGTCTGTTTCTTTGAACTCCAAGACACCAGGGACCTTCCTAGAAATTGGCACGTCCCTGATGTACTCTTCCTATCAACCTTGCATCTGACATAATCGGAGTCTGAATATCCAATCAAGTCAAAGGTAGACCCCTTTGGATACCAGATCCCGAAGCAAGGCGTAGAAACTAAATATCTAAGAATCCGCTTAACGGCCACAAGGTGACATTCCCTTGGGTCGGATTGATATATAGCACACATGCATACACTAAGCATAATATCCGGTCTACTAGCACATAAATAAAGTAATGACCCTATCATAGACCGGTATGCCTTTTGATCAACGGACTTACATCCTTTGTTGAGGTCGACATGTCCGTCGGTTCCCATTGGTGACTTCGCGGGCTTGGCGTCCTTCATTCCAAACCTCTTGAGAAGATCTTGAGTGTACTTCATTTGGGAGATGAAGGTGCCGTCCTTGAGTTGCTTCACTTGGAACCCAAGGAAGTAGTTCAACTCGCCCATCATTGACATCTCAAATTTCTGTGTCATCACCCTGCTAAACTCCTCACAAGACTTTTGGTTAGTGGAACCAAATATTATGTCATCGACATAAATTTGGCACACAAAAAGGTCACAGTCACATGTCTTAGTGAAAAGAGTGGGATTGGCTTTCCCAACCTTAAAAGCATTCGCAATTAAGAAATCTCTAAGGCATTCATACCATGCTCTTGGAGCTTGCTTAAGTCCATAGAGCGCCTTAGAGAGCTTAAAAACGTGGTCGAGATACCTGTCATCCTCAAAGCCAGGGGGTTGCTCCACGTACACCTCCTCCTTGATTGGCCCATTGAGGAAAGCTCTTCACATCCATTTGAAACAACCTGAAAGAGTGGTGAGCGGCATAGGTTAATAGTATTCGAATAGACTCTAGCCTAGCCATAGGAGCAAAAGTCTACTCGAAATCCAAACCTGCGACTTGGGCATAACCTTTTGCCACAAGTCGAGCCTTGTTTCGTGTCACCACCCTGTGCTCGTCTTGCTTGTTGCGGAACACCCACTTGGTTCCCACAACGTTTTGCTTTGGACGTGGCACCAGGCTCCAAACTTCATTCCTCTTGAAGTTGTTGAGCTCTTCCTGCATGGCCAACACCCAGTCCGAATCTTGCAAGGCCTCTTCTACCCTGAAAGGCTCAATAGAAGAGACAAACGAGTAATGCTCACAAAAATTAGCTAGACGTGAGCGAGTTGTTACTCCCTTGCTTATATCACCCAGAATCTAGTCGACAAGATGATTCCTTTGAATCGTCACTCGGACTTGAGTTGGAGGGGCCCATGGTGCTTCTTCCTCCATAACTTGGTCTTCTTGTGCTCCCCCTTGATCACACGCCTCTTCTTGAGGAACCTGTTCATCATCTTGAGTTGGGGGGTGCACCGTTGTTGAGGAAGAAGGTTGATCTTGCTCTTGGTGTTCCTGTGGTCGCACATCTCCTATCGCCATCGTATGTATTGCGGCCGTTGGAACATCATCTTCATCTACATCATCAAGATCAACTTGCTCTCTTGGAGAGCCATTAGTTTCATCAAATACAACGTCGCTAGAGACTTCAACTAGACCCGATGATTTGTTGAAGACTCTATACGCCTTTGTATTTGAGTCATAACCTAGCAAAAACCCTTCTACAGCTTTGGGAGCAAATTTGGAATTTCTACCTTTCTTTACTAGAATGTAACATTTACTCCCAAATACACGAAAGTATGAAACGTTGGGTTTGTTACCGGTTAGAAGTTCATACGAGGTCTTCTTGAGGAGGCGATGAAGGTAGACCCGGTTTATGGCATGGCAAGCTGTATTCACAGCCTCCGACCTAAACCGCTCGGGTGTTTTGAACTCTCCAAGCATCGTCCTTGCCATGTCAATAAGCGTCCTGTTCTTCCTCTCTACCACACCGTTTTGCTGTGGTGTGTAGGGAGCGGAGAACTCGTGCTTGATTCCTTCCTCCTCAAGGTACTCCTCCACTTGTAAGTTCTTGAACTCGGACCCATTATCGCTTCTTATCTTTTTCACCTTGAGCTCAAATTCGTTTTGAGCTCTCCTTTGAAAGCGCTTTAGGGTCCCTTGGGTTTCTGATTTATCCTGCAAAAAGAATACCCAAGTGAAGCGGGAAAAATCATCAACAATAACAAGACCATACTTACTTCCCCCGATGCTGAGGTAGGCGACGGGTCCGAAGAGGTCCATATGAAGTAGCTCCAGAGGTCTTGATGTGGTCATCACATTCTTGCTGTGATGAGTGCTTCCCACCTGTTTACCTGCTTGACAAGCTGCACAAGGTCTATCTTTTTTGAAAAATACATTGGTTAGTCCTAACACATGTTCTCCCTTTAGAAGTTTATGAAGGTTCTTCATCCCAACATGTGCTAGACGGCGATGCCATAGCCAGCCCATGCTAGTCTTAGCAATTAAGCATGCATCTAGATCGGCCTCCTCTTTCAAAAAATCAACTAAGTAGAGTTTGCCGTCTAGTACACCCTTAAAGGCTAATGAACCATCAGTCCTTCTAAAGACAGACACATCTACATTGGTGAATAGACAATTATAACCCATATTACATAGTTGACTGACAGACAATAAGTTGTACCTGAGCGATTCAACTAAGAAAACATTGGATATGGAATGCTCGGATGAAATGGCTATCTTTCAAAGTCCTTTAACCTTGCCTTGGTTCCCATCTCCAAAGATGATCGAGTCCTGGGAATCCTTGTTCTTGACGTAGGAGGTGAACATCTTCTTCTCCCCCGTCATGTGGTTTGTGCATCCGCTGTCGATAATCCAGCTTGAGCCCCCGGATGCATAAACCTGCAAGGCAATTTACACTTGGGTTTTAGGTACCCAACTTTTGTTAGGTCCTATGAGGTTAGTTACAATAGCCTTTGGGACCCAAATGCAAGTCTTGTCTCCCTTGCATTTGACCCCCAACTTCCTAGCAACCACTTTTTTATTTTACATGTGAGTGCAAAAGTAGTGTTGCACGCATGGAACACAGTAGCAGATTCATTACTCATTTTCCTAGGTACATGATGCAAGACATGATTTTTCCTAGGCATATTTCTACCATGCACAAAAGTAGAGCTTTAAGCAATCATAGCATGTGAATCATAAGCATCATAACTCCTATTATAATAAGCATTCTTAGAAAATTTTCTATCATAAATGAAAGAATGATTCCTTTGAATGCTACTAGCCATAGGGGCCTTCCCTTTCTCCTTGTTGGGAATGGGAGCCCTTTGGCTTGTTAAGTTCTTGGCTTCCTTTCGAAAGCCAAGCCCATCCTTAATTGAGGGGTGTCTACCAATAGTGTAGGCATCCCTAGCAAATTTTAACTTATCAAAGTCAATTTTGCAGGTCTTAAGTTGAGCATTAAGACTTGTCACTTCATCATTCAATTTTGTAATAGCAACAAGATGTTCATTACAAGCATTAATATCAAAATCCTTGCATCTATTGCAAATTACAACATGTTCCACACATGAACTAGATTTATTAGCTATTTCTAGCTTAGCATTTAAATCATCATTAACACTCTTTAAGCTAGACACAGTTTCATGACAAGTAGATAATTCAGAAGATAGCATTTCATTCCTTTTAACCTCTAAAGCAAGTGATTTTTGCACACTAATAAACTTATCATGCTCTTCATACAAAATATCCTCTTGCTTTTTCTAAAAGTCTATCCTTTTCATTTAAAGCATCAATTAACTCATTAATTGTATCTACTTTTTCTCTATCTAAACCCTTAAATAAATCGGTATAATCTACTTCATCATCACTAGAATCATCATCACTTGAAGTAGTATACTTACGGGTTTCTCGAACGCTTACCTTTTTCTCCTTTGCCATGAGGCAAGTATGGTGCTCGTTGGGGAAGAGTGATGATTTGTTGAAGGCTGAGGCAGCGAGTCCTTCGTCGTTGGAGTCAGAAGAAGAGCAGTCTGAATCCCATTCTTTGCCAAGGTGCGCCTCACCCTTCGCCTTCTTGTAGGCCTTCTTCTTCTCCCTCTTCCCGCTCTTTTCTTATTCCTGGTCACCAGTATTATCGAGATAGTTTGCTATAAAGTGACTAGTCTTATCGCACTTGAAGCAGGAGCGCTTTCCCCTTGTTTTGTTCTTGTTGGGGTACTCCTTGCGTCCTTTAAGGGCGGTCTTGAATCGCTTGATTATGAGGGCCATCTCATCTTCGTTTAGCCCAGCAGCCTCTACTTGTGCCACCTTGCTAGGTAGCGCCTCCTTGCTGCTTGTTGCCTTGAGCGCAACGGGCTGCGGCTCATAGATGGGCATTGGGCCGTTTAACGCATCATCAACATACCTTGCCTCTTTGACCATCATGCGCTCGCTCACAAATTTTCTGAGTATCTCCTCAGGCGTCATCTTTGTGTACCTGGGATTTTCACGGATGAGGTTCACAAGATGAGGGTCGATAACAGTGAAAGACCTGAGCATAAGTCGGACGACATCGTGGTCCGTCCATCTCGTGCTTCCATAGCTCCTAATCTTGTTGACCAGGGTCTTGAGCCTGTTGTACGTTTGTGTTGGCTCCTCTCCCCTGATCATCGCGAACCTTCCTAGCTCACCTTCCACCAACTCCATTTTGGTGATCATGGTGGCATAGTTTCCCTCATGTGATATTTTGAGGGTATCCTAAATTTGTTTAGCGTTGTCCAAGCCGCTCACCTTGTTGTATTCGTCCCTGCACAAGGATGCTAGCAAAACAGTGGTAGCTTGCGCATTCTTATGAATTTGCTCATTAATAAATACAGGGTTATCCGAACTATCGAATTGCATTCCATTTTCAACTATCTCCCATATACTAGGATGGAGAGAAAATAAGTGACTACGCATTTTGTGACTCCAAAAAGCGTAGTCCTCTCCATCAAAGTGTGGAGGTTTACCAAGAGGAATTGAAAGCAAATGAGCATTGGAATTAAACGGAATACGAGAATAATCAAATGAATAATTTGAATAAACCGGTTTCTTTTTCTCGTCGTCATCTCTTGGAGAAGAAGAAGATTCGTCGCTGTCGTAGTAGATGATCTTCTTGATACGTCTCTTCTTCTTCCCATCCTTCTTCTTGTGACTCGAGCCAGAGTCAGTGGGCTTGTCGTCCCTTGGCTCGTTGAAGATGGACTCCTTCTCCTTATCGTTGACCACCATCCCGTTACCCTTAGGATCCATCTCTTCGGGCGATTAGTCCCTTACGTGACGAGAACGACTCTGATAACAATTGAGAGCACCTAGAGGGGGGTTGAATAGGTGATCCTGTAAAATTAAATACTAATAGCCACAAATCTTGGTTAAGTGTTAGTTCGGCTAAGTAGCGAGCTCTTGCGAACACACAAGTAATCACAGAAAGGCAATCACAAGAGACACGCGAGTTTATCCCGTGGTTCGGCCAAGTAATACTCGCCTACTTCCACGTTGTGGCGTCCCAATGGACGAGGGTTGCACTCAACCCCTTTCAAGTGATCCAATGATCAACTTGAATACCACGGTGTTCTTCTTTCTTAGACTTTCTCCCGTTTGCGAGGAATCTCCACAACTTGGAGCCTCTCGCCCTTACAATTGATGATCACAAAGAAGCACAGAAGTAAGGGAGGGGAGAGCAACACACACAAGACTCAAAACGAGAGCACAATCACGCACACAAGTCACAACTCGAGCTCAAAACAAAACGCAAGGAGTTCTCAACTCAATTGGAGCTCAAGTCACTATCTCAAAGAATCGAATGCGTGAGAATGGAGTCTTGGAGTCTTAGGATCTTTCTTGTAAGCTTGGGTAACTCCTCCATGCACCTAGGGGTCCCTTTTATAGCCCCAAGGCAGCTAGGAGCCGTTGGAGACCAATAAGGAAGGCTAAGATTGCCTTCTGTCGGGTGGCGCACCGGACAGTCCGGTGCGCCTGTCGACCATTGGAGCGGGCCACGCGTCACCCGCGGATTGCGCGGCCGACCGTTGTGCAGTCGACCGTTGGCTCACCGGACAGTCCGGTGCACCACCGGACAGTCCTGTGAATTTTAGCCGTACGCCGTTGAACTTTTCTGGAGAGCGACGACTTCGCCGCGGACGACTCACCGGACAGTCCGGTGAATTATAGCTGTACGTCGTCGTCAAGTCCCGAGAGCGGCCGGTTCACCTTGGACTCGTCTAGCGCACCGGACACTCCGGTGCACCCAGACCGAGCAGCACTCTTTTCCAATCTATTTTCTCCTGTTTCTAGCACTTAGACATAATACATTAGTACCCAAATCAATGTACTAAGTCTAGAAAATGTACCTTGTTACATGATTTGCACTTCTTCAACCTTTAGCACAATATAACACTTAGAGAATATGTGTTGGGCACTTAATCACCAAAACACTTTAGAAATGGCCCAAGGGCACATTTCCCACCATGCTCTTTACCTTCCGCATTTATATTAAGCATTTAAGTTTTAATCTTGTCTTTCTAGTTAGATCGTATAGCAAACTTCGCTAGGGCCACCATGGCATTTGGCGTTAGCTGATGAATCTATACATCGAACCTTCGCAACACTTCAACCAAGAACCGATGCGCAGGCAACCGAAGTCCAGCAGTGAAAAACGCTTCGAACACAACCAATTCACCCTCTGGCTCTAGGACCTCTTCGGCCCCCGAAGCACGCCCCACACCATTCACAAAATAACCTAAACGCTGCATTTCTTGCATGTGTCTGGAGTAAATCCTCGAAGTCCCAAACTCGACAGTATGACCCGGTAGCAACTCCACTGTCGCCGCTGGATCGCTAATTGTCTTCTCTAACGACGACGCATTTGAAGACGTGGTCGCGATAGACGGTGACGAAGAAGAAGACGACGACATTACATACCGTCTATGGCGGCGGGCGGGCTGCTTCATGCGGGCCAGTTCACCGGGGCGAGAAAAAGTGAGAGATACGCAGGAAGTGCTAAAGCAAAGGAAACTAGGGTTTCCTGTAAACCGAGCAGGTAAAAATTTCTCTGCCGCAGCCGCAACGACTTTTATAAACCCGAAAAGGTGCCTCGGGAAACCAACAGTCCCAGAGTAAAATGTCACATGTCAACGGTCACATTTCAACATCCCCCACGAGGACCACTTCAACTTAGCGAGGGCAGCGTCTCGGCCATCTCCCGAAAAAGACTTCGAGACCAGCTTACTAAGTTGAACCGGCCCCTCAGGGGGCTAGTGTTGGAGCGAAGGTCGTCCGCCCCCTCGTTTGGTCTACTTTAAATATAAACTAAGCAGGTTCCATCAGTCACATAAGGCGAAGGGTACCTCAACCCGTACCACAGGCAAAGCCTTGGTTGGATAACTAATGAAGGCTTGGAGGTGAGAGGACCTATCGCTCAAAGCGGGGGCTCGTCATGACTTCGCTCGCCACGACTCTGGGTACAAGCCTTGGCAAGATCCAAAGAATTGGCGCCTCAAGTGAAGACGGCCGCTCCTACCCACGTGGACTATTGAATGGGCCCACATGGCGCCCTGCTGGCCTACTCAGGCCCATGTGTAAGCCCCATCCTGGAGTAGGGTTAATGGTGTGCTTATTCTGGTTGTACTTAACTCCGATGTAATGACCTGTAATGACCCCCAAGGGGGGAATATTCTTGGGAAGACGTAGGTAACTAGGGGCATAATCATACTTAGAAGGGCATGCCCACCCACCTGGTTACCTATAAATACACCTGCACTGTACATTGATGGGACATGCTTAATAATACATTGCTGCTTCCTACTCGTTGTATTGTTGTGCACCAGTGCATTCCTACTTCCCGTTGCTTGGGCCCACTCGACTACGCACACAAATCACCCACTTGGTTCCAACATTGAGCTTTGGGACCTTTAGCACACAAATCACCTTCACCCTAAAGATAAGCTTTCCTCTCAGGTCGAGGTAAGCTTTAATACACAAATTCTCCCCTTTGACATCAAACACCCAAACATAGGATGATGTCAAGGGACAACAGGGTATGAAGTAGGGAAAATGAAACACACTAACATTACTCCCCCTTACACATTAGACATATGCAACACAAGCATTGGAGGAAATTAAGGTACAAATACTCAAAAAAGTCAATAACTCCTTTTGTACCTTTACCATGTGATGGTGTCTTTTCCATCTAAGTCAGCAGAGTTTCCTATGTCATTAATTAAAGATTTCCACCTTGACAGCTTTATCTCTAGGGAGCTCCTCCACGCTTGTGCCTGATCCTTTATCTTGTTACTAAGACATCAGACTTATTAGAACAAGTTATAGCATAAATGGCACAAGAGAAACCTCTATTCTAGTGATCACCAAAAGACATCAATTGGAACAAACTACTAAGGTTATCAATTGAAAGATTATCACTATACATGTGAAACACTAAAATGGCTCCATGATTTAAAAAACATCAAGGATCATTAACTATCATGGAGAAAACAACAGAGAGCACGAGCAATTTTAAAATATGTAGTTACTTACAACTTTAGATACCAATTACACGACTTCCAAAGGTACCCAAGTCCTGAATGCTCCATATCTTGCTCATCTTCCCTTTTTCACCTTGAGACTACATAGGATCACTCAAGAAACAGTTAGTCTCAAAATACACAAGTTATGTGTGCTCCTCCTAAAGGTGTGCATTAAGTCTTTGAATGACTTGTACTCTGCACATTCTAGCATCCTCAGGACTAGATGGGATCACAACATTCCTTAGTTTAGGCATAGTATATCAATTGCATCACAAAAAGATACCAATTGAAAAACAACATTATTCAACCTATGCCTAGTGGAAACAAAACATGCATCAAGAGATATAACACTTTAAAAGCAACCTAGGCACACTACACACATGATGATCATTGCAACACATATACCAATTTAAAAAGGCAAGATCATATATAAAGCACAATATTTAAGCACACCATGATTAAGAAGAAATTTTCTTAGGTACACCAAATGAAAGGAAACAACATATAAAAGAATAAAGCACCTAAGCCAAGATACTGCCACTTGAAAGGCAAGAAAACAACTATGACCACAATCAATGGAACTTCAAGATTTTCAATGGATTACATAGTTCCCTACTCCATACCTTTGCATTTTACCTGAATACCATGAGATCCACTCTTTTAGGTAGTGTGGAGTGGGAGCACCTGTTGTCACAATTTGAGGGCTCCTTTTGCTCATGCACCTCCTTCCTTAAAATTACCTCGACATAGCTCAAAGGGGATGCATTAGAGACACAACATGGATTTCTTGTTTTGGTATGCACAAGTACCAAGACAAAGAATTCATGTGAACATGGACTAAAGAAAACTATCATGCTTGCACGTAGGTTAATATCAATTGATGCATAATCATCAAAACAACACTTCATGATTTACACAAAAAGATACAGGTTTAGCCATATACAGCAAGAGAGCTAATCATGACAGATAGATATATCAAATGAAAACCTAACAATTTGAAAGATTCAAGGGATATAAACTATAAAGCACACAACCATGATCAAGCAAGCATGATTATTATATTGAAAAACATGGATTGCAACAACATCAAATGAATGACATTATACAACAAGCAAACTTAAATGTATAATTACTCTAAGGATAGGTCAAGCAAGACAAGCCAACTAAGAGCAATACCAATTGAAAATAATGCACTTAAGATACAAGGTTACTGTCCTTTGGAGGGCAAGTTACAGATTCTCATCAAAGTCCTTTTTGCTTGATTCACCAATAATGATTAATGATCTCTACAACTTATTTAACTCGAGATGAACATGGGATTAGTATTGCAAATAATTCAACCTTGGGTCAATAAATAGACAATAAAATTGATAGCTTAAGCATAGAGTTTGAATAAACCATCTTAAGCTCTTCCAAGGTCTCTAGTCTATCTCGGGGCACCTGCATGGTCTAGGTGGCATAGTTTGGTACCTATCTCGAGATAGGTCCATAAACGAGCCCTCGGTGCCCAAAATAGCATTTGTGCTAGTTCTAGGTGATCTTAACATGGGTCTAGCACAAGCATATGATTTGGGTCTCCTAAGCGAATAAGAATGAGATGAATTTATTTGTTTAGAAACCTTACCCTTCTACATACCTTTTGTATATGACCTTGCTCACCACACTTGTAGCAGAAGCATCGCTCAACTTGGTATGATGCTTGCTGTTCATCCTTGTGAGGGTCATTATGGGGAAAGCATGTCTTTGATTCTTCATGAGTAGGCATGAAGTGATCACATGGTCCTTATTGTTGCATCCAAAGCATCTTCTCATCCTTTCATCCTTATCTTTATGTGGACAAGACACAATGAAGTGGCCTGGTTCCTTGCACTTAAAGCGTTTCCTTTTTCATCTTCCCTTTTTCTCTTGGAGGACATAGAGAGATGATTAGTGCAACTTCTCATCCTGCAGCTTGATGCTCAATCAAAGATTGGCTTTCTTTTGAGCAACAGGGGTTAGCATAGCACATGGTGATATATTGTCTAAATGCACACGTGCACAAGAATGAGGTTCACATGAATTTAAACTCGCAATTACAACCTCATGAGCAACATCAAGCATGATATGTCTTTCCAAACGATTATCATGAGAATAAGACAACATATCATATTTTTCACTAAGAGCAAGTTTCTCAAGATTTAGCAATTCTACTTGACTCTCAAGCATGGCATTTTCAAATTTAAGTTTAGAAACACAAGATAAAGCATCATAATTATTTCTTTGCTCAATTAAAACTGAATCATACCGTTGGACCAAATCATCATGAGAGCACCTTAGCTCCTCATATTATTTGGTCATCTTTACTAGGTTGTTGTTGGTTTTGATGAGTGTCTTCTCTAGCCTGAGAAGATTTTTGCCTTGTTCTTTATTTCTTCTCAACAATTTCATCAAGAGCATCTTGTCTTCTTTGCTGAGATTGGTGTAGAACTAGCGAATTTCTTCCTCACCCAAATCATTGGTATCTTTTTCCCTATCATCATTATTAATGGAAGCAATACAGAAAAATGTACCTAGTGATGATGTATATTCATCGTTGCTATCATCATGTTCCTCCTCATCGTCGCTTTTGTCTCCACTATCATCGTTAGTAACAAGACATTTATAACTAGTGAGAGATGAACCTGTCGGTGAGGTGGATTCATCGCTTGGTGTCCATCGTTCTTGTTCTTCTCCCTTGGACAAGTTAGTACCACGAGCAATAGAGGGAGCAGAAGCGGTGCATATGGACTTAAAAAATTTCAACTTAATTCTAGTCCATAGATCATAAGCATCAACAAATAAATCACTATCACTACTCATGATGGCAAAATAAGCAACTTTAGGAAGAGAGTCAACTAAGATGTTGCAAGCATGGTGATTGAGAGATAAACATCTTAGTTCAACCTTAGAAAGATTTTTACTAATATTGGAGGGAAAAATACTTCTACTAAAAATCTATCTTAAATCAGGACCAATATGCATGAAAGCATTATAAGTAGAGACAGACCAAGATTTGTAATTAGAACCATCGCATAAAAGAAGTTCTAGAGTTACCTCTTGTGAAGACATCATCATCTCCGAACGGCTAAGCCCACACTGGAGTGGCCTAGCTCTAATACCAATTAAAAGTTCCCTTTGTCCGAGAATAGGATCTGGATGTTGCCTAGAGGGGGTGAATATGCGAATAAAAAATAACACTTAAAACTGGAAATTCTTACTCTACTCGAAGACTAGATCGCAGTGGAGTGAAAGACCCTTTGAGTAGGTCGCAGCGAATTGAAGTTTCTATCTCAAAATACCCTGCACTTCAAAAACAACTTGTACCACAAATAAGTATTGAAGTGCAAGTATAAAAAACAATTAAGACAGAGAGACAATACACAACATAGAGCAGAGCACACAGACACAGGGATTTATCCCAAGGTTCGGCCAAGCCTGAAATGCTTGTTGTTGGAACTTGCTCTCAACTGCAAGGGGGATCCAACACGGGTGAACGGTGATGACAACAGGGCACTCGCGTGTGATGGCAAAAGCTCTGTTCATCTGGCCTCTCACGGGCACTGTACAGGGGTATTTATAGGTACCTGAGCGCACAGCACCTTGGAACTAAGGACGCATGTGCCCTCAGGCACCTAGGTTATCCCAAGAATATTCCCATAAAGCGGGGTTACAGACCGTAATTACAGGAATACTTTTACAACATAGGCCCGTAACACAGGGCGGCCAAGCGGGGCCCGTTACGACAGGCCGGATTGCACGTGGGCCTCCGAGCTGGACGAGGCCGCGCCGTGGGATGCCCTTCGTCGCCAGTCTTCGCCTGGAACGGAAGGAGCAAAGGGTGTCCCCGCCTGTTTTGTTTCTGTCAGTTCGGCTGCTGCAGCGAAGGCTTCGAGCGAAGGGTGGCGCCTTTGCCTTCGCCCCAACATTTGCCCTCCGAGGGACCAGTTCGACAAAGTCACCTGGTGCCGAAGACGTCGTTAGATGGCGGAGACGCTGCCCTCGCTCGAAGTGGTTCCGCGGGGGTTTTTGAAGTGACCGTTGATTGACGGCGTACTGTTGGATTGCGGGTTTCCCGAAGCGCCGCGTCCTGTCTATAAAAGGGGGCGGGGGCGGCGCTTTTTGAAATTCACTTTCCGCGCTCCGCGAAAAAACCCTAGCCGCCCTTTCCGCCGACTTGCTGCTCGTCTGCCCGCCGCGGTCTTGTTCGCCGGAGATCTGGCTCGAGTGAAGCAGACCGCCCGCCGCCGCCGACGGTACGTTGCGATGCCGTCCTCGTCTTCTTCCGCTGCCGCTACGCCGCCGGCCGTTCCCTCGCCGTCGGCCGCCGCCTCGTCTGAGGATACGCCGAGTAGCTTAATGGTGGAGGAGTTGCACGCCGGCGACTCTGTTGATTTCGGCGTGTCGCGGATCTCGTCGGCCCGCGTGCAAGATATGCAGCGGTTGGGTTACTTCGGCAGCGGAGTTGGTCGGGTCCCGGGGGCGGAGGAAATCCCCGAGCCAGAGGGCGAGTTGGTCGTTTTCGAGGCATTCTTCGCCGCCGGGCTCCGCCTGCCTGCGCACCGGTTTGTTGGCGAAGTCCTGCGCAGGTTCAACGTTCAAATACATCAGCTGACACCGAATGCCATAGTGGCACTGTCGAAGTATGTCTGGGCGACGACTTCGTACGGCGGACAGCCGTCGGTGGAAGTTTTTGCGAAGTATTATTGTTTGCATTGGCAGAAGAGGGTGATTGGAGGCGAAGTCGCTCAGTTTGGATCCTGCACATTCACGCCGAAGACCGGCAAAACCACGATGCAGGTGGTCGAGTTGGTTCCTTGCGCCCGCAACAAGTGGGGCAACTGGAACGAATTTTGGTTTTACGTCACCGAGGGTACAGTCGAAGGCCATGAGGGACTCCCCGTGTCCGCGATGTGTTCTCATTTTTACTCAGCGTATCCGCCCTTTGAAGTGGCAGAGGAGGATGAGGACGAAGGGGCTCTTCGGTGCGCCGCCGGTTTGAGCAGTGGGCGCGACTTGGTTGAAGAGTTTGTGGCGTATGGGGTGTGGCCATTGGCGCGTGGCTGGGCGTTGGGCGAAGTATGCCCTCGCCAGATGCCTTTTCATGGTGGAAGGGTGGTGCGGAGTCCCGCCTTCGCCCTGAATCTGCGAAGTCACGATCCGGCCGCCGTTGTGCGTGAGGCAGAGGATGGGGCGGTGCGGCTTGTTGGACGCTACGTGGCGAGGACAGAGGGTCAGCGCAGCTGGGATATCCGTGGGTCGAATGACCGCTTGAACAGGGTGTTTGAATTAAATCAATTGCCGTATGATGGCTACCCTGGTCAAGACGATGTGGACCGCCGTGGGAAGAGACCGGCGGTCGCCCCGTCCTCTAAAAAGAGAAAATTAGGTACTGCTATGGGAGGACTTGGGGTTTCTGATCGTTTTGCTAGAGAGTTGACGAAGACGTGCGCGGCCCCGGGGGAAAGGATGTCTTCGCCCGAGCTCCGGGAGTCTTCGGCTCGGATGCTGAGGGTTACCGGGGGTTGCTGGCCTAGGAATGTTCCTGTCCCCCGCGCGGCCGGCGAGGACTTTTTTACATCTCGTATGGTTCGTGAATGGAGGGTTTTTCCTTACGGGCGGAATGTTGCTGCTGTTGTGTCAGCAGTGATGGACAAGGATCGCCAGGGAGCTGCACAAAAGCGCCCGGCGGCGATCAGGCTCGTTGAAGCCAGGCCGAAAAGGCAGCGGGGGACGGCGAAGGCTGCGGCGTCCGGCGGAGGCCGGCCGCCGCAGGCGGCGAAGTCAAGCGTCCCTGCATCTAGCAAGGTGCCGGAGGCAACGGCAGGCGCCGAAGGCTCGAAGTCGGCGAAGGCGGCGCCGCCGACTGGCGGAGTGGCGGAGGTCGCGAGGGCGGCTCGAGCGTTGCCGTTGGCGGGCAAACGCGTCGCCGACTTCGCCACCGATATTAGCGTGGACGACTATCTCGGTGGTAAGTCTCTCTCTTTTTTTTTAATCGATTCATCGGTACGCTGCAGGGTTGGGCGAAGGCCAACTTGCTGTGGTTGCGCCTGGCGCGGCGGCCACGACGGCCGCCGCAGCGCCGAAGGCGAAGGGCGGGGTTCTGAGTGCCGGTGGCGAGGCGTCGGCCCTCGCGGTTGTCATGGATGAGGCTGGCGCTGCGTCCCGCCGGCTGGCGGAGGCGACGGAGGCGCTACGTCAGGTCTGCTGAGTTGGATCTCGTCCCCCTCCCCCTCTTTTTTTTTACACCGCAGTCTTGTGATTGTTCTGCAGGTGGCTGACTTCGCTAGCCGCACTGCGTCGGGGGCCCTCACGGTAGCCGTGGCTGCCGAAGTCGAAAGGCTTCGGACGCAACACGCTGACGCCGTCCGCGAAAAATCGGCCGCCGACAGCAAGTGCCGCAAGCTAGCGGAGAAGGTGGCCACACTGGAGGACGAGAAGGCCGCCCTCCGTCGCCAGCTGGCGGGGGAAAGGAGGGAGGCCAATGAAGCCCTTATCAAGGCGCAGGCTGCGCAGGCGGAGGCCAACCTGGCACGGGCGGAGGGCAACCTTGCCAGGGAGCGCGCCGAGCAGCTGCAGGAGCGGCTCACCGCCCTGGAGAGCCACGTGATGGGGGCCGAGGCCGCGGCACGAGCGGAGGCAGAGCGGACACGCCAGCTGCTCGTGGATACATACCGTGGCCTGGGCGCAGGTACCGGTGAATTCGAAGTGCCGGACCGAGAGCCCGGACTTCGGTGCCTGGAGTGGGTGCAGGAGGAGTTGCAGGCGCTCCCCACCGTCGTGGAGGGTTTTATGGCGTATGCCTCCCTGGTCACCTGCGAGGGGGCGATGAACGCGCTCTCCCGCGAAGGGTGCCGGCACTACGAGGTCTTCGACCAAATCGAAGAGGACTTTGGGCGAGATATCTTCAAGGTCGAGGACCCCATAGTGAAGGATTCTGCCGGGGCTATCTTCGACCGGCTGTGGGGTACATACGGGAGCGATGTGGTCAGGGAGCGCGCCGCGACGACGAGGGCTCAGGTAACGTTTACGCTTGTTTGGTATTTGTTGGACGTGGGCTGTGTGCGTGTTTGATGAATTTTGTGTGTTTTGGCTTAGGCGTTGCGTGGCGAGAGGGTCGACGACTTCGGGGCGCTGAACAGCGTGGTGGCTGACCCGGAGTCGGCCCCGGCGGAGGCTGTGTCCGAGGTCGCCCTGGCGCCGACCCCGGCCGCATCCGCTGCGGCCGGCGAAGGCCTGCCCCCAGAAGTCGTCGAAGGCGCGCCTGATGCGTCTGCAGCTGCCGCGCCGAGTGCTGAGGATGTCGCAGCAGTAGCGGTGGAGATAACAACGGAGGCAGCGGCAGAGCCAACAGCGGAGGCACCCGCAACGTCAGGGCCGACGCAGGTGGCGTAGCAGGTGTAGAGGGTTGGGGAAGTTTGTACATGTTACTGAATTTTGGTTGCTGCGCAGGTTCAAGATTTTGGGCCTGCGCACGCAACCGCTACTTCTAAATTTTTGGCGGCTACGACCGCGGAAGATGGTAATGACTGTGGTGGTTCCTCATCTGGGTTTTTTGACTGTGCTGACTCTGAGAGCTCGATTGAGTGGACAGAGTCGTCGGAGGACTTGGACTACTTCGCGGCCTTGGATGTGGCTGCGACGGAGGCCTCGCCGCACGCCACGGATGCAGGAGATGTGCGAGGTCCTTGCACCGGGCGACGGCGGCGAAGGGCAGTTGCGAAACGTATGGTTAGTGGGGTGGAGGGGCCCCGGCTTGGCGTAAGTGGGGCTGGTCGGCAGGAACTGTTATCTTTGCCGACCGCCGAGGGTGTAGGTGAAGGGGAACTGCGAAGTCTTTTTGCGGGTGAGGAGCTCAGGATAATGTTATTTAATTATAGGGAGATGGGAATTATTCCTAAGGTTGAGCCGATGTAGAGTGTGGTGCCCTCGCTTGTATATGTAGAGGCTTGTATGATGAAGTTGTGTGCCCTCGCGTGCGTGTGCGTGTGCGAAGGCGTTGTGTACTTTGTCTGGTTTGTTTTGTTGTGCTGTGTTGGCGTGATTATAGTTGGTCTTGGCGTGGACGGCTTGATGTTGTCGTTTCAGCCTTTTGTTGAGCTAGTCCGGTCTTCTGCACAGATAGTCTTCGGTTTTTTTTCGCGCTTGTTGTGCTAATCTAACTGCGCCCTTAGGCGACTTCTGCGCGGATAGTCTTCGCGGTAGACTTATTTTTTTTCCGCACTTGTGCTAATCCGGCTGCACCCTTAGGCGACTTTTGCGCGGATTGTCTTCGCGATAGACTTATATTTTTTTTTCCGCACTTGTTGTGCTAATCCGGCTGCACCCTTAGGCGACTTTTGCGCGGATTGTCTTCGCGATAGACTTATATTTTTTTCCGCACTTGTTGTGCTAATCCGGCTGCACCCTTAGGCGACTTTTGCGCGGATAGTCTTCGCGATAGACTTATATTTTTTTTTCCGCACTTGTTGTGCTAATCCGGCTGCACCCTTAGGCGACTTTTGCGCGGATAGTCTTCGCGATAGACTTATATTTTTTTCCGCACTTGTTGTGCTAATCCGGCTGCACCCTTAGGCGACTTTTGCGCGGATTGGTCGCACGCGAGGGTAGCTAGCGCTTAGCCTCGCGGTGACCTCGTGGTGGTCGAATGTCGAAGACTGTCATCGCGGTCTTTTTCGACGCATGTCTTTGCGGGGGATTTTTCACGCATATATTACATGGCTCCGCCTCGTTAAAAACCTCACCCCCCGGGAGGAAAAGAGTGCGGGCCGCTGCAAGATTGTTTTTGCAAATTACAAGGGCGAAGACAGCCCTGAGGAGTCAAACAAAAAATTTGCGGAGGTTGTCGATGTTCCAGGAGTGCTCCAGGTCCTCGCCGTTTGGCGTTGTGAGCCTGTAAGCGCTGGGGGAAGCTTTTGTCTTGACGATGAAAGGGCCCTCCCACCTGGGCTCCAGCTTGCCCTTGGACTCCGTCCGAGCTGTCCGAATGAGTACGAGGTCCCCCTCGCTGAACTCCCTCGGGGTGACTGAATGGTCGCGCCATGCTTTGGTCTGGGCTTGATACTTGTTCAGGGCCTGTAGGGCGAAGACACGGTCTCCGTCGATGAGATCCTTTGAAGTTGGCTCGTCCACATCTGGGACGGCTGACGGAACTGTTCGCGGGGACCCGTGCTTTATTTCTTGCGGGGACATGGCCTCCGATCAGTATAGAAGACGGAAGGGAGTGAACCCGGTCGCCCTGCACTCAGTCGTGTTTAGTGCCCAGATTGCCTCAGGTAAGAAATCGGTCCATCTGCCCTTTTTTTCATCAAGGAGCATTTTTTTGATAGCTGTGAAGATTTTCCCGTTGGCGCGCTCCACGACCCCGTTGGACTGCGGATGATAGACTGAGGCGAAGGCAAGCTTGGTGCCAATGGAGAAACAAAAATCCTTGAAGTCCTGGTTATCAAACTGCTTGCCGTTGTCGACTGTTAATTCGGACGGTACTCCGAAGCGGCAAACGATGTTCTGCCAGAAGAATTTTTGGGCAGTCTTTGATGTTATTGTAGAGACAGCCCGTGCCTCGATCCATTTAGTGAAGTATTCGACCGCGACGAAGGCGAACTTAAGGTTCCCCTGAGCGGTGGGCAGGGGTCCGACGATGTCGAGACCCCAGCGCTGGAGAGGCCATGTATGGGCGATCAGCTTTGTATACTGCGAAGGGCCGCCTGACTGAGGGGAAAACTTCTGGCAGGCTTCGCAGGATCGAGTGACCCGATTTGCGGCGCAGATCATTGCGGGCCAGTAAAAACCCTGGCGGATCACTTTAGCAGCTAGGGCCCTTGGCCCCGCGTGTGAGCCGCACGTGCCACTGTGGACCTCACGTAGAATCTGCATGCCTTCGGCCTCGGTGACACACTTAAGCATTGGCTGACTGACCCCTTTTTTGTAGAGTTGGCCTTCAATCAGAGCGAAGTCTCGGCTTCGATGTCTGAGACGCTTGGCCTCACTGATGTCGGCTGGATGATAATACCCCTGCAGGAACAGGGTTATGGGTGCTCGCCAGTCCTCGGTCATGATGAGGTTGACTGTACGGTGGCCCTCGCTGTCATTGGTTATTTGGAGCCCTTCGGGGCTCCGGACTGCTGGCGTGCCGATGACATGGAAGAACACGTCGGAGGGCAGAGTTTCGCCCCTGGCCGCGGCCTTGGCCAATGCGTCGGCCTCCTCATTCTTGGCCCGGTCCACATGCTGCACGGTGAACCCCTTGAACTGCCTCTCGAGACTTCGGATGGCCGCGAGGTACTGCATGAGTGCGGGGTCCTTGGCTGCATAGTCTTTCTCGACCTGGCCGGCAACTACCTTGGAGTCTGTTTTGATGATGCAAGTGGTGACACCGAGGGCCCTTAGCTTGCGGAGGCCGAGGATGACTGCTTCATATTCTGCTATATTATTTGTGCATCTGTCGGATTCCAGATTGAAGCTGAGTCGTGCTGCATATCTGTGCTTGACCCCGACTGGTGAGGTTATGATTGCAGCGACGCCTGCCCCCGCATGGCACCATGCGCCGTCGCAATGGATCGTCCAAGTCTTCTCTGCGGACGGATCCGGCTGTGTAGTTGGCCCAGTCCAGTCGACGACGAAGTCTGCCAGGACTTGAGACTTGATAGCTGTCCTGGGCTCGAAGCAGATGTGGTAGCCGGAGAGTTCGGCCGCCCACTTGGCAATCCTTACCGACGCCTCCGGGTTTCTGAATAATTCGCCGAGCCCCCTGTTTGAGGTGACTCGGACCTTGAATGCTTCGAAGTAATGGCGCAGTTTGCGCGACGACATGACGACTGCGTAGGCAATCTTCTCCAGCTCTGTCATGTTACACTTGGACGGTGTCAGCACTTCAGAGACATAATACACGGGGCACTGCCGAACCAGGCCCTCGACAGTCTGCTCCTGCACTAGGGCCGCGCTGACCGCATGTGGCGAGGCCGCGACGTAGTGCAGCAAGGGGAGCGAGGGGTCGGGGCTGGTAAGGACGACCAACTCTGTCAGGTACTGCTTTAATGAGGCGAAGGCCGCCGCCTGCTCTGGTCCCCAAGCGAAGTCTTTTGCGCCGCGGAGTGTCTTGAGGAAGGGGAGACTTCGCTCGGCGGACCTGGATATGAATCTGTTGAGAGCGGCCAATCTGCCTGTCAGGCGCTGGACGTCCCTGACGGACTGCGGAGGCGTCATGTCCAAGATAGCCTGAATCTTGGTTGGGTTGGCCTCGATGCCGCGGTGTGATACCAGATAGCCCAATATTTTGCCCTGGCGAACACCGAAGACACACTTTTCCGGGTTTAGGCGGAGTTGTGCGTCCCGCATATTCGCGAATGTTTCGGCGAGGTCGGCGAGGTGGTCGTCCTTGCTCTTGCTGGCGACGACAATGTCGTCTACATATGTGAATATGTTCCTGCCAACCTGCCCCTCGAGCACTGTTTTAGTGAGCCTGGAGAAGGTGGACCCGGCATTCTTGAGTCCCTCCGGCATTCTGATGAAGCAATATGTGCCGAAGGGTGTTATGAAGCTGGTGCTAGCCTTGTCTTCTTCCTTCATGTATATCTGGTGGTAACCGGAGAAGCAATCGAGGAGGGACATGACCTCGCATCCGGCCGCGCTATTGACTATTTTGTCGATCCGTGGCAACGGGAAATTGTCCTTTGGGCAGGCTTTATTGAGGCTGGTGAAGTCGATGCACATTCGCCACTTCCCGCTCTTTTTCTGCACCATTACAACATTAGAGAGCCATGTGGGGTAAGCCACCGGCTCGATGAATTTGGCCTCCAGGAGGCGGTGCACCTCTGCCTTGGCGGCCTCCGTCTTTTCGTCGGACATCTTGCGAAGCCGCTGCTTTTTTGGCCGTACCGAAGGGTCGATTCCCAGACTATGCTCAATTATTGAACGGCTGACCCCGACCAGATCGAGGGCCGACTAGGCGAAGACATCTTTGTTCTTGGACAGGCAGCAGAGGAGCTTTTCTTCTTCATGCGAAGTAAGGTCTTCGCTGATAGTGACTGTCTGCCTGGGCGTGGCCTGGTCGAGGGGGACAGTTTTGGTGCCGTCGTGGCTCTGCAGCTGCGCCTTGTCATGTTGCTTATTGGTTGGGCTGGCAGGCGCGGGGGCTTCGCGTTGGGCCGTGAGGCAGTGTACGTTTCTTTGACCGGGCACGAAGTCCCGCTCTATGTTACGCGCAGTCTGTTGATTGCCGAAGACTGTGATAACGCCTAACGGACCTAGTATCTTCATACATAGATACAGTCCGTGAATGGCTGCTTCGAACTTATTAATGGAGCCCCGGCCCATGATGGCATTGTAAGGGTACACCATATCCACAATGTCAAAGGTTATTTGCTCGCTTCGGGCATTGGGTGCTACACCGAAGGAGAGAGGCAGCTCTATTTTGCCGACGGGGAAGGTGCCTTTGCCGCCGAAGCCATACAACGGGTTGTCCGAAGGCTTAAGCAGGCTGTGGCTTATGCCCATGCGATCGAAGGTGTGGAGGAAGATGATGTCCGCCTGGCTGCCGTTGTCGACGAGGACCTTGTGCAGGTCCCAGCCTGCCACGCTGCAATTGATGACCATGGCATCGCAATGGGGGGCGCTGCGCAAGTCGACGTCCCGTGCGTCGAAGGTTAGCGGTATATGGGACCACTTTGTCTGCACAACTGGGCCCGTGACGGCGACATGGTTGATGCTGCTGTAGTGGTCCCGCTTCTGCCGCTTGGTGTCGAAGTCGGTGCTGGACCCCCCAGTTATCATGTGGATGACTCCGCGATATGGTTGATCGGCGAAGTCTTCCTGCTTTGGGGCATGAGGGATATTTTGGTGGTGTTGGTGTGGTGGTGGGGGTGGAGGAGGTACGATTTGTACTTCCTGATGGTGTTGGTAAGCGTGGTGCGGTGGATGCGGGGCAGGAGCGTGGATATATGGTGGAGGGGGCTGCTGGTAATTGTGCGCGACAATTCTGGGATTGTCGGCTGGCTGCGCTCGTGCCATTCTGTCTCTGGTAGCCTTTGTTTCGGGGCAGTCTTTGGTTGGGTGGGCGCAGTCTTCGCCATGGAAAAGGCAGTAGAATCGGCGCGGCTGCTGCGCACGCCCTCGGCCCCTGCCACGAGTGCCGTTTCCGCGGCCCTGGGGGGGATAGTCCTGGCGACGAGGGGGGTCGGCAGCGGGATGCTGGTTGGCGATGTTGTGCACCTGCTGCTGACCGCGGCCGCCGTCGCGACCGGAGTCTGGCTGCGGAGTCCTTGTCCACGTGCGGCTGGACTGTGGAGCATCTTTTGGCTTCCGCTGGGACTCAATCTTGCGCTGGTGGAGGTCTTCGGATCTGGCGTACTTTTCAAACAACTGATATAACTCTTGGAGGTTCTTTGGCGGATCTCTGATGCAGTGGCTGTAAAGTACGCCGGCGCGAATACCACTGATAGCATAGTGGATGGCAACCTGGTCGTCGACTGAGGGTAGCTGGGACTTGAGTGTCAGGAATTTGCGGTAATATTCCCTCAGGGTCTCCTTCTCTAGCTGCTTGCAGAGCGAGAGCTCGGCCAGGGCGTCGGTGTCTGGGCGGTACCCTTGGAAGTTGAGCAGGAACTTGTCCCGGAGACTTCTCCAGGAATCGATGGACAGCGGAGGCAACCTGGTGAACCAGGTGAGTGCGGGGCCCTCGAGGGCGATGATGAAAGACTTCGCCATTGTGGCGTCGTCCCCCCCAGACGATGCGACGGCGACCTGGTAACTCATTATGTATTGAGCCGGGTCGGTGCTGCCGTTGTACTTGGGGTAGGTCCCTGCGCGGAAGTTAGCTGGCCACGGCGTTACTTGCAGGTGAGGCGCCAGGGGACTTCGCTCATCGAGATAGTTGACCCCCTGGAATGGCGCGGCGTGCGGGAAGGTGTGGTCGCGTTGAGGGAACCGCGGGTCCTCTGGCTGCGCGCGGTGTTGCAGGGGTGGTTCATGCTGCAGGCCGGGGTGGCCTTCGCGCGTGTCGCCGTCGAGTGCGCGCTGCTGGAGGGGTGACTCGTGCTGCAGGCCGAGGTGGCCTTCGCGCTGCATCAGCGCAATCTCCCGCTCGAGTTCCTGGGCCTTGTGCTCTTCGTCGCGTATCATTTGCCGCACTTTGGCTAGTGCGGACACGCGTTGGCGCTTGGCCTCCAGTATCTCCTTCTGCCTCTGGAGATTGCGGGTCTTGAGGCGCAGGGCGCGCAGCTGTAGCTGCTCTTCTGCCGAGACGCCGAGGACCTCTCCGTCCTCGGCGAGGTCCGCGGCTTCTGGTGGTGCGAAGCCTGAGGGTGGCTGCGGTTGTCCCTCAGGGTCGCAGGTGCGGAGGGTGTCGTCTTCAGTGGCCTCTTGGTGGGTGGATTGGGTGAGGGCGAGGGCCTTGCCCTTTCTTGCGGCGAGCAGTGCTGCCTTCGCAGCCTCGTCAGCCTTCGGGTTAGCTCTCTTGGGTGCCATCGCGGGTGGTTTTTCTCGTAGCACGAACAGTGGGCGCCAAATGTTGGAACTTGCTCTCAACTGCAAGGGGGATCCAACACGGGTGAACGGTGATGACAACAGGGCACTCGCGTGTGATGGCAAAAGCTCTGTTCATCTGGCCTCTCACGGGCACTGTACAGGGGTATTTATAGGTACCTGAGCGCACAGCACCTTGGAACTAAGGACGCATGTGCCCTCAGGCACCTAGGTTATCCCAAGAATATTCCCATAAAGCGGGGTTACAGACCGTAATTACAGGAATACTTTTACAACATAGGCCCGTAACACAGGGCGGCCAAGCGGGGCCCGTTACGACGGGCCGGATTGCACGTGGGCCTCCGAGCTGGACGAGGCCGCGCCGTGGGATGCCCTTCGTCGCCAGTCTTCGCCTGGAATGGAAGGAGCGAAGGGTGTCCCCGCCTGTTTTGTTTCTGTCAGTTCGGCTGCTGCAGCGAAGGCTTCGAGCGAAGGGTGGCGCCTTTGCCTTCGCCCCAACACTTGTCTAGTCCTTGTTGGAGTTATCCACACCTTGGATTGGATTCTATTCAACTCCTTCCTCCATTTGCTTAGATCTATCAGTGCGACAGATAGAGCCTTCCACTATGTTGATGTTGGTTACAACGATGTCGTGGCTGCTTACAATCTTCTCGACAGCACTCCGGCAGAGTAACAATGCGCTCAAGATCTTGCTCTAGCTCTCAGCAGCACTTCCCCTCTCTCTAAAGGCTTATAACTTTGCCTCTACACAAACTAGAGAGATACACAAGAGAGGGAGAGAAGAATTTGATCACTTGGTGTATGAACTTGTTTGCTACACATGTACACTTGTTGGAGGTGCCTAGGGGTCCCTTTTATAGTCCCATGGGGCCTAGGAGCCGTTGGAGCTTCATTTGAAAGCTCTCAGCCTTCCCTGTCTGCGGATGCATCGGATTGTATGGTGCACCACCGGACAGCGCATAGTAATGGTCGCCTGCAGATCTGATTGGCAGTTTCATTCTCTAAAAGGGCTAACTGTTGGTGCACCGGACAAGTTACTATTCACCATCCTATGTGCACCGGACATGTTACTATTCACCGTCCTGTGTGCACCGAACAGGTTACTATTCATTGTCCTGTGCGTCAGCCAACATCACACTAAGTGCTTGTCCTCCATTATTTCTCCATTGGACTTGAACGTTTGGGAGGATTTTCCTGAGACTTAGACAAACACAATTAGAGTATAATCCAATTGACTTAGTCCCATAAAGTTACCTCTTTCCCATTCTTCTCCTAGCTTTTCTGTTTCTCCTCAAACAGAGCTTAGAATGGCACTTTCTCTACAAAAAGAGTTAGAGAGCAAACCAAAGTACCAAACATGTATTAAAAGGTGTATGCAACATAGTTGAACACTCAAACCTTACATAATTAACCTCTTCATCGTTTTACCCATTTTGGCCTGTTAGAGGTCGATGTTGGACTCTAAACCATTGATCTAGATTGACATATATCATCTCCAACACCCTGCAAAGGTCACATAGAACATATCCAAACATAGGAACAACCCAAACTAAAGGTCAAACTGAACTTAGCTCTTTTGGGCTGCTTCCAATTCTGGCTTTGACACTACTCCTTCTAGTGACCTTGTTCACTTCTTGAGCTTCATCTTAAGTCGTGATCCTTGATGCACCATATCTCTTCTCAACTCGATCAACCTTGACTTCACAAGTCTTCTTCTTCACCCCTGGCTTTGGGTTCCTCAGCCTCTTTGACCATCTCCCATGCACTAGGTACCTCAAAGCTCTTCTTGCCTCCATCCTTGGCTTGATCAGTTGTATCTGAGTTATGCACAACGGGTCTCACTCAAGCAATGTCCATCTTACTTGTGATGTCCATTATCCATAAACATTCCAGTCTTTGGACCATCACACTTGTTCACTTGTGTTGAACCCTATAAGCTTTGCACTGAGCACATGTTCAACACATAGCACACATGTTAGTCCTTTAATTGGGCTGTCATCCAAACCACCAAAACCCATAAGAGAGCTTTCAATGTGCCTCAACTACACTAGGAGAACTAGGCCCTATTAGGCCTAGGGCTCTATATCCATCATGCTCGAGGAGTGCACCTCTACCATGTTCGTTGCCCCAACCTTTTGGGTGCTCGAGACAGGAACTTCCTCTAGGTGTGTGATTCATGCTGTCGGGGACCATAATTAGGGGTACCCTCAAGACGCCTAATTCTCAGCTGGTAACCCCCATCAGCATAAAGCTGCAGAGGCCTGATGGGTTTGATTAAGTCAGGGATCAGTCCATACGAGCGACTCGATCACGCCACGCCCGAGCCTAGCCTCGGGCAAGGGCAGCCGACCCTGAGATGGTTCCGTCTCGCCCGAGGTCTCCTCTTTCACGGTAGACGCATCTCCGGCTCGCCCGAGGCCATGCCTTCGATAAGAAGTAACCCTGACTAAATCACCGCGCCGACCGACCAAATCACTGGGGCCTTTAACGCAAAAGGTAAGACTAACGGGTAGCCAGGCTTGGCCGAAAGCGCCAGAGGAAGCTCCGCCCGACCCAGGGCTCGGACTCGGGCTAAGGCCCCGGAAGACGGCGAACTCCGCTCCGCCCGACCCAGGGCTCGGACTCGGGCTAAGGCCCCGGAAGACGGCGAACTCCGCTCTGCCCGACCCAGGGCTCGGACTCGGGCTAAGGCCCCGGAAGACGGCGAACTCCGCTCCGCCCGACCCAGGGCTCGGACTCGGGCTAAGGCCCCAGAAGACGACGAACTCCGCTTCGCCCGACCCAGGGCTCGGACTCCACCCTGGCCTCTGCCGAACGACCTCCGCCTCGCCCGACCCAGGAGCTCAGGTTCGGCCTCGGCCATGCAGGACGGATTCGACCTCGGCCTCGGAGGAGCCTCCACGTCGTCCGACCTAGGACACGAGCCCGCCACGTCAACAGGAAGCATCATCATCACCCTACCCCAAGCCGACTCGGGCCGCAGAGAACAGGACCGACGTCCCATCTGGCTAGCTCCGCCAGATAGGCAATGATGGCGCCCCGCTGGACCATGACGACGGCGGCTCTCAGCTCCCTTACGAAAGCAGGGAGACGTCAGCAAGGGCCCAGCCACTTCGACAGCTGTCCCTCCGTCCGGCTCCATCGCTTCTCCGACCGCCACGACGCCACACTAGCTGGGTGCCAAGATCTCTCCGGCTGCCACCTTGGCATGTACTTAGGGCACTAGCTCTCCCCCGCTAGACACGTAGCACCTTGCTACACCCCCATTTGTACACCTGGATCCTCTCCTTACGCCTATAAAAGGAAGGACCAGGGCCTTCTTAGAGATGGTTGGCCTCGCGGGGACGAAGGGCAGGGGCAGGCGCTCTCTCGGGGCCGCTCGCTCCCCTCACCTCGCGCGGACGCTTGTAACCCCCTACTGCAAGCGCACCCGACCTGGGCGCGGGACGAACACGAAGGCCGCGGGAATTCTCCGACTCCCTCACGACCCGGCTCCGGCCGCCTCGCTCTCGCTCTCTCTCTCTCTCCCCCCTTCGCGCTCGCCCACGCGCTCGACCCATCTGGGCTGGGGCACGCGGCACACTCACTCGTCGGCTCGGGGACCCCCCGGTCTCGGAACGCCGACAGTTGGCGCGCCAGGTAGGGGCCTGCTGCGTGTTGACGAGTAGTTTCCCGTCAAGCTCCAGATGGGCAGTCTCCAACGACCTCTTCAACCCGGATCGGTGCTCTGTTTCGGGAGTCTCGAGTTCATGTCCTTCGACGGCAACTACGACATGATACTCCTTCCACCGCCGCGCGACAGCGACAATGGTGGCGGACAGCCCGCCCGCCGGCGGCGGAATCGACGACGTCTTTCCCGCGTGGGGGAAGGACAAATCTCGAGTTCACCCCTTCCTCTCCCTCGCCATCGGAGGAGGAGGCGGGGGAACCAAGGCCAAGCGGGAGGCCGCGCTCAGTCGACTGTCGAGCAAATCGACGTCCCCAACGCCCCAACGGAGGACGCGTCGGGCATCACCCACGCGTTTGGGGCAAAGGCGAGCGCCGTCCCCCCGCGACACGCCGATCCCGAGCAAGTGGACGACGCCAGCACGCTCACGGAGGGCCTGCAGGACGTCGCCCTCGCACCCAGGACGACAGCACGATCAGCCCCCGATGCGACTTCGTCGATCCTCGTCGACCAAAAGGTACGGGCTGATTCCCATCCTTTGTCATTTCGACTCGGCCTCAACCCGCCTAGCAACCTCGCTTTGGCGGGCGCTCACGTTGTGGCGAGTGCAACCTCTCTGGGGTTTCGTGTGCGGTCGCCTTGGGACCGATTGACGGGTGTCTCGACCTACGGACCCTCTGGGTCCGAGGAAGATGACAACCCCAGCATCTGCTGGGATTTCTCCGGATCTGGCAACCCTAGTGCCATGCGGGACTTCATGACCGCATGTGACTACTGCCTCTCCGACTGTTCCGACGGCAGCCGCAGCCTTGGCGACAAGGACTGCGGCCCGAGCCGCGAATGTTTCCACGTCGAGCTAGGGGATCCCTCCGGAGGCGGCTGTCTCGGCATGCCGGAGGATGGTGATCCCCCTAGGCCAGCGCCTCGCGCCGACATCCCGCGGGAGCTAGCTGTGGTCCCCGTTCCGGCGGGGGGTCACGACCCACAGCTCGAGAAAGTCCGCGGGGCGCAGGCCGGGCTCGATGGAGGAGCAGGAGCGCTCGAGGCAATCCGCCAGAACATCGGGCAGGTATGGGCGAGCCAGCCCCCGGCCGGAGGAATACGTCACCTGCCCCAAGGTCTCTAGCACCGCATCGCCAACGATGCCAGGGACAGACCGCCACCCGCATCCGGCGGAACCGGTCAGGACCTGGCCGCCGCAGCGATGCTCCTCCGCGCGATGCCGGAGTCATCAACCACCGAGGGTCGGCGAATCCAGGGAGAGCTCAAGCATCTCCTGGAAGGCGCTGCGGCCCGGCGGGCCGAGAGCTCTGCCTCCCGAAGGCAGGGATACCCCTCGGAACCTCGTGCCGCGACTTCCCGACTCACGCGGGAAGCCTCGGTCTTCACCGGACGCACGCGCAACACCGCGCCTGCGGCCCCGGGCCACCTCGGCGACGAGCACCCTCATCGCGACCGTCGGGCCTGCCTCGACGAGAGGGTGCGCCGAGGTTATCACCCCAGGCGCGGGGGACGTTACGACAGCGGGGAGGATCGGAGTCCCTCGCCCGAACCACCCGGTCCGCAGGTCTTCAGCCGAGCCATTCGGCGGGCGCCGTTTCCGCCCCGATTCCGACCCCCGACTACTATCACAAAGTACTCGGGGGAAACGAGACCGGAATTGTGGCTTGCGGACTATCGCCTGGCCTGTCAGCTGGGTGGGACGGACGACGACAACCTCATCATCCGCAACCTCCCCCTGTTCCTCTCCGACACCGCTCGCGCTTGGTTGGAACACCTGCCTCCGGGGCAGATTTCCAACTGGGAGGATCTGGTCCAGGCTTTCGCCGGCAACTTCCAGGGCACGTACGTGCGCCCCGGGAATTCCTGGGACCTCCGAAGCTGTCGGCAACAGCCGGGAGAGTCCCTTCGGGACTACATCCGGCGATTTTCGAAGCAGCGCACCGAGCTGCCCAACATCACCGACTCCGATGTCATCGGCGCGTTCCTCGCCGGCACCACCTGCCGTGACCTGGTGAGCAAGTTGGGTCGCAAGACCCCCACCAGGGCGAGCGAGCTGATGGACATCGCCACCAAGTTCGCCTCTGGTCAGGAGGCGGTTGAAGCCATCTTCCGAAAGGACAAGCAGCCCCAGGGCCGCCCGACGGAAGATGCCCCCGAGGCGTCTACTCCACTCGGCGCCAAGAAGAAAGGCAGGAGGAGGTCGCAAGCGAAACGCGACGCCCCCAGCACGGACCTTGTCGCCGCCGCCGAGTACAAGAACCCTCGGAAGCCCCCCGGAGGCGCCAACCTCTTCGACAAGGCACTAAAGGAGACGTGCCCCTACCATCAGGGGCCCGTCAAGCACACCCTCGAGGAGTGCGTCATGCTTCGGCGCCACTTCCACTGGGCCGGGCCACCCGCAGAGGGTGACAGGGCCCGCGACGACGGCAAGAAGGAAGATCACCAAGCAGGAGAGTTCCCCGAGGTCCGCGACTGCTTCATGATCTACGGAGGGCATGCGGCAAACGCCTCGGCTCGGCATCGTAAGCAGGAGCGTCGGGAGGTCTGCTCGGTGAAGGTGGCGGCGCCAGTCTACCTAGACTGGTCCGACAAGCCCATCACCTTCGACCGGGATGACCACCCCGACCACGTGCCGAGCCCAGGGAAGTACCCGCTCGTCGTCGATCCCGTCATCGGCGACGTCAGGCTCACCAAGGTCCTGATGGATGGAGGCAGCTGCCTCAACATCATCTACGCCGAGACCCTCGGGCTCCTGCGCGTCGACCTGTCATCCGTCCGAGCAGGCGCTGCGCCCTTCCACGGGATCACTCCCGGGAAGCGCGTCCAGCCCCTCGGACAGCTCGACCTTCCTGTCTGCTTCGGAACACCCTCCAACTTCCGAAGGGAGACTTTGACGTTCGAGGTGGTCGGGTTCCGAGGAACCTACCACGCAGTGTTGGGAAGGCCATGCTACGCGAAGTTCATGGCCATCCCCAACTACACCTACCTGAAGCTCAAGATGCCGGGCCCCAACGGGGTCATCACCGTCGGCCCCACGTACAAGCACGCATTCGAATGCGATGTGAAGTGCGTGGAGTACGCCGAGGCCCTCGCCGAGTCCGAGGCCCTCATTGCCGACCTGGAAAGCCTCTCCCGAGAGGTGCCGGACGTGAAGCGACATGCCGGCAACTTCGAGCCAGCAGAGACGGTTAAGGCCGTCCCTCTCGACCCCAGTGGCGACACCTCCAAGCAGATCCGAATCGGTTCCGGGCTCGACCCCAAATAGGAAGCAGTGCTCGTCGACTTTCTCCGCGCAAATGCCTACGTCTTTGCGTGGAGTCCCTCGGACATGCCCGGCATACCGAGGGAAGTCGCCGAGCACTCGCTGGATATTCGGGCCGGAGCCCGACCGGTCAGACAGCCTCTGCGCCGATTCGACGAGGAAAGGCGCAGGGTGATAGGCGAGGAGATCCACAAGCTGATGGCAGCAGGGTTCATCAAAGAGGTATTCCACCCTGAGTGGCTTGCCAACCCTGTACTTGTGAGGAAGAAAGGGGGAAAATGGCGGATGTGTGTAGACTACACTGGTCTCAACAAAGCATGTCCGAAAGTCCCCTACCCTCTACCTCGCATCGACCAAATTGTGGACTCTACTGCAGGGTGCGAAACCCTGTCTTTCCTCGATGCCTACTCAGGGTATCATCAAATCAAGATGAAAGAGTCCGACCAGCTCGCGACTTCTTTCATCACGCCCTTCGGCATGTACTGTTATGTCACCATGCCGTTCGGTTTGAGGAACGCGGGTGCAACGTACCAGCGGTGCATGAACCATGTGTTCGGCGAACACATCGGTCGCACGGTCGAGGCCTACGTCGATGACATCGTAGTCAAGACGAGGAAAGCCTCCGACCTTCTCTCCGACCTTGAACTGACATTCCGATGTCTCAAGGCGAAGGGCGTCAAGCTCAATCCCGAGAAGTGCGTATTCGGGGTGCCCCGAGGCATGCTCTTGGGATTCATCGTCTCCGAGCGGGGCATCGAAGCCAACCCGGAGAAGATCGCAGCGATCACAAACATGGGGCCCATCAAGGACTTAAAAGGCGTATAGAGGGTCATGGGATGCCTCGCGGCCTTGAGCCGTTTCATCTCGCGCCTCGGCGAAAGAGGCCTGCCCCTGTACCGTCTCTTAAGGAAGGCCGAGTGCTTCACTTGGACTCCCGAGGCCGAGGAAGCCCTCGGGAACCTGAAGGCGCTCCTCACCCAGGCGCCCGTCTTGGTACCCCCAGCTGATGGAGAAACCCTCTTGGTCTACGTCGCCGCTACCACTCAGGTGGTCAGCGCCGCGATCGTGGTCGAAAGGCAGGAAGAGGGGCATGCTTTGCCCGTTCAGAGGCCAGTTTACTTCGTCAGCGAAGTGCTGTCCGAGACTAAGATCCGCTACCCACAAGTCCAGAAGCTGCTGTATGCAGTGATCCTGACGAGGCGAAAGCTGCGACATTACTTCGAGTCTCATCCGGTGACTGTGGTGTCATCCTTCCCCCTGGGGGAGATCATCCAGTGCCGGGAAGCCTCGGGTCGGATCGCGAAGTGGGCGGTGGAAATCATGGGCGAAGCAATCTCCTTCGCCCCTCGGAAGGCCATCAAGTCCCAGGTACTGGCGGACTTCGTAGCCGAATGGGTCGACACCCAGTTGCCGACGGCTCCGATCCAACCGGAGCTCTGGACCATGTTTTTTGATGGGTCGCTGATGAAGACAGGAGCCGGCGCGGGCCTGCTCTTCGTCTCGCCCCTCGGGAAACACCTGCGCTACGTGCTCCGCCTCCATTTCCCGGCGTCCAACAATGTGGCTGAGTACGAGGCTCTGATCAACGGACTGCGAATCGCCATCGAGCTAGGGGTCCGACGCCTCGATGCACGCGGCGACTCGCAGCTCGTCATCGACCAAGTCATGAAGAACTCCCACTGCCGCGACCCGAAGATGGAGGCCTACTGTGACGAGGTTCGACGCCTGGAAGACAAGTTCTACGGGCTCGAGCTTAACCACATCGCCCGGCGCTACAACGAGACTGCGGACGAGCTGGCGAAGATAGCCTCGGGGCGAACGACGGTTCCCCCGGACGTCTTCTCCCGGGATCTGCACCAACCCTCCGTCAAGATAGGCGACACGCCCGAGCCCGAGGTGCCCTCGGCCCCGTCCGAGGCGACCTCGGCCCAGCCCGAGCCATCCTCGGTTCAACCCGAGGAGCCCTCGGCCCCCGAGGGCGAAGCATTGCGCATCGAGGAGGAGCAAGGCGGGGTCATGCCAGATCAGGATTGGCAGACCCCGTACTTGCAATATCTCCGCCAAGGAGAGCTGCCCCTCGGCCAAGCCGAGGCTCGGCGGGTAGCGCGACGCGCCAAGTCGTTCGTCTTGCTGGGCGATGAGAAGGAGCTCTACCACCGCAGCCCCTCGGGTGTCCTCCAGCGATGCATCTCCATCGCCGAGGGTCAGGAACTCCTGCAGGAAATACACTCGGGGGATTGCGGCCATCATGCAGCACCTCGAACCCTCGTCGGGAACGCTTTCCGCCAAGGCTTCTACTGGCCGACGGCGGTGGCTGACGCCACTAGAATTGTCCGCGCCTGCGAAGGGTGCCAATTCTATGCGAAGCAGACCCACCTGCCCGCTCAGGCTCTGCAGACGATACCCATCACCTGGCCCTTCGCCGTGTGGGGTCTGGACCTCGTCGGCCCTCTGCAGAAGGCGCCCGGGAGCTACACGCACCTGCTGGTCGCCATCAACAAATTCTCCAAGTGGATCGAGGTCCGACCCCTGAACAGCATCAGGTCCGAGCAGGCGGTGGCGTTCTTCACCAACATCATCCATCGCTTCGGGGTCCCGAACTCCATCATCACCGACAACGGCACCCAGTTCACCGGCAAAAAATTCTTGGATTTTTGCGAGGATCACAACATCCGGGTAGACTGGGCCGCCGTAGCTCATCCTATGTCGAATGGGCAAGTGGAACGTGCCAACAGCATGATTCTACAAGGGCTCAAGCCCCGGATTTACAATGGTCTCAACAAGTTCGGCAAGCGATGGATGAAGGAACTCCCCTCGGTGGTCTGGAGCCTGAGGACGACACCAAGCCGAGCCACGGGTTTCACGCCGTTCTTCCTGGTCTACGGGGCCGAGGCCGTCCTGCCCACTGACCTGGAATACGGCTCCCCGAGGACGAGGGCCTACAACGAAGAAAGCAACCAAGCTAGCCGAGAAGACTCGCTGGACCAGCTGGATGAGGCTCGGGACAGGGCCTTACTACACTCGGCGCGGTATCAGCAGTCCCTGCGACGCTACCACGCCCGAGAGGTCCGACCCCGAGACCTCCAGGTGGGCGATCTGGTGCTTCGGCTTCGGCAAGACACCCGAGGGAGGCACAAGCTCACGCCCCCCTGGGAGGGGCCGTTCGTCATCGCCAAAGTTCTGAAGCCCGGAACGTACAAGCTGGCCAACAGTCAAGGCGAGGTCTACGGCAACGCTTGGAACATCCAACAGCTACGTCGCTTCTACCCTTGAGATGTTTCCAAATTGTTCATATACCTTGCACCCACGCAAAGTTTAGTCAACAAGGAAGGGTCGGCCTCGCCTCGGCAAAGCCCGACCCTCCCTCGGGGGCTAAAGGGGGGGGGGAACCCCCTCTGCGTCAAAATTTTCCTCGAACAAAAAATCTCTTTTATCAGAATATCTTTCGTGCTTTTTGACTACTTCGAAAAGTGGGTCATGGAAACGACAGAGTACACGTAAGCAGCCAAGGCTGACCGAGCCGAGGGACTCCTACGCCTCCGGGATACGGATACCTCACTCATCACCTTCTGCGATAAGTAACTCGCGCTCGGATAAAGTGACTCCGCGAATCGAACAAGTCTCTACGTTCGGAAGCTCTTCTGTCGAAGCGATTCTTCGAGTTTCCTCGACTAAGTCAGTGATAGGGCCTCATGGATGAGTAAAAGTGCGCGTAAGCGGCAAGGCCGACCGAGCCGAGGGACTCCCACGCCTCCGGGATACGGATACCTCACTCCTCACCTTCCGCGAGAAGCAACTTTCGCTCGCACAAATATCCCTGTTACCGACAAAAAGTCCAGGTGCTTGGAACAAGAGGAAAGAGGACGCAGCTTTTCAACACAGCAAGGGTGTGTGTTCTGGCCTCGACGGCCGCACAAAGCACACGCTACAAGACAAGCTGATCCTGCAGGCTCGGGTCTTGGCGCTGGAAGGGGGCGGCGATACCCTCGGCATCGACAGCACCTTCGGCAAGGCCCGAAGTAGCCTCGGACGGCGACGCAGGCCGAGGGCCTCCGCTCCAAAGGGCGGCGTCATCGCTACGCCCGGGCAATCGTTGTCAGGGACTTCTCCGGGAATCCGGCCCGAGCAGGCGGCTCGGCCAGCCACCTCCGGGGCCTCGGCCAACCACCTTCCGTGGGCGCGAGCCCGGTCCGAAGCCTCGGCTGACCAACCCCGGCGTCGATCCTGCCAACGGACAACTCGGCCAGGCTCCGGCCAACCAGGTTTCATTCCCGAGCCAACTCCGCCTCTGCTCATGCTGATATCACTACCCCCGGCCCCGGCTCGTCGGAGAGCGGCCGAGGGGTCTCTTTAACTAAGCTAGAGGAGCCTCGGACAACAGGGCCGACTGAGCCGAGGGACTCCTACGCCTCCGGGATACGGATACCTCACTCGTCACCTTGACGCGAGGCGACTCATGCTTAGTGAAGCGGTTCAGATAATCAGCAGACGAGTCTTAGTGCTCGGGAATAAGGAAAAAACACGGCTCCGTGCCGTAATTACACACATGTTCAGGCCCCGAAAGCCAAAATGAACAGAAAAACCCGGCACTCGAAGTGCCGATACAAACAGAATTCCGGTTCCCCCCCGCAGGTACGAACAACCCCACTCGGTAGGGGCGGGCCTGCGGGGCTACAGAAAACTGATGGGCGGCTCGTCACCGCCCGCTCCGGCTACGACGGCAACGGCCCCCACTCCGGATGGCCGAACTGCAGCAGCGCAAGCCTCGGGAGTAGGCACTGCTGCAGCCTTGCCCCCGCCCGCGCTGACGCTCGAGGGGCGAGGACAAGTACAAAGAGCCGAAGGCCCGAAGCGCCGATGGTGGCGGTGATCCCGTCGCCGACGGGGACTTCTCGAGCCGCCTCCACCTCGGCACTGACGCCAGGAGCCACCAGCCTACCGGCAGATCCCCACTCAAATCCTCCCCGATGAGTGGGGCACCGGCCTCCGCGCAAAGGCGCCGCCCTGGTGCAAAGGCAGGGCCACCCCAGAACACGAACGCCGCCCTAGCAACGCGTGACGTCTAGGGTGGACCTCCCGTGTACACGGCGCGGCAGCTGCCCCCCAATAGAAGTGGCCGCCGGAGCCGAGCCAGCGGACCCGACACGCTGGAGGTGACGACGTCCGCCACTGACCCACCCCACGTTGTCGAAGTCCGCGCCGCCTGCAGGGCCAGTGAGCGCCTTCTCCCTCGAACATCGTGGGAGAGGATGACCCACGAACCCGCGCGGGAGGTGGAGCGCCGGCTCAGTCCGGCACCCACCCCAGCGAGGATGATGAACATCCTTGAAGCTGAGGGTGGGACCTAGATCGCAGTCCGGTTTGCTCCTCCCCACCCAGGAGCTGGTGGTCACCGTCTCGGGTGACCCCCAGCGGAGGGGAGCAAACGGGCTGCATGATGAAAATCCTTGAAGCCGAACGATGGCCGAAAGGTACCCGCTCCCAAGGAGTGGTGTCCCCCGACGATGAGGCACGGAGATAGCGGTTTCCCCCATCCGGGGGCTTGAAAGGTGGAAAGACACAGTGCATAAGGGAGGAAGAAGACATGGTCGCCTTACGAAAGGGGTCGCCCTCCTTTTAGAGGCAACTCTCCATGCTTGCGCCCCCAACCGTCACGGGCTGAGTCTTCTCCAACACGCCTCCAAAGCCCTTCCCTGCGGCGCGGGGGCTGGGACCCACCTGTCATGCAGACCGATTCCGAGCGGAAGAAGCCGAACCACCGTGCGCGGCGCGCGCGCAACCACCCAGCGGTTACAAGTAACCCTCCACTTTTGCCCAGACCAACGGGCGAAGGGGGTGGGCAGCCATGCGGGCGGCATGCAGCCGCGCCAAGTGGACGCGCCTCTCCGACTCCTGACAGGCCAGCACGAAGGCTCAAGCCCACGCGTCGCGCAACCGGCGCGCCGGATGCTGCATGTAGGCCACTATGCCACTTGCGCCACCACCGCGCCTCCTCGGTTGCGGAACCAATACCGCGACCCGAGGCGGCCCAGCGCGCGGCCCAGCTGCGCCAGCCTGACGCAGCGGTCAGACGCGGTCAAAAGTGGGGCGGCAGTAATGACAGTGGCAGGCGCGCAAGTGCAGCGACCACGCCATCAGGCTCACGTCCCATCCGGAGGTAGCAAGAGAACCCTCTCTCTCTCACGATGTGAAGGCGACACGCCCGTGACCCGTTCCTCGAACGGCTCGCACACGCAACGGCAGCCTCGCCGACCGCTCGCCCCGGCGCATTAACTCCGCGGCTCGACGGGCAGCGCTACGGGCGGGAGCAACTGGCGACGTTTCGCCTTCGCCAAAACCACCACACCGAAAAAGGTACGCCACGACGTTCAATTTCGAATCCTTTTTCCCTTTTTCCTCTTTCTCTATCTCTTGCAACAGGGACCGGGAAGGGGGATAACCCCAAAAGGATCCTTCCCCGTGAAGGAACTAGGCTCCGAGCCTCCTTACTGATCAGGGGTTCGAAGGCTGGCCCCCCGAAGGGTTCAACAGCCGCCTCAGATCGCGTGGGCCCGACACCCACTACTGGTCAGGGGTTCGAAGGTCGGCCCCCCGAAAGGTTCCACGACCGCCTCAGGCTACTCGGGCTCCGCGCCCATTACTGATCAGGGGTTCGAAGGCTGGCCCCCCGAAGGGTTCACAGTCGCCTCAGACACCGAGCGAGGGATGACCAGGGGTACGTTCGATACATAACCAAGGCTCGGGCTGCGCTCCCGAGGTACCCTAGGACATTTCCGAGACCAGCGGGAACGACTCTGTAACGGAATCCCATCGGAGGGAGGCAACGAGCCCTCGGACCCCGTCGCCAGGGGACCGGGTCCGGCAGATCACCCGCAGGTACTTTTGGGCGTGCCTCCGGGCCCCTAGCCGACCCCCAACGAACGGGGCACGGACGTCCACTCGGATTACCCGATCGCAGCTCACCGGAGACACCATGTTCGGTGCCCATCGAGGGTAACATGGCGCTCTCCCCCCCTCCTCCTTGCGGAAAGGCGACGTAGGGGCGTATGTAAAAAAGCCGAGTCTGTCCCTGATCGTCCTCTCGCTCTGTGCGGAGGCTCGGGGGCTGCTCTCGCAAACCCGGCTCCGGCCAAACCGTTGACAGCGTCAACATACCAGCCCGAGAACTTGGGCCCCGACAGTGCACCTGGGCTACGGCCTGTTCGCATGAGGGAACCGCCAGACCAGCCGAAGCATTACGCAAGGCATTAAGACCTTGAAGGAGTGAAACCACTCCTCCGAGGCCTCGGGGGCTACACCCGGCGGGTGCGCTCGCGCGCACCCACCGAAACAAAGTGCAACCGAGAAAGGCTGGTCCCCTTGCAAAAAAGTGCGACGAAAGCCTCCAAGCGAGTGTTAACACTCCCTTCGAGGCTCGGGGGCTACTGTCGGGGACCATAATTAGGGGTACCCTCAAGACGCCTAATTCTCAGCTGGTAACCCCCATCAACATAAAGCTGCAGAGGCCTGATGGGTTTGATTAAGTCAGGGATCAGTCCATACGAGCGACTCGATCACGCCATGCCCGAGCCTAGCCTCGGGCAAGGGCAGCCGACCCTGAGATGGTTCCGTCTCGCCCGAGGTCTCCTCTTTCACGGCAGACGCATCTCCGGCTCGCCCGAGGCCATGCCTTCGATAAGAAGTAACCCTGACTAAATCACCGCGCCGACCGACCAAATCACTGGGGCCTTTAACGCAAAAGGTAAGACTGACGGGTAGCCAGGCTTGGCCGAAAGCGCCAGAGGAAGCTCCGCTCGACCCAGGGCTCGGACTCGGGCTAAGGCCCCAGAAGACGGCGAACTCCGCTCCGCCCGACCCAGGGCTCGGACTCGGGCTAAGGCCCCGGAAGACGGCGAACTCCGCTCCGCCCGACCCAGGGCTCGGACTCGGGCTAAGGCCCCAGAAGACGGTGAACTCCGCTCCGCCCGACCCAGGGCTCGGACTCGGGCTAAGGCCCCGGAAGACGGCGAACTCCGCTCCGCCCGACCCAGGGCTCGGACTCGGGCTAAGGCCCCAGAAGACGACGAACTCCGCTTCGCCCGACCCAGGGCTCGGACTCCACCCTGGCCTCTGCCGAACGACCTCCGCCTCGCCCGACCCAGGAGCTCAGGTTCGGCCTCGGCCATGCAGGACGGATTCGACCTCGGCCTCGGAGGAGCCTCCACGTCGTCCGACCTAGGACACGAGCCCGCCACGTCAATAGGAAGCGTCATCATCACCCTACCCCAAGCCGACTCGGGCCGCAGAGAACAGGACCGACGTCCCATCTGGCTAGCTCCGCCAGATAGGCAATGATGGCGCCCCGCTGGACCATGACGACGGCGGCTCTCAGCTCCCTTACGAAAGCAGGGAGACGTCAGCAAGGGCCCAGCCACTTCGACAGCTGTCCCTCCGTCCGGCTCCATCGCTTCTCCGACCGCCACGACGCCACACTAGCTGGGTGCCAAGATCTCTCCGGCTGCCACCTTGGCATGTACTTAGGGCACTAGCTCTCCCCCGCTAGACACGTAGCACCTTGCTACACCCCCATTTGTACACCTGGATCCTCTCCTTACGCCTATAAAAGGAAGGACCAGGGCCTTCTTAGAGAAGGTTGGCCTCGCGGGGACGAAGGGCAGGGGCAGGCGCTCTCTCGGGGCCGCTCGCTCCCCTCACCTCGCGCGGACGCTTGTAACCCCCTACTGCAAGCGCACCCGACCTGGGCGCGGGACGAACACGAAGGCCGCGGGAATTCTCCGACTCCCTCACGACCCGGCTCCGACCGCCTCGCTCTCGTTCTCTCTCTCTCTCTCCCCCCTTCGCGCTCGCCCACGTGCTCGACCCATCTGGGCTGGGGCACGCGGCACACTCACTCGTCGGCTCGGGGACCCCCCGGTCTCGGAACGCCGACACATGCGCTAGTATTTCTCACCACCTCTACCATCAGGGCTCTCAGGGTATGTGTCTTCCCACTCCTTGACACCCATAGGTCCAAGGATCTTGCTGGCCATGCCCTCGCTGGTGCTAAATATGATGTCAACAGTGAGTCATGCTCGAGGTAGTTGGTCCGGCTTGTCCCCTCACCGATTGTATTGTTGAAGCTAGGGATATCTTGGGAATACCTATACATGGGGCACTAGACAATCTTAGCATATCACCGTGCCTCAGGGTCGACACCTCTCCCTTGAAGTTGCAATGGGGACTACCTTAGGGGCATAAGCACCTTATGTCAGGCCCAATGTTGTAGAAAATCTAAAATCTTGCCCATGAAAATAAAAAGATGGAAAGGTGCTTGCTAGGGTCAATTATTAACCCGACACTAGGTGCCCACAAATTGGGCTTTGGGTCCCACTAGTGGCACTTGTATGAGGAAGAGTCCCTGAATTGGAGCACCATCTTCCATGAAATTCTTGGTCTGACCTCACTCAAGATGACCTCCTTCCCCCTTACGAGATATCTCATGGACGAGGGGCTCATGCCCCTAACAAGGCACATCAGCATTGGGGGCTACCTGCCCCCAATGAGAGCCACGATCATGACCTTCACATCCTCTATGGCCCTCGAACAAGAATCTTCATCGAAGTCCTAAGACCACTTATGACATATAGAAGCATTATGGCCGCCATCTATGTGAACACCTTCTTATGCTCAAAGAGAGCATGAACGCCGATAAGGGTCGATACCATATCATCATTATACAACCTGATGCAAAGTTGCACTAGGATGGCAAGGGTGGTAAAATGAAAGGTCCACTCAGCTTTAGGCCTAACTCGCATCTTGTTATGCTCCCCCAAGTATTCCCACATTTTCTTAGTACATGTTGGGGGCCTTCCTTCTCCGAAGGTCATTAAAAATGTAATTAAATGTATGTTTTCAGTATGACACAGATTATTGCAGGAGGCTTCAGCTTTGGAATAGAGATCTTCTATGACAAGAGTAGAGGTGAAACCCGAAGGTGACAAAAAATGGGCGACGAAGCTATAGTCAAGAGACTTCGGCTCGGGTTGATGACGAAGACCAAATGCAACAGTAACCAAAAAGGATAAAGATTATTTAGTCCTTAATGTTTCGTATTATAATTGTTGATGGTTGACAAGGACATAAATGTACTTTTACCCGGACTGCGTCTCGTGCCATAAATAGATGGACAGTAACACCGTACTGTTCACGCTGGATTGTATTCTCTCTCTCGCAGCCTCGCCTTCGAGCAAGCCGAAGGTACCAATGTAATATTGATATTGTTGATATTCATATATATTTTTATAGAATGCAAGAATAAATGAATTATTATGATATAATTATAATATGCATCCTTATGCATTCCCATCTATGTATTGAGGTGATGAAGGTAAGTCCTTCTTGACCTTCGTCTCGATGAGCATTATACCCTTAGGGAGATAATGCTTCAAAAGACGAAGGTCTTTAATGATTAACGACTGTGTTGCCTTGTTCTTGATTCATAGCATTTGAGAACAAGTGATCAACATTGGGGCCCACCTCCAGTAAACTCACTTCCATAACCTTCGGCAAGCATTCACCTTCGACATGCCGCCGAAGAAGGCAACGGTGCCAGGGGCTGCCCTGCAGCTGCTGGACACAAATCAGGACACACTCTCCCTACGAGAGGCTAGAAGCCAAAAGAGAAAGGCTACCAGCCCGACTTTTCAGGAGGAGCAGCTTGACCACGAAATCAGGGATTTAGAAGCAATCCATCAGCAAGTACAAAAGAAAAATGAGAAAATTCTCCGGCTAGCTGATCTTCAGAAGAAGATTGACGAAGCAGCTGAGAAGATGTGTCATTTTACTCAAGATGACCAGGACCAAAGGCCTCAGCACAGGGAGCTTCGTCAGGAGAGCTCATTCAATGAAGACGAATGGTATGACGACTTTCATCATGGTAACTTTACTTTTGATGATGCTTCTCCTCTGGCAGCAGAATTGCAGGCTACCCCGTGGCCACAATCCTACAAGCCACCTCAGTTGCCCATGTATGATGGGCATTTGGATCCAAAGCAATTTCTGATGAGCTATGAGGCAACAAAATCCTCGTATGGGGGTAACGCTGCTGTCATGGCAAAGTTCTTCGTCATGGCAGTCAGAAGCGTGGCCCAGACATGGTATTCCTCCCTACGGGCCAGGGACAATCACATCATGGTAGAAGCTCAATGACATGCTAGTCACTAGCTTCCAGGGCTTTCAGACGAAGCCAGTCATTGCTCAGGCTTTATTTCAATGCACGCAAGACCATGAGGATTACCTTTAGGCATATGTCCGAAGGTTCCCGCGTTTGAGAGCTCAAGCGCCTACAATGCCTAATGAAATTGTTATTGAGACCATGATCAAGGGGCTTCGGCCAGGACCTATAGCCCAATATTTTGCCAGGAAGCCCCCACAAACCCTGGAGAAGCTCCTTCAGAAGATGGATGAGTACATCCGGGCTGATAATGATTTCCACCAAAGAAGAGAGGAAGCATACAGATTTTCTGAAATGACCAGGGGCTTCGGAGGAAGACTTCATCCCAGGCCTGTCAGGTCAATCCATAATTCCAATGCCAACGATGAAAGGGCCAACAATGCTCAGAGCAACCATCATAGCTCACAGTCTTCGGGCATGCAGCAAACTTCTTACAGACCACCAGCTCCGAGAGGCAGGGAGGAAGAAGCTTCAGTGGAGGAAGGTTCAGCAATCAACCCAGGAAGTTTTTCTACCTTTTCTGTGGCAAGGACAAGGGTCACACAACCAGGACGTGCCAGGTCACGATTCAAAAGCAAAAGGAAATTGCTGAAGCTGAGGCGCGATAGAATCAGCCGAAGTAGGTCCTCCATACCGCCTCGTGCTACTCTCCATACGTCCCAGAATACATAGACAATCAACAGCCTACGGCTTTTGTAGCTTCAGCAAGTCACTCTCAAGCTTCTTGGGCTCAATTGCCACCACCCCCACCAAAGGCGCCTGCCCCAAATCATGATCAGCAGCCTGATGGGCATCTTCGGCCTCAACAACAATGTGACCTTCGGGAGCAGTCTGAAGCTCGCACAGTTAATAGCACTGTGCCCGAATCCAGGCACATCTACTGAAGATAACACAATGTTTTGGCCAAAAGAAAGCTCTGATTTGTTCTATTCCTACTATTTTTTGCTTTTATATTTTTGTTGCAAAAGACAATACAGGAAGGTTTAACCTTCAACTCAATGTAATAAACCTGTGGTTACACCATTGAGTGTGACAAAACCAAGTTCCGAAGCTCCAAAGACGTTCCTAAGGGAGCACAGAGTAAGTTCCGAAGCCCAAAAGTCATTCCCAAGGGAATGCAGAGCTAAGATGCCACCTAAATCAAAGGTGAAGAAGCTCCAAAGTCGTTCCTAAGGGAATGCAGAGCTTAAATGCCACCTAAGGAAAAGGTGAAGAAGCTCTAAAGTCGTTCCTAAGGGGATGCAGAGCTTAGCTCCAAAGTCGTTCCTAAGGGGATGCAGAGCTAAAATACCACCTAAGTCAGAGGTGAAGAGACTCCAAAGTCATTCCTAAGGGGATGCAGAGTCTGGGTGTGTATTCGCATGGGTTTTACCTTCAGCATAAACATCGTTTTGAATCATACCATCATATCATATCACATAGCATCGCATCATACATCATTTTGCACTAGCAAAAAGCCGTGGAGAAGAAGGAAAATTGCTCCTTCAAAGATACTTATCGGATCATGAAAGAATGTGTTGTAGCACAACATATGCCTTCGAGAGATATATTGTACTACACGAAGCTAACCTTCGTCAATAGTGGCATAAGAAAAATTCTTTTCTTTGCGAAGCATGAAAAGAAGGGAAGGTGTTTTTTTTCGCCAAAGGCTCAAAACGGTACGTACGTAGATTTCATGCATCGAAAGAGATATATTACATTAAGTACATACAAATACTTGATGTTTGTTTCTTACACAAGGCGACAGCCATACACAAGCATTACATTTTCAAGCATACAAAAAATTAATATTCTTTTAGCACTTTTTCAGCAGCTTCATGTAATAGTCTATCAACGACTTCGTCAACGACTTCGTCAACGACTTCGTTAGCAACCTTCATTACATCCAAAGCTTCTTTCATAGCCGGGTTGGCTTCGGGATTGTACGGCTCTGGTGGTGGTGAAAGGCTAGCTGTAGTACAAAATATGTTGGTGAATTTCGAAGCTAGAAGCGAACGACTAAGCAAAACCCTAAATAAAAGTACCTATAATCCTGGCATGTTCAGCAGCTTCTTCAGCTCATTTAGCCTCTTCTCGGGCATCATAAGATTCTTTCTCATTCTTTTTAATGGCTTCATCAGCCATCTCACGATCGCCCTTCATCTAAACATCAAAGTAAAACCTCCCGCCTAGCAAAGAAGCTTCGGCCGAGAGGTCCTTGGTGTCGTCAGCTGAGAAAATAGATTCTGGCTAGGCTGCCGCCTTAACATGTTCACAACCAGCCTTCTCTAAAATTGCCGCAACCCCTTGTGCACCGGCGAAAGCACAAAAATCCTCGCGATCACTGAGTATTTCATCAAAAGCTTCAGCCTCTTTGCCTATCCACTAGATAACCCCTTCGGGATCGCTGTGAATAAATTTCTGTTCCGAAGAGTATGCTCCCACCTTTGCAAAGCTATTTTTTAGCTTCTTCGCATTCCAAGGATGTTTCGTAGCATTTCTCCTTGGAATCCCGAAGCTCTTCAACATTCTTTTGCACCCTTGATCTTTCTATTTCACTTATTTCTTGCTTCGCCTTTGTAACTTCGAATTTTTCATTCATTTCTGCAAGCTTTTTCTTCAAACCTTCGACTTCAGCTTTGTGGGCTTTAGTTTGAGCGCTAAGCTTGACTTCGCTAGCCTTCAGCTTGTCCACTAAGGATAACAGTATTTTATCTTTCTCAAGAGCTTCATTCCTTAGTGTGATGACCTCTGACCGAAAATTTCCAAGTGCCATCTGGCAGCTTTCGTCGTCTGCTTCCTTTTGAGCCCTTAAAGCTTTACTTAGAATTAAGCCCTAATAACAAAAAATATATGTGAGAACATAACGATAGCAAGAAAACCTACAAACATAGTTTACTTTACAACAAAAGTATATATACCTTCAAGCTATTATAAGCAAGGCTATCTGCAAGATCATCCTTTGACATTGCAGATAGGCCGAGCTCAAGCTTCGGGAATCCCATGTTCCTCATCATTTCCTGGCAAACGGATATCTCTTTATTGTCCGGTAGGCAATAGAGAAAATCATCTTCATCAATGCCGTTGTACACCAAGGATCCTTGTGGATACTTTAGATCCCTGGCATATTGTCTAGCTTTGGCAATCTGCTCTTCCGACAGTTGCTTCCCTGAAGCATGTCGCACGATAAACTCCACCTCCTCGGCAGGTGCTTCGGCAGCAGGAGACTTAAATTTCTCAGGTATACTTTCTTTTTCCAAGGTTAGTGGAGCAGCCCCCGAAGGATATGCTTCGGCAGGAACAAAGGGTCCAGCCTCAGAGGTAGCCTGCGCCATGCCAGCTTCGCCAGATTTCTTTAAGGCTTCGCCCTCTGTGTTAGGCGCTTGTTGGGGGCCTTTGTCTTTCGAAGGTCCTCAAAAACATGATTAATAATGTTTCCCAAGTGTAATATATGTATAGGAACCTTTGGACTCGGAATGAAGCTGTACACAATATGAAAAGCATGGTCGGGATGAAGGTTGAACCAGCTCCGAAGCTACGCGCAAGGAAGCTTCGGCTCAGTAGCAGGAAAAGGAACTGACTTAAAGAGGAAAAGGCTATCTAGTCCTCGATAGATTGTCCTTAAGTCAATAATAAACATGAAGGGCATGAATGTAATTTTACATAGGCTGCGCCCTGTGCCTATAAATAGATGAACAGTACCCCCGTACTGTTCACGCTGACTTGTATTCACTCGTGCATCACACTTGGGCTTTTGCCTTCTGTCAAGCTGAAGGTACAAATGTAATTCAATATTGTTCATGTTCATTCATGATGATATAAAAAAGATATATTAATGATGTCATATGATTATTCATGTCATTTCTCATGTTTCATATGCTCCTTCTTTCATTAATATATATACTGCGATGATGAACGTACGTCCTTCATGACCTTCGTCTGAAGATCATTATATCCTAAGGGAGATAATGCTTCAAAGGACGAAGGACCTTAACCATTAACATTCTATGTTGCCTTGTTCTTAACTCATAGCATTTGAGAACAAGTCCCCAACATTGGCGCCCACCTCCGGTGAACTCAATCGACCACCTTCGGCAAGCCGTGACCTTCGTCATGCCGCCGAAGAAAACTTCTTCAGGGCTAGGGGCTGCACTACAACCACTGGATGTCAACCAAGACACGCTGCGTGAAGCTCGAACTCAAAAGAGGAAGGCTACAAGTCCAACACCCCAGGAGGAGGAGTTGGACCAGGAGATAAGGGATCTCGAAGCTATCCATCAGCAGGTCGAAAGGAAGAGAGAGAAAATGCTTCGTCTTTCCGATCTACAGAAGAAGATCGATGAAGCTGCTGAAGAAATATGTCATCTTACTCAAGATGACCAGGACCGAAGACCTCCACAAAAAGAGCTTCATCAAGACAATTCCTACAATGATGATGATTGGTATGACGATTTCCATCATGGAAATTTTGCTTTTGATGATGCTTCTCCTCTATCAGCAGAACTGCAGGCTACCCCATGGCCCCCATCATACAAGCTACCTCAGCTCCCCATGTATGATGGGCACTCAGATCCGAAGCAGTTCCTGATGAGCTACGAAGCAACTATATCTTTGTATGGGGGCAATACCGCAGTCATGGTGAAGTCCTTCATCATGGCAGTCCAAAGTGTGGCCTAGACATGGTACTCTTCTCTCCGGCCAGGGACAATCACGTCATGGCAGAAGCTTAAGAACATGCTGTCACCAGCTTTCAAGGGTTTCAGACGAAGCCATTCACTACTCAGGCTTTGTTCCAGTGCACTCAAGACCATGAGGAATACCTTCAGGCATATGTCCAAAGGTTCTTGCGTCTGAGAGCACAAGCGCCCACGGTGCCCAATGAAATCGTCATTGAGGCCATGATTAAAGATCTTCAGCCAGGACCTATGGCTCAATACTTTGCCAGGAAGCCCCCCCAGACTCTAGAGAAGCTGCTTCAGAAAATGGATGAGTACATCCGGGCTGACAATGACTTCCACCAAAGAAGGGAGGAAGCTTATAGATTTTCTGAGATGACTAGGGGCTTCGGAGGGAGAATTCACCCTAGGCATGTCAGATCAATCCACAGCTCCAGTCAGAACGATGACAAAGGAGGCCAGTTTCAGAGGCCACAACATGGCTCACAATTTTCAGGACAGCAGCAAAGCTCCTTCAGGCCACCAGCTCCAAGGGGCTGAGGCGGTAGGGGCTTCAGAGGAAGATATGGGGATCAGCCCAGGAAAATCTATTGCTTATTATGCGGTGAATACAAGGGCCACACGATAAGAACGTGTCAGATTACCATTCAAAAGTAAAAAGAGATCGCCGAAGCAGAAGCCCGGCAGGATCAGCCGAAGCAGGTCTTACATACTGCTTCGTGCCACTCTCCCTACATACCAGAGTATGTGGGCAATCAACCTGCAGCTTCTGTTGCTTCGGCAAGCCATTCACAAGCTTCCTGGCCTCAGCTTTCACCGCCACCACCATTGCAACCTGCTTATACCCGAAGCCAGCAGCCAGAAGGGTGCCAACACTCCCAACAACAACGTGACTTTAGGGAGGAGTCCGAAGCTCGTACAGTCAATAGCACTGTACCAGAATCAAAGCACATATACTGAGCAATATCCTACTTCTGAAATACTTTTATTTTCTATGCCATTCTGCTTTCTGTATAAGGAACAAGCAATGAAAACTAAGTTTTAATTTCTTGTAATGATTCTGCCTGTACCAGGATGAAATATATCTTCTTCACATATTTACGAAGCTCAAAAGTCGTTCCTAAGGGAATGCAGAGCTAACAAAAACGAAGCTACAAAAGTCGTTCCTAAGGGAGCGCAGCGTAAGTCTTTTGCTCAAAAGTCGTTCCTAAGGGAATGGAGAGCCAAAATTGACGAAGCTACAAAAAGTCGTTCCTAAGGGAGCGTAGTGTAAGTTTTCTGCTCAAAAGTCATTCCAAAGGGAATGCAGAGCCAAATACCGCCGAAATATAAGGCAAAGAAGTTCAAAAGTCATTCCTAAGGGGATGTAGAACTTATACCGCCGAAATAGAAGGCGAAGAAGTTCAAAAGACGTTCCTAAGAAGATGCAGAACTTATATCACCGAAATAGAAGGTGAAGAAGCTCAAAAGTCGTTCCTAAGGGGATGCAGATCTTGTGTATTCCATTGTGGGCGTGTGGGTGTGTGTCTTCGGCATCCTCATCATTTTGCATCATATCATCACATCATTTCGCATAACATTACATCATACATCATATTGCATTAACGGCACAAGAATCGAATACGAAGCCAATCTTCGGCAAATGCTTTGTCAAATTGAAAACGTGCTAAGGCACGAAGTAAGCTTCAAGAAATACAGTTTTATCAGCCTTGTCATAAGAAGGGATCTCTTTCTTTATGAAGCATGAAAAGAAGGGAAGGTGTTTTTTTGCCGAAGGCTCAAAAACGGTATGTGTGTAAATTTCATGCATCGCAAAGAAATAAATTACAGTAATTTACATATTCGATTCAATGTTACATACATCAAATGTCACATAGTTTTGTTACAATAGAAGCCTAATCTTCTTTCAATTGTTCCATACATTCCAGCATTTCAAAATATAATTACAATAAAATCTATTCCTCTCTAAGGACTTTTTCTGCAACTTCGTTCAAGAGTTTATCGGCGACTTCGTCGATAATGGAGTCTACCATGTTTATAATTTCCTATGCTTCCTTCATTTCTGGATCAGCTAGGGGATCGTACAGCTCTAGAGGCGGGGATAGTTTAGCTGAAGTAGGTAAACAGATTAGTTCAAAGCCACAAAGCAAGTACTGAAGCTAAATAATCAAGAAATAATACTTATATGCCTTTCGCGTTCTACAGCTTCTTCAGCTTGCTTTGCTTCTGCCCGGGCATCGTGGATATCTTTTTCACTCTTTTTTATAATTTTGTGGGCCAGCACTCGACCACCGTTCACCCAGACATCATTATAAAATTTCCTGCCCATTAAAGTTGCTTCGGCTGAAGGATCCTTCGTATCATCTACGGAGAAGGCAGCTTCAGCCTGGGCTATGGCCTTAACGTGATCACATCCGGCCTTCTCCAAAATAGCTGAGATTCCCCATGCACCGGAAAACGCACAAACATCCCCGCGATCACTCAAAATTTCTTCGAAGGCTTCAGCTTCTCCACTTATCCATTCAACGACGCCCTCAGGGTCGTCTCGTATGAAGTTTTCTTCAGCAGAGTAGGCACCCACTTTGGCGAAGCTAGTTTTTAATTTCATCGCGCAATCCAAGGATTTCTCAAAGCACCTTTCCTTGGATTCGCGAAGTTCTTTAACATTTTTCTCTAGCTTATTTTTCCAATATTCACTGATTTCTTGATTAGCCTGTGCAAGCACGCAGTTCTCCTTAGCTTCCGCCTGTTGTCTCCGAAGGTCTTCAATTTCGATTTTCTGAGCTTCGGCCTGAGCTTTGTAATTAGCTTCGTCCTCCTTTACTTTGTTCACCAATGAAATCAAAATTTTATCTTTTTCCAAGCCTTCGTTTCTCAACTCAATCACCTCTGAGCGAAGGTTGTTGAGTGCTATGGTACAGCTCTCGTCTTCAGCATTCTTTTGTGCCCTCAAGGCATTACTAAGAATCAAGCCCTGTAAAGAAGAAGAAAGAATTGAGTATGACAATAAAATACTTCATTTCCATCTTTGAAGTTAACTTTTATACCTTTATGCTGTTGTACGCGAGGCTATCAGCAAGATCATCCTTTGACAAGACCGAAAGGCCTTCTTCAAGCTTAGGAAATCCCATACTCTTAGCTATCTCCCGGCACACGAATATTTCTTTATTATCCGGGAGACAGTACAAGAAATCATCTTCGTTGGTACCATTGAACACTAAGGCCCCCTTTGGATATTTCAGTCTTTGGGCATAGTGTTTGGCCTCCAAGATTTCTTCTTCAGATAATTTTTTCCCCGAAGCATGTCGAATAATGTAATCAATATCTTCAGCTAAGGCTTCGGGGACAGGAGATTTTGCTTTTTTTTGCCATATCTTGCTCTGTCATTTTGCCGGTATCTGAAATTTGCTAACCCACCTTATCTTCAGGCTCGGCCGCCTTCGTCTCAGTAGGCGCTGAAGGCCCAGCTTTGGCTTCAACTTGGATTTTGGCAGCTTCGGCAGTTTTCTTGGTAGGAGCAGGAGTTAAGGCCTTTGTGGTCTCTATAACAGCGTCTAGCATGCTGGCCATCCTCCTCTTGGGAGTTGCAACAGGAGCTTTTTGCATCTTCGGCAAATCTGCCTCTGCCAGTGGGCTCACGATTTCTAGCCCTTTTATTACTTTTTCCACTTGTGGCTCTTCGTCCTTATCATCTTTAGCTTCGGCTGGCCTAACTGTAGGCACCTTCGGCACTGCAGTCGACTCTTCAGCGCTCTGCACAATCGGAGCAGTTTGTTTTGCTTCAGCAGTTGAGGAAGTCCCTTCGCCAAATTCAGGTACTACGGTTGGTTCAATATAACGCGGCCGGTGAGTCAGAACCTTCACCTTTTTGCTCTTCGGCTCAGCTGGGGTGGCCGAAGCGATAGTCTTTCTCTTTTTCCCTTGCCCTCGTAGCGGGTAGTGGTAATTAGGGTATACGAAGCCAATCGCATCAAATACCCTGTTCAATCTTTTCTTGCCCTGACCCCCAAAAGCTGCGAACAAAGCATTATCTTCGGCCTTGGAGTATGCCCCGAGTAGCTCATCACTGGTAGCTTCAATACACTTCAGCCAATCATCGTCTGGCTCATCAAACTTCTCCCTAAATCTGAAGGTATACTTCAATCGGACCAGACCACCCTCACTGGAATCAGCGGTGGTCTCCTTCGGCATATCCCAGCTCTCCACAAGTGGCCATACCCTGAAGGCTATATGCTCTTGAATCAAATCCCTCGTGCCAATGAAGGCACACATAGTGCTAAAGGCCTTCTGACATGCTTCAACATTGCCATCAATTTCTACCTTCGGCCTTCGGAGGCCGAAGCGAGACCAGATGGGGCGCTAAATGATTTCTTTGATGTCTTTCCTTGCCTTTAAATCATTTTTAACGTAAAACCACTCCTCCATCTAGGCATCGGGCCACCTTTTCCGGAATGTTGGCACTGGGTGGCTTGCATTGGGGCGAGCAATAATCTTTGCCAGTAGCCTTCGTCTCATATAAAAGCTCGTGCATACTGCAGAAGCACTTCGCGCTTGGCTCTAGCCCCTGACTCCTTACAGCCTAGACAAAAATCCCCATCCTGATTATAGCTTCGGGGTAATCTGATGAAGGAAGATCTGGTATATCTTCAGCACTTCAACCACAAACTTGCTCAACGGGAACCGAAGACCTGCCTTTAAGAAGCTTCGGTATATAACAACTTTGTTTTCCTCCGGAGCAGGGGCAATACTGTCTCGTCCAACTCTGACAATAGGCATGTCGCGAAAATATCTCCCCCTCATGGCATCAGTATGACTCTGCTTGATAGTCGATTTTCCGAAGATAGTATGGATTGGGCGCCACGGCCGATCCTCAAAGTCTTCATCCCCACTTTCCACGTCATAACTATCACTATCACCAGAATCTTCGGTTAAACCCTCCATGATCTCCTTAGTAATTTTCTCTGTATTTGTTTTTGCCATGGACTCAATAAATCCTGCAATGAAAGGATCTGCAACTTTTTCTCTTCATATAGCTTCATCTCCCCGGTCGTTTTCTTCTCTTCAGTCATCTTCTTCTCTTGACTCATCTTCTTCTTTTCAAATTTGGAGCAAACATGTCTTTAGACCGAAGCTCTAAAAACTCGAAATTCAGGCAAGAGCTAAAAGTTTGAGAAAATAACGCAAATGGCAGAAATGGCGTATCAAATGCTGCCGCTATGGTTCATTTTTATACGCCCAGTGCTTTGCAACTTGGTGGACCCCGTTTGTCATTGACTGTTGCTATTCTAGCAAAGGTAAGTTGTTTTTTCAGACCTTCAGCTTAAGGCCTTCATTCACATTACAGTCTAAATTCGTTGTTATAAAAATTAATACTGCGAGGGGCTACTGTTGGGGGCCTTCGTCTTCTGAAGGTCCTCAAAAACATGATTAACAATGTTTCCCAAGTGTAATATATGTACACGAACCTTCGGACTCGGAATGAAGCTATATTGTTTATGTTCATTCATGATGATATAAAAAATATATATTAATGATGTCATATGATTATTCATGTCATTTCTCATGTTTCATCTGCTCCTTCTTTCATTAATATATATGTTGGGGACTTGTTCTCAACTGCTACGAATTAAGAACAAGGCAACACAGAAAAAGTTAATGGTAAATATTCTTCGTCCTTCGAAGTGTTATTTCCCTCAGGATATAACGATCTTCAGACGAAGGTCATGAAGGACATACCTTCATCATTATAATTTATACCGATAAAAGGAGAAGCATATGAAACATGAGAGAATAACGTGAATAATCATATAACATTATTATGTGTCTTTTATTATATAATCATGAAAGAATAAGAGCAATATTGAATTACATTTGTACCTTCGGCTTGGCAAAAGACAAAGATACAAGCGTGATGCAAGAGCATGTACCAGTCAGCGTGAACAGCACGAGGGTACTGTTCTCCTATTTATAGACACAGGATACAGCCTGTGAAGAATTACAATTGTGCCCCTCATGAAAGTTTACAACATTGACTCAAACCTTTATGGACTAAAAGGTCATTCTATCTTTAAGTCGGTTTGTAATACCGAAGCTTCATAAAGAGGAACCTTCGGTCATCTCCTGCGGACAGCTTCAGCCGAAGCTGCTTCTTCCTACAAGGCCTTCGGCACGACGAAGCATAGCCCCAACAGTAGCCCCTTTCGCGGCGCTAGATCGTTTTTCGTAACGAGCTTGATCCATGAAAAAAGTTTCTTAAGCTTCGGGAAGCCGAAGGTCCAAAAAACACCTTCCCTGAGCTCGTTGTCGAGAAACGATTCAGCTTCCGAGCGCGTAGCAGTCCCACTTTGCAGAGTTACTGTTTGGTCTCTGCGGTCCACCACGCAGCGAGTGCAGGCGACTGTCCGCCTGGTGTAAAAATCCTGGCGTTTCGCCTTCTTACCTGCAGCACTATATAAACATACGAGTAGGTGTGAAGTTACCACAGCATTCATTGCTATTTGCACTGTTTTGCTGCCAAAATTTTTAACCATCACCGAAGCTTGATTCTCGGAATCGAACGAAGCTCCAACTTGAAGCCTGCTTCGTCAGAAGGAAGAACTTCGGAAGAAAAGAGTATTTAATTTCCACAAACTCAGAATTAAATGGCCAGAGTGCGATCTACCGCCAGGGTTGAGCGTGAAGGAGGCGAAGCTGAAGGTTCGGAGACTGTTCCCATCTCCGAAGCAATGCAACGATCCGAACTGGTAACTTCGGAAGAAATCCCCGCTGTTGAAGCAGAACAAGCAACTGCCGAAGCAGAAGATGAGAACATTGAAGAAACTGATCCCGAAGATGATTATCGTATTGCCATGCCAAGTAAGCCCAGCCACTTGGACTTCGGAAAGTCGACCGTTTCGAAGGCTGATCTCTCCAAGATGGTAAAATCAGGTTATTTCAGTGAAAGTCAGAAGAAGCTACTTCGCTTCGGGGGGGAAGAAACTACCCCGAAGCCAGAGAAGGATGAAATAGTCATTTTCAAGAGCTTTCTAAAGGCTGGGTTGAGATTCCCCCTTCATAGAATTATTGCAGATGTATTGAAGAGGTTTGGTATATACTTTCATCAGTTGACTCCTAACGCTATCGTTAGGCTTAGTGTTTATATCTAGGCCCTCCGAAGCCAGGCGGTGGAGCCGTTTGCCGACAGCTTTTGTCGAGTTCATGAGCTGCATTACCAGACGAAGGCTAGAAAAGATGGATTACATGATAACTTCGGTTGCTACAATTTTGCCTATCGGAAAACCACAAAGTTTCCTGTAATCAGCTACCGAAGCAAATGGCCGGCAGGCTGGAAATCAGAATGGTTTTATGTGAAGGTTGACGAAGACAAAGAGAAGCTGGTACAAAGCCCTCTTGAATTGATCTTCGGAGAAACAAGACCACGATGCCAAATGTCATTAGAAGGTTCCACTTGGGCTGCACTGGCTGAGTTTAAAATTATTTCAGAGCATATCAGTACTAGGGACCTAGTTCAAGAGTTCTTGGCCTTCAGGGTTTTTCCTACTTTAAAAGAATGGGAAATGCCGAAGCTAGAGGGGGAGAAGAAAGAAGGGGAACTTGTGCGGTTACCTTACTATTACAAGTTTAAGAAATACTTTAAAAAACCTTGGCAAGAATGGCTGGACACAGTTGAAATAATGTGCAATGAAATTCTTGGGAATTACTCCAAAAAAGAAGATCAATTGATGACTGCGGCCTTCGGCACCCGTCCGAAGCGAAGGCTGAATCGAGTGCTGGACGCCCTGGGTTTTGAATACCCTGACTATGAAAATCTGAACAAAGGTGCCGGGGGCCAAAAAAGGAAAAGGGGAGCCGAAGCTTTAAATGAAGATGAGGAAGAACCACCAAAAAAGAAGAATATTCCGAAGAAGAAAATATCATCTCCGAAGCGAAAAGTATCTGACGAAGAGGAGACTCCCGCATCACGCTCTGCCACTAACGTGGAAGAGATTTTAAAGGTAATGACTGAATCCCTGCCTGCGAAGCTAAGTCCATTGGGGCCTCAACTGACAAAGTTTTTTCAGAAGGAAAAGGAGCCCGAAAAAACGAAGAAAACAACTAAAACAAAGAGACAAAGAATTATCGCAGTGACAGAAGTCATTGACAAGACACCACCGAGAGCTTCAGCTCAAAAGATACTAGCGGCTGAAGAAATAACAAATATTGAAATCCCACCTTCGGAGGTCGCAGCTGCCGAAGCTACCTCACCTGAAGGTTTGCACTTGGAAAGCACAATTGAACATATCGACAAAATACTGCTAGACATGGCCACAGAAGAAGCTGCTGCTGCCGCCGAAGAGGCCATGGCCGCAGTGTCTGGGAAAGGAAAGGAAACTGATGACGAAGCTTCAGAGGACGAAGCCTTCATGTTCCAAAATTTAGTTGGAGAAGAATTATCAAAAACCGAAATAGAAGAGCTTAAAGAGTATGCCAAATCCTGCGGATATAAACCAGGAGCACTCCTCTTCGGAGGCATTGATGATGAAAAATTAGACTGCATTCGGGATCAAACTGGAGCTAAGGTCATCGGTACTCTATCAAAGAGTATCGGTTTTCCGAAGCTGGAAATGGATATCAGCCGCTACCGACGACAACATATCGTTGGTAGCTTATTTTATTCCAATTTCAAGGTAAACAACTTTTCTCTGACTTTTATTGTTTTTAATAATGAAAATGTTTCTAACAAAGGTTGTTTATGTGTAGAGCATGCTACTGAGCAAAGCTTTGAAAATGCAGCAAGATTTAGAGGATAAGAAACACGAAGTTATAATTGAAAATTTAGAGAGCAAAATAAAAGAGCAATCAGCTAGTATTGAAAAGAAAGACTTCGAACTCCAAACAACTGAAGGCTTATTGGCAGAAACTGAAGCTAAAGTAGCAGAATTGAATACGAAGCTTCTCTGCCAATCAAAACAATTTGAACAAGAGAAGCAAGAGCTTAATTCAAAATTTGAGGCCGAAGTCCAAAAAAACTCAGATTTGAAAAAATCATTGACAAGCCTTCAAGACAAATGTTTGGAATTTAGTAACAACTGTATTCAACAATTAAAAAAGATCTTTTATTCAGTTGGAGCCAGCAGTGGAAAGTTCACCCCTTCAGCTGAAAATTTGCCAAGAACCTTCGAACATATTGAAGCTGAAATTGATGAGCTTGACGAAGTTATAGCCGGGCACGGTGACTTCTGTGCCTGGGTAGCTTCTCGGGGAACTGCTGCAGCATTTCTGAAGGCTGGCTGTGATCATGGAAAAATCGTCAACAGGCCCAATTTCACTCTATCTCCATCAATTCTAGACGATATTTCTGACCTCGCCCGAAGCATTTCAAACAGATTTATAAAAATGATATGGACAAAAGGCGGGCGAGAAAAGGCTGGAGACGAAGCTCGAAGTCATCTTGAACCAGAAAGAAATCATACCTTGTGCTTACCTTCTCCTTCAAACTTGATTTTTACTCACAATACCTTGATTCATGTAGGATGACGAAGCTGAAACTGATGCTTAAAGAATATGCCGCCGAAGCTGAAGCCTTGTGAAGATCAGTAGGAGTAGACTGTTGAAAAAACTCAAGAGACTTTTGTAATAACTTTTGTAAATACAGCTAAACTGTTCTTAATGAACTTTGTTCATACCTTGTAATATATCCTTACCCTTCCATTGAGGCGCTTTGATGTGGACGAAATTAGTATTTTGAGCCGAAGGCGAAAAAACACCTTCCCTTCTTTTCGTACACAACGAAGCGTAAAAGACCGCTTCTTCTTTTTGCCGAAACCTTTCTTTTTTGTACACAACGAAGCATAAAAGACCGCTTCTTCTTTTTGCCAAAACCTTTCTTTTTTGTACGCGAAGAAGCTCTTCTCTTATGCCGAAACAACCACTTATGCCATGATGATGATTATCCTATATATGACTGAATGAATGTTTATGAATGCAAATGCTATGATGTAATGTGATGTGCGAATGAATGTCCAAACACATATCCGAAGCCATACCCTTAGCCATGATTTCCTTAGAAACAATCACACATCAGCTCTGCATTCCCTTAGGAACGACTTTGGAGCTTCTTCGCCTTTTTACTTTCGGCGGAATCAGCGTTGACTTTTCGATGTAAGCTCTGCATTCCCTTAGGAACGACTTTGGAGCTTCTTCGCCTTTTACTTTCGGCGGAATCAGCGTTGACTTTTCGCTGTAAGCTCTGCATTCCCTTAGGAACGACTTTGGAGCTTCTTCACTTTTTCAGTTTTCGGCACTCAATGGTGCGTTCTCAGCTTTTACATTTACATTCCTTGGGGGATTTTGCTCTTATAGAACTAAAAAAGGAAATTACATATGATGGCCCCATTAAAAACCTTTCTCCCCCTTTAGAAAGGAAAAGGGTGCCATGAAAAAGAAAAGAAAAGACATAAAAAGTTACATCAAGTTACACATAATATCGCCGAAGCTCATCCGCATTCCAAGATCTTGGAATATCGTTGCCGTCCATGTCCTTCAATCTGTATGAACCAGGTCTTGACGAAGATGCTACTAAGAAAGGCCCCTCCCATTTCAACTGTAACTTGCCCACTGTGTCTGGGTTGGCCACTCTCCGAAGCACCAAGTGTCCCGGCTCAATATTCTTTAGCCGAACTTTTCTATCTCGCCATTTGACTGTTTCGGCTTGGTATTTATTGATATTCTCCACAGCTTGAAGCCTGATCCCTTCTAAAGCATCTTTTTCCATAAAACAAGCATCTTCGGGACCTGATTCTGTCGAAGCTACTACTCTTATTGATCCAGTTTTAGCTTCTTCCGGAGTTATTGCTTCGTCACCAAATAATAACTTGAATGGAGTAAAGCATGTAGACCTTGATGTTGTTGTATTGTGGCTCCACACCACTTTGGTTAACTGATCTGGCCACTTTCCCCTGGGTTGATTGAAGATTAACTTCATTATTCCTGTCATTATAATGCCATTGGCTCTTTCAACGAGCCCATTTGACTCCGGATGCCTGACTGATGCAAAATGGATCTTCGTACCAATTTGATCACAGAAATTTCTGAAAGCTTCGGAGTCGAATTGTGTTCCATTATCTACAGTGATGGCCTTCGGTACCCCGAAACGACAAACAATATTCTGCCAGAAAAACTTTTGGACAGTGGCCGAAGTTATTGTGGCTAGTGGCTTTGCCTCAATCCATTTAGAAAAATACTCCACAGCCACTATAACATATCTTAAATTCCCTTGAGCCGGTGGTAATGGACCTAACAAGTCAAGGCCCCACCTTTGCAATGGCCAGATGGGTTGTATGAGCTGTGTTAAAGACGAAGGTTGTTTCTGATCTCTTGCACATTTCTGACAGCCTTCACACTTTTGAACTAATTCCGCTGCATCCGAAGCTGCCTTCGGCCAATAAAACCCTTGGCGAAAAACTTTTCCAAGTAACGGCCTAGATCCAATGTGAGATCCACACAGGCCTGCATGTATTTCTTTCATCAACTCTATACCTTCGGTTCTAGATAAACACTTGAGTAGCGGAGCGCAAACTCCATGCTTGTACAACTCCCCTTCTATCATGACATATGGACGAGCTCTTGCCTCTATCCTCCTGTTATAAGCTTCGTCATCTGAAAGGAACTTACCCTGAAGGTAAGAGATGATCTCAGTTCTCCAATCTTCGCTATAAACAGGAGATATGTTGAGGACTGCTCTTTCAAGGAGTTCCACTGAAGGTGCCTTTATTGTTTCAAAAAACACATCCGAAGGTAAAGGCAGCCCCTGTGCTGCTGACTTAGCTAGCAAATCAGCATGCTCATTTTGTCCTCGAGGGATATTTTTGACAGAAAATCCTTCGAAGGAAGCTTCGATTCTTCGGACCGTGTCTAGATATTTTTCAAGCTTCGGATCTTTAGCCTTGCAACTCTTGTCGATATGACCCGAAACAACCTGGGAATCAGTTTTAAGAATCGCCCTTCTGATTCCCATTGCTTTTAATTTCCGAAGGCCCAGGAGCAGGGCTTCGTACTCAGTAATATTGTTTGTACAGCTAAAATCAAGTCTTGCCGCATAACAAGTTTTAACTTTGGATGGTGAGACCAACACAGCGGCTGCTCCTGCTCCGAAGGTTCCCCAAGAGCCATCACAAAACACTGTCCACACTTCGGCATCTTTATTTGTTTCTTCATCCTGAGCCCCTGGCGTCCAATCGGCAATGAAATCTGCCAACGCTTGAGACTGGATCGAGGATCTATGCACATAATCAATGCAAAATTCATTGAGCTCTGCAGCCCATTTTCCAATCCGTCCAGTAGCTTCTCTATTTCTCATAATATCCTTCAACGGCTGCGAAGAAGGAACAACAATATTGTATGCTTGAAAATAATGCCGAAGCTTCCTGGATGCCATCAAAACGGCATATAATACCTTCTCCAGTTCTGTATAGTTTTTATTTGATACACTAAGGACTTCAGATACAAAATACACTGGAACCTGCTTCTTGACTTGGCCATCGAGCTTCTCGTGGACAAGTGCTGCACTTACTGCTGAGTGCGAAGCTGCCACGTATAACAACAAAGGAGCCCCTGGCGTTGGTGGAGTTAATGTTGTTAAATCTATCAAATATTGCTTCAGCTCTTCAAAGGCTTTTTGTTGGCTTGGTCCCCATTGAAAGACTTCGAAGAATGGTAAATTTCTTTCTGCTGATCTGGATATGAATCTATTGAGAGATGCCAGCCTCCCTGTCAATCTTTGGGCCCCCTTTCTTGTAGTTGGTGGCTCCATTCGAAGTATAGCTTCAATTTTACTTGGATTAGCTTCAATTCCCTTTGTTGAAACCAAGCATCCAAGAAATTTCCCCTTCTTTACCCCGAAGACACATTTTTCTGGATTCAGCTTTAAGCCAGCTTGTCTGAAACTGGCGAAGGTCTCCTGCAAATCAGCAATATGATTTTCCTGTTTCGTGCTTTTTACAATGATGTCATCAACATAAGTTAGCACATTTCTGCCTATCTGAGACTGGAGGACCTTCGCAGTCATTCTGCTGAAACTTCCTCCAGCGTTTTTGAGCCCCTCAGGCATCCGAAGATAGCAATATGTGCCACTTGGGGTTATGAAGCTAGTCTTCGGCTCATCTTCCTTCTTCATCCAGATTTGGTGATAGCCTGAGTAACAGTCTAGCAGACTCATGAGCTCTGAAGAAGCTGCTGCATCAACTAAAGAGTCTATCCTTGGCAATGGGAATTCGTCCTTCGGACAAGCCTTGTTGAGATCTGTAAAATCGATACACATTCTCCACTTGCCATTGGCCTTCTTTACCATAACAGTGTTAGCTAGCCATTCTGGGTATCTTACTTCTCTGATAACTCCTGCACTGAGGAGTCTTTTTACTTCATTACGAGCACCTTCGGCCTTATCATCGGACATTTTCCGAAGCCTCTGCTTTCGGGGTCTGAAGGATGGGTCAACATTGAGCGAATGTTCAATAACATCCCGATTTACTCCGCAGAGGTCATTAGCTGACCATGCAAAAACATCTTTGTTGTTGAACAAAAACCTTATCAAGGTTTTCTCCTGGTCTTCGGATAATTGAGAGCCCAACAACACCTTCTGCTCTGCTATGTCCTCACATAAGAGCATGGGCTTCGGCTGATCTGCTGAAGCTGCTTTCTCCCTTCTGAATTTGTACTGTTCACAAGCTTCAGCTCCATCTATGTTATGGATTGCTTTTGAGTCAGTCTAGCTTCCTTCGGCCCTTCTGGCAGCTTCCTGACTTCCATGAATAGCAATGGGTCCTTGATCCGAAGGTATCTTCATGCAAAGATAGGCAGGATGAAGAATTGCTTCGAAAGCATTGAGAGTGCCACGGCCAATAATTGCATTGTAAGGGTATTCCATGTCAACAATGTCAAACACAACTTGCTCAGTTCTAGTGTTGTTGATGAACCCGAAGGTCACTGACATGGTGATCTTGCCCAGCGCTACAATCTGTCTTCCTCCGAAGCCACAGAGAGGGTGCGTAGCATCATGAATCTTATCTTCTGGCTCTTGCATTTGCCTGAAGGCCTTAGCAAATATGATATCAGCTGCACTGCCTATATCAACTAAGACATTGTGAACCAGAAATCCTTTGATAACACAAGAGATAACCATGGCATCGTTGTGTGGGTAATCCTTGAGTTGAAGGTCCTCTTGGGAGAAGGTAATAGGAATGTGAGACCATCTCGACTTGATGAAGGGTCCTTGCACCCCAACATGCTGTACCCTTCTCTGTGCTTCCTTCTTCTGCTTCTTGTTGGCTGGCTCTGAACATGAACCGCCTGTTATCGGGAACAGCAGCTTCGGAGCCGAAGCAGCTCCAGCTTGATCGTTGAACGAAGCCATCAGCTCAAAAAAGTGGAAGTGAGTTCACCGGAGGTGGGCGCCAATGTTGGGGACTTGTTCTCAACTGCTACGAATTAAGAACAAGGCAACACAGAAAAAGTTAATGGTAAATATTCTTCGTCCTTCGAAGTGTTATTTCCCTCAGGATATAACGATCTTCAGACGAAGGTCATGAAGGACATACCTTCATCATTATAATTTATACCGATAAAAGGAGAAGCATATGAAACATGAGAGAATAACGTGAATAATCATATAACATTATTATGTGTCTTTTATTATATAATCATGAAAGAATAAGAGCAATATTGAATTACATTTGTACCTTCGGCTTGGCAAAAGACAAAGATACAAGCGTGATGCAAGAGCGTGTACCAGTCAGCGTGAACAGCACGGGGGTACTGTTCTCCTATTTATAGACACAGGATACAGCCTGTGAAGAATTACAATTGTGCCCCTCATGAAAGTTTACAACATTGACTCAAACCTTTATGGACTAAAAGGTCATTCTATCTTTAAGTCGGTTTGTAATACCGAAGCTTCATAAAGAGGAACCTTCGGTCATCTCCTGCGGACAGCTTCAGCCGAAGCTGCTTCTTCCTACAAGGCCTTCGGCGCGACGAAGCATAGCCCCAACAATATATACTGCGATGATGAACGTATGTCCTTCATGATCTTCGTCTGAAGATCATTATATCCTAAGGGAGATAATGCTTGGAAGGACGAAGGACCTTAACCATTAACATTCTGTGTTGCCTTGTTCTTAACTCATAGCATTTGAGAACAAGTCCCCAACAACGCTGAAGCAAGAGTTGGTACTTATACAGATTCCATGACAGCATCTAGTACGCTGGTCATTCTCCTCTTCCTTAGAGTTGCTGCAGGAATCTTTGATGTCTTCGGTAGCTCCATCTCTCCCAACGGACTCAGAACCTTCGGTTGCTCTGCCGCTTTCTTCAGTTGTGGCCCTTCGGCCGGTTCTGTCTTAGTTTCAATAGGAGCGGAGTGACTTGGCTCGGATACGGAAGAGGACCCCTCAATAGGCCTCGGCACTTCGCCCATTTCAATGCGCTTGGGGCGATTGTTAAAACCTTAACTTTTTTCGACTCTGATGTGCTAGAAGTCGCTGAAGCAGCAATCTTCCTTTTCTTTTCTTGCTTTCGCGAAGGATAACAATAATCTGGGTATACAAACCCGATGACATCAAATACTCTATTCAGCCTCTTCTTGCCTCGAGCCCCAAAGGCCGTTGTCATAGCATCATCTTTAGCCCTCGAGTAGGCGCCTAGCAATTCATCACTAGTTGCTTCAATGGCATCTAGCCATTCATCATTTGGCTCATCAAACTAGCTCCTGTATTTGAACGTGTATTCAGGTAGATTAAACCACCTTCACTAGACCCAGCAGCAGCCTCCTTCGGCATCTCCCACCCACTTGCCAGTGACCACACTCTATAAGCAATGTGCTCCTGGACTAAGTCCCTAGTGCCTATGTAAGTACATACTTTATTAAAAGCAGCCTGACATGCTTGTATATCATTCCCAAGGGCAATGGATGGCCTCCTAATTCTGAAGCGAGACCATATAGGACGTTGAATAATCCCCTTAATATCTTCCCTTTCAACCAGGTCATTTTTCACATAGAACCACTTCTGCATCCAGGCCCCCGGCCATCTCTTCCGAAATATCAGAACTGGGTAGCTCACCCCAGAGCGAGGCACGAAGCTGTAGCAACCGAAGTTGTTGTGATATTGTTCCTTTCCGGTGGCCTTCGTCTCATAAGATAGCTCATGGATGTTACAGAAACATTTTGCATTTGGTTCCAATCCCTGGCTCCTCATGGCCCATATAAAGATCCCCATCTTGATGATAGCTTCGGGAGTAAGCTAATGAAGGTAAATCTCAAAAGTTTTCAGGACCTCGACTAGCAGTTTATCCAGAGGGAATCGAAGCCCTGCCTTCATGAAGCTTCTATAAACTACCACCTCATCAGCTTCGGGCAGAGGGACATTATTTTCCCCTCCAGCCCTCACAATTGAAATATCACGGAAGTACCTTCCCCTCATTGCATCAATTTGCCCTTTCTTGATGGTTGATTTCCTGAAGACAACATGGCTTGGTCTCCAAGGCTGATCTTCGGCGCCTTCATTCTCGCTTTCTACATCAAAGCATTCACTATCACTGGAACCCTTAGATATCCCAGCTAACATCTCATGTGCAATCTTCTCTGCATTGTTTTTTCCATAGCTTCGTAAAACCCGGACAGCGCTGGGACAACAATCTTCTTCTCGACAGCCATCAAATCAACGGTCGTTGAAATGCCGAAGCTTGAAATCCAATTAAACTTGGCAAAGCAAGAAAGTTTAAAATGACAAGCACAGTGTAAGCAACTGAAATAGCACAAGAAATGCTTTCAATGCAAGCTCCTATTTATATGCCCAGCGCCCCACGGTTTGGTGGGTCCAGCATGTCAGTGTCATTCGCTATTCTAGCGAAGGGAAGGTGTTTTTTCGGACCTTCGGCTAAAGGCCTTCATTCACGTCGCAGTCTAAATTTGTTACAAAGGAACAAATTAATACTGCGAGGGGCTACTGTTGGGGGCCTTCCTCCTCCGAAGGTCCTCAAAAACGTAATTAACCGTATGTTTTCAGTATGACACAGGTTATTGCAGGAGGCTTTAGCTTCGGAATAGAGATCTTCTATGACAAGAGTAGAGATGAAACCTGAAGGTGACAAAAATGGGCGACGAAGCTATAGTCAAGGGACTTCGGCTCGGGTTAATGACGAGGACCAAATGCAACAGTAACCAAAAAAGGATAAAGATTATTTAGTCCTTAATGTTTCGTATTGTAATTGTTGACGGTTGATAATGACATAAATGTACTTTTACCTGGGCTGCGTCCCATGCCTATAAATAGATGAACAGTAGCACCATACTGTTCATGCTAGATTGTATTCACTCTCTCGCAGCCTCGCCTTCGAGCAAGCCGAAGGTACCAATGTAATATTGATATTGTTGATATTCATATATATTTTTATAGAATGCAAAAATAAATGAATTATTATGATATAATTATAATATCCATCCTTATGCATTCTCATCTATGTATTGATGTGATGAAGGTAAGTCCTTCTTGACCTTCGTCTCGATGAGCATTATACCCTTAGGGAGATAATTCTTCGAAAGACGAAGGTCCTTAATGATTAACGACTGTGTTGCCTTGTTCTTGATTCACAACGTTTGAGAACAAGTGATCAACAGTATATCTCTAAAGTAGGGGGATCCAGTAGGCTAAGAGTGGGCAAGGATGGTCATTATAGAAAGCCTAGCCATGATGAGCTCCTGGATTTTATCTAGTATAGGCTCTTAGGCTTCATTCATCTTGGGGACATCCTCCCACCAAGCCATATCGACCTCCGAATCCCATGTCGACATCTCTAGATATCTGCTTCGGCAAACTATGACACACATTCAAGAAGTTCTCCAATCACTAGTACAATTTGGCTCTATACAAGCGGTAGGCTTTTTACATCACAGGCGGTTCGGTTAGAAAACCGCCTGGGATGTCCCAGGCTATTCGGACCGCCTGTGATGTATTAGTATCACAAGCGGTTTTTGTTTCGGACCGCTTGTGGTGATCTATTCTTTTCACAAACGGACCGTAATGAAAAACCGCCTGTGATTGTGATTTGATTACCATATTAATATTTTAATTTTTAACAGAAATATGAAAATACAATTTAAATGAATTAATATTTTAATTTTTAACAGAAATATGCAAATACAATTTAAATGAATTTTAATAGCACACATAGATAACTAGAGAGATTTTAAATTAATTGGCAACCACAATGCATAGTCGATCATACATGCTAACAAATACAATTTGATTCATACAATTTTTCATGAACTACCATTTTCCGCATGTATGGCTTTAAGTTCTTATCAATTTTCTTTTTCACACGCTTGATTCTCTCTAGACCGTTAAAGACAAACATCTCTTCATACTTATTGTATTCCTCATCTCCGTCTCCCACATTCTCAACTCCAACAATTTTTTGCTTTCTAGAAATAACTACATGCATCTTCTCATCTGCTGGATCGAGTACATAGAACACTTGTGCAACACATTCGGCGAGAACCCATGGGTCATCTTTATATCCTACTTTCTTTAAGTCTACCTGTGTGAGTCCGTAGTTATCCACTATCACCCCCATGGGATGTTGTACCCATTGGCACTTAAATAAGGGTATTTTCATGCTTGGGCCATAATCAAGTTCCCATATTTCCTCTATGAATCCAAAATATGTGGTCTTCTGTCCATGTAGGTCAAAAGCATCGATACGAACACTGCTATTTTGTGCAACACTTTTCATGTCTTTTGATTTAGTGTAGAATGTGTACCCATTGATGTCATATGCTTGCCATGATGTCACAAAACACAATGGCCCAGAAGCCAAATTCTTCATTGTTTTCCTTTCCAAAGAGTCTCCGAATGGGATGTTTTTGTCCATTAACCATTCACTGAAACGATGTTTGTGCTCCCTCATGATCCAGTCCTCTGTGCGGTTCTGATTTTCTTTACGAAGCTCATCCAGGTGTTCCTCTATGTAAGGCTCGGCTATCATGAGATGTTGTAGTACACTACCATGAGCACAATGTACTAGCTTGTAATCCTCAACGCGAAAAGTTTTCCTGTCCATTCTCCCTCTCCCACATAGTTTACCCTCATGTTTAGGTACAGGCACACCTATCATTGTTCTGTCACTGATGTAATCTATACAGCTCTCAATCACTTCTTCTGTAGTGTATCCCTCCATGATTGAACCCTCTGGGTGAGCGCGATTTCGCACATAACCTTTTAATACTCCCAGGTATCGCTCTAACTGAAACATATGATGTAAATATAGTGGCCCTAATATTTTTATCTGATCCACGAGATGTATGATTAGGTGTACTTGCATATCAAAAAATGATGGAGGAAAAAACATTTGAAGCTTGCACATAGTCTCGATGATGTATGCCTTTAGATAGTCCAAGTCTTCTAAAGCTATTACTTTTTGTGAAATCGCATTGAAAAAGTAACACAAGCGTGTAATGACAACTTTGACATGCTCTGTTTCGAGGGCTCTTACCGCAATTGGGAGGAACACCGTCATCATCACATGGCAGTCATGAGAGTTGTAGCCAAATAGAGACAAGTCCTTCATCCTGACTAGTTTGCTGATATTGGATGAGAAATCTGTGGGCACTTTGACCCCACGCAAACATTTGCAAATCTTTATTCTCTCCTCAACTGACAAGTTGTAGCTAGCTAGGGGGAGGTAAGGCTTCCCTTTGCCACTATCCACTGGATGAAGTTTCGGTCTGATTTGAAGATCTACTAGATCATTGCGTGATTTAAGTCCGTCCTTTGTCTTACTCGGCATGCCCAGCAAGGTTCCAATGATGCTGTCAAAAACATTCTTTGTTACATGCATCAAATCAATGCTGTGGCAAATTTCCATATCCTTCCAGTATGGGAGGTACTTGAAAAAATTGATTGCTTCTTGAAAGTTGTGTAAGTTGAAGGGTCAGTTCTCTTTCTCTTTTCTCCTTTGTTTTTTCCCTTTCCGAATACAACATGAATGTTCTTTACAATTTCAAAAACAAGTTTCCCATTATAAGGCTTTAGTGCACCTTCACTTTCCAGTTCATTGTTAAATTCCTCTTTCATCTTTCGGTACTTATGCTGCTTCATCAAGACCCGTCTGTGTCCCATGAACACCAACTTCTTGGATGATTTAAGGTACATGGAAGCAGTTCCATCGACGCACACTACACAACCATTCTTTCCTTTAGTCTTTTGCCCTGATAGTGTGGCACCACCGGGAGAATCATGGATGGTAACAAATATAATTGCTCTTAAGTTGAAATACTCATGGCAATACTCATCCCATATTCGAACTCCTTCATTCCAGAGCTTTATCATATCTTCCATAATAGGTTCTAGGAACACATCAATATCAACACCAGCTGATTTCGGACCTTGAATAAGAATAGTCAACATAATGTACTTTCTTTTGTGACACAGCCATGATGGAAGGTTGTACATCGTTAAAGTCACGGGCCAGGTGCTATGTACACTTCTTTTTTCACTAAATGGATTCATTCCGTCTGTACCCAAAGCAAATCTTACATTTCTGGTTTCTTTGGCAAACTCAGCATACATAAGATCAAAATTTTTCCATTGTGATGCATCAACAGGGTGTCAAATCTGTTTGTTATTCTACTTGTGATTTTCAGCATGCCAACGCATAAGCTCAGCCTCCCTAGGATTTGAGAACAAACGTTTCAAGTGATCAATTACTGGAAGATACCACATCACCAAAGATGGGATCTTTGACTTCTTTTTCCCATCCATGTCATCAAAAGTGTCATCGTCACTTTCAGGTCCAATAGTGGATTTCTTGTTTTTTTTCTTCGGGAATTTTTTTACACAGTCTTGATTGTAGCTCTTCTTGTATCGACTGACATTGCAAACTGGGCATCTTGCAGCATTCTCAAAATCGCCACAATACAGAATACAATGGTTCAGACATGCATGAATTTTTTGCACACCCAGAGCTATGGGAGATATAAGCTTCTTCGCTTTATAAGTGCTTGTTGGTAGTTTGTTGGGTTTTGGTAGTAATTGGAATAGAAAATTCAAAAGATCTGTGAAGCTAGTATCAGACCATCCGGCGCTAGCCTTCAACTTAAGAAGTTCTAGAACTGTACGCAGTGTAGTAAACTCTTTGTCACAACCCTTTGATTCATCATATAAAGGTTCTTTTGAGGCACTTTCCAGTCCCTCCATTTTAGATAGCCCTTTCTGCGATGCCACATAACTCAACATTTCTGGTTCCATATGGCGCAACATCTCTTCACAATCAAATTCTTCAAAATCTTGATTAGCATCCACATAATCCACTTTACCATCAAGTTTATCTAAAATTCCGACAACTCTCTCGTCATTACCAAGCACTTCACACGGATCCAACTCACCATGTTCTGACCATATCGTGTAATTGTTTTTAAACCCTCTTTTTAGCAGATGTGATTGGATTACTCCTGTATCTCTCCAAGCTATCTTATTATCACAATCGATGCACGGACATAATATCTCCTTACTCTTTCGCAAATTCGCGTGCTTATTGGCCGCTTCAATAAAGCTTCTCAAATTTCGAATGTACGACGACTGTGGTCTTGGCACATTGTACATCCAACCTCGGTCCATTACCTATCCCTATATTGATTAACGTCAATATCGAGATGTGCCATGAAAAAATAAATGTACATGAAAGTGAAACAAGATCATATCGAGATGTACCTAGCACATGAACTACAAAAAATATTTAAAATATCCCTAATTATATGAATTTAATCCCTAGATCATGAACGAATTAATGTGCATGAAAATAAAACAAGATTGCAGTAATATAGGTACCTTGAGGTGAGACAACTCTTTATGAAGAATCTTTAAATTAGATCAACTACAAGTCCAAATCTTGGAATTCCTGAGTTTTTCTTCAATTCCGGTCTATATTACAAAATTGAGGCAAAAAATCGTATCAAAATGAGAAAGAAAACAAACAGAGATCATATATATGCATAAACTCTTGAAATCAATCAATAAACTCAAAAACAAAACCTTCTCCTCGTAGATCAAAAAATCCGCCGCCGCTACAGTGCGCTGTGACTGTTTCTGGGAGATAGAGTTCTGGAACCCGTGGGCTAGTCCTTTTATACTGTATACACATCACAGGCGGATTTTTAGAAAAACCGCTTGTGATATATAACATCACAAGCATTTTTTTATTCCGACCGCATGTGAAGTTTACATATCACAGGCGGTCGAAATAAAAAAGCGCTTGTGATGTTATATATCACAAGCGGTTTTTCTAAAAATCCGCTTGTGATGTGTATACAATATAAAAGGCTTGGTGGTTCCAGCAGGAACCCTAACTCTCCCGGAGCCCGACACGCCGCTAGGCTGATACTGCGCCGCCGTCCCCGTCCCTGTCTCCGAGCTGTGAGCGCCCGCCACGCCGTCGCCGAGCCCAAGCGTCGCCGTCCCTGTCCCCATCTCTGAGCTGGGCGCCGGTCACGCCGTCCCCCGAGCCCAACGTCGCCGTCCCCGAGCCCGAGCCCAACCCCGGCAGGTTCTGTCTCTCTCTCTCTCTCTCCACTCTCTCTGACGATTCTTCAGCTTGTGGTGGCCTCCGAAACCGACGACTCGTGGTGGTTGCTGCGTTACATGTTCTTCGATTCCCTGACCATCGTGTATGTTCTTTGATTCCCTGAGTTAATAACACAGCGCCATTTTCTCGCAAATCCGAGATTCGGAAGATCAAGTGATTGACCTGTTACCTATTTTTGTTGTTGTAGATAATTTATTTGTGAAAGGTCCATAGGTCATAGTCTGTCCATCATTTTGATATACCGTTGCTTGGATATAAGGGTATTCTGAAAGATGCAATTTGCTGCTACTATCCTCAATGGGATCACTGCCAGTGTTTACTATCCCGTGTGCTTGCCCTAAGCCCTTCCTGACCACCATGTTCTTCGATTCCCTGACCACTAGGAAAACGTCCTTGAATTGAAGAACCTTTGAAACAAACAGAGAAGGTTCGGTATAGTAATGTCTTTTAAAGTAATGTCTTTTGTTAGTTTGCTATAGTATAGTGATAGGATTTGAACCTATATGTTGCATAACTCTTTTGCGACAGATAAAATCATATATATAGCTAAACTGTAGTTGCACATCTAGATAGATTAGAGGCTTAAGCACATACGCTAGAATGAAATGCTTCTTACCTACGACGCCACCTGCATCTGTGTGCATTATACGAAGCTATATATTCTTGTTGTGCCTTCATGTCCATACTAGTACCCTATGTATAGCAATGAAGACAAAATCCCTGCGGTAGAGTGCCTAGAACCAAAGTTATGTGGAGCAATGAAGTGCATTGTTGGCACACATGTCGACATCATTCACAGTCTAGTGACTGATGGGGTTGTGGATACTAGTGAATCGGAATCAGTTTACACACTTAAGACCACTTTGTTTCAAATTAGAGATGTATGCGACATGCTTGAGAAGTGTGCTCTGTCCATCAAAAAGTATGCTGACTCCAAGAGGGCTAAAATTATTCAAGATGAAGCCCTACAATATGCTGAAGATGATGAAGCTGCAGATGATTTGGAGGAACTCCCAAGCCTAGATCTCCTTACTCAAGCCGACTTATTGGAAAAATATTTTGGAATTGAGTCTGATAGCGACCAGTCAAGGGGTTGTTGATGTTTAGTCCTAAACAACACGATATGAGTATCGTAGGTTTCACTCTAAGGTTGTAGTACTGGTATGCACAAGTTTGTTAAGGTTGACAAGAACCCTTTGTTCGTCTTGCTTCCTTCAATTACAATTCTTCTATAAATTGCCATGACTCACCAAGGTTCTCATCCCTGCCTTTGTTGCGATCTCAATTTTGATTGTGATATTTTCTCATACTCTATCTTTAGCATTATTCTAGTTGTCGATCATGTCAAAAGCTTGATAATGTATTTTGTATGAACCTCTTAGAGAGTGTCAAGTCAATGAACTATCTTTGAGTACTATTGGGAAGTGGATCTCTTTGATGTATTTGTTTTCCCTAGTGATATCGATGGTGCCGAGTAGCACCAAATTTGGACTTGTGTCCATATCTATAGATGCTAGTAGTTGAGCACTAGCGCCTACAATCTTGACTACCTCATCCCTATTCTCTGTTTGGGACTTATGGAGAATGGCTTCGGCTGAATGCCTGAATTGGGCCGGGAAGCACGGAGCAGATAGAAGTGCACTTTCCAATGCAGTTAGACAGAGAAAGCGTGACTGTGATGTTATAATGCTGAAGGGCCCCAATAAGAGATTATGGCCTGTCATTTACTACCACTGCCCGTTATTTGTGGGCTTCACCGAGGGCTGGAAACATTTGGTGGCAGCAAACGACCTTCGGGCTGGGGACGTCTGCGAGCTTGTTAAGGGGCTAGACGATGGTGAGCCGGTGTACTATGTCCAGATGTGTGGTCACAAAATTTAAAGCCGCCCCGGCTTCATCTGTGCGCTTCTCTTCTCTTAGGTAGCAGCCCACATAAGAGAAGAGAAGCGCACAGATGAAGCCGGGGCGGCTTTAAATTTTGTGACCACACATCCGGACAGAGTACACCGACTCACCATTAGCAGCCCACATAAGGGAAGAGAAGCGCACAGATGAAGTCGGGACGGCTTTAAATTTTGTGACCACACATCCGGATAGAGTACACCGGCTCACCATCGTCTGGCCCCTTAACAAGCTCGCAGACATCCCCAGTCCGAAGGTCGTTTGCTGCCACCAAATGTTTCCAGCCCTCGGTGAAGCCCACAAATAACGGGTGATGGTGGTAAACGACAGGCCATAATCTCTTCTTGGGGTTCTTCAGCATTATAACATCACAGCCATGCCTTCTCTATCTAACTGCATTGGAAAGTGCACTTCTATCTGCTCCATGCTTCCCGGCCCGATCCTGCTCCAAAATTTCATCCTTCGTAGGCAGTAAAGACTCTGGGACCTCACAGTTACTAGGCATTCTGCCTTCCTGTTTGGGGAGGAAAGGAGGGACACGGATGCGGGCCTTGAGGCACCGCCATCGCCTTCACCACCGCCGGCTGATGGGGAGGCCGCCGGCGGTGGCGGCCAGGTACAGCTAGGGTTTGGGCTCGATTTCTTTTGAATCACCTTTTCTCCAAGTTCCCTTATTGATAGAACCAGTATATCAGACTAACAGTATATCCTCGGTCAACCCCCTTATTGATGGAACCAGCTGTGCACTAGGTACCTACTAGGATGGATGTGGTCTGCACTGGTGCGTCTAACAGAGTTGATGAAGACGCGACCAAACTTGAATGGCAGACAACGAGCAGCTCCGGTGAAGGGAGCAGGGAGGATAGTTCTAGTGACGACAATCCTTGTCCTCCTATACCTCCAAGGAAGGAAAAAACATCAGATGAGCTTGATGCCGACTATATTCCCAATGATGAAGAGGTAAATAGAAATATGCCGACTATATTCTAAAATAATGTTCATATATGAAAGGCCATTAATTGTTTCAATATATAGATTTCAAATGAAGAGAAGAAAGAGGATGCATGTTCTACACGAAACACGGAGGATGCTCCGATGCCTGAATCATCCGTTTCACATAAGCGGAAACGAGGGCGACGAGGTCCCAATCAGATGAAAGAAGGTGTAGTTATGTACGTAACAAAACTAAATGCAGAGGGGTTTCCTGAAGAACCACTTGACGTGGTTACAAAGTTTCGAAATTCCTACGGGTCTACTATTAGAGATATAGTGCCAATCACACTTCAGAAATGGAAGGATTTAGATGAAGACACCTGCAATAAGCTATGGGCTAAGTTGTCTGAGTCATTCAAGGTCTCAAAAGGCACAGAGGATGCAGTAAGGAAGTCGATGCTCTCTGCTATGGCCAAGATGTTTCGTGGGTGGAAGGCCGAGATGAATAGGGATTTTGTTAAGAAGAATAAGGTTCCTCTGGCCAAGAAAATGGGGAAAATCACTCAAGCTCAGTGGGAGGAATTTGTTCGTCAGAAGACCGAACTGAAGGCCAAAGAACTGGGCGAAACTAATTCTTAGAGAGCAAAGATGAACAAACATCCCCATCGCCTGGGGTCAACCGGATATCACCATAAAGTTGTGCAGTGGAACAGGATAATCGAGGAAGCTATAGCTAACGGCACTTTGGACCCAATATAATGACATACTAACTGCAGCACTAGGCAATCCTGAACACACTGGACAAGCTCGGGGAATCTCTTCTAAGATTTCCTGGAGAGAGGCATTTCCAGAGTATGCGGCGTCATATAGGAAACACGAGAAGTCGAAAAGGACCCTTGAAGAGACTATTGATGAAAGGGTACAAAAGGCTATTAATGACGTGATGAACAAAATGAAGAAAACAGAATGCATATCATTTGAACTCAAGCCAGGCCACATGAGTCCACCTATAGTCCCTAGCAGCGTAGGATCTGTGCAAGAATTCGTATCGAGCACCAAGTACCCTGTAGACGATATTGTTGAGGATAAGCCTTGCTATCTTCATATTCCAATCAATCGATCTGGGACAAAAACAAAACAAGCTGCTACTGGTTTGGTAAAACCAGGACTTGTTAACTACAAGGATAATCCTGTCCCGCCACACTATGTTGTGGTCCAAGTTCTAGAGATCACAGACAGTGGTTGTGACGATTGGGAGATAGACTTTCCAGTTGAGGGGATCATAACTTTGTAGGAGGCAATGAACGAGTTGGTCCTTTGGCATCAACGCGACATCAAGTTGGGTGATGAGCCGATCTTAAGCCGTCTATCGCGTCATAAGTCACCAACGCCGAATTCAACACCAATGCAACAGAAAGATAGTTCGATCATTCCATACCTCATGGTGCAGGAAAATATAGCACCGACCTCCAAAAAAATCGTTGAAACAATCATATCACCTCTTGCGAAGGAACTCGACGAGGGGGACATAGACAAAATTGTTCCTTAGAATGTCGACGCAAACATCAAAAAGGAAGCAAAGGTTGACACCAATGTTGAAGGGCCAACTACTTCAAAGAAAATTCATCAGCCAATCGCCACTGACAATGTCAAGAAACCGTCAGAATCAGTGACACGCTACCTGCAAAAATTGAAGAGAGTTATGACAGATCAATCAAAAGCGGAATCAGCATCTCGTGGAGTACGCACAAGGTCCCAAATAGACAATTTCGAAGTATGGGAATAAGATGGAATGATTCATACTCGAGAATCATTACGTCTTAAAATCAATATCCTGATATACAAGGAGGATGTTCCTCCTAAATTTGTGAATGGGAGGTCGTTCTTGACGACGGTGCAACTTTCTAAGTTGTCGACTCCAGAGATTAGAATGCATGAGTGGTACATGGTGGCTAGCAACAAATACAAACTCGAGGACTTCACATTTGTTGTGCCAGAAGATGCATTTTGGAGCAATGATAATATAGATCCTGTGCGGCATTTATTCTTTGACGATCTGTGGTCGTTGTACCACCGACAAAGGATGGAAACCAACTACTTAACCCTCTTTTGCTTGTAAGTACCTCTAAACTTTCATATTTGTTAGTTTTGTACACGCACACATAAACGAGAGTCTAACGATTAACACTTTTTACATGTAGGATGCAATACATGGATGATAAGAATAAACAACTTAAGACAGGGTTTCTTGACCCGTTGATGATATCCCAAGCTCGCTACAAAGAAGTTGCTCGGAGACATGGAGAAGAATACAAAGACTTGGATGATGATGAATTTGAGAAAGCGGTCAAACAGAATCAGAGAAAGAAAATGAAGGTAATGGCGGCATACATTGGACGAGCCATGTATAATCATGTACAACATGGCAAGGACTTAATAATAGCTCCGCACCACTTTAAGTAAGTTCTCGACATGGTTTTGAACTACAAATTGTGGTAATTGTGATCTTAACATGTGTTTTCGTCTATGTCTATATAGTGACCACTACATTTGTATCATGATCTTTCCAAAGCATGGTAAAGTCGTGGTCTTTGACTCACTGAGAATAGAAAAGGCTGCGTATAATGACTTCTTTAAGATTTTAGAGAAGTATGATTATTATTGCACACTTGTACTTATTACAACTTAACAAATGTATTCTTAATCTCACAATGCTATTCTTATATGCAGTGCATACCGTTTTTATTGGAAAGATCTTGGCGGCGAACATCCAGAGGACAAGCCTAATTTGTCAATATCATTATTTCCATATGGTGACAAACAACCTCCGGGTACTATCCTGTGCAGTTATTATGTATGCGAATGGTGTCGTGTCACCTTCCATTACATGGTCAATCGTGAGGATGTAAGTTCGCTATCATTGTCTATGTTGCAATTTTTATGTTATATTGTTGCTCATCACATTACTCTTAGCACTGCTTGCTTTTTGCTTTCGTTGCAGGTTCCTAAATCCAAGATCAATGCTGAATGGTTAGAAAGAGATATGGTTTCCGTCGGCGTGGCTAAGGTTGTAAAAGACTTGCTTTACTTTATGCGCCGTGAAGTTCTTCATCAACAAGGGCTATTCTACAATACAAATGGAAATTTGCAACACTTCCTAGAACTAAGTTTGTACACGATATCACACAGTGTTTAGATCTTTAGTTTGGAACTTGAGATGTTCAGTTGTCTATAGAACTTGAGATGTTGAGTTGTTGAGTTGTATATGGAACTTGATATGTGTATGAATCTGTGTATGGAACTTGATATGTGTATGAATCTGTGTATGGAACTTGTTATGCAACATATCTGTGTATGAATCTGTGTATGAATCTGTTATTAATTCTGTATATATATGAATCTGGAATCTGCATATGAATCTAGAATCTGTATATTGAAATACAGTCGGACCTATATTTAAAACCGCCTGTGATGTGTCTAACACAAGCGGCTAGGGTTAGAAACCGCCTGTGATGTGTGGCTAACATAAGCGCTTAGGATTAGAAACCGCCTGTGATGTGTGTCTATTACAGGCGATTTCTTTAGATAGAACCCCCTGTGATGTGTGTCTATCACAAGCTTTTTTTGATTGACCGCCTGTGATGTTGTTTTATATCACAGGCGGTGCATCACAGGCGGTGCACCACAAGCGGTTTCTGGAACCGCCTGTGTAGAGGCTAACTGGACCGCCTGTATAGAGGTTTACTGTAGTAGTGAATGCTCCCACTTCCTTGACAAATCTATGAAAATATATGGGGATTGACACTGGGTTCAGTGTAGAGATGGAAATACACGTTCCTAAGGGCTTGTTCGTTTTGGAGTGGATTGAGGGGGATTGGAGGGGATTAAATCCCCTCCTATACAAATTTGTATAGGAGGGGATTTAATCCCCTCCAATCCCCCTCAATCCACTCTAAAACGAACAAGCCCTAAAGGGGTTATGCCCTACTGACGTCTAGGCCACAAAGAAGTGGTAGAGCAAGGTCACACATGACCTCACCCTAACAAAAGCCTCGCAAAGGTAGATAAGAGTAGATAAAAAAGGATAATATTGAGCATAAGGCGCCCAAGCTAGAGACCATAATAATAAATAATACAATAGAGAAAGTGAGAAAGAGGGAAGTGAGCTCGGACATGACCATAATATGAGGATAGAAGGCAATATACTTGTTAGTCTTCTCCTATGGGAGCTACGACGAAAAAGTTATTGGGTGGACATGACCACGGAGTGGCTATGAAATCTACCTAAGGATTACTCAGACCTTGTCTAGTAGCCCTTCATTGTTTAGCATGCGCACTCGTGGTCAGGGATAGAAGGATCTTCCATCGTAGAAAGAGAAGAACATAGAGGGGATCTAGAGCAAGGACGAGTGGAGTAAGCCCCGTTTGGTTCCTTTAGTCCAAGGATTAAAGTTTAGTTAAGAGACTAAAATTTAGTCCCTACCATGTTTAGTTCTATAGACTAAAATTATTTAAAACACACTAAATGAATCATAAGAAAACTAAAATACCCCTTAGCATTCTCCCGCTATTAATGCAACTGAAATAAAGGAGAGACAAAAAGTGGAATTTATATGATTTAGTCTCTTTTAGTCACTCCTTGAGGGATTAGACTAAAACAGTTTAGTCCTAGTTTTAGTCCAACTATTTGGCAATTTAGAGACTAAATACGACTAAAATGGAGGGATTAATCTTTAGTACCTCAAACCAAACAACAAACATGCCCTAAGACTACTAGGGAAGGAAAAGGATATAAGTCTATGGCTACAATGGGTCAGATCATCCCTATTTAAAGAATTTCCCTATGTATCTCTATCTACCGAGCAATCGAGCATAAAAATCAAAGCGTCACACAACCTGAGTAAAAGAAGGTGAGTCATGCGACACAATGGGTGTTTGGGAGTGTCGGCGTTCCGAGACCGGGGGGTCCCCGAGCCGACGAGTGAGTGTGCCGCGTGCCCCAGCCCAGATGGGTCGAGCGTGTGGGCGAGCGCGAAGGGGGGAGAGAGCGAGAGCGAGGTGGCCGGAGCCGGGTCGTGAGGGAGTCGGAGAATCCCGCGGCCTTCGTGTTCGTCCCGCGCCCAGGTCGGGTGCGCTTGCAGTAGGGGGTTACAAGCGTCCGCGCGAGGTGAGGGGAGCGAGCGGCCCCGAGAGAGCGCCTGCCCCTGCCCTTCGTCCCCGCGAGGCCAACCTTCTCTAAGAAGGCCCTGGTCCTTCCTTTTATAGGCGTAAGGAGAGGATCCAGGTGTACAAATGGGGGTGTAGCAAGGTGCTACGTGTCTAGCGGGGGAGAGCTAGTACCCTAAGTACATGCCAAGGTGGCAGCCGGAGAGATCTTGGCACCCAGCTAGTGTGGCGTCGTGGCTGTCGGAGAAGCAATGGAGCCGGGCGGAGGGACAGCTGTCGGAGTGGCTGGGCCCTTGCTGACGTCCCCCTGCTTTCGTAAGGGAGCTGGGAGCCGCCGTCGTCATGGGTCCAGCGGGGTGCCATCATTGCCTATCTGGCGGGGCTAGCCGGATGGGACGTCGGTCCTGTTCCCTGCGGCCCGAGTCGGCTCGGGGTAGGGTGATGATGGCGCTTCCTGTCGACGTGGCGGACTTGTGCCCTAGGTCGGGCGACGTGGAGGCTCCTCCGAGGCTGAGGTCGAGTCTGTCCTGCATGGCCGAGGCCGAACCTGAGCTCCCGGGTCGGGCGAGGCGGAGGTCGTTCGGCAGAGGTCGGGGTAGAGTCCGAGCCCTGGGTCGGGCGAAGCGGAGTTCGTCGTCTTCCGGGGCCTTAGCCCGAGTCCGAGCCCTAGGTCGGGCGGAGCGGAGTTCGCCGTCTTCCGGGGCCTTAGCCCGAGTCCGAGCCCTGGGTCGGGCGGAGCGGAGTTCGCCGTCTTCCGGGGCCTTAGCCCGAGTCCGAGCCCTGGGTCGGGCGGAGCGGAGTTCGCCGTCTTCCGGGGCCTTAGCCCGAGTCCGAGCCCTGGGTCGGGCGGAGGGGAGTTCGCCGTCTTCCGGGGCCTTAGCCCGAGTCCGAGCCCTGGGTCGGGCGGAGCGGAGTTCGCCGTCTTCCGGGGCCTTAGCCCGAGTCCGAGCCCTGGGTCGGGCGGTGCTTCCTCTGGCGCTTTTGGCCAAGCCTGGCTGCCCGTCTGTCTTACCTTTTGCGTTAAAGGCCCCAGTGACTTGGTCGGTCGGCGCGGTGATTTAGTCAGGGTTACTTCTTATCGAAGGCAAGGCCTCGGGCGAGCCGAAGATGCGTCTGCCGTGAAAGAGGAGGCCTCGGGCGAGACGGAACCATCTCAGGGTCGGCTGCCCTCGCCCGAGGCTAGGCTCGGGCGTGGCGTGATCGAGTCGCTCGTATGGACTGACCCCTGACTTAATCAAACCCATCAGGCCTCTGCAGCTTTATGCTGATGGGGGTTACCAGCTGAGAATTAGGCATCTTGAGGGTACCCCTAATTATGGTCCCCGACAGTAGCCCCCGAGCCTCGAAGGGAGTGTTAACACTCGCTTGGAGGCTTTCGTCGCACTTTTTTGCAAGGGGACCAGCCTTTCTCGGTTGTACTTTGTTCCGGTGGGTGCGCGCGAGCGCACCCGCCGGGTGTAGCCCCCGAGGCCTCGGAGGAGTGGTTTCACTCCTTCGAGGTCTTAATGCCTTGCGTAATGCTTCGGCTGGTCTGGTGGTTCCCTCATGCGAACAGGCCATAGCCCAGGTGCACTGTCGGGGCCCAAGTTCTCGGGCTGGTATGTTGACGCTGTCAACGGTTCGGCCGGAGCCGGGTTTGCGAGAGCAGCCCCCGAGCCTCCGCACAGAGCAAGAGGACGATCAGGGACAGACTCGGCTTTTTTACATACGCCCCTACGTCGCCTTTCCGCAAGGAGGAGGGGGGGAGAGCGCCATGTTACCCTCGATGGGTACCGAACATGGTGTCTCTGGTGAGCTGCAATCGGGTAATCCGAGTGGACGTCCGTGCCCCGTTCGTTGGGGGTCGGCTAGGGTCCCGGAGGCACGCCCAAAAGTACCTGCGGGTGATCTGCCGGACCCGGTCCCCTGGCGACGGGGTCCGAGGGCTCGTTGCCTCCCTCCGATGGGATTCCGTTACAGAGTCGTTCCCGCTGGTCTCGGAAATGTCCTAGGGTACCTCGGGAGCGCAGCCCGAGCCTTGGTTATGTATCGAACGTACCCCTGGTCATCCCTCGCTCGGTGTCTGAGGCGACTGTGAACCCTTCGGGGGGCCAGCCTTCGAACCCCTGATCAGTAATGGGCGCGGAGCCCGAGTAGCCTGAGGCGGTCGTGGAACCTTTCGGGGGGCCGACCTTCGAACCCCTGACCAGTAGTGGGTGTCGGGCCCACGCGATCTGAGGCGGCTGTTGAACCCTTCGGGGGGCCAGCCTTCGAACCCCTGATCAGTAAGGAGGCTCGGAGCCTAGTTCCTTCACGGGGAAGGATCCCTTTGGGGGTATCCCCTTTCCCGGTCCCTGTTGCAAGAGATAGAGAAAGAAGGAAAAGGGAAAAAGGGATATGAAATTGAACGACGTGGCGTACCTTTTTTGGTGTGGTCGCTTTGGCGAAGGCGAAACGTCACCAGCTGCTCCCGCTAGTAGCGCTGCCCGTTGAGCCGCGTAGTTAATGCGCCGGGGCGAGTAGTTGGTGAGGCTGCCGTTGCGCGTGCGCGAGCCGTTCGAGGAACGGGTCACGGGCGTGTCGTCTTCACACCGTGAGAGAGGGGGTTCTCTTGCTGCCTCCGGATGGGACGTGAGCCTGGCTGATGGCGTGATCGCTGCTCTTGCGCGCCTGCCACTGTCATTGCTGCCGGCCCACTTTTGACCGCGTTTGACCGCTGCGTCAGGCTGGCGCAGCTGGGCCGCGCGCTGGGCCGCCTCGGGTCGCGGTATTGGTTCCGCAACCGAGGAGGTGCGGTGGTGGCGCAAGTGGCATGGTGGCTTACATGCAGCATCCGGCGTGCCGGTTGTGCGACGCGTGGGCTTGAGCCTCCGCGCTGGCCTGTCAGGAGTCGGAGAGGCGCGTCCACTTGGCGTGGTTGCATGCCGCCCGCATGGCTGCCCACCCCCTTCGCCCGTTGGTCTGGGCAAAAGTGGAGGGTCACTTGTAACTGCTGGGTGGTTGCGCGAGCGCCGCGCGCGGCGGTTCGGCTTCTTCTGCTCGGAGCCGGTCTGCATGACAGGTGGGTCCCAGCCCCCGCGCCGCAGGGGAGGGCTTTGGAGGCGTGTTGGAGAAGACTCAGCCCATGACGGTTGGGGGCGCAAGCACGGAGAGTTGCCTTTAAAAGGAGGGCGACCCCTTTCGTAAGGCGACCATGTCTTCTTCCTCCCTTATGCGTCGTGTCTTTCCACCTTTCAAGCCCCCGAATGGGGGAAACCGCCGTCTCCGTGCCTCGTCGTCGGGGGACACCACTCCGTGGGAGCGGGTACCTTTCGGCCATCGTTCGGCTTCAAGGACTTTCATCACACAGCCCAGCGGCTCCCCTCCGCTGGTGGTCACCCAAGACGGTGGCCTCCAGCTCCCGAATGGGGAGGGGCAAACCGGGCTGTGGTCCCGGCCCCGCCCTCAGTGTTGAGGGTGTTCGTCATCCTCGCCGGGGCGGGGAGCGAGGCGAGCCGGGGCCCCACCTCCTACGCGGGTCGGCGGGCCACCTCATTTTCCAGCTTCTGGTGGTGGCAATCGCCTTTTAGCCCCACGGCGGAGACATCCTCCAGCCATGCCGGGGAAGGAGAACTGTTGCTGCCCAGCTAGGATGCAACATTCCGTCTTCCTCCTCGCATTCGCGGCGAGGACGGCTGCGAGGATCTGCCGGGGCGCTTAGGGGCGTCCCGCGTTTGCTGGTGATTCACCCAGGGCTTGTCGCTCCTCGGGCTTCCCTGGCGGGGAGGTTGTCCGTACCCGCGGGGGCGGCACCGGAGTTCCGTTTGTAATGGCACTTCGAGTGCCGGGTTTTTTGTTCATTTCGGCTTTCGGGGCCTGAACATGTATGTAATTACGGCACGGAGCCGTGTTTTTTCCTCATTTCCGAGCACTAAGACTCGTCTGCTGATTGTCTGAACCGCTTCACTAAGCATGAGTCGCCCCGTGTCAAGGTGACGAGTGAGGTATCCGTATCCCGGAGGCGTAGGAATCCCTCGGCTCGGTCGGCCCTGTTGTCCGAGGCTCCTCTAGCTTAGTTAAAGAGACCCCTCGACCGCTCTTCGACGAGCCGAGGCCGGGGGTAGCGATATCAGCATGAGCAGAGGCAGAGTTGGCTCGGGAATGAAACCTGGTTGGCCGGAGCCTAGCCGGGTTGTCCGTTGGCAGGATCGACACCGGAGTCGGTCAGCCGAGGCTTCGGACCGGGCTCGTGCCCTCGGAAGGTGGTTGGCCGAGGCCCCGGAGGTGGCTGGCCGAGCCGCCTGCTCGGGCCGGATTCCTGGAGAAGTCCCTGACAACGATCGCCCGGGCGTGGTGATGACGCCGTCCTTTGGAGCGGAGGCCCTCGGATCGCGTCGCCGTCCGAGGCTAGTTCGGGCCTTGCCGAAGGTGCTGTCGATGCCGAGGGTGTCGCCGCCCCCTTTCAGCGCCAAGACCTGAGCCTGCAGGATCAGCTTGTCTTGTAGCGTGTGTTTTGTGCGGCCGCTGAGGCCAGAACACACACCCTTGCTGTGTTGTAAAGCTGCGTCCCCTTTCCTCTTGTTCCAAGCATCTGGACTTTTTGTCGGTAACAGGGATGTTTGTGCGAGCGAAAGTTGCTTCTCGCGGAAGGTGAGGAGTGAGGTATCCGTATCCCGGAGGCGTGGGAGTCCTCGGCTCGGTCGGCCTTGCCGCTTACGCGCACTTTTACTCGTCCATGAGGCCCTATCACCGACTTAGTCGAGAAAACTCGAAGAACCGCTTCGACAGAAGAGCTTCCGAACGTAGAGACTTGTTCGATCCGCGGAGTCACCTTATCCGAACATGAGTTACTTATCGCAGAAGGTGATGAGTGAGGTATCCGTATCCCGGAGGCGTAGGAGTCCCTCGGCTCGGTCAACCTTGACTGCTTACGTGTACCCTGTCGTTTCCATGACCCACTTTTCGAAGTAGTCAAAAAGCACGAAAGATATTCTGATAAAAGAGATTTTTTGTTCGAGAAAATTTTGACGCAGAGGGGGTTTCCCCCCTTTTAGCCCCCGAGGGAGGGTCGGGCTTTGCCGAGGCGAGGCCGACCCTTCCTTGTTGACTAAACTTTGCGTGGGTGCGAGGTATATAAACAATTTGGAAACATCTCAAGGGTAGAAGCGACGTAGCTGTTGGATGTTCCAAGCGTTGCCGTAGACCTCGCCTTGACTGTTGGCTAGCTTGTACGTTCCGGGCTTCAGAACTTTGGCGATGACGAACGGCCCCTCCCAGGGGGGCGTGAGCTTGTGCCTCCCTCGGGTGTCTTGCCGCAGCCGAAGCACCAGATCGCCCACCTGGAGGTCTCGGGGTCGGACCCCTCGGGCGTGGTAGCGTCGCAGGGACTGCTGATACCGCGCCGAGCGTAGTAAGGCCCTGTCCCGAGCCTCATCCAGCTGGTCCAGCGAGTCTTCTCGGCTAGCTTGGTTGCTTTCTTCGTTGTAGGCCCTCGTCCTTGGGGAGCCGTATTCCAGGTCAGTGGGCAGGACAGCCTCGGCCCCGTAGACCAGGAAGAACGGCGTGAAACCTGTGGCTCGGCTTGGCGTCGTCCTCAGGCTCCAGACTACCGAGGGGAGTTCCTTCATCCATCGCTTGCCGAACTTGTTGAGATCATTGTAAATCCGAGGCTTGAGCCCTTGTAGAATCATGCCATTGGCACGTTCTACTTGCCCATTCGACATGGGGTGAGCTACGGCGGCCCAGTCTACCCGGATGTTGTGATCCTCGCAAAAATCCAAGAATTTTTTGCCGGTGAACTGGGTTCCGTTGTCGGTGATGATGGAGTTCGGGACCCCGAAGCGATGGATGATGTTGGTGAAGAACGCCACCGCCTGCTCGGATCTGATGCTGTTCAGGGGTCGGACCTCGATCCACTTGGAGAATTTGTCGACGGCGACCAGCAGGTGCGTGTAGCCCCCGGGCGCCTTCTGCAGAGGGCCGACGAGGTCCAGACCCCACACAGCGAAGGGCCAGGTGATGGGTATCGTCTGCAGAGCCTGAGCGGGCAGGTGGGTCTGCTTCGCATAGAATTGGCACCCTTCGCAGGCGCGGACAATTCTAGTGGCGTCAGCCACCGCCGTCGGCCAGTAGAAGCCTTGGCGGAAAGCGTTCCCGACGAGGGTTCGAGGTGCTGCATGATGGCCGCAAGCCCCCGAGTGTATTTCCTGCAGGAGTTCCTGACCCTCGGTGATGGAGATGCATCGCTGGAGGATGCCCGAGGGGCTACGGTGGTAGAGCTCCTTCTCATCGCCCAGCAAGATGAACGACTTGGCGCGTCGCGCTACCCGCCGAGCCTCGGCTTGGCCGAGGGGCAGCTCTCCTTGGCGGAGATATTGCAGGTACGGGGTCTGCCAATCCTGCTCTGGCATGACCCCGCTCTGCTCCTCCTCGATGTGCAGTGCTTCGCCCTCGGGGGCCGAGGGCTCCTCGGGTTGAACCGAGGATAGCTCGGGCCGGGCCGAGGTCGCCTCGAACGGGGCCGAGGGCACCTCGGGCTCGGGCGTGTCGCCTATCTTGACGGAGGGTTGGTGCAGATCCCGGGAGAAGACGTCCGGGGGAACCGTCGTTCGCCCCGAGGCTATCTTCGCCAGCTCGTCCGCAGTCTCGTTGTAGCGCCGGGCGATGTGGTTGAGCTCGAGCCCGTAGAACTTGTCTTCCAGGCGTCGAACCTCATCACAGTAGGCCTCCATCTTCGGGTCGCGGCATAGGCGTTCCTCGGCTCAGTCGGTCTCGCCACTCATTTGTACCCCAGCTCGCTCCTTGGGACCCTGCTTCTGACGTATCCGGGAGAACGCAAAAACCCCTTCTTGATCGAAAAAAGAATTTTCTGACGCGGAGAGGCGCATCCAAACTCGACGAGAGGGGTTCCCCCTTTTTAGCCCCCGAGGGAGGGTCGGGCTCCGCCGGGGCGAGGCCGACCCTTCCTTGATGACTGATTCTCGTGTGTGAGTGGGGGAAGGGCGTAGCCCCCGAGCGTCGTCCGTGCAGAGGCCATTTGACGAGTCGGGCTCCTGCCCGAATATCCGGCGAGTGCTCAGTGACATCCCTCGGTATGCCAGGCATATCCGAGGGACCCCACGCAAAAATGTCGGCGTTTGCGCGGGGAAAGTCGGCGAGTACTGCTTCCTATTTGGGGTCGAGCCCGAAACCGATCCGGATCTGCTTGGAGGTATCGCCGCTGGGGTCGAGAGGGACGGCCTTAACCGTCTCCGCTGGCTCGAAGTTGCCGGCATGTCGCTTCACGTCCGGCACCTCTCGGGAGAGGCTTTCCAGGTCGGCAATGAGGGCCTCGGACTCGGCGAGGGCCTCGGCGTACTCCACGCACTCCACATCGCATTCGAATGCGTGTTTGTACGTGGGGCCGACGGTGATGACCCCGTTGGGGCCCGGCATCTTGAGCTTCAGGTAGGTGTAGTTGGGGATGGCCATGAACTTCGCGTAGCATGGCCTTCCCAACACTGCGTGGTAGGTCCCGCGGAACCCAACCACCTCGAACGTCAAAGTCTCCCTTCGGAAGTTTGAGGGTGTTCCGAAGCAGACAGGAAGGTCGAGCTGTCCGAGGGGCTGGACGCGCTTCCCGGGAACGATCCCGTGGAAGGGCGCAGCGCCTGCTCGGACGGATGACAGATCGACGCGCAGGAGCCTGAGGGTCTCAGCGTAGATGATGTTGAGGCAGCTGCCCCCATCCATCAGGACCTTGGTGAGCCTGACGTCGCCGATGACGGGATCGACGACGAGCGGGTACTTCCCTGGGCTCGGCACGTGGTCGGGGTGGTCATCCTGGTCGAAGGTGATGGGCTTGTCGGACCAGTCTAGGTAGACTGGCGCCGCCACCTTCACCGAGCAGACCTCCCGACGCTCCTGCTTACGATGCCGAGCCGAGGCGTTCGCCGCATGCCCTCCGTAGATCATGAAGTAGTCGCGGACCTCGGGGAACTCTCCTGCTTGGTGATCTTCCTTCTTGCCGTCGTCGCGGGCGCTGTCACCCTCTGCGGGTGGCCCAGCCCGGTGGAAGTGGCGCCGAAGCATGACGCACTCCTCGAGGGTGTGCTTGACGGGCCCCTGATGGTAGCGGCACGTCTCCTTGAGTGCCTTGTCGAAGAGGTTGGCGCCTCCGGGGGGCTTCCGAGGGTTCTTGTACTCGGCGGCGGCGACAAGGTCTGTGCTGGCGGCGTCGCGTTTCGCTTGCGACTTCCTCCTGCCTTTCTTCTTGGCGCCAGGCGGAGTAGACGCCTCGGGAGCATCTTCCGTCGGGCGGCCCTGGGGCTGCTTGTCCTTTCGGAAGATGGCTTCGACCGCCTCCTGACCAGAGGCGAACTTGGTGGCGATGTCCATCAGCTCGCTTGCCCTGGTGGGGGTCTTGCGACCCAACTTGCTCACCAGGTCACGGCAGGTGGTGCCGGCAAGGAACGCGCCGATGACATCGGAGTCGGTGATGTTGGGCAGCTCGGTGCACTGCTTCGAGAATCGCCGGATGTAGTCCCGAAGGGACTCTCCCGGCTGTTGCCGACAGCTTCGGAGGTCCCAGGAATTCCCGGGGCGCACGTACGTGCCCTGGAAGTTGCCGGCAAAAGCCTGGACCAGATCCTCCCAGTTGGAAATCTGCCACGGAGGCAGGTGTTCCAACCAAGCGCGAGCGGTGTCGGAGAGGAACAGGGGGAGGTTTCGGATGATGAGGTTGTCATCGTCCGTCCCACCCAGTTGACAGGCTAGGCGGTAGTCCGCAAGCCACAATTCCGGTCTCGTTTCCCCCGAGTACTTCGTGATAGTAGTCGGGGGTCGGAATCGGGGCGGAAACGGCGCCCGCCGAATGGCTCGGCTGAAGACCTGCGGACCGGGTGGCTCGGGCGAGGGACTCCGATCCTCCCTGCTGTCGTAGCGTCCCCCGCGCCTGGGGTGATAACCTCGGCGCACCCTTTCGTCGAGGTGGGCCCGACGGTCGCGATGAGGGTGCTCGTCGCCAAGGTGGCCCGGGGCCGCAGGCGCGGTGTTGCGCGTGCGCCCGGTGTAGACCGAGGCTTCCCGCATGAGTCGGGAAGTCGCGGCACGAGGTTCCGAGGGGTACCCCTGCCTTCGGGAGGTAGAGCCCTCGGCCCGCCGGGCCGCAGCGCCTTCCAGGAGATGCTTGAGCTCTCCCTGGATTCGCTGACCCTCGGTGGTTGATGACTCCGGCATCGCACGGAGGAGCATCGCTGCAGCGGCCAGGTCCTGACCGGTTCCGCCGGATGCGGGTGGCGGTCTGTCCCTGGCATCGTTGGCGATGCAGTGCTGGAGACCTTGGGGCAGGTGACGTATTCCTCCGGCCGGGGGCTGGCTTGCCCATACCTGCCCGACGTTCCGGCGGATTGCCTCGAGCGCTCCTGCTCCCTCATCGAGCCCGGCCTGCGCCCCGCGGACTTGCTCGAGCTGTGGGTCGTGACCCCCCGCCGGAACGGGGACCACAGCTAGCTCCCGCGGGATGTCGGCGCGAGGCGCTGGCCCAGGGGGATCACCATCCTCCGGCATGCCGAGACAGCTGCCTCCGGAGGGATCCCCTAGCTCGATGTGGAAACATTCGCGGTTCGGGCCGCAGTCCTTGTCATCAAGGCTGCGGCTGCCGTCGGAACAGTCGGAGAGGCAGTAGTCGCATGCGGTCATGAAGTCCCGCATGGCACTGGGGTTGCCAGATCCAGAGAAATCCCAGCAGATGCTGGGGTCGTCATCTTCCTCGGACCCAGAGGGTCCGTAGGTCGAGACACCCGTCAATCGGTCCCAAGGCGACCGCACACGAAACCCCAGAGAGGTTGCACTCGCCTCAACGTGAGCGCCCGGCAAAGCGAGGTCGCCAGGCGGGTTGAGGCCGAGTCGAAATGACGAAGGATGGGAATCAGCCCGTACCTTCTGGTCGACGAGGATCGACGAAGTCGCATCGGGGGCTGATCGTGCTGTCGTCCGGGGCGCGAGGGCGACGTCCTGCAGGCCCTCCGTGAGCGTGCCGGCGTCGTCCACTTGCTCGGGGTCGACGTGTCGCGGGGGGATGGCGCTTGTCTTCGCCTCAAACGCGTGGGTGATGCCCGACGCGTCCTCCGTTGGGGCGCTGGGGATGTCGATTTGCTCGACAGTCGACTGAGCGCAGCCTCCCGCTCGGCCTTGGTTGCCCCGCCTCCTCCTCCGATGGCGAGGGAGAGGATGGGGTGAGCTCGAAAGTTGTCCTTCCCCCACGCGGGAAAGACATCGTCGATTCCGCCGCCGGCGGGCGGGCTGTCCGCCACCATTGTCGCTGTCGCGCGGCGGTGGAAGGAGTATCATGTCGTAGTTGCCGTCGAAAGACATGAACTCGAGACTCCCGAAACGGAGCACCGTCCCGGGTTGAAGAGGTCGTTGGAGACTGCCCATCTGGAGCTTGACGGGAAACTACTCGTCAACACGCAGCAGGCCCCTACCTGGCGCGCCAACTGTCGGCGTTCCGAGACCGGGGGGTCCCCGAGCCGACGAGTGAGTGTGCCGCGTGCCCCAGCCCAGATGGGTCGAGCGCGTGGGCGAGCGCGAAGGGGGGAGAGAGCGAGAGCGAGGTGGCCGGAGCCGGGTCGTGAGGGAGTCGGAGAATCCCGCGGCCTTCGTGTTCGTCCCGCGCCCAGGTCGGGTGCGCTTGCAGTAGGGGGTTACAAGCGTCCGCGCGAGGTGAGGGGAGCGAGCGGCCCCGAGAGAGCGCCTGCCCCTGCCCTTCGTCCCCGCGAGGCCAACCTTCTCTAAGAAGGCCCTGGTCCTTCCTTTTATAGGCGTAAGGAGAGGATCCAGGTGTACAAATGGGGGTGTAGCAAGGTGCTACGTGTCTAGCGGGGGAGAGCTAGTACCCTAAGTACATGCCAAGGTGGCAGCCGGAGAGATCTTGGCACCCAGCTAGTGTGGCGTCGTGGCTGTCGGAGAAGCAATGGAGCCGGGCGGAGGGACAGCTGTCGGAGTGGCTGGGCCCTTGCTGACGTCCCCCTGCTTTCGTAAGGGAGCTGGGAGCCGCCGTCGTCATGGGTCCAGCGGGGTGCCATCATTGCCTATCTGGCGGGGCTAGCCGGATGGGACGTCGGTCCTGTTCCCTGCGGCCCGAGTCGGCTCGGGGTAGGGTGATGATGGCGCTTCCTGTCGACGTGGCGGACTTGTGCCCTAGGTCGGGCGACGTGGAGGCTCCTCCGAGGCCGAGGTCGAGTCTGTCCTGCATGGCCGAGGCCGAACCTGAGCTCCCGGGTCGGGCGAGGCGGAGGTCGTTCGGCAGAGGTCGGGGTAGAGTCCGAGCCCTGGGTCGGGCGAAGCGGAGTTCGTCGTCTTCCGGGGCCTTAGCCCGAGTCCGAGCCCTGGGTCGGGCGGAGCGGAGTTCGCCGTCTTCCGGGGCCTTAGCCCGAGTCCGAGCCCTGGGTCGGGCGGAGCGGAGTTCGCCGTCTTCCGGGGCCTTAGCCCGAGTCCAAGCCCTGGGTCGGGCGGAGCGGAGTTCGCCGTCTTCCGGGGCCTTAGCCCGAGTCCGAGCCCTGGGTCGGGCGGAGCGGAGTTCGCCGTCTTCTGGGGCCTTAGCCCGAGTCCGAGCCCTGGGTCGGGCGGTGCTTCCTCTGGCGCTTTTGGCCAAGCCTGGCTGCCCGTCTGTCTTACCTTTTGCGTTAAAGGCCCCAGTGACTTGGTCGGTCGGCGCGGTGATTTAGTCAGGGTTACTTCTTATCGAAGGCAAGGCCTCGGGCGAGCCGGAGATGCGTCTGCCGTGAAAGAGGAGGCCTCGGGCGAGACGGAACCATCTCAGGGTCGGCTGCCCTCGCCCGAGGCTAGGCTCGGGCGTGGCGTGATCGAGTCGCTCGTATGGACTGACCCCTGACTTAATCAAACCCATCAGGCCTCTGCAGCTTTATGCTGATGGGGGTTACCAGCTGAGAATTAGGCGTCTTGAGGGTACCCCTAATTATGGTCCCCGATAGGGAGCTTAGCCACTTGGGTGATTACACCTTATAAACTAATCATATATACATGATGGGATGGCTCTATCATATGGCCTCAGGTCCTAAGAATTCGCTTAAGAATTGCAATAGTAGTCCGAGTTATTTTTTTGCTAAGAAATGATTGGTAATTAAGTTTCCTCCGACGTAATGACGAGCCTCTCAAACCAATGAGTGGCATGTATTGCCAATGGCCAATGGGAATATAAACAAGATGTGCCTAACATTGGTGCTTCGACTTTCGAGGATGAGTTCACGATGACTAACAGTCGGCTTAAGTATTAGAGACAGAACCCAGGGAACAAGCTAAATCATAGTATAAGTAAGTTCTACCACGATGAGTTGCTTCCCTCTAAGGGCTATTTTGGGAACCTCAAATCCTCTTCGGGGTTGGAGGGGATTAAGATGAAAATAAACTAATTTACTCTTCAATCCCCTTCAATCCTAAAGGGGATTTGAGTTTCCAAACTAGCCCTAATTGGGTTCGATCCCCCTTATGCCCAGTCGCCTTGGCGGCTTAGCTTCCATGATGCTCGTTGGCTCCTTAGATGATAAGATATGTAGCCATAGACCTAGAATTTTAGGAATCTGTCCCATGAGGCATCTAGTAAGAATAATGGACCCACACGCAATGCCTCTATCAACGTATGGCAAATGCCATTGTAACACCCTGAAATTGAGAGTATAAAATTTCTTTTTCTAATATCCATGAAATTCAGGTGTTACCCTCTCTTTTCAGGCTTTTCTTTTCTTTTGCCTAAAGAGTGAAAAATTATTTTGTTTTATATCTATATGTAAACCTAATAAATTAAAACCCTAGGGGGTGCCTTGATTGTCACATCATGCTGGAGCGTGCTTTCATTTTGTTTGATAAGTGAACTTGTGAAGCATGCATTTAGTAAAGAATTCGATTTGAAATAGTAGGAAATAGAAAAGATAGAAAAATGGGAAATAAAGAGGCCCAGCCCCTCCTCCCCTCAGCCCAACTCGGCCTTGCGGCCCATTCCTGCGCTGCCCCCCAGCCCAGCTCCCGCGGCCAACTCCCGAACCCTCTCCCCGCCTGCTCGGCCTGCCGCGGCCCAGCGCGCCCCCAGCCCAGTGCGCGCATGCGTGCTTGCCCAGCGCCGCCGCCCACTCGTCCCAACTTTTTTGCAAATTGGCCCTTTTCGGGTTTTTTTTGCATAATTATGCCCCTGGCAGTTTCTTTTCAAAAAATGGACCCTTAGCTCGCGCCGTCATCATTGGCGCCGAGCTTGTGTGTGTCGGCGCCAATATTATTGTCGTCTGTCTGCCTGACGTGGAGGCCGAGTTGGCCGTGACGTGTCAGGGGGTCGGCGCCATAGATCTTGGCGCTGACCCCCCTAGCATCGGCAGAACACGTGTCAGGGGGTCGGCGCCATAGATCTTGGTACCGACCCCCTATATTCTGCGCCAGCCAGAGTCTATCCCCATTTTTTCGAACCTGCGCCGCCGTGTCTTGTCGCCCTGCCCCTCGCGCCCGCCGACGCCCGCGCCGCCCTGCGCCCTCGCGCCCACCAACGCCTGCGCCGCCCTGCGCCCTCGCGCCCACCGGAGCCCGCGCGCCGCCGCCTGCTTCCCCGGCGACCGTTCGCCCGCGCCGCCCTCCCCCGTTCGCCCGCGCCGCCCCGCCCGTGCCACCCCCTGCTCCACGGCGGCCGCGCCGCCCCGCCACGCCCCTCCCCCGGCCCGCCCCGGCTGCGCCCCTCCCCCGGCCGGCGCCCCACCGCCTCGCCCCGGCCGCGCCCGGCTCCCCGCCGGCCCACCCTGCCCCGCCCCTCCCGGCGCCCGCGCCCTGCCACCGGCCGGCGACACGCCGCCCCGCCCCGGCGCCCGCTCCCTGCCCGCGTCGTCGTCGTCCAACCCCGACCCCGACCGTCTAGGTAAATTTTTGATTATTTTTGTTATTGTGTTAGCATTTTGTGTTAAATATGTTAGATTGTTTTGCTATAATTAGTTGTTTTTTGAATGTGATGAATATGAGTTATTGTGATAAATGCTAATTTGATTGAATATTATGAATGTGAGTCAAATGTGCACGTTTTTTATCCTCCCCGTGCAGGGGAGGTGCTGTCAAAATTTATAATTATTATATAGTAGTAATTTATAAGGTGGTTAGTATATTAGTGGGTTGTGGTTATATTTATAGTTATGTAGCTAGTAGTTAGTGGGTTGTAGTTAGGCAATAACCATCCACAGTTTATATTGAATGTTTAATTCGTGTTTCAAATAGATGGACAATTTTTTGAGCTTATATCATGGAGGCAATGTGGAACAAGATCCGTATGGAAATGCCAAGTTCATTGACATGCGACACGTGCCGGTACTATTCGATGGTAGACCCTCGTTGAGTGATGTGTTTACAAAGGCTAAACAAAAGCTAGGTTACCATGAAGATGATGACATTGCGGTTGACGGAGTGCTTAATATTGGTCATCCACCAAATGTCATAAGACGAGTCATCCCAATTGATTGTCAACTCGATTGGGATAATTATGTTACTTTGGCTATGAAGACCCATTTGCAACTCATGGAGGTTGTGGTGCATCTGGTTGTAGTAGACCGTCCCCCTGAAGACTTTGGTCGTGCTATCGATGATGTGCCAAGTGTTCCTGATGCTCAATCTGGCCCCAATTTATGCCATTAAGTCAGCCAGGAGATGGTCTGCAGACAGGTTTAGCTGCGTGTATCCCTTTGGCACAAACCAATTGCAGTAAGTTTTATTGGCATTACATCTTCATTTTGGACCATGAGCACTTTGCTCATTCCATTTGACGTGGGACTGATCATCTTGTACATGTTGCAGGAGAGACCCCTACTCTTGTGGTTGATCCTCAGACTGAGGCACGTGGCTGCTTCGGTGATGGTTTTATTGCCTCCAACAGTCCTGAGTTTAGGAATGAAGAGGAGCCATATGCCTTTGCTATTGCTGCCGATTCAGATGATGATCGCCCGGTTGGTGAACTCACAGAGAGTGACATTGAGATGTTGCAACGTGTTTTTCCAGACGGTCGGGATCCTAGAGTGCATGAGTTCAGCGATCTTAGTCTTTCTCATTAGGCAAATGCAGAAGGAAGGGATGATGAGCTGCTAGATGCTCCTAAGGCTGGTCCTAGCATGATGATTGAAAAGGGTAGGGTCTTCAAGGACCTAACTGCCTTGAAGAGGTGGTTGCAGCATTACGCAGTCTTATGTAAGAGGCCGTATAGAGTAATTCATTCGTACGAGAAACATCGTTACACGGTTGTATGTGACAAGGACAACTGTGCATGGAGGGTTTGTGCTAGGATACAAAAGATTACCGCAAAGTGGAAGATAACAAAAGTAGTGGGGCCACACACATATGCTGAACATGAGTTAACGATGAAACATCGCCAATTGACATCAACCCTCATTGTGAAGCGACTTATGGGAATACTGTAGTCGGAACCAAATATGAAGGTTAGGACAATCATGAGGATTGTGGAGAATGTGTTTGATGGGTACAAGATAACATATGGTAAAGCTTGGAGGGCTAAGCAGTGTGCATGGAAGATGATATATGGGGACTGGGAGTCTGGGTACGAGCAGCTACTTGTTCTTTTAAATGCAATGAAGGCGGTCAATCTAGGCATGCATTATGAGTACATCCCTAAACCAAATGCATGGATTGATGGGAGACAGATATTCTTCCGTGCGTTCTGGTGCTTTCCCTAGTGTGTGGATGCCTTCCGGCATTGTCGTCCTATCTTTTCAATTGACGGCACATTTCTTCTCAGCAAGTACCAGGGCACTCTTCTAATTGCCATATCCGTTGATGCAAACAACAAGCTAGTTCCCCTAGCATTTGCTCTGGTTGAGAAAGAGAACAAAGACAGTTGGGGGTGGTTCCTGCAACTGGTCCGGATACATGTGGTTGGCCAGGACGGGAAGTTGGTGTAATATCAGATCAGCACCAGGGAATACTCAACGCAGTCCGTGAGCAGATCGATGGGTACCCTCCTTTGCATCACAGGTGGTGTACTCGACACCTTGCTGAGAATCTTCTACGTAAGGATGGTGTCAAGGATAACTTTGAGCTTTTCCAGGAGACATGTCGCTAGCTAGAAGACAAGTTCTTTAGAGAAAAGTTAGAAAAGCTCAAAGTCGCAACAAATGCCGAAAGAAGAGATTGGTTGAATGGATTGATGCCGGATTTGGAGAAGTGGACGAGAGCTCACGACTTAGGTGGATGGAGATATGAGTTCCAGTGTAGTAACATGGCCGAGTCATTCAACAAATTATTGTTGGGCATACGTGGTATGCCGGTCACTTCTATAGTAACATTTACCTTTTACAAGCTTGTGGCATGGTTTAATGATAGACACACCCATGCAGTTGGATTGCAGAATGAGGGAGAGAGATGGGCTCCAAAACCTAAGACCTTTCTAGAGAAGGCAAAGGAAAGGGCAAACACACACACTGTTGATTGTTTTGACTTACAGTCAGGGACATATGAGGTATTCCTTCAAGCTGGTACTACTTCCGATGGCGAGTCACAATAGTCGAGGAAGCATGTGGTTGTCCTTAATGACTTGTCATGTACTTGTGGCGCACCCAGGCAGTACCATTTTCCATGTCTCCTCTAATCGCAGCTGCTCGAGCTCGCAACTTTGACTTAGATAGGAGGATACCTCAAGAGTTTACTATGATAAACTAGTGTTGACTTGGAGTCCAAGATTTATTCCTTATCGTGACGCGGGTGAGTGGCCTCCGTACAATGGCCCAAAGTATGTCGCCGATCCAAGCAGTCGTTGGACCAAGCGTGGATCCAGGAAGAGGACGAGGCACAAGATGGTTATGGATCAGGTTGGTGGTAGGTGTAGAAGGGGAAGGAGAAGACCATTTCTTACCGACCCCGAACAGTATGAGTGTGGCAAGTGCGGTAGACTTGGTCATAATTCACGCACTTGTCGTTGGCAGATTAGCGAGGTTTGTATTGTTTAGTTTAATGATATTACCTTAATTGTATTTAATAAGGCTATATTACTTACTAACATTAATTTCTTTTTGTAGGATGGCACAGTTCCACCTCCTCGACCCGTTCTACGACGAGAGCCACCGGGGGCGCCTTCTGTCGGAAGGCCAGGTATTCAATTGTAAATATTTTTTTGTAGAATTGTTGTTGTACAAATGGTGTTGCTAATATAATATTTTTCCGTGTAAGACCTAGCAACGCTTCGTTCTAGGATACACAATGGGTTCCTAGACATGGTGTTCGACGAGAGGTACACTAATTACCTCAGACGAGCAGGTCTAGATGTAATATCGTACCAGTTACAACATGGGTTGCCTACTATTGACTCAGCGGCCATTACTGCACTTGTGGACAGGTATTGTTTTTGGATTTTGTAAAATTATTCTTGAATCATTGAGCTCGTTTACACTAAATTATTTTTTTAATTATGTAGGTGGCGGCCCGAGACACATAGTTTTCATCTTCCTTTTGGTGAGATGACAGTCACATTAGAGGATACACAGAAGATACTTGGACTCGATGTTGGTGGGAGAGCAGTGACAGGCCAATGTGACTCTGACGGTTGGAGGGCTAGAGTTGAGGCCTTTCTTGGTAGAGAGCTTCCTGCTGAGGGCGTTGACAGGACTGCTGGAGTACGCATCACATGGCTCCGTAAGTCGTTTGGTGTGTGCCCTGCTGATGCTGATGAGGATACAGTCCAGTTCTATTGTCGAGCTTGGATCCTGCACATATTTGGTTGTGTCCTCTTCCCAGACGCCACAGGAGACTGCGCGTCATGGATGTACATCCCATGTCTAACCGACTGGGAAACAGCTGGACACTACAGTTGGGGCTCCGCTGTGCTTTCTTTTTTGTACCGGCAGCTTTGTGAGGCTTGTCATCGTATGTCCTCCTCTTCATCTATAGGCGGTTGCGTCTACCTCCTGCAGATATGGATGTGGTACGTCCTCCTTAATTTTATTTAATAAGGCTATATTACTTACTAACATTAATTTCATTTTGTAGGTTTCGCATACCAGTTGGCCGGCCATGTGTTTTCCAGCCTAGACCATGGCCATGGATCATTTATGGAAATGAACGTCTTCGACCGACGTATGCTTATATTTGGGACCAAGTGGCAGCTCCTTTTGCCAGAGCTAAGAGGGCATACATGGAGTATGTTAACGAGTTTGACACGCTTTCGGCCTCTAGCGTAAGCACTCAACATGTATATCTTATCATTATGAAATTTGTTTTATTATACTTAACATAGATTGCTTCATTTTTATTTCAGGTCACATGGCAACCATACAACGCACCTGAGTTGGATGGGATGATTTTTAGTGAAGTATGCAGCAGTGAAGATGAACTCTATATGATGTAATGTCCTATGATCTGTTTCTGGTGTGTTGAGTGGCACCTACCTCACAGGGTTCAGAGACAGTTTGGTAGGAACCAGATATGGCCGGTTGAAGATATTCCTTCTTCTAAGGAGCTACACAAGTAAGTTTGCAATCTATAAATTCAATTATTACAGTTTGCAATTTATAACATCAATCATTCGCAACTTTGTGTTCTTTATATGATATGATTTGTGTATAGATTTGACCGGCGAAAGCAAAAGAAGATAACAAACTTTTGTCAACATCATCTGATATTTATGAATGAATGAGATTTGGGTGCTGAGAATGTATATTCCAACGATGAGTTGCACAACAACAGTGACTACAGGCGGTAGCAAGCTTGGTACCAGGGTGCGACTCGTTGTAAGCTTCGCCAGCAGTGGACAGCGGATGACTACGCCGACATTGATTCTTCTGACGATGAAGAAACAGAGTACGACCTGTCCACTAGACTGGGAACCCAAGTGGAGGCGACACCCATCTTAGATCGAGTGGTAAGTTTTACTCGATTTTAATACTCGACATGTATAAATTGTATGTTTGATGCAAATTGTGTTGTACAGGGTAACACATTGTGACGGTCGGTAGAGGACATTGATTGCCAACTTTTGACTATGGGCGACAGCAGCATGCGCAGCTTCTTGCAGGTAAGCCTACATGAATCGTATATAGCCTTTAGCTTGTTATGAATATGTTGTAAACTAATATGTCTTTGGCATGCAGCGTTTATCTAGGCGCCTACGTGGAGCTGCTGCTCGCTGTGGCTGCAGGACTAATGTTGCACATGACGTTCATGTACCATCGTGTACCCACACAGCAACGCCCTCCATAGGAATGGGTGCTGGCTTCGACTACGATCACGACGAGATAGGACCTTCACAGCTTCAGGGGGCTCCTTCGACACAATCATTACAACCACAAGATCGTAGGCAACACCGCTCTCCACAACGTTACACTCCAGGCACCGACGCTTTAGGCAAGGGTAAGACTAGGAGACGTTGACTTGGTTTGGACTCTATGGACTTTGTTATGTAACGTATGAATTATATGACTTGTAATGGACTTATTTGGCCTCTACGGGCTTGTATGGCATTTTTATGGACTTGTATGAATTCTATGGATTTGTAATGCACTTGTTTGGACTTTTATGAGCTTGCTTGGAATTATTTAAAATTGTATGCACTTGTATGTTATGCTTATCTATGTGTATATGTTGGATTGACAAAAAACAGAGAAAACTCTGCTGAAATTTTGTGAAATCTGTGATTATGTCATGTAGCCTTTCCAGAACTATTACATAGCCTTTTCAGAAGCATCAATTTTCGGACTAGCATCTAGACTTTTCAGATCCATTTCGTAGCCTTTTCAGAAGATTGGTCGAAGTGCGTGCATGGTGAGGATTGCTTCGTGCAGATGTTCGTTGAGGGTGGAATTGATGGAGGCCGACGTTTCTTCAGATGGCCCTCTTTATCAATTTCTTGAAGTCGCCTCCATCAATTGCTTTAAATGTAGTTTTCATCAATTGTGTATTTATGTCGTTTTCATCAATTTGAAGGTAATTCATTACCAAATATCATTGTTCGACAATACATAATACCGAATAATAAGTTCATTATTACATAACTTCAAATAAAACACCTAGACTACTGAGTGCAACGGAGCCATTTGCCCTTGCGAAATGCATCAGGGTTCTCCTCCATTGCTTCCTTTGCACGACGTGCACGCTCAAGCTTCTTCTCCTTCTCTTCCCTGCATTCAGCAACACGGCTCATTTCCTGCTGGTCTTCATGTTGTTGCTCGGCAGCAAGCTCCTCTCGTCTTTTCTCCATCCTATCTTTGTCCTCTGCATCCCACTTTTTAAGATTCTCCAACCACTTCTTGTCTTGCCCTGATATTTCTGTGTCAATCCACTGCTCAAAATCACATAGCGGTGGAGGAGTCTACAAAACATGCAATTATTAGTAGGCAAAAAACATTCACCACTCCGAGTCTTCAAATTGTTAACATATTACAAGACTATTCTCACCATTAAATTCATCCGACATTGAGCAATAGTTGGCTCAAATGCAAAGTTAGCACACATCCAATACCTCTGTCGATAGGTGTCATGATCCTCAGACTTATCAACCTTACAAGGATCACCACAAAAACACATAGGCACTGGAACACCACTTGGCAAAGGCAGTTCCGGTCAAAGGACCCTTCCTAAATTTCCATAAGCTATATAACAATCACAAATATAAAAGACTCACAAAATAAGAGGCGGATCCAACACTTACCTTTGTTTAGCAGATTTACCATGTCTAGACATCCTATAAATCAGGCTGATATCTCTAGTTTCGAAGAATAGGGATGAGCACACAAACCAGTCGGACGTAGGGACCTATTTATAGGCACGTACCTCGGCGCCATAGATCTTGGCGCCGAGGTAGGCGTCATTGACCAGCGGCGCCTACCTCGGCACCAAGATCTATGGCGCCGAGGTATGTGCCACGTAGATTCCAAGTCATCCCTCCATCTGACATATGCACGCCAATAATAATAGCGCCGGCACACACAAGCTCGGCGCCAATGATGACAGCGCCGAGCTAAGGGTCCATTTTTTTAAAAGAAACTGCTAGGGGCATAATTGTGCAAAAAAAAACCGAAAAGGACCAATTTGCAAAAAAAGTTGGTCCACCTCTCTCTCTCCCTGTTTCCCACGACGCACGCCGCCCAACGAACCGCTCATTCCCCATGCCTCGGCGAGACCTCCCCTGCAGCATGGGCGCGACCAAGCCGCCCCTGCTCCTGTGCCCTCCAGTGAGTAGCCCCTGGCTGCGGCCCCTAGGAGCACGGCACCAGGTTGAGCCGGCCGAGCGCTTGCTCAGGCTAGGCCCTGTGCCTTTCAGCGGCCTCCTCTAGGCTGGCCGGCAAGCAGTCGTCCTCCAGGACTGTGCCCCTGTGTAGACACTACCGCCAGCAGGCCTCGGTGTCCGGTCGTTAGTGTCCGGTCGTGCTTCGACACATCTTGTGCCTTCGACAAACCTCGCGCCCGTTATGCCCTTGCCTCTACATTGTTCGACACGCATAGGTGAGAATCCTCTACATTTTCCTCTCTTTCTTCGTATTGCAACGTCGCGCTGCTTTGAGCCGTCCTGGTCGCCGGCGTGCCAGACCTTGGCCCCTGCGCGATGCCCCAAGTCCCCTGGCCTCGCGTCCTGGCTATGGTCAGCAACTGTAATTGCACGCCCTCGCAGCTGCATAGCCGTTCCGGTGAGCCGCCAGCGCGCCTCGCCCTGCCATGACCCATGCTCGCTCCTCGTCATCCCGCTCCCCTGGTCTCGCGTCACCATGGCTGCGCAGCGCAGCAGCCAACCCCCATCGTAATGCACGATTAATTCTCCTGTCCGTGCGCGTAGGGAAGAAGAAAACAAAACTGCCATGCGTGGAACATGGATGTGTACGGAGATGACGAAACTGCCATGGACCCCACCCGCATGGCCGCATGCAATTTTCCGCTGCGTTCGTTCGCGTTTGGAGGAGATGTAACTGCTCGCGGTTGCTTACTGCATGCCAACTCCGAGGCTGAGTGGAGACGAAATAGCATGTGGAGCCCACATGCATGGTTGTACGTCATGTCTCATGCCTCCTCGAATCATCCGGTCTTTAGATCTGCATGCAGTCAAAATCTAAAAATTGCCCCCATACCAGATCCTCTACGCATGCTCTCAGTGTGGCCCAATGTGTGGCTATGTCTTTGACCAATCACAGCATGCCACGTCACAATTAATCCACAAATTACTAAATACACGTTATTAGATGTGATTTAAATATGTTTTATGCCGTTTAAGTCGCTTTAACTTCGTAACCTCGTCGCCTATATGTTAGTAACATTATTTCGTCGGAATACACGTTTTAATTAAGTAGTTGATTATTTATTTATCCGAGTTAATAAAGTAGTAATTTACTTAAACTATTTATAATTTTAGTTGCGCTTTATAGATATCTACTGATATGATTATATCTATACAGGTGTTTTTGAATTAATACTTATTTAGTATAAACGCGATATCTATTAGCGATTCCCGTGCGTCATGCGCGTCGTCGCACTGTCTACGCGTTGTTCCCACGTGTGGCGCCCGTCGTCGCGTGTCGTTCGCCCGTGTCGCGCGTGTCCGCGCGTCGTTTGCGTGCCGCAGTGCTGTTTCGCGCGCGTCGTCGCGTGTCGTTCACGAGTGTCACGCGGGCTATTCGCACGCGTTGTCACACGCAGTTCGCACGCGTTGTCGCGCGTATCGTGCGTTGTCCGCGTGCGAGATTAAATCGTTCACTTATAATCACTCAGGTCAATTAATTAATTATTAGTTTAATAGCTCACTATTAAAATAGTAATTTAGTCAAAACGAAGTAGTAATTATAATTTACATTTGATAAATACCAATCAATATAATTATGCCAAACTAATGTTCTACCAACACTTGTTTAGTGTAATCATGTTATTTGTTAGCGAATATCACACGTCGTCGCACTGTCTGCACGTTATTCGTGCGTGATGTGCTCATGGTCGCGTGCTGATTCGCGCGTCATTCACGCCGGTCACACGCACTGTCTCGTGCGTCGTTCGTGTGCTACGCATGTGTTCACGTGTCGTCTGCACGTTGTTATGCTGTTTCATGCATCGTAAACTCGTTTCGCTTATAATCTCTCGTGCTAATTATATTACTTATTTATTTGACAGTCGTCAGTGTAGCAGATTTAATCAAAACTAAATAGCATTTATAATTTATATTTGGTGATGTCGAATTAAACGTCCTGACTATCACTTGCGTAGCGTAAACATTATAACTTCCCGACCGTAGCTTCGACCGTCACGTTTTTTATCCTCGCGTAATCGTCGAAGCGCTCTCTATTTTATATTGCTCATTTTTATAATATTTTATCTTGTATGGTGTAATATTCTTATGCATATATATATATATATATATATGTGTGTGTGTGTGTGTTTGTTTGTTTGCTTATGCTTGTTCGTCTTTGCTTCGCGTTGCGATTAGATCGCGATTCGTTTCCGAGCTTCGAGGAATTGACGGTCAAGCGTTGGCGACCAAGTGATCTGGTTCTTTGAGTTCTACAAAGTTGAAGACCCTGAGCATCTGTTTGGTGAAGGCAAGTGTCCTCTGACATATTATGTCCTATATACTAATAATTCATCGTCCTGCATTACATTATTGAAACCTAAGGAATGACTAGTCTGTATTTACCTTATCCTTGTTTACCTTTTGGGTTATCATGGTTAGCTTTATGCTATTGCTTCACTTTAATTAATGAACATGATGTGAATATTTATGATACGATGATGTTATCCCGATGATGTTCTTGTGATACTTTAGGAGACTCAGGCTGTTTCCTGAGTACCTCTCCGTAAGGACCTGTTTGGGGAGTGACAACCGGGGATAACAGTGTAACCATGAGGGTGGAATGGGACGTCCTTAGCTGATTAATTAGAGAAACCAGAGGAGTAGTTTGCTTCGCCATAGGGCCGTCAATGGGGTCCGAGCACAGTACTTGCTCTGTCGAGGTTGGTTGCAGAGGTTCTTTGATTTGGTTTTGGTTAGTCACCCTTCCTTTGGGGAGAGGTACTGTGTTTATCAAACTGGAGAAACCTAACAGGCAGCTATGACCTCTGGGAAATCTTTGTAAAGGCTACATAGTGAAACCCTGCTAGGTCACCTTGGTAGTGATCAATGGAGAGTCATGATCTCCAGGCAAAATAGGAATCACGGCTTATGGGTAAAGTGTGCAACCTCTGCAGAGGGTTAGAAACTGATATATTAGACGTGCTCACGGTTATGAGCGGTCTTGGGATCCTCTTTGATTAGAGATACATATGATCTGAGACACAATGATTCTATTTATGATTTTGGTTCGATGATGATAATGATGTTCCTCGATGAGGAAATGATTCACGGGTTGGTTATATGATAAAACTTGGCTTCCACTAATAATAAATATCTGACCAACTAAAAGCAACTGCTTTGACCCTAACCCCACATAAAGCTATTCCACTTCAGCCAAACGGGACATATGTTGAGTACGTTGATGTGTACTCACCCTTGCTTTCACAAAACACCAGGTTGCCTTTGGTGCAATCTATGCTCAGGTAAAGCAGGAGAAGAAGGCGTCGAGGCGGATCTCCAGGAGTTCCAGGACTTCGACGAGTTCGAGGATTAGGCTAGCGACCTCCCCCAATCAGCTGCATGTGGTGGGTTTATTTACGTTGGCTACGTTTCGATTCTGTGTACTTGATTTATATTATGTAAATGACTCTAGTCTTTAATATTATTACTTATTCTTTATTGTGATTCAAAGCATTATGATGATGAGTCATTTATGTAATCGTTGTGTACATGAATTTCTGATCCTGGCACGTACATGGTTCGCATTCGGTTTACCTTCAAAACCGGGTGTGACATAAATGGTATCAAAGCCTTGCTGACTGTAGGACCGCTATCCTAGAGTAGCACTGGCCGTTTTAAGGACTTATTGATTATTACTTGACCTCATCCTTGATTCTGCTTCAAATATTAGTCACCTCGACTAATTCTATGTTGTGCTCCTATATGCCCCCTTGCCAAAAGTATTTTATTCTAGTATGATCTATACTTCTCTCAATCTATTAGATCTGATCTCAGTCTTGTGCTTGTGACATCTTTGTAGATGCCCCGGACCATAACCTTTTTGTTTGTTAGGATTCTTCCCTCTTCCGTCATTGAATTTCTACCCTTTGACTATCTTTATTCCCTTAGTATTGACATGCTCGTACTCCTAGATTCTTCAATACTCTTGTTTCAAATACTTGCCTCTAAATTTCTACTACTTACTTAAATATTTCAGTTTATATATCCATGACCTTCCTGTCTTTTGAGACCCTTTCCTCTTCTGTTGTTAAGTTGTTGTCTTTCGGCAATTTCTTGTCTCTTGGTATTGGTATGCTCATCTCCTTGAAATCTCTCATACTCTCATTTTTATACCTTTATATCCCAAGGTCTGGTTAAGATATTTTATTTTACTTGTCCTTGACCACCCTTGTTTCTTGACGATCCATGAGCGGTCATTTTATTTTGCACATCCTTGGCAATCTCGTTAGTTCCTTGTAACTTCCTTCGGTAATGAATTATTTACTTCAACTCTTCTGTCGGAACCTCACTTATCTTATCCTTGTTTGTTTTCTCCACTTCGTCACTTTGCGATTCTTGCCTTAACTCTGTCCATGGATTATGTTTTTCACCATTATTACCTTTATCCTTATCACCTCTATATCTTACCTTGATGTTTATCTTATACCGGTTTTTAAAATATCCTCTTTTCTATCTCAATCTGAGCATTGTACTTTACCTACTTTTCCCATGGTCGTATCCTCTTCCTTATCGCTTGCGAGTTTTTTTTAACTCTATCCTTTGTTGTGCTCTAGTTGGGTATTACCTTTACCTTTCTTATCTCTCGATCTTACCTTGGTAATTACACTATGTCCATTCTCTAAAACCTCCAATATCCTATCCTAGTTTGAGAGTGATGTTTTACTTACCTCACCCTTGGCTATATCCTCTTCTTTACTGCGTGTAAGCTTGGGCGCAACTCCATTCTTTGTTGTACTCATACCACTGGCTCTTCAATATCTTCATCTTTTCTCTCATACTTTTGTCTATTATCACCTTTGACCCTTAGCATATTGATGTCTTCTACCTGAATGCTTACCTTGAACTTATCCTTTAAAAGCCTCCCCTTTCTTTCAACTCAGTTTGAGAGCTGCGAGTTACCCATCTCTCCCTTGATTTCTTTTCACTCCTTGTCGCCTTACAAGTTTTATGTTAATTCCATCCCTTGCTGTTTTTTTTCATTTGCTATCGCCATCACCTTGTCATCCGTCGATCTTGTGTTGACACTCATCTTTATTCCGGCTCTTCAAAAAATTCACCTCTCTTCCACCTCAACTTGAGAGTGGCAATTTACCTATCTGCCCTTGGATGTACCCTCTCCTTTTCCACTTGCAGGTCCGTCTTATCTCCATCATCTATGGTACTTATATCCTTTGTTCTTATGCCCATTTACCTCCTCTCTTACATTCTTGTCTGTTATCACCCTTAACCCTTGTAGTTTCTATACCCTTACCTTCATGCTTACCCTGAATCTACCCTTTAAAGTCTTCTTTTTTCCATCCCTGTTCGAGGATAATGCCTCACCTACTTCACCATTGATTGCTCCCCCTTCTTTGACACCTTGCCAGTTTTGTCCAAAATACATCTGGTGTTGTGTGTTTGTCTGTTATCACCTTAACCCTTGTCATCCCTCGATCTTTACCTTGATGCATATCCTATACTTGCATTTTAATGCTTTCCCTCCCATTTCAATTCAAGAGTGTTGTCTTACCCATCCTGCTCTTGGTCGTTTTTTCCTCTGTAGCATTGCAAGTCTTAGCTTTTGTTTGATATCACCCTTACCTTCGTAATCACTAGACCCTGTCTGGATGCCTATCTCAGATCTGCTTTTTGGAATCTCCCCTTGTCTATCTCAACTCGAGAGTAGTGTTATGCCCATTTACCCTTGGTCATATCCTTTTCCTGGTCGCCTACAATGCTTGCTTTAGCTCTATCCTTTATGGTGCTCGTGCCACTATCCTGCACGTCTTGTTCTCCTCCTCCTCCTTCAACAACCTTAGGGAGTAGTTATTCTTTTTTTAGAAAAACCACCATCTAGTTAACATTAATGTGTACCAACGAGATGTTTGTTGTTGTGTGCTCACGATGCTTGTCTTTGTGTGATGACTGATTTACTTCTTTGTGATGAGTGTTGATGTGTTGTGGCCCTTGGTCCGCAATGACATCAGTTTACTAGCTGAGTGCCATATAGTTAGGTAGCTGGGTGCCCTCTGTAACACCCCTGGTGTTACTGTAACTAAAACTTGAGCATAACATCATAAACATTGGCATTGCATATGTTTGACACACCTAGAGTGCATTTACTAGGTAAAAATTTCAAACAAGTTGTATTGTTTTGGTGTTTTGCAAATAGAACCCTAGAATAGGGGACTTAACCCTAAATAGGGACCAGGAGGGTAAAACATGACCCAAATTGAGAAAATCCTAAGGATTAAGTAAAACAATCATAAAATGTTACCAAAGAGGGGTCTACATTACATTCATATCCCTGAGATACCAGAAACCCTAATTGGAACTCTTGAAAACCCTAAATCCAAACCCTATGGGCCTATGTGCAAAAACAATGCACATTTGGACTAAAGTGTGAAAACTACTATGTTAAAGCATATTAAGTCCCATGGTTCACATTTATGAAGATTTACAAGCTAAACCCTAGGTTTTGGACTAATTTGCAAAAAGACCCCAAATTTTGATTTCACTCTAAGTCTGAAAATCAGTGTTGTAAGCTCAACTTTGGGGCTTTATAACTTTTAAATTAGTAAGAATTTGTCCTAGGTCACCACATCAAACTTGTAGACCTAATAAAGGAGAACAACTTTGCTTAAGAGTGTAAGCATAGTTGTTAAGAAGAAACTGGAGATAATTAAGTCTAAAGTCTGGCTGTCAGGCTGATACAGTTTGAATCTCAGACTAACAGTGACTTTGATCCAGGTTTGAGAGCCATTTCGACTAAGATCCAGTGAGAATCTACCTAGGGTTGCTATAACAAAGTTGTAGAGCTACTATAGAGGAACAACTTTGCTGCAGAACTTGGTATGAGTTGCCATAAAGATTTGGGAGAAAATCTAGCCCAAAGATTGACTGTCAGGTGCACTGAAGGAGTATCCCATGGTACAGTAACCGCTTGGATCAGTTTCAGTGATCCTCACCACTGACGACCGATCCTTCGCCGCGATTCATGTCACTGGCGACTAGATTCGTGCCTGGAGTTGATGGATAGCATCGCGGGGTAAAAGATCATCACCCCGTGCACTGGACGCCACTCCGGTGACTCACCGTCGTACCCCCCTGCTTTGCGGCTTGAGCAGATAAGCTCACCGGTGAACCGCCGTCTTCCGGCCTTGTGCCACGTACCTGAGTGTTTCCACCGTGTCACCGTGAACCTTTGCGACTCTCCGTGGCTCGCCGGAGTAACTGCCACGGCATTGGACACCAAGCCGTTGCGCTAGTGCTCTTCCCCTCCTCCGACCGCCGCGCGTCCTTCTTCAAATTCACGGCCACCACTCGCTATCCCTATAAATTGATGGCCGGGCCTACTGCGCTAGGTCATCACGAAGCCGTCGCACCCGTTCTCCCCCTCAATTAACCACCGTAGCTGGAGAATTCCCCTCTTCCCCCAATTCCCCTCTAGCCGATTCCAGGTCCGTCCTCGCCCTCGTTGTTCGTGTTTTAGCACCCTCATGTGCTTGGGATTGTTATCCATGCAACCCAGGGAGCTTTACCTTACGTATGCAACCGGAACGTACTGATTGATGCTCGGTGTCCGCCATCGCCATGGTCAAGCTTATCCTGGTCCGGGTTAGTCAAATTGGAACCTGTTCTATGGTTGCCTCGGGTCGGTGCTGCTTACCCAGCAACTGGTTTGGGTAGCCGCCGAAGTTTTTGGCCGGACCGAGCAGCGAGATAGCCGACGGCGAGCGCGCCGTGGCCAGGGGTGTATTTGGAGAAGAAGCAAAGTTCTGAGGACCTCGGTGCGTTTGTCAATGAAACAATAAATAGTGGCCAAGGATTCTTGACGTATTACTTAGGTCATCAGGGGCCTCTCTGCAAATTTGCTAGAGCGCGCGCGGGCGCGCGAGGACGCGCCCCTTTTCCCTGTGTTGTTGGGCCGTCTGGATTAGAATCGGCCCAGTACTATTCACAGATTTTCCCTTTTCTTTTTCTACCAGAGCCAAATAAATTTTAGAAAATGGCAGAAAAATCCTAAAAATGTCAAACTAATTTTCCTAGATTCCTTATTTTTCATAGTATTTAACAAAAATAGTTGGCTGATTTTTAGGTCAAATAAGGAATTTTGGAGAATTTAAAATAGCTTAAAACATTGATTCTGGATTTTTAGAAAATAGATAATCATTCCAAAAATGCCCAAACTTTTTATATAAACTCAAAACATTATTTAGAAGCCTTGGGTAGAGTTTGGTTGGATTTGGACCTTGTTTGATAACTAGAACCCAAAACCCCACCCCCTGCCCTTTGAATTCCTTTACTGACTCCGGAAACCCTAGTTTCCTGGAGAACCGTGAAGGAAAATTGTATTCAAGAACCTTAGATAATAAATTCTCATTATCTTTGCACTCTTATGAGCATTTCATGGCATACATTCTTATATACATATATATGGTTATCTTTAGAAAACGAAGAAGAAGTTAAAGTAACAGAAGAGAAGACACCACCACCTTCGGAATCTCAGGCAGGAAATTGTTTCTACTTTGACATCTGCGGATCCGTGCCTGACTCACCTATCAACGAAGGCAAGCCCCGGTGCATTTGCCACCCTCCTTGATGTTTTTAAAATCTTTCTCACTTGATTGATGCATTAGGTGATAGGAGTTGAATGCTTAAACAATTCCTGCATTACCTTCCTTGAACTCGATTACCTTCCTTGAAACCTTGTCTTTACAAAAGGTTTTTACTATGCTTAGTATTGCTCTAGCAAAACAAAAGGTTTTGTTTTACAAAAGATGATTGGCAAAGTGGGAGGGATGTTTTTGAAAATAAAACTTGATGGTGAATCCATCATGGCCATGATGGGTTCAACATCGGAAAAGTTGTACCTCTGCCAGGTACCAAGCTTTGGGTTTAAATGATTAAGTGGAGACCGGGCGGGTGACTTGCACGAGAAAGAGAGTCTCGGTGTAGTGTCTCCGTCTGAGTCAATTAAGGACCGTCTCGATGTAGGCCTGCTGACCGAGGACCCTTTAACTGGTCACATGCCTCGTCATGGGTAAGTCTTGCCTCGGGCAGACTAAGGCCAGAATAAGATAACACGGAATGGGCGTGGAGCGGTGGCGAGAGTAGCGTGTACCCTCCGTGGCAAGAGGCTGGACGGTGGTGTATCTGTGCTCTCGGTTCGCGTGAACCTGATCTGGTCTTAAGAACCCCGGTGGTGGGTTGACATATGCAAGGGTTAAGTGCTACATATGTCGTATGATTAGAGATCCTCAGCTGAGTATAATCGATTCGGATCGCCGTACCTTCGCGGTTATGAAGACTTGGTCACTGACTTACACGTAGAACTCCAGTGAAGATGACGAGTTAATAAAGGAATTGGCTAGTGCAGGTCAAGTGTTTGAACTAGGATAGAAAGAACTCTAGTTGCAGGTAATCTTATTTAACCTGACAAAATAAAATTGGATTTTTAAGGATCCACTTTTAGTAAGCATTTATGCAAAACAGAGTCTTTGATCATTGAGAAACCTTACCTTGACTCCCTTATAACTAGCATACCCTTGAGAGTCTTTTCTTTAGTCGGGTAAGACTTGCTAAGTAATTCCATACTCAGGGTTTTATTCCCTATTGTTTTTAGGTGAGGAAGCATCAAACTTTTGTTGTTTTTGTACCAAGGTGGTGTCAAATGAAGAAAAGCAAGAATGAAGCTGCGGGAGGACCTAGTCCCCCATAAAAACTTTTATGTAAAAACTTATCGGGAGGAGTTTTTACCTCCCTTGGTATTGTAATAATAAGTACTCTGCACTCGTGTTTTTATGCTGGTCTGTAATAACCAACTTTATCTTACTTTCAAATAAATGTAAGTTTATGTAATCGCTTCCGCATTTCTGTATCTCCGATGTTCTGTAATGTCTGCGTGATGGGTAAAACGCTCTTGGGAAAGGTGAGAAAAGCAGATACCGAACTTGCCAAGTGATTCAGGGGCATCTATAGGGTTGTTTGAGGTCCATTGGACAAGGACAACTATAGGTGGGCCTAATGACTTGGGAGGTTCCGTCACAGCTGGTATCGGAGCAAAGCCCTTCTCTACAAATATTATGAGATATCTTCAAAAGGATTTTCTGAAGACTTATCTGGAAAATTTCTTCCCTTCTTATCTATTAATTCTGAAGAGTTTATCTTAAAAGACCGGATAGGAAGAGTGCAATGTATAGAAGGTGTGAATCAACTAAGGTTGGTTCTGTAATCATCATGCATCAATGAATTAAGAAGCCACATCCGCCGCCTGCAAGATCAGCTCGCTGATCGAGATTTGGCGCTCGACTGGGCGGTTCAGTCTCGTTCGCTTGCCTGGGCTAAGGAGGCAAAAGCTTGAGCCCGAGTCGAAGAACTTAGCTCAGCTATTGATAACCTGCAGGCTTACTATAATACTCTACATGAAGAAGTTCATGTACTGTATTCACAACTACACCCCCAAGTACCTGCGAATCCTGTCGGGACAGAAGCCGGACCTTCCCATGAAGCGGGAGAAGCTTTTGGTGGCGAATTGGACCTTTTCAGGCCCCCTCCCTCCATGAAGTTGGTCGATGAGTGGTCCCCTACGCCCAACAGTGAGGCTACTAAGAGTGATAGGAAGTAGGAATAGTATAGTTGTAGAAATAGTGGTGTTATTGTATAATGGGTACTGTACTCCTGTTGTAAAAATTCGAGTCTGTAACATTACTCTTTTTAGTAATGTAAAATGGATGGTTTTCTTTGGCATATTATGTTGTTTTCAAATGTTTGTTGCCACAGATGCCTTCCCGGACTCGTGCTCAGGACGAGGCCAGTACCTCCCGTGGGAGGGAGGCAACACCGAACCCACCTCCAGTCCCTCCCACACTTGCCGAGGCTATCGCCGCCTTGGTAAACGCGACAGCGGATAATACCTGTTTCCTACGGGAGATGGCGGGTCAACAGTTCCAACAGCAAGGCGGGCGGGGCTATCAGCAAGGGCCCCGTGAGACCTCTTATTTGGACTTCTCCGAAACATGTCCTCCGCTGTTCGTTAAGGCAGAAGACCCTTTAGAGGCGGACGAATGGATCCATGTCATCGAGCAGAAGTTTGGACTTCTTCGGTGTTCTGAAACCTAGAAGCCCTTGTTCGCAGCCCAGCAACTGCGTGGCCCTGCCAGCACTTGGTGGGGAAACTTTGTGGCCGTTCAGCCGGCCAATCATCAGATTACATGGGAAGAATTTAAGCTGGCCTTCCGCGAACATTACATATCAGAAGGTGTACTTCACATGAAACAAGAAGAATTTATGAAGCTGAAGCAAGGAGGGGATATTGTTAATCAGTATCTCAATAAATTTAATCATTTGTCACAGTATGCAATTGACCAAGTTAACACCGATCTGAAGAAGAAGAATTGTTTCATGCGAGGATTGAATGATAGGATGCAAAGGAAAATGGCTACTTGCATCGACCTCACCTACAGAAGGGCTGTCAGCATAGCGCTGGCAGTCAAATCTAAATATGCAAGTTCTGGCAAGTCCAAGGGGAATGGAGGTAACAGGCCTACATAGGGCCCCGAGAAAAGGCAACGGTTAGTCATCCGGCCTTTTAATCAGGGTCGTTCTTCAGCACGTCCATCCTCCTTCCCATTCAAGCAACCGGTGTTCATCCGTCCCAATGCTGCCCCCACTGCCACAAGTCAGCCGGGTGCCCCTGGCACTCGATTCCCTGCTCTTCCCAGTTCATCGACAGGATGCTTCAATTGCGGAAAATCTGGGCACTTTATCAAGGATTGCCCTTATCCGAAGCAGAACAAGTCAAACAATCCACAAGGATCTGGGAATTCATCTCAAGCCAAGGTAAATACTATGGGCAAAAACACAAAGAAGACGGGATGCATATATTATACGCAAGTGGCCACCACACCGGACGGTGAACCGGTAATGATGGGTACGTTCCTTGTGGCCAATCATCCCGCAATTATTCTCTTTGATTCTGGTGCTTCACATACATTCATCAGCAAGAAATTTGTGGAGCAACATTGCATATTATACCATGAATCAAAAGAAGGGTTTAAAATTCAGTCACCTGGGGGACAAATCTTTACTAGAGAAGTGGCTTTCCAAGTGCCCGTAACTTTGGCCGGACGGGACTTTCCTACTAATATGATTGTTCTGAAAGGCCAAGACATAGATGTGATTTTGGGCATGAATTGGTTGGCCAAACATAAAGCAACCCACAACACTAATCAAAGAACCATCAGGTTGAGTCATAACCAAGAAGAAATTCTTCTGTCTATCCCCATCCCAACCAAAACTACTGGCAGAGTTTATGAAGCCATTATACCGAAGATTAAGGATATTCCGGTAGTATGTGAGTTCCCAGATGTCTTTCCAGAAGATTTGCCTGGATTGCCACCCGAAAGAGATGTAGAATTTGTAATTGAGTTGAAGCCCGGTACGGCTCCCATTTCTAGAAGATCGTACCGAATGCCTCCAAATGAGCTGGCAGAACTGAAGATTCAATTACAAGATCTACTAGAGAAAGGATTCATCCGGCCAAGCTCGTCACCATGGGGTTGTCTAGCCATATTCGTTAAGAAGAAGGATCAAACTTTACGGATGTGTGTGGATTATTGACCCCTGAATGAGGTCACTATCAAGAACAAGTACCCTCTTCCACGGATTGACATTCTATTTGATCAACTGACTGGAACGAGGGTATTCTCCAAGATTGATCTCAGATCGGGCTACCATCAAATCCGTATTCGGCCCGAGGATATACCAAAGACCGCATTCACTACGCGATACAGATTATTTGAATACCTAGTAATGTCTTTCGGACTGACTAATGCTCCGGCCCACTTCACTTATTTGATGAACTCGGTATTCATGCCTGAGTTGGACAAGTTTGTAGTGGTCTTCATAGATGATATTTTAATATATTCAAAAAATGAATAGGATCATGCTCAACATTTACGGGTCGTATTAACGCGCTTGAGAGAACATCAATTATATGCCAAGTTCAGTAAATGCGCGTTTTGGCTGGAAGAAATTCAATTTCTGGGACATGTGTTATCTGCAAAGGGGATTGTGGTGGATCCCAGCAAGGTCAAGGACATTTTGGAGTGGAAACCCCCAACCACTGTTCACCAAGTCCGAAGTTTCCTTGGACTAGCTGGTTATTACCGCCGATTTATACCAGATTTTTCCAAGCTTGTGAAGCCAATCACAAGTTTATTAAAGAATGATACCAAATTCAATTGGTCTTCAAAGTGTAATGAAGCTTTTGAGAAATTGAAGACATTATTAACCATTGCTCTGGTATTGGCTCAACCGGAAATCAATAAGCCCTTTGATGTGTATTGCGACGCATCAAGCAGTGGCCTCGGTTGTGTGTTAATGCAAGAAGGTCGAGTAATCGTGTATGCTTCAAGGCAGTTGCGCCGACATGAGGAGCATTATCCAACTCATGATCTGAAGCTAGCTGCAGTGGTTCATGCCCTGAAGATCTGGCGTCACTATCTGCTGGGTAATATCTGTCACATTTATACAGATCATAAAAGCTTGAAGTATATCTTCACCCAGTCAGAGTTGAACATGAGACAAAGAAGATGGCTCGAGCTGATCAAGGATTATGAATTAGAGATCCATTATCACCCAAGCAAAGCAAATGTAGTGGCAGATGCACTCAGTCGCAAGGCTTCTTGCCATTGTCTAACAATGAGGACCTCTGACATTACATTATGCCAGGAGATGGAGAAATTGAACCTGGAAATGATTCAACATGGGACTTCAAATCACTTGAAGCTGGAGTCAGTCATCTTATAAAGGATAATTGACGCACAAAAAATGATAAGGGTATGAAACATATACGTGAGAAGATAAAGGCTGGAAAAGCCAATTGCTTCAAAGAAGACGATCAAGGCATTGTATGGTTCAACAACTGCATAGTTGTGCCAAAGAATGAAGAGCTCCACCATCAGATTCTGGATGAAGCACACCTTAGTCGCTATTCTATTCATCCCGGAAGCACTAAGATGTATCAAGATCTGAAACAACATTATTGGTGGACGAAAATGAAGATCGAGATTGCACGCTATGTGGCTAGATGTGACACCTGCAGACGTGTCAAGGCCATACACCTGAAAGCTGCCAGTCCATTACAGTCTCTACCAATACCAACATGGAAATGGGAAGATATAAGTATGGACTTTATTGTGGGATTGCCCAGGATCACAAAGGGGTATGACTCTATCTAGGTTATTGTTGATCGGCTTACGAAAATTGCTCATTTTCTGCCCGTCAAGACAGTGCACCCAGTTGCTGTTTATGCCCAATTGTACATTGCTCGTATTCTCAGTTTGCACGGGGTTCTGAAGACTATAGTGTCGGATCGTGGACCTCAATTCGTATCCAAATTTTGGGAAGAACTTCATAAATCCCTGGGTACTAAATTGCTCCACAGTTCGGCCTATCATCCTCAAACGAGTGGACAAACTGAGAGGGTCAATCAAATACTGGAAGATATGTTGCGGGCATGTGTGCTGGAATTCCCACAGAAATGGGATGAATGTTTGCCGTTAGCGGAATTCTCATATAATAATAGCTATCAAGAAAGCATCAAGATGGCACCCTTTGAAGCTTTATATGGACGACGATGTCGTACTCTGCTAAATTGGTCTAAACCTGGTGAAAGATCCTTCTTCAGGCCTGATATGGTGAAAGAGACCGAAGAAAAGGTTCACAAAATAATTCATAATATGAAGAAAGCCCAAGCTTGTCAAAATAGTTACGCAGACAAACGGCAAATGCCCTTATATTTTCTTGAGGGAGACTATGTCTACCAAAAGGTTTCGCCAATGAAGGGTGTATCGCGTTTCGGGGTTAAAGGGAAACTTGCACCACGATAAATTGGTCCTTTCCTCATTCTTGAAAGATATGGGCCAGTGGCGTATCGACTTCAACTACCCAAAACCCTGTCTGTTGTACATAATGTGTTCCACGTGTCTCAGCTAAAGAAGTGTCTTCGGGTTCCAGATCGAACCATCGAAGTGACAGATGTTGTCCTTGAACCAGACTTGACATATTCCGAACATCCCATTCGAGTCTTGGATCAAAAGGACAGGATTACCTGAAGAAAAACTCTCAAGTTTTACAAGATACAGTGGAACCAACATTCCGAAGATGAGGCTACATGGGAAACTCAAGACTTTTTAGATAAGAATTTCCTAGGCTTTTTAGCCTCTTGTAAGTTGTAAAGTGTACAACATTGTTGTAATATAGGAGTGAGTCCCAAACCCACCCCTGCCTTGTACCAGAAGTAAGGAAATAAAAATATGAAGCATTTCCTTTTCCACTACTTACCCTAGGATTTTAATCTCGGGACGAGATTCTTTTATGGGGGGAAGGATGTAACACCCCTGGTGTTACTGTAACTAAAACTTGAGCATAACATCATAAACATTGGCATTGCATATGTTTGACACACCTAGAGTGCATTTACTAGGTAAAAATTTCAAACAAATTGTATTGTTTTGGTGTTTTGCAAATAGAACCCTGGAATAGGGGACTTAACCCTAAATAGGGACCAGGAGGGTAAAACATGACCCAAATTGAGAAAATCCTAAGGATTAAGTAAAACAATCATAAAATGTTACCAAAGAGGGGTCTACATTACATTCATATCCCTGAGATACCAGAAACCCTAATTGGAACCCTGGAAAACCCTAAATCCAAACCCTATGGGCCTATGTGCAAAAACAGTGCACATTTGGACTAAAGTGTGAAAACTACTATGTTAAAGCATATTAAGTCCCATGGTTCACATTTATGAAGATTTACAAGCTTAACCCTAGGTTTTGGACTAATTTGCAAAAAGACCCCAAATTGTGATTTCACTCTAAGTCTGAAAATCAGTGTTGTAAGCTCAACTTTGGGGCTTTATAACTTTTAAATTAGTAAGAATTTGCTCTAGGTCACCTGTAACACCCGGTTTTAAAGGACAAAGCCGGGTGCATCTCATACATGCGCCAAGAAGACAACATATATAATAACAGAGTGTATAGAGATAAATGTCATAAAACATCAGAGTAATTATTACATAGCGGAAGACTTATTACAAAATAAAGGAATAAATGTAAACAAACTAAGGATCGTCGGCGCCAATGTCGACCGAGAAACGCCACCTAGATCAGATCGAACTCCTCAGTGTTAGGCGGCTCCTCCTGAACCACCTGTTCTTCTCCTGTGGGGGTGTGTGAGACAGCAAGAGTGAGCTCACATACGTTCATAGCTCAACAAGTCGTGGGTAATAATGTGGCATGAACTCACCAAAGGTGGGAGTTCATGTAGTGTAAGGCTAATCAATGAAGTAAAGGTTGAGGCTGAGCATTGCTTTTATAAGTTGGTCAAAATTTTATTAGCAATTACTAAGTGTAAGTAAATACCAAGCCTTAATAATAATAAAGAACAGTAATAGTAAAATAATCCCAAATGCGATGCAAATGTCAAATTAAATTTAAGTTCCATAAATTAATCATGTGAGGGTCCGAGCCGCTCATGACCGTGAGCACGGCTAGTATACTAGTTTTACACTCTGCAGAGGTTGCGCATCTTTACCCACAAGCCGTGTTACCCATCTGCCAAGGGGTCATGAATCCCATACACCTCTACCAAGGAAGCGAGGCAGGGTAACACTACGAGGCCTTTACAAAGTTCCACTAGCTTCAGACTACCCGCTACAGTTTATAGGAAGCTCCAGTGCAGGGTTCTTGCCTGACCGCCATCGCAGCAAAATCAAACAAGGACCTCCCCACACTGACCACTCCCCTACTGCCCTTGCCCCTTTCGGGTAAGGTAGCCCTCCACTAGCTTTCCTAGTTAATCAGCCAAGGGCGTCCCATTAAACCCTTGTGGTAGCACTGTTTTCCCGGGTGGTCGCTCCATGTTCCCATTAATTTAATGATCTTAACATGAACAGTAATAATAACAAGATAATAACAGGATAATCATGAGTAGTGTATCTCCATACCCAATCCACATAAAGCAATAGCGAGTACTACCCAAAAATGTTTCAGTGGTGAACAAGGTATAAAGATAACCAAAACTGGGGTAACCTGAAGGATCCCATCAAAATTAACCTATGCAGATCATTAAAATTAATAAGAACATGGCTGGGAAAAGTAAGTGATCAAGGGCACAACTTGCCTTCAATGAGCTCCTGCTCAGCTACTTCTACTTGTTGAACCTTAGTTTCCACAGTGGCTTGCTCATCTACTCGCATCAACACAATACATACATAGTATAGCATAAATTAACATCACATCAAACATGTAAATAAATTATACAGTAAAAATCTACACATTAAAATGAGATCATAGGAACTGGAATTATTAAATTTGGAGTTATAGATTTCAAGTTATGAATTTTCTAAGATTTAATGTGCTTGAAATAGGATTAAATGATAAATAAATTTTCTAACAGAGTTCATGTCAAAACAGAGACACTAAATGGTAGAGAATATTATAACAAAATTTTAGAAATTTGAATGGCTCAATTTGGACTAAAAATGGATTTTCTATGATTTATACAAGTTCTAGGGTTTATTTTCATATTAAAAATCTATTTCTAATTCATTATTCCATTTACAGTCGGCTCTGGACTGGGCGCAAGATTACCAGAGATAGTAGGGGGCTCGGCGCAAGAATACTCAAGACTCAGAAAACTCCCCACTGGACGGCGGGTTCTAATTCGACTAAATGCAGGGGCTCTTATGCAAGGTTCCAGGGCCAAAGGGGTATCTGGCGATCTAGACCGTCGGATCACCAGCTTGCGGCCCAGATTAGATCTAGGTTTAAATGAAGCGGTAAACAACGCTGACCCTCAGATCAGATATCAACGGTAACTTCTTCTCTCTAACTGAGATTGTCCTTCGCCCATAGGATTCGCGATCTACGGTTATGGTTAGACGCGGCTGAATCGGTATGAGACCCTAATCCGAGCCGTCCAACACGCATCCAACGACGCGCATCAGGTCTTCCTCCCCCTACCTGGCTGAGCGACGGTGACGAATTCTTCCCCACGGTGGAGTAACTCCGGCGAGCCCCCGTGGGCCGCCCACTGCCCCACAAGCCTAACCGAGACATGCTATGCGTAGTGCGGGTCGATACAAACGGCAGAGATGAGTAATTACCGGCCTCGAGCGAGAGTTGTAGTCGGTCCCCGACGCGCAGCGGCTTTGCGACTGTAGGGAAGTCCGGCGAGCGATTCCCAGACCCACTGTCAACCGAACTCCGATTACTCCCTTCCACAGCTTGGTTAGGGACTGAACTACCACCGTATGGCCAAATCGCGACCCGCCCTCTTCTGCAGACGTGAATCCGCCGCGGCGGGTGTATTCGACGCCGCACACAGCACTCTCCCTCTCTCTGCTTCTCGGTTGGATGCAATTGGACGAACAGGGGAGAAGGTAAGGCGACGGCACAGCGATTTTATGGTCCGTAGACCAGGTGCCAGCCGGGTGGATTCCGGGAGCCGTTGTGCGCGCGGTTGCGGTCAGCGCGGAGAGCTGTTAGCGTGCGGCAGAATCCGCGGTGAGAGCACCCGAGAAGGACACGCGACGGCTGACGAGACGGTCCCGCGGATCAGTGAGGTGAGAAAGAGCAGGCACGCGCGCGCGGAGCTGACCGATGGGCCCCACTTGTCGGTCACCTGAGCTCGATGCACGCGGAGGCGCAAGCGCGGCTGACGGGAGGGGCCCGCGTGTCGGCGCCATCCTCCGAGTGGGCTACGCAGCGGTGAGGGGGCGTTGGGCCGAAATGAGGCTAGCCGGCCCAGGTAAGCTCTTTTTCTTTTATTTTTTTTCTGTTTTCTTTCTTCTTCTCTTCTAGGTTTAGATTTGAATTTGAATTTACTCTCAAACCTTGTGCAAATTTGTTATCAAATCATATTATGGAATGTAAAATACAATTTTTAGGAATATGTTTATATTATTTATTTATTTATTTTTTAATATCAATTCACTTCTTACTTTCAAAAACCCTAAATTTTAATTTAGGGATTCAATTCAACCTTTAGAATTATTATTTTATTATTATTACCAACATTATCATTTTATTAAATGCACAAACAATAAAACTCCAACATGATATATTTTATTTTATTTATTTTGTAATTTAATCACTCTTAATTACTTGGATGCTCTTTTTATGATGCAATGTGGCACATAAAATAAGGAGATCTACTATATCCTTTGTATACAAATTTGAGTATTACAAATCCTACCCCCCTTAAAAATAATCTCGTCCTCGAGATTTAGGTAGATCCAGGGAAAAGGTGGGGAAAATCTATGCGAAGCTCTTCTTCTCTTTCCCAAGTTGCTTCATCTTCTCCGTGGTGACTCCATTGAACTTTGCACATCTTTATAACCTTATTCCTTGTAACTCGAGTCAAAGTATCCAAAATCTTGATGGGGTACTCAGCATAAGTCAGGTCATCTTGAACATTAAGGTCCTCCATTGGTAATTGTTCCTCAGGTACCCTGAGACATTTCTTCAGCTGCGATACGTGAAATACATCATGAACATCCGCAAGATGATCCGGTAACTCCAATTGATATGCAACCTCTCCCACTCGCTTTAAGATTAAGAAGGGTCCAATAAAGCGAGGGGACAATTTTCCTTTGACCTTGAATCTTCTCATACCCCGGAGTGGTGACACCTTCAAATAGACATAATCACCCTCCTTAAACTCTAGTAGTCTTCTCCAGGTGTCAGCATAACTTTTCTGCCTGGACTGTGCAGTTCTCAAATTCTCCCTTATTTGCTGAACTTGTTCTTCTGCTTCCTGTATAATCTCAGGTCCAAACAACTGCCTTTCTCCAGTTTGGTCCCAGTACAGTGGAGTCCTGCACTTTCTGCCATATAAAGCCTCAAATGGTGACATCTTCAAACTGGTCTGATAGCTATTATTGTAAGAGAACTCAGCATAAGGCAAGCTCTTATCCCAACTACCACCATGCTTAAGGGCACAAGCTCTTAACATATCTTCTAACACTTGGTTAGTCCTCTCTGTCTGCCCATCAGTCTGTGGATGGTAAGCCGAACTAAAATTCAATCTCGTATCCAATGACTCGTGTAGCTTCTTCCAATATCGAGAGGTAAACTGTGATCCTCGATCTGACACAATCTTCTTTGGCACACCATGTAGGCATACAATCTGTGCCATATACAACTCTGCCAACTTGGCTCCTGAATACGTGGTCTTCACTGGAATAAAGTGGGCTACCTTAGTTAGCCTGTCCACAATCACCCATATAGAATCATATCCAGCAGACGTGCGGGGTAATCCAACAATGAAGTCCATGCCAATCTCTTCCCATTTCCACTCAGGTATCTTCAGTGGGTGCAGTAGTCCGGCTGGCCTCTGGTGTTCAGCCTTAACTCTTTGGCATACATCGCACATAGCCACATGTGCAGCCACATCTCTCTTCAATCCATACCACCAATATTTTTGCTTCAAATCTTGATACATCTTAGTGCTTCCAGGGTGGATAGAATAAACTGAGTCATGTGCCTCCTTCAATATGGTTTCCCGAAGACTATCAATATCGGGAACACAGATCCGATTCTTGAACCATATCGTGCCTTGCTCATCCTCTGTGAATTCCGGGCCTCTACCCTCTGTTATCAGATCCTTGATCTCCTGAATCTTGGCATCACCAACCTGACCTTTACGAATTTCTTGCTCCAAGGTAGGTTCCAATTCAATGGTAACTCCTTCTGTATGTGTAACAATTCCCAGGTTGAGTCTCTCAAAATCTTTTGCTAATTCATCAGGTAGCTGGACAACGAAAGCGGAGTGAACATGTTCCTTCCGACTCAAGGCATCTGCAACCAAATTCGCCTTGCCTGGGTGATAGTGAATCTCCAAATCATAATCCTTAATGAGCTCCAACCAACGGCGTTGCCTAAGGTTGAGATCCTTCTGAGTGAATATGTACTTCAAACTCTTATGATCCGTGTATACTTGGCACTTAGTTCCCATAATGTAGTGTCTCCAAATCTTAAGTGCATGCACAACTGCTGCCATCTCTAAATCATGAGTGGGGTAGTTCCATTCATGCTTCCTCAACTGACGAGATGCATAGGCAATCACATGACCATCTTGCATAAGCACACATCCAAGTCCTTGGCCACATGCATCACAGTAAATGTTAAATCCCTTCTGCAGATCTGGCATAATCAATACTGGCGGAGACATTAATCTCTCCTTCAATTGATCAAAGCTTTCTTGGCATTTCTCATCCCACTTGAATTCTCTCCCTTTCTCCAGAAGCGATGTCATAGGCTTGGCAATCCTAGAGAACCCTTCAATGAATCTCCGATAATATCCTGCGAGTCCCAAGAAACTCTGAATCTCAGTAACTGTAGTGGGCACTCTCCACTCCATAATCTCCTTGACCTTAGCAGGATCCACTGCTATTCCTCCTTTAGAAATAATATGTCCAAGGAATGGCACCATGTTAATCCAAAACTCGCACTTACTGAACTTAGCATAGAGTTGATTATCTCGCAACTTCTGTAGCACCAACCTCAGATGTTCCTCATGATCGCTATCACTCTGAGAATAAATAAGAATATCATCGATGAATACCACGACGAATCTATCCAAATACTCCATAAACACCTTATTCATCAAGTTCATAAAATAAGCTGGTGCATTGGTTAATCCAAATGACATAACAGTGAACTCATATAATCCATATCGGGTTGAGAAAGCCGTCTTAGGAATATCCGATGGTCTAATCCTCATCTGATGGTATCCTGATCGGAGATCAATCTTCGAGAATACCCTGGCTCCTCTCATCTGATCAAATAAATCCTCAATACGGGGCAACGGATACTTGTTCTTCACCGTAACATCATTAAGTGACCTATAATCCACACACATTCTTTGTGATCCATCCTTCTTCTGTACAAACAGTACCGGTGCTCCCCAAGGTGAGGAACTCGGACGAATATACCCCGCCTCTTGCAACTCAGTTAACTGCTTCTTAAGCTCCTTCAGTTCTTCTACAGCCATCCTGTATGGTCGTTTAGAAATAGGGGCGGTTCCAGGTAGGAGATCAATAACAAACTCAACTTCTCTATCAGGTGGCATCCCTGGTAACTCCTCTGGAAAGACATCCGGAAAATCTCTAACCACCTGGATGTTGTCACCAACAAACTCCTTAGGCATAAAGAACATTGCACGCATGGATGAGGAGGTTACTGCAATATTAACTTGAAATCTTTCTCCTTTAGTGGTAGTGAGTTCTACGGTACCTCTACCACATGCTATAACGGCCTTTGCCTTTCTTAGCCATGACATACCAAGGATCAGATCTATACTGCTTGACTCTAATATTATAGCAGTAGCTCCAAATTCTCTACCCATAATGGTCAATGTCAATCTACGTGTCATTTGATTCGCCTCAGCAGGCCCTTTAGGTGTAATTACTATCATGGGTTTTCTCATATTTAGCAGTGGTATTTCATTTGTGTTGGCATATCTAGCAGACATGAATGAATGTGTAGCACCAGAATCAAATAATATGGTTGCAGGAATTGCATTAACATAAAACATACCAATTACGAGGTCCCCACCGTCAGGAGTATCATCAACGCTGACTTGATTCACCCTGGCTATAGAATATCCCTTGCCAGGGGTCTGTTGCTTGTTCTTAGCTGGTGTACCAGAATTCCCCATCAGGCAAGCATTAGCATAATGCCCAATCTGACTGCACTTGAAACATGTAGGGCCAGTCTTCTGTCCTGTAGACCTCGTCGGGGTGCCAGTGGGGGTAGCCTGTCGAGGAGGTGGAGTCCTCAGTGGTGATTGCTGAACTGGGCGCGGTCCTCCTGGTCGAGTCGGTGTACCCTGTGGTGAACTGTAGCGAGGACGAACACTGCTGCTACCCTGTCCCTGTGAGATAGCCTTCCTCTTCAAGTCGCCCAGTTGAACACGCTTGTGTTCAATAGCAAGAGCCTTATCTAGTAGCCTCTGAAATGATGGAAAGGTGTGTGCAACCAGTGCATACTGCAAGGGTCCATTAAGTCCTTCAATAAAGTGCTCCTGCTTTCTTTCATCCTCAGCAACTTCCTCTGGAGCATACCTCGACAGCTGAATAAATTTGTCCCTGTACTCGCTGACTGACATGTTACCTTGCTTCAATGACAGAAACTCCTTCTTCTTGATCTTTATCATACCAGCTAGAATATGGTAGTTCCTGAATTGTGTACTGAACTCTGCCTAGGTAATAGTATCAGCAGCATCGTGGGCAGCAGTATATGAATCCCACCAGTCAGCAGCAGGACCAGTCAGACGTCCAGAAGCATATAAAACCTTCTCCCGGTCAATGCATTGTGCAATATTCAGCATCTTCTCAATTGACTTCAACCAATCGTCTGCATCAAGTGGATCTGGAGAACTGGCGAAGGTCGGTGGCTTATGACTCATAAAGTCCCGGTGCTTATCACGAGGTGGAACTGGTGGTGGTGGTGGAGGCAGTGGTACTTGTTGCTGCTGTTGCTGTTGTTGAAGTTGCTGTTGCAGCTGCTGTTGTTGCGCCCTCCTTTCTTGGCGTATCTCATCTCTCTCCTGGCGCAACTCCTGGTGTATACATTCTCTTTCCTGACGCATTTCCTAGCGTTCTTGCTGCATCTGGGCACGCATATCAGCCATGGTGTCCGCCATTTGCTGCATCACCGCCATCTGAGCAGCAACCAGTGGGTCAACTCCGCCTGGTGGAGGATTAGGAGGATTCATCTCTGCAGGCTGTGGCTGAGGTTGTCTATATATCCTTCGAGTGTGTCGGTTAGGAGGCAAATCAATTCCACCACCCCTCCTGGTATTGACCATCTGAGTTAGATACATATGTTAAGAAAGAGCAGTAGACAAGGCAGTAATTACAATCATGTTACTTTGGGGGATTTATTAGCTAAGCAGTTTAATGTTTTACCTACCATAGCTAATTTATTACCTTACGCTGGCACATGCTAAGATGTCCATATATAATATCTCAATCAATCAAAGAAGCAAATCAGGCATTGATCATCAGAACAATCAACCAATATTTTTGATAGAGAAAATAAATTTTACTTTTGTCTTAGGCTTCCTATCTCTTAAAATTGTCATAGGGGTAGGGATTCCAAGGTGTGAAATCCATCTTGTCTAAGAGTAGGAAAGGTAAGAATGATCAGAGTAGAATAGTAGAAGGTGAGACAGGATCAAGATAAGTATAGAAAGAATCAGAGTAAGATAAGTAGGTAAGGGTTGTCCATTTCTATCTAGGTTTCGTCCTACAGTCAACATTTCCTCTGATACCACTTCTGTAACACCCGGTTTTAAAGGACAAAGCCGGGTGCATCTCATACATGCGCCAAGAAGACAACATATATAATAACAGAGTGTATAGAGATAAATGTCATAAAACATCAGAGTAATTATTACATAGCGGAAGACTTATTACAAAATAAAGGAATAAATGTAAACGAACTACGGATCGTCGGCGCCAATGTCGACCGAGAAACGCCACCTAGATCAGATCGAACTCCTCAGTGTTAGGCGGCTCCTCCTGAACCACCTGTTCTTCTCCTGTGGGGGTGTGTGAGACAGCAAGAGTGAGCTCACATACGTTCATAGCTCAACAAGTCGTGGGTAATAATGTGGCATGAACTCACCAAAGGTGGGAGTTCATGTAGTGTAAGGCTAATCAATGAAGTAAAGGCTGAGGCTGAGCATTGCTTTTATAAGTTGGTCAAAATTTTATTAGCAATTACTAAGTGTAAGTAAATACCAAGCCTTAATAATAATAAAGAACAGTAATAGTAAAATAATCCCAAATGCGATGCAAATGTCAAATTAAATTTAAGTTCCATAAATTAATCATGTGAGGGTCCGAGCCGCTCATGACCGTGAGCATGGCTAGTATACTAGTTTTACACTCTGCAGAGGTTGCACATCTTTACCCACAAGCCGTGTTACCCATCTGCCATGGGGTCATGAATCCCATACACCTCTACCAAGGAAGCGAGGCAGGGTAACACTACGAGGCCTTTACAAAGTTCCACTAGCTTCAGACTACCCGCTACAGTTTATAGGAAGCTCCAGTGCAGGGTTCTTGCCTGACCGCCATCGCAGCAAAATCAAACAAGGACCTCCCCACACTGACCACTCCCCTACTGCCCTTGCCCCTTTCGGGTAAGGTAGCCCTCCACTAGCTTTCCTAGTTAATCAGCCAAGGGCGTCCCATTAAACCCTTGTGGTAGCACTGTTTTCCCGGGTGGTCGCTCCATGTTCCCATTAATTTAATGATCTTAACATGAACAGTAATAATAACAAGATAATAACAGGATAATCATGAGTAGTGTATCTCCATACCTAATCCACATAAAGCAATAGCGAGTACTACCCAAAAATGTTTCAGTGGTGAACAAGGTATAAAGATAACCAAAACTGGGGTAACCTGAAGGATCCCATCAAAATTAACCTATGCAGATCATTAAAATTAATAAGAACATGGCTGGGAAAAGTAAGTGATCAAGGGCACAACTTGCCTTCAATGAGCTCCTGCTCAGCTACTTCTACTTGTTGAACCTCAGTTTCCACAGTGGCTTGCTCGTCTACTCGCATCAACACAATACATACATAGCATAGCATAAATTAACATCACATCAAACATGTAAATAAATTATACAGTAAAAATCTACACATTAAAATGAGATCATAGGAACTGGAATTATTAAATTTGGAGTTATAGATTTCAAGTTATGAATTTTCTAAGATTTAATGTGCTTGAAATAGGATTAAATGATAAATAAATTTTCTAACAGAGTTCATGTCAAAACAGAGACACTAAATGGTAGAGAATATTATAACAAAATTTTAGAAATTTGAATGGCTCAATTTAGACAAAAATGGATTTTCTATGATTTATACAAGTTCTAGGGTTTATTTTCATATTAAAAATCTATTTCTAATTCATTATTCCATTTACAGTCGGCTCTGGACTGGGCGCAAGATTACCAGAGACAGCAGGGGGCTCGGCGCAAGAATACTCTAGACTCAGAAAACTCCCCACTGGACGGCGGGTTCTAATTCGACTAAATGCAGGGGCTCTTATGCAAGGTTCCAGGGCCGAAGGGGTATCTGGCGATCTAGACCGTCGGATCACCAGCTTGCGGCCCAGATTAGATCTAGGTTTAAATGAAGTGGTAAACAACGCTGACCCTCAGATCAGATATCAACGGTAACTTCTTCTCTCTAATTGAGATTGTCCTTCGCCCATCGGATTCGCGATCTACGGTTATGGTTAGACGCGGCTGAATCGGTATGAGACCCTAATCCGAGCCGTCCAACACGCATCCAACGACGCGCATCAGGTCTTCCTCCCCCTACCTGGCTGAGCGACGGTGACGAATTCTTCCCCACGGCGGAGTAACTCCGGCGAGCCCCCGTGGGCCGCCCACTGCCCCACAAGCCTAACCGAGACATGCTATACGTAGTGCGGGTCGATACAAACGGCAGAGATGAGTAATTACCGGCCTCGAGCGAGAGTTGTAGTCGGTCCCCGACGCGCAGCGGCTTTGCGACTGTAGGGAAGTCCGGCGAGCGATTCCCAGACCCACTGTCAACCGAACTCCGATTACTCCCTTCCACAGCTTGGTTAGGGACCGAACTACCACCGTATGGCCAAATCACGACCCGCCCTCTTCTGCAGACGTGAATCCGCCGCGGCGGGTGTACTCGACGCCGCACGCAGCACTCTCCCTCTCTCTGCTTCTCGGTTGGATGCAATTGGACGAACAGGGGAGAAGGTAAGGCGGCGGCACAGCGATTTTATGGTCCGTAGACCAGGTGCCAGCCGGTGGATTCCGGGAGCCGTTGTGCGCGAGGTTGCGGTCAGCGCGGAGAGCTGTTAGCGTGCGGCGGAATCCGCGGTGAGAGCACCCGAGAAGGACACGCGACGGCTGACGAGACGGTCCCGCGGATCAGTGAGGTGAGAAAGAGCAGGCACACGCGCGCGGAGCTGACCGATGGGCCCCACTTGTCGGTCACCTGAGCTCGATGCACGCGGAGGCGCAAGCGCGGCTGACGGGAGGGGCCCGCGTGTCGGCGCCATCCTACGAGTGGGCTACGCAGCGGTGAGGGGGCGTTGGGCCGAAATGAGGCTAGCCGGCCCAGGTAAGCTCTTTTTCTTTTATTTTTTTTCTGTTTTCTTTCTTCTTCTCTTCTAGGTTTAGATTTGAATTTGAATTTACTCTCAAACCTTGTGCAAATTTGTTATCAAATCATATTATGGAATGTAAAATACAATTTTTAGGAATATGTTTATATTATTTATTTATTTTTTAATATCAATTCACTTCTTACTTTCAAAAACCCTAAATTTTAATTTAGGGATTCAATTCAACCTTTAGAATTATTATTTTATTATTATTACCAACATTATCATTTTATTAAATGCACAAACAATAAAACTCCAACATGATACATTTTATTTTATTTATTTTGTAATTTAATCACTCTTAATTACTTGGATGCTCTTTTTATGATGCAATGTGGCACATAAAATAAGGAGATCTACTATATCCTTTGTATACAAATTTGAGTATTACATCACCACATCAAACTTGTAGACCTAATAAAGGAGAACAACTTTGCTTAAGAGTGTAAGCATAGTTGTTAAGAAGAAACTAGAGATAATTAAGTCTAAAGTCTGGCTGTCAGGCTGATACAGTCTGAATCTCAGACTAACAGTGACTTTGATCCAGTTTGAGAGCCATTTCGACTAAGATCCAGTGAGAATCTACCTAGGGTTGCTATAACAAAGTTGTAGACCTACTATAGAGGAACAACTTTGCTGCAGAACTTGGTATGAGTTGCCATAAAGATTTGGGAGAAAATCCAGCCCAAAGATTGACTATCAGGTGCACTGAAGGAGTATCCCATGGTACAGTAACCGCCTGGATCAGTTTCAGTGATCCTCACCGCCGACGACCGATCCTTCGCCGCGATTCATGTCACCGGCGACTGGATTCGTGCCTAGAGTTGATGGATAGCATCGTGGGGTAAAAGATCATCACCCCGTGCACTGGACGCCACTCCGGTGACTCACCGCCGTACCCCCCTGCTTTGCGGCTTGAGCAGATAAGCTCACCGGTGAACCGCCGTCTTCCGGCCTTGTGCCACGTACCTGAGTGTTTCCACCGTGTCACCGTGAACCTTTGCGACTCTCCGTGGCTCGCCGGAGTAACTGCCACGGCGTTGGACACCAAGTCGCTGCGCTAGTGCTCTTCCCCTCCTCCGACCGCCGCGCGTCCTTCTTCAAATTCGCGGCCACCGCTCGCTATCCCTATAAATTGATGGTCGGGCCTGCTGCGCTAGGTCATCGCGAAGCCGACGCATCCGTTCTCCTCCTCAATTAACCACCGTAGCCGGAGAATTCCCCTCTTCCCCCAATTCGGTCGACTGCGCCGCCGTGAATCACCTGCTCGTGGCTAGCCGATTCCAGGTCCGTCCTCGCCCTCGTTGTTCGTGTTTTAGCACCCTCATGTGCTCGGGATTGTTATCCATGCAACCCAGGGAGCTTTACCTTATGTATGCAACCGGAATGTACTGATCGATGCTCAGTGTCCGCCATCGCCATGGTCAAGCTTATCCTGGTCCGGGTTAGTCAAATTGGAACCTGTTCTATGGTTGCCTCGGGTCGGTGCTGCTTACCCAGCAACTGGTTTGGGTAGCCGCCGAAGTTTTTGGCCGGACCGAGCAGCGAGATAGCCGACGGCGAGTGCGCCGTGGCCAGGGGTGTATTTGGAGAAGAAGCAAAGTTCTGAGGACCTCGGTGCGTTTGTCAGTGAAACAATAAATAGTGGCCGAGGATTCTTGATGTATTACTGAGGTCATCAGGGGCCTCTCTACAAATTTGCTAGAGCGCGCGCGGGCGTGCGAGGACGCGCCCCTTTTCCCTGTGTTGTTGGGCCGTCCTGATTAGAATCGGCCCAGTACTATTCACAGATTTTCCCTTTTCTTTTTCTACCAGAGCCAAATAAATTTTAGAAAATGGCAGAAAAATCCTAAAAATGTCAAACCAATTTTCCTAGATTCCTTATTTTTCATAATATTTAATAAAAATAGTTGCCTGATTTTTAGGTCAAATAAGGAATTTTGGAGAATTTAAAATAGCTTAAAACATTGATTCTAGATTTTTAGAAAATAGATAATCATTCCAAAAATGCCCAAACTTTTTATATGAACTCAAAACATTATTTAGAATCCTTGGGTAGAGTTTGGTTGGATTTGGACCTTGTTTGATAACTAGAACCCAAAACCCTACCCCGTGCCCTTTGAATTCCTTTACTGACTCTGGAAACCCTAGTTTCCCGGAGAACCGTGAAGGAAAATTGTATTCAAGAACCTTAGATAATAAATTCTCATTATCTTTGCACTCTTATGTGCATTTCATGGCATACATTCTTATATACATATATATATGGTTATCTTTAGAAAACAAAGAAGAAGTTGAAGTAACAGAAGAGAAGACACCACCACCTTCGGAATCTCAGGCAGGAAATTGTTTCTACTTTGACATCTGCGGATCCATGCCTGACTCACCTATCAACGAAGGCAAGCCCCAGTGCATTTGCCACCCTCCTTGATGTTTTTAAAATCTTTCTCACTTGATTGATACATTAGGTGATAGGAGTTGAATGCTTAAACAATTCCTGCATTACCTTCCTTGAACTCGATTACCTTCCTTGAAACCCTATCTTTACAAAAGGTTTTTACTATGCTTAGTATTGCTCTAGCAAAACAAAAGGTTTTGTTTTACAAAAGATGATTGGCAAAGTGAGAGGGATGTTTTTGAAAATAAAACTTGATGGTGAATCCATCATGGCCATGATGGGTTCAACATCGGAAAAGATGTACCTCTGCCAAGTACCAAGCTTTGGGTTTAAATGATTAAGCGGAGACCGAGCGGGTGACTTGCACGAGAAAGAGAGTCTCGGTGTAGTGTCTCCGTCTGAGTCAATTAAGGACCGTCTCGATGTAGGCCTGCTGACCGAGGACCCTTTAACTGGTCACATGCCTCGTCATGGGTAAGCCTTGCCTCGGGCAGACTAAGGCCAGAATAAGATAACACGGAATGGGCGTGGAGCGGTGGCAAGAGTAGCGTGTACCCTCCGTGGCAAGAGGCTGGACGGTGGTGTATCTGTGCTCTCGGTTCACGTGAACCTGATCTGGTCTTAAGAACCCCAGTGGCGGGTTGACATATGCAAGGGTTAAGTGCTACATATGTCGTGTGATTGGAGATCCTCAGCTGAGTATAATCGATTCGGATCGCCGTACCTTCGCGGTTATGAAGACTTGGTCACTGACTTACACGTAGAACTCCAGTGAAGATGACGAGTTAATAAAGAAATTGGCTAGTGCAGGTCAAGTGTTTGAACTAGGATAGAAAGAACTCTAGTTGCAGGTAATCTTACTTAACCTGACAAAATAAAATTGGATTTTAAGGATCCACTTTTAGTAAGCATTTATGCAAAACAGAGTCTTTGATCATTGAGAAACCTTACCTTGACTCCCTTATAACCAGCATACCCTTGAGTCTTTTCTTTAATCGGGTAAGACTTGCTGAGTAATTCCATACTCAGGGTTTTATTCCCTATTGTTTTTAGGTGAGGAAGCAGCAAACTTTTGTTGTTTTTGTACCAAGGTGGTGTCAAATGAAGAAAAGCAAGAATGAAGCTGCGGGAGGACCTAGTCCCCCATAAAAACTTTTATGTAAAAACTTATCGGGAGGAGTTTTTACCTCCCTTGGTATTGTAATAATAAGTACTCTGCACTCGTGTTTTTATGCTGGTCTGTAATAACCAACTTTATCTTACTTTCAAATAAATGTAAGTTTATGTAATCGCTTCCGCATTTCTGTATCTCCGATGTTCTGTAATGTCTGCGTAACGGGTAAAACGCTCTTGGGAAAGGTGAGAAAAGCAGATACCAAACTTGCCAAGTGATTCAGGGGCATCTACAGGGTTGTCTGAGGTCCGTTGGACAAGGACAACTGTAGGTAGGCCTAATGACTTGAGAGGTTCCGTCACACCCTCCCTTTTCTCTCTTTATTCCATCTATGCTTACCTCTTCTATCTATACCCTTTCCTCTTGCACCTGTCCGGTTGGCAACCTCCAACCTCTCTTAATCAGTCAACATTAGAGTCAACAGCACCTTCACCAAGTGCGTGTCAACGCTTATGTTAAGGGTGTTAGTCGCTAACCCCAATGAAGACAATGTGATCAACATCAACCAACAAGATCAAAGTGGTGCAACACAAGCGTGTGTGGGTCCTAACCCACAGGTCCATGAGATCCTCAAGAATTGCATCAGTTGGTCTCGAACATCTGAAGGTCAAGGCAACCAGTCCACAAGTTAATCTTGTAGAGAAGTCAACTCAAGAAAGCTGTGAACAGCCAATGAACCAACCTTGTTTTCTTGCTAGCTTCTTCTTGAATCTCGGGGGCGAGATTCCTGTTAAGGGGGTTAGATTTGTAACACCCTGAAATTGGGGGATCCACTAAATCCAGGTGTTACCCTCTCTTTTCCAGGCTTTTCTTTTCTTTTGCCTAAAGAGTGAGAAATTATTTTGTTTTATATCTATGTGTAAACCTAATAAATTAAAACCCTAGGGGGTGCCTTGATTGTCGCATCATGCTAGAGCATGATTTCATTTTGTTTGATAATGAACTTGTGAAGCATGCATTTAGTAAAGAATTCGATTTGAAATAGTAGGAAATAGAAAAGAGAAAAGATAGAAAAATGGGAAATAAAGAGGCCCAACCCCTCCTCCTCTCAGCCCATCTCGGCCTTACGGCCCATTCCTGCGATGCCCCCAGCCCAGCTCCCGTGGTCCAGCTCTCGCGGCCTAACTCCCGCACCCTCTCCCCGCCTGCTCGGTCTGCCGCGGCCCAGCGTGCGGCGCCCGCACTCGCCGGCGCACCAACGCAGCCCAGCGCGCCCCTAGCCGCTGCCCCCGTGCCCCCAGCCCAGCGTGCGCATGCGCGCTTGCCCGGCGCCACCACCCACTCGTCCACCTCTCTCTCTCTCCCTGTTTCCCACGACGCACGCCACCCAACGAACCACTCATTCCCCCATGCCTCGGCGAGACCTCCCCAACAACATGGGCGCGACCAAGCCGCCCCTGCTCCTGTGCCCTCCAGTGAGTAGCCCCTGGCTGCGACCCCTAGGAGCACGGCACGAGGCTGAGCCAGCCGACCGCTTGCTCAGGCTAGGCCCTGTGCCTTTCAGCGGCCTCCTCTGGGCTGGCCGGCAAGCAGTCATCCTCTAGGACTGTGCTCCTGTGCAGCCACTACCGTCGATAGGCCTCGGTGTCCGGTCGTCGGTGTCCGGTCGTGCTTCGACATGTCTCACGCCTTCGACAAACCTCGCGCCCGTCGTGCCCTTTTCTCTACGTCGTTCGACACGCATAGGTGAGAATCCTCTTCCTCTGCCTTTTCCTCTCTCTTTCTCCGTGTTGCAACGTCGCGCTGCTTTGAGCCTCCTGGTCGCCGGCGTGCCAGACCTTGGCCCCTATGCGTGATGCCCCAAGTCCCCTGGCCTTGCGTCCCGGCCATGGCCAGCAACCGTTACTGCATGCCCTCGCAGCTGCATCACCGTTCCGGTGAGCCGGCGGCGCGCCTCGCCCTGCCACGACCCATGCTCGCTCCTCGCCATCTCGCTCCCCTAGTCGCGTGTCGCCATGGCTGCGCAGCGCAGCAGCCAACCCCCGCCGTAATGCACGATTAGATCTCCCGTCCGTGCGCGTAGGGAAGAAGAAAACAAAACTGCCATGCGTGGAACATGGATGCGTACGGAGATGAAGAAACTGCTATGGACCCCACCCGCATGGCCACAAGCAATTGCATGCCAACTCCGAGGCTGAGTGGAGACGAAATGGCATGTGGAGCCCACATGCATGCGTTGTACGTCATGTCTCATGCCTCCTCGAATCATCTGGTCTTCACATCTACATGCAGTCAAAATCTAAAAATTGCCCCCACACTAGATCCTCTACGCATGCTCTCAATGTGGCCAAATGTGTGGCTATGTCTTTGGCCAATCATAGCATGTCATGTCACAATTAATCCACAAATTACTAAATACACATTATCAGATGTGATTTAAATATGTTTTATGTTGTTCAAGTCGCTTTAACTTCGTAACCTCGTCGCCTACATGTTAGTAACATTATCTCATCGGAATACACGTTTTAATTAAGTAGTTGATTATTTGTTTATCCGAGTTAATAAAGTAGTAATTTACTTAAACTATTTATAGTTTTAGTTGCGCTTTATAGATATCTATTGATATGATTATATCTATACAGATGTTTTTGAATTAATACTTATTTAGTATAAACACGATATCTGTTAGCAATTCCCGTCCGTCGTGCGCGTCGTCGTACTGTCTACTCGTTGTTCCCACGTGTGGCGCTCGTCGTCGCGTGTCGTTCGCCCGTGTCGCGCATCGTTTGTGTGCCGCAGTGCTGTTTCGCGTGCGTCGTCGCGTGTCGTTCACGAGTGTCCGTGTGCTATTCACACGCGTTGTCACACGCAGTTCGCACGCCTTGTCGCGCATATCGCGCGTTGTCCGCGCGTGAGATTAAATCGTTCACTTATAATCACTCAGGTAAGTTAATTAATTATTAGTTTAATCGCTCACTATTAAAATAGTAATTTAGTCAAAACTAAGTAGTAGTTATAATTTACATTTGATAAATGCCAATCAATATAATTATGCCAAACTAATGTTCTAACCAATACTTGTTTAGTGTAATCGCGTTATTTGTTAGCGATTATCACACGTCGTCGTACTGTCTGCACATTGTTCGTGCGTGATGTGCTCGTGGTCACGTGCTGATTCGTGCGTCATTCACGCCAGTCACGCGCACTGTCTCGTGCGTCGTTCGCGTGCTACACGTGTGTTCGCGCGTCGTCTGCACGCTGTTGTGTTGTTTCATGCATCGTAAACTCAACTCGCTTAGAATCTCTCGTGCTAACTATATTTGTCGGTGTTCCGAGACTGGGGGGTCCCTGGGCCGACGAGTGAATGTCGCCGCGTGCCCCAGCCCAGATGGGTCGAGCGCGAGGGCGAGCGCGAAGGGGGGAGAGCGAGGTGGCCGGAGACCGGCGTGAGAGAGGTGGGAATCCCGAGGCCCTCGTGTTCGTCCCGCGCCCAGGTCGGGTGCGCTTGCAGTAGGGGGTTACAAGCGTCCACGCGGGAGAGGGAGCGAGCGGCTCCAAGCGAGCGCCTGTTCTCGTCCTCGTCCCCGCGCGGCCAACCCTCTCTAAGAGGGCCCTGGTCCTCCCTTTTATAGGCGTAAGGAGAGGATCCAGGTGTACAATGGGGGGTGTAGCAGGGTGCTACGTGTCTAGCGGAGGTGAGCTAGCGCCCTAGGTACATGCCGTTGTGGCAGCCGGAGAGATCTTGGCACCCAGCTAGTGTGATGTCGTGGCCGTCGAAGGAGCGATGGAGCTTGGCGGAGGGACAGCTGTCGGAGCGGTTGAGTCCTTGCTGACGTCCTCTTGCTTCCGTAAGGGGGCTGAGAGTCGCCGCCGTCACAGAGCATGCGGGGCGCCATCATTGCCTATCTGGCGGAGCGAGCCAGATGGGACGCCGGTCTTGTTCCCTGCGGCCCGAGTCAGCTCGGGGTAGGGTGATGATGGCGCCTCCTATTGACGTGGCTGGTCTACGCCCTAGGTTGGGCGATGTGGAAGCTCCTCCGAAGCCAAGGTCGAGTCCGAGCCCCCGGGTCGGGCGAGGTGGAGATTGCCGTCTTCTGGGGCCGAGCCCAAGTCCGAGCCTTGGGTCGGGCGAGGCGGAGATCGTCGTCTTCTGGGGCCGAGCCCAAGTCCGAGCCCTGGGTCGGGCGAGGCGGAGATCGTCGTCTTCTGGGACTTAGCCCGAGTCCGAGCCCTAGGTCGGGCGGAGCGGAGTTCGCCGTCTTCCGGGACTTAGCCTGAGTCCGAGCCCTGGGTCGGGCGGAGCGGAGTTCGCCATCTTCCGGGACTTAGCCCGAGTCCGAGCCCTGGGTCGGGCGGAGCGGAGTTCGCCATCTTCCGGGACTTAGCCCGAGTCCGAGCCCTGGGTCGGGCGGAGTTCGCCGTCTTCCGGGACTTAGCCCGAGTCTGAGCCCTAGGTCGGGCGGAGCGGAGTTCGTCGTCTTCTGGGGCCGAGCCCAAGTCCGAGCCCTTGGTCGGGCGAAGAGGAGCTTCCTATGGTGCCTCCGGTAGGGCCTGACTGCCTATCAGTCTTACTCTGTCCAGTGGCACTGCAGTCGGTGTGGCGTAGGCGGCGCTGTCCTTCTGTCAGGCCGGTCAGTGGAGCGGCAAAGTGACGGCGGTCACTTCGGCTCTGCTGACTGGGGGGTGCGCGCTACGATAAGGGCGTCAGGCCACCTTTGCATTAAATGCTCCTGCGACTTGGTCGGTCGGTGCGGTGATTTGGTCAGGGTTGCTTCTTAGCGAAGGCAGGGCCTCGGGCGAGCCGGGAATATGTTCGCCGCTGAAGGGGGGCCTCGGGCGAGACAGAAATCCTCTGGGGTCGGCTGCCCTTGTCCGAGGCTAGGCTCGGGTGAGGCGTGATCGTGTCCCTCGAATGGACTGATCCCTGACTTAATCGCACCCATCAGGCCTTTGCAGCTTCGTGCTGATGGGGGTTACCAGCTGAGAATTAGGAGCCTTGAGGGTACCCCTAATTATGGTCCCCGACAGTAGCCCCCGAGCCTCGAAGGGAGTGTTTGCACTCGCTTGGAGGCTTTCGTCGCACTTTTTTGCAAGGGGACCAGCCTTTCTCGGTTGCGTTTTGTTCCGGTGGGTGCGCGCGAGCGCACCCGCCGGGTGTAGCCCCCGAGGCCTCGGAGGAGTGGTTTCACTCCTTCGAGGTCTTACTGCCTCACGTAGCGCTTCGGCTGGTCTGGTCGTTCCCTCATGCGAACTGGCCGTAGCCCAGGTGTACGGTCGGGTCCCAAGTTCTTGGGCTGGTATGTTGACGCTGTCAACGGTTCGGCCGGAGCCGGGTTTGCGAGAGCAGCCCCCGAGCCTCTGCACAAAGCGAGAGGGCGGTCAGTGGTAGACTCGGCTTTTTTACATACGCCCCTGCGTCGCCTTTCTGCAAGGAGGAGGGGGGGAAAGCGCCATGTTGCCCTCGATGGGCGCCGAACATGGTGTCTCCGATGAGCTACAAGCGGGTAATCCGAGTGGACGTCCGTGCCCCGTTCGTTAGGGGTCGGCTAGGGGCCCAGAGGCACGCCCAAAAGTACCTGCGGGTGATCGGCCAGACCCGGTCCCCTGGCGACGGGGTCCGAGGGCTCGATGCCTCCCTCTGGTGGGATTCTGTTACAAGATCGTTCCCGCAGGTCTCAGAAATGTCCTAGGGTACCTCGGGAGCGCAGCCCGAGCCTTGGTTATGTATCGAACGTACCCACGGTCATCCCTCGCTCGGCGTCTAAGGCGGCTGTGAACCCTTCGGGGGCCAGCCTTCGAACCCCTGATCAGTATTGGGCGCGGAGCCCGAGTAGCCTAAGGCGGTCGTTGAACCCTTTCGAGGGGCCGGCCCTCGAACCTCTGACCAGTAGTGGGTGTAGGGCCCACGCGATCTGAGGCGGCTGTTGAACCCTTCCGGGGGGCCAGCCTTCGAACCTCTGATCAGTAGGGGGGCTCGGAGCCTGGTTCCTTCTCGGGGAAGGATCCTTTTCGGGGTGTCCCCCTTTCCCGGTCCCTGTTGCAAGAGAGAGAAAGAGGAAAAACGGAAAAGGATACGAAATCGAACGACGTGGCGTACCTTTTTGGACGCGTTCATTTTGGCGAAGGGGAAGCGTCGCCCGCTTCTCCTGCCAGAGGCGCCGCGTGTCCCGTCGCGGAGTTAATGCGACGGGGCGAGTGGTTGGAGGGGCGACCGTTGCGCGTGCGCGAGCCGTTCGAGGAACGGATCACGGGCGCGTCATCTTCACGCCGTGGGAGAGGGTTCTCTCACTGCCCCTGGATGGGACGTAAGCTTGGCTGACGACGCGACCGCTGCGCCTGCTCGCCTGCCACCGCCATTACTGCCGGCCCACTTTTGGCCGTGTTGACCATTGCGCCAGGCTGGTGCTGCTGGGTCGCACGCCGGGTCGCCTCGAGTCGCGGTATTGGTTCCGCAGTCGAGGAGGTGCGGTGGTGGCGCGGGTGGCGATGCAGTTACTCACACGTAGCAACCGGCGCACCGGTTGCATGACGCGTGGGCCTGGGCCTCCATGCCGGGCGTGTTGGGAGTCGGAGGAGCGCGCCCACTTGGCGCGGTTGCATGCCGCCTGCATGGCTGCCCACCCTTTCGCCCGTTGGTCTGGGCAAAAGTGGAGGGTCGCTTGTAACCGCTGGGCGGTTGTATGCACCGCGCGTGGCGGTTTGGCTTCTTCTGCCCTGAGTTGGCTTGCATGACGTGTGGGACCCAGCCCCCGCGCCGTGGGGGAGGACCTTGGAGTGTGTTGGAGAAGACTCAGCCCGTGACGGCTGGGGACGCGAGTAGGGAGAACCGCCCTTAAAAGGAGGGTGACCCCCTTGGAGGGCGACCATGTCTTCGCGCTCCCTTATGCATCGTGTCTTTCCACCTTCCAGGCTCCCGGATGGGGGAGATCCGCCGTCTTTCTGCCTCGTCGTTGGGGAACGCAACTCCGCGGGAGTTGGTACCTTTCAGCCATCGTTCGGCTTCAAGGATTTTCATCATGCAGCCTGGCTGCACCCCTCCACCGGCGGTCACCCAAGTCGGTGACCTCTAGCTTGATGGTGGGGGGAAGCGAGCCGGGCTACGGCCTCTGCCCCTCCCTCAGCCTCAAGGATTTTCGTCATCCAGACTGAGGTGGAGGATGAGGCGAGTCGGGGGGCTGCCTCCGCGTGGGTCGGTTACCCTTTTCTTCCCCTGGCGTCTGGGGGAGAAGGGCATCCTCCAGCCTCGCGGAGGCTTCCTCTAGCCATGCCAGGAAAGGCGGACCGCCGCCACTCTGCTAGGGCGCAGCATTACGTCCTCCGTCCGGACGACGGTTGCGCCGCGTACCGCGAGGGCGGCGCCCATGTTCTTGGCGGTTCTGGCGAGGGCGAAGACCTGCCGGCGCGCTTCGAGGCGTCGGCAGCCGGAGATGGCTTCTCTACCGACGAGGTTGCCAACTCCGCCAGTAGCCCTGGGTCTCCGTCTCCCGGCCTGAATGGCTGGCTCTCATCCTCGGTGGGTGAGAGTCCTTCTGCCGTAGCACCCGCCCTGAGGCCGCTGCTGAAGCTGCTTCGTCGCCCGGGACGGGGGTTGTTGTCGCTGTTGCCGGATCGGGCGGCGACGAGCCGCCCGTCGGCCCGCAATCGCCCCGCGGGTTCCCCAATCTTGTGGGGTTGTCCGTACCCGCGGAGACGGAAACGGGGTTCCGTTTGTAATGGCACCTTGGATGCCAGTGTTTTTGTTCATTGTGGCTGTCGGGGCCTGAACATGTATGTGGTTTCGGCATGGAGCCGTGTATTTTCCTCCTTTTCGAGCACTGAGACTCGCCTGTTGGTTGTCTGAACCGCTTCACCAAGCGTGAGTCGCCCCGTGTACAGGTGACGAGTGAGGTATCCGTATCCCGGAGGCGTAGGAGTTCCTCGGCTCGGTCGGCCTTGTTGTCCGAGGCTTCTCTAACTTAGTTAAAGGAACCCCTCGGCCGCTCTTCGATGAGCCGAGGCTAGGGGTAGCGGCGTCAACATGGACAGAGGCAGAGTTGGCTCGAAAAGGAAACCTGGTTGGTCGGAGCCTGGCTGGGTCATCCGTTAGCGGGACCGACGCCGGAATTGACCAGCCGAGGCCTCGGATCGGGCTGACGTCCTTGGAGGGCAGCTGGCCGAGGCCCCGGGGTGATCGGCCGAGCCGCCTACTCGGGCCGGATTGACGTCCTTGGAAGGTAACTGGCCGAGGCCCCGGGGTGACCGGCCGAGCCGCCTGCTCGGGCCGGATTCCCAGAGAAGACCCTGGCGGCGATGGCCCGGGCGTGGTGATGACGTCGTCCTCCAGAGTGGAGATCCTCGGACCGCGTCGCCGTCCGAGGCTAGGTTGGCCTTCGCCGAAGGTGTCGTCGATGCCAAGGGTGCTGCTGCTCCCTTCAGCCGTCAAGATCCGAGCCTGCAGGATCGGATTGTCTTGTAGCGTGTGTTTCCTGCGGCCGCCGAGGCCTAAACACACCCTCGCCGTGTTGTAAAGCTGCGTCTCTTTTCCTTTTATTTCGAGCATCTGGACTGTTTTGTTGGCAACAGAAATGTTTGTGCGAGCAAGAGTTGCTTCTCGTGGAAGGTGATGAGTGAGGTATCCGTATCCCGGAGGCGTAGGAGTCCCTCGGCTCGGTCAGCCTTGCTGCTTACGCGCACTCTTACCCGTCCATGGGGCTCTGTCACCGATGCAGTCGAGAAGGCTCGAAGGATCGCTTCGGCAGAAGAGCTTTCGAGCGTGAAGACTTGTTCGGTCCGCAGAATCACTTATCCGAACGTGAGTTACTTATCGCAGAAGGTGATGAGTGAGGTATCCGTATCCCGGAGGCGTAGGAGTCCCTCGGCTCGGTGATCCTTGGCTGCTTACGTGTACTCCGTAGTTTTCAGGATCCACTTTTGAAGTAGCCAAAAAGCGCGAAAGACATTCTAGTAGAAAAGATCTTTTTTCGAGGAAAATTTCGACGCAGAGGGGGTTCCCCCCCTTTTAGCCCCCGAGGGAGGGTCGGGCTTTGCCGAGGCGAGGCCAACCCTTCCTTGATGACTAAACTTTGCGTGGGTGCGAGGTATATGATCAACTTGAAAACATCTTAAGGGTAGAAGCGACGTAGCTGTTGGATGTTCCAGGCATTGTCGTAGACCTCGCCTTGGCTGTTGGCCAGCTTGTATGTTCCGGGCTTCAGAACCTTGGCGATGACGAATGGCCCCTCCCAGGGAGGCGTGAGCTTGTGCCGCCCTCGGGCGTCTTGTCGCAGCCGAAGCACCAAGTCGCCCACCTGGAGGTCTCGGGACCGGACCCCTCGGGCGTGGTAGCGTCGCAGGGACTGCTGGTACCGCGCCGAGTGTAGCAAGGCCTGGTCCCGAGCCTCCTCCAGCTGGTCCAGCGAGTTTTCTCGGCTGACTTGGTTGCTTTGGTCGGTGTAGGCCCTCGTCCTCGGGGAGCCGTATTCTAAGTCTGTGGGCAAGATGGCTTCGGCCCCATAGACTAGAAAGAACGGCGTGAAGCCCATGGCTCGGCTCGGCGTTGTCCTCAGACTCCAGACCACCGAGGGGAGTTCCTTCATCCATCGCTTGCCGAACTTGTTGAGGTCGTTGTAGATCCGAGGCTTGAGCCCTCGTAGAATCATGCCGTTGGCACGCTCCACCTGCCCATTCGTCATGGGATGAGCCACGGCGGCCCAGTCCACCCGGATGTGGTGATCCTCGCAGAAGTCCAGGAACTTTCTGCCGGTGAACTGGGTGCCGTTGTCGGTGATGATGGAGTTCGGGACCCCGAAGCGATGGATGATGTTGGTGAAGAACGCCACCGCCTGCTCAGACCTGATGCTGTTCAGGGGTCGGACCTCGATCCACTTGGAGAATTTGTCGATGGCGACCAGCAGGTGCGTGTAGCCCCCGGGTGCCTTCTGCAAGGGGCCGACGAGGTCCAGACCCCACACCGCAAAGGGCCAGGTGATGGGTATCGTCTGCAGAGCCTGAGCGGGCAGATGGGTCTGCCTCGCGTAGAATTGGCACCCTTCGTAGGTGCGGACGATTCGGGTAGCGTCGGCCACCGCCGTCGGCCAGTAGAAGCCTTGCCGGAAAGCGTTCCCGACAAGGGCTCGAGGCGCTGCGTGATGGCCGCAAGCCCCCGAGTGTATCTCTCGCAGGAGTTCCTGACCTTCGGCGATGGAGATGCATCGCTGGAGGATGCCTGAGGGGCTGCGGTGGTAGAGCTCCTTCTCATCTCCCAGCAAGACGAACGACTTGGCGCGCCACGCCACCCGCCGAGCCTTGGCTCGGTCGAGGGGTAGCTCTCCTCGATGGAGATATTGCAGGTACGGGGTCTGCCAGTTTCGATTAGGCGCGACCCCGCTTCGCTCCTCCTCGACGCGCAGTGCCTCACCCTCGGGGGCCGAGGGTACCTCGGACTGAACCGAGGGCGCCTCGGGTCGAGCTGAGGGTGCCTCGGACTGAGCCGAGGGCGCCTCGGGTTGAGCCGTGGGTGCCTCGGACTGGGCCGAGGGTACCTCGGGCTCGGACGTGTCGTCGATCTTGACGGAGGGTTGATGCATGTCTCAGGAGAAGACGTCCGGGGGAACCATCGTTCGCCCCGAGGCTATTTTAGCCAGCTCGTCCACAGTCTCGTTGTAGCGCTGAGCGATGTGGTTGAGCTCGAGCCCGTAGAACTTGTCTTCCAGGCGTCGAACCTCATCGCAGTAGGCCTCCATCTTCGGGTCGCGGCAATGGGAGTTCTTCATGACTTGATCGATGACGAGTCGTGAGTCACCACGAGCGTCGAGGCGTCGGACCCCTAGCTCGATGGCGATCCGCAACCCGTTGACCAGAGCCTCATATTCGGCCACATTGTTGGACGCCGGGAAGTGGAGGCGTAGCATGTAGCGTAGATGCTTTCCGAGGGGTGAGATGAAGAGTAGGCCTGCGCCGGCCCCTGTTTTCATCAGCGACCCGTCGAAGAACATGGTCCAGAGCTCCGGTTGGATCGGAGCCGTCGGTAGCTGGGTGTCGACCCATTCAGCCACGAAGTCCGCCAAGACCTGGGACTTAATGGCTTTCCGAGGAGCGAACGAGATTGTCTCGCCCATGATCTCCACCGCCCACTTTGCAATCCCACCCGAGGCCTCTCGGCACTGGATGATCTCTCCCAGGGGGAAGGATGACACCACAGTTACCGGGTGAGACTCGAAGTAGTGTCGCAGCTTCCGTCGCGTTAGGATCACCGCGTACAGCAGCTTCTGAACTTGTGGGTAGCGGATTTTGGTTTCGGACAGTACCTCGCTGACGAAGTAGACTGGCCTCTGAACGGGCAATGCATGCCTCTCTTCTTGCCTCTCAACCACAATCGTGGCGCTAACCACCTGGGTGGTCGCGGCGACGTAGACCAGGAGGGCTTCTCCGGCAGCTGGGGGCACCAAGATAGGCGCCTTTGTGAGGAGCGCCTTCAGGTTCCCGAGGGCTTCCTCGGCCTCAGGGGTCCAAGTGAAACACTCGGCCTTCCTTAAGAGGCGGTACAGAGGTAGACTTCTTTCGCCGAGGCGTGAGATGAAGCGGCTCAGAGCCGCGAGGCATCCCATGACCCTCTGTACGCCTTTCAAGTCCTTGATGGGCCCCATGCTGGTAATGGCTGCGATCTTTTCCGGGTTGGCTTCGATGCCCCGCTCGGAGACGATGAACCCCAAGAGCATGCCTCGGGGCACCCCGAAGACACACTTTTCGGGATTGAGCTTGACACCTTTCGCCTTGAGACATCGGAATGTCGTTTCAAGGTCGGAAAGGAGGTCGGAGGCTTTCCTCGTCTTGACTACGATGTCATCGACGTAGGCCTCAACCGTGCGGCCAATGTGTTCGCCGAACACATGGTTCATGCACCGCTGGTACGTCGCGCCCGCATTCCTCAAACCGAACGGCATGGTGACATAGCAGTACATGCCGAAGGGTGTGATGAAAGAAGTCGCGAGCTGGTCGGACTCTTTCATCTTGATTTGATGATACCCTGAGTAGGCATCGAGGAAAGACAGGGTTTCGCACCCAGCAGTGGAATCCACGATTTGGTCGATGCGAGGCAGAGGGTAGGGAACCTTCGGACATGCTTTGTTGAGACCAGTGTAGTCTACACACATCCGCCATTTCCCCCCTTTCTTTCTCACAAGCACAGGGTTGGCAAGCCAGTCGGGATGGAATACCTCTTTGATGAACCCTGCCGCCATTAGCTTGTGAATCTCCTCGCCTATGGCTCTACGCTTCTCCTCGTCGAATCGGCGCAGTGGCTGCTTGACGGGTCGGGCTCCGGCTCGGATGTCCAGCGAGTGCTCGGCGACATCCCTCGGTACGCCGGGCATGTCCGAGGGACTCCACGCGAAGACGTCGGCGTTCGCGCGGAGAAAGTCGACGAGCACTGCTTCCTATTTGGGATCGAACCCGGAGCCGATCCGGATCTGCTTGGAGGTGTCGCCGCTGGGGTCGAGGGGGACGGACTTAACCGTCTCCGCTGGCTCAAAGTTGCCGGCGTGACGCTTCACGTCTGGAACCTCCTTAGAGAGGCTCTCCAGGTCGGCAATGAGGGCCTCGGATTTGGCGAGGGCCTCGGCGTACTCCTCGCACTCCACGTCGCATTCGAACGCGTGTTTGTACGTAGGGCCGACGGTGATGACCCCGTTGGGGCCCGGCATCTTGAGCTTCAGGTAGGTGTAGTTGGGGACGGCCATGAACTTCGTGTAGCATGGCCTCCCCAGTACCGCGTGGTAGGTTCCTCAGAACCCGACCACCTCGAACGTCAGGGTCTCCCTTCGGAAGTTGGAGGGTGTTCCGAAGCAGACTGGAAGGTCGAGCTGTCCGAGGGGTTGGACGCGCTTCCCGGGGATGATCCCATGGAAGGGCGCAGTGCCTGCCCGGACAGAAGACAGATCAACACGCAGGAGCCCGAGGGTCTCGGCGTAAATGATGTTGAGGCTGCTGCCTCCGTCCATGAGGACCTTGGTGAGCCTGACGTCGCCGATGACGGGGTCGACGACGAGCGGGTATTTCCCCGGGCTCGGCACATGGTCGGGGTGATCGTCTCGGTCGAAGGTGATGGGCTTGTCGGACCAGTCTAGATAGACTGGTGCCGCCACCTTGACCGAGCAGACCTCCCGGCGCTCTCGCTTGCGGTGCCGAGCCGAGGCGTTCGCCGCTTGCCCACCATAGATCATGAAGCAGTCGCGGACCTCGGGGAACTCTCCTGCCTGGTGATCTTCCTTCTTGTCGTTGTCGCGGGCCTTGCCACCCTCCGCGGGTGGCCCGGCCCTGTGGAAGTGGCGCCGAAGCATGACGCACTCCTCAAGGGTGTGCTTGACGGGTCCCTGGTGATAGGGGCACGGCTCCTTGAGCATCTTGTCGAAGAGGTTGGCACCTCCGGGGGGCTTCCAAGGGTTCTTGTACTCGGCGGCGGCGACAAGGTCCGCGTCGGCGGCGTCGCGTTTCATTTGCGACTTCTTCTTGCCCTACTTCTTGGCGCCGCGCTGAGTTGACGCCTCGGGAGTACCTTCCGATGGGCGGCCCTGGGGCTGCTTGTCCTTTCGGAAGATAGCCTCGACTGCCTCCTGGCCGGAGGCGAACTTGGTGGCGATGTCCATCAGCTCGCTCGCCCTGGTGGGGGTCTTGCGGCCCAGCTTGCTCACCAGGTCGCGGCAGGTGGTGCCAGCGAGGAACGCGCCGATGACATCCGAGTCGGTGACGTTGGGCAGCTCGGTGCGCTGCTTCGAGAATCGTCGGATGTAGTCTCGGAGAGACTCTCCCGGCTGCTGTCGGCAGCTTTGGAGGTCCCAGGAATTCCCAGGGCGCACATATGTGCCCTGGAAATTGCCGGCGAAAGCTTGGACTAGGTCGTCCCAGTTGGAGATCTGCCCCGGAGGCAGGTGCTCCAACCAGGCGCGAGCGGAGTCGGAGAGGAACCGAGGGAGGTTGCGGATGATGAGGTTGTCATCGTCCGTTCCACCCAGCTGGCAGGCCAGACGGTAGTCCGCGAGCCACAGTTCCGGTCTCGTCTCCCCCGAGTACTTTGTGATAGTAGCCGGGGGTCGGAACCGGGTCGGGAACGGCGCCCGTCGAATGGCTCGGCTGAAGGCTTGCGGACCGGGTGGTTCGGGCGAGGGACTCCGATCCTCCCCGCTGTCGTAGCGTCCCCCACACCTGGGGTGGTAGCCTCGGCGCACCCTCTCGTCGAGGTGGGCCCGTCGGTCGCGGTGGTGGTGCTCGTTGCCGAGGCGACCCGGGGCCGCAGGCGCGGTGTTGCGCGTGCGCCCGGTGTAGACCGAGGCTTCCCGCATGAATCGGGAAGTCGCAGCATGAGGTTCCGAGGGGTACCCCTACCTTCGGGAGGCAGAGCTCTCGGCCCGTCGGACCGCGGCGCCTTCCAGGAGATTCTTGAGCTCTCCCTAGATCCGCCGCCCCTTGGTGGTTGATGGCTCTGGCATCGCGCGAAGAAGCATTGCTGCTGCCGCCAGGTTCTGGCCGACCCCACTGGATGCGGGTGGTGGCCTGATCCTGACGTCGTCGGTGATGCGGCGCTGGAAGCCCTGGGGTAGATGACGTATTTCTCCGGTCGGAGGTTGGCCCGCCCAAGCCTGCCCGACGTCCCGACGGATCGGCTCCAGCGCTCCTGCTCCCTCGTCGAGCCCGGCCTGCACCCCGCGGATTTGCTCGAGCTGTGGGTCATGACCCCCCGCCTGAACGGGGACCACAGCTAGCTCCCGTGGGATGTCAACACGAGGCACCGGCCTAGGGAGGTCACCGTCCTCCGGCATGCCGAGATGGTTGCCTTCGGGGGGACCCCCTAGATCGACGTGGAAGCATTCGCGACTTGGGTCGTGGTCCTCATCGCCGAGGCTACGGCTACCGTCGGAACAGTCGGAAAGGCAATAGTCGCATGCGGTCATGAAGTCCCGCATGGCACTGGGGTTGCCAAGTCCAGAGAAATCCCAACAGATGCTGGGTTCGTCGTCTTCCTTGGACCCAGAGGGCCCGTAGGTCGAGACGTCCGTCAGCCGGTCCCAAGGTGACCGCACACGAAACCCCAGAGAGTCTGGATTTGCCTCTACGGGAGCACCCGCCAAAGCGAGGTCGCTAGACGGGTTGAGGCTGAAACCGAAAGACGTGGGATGGGAATCGATCGGTACCTTTTGGTCGACAGGCGGCGATAAGGTCGCGTCGGGGACTGACTGCGCCATCGTCTCAGGTACGAGGGTGACGTCCAGCAAGCTTTTCGCGAGCGTGCTGGCGTCGTCCGCTTGCTCGGGATTGGCGTGTCACGGGGAGACGGCGCTCGCCTTCGTCTCAAACGCGAGGTCGACGCCCGGTGCGCCCCCCGTTGGGGTGCCGGGACCATCGACTCGCTCGACAGCCGACGAGGCGCTGCCTCCTGCTTGGCCTTGGTTGCCCCGCCTCCTCCTCCGTCGGTGGGGGAGAGGACAGGGTGAGCTCGAAGGTTGCTCTTCCACCACGCGGGGAAGACGTCGCCGATTCCGCCGCCGGCAGGCGGGTTGTCGGCCGCCACCGTTGTTGTCACACGGCGGTGGAAGGAGTATCATGTCGTAGCTGCCGTCGAGGGATATGAACTCAAGACCCACGAAACGGAGCACCGTCCCGGGTTGGAGAGGTTGCTGGAGACTGCCCATCTGGAGCTTGACGGGAAGCTGTTCGTCAACACGCAGCAGCCCCCTACCTGGCGCGCCAACTGTCGGCGTTCTGAGACCGGGGGGTCCCTGGGCCGACGAGTGAATGTCGCCGCGTGCCCCAGCCCAGATGGGTCGAGCGCGAGGGCGAGCGCGAAGGGGGGAGAGCGAGGCGACCGGAGACCGGCGTGAGAGAGGTGGGAATCCCGCGACCCTCGTGTTCGTCCCGCGCCCAGGTCGGGTGCGCTTGCAGTAGGGGGTTACAAGCGTCCACGCGGGAGAGGGAGCGAGCGGCTCCAAGCGAGCGCCTGTTCTCGTCCTCGTCCCCGCGCGGCCAACCCTCTCTAAGAGGGCCCTGGTCCTCCCTTTTATAGGCGTAAGGAGAGGATCCAGGTGTACAATGGGGGGTGTAGCAGGGTGCTACGTGTCTAGCGGAGGTGAGCTAGCGCCCTAGGTACATGCCGTTGTGGCAGCCGGAGAGATCTTGGCACCCAGCTAGTGTGATGTCGTGGCCGTCGAAGGAGCGATGGAGCTTGGCGGAGGGACAGCTGTCGGAGCGGTTGAGTCCTTGCTGATGTCCTCTTGCTTCCGTAAGGGGGCTGAGAGCCGCCGTCGTCACAGAGCATGCGAGGCGCCATCATTGCCTATCTGGCGGAGCGAGCCAGATGGGACGCCGGTCTTGTTCCCTGCGGCCCGAGTCAGCTCGGGGTAGGGTGATGATGGCGCCTCCTGTTGACGTGGCTGGTCTACGCCCTAGGTTGGGCGATGTGGAAGCTCCTCCGAAGCCGAGGTCGAGTCCGAGCCCCCGGGTCGGGCGAGGCAGAGATTGCCGTCTTCTGGGGCCGAGCCCAAGTCCGAGCCCTGGGTTGGGCGAGGCGGAGATCATCGTCTTCTGGGGCCGAGCCCAAGTCCGAGCCCTGGGTCGGGCGAGGCGGAGATCGTCGTCTTCTGGGACTTAGCCCGAGTCCGAGTCCTGGGTCGGGCGGAGCGGAGTTTGCCGTCTTCCGGGACTTAGCCCGAGTCCGAGCCCTGGGTCGGGCGGAGCGGAGTTCGCCGTCTTCCGGGACTTAGCCCGAGTCCGAGCCCTGGGTCGGGCGGAGCGGAGTTCGACGTCTTCCGGGACTTAGCCCGAGTCCGAGCCCTGGGTCGGGCGGAGTTCGCCGTCTTTCGGGACTTAGCCCGAGTTCGAGCCCAGGGTCGGGCGGAGCGGAGTTCGTCGTCTTCTGGGGCCGAGCCCAAGTCCGAGCCCTTGGTCGGGCGAAGCGGAGCTTCCTATGGTGCCTCCGGCAGGGCCTGACTGCCTGTCAGTCTTACTCTGTCCAGTGGCACTGCAGTCGGTGTGGCGTAGGCGGCGCTGTCCTTCTGTCAGGCCGGTCAGTGGAGCGGCGAAGTGACGGCGGTCACTTCGGCTCTGCTGATTGGGGGGTGCGCGCCAGGATAAGGGCGTCAGGCCACCTTTGCATTAAATGCTCCTGCGACTTGGTCGGTCGGTGCGGCGATTTGGTCAGGGTTGCTTCTTAGCGAAGGCAGGGCCTCGGGCGAGCCGGGAATATGTTCGCCGCTGAAGGGGGGCCTCGGGCGAGACGGAAATCCTCCGGGGTCGGCTGCCCTTGTCCGAGGCTAGGCTCGGGTGAGGCGTGATCGTGTCCCTCGAATGGACTGATCCCTGACTTAATCGCACCCATCAGGCCTTTGCAGCTTCGTGCTGATGGGGGTTACCAGCTGAGAATTAGGAGCCTTGAGGGTACCCCTAATTATGGTCCCCGACAATATTACTTATTTATTTGACAGTTATTATTGTTGCAGATTTAATCAAAACTAAATAACATTTATAATTTATATTTGGTGATGTCAAATTAAACGTCCTAACTATCACTTGCGTAGCGTAAACGTTATAACTTCTCGACCGTAGCTTCGACCGTCGCGTTTCTTATCCTCGTGTAACCGTCGAAGCGCTCTCTATTTTATATTGCTCATTTTATAATATTTTATCTTGTATGGTGTAATATTCTTATGCATATATATGTTTGTTTGCTTGTGCTTGTTCGCCTTTGCTTCACGTTGCGATTAGATCACGATTCGTTTCCGAGCTTCAAGGAATCAACGGTCAAGCGTTGGCGACCAAGTGATCTAGTTCTTTGAGTTCTGCAAAGTTGAAGACCCTAAGCATCTATTTGGTGAAATCAAGTGTCCTCTAATCTATTATGTCCTACATACTAATAATTCACCGTCCTGCATTACATTATTGAAACCTAAGGATTGACTAGTCTATATTTAACTTATCCTTGTTTACCTTTTAGGTTATCATGGTTAGCTTTATGCTATTGCTTCACTTTAATCAATGAACATGATGTGAATATTTATGATACGATGATGTTATCCCGATGATGTTCTTGTGATACTTTAGGGGACTCAGGCTGTTTCCTGAGTACCTCTCCGTAAGGACCAGTTTGGGGAGTGACAACCCGGGATAACAGTGCAACCATGAGGGTGGAATGGGACGCCCTTAGCTGATTAATTAGAGAAACCAAAGGAGTAGTTGCCTTCGCCGTAGGGCCGTCAATGGGGTCCGGGCACAGTACTTGCTCTGCCAAGGCTGGTTGCAGAGGTTCTTTGATTTGGTTTTGGTTAGTCACCCTTCCTTTGGGGAGAGGTACTATGTTTATCAAACTGGAGAAACCTAACAGACAGCTATGACCTCTAGGAAATCTTTGTAAAGGCTACGTAGTGAGACCCTGCTAGGTCACCTTGGTAGTGATCGATGGAGAGTCACGATCTCTAGGCAAAACAGGAATCACGGCTTATGGGTAAAGTGTGTGACCTCTACAGAGGGTTAGAAACTGATATATCAGCCGTGCTCACGATTATGAGCGGCCATAGAATCCTCTTTGATTAGAGATACATATGATCTGAGATACAATGATTCTATTTATGATTTTGGTTCGATGATGATAATGATGTTCCTCGATGAGAAAATGATTCACGGGTTGGTTATATGATAAAACTTGGCTTCCACTAATAATAAATATCTGACCAACTAAAAACAACTGCTTTGACCTTAACCCCACATAAAGCTAGTCCACTTTAGCCAAACGGGACATTTGCTGAGTACGTTGATGTGTACTCACCCTTGCTTTCAAAAAACACCAGGTTGCCTTTGGTGCAATCTATGCTCAAGTAAAGCAGGAGAAGAATGCGTCGAGGCGGATCTCCAGGAGTTCTAGGACTTCGATGAGTTCGAGGATTAGGCTAGCAACCTCTCCTAGTCAGCTGCCTGTGGTGGGTTTATTTACGTTGGCTATGTTTCGATTCTATGTACTTTGATTTATATTATGTAAATGACTCTCGTCTTTAATATTATTACTTATTCTTTATTGTGATTTGAAGCATTGTGCTATGATGAGTCATTTATGTAATCACTATGTACGTGAATTTCTGATCCTGGCACGTGCGTGGTTCGCATTCGGTTTACCTTCAAAATCGGGTATGACAGCCATACCCTCGGCTACCACTAAGACAAATTCAAGTACCTGGCTCGAAAGATTGACTTTGGGACCCACCTTAATGGGACCACCTCTTTCGGGCTCTGAGTCTTAGGGAACCTCCCCTAGCCCTAGCCAAGGGAGAGGCCTCACACTATATGATATTATAGAAGTATCTAAATGGAATATGTTAGTTGTCACAAAGCCTAGTGGCCTTTTGTGCCACTTAGAAGCTATGAGGCTTAGGGGGCCTAATGACCTAGGACCTCCAAGGGTAAATTATCGTGTCTCTATGACACATTGTGTCACGGGGCACTGCCTAGAGATTGAGTCCCTGTCCCACATCCATTGGGGCACTCATGATACTGAGTCCTCAAGGCTCCTTATGTCCTAGGACACTTATAAGTCCAAGTTTTTAGGGTCCCTTGTGTCCTAAGGCACTTATAAATGTAAATGCTTAGGGCCCCTCGTGTCCTAGGGTACTTATAAGTGTAAGTCCTTAGGATCCCTTGAGTCTAGGACACTTATATGTGTGGCAGAACCTCCCAAGTTATTGGGCCCATGTGTAGCTGTCCTTGTCTCAAACACCTCAGATGGCTATGCATGTGCACCAGATAACTTAACAGGATCTGTCCGAGTGCCCCAAGGACCTCGGATAAACCACTTACAACCAAGATCGCGAGATTAAGTAACACAAATCACACACACCAACATTTTTGCAGCGGAAATCTTATTACCAAATTCTTCAAGTTACATCAAGTTTACTTTATGTTTATCGGAGTGATTACAATAGTGATTCAAGGAAATAAACTTTGAAATGTTATAGATTATTTATAAGTTTGAAATATATGCTAGCTCAAGTGATCATCCTTAATAAGAAGTATAGAAGAGTTACTTAGACTTATAAGAAGGTCGAGCCCGCCGGCACTTAACACCATCAACAGCAGCACAAACTCATAACCTGAAAAACAACAGGGAATAAAACCCTGAGTACGGGATTACCCAGCAAGACTTACCCAACTAAAGAAAAGACTCTCAAGGGTATGCTGGTTTGAAAAAGGATTCAAGGTAAGGCTTATCAAGAATCAAGGACTCTGTTTGCAGAAAAGCTTACTATGAGTGGATCCTTAAAATCCATTTTTACTTGTCAAGTAAAGTAAAGTTACCTGCATCTAGAGTTCTTTCTACCCTGGTTCAAGCACTTGGCCTATACTAGCCGTCTTTTTATCATCCCTTTAGTTCACTGGATTGCTACGTGTAGGGCAGTGATCAACTCTTCATGTCCGAGAAGTAACGGCAATTCGAATCGATTAATACTCAGCTGAGGATCTCCGATCACACGACATATGTAGCACTTAACCCTTGCATATGTCAACTCACCACCGGAGTTCTTAAGACCAGATCAGGTTCACGCCAACTGAGAGCACAGATACACCACCGTCCAACCTCTTGCCATGGAGGGTACATGCTACTCTCGCCATCTCTCCACTCCTATTGCGTGTTATCTTATTCTGGTATTAGTCTGTCCGAGGAAAAGCTCACCCATGATGAGGTATGTGACCAGTTAAAGGGTCCTCGATCATCAAGCCTACATCGACAAGGTCCTTAATGGACTCAGATGGAGACACTACACCGAGACTCTCTTCTCGTGCAAGTCAACCGCTCGGTTTCAGCTTTATTATTTTCAACCCAAAGTTTGGTACCTGGCAGAGGTACATCTTTTTCGATGTTGAACCCATCAAGGCCCTGATGGATCCACCATCAAGTTTTTAGTTTTGAAAACATCCCATCCAATCTGTAGCATCACTTTTGTTTTAAAACAAAACATTTTGTTTTTCTAAAGCAAGGCTAAGCATCATAAAAATCCTTTTTATAAAAGGGAGTCAAGGAAGGGTAATCAATTTTCCAAGGAAGGAAATGCATCAACGGTTTAGCACACAACTCCTACCACCTAATGCATCAAACAAGGTGATAAAGATTTTAAAACACAAGGAGGTGGCAAATGCACCGGGGCTTTCCTGAATAACACTAGGTTAGTGTTTGTTAGACGATGTCCACTTGATGATCATCCTTGTCCTAGCACTGGATCAGGCGGGTTCGTCCTTCAACATCACCATGCGGAGTAGCCCGCGCTTGGGGTCGACTTGACTCATCTTCCGCATCACGCGATTAATTATCGTACCTCATGAGATGCACAATGCACATGTATGAGCATAAAGTAACCGGATGATACAGAAACGAGAATCAAATACTTAATGGCAAGACATCGACACAATCCTACGTAAGCACTAGACACCTATAACTCACTAAACACAACAATCATGATTTTCTAGTTTTACTAGATTTAACTCAAACATCAAGGAACAATAAATTATACTCATGTCTATTTTCCTTAGCTAAGGCCCAACACCAGAAGACTATCAAACCTAGATTCATTTATTAGGAAAACAATAGACCATATGAGTTCCACCTTTCTATTTGACTAAAGCATAATACCGAAAGACTAATTACTTAGACTCATTATTTTGGAACATGAAATTCGAAGTATGGACCGAAACAACTCAACTAACTATTTAAACCACTCTTTTGAATTAATCCTTAAAATATCCTAACTAATAAAACATCACACTATACTTAATTTATCAAGTAGAGCATCATCACACCACTCACTAGATGAGAAAATCATCGATCATATCCTACTCCAACATTATTGATCACAAACATAGATGACACTAACTACTAGCGCAGGACATCGACTTCAGCTTATGTGCATTGAACACCATTAGCATCGACAGAGTTATCGACAATAGCATAAAATACTCAATTTAACCAAGGCGTCACCGAAATACTATACTCTACAAAATAGAACTAGTTCGAATATATTCGGCATCTAAACTCCTCGAAGCACACCTCGCATCACTGGTATTTCTAACTTAAACTTCATACGCACACTAAGCGTCTTATTTCACGATCATAAAATCAATAGTAAAAATAGTGATTTGGCTCACCATAATCAACTCGATTCAATATTTGTGAGAACGACGACAGTCGTCGATTGAAGTCTTCAATCAAACAGCTGACGAGTATTGAACAGAGCTTCACTTTCTCTTCCATCCACAACTCTTGGAATCTCTCCATATTAAGTAGAACTCCGCATAAACGGTGATGATTCTTGTTCTGGCCTTTCGCCGAGCACTTGGGGCATCGACTAGGGGATTGCTTCTCCACATCTTCTTGGGATGCTTTTGTCGGCGCGAACACAAGTCGGAGACAGCACGTAGGGACCGGCATCGAGGCGGGGTGACCGAACGACAATGACAAGACAAAGGAAACGGGGCGCGCTTGACCGTCAACTAAAACCTACGCCGGACCGAGTAGAAAGTGCAGGATCACGGCAAAGTGAGCATTCTCACAAAAGAACACAACCACACAGACACGGCCAGGGACTCGGCAACGCAGCGACTGCGAGCTGGAGCAGAGGGCAGGACTGAGCTCGGCATTGGGACGAGCTGCACGCGAGGAAAAAGTAGGGCGCGCGTAGAGAAGAGCGCCGATGTGTGGCCATGGGTGGACAAAGGAGCAGGCACGCGTGTAGATAAGATCCACGGCGCGGTGGCCATGGCCAGAAATTGAGCTCGGCATGAACAAAATCCGAGCAGGGAGCACCAGGGATGGCCAGCAGAGGAGGTTGCGCGTGCGGGGAGGGATCTCGGCACGGCAGCCATGGCCGAGCAGTGAAGGAGCTAGGCGCTGAGTTGGAGGGAGAGCGAGCTAGACGCGCGATGTAAGGAGGAAGCTTCGGCTGGGCTGGACGTCGAGCGCCAGGGAGACGGAGCCTGCGCGGCAAGCACCAGCGAGCAGCAGGGGCACGGCAGAGAGCTCCGTGACACACAGGGAAATGGAGGAGGGGCCGCTGGGGCGAGCAGGACCGAGCCAGGGGGCGCGGCGGCTAGGACGAACGCTAGGGAGCTTCGGCCATGGCGACGAGCTTGGGGAGATGGGGAGGAGAGAGGAGGGAGGTCGGAGCTGGGAGAGAGAGAGGCGCAGGGGAACACCACGACGCGCGGTAGAGAGGAGCCAAGGAGAGGGGCACCACGAGCTTGAGAGGAGAAGCGAACAGGGAGGAGGGAGATAAAGACGCACGGAGAAGAAGAAGCGCGCGCGGCGTGATTTTTATCAGAGCAGCGGCTAAAAAAATCTTCAGGGGTGGCGTAGGGATAGGGATTAGGAGAAGATTTTTTAAATTTCTTTTCTCTCTCTTTTTTTAAAGAAAATCGTAGATATTTTTGGATTGATATTTTTAGCGCTGTACAAAGAGTCGAATAGTTAGGATTGACAGCAACAATTGGACAGGATTTGATTTGGTGAATTTTTTTGGAATCAGATGAGTTTTCACCCGTTATTTATATTTGGAGATTTAGATCGAGACAAGAAACACACGAATCGAAACAAACGAGATCGGGACTAAGATTTTAGTCTGCTTTTGTTTACATAGGAATCGGACAAATTTCCATAATTGTAAATAGTGGAACGGATTAATCATGAATACTCAGTTCAGATCAAGTTATCTCGGTTCGATATAACGTTTTTGCATTAATTGTTGTCGCCGAGTTCAAAATAAATTTGTTTGGGGAATAAAATCATCAGCGTAGGTCGGGCTTCCGAATTCGTATTCGTGCGAGTGATGAATTTTGAATAATCACCGGACGCACCGATTTTCGGAATGACTATTGTAACACCCTGAATTTGGGGATATAAAATTTCTTTTCTAATATCCACTAAATTCAGGTGTTACCCTCTCTTTTCCTTAATTTTCTTTTCCTAAATAGTGATGAGTTATTTTGTTTTATATAATTGTAAGCCGAGTAAAATGAAACCCAAAAGGGTCATGATTGTTGCACGACATGCTGGACCATCTTTTCTTTTTGTATGTTGACTTATTCTGGTTGTGCATTCACGTAGTCCACAAATTTGTGTTTGAATTTGAATTCAAAAAGAAAATAGAAAATAGAAAAAAAGAAAGGGAAGAAAGAATAATAAAATGGAAAGCCTCCCTCAGCCCCTAGCTGGCCTTTCTGCGGCCCAACTCCGTGCCTCCCTCCCGCGGAACTCCTGCAGCGCAGCTGCGCGCGCGGCCCAGCTCCCCCGCAAGCGCGCGCCCTGGCCTGCTTGGCCCATCCCGCGTGCCCTAGCCCTCGCGCATGCCACGGCCTTGCTCGCGCCGCCGCCTGCGTGGCTTGCCCAACCGCCTGCGCGACGCCCACGCCCCAAACCCTAGCCGCGTGCGCGCTCCCAGCCGTCACCTGCATGCGCGCGCGTGAGCGGAGGCGCCAGCGCCCGCGATCCGCTCGTCCTTCTGCGCCCTGGCGCGCTAGCGTGCAGCGCAGCCGCGCCACCAACGCGCCAGCCGCGCCCATGGTCTTCGCCAACCGTCCTCTCGCGCCTCGGAGCCACCCGCGCCGTCTCTGTCCCCATGGTAAGCTCGCCCCTCTCCCCCTCCACCTTCCTCTCCTCCCCGTTTCTCGCGGCGCCTGGCACGGCACTCGCCCGCCGCCCGCCGTGGCCGGAGCTTGCCTGGCGTGGCGTGCTCGGCTAGCGCGGCCTACAGCCATAGTGCCCACGGCACGCAGCCTTGCGCTCGCCCGCGGCACGGTGCGCGCGGTGCCCGGCCCGGTCCCGCCCTGAGCATAGCATCCTGGCACGGCTCGCGGCCAGCCCGGCCAGCCCGGCGTGCCCTGCGGCCCGGCACAGGCCAGACTCCCACGAGACATAACTCTGGCCCAGACACGTCATACCGACCTGCTTACTATACCGGGCCAGCCCGTTAGCCCGGCAACCCATTTGATTAAATCAGCGTAAAATGTAAAAAACGGTGGAGAAGGTGGGGTTCGAATCCATGCCCTGATAGAAGAAGGGCGGGATACACTGGGTAAAGCTGTCTAACCAGTAGAATATCATGATAAGATGTTTTTAATATTGAATATAAATTATATATATGCATATACGTTTTTTTGTAAAATAAAAATATATAATCGTGTCGGGTCGGACCAGCACTACGGGTCTAGGCTACAGCCCAAGCACAGCACGACGTTCTTGGCCCTTGCAAGCATTAGGTCGTATCTGAGACCACATTGTCGCAATGGACTTCACGGTGTTTGAGATTGCTAAATTGGATGGAGCAACAATGATTTGTCACACTAACAGTAAAATGAAAGATTATTTGTTGGTTTTAAACGTTAGTAATTGCTACGAAGTAGCATAATTTATATAGAATGCATCTAGTTTTTATTGATGCCTGACTTTAGCAATCACTCCATATTTTGATCTATCTTTTTTATAAGTTTGAATTTATGTGACTTATTTTAGAAACTTGAGCTCACAAACTTTCTCTTATTTGGTCTGTGTATGGTGGAATTATGTCATTTTATAATCTCTGTTCGTTCAGCCAGTCGTTGTGAACTCTCTTCTAATCGCTCACTTCATTGGTCGTGTTATAACAAGACATATTGAATGGAGTAAATAATAACATCAGTTAGCCAAATCAAAAATATATTATATGAAAAGCGGAGACAATCAATAAAAAATCTTAAAATCTTTTTGGTGGATAGTTTACATGGGTATCGTTGTAAGCCGTCGCAACGCACGGGCAACCGACTAGTTTATATTTATTTGACAGCTGTTAGTATAGCAGATTGAATCAAAACAACATAGCAGCTGTAATTTATATTTTATAATATCGAATTAAATATCCTGACTATTACTTGGGTAGCGTAAACGTTATAACTTCTCGACTGTAGCTCCGACTTTCACGTTTCTTGTCCTCGCATAACCGTAGAAGCGCTCTCTATTTTATATTGCACGCTTTTATTATGTTTTATATTGTATGGTGTAATGTTCTTATGCATACATATGTTTGTTTGCTTGTACATGTTTGTCTTCGCTTTGTGTTACGATTATAGCGCCATTTCTGAGCTTCGAGGAATCGAAGATCAAGCGTTGGCGACCAAGTGATCAGGCTCTTCGAATTCTACAAGTTTGAAGATCCTGAGCATCTGTTTGGTGAAGGCAAGTGTCCTCTGACCTATTATGTCCCATTTACTTTATAATTCATCAACCTGCATACCATGATCAACCTAAGGATTGCCTAGTATTCTGTTTTCCTGTCCTTGTTTACCATTTGGGAATAGATTATTATGATTAGTTCTATGCTATTACTTTACTTTAATCAATGAACATGATGAGATACAATGATGATACTATGATTTTATTCTGTATATGATGATATACCTGTGGCATTTTAGGGGACTCGAGCGATTTCTCGAGTGCCTCTCCGTAAGGACCTATTCGTTGGATGACCACCTGGGAAAACAGTGCAACCATGAGGGTGGTATGGGACGCCCTTAGCTAAATAATTTGAGGAACTGAGGTGTAGTTCGCTTCGCCGTCGTGCCATCAATGGGGCTCGGTGTATGCGGCTCGCTTTGCCGAGGGTGGATTGCCCTTTGGGGAGGAGTGCGGTACATTTAGGAAACCTAACGGGCCGCTACAGCCTCAGGGAATCTTTGTAAAGGCTTCGTAGTGAATCCCTGGCCATTCACCTCGGGAGTGAACAAGGGTCTTGCAAGCCTGGGCTAGAGAGGGAATCACTACTTGTGGGTAAAGTGCGCAACCTCTGCAGAGTGTTATGAAACTGATATATTAGCTATGCTCGCGGTTATGAGCGGCCAAGGGAGCTCCATTGATTAGAGACACATTGATCAGAGATGCTTTGTTCACAGATGATGATGAGGATAACGTTGGTTTCTATTATGATTATGATTTCAGGTATTCTTTCCGTTTGGGAGGAGTACTTTTGGGTTAACAACTTGGGTTAATGTTAAAACCTGGCTCTCTACTAGTAATAATTACCTGACCAACTAAAAGCAACTGCTTGACCCTAACCCCACATAAAGCTAGTCCACTTCAGCCAAATGGGACATTTGCTGAGTACGTTGATGTGTACTCACCCTTTCTTTCACAAAACACCAGCTTGCCTTTGGTGCAATCTATGCTCAAGTAAAGGAGAAGGCGTCGAGGCGGATCTCTAGGAGTTCCAGGACTTTGACGAGTTCGAGGATTAGGCTAGCGACCTCCCCTAGTCAGCTACCTATGGTGGGTTAATTTACGTTGGCTACGTTTTGATTCTGTGTACTTTGATTTATATTATGTAAATGGCTCTAGTCTGTAATATTATTACTTACTCTTTATTGTAATTCGAAGCATTGTGCTATGATGAGTCATTTATGTAATCGCTGTGTACGTGAATTACTGATCCTGGCACGTATATGGTTCGCATTGGGTTTACCTTCAAAACCGGGTGTGACATAAGTGGTATCAAAGCCGTGCTGACTGTAGGACCGCTAGCCTGGAGTAGCATTGGCCGTTTTAAGGACTTATTGACTATTACTTCACCTCATCCTTGATTCTGCTTCAAAATATTAGTCAGCTCAACTAATTCTATATTGTGCTCCTATATGCCCCCTTGCCTGTTGGGGCCATGCTTCGTTGCGCCGAAGGTCTTACGGGAAGAAGCAGCTTCGGCTGAAGTTGTCCCCAGGAGATGACCGAAGGTTCCTTTTCATGAAGCTTCGGCATTACAAACCGACATAGAGATAGAATGACCTTTTAATCCATAAAGGTCTGAGTCAATGTTGTAAACTTTTATGAGGGGCATAATTGTAATTCGTCACAGGCTGTGTCCTGTGTCTATAAATAGATGAACAGTACCCCCGTACTGTTCACGCTGACTTGTACTCGCACGTGCGTCACACTTGCATTTTTGCCTTCTGTCAAGCCGAAGGTACAAATGTAATTCAACATTGTTTTTATTCTTCCGTGATTATTTAATAAGAACATATAATAATGCTATGTGATTATTCATGTTATTCTCTCATGTTTCATTTGCTTCCCCTTTTATCAATATAAACTGCAATCATGAAGGTATGACCTTCATGACCTTCGTCTGAAGATCGTTATATCCTAAGGGGAATAACGCTTCGAAGGACGAAGGATATTTACCATTAACTTCTTTCTGTGTTGCCTTGTTCTTAATTCATAGCATTTGAGAACAAGTCCCCAACATTGGCGCCCACCTCCGGTGAACTCACTTCCACTTTTCTGAGCTGATGGCTTCGTTCAATGATCAAGCTGGAGCTGCTTCGGTTCCGAAGCTGCTGTTCCCGATAACAGGCGGTTCATGTTCAGAGCCAGCTAACAAGAAGCAGAAGAAGGAAGCACAGAGAAGGGTACAGCATGTTGGGGTGCAAGGACCCTTCATCAAGTCGAGATGGTCTCACATTCCTATTACCTTCTCCCAAGAGGACCTTCAACTCAAGGATTACCCACACAATGATGCTATGGTTATCTCTTGTGTGATCAAAGGATTTCTGGTTCACAATGTCTTGGTTGATACAGGCAGTGCAGCTGATATCATATTTGCTAAGGCCTTCAGGCAAATGTAAGAGTCCGAAGACAAGATCCATGAAGCTACGCACCCTCTCTGTGGCTTCGGAGGACGGCAGATTGCAGCACTTGGGAAGATTACCATGCCAGTAACCTTCGGATTTGTTAACAACACAAGGACTGAGCAAATTGTGTTTGATATTGTTGACATGGAGTATCCTTACAATGCTATCATTGGTCGCGGTACTCTCAATGCCTTCGAAGCAATTCTTCACCCAGCTTACCTCTGCATGAAGATACCTTCGGACCAAGGGCCTATTGCTATTCATGGAAGCCAGGAAGCTGCTAGAAGGGCCGAAGGAAGCTGGACTGACTCCAAAGCAATCCATAACATAGATGGAACTGAAGCTTGTGAACAGTACAAATTCAGAAGGGAGAAAGCAGCTTCAGCAGATCAGCCGAAGCCCATGCTCTTATGTGAGGACATAGCAGAGCAGAAGGTGCTGCTGGGTTCTCAATTATCCGAAGAGCAGGAGAAAACCTTGATAAGGTTTTTGTTCAACAACAAAGATGTTTTTGCATGGTCAGCTAATGACCTCTGCGGAGTAAATAGGGATGTTATTGAACACTCGCTCAATGTTGACCCATCCTTCAGACCCCGAAAGCAGAGGCTTCGGAAAATGTCTGATGACAAGGCCGAAGGGGCTCGCAATGAAGTAAAAAGACTCCTCAGTGCAGGAGTTATCAGAGAAGTAAAGTACCCAGAATGGCTAGCTAACACTGTTATGGTAAAGAAGGCCAATGGCAAGTGGAGAATGTGTATCGATTTCACAGATCTCAATAAGGCTTGTCCGAAGGACGAATTCCCATTGCCAAGGATAGACTCTTTAGTTGATGCAGCAGCTTCTTCAGAGCTCATGAGTCTGCTAGACTGTTACTCAGGCTATCATCAAATCTGGATGAAGAAGGAAGATGAGCCGAAGACTAGCTTCATAACCCCAAGTGGCACATATTGCTATCTTCGGATGCCTGAGGGGCTCAAAAACGCTGGAGGAAGTTTCAGCAGAATGACTGCGAAGGTCCTCCAGTCTCAGATAGGCAGAAATGTGCTAACTTATGTTGATGACATCATTGTAAAAAGCATGAAGCAGGAAAATCATATTGCTGATTTGCAGGAGACCTTCGCCAGTTTCAGACAAGCTGGTTTGAAGCTGAATCCAGAAAAATGTGTCTTCGGAGTAAAGAAGGGAAAATTTCTTGGATGTCTGGTTTCAACAAAGGGAATTGAAGCTAATCCAAATAAAATTGAAGCTATACTTTGAATGGAGCCACCAACTACAAGAAAGGGGGCCCAAAGATTGACAGGGAGGCTGGCATCTCTCAATAGATTCATATCCAGATCAGCAGAAAGAAATTTACCATTCTTCGAGGTGCTGAAGTCAGCTGAAGTCTTTCAATGGGGACCAAGTCAACAAAAAGCCTTCGAAGAGCTGAAGCAATATTTGATAGATCTAACAACATTAACTCCACCAACGCCAGGGGCTCCTTTGTTGTTATATGTGGCAGCTTCGCACTCGGCAGTAAGTGCAGCGCTTGTCCAGGAGAAGCTTGTTGGCCAAGTCAAGAAGCAGGTTCCAGTGTATTTTGTATCTGAAGTCCTTAGTGTATCAAAGAAAAACTATACAGAGCTGGAGAAGGTATTATATGCCGTTTTGATGGCATCCAGGAAGCTTCGGCATTATTTTCAAGCATACAATATTGTTGTTCCTTCTTCGCAGCCGTTGAAGGATATTATGAGAAATAGAGAAGCTACTGGACGGATTGGAAAATGGGCTGCAAAGCTCAATGAATTTTGCATTGATTATGTGCATAGATCCTCGATCCAGTCTCAAGCGTTGGCAGATTTCATTGCCGATTGGACGCCAGGGGCTCAGGATGAAGAAGCAAATAAAGATGCCGAAGTGTGGACAGTGTTTTGTGATGGCTCTTGGGGAACCTTCGGAGTAGGAGCAGCCGCTGTGTTGGTCTCACCATCCAAGGTTAAAACTTGTTATGCGGCAAGACTTGATTTCAGCTGTACAAACAATATTACTGAATACGAAGCCCTGCTCCTGGGCCTTCGGAAATTAAAGGCAATGGGGATCAGAAGGGCGATTCTTAAAACTAATTCCCAGGTTGTTTCGGGCCATATCGACAAAAGTTGCAAGGCTAAAGATCCGAAGCTTGAAAAATATCTAGACACGGTCCGAAGAATCGAAGCTTCCTTCGAAGGATTTTCTGTCAAAAATATCCCTCGAGGACAAAATGAGCATGCTGATTTGTTAGCTAAGTCAGCAGCACAGGGGCTGCCGTTACCTTCGGATGTGTTCTTCGAAACAATAAAGGCACCTTCAGTGGAGCTCCTTGAAAGAGCAGTCCTCAACATATCTCCTGTTTATAGTGAAGATTGGAGAACTGAGATCATCTCTTACCTTCAGGGTAAGTTCCTTTCAGATGACGAAGCTTATAATAAAAGGATAGAGGCAAGAGCTCGTCCATATGTCATGATAGAAGGGGAGTTATACAAACATGGAGTTTGCGCTCCGCTGCTCAAGTGTTTATCTAGAATCGAAGGTATAGAGTTGATGAAAGAAATACATGCAGGCCTGTGTGGATCTCACATTGGATCTAGGCCATTACTTGGAAAAGTTTTCCGCCAAGGGTTTTATTGGCCGAAGGCAGCTTCGAATGCAGCGGAGTTAGTTCAAAAGTGCGAAGGTTGTCAGAAATGTGCAAGAGATCAAAAGCAACCTTCGTCTTTGACACAGCTGATACAACCCATCTGGCCATTGCAATGGTGGGGCCTTGACTTGTTAGGTCCATTACCACCGGCTCAAGGGAATCTAAAATATGTTATAGTGGCTGTGGAGTATTTTTCTAAATGGATTGAGGCGAAGCCATTAGCCACAATAACTTCGGCCACTGTCCAAAAGTTTTTCTGTCAGAATATTGTTTGTCGTTTCGGGGTACCGAAGGCCATCACTGTGGATAATGGAACACAATTCGACTCCGAAGCTTTCAGAAATTTCTGTGATCAAATTGGTACGAAGATCCATTTTGCATCAGTCAGGCATCCGGAGTCAAATGGGCTCGTTGAAAGAGCCAACGGCATTATAATGACAGGAATAATAAAGTTAATCTTCAATCAACCCAGGGGAAAGTGGCCAGATCAGTTAACCAAAGTGGTGTGGAGCCACAATACAACAACATCAAGGTCTACAGGCTTTACTCCATTCAAGTTATTATTCGGTGACGAAGCAATAACTCCGGAAGAAGCTAAAATTGGATCAATAAGAGTAGCAGCTTCGACAGAATCAAGCCCTGAAGATGCTTGTTTTGTGGAAAAAGATGCTTTAGAAGGGATCAGGCTTCAAGCTGTGGAGAATATCAATAAATACCAGGCCGAAACAGTCAAATGGCGAGATAGAAAAGTTCGGCTCAAGAATATTGAGCCGGGACACTTGGTGCTTCGGAGAGTGGCCAACCCAGACACAGTGGGCAAGTTACAGTTGAAATGGGAAGGACCTTTCTTAGTAGTATCTTCATCAAGACCTGGTTCGTACAGATTGAAGGACATGGACGGCAACAACATTCCAAGATCTTGGAACGCGGATGAGCTTCGGCGATATTATGTATAACTTGATGTAACTTTTTATGTTTTTTCTTTTCTTTTTCATGGCACCCTTTTCCTTTCTAAAGGGGGAGAAAGGTTTTTAATGGGGCCATCATATGTAATTTCCTTTTTTAGTTTTATAAGAGTAAAATCCCCCAAGCAATGTAAATGTAAAAGCTGAGAACGCACCATCGAGTGCCGAAACTGAAAAAGCGAAGAAGCTCCAAAGACGTTCCTAAGGGAATGCAGAGCTTACAGCGAAAAGTCAACGCTGATTCCGCCGAAAGTAAAAGGCGAAGAAGCTCCAAAGACGTTCCTAAGGAAATGCAGAGCTTACAGCGAAAAGTCAACGCTGATTCCGCCGAAAGTAAAAGGCGAAGAAGCTCCAAAGACGTTCCTAAGGGAATGCAGAGCTTACAGCGAAAAGTCAACGCTGATTCCGCCGAAAGTAAAAGGCGAAGAAGCTCCAAAGACGTTCCTAAGGGAATGCAGAGCTTACAGCGAAAAGTCAACGCTGATTCCGCCGAAAGTAAAAGGCGAAGAAGCTCCAAAGTCGTTCCTAAGGGAATGCAGAGCTGATGTGTGGTTGTTTCTAAGGAAATAATGGCTGAGGGTATGGCTTCGGATATGTGTTTTGGACATTTATTCGCACATCACATTACATCATAGCATTTGCATTCATAAGCATTCATTCAGGCATATATAGGATAATCATCATCATGGCATAAGTGGTTGTTTCGGCAAAAAGAAGAAGCGGTCTTTTATGCTTCGTTGTGTACAAAAAAGAAAGGTTTCGGCAAAAAGAGGAAGCGATCTTTTATGCTTCGTTGTGTACGAAAAGAAGGGAAGGTGTTTTTTCGCCTCTGGCTCAAAATACTAGTTTCGTCCACATCAAAGCGCCTCAATGGAAGGGTAAGAATATATTACAGGGTATGAACAAAGTTCGCTAAGAACAGTTTAGTTGTATTTACAAAAGTTATTACAAAAGTCTCTTGAGTTTTTCCACAGTGTACTCCTACTGATCTTCACCGAGCTTCAGCTTCGGAGGCATGTTTTTTTAAGCATCACCTTCAGCTTCGTCATCCTACATGAATCAAGGTATTGCGGGTAAAAATCAAGTGTGAAGGAGAAGGTAAGCACAAGGTATGATTTCTTACTGGTTCAAGATGACTTCGAGCTTCGTCTCCAGCCTTCTCTCGCCCTCCTTTTGTCCATATCATTTTTATAAATCTGTTTGAAATGCTTCGGGCGAGGTCAGGAATATCGTCTAGAATTGATGGAGACAGAGTGAAATTGGGCCTGTTGACGATTTTTCCATGATCACAGCCGGCCTTCAGGAACGCTGCAGCAGTGCCCCGAGAAGCTACCCAGGCACAGAAGTCACCGTGCCCGGCTATAACTTCGTCAAGCTCATCAATTTCAGCTTCAATATGTTCGAAGGTTCTTGGCAAATTTTCAGCTGACGGGGTGAACTTTCCACTGCTGGCTCCAACTGAATAAAAGATCTTTTTTAATTGTTGAATACAGTTGTTACTAAATTTCAAACATTTGTCTTGAAGGCTTGTTAATGATTTCTTCAAATCTGAGTTGGTTTGGACTTCGGCCTCAAGTTTTGAATTAAGCTCTAGCTTCTCTTGTTCAAATTGTTTTGATTGGCAGAGAAGTTTCGAATTCAATTCTGCCACTTTAGCTTCAGTTTCTGCCAACAAGCCTTCAGTTGTTTGGAGTTCGAAGTCTTTCTTTTCAATAATAGCTGATTGCTCTTTTATTTTGCTCTCTAAATTTTCAATTATAGCTTCATGTTTTTTATCCTCTAGATCTTGCTGCATCTTCAAAGCTTTGCTCAGTAGCATGCTCTGCACATAAACAACCTTCGTTAGGAACATTTTCATTATTAAAAACAATAAAAGTCAGAGAAAAGTTGTTTACCTTGAAATTAGAATAAAATAAGCTACCAACGATATGTTGTCGTCGGTAGCGGCTGATATCCGTTTCTAGCTTCGGAAAACCGATACTCTTTGATAGAGTACCGATGACCTTAGCCCCAGTTTGATCCCGGATGCAGCCCAATTTCTCATCGTCAATGCCTCCGAATAGAAGAGCTCCTGGCTTGTATCCGCAAGATTTGGCATATTCCTTAAGCTCTTCTATTTCGGCCTTCGACAGTTCTTGCCCAACTAAATTTTGATATATGAAGGCTTCGTCCTCTGAAGTATCTTCGGCTATTTCTTTTCCCTTCCCAGGCACTGTGGCCATGGTTTCTTCGGCAGCGGTGGTGGCTTCTTCTGCGGCCATATCTAGCAGTATTTTGTCGATATCTTCAATTGTAGTTTCCAAGTTCAAATCTTCGACCGAAGCGGCTTCGGTAGCCGCGACCTCCGAAGGTGCGACTTCGACATTTGTTGTGCCCTCAACCGCTGGCGCTTTCCGAGTTGAAGCCCTCGGTGGCGTCTTGTCAATAACTTCGGTCACTGCGATAATTCTTTGTCTTTTTGTTTTGGTTATCTTCTTCGTTTTTTCCGGCTCCTCCACCTTTCGAAAAAGCTTCGTCAGTTGAGGCCCTAATGGACTTAGCTTCGCGGGCAGGGGTTCAGTCATTACCTTTAAGATTTCCTCCACATCGGTGGTAGAGGGCGATGCAGGAGTCCTCTCTTCATCGGATAATTTTCGCTTCGGAGATGATATTCTTCTCTTCTTTGGAATATTCTTCTTTTTTGATGGTTCTTCCTCATCTTTGTTCAAAGTTTCGGCCACCCTTTTCCTTTTTTGGCCCTCAGCACCCTTATTTAGCTGTTCATAGTCAGGGTACTCAAAACCCAGGGCATCAAACACTCGGTTCAGCCTTCGCTTCGGACGGGTGCCGAAGGCCGCAGTCATCAGTTGATCTTCTTTTTTCGAATAATTCCCAAGAATTTCATTGCACATTACCTCAACTGTGTCCAGCCACTCTTGGCAAGGTTTTTTAAAGTATTTCTTGAACTTGAAATGGTAAGGAAGCCGGACAAGTTCCCCTTCCTTCTTCTCCCCCTCTAGCTTCGGCATTTCCCATTCTTTTAGAGTAGGGAAAACCCTGAAGGCCAAGAACTCTTGAACCAGATCCCTGGTACTGATATGCTCTAAAATAATTTTAAACTCACCCAGTGCAGCCCAGGTGGGACCTTCTAATGTCATGTGACATCGCGGTCTTGTTTCTCCGAAGATCAATTCAAGTGGGCTTTGCACCAACTTCTCTTTGTCTTCATCAACTTTCACATAAAACCACTCTGACTTCCAGCCGGCCGGCCATTTGCTTCAGTAGCTAATAACAGGAAACTTTGTGGTTTTCCGATAGGCAAAATTGTAGCAACCAAAGTTATCATGTAATCCATCTTTTCTAGCCTTCGTCTGGTAATGTAGCTCATGGACTCGACAAAAGCTGTCGGCAAACGGCTCCACTGCCTGGCTTCGGAGGGCCCAGATATAGACATTAAGCCTAACGATAGCGTTAGGAGTCAACTGATGAAAGTAAATACCAAACTTCTTCAATACATCTGCAATAATTCCATGAAGGGGGAATCTCAGCCCAGCCTTTAAAAAGCTCTTGAAATGACTATCTCGTCCTTCTCTGGCTTCGGGGTAGTCTCTTCTCCCCCGAAGCGAAGTAGTTTCTTCTGATTTTCACTGAAATAACCTGACTTTACCATCTTGGAGAGATCAGCCTTCGAAACGGTCGACTTTCTGAAGTCCAAGTGGCTGGGCTTACTTGGCATGGCAATGCGATAATCATCTTCGGGATCAGTTTCTTCAATATTCTCCTCTTCTGCTTCGGCAGTTGCTTGTTCTGCTTCAACAGCGGGGATTTCTTCCGCAGTTACCAGTCCGGATCGTTGCATTGCTTCGGAGATGGGAACAGTCTCCGAACCTTCAGCTTCGTCTCCTTCACGCTCAACCCTGGCGGTAGATCGCACCCTGGCCATTTGATTCTGAGTTTGTGGAAATTGAATACTTTTTTCTCCCGAAGCCTTTCCTTTTGACGAAGCAGACTTCGAGTTGGACCTTCGTTCAATTCCGAGAGTCAAGCTTCGGCTATGGTTAAAAATTTTGGCAGCAAAACAGTGCAAATAGCAATGAATGCTGTGGTAACTTCACACCTACCTGTCTGTTTATATAGTGCTGCAGGTAAGAAGGCGAAGCGCCAGGATTTTTACACCAGGCGGACAGTCACTAGCCCTCGCTGCGCGGTGGACCGCAGAGACCAAACAGTAACTCTGCAAGGTGGGCCTGGCACGCGCTCGGAAACTGGATCGTTTCTCGACAACGAGCTCAGGGAAGGTGTTTTTTGGACCTTCGGCTTCCCGAAGCTTAAGAGGCTTTTTTCACGGATCAAGCTCGTTACGAAAAACGATCTAGCACCGTGAAAGGGGCTACTGTTGGGGCCATGCTTCGTTGCGCCGAAGGTCTTACGGGAAGAAGCAGCTTCGGCTGAAGTTGTCCCCAGGAGATGACCGAAGGTTCCTTTTCATGAAGCTTCGGCATTACAAACCGACATAGAGATAGAATGACCTTTTAATCCATAAAGGTCTGAGTCAATGTTGTAAACTTTTATGAGGGGCATAATTGTAATTCGTCACAGGCTGTGTCCTGTGTCTATAAATAGATGAACAGTACCCCCGTACTGTTCACGCTGACTTGTACTCGCACGTGCGTCACACTTGCATTTTTGCCTTCTGTCAAGCCGAAGGTACAAATGTAATTCAACATTGTTTTTATTCTTCCGTGATTATTTAATAAGAACATATAATAATGCTATGTGATTATTCATGTTATTCTCTCATGTTTCATTTGCTTCCCCTTTTATCAATATAAACTGCAATCATGAAGGTATGACCTTCATGACCTTCGTGTGAAGATCGTTATATCCTAAGGGGAATAACGCTTCGAAGGACGAAGGATATTTACCATTAACTTCTTTCTGTGTTGCCTTGTTCTTAATTCATAGCATTTGAGAACAAGTGCCCAACATTGCCAAAAGTATTTTATTCTGTGTGGTCTATACTCTTCTAAATCTATTAGATCTGATCTCACTCTTGTGCTTGCGACATCTTTGTAGATGCCCCCTGACCATAATCTTCTTGTCTTTTTGGGATTCTTTCCTCTTTCATCGTTAAATTTCTACCATTTGGCGATCTCGATTCCCTTGGTATTAACATGCTTGTATCCCTGGGTTCTTTAATACTCTTGTTTCAATACCTACCTCTAATAAAAACTCTGCTGCCTATTGAAACATTTTAGTTTATATGTCCATGATCTTACTGTCTTTTGAGATCCCTTCCTATTCCGTTGTTAAGTCATTATCTTTTGGCTTTGTTCTATTCCCTTGTCTTGGTATGCTCGTGTCCTTGAAATCTTGCATACTCTTATTTTTATATATGCTTACCTTTATATCCCAATATCTGTTTGAGACATTTCAGTTGACATGCCCTTGACCACCCTTGTTTCTTAATGATCCATGAGCGGTCATTCTACTTTGCATATCCTTGGTGATCTCGTTGTCTCCTTGTCACTCCACTCGGTAATGAATCTTTACTTCAACCCTTTTGTTGGAACCTTACCTATCTTACCCTTGATTGTTTTCCCCACTTTGTCGTTTTGCGAGTCTTGCCTTAACTATATCCTTTGTTATGCTTTTAATTATTATCATATGCACCCTTGACACCTCTATATCCTACATTAATGTTTGTCTCATATCTGCCCTTTAAAATCGCCCCTCTTTCGTCTCATACCTTCTTTCTCTTGGTCGTATCCTCTTCTTTGGCTCGCGAGTTTGTAACCTCATCCTTGGTTGTACCTAGATTCCTGGTTTTTATGCACATTTACCTCTTCCTTTATATCCTTGCCTATTATCACCTTTGACCCTTGACCTCTCTCCATATTTACCACGATGTTTACCTATTTTTTAGCCTCACTTATTCCATTTCAATCCGAGAGTGTTGTTTTCCCTATCCCGCTCTTGTTCGTTTCCTTTCCCTTTGTCGCTTTGCAAGTCTTGTCTTACCTTAACTTCATCCTTTGTTGAGCTTTGTTTGATATCATCCTTACCTTTGTAATCTGTAGATCTTGCCTTGATACTTATCTTAGGTCTGCTTGTTGAAATCCCCTCTTTTCTATCTCAATTCGAGAGCTATTTTTTACTTATCTCACCCTTGGCTATATCCTCTTCTTTACCGCGTGTAGGCCTAGACTTAACTCCATTCTTTATTGTGTTTGTACCACTTGCTCTTCTATGCCTTCATCTTTTCTCTTACACCCTTGTCCATTATCGCCTTTGGCCCTTGCGATATTTATGTCTTCTACCTAAATGCTTACCTTGAACTTATCCTTTAAAAGCCTCTCCTTTATTTTGAGAAAGTTCGAGAGTTGCGAGTTACCTATCTCTCCCTTGATTTCTTTTCACTTCTTGTCGCCTTACAAGTTTTGTGTTAATTCCATCCTTTGTTGTGTTTTATTTTCCATCACCATCACCTTGTCATCCATCGATCTTGCCTTGATACTCATCTTTATTCCCACTCAAAAAATTCTCCTCTCTTCCACCTCAATTTGAGAGTGGCAGTTTACCTATCTGGCCCATGGACGTACCCTCTGCTTTTCCATTTGCAGGTCTTGTCTTAACTCCATCCTTTGTGGTATTTATATTCTTGGTTCTTATGCACATTTACCTCCTCTCCTACATCCTTGTCCGTTATCACCTTTAAACCCTCGTGATACCTATGCCCTTGCCACATGCCTACTTTGAACCTACCCTTTAAAGCCACCTCTTTTTCATCGCTGTTTGAGGATAATGCCTTACCTACTTCACCATTGATTGCTTCCCTTTTCTTTGATGCCTCGCAAGTTTTGTCTAAAATACATCCTTGGTTGTGTTTGTCTGTTATCACCTTAACCCTTGTCATCCCTTGATCTCTACCAAGATGCTTATCTTGCACCTGCATTTTAAAGCCTCTTCTCCCATTTCATTTCAAGAGTGATGTCTTATCTATCCTGCTCTTGTTCATTCCCTATTCCTCTGTCGAGTTGCAAGTCTTGTCTTAACTCGATCTTTTGGTGCGCTTTTGCCTGTTACCTCCTTTACCTTGGTAATCACTAGATCTTTCCATGATGCTTATCTTATGACTACCTTTTGAATTATCATCTTTCCCATCTCGAATTGAGAATGGTATTTACCTACCCTGCCCTTGGTTGCATTTTCTCCCTTGTAGATTACAATCCTTGCTTTAACTCCATCCATATGGTGCTCGTGCCCCTACCCTACACGTATTGTTCTTCTCCTCCTCCTTCGACAACCTTATTGAGTAGTTATTCCCTTTTCAAGAAAGAACACCATTTAATTAAAAAGAACGTATAGCAACGAGATGTTTGTTGTTGTATGCTTGTGCTGTTTGTCTTTGTGTGATGACTGATTTGCCTCTTTGTGATGAGTGTTGATGTATTGTGGCCCTTGGTCCGCAATGACATCAGTTTACTAGATGAGTGCCATAGAGTTAGGTAGTTGGGTGCTCTCCCTTTACTCTCTTTAATCCACCTATGCTTACCTTTTTTATCTATACCTTTTCCTCTTGCACCTGTCCAGTTGACATCCTACAACCTCTCTTAATCAGTTAAGATCAGAGTCGGTAGCATCTTCATCAAGCGTGTATCAACACTCCTGTTAAGGGGGTTAGCCGCTAACCCCAATGAAGACAATGCGACCAACATCAACCAACAAGGTCAGAGTGGCGTAGCGAAAGCATGTGTGGGTCCTAACCCATAGGTCCAAGAGATCCTTAAGAATTGCATCAATCGGTCTCAAGCATCTGAGGGTCAAAGCAATCAGTCCACAAGTTAAGCTTGCAGAGTTAAAGTCAGCTCAAGAAAGTCGTGGACAACCTATGAACCAACCTCGTTTTCTTGCTAGCTTCTTCTTGAATCTCGGGGGCGAGATTCCTGTTAAGGGGGTTAGATCTGTAACACCCTGAATTTGGGGGTATAAAATTTTTTTTTCTAATATCCACCAAATTCAGGTGTTACCCTCTCTTTTCCTTAATTTTCTTTTCTTTTCCTAAATAGTGATGAGTTATTTTGTTTTATATAATTGTAAGCCGAGTAAAATGAAACCCAAAAGGGTCATGATTGTTGCACGACATGCTGGACCATCTTTTCTTTTTGTATGTTGACTTATTCTGGTTGTGCATTCACGTAGTCCGCAAATTTGTGTTTGAATTTGAATTCAAAAAGAAAATAGAAAACAGAAAAAAAGAAAGGGAAGAAAGAATAATAAAATGGAAAGCCTCCCTCAGCCCCTAGCCGGCCTTTCTGCGGCCCAACTCTGTGCCTCCCTCCCGCGGCCCTCCCGCAGCAGCTGCGCGCGCGGCCCAGCTCCCCCGCAAGCGTGCGGCCCGGCCAGCACCCCTCCGCGCGCCCTGGCCAGCTTGGCCCATCCTACGTGCCCTAGCCCTCACGCATGCCGCGGCCTTGCCCGCGCCGCGCCTGTGTGGCTCGCCCAACCGCCTACGTGACGCCCACGCCCCAAACCCTAGCCGCCTGCGCGCTCCCAGCCGTCACCTGCATGCACACGCGTGAGCGGAGGCGCCAGCGCCCGCGATCCGCTCGTCCTTCCGCGCCCTGGCGCGCTAGCATGTTGTGCAGCCATGCCACCAACGCGCCAGCCACGCCCACGGTCTTCACCAACCGTCCTCTCGCGCCTCGGAGCCGCTCGCGCCATCTCCGTCTCCATGGTAAGCTCGCCCCTCTCCCCCTCCACCTTCCTCTCCTCCCCATTTCTCGCGGCGCCCGGCACGGCACTCGCTCACCGTGGCCGGAGCTCGCCCAGCGTGCTCGCTGCGCGTGGGCATGGCGTGCTCGGCTGGCGTGGCCCGCGGCCACAGTACCCGTAGCGTGCAGCCTTGCGCTCGCCCGCGGCGCAGTGCGCGCGGTGCCCGGCGCGGTCCCACCTTGAGCGCAATGTCCTGGCGCGGCTCGTGGCCTGCGCGGCCAGCCCGGCGTGCCCTGCGCACGCAGCGAGCCCTATGGCCTGGCACGACCAACAAGCCAGCGGCGAGCCCGTGCCCTGCGCAACTCGCCCCCCATGCCCTGCGCGGCTCGCCCATGCATGGCCGACGTCCCTGCACGGTCGTCTGCGGCCCTCGCGCGTCTTTAGCATGTCCGTGCGCGGCCCGGTGCCCCAGCCTGCTTCGCGCGGCCCCGGTACAGCTCCCGTGCATGTTGTTCGTCGAATCGCACCAGTGCCCTCGCTCAACGACAGTGTGCTTCTACCCCTCGTCTACCGCTAGACGTAGTAGTCTATCCTCGCCGGTGTCCGCGCGTAGCGCGTTGAAGTCGCGCGTGCCGTTCGTGCGCACTCTGCGTGTCGTTCGCACGTGTCGACGCGCCCTATCTGTCGGCGTTTCGAGACCGGGGGGTCCCTGAGCCGACGAGTGAGTGTGCCGCGTGCCCCAGCCCAGATGGGTCGAGCACGTGGGCGAGCGCGAAGGGGGGAAAGCGAGGTGGCCGGAGCCGGGTCGTGAGGGAGGTGGAGATCCCGCGGCCTTCGTGTTCGTCCCGCGCCCAGGTCGGGTGCGCTTGCAGTAGGGGGTTACAAGCGTCCACGCGGGTGAGGGAAGCGAGCGGCCCCAAGAGAGCGCCTGCCCCTGCCCTCGTTCCCGCGGGGCCAACCTTCTCTAAGAAGGCCCTGGTCCTTCCTTTTATAGTCGTAAGGAGAGGATCCAGGTGTACAATGGGGGTGCAGCAGAGTGCTACGTGTCTAGCGGGGGAGAGCTAGCGCCCTAGGTACATGCCAATGTGGCAGCCGGAGAGAACTTGGCACCCAGCTGGTGTGGTGTCGTGGCTGTCGGAGGAGTAACGGAGCCTGGTGGAGGGACAGCTGTCGGAACAGTTGGGCTCTTGCTGACGTCCCCCTGCTTCCGTAAGGGAGCTGAGAGCCGCCGTCGTCATGGGTCTAGCGGGGCGCCATCATTGCCTATCTGGCGGAGCTAGCCAGATGGGACGTCAGTCTTGTTTTCTGCGGCCCGAGTCGGCTCGGGGTAGGGTGATGATGGCGCTTCCTGTTGACGTGGCGGACTTGTGCCCTAGGTCGGGCGACGTGGAGGCTCCTCCGAGGCCGAGGTCGAGTCTGTCTTCCATGGCCGAGGCCGAGCCCGAGCTCCTGGGTCGGGCGAGGCGGAGGTCGTTCGGCAGAGGCCAGGGCGGAGTCCGACCCCTGGGGTCGGGCGAAGCGGAGTTCGTTGTCTTCTGGGGCCTTAGCCCGAGTCCGAGCCCTGGGTCGGGCGGAGCGGAGTTCGCCGTCTTCCGGGGCCTTAGCCCGAGTCCGAGCCCTGGGTCGGGCGGAGCGGAGTTCGCCGTCTTCTGGGGCCTTAGCCCGAGTCCGAGCCCTGGGTCGGGCGGAGCGGAGTTCGCCGTCTTCCGGGGCCTTAGCCCGAGTCCGAGCCCTAGGTCGGGCGGAGCGGAGTTCGCCGTCTTCCAGGGCCTTAGCCCGAGTCCGAGCCCTGGGTCGGGCGGAGCGGAGTTCGCCGTCTTCCGGGGCCTTAGCCCGAGTCCGAGCCCTGGGTCGGGCGGAGCGGAGTTCGCCGTCTTCCGGGGCCTTAGCCCGAGTCCGAGCCCTGGGTCGGGCGGAGCTTCCTATGGCGCCTTTGGCAAGGCCTGGCTGCCTGTCAGTCTCACTCTGTCAAGTGGCACTGCTGTCGGGATGGCGCAGGCGGCGCTGTCCTTTTGTCAGACCGGTCAGTGGAGCGGCGAAGTGACGGCGGTCACTTCGGCTCTGCCAGGGGGCGCGCGTCAGGATAAAGGCGCCAGGCTACCTTTGCGTTAAATGCCCCTGTGACTTGGTCGGTCGGCGCGGCGATTTAGTCAGGGTTGCTTCTTAACGAAGGCAAGGCCTCGGGCGAGCCGGAGATGCGTCTGCCGTAAAAAAGGGGGCCTCGGGCGAGATGGAAACACCTCAGGGTCGGCTGCCCTTGCCCGAGGCTAGGCTCGGGCGAGGCGTGATCGAGTCGCTCGTATGGACTAATCCCTGACTTAATCGCACCCATCAGGCCTCTGCAGCTTTATGCTGATGGGGGTTACCAGCTGAGAATTAAGCGTCTTGAGGGTACCCCTAATTATGGTCCCCGATAGTAGCCCCCGAGCCTCGAAGGGAGTGTTAGCACTCGCTTGGAGGCTTTCGTCGCACTTTTTTGCAAGGGGACCAGCCATTCTCGGTTGCATTTTGTTCCGGTGGGTGCGCGCGAGCGCACCCGCTGGGTGTAGCCCCCGAGGCCTCGGAGGAGTGGTTTCACTCCTTCGAGGTCTTAATGCCTTGCGTAATGCTTCGGCTGGTCTGGTGGTTCCCTCATGCGAACTGGCCGTAGCCCGGGTGCACTGTCGGGGCCCAAGTTCTCGGGCTGGTATGTTGACGCTGTCAACGGTTTGGCCGGAGCCGGGTTTGCGAGAGCAGCCCCCGAGCCTCCGCACAGGGCGAGAGGGCGATCAGGGACAGACTCGGCTTTTTTACATACGCCCCTACGTCGCCTTTCCGCAAGGAGGAGGGGGGAGAGCGCCATGTTACCCTCGATGGGCACCGAACATGGTGTCTCCGGTGAGCTGCAAGCGGGTAATCCAAGTGGACGTCCATGCCCCGTTCGTTGGGGGTCGGCTAGGGGCCCGGAGGCACGCCCAAAAGTACCTGCGGGTGATCTGCCGGACCCGGTCCCCTGGCGACGGGGTCCGAGGGCTTGATGCCTCCCTCCGATGGGATTCCGTTACAGGATCGTTCCCGCTGGTCTCGAAAATGTCCTAGGGTACCTCGGGAGCGCAGCCCGAGCCTCGGTTATGTATCGAACGTACCCCTGGTCATCCCTCGCTCGGTGTCTGAGGCGACTGTGAACCCTTCGGGGGGCCAGCCTTCGAACCCCTGATCAGTAATGGGCGCGGAGCCCGAGTAGCCTGAGGCGGTCGTGGAACCTTTCGGGAGGCCGACCTTCGAACCTCTGACCAGTAGTGGGTGTCGGGCCCACGCGATCTGAGGCGGCTGTTGAACCCTTCGGGGGGCCAGCCTTCGAACCCCTGATCAGTAATGAGGCTCGGAGCCTAGTTCCTTCACGGGGAAGGATCCCTTTAGGGGTATCCCCTTTCCCGGTCCCTGTTGCAAGAGATAGAGAAAGAGGAAAAAAGGAAAAAGGATACGAAACCGAACGACGCGGCGTACCTTTTTTGGTGTGGTCGTTTTGGCGAAGGCGAAGCGTCGCCAGCTGCTCCTGCCAGAAGCGCCGCCTGTCCAGCCGCGGAGTTAATGTGACGGGGCGAGTAGTTGGCCGTCACTTCGGGGCCTGGTTGGCCGGAGCCTAGCCGGGTTGTCCGTCGGCAGGATCGACGCCGGAGTTGATCAGCCGAGGCTTCGGACCGGGCCGGCGCCCTTGGAAGATGGTTGGCCGAGGCCCCGGAGGTGGCCGGCCGAGCCGCCTGCTCGGGCCGGATTCCCAGAGAAGTCCCCGACAGCGATAGCCCGGGCGTGGTGATGACGTCGTCCTTCGGAGCGGAGACCCTCGGACCGCGTCGCCGTCCGAGGCTAGGTCGGGCCTCGCCGAAGGTGCCGTCGATGCCGAGGGTGTTGCTGCCCCCTTCCGTCATCAAGACCCAAGCCTGCAGGACCAGATTGTCTTGTAGCGTGTGCCTTGTGCGGCCGTCGAGGCCAGAACACACACCCTCGCTGCGTTTTAAAGCTGCATCCCTTTTCCTCTTGTTTCGAGTATCTGGACTTTTTGTCGGTAACAGGGATGTTAGTGCGAGCGAGAGTTGCTTCTCGCGGAAGGTGATGAGTGAGGTATCCGTATCCCGGAGGCGTGGGAGTCCCTCAGCTCGGTCAGCCTTGCCGCTTACGCGTACTTTCACCCATCCGTGAGGCCCTGTCGCCGACTCGGTTGAGAAGGCTCGAAGGATCGCTTCGGCAGAAGGGCTTCCGAACGTAAAGACTTGTTCGATCCGCGGAGCCACTTTATCCGAACGCGAGTTACTTATCGCAGAAGGTGATGAGTGAGGTATCCGTATCCCGGAGGCGTAGGAGTCCCTCGGCTCGGTCAGCCTTGACTGCTTACGTGTACTCCGTCGTTTCCAGGACCCACTTTTCGAGGTAGTCAAAAAGCACGAAAGATATTCTGGTAAAAGAGATTTTTCATGTCGAGGAAAATTTTGACGCAGAGGGGGTTTCCCCCCTTTTAGCCCCCGAGGGAGGGTTGGGCTTTGCCGAGGCGAGGCCGACCCTTCCTTGTTGACTAAACTTTGCGTAGGTGCGAGGTATATGAACAACTTGGAAGCATCTTAAGGGTAGAAGCGACGTAGCTGTTGGATGTTCCAAGCGTTGTCGTAGACCTCGCCTTGGCTGTTGGCTAGCTTGTACGTTCCGGGCTTCAGGACTTTGGCGATGACGAATGGCCCCTCCCAGGGGGGCGTGAGCTTGTGCCTCCCTCGGGCGTCTTGCCGTAGCCGAAGCACCAGGTCGCCCACCTGGAGGTCTCGGGGTCGGACCCCTCGGGCATGGTAGCGTCGCAGGGACTGCTGATACCGCGCCGAGTGTAGTAAGGCCCTGTCCCGAGCCTCTTCCAGCTGGTCCAGCGAGTCTTCTCGGCTAGCTTGGTTGCTTTGATCGTCGTAGGCCCTCGTCCTTGGGGAGCCGTATTCCAGGTCAGTGGGCAAGACGGCCTCGGCCCCGTAGACCAGGAAGAACGGCGTGAAACCCGTGGCTCGGCTCGGCGTCGTCCTCAGGCTCCAGACCACCAAGGGGAGTTCCTTCATCCATCGCTTGCCGAACTTGTTGAGGTCATTGTGAATCCGAGGCTTGAGCCCTTGTAGAATCATGCCGTTGGCACGCTCTACTTGCCCATTCGACATGGGATGAGCTACAGCAGCCCAGTCCACCCGGATGTGGTGATCCTCGCAAAAATCCAAGAATTTTTTGCTGGTGAACTGGGTGCCGTTGTCGGTGATGATGGAGTTTGGGACCCCGAAGCGATGGATGATGTTGGTGAAGAACGCCACCGCCTGCTCGGACCTGATGCTGTTCAGGGGTCGGACCTCGATCCACTTGGAGAATTTGTCGACGGCGACCAGCAGGTGCGTGTAGCCCCCGGGCGCCTTCTGCAGAGGGCCGACGAGGTCCAGACCCCACACAGCGAAGGGCCAGGTGATGGGTATCGTCTGCAGAGCCTGAGCGGGCAGGTGGGTCTGCTTCGCATAGAATTGACACCCTTCGCAGGTGCGGACAATTCTAGTGGCGTCAGCCACCGCCGTCGGCCAGTAGAAGCCTTGCCGGAAAGCGTTCCCGACGAGGGCTCGAGGCGCTGCATGATGGCCGCAAGCCCCCGAGTGTATCTCTTGCAGGAGTTCCTGACCTTCGGCGATGGAGATGCATCGCTGGAGGATGCCCGAGGGGCTGCGGTGGTAGAGCTCCTTCTCATCGCCCAGCAAGACGAACGACTTGGCGCGTCGCGCTACCCGCCGTGCCTCGGCCTGGTCGAGGGGTAGCTCTCCTTGGCGGAGATATTGCAGGTACGGGGCCTGCCAATCTTGATCAGGCGTGACCCCGCTCTGCTCCTCCTCGATGCGCAGCGCCTCGCCCTCGGGAGCCGAGGGTTCCTCGGGCTGAACCGAGGGTGGCTCGGGCTGGGCCGAGGTTACCTCGGACGGGGCCGAGGGCGCCTCGGGCTCGGGCGTGTCGCTGATCTTGACGGAGGGTTGGTGCAGATCCCGGGAGAAGACGTCCGGGGGAACCGTCGTTCGCCCCGAGGCTATCTTTGCCAGCTCGTCCGCAGTCTCGTTGTAGCGCCGGGCGATGTGGTTAAGCTCGAGCCCGTAGAACTTGTCTTCCAGGCGTCGAACCTCATCACAGTAGGCCTCCATCTTCGGGTCGCGGCAGTGGGAGTTCTTCATGACCTGGTCGATGACGAGCTGCGAGTCGCCGCGAGCGTCGAGGCGTCGGACCCCTAGCTCGATGGTGATTCGCAATCCGTTGATCAGAGCTTCGTACTCAGCCACGTTGATGGACGCCGGGAAATGGAGGCGCAGCACGTAACGCAGGTGTTTCCCGAGGGGCGAGACGAAGAGCAGGCCCGCGCCGGCTCCCGTCTTCATCAGCGACCCGTCGAAAAACATGGTCCAGAGCTCCGGTTGGATCGGAGCCGTTGGCAACTGTGTGTCGACCCATTCGGCTACGAAGTCCGCCAGTACCTGGGACTTGATGGCCTTCCGAGGGGCGAACGAGATTGTCTCGCCCATGATTTCCACCGCCCACTTTGCGATCCGTCCCGAGGCCTCTCGGCACTGGATGATCTCCCCCAGGGGGAAGGATGACACCACAGTTACCGGATGAGACTCGAAGTAATGTCGCAACTTTTGCCTCGTCAGGATCACTGCATACAGCAGCTTCTGAACTTGTGGGTAGCGGATCTTAGTTTCGGACAGCACCTCGCTGACGAAGTAAACTGGCCTCTGAATGGGCAATGCATGCCCCTCTTCTTTCCTTTCGACCACGATCGCGGCGCTAACCACTTGAGTGGTAGCGGCGACGTAGACCAAGAGGGCTTCTCCATCAGCTGGGGGTACCAAGACGGGCGCCTGGGTGAGGAGCGCCTTCAGGTTCCCGAGAGCTTCCTCGGCCTCGGGGGTCCAAGTGAAGCACTCGGCCTTCCTTAAGAGACGGTACAGAGGCAGGCCTCTTTCGCCGAGGCGCGAGATGAAACGGCTCAAGGACGCGAGACATCCCATGACCCTCTGTACGCCTTTTAAGTCCTTGATGGGCCCCATGCTGGTGATGGCTGTGATCTTCTCCGGGTTGGCTTCGATGCCCCGCTCGGAGACGATGAATCCCAGGAGCATGCCTCGGGGCACCCCGAAGACACACTTCTCAGGATTGAGCTTGACGTCCTTTGCCTTGAGACACCGGAATGTCACTTCAAGGTCGGAGAGAAGGTCGGAGGCTTTCCTTGTCTTGACTACGATGTCATCGACGTAGGCCTCGACCGTGCGACCGATGTGTTCGCCGAACACATGGTTCATGCACCGCTGGTACGTTGCACCCGCGTTCCTCAAACCGAACGGCATGGTGACATAGCAGTACATGCCGAAGGGCGTGATGAAAGAAGTCGCGAGCTGGTCGGACTCTTTCATCTTGATTTGATGATACCCTGAGTAGGCATCGAGGAAAGACAGGGTTTCGCACCTAGCAGTGGAATCCACGATTTGATCGATGCGAGGTAGAGGGTAGGGAACCTTCGGACATGCTTTGTTGAGACCAGTGTAGTCTACACACATCCGCCATTTCCCCCCTTTCTTCCTCACAAGCACAGGGTTGGCAAGCCATTCGGGATGGAATACCTCTTTGATGAACCCTGCTGCCATTAGCTTGTGGATCTCCTCGCCTATCACCCTGTGCCTTTCCTCGTCGAATCGGCGCAGAGGCTGCTTGACCGGTCGGGCTCCGGCCCGAATATCCGGCGAGTGCTCGGCGACATCCCTCGGTATGCCGGGCATGTCCGAGGGACTCCACGCAAAGACGCCGGCGTTTGCGCGGAGAAAGTCGACGAGCACTGCTTCCTATTTGGGGTCGAGCCCGGAACCGATCCGGATCTGCTTGGAGCTGTCGCCACTGGGGTCGAGAGGGACGGCCTTAACCGTCTCCGCTGGCTCGAAGTTGCCGGTGTGTCGCTTCACGTCCGGCACCTCTCGGGAGAGGTTTTCCAGGTCGGCGATGAGGGCCTCGGACTCGGCGAGGGCCTCGGCGTACTCCACGCACTCCACATCGCATTCGAACGCGTGTTTGTACGTGGGGCCGACGGTGATGACCCCGTTGGGGCCTGGCATCTTGAGCTTCAGGTAGGTGTAGTTGGGGATGGCCATGAACTTCGCGTAGCATGGCCTCCCCAATACTGCGTGGTAGGTTCCTCGGAACCCGACCACCTCGAACGTCAAAGTCTCCCTTCGGAAGTTGGAGGGTGTTCCGAAGCAGACAGGAAGGCCGAGCCGTCCGAGGGGCTGGACGCGCTTCCCAGGAATGATCCCGTGGAAGGGCGCAGCGCCTGCTCGGACGGAGGACAGATCGACGCGCAGGAGCCTGAGGGTCTCGGCGTAGATGATATTGAGGCAGCTGCCCCCATCCATCAGGACCTTGGTGAGCCTGACGTCGCCGATGATGGGATCGACGACGAGCGGGTATTTCCCCAGGCTCGGCACGTGGTTAGGGTGGTCAGCTTGGTCGAAGGTGATGGGCTTGTCGGACCAGTCTAGGTAGACTGGCGCCGCCACCTTCACCGAGCAGACCTCCCGACGCTCTCGCTTGCGATGCCGAGCCGAGGCATTCGCCGCATGCCCTCCGTAGATCATGAAGCAGTCGCGGACCTCGGGGAACTCTCCTGCTTGGTGATCTTCCTTTTTGTCGTCGTCGCGGGCCCTGCCACCCTCTGCGGGTGGCCCGGCCCGGTGGAAATGGCACCGAAGCATGACGCACTCCTCGAGGGTGTGCTTGACGGGCCCCTGATGGTAAGGGCACGTCTCCTTGAGCATCTTGTCGAAGAGGTTGGCACCTCCGGGGGGCTTCCGAGGGTTCTTGTACTCGGCGGCGGCGACAAGGTCTGCGTCGGCGGCGTCGCGTTTCGCTTGCGACTTCTTCCTGCCTTTCTTCTTGGCGCCGCGCAGAGTAGACGCCTCGGGAGCATCTTCCGACGGGTGGCCCTGGGGCTGCTTGTCCTTTCGGAAGATGGCCTCGACCGCCTCCTGGCCAGAGGCGAACTTGGTGGCGATGTCCATCAGCTCGCTCGCCCTGGTGGGGGTCTTGCGACCCAACTTGCTCACCAGGTCGCGGCAGGTGGTGCCGGCAAGGAACGCGCCGATGACATCGGAGTCGGTGATGTTGGGCAGCTCGGTGCGCTGCTTCGAGAATCGCCGGATGTAGTCCCGAAGAGACTCTCCCGGCTGTTGCCGGCAGCTTCGGAGGTCCCAGGAATTCCCGGGGCGCACGTACGTGCCCTGGAAGTTGCCGGCGAAAGCTTGGACCAAATCCTCCCAGTTGGAAATCTGCCCCGGAGGCAGGTGCTCCAACCAAGCGCGAGCAGTGTCGGAGAGGAACAGGGGGAGGTTGCGGATGATGAGGTTGTCGTCGTCCGTTCCACCCAGTTGACAGGCCAGGCGGTAGTCCGCGAGCCACAATTCCGGTCTTGTTTCCCCCGAGTACTTTGTGATAGTAGTCGGGGGTCGGAATCGGGCCGGAAACGGCGCCCGCCGAATGGCCCGGCTGAAGACCTGCGGACCGGGTGGTTCGGGCGAGGGACTCCGATCCTCCCCGCTGTCGTAGCGTCCCCCACGCCTGGGGTGATAGCCTCGGCGCACCCTTTCGTCGAGGCGGGCCCGACGGTCGCGATGAGGGTGCTCGTCGCCGAGGTGGCCCGAGGCCGCAGGCGCGGTGTTGCGCGTGCGCCCGGTGTAGACCGAGGCTTCCCGCATGAGTCGGGAAGTCGTGGCACGAGGTTCCGAGGGGTACCCCTGCCTTCGGGAGGCAGAGCTCTCGGCCCGCCGGGTCGCAGCGCCTTCCAGGAGATGCTTGAGCTCTCCCTGGATTCACCGACCCTCGGTGGTTGATGACTCCGGCATCGCGCGGAGGAGAATCGCTGCGGCTGCCAGGTCCTGACCGGTCCCGCTGGATGCGGGTGGCGGCCTGTCCCTGGCATCGTTGGCGATGCGGTGCTGGAGACCCTGGGGCAGGTGACGTATTTCTCCGGCCGGGGGCTGGCTCACCCATACCTGCCCGACGTCCCGGCGGATCGGCTCGAGCGCTCCTGCCCCCTCGTCGAGCCCGGCCTGCGCCCCGCGGACTCGCTCAAGCTGTGGGTCGTGACCCCCAGCCGGAACGGGGACCACAGCTAGCTCCCGCGGGATGTCGGCGCGAGGCACTGGCCTAGGGAGATCACCATCCTCCGGCATGCCGAGACGGTTGCCTCCGGAGGGATCCCCTAGCTCAACGTGGAAACATTCGCGGCTCGGGCCGCAGTCCTTGTCGCCAAGGCTGCGGCTGCCGTCAGAACAGTCGGAGAGGCGGTAGTTGCATGCGGTCATGAAGTCCCGCACGGCACTGGGGTTGCCAGATCCAGAGAAATCCTAGCAGATGCTGGGGTCATCATCTTCGTCGGACCCAGAGGGCCCGTAGGTCGAGACGCCCGTCAATCGGTCCCAAGGCGACCGCACACGAAACCCAAGAGAGGTTGCACTCGCCTCAACGTGAGCGCCCGCCAGAGCGAGGTCGCTAGGCGGGTTGAGGTCGAGTCGAAATGACGAAGGATGGAAATCAGTCGGTACCTTTTGGTCGACGAGGAGCGACGAAGTCACATCGGGGACTGATCGCGCCGTCGTCTTGGGTGCGAGGGCGACGTCCTGCAGGCCCTCCGTGAGCGTGCTGGCGTCGTCCACTTGCTCAGGGTTGGCGTGTTGCGGGGGGACGGCGCTCGCCTTCGCCTCAGACGCGAGGGTGACGCCCGACGCGTCCTCCGTTGGGGCGCTGGGGATGTCGATTCGCTCGACAGCCGACGGAGCGCAGCCTCCCGCTCGGCCCTGGTTGCCCCGCCTCCTCCTCCGATGGCGAGGGAGAGGATGGGGTGAGCTCGAATGTTGTTCTTCCCCCACGCGGGGAAGACGTCGTCGATTCCGCCGTCGGCGGGCGGGCTGTCGGCCACCATTGTCGCCGTCGCGCGGCGGTGGAAGGAGTATCATGTCGTAGCTGCCGTCGAAAGACATGAACTCGAGGCTCCCGAAACGGAGCACCGTCCCGGGTTGGAGAGGTCGCTGGAGACTGCCCATCTGGAGCTTGACGGGAAGCTGCTCGTCAACACGCAGCAGGCCCCTACCTGGCGCGCCAACTGTCGGCGTTTCGAGACCGGGGGGTCCCTGAGCCGACGAGTGAGTGTGTCGCGTGCCCCAGCCCAGATGGGTCGAGCACGTGGGCGAGCGCGAAGGGGGGAAAGCGAGGTGGCCGGAGCCGGGTCGTGAGGGAGGTGGAGATCCCGCGGCCTTCGTGTTCGTCCCGCGCCCAGGTCGGGTGCGCTTGCAGTAGGGGGTTACAAGCGTCCACGCGGGTGAGGGAAGCGAGCGGCCCCAAGAGAGCGCCTGCCCCTGCCCTCGTTCCCGCGGGGCCAACCTTCTCTAAGAAGGCCCTGGTCCTTCCTTTTATAGTCGTAAGGAGAGGATCCAGGTGTACAATGGGGGTGCAGCAGAGTGCTACGTGTCTAGCGGGGGAGAGCTAGCGCCCTAGGTACATGCCAATGTGGCAGCCGGAGAGAACTTGGCACCCAGCTGGTGTGGTGTCATGGCTGTCGGAGGAGTAACGGAGCCTGGTGGAGGGACAGCTGTCGGAACAGTTGGGCTCTTGCTGACGTCCCCCTGCTTCCGTAAGGGAGCTGAGAGCCGCCGTCGTCATGGGTCTAGCGGGGCGCCATCATTGCCTATCTGGCGGAGCTAGCCAGATGGGACGTCGGTCTTGTTTTCTGCGGCCCGAGTCGGCTCGGGGTAGGGTGATGATGGCGCTTCCTGTTGATGTGGCGGACTTGTGCCCTAGGTCGGGCGACGTGGAGGCTCCTCCGAGGCCGAGGTCGAGTCTGTCTTCCATGGCCGAGGCCGAGCCCGAGCTCCTGGGTCGGGCGAGGCGGAGGTCGTTCGGCAGAGGCCAGGGCGGAGTCCGACCCCTGGGGTCGGGCGAAGCGGAGTTCGTTGTCTTCCGGGGCCTTAGCCCGAGTCCGAGCCCTGGGTCGGGCGGAGCGGAGTTCGCCGTCTTCCGGGGCCTTAGCCCGAGTCCGAGCCCTGGGTCGGGCGGAGCGGAGTTCGCCGTCTTCCGGGGCCTTAGCCCGAGTCCGAGCCCTGGGTCGGGCGGAGCGGAGTTCGCCGTCTTCCGGGGCCTTAGCCCGAGTCCGAGCCCTGGGTCGGGCGGAGCGGAGTTCGCCGTCTTCCGGGGCCTTAGCCTGAGTCCGAGCCCTGGGTCGGGCGGAGCTTCCTATGGCGCCTTTGGCAAGGCCTGGCTGCCTGTCAGTCTCACTCTGTCAAGTGGCACTGCAGTCGGGATGGCGCAGGCGGCGCTGTCCTTTTGTCAGACCGGTCAGTGGAGCGGCGAAGTGACGACGGTCACTTCGGCTCTGCCAGGGGGCGCGCGTCAGGATAAAGGTGCCAGGCTACCTTTGCGTTAAATGCCCCTGTGACTTGGTCGGTCGGCGCGGCGATTTAGTCAGGGTTGCTTCTTAACGAAGGCAAGGCCTCGGGCGAGCCGGAGATGCGTCTGCCGTAAAAAAGGGGGCCTCGGGCGAGACGGAAACACCTCAGGGTCGGCTGCCCTTGCCCGAGGCTAGGCTCGGGCGAGGCGTGATCGAGTCGCTCGTATGGACTGATCCCTGACTTAATCGCACCCATCAGGCCTCTGCAGCTTTATGCTGATGGGGGTTACCAGCTGAGAATTAGGCGTCTTGAGGGTACCCCTAATTATGGTCCCCGACACTATCGCTTGAGTTGTTCCACATGTACCACACCTAGTTTAATGGGTCGCGTGCCTTGTCGCGTGGCAATAAGATGTTTCGCCTAGAATCGCTCACGTTAATTAATTTACGTAATTTAAACGACGGGTAACCGAGTAGCAGACCCATCAAAGCTAAGAGTCAATGGTATCCATGTGATAATTATCTGTTAGTATGACTAAGTCGTGTTAAAATATTGTAATTAATATCGGCTTAGCATGCACGCGATATCTCTCGACCGATGCGTCGATCGCCTCGGTTCCTCTCCTACGCGTATCTCACGTGTGTCGCGCGACGTCTGCGGGTTATAATAAATTGTTTTCGCCTATAATCACTCATGTTAATAAGATTAATTCGTCAAGTCATATGTTTTAGATAATTAACTTAGGGGTCGCTCGACTAATATTTATTAGATCAATACTCTAACTAGATTAAATGTGTAGCGTTCCACTTAGGCTTATATAATAAATATCGGATTAATATAATCAGGTCGAATCAAATGTTTTAACTAGTATTTGGTTAGCGTAAACCCGTTATCTTCTCGACCGTAGCTTCGAGTTTGACGTTTCTTTTCCTCGCGTGACCGTAGTAACGCGCTCTATTTCATTTTGCATGTTTTATCATGTTTTTCTTTGAATGGTGTAATGTTCTTATGCATATATATATGTTTGGTTGCTTGTGCCTGTTCGTCTTCGCTTTGCGTTGCGATTAGACCGCGACTCGTTTCTGGGCTTCGAGGAATCGACGGTCAAGCTTCGGTGACCAAATGACCCAGTTCTTCGAGTTCTACGAGGCTGAAGATCCTGAGTATCTGTTTGGTGAAGGCAAGTGTCCTCTAACCCATTATGTCCCATTTACTTTATAATTCACTGTCCCGCATACTATGAACAACATAAGGATTGACTAGCTTTCTATTTACCTTGTCTTTGATTACCTTTTAGGTTACTATGGTTAGCTTCATGCTAGCGCTTTACTTTAATCAATGAACATGATGAGATACAATGATGATACTATGGTATTATTCTGGATATGATGATATACTTGTGGCATTTAAGGGGACTCGAGCTGTTTCTCGAGTGCCTCTCCGTAAGGACTGGTTCGTTGGATGACCACCCGGGAAAACAGTGCAACCATGAGGGTGGAATGTGATGCCCTTAGCTGAATAATTAGAGGAACTGGGGTGTAGTTCGCTTCACCATCGTGCCGTTGATGGGGCTCGGTGTATGCGGCTCGCTCTGCCAAGGATGGTTCGCCCCTTGGGGAGGAGTGCAGTGCATTTAGGAAACCTAACGGGTGGCTATAGCCTCAGGGAATCTTTGTAAAGGCTTCGTAGTGAATCCCTGGCCATTCACCTTGGGAGTGAATAAGGGTCTTGCAAGCCCGGGCTAGAGAGGGAATCACGACTTGTGGGTAAAGTGCGCAACCTGTGCAGAGTGTTTGAAAACTGATATATCAGCCGTGCTCGCGGTTATGAGCAGCCAAGGGAGCTCCATTGATTAGTGATACTTGATCAGAGATGTTTGGATTACAGGTGGTGATGAGAATGATGGTTTTTTATTATGATTATGGTAATGGTAAGTGGTATTCTTTCCGTTTGGAAAGGTTACTTTGGGTTAAGAACTTGGGTTAATGCTAAAACCTGGCTTTCTACTAGTAATAATAACCTGACCAACTAAAAGCAACTGCTTAACTTAACCCCACATAAAGCTAGTCCACTACAGCCAAACGGGACATTTGCTGAGTACGTTGATGTGTACTCACCCTTGCTTTCACAAAACACCAGGTTGCCTTAGGTGCAACCTATGCTCAGGTGAAGAAGAAGAATGTGTCAAGGCGGATCTCCAGGAGTTCCAAGACTTCGACGAGTTCGAGGATTAGGCTAGCGACCTCCCCCAGTCAGCTGCCTGTGGTGGGTTGTTTACGTTGGCTACGTTTCGATTCTGTGTACTTTGATTTATATATGTAAATGGCTCTAGTCTGTAATATTATTACTTACTCTTTATTGTAATTCGAAGCATTGTGCTATGATGAGTCATTTATGTAATCGTTGTGTACATGAATTACTGATCCTGGCACGTACATGGTTCGCATTCGGTTTACCTTCAAAACCGGGTGTGACAACTATGTTCCGAACATCATGAAATTTAGGAAGAGCCCGGATAAATAAAAATAAGGTCGAACTCATGACAGACGAAACAGATTAAGACATAGAGACTATTATTCACCGCTATCACGTGTTAAAGTCCACACACGTGATCGAGCCGACGATAAACACTTGGGGTGTTACAATATGCCTAAGTCCCTATGGCCTCTCGTGTCCTAGGATAACGAGGTAATAGATGCTTAGAGCAGTCCATTTCCCAGGCACTAATGACACTAAGGACCGTAATGATTCATCGACCTTGTTTACTTGGCCTAGGCCTCCGAAGAATCTAAGGACTTGACAGTTAAGTATAATCCTGTCACATGATAGAAGCATGTGTTGCCTAATGATACGTCTATATTGATAGCTTAATGGATAAGTCTCAAGTATAATACATTAAATATACGAGGTCGTAGAACACTCGATACCTCTATGATGTATGTGCATCAATCATGTAGCCACACATGCACACATGAAGTACAAAAGGCTCCGCTGACTACCAACTATATCATACCAAACAGCACGAGGTTGGATGTTTGTAGACACGACATATCATACCTACTTCTACGTTAGGTATGGAAACTGCATTGGGAAGTATATCTCTGACACTACGCCACAAACAAGGGATGGGCATAGTACAACTAAGAACAAAATAAGAGTGGGATAGGTGTGTCTTAGTTGACATATCCAAGGTTTGTGTAACCTCTCTATTTCCTTGGACTGTAAAACATAGGGGATGAGCAACACTTAAGGGGCCCGACATCCTAATATAAAGGGAAACTAAGGACATTCAATTTGATCCGATCCAGGTAGTTTGGGTAAGAGGTAACCGAGCTTACTATAGTCATTCTTCACCTAGAAGGAAATTAGGCTAAAACTCCCACCACAACTATGAGGTGAGAGGGAGCTAGAAAGTCTTGATGTCATGAGTGTGTGTCTTTTCTATTTTGTATTTATCAATCGATGATTAGCTAGAGGAGGTATGATACTACAGATAGCTCTAATGCTCTGCGTCTAGTCTGTCAGTTGTGTCTAGATTTAACACAACCAATAATTTGTACCGTGTTTACTCTAATCTCTCCCTTTTTGATACTTTTAGTATGTTGATGTTGTTACATAACATCAAGCTTTAACGACAATGTGTACAACTTTATGAGTTACTAGAATTTGTTTTTTAAAACATTCTTTTTAAATTGTTTTAATAAACATTTTTTTTCTAAAAAACTCACTGTTGCTCGTGAATCCAAGCGTTTAGTTCTAAATGTTATGTTATATCCGGGTATGAGAACCAAAGAGAGTAGAAAAATAGGAATGTACAAGAAAATAATATGAATGTGTATTAGAAGATGAAAAGATAACATCCCAATGAGCCTGCAGTCCAGAGTCCTAAGACTGGCTCCAGCAAGGGTCGTTATAAGGTCCAGAACGCTAAATGTAGCATCTCCCGCCCACCCCTACGCATCCAGCAGCAACATGTAAAGGACCCTGTAAAATATAGCGCTCGACCGAGGGACACAAATGTGGCGGCTCCCGAGCCTCCGCTATCAGGGCAACGGATCGTCCTCCCGCCATGGTGAAGTCTCCACTTCCATCGTTCCCCATGTCCTGTCACACCTGGATTTAAGGGATAAAGTCGGGTGCGTCTCATATGTGCGCCAAAGAAAAACATCACATATAATGACAAAGTATATAGAGATAAATGTCACAATCATTATTACATAACAGAAGTGTCTTAAAAAATAAATGATAACAATAAAGCAAACTAAATATTATTCCTTGGCGCCATGAAGCTGACTGGGAGACGCCACCTAGATAAGTCCATACTCCTCATTGTAGACCTCCTCCTGGACTACCTGCTCTTCACATGTGGGGAGGGTTTATATATCACAAGGGTGAGCTCACAAAATATCATAGCTCCACAAGTTGTGGGGAATAATGTGCATGAACTCACCAAAGGTGGGAGCTCATGTGAAGTGTAAGGCTGATCAACAAATAAGGGTTAAAGCTGAGCATTGCTTTTAATAAGTTGGTCAAATTTTATATGCAGTTACTAAATGTAAGTAGTACCAAATCAGAGTAATAATAGATCAAAATTAATAATAAACCACAATGCGATGCAAATGACAAATTGGGTTTAATTCCATAAATTAATCATGCGAGAGTCCTGAGCTGCTCATGACCGTGAGCACGGCTAGTATACCAGTTTTACACTCTGTAGAGGTTGTGCCCTTTACCCACAAATCATGTTACCCATCTACCAAGGGGTCATGAATCCCATACACCTCTACCAAGGAAGCGAGGCAGGGTAACACTACGAGGCCTTTACAAAGTTCCACTAGCTTCAGAAAACCCGCTACAGTTTCTAGGGAGCGCAATGCAGGAATCCCCCATCTGAAAAGCCATCACAGCAAAATCAACCCGAGAACCTCCCTAAACCGAAAACTCCCCTACTACCTTGCCCCTTTCGGGTAAGGTAGACATCCACTAGCTTTCCTAATTATTCAGCTAAGGGCGTCCCATTCCACTCTTGTGGTGGCACGTGTTTCTCAAGTTAAGCTTCATGTTCCAATTAACATAATAGTCTTATCATGAACAGAATAGAATAACAATAATAAAGCATGACCATGTGTAATAATTATCTTAACACCCAAAACCACATATAGCAGTAGCAAAGACTATCCAAAAGTTCAGGGGTAAACAAGGTGTAAAGATGACCAAACTAGGATGACCTATTGGGTCCCATCAAAATTAAGCCTAAGCATGCCAAAATGATTATAGAGAACATTATTGCGTAAATAAAAGTGGTCAAGGGCACAATTTGCCTTCAATGAGCTCCTGCTCAGCAGTTTCCACCTGCTAAACACCTGGGTCCTCCGTCACTTGTTCGTCTACTCAAAGTAATACAAACAAACATGGTATAGGAGAAATTAACATCATACCAAACATGAGAACAGAATTCATAAATCATAATAATAATCTATGCATCATAACGAGATCATAGGTTCGAGAATCACTAAATTCGGAGTTACGGATAACAAGTTATGATTTTCCGAAGTCTTTATGTGTTTGGTACAGAAATAACTAAGTGATCAATTTTAATCTAGGTTTCATGCTAAGACAGAGTTACCAAGTGATAAACAATATTAAGACCAAATTAATGCAACTGGAATGGGTCAAAAAGGAGTTAAAATGAATTTTCTATAAATTAAACAAGTTCCTGGAATTATTTTAATACTAAAATCATTTTCTATTCCATTTACTAGTTTTCTAGACTGCACGCACAATTCAGAACTTCTACAGGGACTACGCCGCTAAAATTTAGGGCACCGATGTAATTATTCTAGAACTGTCTGTGACCGCGGGTTTTTTTCTCAAAAGGGTAGGGGCTCTTATGTAAAATCGTCTGGGCGAAAGGGTATGGGACGAGATTAGCCGTTTGATTAGAAACCGAGCACCAGGATTCGATCCCACATATACTAAACCGGTATGCAATACCAAACATCAGACCCGAGATCAACGGACCGGATTTTAGTATGGCTCAACCTATCCTAACCGCCCTTTTTTCGTTCCACAGTCGTGATCAATCCTGCGAAGGGGTATCGCGGCGTCTAATCTCCACCATCCAAAACTGGATGGACGGCCAAGGAGTCTCCTTCTCCCTCCCGGCCAACCGTGGCGGTGCCGCCCGAAGTCGCGGTGGCCCATGGCCGGAGCTCCACCAAATCCAGAGCTAGGACCCCTAATTCCCCAATCCTGACAACCTACGCAATGCTACAGGTATGACCAAGAGGATGGACGGCTCACCAAGGCTAGAGACGGTCGCAAAGGAGCTACCCACGGTGAGGGGCGGTATCCCGGCGCCTACGAAGAACGACGAGGAATTGCTCCGCGCGCAGAGGCTTTCTCCACTCGCGGACGACGCGACACTTTTCTAGAAAATTTGGAGAAGCACGCCGACCAACTCTCGGGGGCCCAACGACAGTGATCACCCACTTCGGTCACGGCGGCGCTCTCTCCTCTCCTCCTGTCGGCGAGGTGTACTCGGCGTGGGGTTTCTCCTATGGTGGATCGGTGGAGTAGGTGCACTCGAACGTGGTCAAAGCCCCATCTATTTGTATGTGTGGTGAGGCGGTCGCAGAGCTAACGGCGCTCGTGGAGCTCGCGGCGATCTCTTGACCGGGCGAAGCATGCGACCGGGAAGATCTACAACACATCGGGTCCACATGTTAGTGACCAAGTCAAGGCTTACGGCGCGCATACGCGAGCGGCCCGCGGGTGGGTCGACACGCCAGTGCCACCGTCATGTGATTTACGTGCACGAGAGGACGACGGCCTGGGCCCAAATGGCAGCAGCAGAGTGGTCAATGCGTGGGCACGTTGGTGCGGCTGACCGGTGGGGTCATGTTGTCAGCGCGCGCAGGGGCGAGGAGTGTTTTGGGCCGGCTGAGTGGATTTGGCCCAAGACGTTGTTTCTCTTTTTCTCTTCTTTTTCTTTTTCTTTTCTGTTTTCTTTTCTTTTTATTTTTGAATCTTAATTTGAATTCAAATATTGTTGTGAATTTTGTACTCAAGTTAAAGGTATAAATTAAGGGTACCAGTTTGAAAAAGCTATATTTATTTTTATATAGTTTTTCTTTATAAGGTATTCTCTTTTCCTTTTTCCTTTCTTTGTTATTTTCAATTTCTAAATTTTCAAATTAGGTCTTAAGTCCCAATTTGTACACTAATATATTTTTATTAATATTACTATTATTAAATGCATAAACAAATAAACTCCAACATGATGCATAGATTATTTATGTGTTATTAGTTAATTATTCACTTTAAATATGGTTATTCACATGTTCCAATAAGTGGAAGACAATACAAGTAAGAAGACCAACCTTCTCTTATTATTTACAAATGACTTCGATGTCCACCGTCGTCGTTCAAGGTAGGTGTGGAGAGAAGGAAGTGCAGCTTGTTGCCCCCGTCTTCATCATCGCCGATTAGGTCGTTCGCTCCAAATCCGACCAGAGCAAGGTACAAACTTTATTTTCCTATGCGGAGTTGTAGGTTAGGCGTCATTTCCACTCCATATTTTGTGTTTTGTCTAGATCGAGGGCATGTGTCGGAGACAAAGCTTCAGCCGGGTGGTGGAGTGCACTCGCCTAATCCTGTTAACTAGGGGGAGCCTAGGGATTTGCCTGATTAGCTGGAAGAACATGAGAACACAAGGGTTAGAGTGCTTCAGTCCCTAAAACCCTACATCCACTGAGTTGTATTGTCTAGGAGTCTCTATGTCCGAGGGTCTCTGAGGGAGTCTCAGTTAGTCTCCTTCTGTCCCCTTTATACTGTGTGTGTGCCCTCCCTTTTATAGCCTAAGGGAGGCACGTACATGGTGACTGAGCCCCGACAAGTGGGCCCAGTAATATATTGCTAGATATGGAGTAAGTGGAGCATCAATTTATGGTGAATGGATATCTTTTCTTGGTCTTCGTGTAGATCTCCTGGCTTGTCGTGCCCTTGTCCCGTTTAATCAGAGCAAGGCACAGGTGTAGGTTGCGACGTAGGCCGATGCACTACCGCATGTAGGGGTGCTCAGGCGGCAGCGTCCTGTCTTCTCCGCTTGTTTCCGTTTGCCTTGTTAACACGTAGGGTATAGTGGGAGTCATAGTGATAGCAGCCCAAGTGATGCAGGGAGTCAATGGTCTTGCCTTGGTAACGCGCGAGTTCCTGTTCGACCCGTGCACTGCGGACGTGCTGTCTGCCATTGGGGCGAACATGTATACGTCTCGTTCGCAGTTAATGTAGAGGCGCTTCACACTTAGAGGCTAATGTCAGGCTTTCATCGATGGCTTACGTCACACGCCGTAGAACACGTGGCAGCACTAGGCTCGCCTTGTGTGGGGAGTAGCAACTAGGACTGCCCTTCCTCGTGACAGCTCTGGACCACCCTGGGCTAGGAGTTCGGATGGTGTTCGGGGGAGGTCCCATCTCCTCTGGTGTTTTTTAGCACGTGGCAGCATCGGGCCCCCTTAGGCCAGAGGTTCGGGTGGCCCGCCATGAGGGTCAAGGCCGTTCGCGGGGGTTCGGCCTCGGGCGCAGGTGCCGAGAGCCCTTATGTTCAAGACATGTGGCAAACCCAGACCCCCTCCATTGGGGTTCCAGAGCGCTGATTATAGGTCCTGGCCTTCACCTGAGGCTAGTGGCCTTACTTGGCAGACCTAGCCGCTGGGCTACGACGGACCACCATTAGCATGGTGAGTAAGGGCAGTCCTGTAGGGTTTGTCTTGATCCAGCAGTAGTGGGTACCCCAATCTTGAGGTACTGACAATATGTTTGCTAATTTTTATTTGGATCTACCCATTACTTTAGGTTTAACCTTTGAACAAGTATAAACATCTTTATCAAGTATACAAGAAATGAACTGTTTTTTATCATTTACATGGATATTGTTTGCCATGGTTCATGTTTTGCGGTGGTTTGATGAATTATGTGTCCATGAATGATTTTGTTTGAGTAGTGACTGCAAATGTGTGATTCTATGATATGTTGTACTAGTTAGATAAAAAATAGTGTGTGCTTCTCTGATTGCACATGAAATTCTAGTGTGTGCTTCTCTGATCTAGTTGGAGTTTTTGTAGTGCCTCTGTTAACTGGCTCACTAAGATATGGTGACAACTAATAAGTAGGTAGTTCAAACCATGTTCGGTGTTGAACATTTAAGGTATTATGACTTTGTAACTAACTACACAACTGTTTCATGTAAACCATGGTTTCGAAGAACAAAAAGCTCCAAAAGGCAATGGTTACTTTGTTGAGAGTTATTGATCAGCGTTGTGCCGACATCATAGACGTCGTCCACGGTGCCTTCCAACCATTCAACTCACCGGCCTTCAATGAATCTAAGTGGGCCTTAGTTGAGATCGACGACCTCGCCAAGGACCTTGTTCAGCTAGCACTGGAAACCAAGTTGGAGCTGGATCACATGGACCCTTCTGATGATGCAGACCACACAGTTCCAGATGATGTGCTTTTGCTTGACTATGATTCACCAATCAACTATGACAACATAGACAGTTACGACGATGGACGTGATTACTCTACCGATGACACCTAAAACTACTAGATTAGCTTATAGTCAAATAAATGTAGTAGTATGGAAACATGGATGGTCTATGTTGGTTGAATGTTGAACAATTAGAACTATGTGCCATGTCAACTTCCAAATATTAGTAGCTAGCAGGTAAATGAACTAGATGGTCCTGTCTTGCTTTTGTTGGTACTATCTTCAACAATTCGAACTATGTGGCTAGTGAAAACAACCACATACTGATGTGTGCGTTTTGTTGGTTGTATGGTTAAGAATTTGAAGTATTGCAAGTATTATGTACTTGTAACTTGTTGTGTATGTGTTCTTTCATTGCTTATTGTACATTGTGTGAACCAAATTCTGCATTATTCTTTTTCATTCAAAATGTTGATCAGACTAGAGCATTGTGCATTGTCTTGACTGTTTGTTGTGCCTTACTTGTTTGTATAGAATGTCAATAGACTGGAACCAAGTGACGACACAATATGGCAACTTGCTCAGCTAGGCAGATGTTCATAATTTGGACACCGAGCACTTTGGTTCGCAGATGGATGCAAACGTAGAGGGATCTACCCCTGCACCTACAGGGAAAAGGCTACTCAACGTACTAAGCTAGAAAATTTCTCGTCTGAAGAGATATGAGGCTGAAAGTCGCCTAGAGGTGGGTGAATAGGTGAAACCTGATATTTATGAACCTTAAACACGCACTAAGGTCGGGGTTAGCATTAGAATCAAATCGGAGTGCGAAAGATTGTTTCTCTTGCTATGAGTTGCTTAAATTGATGTGTATAACTTTGGGAGCAAACTCAAATCAATATTAGCAAGGAAACTTTAGAGAGAGGAATGAGGGAAAACAAATCAAGTGAGGATCAATGCAAGTGAACACGTTGATTTGTTTTACCGAGGTTCGGTTCCAAAGAACCTAGTCCCCGTTGAGGAGGCCACAAAGGCCGGGTCTATTCCAATCCTTTCCCTCTCTCAATCGGTCACACAGACCGGTCAAAGCTTCTCCTTAATCACTTGGGTCACTAAGACCCCGCAAGGATCACCACACACTTAGGTGTCTCTTGCAAGCTTTACAAAGCACTTATAAGAATAAGAATAGAGAAGGAGAAAGCAATCCAAGCAACAAGAGCAACAAAAGAACACAAAACACTCTCTCTCATGTCACTAAGCGATTGAGTTGGTTTTGAGACTTGGAGAGATTTGATCTTTCGAATGTGTCTTGGAGTGAAGTCTTTTGCTCTTGCAATGAATGTGGAGTTCAGAAAACTTGGATGCCATTGAATGGAGGTGGTTGGGGGTAATTATAGCCTCCAACCACTTCCTAGCCATTGGCTGAGTTTGCTGTCGATGGGCACACTGGACAGTACGGTGGTGCACCGGACAGGGCACTATTCACTATCCGGTGCGTGCCACGTCAGCACGCTATTGGGGTTTGGAGCGGTTGACCGTTGGAGTCCTTTGTCCTGTAGTTGCGCTGGACAGTCCGGTGGCACACCCGACATGTCCGGTGCGTTCTGACTTCTGACCGTGTACTGTACACCTTTTGCAGTCGACCGTTAGCGCAGGTTACCGTTGCTCCGTTGACTCACCGGACATGTCCGGTGCACACCGTACAGTCCGATGAATTATAGCGGAGCGCGCCCTGGGAAAACCCGAGAGTGGCCCGTTCTAGTGGAGCTCGGCCTAGGGCACCGGACACTGTCCGGTGCGCCACTGGCAGCACACTCTCAAGTCATTGCTCCAAATATTGTTGAGTCCTCAACTTAATTTCTTTCTTGGTTTATGTTGAACCTTATGCTCCTGAGATAAAAGACGTCTTGGTAAACTAATTAGTCCACGTGGTTTGTGATGGACGTCAACCACCAAAATCGATTATAGGAAATGATTAAGCCCATTTCCCTTTCAATCTCCCCCTTTTTGGTGATTGATGCCAACACAAACCAAAGCAAATATGAAGTGTAAAAATGTAACTAGTTTGCAATTTTGATAGATGTACATAGGTTACTTAGATTTAAACTGAAAGTCGCCTAGAGGGGGTGAATAGGCGTAATCTGAAATTTACAACTTTAAACACACAATACAAGTCAGGGTTAGCGTTAGAACTAAAATCAAGTCCGGGAGAGAGGGAGAAAACAAATCAAATGAGAATCAAGCAGATGAACATGGTGATTTGTTTTACCGAGGTTCGATTCCAAAGAACCTAGTCCCCATTAAGGAGGTCACAAAGACCGGGTCTATTTCAACCCTTTCCCTCTCTCAAATGGTCACTTAGACTGAGTGAGCCTTCTTCCTTAATCTCACAGGTCACTAAGACCCCGCAAGAATCACCACACACTTGGTGTCTCTTGCTTCGCTTACAAAGCACTTGAGAATAAGAATGGGAAAAAAAGAAAGGCAATCCAAGCAACAAGAACTCAAATGAACACAAAAATCTCTCTCTCATAAGCCACTAAGTGTTTGGAGTGAATTTGGGACTCGGAGAGGATTTGATCTTTTGTATTGTGTCTTAGAGTGAATGCTAGAGCTCTTGTATTGAATGTGATCTTCAAAAAACTTGGATGCTTGAAGTTGTGGTGGTTGGGGGGTATTTATAGCCCCCAACCACCAAGGTAGCCGTTGGGGAGGCTGCTGGCGATGGGCGCACCGGACAGTCCAGTGCGCCACCGGACACTCACTGTTTAGTGTCCGGTGCGCCGCCACATCACACAACCGTTAGGGTTCTGGAGTAGTTGACCGTTGGCGCCATTGTCTTCTTGTGGCACCGGACAGTCTGGTGGTGCACCGGACAGTCTGGTGCCCCTCTGACTCGCTGCTCTGACTTCTGCCACGATACTGTGATGCACTGTTCATCCGTCAGAGTCGACCGTTGGCGCGAGTTAGCCGTTGCTCCGCTGTCACACCGAACAGTCCAGTGGCACACCGGACAGTCCGGTGAATTATAGCGGAGCGCGCCTGTGTTTTCCTGAGAGTGGCTGCTTCGGATTTGTACGGGCATGGTGTGCACCGGACACTGTCCGGTTGCACACCGGACAGTCCGATGCGCCAGACCACAGCACACTCAGTTCTTTGCTCTGGTTCAATTTAGTCCTTAACTTGAATCTTTTATTGGTTTGTGTTGAACCTTATGCACCTGTAATACATGAGTTCTAGAGCAAACTAGTTAGTCCATATGTTTGTGTTGGACATTCAACCTCCAAAATTAATTGTGGAAAAAGGTTAACCTTATTTCCCTTTCATAAACCAATTGGAAGACTTTCTACATAAGTCTAAGAATAAACGTGATTTCTTTTCTTCTATTTAACATTTTAGACCACATTTGCACCACTTGCTTGTTTTTGCAAATCTTTTGGAAAAGTCTTTTCAAAATCTTTTGAAAATAGCCGAAGGTATAGGAATATGATTTCAAGAAGCACTTTTAAGATTTGAAATTCCTCACCCTGTTTCAAATGCTTTTCCTTTGACTAAACAAGAGTTCCCCGTGAAGAAATTCTCCACTTAGCTTTCAAGAGGGTTTTTTGAAATGATTTTCACTTTTTGAAACAGATACCAAGTGAAAATTTTGAGACTAACTGAAATACCAATTGAAATAATTTCTTCCTTTAGTTTTTGAAAATGGTCTGCAATTGTGCACAACAATGGCCTGCAACAATATACTCGGCTTCAGCAGTGGATAGAGCTACTGAGTTTTGTTTCTTTGAAGCCCAAGACACCAGAGATCTTCCTAAAAATTGATAAGTCCCTGATGTGCTCTTCCTGTCTATTTTACATCTAGCATAATCGGCATCGGAATACCCAATTAAATCAAAGGTAGATCCCTTGGGGTATCAAAGCCCAAACTTAGGAGTGTAAACTAAATATCTCATGATTCCTTTTACGGCTCTAAGGTGAACTTCCTTAGGATTTGCTTGGAACCTTGCACACATGCATGCAGAAAGCATAATATCCGGTCGTGAAGCATATAAATAGAGTAAAGATCCTAGCATCGACCGGTATACCTTTTGATCTATGGATTTACCTCCCGTGTCGAGGTCGAGATGTCCATTTGTTCCCATGGGTGTTGTTAGGGGTCTGCTTCGTTGCCGAAGGTCCTTTGAGAAGAAACACCTTCGAAAGATCAACACAGAAGCAAGCATAGCGCGAAGGTACATGCCGAAGCTACCTTCTAGGGAGCTTCGGCATAGCGACATGCCTTGATACGAAGGGTTGCACCGACTTAAAGATGAAATGACCAATCGGCCCATGGTAATTTGTGTCATGATTGTAACTAGTTGTAGAGGACATAAATGTAATTTTAACCGGGCTGCGTCCCGTGCCTATAAATAGGTGAACAGTACCCCTGTACTGTTCACGCTGACTTGTATTCGCTCGTGCGTCACACTCGTATCTTTGCCTTCTATCAAGCTGAAGGTACAAATGTAATTCAATATTGTTTTTATTCATTCATGGCTATATAAAAAGGATATATAAATGATGTTATATGATTATTCATGTTATTTCTCATGTTTCATATACTTCTTCTTTCATCAACGTAAACTGTGATGATGAAGGTATGTCCTTCGTGACCTTCGTCCGAAGATCATTATATCCTAAGGGAAATAATGCTTCAAAGGACGAAGGCCATTAACCATTAACTTCTTTTTGTGTTGCCTTGTTCTTAATTCATAGCATTTGAGAACAAGTCCCCAACATTGGCACCCACCATGGGTGAACTCACTTCCACTTTTGCGATGATGGCTTCGTTCAGCAACCAAGTTGTAGCAACTTCGGCTACAAAGCTGGTGCTCCCGATGACTGGTGGTTCAGCTTAGAGCTAGCCAACAAGAAGCAGAAGAAAGAAACACAAAGAAGGGTGCAGCATGTTGGGGTGCAGGGACCCTTCATCAAGTCCAAATGGTCCCATATCCCAATCACCTTCTCCCAGGAGGATCTTCAGCTCAAGGATTACCCCCCCCACACACACACACACAATGATGCTATGGTTATATCTTGTGTCATCAAGGGGTTTCTGGTCCATAATGTTCTGGTTGACACAGGCAGTGCAGCGGATATCATATTTGCTAAGGCATTCAGACAGATGCAAGAGCCAGAAGACAAGATTCATGATGCTACACACCCTCTTTGTGGCTTCGGAGGAAGGCAGATTGTGGCACTTGACAAAATCACAATGCCAGTTACCTTCGGCTATGTCCACAATACAAGAACTGAACAGTTGTTTTTGACATTGTTGACATGGAGTACCCATACAATGAAGATACCTTCATTGTATGAAGATACCTTCATTGGCCAAGGGACACTCAATACTTTCGAAGCTATACTCCATCCAGCATACTTATGTATGAAGATACCTTCGGAACAAGGGCCCATTACTATCCATGGAAGTCAAGAGGCAGCCAGAAAGGCTAAAGAAAATTGGACAGATTCAAAAGCAATCCATAACATAGACGAAGCCGAAGCTTGTCAATAGTTTAAGCACAAAAGAGAGAAGGCTACTTCGGCAGATCAGCCGAAGCCTATGCTCCTATGTGAAGACATAGTAGAACAAAGGGTACTGCTAGGGTCTCAGTTATCTGAGGAGCAAGAGAAGACTTCGCTAAGATTTTTATTCAATAACAAAGATGTCTTTGCTTGGTCAGCTAATGATCTCTGTGGTGTCAACAGAGATGTCATTGAACATTCACTCAATGTGGATCCATCCTTCAGGCCAAGAAAGCAAAGGCTTCGAAAAATGTCTGAAGATAAAGCTAAAGGTGCTTGGAACGAAGTGAAGAGACTTCTTAGTGCTGGTGTTATCAGAGAGGTCAAATACCCAGAATGGCTAGCCAACAATATGATGGTGAAAAAGGCCAATGGTAAATAGAGAATGTGCATTGATTTTACAGATCTCAACAAGGCTTGTCCAAAGGACGAGTTCTCATTGCCAAGAATAGACTCTCTAGTAGATCCAACAGCTTCTTCAGAGCTCATGAGTCTGCTGGACTATTACTCAGGCTACCACCAAATTTGGATGAAGAAGGAAGATGAGCCGAAGACTAGCTTTATAACCCCCAGCGGCACATATTGTTATCTTCGGATGCCTGAGGGGCTTAAAAATGTTGGATGAAGCTTCAGCAGAATGACAGCCAAGGTCCTTCATTCTCAAATAGGCAGGAATGTGCTGACCTATGTTGATGATATCATAGTCAAAAGCATGAAGCAAGAAAATTACATTGCTGATTTGCAAGAAACATTTGCCAATTTCAGGCAAGCTGGCCTGAAGTTGAATCCAGAAAAGTGTGTTTTTGGGGTGAAAAAGGGCAAGTTCCTTGGCTGTCTAGTATCAACGAAGGGAATTGAAGCCAACCCAAGCAAGATTGAAGCTATCCTTCGGATGGAGCCGCCAAACACAAAGAAAGAAGCTCAACGACTGGCAAGTAGATTAGCATCATTAAACAGATTCATATCCAGATCAGCAGAAAGAAATCTACCATTCTTTGAAATACTAAAGTCAGCCGAAGTTTTTCAATGGGGCCTGGCTCAGCAAAAAGCCTTCGAAGAGTTGAAGCAATACTTGATTGATTTAACAGCATTAACTCCACCTTCGCCAGGGGCTCCATTGCTCTTATATGTGGCAGCTACGCACTCTGCAGTTAGTGCAGCACTTGTGTAGCAGAAGTTATATGGTCAAGTCAAAAAGCAGTCTCCAGTATACTTCGTCTCTGAAGATTTAAGTTCATCAAAGAAAAATTACACAGAGCTGGAAAAGGTGTTGTATGCTGTGCTAATGGCCTCTAGGAAGCTTCGACATTATTTTCAAGCATATCACATAATAGTTCCTTCGTCATAGCCTTTGAAGGACATAATGAGGAACAAAGAAGCTACTGGAAGGATTGGAAAATGGGTTGTGGAGCTTAACGAATTCACTATTGACTATGTGCATAGATCCTCAATTCAGTCCCAGGCGTTAGCAGACTTCATCGCTGATTGGACGCCAGGGGCTCAGGAAGAAGAAATAAACAAAGACGCCGAAGCTTGGACAGTGTTCTGCGATGGTTCTTGGGGAACCTTTGGTGCAGGAGCGGCTGCTGTCCTAATAGCGCCTTTGAAGGTCAGAACATGTTATGCAGCCAGGCTTGACTTTAGTTGTACAAATAATATTGTTGAATACGAAGCACTTCTGTTGGGGCTTTGAAAGTTAAGGGCAATGGGAATAATAAGGTCCATCCTAAAAACTTATTCTCAAGTTATTTCTGGCCATGTAGACAAAAGTAGCAAGGCAAGAGACCCGAAGCTTGAAAAATATCTGTATACAGTTCGAAGGTTGGAGGCTTCTTTCGAAGGTTTTTCTGTCAAGAATATTCCAAGAGGTGAAAATGAGCATGTAGATCTGCTATCCAAATCAGCGGCTCAAGGGCTCCCTCTACCTTTGGAAGTATTTTTTGAAACAATAAAAGCACCTTCGGTTGAACTCATGGAGAGAACAGTGCTTGCAATTTCTCCAGTACATAGTGAAGATTGGAGGATTGAAATTATATCTTTCCTCCAAGGTAATTGTCTTTCGAATGATGAAACTTATAATAAGAGAATGGATGCAAGGACAAGACCGTATGTGATAATAGAAGGGGAATTATATAAACAAGGAGTCTGTTCTCCACTCCTTAAGTGTTTATCAAGAGCTGAAGGTATTGAATTAATGAAGGAGATACATGTAGGTCTCTGTTGATCTCATATTGGGTCTAGGCCCTTGCTGGGAAAAGTGTTTAGACAAGGATTTTACTGGCCAAAGGCAGCTTCGGATGCAGCAGAGCTAGTTCAGAAATGTGAAAATTGTCAAAAATGTGCAAAAGACCAGAAACAACCTTCATCTCTGACCCAGCTAATACAGCCTACTTGGCCATTGCAAAGATGGGGCCTGAATTTGTTAGGCCCACTTCCACCAGCACAAGGTAATTTGAAATACGTTGTGGTGGCTGTAGAATATTTTCTAAGTGGATTGAAGTGAAGCCTTTGGCTACAATAACTTCGGTTACAATCCAGAAATTCTTCTGGCAGAATATTGTTTGTCGCTTCGGCGTGTCGAAGGCTATAACTATGGACAATGGAACACAGTTTGATGTCGAAACGTTCATTTTGCATCAATTAGGCATCTAGAGTCAAACGAGCTGGTGGAAAGAGCAAATGGCATTATTATGACGGGAATAATGAAGCTAATCTTCAATCAGCCCAGAGGAAAGTGGCCAGATGAGTTGATTAAAGTGGTGCGGAGCCACAATACAACCATATCAAGATCAACAGGATTCACACCCTTCAAACTATTATTTGGTGACGAAGCTATAACTCCAGAAGAAGCTAAAGCAGGTGTTGGGGACTTGTTCTCAAATGCTAAGAGTTAAGAACAAGGCAACATAAAAAGTGTTAAATGCTAAAGTCCTTCGTCCTTCGAAACATTATACCCCTTCGGGAAATAATGATTTTAGGACGAAGGTCATAAAAGACGTACCTTCGTAAATATAATAAGTAATGACGAAGGATTCATATAAAGCGTGAAATATAAACATCAACATAGAATCATTTCTATTTTATTAACATGGAGAAATAGAAATGATTTCAAATTACAAATGTACCTTCGGTCCTGAGAGAAGGTAAAAAAGTACAAGCGTGACGCAAAAGCCAATGCCAAGTCAGCGTGAACAGTACGGGAGTACTGTTCCTCTATTTATAGACGCGGGACGCAGCCCACGTAAAATTACATCCATATCCATTACATTTGTTAATGGCTTATGGAAATCTGTCAAGGCCCACGTAGTCTTTTTATCTTTAAGTCGGTTCCCCTTTCTACTATCGCGACGAAGCTTCCCTGCGCACAACTTCGGCTGTGCACCATCCTTCGTAGTTGGTAACCAGCTCGTCCTTCGTCTGATTCAGGCTTCGTCCTGACCGTGCTTTATGTTTATAATTCTGAGTCCGAAGATACCTGTTCACATAATCCACTTGGAAAACATTGTCAAATCATGTTTTTGAGGACCTTCGGAGGACGAAGGCCCCCAACAGCAGGGTCAATAAGAACAGCAGCTTCGGCAGAAGACGAAGCTGATTATCATGTTGCAAAAGATACTATAGAAGGGACTAGACTTTAGGTTGTGGAGAACATCAATAAATATCAAGCCGAGACAATAAAATGGCGCGACAGAAAAGTTTGGTTGAAAAATATTAAGCCAGGGCATTTGGTGCTTTGGAGAGTGGCCAATCCGGACACAATAGGCAAATTGCAACTGAAGTGGGAAGGACCTTTTCTCGTGGTATCTTCGTCGAGGCCTGGTTCTTACAGATTGAAGGACATGGACGGCAACGACATTCCTAGATCTTGGAATGCGAATGAGCTTCGACGATATTATGTGTAATTTGATGTAATCTTTTTTCATTTTTTCTATGGCACCCTTTTCCTTTCCAAAGGGGGAGAAAGGTTTTTAATGGGGCCATAGCTTGTAATTTTTCCTTCTTATTTAGCTCCACGAGAGCCAAATCCCCCAAAAAATGTAAAATGTAAAATCTGAGCATGCACCATCGAGTGCAGAGAGAAAAAAGCAGGCAGAAGCTCAAAAGTCGTCCCCAAGGGGATGCAGAGCACGACGAAGCTACAAAAAGTCGTTCCTAAGGGAGCGCAGCATAAGTTTTCTGCTCAAAAGTCGTTCCTATGGGAATGCAGAGCCAAATACCGCCAAAATAGAAGGCGAAGAAGTTCAAAAGACGTTCATAAGGGGATGCAGAACTTATACCACCGAAATAGAATGCGAAGAAGTTCAAAAGACGTTCCTAAGGGGATGCAGAACTTATACCACCGAAATAGAAGGTGAAGAAGCTCAAAAGACGTTTCTAAGGGGATGCAGAACTTAAAGACTCAAAAGACGTTCCTGAGGGGATGCAGAGTCTGGGTGTGGCTTCGTATGCGTGTGTATGGACATTCATTTGCACATTACATCACATCATTCATTGCATTCATACACATTCATTTAGACATTTGTAGGATCATTATCATCATAACATAGAGTACAAACAGATGCTTCGGCTTTGATGACAAGGCTTCGATGAGTATAAAGAAGCAAAGATATGCTTCGGTGTGTACGAAAAGAAAGGAAGATGTTTTTCGCCTTCGGCTCAAAAGATACAAGTTTCGTCCACATCAAAGCAATTCACACACGGATGAAAAAGGTAAAAATATATTACAAGGTATGGACAAATTTATAGAGTAGTGTTTTCATTCCTAAATTACAATATCTTTTACAAAGATAATTCAAATTTCTCTATAGCTTTTTGCAGCGGCTTCATCAGTATCCATCAAGTTTCGAATCATTGACTTTCGGCTTCATCATCCTGTATATAACAAACCGGTGTAAGGTAAATAGAAATCTCAGAAAAAGGTAAGCAACAGGTACAAGTTTAATACCAGTTTGAGATGACTTCGAGCTTCGTCACCAGCTAAGTTTCATCCACCCTTCGTCCAAATTTGTGTTATAAATCTATTTCCAATGCTTCGGGCCAAGCTAGGGATGTCAGTCAAGTCTGCTGGTGATAGGCTAAAGTTTGGCCTGTTTACAATCTTCCTATGCGTGCAACCAGTCTTCATGAAATCTACAGCTGTGCCGCGAGAAGCTAGCAGGGCATAGAAGTCACCATGCCCAGCTATAACTTCGTCAAGTGCCTCAACTTCGTCCTTGATATGTTCGAAGGTGCTTGGCAGGTCTTCAGCCTGTAAGGAAAATGGACCCCAGGCCATTTGGCTAATTGAGTTTTGGTGTTTGATGATTAACACAACCTGTGGACTAATATGTTTGCTAGTGTTTATAATTATAGTTCACAGGGTGCGAAGAGAATTGGACCAAGGCAATGAGGATGCAACACCTCAAAAGAAGACATAAAAAGATGCATAGGAGTCCAATACTCAAGAACAAAAGAAGCCCGAAGAAATCAGCAAAGGAATCCAAGAAACGGGCTGTCAGCCAGCGCCTGGTGGCGCACCGGACATTGACGTCCGGTGTGCACCGGACTGTCCGGTGAGACATCGGACAGTCTGCGCAGAGAGGCCGCAGACAGGCGCTCTCTGGCTGTAGCACCGGACTGTCCGGTGTGCACCGGACTGTCCGGTGTGCCAACGGGCAGACGGCAACGGTCGGATCCAACGGTCGACTGCTACAGGCGCCAACGGTCGGCTGACGTGGCGTGCACCGGACACTGCACAGTAGATGTCCGGTGGTGCACCGGACTGTCCGGTGCACCCGACGACAGAAAGCTGCTGCTTTCTGTCCAACGGCTAGTTGGGGGTGTGGAGGCTATAAATACCACCCCAACCGGCCATTCTCTAGTGTGAGAGCCCAAGCAACATACCAAGGCATATAGTGCACATTTCTAAGAGCTCAAACACCCAAGTGCTTAATAGAATCACTCGGTGATTAGCGTAGGTGCTTTGCGAAGTGCTTAGGTTAGTTAGACCGCTTTAGCGCTTGCTCTAGGTGAACCCTAGTTAGTTGAGTGAGTTTTGTAAAACCACACAACCCCTCGGCTCTTGCGTGAGTCGTTGTAATTGTACCGAGTGGGGCGAGAGTCTTGCGAGACCGTGACAACCGCGTTTGTGTCACGGCCGCCACCGTGTACCGGAGGGAACGAGGCCCGCGGCGTTTCGGCCGGAAGCTCGATAGTGGAGACGGCGGGGAGCGTCCGAGAGGAGCCGGAAGCGGAGCACCACTTGCGCGTGGAGAAGGCCCGTGGCTCTCTACGGAGTTACTCGACCGTGGTGCTTGGCCCTCGCGTGGGCTTCCCTTTGCGTAGGGGCACCAACGAGGATTAGTCGGGACCTTGCGTGGTTCCGGATACCTCGGTAAAAATACCGGCGTCATCCACGAGAGTTTGCTTCTCTACTTAGCTCTTTACATTCCGCATTTATATTAAGCATTTAAGTTTCAATCTTGTAGTCATACTTATTTAGTGTAGATTGAAACTTAGCCTTTGCGGTAGAGATAGCAACACTTAGACAAAACCTAGTTTGCACACTCTAGTTTGATTACTTGCATAGGTTTTGTTCTAGGGATTTAATTGTGGCCTAGTTTAGTAAAAGTTTTCAGAAGTCCTAATTCACCCCCCCCCCTCTCTTAGGCGTCACCCGTTTCCTACAAGTGGTATCAAAGCCCGGTTTGGCTCATTTGAAACGCTTTAGCTTCACCGCTAAAAGAGCCGACGCTTTTTAGAGGAAGGGATGGATACCCATAGGCCACCACACTTTGACGGCACTAACTTCCCATATTATAGTGCTAGAATGGCTTGTTACCTAGAGGCCGTTGATCTAGGTGTTTGGAGAGTCACTCGTGATGGGATGAAACCCCTCAAGAATCCCGAGAAACCCACCACGAGTGAGGAAAAAGAAATCCATTTAAATGCTAGAGCCAAAAATTGCTTGTATGAATCTCTTAGCATGGAAATTTTCAAACAAGTATTTACCCTGAAAACTGCTAATGAGATTTGGCTAAAATTGCATGAGCTCCATGACGGCACATCCAATGTCCGTGAGCAAAAACATTGCCTAGTCTTAAATGAGTATAATTCTTTTGCTATGAAAGATGATGAGCTTGTTAGAGACATGTATTCTCGTTTGAATCTAATTATCAATGAGCTCAATTCGATTGGCATTAATAAGCTAGGTGATGCGGACATTGTGAGGAAGATTATCTCCCTGCTACCACAACAAAGATATGGGAGCATCATCACCATTCTTCACAACATGGAGGACTTGAGCAACATGACCCCGACCATCGTGATTGGGAAAATCGCGGCTTTTGAGATGTCGCGAAAAATGAGTCGGGGAGATGAGCCAACTTCCTCAAGACCATATGCTTTTACATGTGATGAAAGGAAGGGCAAAAAGGAGGCTCCCACTCCAAGTTCCTCAAGCGAAGAAGAGGAAGAAGAAGAAGAAAGTGATGATGATGAAGATAATCAACCATGCACATCATCCTCCGAGGACGAAGAAACAATCCGACGCGTCGGAAAGGTAATGAGGATGATCCGCAAGATTAATCTAATGGGTGTGCCCCTGCAGGTCGAGGATCTTCTCTTTAACATTGACAGGAAAAAGCAAAGGAAGAGAGGATGCTTCGCATGTGGGGAGAAGGGCCACTTCAGGGACAACTGTCCAAATATGGCCAAGCCCAAAAAGGAGAGGAGCAAAGGCAAGGCGCTAACAAGTGTTAGAACTTGGGATGATTCTTCAAGTGAAGATGAACCTCCAAGGACGCGCAGCCACCGGTCCTCGTCACGATCATCACGGTCATCACACAAATGCCTTATGGCAAGAGGTAACAAAAGCATTCCATCCTCTAGTGATGAAAGTAGTAGTGATGATGAAGGTGAGGGAAAGCCCTCTCTAGATGAGCTTGCGGAAGCCGTAAAATTTTTCCAGGATGTTTGCACTAAGCAAAAAGCTCAACTTAAAACTTTGAAAAATAAGTTGGTTAGCTCTCAAAATGATTACAAAGGTTTGCTAGAAAAATTTGAAACTTTTGCAAACTTAAATAGTGAGCTGTCAACTAAAATTGAGCTATTAGAATCTAGTGCTCCATCCACTGCTACCGATAATAGCCTTATTAAAAAGAATGAAAAATTTAAGGCTAAGTTAGCTAGCTCCCAAGAAGCTATTGAAAATTTGCTAGAGAAAATGGAAATTCTTAGCATACACAATAATGAGCTAACTACTAAGCTAGAAAACATTGGTAGCACCCCAGCAGCATCTTTAGTTGAAATACCTAAAATAATTAAGAAAGATGCTTCTACTTCCTGCTTTGATTTAATTGATGATTCTAACCCCTGCAACCAAGTTGTTGTTGAGAATATTGTTGTAGAGACATGTTCGGATGAGGTTGCAAAGGAAAACGAACAATTAAAGCAAGAAGTGGCTCGCCTTGGCAAGGCTTTGTATGACAAGAAAGGCAAAGCCAAACAAATCCGACCTCCACAGGATAACACCACTGCGGGAGTGAACAAGCCTGTAGAGGGAGAAACTGTGATTTGTAGGCTATGCCACATGGAAGGCCACAAGTCTTTCCAATGCAAGGCGATGACCGGAGATAAACAAAGGCAAAAGCTCAAGCAAAAGCCATCAAGCAAAATCTCCAACACCTACATCAAAAAGGTGGATAAAAAGACTGCTACACCATACTTAATCAAAAAGAAGAAGAATGGAAAGGTGATAGCAATCAAGGCCAACAAGCAAGCCAACAAAGGAAAGGAGGCCAAACGCATCTGGGTGCCAAAGGAGATAATCTCAACCATGAAAAGCACCAAGAAGGTTTGGATCCCGAAAGGGAAGTGAGTGGACCAAAGGTCTTCGGGAAGTTTGGAGACTTGGCTAAATTGGGATGTATATCATGGGATACATCATATTGGATCAAGTTTATTGCCAAGTGGGTTAGTGAAAATTTTGGACCCAAATTTCCCACCCATGACTAAGGTAACTAGTTTTATTATATTTCTCGTTTTTAGATATGCGTATCTATTTATCTTTTATCTAGTTTACCTTTCTTGCCTAGGATTACATTTGTTATGTATTTTTGTTTAAAAATCATGCATACTAGGTAAATCATATGGTAGGATTGCTTGTTTTTAATTCATATACTTAAGCAAACCTACATGGCTTAAAATGTTTATTTAAGCACGGCACATAGCTTCTATATCACTCCATAGTAAATGATGCATCAATTGAAAATTTTGATTTCTACAAAGTGTATCATTTAACTTATATGTGCCAAAGTTAGGATTATGGATAATTTGCCCCTCTTGATATCAAATCAAAGTGCATGTCTCCTACAAGTATTCAAAACTTGTATGCACACCTTTAGGGGGAGGTTACTCTATAATCTAATACTTTGAGACTAACACCTTTTCAAGTCTATTTCATGTGATAGTCTCATTGTAAGGAAAATAAGGTCCCCGGAGAAAGACAACAATCTTCCACTGCAAAATCTCAAAGAACTCTTATGTCTCTCAAGCTCACCATTGACTTTCAATTGGTATCTTTTGAGACTACATTCAGTATCATTTACATGTCTTCTCCAATATTTGATTAGACTATATTTCATATCATATGCTTCCATGTTGCAAAAATGCATAAGTAGTTAACTCATATTCTGTTACCTATGCATAAGGGAAGTTAGTCTTTTCAAATCATGTCTTGCACCTCTAATTTTCACATGCTTTTTCCTAAGTAGAGGATCTCTGTCAGGGGGAGTATTTCTTCATCTCTAAAGGGGAGAAAAACTCTTTCTAAAGGAGAATACTCATTTAGGGGGAGTAATCTTTTGAGGACTCCTTCAAGTGGTATCATTCACATGGTTTATTTTAATATCCTTCTAGTGATGCCATTTGATTCCATTCTTGTTGAGGGCAAGCTTTTATTTACTTCCTACATGCTTTTAATGTCTTCCTTTTCGGTGGTTGATGCCAAAGGGGGAGAAGTTTAGGGACCAAAGCAATGAAAACTATATCAAACACCAAACACCACCAATTTAAAATTTTATATCTACAAATGACTTTTCAAGTGGTTTTGGTTATTTGGTCCAAAAATAGGAAGTAAGTGAATTATGGAGTTAGGGGGAGGCTTAAGTCCATAATATCACATTGTGGGGACAATCATGCATCTTAGCAAGTAGATTGCACATTTTCACTCAAATACTTGTATTATTTGCTTGCTTTGGTTGTGTTGTCATCAATCACCAAAAAGGGGGAGATTGTAAGGAAAATGGACCCCGGGCCATTTGGCTAATTGAGTTTTGGTGTTTGATGATTAACACAACCTGTGGACTAATATGTTTGCTAGTGTTTATAATTATAGTTCACAAGGTGCGAAGAGAATTGGACCAAGGCAATGAGGATGCAACACCTCAAAAGAAGACATAAAAAGATGCATAGGAGTCCAATACTCAAGAACAAAAGAAGCCCGAAGAAATCAGCAAAGGAATCCAAGAAACGGGCTATCAGCCAGCGCCTGGTGGCGCACCGGACATTGACGTCCGGTGTGCACCGAACTGTCCGGTGAGACATCGGACAGTCTGCGCAGAGAGGCCGCAGACAGGCGCTCTCTGGCTGCAGCACCGGACTGTCCGGTGTGCACCGGACTGTCCGGTGTGCCAACGGGCAGACGGCAACGGTCGGATCCAACGGTCGACTGCTACAGGCGCCAACGGTCGGCTGACGTGGCGTGCACCGGACACTGCACAGTAGATGTCCGGTGGTGCACCGGACTGTCCGGTGCACCCGACGACAGAAAGCTGCTGCTTTCTGTCCAACGGCTAGTTGGGGGTGTGGAGGATATAAATACCACCCCAACCGGCCATTCTCTAGTGTGAGAGCCCAAGCAACATACCAAGGCATATAGTGCACATTTCTAAGAGCTCAAACACCCAAGTGCTTAATAGAATCACTCGGTGATTAGCGTAGGTGCTTTGCGAAGTGCTTAGGTTAGTTAGACTGCTTTAGCGCTTGCTCTAGGTGAACCCTAGTTAGTTGAGTGAGTTTTGTAAAACCACACAACCCCTCGGCTCTTGCGTGAGTCGTTGTAATTGTACCGAGTGGGGCGAGAGTCTTGCGAGACCGTGACAACCGCGTTTGTGTCACGGCCGCCACCGTGTACCGGAGGGAACGAGGCCTGCGGCGTTTCGGCCGGAAGCTCGATAGTGGAGACGGCGGGGAGCGTCCGAGAGGAGCCGGAAGCGGAGCACCACTTGCGCGTGGAGAAGGCCCGTGGCTCTCTACGGAGTTACTCGACCGTGGTGCTTGGCCCTCGCGTGGGCTTCCCTTTGCGTAGGGGCACCAACGAGGATTAGTCGGGACCTTGCGTGGTTCCGGATACCTCGGTAAAAATACCGGCGTCATCCACGAGAGTTTGCTTCTCTACTTAGCTCTTTACATTCCGCATTTATATTAAGCATTTAAGTTTCAATCTTGTAGTCATACTTATTTAGTGTAGATTGAAACTTAGCCTTTGCGGTAGAGATAGCAACACTTAGACAAAACCTAGTTTGCACACTCTAGTTTGATTACTTGCATAGGTTTTGTTCTAGGGATTTAATTGTGGCCTAGTTTAGTAAAAGTTTTCAGAAGTCCTAATTCACCCCCTCCCCTCTTAGGCGTCACCCGTTTCCTACACAGCCGAAGGCTCAAATTTTTCAGAACTAGCACCAACTGAGTTGAAAACCTGCTTCAGTCGTTGCACGCACCGGTTGCTGAAGTTTAAGCATTTATCCTAAAGCTCTTTCAAGGATTTTTGCAAATTCGAACTTTTTTCAACTTCGGTTGCAAGCTTCATATCAAAATTCTTCTTTTCTTGCTTGAAGCTTTCTGACTTTAGGAGAAGTTCACTATTAATCTGGCAATTTTGGCTTGGGCTTCTACCAATGAACCTTCCATTGTCTGAAGAACAAAATCTTTCATTTCAAGAGTAGCTTCATAATCTTTGATTTTATTCTCCAAGCCTCCAATTATAACCTTATTTTTCTTATCTTCAAGGTCCTGTTGCATCCTCAAGGCTTTACTTAGTAGTATACTCTGTGCAAAATAACCTTCATCAGAAATCACCTTCATCGCAAAACAATAAAAGTTAAGGAAAAATTTTACCTTGAAGTTAGCATAGAATAAGCTGTCGATGATATTTTGTCGTCGGTAGCTGCTGATGTCAGCTTTGAGCTTTGGAAAACCAACACTCTTCGACAGAGTGCTGATAATCTTTGCTCCAGTTCGATCTCGAATGCATCCTAAGGCTTCTTCGTTAATTCCGCCGAAGAGCATGGCTCCTGGCTGGTAGCCACAAGATATAGCGTACTCCTGCAGGTCCTCTTTTTCAGCCTGGGATAATTCTTGAACAATTAAATTTTGAAAGCAGAAGCCTTGATCTTACGAAGTATCTTCGGTAATTTCTTTTCCTTTTCCAGGCACTGCGGCCATGGATTTTTCTGTGACTGCAGCAGTCTTTTCTGTAGCCTGGACTCCCTCTATAGCCGCGGCAGCCTCCTTCGTGGCCAAATCCAAGAGCACTTTATCGATATCAGATAATGTACTTTCTAGGTTAGTAGCTTCGGCAGTCGTAGCTTCGGCAGAAGCAGCAATTTCGGCAGCTGGCATTATTTTTGACGCTGAGGGCGGCGGTGGCGTTTCTTCAATAGCTTGCATAACAGTAACAATCATTCACTTTTTTTGCCCAACCGCCTTTTTTGCTGCCGAAGGCTCGTCCTTCTTCTGTAAAAGCTTCGTCAGTTGCGGCCCTAGTGGACTTAGCATCTTGATAGGTAAGGATTCGGTCATTACCTTTAAAATTTCTTCTACTTCAGCAGCAGAAGGTGTTGAAGGAGTTTCTTCTATCCTAGCTGTTTTTGGCTCCGGAGTTGTAGCCTTTCTCTTCCTTTAAACAATCACCTTCGGCTCAGATTTGGATTTCTTCTTTTTTAGAGCTTCTTCATCCTCTTTTATCATCCTAGCAGCCTGTCTGCTCATAACACTAACAATCATTTTTCTCTTTGGTCCTTCAGCACCCTTGTTTAGTCGTTCATAATCAGGGTATCCAAAGTTTAAAGCATCCATTACCCGATTCAACCTTCGTTTTGTTCGGGTGCCGAAGGCCGCAGTCATCAGTTGATCTTCTTTTTTCGTATAATTTCCTAGAATTTTGTTGCACATAGTCTCAATCATTTCTAGCCATTCCTGGCAGGGCTCTTTGAATTGTTTCTCAAACTTGAAACGATAGGGCAATCGAACAAGTTCACCCTTCTTCTTTTCTCCTTTCAGCTTCGGCATACTCCATTCACTCAATGTTGGAGATACCCTGTTCGCCAAGTATTCTTGCACTAGATCCCTAGTGCTGACATGTTCAGCCACCACTCTAAATTCTGCTACAGCTAGCTGGCATGGTAACCCTAGTTTCATGTTACACAGCGGTCTGGTCATCCCGAAGCTTAGGCTCAGTGGGCTCATGACTAGCGTCTTCAGCTTCTCCCTCTTCTTCTTGTCAGCCTTGATATAAAACCACTCACTTTTCCAGCCAGTTGGCCATTTGGTCCGATAGCTCAGGACCAGGGCCTTCGTATCTTTGCGATACGCGAAGTTATAACAGCCAAAATTTTTGTGGAGCCCGTCCTCTCTGGCCTTTGTCTGGTAATGTAGCTCATGCACTCAGCAAAAAGCTTCGGCATTTGGGTCCATCCCCTGGCTTCGGAGGGCCCAGATGAAAATACTGAGCCTAACAATGGCGTTAGGGGCCAGCTGATGAAGAAATATTTCATAATTATCCAAAATTTCTCCAATTATCTCGTTCAGCGGAAACCGTAATCCTGCTTTAAAAAAACTTTTGAAAACTACCACTTCATCATCTTTCTGTGTCGGAGTGGTTTCTTCCCCGGCAAAACGAATCAGCTTCTCCGAAGTAGCCCAGCTTCATCATCATGGGCATATCAGCTTCAGAAACAGTAGATTTTTCAAAATCCAAGTGGCTGGGTTTTGACGGGATCAAATACTATAATCCTCTTCTTCTTCTTCAGCGATTTCTTCCTCGACATCTTGTTCAGTTTCGGCAGCAGGTGCACCTTCTTCAATGGCTTCCTCTATCACAACTAGTCCCGATTGTCTCATCATTTCGGAGATCAAAGCAGTCTCGGTGGCTTCGGCCTCCTCTCCGTCACGGGTCACCCTCGCAGTTGAGCGTACTCTGGCCACCTAATGTTGAATTTCTTGCAGTTCTTACGAAGTTGATGTTTTTTCATAGTTTTTTTATGAAGCTCCCTCTTTTGCCGAAGCTAATCCAGAATGATGGCTTGCTCGAAAATGCAGTGAAAAAGCTTCGGCTATGGTTAAAATTTTCAACAGCACAACAGTGCAATGGCAATGAATGTTGTGGTAACTTTACACCTACCCATCTGTTTATATAGTGTTGCAGGTGGGAAGGTGAATCACCAAGTTGCTCACACCCGCTGAACAGTTACTTGCACCCGCTGAACGGTGGACCACCCGGCGCTTGGGAGGAGAATCGTCAGACCGTGCGTACCCGCCGCATGATGGGCCACCTCGCGCTTGGAATATTTTAATCGTTTCTCGACAACGAGCTTAGGGAAGGTGTTTTCCGGACCTTCAACATTCCGAAGCTTTGGAGATATTTTCACGGATCAAGCTCGTTACAAAAAACGATCTAGCACCGCGAAGGGGCTACTGTTGGGGGTCTGCTTCATTGCCGAAGGTCCTTTGAGAAGAAACACCTTCGAAAGATCAACACAGAAGCAAGCATAGCGTGAAGGTACATGCCGAAGCTACCTTCCAGGGAGCTTCGGCATAGCGACATGCCTTGATACGAAGGGTTGCACCGACTTAAAGATGAAATGACCAATCGGCCCATGGTAATTTGTGTTATGATTGTAACTAGTTGTAGAGGACATAAATGTAATTTTAACTGGGTTGCGTCTCGTGCCTATAAATAGGTGAACAGTACCCCTGTACTGTTCACACTAACTTGTATTCGCTCGTGCGTCACACTCGTATCTTTGCCTTCTGTCAAGCTGAAGGTACAAATGTAATTCAATATTGTTTTTATTCATTCATGGCTATATAAAAAGGATATATAAATGATGTTATATGATTATTCATGGTATTTCTCATGTTTCATATACTTCTTCTTTCATCAACGTAAACTGTGATGATGAAGGTATGTCCTTCGTGACCTTCGTCCGAAGATCGTTATATCCTAAGGGAAATAATGCTTCGAAGGACGAAGGCCATTAACCATTAACTTCTTTTTGTGTTGCCTTGTTCTTAATTCATAGCATTTGAGAACAAGTCCCCAACAGGTGTCTTGATGGGTTTGACATTCTTCATTCCAAACTTCTTGAGAATATCTTGAATGTACTTAGTTTGGCTGATGAAGGTGCCCTCTTGGAGTTGCTTGATTTGAAATCCAAGGAAGTACTTCAACTCCCCCATCATAGACATCTCGAACTTATGTATCATTATCCTACTAAATTCTTCACAAGTTGACTTGTTAGTAGACCCAAATATAATATCATCAACATAAATTTGGCATATAAACAAGTCTTTAGTAATTGTTTTAGTGAAGAGAGTATGATCAGCTTTTCCAACTTTGAAGCCATTAGTGATAAGAAAATCTCTCAGGCATTCATACCATGCTCTTGGGGCCTACTTGAGCCCATAAAGCGCCTTTGAGAGTTTATAAACATGAGAAGGATACTCACTATCTTTAAAGCCGGGAGGTTGCTCAACATATACTTCTTCCTTGATAGGGCCATTGAGGAAGGCACTCTTCATGTCCATTTGATACAACTTAAAGCCATGGTAAGTAGCATAGGCAAGTAATATACGAATTGACTCAAGCCTAGCTACGGGTGCATAGGTTTCATCAAAATCCAAACCTTCGACTTGTGAGTAACCTTTGGCAACAAGTCGGGCTTTGTTCCTAGTCACCACACCATGCTCATCCTGTTTGTTGCGGAATACCGACTTGGTACCTACAACATTTTGGTTAGGACGTGGAACTAAATGCCATACCTCATTCCTTGTGAAGTTGTTGAGCTCCTCTTGCATTGCCACCACCCAATCCGGATCTCTTAGTGCATCCTCTATTCTGTATGGCTCAATAGAGGACACAAAAGAGTAATGTTCACAAAAATGAGCAACTCGAGATCTAGTGGTTACCCCCTTGTGAATGTCACCAAGTATGGAGTTGATGGGGTGATCTCTTTGAATTGCTTGGTGGACTCTTGGGTGTGGCGGTCTTTGATCCCAAATTTGTTGATCATCTTCCCTGTCTTTATTATCATCATCTCCCCCTTGATCAATGTCCTCCTCTTGAGGTGGCTCATCGTCTTGATCTTCATCCTTTTCTTCTTGAGCCTTATCCTCATCTTGAGTTGGTGGACATGCTTGTATGGAGGATGATGGTTGATCTTGTGCTTGTGGAGGCTCTTCGAATTCTTTTGGACACACATCCCTAATGGACATGTTCCTTAGTGCGATGCACGGAGCCTCTTCATCATCTAATTCATCAAGATCAACTTTCTTTACTTGAGAGTCATTAGTCTCATCAAACACAATGTCACAAAAAACTTCAACTAATCTAGTGGACTTGTTGAAGACTTTATATGCCCTTGTGTTTGAGTCATAACCAAGTAAAAAACCTTCTACTGCTTTAGGAGCAAATTTAGAATTTCTATCTCTCTTAATAAGTATAAAACATTTGCTCCCAAAAACTCTAAAATAAGAAACATTGGGCTTTTTACCAGTGAGGAGTTCATATGATGTTTTCTTGAGGATTCTGTAACACCACAAAATCTCATTTTGAGAATTATGTAAAAATTTCCAAAGATTTTGAGTTAGAATTTTTTTTTTCTTTTTCTTCTTTCAAAACTTTTGAAGTCACATCTTCTAAAATAAATGTGTTTTCAAATAAGAGATTGTATAAAATATCCTGGCTTGAATTAAATTTTTCGTTATTAAATTATATCTTTTAGGATCTATTCTCTAAAATAATTAAGTTAGCCATCTCTTAATAGAGATTTCACATTAAGTGTTATAATACTTTAAAGCAAATAATGTGTGTGAATGGCGTATTCTGAGCATTGACTAAATAAATAAATAGTAAGAATTTTGCACTGCATGCTGGAATTCTGATTGGGCATTTAATTTAGACCTCGAAACTCTATTTGAATTTAGATTTAATATATATATATATATGTAATAGAAAACTAAAAAACAGAAAAGAGGAGAGGACACACGTACCTGACCGTGGCTCAACTGAACCACGACACCAGCCATCACATGACTTGTAGGTTCTTTTAATTTTTTTTCCTCTAGCTGGATGCTTCTTCATCGTGATATTATCAGTGACGTCATCAAGCTAAATCTTGCACGCAACAAATTTGCTCGCAATCATAACAAACTTCGTTGAAATCGCCAGTCAGCTAGGGGATTGGGTTGTTGCGATCCGATATCATTTGGTCCTTTATATAGCCGAGCTCCGCATCCCATATTTCACCATGCCGTGGAGCACCGAGAGCCACAGCAACAGGGAGCCAAGCACGGCACCGCAGGCGAATCACCGGTGGTACAACCTCCGGCTGGGTCTCTGCTGAGTACCAAAGATAACCGGGTTAATGTGGAATTCCATAATAATCAGCCTACCCAAGCCATAGCCCACACGTCCACTTCCTTGGTTTTTTTTATTCCTCCAACTGATCTTCGTTTTCATCGAACCACTCGTTAGAAATTCGGGTGGATTATCCCAGCTGTTCCCGTCGTCCGGAGTATAAATATAAACCACCACGACCTTCTCATCCATCAAACAACCGGCCAAGAAACCATGTGCACACGTCGCGAGAGAGAAACAAAGCTGCTACACCGAGAGTCGCCATGCTGTGGGAGCTTACCAGATCACGCTTTGCCGAGCGAGGAGGAGGATCGGAGCGAGGAAAACACTCACCGGAGTCAAGCGTGTCGTCGCCTTGTTGATGTCGAAAGGAGCAAGGAAGGTAGAAAATGGTTACACCTAGATCCTATATAATACATCTATTTACCCCGTAAAAATTTAGGTGACTCCAATCTAACCATTTATTTAAAAATGTCTCTGTCCTAGCTGTTCCGCAACTAAACGCACCCTTAGATCGCGTCATGTCACCTATTTATGTACAGCCCTACTAATTTATTAAAAATGTGATATCTTCTAGGTCAAATAATTCGTTTTAACTTGTTCAAGTTGTGGTAGGTTCATATTAATTTTTGCGTATATAGTAATAATATTGCTTTAATTATGTCACATGGTTTAATTAATTAATTACTTGTTTAATTATTGTTAATCAGCTAGATAATCTAGTTAAGCTAATTTATAGTTCTAACCTACGCATTTTATAAATAATTGTTAATAATTAATACTAACTCAAATATTTTAATTGAATACCTATTTAGTTTAAATGCAATATCTGTTAGATCATATCTATTAGATTTATTGTGCCTAAACTATCGTTTTATCCATAAATTCTTTGTTTTAGCTCCGATTTTACTAGTTCTCGAAACTACAATCTCGTAGCGACGCGTATGATATTCTTACATTGTTTGTTCATATGCTTTGGTGTAATGTTACCATACCTATTATTTGCTTGATTGTATGTATTGTTACGAGTAGCAGCGAGGTTACGAGTCACCTGAAGAGCAAGTGGTACCTGGAATCTTAAGTCCCAGGCAAGTTGTGCCATTGATCACTTCTTTTTACCCACTCATGTTCTAATTAATCATAATGATCTGCATAGGTTAATTTTGATGGGACCCAACAGGTTACCCTAGTTTGATTATCTTTATACCTTGTTCACCATTGAATTTCTGGGTAGTACTTGCTAGTGCTTTATGTGGTTTTGAGTATGAAGATACATTATTCATGATCACATTTTTATTATCTGTTTATTATTACTGTTCATGATAAGATCATTATGTTAATTGGAACATGGAGCGACCACCCGGGAAAACAGTGCTACCACAAGGGTTTAATGGGACGCCCTTGGCTGATTAATTAGGAAAGCTAGTGGAAGACTACCTTACCCGAAAGGGGCAAGGGCAGTAGGGGAGTGGTCAGTGTAGGGAGGCCCTTGGGATGATTTTGCTGCGATGGCGGTCATGCGAGGGGTCCCTGCATTGGAGCTTCCTATAAACTGTAGCGGGTTTTTCGAAGCTAGTGGAACTTTGTAAAGGCCTCGTAGTGTTACCCTGCCTCGCCTCCTCGGTAGAGGTGTATGGGAAGTCGCAATCCCTTGGCAAATGGGTAACATGACTTGTGGGTAAAGATGCGCAACCTCTGCAGAGTGTAAAACTGGTATACTAGCCGTGCTCACGGTCATGAGCAGCTCAGACCCTCACATGATTATTTTATGGAACTAAATTCAATTTGTCATATGCATTGCATCGCAGGTGATGTTGTTACTTTTGTTCTACTATTTAATTGGGTTGGTATTTACTTATACTTAGTAATTGCTAATAAAATTTTGACCAACTTTAAAAGCAATGCTCAGCTCTAACCATCTCGTTTGGTAAGCCTTACACTTCACGTGAGCTCCCACCTTTGGCGAGTTCATGCACATTATTCCCCACAACTTGTTGAGCTATGAACGTATGTGAGCTCACTCTTGCTGTCTCACACCCCCCCACAGGTCAAGAACAGGTACCGTAGGATGAGGCGCATGAAGGATGCTATGATGTGTTCGTGAGAGGTCTAGGCCGTCGTCTCCCAGTCAACTTTGGGTTGCTGGACCGTTGTCTCCTTATAATGTAATTATTTATTTTGTATAGAATTCCTGTTATGTAGTAAAGATGTGGCATTCGATCCTGTGCCATGATTCATCATATGTGTGAGACTTGGTCCCAGCATACCTGGTAATTATGTTCGCGCCCAGGTCTTGGTGCCCCGAAATTCGGGTGTGACAGAAGTGGTATCAGAGGAATGTTGACTGTAGGATGAAACCTAGATAGAACTGGATAACCAATACTTACTTACCTTTGCTACTCTGATTCTTTTCTAAACTTTTCTTAATCTTTTCCACATCTATTTCCGCTTTACTCTGATTATTCTTACCTTTTTCTTCTGAAGACAAAAGTGGATTTCACACTTTGAAATCCTGTACCTAAAGTGACTTTTAGGAATAGGAGACCTAATCTTAGAAACAAAAACAAAACAATTTTTGCTGATATTTGTATGCTTGAATGTTGTTCTTATGATACTTGTCTGATTTGGATCTTTGATTGAGTGTGATGAGTTGTGGAGTAATGTCCACAATTGCATCTGCATATACACCTAGGCATAAGGGAGAATATTTATAAAATAGACAACACAGATTATTCTCCATTAAAAATATATCAAGCCTAGTAGACCCATCTTATCTGAAAAGACTCTCTCTTATCTTATTAGATTCATCTTATCTTGAAGGAATCATCTTATCCTAACCACTATACTTATCTCATCCTAAAGTAACAACCAGGATCTATCCCAAAATAATATAAATATATCTTATCTAGTTATACCAATCTGATCTAGATTCCATCTAATCTAACATGATCTAATCCAAATTGAGTTACTTAAATAAGATAGATAATGTTGGCGACATAAATTATGCCCTAATTCTATTAACCTATCTTACCCTAAATTAATACCTTGGACTAACTCGTCCGTAAACAACGACCTAACCTACATCATAGGCTGCCTAATCCAGATATCCCAAAAGCAAAGTAAAACTCTGTTTAAACCAAACTACCTCATGTACCCTGGCTATCCTAACAATATATCCTTAGCCATATGTCCTTAACTCGGATGGCAACTCCATGAATAAAGGCCAAAGAAGACCAACCAAGTCAAAGGAGGATAAGCATCAACTCAAGTATTCAAAGATCAAGTTGGATCGCCAGAAGAATCAAGGTCCAGAGTTTAGGATGAAGTCTTTCCTTATTATACCCTTGCCACAACCCCTACTTGCCATAACCGTACCTCATCTGACCTAATAGATGGCTAGACATACAATATCCATATGTTCCAGATCGTCTACTAACTGTTATGTAAAAACTTGAACAAAACTTTGATTTCCAAAACCCAATGGGAAACTAAAATTCTAAACCAAACCTATTGTATCCCTTTTCTTACAAATCTCGGGGACGAGATTTCTGTTAAGGGGGTAGGATTTGTAACACCACAAAATCTCATTTTGAGAATTATGTAAAAATTTCCAAAGATTTTGAGTTAGAATTTTTTTTTCTTTTTCTTCTTTCAAAACTTTTGAAGTCACATCTTCTAAAATAAATGTGTTTTCAAATAAGAGATTATATAAAATATCCTGGCTTGAATTAAATTTTTCGTTATTAAATTATATCTTTTAGGATCTATTCTCTAAAATAATTAAGTTAGCCATCTCTTAATAGAGATTTCACATTAAGTGTTATAATACTTTAAAGCAAATAATGTGTGTGAATGGCGTATTCTGAGCATTGACTAAATAAATAAATAGTAAGAATTTTGCACTGCATGCTGGAATTCTGATTGGGCATTTAATTTAGACCTCGAAACTCTATTTGAATTTAGATTTAATATATATATATATGTAATAGAAAACTAAAAAACAGAAAAGAGGAGAGGACACACGTACCTGACCGTGGCTCAACTGAACCACGACACCAGCCATCACATGACATGTAGGTTCTTTTAATTTTTTTTCCTCTAGCTGGATGCTTCTTCATCGTGATATTATCTGTGACGTCATCAAGCTAAATCTTGCACGCAACAAATTTGCTCGCAATCATAACAAACTTCGTTGAAATCGCCAGCCAGCTAGGGGATTGGGTTGTTGCGATCCGATATCATTTGGTCCTTTATATAGCCGAGCTCCGCATCCCATATTTTACCATGCCGTGGAGCACCGAGAGCCACAGCAACAGGGAGCCAAGCACGGCACCGCAGGCGAATCACCGGTGGTACGACCTCCGGCTGGGTCTCTGCTGAGTACCAAAGATAACCGGGTTAATGTGGAATTCCATAATAATCAGCCTACCCAAGCCATAGCCCACATGTCCACTTCCTTGGTTTTTTTTATTCCTCCAACTGATCTTCGTTTTCATCGAACCACTCGCTAGAAATTCGGGTGGATTATCCCAGCTGTTCCCGTCATCCGGAGTATAAATATGAACCACCACGACCTTCTCATCCATCAAACAACCGGCCAAGAAACCATGTGCACACGTCGAGAGAGAGAAACAAAGCTGCTACACCGAGAGTCGCCATGCTGTGGGAGCTTACCAGATCACGCTTTGCCGAGCGAGGAGGAGGATCAGAGCGAGGAAAACACTCACCGGAGTCAAGCGTGTCGTCGCCCTGTTGATGTCGAAAGGAGCAAGGAAGGTAGAAAATGGTTACACCTAGATCCTATATAATACATCTATTTACCCCGTAAAAATTTAGGTGACTCCAATCTAACCATTTATTTAAAAATGTCTCTGTCCTAGCTGTTCCGCAACTAAACGCACCCTTAGATCGCGTCATGTCACCTATTTATGTACAGCCCTACTAATTTATTAAAAATGTGATATCTTCTAGGTCAAATAATTCGTTTTAACTTGTTCAAGTTGTGGTAGGTTCATATTAATTTTTGCGTATGTAGTAATAATATTGCTTTAATTATGTCACATGGTTTAATTAATTAATTACTTGTTTAATTATTGTTAATCAGCTAGATAATCTAGTTAAGCTAATTTATAGTTCTAACCTACGCATTTTATAAATAATTGTTAATAATTAATACTAACTCAAATATTTTAATTGAATACCTATTTAGTTTAAATGCAATATCTGTTAGATCATATCTATTAGATTTATTGTGCCTAAACTATCGTTTTATCCATAAATTCTTTGTTTTAGCTCCGATTTTACTAGTTCTCGAAACTACAATCTCGTAGCGACGCGTATGATATTCTTACATTGTTTGTTCATATGCTTTGGTGTAATGTTACCATACCTATTATTTGCTTGATTGTATGTATTGTTACGAGTAGCAGCGAGGTTACGAGTCACCTGAAGAGCAAGTGGTACCTGGAATCTTAAGTCCCAGGCAAGTTGTGCCCTTGATCACTTCTTTTTACCCACTCATGTTCTAATTAATCATAATGATCTGCATAGGTTAATTTTGATGGGACCCAACAGGTTACCCTAGTTTGATTATCTTTATACCTTGTTCACCATTGAATTTCTGGGTAGTACTTGCTAGTGCTTTATGTGGTTTTGAGTATGAAGATACATTATTCATGATCACATTTTTTATTATCTGTTTATTATTACTGTTCATGATAAGATCATTATGTTAATTGGAACATGGAGCGACCACCCGGGAAAACAGTGCTACCACAAGGGTTTAATGGGACGCCCTTGGCTGATTAATTAGGAAAGCTAGTGGAAGACTACCTTACCCGAAAGGGGCAAGGGCAGTAGGGGAGTGGTCAGTGTAGGGAGGCCCTTGGGATGATTTTGTTGCGATGGCGGTCATGCGAGGGGTCCCTGCATTGGAGCTTCCTATAAACTGTAGCGGGTTTTCCGAAGCTAGTGGAACTTTGTAAAGGCCTCGTAGTGTTACCCTGCCTCGCCTCCTCGGTAGAGGTGTATGAAAAGTCGCGATCCCTTGGCAGATGGGTAACATGACTTGTGGGTAAAGATGCGCAACCTCTGCAGAGTGTAAAACTGGTATACTAGCCGTGCTCACGGTCATGAGCAGCTCAGACCCTCACATGATTATTTTATGGAACTAAATTCAATTTGTCATATGCATTGCATCACAGGTGATGTTGTTACTTTTGTTCTACTATTTAATTGGGTTGGTATTTACTTATACTTAGTAATTGCTAATAAAATTTTGACCAACTTTAAAAGCAATGCTCAGCTCTAACCATCTCCTTTGGTAAGTCTTACACTTCACGTGAGCTCCCACCTTTGGCGAGTTCATGCACATTATTCCCCACAACTTGTTGAGCTATGAACGTATGTGAGCTCACTCTTGCTGTCTCACACCCCCCCCCCCCCCACAGGTCAAGAACAGGTACCGTAGGATGAGGCGCATGAAGGATGCTATGATGTGTTCGTGAGAGGTCTAGGCCGTCGTCTCCCAGTCAACTTTGGGTTACTGGACCGTTGTCTCCTTATAATGTAATTATTTATTTTGTATAGAATTCCTGTTATGTAGTAAAGATGTGACATTCGATCATGTGCCATGATTCATCATATGTGTGAGACTTGGTCCCAGCATACCTGGTGATTATGTTCGCGCCCGGGTCTTGGTGCCCCGAAATCCGGGTGTGACAGATTCGATGAAGATATAACCGATTGATGGAGTAGCAAGCGGTGTTAATCGCTTCCACCCAAAACCGATCCGGTGTCTTGTACTCATCAAGAATGGTCCTTGCCATGTCCAAAAGAGTTCTATTCCTCCTCTCCACTACACCATTTTGTTGAGGTGTGTAGGGAGAAGAGAACTCATGCTTGATGCCCTCTTCCTCAAGAAATCCTTCAATTTGAGAATTCTTGAACTCCATTCCATTAACGCTTCTAATCTTTTTTATCCTTAATTCAAACACATTTTGAGCCCGTTTTAGCAATCTCTTTAAGGTCTCTTAGGTTTGAGATTTTTCCTGCAAAAAGAATACCCAAGTGAAGCGGGAATAGTCATCCACAATTACAAGACAATACTTACTCCTGCGATGCTTATATAAGCGATCGGGCCGAATAGATCCATGTGGAGTAGCTCAAGCGGCCTGTCAGTCGTCATGATGTTCTTATGTGGGTGATGGACTCCAACTTGCTTCCCTGCTTGACATGCGCTACAAATCCTGTCTTTCTCAAAATGAACATTTGTTAGTCCTAAAATGTGTTCTCCCTTTAGAAGCTTATGAAGATTCTTCATCCCAACATGGGCAAGTCGGCGATGCCAAAGCCAGCCCATATTAGTCTTAGCAATTAAGCAAGTGTCTAGTTCAGCCTTGTTATCATTAAAATCATCTAAATATAGCTGACCATCTAACACTCCCTTAAATGCTATTGAATCATCACTTCTTCTAAAGACAGTAACACCAATATCAGTGAAAAGACAGTTGTAGCCCATTTTACATAATTGAGAAACAGAAAGCAAATTGTAATCTAAAGAATCTAAAAGAAAAACATTGGAAATGGAATGGTCAAGAGATATAGCAATTTTACCCAAACCTTTGACCAAACCTTGATTTCCATCCCTGAATGTGATTGCTCTTTGGGGATCATCGTTTTTCTTGTATGAGGAGAACATCCTTTTCTCCCCTGTCATGTGGTTTGTGCACCCGCTATCGATTATCCAACTTGACCTGCCGGATACATAAACCTACAAAACAAATTTAGGCCTTGTTCTTAGGTACCCAAACGGTCTTGAGTCCTTTCACATTAGAAACAAGCACCTTGGGTACCCAAACACAAGCATTTGGACTCTTGTGTTTGCCCCCAACATATTTGGCAACTACTTTGCCTGATTTGTTAGTAAGCACATAAGATGCATCAAAAGTTTTAAAAGAAATGTTATGCTCATTTGATGCATTAGGAAATTTCTTTTTAGGCATTTTGATATGAGTGGAATACCTAGAGCTAGATGCCTCATTACTATACATAAAAGCATGATGAGAAACAAAATGAGGTCTTCTAGCATGAATTTTCCTAATCTTATGCTCAGGATAGTTTTCAGGATATAAAATGTAACCTTCTCTATCCTGAACCATGGGAGCCTTACTCTTAACAAAATTAGACAATTTGTCCTTGGGGGCATTAAGTTTGGTGTTGCTTTGGCTCCCTAGTTAGAAACTAATGCCATCCTTAATGCCAAGGTGTCTCCCATTATAAAGCATGCTACGAGCAAATTTAAACTTTTCATTTTCTAGCTCATGCTCGGCAATTTTAGCATTTAATTTAGCTATGTGATCATTTTGTTCTTTAATCATAGCAAGGTGATCATCAATAGCTTCAACATTAAGATCTCTACATCTAGTGCAAATAGTGATATGCTCGACAGTAGATGTAGATGGTTTGCAAACATTCAATTCATCAATCTTAGCATTTAAACTAGCATTATCATCTCTAAGACAAGAAATTGAATCATTGCAAATGTTAAGATCTTTAGATAAATTTTCACACTTTTCTACCTTAGAGCATAAGCATTTCTCAATTTAACAAATTTCTTATTTTCCTTAACGAGCAAGTCCTCTTGGAATTCCAAGAGATCTTCTCGTTAATGGATTCTATTAGTTCATTTATCTTTTTCTTTTGGTCTTTAGTAAGGTTAGCAAAAAGAGAAGTTAAATCATCATTATCATCACTAAAGCTACCCTCATCATCGAATGTAGTGTATTTAGGGGTATCTCTAGAATGTACCTTCTTCTTGCCGTCCTTAGCCATGAGGCATTTGTGGCTGACGTTTGGGAAGAGGAGGCCCTTGTTGATGGCGATGTTGGCGGCGTCCTCGTTGGAGGAGGAGTCGGTGGAGCTCTCATCGAGGTCACATTCCTGTCCCATGTGTGCCTCGCCACCCTTCTTCTTGTAATACTTCTTCTTCTCCATCTTCTTCTTCCCTTTCTTGTCGTCGTCCCTGTCACTATCACTTGTATATGGACATTTTGCAATGAAGTGACCGGACTTACCACACCTATAGCAAACCCTCTTAGAGCGAGGTTTATAGTCCTTCCCCTTCCTTTGCTTGAGGATTTGCCGGAAGCTCTTGATGATTAGAGTCATCTCCTCAATGTTGAGCTTGGAGGCGTCGATTGGGAGTCTACTTGGTGTATACTCGTCTTTCTTCTCTTCTGTTGCTTTGAATGCAACGGGTTGTACCTCGGATGTAGAGGTGGTGCCTTGCTCCAAGTTGACGATGTGTTTGGAGTCTTTGATCATTAGTTCAAAGCTCACAAACTTGTCAATCACTTCCTCGGGAGACATCTGTTTATATCTAGGGTCTCCACGGATTAGTTGCACTTGAGTGGGATTACGAAAAACAAGAGATCTAAGAATAACCTTGACCATCTCATGGTCATCCCACTTGGTGCTCCTGAGGTTGCGCACATGGTTGACCATTGTCTTGAGCTGGTTATACATTGCTTGCGGCTCTTCTCCTTTGTTGAGGACGAATAGACCGAGTTCTCCTTCGATCGTCTCCCGCTTGGTGATCTTGGTCACCTCGTCCCCTTCGTGCGCCGTCTTGAGGACATCCTAAATCTCTTTGGAATTTTTCAATCCTTGCACCTTATTATACTCCTCTCGACAAAGGAGGCGAGGAGTATAGAAGTTGCTTGGGAGTTAAAATGCCTAATTTGAGTGGCCTCATCCGAGTTGCAGTCCTCGTCACCCACCTGTGGTGTCTGCGCTCCAAACTCAACAATATCCCAAATGCTTTCGTGGAGTGAGGTTAGATGGTGCCTCATTTTATCACTCCACATATAATAATCTTCACCATTAAAATATGGTGGTTTGCCTAGGGGTACCGAAAGTAAAGGAGCATGTTTTGGAATACGAAGATAGCGTAGAGGCATCTTACTATACTTCTTACGCTCTTGGCGTTTCGAAGTAGTAGACTCGGTGCCAGATGTGGAAGGTGATGAAGAGTCGGTCTCGTAGTAGACCACCTTCTTCATCTTCTTTTTCTTCTTGTCACCCTTCCTATGTGACTTGATGGAGGAAGTGGATTCCTCCTTATACTTGTCGCCGGAGTCTCTTGATGAAGTCCGCTCATTCTTCCTTCCCGAGCCTTCGGTCTTTTCGCACGTGACAATCTCCCTCTTGGCTTGATCTCCAGACATCACTTTGAGTTTGTTAGACTCTTAATGAATCACTGGCTCTTATACCAATTGAAAGTCGCCTTGAGGGGGGTGAATAAGCGAAACCTGAAATTTATGAACTTTAAACAGGCACTAAGGTCGGGGTTAGCGTTAGAATCAAATTGGAGTGCAGAAGATTGTTTCTTTTGCTATGAGTTGCTCAAATTGATGTGTATAACTTTGGGAGCAAACTCAAATCAATATTAGCAAGGAAACTTTAGAGAGAGGAGTGAGGGAAAACAAATCAAGTGAGGATCAATGCAAGTGAACATGTTGATTTGTTTTACCGAGGTTCGGTTCCAAAGAACCTAGTCCCCGTTGAGGAGGCCACAAAGGCCGGGTCTATTCCAACCCTTTCCCTCTCTCAATCGGTCACACAGACCGGTCGAGGCTTATCCTTAATCACTTGGGTCACTAAGACCCTGCAAGGATCACCACACACTTGGGTGTCTCTTGCAAGCTTTACAAAGCACTTATAAGAATAAGAATAGAGAAGGAGAAAGCAATCCAAGCAACAAGAGCAACAAAAGAACACAAAACACACTCTCTCAAGTCACTAAGCGATTGAGTTAGTTTTGAGACTTGTAGAGGATTTGATCTTTGGAATGTGTCTTGGAGTGAAGTCTTTTGCTCTTACAATGAATGTGGAGTTCAGAAAACTTGGATGCCGTTGAATGGAGGTGGTTGGGAGTATTTATAGCCTCCAACTACTTCCTAACCGTTGGCTGAGTTTGCTGTCGATGGGCACATCGAACAGTTGAGAGCACCTAGAGGGGGGGGGTGAATAGGTGATCCTGTAAAAACTTCAAACTTAAGCCACAAAAACTTGTTAAGCGTTAGCACAGTTAATGCCAAGTGGCTAAGGTGAAGTCTTCAACAAAACACAATACCACAAGAATCAAGCACAGAGGGACACGGTGGTTTATCCCGTGGTTCGGCCAAGCCAATGCTTGCCTACTTCCACGTTGTGGCGTCCCAACGGACGAGGGTTGCAATCAACCCCTCTCAAGCGGTCCAAAGACCCACTTGAATACCACGGTGTTTTGTTGTTCTTATCTCAATCCCGTTTGCGAGGAATCTCCACAACTTGGAGCCTCTCGCCCTTACAAAAGATGTTCACAAAGAATCACGGAGTAAGGGAGGGATTAGCAACTCACACACAACACAAAGATCACAGCGAATACGCACACACAAAACCCAGACTTGAGCTCAAGAGGCTAACACACTAGAACAGAGCTCAAATCACTAGAATTTCAAACAAGTGCGCAAGATTGATGTGTGAGTGATCAAGAGTGCTCAAGGAATGCTTGGGTTGCTTCCTCCATGCGCCAAGGGGTCCCTTTTATAGCCCCAAGGCAGCTAGGAGCCGTTGGGAACAAATCTGGAAGGCCATCTTTGCCTTCTGTCTCGTGGCGCACCGGACAGTCCGGTGCACACCGGACACTGTCCGGTGCCCGATTTGTTTCCAAAAACAGCACTTCTGACTGTTGCTGGCTGCTCCAGATCTGCGCTTAGTTGGCGCACCGGACATGTCCGGTGCACACCGGACAGTCCGGTGTTCCTTCCCGACCGTTGGCTCGGCCACGTGTCCCGCGCGGATTGCGCGGCCGACCGTTGGCCCTGGCCGACCGTTGGCTCACCGGACAGTCCGGTGCACACCGGACAGTCCGGTGAATTTTAGCCGTACGCCGTCGGCGAATTCCCGAGAGCGGCCAGTTCGCGCCGAGGAGGTCTGGCGCACCGGACACTGTCCGGTGCACACCGGACAGTCCGGTGCTCCAGATCGAGCTGGGACTTGGCTGCACACAGCCAAGTCATTCTCTCCCCTTTTCTCTATTTCTTCATGCTGTTTCTAACACTTAGACAAACATGTTAGTCCACAAAACCAATGTACTAAGGCTTAGAAACATACCTTTATCTCATGATTTGCACCTTGTTCATCCATGTACACAAATTCATAATTAAACACATGTGTTGGCACTCAATCACCAAAATACTTAGAAATGGCCCAAGGGCACATTTCCCTTTCAATCTCCCCCTTTTTGGTGATTTATGCCAACACAACATAAAGCCACTAGAACAAGTGCAAACTCAATTCAAATAACATAAATTTAAGTGTTATTCAATTTTGGCATATATGGATCATCCTTTGCCACCACTTGGTTTGTTTTTGCAAATCAAACACAAATCTCTATCTCTAAGTTAAACACACATGTTTAAGCATAAAGAGAGTCATTCAAAAAGAGATTGATCAAGAATTTCAAAAACTCCCCCTTTTTCCCATAATCAATACTTCTCCCCACAAGAAGCCAACTTTTGACAAGAGAGACATCAAAAGAGTTTTGACAAACCAAACGCTCTATTCTACTATTTTCAAAAACTCTCAAGTGGTAGCTGATCCATTTATCACTTTGGCCTTTATTTTCTCCCCCTTTGGCATCAAGCACCAAAACGGGATCAATCTTGGCCCTATAACCCCATTGCCTCACCAAAATCTTCAATTAAGAGCAAATGGCAATAAGAGTTCATGAGATGGACTTGGAATAAGTTACCCCTCATCGGAGTGCAGTGGAAGTCTTTCATGGTCCAAGTCCACCTTTTCCCTTTCAATTCTCCTTTGTGACTAACACAAGCAAACTCAAACATATAGTTAGTCTCAAAGGGTCAAGTTGTAACACATCTCCCCCTAAACATGTGCATCACATTGCAACGGACTTGTGAGGTCCAGGGAGTGTTTGTACAACTTGAGCACCATAATAAGCAACAAAATGCAGAATGAACATGATCAAAGGCATAAATACCTGTATGCTACAATTCAATCCAAGTTCCGCGAATCTAAGACATTTAGCTCACTACGCAGCCTGCAAAAGGTCTTCTCATCTAAAGGCTTGGTAAAGATATCGGCTAGCTGGTTCTCGGTGCTAACATAAAACACTTCGATATCTCCCTTTTGCTGGTGGTCTCTCAAAAAGTGATGCCGGATGTCTATGTGCTTTGTGCGGCTGTGCTCAACAGGATTTTCCGCTATGCGGATAGCACTCTCATTATCACATAGGAGTGGGACTTTGCTCAGATTGTAGCCAAAGTCCCTGAGGGTTTGCCTCATCCAAAGTAGTTGCGCACAACACTGTCCTGCGGCAACATACTCGGCCTCAGCGGTGGATAGGGCAACGGAGGTTTGTTTCTTGGAATTCCATGACACCAGGGACCTTCCTAAGAATTGGCACGTCCCCGATGTACTCTTCCTATCGACCTTACATCCAGCATAGTCGGAATCTGAGTACCCAATCAAGTCAAAGTTAGACCCCTTTGGATACCAGATCCCGAAGCAAGGCGTAGCGACTAAATATCTAAGAATTCGCTTCACCGCCACCAAGTGACATTCCTTAGGATCGGATTGAAATCTAGCACACATGCATACGCTAAGCATAATATCCGGTCTACTAGCACACAAATAAAGTAGAGATCCTATCATTGACCGGTATGCTTTTTGATCAACGGACTTACCTCCTTTGTTGAGGTCAGTGTGTCCGTCGGTTCCCATCGGAGTCTTTGCGGGCTTGGCGTCCTTCATCCCAAACCGCTTCAGCAGATCTTGCGTGTACTTCGTTTGGGAGATGAAGGTGCCGTCCTTGAGTTGCTTCACTTGGAACCCAAGGAAGTAGTTCAACTCGCCCATCATCGACATCTCGAATTTCTGCGTCATCACCCTGCTAAACTCTTCACAAGACTTTTGATTAGTAGAACCAAATATTATGTCATCGACATAAATTTGGCATACAAACAAATCACCATCACATGTCTTAGTGAAAAGAGTTGGATCGGCTTTCCCAACCTTGAAAGCATTAGCAATTAAGAAATCTCTAAGGCATTCATACCATGCTCTTGGGGCTTGTTTAAGTCCATAGAGCGCCTTAGAGAGCTTACACACGTGGTCGGGGTACCGCTCATCCTCGAAGCCAGGGGGTTGCTCCACGTACACCTCCTCCTTTATTGGCCCGTTGAGGAACGCGCTCTTCACATCCATTTGGTACAACCTGAAAGAGTGGTGAGCGGCATATGCTAGCAAGATACGAATAGACTCTAGCCTAGCCACAGGAGCAAAAGTCTCCTCAAAGTCCAAACCTGCGACTTGGGCATAACCTTTTGCCACAAGTCGAGCCTTGTTCCTTGTCACCACCCCGTGCTCGTCCTGTTTGTTGCGGAACACCCACTTGGTTCCCACAACATTTTGCTTGGGACGAGGCACCAGCGTCCAAACTTCGTTGCGCTTGAAGTTATTAAGTTCCTCCTGCATGGCCAACACCCAATCCGGATCTAGCAAGGCCTCCTCTACCCTGAAAGGCTCAATAGAGGAGACAAAAGAGTAATGCTCACAAAAATTAACTAATCGAGATCGAGTAGTTACTCCCTTGCTAATGTCACCCAAAATTTGGTCGACGGGATGATCCCTTTGAATCATCGCTCGAACTTGGGTTGGAGGTGCCGGTTGCGCTTCTTCCTCCATCACTTGATCTTCTTGTGCTCCCCCTTGATCACACGCCTCCTTTTGATGAACCTGTTCATCGTCTTGAGTTGGGGGATGCACCGTCGTTGAGGAAGAGGGTTGATCACGTTCATCCTGTTCCTGTGGCCGAACGTCTCCAATCGCCATGGTTCGTATAGCGGCCGTCGGAACATCTTCTTCATCCTGTTGATGGCGTGGCAAGCCGTGTTCACGGCTTCCGACCAAAAGCACTCGGGGGTCTTGAACTCTCCAAGCATCGTCCTCGCCATATCGATTAGCGTCCTGTTCTTCCTCTCTACCACACCATTTTGCTGTGGTGTGTAGGGAGCGGAGAACTCGTGCTTGATCCCTTCCTCCTCAAGAAACTCCTCCACTTGAAGGTTCTTGAACTCGGACCCGTTGTCGCTCCTTATCTTCTTCACCTTGAGCTCAAACTCATTTTGAGCTCTCCTGAGGAAGCGCTTGATGGTCCCTTGGGTTTCAGACTTATCCTGCAAAAAGAATACCCAAGTGAAGCGGGAAAAGTCATCAACAATAACTAAACCATACTTACTTCCTCCTATGCTCAGATAGGCGACGGGTCCGAAGAGGTCCATATGCAGCAGCTCCAGGGGTCTCGACGTGGTCATCACGTTCTTGCTGTGATGTGCTCCTCCCACTTGTTTACCTGCCTGACAAGCTGCACAAGGTCTATCTTTTTCGAAATAAACATTTGTTAGACCTATCACGTGTTCTCCCTTTAGAAGCTTGTGGAGGTTCTTCATCCCCACATGTGCTAAGCGGCGATGCCACAGCCAGCCCATGCAAGTCTTAGCCATTAAGCATGCATCTAGACCGGCCTCTTCTTTTGCAAAATCAACTAAATAAAGCTTGCCGTCTAGTACACCCTTAAAAGCTAGTGAACCATCATATCTTCTAAAGACAGACACATCTACATTTGTAAAAAGGCAATTGTATCCCATTTGACATAATTGACTAACAGATAGCAAATTATATCCAAGACTCTCCACTAAGAATACATTTGAGATAGAATGCTCATTAGAAATTGCAATTTTACCTAGCCCTTTTACCTTGCCTTGATTCCCATCACCGAATATAATTGAATCTTGGGAATCCTTATTCTTGACGTAGGAGGTGAACATCTTCTTCTCCCCCGTCATATGGTTTGTGCATCCGCTGTCGATAATCCAGCTTGAACCCCCGGATGCATAAACCTGCAAGGCAAATTTAGGCTTGGGTCTTAGGTACCCAACTCATGTTGGGTCCTGCAAGGTTAGCACAAATATCTTTAGGGACCCAAATGCAAGATTTATCTCCCTTGCATCTAGCCCCTAATTTCCTAGCAACAACCTTCTTACCCTTTCTACAAATAGCAAAAGGAGCATTACAAGCATAATAAATGGTAGAAAGTTCATTCACTATTTTCCTAGGAGCATGAATAGCATTCTTTCTAGGCATATGAGCAATATTTCTCCTAGGCATATATACAACATTCCTCCTATCATGCTTATAAGATGAACTAGAGGCAAACATGGCATGAGAATCATAATCATTATAGGCATTTCTAGCATTTCTCCTATCATAATACATAAAAGCATGGTTCTTTTTAGTATTACTAGCCATAGGGGCCTTCCCTTTCTCCTTGACGAAGATGGGAGCCTTATGGCTTGTTAAGTTCTTGGCTTCCCTTTTGAAGCCAAGCCCATCCTTAATTGAGGGGTGTCTACCAACCGTGTAGGCATCCCTTGCAAATTTTATTTTATCAACTTCATTCTTGCTAGTCTTAAGTTGGGCATTAAGACTAGCCACTTCATCATTTAATTTGGAAATTAGAACTAGGTGTTCACTACAAGCATTAACATCAAAACCCTTACACCTAGTACAAATTTCAACATGTTCAACACAAGAATTTGATTTACTGGCTACTTCTAGTTTAGCACTTAAATCAATATTAACACTTCTTAAGGTAGAAATGGTTTCATGACAGGAAGATATTTCACTAGAAAGCATTTCATTTCTTTTCACTTCTAAAGCATATGATTTTTGTGCCTCTACAAATTTATCATGTTCATCATACAATAAATCTTCTTGCTTTTCTAAAAGCCTATCCTTTTCATTCAATGCATCTATCAATTCATTGATTTTCTCTATCTTAGATCTATCTAAGCCCTTGAACAAGCAAGAATAATCTATGTCATCATCACTAGACTCACTATCACTAGAAGAAGCATAAGTGGAGTCTTGAATACTCACCTTCTTCTCCCTTGCCATAAGGCAAGTGAGACGCTCGTTGGGGAAGAGAGCCGATTTGTTGAAGGCAGTGGCGGCGAGTCCTTCATTGTCGGAGTCGGAGGAGGAGCAATCCGAGTCCCACTCCTTTCCTAGATGCGCCTCGCCCTTTGCCTTCTTGTATGCCTTCTTCTTTTCTCTCTTGTTTCCCTTTTCCTGGTCACTTTCATTATCGGGACAGTTAGCAATAAAATGACCAAGCTTACCACATTTGAAGCACGAGCGCTTTCCCTTGGTCTTGGTCTTGCTTGGCTGCCCCTTGCGACCATTTAGCGCCGTCTTGAATCTTTTAATGATGAGAGCCATCTCTTCATCATTAAGGCCAGCCGCCTCAACTTGCGCCACCTTGCTAGGTAGCGACTCCTTGCTCCTTGTTGCCTTTAGAGCAATGGGTTGAGGCTCGTGGAGTGGTCCGTTCAACGCGTCGTCGACGTATCTTGCCTCCTTGATCATCATCCGCCCGCTCACGAATTTTCCAAGTACTTCCTCGGGCGTCATCATCGTGTACCTGGGATTCTCACGAATATTGTTCACGAGATGAGGATCAAGTACGGTAAAGGACCTGAGCATTAGGCGGACGACGTCGTGGTCCGTCCATCGCGTGCTCCCGTAGCTTCTTATCTTGTTGATGAGGGTCTTGAGCCGGTTGTACGTTTGTGTTGGCTCCTCGCCCCTTATCATCGCGAACCGTCCAAGCTCGCCCTCCACCAACTCCATCTTGGTGAGCAAAGTGACGTCGTTCCCCTCATGAGAAATCTTGAGGGTGTCCCAGATTTGCTTGGCGTTGTCCAAGCCGCTCACCTTATGGTATTCATCCCTGCACAAGGAAGCTAGAAGAACAGTAGTAGCTTGTGCATTTTTATGAATTTGTTCATTAATGAACATGGGACTATCCGAACTATCAAAGTGCATTCCACTCTCTACAATCTCCCATATACTAGGATGGAGAGAGAATAGGTGACTACGCATTTTGTGACTCCAAAATCCGTAGTCCTCTCCATCAAAGTGTGGGGGCTTGCCAAGTGGAATGGAGAGCAAATGAGAATGTGAACTTTGCGGAATACGAGAGTAATCAAAGGAAAAGTTCGAGTTAACCGGTTTTCTCCTCTCGTAGTCGTTGTGGTCCTCATCCTTTTGGGAAGAAGTAGACTCGTCGCTGTCGTAGTAGATTATCTCCTTGATGCGCCTGGTCTTCTTCTTCTTCCCTTCCTTCCGTCTTTGACCCGAGCCGGAGTCGGTAGGCTTGTCGTCCTTCGGCTCGTTGACGAAGGTCTCCTTCTCTTTGTCGTTGATCACTATACCCTTCCCCTTAGGATCCATCTATTCGGGCGGTTAGTCCCTTTGTGAATAGAACGGCTCCGATACCAATTGAGAGCACCTAGAGGGGGGGGGTGAATAGGTGATCCTGTAAAAACTTCAAACTTAAGCCACAAAAACTTGTTAAGCGTTAGCACAGTTAATGCCAAGTGGCTAAGGTGAAGTCTTCAACAAAACACAATACCACAAGAATCAAGCACAGAGGGACACGGTGGTTTATCCCGTGGTTCGGCCAAGCCAATGCTTGCCTACTTCCACGTTGTGGCGTCCCAACGGACGAGGGTTGCAATCAACCCCTCTCAAGCGGTCCAAAGACCCACTTGAATACCACGGTGTTTTGTTGTTCTTATCTCAATCCCGTTTGCGAGGAATCTCCACAACTTGGAGCCTCTCGCCCTTACAAAAGATGTTCACAAAGAATCACGGAGTAAGGGAGGGATTAGCAACTCACACACAACACAAAGATCACAGCGAATACGCACACACAAAACCCAGACTTGAGCTCAAGAGGCTAACACACTAGAACAGAGCTCAAATCACTAGAATTTCAAACAAGTGCGCAAGATTGATGTGTGAGTGATCAAGAGTGCTCAAGGAATGCTTGGGTTGCTTCCTCCATGCGCCAAGGGGTCCCTTTTATAGCCCCAAGGCAGCTAGGAGCCGTTGGGAACAAATCTGGAAGGCCATCTTTGCCTTCTGTCTCGTGGCGCACCGGACAGTCCGGTGCACACCGGACACTGTCCGGTGCCCGATTTGTTTCCAAAAACAGCACTTCTGACCGTTGCTGGCTGCTCCAGATCTGCGCTTAGTTGGCGCACCGGACATGTCCGGTGCACACCGGACAGTCCGGTGTTCCTTCCCGACCGTTGGCTCGGCCACGTGTCCCGCGCGGATTGCGCGGCCGACCGTTGGCCCTGGCCGACCGTTGGCTCACCGGACAGTCCGGTGCACACCGGACAGTCCGGTGAATTTTAGCCGTACGCCGTCGGCGAATTCCCGAGAGCGGCCAGTTCGCGCCGAGGAGGTCTGGCGCACCGGACACTGTCCGGTGCACACCGGACAGTCCGGTGCTCCAGACCGAGCTGGGACTTGGCTGCACACAGCCAAGTCATTCTCTCCCCTTTTCTCTATTTCTTCATGCTGTTTCTAACACTTAGACAAACATGTTAGTCCACAAAACCAATGTACTAAGGCTTAGAAACATACCTTTATCTCATGATTTGCACCTTGTTCATCCATGTACACAAATTCATAATTAAACACATGTGTTGGCACTCAATCACCAAAATACTTAGAAATGGCCCAAGGGCACATTTCCCTTTCAACAGTCCGGTGGTGCATCGGATAGGGCACTGTTTACAGTCCGGTGTGTGCCATGTCAGCACGTCGTTGGGGTTTGGAGCGGTTGACCGCTGGAGTCCTTTGTCCTATAGTTGCACCGGACAGTCCGGTGGCACACCGGACATGTCCGGTGCGTTCTGACTTGCTACTCTGACTTCTGACCGCGTACTGTACACCTTTTGCAGTCGACCGTTGGCGCAGGTTACTATTGCTCTGTTGACTCACCGAACATGTCCGGTGCACACCGGACAGTCCGGTGAATTATAGCGGAGCGCGCCCTGGAAAAACCCGAGAGTGGTCAATCGAGTGGAGCTCGGCCTGGGGCACCAGACGCCACTGGCAGCACACTCTCAAGTCATTGCTCCAAATATTGTTGAGTCCCCAACTTAATTTCTTTCTTGGGTTATGTTGAACCTTATGCACATGAGATAAAAGACATCTTGGCAAACTAATTAGTCCACGTGGTTTGTGATGGACGTCACTGAAAGTCGCCTAGAGGGGGGGTGAATAGGGCAAAACTGAAATTCTCAAAAATAATCACAACTACAAGCCGGGTTAGCGTTAGAAATATAATCGAGTCCGCGAGAGAGGGCGCAAAACAAATCGCAAGCGAATAAGAAGTGAGACACGCGGATTTGTTTTACCGAGGTTCGGTTCTCGCAAACCTACTCCCCATTGAGGAGGCCACAAAGGCCGGGTCTCTTTCAACCCTTACCCTCTCTCAAACGGTCCTTCGGACCGAGTGAGCTTTCTCTTCTCAATCACTTGGAACACAAAGTTCCCACAAGGACCACCACAAGATTGGTGTCTCTTGCCTCAATTACAAGTGAGTTTGATCGCAATGAAGAATCAAGAAAGAAGAAAGCAATCCAAGCGCAAGAGCTCGAAAGAACACAAGCAAATCTCTCTCTCTAATCACTAGGGAGTTGTGTGGAATTTGGAGAGGATTTGATCTCTTTTGTGTGTCTAGAATTGAATGCTAGAGCTCTTGTAAGTAGTTGGGAAGTGGAAAACTTGGATGCAATGAATGGTGGGTGGTTGGGGGTATTTATAGCCCCAACCACCAAACTAGCCGTTTGGTGAGACTGTCTGTTCGATGGCGCACCGGACAGTCTGGTGCACACCGGACATGTCCGGTGCGACAGCCACGTCACCAAAAGTCGTTGGGGTCGACCGTTGGAGCTCTGTCTTCTGGGCCCGCCTGGATGTCCAGTGGCGCACCGGACATGCACTGTAGATTGTCCGGTGCGCCAGTATGGGCGTGCCTGACCTCTGCGCGCGCTGCGCGCGCATTTAATGCGTCGCAGGTAGCCGTTGGCGCCGAAATAGCCGTTGCCCCGCTGTTACACCGGACAGTCCGGTGTACACCGGACAGTCCGGTGAATTATAGCGGAGCAGCAGAAGTGAATTCCCGAGGCTGGCGAGTTCCTGAGGCCGCTCTTCTTTGGAGCCCCGGACATGTCCGGTGTACACCGAACAGTCCGGTGAATTATAGCGGAGTCGCCTCCAGAATTTCCCGAAGGTGACGAGTTTGGAGTCGGAGTCCTCTGGTGCACCGGACATGTCCGGTGGCACACCGGACAGTCCGGTGCGCCAGACCAGAGGTGCCTTCGGTTGACCCTTGCTCCTTTATTTGAACCCAATACTTGGTCTTTTTATTGGCTAAGTGTGAACCTTTGGCACCTGTATAACTTATGCACTAGAGCAAACTAGTTAGTCCAATATTTGTGTTGGGCAATTCAACCACCAAAATTAATTAGGGACTAGGTGTAAGCCTAATTCCCTTTCAGTCACCCACCAAAATTGATTATAGGAAATGATTAAGCCCATTTCCCTTTCAGAGGCTTTGTGATGCTTGGCTTGCAGTCAGTTATGACCCTATAGTTAACACAAGGCAATAGCGTCAAGGTTTCTAGAATTGAATTACTGAGGCTTACAACTCGGCACGAGAAACAATGCCTAAAAGGACTACTAAATCGGTGATGAGTAGGTGGGATACCATCAAAACATAGTGTTCAATATTCGTTGGTTACGTGAGTGTTGTCCTTCGACAAAACCCTAGTGGTCTTACTGTCGCAGACAAGGTAGTACTATATGATTATGTCCCTTGCTAATCATGTGTTTTCTTGTAGACTTCTCTGGCAGGGAGTAGGTTTGCTGCTGTTGAGAAGAAGTCGTTCCATTTCTTGCATTGTTGGGCTATCTTGAACGATCAACCGAAATGGATGGACCATCACATGGGTCAGCAAAATCATCCACCCAACCCAGTTCCAAACCAATCCAAAAGTGTCGATGTTGATGCAGAGGAATCCATTCCAACAAGCTTCACATCGAAGAGCCACTTGGTCGTGATTCGTTAAAGGAAAAGGCAAAGAAGCCCCGGTCTATGGACACTTCATCGACGGATTCAGAGTACCTGGTTCAGATGGGTGAACTTTCATTGGAACGCTTGTCTGTTTACAAAGCAGTAGCGTCAATAGAGGAAAGGAAGTTGGAGTCCATGAACAGAAAACGAGAGGCACAAATTGATCCTAGGGAAGAGGAAGCTCAACCTTGAGAAACTGAAGATGGCCCGACAAAAATTGAAGGATGACAAGGAAGAGGAGGTGATGATCCTAAGCAGGATCTAAGTAAGTGTAACCCTATGCTTCAATAGTACTATGAGGCCAAGCAATAAGATATATTGGCAAGGGTTACTAGAAACTCTTCATCAAACAATTTAGTGGTGTTGCACTGCATTCTCCGGCGCTATGATGGTTTCGTTAATTTGAATGAGGGCCAACTATCTATTTTACGAAAACTGCATGTGTAGTTCAAAACACTTATGTTGTCAGTCCTGGTTGCATTGTGTCATTTCGTAGTTGCTTGAACTTGTCATTGTTGGTTTGCATTGGAGTTGTTTGTAATATTTTTTGAAAACTTGAGTCTGTTCCAAGTCCATGTGTCTATTACTGAACAAAATTTGAGAGTATTCATGAGAATGCATAGTTGTTCCATTACACTGACACTAACATACTTGAAATGCAACAATAGGCACATAACGACACATTACATAATTCAAATTTAGAAAACTATGACTCACTAGGACAACTACATAGTTCAGATTGAAAACACTACGTCATTAGGCACAATGTCGTCATTTTATTTGACAGCCATAGTAAACATTGGAAGCCTAAGCAACTCTAGAGCGAAGACACACCCAATGGTGCTGGATGAGGTCGATCTGCAACCGAGCATATTTCCTTGTATCTTTCAGTTCCTCGTACCGGTGATTAATGAAAAGTCATTGCGCCCTTCCATTGAATCATGTGAAGTGTCCGCCAAGAATCTGGTGTTGTCGAAGCTTGTGTTCAAAGCCATATGCTCTTCGTCCTCTACTATGATGTTGTGCAAGATTATGCAGGTTTTCATTATGTCCCCAATGTGTTCTGGAGACCAACTGTATGTAGGTCCACGAACAACAATCCATCGTGTCTGGAGCATGTCAAAAGTTTGTTCGATATCTTTTCTACCAGACTCATGTATGGTGGCGAAGTGTTTGGTCCTAACATCATACAAATTACGGATTGTCTTCACAAACGCTGGCCAGTTAGGATAAATATTATCTGCTAGGTAATATCCCATGTCGTACACGTTACCAATCACAGAGAAAGTAACAGGAGGACACTCACCGCTGAGATAGCTAGCGAAAAGGTTTGAATGATGAGGAATGTGATGTCGTTACAGCTACTAGGCATGCCAAAGTACACGTGCCATATCCATAGGTCATATGAAGCAACCGCTTCAAGGATCATGGTTGGGTAATTGGGTGTTTACCTCGACTAGTAAACATTCCCTTCCAAGCGGTTGGACAGTTATGCCACTCCAAATGCATGCAATCGATGCTACCAAGTATACCAGAGAAGCCTCGGGATTCACCGACTTGGAGTAGTCGTGAGATATCTACATATGTAGGTTCCCTGAGATAGTAACACCCAAAAAGGTTTGGATAGTCGTACAAAAGTGTTTCAGGACCTCATGAGTGGTGGATTCACCAATGCGTACGTACTCGTCAACGGCATCGATAGGAATACCATAAGCGAGGATGCGAACAATAGCAACGACCTTCTACAGAGTAGAGAGGCCAAGCTCACTAGCACATTTTGGGCGTTGGACGAAGTAAGAATCAACTTGTTGCACAACATCAACGAGGCGCTCGAATACATGACGACGCATGTGAAACCTATACGAAAATGAGATTGATAGTAAGGATCGACTTTGCCTTTCACGTGAACTACACAAAATAAAGAATTTGGGTACCAAAACATGACATACCTCCCCCGGAATTGAGCATCCGTGTACACAGGTAGTGCGCAGAAGTAGTCAGCTTGAATTCTAGCATTGGCACTCAGATGGTCACGATGGATCCGAACTCGGCCGGGAATGGAGCCACCATGACAACGCTCGTTGCGTGCACGCCTCCTCCTAAGGTAGAGGTACATCACAATCTCCATATCTTCTTTTTCATCTTCCATTTCTTGAGCCATCCTAAGAAGAACATTGGATTCTAGGTACGGGTTCATTGTTGTGGTTATTTGCAAATGGGGTGCGACTGAAGTGGTGAGTAAAGTGGCTTCAGTGTGAAGCCAAAGTGGTGGCGTAGAGAAGAAGTCAGGTGTTTGCTTGTCCAAGACGTGTGGCCTACGGTGAAAGCTCCTTCATCTAAAAAAGATAATTTCCTAAAAAGGCGTTTGGATCCCTTCATTTTATAGAAATTGTAATTCACTTAATGAAGTAACCTATTTAGCTTGGAATTTGATATTCCATCACTTTCCAAAGTTCTGATATAAGCTTATCTCAAATTCATGGTGTGGAGGATGAGAAATGATTTTATGTATTACTAGAATTTGTTTCTATTGTGTAACTTATAAGACACTCTTCAACTCACTCATCTATAGTAAAAATATAGTACATAAATATCTACGACATCTTGCTAATAATAATATACTGATATATTTTATATAAAACCGAATTAGCTTAATTGATATATGTCTAAATTACTATTATTAAAATGAAATTCATTTCGAATGATCCAAATAGGACGTAATCGTAAAGACAATATCTTTTTCCCAATATCATATAGAAATTGGAACGACGTTACAAATAACAAATTCACAACAAGATTTTTTTTATGAATTTGAAATTGTAATTACACACGAATGATTTGGAAAAAAACATATTTACAAAAAGTTATATACTTTATTTTATGCGTTACTTAAATATCTTATAATCGAATTAATAGTAAATCATAAAAAATGAGTATATGATGTCTGTTAATACTATAATATACTCAAAAGATATAGAGAACAAAATTTTTTAAAGTATATTGTAAAGGATAGAAAATATTTTTTTTGTTGATAGAATTCAGAGAGAATTTGCTAGGGACATCAAACAGCTACACGTGACTTGTGAGTTGTGACTGTGAGAAGAGGAACCCCCTCCTCCGCCCCCGAAAAAACATATAAAACAGAACCCTCGCATCCTGTAAATGGCGACACGCCTCGCCTCCATCTTCTCGGCCGTGCGCAGCCCCACCTCAGCCCCGCCCCACACTCTCCGCCGCGCTCTCCCAAGCTTCAGCTACCAGCGAGTGCATCCATCTCAGCCCCGCATGTCCTCCTCTTCAGCCGCCTCCTCCGCGCCGCCGGCCGCCAAGAAGCCTACAGTGGCGCCGTTCGGGTCCTGGAGGTCGCCCATCACTGCGGACGTCGTGTCCGGCGCGGATAGGCGCCTCGGCGGTATCGCTCTCGCTGCAGATGGACGCCTTCTCTGGATCGAGGGCCGCCCCGAGGAGAAAGGGTAAATGAAATCCGCTTCCGAGGTTTAGTGGCCAAGGCGTTGACATTCGACGCGCTCGCGATAATGTTTCTGAAAGTTTTAGTGTTGCTGCTTGCTAGTTTTTAGTAACATATTTTGATTAAACCCAAGTTGCTTAAGTGGCCATGCCCAACCTGATTAAGGTCCTGTTTGTTTTGTTTCAAGATTATATAATCCAACTTATGGATTATATAAGCACCTATTGACCTGCTTATGGATTATCATAATCTAGGTATCTAGATTGCATAATCCACCTAATAATCTGTGTTGTTTGTTTACCTCTCAACTTATTTAAGCTAGATTATGATACCTAGATTATGATAATCCATAAGCAGGTCATAATCTGGATTAAATAATCCTGGAAGTAAACAAACAGGGCCTAAGCCTGGATCCAACGCTTACCCATATCGATAGTTGATGTGGCATTTGGACCTGAGTACCGACTGGTCGTTCTATTCCCATGCAAGGGTTGGGCCATACTCTTTAAACTTTGACTAGCCATATCTATGAAAGTGTCTAGAAAAATTTTGATTTACGGAAAAACTAGATGGACTTATATTTTTTATCAGAGTAATTTGAGAATCAGAATTATATTACATTTTGTTTCTGCACTCTGCATGTTTGCACACTTGCATGCTAATTGCTAATCAACATGATGTCACAAGAATGTTGCTGTATAATGAACATATTGTCAGAATGTTAGTATCTGGCAATCATTGAATGTTTGTTGCTTCCATTGGTGCACATATCGATTACATCTGCTTTATAGTGCAATACATTCAACTGTCCCAAAATAGTTGACACTTAATTTATACCTAAATCATAGCTAAAGTGTCAACTATTTTGGGATGGAGGGAGTAGTTCTCAAATTTGTATCCATAGAAGCTTCAAGCTTGGAAAGAGGGGCTAGAGGTAGACGATAATGGAACGAGCCCCTCCTAACTTATATTTGTAGATCCACCCCTGATCATATTGAACTAAATCTGTGTTTAGGCGTATGGTTATTGTAAAGGAGGAGGATAATCCTGTGGATGTCATACCTCAGGAATTTGCAGCACGCACACTGGCTCAAGAATATGGAGGTGGTGCATTTGCAGTCGACAAGAGTGTTGTTGTGTTCTCAAATTACAAGGATCAACGTCTATACAAGCAAACAATAGGAAGTAAGTACTAAGTAGGCTGCTATGGTCTTATTGTTGAGACTTGGTTAAAATTAACATTATATAATTGATGTTCATTAAAAACTTAGAAACTGTAAGTATATGGTGTTTACTTTCATTGTTTATTTTAAGTATTGTGGAAAATGTTGCAAACTTATATCCCACCACATAGTAGTCTATCTGTTTTTAGTGCCTGACACCTTTGACCAAATCATGAGCACTATGGTTTTCATGTTCTTTTGGGCAATGTGTATACCTTGTCAGCTGGTGGTCCACCTGTGCCTCTTACACCCGATTATGGTGCGCCAAATGTCAGTTATGCTGATGGTGTATTTGATCCTCACTTCGACCGTTATGTTACTGTGATGGAAGGTACTTGACCTATGATTTGGTTCTAATATATATAGTAACACAACGAACTTCTAACATGCTCATATATTTTAATAGATCGTCGAAAGGATAGCTTGAATCCCACCACAACAATTGCTGCTATAAACTTGAGTGGCAGTGAAGTTCATGGTAATATTTTCAGAGAATGTAACCACAGTCACCATATTAGATCTATGCTTTCTTTTGATGTTTATCCATTTTTCTTTCACGACACTAGCTTACATATGCTCTATATTGAAGAACCAAAGGTGCTGATCAGCGGCAACGATTTCTATGCATTTCCTCGCATTGATCAAAATAAAAAGCGGATAGCATGGATTGAATGGAGCCATCCAAACATGCCCTGGGATAAATCAGAACTCTGGGTTGGTTACTTCGCTGAAAACGGGTAATTGTAATTATCTTGTGAATAACATATTAGAACAGGTTTTTTCTTGCATTCAGTTTTATTGTGAATAAAAGTACTATCTTGTCTGCATCAAATGAAACTGCAGCGTTGTCCGTTGATATATGTCAGGATGGTGTTCATGCATATCTACAACACTATCTTGATGAATATGCACAATGATTTAAATAACAGCTTCTAATACCCCTAAAGATCATTTCGTGTATAAAATATCTAAAAGATAATAAATCACATTGTAGTTAATGCAACAGATTTTAAAAGTAGCTGTATAAAACCAGGCACTTTCTCCTATTTTCCCTGTCAGTTTGACATAGATTTATGATTATTTTATAGTCAATTGACAAAGTCGAGACTTGAAGGTTGCATAGGCAAACACTAAATTGCTAGTACCATAGTGATTAGGCATTTAGGCCTGTTCATGACTGGGTTTATATGTATTTGGATGAGTTTTTGACCCACCCATTTATGGATCAATATAGATGAATTTGATTGGGTGAGTTAGGTGGTTTACTGGATAGTGAAGAGTCTAGGCACCACTATCGTCTTCCCCAACAAGCGAGAACCACAAATTAGGATTGATCTGCTTCCTATTTTCTCTTCCTCGTTACGTACTGCTATCTCACAACCCTGCAGTAAGATCATGGCATCTGTGCAAGAAGCCATGAAGCTGTCAGGCTCCAGCATGTGGCGTGAGATCCTGCTCCGGTTGGCACTGAGCATTCGACATGTACGTGACATTGGGCATCCTAGGACGACAAGGCGTGCGACATGGTGGCCATGGTCCTGTATGTGTCGTAGGTGTTCAGACACGTCAAAATGACCTCAAAGCGTGCCGCTCGGTGCCACTGTCCGTCCTCGAAGCTGCCAAGATGGCGGCAAATGTGAGTGACCCGTTGTTTCTCCCCGGCCGCCTTGGCCTCTCGGCCAAAGCTGCTCACCAGCGCCGAGGGCATGGCCACGTCATTCTTGGTCCTCGGCCTCTCAATGCGCGCCCCATGGCCTCATGGTGAGCGCCCGTGGTGCCGTTCGTGGCGAGGTTGACAATAGGCTCGAGAAGTTGCGATAGAGTTTTGCCGATGTTGGCGCATGTATGCGTCATGTCACCATGATAAGAGTTGCCAGTGTCGATGCATGAGTGTGATGCCGACGTCGATGTGTGTGGTGCATCCCTTGTCGTTTCAGAAGATGACGACGAGAACAGATGCAATGCATGTGCCCTGTAGCGGTGTTGCTACGGTGCAAGTAGACATGGGGTGCGGCGGCACATTGTCTAAGCTCAGCCTGTCGGGCCTCAATGACGGCAATGACAACCCATGGGTCTAATGGGTATGAAACCATATCCACCTAATCCATATGGTATTCCTTTTCACGGACTGGATTGGGTAATGGGTGAGTGGACTGGGTGGTTTAGAAACCCATGCACAGGCTAGCGATTATGTGCCACTGTTATTTTAAGCTTACATCATGGTACAGTGATACTTTTGTACAGCTTTGAACACGTTCATATAGCTGAATTCCCCTTTCCAACTTTTGCTGATTTAGCCCCATGTATTTTTGTGTCTGCAGAGACTTGACCAAACGGGTCTGTATTGCCGGTGGCAATCGGCTGCTGATTGAATCTCCTAGTGAACCTAAATGGTCACCGAAAGGTATCCTGTTTTCTGCTGTATTTGTATGTAGACTTGATTATTGTAAAAATGCTAATTATTGGTATGGTTCAGTGGTAATATCATCAGCTAAGTAATTAAGTATATTTTTTACGGGAAAGTACTTCAAAATTTTGTAATCTCAAGCCTTAACATACTCGTACTTTTTGTTGACACTACATATTAAAAATGGGATCTCATTATGTTAGCCTTGCATCATTGGGACATTCAACATTTCCTTGAGCTTCCTTTGTTCCAAATAAATGTATTAATGTGGTCCTTGTCCATGATATAAATGAATACTCCCTCCATCCAAATTATAAGTCCTTCTGTCTTTTCTAGGTACATAGCTTTTACTACGCACCTAGAATCGTAGATATCCATTATGTCTAGATGCATAGTAAATGTTATGTACCTAGAAAAACCAGAGCAACTTAGAATTTAGAATGGAGGGAGTACATAACTAACTTATTCTTATAAGAAATGAAAGGGGCTTTATTATTAACCATTTGGATGATGCATTGCTATTTGAGTGACCTTTGCTCTTTTGTTATCCGTAATTCACACTGCTTAGTGAATGATCTAATTATATCATATGGAACATTGGTACGTTCTTGTACAGTATTTTGGCTACTAACCTTATACTATAGTTCATCTAAAGCATTCAACTTGCAGGAGAACTGTTTTTTGTTACTGACAGAGCGAGTGGATTTTGGAATATTTATAAATGGGTAAGCAGTTTTCTCTCAACTGAGTTTTTCTGACAGTATGTCGTAACTGTATTTTGGACATAAAACTTAACTGTGATCATTGTTATTAGTAATAAATTCAGAATTCATAACCAATGTGGCTCGTGAATGAGCTAAACTTGTTATTATATTCCTTTTCTCTATCAGAATTCATCATCTGGACTATATTTGTCATGTAATTTCAGTATGCTACTGTGTTCAGGTTGAACAAACCAATGAAATTGTTCCAGTGTATTCACTAGATGCTGAATTTACGAGACCATTGTGGGTTTTTGGCATCAGCTCGTATGATTTTCTTGGAAACAGCGACCACATTGTTTTCAGTTATAGGTATCGATAATATTGAAGAAAAAAAAATCTATGTTGCTTTTGTTTGTGAGACATCTTCATGGACCATCATGATAACTATGCCTTGCAGACAGCAAGGAAAGTCACATCTTGGTGTGCTTGATTGTGATTCAGGTTCTATTTCATTGCTTGACATCCCTTTCTCTGATTTATCTGATGTGGTACGTGACAAAATCTTCATTGCCACTTTGAAAACTTGAGGTGTATATGTTTCTTTCGTGACCTATATTGTCTTGTGGCTTGCTTGATCTAGCAGGTTGCTGCAGATGATTACTTCTATATTGAAGGTGCTTCCGCGAGTATTCCACGGTCGATTGCTAAGGTTTATTAGATATCAGATTCACAATTTTGTTTATATGTTGATGATGTGCAGTTTTGTGTATTGTTTATCAATTGGTGCATTAATTGTTTCATCCAGGTGACATTAAATGAAAGCAAAACCAAAGTAGTCAATTTTTCAATAGCCTGGTCGTCCTCACCAGACCTCGTACAATATAGACCTTTCTTCAGCACACCAGAACTTGTTGAGTTCCCTACATCCAAGCCTGGCCAGAAAGCTTATGCCTATTTCTACCCACCATCAAATCCCAATTTTCAAGGTTTGCCTGATGAAAAGCCTCCTTTGCTTGTCAAAACACATGGTAAGTGAGTTATTCAAACCTTATGTTGCTTGAAATAATTATTCGGTTTGATCCCCCTCAAAAGAACTATACATGTATTCAGCTTAAGTATTCTCTTAGATTTTACAAAAATAAATGATTTTTGCTAAGTAGGTTTGAAATTCTTTCTTTTCAGATGAAAATCACAGAATGCTTTGACACTCTAAATTTTCAGGAGGACCAACTGCTGAAACACGTGCAATTCTGGACCTCAGTGTCCAGTATTGGACAAGTAGAGGGTGGGCATATGTCGATGTCAACTATGGAGGAAGCACTGGTTTGTTCTTAACTTTGATTGTTTAGGTTAAACCCTTTATCTTCAGTGATACTCCAGGGCATTTAATAATGTTGAACTTTGTTGACTGACGAACTGAAGGTTATGGAAGAGAGTATCGGGAGAGACTATTGAACAAATGGGGTATTGTTGATGTTGATGATTGCTGCGGCTGTGCGAGATTCCTGGTACATCATTTGAGCAATGATTCTAATGTAGAGTTGGCATTTTAACTTTGAAGGTGATAAGAAAATCACCTTAATGCTTGATTCTTTTCATATTAAGGTGGAGAGTGGGAAAGTAGATGGGCAGCGCCTTTGTATTACTGGTAGATCAGCAGGTGGATACACTACTTTAGCTTCACTTGCATTCAGAGACACGTTCAAGGCTGGAGCTTCTCTCTATGGTGTAAGTTGCCATAAATATGTGCCGGATATTTGTATTTTTCTATTCTTGCTGAGCAATTTACCATATGTCTCATTAGGTTGGGGACTTGACTCTGTTGAGAGCGGAGACGCACAAATTTGAGTCTCATTATATGGACAATCTTGTAGGTAAGAGACGGTATTATCATTTGTTTTTGAAGATGTTAACCCACTTTCTAGCTCTGATTTACATCTATTTATTCGTGACGTTCATGTTCCTTTAGGAAATGAAAGAGCTTACTACGAGAGATCACCAATCAACTTTGTCAACCAGTTTACTTGTCCAGTCATTTTGTTTCAAGGGTTGGAGGATAAGGTATTTGCTGACCATGAACTGTAAAGTTTATCATGGCTGCATTACTCGGTGGTATATCGATGTTTGTATAGCATAATTTGTCACTTGCTTTAACGTTTTTCAGGTTGTGCCACCAGATCAAGCACGCAAAATATACAGTGCCTTGAAAGAGAAAGGTTTGCCTGTTGCTTTGGTTGAATATGAAGGAGAGCAGCATGGGTTCCGTAAGGTTGTTGCCTCACTGTATACCTATGTTTCAGATTTTCAGCACCTTCGACACTGTCAACCTGCACGGACTTGTGACCTCTTTCTTGATTTTGAACAGGCGGAGAACATCAAGTTCACCTTGGAGCAGCAGATGGTGTTCTTTGCAAGATTAGTTGGGAAGTTTGAGGTGGCAGATGATATAACTCCAATCAAGATTGAGAACTTCGATTGATCTCTTGGAGAGTGGTGTCCGGTTCGAAGTTTTGTTCACGTATTATATGTTCAGTACATTAGCCATTGCAGTATCTTTTAGGAATACGACTTCATCTTATTTTGGAGGGTTGATGGAAATCTCTTTTTTGCACTGTAACGATACGGTTACGTCGTCCCTGATTGTGCAGAAGCGTCTAGGTGTAGGTGGGCGAGACGGCAATCTGGAAGCCGTGCGCGTATACCTTGTGGACTCGATCGGCTATTCGGCTTTTTTTTAGGAGGCCGTATCGTATGCACATCAGTGAGCCTGTGCACATATACTCATCTGTGATCGCAACCCTTCAATATTGATCTGATGGCTACCATGATTTTTACACTTTAATCCCCCCGCAGCAGTTCTTTGGTACGATTTTTTTTTGCAAAAACACCCAACACCTTTTGCACGTCTGTTGGCTTCTACAAGAAGGATCAGGCAGCCTTGTCGTTGTTCTCCCTACAGCCGCCGCCATACCGCCGTCAGCCGCCACGATCGTTGTTCGCGTTGATCTGTTGGCTTCTACGAGAAGGCTCTGGCTGCTGGTACAAGCACGATCGAGCCCGCCGTCGCCAAGACCTATAGCCGCCGCCGCCTTGTCGTTGTTCTCTCTACAACAGTACAGTTTCTCTCGTCAAACGCCGTCGCCATCACCGTCTTCGTCGGGCCCGAGGACACTACGACATGGCAGCGTCGCCATCGGCGTGCCCTGGCCATGGTGGTTTGATGGATCTTCTCAACGCCATGGACGCACGACGGGTAGCCGGTCCTGGTGGCAGCGTGGACGACATAGCAGCTCAAGATGATGTTTCCCTTCAAGCCCCTGATCCCACGGCTGCTCCCATGACTCTTGCTGATTCTTGCGAGGGATTCAATACACCTAAAAAGGATCCAATCAGTTCAACATCGGTGAGCAATTTTTCTTGTTGATCCAATCTGTTCAACATTTATGAATGTCACAAAGTGCATACTTTTACTTGAGTACTTGATATTTCTCATCGCAGTCGTCATGGTTTGTGCCTTATTGCAAGGACGAGAGACTCAAACCAGTCATTGGAATGTTATTTGATACTCTTGATGAAGTGGAAGAATTCTACAAGACATATGCACATGAAAGCGGATTTTCGGTTCGTATTGGAGCTCAAGCTAAGAAAAGCGATGTGGTTGAGAATAAGAGATTTGTGTGTTCGAGGGAAGGTTTTGCAAAGAGACGTGTTGAACCAAACAAGCAAAAGAAGCACTCAGAGACAAGATGTGGATGCAATGCACGTATATATGTGAGGTTGAATCAGGACACAAGGTACTATATCGCTTCTTTTATTGAGGAGCATAACCATGGTCTAGTCTCACCTGATAAAATTCCTTTTCTTCGATCCAACCGTACAATCAGTCAAAGAGCCAAAACTACCTTATTCACATGCCACAAAGCAAGTATTGGTACCTCACAAGCATATAGACTTTTACAAGTTAGTGATGGATTTGATAATATTGGTTGCATGAAACGGGACTTGCAGAACTACTATCGAGGACTTAGGGAGAAAATAAAGAATGCGGATGCTCAACTATTTGTGGCACAAATGGAGAGAAAGAAAGAGGCAAATTCTGCCTTCTTCTATGATTTTGTTGTGGATGAGCATGGAAAGTTACTCTACATATTTTGGGCTGATGCTACAAGTAGAAAGAACTATAGGCATTATGGTGATTTAGTGTCATTCGATGCAACATATAGTACAAACCAATACAATATGACATTTGCACCTTTTACAGGTGTGAATCATCATATGCAAAGTGTCTGCTTTGGAGCTGCTTTCCTAGTAAATGAGAAGATTGAGTCATATGAGTGGTTGTTTCGTACTTTCCTGTTAGCAATGGGAGGAAAAGCACCAAGGCTTATCATAACAGATGAAGATGCAAGCATGAAATCAGCTATTAGAACTATTCTCCCAGATACAATTCATAGATTCTGCATGTGGCACATTATGGAGAAGGTTCCTGAGAAGGTTGGTCCTCCTACAAATCATGACAAGGAGTTTTGGGCTGCTTTGAACACTTGTGTATGGGGTTCAGAAACTAGAGAAGAGTTTGAGATGTGATGGAATGCTATCATAGCTGCCTATGGACTTGAGAGCAATGAATGGTTGGCTAATAGATATCAAATTCGAGAGTCATGGATTCCAGCATTCTTTATGGATATACCTCTTGCAGGAGTCCTAAGAACTACTTCAAGGTCTGAAAGCTCCAATTCATTCTTCAACCGCTTTATCCACCGGAAATTATGTTTTGTTGAGTTCTGGCTTAGATTTGATACAGCCTTGGAATGCCAACGACACGAGGAATTAAAAGCTGATCATGTTAGTATACATACCACACCTCTCTTACATACCCCGTGGGATGTGGAGAAACAAGCAAGCATATTGTACACACATAACGTGTTCAACATATTTCAAAAAGAAGTGATTGCTGCTAGAGACCATTGCTCTGTTCTAGGTACTACACAACAATATGATGTTAAGTTAGTTATGATTAATGATGGGTCCATGAGGGATAGAGTGGTCGAGTGGTGCTCATCAAATAATTTTGGTCGTTGCTCGTGCAAACTATTCGAAAAGATGGGAATTCCATGTCGTCATATTATTTTGACATTGAGAGGTGAAAAGCTATATGAACTACCTACATCTTATATTTTGAAGAGATGGGAAACAAGATGTAAGAGGTATAAGCAATCATGATTTGTATTATGTTTCACATTTTATTTGTACGTCTTACTTGACCATTTTTTCTATATGTTATATTAGAGAGGTTGTGTATGATGAGGAAGGAAACCTGTTGGACGAGAAGCCCATAGATGCTATTGAAGTGGAAAAAAGAAAAAAGCTAGCAGTGGTGCGAAACAAGGTAGAAGATTTGATTCAAAGAGCAAAGAGTTCAAATGAGGCCATAGATTTTTTAGTTTCAAGTGTGTTGGAAATAGAAGGTTCTTTAGGCAATATCGTGCTTACCACGGTGACGCATACACAAGAAGAATATGAGAATTTTGTTGGATGCAAAATTCCAGAAGAAATACAAATACATCCGCCAAATGATGTTCGATCAAAGGGGAGGAGTAAAAGAATCAAGAGGGCTAAAGAACTGCCGAAGCCTCGCAAAGGAAAGAATGTGAAGAATTTGATGGAGCCACTTCAATAGTTTAATTTGGTGTTGTTTTGCTTTGCTATTTCATTTGACTCATGTGACTGAGAAGTGAGTTCAGAATATTGCTCAATTTTTATTACTGAAACAGTCATCAGCACAATCACATTGATGTTTTACAATCACATTGCTGCTACCAACAGATGCTTACAGAATGAATTTCTAAACAAAATCAAAATAAACTAGTTCCTCTCTGTTTCTTCTTTCACTTCCTTGCATGAATCTTTCCTCCCGGAGCAATTCCTAAATCAATAACCAAGATGCTTCACGACGCACAGCCTTCCCTAGCCTCTTGCAGGTACCAGCACTAAGGCCACGACGATGGAGGTGGCCAGGTGCGACGCCCATGGCGGCGGCCAGGGAACACACCTCGCGCGAGGTGGCCTGTGGCGTTTGCTGATGGCGGTATGGTGGCGGCCGGCGAGCAAGCACCAGGCGCCCAAACTTTAGGCACGATCGTGGCGGCTGACGGTGGTATGGCAGCGGCTGTAGGGAGAACAACGACAAGGCTGCCTGATCCTTCTCGTAGAAGCTAACAGACGTGCAAAAGGTGCTGGGTGTTTTTGCAAAAAAAAACTCGTACCAAAGGACTGCTGCGGGGGGATTAAAGTGTAAAAATCATGGTAGCCATCAGATCAACATTGAAGGGTTGCGATCACAGATGAGTATATGTGCACAGGCCCACTGATGTGCATACGATACGGCCTCTTTTTTTAGAATTGGTCATAGGGTCGTGACCCCATCGACGCTAGTCGAACTCCGGGTCGTTTCTTTCCGTCGTTGAGCCATGAATCATCACTTTTCTGCTCTTGTTTGTGGGGCCATCCTTCGTTGCGGTCGCTATCGTCGTTCATTCACACCAAGGCACGAACTCTGCTATGTTCCCTCTCCCTATTTCATGTGCATTTCTTTAATCTTTGTTGTAAATGTTCTCTGGGCGCCTGTTATCATCGCAGGAGGGCACCGTATAGATGAGGTGGGTGCGTGGGTCTGTCTGCTTGGGTGTGGTTGTGAAAAAAGACGTAGGTCGTGAGTTATAAAGAAGTTAATCCTCGATTCCCCGTTTGCTGAAAGCTACTAAAAGCTAATTCTATCTGGAAGTCACTAAGGCTGTGTTTGGTTTGACTTTTGGCTTTGGCTTTTGCCCCCTAAAAGCCAAAAGTCAAACCAAAGGGCTGGATCAAGGAAGCAGCTTTTTCTAAAAGCTGGCTTTCTCGTAGTGCAAAAATGAAAGCACCCCTGGACCTGCTTTTAGTGACTTTTAGATAGAACTATGAAAACGTATATCGAATAAGTTTTAACGATTTGTAGTGGTTTCGACCAAGCGGTTTTTAGCTTTTTAAAAGCTCACAGCCCACAGCAGCTTTTCCCACAGCTCACAGCCCACAGTAGCTTTTTTCACAGCCACAGCCCAACCAAACAGACTCTAAAAGCAGGTGTAAAGGTGCTTTTAATTTTACAATACAAGGAAATTGTATTTAAAAAGCCGCTTCCTAGATTGAGCTCTTTGGTTTGGCTTTTAGTTTTTATGTGGCAAAAACCAAACCAAACACACCCTATATCGCCACTGGACGATGGGACTGCGTCAGCGCTAATCAAGATGAATCTAACACCCTAATTAGCTCAGTGAGGGCCCGTTTGGTACAACTCCAATTCCTGATTCTTTAGCTCTAGATCCTGATCCTTCTAAGGAGCTGATCTTTCTGATTCTCCTGGAGAATCGGAATCATTTTTAAAACCGTTTGGCAAGTAAACTGATTGTTGTTTAATGGCAATTGCGGGTAGGAGGTCGCGGGAGGGTCGGGCGCTGTGCAGGTTGGGCGCCGTGGGGTGTCGTTGTTTCTTTAATGGCAATTGCGGGTAATTTTGGGCAAACATTGAGGGAATGTTCATATTTGGTTGGTTGAGGAGCTGTTTTGAGGGAGGGTGGAGCAGGTTTTTTCAGCTCCCACGTTTCTATACAAAAACGACTCCCAATCCTTCCTGCTCGACGTGAGAATCAGTTCACAAAACACTTGTTTGACACGGCTCCTCTGGATCCTCGCCTAGAATCAGGAGCTGGAGCTGTGCCAAACAGGCCCTGAGTATGCAACGATTGATTTTATACGTTCTGGGTATATGATTTAGTTTAGAATTAGAGCATTGTATCATTTTAGTTAATCAGCAAAAGAACTATTATTTCTTTTCAACAACAACAACAACATAGCCTGCACAATGAAATCGTCGAGTTAACTTTTACATGATAACATCATCGACTAATTTAGATAACATCTTAGTGATCGATTCAGATACCACCTTAGTGACTAAATCAGATAATTGAATCCACTACCCATCACTCAAAAAAGCTCTTACCATGAAGAAAACAATCCTCAACTATACTCATCAATAAATTAATGTATCAGTTATAGGAATTCCTAGTGTGCATAACAGGGCAAACCACACCAAATGGACCTTAGAGCATCAAAGGGCAAACCTGATCCGCAGCAACCCTACCTTCCTCCGCCCACACTACGCTCTTAAGTATGAATAAATCAATCCTCATTCATTCATCAATCAAGCAATGTATCAGTCATAGGAATTCCCCTTATGCATCACAGGGCAAAACCGCACCAAATCGACCGCTGAGCACCACGGGGCAAACCTGATCTGAAGCAACCCTAACTTCCTCCACCCACATGCACTCTAAGCATAAAGAAAACAACCCTTAGTTATATTCATTAATCAAGCAATGCATCAGCCATAGAAATTATATGTATGCATCACAAGGCAAATCCCATCAAATCAGAGCAAACCGCACCAAATCAACCATTGAGGGCAAACCTCATCCGCAACAACTCTAGCTTCCCCCACCCACACGGCTACAGACACAAGTCTTTTGCCACGCCGCAAAACAACTGCATTCTCCGCTGCCAATGTGAAGTCAAGCGTGATGGAAGCAGTAGCACTTGACTTACCTGCGCCGATGCGAAGACCTTTCTAGTCGCGATGGTAGAGGAGGCAATGACACAACCGTCCTCCCAATTGGCATTGACTGCGGCGTGGGGCCTTTTCAACGGAGACATCGGCGACACGCCATCTCTAGGGTTCTTCAGTCCAACTACGACGATGAGGAAGAAGTAACAACGACGACAATGAGGAAAAAGTATGGCTACAAGGGCACTTTGTCCATCCACATATTAATATAGTATAGAGGTCTTCAATGTTATATGTTCAAAGCGCCAACCGTTATAATGCTATTTGTTCAATTGGTGTATTCATTGGGGATGGCAGTATCACCCACGACGCATGGTGCCTAGGGCTTTTCACATCCATTAGGTGTTGGTCTAGGTTTCAAATTCTACCTATGAGTCTACACCGACATGTAAAATAGTAGTTTAGGGTTGGGTGTGACTTTTCATCCACGAGTGTCAAATGGACCCATCCCAATAAAACCCTAGGTCATCTACTCATCTTTACTTCTTTAAAATATGAATTGATATTGCATTATGTATTATATGCTTCTAAATAATTATGTGGTGTGCTTCTAATAATTGTGCTTATTATTTGTGGTGCTTTTTTATTTAACTATTTGCAATTTCGATCACCTATCGGGTATGGATATGGCATAAAAATCCATCCATTAGACATTTATGGGTGCGAGCGTGGTTTGATGTGCGGGGTCATCAACATGGGTGGGTGTTTGCTCTACCCGCACTATACCCACTCATTGTCATTGAAAGTTGCCTAGAGGGGGGTGAATAAGCGAAACCTGAAATTTATAAACTTAAGCACACACTACAAGCAGGGGTTAGCGTTAGAATTAAAGTCAGGTCCGGGAGAGAGGAGGAAAACAAATCAAATGTAAGTCAAGCGAATGAACACGGTGATTTGTTTTACTGAGGTTCGGTTCCAAAGAACCTAGTCCCCATTGAGATGGTCACAAAGACCGTGTCTCTTTCAATATTTTCCCTCTCTCAAACGGTCACTTAGACCGAGTGATCTTTCTTCTTAACCAAATGGGTCACTTAGATTCCGCAAGGACCACCACACACTTAGGTGTCTCTTGCTTTGATTACAAGTCACTTAGGAACAAGAATGAGGAAGGAAGAAAGCGATCCAAGCAACAAAAGCGCAAATGAACACGAACACACTCTCTCTCAAGTCACTAGGTGGTTGGAATGAATTCTAGACTTGGAGAGGCTTTGATCTTTTGAATTGTGTCTAAGAGTGAATGCACTAGCTCTTGTATTGAATGAGAACTTAAGAAAACTTGGATGCTTGGAGTTGTGGTGGTTGGGGGGTATTTATAGCCCTCAACCACCAAACAAGCCGTTGGGGAGGCTGCTGTCGATGGGCGCACCGGACAGTCCGGTGCGCCACCGGACAGGCACGCAGGCTGTCTAGTGCGCCACCACGTCATCCAACGGTTAGGGTTCGGGAGCAGTTGACCGTTGGTGCCGTTGTCTTCTTGTGGCACCGGACAGTCCGGTGCCACACCGGATAGGTCCTGTTCACCGTCCGATCCGGTGCGCCTCTGACTCTACGGCTCTGACTCTGCGCGCACTTGTTCTTCACTGTTCATCTGTTTATCAGCTTTTGCAGTCGACTGTTGTGCGAGTTAGCCGTTGCTCCACTGGTGCACCGGACAGTCCGGTGAATTATAGCGGAGGGCGCCTGCAGAAACCCGAGAGTGGCTGGTTCAGCCCTGTACGGGCTTGGTGCACCGGACACTGTCCGGTGCGCCAGACCACATCACACTTGGTTTCTTTTGCTCCTTGGAATTAGATCCCTAACTTGAATATTTATTGGTTTATGTTGAACCCTATGCACCTGTAATACATGAGTTCTAGAGCAAACTAGTTAGTCTATATATTTGTGTTGGATATTCAACCACCAAAATTAATTATAGGAAAAAGGTTAACCCTATTTCCCTTTCATTCATCCCTAGTATTAGTCCTGAGCAAAATAAGCCAAAATTGAATAACGGAATCAAATTAACTCGAACCAAAATTGAAATCAAATTAACCATTGATAATTTCGGTTCCATGTTTTAGAAAACAGAAATAACCGAGGCAATTTCGATTTTAGACCTCGAAAAACCGAATTAACCGAGAAATCAAAATATAATAGAAGTGCAATAGACCATTCAAAATTTAGGCATAGCTTAATATAGTATTTCAAAATTCTAAGGGTCTATTTGGTATTATGCCTAAACCGCCACCTCCCACCACATTTTTGCTGCCGCAACTATTTGGCCGCCGCGACTTAGACACGGCGTGGTGACGGGCGTCAGACACCAAACTGGCCCTAAGTATATAAGCGCGCAACGTCGCAACTCCTCCATATTAATCCATCTCTAATTCTAATCCTCCATCCGATCATCTACGCATTTTTACTAAACTTTAAAATTATGTGTTTTTTCTAAACTTCGATTTATTCGATTGGAACTAAAACTAAACCAAAAGAACCGAAACTAAAAAAAATAGTTTCCTCTATCCTGAATACATATTGCGATTCTACCAGGCAGACTATTCGTGGTGCCAAAATTTTGAAACCGCTGCCAGTGTAGTATTTCGAAAATGTCCATCCCGTACGGTCAGCCGACTTGCCCCTTTGGCCTCTGTGTTCGTACTTCGCTCGGCAGAAACCTCTTGCTCCTGGGGGCGAACGCGCCGCCGCCTCCGACAGCCCCCTCCAGCCGCGTCAAATCAGCGCCCTCCTCTGCTGCGCCGGCGATCTCCCGCCGCAAGGACGAAGCCCCGTATTCCCTTATCGCAGATCCGTGCCCGCCGCCATGACGGAGGTACTCTCCCTTCCCCACTTGGAAATTTGAGACCGCGGGTCGTGATCTCGATTCGGGCGGATTGCGGTGTTGTTTGGACTCGCTAGCCATCTTATCGCTGCAGGGAACAACGTTTTTGCGGGGCCTGGGTACCCTGTACCTCGCGCGGCCTTGCCTTCTTTCTCGTGGATTAGGGTTAAATAGCTGGGAGTGCTTGTACTTGTGGATGCTTGGCACTATCCAGTGTCTGGGTAGAGTACACGGTGTGGCTTTGCGAGGTAGAAGAGCAGATATTTCGGCCCTCTGGCAAGGTTTGTTGGACTAGATCGGAGATGATCGCCGGTGATGAATCCTGAGAACGCAGTACACATGCACGAGAACTCGTGGAGAGTTGTTTTTGGTGCTGCCCTACTGGCCGCGCTTTTCTGTTACTCGTTTTATTCATATATCGAAGGACTTATCTGATCAAAAACAAAGAAGGCCGAAACGCACGGCACGAACGCTTCTACAGCCGTGCCATCCCACGACCACGTTCTTGCCGCGCACAACGCGCTCCACCCCGCACGAACGCAGCGTGCGTCAGGTGAGTTCCGAAAGACGCGCACACGTCCAGCTATTTCCGGCGTGCGCTCACTGCTAACTCTGAATGAAACTTAATTAGCTAACAGACTGACGAACACTAACTGACTGAACTGCACTAACTGAATAATCTGAATTAACTGACAAAATTGTCAAACTCGGCGAGAGCTAGGAGTATGCAACATTTCTCCCCTCTACTCCATGATCTCGCCGACCTGCTGAATTCCTATGAGGGAGCACAGCTTATGAAACCGGGTCTTTCCAATCGGCTTTGTCAGGATGTCAGCCAACTGCGTTTCCGTTGACGTATGCTGAAGGATGATCCGACCTTGATCCACACACTCCCGGATGAAGTGAAACTTGGTGTCAATGTGTTTACTTCTATCATGGAAGACCGGGTTCTTGCTTAGAGCGATGGCAGCCTGGTTATCCACCTTCAGTTCAGGCGTCCCGGGCTGCACTCCTGCCATGTCAGTCACCAGACGAGCAAGCCCCAAAGCCTGACAAGTTGCAGTGGCAGCAGCGATGTACTCGGCTTCACACGATGACAGAGCCACTACCTTTTGCTTTGAAGACTGCCAAGTGATGGGATTATCTCCAAGATAGAAGATGACGCCACTGGTACTCCTGCGAGTGTCGACGTCACTTGCTAGGTCCGCGTCACTGAAGCCGACCAGTTGAGCTCGTCCTCCCTCGCTGAAGCCGACCAATTGAGCTTGTCCTTCCCTGCTCTTCTTGTAGTGAATGCCATGCTCACAGGTTCCAGCTACATACCTGAGGACACGTTTCACTGCCATCAGATGATCTTGAAGTGGTGCCTCCATAAAGCGACTTAAATAGCCCACCGAGAAGGCAAGATCCGGCCGCGTGTTCACCAGGTATCGCAGACCACCGATCATGCGCCTATACTCTGTGGCGTTCACAGCGGGTGAGTTACTGTGCTTGCTTAACTTCAGCCTTTCTTCCATCGGGGTTGAGCTCGAGTTACAGCTTGCCATGCCACAACGTTCCAGAAGTTTCCTTGCATAGGCTGCTTGACAGAGAGTGATTCCATGTGCATTCTGGCTCACCTCAATCCCAAGGTAGTAGGAGAGGAGACCGAGATCACTCATGGAGAAGATGCTCCTCATCTCCTGCTTGAACGCCGCGATCTCTTTGGAGCTCGAACCAGAAATGATTAGATCGTCAACATAAACTCCAACCACCAACCTCGACGTGCTACTGGAACGGGTGTAGACGCCATGCTCGGACCTGCTCCTCTGGAAACTCAGCTGAGCCATGGCGGCGTCCAGCTTAGCATTCCAGGCCCTTGGTGCCTGCCGAAGACCGTACAACGCCTTATGAAGACGCAGCACTTTGTCAGGTTTGCCGTCGACCACAAATCCGGGGGGCTGTGCCACAAACACCTGTTCCTTCAAGTCCCCATTCAGAAAGGCGCTTTTTACATCCATGTGGTGGACCTCCCATCCGTGATGAGCAGCCAGTGCAAGCAGTACTCGCACGGACTCAATCCTCGCCACGGGAGCGAACACTTCATCGAAGTCAATTCCGGCCCGCTGAACATAGCCCTTTGCGACGAGACGAGCTTTGTGGCGGACGACTTTGCCACTCCCGTCGCGCTTCACCTTGAAGACCCACTTGAGCCCGATAGCTCGGTGCCCAGTGGGGAGTGTGGCAAGCTCCCAGGTGCCATTGGCTTCAATCGATTTCATCTCCTCTTTCATCGCCTGGCGCCAGCACTCCACCTGCTCTGCTTCTGCAAAAGAAGTTGGTTCATCGGCTGTCGTTAACATTAGTTCCTCGTCAAGTACTCTGGGCGCCAATCCTGGCGGTGAAGCTGGCCCAAGGACTGTATCAATCACCCGGAACCGCAACGGCGCATCCTCGTCATGGTCAGCGTCGAGCACTGTAACACCCGGATTTTAGGGGTCCAAAACCCGGGGTTAACATAAACACCAGGTATGCTGGGACCAAGTCTCATACATATGATGTATAGTGGCACAGGATCGAATGTCACATCTTTATACATAACAGGAGTTCCATACAAAATAAATAATTACATTATAAGGAGACAACGGTCCAGCAACCCAAAGTTGACTGGGAGACGACGACCTAGACCACTCACGAACTCATCACAGCATCCTCCATGAGCATCATCCTGCAGTACCTGGTCTTGACCTGTGGTGTATGTGAGACAGCAAGAGTGAGCTCACATACGTTCATCGCTCAACAAGTTGTGGGGAATAATGTGTATGAACTTGCCAAAGATGGAAGCTCATATGAAGTGTAAGGCTTACCAAAGAGGATGGTTGAAGCTGAGCATTGCTTTTAAAGTTGGTCAAAATTTTATTAGCAGTTACTAAGTATAAGTAAATACCAACCCAGTTAAGAAGTAGAACAAAAGTAACAACATCACCTGCGATGCAATGCATATGACAAATTGAATTTAGTTCCATAATTTAATCATGTGAGGGTCCGAGCTGCTCATGACCGTGAGCACGGCTAGTATACCAGTTTTACACTCTGCAGAGGTTGCGCATCTTTACCCACAAGCCGTGTTACCCATCTGCCAAGGGGTCATGAATCCCATACACCTCTACCAAGGAAGCGAGGCAGGGTAACACTACGAGGCCTTTACAAAGTTCCACTAGCTTCCGAAAACCCGCTACAGTTTATAGGAAGATCCAGTGCAGGAATCCCTTGCAGGACCGCCATCGCAGCAAAATCCTCCCGAGGGCCTCCCTACACTGACCTCTCCCCTACTGCCCTTGCCCCTTTCGGGTAAGGTAGTCTTCCACTAGCTTTCCTAATTAATCAGCCAAGGGGTCCCATTCCTCCCTTGTGGTAGCACTGTTTTCCCGGGTGGTCGCTCCATGTTCCAATTAACATAATGATCTTAACATGAACATTAAATAACAACTGATAACAAAAAGTGTAATCATGAATAGTGTATCTCCATACCCAAAACCACATATAGCACTAGCAAGTACTACCCAGAAAAATCAGTGGTAAACAAGGTATAAAGATAATCAAACTAGGTAACCTGTTGGGTCCCATCAAATTAACCTATGCAGATCATTATGATTAATCAGAACATGGCTGGGTAAAAAGAAGTGATCAAGGGCACAACTTGCCTGGGCCTTGAGATTCCAGGTACCAGGATGATCTTCAGGTGACACGTGACCTCACTGCTAGTCGTAGCAATTCAAACAAACATGACATAGGCAAAATTAACATTACACCAAACATAAGAACAAAATACACATTAATAATCTTCATATTAAAATAAGATCACAGGAACAAGAATTATTAATTTTGGAATTATAGATTTTAAGTTATGAATTTTCAAAGGTTTTATGTGTTTAAAATGAATTAAGTGAGAGATTAAATTTCTAATTGTTTTCATGACAAAACAGAGGCACTAAATGATGAAGAATATTATTACAAAATTTTAGAAACTGGAATGGTTCAATTTGGAGCTAAAATGAATTTTCTATGAATTATCTAAGTTCTAGCAATTATTTTTGTATTAAAAATCTAATTTCTAATTCATTTAATCATTTTAATACTGCACTGGACTGGGCCTCAATTCCTGGAAAACCCAGGGGGCTCGGGGCAAGTTGCCCGAGACACAGCGCACAGTGGAAATAGGACGGCGGGTTTATTTCTGCGAAACCGAGGGGCTCTTTACTAAATTTTCACGGCGAAGGGGTATGGAGCGATCTGGGCCGTCCGATTAGAATTCCAGGGCGCAGACTAAATCTAACTCGCCCCGAAGCGGTACGCTCTACTAGCCATCAGATCAAGATCCTACGGCTACGATGAAATCTAATTCATAAACTCCCATCGCCGTTGATGTGCCCACCGACGGACACGATCAACCGATTGAATCGATCCTGCCTTAATCTAATCGCGGCCGTCCGCACACCATCCAACGGCTGACGCTAGCTCCATACACATCTAATCGCACCCGTCCATTTAGATCAGACGGCCGAACGGCCCTCTTCTCCAACCGGTGGCCAGGCGCGGCCGAAGAGCACCACCCGCGGTGGCGAGCTCCGGCGAGCTCGACCCAATGGATCGCTGATGCACGATACCCAAATCGGAGGGGACTATACGAAGCGGACAGGATGGCAAGATGTTTGGTGGCATTATTACCGTGTGATATGTAGCAAGGTGCCCTGGCCACGGCGAGCGGCGGAGATCGAGGTGCGACGAGCGATTGCTCGAGTCCTGGCGGCGTTCGACTCAAATTGATGGCACACACGGCTTCCCCAGGTGAATGCGACACTCCACGACCCGATTTCAAGAGCCGAGACCCCCCCCAACAACGGCGATCCTCGGCGGCGGCGCTCCTCGGTGCTTTTCGCTCGATGTCACGGACGAGAGGCGGTGGCCGGTCTTATAGGTAGTCCCGCGAGGATCTCGGCGGGGTTGGAGCCTTGGAGGTCGGGTCGCGGACTCCGAGGGTCAAGGCGCAACGGCCACGGCCGATTCGACCGGGATTCTGGCGGAGTCCGGCGTCCACGGGAGGATGAAGACGAGTGCTGTCAAGCGGGCCCAGATGGCATACACACACCCGACGCGTGCGTGGGCGAGCGAAGGCAGGTGGCTGGCCGGGCGGGCCCGCGATGCCAGTGGGAGAAGGCGCGGTAAAAGGGAGCGCTGACGAGGGTGGCCCATCGGTCAGCGACGAAGCAGACGCGTGCGCAAGAGGAGGAGAGGCTGCCCCGTGGGGCCCACATGTCGGCGCCGCAGGGAGGGATTCGGGCTGTGCGGTGAAGAATCCTTAGGTGGGCCGAAATGGATCTGGCCGGCCCATGAAGGCATAGTGTTCCTTTTTCTTTTTATTTCCTATTTTCTTTTCTCCATTTTCAAATCCAATTTGAGTTCAAGTTTAAATTCAAACTTTTGTGAATAACTTGTCCTCAGTTTGAATAATATAAGTGTGAAGGATGTTTATTCTGATTTTATTTTATTTTATGTAGTATTTTTCTTAGTTCTTCCCTTCTCTTTTATTTTTCTCTATTTTCTATTCCAAATTCAAATTTATACTTCTATTTTAGTTTTCAGATTTTTCAAATGTATCAATTGAATCCCAAGGGTGAATATAAACCATACTATTTTAATATTACTAATTTAAGTTTTTATTCCCCTTGTTATTTATTTCATGGGATGTATAAATGGTTTCCTTTTAAAAGAGAAATCCTTTTCTCATCTTTTTCTCATTTCCTAATTTTCCAAAGTATTATGATACTTTGCTTATATTATATATTTATTTATTTTTTTTTCTACTAATTTTGGGTCTTACAAATCCTACCCCCCTTAAAAATAATCTCGTCCTCGAGATTTGTAAGAAAAGGGATGTATACTCATATTGTTCTCGGAACATATGCACAAACAAAGAAATCTCGGCATGATGCATAATCCTTTAACAAAACCTAGGTTTAATAGACCTTATTATTATCACTAGAATAGTAAGAATACTAACTAATAGCTAAACTAATATTTAGGTCTTACAAATAGTAAAAATATATATATATATATCTATATCTATGTTTATCTCTCTATTCTTGTTGCTCGTTGACTTCTTCACCGACTACTTCATCTCCAACTGGCTCTTCTTCTTGAATTTCAAGTTCACCGGGTTCAGCTTCTACTTCTGCATGATGAGCATATCCCCGGTTGATAGATAGGGGCTGACTCTTTCCTGCCGAGGCTTGTCCTTGCTTCATCGGAGCCGGTGTAGTGTAGGCAGCTCTGTTGGGACAGTAGTTGGCATAGTGTCCCGGTTGTCCACATTTGAAGCATGTCCTGATGGCGGTTGTGTTAGGAGCAGCGGGTCCTCCTGGAGTGCTTGCTTTTGAAGGAGCAGTTGGTGCCTGTTGAGTTTGTTGTCCGGAACTGCCACTAGCTGGTGTACTTGGAGTGGTAGTATAGCGAGGACGGGAACTACTTCCAGCCTGCCCTTGGTTGACAGCCTTTCTTTTCTCTCCAAATATACTCCTCTTGTTCTCTACAGCAATAGCTTTATCAAGTAGCCTTTGGAAAGATGGGAATGTGTGCGATACCAGTTGATATTGCAAGGGTCCAATCAATCCATCCAGAAAGAGCTCCTGCTTTTGCTCATCATCCTCAACATCTCTGGGAGCATATCGAGATAACTGGATGAATTTGTCCCTATATTCACTCACGGACATACTTCCTTGCTTGAGAGATAGAAACTCCTTCCTCTTAATCTTCATGAGTCCAGCAGGAATATGGTAATTCCTGAATTGTGTGGAGAATTCTTCCCAGGTAATTGTATTGGCAGCAGCATGAGCTGCACAGTACGCATCCCACCAATCCGCAGCGGGACCAGCAAGACGACCTGATGCATAGAGTACCTTCTCTCTATCCGAGCACTGAGCTATGTTGAGCATCTTCTCTATGGACTTTAACCAGTCATCTGCTTGCAGCGGATCTGCGGAGTTGGAGAAGGTTGGTGGTTTGTGGCTCATGAATTCCCGGTGCTTGTCCCGGGGTGGAACTGGTGGTGGAGGTGGAGGCAATGGCATTTGTTGTTGTTGCTGCTGTTGTTGAAGTTGTTGCTGCAGCTGCTGTTGTTGTACCCTCCTCTCCTGGCGTATCTCTTCCCGTTCTTGGCGCATTTCCCGACGTGCATCCTCTCTTTCCTGGTGCATTTCTTGGCGTTCTTGCTGCATTTGGGTGCGCATATCTGCCATAGTGTCCGCCATTTGCTGCATCATTCTCATTTGAGCTGCGACGAGTGGATCAACTCCGCCTGGTGGGGGATTAGGAGGATTCATTGCTGCTGACTGTGGTTGGGGTTGTTGATTAGCAGGTAAATCAATTCCACCACCCCGCCTGGTATTGACCATCTAAGTTAGAAGCATATGGTAAGATAGCTTTGCAAGGGAATCATTTAATAGACAGAATGAATAAACTAATAGTTGGTTATGTACTGGAATTTCTTTGGCAGGGCTGGGCCAGATATTCTATGTCAAGACTAGGGTAATTAGTTGTACGAGGTGAATGTCCAAAGGTAAGATAGAATATGTTAAGATGAGTTTGATACGGAATACTACATATATTTTCTAAGGGGATAATCTAGTTTGTCTAGTTATCTTACAAATGCTATCCTTTATACCTAGATGTATATGCAGATGTAATTGTGGACATTACTCCACAACCCATCACACTCAATCAAAGATCCAAATCAGACAGATAACATAAGAACAAACATTCAAATACATAGACACTCATAAAAATAGTTTTGTTTTTGTTCCTAGGATTAGGTCTCCTATTCCTAAAGTCACTTTAGGCACAGGATTTCAAAGTGTGAAATCCACATTTGTCTTTAGAAATGAAGAGATAAGAATAATCAGAGTAAAGCGGAAATAGATAAGAAAAGATTAAGATAAGCTTAGAAAAGGAATCAGAGTAGCAAAGGTAAGTATGACAATGGTTGTCCAGTTCTATCTAGGTTTCGTCCTACAGTCAACATTCCTCTGATACCACTTCTGTAACACCCGGATTTTAGGGGTCCAAAACCCGGGGTTAACATAAACACCAGGTATGCTGGGACCAAGTCTCATACATATGATGTATAGTGGCACAGGATCGAATGTCACATCTTTATACATAACAGGAGTTCCATACAAAATAAATAATTACATTATAAGGAGACAACGGTCCAGCAACCCAAAGTTGACAGGGAGACGACGACCTAGACCACTCACGAACTCATCACAGCATCCTCCATGAGCATCATCCTGCAGTACCTGGTCTTGACCTGTGGTGTATGTGAGACAGCAAGAGTGAGCTCACATACGTTCATCGCTCAACAAGTTGTGGGGAATAATGTGTATGAACTTGCCAAAGATGGAAGCTCATATGAAGTGTAAGGCTTACCAAAGAGGATGGTTGAAGCTGAGCATTGCTTTTAAAGTTGGTCAAAATTTTATTAGCAGTTACTAAGTATAAGTAAATACCAACCCAGTTAAGAAGTAGAACAAAAGTAACAACATCACCTGCGATGCAATGCATATGACAAATTGAATTTAGTTCCATAATTTAATCATGTGAGGGTCCGAGCTGCTCATGACCGTGAGCACGGCTAGTATACCAGTTTTACACTCTGCAGAGGTTGCGCATCTTTACCCACAAGCCGTGTTACCCATCTGCCAAGGGGTCATGAATCCCATACACCTCTACCAAGGAAGCGAGGCAGGGTAACACTACGAGGCCTTTACAAAGTTCCACTAGCTTCCGAAAACCCGCTACAGTTTATAGGAAGATCCAGTGCAGGAATCCCTTGCAGGACCGCCATCGCAGCAAAATCCTCCCGAGGGCCTCCCTACACTGACCTCTCCCCTACTGCCCTTGCCCCTTTCGGGTAAGGTAGTCTTCCACTAGCTTTCCTAATTAATCAGCCAAGGGGTCCCATTCCTCCCTTGTGGTAGCACTGTTTTCCCGGGTGGTCGCTCCATGTTCCAATTAACATAATGATCTTAACATGAACATTAAATAACTGATAACAAAAAGTGTAATCATGAATAGTGTATCTCCATACCCAAAACCACATATAGCACTAGCAAGTACTACCCAGAAAAATCAGTGGTAAACAAGGTATAAAGATAATCAAACTAGGTAACCTGTTGGGTCCCATCAAATTAACCTATGCAGATCATTATGATTAATCAGAACATGGCTGGGTAAAAAGAAGTGATCAAGGGCACAACTTGCCTGGGCCTTGAGATTCCAGGTACCAGGATGATCTTCAGGTGACACGTGACCTCACTGCTAGTCGTAGCAATTCAAACAAACATGGCATAGGCAAAATTAACATTACACCAAACATGTATGCCAAAATACACATTAATAATCTTCATATTAAAATAAGATCACAGGAACAAGAATTATTAATTTTGGAATTATAGATTTTAAGTTATGAATTTTCAAAGGTTTTATGTGTTTAAAATGGATTAAGTGAGAGATAAAATTTCTAATTGTTTTCATGACAAAACAGAGGCACTAAATGATGAAGAATATTATTACAAAATTTTAGAAACTGGAATGGTTCAATTTGGAGCTAAAATGAATTTTCTATGAATTATCTAAGTTCTAGCAATTATTTTTGTATTAAAAATCTAATTTCTAATTCATTTAATCATTTTAATACTGCACTGGACTGGGCCTCAATTCCTGGAAAACCCAGGGGGCTCGGGGCAAGTTGCCCGAGACACAGCGCACAGTGGAAATAGGACGGCGGGTTTATTTCTGCGAAACCGAGGGGCTCTTTACTAAATTTTCACGGCGAAGGGGTATGGAGCGATCTGGGCCGTCTGATTAGAATTCCAGGGCGCAGACTAAATCTAACTCGCCCCGAAGCGGTACGCTCTACTAGCCATCAGATCAAGATCCTACGGCTACGATGAAATCTAATTCATAAACTCCCATCGCCGTTGATGTGCCCACCGACGGACACGATCAACCGATTGAATCGATCCTGCCTTAATCTAATCGCGGCCGTCCGCACACCATCCAACGGCTGACGCTAGCTCCATACACATCTAATCGCACCCGTCCATTTAGATCAGACGGCCGAACGGCCCTCTTCTCCAACCGGTGGCCAGGCGCGGCCGAAGAGCACCACCCGCGGTGGCGAGCTCCGGCGAGCTCGACCCAATGGATCGCTGATGCACGATACCCAAATCGGAGGGGACTATACGAAGCGGACAGGATGGCAAGATGTTTGGTGGCATTATTACCGTGTGATATGTAGCAAGGTGCCCTGGCCACGGCGAGCGGCGGAGATCGAGGTGCGACGAGCGATTGCTCGAGTCCTGGCGGCGTTCGACTCAAATTGATGGCACACACGGCTTCCCCAGGTGAATGCGACACTCCACGACCCGATTTCAAGAGCCGAGACCCCCCCAACAACGGCGATCCTCGGCGGCGGCGCTCCTCGGTGCTTTTCGCTCGATGTCACGGACGAGAGGCGGTGGCCGGTCTTATAGGTAGTCCCGCGAGGATCTCGGCGGGGTTGGAGCCTTGGAGGTCGGGTCGCGGACTCCGAGGGTCAAGGCGCAACGGCCACGGCCGATTCGACCGGGATTCTGGCGGAGTCCGGCGTCCACGGGAGGATGAAGACGAGTGCTGTCAAGCGGGCCCAGATGGCATACACACACCCGACGCGTGCGCGGGCGAGCGAAGGCAGGTGGCTGGCCGGGCGGGCCCGCGATGCCAGTGGGAGAAGGCGCGGTAAAAGGGAGCGCTGACGAGGGTGGCCCATCGGTCAGCGACGAAGCAGACGCGTGCGCAAGAGGAGGAGAGGCTGCCCCGTGGGGCCCACATGTCGGCGCCGCAGGGAGGGATTCGGGCTGTGCGGTGAAGAATCCTTAGGTGGGCCGAAATGGATCTGGCCGGCCCATGAAGGCATAGTGTTCCTTTTTCTTTTTATTTCCTATTTTCTTTTCTCCATTTTCAAATCCAATTTGAGTTCAAGTTTAAATTCAAACTTTTGTGAATAACTTGTCCTCAGTTTGAATAATATAAGTGTGAAGGATGTTTATTCTGATTTTATTTTATTTTATGTAGTATTTTTCTTAGTTCTTCCCTTCTCTTTTATTTTTCTCTATTTTCTATTCCAAATTCAAATTTATACTTCTATTTTAGTTTTCAGATTTTTCAAATGTATCAATTGAATCCCAAGGGTGAATATAAACCATACTATTTTAATATTACTAATTTAAGTTTTTATTCCCCTTGTTATTTATTTCATGGGATGTATAAATGGTTTCCTTTTAAAAGAGAAATCCTTTTCTCATCTTTTTCTCATTTCCTAATTTTCCAAAGTATTATGATACTTTGCTTATATTATATATTTATTTTTTTTTTCTACTAATTTTGGGTCTTACAAGCACCCCTTCAAAGCCTGTGGGGGGTGACACAAACTCTGCTGACGAGGCAGGCGACGCAGCAGGTTGGGCAGTCGCCGGTGAAGCTGGTGACAGCGACGTCGTTGTAGCTTGAGTCGGAGCAGGCGTCGTCGCGCGTGAAGAAATCGGTGGAGCAGAATGCACTTCATCTTCCACCATGAACGGGACATCATCCTCCACAGCATCTTCAAGACGTCTGTCCCAGGTCCACTTCGCGCCCTCGTCGAACACGACGTCGCGAGACACCACGACGCGATCGGCTTGTGGATCATAACACCTGTACGCCTTAGAACCTTGTTCGTAGCCGACGAAGATGGTTGGTGTGCTTCTATCATCAAGCTTCTTCAGTCCTGGACGGGTGTTCTTGACGTGGGCGACGCAGCCGAAGATGCGCATGAAGTGCACCGGTGGGCGCTCTCCAAACCACGCCTCGTAGGGGGTTTGTCCAGAGAGTGCTCGAGTTGGCGATCGATTGATGATGAAGACGGCAGTGGAGACTGCCTCACCCCAGAAGTACCCAGGGAGACCCTTCGACTTGAGCATACAGCGCGCCATCGACACAACACTTTGGTTGCGCCGCTCCACCACTCCGTTTTGCTGCGGCGAGTATGGAGCAGTGAGTTGACGTTGGACACCGCGGCTGGCGCAGTATTGCCCAAACTCCACTGAAGTGAACTCCCCTCCACGATCGGTCCGAAGCACCTTGAGATGGCGTCCGGTTTCGACCTCAACAGCTGACTGAAAATTTTTGATCGCCGAGGCAGCCTCGTCTTTTCTGGCAAGAAGCTTGACCCACATATATCTACTTTTATCATCTACCAACAGTAGGAAATACCTGTTCCCACTTGGTGTGGACGGCGAGATTGGTCCACACAGATCCCCGTGGACCAGATCGAGTACTTGTGCGGCGCGACGTCGAGCCTGGACAGGGAACGGTGAGCGCCTTTGTTTCCCGGCAAGGCATGCATCGCAGACACCATCAACAGGGTCCAGGGTTGGCAACCCCCGGACCATTTCCTCCCGAGCCAGCTTCCGGAGATTGTCGAAGCCGAGGTGGCCGAAGCGACCATGCCACAGCCATGAGACCTCGGAGCTGTGCGCCGCGAAGCAGAGAGGCCTCCCGATGGTCGCTTGGAGCTGGTAAATTCGTCCTGCTGTACGTCTCACACGTACCAGAAGCTTCTTCTTGCGATCGAAGATGCGGAGGATGCCGTGGTTGATGTCGACTCGGCAGCCTCCCTCGTCCATCTGGCCAAGACTTATGATATTGGCCGTGAGTCGGGGAATGTAGTAGACCCCGGTCAGCGCCCGCTGCTCTCCATTCTTGCACATAAACACAATGGTGCCGCGACCCTCGATTGCCACAGTGGAGCCATCGCCGAATCGCACAGACCCGCCGACCCCTTTGTCGAGCTCGGAGAAGAGGGATCGGATGCCGGTCATGTGGTTGGACGCACCCGTGTCGAGTACCCAGCTGCACTCGTCGCGTTCCTCCGGTGCGTCGAGTCGAGGGATGATCTTGGCTTCCAGGAGATGCACACGGCGAAGTGCCAGTGTGCCTGGTTCTTTTGAAGCAAGTGAACCGCCTGACATGGAGATCTCGGTCGTGGCCATGAGGAGGGCGGAATCCTCCTCCTCGCCCTCGACGTCCTGCGCCTGAGCAGCGTGTGCCTGCTCCGCCTTCTTCTTGCTACGACAATCGCGAGCCCAATGCCCCAGTTTGCCGCAGCTCAGACACTCGTCGTCTTTGCGTGCACCACCTCTACCTTGGCCTCTTCCTCGTGAACGACCGCGCCCTCGGCCACGTCCACGCCCGGAGGCCTGTTTCCAGCCAGAGCTAGATGCTGCCTTGCCGCCATGGTCCTTCATCTTTGCCCTTTCGCGCCATTCCTCCTCGGTGAGGAGCAGACGACCTCCACCGTCCTTGTTCAGGGCCGCAATCGTCGTCTTCCTCTGCTCCACGGCACGCAGCCTCCCAGCCACCTCTTCAACCGTAATGTCATTGAGATCGAGTAAGGTCTCAATCGACAATGCGATTTGTTCGAGATTAGCCGGGGCTGCATGGAGCAGTTTCTTCACAACCTCCTTCTCGGCGATGTCGTCGCCGACCACCCTCAGCTGGTTCGCCAAGGTGTTTGCCCAAGCAACAAAGTCTTCCACCGACTCGCCGGGCTTGAAGACGAGATCAGCGAACTCCTTTCGCAAACGATCTGCATTTGCCTCCTTGACACGCTCCGCGCCCACACGGATGCTCTTGATGGAGTCCCAGGCCTCCTTCGCAGTCGCCTTCCGAGCAAGCCCAGCCTGCATTTCCGGCGGTACTGCGCGAAGAAGCGCCGCCAGCGCGTTCCGGTCGTCGCGGAAGTTGTCGGTTCCCGGGTCCATTGCCTCCCAGAGGCATTGTGCTTGGAGATTTACCTGCATCACAAGTGCCACTCGGCATAGTTGGTTTTCGTGAGCATGGGGTAGATGGCCGCCGTCGAGCTCCGCTCGATGATGCGCTCGACGATGATCTCCCTGCCACCGCGTCGTCCGCGAGGGAAGACCGGCGACAGTGAGCGCCTTCTGCCTCCTCCGTCATCGCGTCGGCCATACACCGACATGCTTCTCCAGTCAACTTGGTTCTGATACCAATTGTTGGACTAGATCGGAGATGATCGCCGGTGATGAATCCTGAGAACGCAGTACACATGCGCGAGAACTCGTGGAGAGTTGTTTTTGGTGCTGCCCTACTGGCCGCGCTTTTCTGTTACTCGTTTTATTCATATATCGAAGGACTTATCTGATCAAAAACAAAGAAGGCCGAAACGCACGGCACGAACGCTTCTACAGCCGTGCCATCCCACGACCACGTTCTTGCCGCGCACAACGCGCTCCACCCCGCACGAACGCAGCGTGCGTCAGGTGAGTTCCGAAAGACGCGCACACGTCCAGCTATTTCCGGCGTGCGCTCACTGCTAACTCTGAATGAAACTTAATTAGCTAACAGACTGACGAACACTAACTGACTGAACTGCACTAACTGAATAATCTGAATTAACTGACAAAATTGTCAAACTCGGCGAGAGCTAGGAGTATGCAACAAGGTTCTGTGGTGGTCAGGCATCTGGGCTCTGGACCTCTGGTGGTTATGGTGGAATTATCGATTAGATTTTAGTTGTTCCCGTGAATGCTACCTGCTTCAGAATTACTTGTTCAAATTTTTGGGAAAAAGGGAAAAGGAATGTAGATGATAGACGAGGGTGCAAATGTGTTGTGCCCATGATAAGTAGTCTCGTTCCGAGTAAATGATAATATGCTTATCTCTCGCAAAAGAATAACGGAGTTCTTTTGCCATTCAAGATCTTGTTTTCAGTCATCTGTTGGCTCTTATGTTGTTATACTATGTTGTAGGAAACATCCATTTGTGCAAATTCGCTTGGGGAATAATAAGTTCTCTTTTGCCTCCCTTGTTTCAGTATTGGGTGAGCCAAGGAAACAAATGGTGCGACTTCTGTAAGATTTATATAGCGAACAATTCCTTCAGCATCAGGACACATGAACTTGGTAAGCGCCACAAGGACAATGTCACCAAACGACTGTCAACAATGCAAAAGGAGAGTGAGACCAAGGAAAAGGAACAGCAGCAAGCTGCACGAGCCCTACAGCAGATAGAAGCAGTAAGTTCTCAGATTTGCATTATCCCCATTATTACCATGGTTTTATTCAATATTCATTGGTGGTATGCATGTAGTTGTTTCACATAAACTAGAATGCTTTATATTACGAAGACACTGTTCTATTGATGTCTTTTTTGGCTTCATATTGATGTCTTGTGCATGTTTGTTGTGCTTTAGCAATTGGTCCATGAGCTACAGAAGCATGTCTGATTCTTGTTCAACTTGTTTCCTGCTGCAGAAAGCTAAAAAGAGCTATCAAAAAGATTTAGAGAATAACCAGAGGAATGTTGATGGAGACACTTCTGCAGCACCTGGAGATGGTTGTGTATGGCTTTACTATTTTATATATATATCAACAATTCAGTGCATTTTCTAGTACCCTATCACAATGCATGGTTTGTACTTGCTGTGTCTGTGCTCATCTTTGACCTGTAATTCTGTATACAGAGTGCACCCACATCGAGGATCATCTTCTTTATTCTCTTAACTTGAGTGCTAATTAGCTTGCTATATTATAGTGCTCTTATGTTCCAGTTCTTTTCCCCACCACTGTCACTAGATCCTAACTAATATATTTTCAAGGGCGGAGGAACAGCAGGTGCCCCCCTGGCCGTATTCCTCAACCAATGATCAAAAGCAGTTAGGAAGCCCAAACCTAAACGCGTCAGCACCTATTCAGCTAAAATATATGCACCAAGCAACCCTCTTCTAGTATTCCTGGCTCCATCCCTTTATATTTTGGACTTCTTCCTAGGGATGTAAATGGTATGGATATATCTGTCCGTATTTAAATTCGATCCGTCTAAGAGGGCTAAGATCCGATCCATATCTGAGTTCGGGTATTCAGTATCTGATCCGTATCCGTATACTCAAAGTTGGATATTTAAGATGTTGATATCCATTTAAATTTTATCCGGCACAGATTTACAATATCCGTATCCGAAGAGAAAATATGAAAGTAAATATGGACCAAGTATTATCCGTTCGTATCCGATTCGATTCCCATTGAGCTCACACACCTAGACTTGTATTGGTGAACCAAAAAATCCTGATAATTAGCTGGCCTGTATCAATTTTTAAGGCCTGGCTTATTTGATCTATAACTTATGAAACTGAATCACCATTCAAATCCTGACATTACTTTCTGCTGGCCTGTAACTGCATACTTGCTTTGTTGCTTTCTGTTATTCGAAACTAAATGTTTTGATTGTCAATTGCCAATTTTGACATGTTGGCTAGAAGCTAGATTGGTGGGTATTAATGACTATGTGCAAGTACAAGGGATCGAAAATGCGTATATTACATTGAATTTGTGGCCATACAAGAAGGTATCAACTATCAAGTCTACAATGAAGATATACGTGATAGGCTAAGGGCAGCACTAATTGAAGAAAAGCTTGTCCAATATTGCTTGAGATGGTTTGAACATGTCTAACGTAGACCTCCAAAGGCGTCAGTGAATAGTGGGATACTAGTGTGCGATAGCAATGAGAAAAGAGGAAGAGGAAGACCGAAGTTGACATCTGAAGAGGCGGTAAAATGTGACTTGAAAGGATGAAATATAACCAAAGATTTAGCCTTGAATAGTATATGGAAAACAACTATCCATGTGCTTGAAACTTGACTTGTGAGTTCCGTTAGTTTTTTAACTTTAATCTATCTCAACTTGCTTGGACAAAAAAAGCGGCTTTATTGTTGTTGTTGTTATAGATTATTCTCCTGAGTCTTACGAATTATGAAGCTTTTTTGTAACTAGAACAAATCATTTTATCCGAATGTTCTCACTTTTGCTGACAATCTCCAATTCTTGTTTCTGCAGGATGGGTGCTTGACTCGGCGTCAGGATATTACCATGACAAATCTACTGGACTTTACTACGATTCGAACTCTGGCTTCTATTATTCTGACAGTTTAGGTAATTTCTTTGTAGTGTTCTGCCGAATCCGGGTAAACTCTGTCGAATCTGGGTTTTCTCTTTTTCATATACATTTATGTTTATGTTTGCAAACGTGCAGGCAAGTGGGTTACCCAAGAAGAGGCGTACAAGTCCGTGCAAGCTTCGAAATCAGACGCTGGCCAATCCTCAGCTTCACAAACAAAAGCTCCTGCTGCCGCAGAAACAGCTGTCCCCGCGATTAAAGGAGGTGCAGCTCCAGGCCGGGTGGTCACGAAACCGTTGAACCCAATGAGGCCGATTAAGGGCACTCCTGCTCCGTCTGCTGTTGCTGTTAACAAGAGGAAGAGGGATGACGGCAAGCCCAAGGCGGTCTCCAAGGAGGAGGAAGCGGCCCTCAAAGCGCGGGAAGCAGCAAGGAAGAGAGTGGAGGATAGAGAGAAGCCGCTGATGGGATTATACAAGACGTACTGATATCTTGTCCTTGCCAGACTGCTACTCTTCCTCCATACGGGTTTGCCAATTACAGTGTGATGTTGTAAAATATTTTTTTTTAAAAAAATCTAACCGAACGCATCATTCTCAGAAAGAATGTCTTGAGTGGACCAAGTTCCAATTTGAATGAATCTTGTACAAGGATATGTTCATTGTTTTTTTACGCGGATGGAGTGTCGTACTCGTACCATATCATATACTGCGAAATGAGGATGTGGTGACCGTTCTCAAGATGTTCAATAGTGTGTTTCTGTGCTTGACAACTGAGACAGTATTGACCAGTATCTGACTGAACGAAAGCGCTTCCGGAAAATTAATTAAGAGAAGAATAACCGTGTCCGGGCTCCAGCAAGTCGATCATTAATTTCCATTCAGGATATGTGAAACTGTTGTAGAAGAATGCGTATTAATCGCTTAGTATACTTATTTCCAAATAATGCGTATTAATCGCTTAGGCTCCGTTTGTTTTCTTTTATTTTGAGAAATTAGAATCTTACTATTAGAATAGGTTATTTTTTTAGAATGTGACATTTCACCACTTTCCAAAGTCATCATATAAGTCTATAGGTGAGAGATGAAAATTGATTCTATAGATTTACATACTATTTTTTCGACTTGCTTCGTTATAACATGAATATAGTATATAACTATTTATCTCATATGATTTAAGATAATATACAAATATATTACATATGAACTTAATTAGTTTTGTCTAAATTATAATTATTAAAATGGAATTCAATTCCAACGAAACAAACGGGACCTTAGTATACTTATTTCTAGCACCCTGAAAACGGTATCATTCCAGACAGAGCAGAGCATGGATGAGGACGCGGAAAATGAGTCCTCAGGAAGGTCTTCTTGTACCCTGAAGCCTTGTTTAGAATCTATAGGATTAATAATTAGTTGTCCTTAGCATACATGATAACTTCTTGGCAGTGCGTACTGTGGCTCGCCGTTTTCATACAAACAAGACCCCAACACTCCTGTTCAAATTGGACATAGCAAAAGCCTTTAATTCGATACGTTGGGAGTATATCCTCACCCTCCTTGAGCACCTAGGCTTCCCTATAAGATGGCGGGGCTGGATTGCGACACTTCTCTCCACCTCAACTTCAAGGGTCATTCTCAACGGCGTACCAAACCCCCCCATCTAGCATGAGTGAGACCTAAGGCAAGGCGACCCCCTATCTCCTCTTCTTTTTGTTATTGCAATAGATCCCCTGCAAAGACTGCTTGAAGTAGCAACAGAACTCGGAATGCTCTCCAAACTCCGTGGCCGCTCGCCTGACTTGCGCATATCGATGTTTGCGAATGATGCGGCCATATTTGTCACGCCTGTAGGAAACGAGTGATGCCTAAGAGGGGGGGTGAATTAGGACTTCTAAAACTTTTATTAAACTAGGCCACAATTAAATCCCTAGAGCAAAGCCTATACAAATAATCAAATTAGAATGTGCAAACTAGGTTTTGTCTAAGTGTTGCTATCTCTACCGCAAAGGCTAAGTTTCAATCTACACTAAATAAGTTTGAATACTAGATTGAAACTTAAATGCTTAATATAAATGCGGAAACTTAAAGAGCAAAGTAGAGAAGCAAACTCTCATGGATGACGCCGTTATTTTTACTGAGGTATCCGGAACCACGCAAGGTTCCGACTAATCCTCGTGGGTGCCCTTACGCAAAGGGAAGCCCACATGAGGGCTAAGCACCACGACCGAGTAACTCCGTAGAGAGTCACGGGCATTCTCCACGCGCAAGTGGTGCTCCGCTTCCGGCTCCTCTCGGACGCTCCCCACCGTCTCCACTATCGAGCTTCCGGCCGAAACGCCGCGGGCCTCGTTCCCTTCGGTACACGGTGGCGGCCGTGACACAAACGCGGTTGTCACGGTCTCGCAAGACTCTCGCCCCACTCGGTACAATTACAACGGCTCACGCAAGAGCCGAGGGGTTGTGTGGTTTTACAGAACTCACTCAACTAACTAGGGTTCACCTAGAGCAAGCGCTAAAGCGGTCTAACTAACCTAAGCACTTCGCAAAGCACTTATGCTAATCACCGAGTGATTCTATTAAGCACTTGGGTGTTTGAGCTCTTGGAAATGTGCACTATATGCCTTGGTATGTTGCTTGGGCTCCCACACCTTCAAATGGCCGGTTGGGTGAAGTATATATAGGCCCCAACTCCAAAATAGCCGTTGGAGAAAAGCTGCAGTTCTCTGCGGCACACCGGACAGTCCGGTACCGCACCGGACAGCGCACTGTAGCCTGTTCGGTGCGCCTAGCCGTTGCCCTGTCAAAGCAGGTGGCCGTTGGCGCCGCAGGCTTTTCCACACCGGACAGTCCGGTGGTCTTCTCTCCGAGTGCCACCTGGAACTAGCCGTTGGACTGGAGTTCCCTGGTGCACCGGACAGTCTGGTGCGCCTTCGCACAGACAGTCCGCAGCAGCACACTTGGACTCTTCTTGGATCTTCTTAATGTCTTCTTTTGAGGTGTTGCTTTCCTCAATTCCTTAGTCCAAGTAAATCTTGCATCCTGTGAACTACAAACACAAACACTAGAAAACTTTATTAGTTCACGGATTGTGTTGTTCATCAAACACCAAAACTCAATTAGCCAAATGGCCCGGGGTCTATTTTCCTTACAATCTCCCCCTTTTTGGTGATTGATTACAACACAACCAGAGCAAGCAAATAATACAAGTATTTGAATGAAAATATGCAATCTACTTGCTAGGATGCATGATTGTCCCCACAATGTGAAATTATGGACTTAAGCCTCCCCTTAACTCCATAATTCACTTGCTTCCTATTTTGGGACCAAATAACCAAAACCACTTGAGAAACCATTTATAGATAGAAAATTTTAAAATTTGTGGTGTTTGGTGTTTTTGGTGTTTGATATAGTTTTCATTGCTTTGGTCCTTAAACTTCTCCCCCTTTGGCATCAACCACCGAAAAGGAAGACATTAAAAGCATGTAGGAAGTAAATAAAAGCTTGCCCTCATCAAGAATTTTATCGGATGATACCACTTGAAGGATACTAAATTAAACCACATGAATGATACCATTTGAAGAGATTACTCCCCCTAAACGAGTGTTCTCTTTAGAAAGAAATTTCTCCCCCTTTTTAGAGATGAAGAAATACTCCCCCTAACAGAGATCTTCTACTTAGGAAAAAGCATGTGAAAATTAGAGGTGCAAGTCATGATTTGAAAAGACTAACTTCCCTTATGCATAGGTAACAGAATATGAGTTAACCACTTATGCATTTTTAGCAACATGGAAGTATATGATATGAAATATAGTCTAATCAAATATTGAAGAAGACATGTAAATGATACTAGATGTAGTCTCAAAAGATACCGATTGAAGTTCAATGGCGAGCTTGAGAGACATGAGAGTTCTTGGAGATTTTGCAGTGGAAGATTGTTGTCTTTCTCCGGGGACCTTATTTTCCTTACAATGAGACTATCACATGAAATAGACTTGAAAAGGTGTTAGTCTCAAAGTATTAGATTATAGAGTAACCTCCCCCTAAAGGTGTGCATACAAGTTTTGAATACTTGTAGGAGACATGCACTTTGATTTGATATCAAGAGGGGCAAATTATCTATAATCCGAACCTTGGCACATATAAGCTAAATGATACAACTTGTAGAAATCAAAATTTTCAATTGATGCATCATTTACTATGGAGTGATATAGAAGCTATGTGTCGTGCTCAAATTAACATTTTAAACCATGTAGGTTTGCTTAATTGTATGAATTGAAAACCAAGCAATCCTACCATATGATTTACCTAGTATGCAAAATTTAAAACAAAAGTAAATAGCAAGTGTAATACTAGGCAAGAAAGGTAAACTAGATACAAGGTAAATAGATACGCATATCTAAAAACAAGAGATACAATAAAATTAGTTACCTTAGTCATGGGTGGGAAATTTGGGTCCAAAATTTTTACTAACCCACTTGGCAATAAACTTGATCCAATATGATGTATCCCATGATATACATCCCAAACTTTGCCAAGTCTCCAAATTTCCCGACGACCTTTGGTCCACTCACTTCCCTTTCGGGATCCAAACCTTCTTGGTGCTCTTTATGGTTGAAATTATTTCCTTTGGCACCAGATGCGTTTGGCCCTTTTTCCTTTGTTGGCTTGCTTGTTTGCCTTGATTGCTATCACCTTTCCATTCTTTTTCTTCTTGATCAAATATGGTGTAGCTTCCTTTTTATTCACCTTTTTGATGTAGGTGTTGGAGATTTTGCTTGATGGCTTTTGCTTGAGCTTTTGCCTTTGTTTATCCCCGGTCATGGCCTTGCATTGGAAAGACTTGTGGCCTTCCTTGTGGCATAGCCTACAAATCACAGTTTCTCCCTCCATAGGCTTGTTCACTCCCGCGGTGGTGTTATCCTGTGGAGGTCGGATTTGTTTGGCTTTGCCTTTCTTGTCATACAAAGCCTTTCCAAGGCGAGCCACTTCTTGCTTTAATTGTTCATTTTCCTTTGCAACCTCATCCGAACATGTTTCTACTACAATATTCTCAACAACAACTTGGTTGCAGGGGTTAGAATCATCAATTAAATCAAAGCATGAAGTAGAAGCATCTTTCTTAATAATTTCAGGTATTTCAACTAAAGATGCTGCTGGGGTGCTACCAATGTTTTCTAGCTTAGTAGTTAGCTCATTGTTGTGTATGCTAAGAATTTCCATTTTCTCTAGCAAATTTTCAATAGCTTCTTGGGAGCTAGCTAACTTAGCCTTAAGTTTTTCATTCTTTTTAGTAAGACTATCATCGGTAGCAGTGGATGGAGCACTAGATTCTAATAGCTCAATTTTAGTTGATAGCTCATTATTTAAGTTTGCAAAAGTTTCAAATTTTTCTAGCAAACCTTTGTAATCATTTTGGGAGCTAATCAACTTATTTTTCAAAGTTTTAAGTTGAGCTTTTTGCTTAGTGCAAACATCCTGGAAAAATTCTACGGCTTCCGCAAGCTCATCTACACAGGGCTTTCCCTCACCTTCATCATCACTACTACTTTCATCACTAGAGGATGGAATGCTTTTGTTACCTCTTGCCATAAAGCATTTGTGTGATGACCTTGATGAGCGTGATGAGGATCGGTGGCTGCGCGTCCTTGGAGGTTCATCTTCACTTGAAGAATCATCCCAAGTTCTAACACTTGTTAGCGTCTTGCCTTTGCTCCTCTCCCTTTTGGGTTTGGCCATATTTGGACAGTTGTCCCTGAAGTGGCCCTTCTCCCCACATGCGAAGCATCCTCTCTTCCTTTGCTTTTTCCTGTCAATGTTAAAGAGAAGATCTTCTACCTGCAGGGGCACACCCATTAGATTAATCTTGCGGATCATCCTCATTACCTTTTCGACGTGTCGGATTGTTTCTTCGTCCTCGAAGGATGATGTGCATGGTTGAGAGCACCTAGAGGGGGGGTGAATAGGTGATCCTGTGAAAACTTAAACTTAAAGCCACAAAAACTTGATTAAGCGTTAGCACAATAAGGCCAAGTGGCAAGAGAGGAGTTCTTGCAAAACACAATAACCACAAGAGGATCAACACAGATAGACACAGTGGTTTATCCCGTGGTTCGGCCAAGTACAAAACTTGCCTACTCCACGTTGTGGCGTCCCAACGGACGAGGGTTGCAATCAACCCCTCTCAAGCGGTCCAAAGACTCACTTGAATACCACGGTGTTTTGCTTTGTTTACTATATCCCGCTCGCGAGGAATCTCCACAACTTGGAGCCTCTCGCCCTTACACTTTGATGTTCACAAAGAAGCACGGAGTAAGGGAGGGATGAGCAACTCACACAAGACACAAAATCAGAGCGACAACACGCACACAAGTCGCAACAAGAGCTCACAACACAACCCGACAAGTTCACAACTCAAATGGAGCTCTAGTTGCTATCACAAAGAATCAAATGCGCGGAATCGAAGTCTTGGTGCTTAGGAATGCTTAAAGAATGCTTGGTGTGCTCCTCTATGCGCCTAGGGGTCCCTTTTATAGCCCCAAGGCAGCTAGGAGCCGTTGAGAGCATTCCAGGAAGGCAATTCTTGCCTTCTGTCGCCTGGCGCACCCGACACTGTCCGGTGCAGATCTCTTTCCTTATTTGGCGAAGCCGACCGTTGAAGATTCAGAGCCGTTGGCGCACCGGACACTGTCCGGTGCACACCGGACAGTCCGGTGCCCCCTTCTAGCCGTTGGCTCGGCCACGTGTCCCACGCAGATCGCGCGGCCGACCGTTGGCCCGACTGACTGTTGGCTCACCAGACAGTCCGGTGCACCACCAGACAGTCCGGTGATTTATAGCCGTACGCCGTTAATCACTTCGCGAGAGCGACGACTTCGCCTGTGAATGGCTCACCGGACAGTCCGGTGCACCACCGGACAGTCCGGTGATTTATAGCCATACACCGCCGTCGAAGTCCCGAGAACAGCAAGTTCGCCAGAGCGAGCCTGGCGCACCGAACACTATCCGGTGCACCACCGGACAGTCCGGTGCACCTAGACTGAGCAGACTTTGGCTGAAGAAAGCAGTCTCTTTTCCGAAGTGATTTCTCCTGTTTCCAGTACTTAGACACAAAACATTAGTCTCTAAAACAATGTACTAAGTCTTAGAAACATACCTTTTCTCTTGATTTGCACTTTGTCCATCTATTGGCATAGATTAACACTTAGGCACTTGTGTTGGCACTCAATCACCAAAATACTTAGAAATGGCCTAAGGGCACATTTCCCTTTCAATCTCCCCCTTTCTGGTGATTTATGCCAACACAACAAAAAGCAACTAGAACAAGTGCAATATCAATGCAAATAAGAACACAAATTGTTTTGATTCAACTCTGGCATATTTGGATCATATTTTGCCACCACTTGGTTTGTTTTTGCAAATCAAACTCAATTTCCTATCTCTAAGTCAAATTCACTTGTAGAGACATAAAGAGAGGTATTCCAAGAGAAATTGATCAAAGATTTCAAAAACTCCCCCTTTTTCCCATAATCAACCATTCTCCCCACAAGAGGCCAACTTTTGACAAGAGAGACACTAAGACAGTTTTGGCAAACCAAAAGCTCTATTCTACTATTTTCAAAATTTCTCAAGTGGTAGCTGATCCATTTATTGCTTTGGCCTTATTTTCTCCCCCTTTGGCATCAAGCACCAAAATGGGATCAATTTTGGCTCTCGAACCCCATTGCCTCACCAAAATCTTCAAATAAGAGTACCAAGGCAATAAGAGTACACGAGATGAACTTGGAATAAGTTACCCTCTCATCGGAGTGCAGTGGAAGTCTTTCATGGTCCAAGTCCACCTTTTCCCTTTCAAACCTCCTTTGAGACTAAATCAAGCAAACTCAAGCACACAGTTAGTCTCAAAAGGTCAAGTTGTAGCACATCTCCCCCTAAATATGTGCATCACTTGCAAAAGGACTTGTGAGGTCCAGGGAGTGTTTGTACAACTTGAGCACCACAAGTAAACAACAAAATACATAAGGAACACGATCAAAGGCATAAACACATGTATGCTATAAATCAATCCAAGTTCCGCGAATCTAAGACATTTAGCTCACTACGCAGCCTGCAAAAGGTCTTCTCATCTAGAGGCTTGGTAAAGATATCGGCTAGCTGGTTCTCGGTGCTAATATAAAACACTTAGATATCTCCCTTTTGCTGGTGGTCTCTCAAAAAGTGATGCCTAATGTCAATGTGCTTTGTGCGGCTGTGCTCAACAGGATTATCCACTATGCGGATAGCACTCTCATTATCACATAGGAGTGGGACTTTGCTCAGATTGTAGCCAAAGTCCCGGAGGGTTTGCCTCATCCAAAGTAGTTGCACGCAACACTGTCCTACGGCAACGTACTCGGCCTCAGCGGTGGATAGGGCAACGGAGGTTTGTTTCTTAGTACTCCATGACACCAGGGACCTTCCTAAGAATTGGCACGTCCGTGATGTACTCTTCCTATCAACCTTACATCCAGCATAATCGGAGTCTGAATATCCAATTAAGTCAAAGGTAGACCCCTTTGGATACCAGATCCCGAAGCAAGGCGTAGCGACTAAATATCTAAGAATTCGCTTCACAGCCACTAAGTGACACTCCCTTGGATCAGATTGAAATCTAGCACACATGCATACACTAAGCATAATATCCGGTCTACTAGCACATAAATAAAGCAAGGAACCTATCATAGACCGGTATGCTTTTTGATCAACGGACTTACCTCCTTTGTTGAGGTCGACGTGTCCGTCAGTTCCCATCGGAGTCTTTGCGGGCTTGGCGTCCTTCATCCCAAACCGCTTTAGCAAGTCTTGCGTGTACTTCGTTTGGGAGATGAAGGTGCCGTCCTTGAGTTGCTTCACTTGGAACCCAAGGAAGTAGTTCAACTCATCCATCATCGACATCTCAAACTTTTGAGTCATCACCCTGCTAAACTCTTCACAAGACTTTTGGTTAGTAGAACCAAATATTATGTCATCGACATAAATTTGGCACACAAATAAGTCACCATCACAAGTCTTAGTGAATAAAGTTGGATCGGCTTTCCCAACCTTGAAAGCATTAGCAATTAAGAAGTCTCTAAGGCATTCATACCATGCTCTTGGGGCTTGCTTAAGTCCATAGAGCGCCTTAGAGAGCTTACACACGTGGTCGGGGTACCGTTCATCCTCGAAGCCAGGGGGTTGCTCCATGTACACCTCCTCCTTGATTGGCCCGTTGAGGAAAGCGCTCTTCACATCCATTTGGAACAACCTGAAAGAATGGTGAGCGGCATATGCTAGCAAAATACGAATAGACTCTAGCCTAGCCACAGGAGCAAAAGTCTCCTCAAAGTCCAAACCTGCGACTTGGGCATAACCTTTTGCCACAAGTCGAGCCTTGTTCCTCGTCACCACCCCGTGCTCGTCCTGTTTGTTGCGGAACACCCACTTGGTTCCCACAACATTTTGCTTGGGACGTGGCACCAGTGTCCAAACTTCATTACACTTGAAGTTGTTGAGCTCTTCCTGCATGGCCAACACCCAGTCCGGATCTAGCAAGGCCTCTTCTACCCTAAAAGGCTCAATAGAAGAGACAAAGGAGTAATGCTCACAAAAATTAACTAATCTAGAACGAGTAGTTACTCCCTTACTAATGTCACCCAATATTTGGTCGACGGGATGATTCCTTTGAATCGTCGCTCGAACTTGGGTTGGAGGTGCCGGTTGTGCTTCTTCCTCCATCACATGATCATCTTGTGCTCCCCCTTGATCACACGCCTCTTCTTGATGAACCTGTTCATCGTCTTGAGTTGGGGGATGCACCATTGTTGAGGAAGAAGGCTGATATTGCTCCTTTTGTTCCTGTGGCCGCACATCTCCAATCACCATGGTGTGTATTTCGGCCATTGGAACGTCTTCTTCATCTACATCATCAAGATCAACAACTTGCTCTCTTGGAGAGCCATTAGTCTCATCAAATACAACGTCGCTAGAGACTTCAACCAAACCCAATGATTTGTTGAAGACTCTATACGCCTTTGTATTTGAGTCATAACCTAATAAAAACCCTTCTACAGCTTTGGGAGCAAACTCAGAATATCTACCACTCTTTACTAGAATGTAACATTTGCTCCCAAATACACGAAAGTAAGACACATTGGGTTTGTTACCGGTTAGAAGCTCATACGAAGTCTTCTTGAGGAGGCGGTGAAGGTAGACCCGGTTGATGGCGTGGCAAGCCGTGTTCACAGCTTCCGACCAAAACCGCTCGGGGGTCTTGAACTCTCCAAGCATCGTCCTCGCCATGTCTATGAGTGTCCTGTTCTTCCTCTCTACCACACCATTTTGCTGTGGTGTGTAGGGAGCGAAGAACTCGTGCTTGATCCCTTCCTCCTCAAGGTACTCCTCCACTTGAAGGTTCTTGAACTCAGACCCGTTATCGCTCCTTATCTTCTTCACCTTGAGCTCAAACTCATTTTGAGCTCTCCTTAGGAATCGCTTGAGGGTCCCTTGGGTTTCAGATTTATCCTGCAAAAAGAATACCCAAGAGAAGCGGGAAAAATCATCAACAATTACTAAACCATACTTACTTCCCCCGATGCTTAGGTAGGCGACGGGTCCGAAGAGGTCCATATGCAGCAGCTCCAGGGGTCTTGATGTAGTCATCACGTTCTTGATGTGATGAGCACTTCCCACTTGTTTACCTGCTTGACAAGCTGCACAAGGTCTATCTTTTTCGAAAGTAACATTAGTTAGACCTATCACGTGTTCTCCCTTTAGAAGCTTGTGAAGGTTCTTCATCCCCACATGTGCTAAGCGGCGATGCCACAGCCAGCCCATGCTAGTCTTAGCAATTAAGCATGCATCTAGACCGGCCTCCTCTTTTGCAAAATCAACTAAATAAAGTTTGCCGTCTAGTACACCCTTAAAAGCCAATGAACCATCACTTCTTCTAAAGACAGACACACCTACATTTGTGAATAAGCAATTATATCCCATATTATAAAGTTGACTTACAGATAACAAATTATATCCAAGCGTCTCAACTAAAAACACATTAGAAATGGAGTGCTCGGATGAAATAGCAATTTTTCCTAACCCTTTCACCTTGCCTTGGTTCCCATCACCGAAAATGATTGAATCTTGGGAATCCTTGTTCTTGACGTAGGAGGTGAACATCTTCTTCTCCCCCGTCATGTGGTTTGTGCATCCGCTGTCGATAATCCAGCTTGTACCCCCGGATGCATAAACCTGCAAGGCAAATTTAGGCTTGGGTTTTAGGTACCCAACTCTTGTTGGGTCCTATAAGGTTAGTCACAATGGTCTTAGGGACCCAGATGCAAGTTTCATGTCCCTTGCATCTTGCCCCTAGCTTCCTAGCAATTACCTTCTTATCCTTTCTACAAATAGCAAAGGAAGCATTGCAAGTATGAAAAATTGTAGAAGGTTCATTGTTTACTTTCCTAGGAACATGAACAATATTTCTTCTAGACATAGCATTTTTCCTAGCTAAATTTCTATCATGCATAATAGAAGAACTAGAAGCAAACATGGCATGAGAATCAAAAGCATCATAGCTTCTATAAGCATTCCTAGAATGTCTCCTATCATGATACATGAAAGCATGGTTCTTTTGAGCACTACTAGCCATAGGGGCCTTCCCTTTCTCCTTGGCGGAGATGGAAGCCTTATGGCTTGTTAAGTTCTTGACTTCCCTCTTGAAGCCAAGTCCATCCTTAATTGAGGGGTGTCTACCAATCGTGTAGGCATCCCTTGCAAATTTTAGCTTATCAAATTCACTTTTGCTAGTCTTAAGTTGGGCATTAAGACTAGCCACTTCATCGTTCAATTTAGAAATTGAAGCTAGGTGTTCGCTACAAGCATCAATATTAAAATCTTTACACCTGTTGCAAATTACCATATTTTCTACACAAGATGTTGATTTACTAGCTATTTCTAACTTAGCATTCAAATCATCATTTATGCTCCTTAAGCTAGAAATAGAGTCATGGCATGTAGACAATTCACAAGAAAACATTTCATTCCGTTTAATTTCTAAAGCAAGGGATTTTTGTGCCTCTACAAACTTATCATGTTCTTCATACAAAAGATCCTCTTGCTTTTCTAATAACCTATTCTTATAATTCAAGGCATCAATTAATTCATTAATTTTATCAACCTTGGTTCTATCTAGGCCCTTGAATAAACATGAATAATCTATTTCATCATCATCACTAGACTCATCATCACTTGAAGAAGCATAAGTAGTATTCCGAGTACATACCTTCTTCTCCTTCGCCATGAGGCATGTGTGACGCTCGTTGGGGAAGAGGGCCGATTTGTTGAAGGCGGTGGCGGCGAGTCCTTCGTTGTCGGAGTCAGACGACGAACAATCCGAGTCCCACTCCTTGCCAAGATGTGCCTTGCGCTTAGCCTTCTTGTAAGCTTTCTTCTTTTCCCTCTTGTCCCCTTGTTCCTGGTCACTATCATTATCGGGATAATTAGCGATAAAATGACCAATCTTACCACATTTGAAGCATGATCGCTTCCCCTTCGTCTTGGTCTTGTTAGGCTGCCCCTTGCGACCCTTTAGCGCCGTCTTGAAGCGCTTGATGATGAGGGCCATCTCTTCATCATTAAGCCCGGCCGCCTCTACTTGCGCCACCTTGCTAGGTAGCGCCTCCTTGCTCCTCGTTGCCTTGAGAGCAATAGTTTGAGGCTCTTGGATTGGGCCATTTAAAGCATCGTCGACGTATCTTGCCTCCTTGATCATCATCCGCCCGCTTACAAACTTTCCAAGGATCTCTTCGGGCATCATCTTCGTGTACCTAGGATTCTCACGAATATTATTCACAAGATGTGGATCAAGGACGGTAAAAGACCTTAGCATAAGGCGGACGACGTTGTGGTCCGTCCATCGCGTGCTCCCGTAGCTCCTTATTTTGTTGATGAGGGTCTTGAGCCGGTTGTACGTTTGGGTTGGCTCCTCGCCCCTGATAATTGCGAATCTTCCAAGTTCGCCCTCCACCAACTCCATTTTGGTGAGCATGGTGACGTCGTTCCCCTCATGTGAGATCTTGAGGGTGTCCCAGATCTGCTTGGCGTTATCCAAGCCGCTCACCTTATGGTGTTCGTCCCTGCACAATGAAGCTAGAAGAATAGTAGTAGCCTGTGCATTTTTGTGGATTTGCTCATTAATGAACATGAGACTATCAGTACTATCAAATTTCATTCCACTTTCTACTATCTCTCATATGCTTGGATGGAGAGAGAACAAATGACTACGCATTTTGTGACTCCAAAATCCGTAGTCCTCTCCATCAAAGTGAGGAGGTTTACCAAGTGGAATGGAAAGTAAATGAGCATTGGTACTTTGCGGAATACGAGAATAATCGAAAGACAAGTTTGAATTAACTGTCTTCCTTTTCTCGTAGTCGTTGTCGTCGTTGTCCTTTTGGGAAGAAGAGCACTCATCGTTGTCGTCGTAGTAGACGATTTCCTTGATGCGCCTCGTCTTCTTCTTCTTCCCATCTTTTCGTTTGTGGCCCGAGCCCGAGTCGGTAGGCTTGTCTTCTTTCGGCTCGTTGACGAAGGACTCCTTCTCCTTATCATTGATCACAATCCCCTTGCCCTTAGGATCCATCTCTTCGGGCGATTAGTCCCTTCGTGAAGAGAACGGCTCCGATACCAATTGAGAGCACCTAGAGGGGGGTGAATAGGTGATCCTGTGAAAACTTAAACTTAAAGCCACAAAAACTTGATTAAGCGTTAGCACAATAAGGCCAAGTGGCAAGAGAGGAGTTCTTGCAAAACACAATAACCACAAGAGGATCAACACAGATAGACACAGTGGTTTATCCCGTGGTTCGGCCAAGTACAAAACTTGCCTACTCCACGTTGTGGCGTCCCAACGGACGAGGGTTGCAATCAACCCCTCTCAAGTGGTCCAAAGACTCACTTGAATACCACGGTGTTTTGCTTTGTTTACTATATCCCGCTCGCGAGGAATCTCCACAACTTGGAGCCTCTCGCCCTTACACTTTGATGTTCACAAAGAAGCACGGAGTAAGGGAGGGATGAGCAACTCACACAAGACACAAAATCAGAGCGACAACACGCACACAAGTCGCAACAAGAGCTCACAACACAACCTGACAAGTTCACAACTCAAATGGAGCTCTAGTTGCTATCACAAAGAATCAAATGCACGGAATCGAAGTCTTGGTGCTTAGGAATGCTTAGAGAATGCTTGGTGTGATCCTCTATGCGCCAAGGGGTCCCTTTTATAGCCCCAAGGCAGCTAGGAGCCGTTGAGAGCATTCCAGGAAGGCAATTCTTGCCTTCTGTCGCCTGGCGCACCGGACAGATCTCTTTCCTTATTTGGCGAAGCCGACCGTTGAAGATTCAGAGCCGTTGGCGCACCGGCCACTGTCCGGTGCACACCGGACAGTCCGGTGCCCCCTTCTAGCCGTTGGCTCGGCCACGTGTCCCGCGCAGATCGCGCGGCCGACCGTTGGCCCGACCGACTATTGGCTCACCGGACAGTCCGGTGCACCACCGGACAGTCCGATGATTTATAGCCGTACGCCGTTAATCACTTCCCGAGAGCGACGACTTCGCCTGTGAATGGCTCACCGGACAGTCCAGTGCACCACCGGACAGTCCGGTGATTTATAGCCGTACACCGCCGTCGAAGTCCCGAGAACAGCAAGTTCGCCAGAGCCAGCCTGGCGCACCGGACACTGTCCGATGCACCCATACTGAGTAGACTTTGGCTGAAGAAAGCAGTCTCTTTTCCGAAGTGATTTCTCCTGTTTCCAGTACTTAGACACAAAACATTAGTCTCTAAAACAATGTACTAAGTCTTAGAAACATACCTTTTCTCTTGATTTGCACTTTGTCCATCTATTGGCATAGATTAACACTTAGGCACTTGTGTTGGCACTCAATCACCAAAATACTTAGAAATGGCCCAAGGGCACATTTCCCTTTCAATGGTTGATTATCTTCATCATCATCACTTTCTTCTTCTTCCTCTTCTTCACTTGAGGAACTTGGAGTGGGAGCCTTCTTTTTGCCCTTCCTTTCATCATATGCAAAAGCATATGGTCTTGAGGAAGTTGGCTCCTCTCCCCGACACATTTTTCACGACATCTCAAAAGCCGCAATTTTCCCAATCACAATGGTCGAGGTCATGTTGCTCAAGTCCTTCATGTTGTGAAGGATGGTGATGATGCTCCCATATCTTTGTTGTGGTAGCAGGGAGATAATCTTTCTCACAATGTCCGCATCACCTAGCTTATTAATGCCAATAGAATTGAGCTCATTGATAATTAGATTCAAACGAGAATACATGTCTCTAACAAGCTCATCATCTTTCATAGCAAAAGAATTATACTAATTTAAGACTAGGCAATATTTTTGCTCACGGACATTGGATGTGCCGTCATAGAGCTCATGCAATTTTAGCCAAATCTCATTAGCAATTTTCAAGGTAAATACTTGATTAAAAATATCCATGCTAAGAGATTCATACAAGCAATTTTTGGCTCTAGCATTTAAATGAATTTCTTTTTTCTCACCCGTGGTGGGTTTCTCGGGATTCTTGAGGGGTTTCATCCCGTCACGAGTGACTCTCCAAACACCTAGATCAACGGCCTCTAGGTAACAAGCCATTCTAGCACTATAATATGGGAAGTTAGTGCCGTCGAAGTGTGGTGACCTATGGGTATCCACCCCTTCCTTTAAAAAGCGTCGGCTCTTTTAGCGGTGAAGCTAAAGCGTTTCTGAAAGGGAATTAGGCTTCCACCTATTTCCTAATTGATTTTGGTGGTTGAATTGTCCAACACAAATAATTGGACTAACTAGTTTGCTCTAGTCTATAAGTTCTACAGGTGCCAAAGGTTCACAAAAAGTCAATAAAGAGACCAAGAATGGGTTCAAACAAAGAGAGCAAGGGACAACCGAAGGCTGCCCTGGTCTGGCGCACTGGACTGTCCGGTGTGCCACCAGACAGTGTCCGGTGCACCAGGGGACTCCAAGCTGAACTCTTCACCTTCGGGAAAACTCAGAGGCGCTTCGCTATAATTCACCGGACTGTCCGGTGCCCCAAGGGAGAGCAACTCTGAACTCGCCATCTTCGGGAATCCGCTCCGCTATAATTCACCGGACTGTCCGGTGAGTCACCGGACTGTCCGGTGTGACAGCGGAGCAACGGCTACTTCGCGCGCAACGGTCGACTGCAATGTATTAAATGCGCGCCTGCGCGCGCAGAGGAGCAGAGCACGCGCGGGTGGCACACCGGACAGCCTACAGGGCCTGTCCAGTGCACCACCGGACAGCCAGGCGGGCCCACAAGTCAGAGCTCCAACGGTCGGAACCCAGCGGCTGGCTGACGTGGCTGGCGCACCGGACAATGTCCGGTGGCGCACCGGACTGTCCGGTGCGCCATGCGACAGCACACTTCCAACGACCATTTTTGGTGGTTGGGGCTATAAATACCCCAACCACCCCACATTCAATGGCATCCAAGTTTTCCAACTTCCAACTACTTACAAGAGCTCTAGCATTCAATTCTAGACACACCAAAGAGATCAAATCCTCTCCCAATTCCACTTAAAGCTTTAGTGATTAAAGAGAGTGATTGTTGTGTTCATTTGAGCTCTTGCGCTTGGATTGCTTCTTTTTCTCATTCTTTCTTGCGATCATCTCAATTGTAATCAAGGCAAGAGACACCAATTGTGTGGTGGTCCTTGCGGAGAAGTTTGGTTCCCGTGTGATTGAGAAGAGAAGCTCACTCGGTCTAAGTGACCGTTTGAGAGAGGGAAAGGGTTGAAAGAGACCCGGTCTTTGTGACCACCACAACGGGGAGTAGGTTTGAGAGAACCGAACCTCGGTAAAACAAATCCTTGTGTCACACTTCTTTATTCACTTGCGATTTGTTTTTACGCCCTCTCTCGGACTCAATTATATTTCTAACGCTAACCCGGCTTGTAGTTGTGATTAACTTTGTAAATTTCAGTTTCGCCCTATTCACCCCCCTCTAGGCGACTTTCAGTTTCAAATGAGCCAAACCGGGCTCTGATACCACTTGTAAGAAACGGGTGACGCCTAAGAGGGGGGTGAATTAGGACTTCTAAACTTTTATTAAACTAGGCCATAATTAAATCCATAGAGCAAAGCCTATGCAAATAATCAAACTAGAATGTGCAAACTTTTTTGTCTAAGTGTTGCTATCTCTACCGCAAAGGCTAAGTTTTAATCTACACTAAATAAGTTTGAATACTAGATTGAAACTTAAATGCTTAATATAAATGCGGAAACTTAAAGAGCAAAGTAGAGAAGCAAACTCTCGTGGATGACGCCGGTATTTTTACCGAGGTATCCGGAACCACGCAAGGTTCCGACTAATCCTCGTTGGTGCCCCTACGCAAAGGGAAGCCCACGTGAGGGCTAAGCACCACGGTCGAGTAACTCCGTAGAGAGCCACGGGCCTTCTCCATGTGCAAGTGGTGCTCCGCTTTCGGCTCCTCTCGGACCCTCCCCGTCGTCTCCACTATCAAGCTTCCGACCGAAACGCCGCAGGTCTCGTTCCCTTCGGTACACGGTGGCGGCCGTGACACAAACGCGGTTGTCACGGTCTCGCAAGACCCTCACCCCACTCGGTACAATTACAACGGCTCACGCAAGAGCCGAGGGGTTGTGTGGTTTTACAGAACTCACTCAACTAACTAGGGTTCACCTAGAGCAAGCGCTAAAGCGGTCTAACTAACCTAAGCACTTCGCAAAGCACCTACGCTAATCACCGAGTGATTCTATTAAGCACTTGGGTGTTTGAGCTCTTGGAAATGTGCACTATATGCCTTGGTATGTTGCTTGGGCTCCCACACCTTCAAATGGCCGGTTGGGTGAAGTATATATAGGCCCGAACTCCAAAATAGCCGTTGGAGAAAAGCTGCAATCCTCTGCGGCACACCGGACAATCTGGTGCCGCACCAGACAGCGCACTGTAGCCTGTCCGGTGCGCCTAGCCGTTGCCCTGTCAAAGCAGGTGACCGTTGGCGCCGCAGGCTTTTCCACACCGGACAGTCTGGTGCTCACACCGGACAGTCCGGTGGTCTTCTCTCCGAGTGCCACCTAGAACTAGCCGTTGGGCTGGAGTTCCCTGGTGCACCGGACAGTCCGGTGCGCCTTCGCACAGACAGTCCGCAACAGCACACTTGGACTCTTCTTGGATCTTCTTAATGTCTTCTTTTGAGGTGTTGCTTTCCTCAATTCCTTAGTCCAAGTAAATCTTGCATCCTGTGAACTACAAACACAAACACTAGAAAACTTTATTAGTTCACGGATTGTGTTGTTCATCAAACACCAAAACTCAATTAGCCAAATGGCCCGGGGTCCATTTTCCTTACAACGCCCACAAAAGGTGAGGTATCTATGCTCACAAGGATTCTGGAGCTTTTTGGTGAAACCACAGGCCTAAAAGCAAATTTCCACAAGTCCACAGTAGTACCAATCCAGTGTAACAACATCAACCTCTCTGACGTTCTATCTGGTCTGCCGGCCTCAATGACTTCCTTCCCCCTCAAATACCTTGGACTACCGTTGTCCATGAACAGACTCAAACGGGTGGACTTCCAACCATGGATTGACAAAGTCTCCGCAAAGTTGAGAACATGGAGCAGGAAAAACCTTACGGCGGCTAGCCGCCTCACACTGGTCAATGCGGTGCTAACCTCGCAGGTCACCTATCTGCTCCTAGCCCTAAAACCGCCTATAAGGGTGTTGGATTTAATTGACTCAAAACGTAAGCAATTCCTTTGGGCTGGTTCAGAGAGGTTAACCGGCGGTAAATGAAAAGTCAGCTGGGTCTGTGCAGCAAGGCCAAAACAATATGGTGGATTAGGCATTCTGCACCTTGGTAATTTCTCGCGGGCCTTACGCCTCAAATGGTTGTGGCAGGAGGCCAAACTGTTGAATACTCAGAGGATGGCGAAAGATATACCTTGCACTACGTTGGACAGGAGACTGTTTGCAGCTGCCACCTCAGTCATGGTGGGAGATGGTAAGTCTTCTTTGTTCTGGGAAAGTGCCTGGCTAAGGGGTATGGCACCGAGGGACACCTACCCTTTGATATACTCTATTTCTAACGGGAAAAATAGATCCATCCATGAGGTTCTCTCAAATAACCGATGGATTCAGGATCTACATTTTAATCACGATGATTTTTCCGCCGCGCACATACATGAATATTGTCAATTATGGTCCGAGGTAAATCAGCTTCGCTTAGTGCACAATACCCCCGATTTTATCAAGTGGAAGTTTACTATGAGTGGCCAGTACACAGCTCAGTGAGCCTACCAAGCGCAATTCTGTGGCTCCACACACATGAATTTTAATAGTATAATTTGGGAAACTTGGGCGCCACCAAAGTGCAAATTCTTTAGTTGGCTTGCTGTTCAAAATAGAGTTTGGACAGCAGACACGTTAGCAAGGAGGGGATGGCCTCATAATCCGCGCTCTGTCCTGTGGGACTCATGCCTGGAATCTAGTCTACACCTTTTTGTTGAATGTTGCTTCACCAGATATATTTGGGCTGATTTGAGCCTGTGGGCTACAATTACGGAGATACACCACTCTTCTTGGCAACCTGTAGGTTAGGTGCATCAATGGTGGTCGAATCTTGCAACATCCACAGTGAGAAGCGTGAAGGGATTGCGAACCCTCATCATCCTCGTTTCTTGGACAATTTGGTGTGAGAGAAACTCGCGAATCTTTGAGCACAAAGAGAAGACCGTGACACAGACTATAGCGATGATTAAGGAGCAAATCCGTCTGTGGATTCTAGGAGGAGCAAAGCATTTAGCAAGGCTGCTGTAAGTTTTGGGGAAGGAGAGGGGGTTGATTTTTGGACATTTGTGTCACCGTACTTAATGTCACCAGTGGTGTAATTGTATACTTTAGCCCTTGCAGGCTCATCTTCTTTTTAATATAACAGACAATTCTCTTGTCGGTTTTAAAAAATAATTAGTTGTTAAAATCAGCTGTAGAGGTTCCAAATATCTAACTAATTATTAGCTAACTCACACCATATAAATCCGTGCGATGGTGAAACGAACGACCCAAATTTGCTGTGGCCGGTCAACTCACCCGACTCAACGTAAACCAGACCATCCAGTTGTCTGGTCGTGAAGCTAGCTACCCCACCGCGATCACTATGGTGCCGCTCCAACACGTACGCCCGGTCGGAACCCAGTTGCTCGGGTAGGCGAGCTCGGCGGACGTCACGTACTCACGTGTTGCCTTGCCGAGGACCGCACCGCACATCTGCGATGCGAGAAGGCGAAAGGTGCCCAGGCTAGGCTAGGCGACACTCTTTACCGGAGGTGCGGCTTTCTTTTTTTCCACCAAAAAAAATTAAATTCTTTCCGGAAGATGCTTGCTTGGCACGCTCGGTGACGCGCAGGGGTCGCACGTACGCGGGCGCTTTATTCTTGAGAGAGGATTTGCGGCTCGGCACGGGCGGAAAAGGAAAAGCTAAAATATTTCGCGCGTGTGTGCCCGCATGGCTTGGCTCGTCCGCTCGTATGGGGCCGTCGCGTCGCGTCACGTCACGTTTGACCCGCTACTCGATGGCGGAGCGCCGAATGGATCTCGGACTGGTCCGGTCAAACTAAGCACGCGCGCTATGACCAGTGTCATCTGGCTATTATATAGCCGAGAGACATGATCACGAATGTGAAGACTCGAACTATGACCGAGTTCATCGTGATTTGTATATATTCTACTTACAATGATGGACACGAATGTCTGATTATTTGTATCCAACAGACTGGCTTAGAACGTACCAATTGTCTTCTTGTGTCGTAATGCCTAACTACTTACCTATGTGTCTTTGGCACCGCAGTGAGGAAATGGCTTTTTAGGGCCTGTTTGGGAATGCAGTTTTGAAATACTGTAATTTTGAGATACCATAGTTTACAATTGTACATGACATAAATACTACGGTATTGCTTTACCAAAGTAAAACTACAGTATTGCTCAAAACCGAGATCTGTTTGGTTCTATTGGAAAAACAAAGTATATGTAGAGAGAAGAGAAGAAAACTGAGGTCCGGAGTGGAGTTTCGAAAACTCCAAAAATACCACAGTTTTGGGTAAACCATGGTATTTAAAACTGAGTTTTGACTGTACAAACCAAACACCTTTTGAGCTCCAATACTATAGTATCATCAAATACCATAGTATTGTTTCAAAACTGCAAAAATACTACAATTCCAAACAGGGCCTTAGTCTTCTACCAAATTCTACCGACTCACGGTAGGAATTAAGACACATAGCAACCTTAGTATGACTCATGACCAGAACAAGACTACCTTTAGAAAACTCTTCGAAAGAAAGATGATTGTCTACGCAGTTATATCAAGAGGCGGCCATGACGTGAAAGCTGGTACCTCCAGCATGCCTGATGAAACAACTATTTATGTTTTTCGCAAGGGTCTCAAAGGATCGGGAACTGTCATGTCACTGAAGCTCACGCGCAAGGCTCCGACCACTCTTGCCTCTTTGTTTCAAACTGCTGACAAACAAGGGGTCTATTGGAAGATCCTTGCTTGGTACGTACAGTCTCCTCCTTTTTCTTCTGCCGCCTTAGATGCGACGGGTTGTGCTTCAGACGTGAAGGTAATGCCTTGCGATATATGTTCTCGATGTTCTTGGAGTCTTTGACCATAGACTCAAAGCTCACAAACTTTTCAAGCACCTACTCGGGAGACATTTTTCCATGCCTAGGATGGATTTTTTTTATGAATTAACTGAACTTGAATAGGTCCCATTGTTGTCGGAGATGAGATTAACAAGTCAAATCATATCCAAATACATAACTCAGGGCTCGGGTTTAGGATTTTTTTTTTGTCTTGGAGTTGCTCTTTAGGTAGCAGAGAAGCAAGTAGTCACGTACACTCCTCGTCACTCTTCTTCGTTTGGGGTTACAAATCCACAGCAAGCCGCCGAGCAGGATTTCGACTGGCGCTACCGATACAAAAAAAAAAACACAAGCTTATTGAAGCCTGTCTTATTGGATGGACGAGAGCTAAACGGTTACGCCAATAATATCGTCCTGCTAGTACTAGCTTAGAGTGCTCGGATTGAAGGAAACGTATACGGTCGATGTGGAAATGCGAGTATCATATCACTGACGATCTTGCCACTGAACATGAAACCGGTGGTACCCATGAGCAGGAGACTGTACTATCTCTTTTTGGAGCCTCATCATCACCGGGGTTTGATGAGAAACTAAACACAGGGCCGGTGTTGTTGGTGTGTTAGAAACAGAATAGCTAGCCCATCGTTCGCCACTTCTTTTGCTTTGGTTTGTGGTGGTGAATCTTCCCTCATCGTTAGCAAGTTGACGGCTCATACTAGGGCACTAATTTAAAGCATTGGGTTTTTGGTGGCACGCTAATGTTCATATGACTGCCGAGACAAAAGCAGAGAGAGAGGCCAAATGCTGGCCACAGACTCAGTCACGTCCATACGGGGTCCATCACTGAGCTATACATATGCCACTGAGAGCACTAGTAGCTAGGAGGGCGAGGGCGTATCGATCGTGTGTGCTCGTTTCCTTGGGTCAGAGGAAAACGAATTTCGGTGGAAGCACCTTTGAAAAGAACGGCGGCGGGGAGGAGGAGTGCGCGGGATAATTGTACAGCATCCGAAGTGGCCTGGCCGTACGTACGTGCTCACTAGCTAGAGGCCATGTAGGTGCTGGCCATCATCTCCGTCTGTACCAAAGCAAAATCATAAATAGTCACTACTCACTACCCACACTCGCTACTGAAAAAGAACGTTGAAAAAAAAAATGCTAAGAATGCATTCGAATTACACTTTAGCTCCTTTATTTTATGATATTACTTTTATCAGTAAAATTTCCAAACCCTATATAGAAGCAACGTGGAGCTCCTCGTTCTCGGTTAAGCTAATCGACCCTGTTGGAGCGTGGCCTGGTCGGTACCGACCGACGATACCGGCTGGTCTAACAGGCGGTTATTAAATCATCGGTACGGATCGATGATACTGACCGGCCGGTCTATCAGACGATCAGGTTATAAGTGGTGCCTTGTAATTTGGTCGGTTCAATCAAAACCGACTCGAACCGACCTGTACCAGCATTCTCGTTTCAGGCGTGTACCACATCAGCTAGCGGTTTTCAACCGTTTGAAGTCTAAAATTTCCAAAAGCAAAATAAAAATAAAAAACAAATCCACGTCAGCGAAAAACTGTCGTTGGATCTGTCTCCATTAGCTCACAGCTATGGATATGCAAATTGAGTAGCAACTGACGTTGTGTGTTGCATAATTTTTAGTAGCTATTTCCAACAGGCCGCGCATACAATTGCGCTTTACACATCGCCTCTGGGACGCACAACTACCGATGCTGAGGTCTGAGAAGAAAAAGTAGTGAACGAATGCTGAACAGTAGGATGTGCAATGGGATGCAACCCGCAGATATATGCACGACGCCGGATCGGAGGAAGCCATGTATTTTGCTCGATCGTATGTGCGAGATGAACACGTGGATAGTGTGATTTTGCCTATCGTGACTAGGGGTGGAAATTTGGCTCGGGCTCGACGAGCCGGCTCGGGCTCGGTGAGGCTCGGCTCGGCTCGAGCCGGCTCGCGAGCCAAAACGAGCCCGAGCCGAGCCTGATTTTGTAGCTCGCCAGAACTGCGAGCCGAGCCGAGCCGGCTCGGTCCAGCTCGCGAGCCGAGCTAACAACGTCAAGTATACTATTATACCATATTATTGTTATGTTTTGAACTATTTTATTGAATTTCTTGAACTTGATATGTGATACACTTATATTGTAGTCTAAAAATATATTATACATAATTTTTTTATCTTATATATAATAAAAAATATATAATTTATACTCTAAACGTGATTTAGTGTGAGGCTCGCGAGCTGGCTCGAGCCGGCTCGCGAGCCGTTACCGAGCCGAGCCGAGCCTCTAGGTCGGGCTCGCAAAATGACCGAGCCGAGCCTGGCTTGGCTCGCAGCTGCACCGAGCCACGTCGAGCCGAGCCGAGCCGAGCTCGGCTCGGCTCGTTTCCAGCCCTAATCGTGACTATATGCGCAAATTGGCAGGGACTAAACAAAATACTCGTGGCTCGTAAGCTCGCTCGACTCGTGGCCAACCCAGCTCGCTCGTTTTAGTTTTGTCACGAGCTGAGCTAGCATCTTAACTCGGTTTGTTAACGAGCCAGCTCGAGGTGAGTTCGATGAGCTAGCATTTGTGAGCAAAACAAAGTCTCCACTTGTGTTGGATAAACTAATAAATGATGAACTACGTTAATTACGTGTGAAATTCATGTTGTATGAGAAATTATGAGTACTATTCCTCTTTTGGAGTGTTAAATTGATCTAGAATTTAATTAACAATTGATTATATTATTGCATATATATATACACACTTTGTTTTTTTAGCTCGCGAGATAAACACGTTAGTTTGAGCTTGCAAACGAGTCGAGCCAAACTGATTCTTTGGCTCAGTTCTTTAACGGTGCTAGAGCACAGTGGACTGCATCCTCCTAATCATCTTGAACACAATGGCCTGTAGGTCTCTACGGCAAGTTTTGTACGTATTTGAAATAGGAGAGAGAGGGAGAGATGTGAAGCTGCATTTGGCAGTTGGCACTCCCTACAGGAACGCACGGTCATAATAGAGTCAAACTCAGAGTGAGAAACCAATAAGAAGAGCACTATTTGTTGCAAATTGCACTTGGACATGGTTTCACACTATGCAAAACGAAGATACGTCTTGTATGGACAATAACCGGGCAGAGAAACACGGCAAAACAATAACGCTACGATCCTTCACCCTTTATTTGCCGGCCGGCGCCGCCATACCGCGGCGGTGGTGCAACGAGTACGCACCGAGCACTTTGGCCAGCCGCTGCAGCGGGCTCAGCCGAGCGCACCCGGCGACGCTCTCCGCCGCCGCGGCCGCGTTCCTGTTGCCATGCTGCTGCTTCCAGTCCTTGCCCATGTCGTCGCCTTTCGCGACGGCTTTGACCGCCACATCCGGCTGCGCCTGCGCGCCCGCCTCCTTGACGGGCCGCACGACGAACCGTTGCACTGGCTTCACGTCGGGGTCCTGATCGTCGACGCGGGCGCCGTCGGATGAGCTCCGGAACAGGAGGAGGTCGCTGAGGCTGAGCCGCCGCCACCTTCTCCACCCGGCGCTCGCGCTCGTCGGCACGGGACGCGTGGCCGGTTTCCTGCTCCTGGGCTCGCCGAGCGGGGACGGCGCTGGCGCCTTGGTTGCCTCCAGCAGGGCGGCGGTGAACGGGTCGAAGTCGACACCGGAGCTCGCTCTGCTCCTCCGCCGCATGCCGCCTCGGCCCATCGGCGACGGCGGGACGCTCCCGCCGTCGAGCAGCCCGGGCGGCGGCTTCAGCGGACGGACCTTGGGCTCGTCGGCCGTCTTGGGCGTCGGCTTCGAAGCCCTGATCTTGCCCTTCTCGAAGAGCTCGTCGGCCGTCGTGAGCGTCTCGGCCGGTGCGGCCTTGCCGACTCGCGTGCCGAACTCGAATTCTGTGGCCCACGCCGCCTCGTCCGCAGCCACGGCCCCGGCCCCGCCAAGTCCCCTCTTTGGCGTCCCAGGCCTTTCCTCCCAGTCGAACGGCACGGACGACCCGCCCGCGGCGTACGTCCGGCGCGGCTGAAACTTCTCGTCGCCGTCGCCGTCGCTGTCGCCGCCGCTCTCGTTCCCCTCGGCGAAGCGCGCGTATATGGCCGCGGCGCGGTGGGGGCTGGCGGGCGCGCTGGTGAAGTGCTGGAAGAGATCGAACGGGTTGGCGGCGCCGGTGCCGGTGAGGCGCGGGGTGGCCGGCGGCAGGAGGTCGAACGGGTTGGGCGACGGCGGCGCCGTCAGGAATAGGCCGCCCGCCGCTCCCTCGGAGGGGACAAGGCGCCGGCCGCGCGGGCTGGACGGCGCCGTGGCGTACGGGCTGGTGTCCGCGCTGTCTAACCGGGAGTTCTTCGGCTCCATTTTGGTTGGCCTTTTTGGACTTGGGGAGTCTCTGGCGGTGGCTGGCTGCTGCGGGTTTAATAGCTGTGGCCTGTGGTCTGTGCGGGGAGGATGGAGATGGAGAGCAGAGAAGAGAAGCCGAAGAAACCGGGAGGAAGCAGGGGAGATTGGGGGCAAAAAAATCCCATACATACTTGCTATAGAGCCGCAGCGACTACCGGATTGATGTCATATGTTCACTTATTAATCTCAAAGCAATCTTTCGGATCGGCTGGCCACACTAATTACCTTTTGTTGAAAGACGCTCGGGTTTCTGATGCTCTCCGCGTTTCACGCCCTTCAGCCGACTCGCGTGGCGACGCGTGGAGGAGGTGTCCCACGAGCGGACCCGAAGCGTTCGTTAAATTTAGTTCTGAGATACCTCGCCCCCGACCCGAACACCAAACATCCAAACAATGTCCGGCTGTCCGCTGGCCCTCTCCTCGGTGACGAGTTCTCCATCCACCCCTCTCTCTATCCTCTTCTTCCTCTCCTCGCCCTCACCTTTGCCTCGCATCGTCTCGTTGTCTGTCGCCTTTGCTGCGCGTTGCCAGACGAGAAGAGAGACAGGCAGATAGGGGAGAGAGATTCCATCACCGTCGTCCCTTCCACGCCCTTCCCGATCTCCTCCGTCCCCACCGCCGTCGCCGACACACGTCTCCAGGTCAGGTCAGGTGAGTCTCCACCCTTCCCTCCTCTCCCCGTGCCTCAAACCCCACTTCCCCTAAACCTCTAAATCATGCCCACCCGCTTGCTAGGGTTTCTACTGGTTGGTGCTGTGCGGGGCTGGTGACCTGGGCGTCAAGGTGTACAATTAGGTGGTGGCCTAAAGGCTAGGGCTCCAAGGGAAGCAACCTAGCTTTGCGGTGCTCAGGCTAGAAGGCAGACGTTGGGTATGTCTCATTAGGCCATTGAATAACTACAAGGGAAAGATCAGGACTGTGCTGATCACAACGCATATGTTGCGTTTTCTAAGGAGGAAGCCTCATGAGCAAGAAAAAAACCTTGTGGAACCACCTTCACAAAGTTTGTAAGTACATTCCTTGGCACAACGTTATGTTTGTTCTTTCGGTAGATGGTGAAGACTAATACTTACAATTCTGACCTGTGCTTTTGTAGCAAGTCTGACGATCCACCCTCAGGGGACGATTTCAGGAACCACTGCTCGCTGATGAAGCAATTCGCAACAAAAGTTCCTGTCTCAGCAAAATCAGAGGTAACTTTACCATTTTTCATCAAAACTATTAGTTGTGTTTGTTAGCATAGCACAATTGTGTCTACCATGAGCATGAAATAATCATTAAAGTTATCGCTAAATTTTGGGTTGTAGTTGTAAATTAAGTTATCCAGCACCTTCCTGTTTGGAGACTTGCGTTGTTGGTTGTTTCGCGACACAGAGAAGGGTGAGGTAAGCATGAACTCCATTTTCTTTCACCCCTCTTGCAAGTTTTGTTGAGGCAAGGTCCTTTCTTGCATATGCTTAAACCAAGACATCAAAGCACTACAACTAGAGAGCTTACAATTGCATGCACAATTGCTCAAATGGAACACGAAGGGGACATTGCATGTGTTTTAGCTGTGACTTTGTATTGCACTTTCAAGGTCTGCGATGTAGGAAACCTTTTGACAAGGACATGCTTCAACCTTCCAGGAGTTGATGTTGATCCTTTTGACAAGGACAAGGACCGACTTCAACCTTCCCAGCCTATACTACCACAGTTAGCTCATATGGTTTGTTTTTCCTCTGCATATATGTACTCGTGCCTGTGTTTCTTTTTTGGGGGTGGTGGGATCATGGTATACTGTTGGGAGGTTTTTTTGTTGCTGATGTGCTTGTTATTTGATCGTGTGCTTCTGTCGTCTCGGTGGCATAGTATTGTGTTTCTTTGAATTTGTGGAATCTCAACTCCGAACCATAGTTAGCTCAATTCCCACATGTACCTTTTTGGGAGTCGGTTTTCATGTGTCATTGACCCCTATAGGTTACTCTATTGAGAGTTCTAAAAGTTTTGTAGGATAGACATCTAACTGTGTGTTGACCAAAAACAACTTGCCAATTACCTATTCAGAGTATCCAGAGTTCCTTGACGTAACTACATCGGCTTCCGATAGTTGTCGTTGATGTAACATGAAAACCTTCTTTCCATTTCTTGTTGATCCACTTGTAGGGTAATGATTCACTAACTTTGTAAGACTGGTGAGTGTAAGGAGTTCCTGCAAAGAGTAAAAGGGTTCAAATTAATGTAACTCATATGGTAATTATAAACCAAAGTGCATAGATAATCAGCGCAAGCAAGGCAAACTAGCAAATTTAACTGCTACAAAAACAGGCCAAATATCTATAAAATAACATAACTGTTATTATCAGCCCAAAAATTGTGTTATTTGTGCTTGCATCTAACACTATAGAAGTGGAGCATTTTCATCAGTTATGGAGAAGGACAGTTTGAGGCCCAGATTTTAAAAGAACAGTAACAGGTCAAACATCTATGTGGTTTTGAGCCAGAAACTCCCTTTTTGCTGGTTGCCAAATATCTATAAAATAACATAACTGTTATTATCAGCCCAAAAATTGTGTTATTTGTGCTTGCATCTAGCACTATAGAAGTGGAGCATTTTCATCGGTTATGGAGAAGGACAGTTTGAGGCCCAGATTTTAAAAGAACAGTAACAGGTCAAACATCTATGTGGTTTTGAGCCAGAAACTCCCTTTTTGCTGTCCCAGGCCTGACCGATAGATGTAAGTCTAGATTTTTTCCCATGTGCCCATCTAACAGGTGCACAGGACTAGGTTTTTTCCTAGGTTGTGATGGTTTTTGCTATATTGGGAATGATTTTTGATCAAAAAATTCAGCCCATACCCAACCCAATGTATAGACTAAAATCGTGGCATGTGCCCACCCAATATAATGGCCAGGTAAACCCGTTAATAATCTGGTCTATTTGTGTGTACTCTCAAGTTATCTGTTAGAATATCTTGAAACTTTAGCAAACAAGAACATGAAGACCACTAGGATCCAGTTATAATCAATGCTTTGCATGCCATAGCACACATGAGTCAGCATAGAGCATTTAGCCATGTGTAGGCACCACCCCAAAGATGTTACAAATGAACGAAGAAAATGTAAGAGGACTCCAATATAGCCATCGATTAGGGCAGACCTTTTGACATAACTACCAGATAACAAACTATTATTCTACATGCAGTTCAATAGGAAGCATGGTCACCTTTCGTAAAGAAGTAAAGACTATAGTTCATCCCGGTGAGGTAAGGGTTATTTTATACTGAAGTAAAGACGTGTATCAACGCAAAATACATTACAATGCTTGAGCTCTCAGTGAATAAAAATAACCCCCAATAGTAACTGATCACCCCCCAGACAAGAGGAGGACACAAGCATGTTTTGAATATATGCAGAGGAAAAACAAAGCATCTGAGCTCAGCATGTTAGTTTTTTATTACAAAAACACTAAATGAGGAAATAGCTAATAAATGGATAGATAGACAGTGGTCTTAGTTTTAGGTTCCCTTCGAAGTATATCACCTGCTATTGGGTTAACCTAGGGTGCATGCAAACAACCAGTTGCACTGTGGGATCTAATCATTTGTGTTTATGGTGCCGATTTTAGTTCCTCATTCTCGCTTGGTTTATCTGGGAGGTCTTGTCACACCCGGTTTTTAGAAGGTAAACCGAATGCGAACCATGTACGTGCCAGGATCAGTTATTCACGTACACAGCAGTTACATAACATGGACATCATCACACAGTGCTCAAATAGTATTAAAAGGGAAATAATAGTCGATTACATCATACGTCTGAGACGTCCATATAGTTCTTACAATAAATCAAAGTGCGAAAACGAAACGTAGATAACCGCGGCCTTCACAGACAGCCGACTGGGGGTTGCCGCTAACCCACACCTAGAACTCGTCGTAGTCTTGGAACTCCTGGAAGTCTCCTTCCACAGCTTCATCTTCTCCTGAGCAGTGGTTGCAATGCTGACAACCTGGGGGGGGATTGGTGTGTAGAGCAAGGGTGAGTACACATCAACATACTCAGCAAGTATCCTGTTTGGCTGTAGTGGACTAGCTTTATGTGGGGATAAGTCAAGCAGTTGCTTTTAGTTGGTCAGGTTATTACTTACTAGTAGAGAGCCAGGTTTTAACATTAACCCAAGTTATTAGCCCAATGTATCCTTTCCAAATGGAAAGAATACCACTTACCAGCACCATAATCATAATCAGAACCATCAATCTCATTGCCACCTGTACCAAAATGTCTCTGATCAAGTATCACTAATCTCTGGAGCTCCCTTGGCCGCTCATAACCGTGAGCACGGCTGATATATCAGTTTCATAACACTCTGCAGAGGTTGTGCACTTTACCCACAAGCCGTGATTCCCTCTTGCCTTGGGCCGATCAAACCCTTAAACACTACCAAGGTGAATAGGCAGGGTCTCACTACGTAGCCTTTACAAAGATTCCCCGGGGCTGTAGCCACCCGTTAGGTTTCCTAAATGTACCGCACTCCTCCCCAAGGGACAAATCAACCTTGGCAGAGCGAGCCGCATACACTGAGCCCCATTGACGGCACAACGGCTAAGCGAACTACACCCCGGTTCCTCTAATTATTCAGCTAAGGGCGTCCCATTCCACCCTCATGGTTGCACTGTTTTCCCGGGCGGTCATCCATAGAACAGGTCCTTACGGAGAGGCACTCGAGAAACCGCTCGAGTCCCCTTGAAGGTCACAAATATAATCATAAATAAGAAGGGAAAACAGCGTATCATAGATAATCACATCATGTTCATTGATTAGAGTTGAGCAATAGCATCAGACTAAGCAGTAATAATCCGACCCAAATAGGTAAACAAGGACATGGATAACAAAAACTAGACAATCCTTAGGTATAAATGTGTAATGCGGGAGGTGAATTAAAGAATGAATAGGACAGAAATAGGTCAAAGGACACTTGCCTCCACCAACCGACTGCTGCTCAGGGGCTTCTCCTGCGAATTCCTCGGGCTCTTCGACCGGATCGTTCTCTATGCGAGCGCAAACATACATACACCCACATATTTAATTCAAAAGAACAGTACACCATACAAGGGAACAAGTAAAGCGAATATGCATCAAGTATGACATTCGATATCGCATTCATTAAGGTTTAGAAAGAAACGGGAAAGGGTCTCGCAGGGGGTTAAAGCTTATGCACTAATGATTAGTTACAACTGGTTCTTAACAAAAGAATTCTGTTATATATACACTAATGGAAACCTAGTCATTTTAAGTTGATCAACATTGAACGAGATAAACAACTAACTAAATGAATCAACTAGCGCAACGAAATTCTAAATTAAGCTTCCTATTTCAATAACATGAACAATGATTAGCCTACCTAAAATAAAATAGCTATGATAACAGAAAGTAAAACAAAATAAATAAATAAAATAAATAAAAAAGGGGGGGGGGGGGGCGGTTGAACCGGCCCGGGGGGCGGTTGAACCGGCGGCTGGGCCGGCCGAGCAGGGGCGGCCGAGCGCGCGGGGGGGGGGGGGGGGGGGGGGCTGAGCCGGGGCGGGCGGCCGAGGGCGGCCAGGCGGGCGGCCGAGGGCGCGGCCGGGCGGGCGGCCGGGGGCTGGGGGGAGAGGAGGGGAGAGGGGAGAGGGAGGGGAGGGGAGGGGAAGAGCCTCACCGGAGACGGGGACGGGGCGGCCAAACCGGCGACGAGCAAGGGCGGCGGCTAGGGCAGGGGGCGGCTGAGCTAGAGAGAAAATGGGAGAGAGGGAGGGTGAGGGAGAGGGATAAGGGGAAGGGAGGGGGGCCGGCTGGGCCACTTGGGCCCAAAGGGGGGCGCGCGGGGGGGGGGGGGGACGGCTGGGCCGGCCAACGGGGCCCACGGCGCGGGAGAGAGAAAAGGGAGGAGAGAGAGAAAGAAAAAGAAAAAAAGAAAGAAAAAGAAAGAAAAGGTTTCTCTCATTTTTGAAATCCGATCTTCCTAGATGAATGCATTTGCACTTTCAAGCAATCAAAGAATGCATAGCTCGGCATGGTGCATCAAACAACATAAAGCAATTTAGGGTTTTTCTTTACACGGGAATTCCAAACCGAATCTCGCTAGCTTTGGAAAAAGGTCAAGGTCTAGCGAGAGAATGAGAAAAGGAAAGAGTAACGCCTGAATTTGGTGAGAGAAAAGAAGAAAAAATTCTACCCCCAAATTCAGGGCGTTACAAACCTATCCCCCTTAAAAGAATCTCACCCTCGAGATTCAAGGCTGGCTAGCAAAGAGCTCTGGGTACTTGGCCATCAGATCATCTTCACGCTCCCAGGTTGCTTCTTCCTCAGAGTGGTGATTCCATCTGACTTTGCACATTCTGATGGTCTTCCTTCGGGTGACTCTGTCTGCAACCTGAAGCGTCCCGATCCTTTGGGACTCAAATGTGAAACAATTACTAGTCCCAGGAGGCTAGTAAACACATTTCTTACTTCAAATAGTACAGAGTTCTAGATAAATTTATTACAATACCGGGGTACAAGCTCGAGAGAGCCAAATAGAGAAGCGCAGCAGGAACTAGCCCAAGCCACAGGCAGAACTGGGTGCAGACACAGCCCTCTTAATCAAGCAAAGCAGAAAAGAAGTCCTCGGCTGCTGAAAAACATAAATAAATCTGGGTGAATACACTAGGTATTCCGCAAGCCCACCCCGCTCCCGTAGAGAGAAAGAGACCTATGATGTACATGCTCAATTTGGTGGAGTTGTAGTCACTCATTATTTTCTCAGAGAGAGACAGTTGCTTGAAGGTTTTCCCATGCTATTATAAGTAACCAAAAACTCAACTGCCACTGAGCTTCCCGCTCCAAAGGCTTTATCTCTTTTTCGAAACCCATTTAAACACACCTTTCCCCTGATAAGAAACTTAGAGAAAAAGTTCTAATTGCCATACCATACCAGACTCATCCATACCAGTGGACACGGACTATTCGAATAGGTTTCAACTCTGCGCAGAGGGGTACACTTTACCCACTAGCCCGGTTTCTGCGATCTCACCGTCGCGAGACCCGAATGCCGGATCTCTTTCCTTACTCGTGCATCCTAACCTTAACGGTTATCCGGAAGGAGTCAGGCCACCACCATGCCCAAACCGGACAAAACTTTCCCCTTCCTTATCCTCCGGTGCTCCCCAGCCTTCTTAACCCTGGGGTCGGACCACACGAGTTCGGATCGAGTGACTGCCCACACAGTCTCGAGTGGTTGTACGACAAAGGAGTACAGGTAGTGAAGATGACAAACCGGTCCTTATATGAGGGGACAATCCTTCTGCTCACGCCTAAACCAGCTGAGCCAACACCTTAGGCCCTCCCCTAAACCAGGGAGTCCCTGATCATCCCACTCTCAGGTGATGAGGGTGAGTACCCTTCATCGCATAATTTTTCAAAAGAGATTTTATTTGGAGATACACATAGCCTTTCCTCCCAATCCACTTTACGTATCCAGAATGTGTATGATAATGCGGGCCATCTCTCACTCACAATGCAATATTTCCCATAATTCCCGGCCTAGGCAGTGGTAGAGAGAATAGGTAATTTATGCATCAAGGGAAGGATGGACTTGCCTTCGTCGAAGCTTTCCTGGCACAGAAGATCTACTTCCGGAAGTTCGGGTTCTGGCCCTTCTTCCGGGGCTACGGGTTCCGGATCAGCGATCCCCGCTTCTTCTAGGAAAACAGGCAATAAAACAATACATCAACAGGGATTTACAAATTATAGTGTGTCATTTTCTAACATCATTGTTGTATGAGATCTTTAGAAATTATTTGGATAATTTTTGGTGTAAAAATATTTGAAGAATATTAATTTAAATGGAAAAAGGTGAAGAAAGGAAAATAGAAAGGGATTTCTCCTCAAACGGGCCGGGGGGGAGAAATTTGGCCCAGCTCGGCGCGGGGCAGGCGCGCGGGCGCGCTTTCGGCCCGGCAGCGGCCCACGGGGAGGGGGCGACGGCGCGGGCGCGCGGAGCGACGACGTCAACGCGGGGCCCACGCGACAGAGAGAGGCAGGGGGAAACGGCGCGGGCGCGATTGACGACGGGGTGAACCGGCCGAGGGGGGGGGGGGGGGGGGGAAACCGGTCGCCGGGGGGGGGGGGGGGGGGGGTTCGACGGCGGCTTGCCGCCGGTGGCCCGGTTCTTGGGCAATGCGCAGGCGCTTTATCATGGGGAGGGGATGGCGGACCTAAAGGTGGGCTCAATTTGGTCAGAGGAGGTCGGGAGGGGGCTGCCCGCGGGGAGGTGGCGGAGCTTCGCGGCGGGGGTCGCCGCCGGTGGCCTCTGGGCGAGGGATTGGGGAGGGGAAGTGGTGTATTGCGCTTGCGGCAAGGCGAGGAAGCGGCTAGGCTAACTCAATTGCTTGCGGGGCTAACAGAGAGGGAGAGAGGAGAGGAGGAGGGACTCACCGGAGAGGGGGAAGAAGACGGCGCTCCGCGAATTGGGCTCGGGCGAGGGGAGGAGGGTAGTGGTCAGGGCTGGTGCGGGAAAGAAGGGGCTCGGGGCGAGCTTTTATAGGCGCGCGGGGGCGAGGGGGGGGCGGTGGAGCTCTCAGACTCCGGCGAGCTTCCCGGTGCCGCCATAAATGGCGCACAGCGCCGCCGAGGGGACGCTACGGCGGGGCGGTACCGGCGAGGACGCGGTCAGGGGAGGAGGACGGAGCGGTGCCAAACTTTCCTGTGCGGCGAGGAGACGGCGGTGAAGAGACGGCGGTGAAGGACGGCGGTGAAGGGACGGCGGGGCGTCGTATGTGGGGAGGACGACGAAGCGGCTGACCGGTGGGGCCGGTCTGCCAGCGGAAGCGAGCGCGCGAGAGAGGGCGGCTGGCAGGTGGGGCTGGCTTGTCAGCGAGAGCGAGCAAGCGAAGGCGAGGGCGCGGGGCGAGGGCGAGGGCGAGGGCGCGGGGCGAGGGCGAGCGAGCGGCTGACGGGTGGGGCCGCTTGGTCAGCGAGAGCGAGCGAGCGAGCGAAGGCGAGGGCGAGGGCGCGGGGCGAGGGCGAGGGCGAGGGGCGGCTGCCGCGCGCGCGGAAGCGGGCCGTAAACGGAGGGCAGCGTGAGCGCGAGGGGGGGGGGGGGGGGGGGCGCGGGGGTTTGGGCTGGAAAATGGCCCAGCAGGGGGGGGAGAGGGTTTTCTCTTTTTCTTTTTATTTTTCCAAAACCTATTCCCCTTTTTGCATCTTTTTCTTTGGAACAAAATATTTTGTAGATGCTCTAAGTGTTTAGAAAATAGAACCCAAGTGAGGGGCTTTTGTGATCAAACAAAATGTATGCATATGATGAAGGAAAATTTAGGGGAGGACTTTAGAATTAGAGGATGAAGGGAGGGGTAAAAGGTGGATTAGGGTTTCAAACCTAGATTAGGATTTTGGGATGCTACAAACCTACCCCACTTAAAGGGATCTCGCCCTCGAGATTAGACGGGGCTCGAGAAAAGGTAAGGGTATTCCTTCCTCAATGAGTCCTCACTTTCCCAGGTGGCTTCCTCTTCACCATCTCTGCTCCACTGAACCTTACAGAGTCTCACTTCTGAATTGCGGGTTCTTCTGACGGCTGAGTCGAGAATCTTCACTGGCTTTTCCCGGTACTGGAGATCCTTTTGAATTTGAATTGCTTCTGCCTCGATACGGGTTTCTGGTACTTTTAGACATTTGCGGAGTTGAGACACATGGAACACATTGTGAATATCTGACATGGATTCTGGTAGCTCAAGGCGGTATGCCACAGGTCCTATTCGGGAAATGATAGGGTAAGGACCGACGAAACGGGGTGCTAGCTTTCCCTTCATTTGGAACCTTCTGACACCCCGCATTGGAGAAACCTTGAGATAAACAAAATCTCCTTCCTCAAATCTGAGTTCCCTTCGCCTATTGTCTGCGTAACTCTTTTGTCGACTCTGAGCTTCAAGTAACCTTCTGCGGATCAAGGCAACTTTTTCTTCGGCTTCTTTAACGAAGTCGGGCCCTTCTAGTGTCCTTTCCCCTACATTGGACCACATTAGGGGGGTTTGGCATTTTCTTCCATACAGTGCTTCGAATGGTGACATTTTGATGCTGGCCTGATGGCTATTGTTGTATGAGAATTCGGCGTACGGCAAACTAGACTCCCAATCCCTGTTGAAGGCTAGTACGCAGGCTCTGAGTAAATCTTCAAGGACTTTGTTAACTCTCTCTGTTTGACCATCTGACTGGGGGTGATAGGCAGTACTAAAATCTAGCTTGGTGCCCATTGCTTGCTGAAGGCCCTTCCAAAACTTTGAAGTGAACTGCGTTCCTCTATCCGATACTATCTTCCGTGGAATGCCATGTAGCCTGACTATCTCTTTAAGGTATAATCGGGCGAGGGCTGCTCCCCCAAAAGTGGTCTTCACTGGAATGAAATGGGCCACTTTGGTGAGACGATCGATTATTACCCATATGGAATCATTTCCTCTTTGTGATCTGGGTAGTCCGGTTACGAAATCCATGCCTATTTCCTCCCACTTCCATTCGGGTATTGGGAGGGGTTGAAGCAGGCCTGCAGGCTTCTGATGTTCGGCCTTTGTTCGCTGACAGGTGTCACATCGGGCCACATACTGTGCTATTTCCTTCTTCATCCCTCTCCACCAATACCTGGTTTTGAGGTCCAGGTACATCTTGGTGGTTCCTGGGTGGATAGAGTAAGCTGAGTTGTGGGCTTCATCAAGCAGGGTCTCCCGTGCCTTTCCAATAGGCACGCACAGACGGTTCTTGAACCAGAGGACTCCTTGCTCGTCTGTTCTTAGGTCCGGAAGTTGCTCTTTGCGTGCTCTTTCCTTAAGCTTGGTTGTTTCTGCGTCGAGGCATTGGGCCTTGTATATGAGATCTTCTAGGTTTGGCTTGACTTCCAGGCCACCGTCGTCTCCCAGACATGCATTTAGCTGAGCTGATTCTTTCTTCCAATCTTCTAGGAAGTTTGTTCCTCTAATCCCGAAAGGTTTCCGGCTGAGGGCGTCTGCTACCACGTTGGCCTTTCCGGGGTGGTAGTGGATTTCGAGGTCATAATCTTTGATCAATTCGAGCCACCTTCGTTGACGGAGGTTGAGGTCCGGTTGCGTGAAGATGTACTTTAGACTCTTGTGATCAGTGAAGATGTGGCATTTGTTTCCAATCAGATAATGCCTCCATATTTTTAGAGCGTGCACTATGGCTGCCAATTCCAAATCGTGGGTAGGATAGTTCTGTTCGTGCGGCTTGAGTAATCGGGATGCATAAGCAATGACTTTCTCATTTTGCATTAAGACACACCCTAAGCCTTGCTTGGAAGCATCACAAAAGATGACAAACTCCTGGTGTATGTCTGGTAGAGTCAAAACTGGCGCGGTTGTAAGCTTCTTCTTGATGACTTGGAAACTTTCTTCACAATCGGGAGTCCATACGAACTTATTGTCCTTTTTGAGAAGTTCCGTCAAGGGCTTTGCTATGCTGGAGAATCCCTTGATAAAACGGCGATAATACCCTGCCATTCCCAGAAAACTTCGAATTTCACTGACGTTGGATGGTTGCTTCCAATTTGAAACAGCTTCTACTTTAGATGGGTCCACTTCTACCCCTTCAGCAGTCAAGATATGCCCTAGGAAGGCTATCTTCTCTAACCAGAACTCACACTTGCTGAACTTAGCATAAAGTTGGTGAGCTCTGAGTCTTCCGAGGACGGTTCGAAGGTGCTGCTCATGGTCCTTGCGGGTCTTGGAATAGATGAGGATGTCGTCGATAAAAACCACGACAAACTTATCCAATTCTTCCATAAATACCTTATTCATGAGGTTCATGAAAAAGGTGGGTGCGTTGGTTAATCCAAATGGCATCACTGTGAATTCATATTGCCCGTATCTGGTGACGAATGCAGTTTTCTGAATGTCTGCTTCTTTAATCCTGAGTTGGTGATATCCTGACCTGAGGTCTATCTTGGAGAAGTATTTGGCTCCTTGCAGCTGGTCGAAGAGGTCATCAATCCGGGGAAGGGGGTACTTATTCTTGATTGTAACTTCGTTCAAGGATCGATAATCAATACACATTCTCATACTCCCATCCTTTTTGGTCACGAAAAGAACGGGTGCTCCCCAGGGAGACGAACTGGGACGGATGTACCCTTTTTGCTGTAGTTCTGAAAGCTGAAGTTTCAGTTCTGCCAATTCAGTGGGGGCCATGCGGTATGGTCTTTTTGCGATGGGCGCAGTGCCGGGAATGAGGTCTATATAGAACTCTACTTCTCTTTCTGGTGGCATCCCGGGCAACTCTTCTGGAAATACATCTTCAAATTCCTTGATTACAGACATGCTTTCTACTGCCAGACTAAACACCATTGGATCTTTTGCAGGCGGTTGGGCTTGGCAGGAAACTGCCTTTCCTTGGTGATCTATGAGAAGGACAGTTCTGCTTGCGCAGCTGATAACACCCTTGTGCTTAGCTAGCCAATCCATTCCTAGGATTACATCAATACCTTGGGATGGCAAGATGGTTAAGTCTGCCAGGAATACTACCCCACTTAAAAGAATCCTGATTTGTGAACATCTGAGTTTGCATAGGAGGTCTGATCCCGGGGTTCGGGTGACCAAGGGGATAGCTAAAGGTGTAGAGGGTATGCCATGCTTCTCCACAAACTTAGCGGCTATAAATGAATGGGATGCTCCTGAATCAAAAAGCACAGAAGCGGGAGTAAATTCGACGAGGAACTCACCGAGCACTACTCCCGGGGCCTGCTGGGCTTCCTGAGCGTCGACGTGGTTGACTCGGGCCCTGCCCTGGTACTGAGCCCTGCTCTGCTGGCTGCTGGAAGGAAACGCCTTGGAGGTAGGTGCTGATGGGAACTTGGGGCCATTCACCGAGTTGGAGTGGGTTGGTCCGGGTGCCTTCAGCTGAGGGCAGTTGTTTTTGAAGTGCCGGGGGTCTCCACAGTGCCAACAGGCGTTCGCTGGCGGCTGGTTGCTTGCAACGGAGGGTGCCTGATGGGAGCTCTGACTCTGCTGACTGTAGCGCGATGGAGAGGGTCCAGATTGTTTATCGAAGCCTAGACCCCTGGGTGGGAGCCCAAAGGGTCGAGCTCTCTGGTGACGCTCTTGCTGTTGAGCCCGCAGAACTTGGAACTTTCTCTTGATGTGCCCTTTTTCTTCCTCTTTAGCTCTTTCCACTTGAATAGCTTTGTTGGAAAGGTGAGAGAAGCTGTGGAAGTCCTGGCTGGCGAGGATGGTCTTAAGCTCGGGTCTTAACCCTCTCAGGAAACGGGCCATTTTCCTGGCCTCGGTGCTGACATCCTCAGGCGCGTAGCGGGCCAGCTCTGTGAACTTGTGCACATACTCACTGACTGATCGCCCACCTTGGGTTAGCTCCCGGAATTCATCCTCCTTGAGTTGAACTATCCCTTGGGGTACATGGTGCTCACGGAAAGCTGTCTCGAATTCTGCCCAGGTAGCATCTCTGACGGCTTCACTGAAGGTGTCCCACCATGCTAACGCCATTCCTGAAAGCTGATGAGCTGCCAGCTGAACACGTTGATTCTCAGGGCAAGCGATGGCTTCTAACTTCCTCTTGATCGTGCGAAGCCAGTCATCTGCATCGAGGGGATTGCTGGACCCCGCGAATGTGGGAGGCTTGAGTCTCAGGAATTCTCCCATCCTGTCCTGGGGTCTTCCACCACCTGGGCGCTGGTTCTCCAGACTTCGAGTGAGGACTTCAATGAGTCTGGTTTGATGGGCTAGAACTTGGGCCAGATCTAGTGGTAGTTCCGGAGGTGCGGGGAGGTGGGTCCCATCCCCTTCTCCACCGGCTCCCCCTTCAGCTCCTAAGGGAAAACCTGCTCCAATCCCGGAGGCGGTAGGCGTGGTTTTATCCGAAGCCATCTGCCATGGGAAGAGAGTTACTATTATGCACATGCCATTTTTTTAACTGGTTATTTTATTCATTACATCAAGCCATTACATGACACGACATCCTGCTATCACAAGTTCGTTACACGCGAGTGCTATCTAGGGTACTCCCTCAGTCCTTCTCTAATGTGTCCCCAAATTCTTTGAGAAGATCATCAAGGCTAGCCAGGGACATCTCATCGGTGTCGGATAGGTTCCTGGGAGGGTTTTCTTCCTTCTGCTCAGTCTGGCATCCTTGGCTCTTGGTCTTCTTGCGGATTTTCTTTGCGGGGGCAAGCTTCTTCAGTTTCTTGTCGTAGTCCATCTTCAGTGTGCGGTAGGCTTCTCGGGTATTGGTTTCCTCACCTTCCGCTATTGCGAGGCTCTCTTGAAGGGACACTTTTTCTTCTGAGAGTTCCCTGACTTTCTGCTCCAGGCTTTCCACCCGGGAGGTTAGAGAGGTGCAGTGGAGGGTGAGGTCATCATATTGGTTATCAAGGGTATGAAGGTATCCAGCCATGTAGACAATGGTGGGATCATTCTCAATAGGATCTCCTCCTGATAGGGCCTGAAGTCTTTTCCTTCAGGTGGGGGTATTCTTGTTGCTGGGTGGAAAGTAGCGAAGGGGGGTTTCAATGATTACTTTGTTGTAGTTTTGACATAGCTGACGGAGGGCTTTCCGGGCGACATTTTGGCAGGCATCTAGGAAATGAACTCCGGTAAAAGTGACTTGGAAGGAACGATGGTTTGGATAGCTGTGGCTTTCCCCCAGGTAGACTGCCATAGAGCATCTTATCATCCCGCCCTCGAAATGTTCCGTCCAGACGTATTCCGGCTTCTTGCGGATTCCCAAGCGGAGCGCACAGCTTCGCAAGAGGCGTGGGAACCCTTCCACTTCTGAGCAGTAGGATGTCTTAATGGCCAGAGAGTCTTCCATCTGGAATAGGAAAAGAAGGGTCTTGTTAGCCCCGGGGAAAGGAAGAGAAAACTTTCCTTGAGGTGAGAGGTATTTTCTGGTTAAGGTAGGTTTTAGGGTCAGGGCTGCGACCTACGGCCAGTCCTATGGCTCTGATACCACCTGAAGCGTCCCGATCCTTTGGGACTCAAATGTGAAACAATTACTAGTCCCAGGAGGCTAGTAAACACATTTCTTACTTCAAATAGTACAGAGTTCTAGATAAATTTATTACAATACCGGGGTACAAGCTCGAGAGAGCCAAATAGAGAAGCGCAGCAGGAACTAGCCCAAGCCACAGGCAGAACTGGGTGCAGACACAACCCTCTTAATCAAGCAAAGCAGAAAAGAAGTCCTCGGCTGCTGAAAAACATAAATAAATCTGGGTGAATACACTAGGTATTCCGCAAGCCCACCCCGCTCCCGTAGAGAGAAAGAGACCTATGATGTACATGCTCAATTTGGTGGAGTTGTAGTCACTCATTATTTTCTCAGAGAGAGACAGTTGCTTGAAGGTTTTCCCATGCTATTATAAGTAACCAAAAACTCAACTGCCACTGAGCTACCCGCTCCAGAGGCTTTATCTCTTTTTCGAAACCCATTTAAACACACCTTTCCCCTGATAAGAAACTTAGAGAAAAAGTTCTAATTGCCATACCATACCAGACTCATCCATACCAGTGGACACGGACTATTCGAATAGGTTGCAACTCTGCGCAGAGGGGTACACTTTACCCACTAGCCCGGTTTCTGCGATCTCACCGTCGCGAGACCCGAATGCCGGATCTCTTTCCTTACTCGTGCATCCTAACCTTAACGGTTATCCGGAAGGAGTCAGGCCACCACCATGCCCAAACCGGACAAAACTTTCCCCTTCCTTATCCTCCGGTGCTCCCCAGCCTTCTTAACCCTGGGGTCGGACCACACGAGTTCGGATCGAGTGACTGCCCACACAGTCTCGAGTGGTTGTACGACAAAGGAGTACAGGTAGTGAAGATGACAAACCGGTCCTTATATGAGGGGACAATCCTTCTGCTCACGCCTAAACCAGCTGAGCCAACACCTTAGGCCCTCCCCTAAACCAGGGAGTCCCTGATCATCCCACTCTCAGGTGATGAGGGTGAGTACCCTTCATCGCATAATTTTTCAAAAGAGATTTTATTTGGAGATACACATAGCCTTTCCTCCCAATCCACTTTACGTATCCAGAATGTGTATGATAATGCGGGCCATCTCTCACTCACAATGCAATATTTCCCATAATTCCCGGCCTAGGCAGTGGTAGAGAGAATAGGTAATTTATGCATCAAGGGAAGGATGGACTTGCCTTCGTCGAAGCTTTCCTGGCACAGAAGATCTACTTCCGGAAGTTCGGGTTCTGGCCCTTCTTCCGGGGCTACGGGTTCCGGATCAGCGATCCCCGCTTCTTCTAGGAAAACAGGCAATAAAACAATACATCAACAGGGATTTACAAATTATAGTGTGTCATTTTCTAACATCATTGTTGTATGAGATCTTTAGAAATTATTTGGATAATTTTTGGTGTAAAAATATTTGAAGAATATTAATTTAAATGGAAAAAGGTGAAGAAAGGAAAATAGAAAGGGATTTCTCCTCAAACGGGCCGGGGGGGAGAAATTTGGCCCAGCTCGGCGCGGGGCAGGCGCGCGGGCGCGCTTTCGGCCCGGCAGCGGCCCACGGGGAGGGGGCGACGGCGCGGGCGCGCGGAGCGACGGCGTCAACGCGGGGCCCACGCGACAGAGAGAGGCAGGGGGAAACGGCGCGGGCGCGATTGACGACGGGGTGAACCGGCCGAGGGGGGGGGAAAAACCGGTCGCCGGGGGGGGGGGGGGTTCGACGGCGGCTTGCCGCCGGTGGCCCGGTTCTTGGGCAATGCGCAGACGCTTTATCATGGGGAGGGGATGGCGGACCTAAAGGTGGGCTCAATTTGGTCAGAGGAGGTCGGGAGGGGGCTGCCCGCGGGGAGGTGGCGGAGCTTCGCGGCGGGGGTCGCCGCCGGTGGCCTCTGGGCGAGGGATTGGGGAGGGGAAGTGGTGTATTGCGCTTGCGGCAAGGCGAGGAAGCGGCTAGGCTAACTCAATTGCTTGCGGGGCTAACAGAGAGGGAGAGAGGAGAGGAGGAGGGACTCACCGGAGAGGGGGAAGAAGACGGCGCTCCGCGAATTGGGCTCGGGCGAGGGGAGGAGGGTAGTGGTCAGGGCTGGTGCGGGAAAGAAGGGGCTCGGGGCGAGCTTTTATAGGCGCGCGGGGGCGAGGGGGGGGCGGTGGAGCTCTCAGACTCCGGCGAGCTTCCCGGTGCCGCCATAAATGGCGCACAGCGCCGCCGAGGGGACGCTACGGCGGGGCGGTACCGGCGAGGACACGGTCAGGGGAGGAGGACGGAGCGGTGCCAAACTTTCCTGTGCGGCGAGGAGACGGCGGTGAAGAGACGGCGGTGAAGGACGGCGGTGAAGGGACGGCGGGGCGTCGTATGTGGGGAGGACGACGAAGCGGCTGACCGGTGGGGCCGGTCTGCCAGCGGAAGCGAGCGCGCGAGAGAGGGCGGCTGGCAGGTGGGGCTGGCTTGTCAGCGAGAGCGAGCGAGCGAAGGCGAGGGCGCGGGGCGAGGGCGAGGGCGAGGGCGAGGGCGAGGGCGAGGGCGAGGGCACGGGGCGAGGGCGAGCGAGCGGCTGACGGGTGGGGCCGCTTGGTCAGCGAGAGCGAGCGAGCGAGCGAAGGCGAGGGCGAGGGCGCGGGGCGAGGGCGAGGGCGAGGGGCGGCTGCCGCGCGCGCGGAAGCGGGCCGTAAACGGGCCGAAAGCGGAGGGCAGCGTGAGCGCGAGGGGGGGGGCGCGGGTTTGGGCTGGAAAATGGCCCAGCAGGGGGGGAGAGGGTTTTCTCTTTTTCTTTTTATTTTTCCAAAACCTATTCCCCTTTTTGCATCTTTTTCTTTGGAACAAAATATTTTGTAGATGCTCTAAGTGTTTAGAAAATAGAACCCAAGTGAGGGGCTTTTGTGATCAAACAAAATGTATGCATATGATGAAGGAAAATTTAGGGGAGGACTTTAGAATTAGAGGATGAAGGGAGGGGTAAAAGGTGGATTAGGGTTTCAAACCTAGATTAGGATTTTGGGATGCTACACAACCTCAAGGATCTGAGCTGGCTTCTCAACATAGGTCAAGTCCTCCTGGACTTCCAGACCTTCCACTGGCAGCTGCTCTTCTGGCACACGCAAGCACTTCTTCAACTGAGACACATGAAAGACATCATGCACAGCTGACAAATTCTCTGGCAGACTGAGCTGATAGGCCACTTCTCCACGCTTTGAGAGGATCTGGTACGGACCAATGTAGTGGGGTGCTAGCTTGCCTTTGATTCCGAACCTTCTGACTCCTTTGATCGGTGACACTTTCAGATAGACAAAGTCTCCGACTTCAAAACTCAGCTCTCTTCTTCTTGTGTCTGCATAGCTTCGCTGCCTTGATTGCGCTATCTTCAGATTCTCTCGGACCATCTTGATGTTCTCTTCAGCTTCAAGCAGAATGTCTGGCCCAAACACTTGCTTCTCTCCAGGCTGATCCCATTGCAACGGAGTTCTACAACTCCTTCCATAGAGCGCTTGAAATGGTGACATCTTCAAACTGGCCTGGTAACTGTTGTTATAGGAAAACTCTGCATAGGGCAATCGCTTATCCCATCCGGACTGATCTTGCAGCGCACAGGCTCTCAACATGTCTTCAAGAATTTGATTGGTTCTTTCGGTCTGGCCATCTGTCTGCGGGTGATAAGCTGAACTGAAATTCAGATGTGTGCCCAAAGCTTCATGCAACTGCTGCCAGAAATGAGAGGTGAACTGCGTTCCTCTGTCTGACACTATCTTCTTTGGCACACCATGAAGACAAACGATCCGAGACATATACAGCTCTGCCAATACTGCACTGCTGTAGTTGGTCCTGACAGGTATGAAGTGGGCTGACTTGGTTAAACGGTCCACTACTACCCAAATGGAATCGTAGCCGGCTCGAGTGTGAGGCAATCCGACTATGAAATCCATACCGATTTCGTCCCATTTCCACTGAGGGATCTGCAACGGTTGCAACAATCCAGCAGGTCTCTGGTGTTCTGCCTTAATTCTTCGACAACTATCGCACATAGCCACATGCTCTGCGATTTCCCTCTTCATTCCGTACCACCAGAATTTCTTCTTCAGATCCTGATACATCTTCTCACTGCCAGGGTGAATCGAATAGGCTGTCTCATGAGCTTCCTTGAGAATCAACTCCCGAATAGACTGGACATTGGGAACACACAAGCGGTCTTTGAACCATATCACGCCTTCTGCATCTTCTCGAAAATCTTTGCCTCTGCCATCTAGAATCAGTCGCCGAATCTCACTGATCTTTTCATCATTCTTCTGCGCTTCTTTGATTTCTCGCTCCAAGGTAGGTTCCAATTCAACTATGACTCCTCGCGAATTGTTCAGAAATCCGAGACTCAACCTGTCGAACTCCTTGGCCAACTCATAGGGCATCGGACAAGCGACCATCAGATTGACTTGACTCTTTCTACTCAAAGCATCTGCCACTACGTTCGCTTTGCCTGGATGGTAATGAATCTCCAACTCATAGTCTTTGATCAACTCTAACCATCTTCGTTGCCTCATGTTCAATTCTGACTGAGTGAATATGTACTTCAGACTCTTGTGGTCTGTGTAAACATCGCATTTCTGTCCATACAGATAGTGCCTCCATGTCTTCAGTGCGTGAACCACTGCTGCCAACTCTAGATCATGGATTGGGTAATTCTTCTCATGAATCTTCAGCTGTCGGGACGAGTAAGCCACAACTCTTCCCTCTTGCATCAACACGCATCCCAAACCTGTGTAACAAGCATCACAGTACACAGAGAAGGGCTTGTGCACATCAGGCAAGACTAGGACAGGCGCTGTTGTCAACTTCTCTTTCAGCGCTTCGAAGGCCTCTTGACATTTCTGGGTCCACTTGAACTCAACCTTGTTGCCTAGCAACGCTGTCATTGGTTTCGCAATCTTCGAAAACCCTTCAATGAATCGCCGATAATATCCGGCCATTCCAATGAAGCTCTTGATTCCTCGAGCATCCGTTGGCGCTTTCCAGTTCAGAATGTCTGCCACTTTCTTCGGATCCACAGCCAATCCTTCTTTGTTGATTATGTGACCCAAGAACAGGACTTCACTGATCTAGAACTCACACTTGCTCAACTTTGCATACAACTGGTGCTCTCGCAATCTCTGCAATACCATCCTCAAATGATCTGCATGTTCTTCTTCGCTTTGAGAATAAACCAGAATGTCATCAATGAATACCACCACGAACTTATCGAGATAATCCATGAATACACTGTTCATCAAGTTCATGAAAAACGCTGGTGCATTGGTCAAACCAAAAGACATCACTGTGAACTCATACAAACCATACTTGGTAATGAATGCCGTCTTCGGTATGTCCGAAGGTCGGATCCTGAGCTGATGATAACCTGACCTCAGATCAATCTTGGAGAACACACTGGCTCCTCTCAACTGGTCAAACAGATCTTCTATTCTGGGCAAGGGATACTTGTTCTTGATCGTGACTTTATTCAGAGCTCGATAATCGATACACATCCTTTTTGTGCCATCTTTCTTCTCCACAAACAAGACAGGGGCGGCCCAAGGCGAGGTGCTTGGCCGGATGTAGCCTTTCTCCGACAGCTCATCAATCTGCTTCTTAAGCTCAACCAACTCTGGTCCAGATATTCTGTAAGCTCTCTTAAAGATAGGGGCGGTTCCAGGAAGAAGCTCTATGGCAAACTCAACTTTCCGCTCTGGTGGCATACCCGGTAAGTCCTTTGGAAACACATCTGGGAATTCAGACACAACCTTGATACTCTCAATTGGGTCTGCTTCACTGCTATCGACAGCCATCTGATAACAACTTCCTTTCTTTGGCTCAGGCGGGACTAACTCGGTCACCACTTCCTCTCCTAGTGGGGACACCAACTTGATTGTCCTTTTATCACAACTGATAACTGCCTGATACTTATCTAGCCAATTCATCCCTAGGATGACATCTATTCCCTGAGTACCCATTACTATAAGGTTGGCGGGAAACGCTATCCCCCTTATTTCCACACTTACATTCAAACATATGCTATCAGTTCGAATTCTACCACCGGCTGAGTCAATTTGAATGGGGGTTGACATGGTAGTAATTGGAAGATTATGTGCTTTCACCCATGATGCAGTAATAAAAGAATGCGTTGCTCCAGTATCAAATAACACTTCTGCAATATGGGAATCGACTGGGAACATACCTACTGTCATGCCGGGGGTCTCCTGAACTGCTTCAGCCTCCAAGTGATTCAATCTTCCGTGATTATAGCGCTGCTGAGGGCGGTTGCCTGCTCCAGGCTGGGACACATTCTGCTTTGCTGGGGCATTGGGGCCTGACTGCTGCTGGGCTACCTTCTTCGGACATTGCATCACCCAATGGCCTTGCTCTCCACAGTGGAAACATGCTCTGTTTCCAACCTGAGCTGGTGCTGCTTGATTGTTCTGCTGAGTTGCGGGGGCAGGAAAACGAGGTGTCTGCGGATTCTGCCTCTGAAACTGACCTCCTGATTGATTGCTCTGATGGTTCTGGTACTGGTGCTGAGGATACTGCCTTTGGAACTGCTGATACTGCTGACGCTGCTGATGCTGCTGAGGTGGACGCTGGTTCTGCCTGAACTGCTGAGGTTGATTGCCTGAAAAACGAGGACGGCTGCTGCTTCCAGGCTGGGGTCCACTGATCTTGCGCTTACGATCCTCCATCTCCTTACGCTTCCTTTCTGTCATGATTGCTCTGTCAATCAGGTGCTGGAATGTCGGGAAGGTATGATTCATCAGTTGGTACTTGTCACACCCGGTTTTAGAAGGCAAACCGAATGCGAACCATGTACGTGCCAGGATCAGTTATTCACGTACACAGCAGTTACATAACATGGACATCATCACACAGTGCTCAAATAGTATTAAAAGGGAAATAATAGTCGATTACATCATACGTCTGAGACGTCCATATAGTTCTTACAATAAATCAAAGTGCGGAAAAGAAACGTAGATAACACGGCCTTCACAGGCAGCCGACTGGGGGTTGCCGCTAACCCACGCCTAGAACTCGTCGTAGTCTTGGAACTCCTGGAAGTCTCCTTCCACAGCTTCATCTTCTCCTGAGCAGTGGTTGCAATGCTGACAACCTGGGGGGGGATTTGGTGTGTAGAGCAAGGGTGAGTACACATCAACATACTCAGCAAGCATCCCGTTTGGCTGTAGTGGACTAGCTTTATGTGGGGATAAGTCAAGCAGTTGCTTTTAGTTGGTCAGGTTATTACTTACTAGTAGAGAGCCAGGTTTTAACATTAACCCAAGTTATTAGCCCAGTGTATCCTTTCCAAACGGAAAGAATACCACTTAACAATACCATAATCATAATCAGAACCATCAATCTCATTGCCACCTGTACCAAAATATCTCTGATCAAGTATCACTAATCTCTGGAGCTCCCTTGGCCGCTCATAACCGCGAGCACGGCTGATATATCAGTTTCATAACACTCTGCAGAGGTTGTGCACTTTACCCACAAGCCATGATTCCCTTTCTGCCCGGAGAGAGCGACTCCCCATTGACCACTACCTAGGTGGTTCAGCAGGGCATCACTACGTAGCCTTTACAAAGATTCCCCGAGGCTGTAGCCGCCCGTTAGGTTTCCTAAATGTACCGCACTCCTCCCCAAGGGACAAATCAACCTTGGCAGAGCGAGCCGCATACACCGAGCCCCATTGACGGCACAACGGCTAAGCGGACTACACCCCGGTTCCTCCAATTATTCAGCTAAGGGCGTCCCATTCCACCCTCATGGTTGCACTGTTTTCCCGGGCGGTCATCCATTGAACAGGTCCTTACGGAGAGGCACTCGAGAAACCGCTCGAGTCCCCTTAAATGCCACAAGTATGATCATAAATAAGAAGGGGAAAACAGCGTATCATAGATAATCACATCATGTTCATTGATTAGAGTTGAGCAATAGCATCAGACTAAGCAGTAATAATCCGACCCAAGTAGGTAAACAAGGACATGGATAACAAAAGCTAGTCAATCCTTAGGTATAAATGTGTAATGCGGGAGGTGAATTAAAGAATGAATAGGACAAAGATAGGTCAAAGGACACTTGCCTCCACCAACCGACTGCTGCTCAGGGGCTTCTCCTGCGAATTCCTCGGGCTCTTCGACCGGATCGTTCTCTATGCGAGCGCAAACATACATACATCCACATATTTAATTCAAAAGAACAGTACACCATACAAGGGAACAAGTAAAGTGAGTATGCATCAAGTATGACATTCGATATCGCATTTGTTATGATTAGAAAGAAACGGGAAAAAGGGTCTCGCAGGGGGGTTAAAGTTTATGCACTAATGATTAGTTGCAATTGATTCTTAACAAAAGAATTCTGTTATATGCACTAATGGAAACCTGGTCATTTTAAGTTGATCAACATTGCACGAGATAAACAATTAACTAAATGAATCAATTAGCGCAACGAAATTCTAAATTAAACTTCCTATTTCAATAGCATGAACAATGATTAGCCTACGTAAAATAAAATAGCTATGATAACAGAAAGTAAATAAAATAAAATAAAAAAAACAGGGGGGGCGGTTGAACCGGCCCTAGGCAGGGCGGCCGAGCTGGGCGCGGGCGCGGGCGCGGGGGGGGGGGGGGGGGGGGGGGGGCTGAGCCGGCCCGGTTGAACCGGCGGCCAGGGCGGCTGAACCGGCCCTGCGCAGGGGGACGCGGCCAGGGGCCAGGGCGGCCGAGGGCGGCCAGGCGGGCGGCCGGGGGCGCGGCCAGGGCCGGCCAGGCGCGGCTGGGGGCCGGCTAGGGGCGCGCTGGGGGCGGCCGGGCGGGGGCTGGGGTCGGCCGGGGCTGGCCGGGGCGGGCAGCGGCCGGCTGGGGGCGCGGCCAAGGCGGCCAGGCCAGGGCGGCCAGGCGGCCGGGCTGCCGAGGAGAGAGGAGGGGGAGGGGAGAGGGAGGGAGGAGGGAGAGAGGGAGGAGGGGGGGAAGCTCACCGGCGATGGGCGGCCGACGGCGAGGGGCGGCGCTAGGGCAGGGTGGGGGTAGGGGCGGCGGTGGCCTAGGGCAGGGGGTAGGGGCGGCGGTGGGGAGAGAAAATGGGAGAAAATGAGAGGGAGGGAGAGAGAATTGGGGAAAAAAGGGGAGGTGGGGGGGGGGGGGGGCGGCTGGGCCTTTTGGGCCCAAAGGGGGGCGCAGGGGGGCTGCTGGGCCGGCCGGGGTCGGCCCACGGCGCGGGAGGGAGAGAAAGAGAGGAGAGAGAGAAAGAAAAAGAAAAAGAAAGAAAAGGTTCTCCTTATTTTCGAAATCCGATCTTTCTACATGAATGCATCTGCACTTTCAAAGCAAATCAAAAAAATGCATGGTTCGGCATGGTGCATCAAACAACATAAAGTATTTTTAGAGTTTTTCTTTACACGGGAATTCCAAATCGAATCCCGCTAAAACTTTGGAAAAGGTCAAGGTTTAGCGAGGGGAAAAAGAAAAAGAAAAGGTAACGCCCGAATTTTGGCGAGTAAAGAAAAGAAAAAATTCAACTGCAAAATTCGGGGCGTTACAAACCTATCCCCCTTAAAAGAATCTCGCCCTCGAGATTCAGGGCTGGCTAGCAAAGAGCTCTGGGTACTTGGCCATCAAATCATCTTCACGCTCCCAGGTTGCTTCTTCCTCAGAGTGGTGACTCCATCTGACTTTGCACATTCTGATGGTCTTCCTTCGGGTGACTCTATCTGCAACCTCAAGGATCTGAGCTGGCTTCTCAACATAGGTCAAGTCCTCCTGGACTTCCAGACCTTCCACTGGCAACTGCTCTTCTGGCACACGCAAGCACTTCTTCAACTGAGACACATGAAAGACATCATGCACAGCTGACAAATTCTCTGGCAGACTGAGCTGATAGGCCACTTCTCCACGCTTTGAGAGGATCTGGTACGGACCAATGTAGCGGGGTGCTAGCTTGCCTTTGATTCCGAACCTTCTGACTCCTCTGATCGGTGACACTTTCAGATAGACAAAGTCTCCGACTTCCAAACTCAGCTCTCTTCTTCTTGTGTCTGCATAGCTTCGCTGCCTCGATTGTGCTACCTTCAGATTCTCTCGGACCATCTTGATGTTCTCTTCGGCTTCGAGCAAAATATCTGGCCCAAACACTTGCTTTTCTCCAGGCTGATCCCATTGCAACGGAGTTCTACAACTCCTTCCATAAAGCGCTTGAAATGGTGACATCTTCAAACTGGCCTGGTAACTGTTGTTATAGGAAAACTCTGCATAAGGCAATCGCTTGTCCCATCCGGATTGATCTTGCAACGCACAGGCTCTCAACATATCTTCAAGAATTTGATTGGTTCTTTCAGTCTGACCATCTGTCTGCGGATGATAAGCTGAACTGAAATTCAGATGTGTGCCCAAGGCTTCATGCAACTGCTGCCAGAAATGAGAGGTGAACTGCGTTCCTCTGTCTGACACTATCTTCTTTGGCACACCATGAAGACAAAAGATCCGAGACATATACAATTCTGCCAATACTGCACTGCTGTAGGTGGTCTTGACAGGTATGAAGTGGGCTGACTTGGTCAAACGGTCCACTACTACCCAAATGGAATCGTAGCCGGCTCGAGTGCGAGGCAATCCGACTATGAAATCCATACCAATTTCATCCCATTTCCACTGAGGGATCTGCAACGGTTGCAACAATCCAGCAGGTCTCTGGTGTTCTGCCTTAATTCTTCGACAACTATCGCACTTAGCCACATGCTCTGCGATTTCCCTCTTCATTCCATACCACCAGAATTTCTTCTTCAGATCCTGATACATCTTCTCACTGCCAGGGTGAATCGAATAAGCTGTCTCATGAGCTTCCTTGAGAATCAACTCTCTAATAGACTGGACATTGGGATCACACAAGCGGTCTTTGAACCATATCACGCCTTCTGCGTCTTCTCGAAAATCTTTGCCTCTGCCATCTAGAATCAGTCGCCGGATCTCACTGATCTTCTCATCATTCTTCTGCGCTTCTTTGATTTCGCGCTCCAAGGTAGGTTCCAACTCAACTGTGACTCCTCGCGAATTGTTCAGAAATCCGAGACTCAACCTGTCGAACTCCTTGGCCAACTCATAAGGCATCGGACGAGCGACCATCAGATTGACTTGACTCTTCCTGCTCAAAGCATCTGCCACTACGTTTGCTTTGCCTGGATGGTAATGAATCTCCAACTCATAGTCTTTGATCAACTCTAACCATCTTCGTTGCCTCATGTTCAATTCTGACTGAGTGAATATGTACTTAAGACTCTTGTGATCTGTGTAAACATCGCATTTCTGTCCATACAGATAGTGCCTCCATGTCTTCAGTGCGTGAACCACTGCTGCCAACTCTAGATCATGGATTGGGTAGTTCTTCTCATGAATCTTCAGCTGTCGGGACGAGTAAGCCACAACTCTTCCCTCTTGCATCAACACGCATCCCAAACCTGTGTAACAAGCATCACAATACACAGAGAAGGGCTTGTGCACATCAGGCAAGACTAGGACAGGCGCTGTTGTCAACTTCTCTTTCAGCGCTTCAAAGGCCTCTTGACATTTCTGGGTCCACTTGAACTCAACCTTGTTGCCTAGCAACACTGTCATTGGTTTCGCAATCTTCGAAAACCCTTCAATGAATCGCCGATAATATCCGGCCATTCCAATGAAGCTTTTGATTCCTCGAGCATCCGTTGGCGCTTTCCAGTTCAGAATGTCTGCCACTTTCTTCGGATCCACAGCCAATCCTTCTTTGTTGATTATGTGACCCAAGAACAGGACTTCACTGATCCAGAACTCGCACTTGCTCAACTTTGCATACAACTGGTGCTCTCGCAATCTCTGCAATACCATCCTCAAATGATCTGCATGCTCCTCTTCGCTTTGAGAATAAATCAGAATGTCATCAATAAATACCACCACAAACTTATCAAGGTAATCCATGAATACACTGTTCATCAAGTTCATAAAGAACGTTGGTGCATTGGTCAAACCAAAAGACATCACTGTGAACTCATACAACCCATACTTGGTAATGAATGCCGTCTTCGGAATGTCCGAAGGCCGGATCCTGAGCTGATGATAACCTGACCTCAGATCAATCTTGGAGAACACACTGGCTCCTCTCAACTGGTCAAACAGATCTTCTATTCTGGGCAAGGGATACTTGTTCTTGATCGTGACTTCATTCAAAGCTCGATAATCGATACACATCCTCTTTGTGCCATCTTTCTTCTCCACAAACAAGACAGGGGCGGCCCAAGGCGAGGTGCTTGGCCGGATGTAACCTTTCTCTGACAGCTCATCAATCTGCTTCTTAAGCTCAACCAACTCTGGTCTAGATATTCTGTAAGCTCTCTTAAAGATAGGGGCGGTTCCAGGAAGAAGCTCTATGGCAAACTCAACTTTCCGCTCTGGTGGCATACCCGGTAAGTCCTTTGGAAACACATCTGGGAATTCAGACACAACCTTGATACTCTCAATTGGGTCTGCTTCACTGCTATCGACAGCCATCTGATAACAACTTCCTTTCTTTGGCTCAGGCGGGACTAACTCGGTCACCACTTCCTCTCCTAGTGGGGACACCAACTTGATTGTCCTCTTATCACAACTGATAACTGCCTGATACTTATCTAGCCAGTTCATCCCTAGGATGACATCTATTCCCTGAGTACCCATTACTATAAGGTTAGCGGGAAACGCTATCCCCCTTATTTCCACACTTATATTCAAACATATGCTATCAGCTCGAATTCTACCACCGGCTGAGTCAATTTGGATGGGGGTTGACATGGTAGTAATTGGAAGATTATGTGCTTCTACCCATGATGCAGTAATAAAAGAATGCGTTGCTCCAGTATCAAATAACACTTCTGCAATATGGGAGTTGACTGGGAACATACCTACTGTCATGCCGGGGGTCTCCTGAACTGCTTCAGCCTCCAAGTGATTCAATCTTCCATGATTATAGCGCTGCTGAGGGCGGTTGCCTGCTCCAGGCTGGGACACATTCTGCTTCGCTGGGGCATTGGGGCCTGACTGCTGCTGGGCTGCTTTCTTCGGACATTGCATCACCCAATGGCCTTGCTCTCCACAGTGGAAACATGCTCTATTTCCAACCTGAGCTGGTGCTGCCTGATTGTTCTGCTGGTTTGCTGGGGCAGGAAGACAAGGTGTCTGCTGATTCTGCCTCTGAAACTGACCTCCTGATTGATTGCTCTGACGGTTCTGGTACTGGGGCTGAGGATACTGCCTTTGGAACTGCTGATACTGCTGACGCTGCTGATGCTGCTGAGGTGGACGCTGGTTCTACCTGAACTGCTGAGGTTGATTGCCTGAAAAACGAGGACGGCTGCTGCTTCCAGGCTGGGGTCCACTGATCTTGCGCTTACGATCCTCCATCTCCTTACGCTTCCTTTCTGTCATGATTGCTCTGTCAATCAGGTGCTGGAATGTCGGGAAGGTATGATTCATCAGTTGATACTGCAGAGGGTCAACCAGGCCTCTCAAGAAACGGTATTGTCGCTTGGCATCAGTGTTGACATCTTCAGGGGCATAGCGAGACAACTGCAGAAACCTGTCTCGATACTCACTGACAGATGATGACCCTTGCTTAAGGGCCAGGAACTCCTCCTTCTTCACTATCATCAGACCTGCAGGCACATGGTACTGACGAAAGCTACCTCTGAACTCTTCCCAGGTGATGGTGTCGGGGTCGGCATGGGTGGCGAGGTAAGACTCCCACCATGATTGGGCTGCTCCTCTCAACAGACGGGGACCATACAAGACTTTCTCCCTGTCGTCACACTGAGCGGTATGCAACTCCCGCTCCACAGTGTGCAGCCAATCTTCAGCATCCATGGGGTCAAAAGAGTGAGCAAACGTTGGGGGATGACCTCTCATGAATTTAGCACGCTTGTCTCTGGGCATCTGAGGCATCTGAGGCTGGGGTGCTGCTTGCTGCTGCTGCTGCTGAATGGCGGCCAGAGTCTGACCGATGGCTTGAACTGCCTGAGTCTGCATCAGAAACATCTGCTCGATCGACATCGGGGGCGGGGGCGGCAGCTGCTGCTGCTGGGGCGCCTCATCTTGCTGACCGGCTTGCTCCTGCTGAGCACGCCTTCCTCCTCTGCGCCTGTTCTCTGACATCTGCAGAACGCAACCACACATCAGAACTGATCTGGCAAATCTTGCAGCATAAGAAAAGAGTATAGAATTCTCCAACAGCACTGAACAGATGAGCATCTTCACTGATCTCCAACACAGACCACACAGCTTCTCAGATAAAGAGGAAAGTAGAATAAAGGTTTTCCCAACTATATAACTAACTCCATTAACATAATAGGTAAGCCAAAATGCAGGGGATACCCACACTCTGGTGACAATCATTACAAAGATCCAAACCAAACATAGTTCATCATGACAAACATAAATGCACAGGATATAGCAAACTACCCTGTCTAACTAAGACTAACTAAGACCGAGACTAACGCTAAGACTGAAGCTTCTATATATATATATTTCGTATTAATTACAAGATCCAACTCTAACGATCTATGGTTCTAGATTTATCTTGGTCTTGCAGTCGGGATTGCCATAAGACTGGAGTCCACGCCGAGGTGAGCGGTACGGGTGCTGAGTCCCGACGGGAGCGGGAGAACCATCATCCAAGTGACGACGTTCCGCGCGCTCAGCCCGCAGCAGGGCGATCTCAGCACGAGCCCTACTCAGCTCGTCTAATGCATGGTCCAGCTCCGTGTTTAGCACGGCGGCTAGGTTGACTGTGCTGCTCAACCTAGGATTGTCCTCACCAGCAGGTGAAACAATCACGCCTCCTGTGCTGCCAGATGGACGGCGGGGGTAATACTTCAGGTCGAGGCCGTCAGCTACCCCACCGAGAACCGAGCAGTAGTGCGAAAGCGCACGCCGTGCAGCATCCTGCATGGCTGCCTCAGCTGAGTCCCGCTCAGAGATAGAATAGTGCTCTGAGCAAGCCTCCGCGCCCTGGAGACTGTTCTCCGGACGGCGCACCAAACAGGTCGCCTCCCAGCGGTCCGGGTAGACCCCGCGACTATGCTGGTAGACCACACAGCGATACTCGATGGACCAAGTACGCCGGTCAAGTGCCCGACGTAGCAGGGTGTCGAGCGCGTCGTGGAAGTGACACCCGCGAGTAGCGTCGCGAGTGATGGGTCGAGCAACCCATCCTTCCGGCTCATGGTCAGCAGAGAAGTCGATGTCGTGGCTCGGGCTGTCGTCGCCACCTCCGTCGTCTGGATCTCCTCCAGCAGCTACTCCAGAAGCTGGGGCGCCCAGTGGTGGTGCAGGGGGCGCCTCCAGGGGAAGCACAGGGGAGCAGCTCCTCACAGACTCTATCTCCTGCTGGAGCGAGAAAGAAGAGCCCTGCTGCTCCTGTCGTCGACGCTCCTGCTCCTCATGCAGGCGGTGGTGCAGTCTCTCCAAGTGGCTGGACTGTCCGGCCACGGGACGGCGAAGCGGACGCTCAGCAAGGCGGGAGGGTAAGAAGGGGATGACGGACTTTCGTGCAGTGTGTCTAAGTCGAGCCATCTACAAAAGATATCGCAAGCAAAAGGGTGAGAACAGAATTAATATGACCAGCAAGTAATGAATCATAAATAAATGAAGGATCAGAATAATAATGAATCATAAATAAAGGAAGGATCAGGATAAACAAAATTTTCAGCAAGGTATATTATATAGTAGAACATAGGTTTGGTCAGCAGGACCAACTTTTGAAGGGATACCAAAGTCAAGGCAGGGACAGAGGTCTATAATCCTTAGAACGACCATTCTACTCTAGGTTAGCGGTCCTACAGTCAGCACGGCTTTGATACCACTTATGTCACACCCGGTTTTAGAAGGCAAACCGAATGCGAACCATGTACGTGCCAGGATCAGTTATTCACGTACACAGCAGTTACATAACATGGACATCATCACACAGTGCTCAAATAGTATTAAAAGGGAAATAATAGTCGATTACATCATACGTCTGAGACGTCCATATAGTTCTTACAATAAATCAAAGTGCGGAAAAGAAACGTAGATAACGCGGCCTTCACAGGCAGCCGACTGGGGGTTGCCGCTAACCCACGCCTAGAACTCGTCGTAGTCTTGGAACTCCTGGAAGTCTCCTTCCACAGCTTCATCTTCTCCTGAGCAGTGGTTGCAATGCTGACAACCTGGGGGGGGATTTGGTGTGTAGAGCAAGGGTGAGTACACATCAACATACTCAGCAAGCATCCCGTTTGGCTGTAGTGGACTAGCTTTATGTGGGGATAAGTCAAGCAGTTGCTTTTAGTTGGTCAGGTTATTACTTACTAGTAGAGAGCCAGGTTTTAACATTAACCCAAGTTATTAGCCCAGTGTATCCTTTCCAAACGGAAAGAATACCACTTAACAATACCATAATCATAATCAGAACCATCAATCTCATTGCCACCTGTACCAAAATATCTCTGATCAAGTATCACTAATCTCTGGAGCTCCCTTGGCCGCTCATAACCGCGAGCACGGCTGATATATCAGTTTCATAACACTCTGCAGAGGTTGTGCACTTTACCCACAAGCCGTGATTCCCTTTCTGCCCGGAGAGAGCGACTCCCCATTGACCACTACCTAGGTGGTTCAGCAGGGCATCACTACGTAGCCTTTACAAAGATTCCCCGAGGCTGTAGCCGCCCGTTAGGTTTCCTAAATGTACCGCACTCCTCCCCAAGGGACAAATCAACCTTGGCAGAGCGAGCCGCATACACCGAGCCCCATTGACGGCACAACGGCTAAGCGGACTACACCCCGGTTCCTCCAATTATTCAGCTAAGGGCGTCCCATTCCACCCTCATGGTTGCACTGTTTTCCCGGGCGGTCATCCATTGAACAGGTCCTTACGGAGAGGCACTCGAGAAACCGCTCGAGTCCCCTTAAATGCCACAAGTATGATCATAAATAAGAAGGGGAAAACAGCGTATCATAGATAATCACATCATGTTCATTGATTAGAGTTGAGCAATAGCATCAGACTAAGCAGTAATAATCCGACCCAAGTAGGTAAACAAGGACATGGATAACAAAAGCTAGTCAATCCTTAGGTATAAATGTGTAATGCGGGAGGTGAATTAAAGAATGAATAGGACAAAGATAGGTCAAAGGACACTTGCCTCCACCAACCGACTGCTGCTCAGGGGCTTCTCCTGCGAATTCCTCGGGCTCTTCGACCGGATCGTTCTCTATGCGAGCGCAAACATACATACATCCACATATTTAATTCAAAAGAACAGTACACCATACAAGGGAACAAGTAAAGTGAGTATGCATCAAGTATGACATTCGATATCGCATTTGTTATGATTAGAAAGAAACGGGAAAAAGGGTCTCGCAGGGGGGTTAAAGTTTATGCACTAATGATTAGTTGCAATTGATTCTTAACAAAAGAATTCTGTTATATGCACTAATGGAAACCTGGTCATTTTAAGTTGATCAACATTGCACGAGATAAACAATTAACTAAATGAATCAATTAGCGCAACGAAATTCTAAATTAAACTTCCTATTTCAATAGCATGAACAATGATTAGCCTACCTAAAATAAAATAGCTATGATAACAGAAAGTAAATAAAAAAAAATAAAAAAAAATAAAAAAACAGGGGGGGGGGGGCGGTTGAACCGGCCCTAGGCAGGGCGGCCGAGCTGGGCGCGGGCGCGGGCGCGGGGGGGGGGGGGGGGGGGCTGAGCCGGCCCGGTTGAACCGGCGGCCAGGGCGGCTGAACCGGCCCTGCGCAGGGGGACGCGGCCAGGGGCCAGGGCGGCCGAGGGCGGCCAGGCGGGCGGCCGGGGGCGCGGCCAGGGCCGGCCAGGCGCGGCTGGGGGCCAGCTGGGGGCGCGCTGGGGGCGGCCGGGCGGGGGCTGGCCGGGGCGGGCAGCGGCCGGCTGGGGGCGCGGCCAGGCCAGGGCGGCCAGGCGGCCGGGCTGCCGAGGAGAGAGGAGGGGGAGGGGAGAGGGAGGGAGGAGGGAGAGAGGGAGGAGGGGGGGAAGCTCACCGGCGATGGGCGGCCGACGGCGAGGGGCGGCGCTAGGGCAGGGTGGGGGTAGGGGCGGCGGCGGCCTAGGGCAGGGGGTAGGGGCGGCGGTGGGGAGAGAAAATGGGAGAAAATGAGAGGGAGGGAGAGAGAATTGGGGAAAAAAGGGGAGGTGGGGGGGGGCGGCTGGGCCTTTTGGGCCCAAAGGGGGCGCAAGGGGGCTGCTGGGCCGGCCGGGGTCGGCCCACGGCGCGGGAGGGAGAGAAAGAGAGGAGAGAGGGAAAGAAAAAGAAAAAGAAAGAAAAGGTTCTCCTTATTTTCGAAATCCGATCTTTCTACATGAATGCATCTGCACTTTCAAAGCAAATCAAAAAAATGCATGGTTCGGCATGGTGCATCAAACAACATAAAGTATTTTTAGAGTTTTTCTTTACACGGGAATTCCAAATCGAATCCCGCTAAAACTTTGGAAAAGGTCAAGGTTTAGCGAGGGGAAAAAGAAAAAGAAAAGGTAACGCCCGAATTTTGGCGAGTAAAGAAAAGAAAAAATTCAACTGCAAAATTCGGGGCGTTACAGTACTGAAGAGGGTCGACCAAGCCTCTCAAGAAACGGTACTGTCGCTTGGCGTCGGTGTTGACATCCTCAGGAGCATAGCGAGACAACTGCAGAAACCTGTCTCGATACTCACTGACAGATGATGACCCTTGCTTAAGGGCTAGGAACTCCTCCTTCACTGTCATCAGACCTGCAGGCACATGGTACTGACGAAAGCTACCTCTGAACTCTTCCCAGGTGATGGCATCGGGGTTGGCATGGGTGGCGAGGTAAGACTCCCACCATGATTGGGCTGCTCCTCTCAACAGACGGGGACCATACAAGACTTTCTCCCTGTCATCACACTGAGCGGTATGCAACTCCCGCTCCACAGTGCGCAGCCAATCTTCAGCATCCATGGGGTCAGAAGAGTGAGCGAACGTTGGGGGATGACCTCTCATGAATTCAGCACGCTTGTCTCTGGGCATCTGAGGCATCTGAGGCTGGGGTGGAGCCTGCTGCTGTTGCTGCTGCTGCTGCTGCTGAATGGCGGCCAGAGTCTGACCGATGGCCTGAACTGCCTGAGTCTGCATCAGAAACATCTGCTCGATCGACATCGGGGGCGGGGGTGGCAGGTGCTGCTGCTGAGGCACCTCTTCCTGCGGAGCGGCTTGCTCCTGCTGAGCACGCCTTCCTCCTCTGCGCCTGTTCTCTGACATCTGTAGAATGCAACCACACATCAGAACTGATCTGGCAAATCTTGCAGCATAAGAAAAGAGTATAGAATTCTCCAACAGCACTGAACAGATGAGCATCTTCACTGATCTCCATCGCAGACCACACAGCTTCTCAGATAAAGAGGAAAGTAGAATAAAGGGTTTCCCAACTATATAACTAACTCCATTAACATAATAGGTAAACCAAAATGCAGGGGATACCCACACTCTGGTGACAGTCATTACAAAGATCCAAACCAAACATAGTTCATCATGACAAACATAAGTGCACAGGATATAGCAAACTACCCTGTCTAACTAAGACTAACTAAGACCGAGACTAACACTAAGACTGAAGCTTCTATGTATATATATTTTGTATTAATTACAGGATCCAACTCTAACGATCTATGGTTCTAGATTTATCTTGGTCTTGCAGTCGGGATTGCCATAAGACTGGAGTCCACGCCGAGGTGAGCGATACGGGTGCTGAGTCCCGACGGGAGCGGGGGAACCATCATCCAAGTGACGACGTTCCGCGCGCTCAGCCCGCAGCAGGGCGATCTCAGCACGAGACCTACTCAGCTCATCTAATGCATGGTCCAGCTCCGTGTTTAGCACGGTGGCTAGGTTGACTGTGCTGCTCAACCTAGGATTGTCCTCACCGGCAGGTGAAACAATCACGCCTCCTGTGCTGCCAGATGGACGGCGGGGGTAGTACTTCAGGTCAAGACCGTCAGCTATCCCACCGAGAACCGAGCAGTAGTGCGAAAGCGCACGCCGTGCAGCATCCTGCATGGCTGCCTCAGCTGAGTCCCGCTCAGAGATAGAATAGTGCTCTGAGCAGGCCTCCGCGCCCTGGAGACTGTTCTCCGGACGGCGCACCAAACAGGTCGCCTCCCAGCGGTCCGGGTAGACCCCGCGACTATGCTGGTAGACCACACAGCGATACTCGATGGACCAAGTACGCCGGTCAAGTGCCCGACGCAGCAGGGTGTCGAGCGCGTCGTGGAAGTGACACCCGCGAGCAGCGTCGCGAGTGATGGGTCGAGCAACCCATCCTTCCGGCTCATGGTCAGCAAGGAAGTCGATGTCGTGGCTCAAGCTGTCGTCGCCACCTCCGTCGTCTGGGTCTCCTCCAACAGCTACTCCAGAAGCTGGGGCGCCCAGTGGTGGTGCAGGGGGCGCCTCCAGGGGAAGCACAGGGGACCAGCTCCTCACTGACTCTATCTCCTGCTGGAGCGAGAAGGAAGAGCCCTGCTGCTCCTGTCGTCGACGTTCCTGCTCCTCATGCAGGCGGTGGTGCAGTCTCTCCAAGTGGCTGGACTGTCCGGCCACGGGACGGCGAAGCGGACGCTCAGCAAGGCGGGAGGGTAAGAAGGGGATGACGGACTTTCGTGCAGTGTGTCTAAGACGAGCCATCTACAAAAGACATCGCAAGCAAAAGGGTGAGAACAGAATTAATATGACCAGCAAATAATGAATCATAAATAAATGAAGGATCAGAATTAAACAAAATTTTCAGCAAGGTATAATATATAGTGGAACATAGGTTTGGTCAGTAGGACCAACTTTTGAAGGGATACCAAAGTCAAGGCAGGGACAGAGGTCTATAGTCCTTAGAACGACCATTCTACTCTAGGTTAGCGGTCCTACAGTCAGCACGGCTTTGATACCACTTATGTCACACCCGGTTTTTAGAAGGTAAACCGAATGCGAACCATGTACATGCCAGGATCAGTTATTCACGTACACAGCAGTTACATAACATGGACATCATCACACAGTGCTCAAATAGTATTAAAAGGGAAATAATAGTCGATTACATCATACGTCTGAGACGTCCATATAGTTCTTACAATAAATCAAAGTGCGAAAACGAAATGTAGATAACCGCGGCCTTCACAGGCAGCCGACTGGGGGTTGCCGCTAACCCACACCTAGAACTCGTCGTAGTCTTGGAACTCCTGGAAGTCTCCTTCCACAGCTTCATCTTCTCCTGAGCAGTGGTTGCAATGCTGACAACCTGGGGGGGATTGGTGTGTAGAGCAAGGGTGAGTACACATCAACATACTCAGCAAGTATCCTGTGGGGATAAGTCAAGCAGTTGCTTTTAGTTGGTCAGGTTATTACTTACTAGTAGAGAGCCAGGTTTTAACATTAACCCAAGTTATTAGCCCAATGTATCCTTTCCAAACGGAAAGAATACCACTTACCAGCACCATAATCATAATCAGAACCATCAATCTCATTGCCACCTGTACCAAAATGTCTCTGATCAAGTATCACTAATCTCTGGAGCTCCCTTGGCCGCTCATAACCGTGAGCACGGCTGATATATCAGTTTCATAACACTCTGCAGAGGTTGTGCACTTTACCCACAAGCCGTGATTCCCTCTTGCCTTGGGCCGATCAAACCCTTAAACACTACCAAGGTGAATAGGCAGGGTCTCACTACGTAGCCTTTACAAAGATTCCCCGGGGCTGTAGCCACCCGTTAGGTTTCCTAAATGTACCGCACTCCTCCCCAAGGGACAAATCAACCTTGGCAGAGCGAGCCGCATACACCGAGCCCCATTGACGGCACAACGGCTAAGCGAACTACACCCCGGTTCCTCTAATTATTCAGCTAAGGGCGTCCCATTCCACCCTCATGGTTGCACTGTTTTCCCGGGCGGTCATCCATAGAACAGGTCCTTACGGAGAGGCACTCGAGAAACCGCTCGAGTCCCCTTGAAGGTCACAAATATAATCATAAATAAGAAGGGAAAACAGCGTATCATAGATAATCACATCATGTTCATTGATTAGAGTTGAGCAATAGCATCAGACTAAGCAGTAATAATCCGACCCAAATAGGTAAACAAGGACATGGATAACAAAAACTAGACAATCCTTAGGTATAAATGTGTAATGCGGGAGGTGAATTAAAGAATGAATAGGACAGAAATAGGTCAAAGGACACTTGCCTCCACCAACCGACTGCTGCTCAGGGGCTTCTCCTGCGAATTCCTCGGGCTCTTCGACCGGATCGTTCTCTATGCGAGCGCAAACATACATACACCCACATATTTAATTCAAAAGAACAGTACACCATACAAGGGAACAAGTAAAGCGAATATGCATCAAGTATGACATTCGATATCGCATTCATTAAGGTTTAGAAAGAAACGGGAAAGGGTCTCGCAGGGGGTTAAAGCTTATGCACTAATGATTAGTTACAACTGGTTCTTAACAAAAGAATTCTGTTATATATACACTAATGGAAACCTAGTCATTTTAAGTTGATCAACATTGAACGAGATAAACAACTAACTAAATGAATCAACTAGCGCAACAAAATTCTAAATTAAGCTTCCTATTTCAATAACATGAACAATGATTAGCCTACCTAAAATAAAATAGCTATGATAACAGAAAGTAAAACAAAATAAATAAAATAAATAAATAAAAAGGGGGGGGGGGGCGGTTGAACCGGCGGCTGGGCCGGCCGAGCAGGGGCGGCCGAGCGCGGGGGGGGGGGGGGGGCGGCTGAGCCGGGGCGGGCGGCCGAGGGCGTGGCTGGGCGGGCGGCCGAGGGCGCGGCCGGGGGCGCGGCCGGGCGGGGCCGGGGGCGGCCAGGGCGCGGCCGGGGGCTGGGGGGAGAGGAGGGGAGAGGGAGGGGAGGGGAGGGGAAGAGCCTCACCGGAGACGGGGACGGGGCGGCCAAACCGGCGACGAGCAAGGGCGGCGGCTAGGGCAGGGGGCGGCTGAGCTAGAGAGAAAATGGGAGAGAGGGAGGGTGAGGGAGAGGGATAAGGGGAAGGGAGGGGGGCGGGCTGGGCCACTTGGGCCCAAAGGGGGGCGCGCGGGGGGGGGGGGGACGGCTGGGCCGGCCAGGGGCGGCTGGGCCGGCCAGGGGGGCCCACGGCGCGGGAGAGAGAAAAGGGAGGAGAGAGAGAAAGAAAAAGAAAAAAAGAAAGAAAAAGAAAGAAAAGGTTTCTCTCATTTTCGAAATCCGATCTTCCTAGATGAATGCATTTGCACTTTCAAGCAATCAAAGAATGCATAGCTCGGCATGGTGCATCAAACAACATAAAGCAATTTAGGGTTTTTTCTTTACACGGGAATTCCAAACCGAATCCCGCTAGCTTTGGAAAAGGTCAAGGTCTAGCGAGAGAATGAGAAAAGGAAAGAGTAACGCCTGAATTTGGTGAGAGAAAAGAAGAAAAAATTCTACCCCCAAATTCAGGGCGTTACAGGTCTGCTCCCTAAGAGAAAGCACAAAAACAAAAGGAACCTAAAAGAATTTCTGTTATTACATCCACCGTATGGGTTGTAATATACTATGTCTATTTCATTGGTTCATTGGTTTTTTTTAGGTTTATGGCATGATGATTCATCTCAGAGTTTCTGATTCTTATGTTTTGTCACAAGGGCAAGACGACAAGTCATTTTGCTGCTAAAGCGTTAATATGCAAACTGTGTGTTTGATCAAGCGAGAATTTTTCCACCGTTTTTGTAAGTAATGACTTGTTGTGAAACCAACATTTGGGCTATGTGATGCGGTAGTTTGTGTTGCCCTACAGAAGCACATAGTTGAATGTACATGGCTTACCTCAAAAACTTGTAATTTACACTATAATGTATAGATATGGCGTCTTCAATAAATATTGAAATGATTTTTGTTTATACGATGGATTATATAATGTGTTTCCTAATTCGTTACACTATTGAGAGACATAAGGATTATTAAATGTACTATGTAACTTGAACCATCTGACTCTATAAGCTTCGGTGCATTGACAACCATACAATGCCAAAGCACTGAAATATGTTGTGTTCTGAAATATGACATATACCAATGGTTCACAGATTGCTTAGTTTCTCCAGAGCAACGCCCCATAGATTTCTCTCTGTGTGTGTTTTTTCTCTGCAGGTGATATCATATTTAACAAAAATACATATTTTTTCTGATATTGGGCCCATAATTAATACATCCACTTTGGAAAACAACTCTTTCTCTCACCATGCAGTTTCTCTATCCTGAAATATAAGATATGCTGGGAATTCTAGGACAAAATATGGGGTAAAAGAAATGACACATGCATCCTCCTTAATCATAGGGAGATATTGCATTACCTATTTTTGGCTTTGTGATTGGGTTGACAGGAGGCATTAGTGGCAGGTGCGCATGTGATTGGGGCCTGGGGGCATTGATAGGTGAGGAGGGGGAGTTAATAAACCTACAATCCTTTATAATTTGTGATAAGTTGGAATGCTTCAGTTATTTCAGGATGAAGGAGTACCATTGAAAAGGGAGGAGTTTCTTGTCGTGTATAAATATATTAGTTTGTTTTGTGCGCAGCAAAATATGTTACTTTTAAAAATTATGCAAGTTTATTTCGACCATGGTGTTGAAACATGTAATTCAACTAATGTTATTGGCTGAATAGTTTCATAAGTAAAGCAAAAAAACAATAGTTGTGTACTAATTTCAGGACAAGAATGATTGTAGGAGTAGGATCTAGGTGTATTTTTCGTAGTTTGGTGGTGATCATCCAATGAAAAGGGGGGCAAGAAATTTGGGCAGGGAATACAATCAACATGCTCCAGATTATTCCAACCCAAGCGGTCGAACTCAGAACATTTGACGTTCTGGCAGGATCACTTGACTGTCAATCGAGAGGCTTATTGAAAGGGAAATGTGCCCTTGGGCCATTTCTAAGTATTTTGGTGATTTAGTGCCCAACACAAGTGCCTAATTGTAAAATGGTGGACAAAGTACAAATCAAGGATAAAGGTATGTTTCTCAGACTTAGTACATTGTTTTATAGACTAATGTATTGTGTCTAAGTGCTGGAAACAGAAAAAATCGAGTTGGAGAAGAAATGGCTCGAGCAGCCAAAGTCTGCCCAGTCTGGGTACACCGGACTGTCCGGTGTGCACCGGACATGTCCGGTGCGCCAGGCTGGCTCGGCGCGAAGTGGCTGCTCTCGGGAATTCACTGGCGACGTACGACTAAAATTCACCGGACTGTCCGGTGTGCACCGGACTGTCCGGTGAGCCAACGGTCGGCCGGGCCAACGGTCGGCCGCGCAATCTGCGCGGGACACGTGGCCGAGCCAACGGCTAGAAGACGGCACCGGACTGTCCGGTGTGCACCGGACATGTCCGGTGCGCCAACGGCTCCCAGATCTGCAACGGTCGGCAACGGTCGGCAGCGCCATTTTAGGAAGGAAATCGGGCACCGGACTGTCCGGTGCACCCGACGACAGAAGGCAAGATTGGCCTTCCAGATTTGCTCTCAATGGCTCCTAGCTGCCTTGGGGCTATAAAAGGGACCCCTAGGCGCATGGAGGAGTACACCAAGCAACCTTAGAGCATTCTTGATCATCCACACTCATTCTTTGCGCATTCGTTTGTGATTCTAAGTGATTCGAGCTCCGTTCTAGTGAGAACTTTGAGATAGTCATTCGAGCTCGATTCTTGGCCGTGTGTGTGCGCATTTCGCTGTGGATTTGTGTGTGTTGCTTCCCTCCCTTACTCTGTGCTTCTTTGTGATCATATACTTGTAAGGGCAAGAGACTCCAATTTGTGGAGATTCCTTGCAAACGGGATAAAGAAAAGAAAACAAAACACCGTGGTATTCAAGTGGGTCTTTGGACCACTTGAGAGGGGTTGATTGCAACCCTCGTCCGTTGGGACGCCACAACGTGGAGTAGGCAAGCGTTGGTCTTGGCCGAACCACGGGATAAACCACTGTGTCATCTCTGTGATTGATCTTCTGTGGTTTCTGTGTTTTGTTGAGACTCCTCTCTAGCCACTTGGCATTATTTGTGCTAACACTTAACCAAGTTTTGTGGCTTAAGTTTGAAGTTTTACAGGATCACCTATTCACCCCCCTCTAGGTGCTCTCAATTGGTATCAGAGCCGTTCTCTTCAAGAGGGGACTAATCGCCCGAAGAGATGGATCCTAAGGGAAAGGGGATGGTGGTCAACAACAACGAGAAGGAGTCTATCTTCAACGAGCCGAGGGATGACAAGCCTACCGACTCGGGCTCGGGCCACAAGCGCAGGGATGGGAAGAAGAAGCAGACAAGGCGCATCAAGGAGATCATCTACTACGACGATAGTGATGAGTCTACTTCTTCCCAAAAGGACGACGACAACGACTACAAAAAGACGGTCAATTCGAACTTTTCATTTGATTATTCTCGTATTCAACATAGTTCGGATTCACATTTGCTTTCCATTCCTCTTGGCAAACCTCCACACTTCGATGGGGAGGACTACGGATTTTGGAGTCACAAAATGCGTAGTCACTTATTCTCTCTTCATCCAAGCATATGGGAGATCGTAGAGAATGGAATGAAGTTTGATAGCTCGGATAATTCCATGCATATAAATGAACAAATTCATAGAAATGCACAAGCTACTATTGTTCTCTTAGCGTCTTTGTGCAGGGAAGAGTATAACAAGGTGAGCGGCTTGGACAATGCCAAGCAAATATGGGACACCCTCAAGATCTCACACGAGGGGAATGACATCACCATGCTCACCAAAATGGAGTTGGTGGAGGGCGAGCTTGGACGATTCGCCATGATAAGGGGAGAGGAGCCAACTCAAACGTACAACCGGCTCAAGACCCTTATCAACAAAATAAGGAGCTACGGAAGCACGCGATGGACGGACCACGACGTCGTCCGCCTAATGCTAAGGTCTTTTACCGTTCTTGATCCTCATCTCGTAAACAATATTCGTGAGAATCCCAGGTACACGATGATGACGCCCGAGGAGGTACTCGGAAAATTCGTAAGCGGGCGGATGATGATCAAGGAGGCGAGATATGTGGACGACGCTCTAAACGGCCCAATCAATGAACCTCAACCCGTTGCTCTCAAGGCAACGAGGAGCAAGGAGGCGCTACCAAGCAAGGTGGCGCAAGTTGAGGCGGCCGGGCTAAATAATGTGGAGATGGCCCTCATCATTAAGCGCTTCAAGACGGCGCTTAAGGGTCGCAAGGGACAGCCAAGCAAGACCAAGACAAAGGAGAAGCGCTCGTGCTTCAAATGTGGTAAGATTGGTCATTTCATTGCTAACTGTCCCGATAATGAAAGTGACCAGGAAAAGGGGAACAAAAGGGAGAAGAAGAAACATTACAAGAAGGCCAAGGGCGAGGCACATATCGGAAAGGAGTGGGATTCGGATTGCTCCTCCTCCGACTCCGACAATGAAGGACTCGCCGCCACCGCCTTCAACAAGTCATCCCTCTTCCCCAACGAGCGTCACACTTGCCTCATGGCAAGGGAAAAGAAAGTAAGCACTCATGATACTAGTACTTATGCTTCTTCAAGTGAGGATGAGTCTAGTGATGATGATGAGATAGATTACTCTTGCTTATTCAAGGGATTAGATAGATCTAAAATTAATAAGATTAATGAGTTGATTGATGCTTTGAATGACAAGAATAGATTACTAGAAAAACAAGAGGATCTTTTATATGAGGAGCATGATAAATTTGTTAGTGCACAAAAAACTCTTGCTCTTGAAATTAAAAGGAATGAAATGCTCTCTAGTGAATTATCTTCCTGTCATGAAACCATTGCTACTTTAAGAAGTGTTAATAATGATTTAAGTGCTAAACTAGAAGTAGCTAGTAAATCTAATTCTTGTGTAGAAATTGTTGAAACGTGTAATAGGTGTAAGAATGTTGATATTAATGCTTGTTGTGAACACTTAGTTTCAATTTCAAAACTAAATGATGAAGTAGCTAGTCTTAGTGCCCAACTTAAGACTAGCAAGAATGAATTTGACAAGTTAAAATTTGCAAGGGATGCCTACACAATTGGTAGACACCCCTCAATTAAGGATGGGCTTGGCTTCAAGAGGGAAGCCAAGAACTTAACAAGCCATAAGGCTCCCATCTTCGTCAAGGAGAAAGGGAAGGCCCCTATGGCTAGTAGTGCTAAAAAGAACCATGCCTTCTTGTACCATGATAGGAGACAAACTAGAAATACTTATAGGAGCTATAATGCTTATAATGATTCTCATGACATGTTTGCTTCTAGTTCCTCCTATGTACATGATAGAAATATTGGTAGGAGAAATGTTGTCCATCATGTGCCTAGAAAGAATATTATTCATGCTCCTAGGAAAATAGTGAATGAACCTTCTACAATTTATTGTGCTTTAAATGCTTCCTTTGCTATTTGTAGAAAGGATAGGAAAATAGTTGCTAGGAAGTTAGGGGCAAAATGCAAGGGAGACAAAACTTGCATTTGGGTTCCTAAGGATATTTGTGCTAACCTTGCAGGACCCAACATGAGTTGGGTACCTAAGACCCAAGCCTAAATTTGCCTTGCAGGTTTATGCATCCGGGGGTTCAAGCTGGATCATCGACAGCGGATGCACAAACCATATGACGGGGGAGAAGAAGATGTTCACCTCCTACGTCAAAAACAAAGATTCCCAAGATTCAATAATATTCGGTGATGGGAATCAAGGCAAGGTAAAAGGGTTAGGAAAAATTGCAATCTCAAATGAGCACTCTATATCTAATGTGTTTTTAGTAGAGTCTCTTGGATATAATCTGCTATCTGTTAGTCAATTATGCAATATGGTATATAACTGCTTATTTACAAATGTAGATGTGTCTGTCTTTAGAAGATGTGATGGTTCACTAGCTTTTAAGGGTGTACTAGACGGCAAGCTTTACTTAGTTGATTTTGCAAAAGAAGAGGCCGGTCTAGATGCATGCTTAATGGCTAAGACTTGCATGGGCTGGCTGTGGCATCGCCGCTTAGCACATGTGGGGATGAAGAACCTCCACAAGCTTCTAAAGGGAGAACACGTGATAGGATTGACTAACGTACAATTCGAAAAAGATAGACCTTGTGCAGCTTGTCAGGCAGGTAAACAGGTGGGAGGAGCGCATCACAGCAAGAATGTGATGACCACATCAAGACCCCTGGAGCTGCTACATATGGACCTCTTCGGACCCGTCGCCTATCTAAGCATAGGAGGAAGTAAGTATGGTTTAGTTATTGTTGATGACTTTTCCCGCTTCACTTGGGTGTTCTTTTTGCAGGATAAGTCTAAAACCCAAGGGACCCTCAAGCGCTTCCTAAGGAGAGCTCAAAATGAGTTTGAGCTCAAGGTGAAGAAGATAAGGAGCGACAACGGGTCCGAATTCAAGAACCTTCAAGTGGAGGAGTTTCTTGAGGAGGAAGGGATCAAGCACGAGTTCTCCGCTCCCTACACACCTCAGCAAAATGGTGTGGTAGAGAGGAAGAACAGGACGCTCATAGATATGGCGAGGACTATGCTTGGAGAATTCAAGACCCCTGAGTGCTTTTGGTCGGAAGCCGTGAACACGGCTTGCCACGCCATCAACAGGGTCTACCTTCACCGCCTCCTCAAGAAGACGTCGTATGAGCTACTAACCGGTAACAAACCAAATGTATCTTACTTTCGTGTTTTTGGGAGCAGGTGCTACATTCTAGTGAAGAAGGGTAGAAATTCTAAATTTGCTCCCAAAGCTGTAGAAGGGTTTTTATTAGGTTATGATTCAAATACAAAGGCGTATAGGGTCTTCAACAAATCATTGGGTTTGGTTGAAGTCTCTAGCGACGTTGTATTTGATGAGACTAATGGCTCTCCAAGAGAGCAAGTTGTTGATTGTGATGATGTAGATGAAGAAGATGTTCCGACGGCCGCTATTCGAACCATGGCGATTGGAGAAGTGCGGCCACAGGAACAAGATGAACGAGATCAACCTTCTTCCTCAACAACGGTGCAACCCCCAACTCAAGACGATAAACAGGTTCATCAAAAGGAGGTGTGTGATCAAGGGGGAGCACAAGATGATCACGTGATGGAGGAAGAAGCGCAACCGGCACCTCCAACCCATGTTCGAACGGTGATTCAAAGGGATCATCCCGTCGACCAAATTTTGGGTGACATTAGCAAGGGAGTAACTACTCGATCTCGATTAGTTAATTTTTGTGAGCATTACTCCTTTGTCTCTTCTATTGAGCCTTTTAGGGTAGAGGAGGCCTTGCTAGATCCGGATTGGGTATTGGCCATGCAGGAGGAACTCAACAACTTCAAGCGCAATGAAGTTTGGACACTGGTGCCTCGTCCCAAGCAAAATGTTGTGGGAACCAAGTGGGTGTTCCGCAACAAACAGGACGAGCACGGGGTGGTGACAAGGAACAAGGCTCGACTTGTGGCAAAAGGTTATGCCCAAGTCGCAGGTTTGGACTTTGAGGAGACTTTTGCTCCTGTGGCTAGGCTAGAATCAATTCGTATCTTGCTAGCATATGCCGCTCACCATTCTTTCAGGTTGTACCAAATGGATGTGAAGAGCGCTTTCCTCAACGGGCCGATCAAAGAGGAGGTGTACGTGGAGCAGCCCCCTGGCTTCGAGGATGAACGGTACCCCGACCACGTGTGTAAGCTCTCTAAGGCGCTCTATGGACTTAAGCAAGCCCCAAGAGCATGGTATGAATGCCTTAGAGACTTCTTAATTGCTAATGCTTTCAAGGTTGGGAAAGCCGATCCAACTCTTTTTACTAAGACTTGCGATGGTGATCTTTTTGTGTGCCAAATTTATGTCGACGACATAATATTTGGTTCTACTAACCAAAAGTCTTGTGAAGAGTTTAGCAGGGTGATGACGCAGAAATTCGAGATGTCGATGATGGGCGAGTTGACCTACTTCCTTGGGTTTCAAGTGAAGCAACTCAAGGACGGCACTTTCATCTCCCAAACAAAGTACACGCAAGACTTGCTGAAGCGGTTTGGGATGAAGGACGCCAAGCCCGCAAAGACTCCGATGGGGACCGACGGACACACCGACCTCAACAAAGGAGGTAAGTCCGTTGATCAAAAAGCATACCGGTCAATGATAGGGTCTTTACTTTATTTATGTGCTAGTAGACCGGATATTATGCTTAGCGTATGCATGTGTGCTAGATTTCAATCCGATCCTAAGGAGTGTCACTTAGTGGCTGTGAAGCGAATTCTTAGATATTTGGTTGCTACGCCTTGCCTCGGGCTCTGGTATCCAAAGGGGTCTACCTTTGACTTGGTTGGATACTCAGATTCCGACTATGCCGGATGTAAGGTCGATAGGAAGAGTACATCGGGGACGTGCCAATTCTTAGGAAGGTCCCTGGTGTCATGGAACTCTAAGAAACAAACCTCCGTTGCCCTATCCACCGCTGAGGCCGAGTACGTTGCCGCAGGACAGTGTTGTGCGCAACTACTTTGGATGAGGCAAACCCTCAGGGACTTTGGCTACAATCTGAGCAAAGTCCCACTCCTATGTGACAATGAGAGTGCTATCTGAATAGCGGAAAATCCTGTTGAACACAGCCGCACAAAGCACATTGACATCCGGCATCACTTTTTGAGAGACCACCAGCAAAAGGGAGATATCGAAGTGTTTCATGTTAGCACCGAGAACCAGCTAGCCGATATCTTTACCAAGCCTTTAGATGAGAAGACCTTTTGCAGGTTGCGTAGTGAGCTCAATATCTTAGATTCGTGGAACTTGGATTGAATTGTAGCATACATGTATTTATGCTTTTGATCATGTTCCTTTTTGCATCTTGTTGTTAAGTATGGTGCTCAAGTTGTACAAACACTCCCTGGACCTCACAAGTCCGTTGCAAAGTGATGCACAGTTTTAGGGGGAGATGTGTTACAACTTGACCCTTTGAGACTAACCATATGCTTGAGTTTGCTTGTTTTAGTCTCAAAGGAGAATTGAAAGGGAAAAGGTGGACTTGGACCATGAAAGACTTCCACTGCACTCCGATGAGAGGGTAACTTATTCCAAGTTCATCTCATGAACTCTTATTGCCATTTGCTCTTAATTGAAGATTTTGGTGAGGCAATGGGGTTATAGGGCCAAGATTGATCCCATTTTGGTGTTTGATGCCAAAGGGGGAGAAAATAAAGGCCAAAGTGATAAATGGATCAGCTACCACTTGAGAGATTTTGAAAATAGTAGAATAGAGCTTTTGGTTTGTCAAAACTCTTTTGTTGTCTCTCTTATCAAAAGTTGGCTTCTTGTGGGGAGAAGTATTGATTATGGGAAAAAGGGGGAGTTCTTTGAAATCTTTGATCAATCTCTTTTGGAATGACTCTCTTTATGTTTCAACATGTGTGTTTGACTTAGAGATAGAGATTTGAGTTTGATTTGCAAAAACAAACCAAGTGGTGGCATAGAGTGATCCATATATGTCAAAATTGAATCAAAATAATTTGAGTTCTTATTTGAAGTGTTTTTGTACTTGTTCTACTTGCTTTATGTTGTGTTGGCATAAATCACCAAAAAGGGGGAGATTGAAAGGGAAATGTGCCCTTGGGCCATTTCTAAGTATTTTGGTGATTTAGTGCCCAACACAAGTGCCTAATTGTAAAATGGTGGACAAAGTACAAATCAAGGATAAAGGTATGTTTCTCAGACTTAGTACATTGTTTTATGGACTAATGTATTGTGTCTAAGTGCTGGAAACAGAAAAAATCGAGTTGGAGAAGAAATGGCTCGAGCAGCCAAAGTCTGCCCAGTCTGGGTACACCGGACTGTCCGGTGTGCACCGGACATGTCCGGTGCGCCAGGCTGGCTCAGCGCGAAGTGGCTGCTCTCGGGAATTCACTGGCGACGTACGACTAAAATTCACCGGACTGTCCGGTGTGCACCGGACTGTCCGGTGAGCCAACGGTCGGCCGGGCCAACGGTCGGCCGCGCAATCTGCGCGGGACACGTGGCCGAGCCAACGGCTAGAAGACGGCACCGGACTGTCCGGTGTGCACCGGACATGTCCGGTGCGCCAATGGCTCCCAGATCTGCAACGGTCGGCAACGGTCGGCAGCGCCATTTTAGGAAGGAAATTGGGCACCGGACAGTGTCCGGTGTGCACCGGACTGTCCGGTGCACCCGACGACAGAAGGCAAGATTGGCCTTCCAGATTTGCTCTCAACGGCTCCTAGCTGCCTTGGGGCTATAAAAGGGACCCCTAGGCGCATGGAGGAGTACACCAAGCAACCTTAGAGCATTCTTGATCATCCACACTCATTCTTTGCGCATTCGTTTGTGATTCTAAGTGATTCGAGCTCCGTTCTAGTGAGAACTTTGAGATAGTCATTCGAGCTCGATTCTTGGCCGTGTGTGTGCGCATTTCGCTGTGGATTTGTGTGTGTTGCTTCCCTCCCTTACTCTGTGCTTCTTTGTGATCATATACTTGTAAGGGCAAGAGACTCCAATTTGTGGAGATTCCTTGCAAACGGGATAAAGAAAAGAAAACAAAACACCGTGGTATTCAAGTGGGTCTTTGGACCGCTTGAGAGGGGTTGATTGCAACCCTCGTCCGTTGGGACGCCACAACGTGGAGTAGGCAAGCGTTGGTCTTGGCCGAACCACGGGATAAACCACTGTGTCATCTCTGTGATTGATCTTCTGTGGTTTCTGTGTTTTGTTGAGACTCCTCTCTAGCCACTTGGCATTATTTGTGCTAACACTTAACCAAGTTTTGTGGCTTAAGTTTGAAGTTTTACAGGATCACCTATTCACCCCCCCCCTCTAGGTGCTCTCACTTATCCAAGCATCAGCCTTGCCTTTCACAGGATCTTTCAGACTGATGGTATAGGTACACTCATTTACATTTGTGAGTTCTATAAATTATTTCTTCATGGATGTTTAGATCTACTATGCTATTATTTTTTCTTGTATTTTTTCTCACTGGAGCGTCATCCCAGTGGTTCTATTTTGCTGCACATCATCTGTTATAGAATTAAAGGTCTTAGTGTTATTTCCCCTACATATACTAACAGTTCCTATAGGTTGAATAAAACGATATATTTGCCTTACCCCCTCCTCTTTTGTTTGCATACATACCATCTCTGTGTTTACTACTCGATGTAGCATTGGCGTCTGTGGTAAATCTGATTGCCTGTGGTGAACTATGCACAGGGATCTGAAGGAGCATCTTGGAAGGTTGCAGCAGTCGTCTGATTCCAGGAGGGCTGCTATGAATGAAATGATGAGGGCGGTGGAGGTTGCCGCAGATGAGAACATGTCCACTATGCATTTAATCAATCATCGGTGGGGATTTTTTTTGTGATCAATTTCTTCTGTGGAAGAAGTTTTTTTGGAAACAGCCCAATCATCAGTGGGGATTGTATTGTGATCAATTTCTTCACCTTGGTAAGTAATTAAGTAATGTCTTTATTCATGTATGTAAGGAAAATGGACCCCGGGCCATTTGGCTAATTGAGTTTTGGTGTTTGATGAACAACACAATCCGTGGACTAATAAGTTTTCTAGTGTTTGTGTTTGTAGTTCACAGGATGCGAAGAGAATTGGACCAAGGCAATGAGGATGCAACACCTCAAAAGAAGACATAAAAAGATGCATAGGAGTCCAATACTCAAGAACAAAGAAGCCCGAAGAAATCCAAGAAGGGCTGTCAGCCAGCGCCTGGTGGCGCACCGGACATTGGTGTCCGGTGTGCACCGGACTGTCCGGTGAGGCACCGGACAGTCTGCGCAGAGAGGCCGCAGAAAGGCGTTCTCTAGCTGTAGCACCGGACTGTCCGGTGTGCACCGGACTGTCCGGTGTGCCAACGGGCAGAAGGCAATGGTCGGATCCAACGGTCGACTGCTATAGGCGCCAACGGTCGGCTGATGTGGCGTGCACCGGACATGCTACAGTGCAGTGTCCGGTGGTGCACCGGACTGTCCGGTGCACCCGACGACAGAAAGCTGCTGCTTTCTGTCCAACGGCTTGTTGGGGGTGTGGAGGCTATAAATACCACCCCAACCGGCCATTATCAAGTGTGAGAGCCCAAGCAACATACCAAGGCATATAGTGCACATTTCCAAGAGCTCAAACACCCAAGTGCTTAATAGAATCACTCGGTGATTAGCGTAGGTGCTTTGCGAAGTGCTTAGGTTAGTTAGACCGCTTTAGCGCTTGCTCTAGGTGAATCCTAGTTAGTTGAGTGAGTTTTGTAAAACCACACAACCCCTCGGCTCTTGCGTGAGTCGTTGTAATTGTACCGAGTGGGGCGAGAGTCTTGCGAGACCGTGACAACCGCGTTTGTGTCACGGCCGCCACCGTGTACCGGAGGGAACGAGGCCCGCGGCGTTTCGGCCGGAAGCTCGATAGTGGAGACAGCGGGGAGCGTCCGAGAGGAGCCGGAAGCGGAGCACCACTTGCGCGTGGAGAAGGCCCACGGCTCTCTACGGAGTTACTCGACCGTGGTGCTTGGCCCTCGCGTGGGCTTCCCTTTGCGTAGGGGCACCAACGAGGATTAGTCGGGACCTTGCGTGGTTCCGGATACCTCGGTAAAAATACCGGCGTCATCCACGAGAGTTTGCTTCTCTACTTAGCTCTTTACATTCCGCATTTATATTAAGCATTTAAGTTTCAATCTTGTAGTCATACTTATTTAAGTATAGATTGAAACTTAGCCTTTTGCGGTAGAGATAGCAACACTTAGACAAAACCTAGTTTGCTGTCACACCCGGTTTTGGAAGGCAAACCAAGTGCGAACTATGTACGTGCCAGGATCAGAACTCACGTACACAGCGATTACATAAATGAACATCAATGCACATTGCTCGAATAATAACTTAAAAGAGTATTAACTTATTACATCACAGAGTCATAGACATCCACATAGTCATCGTCTTAACAGGTAAATCAAAGTGCTAGCGAAACGCAGTAAAGATAAGGCCTTCATAGGCAGCTGACTGGGGGTTGCCGCCAACCCACACCTAGAATTCGTCGTAGTCTTGGAACTCCTGGAGGTCTCCTCCCACGGCTTCACCTTCTCCTGGGCAGTGGTTACAATGCGGACAACCTGGTGTTTTGTGGTAAAGCAAGGATGAGTACACATCAACGTACTCAGCAAATGTCCCGTTTGGCTGAAGTGGTCTAGCTTTATGTGGGGTTAGGCTCAAGCAGTTGCTTTTAGTTGGTCAGGTATTTATCATTAGTAGAAGCCAGATTTTAGTATTAACCAACCCATGAACCATTTCCTCATCGAGGAACAACATCATCATATTCGAACCAAAACCATAACATAATCCTTGTATCTCGAACCATCTGTATCTCTAATCAAAGAGGATCCCAAGGCTGCTCATAACCGTGAGCACGACTGATATATCAGTTTCACTACCCTCTGCAGAGGTCGCACACTTTACCCATGAGTCATGATTCCCTTTCTACCCGGGGAGAGCTAATCCCCATTGACCACTACCTAGGTGGTCCGGCAGGGTATCACTACGTAGCTTTTACAAAGATTCCCTAGAGATCATAGCTGCCCGTTAGGTTTCTCCAGTTTGATAAACACAGTACTCCTCCCCGCAGGAGAGTGACTAACAAAAGCAAAACGAAAGAACCTTGGCACTCAGCCTCGGCAGAGCAAGCACTGTGCCTGGACCCCATTGACGGCACGACGGCGAAGCAACTACACCTCTAGTTCCTCTAATTAATTAGCTAAGGGCATCCCATTTCACCCTCATGGTTGCACTGTTATCCCGGGTGGTCTCTCAACGAACAGGTCCTTATGGAGAGGTACTCAGGAAACAGCCTGAGCCCCCTAGAGTATCACAAGATCATCAACATCATCAGGGTAACAGTATCATAAATAGTCACATCATGTTCATTGATTAAGTTAAGGCAATAGCAGAATGCTAACCATAACAGCCCATAAGGTCATCAAGGATAAATTAAAGTGTAAAGCTAGTCAATCCTTAGGTTTCAAGTAAGTAATGCGGGGTAGTAAGTTATAAATGAATAGGACATAATGGGTCAGAGGACACTTGCCTTCACCAAACTGCTGATCAGGGACTTCCTCTGCAACTTCCTCGGGAAACACAGACTGCTCGTTGTCTACGTAAAGTAATCATTCACACTATGCACTCGGGAAATAACAAACAAAAACAATATACCAAACATATGCAGCAGAGAGAGATCACAAGTTCATAATAGAAAAAGGGATAGGCACTCTGGTATTCTCTAGGTCTGGGGTAGAGGACTATACAAAGTGATTCATTATCCACTAATCAGGTTTAAGTCAGTGGTGGGATTAAATCATTATCTGGTTTTAAGTTCCTAAACTTAGGTGTTTAAGTCCATAAACTTAAGTGCTCCAACTTTTATTAAAGTCTACTATCTTTTATTTATCTCAAATAGGGTTCCCATAACATTAATTTTACCCTAATGATCAACTATTAATTGAGACATAGAAACAGCAGGGAAACATTGCTTAAACAGATAGATAATAATATTATGAACATTTTGCAATTTGAAGCACCTAATTTGGAGTTCATATGGCAAAGTTATGAATTTTACAAGTTTAGGGGTTAAAAATATACCCTAAGTACCTATTTTGAATTAGATAAAAGGTCCGAGGACCTAACTGTAAGAAACCAGGGACGGCGGGTTCAAATTCCAGAAAACAGGGGGGCTCTTTAAGAAAACGCGCGGGCGAAGGGGTATCGGACTCCTACGGCCGTTGGATCTCAGGCGGGCGGCCAGGATTAGATCCTGCGGGCGGGCGCGCGAGCGCGCCGCGGCCTGGGTGGCTGACAGGCGGGACCGGCAGGCAGCGCGAGCGCGCGGGCGGGCTGACAGGCGGGACCGGCGGGCAGCGCGAGCGCGCAGGCGGGCTGACAGGCGGGACCGGCGGGCAGCGCGAGCGCGCGGGCGGGCTGACAGGCGGGACCCAAACGGCAGGGAGACGGGGTGTGGGGGAAGCGGGCCTGGGCCGCTGGATCTCCGGCGGATGGCCAGGATCAGGTTTGGCCTAATTAAAACGGGACCACCTGATCTGGGACAGACGGCGGGGATCGGGTGGCCGGCCTGGGCTTCACCTACGGCTAGCTGGGGCGGCGGCGCTCGTCCCCGCGGCGGAGGACTCGCCGGAGACGAGGGGCGCGGGCGCTTGGCGGGTCTCTGGGGCGACCTGAGTGGCCGGGAAGGTTGGGAAGGGCACGGGGAATTCTTTGGTGGGGTCTGGGTCAGGGCAGGGGCACCGGAGGGGGGCGGTTCACGGCGGAGTGGTTCGGCGGCGGCATAAATCTACTCCGGCGAGGAATTAAACGCAGCAGAGAGCAAAACAAAGGTCAATAGGGGCGGGAGAGGTTCCTTACCTCAAGGCGGGCTCCGGGGACTCCTCGGTGGCGACAATGGCGCGACGACGGCCCGGGTCGGCGGTGGCGGACCTCCGCGGCTGCGCAGCGAACGGCGGGTGAGCGCGGGCAGAGAGAAATAGGGAGGGGGAGAGGGAATTGGGGCGCGTCCCGGGTTGCGGACGCCGGGGCGAAGCTCACCGTGGCAATGGACACGGCGGAGCTCCAACGGCGGCCGGGAAACGAGCTCGGGACGGCGGGGGTTTATGGCGGCGGCGCTCTGGCGTGCGCGCAGCGAGGGGGAGGGTGAGAGAGGGGCCTGCAGGTGCGCAAATGAGGGAGGGGGAGAGGGCGAGTGGGGCTCCGGGCTCTAGTGGCCGAGGCGAGGTGGTGGCGAGCCCCACGCGCGACGTGGGCGCGGAGTCCGCGGCACGCGCGGACCGGGGCTGCGGTTACGCGGAGACGACGGGGCTGACAGCCGGGGCCCGCGGGCAGAGAGAGAGGAGAAAGCGGGCGCAGGCGCGGAGAACGGTTGCGCTGACGGGTGGGCCCGCCAGGGCAGAGAGAGGAGGGGGGGGGGGAGGCGCGCGCGCGATGGGCCGAAAGGCTGAGGGGGGCGGGGGAGTGGGCTTCTTTCCCTTTTCTTTTTAATCTGGAATTTGTTTTCCCTTTTCTTTTTATTTTCTCTTTTTGATTGAAATTCAAATAAGCCACAAATTCAAATTAGACTTTCTAAGAATTATGCACCAAACAAAAGTGAAATCTAGGGTTCAACATGATGCAACAATTCATACTCCCTTGGAGTTTGAGCTAATAGACTATAGTTACAAATAAAATAACCACTTTTCTCTTATAGAAATGAGAAAGAGAAGATTGGGGAAGGATGAGAAAAGGGAAGTAACACCTGAATTTGTGAATATGAGCAAAGAAATTTTATACCCCCAAATTCAGGGTGTTACAAACCTATCCCCCTTAAAAGAATCTCGCCCCGAGATTCAGGGTTGGTCAGCAAAGAGTTCAGGGTATTTGGCCTTCAGATCATCTTCTCGTTCCCAGGTTGCTTCTTCCTCCGAGTGGTGACCCCATCTGACTTTGCACATTCTGATGGTATTCCTCCGGGTGACTCTGTCTGCAAACTCCAGAATCTGCGTTGGCTTCTCTATGTATGTTAGATCCTCCTGGACTTCCAAACCCTCCACTGGCAACTGTTCTTCTGGTACTCGCAGACACTTCTTCAATTGTGACACGTGGAACACATTGTGTACTGCTGACAAACTTTCTGGTAGGTTGAGTTGGTAAGCCACTTCTCCACGCTTTGCTTGAATCTGATATGGTCCAACGTACCGGGGTGCTAACTTGCCTTTAACTCCGAACCTCCTGACTCCCCTGATAGGTGACACCTTTAGATAGACGTAATCTCCCACTTCAAAACTCAGTTCTCTTCTCCTTCGGTCCGCATAGCTTCGCTGCCTTGATTGTGCTATCTTCAGATTCTCCCGAACCATTTTGATATTCTCTTCGGCTTCAAGCAGGATGTCGGGGCCAAACACCTGTCTCTCTCCAGGCTGGTCCCAATGCAGCGGAGTCCTACAACTCCGCCCATAGAGTGCCTGAAACGGCGACATCTTCAAACTGGCCTGGTAACTATTGTTATAGGAGAATTCTGCATAAGGTAACCTTTTGTCCCATCCTAACTTGTCTTGCAACGCACAGGCTCTCAGCATATCTTCTAGGATCTGATTAGTTCTTTCAGTCTGACCGTCTGTCTGCGGGTGATAAGCCGAGCTGAAGTTCAAATGTGTGGCCAAAGTTTCTTGTAGCTGCTGCCAAAAATGAGAGGTGAACTGCGTTCCTCGATCTGACACTATCTTTTTCGGCACACCATGAAGGCAGACTATCCGTGACATGTATAACTCAGCTAACGTTGCTCCGGTGTATGTGGTCTTCACAGGTATGAAATGAGCCACCTTTGTTAAGCGGTCCACAACCACCCAGATGGAATCATAACCGGCCCGGGTACGGGGTAGGCCAACTATAAAATCCATCCCGATCTCATCCCACTTCCACTGAGGAATTCGCAATGGCTGCAACAATCCGGCGGGCCTTTGGTGCTCTGCTTTGGTCCTCTGACAGCTATCACAGATGGCGACATATTCTGCGATTTCTCTTTTCATGCCATACCACCAAAACCTCCTTTTTAAATCCTGGTACATCTTTTCACTTCCCGGGTGTATGGAGTAGGCTGTCTCATGAGCTTCCTTTAGGATCAGCTCCCGAATAGGTTTGAGGTCGGGGACACACAATCGGTCCTTGAACCATATTACCCCCTCTTCATCCTCTCGAAAGTCTTTGCCTCTTCCTTCTAAGATTAGCTGACGGATCTTGTTGATGCTTTCATCATCCTTCTGCCCTTCTTTGATCTCTCGCTCTAGGGTGGGCTCTAATTCCACTGTTACTCCTTGCGTACTGTTCAGGAAACCGAGACTCAGTCTGTCGAATTCCTTGGCTAACTCATATGGCATTGGGTACGTGACCATCATATTGACTTGACTCTTCCTGCTCAGAGCATCTGCAACAACATTGGCTTTGCCCGGATGGTAATGTATCTCCAACTCATAGTCCTTGATCAATTCCAACCATCTTCGCTGTCTCATGTTTAACTCTGACTGGGTGAATATGTATTTCAAACTTTTATGATCTGTGTAAATGTCGCACTTCTGCCCATACAGGTAATGTCTCCAGGTCTTCAAAGCATGAACTACTGCTGCCAACTCCAGGTCATGTGTGGGATAATTTTTCTCATGGATCTTCAGCTGTCGAGATGAGTATGCTACAACTCTTCCTTCTTGCATTAGCACACATCCCAATCCGGTGTAAGAAGCATCGCAATACACTGAGAATGGCTTGTGAACATCAGGCAGGACTAACACCGGAGCTGTAGTCAATCTATTTTTCAGTTCTTCAAATGCTTCCTGACACTTTTGGGTCCACTTAAACTCAACTTTCTTCGCTAGTAACGCTGTCATTGGTCTAGCAATCTTTGAGAAGCCTTCGATGAAACGCCTGTAATACCCAGCCATTCCAATGAAGCTCTTGATCCCACGAACATCCTTTGGTGCTTTCCAGTTCAGGATATCTGCTACTTTCTTTGGATCCACTGCCAACCCATCTTGGTTTATGATGTGACCCAGAAATAAGACTTCATGAATCCAGAACTCGCATTTGCCCAGCTTGGCATACAACTGATGCTCTCGAAGTCTTTGCAATACCATCTTCAAATGCTCTACATGATCTTCCTCACTTCGAGAGTATATGAGAATATCATCGATAAACACTACCACAAACTTGTCCAGATAATCCATGAACACACTGTTCATCAGGTACATAAAGAAGGCTAGCGCATTTGTCAAACCAAAGGACATAACTGTGAATTCATATAACCCGTACTTGGTGATGAATGCCGTCTTCGGTATGTCCGAGGGTCGGATTCTGAGTTGATGGTAACCTGATCTCAGATCTATCTTCGAGAATACGCTGGCACCTCTGAGCTGGTCGAACAAATCTTCTATCCTTGGCAGGGGGTACTTGTTTTTGACAGTGACTTCATTCAAGGCTCTGTAATCTATGCACATCCTTTTGGTACCATCTTTCTTCTCTACAAACAACACTGGAGCGGCCCAAGGCGAGGTACTTGGTCTGATGTAACCCTTCTCTAACATCTCATCTATCTGCTTCTTGAGTTCCACCAATTCTGGTCCAGACACTCGGTAGGCTCTTTTGGAAATGGGGGCGGTACCAGGGATAAGCTCTATGGCAAATTCGACTTTTCTCTCGGGTGGCATGCCCGTTAGCTCCTCGGGAAATACGTCCGGAAAGTCCGACACAACCCTGATAGCATCGAGCGGGTTGGGCTCCTTACTATCAACTGAAATCTGGTGACAGACACCCTCCGCTGATTTAGGCATCCTCAGCTCGGCCACTACCTCTTCTCCTGACAGGGACTTCAATGTTACGGTCCTCTTGTCACAGCTAACATTCGCTTCATACTTCATTAACCAATTCATCCCTAGAATGACATCTATCCCAGGGGTGTCTATTACTATTAAGTCACTGGGGAATCCTATCCCCCTTATTTCCACCCTTATATTTGAGCATATTTTATCTGTTTGCACCTTGCCACCAACTGAATTAATCCTCATGGGCGGCATCATTGCCTCTACTGAGATGTTATGCAATTCTACCCAGGTTGCAGTGACAAATGAATGAGTTGCACCAGTATCAAATAGCACTTTCGTGGGATGAGATTCGACTGAGAACATACCTACTGCCACATCTGGTGCATCCTGGATCGCTTCGGCCTCCAAGTGGTTCACCTTTCCACGGTTATACGCTTGGTTACGATTGCCTGCCGTCGGCTGCAGTACACCTTGCCTTGTTGGAGCATTGGGGTTGGTCTGCTGCTGCGCCATCTTCTTCGGGCATTGCATCGCCCAGTGGCCTTGTTCTCCACAGTGGAAACATCCTCTGCCTCCTCCTTGTGCTGGGGCTGCTTGGTTGCTCTGGTTTGCTGCTGGGGCAGGAAGGCGAGGTGCCTGGTTGTTCTGCTTTTGATACTGATTACCTCCCTGCTGGCTGTGCTGACGATACTGCTGCTGCTGCTGTTGATACTGCCTCTGAAACTGCTGCTGATGCGGACACTGATTCTGATTCTGATATCCCTGTGGGTGACCAGGCCTGCCTTGCTGAGATGAACTGCCTGAGAAACGTGGACGGCTGATGCTTCCGGACTGAGGTCCACTCATCTTGCGCTTCCGATCTTCCATATCCTTACGCTTCTTCTCAGTCATAACTGCCCTATCGATCAGGTGCTGGAAGGTGGGGAAGGTGTGATTCATCAGCTGGTAATGCAGGGGATCCACCAAACCCCTCATGAACCTGTACTGCCTTTTAGCATCAGTGTTGACATCCTCAGGTGCATACCGAGATAGCTGCAGAAACTTGTCTCTGTATTCACTAACAGACAGGGGTCCCTGCTTCAGAGCCAGAAACTCCTCCTTCTTCACGATCATCAGTCCCTCCGGCACATGGTACCTGCGGAAACTCTCGCTGAATTCTTCCCAGGTGATGGCTTCGGGGTCAGCATGTGTGGCGAGGTAGGACTCCCACCAGGACTGGGCTGCTCCCCTTAGCTGACGGGGGCCGTACAGAACCTTCTCCCTATCGTTACATTGAGCGGTGCGCAGTTCTCTTTCCACTGCGCGCAGCCAGTCTTCTGCATCCATGGGGTCGGCAGAATGGGCGAAGGTAGGAGGGTGCCCTCTCATGAACTCGCCACGCTTATCCCGTGGCATCTGGGGCATCTGCACTTGCAACTGGGGTTGGGGTTGCTGTTGAGCCTGCTGCATGGCTGCCAGAGTCTGCCCAATGGCCTGCACTGCCTGAGTCTGCATCAAGAACATCTGCTCCACTGTCATCGGGGGTGGCGGGGGAGGCTGCCTCTGTTGTTCCTCCTGCTGGTCATGCTGCTCTTGCTGAGCACGCCTGTTGCATCGGCGCCTGTTGTCAGACATCTGTGGGAGACATTCATACATCAGCATTGATCTTACAACCCTCCAGCATAAGAAAAGAGAATACAGAATTCTTCATGACACTGAGTGAACAAAGAGCTTCACTGATCCTCATTACGATTCAACACAGCTTCTCAGATAAGAAGGAAAGTAGAAGTAAATGGCTTCCCAACTAAATAACTGACTTTATTAATATTATAGCTAGGCCAAACTGCAGGAGAAACCCACAGGTTGGCAACAGTCATTACAAAGATTCAAATCCAGCACAAGTTCATCATAACAAGCATGCAAGCAACTGATAAGCAAACTAAGCTAATTGGAAGCAACTGATAAGCAAACTAAACTAACTATTTAAGACTGAGACATCTGACTTAAGAATTATTACAAACTTCGACGCTAACGATCTAAGGATCCAGATCTATCCTGGTCTTACAGGCAGGGGAACCATAAGTGTGGTGACCACGTGGCGGTGAGCGGTAAGGGTGCTGAGTCCCAACAGGAGCGGGAGAACCACCCTCCTGGTGATGGCGCTCTGCCAGCTCAGCACGCAACTCCGCAATCTCCGTTCGAGCCCTGCTCAGCTCGTCCAGAGAGTGATCCAGCTCAGTGTTAAGCACTGCGACTAGGTTGACTGTGCTGCTCAACCTAGGGTTAGCCTCACCAACAGGGGAGACAACCACACTCTCTGTGCTGCCAGTAGGGCGGCGGGGGTAGTACCGAAGGTTAAGACCGTCGGCCACGCCACCGAACAAAGAACAGTACTGGGAGAGTGCACGTCGTGCTGCATCCTGCATAGCCGCCTCTGCAGTGTCCCTCTCGGAGATGGAATAGTGCTCCGAAACGGCCTCCGCACCCCGGAGGTCATCCTCCGGACGGCGAACTAGGCAGGTAGCCTCCCAGCGGTCCGGGTACCTCCCGCGACTGTGCTGGTAGACTACACAACGATACTCGATCGACCAGGTGTGCCGGTCAAAAGCCTGGCGCAGCAAGGTGTCGAGTGCGTCGTGGAAGTGACAACCGCGAGCGGCGTCACGGGTGATGGGTCGGGCGACCCATCCTTCCGCCTCCTGCGGCTCAGAAGACTCCGTGCTGTGGTCTGAGTCGTCGTCGTCGGGGTCTCCTCCAGGACTTCCTCCGGTAGCTCCTCCAACAGCCGAGGCGTCCCGCGGTGGTGCAGGGGGCGCCTCCAGCTGGGCAACAGAGGAACGGGGCCTCACGGACTCCACCTCCTGCTGGGGTGGGGAGGAAGAGCCCTGCTGCTCTCTGTGCTGGCGCCGGCGTTCCTGCTCCTCACGCAGGCGGTGGTGCAGTCTCTCTAGGTGACTCGACTGACCGGACACGGTGCGGTGCAGAGGACGCTCCGCAAGTCGAGACGGCAGGAAAGGAATCACCGACTTACATGCAGTGTGTCTAAGACGAGCCATCTACAAAAGACACCGTAAGCATAAGAGTAAGAGCAGAACTAATATGACAAGTGAATAAACCATAGACAGAATAAGATAAAAATTTTAACAAGGTACAATATAGTATATATATATGTAGTAAAACATAGGGTTGGTCGAGGTGACCGACTTTTGAAGTAACATCAGAGGTCAAGGTGAGAGGGAAGGTCAATAGTCCTTAGTACGACCAGTGCTACTCTAGGTCAGCGGTCCTACAGTCAGCACGGCTTTGATACCACTTATGTCACACCCGGTTTTGGAAGGCAAACCAAGTGCGAACTATGTACGTGCCAGGATCAGAACTCACGTACACAGCGATTACATAAATGAACATCAATGCACATTGCTCGAATAATAACTTAAAAGAGTATTAACTTATTACATCACAGAGTCATAGACATCCACATAGTCATCGTCTTAACAGGTAAATCAAAGTGCTAGCGAAACGCAGTAAAGATAAGGCCTTCACAGGCAGCTGACTGGGGGTTGCCGCCAACCCACACCTAGAATTCGTCGTAGTCTTGGAACTCCTGGAGGTCTCCTCCCACGGCTTCACCTTCTCCTGGGCAGTGGTTACAATGCGGACAACCTGGTGTTTTGTGGTAAAGCAAGGATGAGTACACATCAACGTACTCAGCAAATGTCCCGTTTGGCTGAAGTGGTCTAGCTTTATGTGGGGTTAGGCTCAAGCAGTTGCTTTTAGTTGGTCAGGTATTTATCATTAGTAGAAGCCAGATTTTAGTATTAACCAACCCATGAACCATTTCCTCATCGAGGAACAACATCATCATATTCGAACCAAAACCATAACATAATCCTTGTATCTCGAACCATCTGTATCTCTAATCAAAGAGGATCCCAAGGCTGCTCATAACCGTGAGCACGGCTGATATATCAGTTTCACTACCCTCTGCAGAGGTCGCACACTTTACCCATGAGTCATGATTCCCTTTCTACCCGGGGAGAGCTAATCCCCATTGACCACTACCTAGGTGGTCCGGCAGGGTATCACTACGTAGCTTTTACAAAGATTCCCTAGAGATCATAGCTGCCCGTTAGGTTTCTCCAGTTTGATAAACACAGTACTCCTCCCCGCAGGAGAGTGACTAACAAAAGCAAAACGAAAGAACCTCGGCACTCAGCCTCGGCAGAGCAAGCACTGTGCCTGGACCCCATTGACGGCACGACGGCGAAGCAACTACACCTCTAGTTCCTCTAATTAATTAGCTAAGGGCATCCCATTTCACCCTCATGGTTGCACTGTTATCCCGGGTGGTCTCTCAACGAACAGGTCCTTATGGAGAGGTACTCAGGAAACAGCCTGAGCCCCCTAGAGTATCACAAGATCATCAACATCATCAGGGTAACAGTATCATAAATAGTCACATCATGTTCATTGATTAAGTTAAGGCAATAGCAGAATGCTAACCATAACAGCCCATAAGGTCATCAAGGATAAAGTAAAGTGTAAAGCTAGTCAATCCTTAGGTTTCAAGTAAGTAATGCGGGGTAGTAAGTTATAAATGAATAGGACATAATGGGTCAGAGGACACTTGCCTTCACCAAACTGCTGATCAGGGACTTCCTCTGCAACTTCCTCGGGAAACACAGACTGCTCGTTGTCTACGTAAAGTAATCATTCACACTATGCACTCGGGAAATAACAAACAAAAACAATATACCAAACATATGCAGCAGAGAGAGATCACAAGTTCATAATAGAAAAAGGGATAGGCACTCTGGTATTCTCTAGGTCTGGGGTAGAGGACTATACAAAGTGATTCATTATCCACTAATCAGGTTTAAGTCAGTGGTGGGATTAAATCATTATCTGGTTTTAAGTTCCTAAACTTAGGTGTTTAAGTCCATAAACTTAAGTGCTCCAACTTTTATTAAAGTCTACTATCTTTTATTTATCTCAAATAGGGTTCCCATAACATTAATTTTACCCTAATGATCAACTATTAATTGAGACATAGAAACTGAAAGTCGCCTAGAGGGGGGGTGAATAGGCGAAACCTGAAAATTAAAACTTTATCCCCCAACTAGATCCCTTGACTAGTGGTTAGAACAAGATATACAAATATCGGAGAATATAAACTAAGTTCTTGCTTGAAGAGAGTATTGCTAAATAATGCGGAAGTGATAAATCAATACAATTAGTAAGTTATAGAATAACAAAGCAAGAAGCCTTAGATGAGAAGAGCACTAGGACAAGTTCTTTTCTTGCAACGTGCTGCTTCACTAAATGGGAATTTAACTTGAAGCAACACCAAATGATATTAGCAAATAAAGATGCAAGAAAACTTAGAGCAAGGGAACACAAACAAATCACAAGCAATAAACACAATGGACACGGGTGATTTGTTTTACCGAGGTTCGGCCCTCGAAGGCCTAGTCCCCGTTGAGGAGTCCACTTAAGGACGGGTCTTGTTCAACCCTTTCCCTCTCTCCCCCGATCACACAAGGATCGGCGAGCTCTTCTCCTTCTCAAGGATCACTCTCGATCCCACAAGGACCACCACACTCTTTGGTGTCTCTTGTTTGCTTTTACAAGCCTCCAACACTTTGGAGGAAGTTCAATGGGAGTCAAAACTCCACGCACAAATGAACACTAAGATGTAGCACACACTATCTCTTAATGAATCTCACAAGGCGCTAGGGCTAAACTCAATTGAGTAGCTCTCAAATGCTTGCTCTCTCTTTTGTGGCACTTGTGTTGGTTGTAGTGGACTAAATCTTGTGTATGGAATGGATCAATGAATATAGGTGGTTGGGAGGGCTTGAGTATGTCAACTAGATGACTTGGAATGTTGCTTGGGCTCCCACACCTTGAAGTGGCCGGTTGGGGTGGTATTTATAGCCACCATCCAAAAACTAGCCGTTGGTGAAGGCTGTGTGTCGCATGGTGCACCGGACAGTCCGGTGCACACCGGACATGTCCGGTGCGCCAGCCACGTCACCCGACCGTTAGGGTTCCGACCGTTGGAGCGCTGACTTCTGGGCCCGCCTGGATGTCCGGTGGCGCACCGGACATGTACTGTAGAGTGTCCGGTGCGTCGTCTTGCGCGTGCCTGACTTCTGCGCGCTCTGGCGCGTATTTAATGCGCCTGCAGGTGACCGTTGGCGCCGAAGTAGCCGTTGCCCCGCTGTCACACCGGACAGTCCGGTGTACACCGGACAGTCCGGTGAATTATAGCGGAGCAGCCGAAGTGAATTCCCGAGGCTGCTGAGTTCGCGAGGTGTAACACCCGGATTTTAGGGGTCCAAAACCCGGGGTTAACATAAACACCAGGTATGCTGGGACCAAGTCTCATACATATGATGTATAGTGGCACAGGATCGAATGTCACATCTTTATATATAACAGGAGTTCTATACAAAATAAATAATTACATTATAAGGAGACAACGGTCCAGCAACCCAAAGTTGACTGGGAGACGACGACCTAGACCTCTCACGAACTCATCACAGCATCCTCCATGAGCATCATCCTGCAGTACCTGGTCCTGACCTGTGGTGTATGTGAGACAGCAAGAGTGAGCTCACATACGTTCATCGCTCAACAAGTTGTGGGGAATAATGTGCATGAACTCGCCAAAGGTGGGAGCTCACGTGAAGTGTAAGGCTTACCAAAGAAGATGGTTAGAGCTGAGCATTGCTTTTAAAGTTGGTCAAAATTTTATTAGCAGTTACTAAGTATAAGTAAATACCAAACCCAATTAAGTAATAGAACAAAAGTATCAACATCACCTGCAATGCAATGCATATGACAAATTGAATTTAGTTCCATAAGTTAATCATGTGAGGGTCCGAGCTGCTCTTGACCGTGAGCACGGCTAGTATACCAGTTTTACACTCTGCAGAGGTTGCGCATCTTTACCCACAAGTCGTGTATCCCATGTCGCCAGGGTTTGCAAAGCCCTTAGACACTTCCGAGGTGAATGGCTAGGGATCCACTACGAGGCCTTTACAAAGTTCCACTAGCTTCCGAAAACCCGCTACAGTTTATAGGAAGATCCAGTGCAGGAATCCCTTGCAGGACCGCCATCGCAGCAAAATCCTCCCGAGGGCCTCCCTACACTGACCTCTCCCCTACTGCCCTTGCCCCTTTCGGGTAAGGTAGTCTTCCACTAGCTTTCCTAATTAATCAGCCAAGGGCGTCCCATTCCACCCTTATGGTAGCACTGTTTTCCCGGGTGGTTCTCCATGTTCCAATTAACATAATGATCTTAACATGAACAATAATAATAAACAGATAATAAAAGTGTGATCATGAATGGTGTATCTTCATACCCAAAACCACATAAAGCACTAGCAAGTACTACCCAAAAAGATCAGTGGTAAACAAGGTATAAAGATAATCAAACTAGGGTAACCTATTGGGTCCCATCAAATTTAACCTATGCAGATCATTATGATTAATTAGAACATGAGTGGGTAAAAAGAAGTGATCAAGGGCACAACTTGCCTGGGCCTTGAGAATCCAGGTACCAGGATGATCTTCAGATGACACGTGTCCTCACTGCTAGTCGTAGCAATTCAAACAAACATAGTATAGGCAAATTTAACATTACACCAAACATGTAAACAAAATACATAATAATAATCTACACATTAAAATAAGATCACAGGAAAAAGAATTATTAATTTTGGAGTGGTAGGTTTTAAGTTATGAATTTCCTAAGGTTTAATGTGATTAAAATATGATTAAATGATAAATAAATTTTCTGACAGAGTTCATGTCAAAACAGTGATTCAAAATGGTAGAGAATATTATTACAAAATTTTAGGAATTGGAATGACCCAATTTGGAGCTAAAATAAATTTTCTATGAATTATTGAAGTTCTAGCAATTATTTTCCTATTAAAAATATATTTAATAATCCTTTTCTCTGGTTTTATAAAATCCTGGACCGGGCGTCAATTTCCAGAAAACACCGGGGTCTCGGTGTAATATTTCTAAGGCACAGGGAATAGTGACTAAAGGACGGCGGGTTGATTTCACAAAACCCCGAGGACTCTTTAGAAAAATACCCAGCCGAAGGGGTATCGCGAATCCAGGGCCGTCCGATCACAAACCGATGGCCCAGATTAAATCGAGCCGACACCGAAACGGTACGCGCCCAGAGCCGTCGGATCCAGATCTAACGGTCACGAATTTAAAACTACGTGATCCCATCCCGAACGTCCATCCACAATCGGACGGCTGCGATCAAACCGAGCGAAGGGGTACGCTTTCTCTAATCTCGGCCGTTCGTGCCCCGATCGACGGCCGCGAAGTCGTCGCCTCCCCTGGACCCCGAGCGCGGCGGCGCACTCCCCCACCGCGGCGGCCCGCTCGCCGGAGAACCTCCGATTCGGCCACAATCCGGCCCTATTTTCCAATTAAACCCAGCTACACTAAGGCAAAGGTAGGGCGAACGCAATGGGGGATCAATTACCTTGGATTGGCGACACTGGTAGCTCGGCCACGGCGAGCAGCGGGCGGAGATGGAAGCGCGGCGACGACGAGCAATTGCAGACGATGCAGTCAACCAATTGCCGCGTTTGGTGCACGGTGAGTTTCAGTGATGTCTGCCGAAGGCCCTAGACCCCCAACCGAGACCTCAACGGCAACAGGCGCGGATTTCCGTCACGGCGGCGCTCTCTCTCTCCTTCAACTCGCTCCCCCCCCGCAGCGATGGGATTTACGAAGTCACCACGGAGTACTTGCAGGCACAGGAAGGCAAGGGGGGGGTTCTTATCCCCGGCCGAGGGCGAAGACCGAGGGAGGGTCGGCGAGCCAGCCGGCCGGAGATCGCGCGGCGGCTGTTACACGTGACTTGGGGGAGTTTGTTGAAGACGCCTGACCACTGGGTCCCACCGAGCAGTGACCGATTGAACACCCGCGCGAGGGAGAGGCTGCCCCGTGGGACCCGCCCGTCAGCGAGACATCTTTCCCCCAGCCCAAGTCCGCGCACAAGGAAGTGGAGGCCGACGGGTGGGGCCCGCGTGTCGGCGAAACAGATGAGAGGGCGCGCGCGGGAGTGAAGTTGGGCCGCGCGGGAGGGTTAAGGCTTATGGGCCGAATCCGGGGAAGTTGGCCCAGCAAAGGTTTTTCTCTTTTTCCTTTTTGTTTTCTATTTCCTTTCTTCATTTTCAAATCCAATTTGAATTCAAACTTAAATTCAAATCTCTATGGCTCATTATTTCAATTTATTTTTGTGAAGTTAGGGATATTAATTCTGAATATACCTGTTTATATATATTATTTATATTTTTGTTTTATATCCCTTCTCTTTCTCTCATTTTCTATTTTCTATTCCAAATTCAAATTTAATTTTAACTATTCAAAATCCAATTCACATTTTACTTTGAATTTCAGGTTCCTAAAATCAAATATAATCCTGAAGGAAATTTAGACTTTACTGTTTGGATCACTTATTTATTTTTAATAAGTATATAGCCTTTCCTTTTCTTTTCTATTTCTAGTTCAAATCCAAATTTATATTTTTATTTTAGTTTTCAGATTTTTCAAATGTATCAATTGAAACCCAAAGGTGAATATAAACCATACTTATTTTAATATTACTAACTTAAGTTTTTATTCTCCTTTCTATTTATTTCATGAGATGTATAAATGGTTTTTCTTAAAAGAAAAAGAAAAATTCTTTTCCCATCATTTTCTTATTTCCCAATTTCCAAGATATTATGATATTTTGTTCAAATTTCTTCTACTAATTCCCAATCCAGACTTTGGGTGTTACAAATCCTACCCCCTTAAAAATAATCTCGTCCTCGAGATTTGTAAGAAAAGGATGTATGTTCATATGGTTTCAACACACATGCATAAACAAAATCTCGGCATGATGCATATCTTATTAGCAAAACACAGGGTCAAATGGACCTTATTATTATTACTAAAATAGTAAAATACTACTACTGGCTAAACTAATATTTAAGTCTTACAAATAGTAAAATATATATATATATGTATCTATATCTATGTTTATCTCTTTATTCTTGTTGCTCGTTGACTTCTTCACCGACTACTTCATCTCCGACTGGCTCTTCTTCTTGAATCTGAATTTCAAGTTCACCGGGTTCAGCTTCTACTTCTGTATGATGGGCATATCCTCGGTTGATGGATAGGGGCTGACTCTTCCCTGCCGAGGCTTGTCCTTGCTTCATTGGTGCCGGTGTAGTGTAGGCAGCTCTGTTGGGACAGTAGTTGGCGTAGTGTCCCGGTTGTCCACACTTAAAACATGTCCTGATGGCGGTTGTGTTAGGAGCAACGGTTCCCACTGGAGTGTTTGCCTTTGGAGGGGCAGTTGGTGTCTGTTGGGTTTGTTGTCCAGAACTGCCACTAGCTGGTGTATTGGGAGTGGTAGTATAGCGAGGACGGGTACTACTACCAGCCTGTCCTTGGTTGATAGCCTTTCTTTTCTCTCCAAATATACTCCTCTTGTTTTCGACAGCAATAGCTTTGTCAAGTAGCCTTTGGAAGGATGGGAAGGTGTGCGATACCAGCTGATATTGCAAGGGTCCAATCAAACCATCCAGAAAGAGCTCCTGCTTTTGCTCATCGTCTTCAACATCTCTGGGAGCATAACGAGATAACTGAATGAATTTGTCCCTATATTCACTCACGGTCATACTTCCTTGCTTGAGGGATAGAAACTCCTTCCTCTTAATCTTCATGAGTCCAGCAGGAATATGATAATTCCTGAATTGTGTGGAGAATTCTTCCCAGGTAATGGTATCGGCAGCAGCATGAGCTGCACGGTACGCATCCCACCAATCTGCAGCGGGACCAGCAAGACGACCCGATGCATAGAGTACTTTCTCCCGGTCCGTGCACTGGGCTATGTTGAGCATCTTCTCTATGGACTTTAACCAGTCATCTGCTTGCAGTGGATCTGCGGAGTTGGAGAAAGTTGGTGGTTTGTGGCTCATGAATTCCCGGTGCTTGTCCCGGGGTGGAACTGGTGGTGGAGGCAATGGCATTTGTTGTTGTTGCTGCTGTTGTTGAAGTTGTTGCTGCAGCTGTTGTTGTTGTACCCTCCTCTCTTGGCGTATCTCTTCCCGTTCTTGACGCATTTCCCGTCGTGCATCCTCTCTTTCCTGGTGCATTTCTTGGCGTTCTTGCTGCATTTGGGTGCGCATATCTGCCATGGTGTCCGCCATTTGCTGCATCATTCTCATTTGAGCTGCGACGAGTGGATCAACTCCGCCTTGTGGAGGATTAGGAGGATTCATTGCTGCTGACTGTGGTTGAGGTTGTTGGTTAGCAGGTAAATCAATTCCACCTCCCCGCCTGGTATTGACCATCTAAGTTAGAAGCATATGGTAAGATAGCTTTGCAAGGGAATCATTTAGTAGGCAGAATGAATAAGCTAATAGTTGGTTATGTACTGAAACTTCTTTGGCAGGGCTGGGCCAGATATTCTATGTCAAGACTAGGGTAATTAGTTGTACGAGGTGAATGTCCCAAGGTAAGATAGAATATGTTAAGATGAGATTGATACGGAATACTACATATATTTTCTAAGGGGATAATCCAGTTTGTCTAGTTATCTTACAAATGCTATCCTTTATACCTAGATGTATATGCAGATGTAATTGTGGACATTACTCCACAACCCATCACACTCAATCAAAGATCCAAATCAGACAGATGTCATAAGAACAAACATTCAAATATATAAACACTCATAAAAATAGTTTTGTTTTTGTTCCTGAGAGTAGGTTTCCTATTCCTAAAGGTCACTTTAGGCATAGGATTTCAAAGTGTGAAATCCACATTTGTCTTTTAGAAAGAAAAGATAAGAATAATCAGAGTAAGCGGAAATAGATGAGAAAAAGATTAAGATAAGTTTTAGAAAAGAATCAGAGTAAGGTAAGTAAAGAATGGTTGTCCAGTTCTATCTAGGTTTCGTCCTACAGTCAACATTCCTCTGATACCACTTCTGTAACACCCGGATTTTAGGGGTCCAAAACCCGGGGTTAACATAAACACCAGGTATGCTGGGACCAAGTCTCATACATATGATGTATAGTGGCACAGGATCGAATGTCACATCTTTATATATAACAGGAGTTCTATACAAAATAAATAATTACATTATAAGGAGACAACGGTCCAGCAACCCAAAGTTGACTGGGAGACGACGACCTAGACCTCTCACGAACTCATCACAGCATCCTCCATGAGCATCATCCTGCAGTACCTGGTCCTGACCTGTGGTGTATGTGAGACAGCAAGAGTGAGCTCACATACGTTCATCGCTCAACAAGTTGTGGGGAATAATGTGCATGAACTCGCCAAAGGTGGGAGCTCACGTGAAGTGTAAGGCTTACCAAAGAAGATGGTTAGAGCTGAGCATTGCTTTTAAAGTTGGTCAAAATTTTATTAGCAGTTACTAAGTATAAGTAAATACCAAACCCAATTAAGTAATAGAACAAAAGTATCAACATCACCTGCAATGCAATGCATATGACAAATTGAATTTAGTTCCATAAGTTAATCATGTGAGGGTCCGAGCTGCTCTTGACCGTGAGCACGGCTAGTATACCAGTTTTACACTCTGCAGAGGTTGCGCATCTTTACCCACAAGTCGTGTATCCCATGTCGCCAGGGTTTGCAAAGCCCTTAGACACTTCCGAGGTGAATGGCTAGGGATCCACTACGAGGCCTTTACAAAGTTCCACTAGCTTCCGAAAACCCGCTACAGTTTATAGGAAGATCCAGTGCAGGAATCCCTTGCAGGACCGCCATCGCAGCAAAATCCTCCCGAGGGCCTCCCTACACTGACCTCTCCCCTACTGCCCTTGCCCCTTTCGGGTAAGGTAGTCTTCCACTAGCTTTCCTAATTAATCAGCCAAGGGCGTCCCATTCCACCCTTATGGTAGCACTGTTTTCCCGGGTGGTTCTCCATGTTCCAATTAACATAATGATCTTAACATGAACAATAATAATAAACAGATAATAAAAGTGTGATCATGAATGGTGTATCTTCATACCCAAAACCACATAAAGCACTAGCAAGTACTACCCAAAAAGATCAGTGGTAAACAAGGTATAAAGATAATCAAACTAGGGTAACCTATTGGGTCCCATCAAATTTAACCTATGCAGATCATTATGATTAATTAGAACATGAGTGGGTAAAAAGAAGTGATCAAGGGCACAACTTGCCTGGGCCTTGAGAATCCATGTACCAGGATGATCTTCAGATGACACGTGTCCTCACTGCTAGTCGTAGCAATTCAAACAAACATAGTATAGGCAAATTTAACATTACACCAAACATGTAAACAAAATACATAATAATAATCTACACATTAAAATAAGATCACAGGAAAAAGAATTATTAATTTTGGAGTGGTAGGTTTTAAGTTATGAATTTCCTAAGGTTTAATGTGATTAAAATATGATTAAATGATAAATAAATTTTCTGACAGAGTTCATGTCAAAACAGTGATTCAAAATGGTAGAGAATATTATTACAAAATTTTAGGAATTGGAATGACCCAATTTGGAGCTAAAATAAATTTTCTATGAATTATTGAAGTTCTAGCAATTATTTTCCTATTAAAAATATATTTAATAATCCTTTTCTCTGGTTTTATAAAATCCTGGACCGGGCGTCAATTTCCAGAAAACACCGGGGTCTCGGTGTAATATTTCTAAGGCACAGGGAATAGTGACTAAAGGACGGCGGGTTGATTTCACAAAACCCCGAGGACTCTTTAGAAAAATACCCAGCCGAAGGGGTATCGCGAATCCAGGGCCGTCCGATCACAAACCGATGGCCTAGATTAAATCGAGCCGACACCGAAACGGTATGCGCCCAGAGCCGTCGGATCCAGATCTAACGGTCACGAATTTAAAACTACGTGATCCCATCCCGAACGTCCATCCACAATCGGACGGCTGCGATCAAACCGAGCGAAGGGGTACGCTTTCTCTAATCTCGGCCGTTCGTGCCCCGATCGACGGCCGCGAAGTCGTCGCCTCCCCTGGACCCCGAGCGCGGCGGCGCACTCCCCCACCGCGGCGGCCCGCTCGCCGGAGAACCTCCGATTCGGCCACAATCCGGCCCTATTTTCCAATTAAACCCAGCTACACTAAGGCAAAGGTAGGGCGAACGCAATGGGGGATCAATTACCTTGGATTGGCGACACTGGTAGCTCGGCCACGGCGAGCAGCGGGCGGAGATGGAAGCGCGGCGACGACGAGCAATTGCAGACGATGCAGTCAACCAATTGCCGCGTTTGGTGCACGGTGAGTTTCAGTGATGTCTGCCGAAGGCCCTAGACCCCCAACCGAGACCTCAACGGCAACAGGCGCGGATTTCCGTCACGGCGGCGCTCTCTCTCTCCTTCAACTCGCTCCCCCCCGCAGCGATGGGATTTACGAAGTCACCACGGAGTACTTGCAGGCACAGGAAGGCAAGGGGGGGGGGGTTCTTATCCCCGGCCGAGGGCGAAGACCGAGGGAGGGTCGGCGAGCCAGCCGGCCGGAGATCGCGCGGCGGCTGTTACACGTGACTTGGGGGAGTTTGTTGAAGACGCCTGACCACTGGGTCCCACCGAGCAGTGACCGATTGAACACCCGCGCGAGGGAGAGGCTGCCCCGTGGGACCCGCCCGTCAGCGAGACATCTTTCCCCCAGCCCAAGTCCGCGCACAAGGAAGTGGAGGCCGACGGGTGGGGCCCGCGTGTCGGCGAAACAGATGAGAGGGCGCGCGCGGGAGTGAAGTTGGGCCGCGCGGGAGGGTTAAGGCTTATGGGCCGAATCCGGGGAAGTTGGCCCAGCAAAGGTTTTTCTCTTTTTCCTTTTTGTTTTCTATTTCCTTTCTTCATTTTCAAATCCAATTTGAATTCAAACTTAAATTCAAATCTCTATGGCTCATTATTTCAATTTATTTTTGTGAAGTTAGGGATATTAATTCTGAATATACCTGTTTATATATATTATTTATATTTTTGTTTTATATCCCTTCTCTTTCTCTCATTTTCTATTTTCTATTCCAAATTCAAATTTAATTTTAACTATTCAAAATCCAATTCACATTTTACTTTGAATTTCAGGTTCCTAAAATCAAATATAATCCTGAAGGAAATTTAGACTTTACTGTTTGGATCACTTATTTATTTTTAATAAGTATATAGCCTTTCCTTTTCTTTTCTATTTCTAGTTCAAATCCAAATTTATATTTTTATTTTAGTTTTCAGATTTTTCAAATGTATCAATTGAAACCCAAAGGTGAATATAAACCATACTTATTTTAATATTACTAACTTAAGTTTTTATTCTCCTTTCTATTTATTTCATGAGATGTATAAATGGTTTTTCTTAAAAGAAAAAGAAAAATTCTTTTCCCATCATTTTCTTATTTCCCAATTTCCAAGATATTATGATATTTTGTTCAAATTTCTTCTACTAATTCCCAATCCAGACTTTGGGTGTTACACGAGGCCGCTCATCCTTGGAGCACCGGACACTGTCCGGTGTACACCGGACAGTCCGGTGAATTATAGCGGAGTCGCCTCTGGAATTTCCCGAAGGTGACGGGTTTGCATCGGACATGTCCGGTGGCACACCGGACAGTCCGGTGCGCCAGACCAGAGGTGCCTTCGGTTGTCCCTTTGCTCTTTTGTCGAACCCAAAACTTGATCTTTTTATTGGCTGAGAGTGAACCTTTTGTACCTGTATAACTTATACACTAGAGCAAACTAGTTAGTCCAATATTTGTGTTGAGCAATTCAACCACCAAAATTAATTAGGAACTAGGTGTAAGCCTAATTCCCTTTCAATCTCCCCCTTTTTGGTGATTGATGCCAACACAAACCAAAGCAAATATAGAAGTGCATAATTGAACTAGTTTGCATAATGTAAGTGCAAAGGTTGCTTGGAGTTGAGCCAATATAAATACTTACAAGATATGCATGGATTGTTTCTTCATTTTTAACATATTGGACCACGCTTGCACCACATGTTTTGTTTTTGCAAATTCTTTTTGTAAATCCTTTTCAAAGTCCTTTTTGCAACATAGTCAAAGGTAAATGAATAAGATTTTTGCAAAGCTTTTCAAGTTTAAAATTTTCTCCCCTTGTTTCAAATGCTTTTCCTTTGACTAAACAAAACTCCCCCTCAAATAAATTCTCCTCTTAGTGTTCAAGAGGGTTTTAAGATATCAAGTTTTGAAAATACTATTTGCTCCCCCTTTAGAACACAAAGAGATACCAATTTGAAATTTTCCAATTGAAAACCATTAATTTTAAAATTAGGGTGGTGGTGCGGTCCTTTTGCTTTGGGCCAATACTTTCTCCCCCTTTGGCATGAATCGCCAAAAACGGATACTTGGAATGAGATATAGGCCCTTTTCCTAACTATTTTCTCTCCTTTGGCAAATAAAACATATGGGTGAAGATTATACCAAAGATGGAGAGACATTGTGGAGTGATGGCGAAGGGTAGATAATACCGATAGAGTAGAGTGGAAGCTTTGTCTTTGCCAAAGACTCCAATTCCCTTTCAATGTACCTATGACTTGGTTTGAAATTCACTTGAAAACACATTAATCATAGATATAAAGGATATATGATCAAAAAGATATATCAATTTAAGCATGATCATAGTGCTATATAACATAGATTGCTCCCCCTAAATATGTGCATGGAGAGGAACATATGTTTTGGCCTAAAATGCCAATTGCACATAATTAGGTTAATGAGAACATATCTATATTATATGAAATGTGAAGTGCATTGTGTCATAGTATAAGTGTGATGCTCATGACAGTTTATGCACTTATGAAAGCATGTTGTAAATATTTCAAGCTTTTTCCCTTAAGGATTTCAAAGAGGCTTAAGGACCATCCACCTTTGGAACAAATGCAGCTTATCCTCGTCACAAGGTTAAGCTTTAAGCTCTTTGGCAATAAAAATACTTCATCTAGTTTTACCAAAGATGCACTAAAGCAGGAATGAATTTTGGGAAATTAAACTAGGTATGAAGCAGGGATAATACATGGACATGCTTTCTCTTCCTTTTATACAAGATATGCAAGAATGTATAGAAAAGGAAGATTTAGGTACAAGTTTAAATGAAAGGAGATAGTTTTACCTTTATGTACCTTTACATAGGGACGCTCTCTTCATTGTGCTTGTCCTTAGTCTTAGATGCTTAAGACCAATTCTTAATGACAATATATGAAAATATTTTGCACAAGAGAGAGTTCTACAACTAGTGATCTTTTCAAGTTATTGTTAGCATATATCAAATGGATCACAAGTTGCATAATTGTATCATGAATTCTCCTTTTAACTTAGTGCATATCAAGAGAGATATCGATTGATAGAATATACGACACTAAGAAGTATGATTGTTGATTGAAGTTATTCAATGATCAAACAAATAACAGATGTGATCAAAAGAACAACATACACATTAGATTATCAATTAAGCTTAGAGTAGGAGAATCCAGCAAATATGCTACTTTAGAGTGAAAGACAAGAATTTAAAGTAGTAGCATACTTCATGAGAAACTTATTCTCATGCAAGAGACTATATGAAATTACTGAGATAAAGCAATAGTCTCAACAAAGTCAAGATATAAGAATAGACTCCCCCTAAAGATATGCATCGAGTATTTGAATTGAATGGATGTATTTACTTTAAAGACAAATAGGGAGAAGCATTATACATCTTGATCAAGGCTCATAATTTTTGCAATAAACAACTTAAGCCTAGTATTCTCATAATGAAAGTATTTAGAATACTCACAACCACACCATTGATTGTTTTGTAGACCTTATTATCCAAGTAGGTGTTGTTGTTCTTGATGTCCTCCTCTTTCATTTGAGAGTCCTCCCTTTGTAGTTGTTTCCTTTTCCTTTCAAACTTATTGAAAATACTCAAGAAAGATGTTAATAGCACAAGGGAGTGAAGGATGATTTCTTTGCTTTTACTTTTCTTCTTTTGGGTGAAGAACAACCCATGAGGCTTGTATACTTTCTCTTTTGTAGATATTCATAAGTAAGCTCAAGAGATACGTTGTTAGTAATACAAGCACTAGTTTCCATTTTTGTAACCATTTTTGATAAGAAATGAAAAGCTAGATTACTAAAACATGGAAACTCCATAGCATGAACTAGATTATCCATAGATGATGTTATGCTCAATTTTAACTCATAAAACAAGCATAAATAATCCTTTGAGATTATAGGAATAAATCTAATTCATGATTTGGAAAGCGATAAATGTGAAAGAATCATATCCAATTTGAGCAAGTAGAAATACAACATAAAACATTGGATTGATTTTTCTTTTCATGTTAGGTTACACACTTTTAAAGAGAAACTTATTCTCTACAAGTGAGACTACTTGGGTTATTTAAATAAAATCATTAGTCTCACTATTCTAGTTATAGAGAGAATTTTTCTTTTTATAAGTGTCCTAAGGATTTGAATTCCTTACATGACACCTCATCCTTTTAAGAATATGAAATACCTCTCTATATCTAGAATCATGGCAATGATAAAACAACTTAGTGAAAAACATGCCATGAGATACTTGCAACATTTTAAAACATGTAGATTGCCATAGGATGGAAATGATGAGTATGCAATCTACCATATGAGAGGAAATTCTTCAAAGAATGGTAAATAAAATTTAAAGATATTTGAAGTGCTACATAAAATACTTGCACTTAAAAGACAAGTGTTACCATCCTTTGGCTTTCCTCCATGTTGTAGGCCTTGATTTTTCCGCATAAGATAATTCTTTATTTCCTACAACATCAATACCTTCCTCGAGAAGATGATATGAGTTTAAGATGTAGTAATTTGAAGAATAACCTTGGATCAATCACAGATAAAGATCATTGAAGATTTGATAGCTTGAGTTAAATTGAATCAACTTTCTCAAGCACCCCAAGGCTTCATATCATCTCCTTTTCCTGCAAAGCTTGTCAAGCATATTTTGGTACCCATCGCTTGATGGGTCCATCATGGTTAGTCAACAAAGATCTAGGAACCCAAACGTCCTTTGTGTTAGCATTAGGTAAACTCATCACCTTTCTAGCACAAGTTGCAATTTTGGGTTGCCTAGTTACATGAGAATTAATTGACAAGCTAGGAGTGGAATTGTTACCAATGGGACAACCCTTACATTGATGTCCCCTTTTTCGGCATGTGTAGCATAGGCGTTTTTCAAGTTTTGAAGTTTTCTTCTTTCCTTGTTTGTTGCCTGCTACATGGTTAGTAAAAACTTTCTTTTCTAACCCTATGCCTCTTTGTTTTAAATGGGGACAAGATCTAAGCAAGTGTCCCTTCTTGGAGCATTTAAAACAAAGTCTATCATCCTTGTTAATAATCAAGCCATTTTTAATGTAGGGACATGACCTAATCAAGTGCCCCTCTTCAAAGCATTCACTACACCTCTTAATGTGAAGTGTGGCTTGATCATTACCATGGATGTTACCTTTTGTGGAGGCGTGGTTGAGGCTTTTGGAGGAGGTGTTGAATTTCATCTTTTGTTTCTTCCTCTTGGCGATCCTCAACTCCTTGACATTTTCTTCAAGGGATGTAGTGCATGCCTCGGTTGTTCCCGTCTCAAGCTTCTTCACCATGTGGTCACGATTATCTTGAGAAGGTTGAGCAATACACTTCCCTTTTAGTTGTGTCAAGCTCATCTTCAGCCTCTCATTTTCTTCCTTGAGCTTTTGATATGAATCATCGTTTGTTCCTGCAAATTCTAGCTCAAAGGAAGATTTGCTTGTCGACGGACAACAAGCATTAGCACATGGTAATATAGTATCAATTTGAATACATGTGCATGAGTGAGGTTGTTGAGATTTTAAGTTTTCTATCACAACCTCATGAGCAATGTTTAATATGATATGATCATCTCTAAGATTTTCATGAGAGCATAGGAGCATATCATATTTATCTTGAGAAGCTAGATTTTCAACCTTTAGCTTTTCTACTTGGTCCATAAGCAAGGTATTCCTATTTACTAATTGAGCGATACAATGTAAAGCGTTATCTTGCTCAATTGAAATAGTTTCATACCTTTGGACCAAATCAGCATGAGAGCACTTTAGCTCCTCATGTTCTTTAGTCAACTCGTCAAAGCATTGCATCTTCATGGAGAGAATACTTTCTAGCCTTTGACGAGCTTCGCCTTGCTCTCTCGCTCTTTCTAGAAGTTTGAGCATGACCGCCTTATCTTCTTGGCTTAAGCGAGCGTAGAGTTGCACAAAGCTTCTTTCTTCCTCCTCATCCTCATTTGTGCTTCCGCTATCATTTGCATTAGCCACACAACATATGTGGGAATCGAAATGGGAAGACAAACCTCTTGGAGAGGTGGGTTCATCGTTTGGTCTCCTCCGTTCATTTTCTTCTTCTTCCTTGCAAGGGTTAGTATCACAAATACCAAAGGAAGTAGAAGCACAAAATGAACTATCATGTTTGGACTCATTAAATTTGCTTTTAATTCTAGTCCAAATATCATGCGCATCATGGATTGATTCGTCATAATTTGATATGAAGGCATGATAATCTTCTTTGCTAAGAGAATTAGTTAAGATGTCAAAAGCTAGATAGTTTAAGCGATAACATCTTTGATCCTCCTCGGAATTAATTTTTCCATTGAAATTAGAGGGAAAAATACTCTTGTCTATAATTTGTTCTAATCGTGGATCTATGGTTCTAAAAGCATTTATCACACTAGTAGACCATGAGTCATAATTGGAACAATCATCAAATAATATTTCAAGAGTTACCTCTTTTTGAGTTACGTTCGATGGAGGAGTCTTCTTGTTCTTTTGGGATCTTTTACGAGCCATCACTTCGAGTTGTTAGACTCAAGATGAAGTGCCTACCTTTGATACCAATTGAAAGTCGCCTAGAGGGGGGGTGAATAGGCGAAACCTGAAAATTAAAACTTTATCCCCCAACTAGATCCCTTGACTAGTGGTTAGAACAAGATATACAAATATCGGAGAATATAAACTAAGTTCTTGCTTGAAGAGAGTATTGCTAAATAATGCGGAAGTGATAAATCAATACAATTAGTAAGTTATAGAATAACAAAGCAAGAAGCCTTAGATGAGAAGAGCACTAGGACAAGTTCTTTTCTTGCAACGTGCTGCTTCACTAAATGGGAATTTAACTTGAAGCAACACCAAATGATATTAGCAAATAAAGATGCAAGAAAACTTAGAGCAAGGGAACACAAACAAATCACAAGCAATAAACACAATGGACACGGGTGATTTGTTTTACCGAGGTTCGGCCCTCGAAGGCCTAGTCCCCGTTGAGGAGTCCACTTAAGGACGGGTCTTTTTCAACCCTTTCCCTCTCTCCCCCGATCACACAAGGATCGGCGAGCTCTTCTCCTTCTCAAGGATCACTCTCGATCCCACAAGGACCACCACACTCTTTGGTGTCTCTTGTTTGCTTTTACAAGCCTCCAACACTTTGGAGGAAGTTCAATGGGAGTCAAAACTCCACGCACAAATGAACACTAAGATGTAGCACACACTATCTCTTAATGAATCTCACAAGGCGCTAGGGCTAAACTCAATTGAGTAGCTCTCAAATGCTTGCTCTCTCTTTTGTGGCACTTGTGTTGGTTGTAGTGGACTAAATCTTGTGTATGGAATGGATCAATGAATATAGGTGGTTGGGAGGGCTTGAGTATGTCAACTAGATGACTTGGAATGTTGCTTGGGCTCCCACACCTTGAAGTGGCCGGTTGGGGTGGTATTTATAGCCACCATCCAAAAACTAGCCGTTGGTGAAGGCTGTGTGTCGCATGGTGCACCGGACAGTCCGGTGCACACCGGACATGTCCGGTGCGCCAGCCACGTCACCCGACCGTTAGGGTTCCGACCGTTGGAGCGCTGACTTCTGGGCCCGCCTGGATGTCCGGTGGCGCACCGGACATGTACTGTAGAGTGTCCGGTGCGCCGTCTTGCGCGTGCCTGACTTCTGCGCGCTCTGGCGCGTATTTAATGCGCCTGCAGGTGACCGTTGGCGCCGAAGTAGCCGTTGCCCCGCTGTCACACCGGACAGTCCGGTGTACACCGGACAGTCCGGTGAATTATAGCGGAGCAGCCGAAGTGAATTCCCGAGGCTGCTGAGTTCGCGAGGCCGCTCATCCTTGGAGCACCGGACACTGTCCGGTGTACACCGGACAGTCCGGTGAATTATAGCGGAGTCGCCTCTGGAATTTCCCGAAGGTGACGGGTTTGCACCGGACATGTCCGGTGGCACACCGGACAGTCCGGTGCGCCAGACCAGAGGTGCCTTCGGTTGTCCCTTTGCTCTTTTGTCGAACCCAAAACTTGATCTTTTTATTGGCTGAGAGTGAACCTTTTGTACCTGTATAACTTATACACTAGAGCAAACTAGTTAGTCCAATATTTGTGTTGAGCAATTCAACCACCAAAATTAATTAGGAACTAGGTGTAAGCCTAATTCCCTTTCAGAAACAGCCGGGAAACATTGCTTGAACAGATAGATAATAATATTATGAACATTTTGCAATTTGAAGCACCTAATTTGGAGTTCATATGGCAAAGTTATGAATTTTACAAGTTTAGGGGTTAAAAATATACCCTAAGTACCTATTTTGAATTAGATAAAAGGTCCGAGGACCTAACTGTAAGAAACCAGGGACGGCGGGTTCAAATTCCAGAAAACAGGGGGGCTCTTTAAGAAAACGCGCGGACGAAGGGGTATCGGACTCCTACGGCCGTTGGATCTCAGGCGGGCGGCCAGGATTAGATCCTGCGGGCGGGCGCGCGAGCGCGCGGCGGCCTGGGTGGCTGACAGGCGGGACCGGCAGGCAGCGCGAGCGCGCGGGCGGGCTGACAGGCGGGACCGGCGGGCAGCGCGAGCGCGTGGGCGGGCTGACAGGCGGGACCGGCGGGCAGCGCGAGCGCGCGAGCGGGCTGACAGGCGGGACCCAAACGGCAGGGAGACGGGGTGTGGGGGAAGCGGGCCTGGGCCGCTGGATCTCCGGCGGACGGCCAGGATCAGGTTTGGCCTAATTAAAACGGGACCGCCCGATCTGGGACAGACGACGGGGATCGGGTGGCCGGCCTGGGCTTCACCTACGGCTAGCGGGGGCGGCGGCGCTCGTCCCCGCGGCGGAGGACTCGCCGGAGACGAGGGGCGCGGGCGCTTGGCGGGTCTCTGGGGCGACCTGAGTGGCCGGGAAGGTTGGGAAGGGCACGGGGAATTCTTTGGTGGGGTCTGGGTTGGGGCAGGGGCACCGGAGGGGGGCGGTTCACGGCGGAGTGGTTCGGCGGCGGCATAAATCTACTCCGGCGAGGAATTAAACGCTGCAGAGAGCAAAACAAAGGTCAATAGGGGCGGGAGAGGTTCCTTACCTCAAGGCGGGCTCCGGGGACTCCTCGGTGGCGACAATGGCGCGACGACGGCCCGGGTCGGCGGTGGCGGACCTCCGTGGCTGCACAGCGAACGGCGGGTGAGCGCGGGCAGAGAGAAATAGGGAGGGGGAGAGGGAATTGGGGCGCGTCCCGGGTTGCGGACGCCGGGGCGAAGCTCACCGTGGCAATGGACACGGCGGAGCTCCAACGGCGGCCGGGAAACGAGCTCGGGACGGCGGGGGTTTATGGCGGCGGCGCTCTGGCGTGCGCGCAGCGAGGGGGAGGGCGAGAGAGGGGCCTGCAGGTGCGCAAATGAGGGAGGGGGAGAGGGCGAGTGGGGCTCCGGGCTCTAGTGGCCGAGGCGAGGTGGTGGCGAGCCCCACGCGCGACGTGGGCGCGGAGTCCGCGGCACGCGCGGACCGGGGCTGCGGTTACGCGGAGACGACGGGGCTGACAGCCGGGGCCCGCGGGCAGAGAGAGAGGAGAAAGCGGGCGCAGGTGCGGAGAACGGTTGCGCTGACGGGTGGGCCCGCCAGGGCAGAGAGAGGAGGGGGGGGGGGAGGCGCGCGCGCGCGATGGGCCGAGCTGGGCCGAAAGGCTGAGGGGGGCGGGGGGAGTGGGCTTCTTTCCCTTTTCTTTTTAATCTAGAATTTGTTTTCCCTTTTCTTTTTATTTTCTCTTTTTGATTCAAATTCAAATAAGCCACAAATTCAAATTAGACTTTCTAAGAATTATGCACCAAACAAAAGTGAAATCTAGGGTTCAACATGATGCAACAATTCATACTCCCTTGGAGTTTGAGCTAATAGACTATAGTTACAAATAAAATAACCACTTTTCTCTTATAGAAATGAGAAAGAGAAGATTGGGGAAGGATGAGAAAAGGGAAGTAACACCTGAATTTGTGAATATGAGCAAAGAAATTTTATACCCCCAAATTCAGGGTGTTACATTTGCACATTCTAGTTTTGATTATTTGCATAGGTTTTGCTCTAGGGATTTAATTGTGGCCTAGTTTAGTAAAAGTTTTAGAAGTCCTAATTCACCCCCTCTTAGGCGTCACTTGTTTCCTACAAGTGGTATCAGAGCCGGTTTGGCTCATTTGAAACGCTTTAGCTTCACCGCTAAAAGAGCCGACGCCTTTTAGAGGAAGGGATGGATACCCATAGGCCACCACACTTTGACGGCACTAACTTCCCATATTATAGTGCTAGAATGGCTTGTTACCTAGAGGCCGTTGATCTAGGTGTTTGGAGAGTCACTCGTGACGGGATGAAACCCCTCAAGAATCCCGAGAAACCCACCACGAGTGAGGAAAAAGAAATCCATTTAAATGCTAGAGCCAAAAACTGCTTGTATGAATCTCTTAGCATGGATATTTTTAACCAAGTATTTACCTTGAAAACTGCTAATGAGATTTGGCTAAAATTGCATGAGCTCCATGACAGCACATCCAATGTCCGTGAGCAAAAACATTGCCTAGTCTTAAATGAGTATAATTCTTTTGCTATGAAAGATGATGAGCTTGTTAGAGACATGTATTCTCGTTTGAATCTAATTATAAATGAGCTCAATTCTATTGGGATTAATAAGCTAGGTGATGCGGACATTGTGAGGAAGATTATCTCCCTGCTACCACAACAAAGATATGGGAGCATCATCACCATCCTTCACAACATGGAGGATTTGAGCAACATGACCCCGACCATTGTGATTGGGAAAATCGCGGCCTTTGAGATGTCGCGAAAAATGAGTCGGGGAGAGGAGCCAACTTCCTCAAGACCATATGCTTTTGCATGTGATGAAAGGAAGGGCAAAAAGAAGGCTCCCACTCCAAGTTCCTCAAGCGAAGAAGAGGAAGAAGAAGAAGAAAGTGATGATGATGAAGATAATCAACCGTGCACATCATCCTCTGAGGACGAAGAAATAATCCGACGCGTCGGAAAGGTAATGAGGATGATCCGCAAGATTAATCTAATGGGTGTGCCCCTGCAGGTCGAGGATCTTCTCTTTAACATTGACAGGAAAAAGCAAAGGAAGAGAGGATGCTTCGCATGTGGGGAGAAGGGCCACTTCAGGGACAACTGTCCAAATATGGCCAAACCCAAAAAGGAGAGGAGCAAAGGCAAGGCGCTCACAAGTGTTAGAACTTGGGATGATTCTTCAAGTGAAGATGAACCTCCAAGGACGCGCAGCCACCGGTCCTCGTCACGGTCATCACGGTCATCACACAAATGCCTTATGGCAAGAGGTAACAAAAGCATTCCATCCTCTAGTGATGAAAGTAGTAGTGATGATGAAGGTGAGGGAAAGGCCTCTCTAGAAGAGCTTGTGGAAGCCGTAAAATTTTTCCAGGATGTTTGCACTAAGCAAAAAGCTCAACTTAAAACTTTGAAAAATAAGTTGGTTAGCTCTCAAAATGATTACAAAGGTTTGCTAGAAAAATTTGAAACTTTTGCAAACTTAAATAGTGAGCTATCAACTAAAATTGAGCTATTAGAATCTAGTGCTCCATCCACTGCTACCGATGATAGCCTTATTAAAAAGAATGAAAACTTAAGGCTAAGTTAGCTAGCTCCCAAGAAGCTATTGAAAATTTGCTAGAGAAAATGGAAATTCTTAGCATACACAATAATGAGCTAACTACTAAGCTAGAAAACATTGGTAGCACCCCAGCAGCATCTTTAGTTGAAACACCTGAAATAATTATGAAAGATGCTTCTACTTCCTGCTTTGATTTAATTGATGATTCTAACCCCTGCAACCAAGTCGTTGTTGAGAATATTGTTGTAGAGACATGTTCGGATGAGGTTGCAAAGGAAAATGAACAATTAAAGCAAGAAGTGGCTCGCCTTAGCAAGGCTTTGTATGACAAGAAAGGCAAAGCCAAACAAATCCGACCTCCACAGGATAACACCACTGCGGGAGTGAACAAGCCTGTAGAGGGAGAAACTGTGATTTGTAGGCTATGCCACAAGGAAGGCCACAAGTCTTTCCAATGCAAGGCGATGACCGGGGATAAACAAAGGCAAAAGCTCAAGCAAAAGCCATCAAGCAAAATCTCCAACACCGACATCAAAAAGGTGAACAAAAAGAATGCTACACCATATTTGATCAAGAAGAAAAAGAATGGAAAGGTGATAGCAATCAAGGCCAACAAGCAAGCCAACAAAGGAAAGGGGGCCAAACGTATCTGGGTGCCAAAGGAGATAATTTCAACCATGAAAAGCACCAAGAAGGTTTGGATCCCGAAAGGGAAGTGAGTGGACCGAAGGTCATCGGGAAATTTGGAGACTTGGCAAAGTTGGGATGTATATCATGGGGTACATCATATTGGATCAAGTTTATTGCCAAGTGGGTTAGTGAAAATTTTGGACCCAAATTTCCCACCCATGACTAAGGTAACTAGTTTTATTGTATTTCTCGTTTTTAGATATGCGTATCTATTTATCTTTTATCTAGTTTACCTTTCTTGCCTAGTATTACATTTGTTATGTACTTTTGTTCAAAATCATGCATACTAGGTAAATCATATGGTAGGATTGCTAGTTTTTAAATTCATATACTTAAGCAAACCTACATGGCTTAAAATGTTTATTTAAGCACGGCACATAGCTTTTATATCACTCCATAGTAAATGATGCATCAATTGAAAATCTTGATTTCTACAAAATGTATCATTTAACTTATATGTGCCGAAGTTTGGATTATGGATAATTTGCCCCTCTTGATATCAAATCAAAGTGCATGTCTCCTACAAGTATTCAAAACTTGTATGCACACCTTTAGGGGGAGGTTACTCTATAATCTAACACTTTGAGACTAACACCTTTTCAAGTCTATTTCATGTGATAGTCTCATTGTAAGGAAAATGAAGTCCCCGGAGAAAGACAACAATCTTCCACTGCAAAATCTCCAAGAACTCTCATGTCTCTCAAGCTCGCCATTGATCTCCAATTGGTATCTTTTGAGACTACATTCAGTATCATTTACATGTCTTCTCCAATATTTGATTAGACTATATTTCATATCATATGCTTCCGTGTTGCCAAAAATGCATAAGTAGTTAACTCATATTCTGTTACCTATGCATAAGGGAAGTTGAAAGGGAAATGTGCCCTTGGGCCATTTCTAAGTATTTTGGTGATTTAGTGACCAACACAGGTGCCTAATTGTAAAATGGAACAAAGTACAAATCATGGAGTAAAGGTATGTTTCTAATCCTTAGTACATTGGTTTTGTGGACTAACATATTTGTCTAAGTGTTAGAAACAGAAAGAAGAAAAAGAGAAAAGGGGAGAGAATGACTTGGCTGTGTGCAGCCAAGTCTCAGCTCGGTCTGGAGCACCGGACTGTCCGGTGTGCACCGGACAGTGTCCGGTGCGCCAGGCTGCCTCAACTCGAACTGGCTGCTCTCGGGAATTCGCCGACGGCGTACGGCTAAAATTCACCGGACTGTCCGGTGTGCACCGGACTGTCCGGTGAGCCAACGGTCGGCCAGGGCCAACGGTCGGCCGCGCAATCCGCGCAGGACACGTGGCCGGGCCAACGGTCGGAAGACGGCACCGGACTGTCCGGTGTGCACCGGACTGTCCGGTGCGCCAACGGCTCGCAGATCTACGGCAGTCTTCCAACGGTCGGAAGCGCCAGAAAAGGAAACAAATCGGGCACCGGACAGTGTCCGGTGTGCACCGGACTGTCCGGTGCCCCCGACGACAGAAGGCAAGGATGGCCTTCCGGATTTGCTCTCAACGGCTCCTAGCTGCCTTGGGGCTATAAAAGGAGCCCCTAGGCGCATGGAGGAGAGACACAAGCAACTCTTGAGCATTCGTGATCATCCACACAAGTTCTTTGCGCATTCATTTGTGATTCTAAGTGATTCGAGCTCTGTTCTAGTGTGAACTCTGAGATAGTCATTCGAGCTCGAGTCTTGGCCGTGTGTGTGCGCTTTTGTTGTGGATTTGTGTGTGTTGCTTCCCTCCCTTACTCTGTGCTTTCTTTGTGATCATATACTTGTAAGGGCAAGAGACTCCAATTTGTGGAGATTCCTTGCAAACGGGATAGTGAAAGGAACAACAAAACACCGTGGTATTCAAGTGGGTCTTTGGACCGCTTGAGAGGGGTTGATTGCAACCCTCGTCCGTTGGGACGCCACAACGTGGAAGTAGGCAACCATTGGCTTGGCCGAACCACGGGATAAACCACCGTGTCACCTCTGTCTTGATCTCTTGTGGTATTGTGTTTTGTTGAGACTTCACCTTAGCCACTTGGCAATAATCGTGCTAACACATAACAAGTTTTTGTGGCTTAAGTTTGAAGTTTTTACAGGATCACCTATTCACCCCCCCCTCTAGGTGCTCTCAATTGGTATCAGAGCCGTTCTATTCACAAAGGGACTAACCGCCCGAATAGATGGATCCTAAGGGGAAGGGTATAGTGATCAACGACAAAGAAAAGGAGACCTTCGTCAACGAGCCGAAGGACGATAAGCCTACCGACTCCGGCTCGGGCCAAAGACGGAAGGAAGGGAAGAAGAAGAAGACAAGGCGCATCAAGGAGATCATCTACTACGACAGCGACGAGTCTACTTCTTCCCAAAAGGACGAGGACCACAACGACTACGAGAGGAGAAAACCGGTCAATTCGAACTTCTCTTTTGATTACTCTCGTATTCCGCAAAGTTCACATTCTCAATTGCTCTCCATTCCACTCGGCAAGCCCCCACACTTTGATGGAGAGGACTACGGATTTTGGAGCCACAAAATGCGTAGTCACCTATTCTCTCTCCATCCTAGTATATGGGAGATTGTAGAGAGTGGAATGCACTTTGATAGTTCGGATAGTCCCACGTTTATTAATGAACAAATTCATAAGAATGCACAAGCTACTACTGTTCTTCTAGCTTCCTTGTGCAGGGATGAATATCATAAAGTGAGCGGCTTGGATAACGCCAAGCAAATCTGGGACACCCTCAAGATTTCTCATGAGGGAAACGACGTCACTTTACTCACCAAGATGGAGTTGGTGGAGGGAGAGCTTGGACGTTTCGCCATGATAAGGGGCGAGGAGCCGACGCAAACATACAACCGGCTCAAGACCCTCATCAACAAGATAAGGAGCTACGGGAGCACGCGATGGACGGACCACGACGTTGTCCGCCTAATGCTCAGGTCCTTTACCGTACTTGATCCTCATCTCGTGAACAATATTCGTGAGAATCCCAGGTACACGATGATGACGCCCGAGGAAGTACTTGGAAAATTCGTGAGCGGGAGGATGATGATCAAGGAGGCGAGATACGTCGACGACGCGTTGAACGGACCACTTCACGAGCCTCAACCCATTGCTCTAAAAGCAACAAGGAGCAAGGAATCGCTACCTAGCAAGGTGGCGCAAGTTGAGGCGGCCGGGCTCAATGATGAAGAGATGGCTCTCATCATCAAGAGATTCAAGACGGCGCTAAATGGTCGCAAGGGGCAGCCAAGCAAGACCAAGACCAAGGGGAAGCGCTCGTGCTTCAAATGCGGTAAGCTTGGTCATTTTATTGCTAACTGTCCCGATAATGAAAGTGACCAGGAAAAGGGGAACAAGAGGGAGAAGAAGAAGGCATACAAGAAGACAAAGGGCGAGGCGCATCTAGGAAAGGAGTGGGACTCGGATTGCTCCTCCTCCGACTCTGACAATGAAGGACTCGCCGCCACTGCCTTCAACAAATCGGCTCTCTTCCCCAATGAGCGTCTCACTTGTCTTATGGCAAGAGAGAAGAAGGTAAGTACTAAAGACTCCACTTATGCTTCTTCTAGTGATAGTGAGTCTAGTGATGATGATATAGATTATTCTTGCTTGTTCAAGGGCTTAGATAGATCTAAGATAGATAAAATCAATGAATTGATTGATGCATTGAATGAAAAGGATAGGCTTTTAGAAAAGCAAGAAGATTTATTGTATGATGAACATGATAAGTTTGTAGAGGCACAAAAATCATATGCTTTAGAAGTGAAAAGAAATGAAATGCTTTCTAGTGAAATATCTTCCTGTCATGAAACCATTTCTACCTTAAGAAGTGTTAATATTGATTTAAGTGCTAAACTAGAAGTAGCTAGTAAATCAAATTCTTGTGTTGAACATGTTGAAATTTGTACTAGGTGTAAGGATTTTGATGTTAATGCTTGTAGTGAACACCTAGTTCTAATTTCCAAATTAAATGATGAAGTGGCTAGTCTTAATGCCCAACTTAAGACTAGCAAGAATGAAGTTGATAAAATAAAATTTGCAAGGGATGCCTACACGGTTGGTAGACACCCCTCAATTAAGGATGGGCTTGGCTTCAAGCGGGAAGCCAAGAACTTAACAAGCCATAAGGCTCCCGTCTTCGTCAAGGAGAAAGGGAAGGCCCCTATGGCTAATAGTGCTAAAAAGAACCATGCTTTCTTATACCATGATAGGAGACATGCTAGAAATATTTATAATGATTTTGATTCACATGTTTATGATTCTCATGCCATGTTTGCCTCTAGTTCCTCTCATAAGCATGATAGAAATATGAGTAGGAGAAATGTTGTGCATATGCCTAGGAGAAATATTGCTCATGTGCCTAGAAAGAATGTTATTCATGCTCCTAGGAAAGTAGTGAATGAACCTTCTACCATTTATTATGCTTGTAATGCTTCTTTTGCTATTTGTAGAAAGGGTAAGAAGGTTGTTGCTAGGAAATTAGGGGCTAGATGCAAGGGAGATAAATCTTGCATTTGGGTCCCTAAAGATATTTGTGCTAACCTTGCAGGACCCAACATGAGTTGGGTACCTAAGACCCAAGCCTAAATTTGCCTTGCAGGTTTATGCATCCGGGGGTTCAAGCTGGATTATCGACAGCGGATGCACAAACCATATGACGGGGGAGAAGAAGATGTTCACCTCCTACGTCAAGAATAAGGATTCCCAAGATTCAATTATATTCGGTGATGGGAATCAAGGCAAGGTAAAAGGGTTAGGTAAAATTGCAATTTCCAATGAACATTCTATATCAAATGTATTCCTAGTGGAGAGTCTTGGATATAATTTGCTATCTGTTAGTCAACTATGTCAAATGGGATATAATTGTTTATTTACAAATGTAGATGTGTCTGTCTTTAGAAGATGTGATGGTTCACTAGCTTTTAAGGGTGTACTAGACGGCAAGCTTTATTTAGTTGACTTTGCAAAAGAAGAGGCCGGTCTAGATGCATGCTTAATGGCTAAGACTTGCATGGGCTGGCTGTGGCATCGCCGCTTAGCACATGTGGGGATGAAGAACCTCCACAAGCTTCTAAAGGGAGAACACGTGATAGGTCTAACAAATGTTTATTTCGAAAAAGATAGACCTTGTGCAGCTTGTCAGGCAGGTAAACAAGTAGGAGGAGCACATCACAGCAAGAATGTGATGACCACGTCAAGACCTCTGGAGCTGCTGCATATGGACCTCTTCGGACCCGTCGCCTATCTAAGCATAGGAGGAAGTAAGTATGGTTTAGTTATTGTTGATGACTTTTCCCGCTTCACTTGGGTGTTCTTTTTGCAGGATAAGTCTGAAACCCAAGGGACCCTCAAGCGCTTCCTCAGGAGAGCTCAAAATGAGTTTGAGCTCAAGGTGAAGAAGATTAGGAGCGACAACGGGTCCGAGTTCAAGAACCTTCAAGTGGAGGAGTTTCTTGAGGAGGAAGGGATCAAGCACGAGTTCTCCGCTCCCTACACACCACAGCAAAATGGTGTGGTAGAGAGGAAGAACAGGACGCTAATCGATATGGCGAGGACGATGCTTGGAGAGTTCAAGACCCCCGAGTGCTTTTGGTCGGAAGCCGTGAACACGGCTTGCCACGCCATCAACAGGGTCTACCTTCACCGCCTCCTAAAGAAGACGTCATATGAGCTACTAACCGGTAACAAACCCAATGTATCGTACTTTCGTGTATTTGGGAGCAAGTGCTACATTCTAGTGAAGAAGGGTAGAAATTCTAAGTTTGCTCCCAAAGCTGTAGAAGGGTTTTTATTAGGTTATGATTCAAATACAAAGGCGTATAGGGTCTTCAACAAATCATCGGGTTTGGTTGAAGTCTCTAGCAACGTTGTATTTGATGAGACTAATGGCTCTCCAAGAGAGCAAGCTGTTGATTGTGATGATGTAGATGAAGAAGATGTTCCGACGGCCGCTATACGAACCATGGCGATAGGAGACGTTCGGCCACAGGAACAGGATGAACGTGATCAACCTTCTTCCTCAACGACGGTGCATCCCCCAACTCAAGACGATGAACAGGTTCATCAAAAGGAGGCGTGTGATCAAGGGGGAGCACAAGATGTTCACGTGATGGAGGAAGAAGCGCAACCGGCACCTCCAACCCAAGTTCGAGCGATGATTCAAAGGGATCATCCCGTCGACCAAATTCTGGGTGACATTAGCAAGGGAGTAACTACTCGGTCTCGATTAGTTAATTTTTGTGAACATTACTCTTTTGTCTCCTCTATTGAGCCTTTCAGGGTAGAGGAGGCCTTGCTAGATCCGGACTGGGTGTTGGCCATGCAGGAGGAACTTAACAACTTCAAGCGCAATGAAGTTTGGACGCTGGTGCCTCGTCCCAAGCAAAATGTTGTGGGAACCAAGTGGGTGTTCCGCAACAAACAAGACGAGCACGGAGTGGTGACAAGGAACAAGGCTCGACTTGTGGCAAAAGGTTATGCCCAAGTCGCAGGTTTGGACTTTGAGGAGACTTTTGCTCCTGTGGCTAGGCTAGAGTCCATTCGTATCTTGCTAGCATATGCCGCTCACCATTCTTTTAGGTTGTACCAAATGGATGTGAAGAGCGCTTTCCTCAACGGGCCAATAAAGGAGGAAGTGTACGTGGAGCAACCCCCTGGCTTCGAGGATGAGCGGTACCCCGACCATGTGTGTAAGCTCTCTAAGGCGCTCTATGGACTTAAACAAGCCCCAAGAGCATGGTATGAATGCCTTAGAGATTTCTTACTTGCTAATGCTTTCAAGGTTGGGAAAGCCGATCCAACTCTTTTTACAAAGACATGTGATGGTGATTTGTTTGTATGCCAAATTTATGTCGATGACATAATATTTGGTTCTACTAATCAAAAGTCTTGTGAAGAGTTTAGCAGGGTAATGACGCAGAAATTCGAGATGTCGATGATGGGCGAGTTGAACTACTTCCTTGGGTTCCAAGTGAAGCAACTCAAGGACGGCACCTTCATCTCCCAAACGAAGTACACGCAAGATCTGCTGAAGCGGTTTGGGATGAAGGACGCCAAGCCCGCAAAGACTCCGATGGGAACCGACGGACACACCGACCTCAACAAAGGAGGTAAGTCCGTTGATCAAAAAGCATACCGGTCAATGATAGGATCTCTACTTTATTTATGTGCTAGTAGACCGGATATTATGCTTAGCGTATGCATGTGTGCTAGATTTCAATCCGATCCTAAGGAGTGTCACTTGGTGGCGGTGAAGCGAATTCTTAGATATTTAGTCGCTACGCCTTGCTTCGGGATCTGGTATCCAAAGGGGTCTAACTTTGACTTAATTGGGTACTCAGATTCCGACTATGCTGGATGTAAGGTCGATAGGAAGAGTACATCGGGGACGTGCCAATTCTTAGGAAGGTCCCTGGTGTCATGGAACTCTAAGAAACAAACCTCCGTTGCCCTATCCACCGCTGAGGCCGAGTATGTTGCCGCAGGTCAGTGTTGCGCGCAACTACTTTGGATGAGGCAAACCCTCAGGGACTTTGGCTACAATCTGAGCAAAGTCCCACTCCTATGTGACAATGAGAGTGCTATCCGAATAGCGGAAAATCCTGTTGAGCACAGCCGCACAAAGCACATAGACATCCGCATCACTTTTTGAGAGACCACCAGCAAAAGGGAGATATCGAAGTGTTTTATGTTAGCACCGAGAACCAGCTAGCCGATATCTTTACCAAGCCTTTAGATGAGAAGACCTTTTGCAGGCTGCGTAGTGAGCTAAATGTCTTAGATTCGCGGAACTTGGATTGAATTGTAGCATACATGTATTTATGCTTTTGATCATGTTCCCTTCTGCATATTGTTGCTTATTATGGTGCTCAAGTTGTACAAACACTCCCTGGACCTCACAAGTCCGTTGCAAAGTGATGCACATGTTTAGGGGGAGATGTGTTACAACTTGACCCTTTGAGACTAACCATATGTTGAGTTTGTCCGATTTAGTCTCAAAGGAGAATTGAAAGGGAAAAGGTGGACTTGGACCATGCAAGACTTCCACTGCACTCCGATGAGGGGTAACTTACTCCAAGTCCATCTCATTAACTCTTATTGCCATTTGCTCTTAAGTGAAGATTTTGGTGAGGCAATGGGGTTAAAGGGCCACAATTGATCCCGTTTTGGTGCTTGATGCCAAAGGGGGAGAAAATAAAGGCCAAAGCAATAAATGGATCAGCTACCACTTGAGAGATTTTGAAAATAGTAGAATAGAGCTTTTGGTTTGTCAAAACTCTTTTGTTGTCTCTCTTGTCAAAAGTTGGCTTCTTGTGGGGAGAAGTAGTAATTATGGGAAAAAGGGGGAGTTTTTGAAATCTTTGATCAATCTCTTTTGGAATGACTCTCTTTATGCTTCAACATGTGTGTTTGACTTAGAGATAGAGATTTGAGTTTGATTTGCAAAAACAAACCAAGTGGTGGCAAAGGATGATCCATATATGCCAAAATCGATTCAAAATAATTTGAGTTATTATTTGAAGTGTTTTTGTACTTGTTAAACTTGCTTTATGTTGTGTTGGCATAAATCACCAAAAAGGGGGAGATTGAAAGGGAAATGTGCCCTTGGGCCATTTCTAAGTATTTTGGTGATTTAGTGACCAACACAGGTGCCTAATTGTAAAATGGAACAAAGTACAAATCATGGAGTAAAGGTATGTTTCTAATCCTTAGTACATTGGTTTTGTGGACTAACATATTTGTCTAAGTGTTAGAAACAGAAAGAAGAAAAAGAGAAAAGGGGAGAGAATGACTTGGCTGTGTGCAGCCAAGTCTCAGCTCGGTCTGGAGCACCGGACTGTCCGGTGTGCACCGGACAGTGTCCGGTGCGCCAGGCTGCCTCAACTCGAACTGGCTGCTCTCGGGAATTCGCCGACGGCGTACGGCTAAAATTCACCGGACTGTCCGGTGTGCACCGGACTGTCCGGTGAGCCAACGGTCGGCCAGGGCCAACGGTCGGCCGCGCAATCCGCGCAGGACACGTGGCCGGGCCAACGGTCGGAAGACGGCACCGGACTGTCCGGTGTGCACCGGACTGTCCGGTGCGCCAACGGCTCGCAGATCTACGGCAGTCTTCCAACGGTCGGAAGCGCCAGAAAAGGAAACAAATCGGGCACCGGACAGTGTCCGGTGTGCACCGGACTGTCCGGTGCCCCCGACGACAGAAGGCAAGGATGGCCTTCCGGATTTGCTCTCAACGGCTCCTAGCTGCCTTGGGGCTATAAAAGGAGCCCCTAGGCGCATGGAGGAGAGACACAAGCAACTCTTGAGCATTCGTGATCATCCACACAAGTTCTTTGCGCATTCATTTGTGATTCTAAGTGATTCGAGCTCTGTTCTAGTGTGAACTCTGAGATAGCCATTCGAGCTCGAGTCTTGGCCGTGTGTGTGCGCTTTTGTTGTGGATTTGTGTGTGTTGCTTCCCTCCCTTACTCTGTGCTTTCTTTGTGATCATATACTTGTAAGGGCAAGAGACTCCAATTTGTGGAGATTCCTTGCAAACGGGATAGTGAAAGGAACAACAAAACACCGTGGTATTCAAGTGGGTCTTTGGACCGCTTGAGAGGGGTTGATTGCAACCCTCGTCCGTTGGGACGCCACAACGTGGAAGTAGGCAAGCATTGGCTTGGCCGAACCACGGGATAAACTACCGTGTCACCTCTGTCTTGATCTCTTGTGGTATTGTGTTTTGTTGAGACTTCACCTTAGCCACTTGGCAATAATCGTGCTAACACATAACAAGTTTTTGTGGCTTAAGTTTGAAGTTTTTACAGGATCACCTATTCACCCCCCCCCTCTAGGTGCTCTCAGAAGTTAGTCTTTTCAAATCATGTCTTGCACCTCTAATTTTTCACATGCTTTTTCCTAAGTAGAGGATCTCTGTCAAGGGGAGTATTTCTTCATCTCTAAAGGGGGAGAAAAACTCTTTCTAAAGGAGACAACTCATTTAGGGGGAGTAATCTTTTGAGGATTCTTTCAAGTGGTATCATTCACATAGTTTAATTTAATATTCTTCTAGTGATATCATTTGATACAATTCTTGATGAGGGCAAGCTTTTATTTACTTCCTACATGCTTTTAATGTCTTCCTTTTCGGTGGTTGATGCCAAAGGGGGAGAAGTTTAGGGACCAAAGCAATGAAAACTATATCAAACACCAAACACCACCAATTTAAAATTTTATATCTACAAATGGCCTTTTTAAGTGGTTTTGGTTATTTGGTCCAAAAATAGGAAGTAAGTGAATTATGGAGTTAGGGGGAGGCTTAAGTCCATAATTTCACATTGTGGGGACAATCATGCATCTTAGCAAGTAAAATGCATATTTTCATTCAAATACTTGTATTAGTTGCTTGCTTTGGTTGTGTTGTCATCAATCACCAAAAAGGGGGAGATTGTAAGGAAAATGGACCCCGGGCCATTTGGCTAATTGAGTTTTGGTGTTTGATGAACAACACAATCCGTGGACTAATAAGTTTTCTAGTGTTTGTGTTTGTAGTTCACAGGATGCGAAGAGAACTGGACCAAGGCAATGAGGATGCAACACCTCAAAAGAAGACATAAAAAGATGCATAGGAGTCCAATACTCAAGAACAAAGAAGCCCGAAGAAATCAACGAAGAAATCCAAGAAGGGCTGTCAGCCAGCGCCTGGTGGCGCACCGGACATTGGTGTCCGGTGTGCACCGGACAGTCTGCGCAGAGAGGCCGCAGAAAGGCGCTCTCTGGCTGTAGCACCGGACTGTCCGGTGTGCACCGGACTGTCCGGTGTGCCAACGGACAGAAGGCAACGGTCGGATCCAACGGTCGACTGCTACAGGCGCCAACGGTCGGCTGACGTGGCGTGCACCGGACATGCTACAGTGCAGTGTCCGGTGGTGCACCGGACTGTCCGGTGCACCCGACGACAGAAAGCTGCTGCTTTCTGTCCAACGGCTACTTGGGGGTGTGGAGGCTATAAATACCACCCCAACCGGCCATTCTCAAGTGTGAGAGCCCAAGCAACATACCAAGGCATATAGTGCACATTTCCAAGAGCTCAAACACCCAAGTGCTTAATAGAATCACTCGGTGATTAGCGTAGGTGCTTTGCGAAGTGCTTAGGTTAGTTAGACCGCTTTAGCGCTTGCTCTAGGTGAATCCTAGTTAGTTGAGTGAGTTTTGTAAAACCACACAACCCCTCGGCTCTTGCGTGAGTCGTTGTAATTGTACCGAGTGGGGCGAGAGTCTTGCGAGACCGTGACAACCGCGTTTGTGTCACGGCCGCCACCGTGTACCGGAGGGAACGAGGCCCGCGGCGTTTCGGCCGGAAGCTCGATAGTGGAGACGGCGGGGAGCGTCCGAGAGGATCCGGAAGTGAAGCACCACTTGCGTGTGGAGAAGGCCCGCGGCTCTCTACGGAGTTACTCGACCGTGGTGCTTGGCCCTCGCGTGGGCTTCCCTTTGCGTAGGGGCACCAACGAGGATTAGTCGGGACCTTGCGTGGTTCCGGATACCTCGGTAAAAATACCGGCGTCATCCACGAGAGTTTGCTTCTCTACTTAGCTCTTTACATTCCGCATTTATATTAAGCATTTAAGTTTCAATCTTGTAGTCATACTTATTTAAGTATAGATTGAAACTTAGCCTTTTGCGGTAGAGATAGCAACACTTAGACAAAACCTAGTTTGCACATTCTAGTTTTGATTATTTGCATAGGTTTTGCTCTAGGGATTTAATTGTGGCCTAGTTTAGTAAAAGTTTTAGAAGTCCTAATTCACCCCCCTCTTAGGCGTCACCTGTTTCCTACAATGTACTGATTGGAACTTCTCTGACATTTTGTTCAATTATTTTCTTCAAAATATCATAATGATTGGAAGCAAGAATTATGATCAACCTAAGGTAAGGAGTCGGACTACTCGTTTCATTGGGCAGCTTGTATTGCTCTGCTTGGTTTGTGATAGTAAGATTTATTTTTGCCTATGTTGAACAGTGTTTTTTCAGTTGGGTGCGAGAAGTTCAGAAGCAGCAACTAGGTGGATCATCTGCGTAATGGAGTCTGCGTTAAAGGCCAGAGTTTTGCTTATTTTATTGCTCCACTTTGCTATCAATATGTTCAATAAAACATTCATATGTTTTCCGTTCTACTAGCAGTTGCCTAGAAGGATCAGCACATTGTTGCTTGTTCACGTAGCAGACAGCAGGCTTACAGGTACCTGTAGATCACACTTTGTTTTGTAATTTATTTTGCTGCATAAGAATTAAAGCATGATGTAAACTCATCGCTGCATGCATTTCTAAAGCCTACTACATTTCTTAATAGCCATACACTCAAATCTACATACAGAAGCCAACAGCTTTTACAAGCTCTGTCTGATAGGGCGCCCGTAAGGGCGCCTTATGTTCTAGTTTAATGTTAAAAGGAGCCAACGTTTGGAGCCAGCCGCACAAGCAAATAAGCCATCTACTTTTTTCATGCCCTACACAAACGTGCGCCGCCATTCCTTGCGTACAGCAAACACACAGCCCTAGAGGGACGATTGCATCCATGGAAGAGTCCAGCGATCCTGCCGCCGCCACCACGAATATCACGTCCCAGCTGCAACCCTTGCTATGTGACGTCCCTACCCAAATCGTCGATCCATCTGATCATGAAGAGGCGACACTGCAGGTACTGTCATCATTAGTTCTTTTGATCGTTGTACTTTTTCCGTCTATTTAGTTTGTCTATTTGACTGCAATTCCCACATTTGCATAGAACATTGAGTGTATAAACACCGAAGTAAATATTGTTGGCGCTATCGATACTAACATTCAAGGCAAGGAGAACACGATTCCAGAAGTGGTGACATATAAGGTGATTTAAAGTTGCGTATAATATTTAATAAATTTCCGTACTGTTGTAACGTGTCTAAACGTATTTTGCAATAGAAGGTTGATCCAGTTGGACCAGCTGTGATTGTTCCTAAAGTAGGAATGTATTTTGACTCTGAGAAAGAAGCTTATGAGATGTACAATGCTTATGCATGTATGGTTGGGTTTAGTATTAGAAAGAGTGATACAAGACGTCGACCAGATAAAACTATATTTCAGAAACATATAGTTTGCAGCAACCAAGGTAATAGAAAAAATGAGCCATCACAATCAACTACAAGGACAGGTAGCAAAGCTCGCGTCCAGTTTAGCATTAGCAGGGAAGGGGTTTGGACAGTGCAAAAAGTTGAACTTGAACACAATCATACCCTCGCTAGTCCGAACAAGGCACACAAGTTAAGGTCCCAACGACATGTTATTGAAGCGGACAGACAACTCATTAGCCAAATACGGGAAGCTGGAATGAGACCAACGCAAGTGTATGAATTTATGAAGCAATTTTATGGAGGTGCTGATAAAGTTCCATTCTCGAGGATGGATTGTAATAATGAGATCGGTCGCGAACAAAATACATATTTAGAATCCAATGATGCACAAACACTATTGGAATACTTGAAGAATAAGCAAATAGAGGATCCTGCATTTTTTATGCCATTGAAATAGATCTAGAAAAAGGTGAGCAATATGGTCGGATAGCTAATTTCTTTTGGGCTGACGGTCAATCTATATTAGATTATGCATGCTTTGGAGATGCTGTTTCATTTGACACCACATTTCAAACAAATAAGTTTGAAATGCCTTTTGCTCCACTACTTGGAACCAACCATCATAAGCAAACAATAGTCTTTGGGGCTGCACTGCTATTTAATGAAACTATTGAATCATTTGTTTGGCTCTTTTCAAACCTTTTTGACAGCAATGTCAGGGAAGCATCTAAGTACAATTTTCACTGATCAAGATGCACCCATGGCATGTGCAATTGCTTATGTGTTCCCAAATACAAGCCATCGACTTTGTTTATGGCATATTTATCTTAATGCCGCTAAACATCTAAGTCATATCATTCATAACCATCCTAAGAAGTTTCTACCCGCATTTAAAAATTGTGTCTATGAAGATAGATCAGAGGATTGTTTCAAAAGGAAGTGGAATGAATTGTTGATTGAATATAGCCTTGAGGAGAACTTGTGGATGCTAAATCTATATAATTTAAGAGAAAAGTGGGCTGCTGTTTATCGTGACTCTTTTACAGCGGATATGACAACTACTCAAAGGAGTGAAGGTATGAATAATGTATTTAAGAAGAGATTCCGTAGGAAACTTGGGCTTTCCGAACTCATCGTCGAATGCGAGAAGGTTTCTGCTTCTCTTCGCGAAAATGAGTTGGATGAAGATTTCAAATCACGTATGAAGAATCCAGTTAATTACATCCAAAATTTACCTTTGTTGAAGTATGTTGCTGAATCATATACAAGGAGGATGTATATGGAGTTTGAGGAAGAATTTAAATGTCAGTTTTCATATTCATGTAAATTGTTACAATCTGAGGGGTCAATATCAACATTCATGGTTACACATATGCATTCAAATTATGGAGCAACAATAACATTCAATGTTGTAGATTTGACCATTACATGTTCTTGCAGGAAGTTTGAATCCATAGGTATGTATTTTCATTTGAAACTATAGTTTTGGTTCTAATACAAGTTGCTAACCAAAACTTTCATATCTTATAGGTATATTGTGCAAGCATGCCTTCAAAGTATTTAATATGAATGATACACCAGGCTTCTGCTTGGAGTTGATCAAGATGCATCGGCTGCTCGGAAATTAAATTTTGATGTAGCAAACCATGTAACATTTAAGGACTAAGTATTCATAATACACTCAGCAACCTGACGTTGTCAGCTTTGTAATTAACATTGCATGTAGAATCCTTTGTGATGGCGAGGATACACCAGGCTTCTGCTTGGAGTTGATCAAGATGTATCGGCTGCTCGGAAATTAAATTTTGATGTAGCAAACCATGTAACATTTAAGGACTAAGTATTCATAATACACTCAGCAACCTGACGTTGTCAGCTTTGTAATTAACATTGCACGTAGAATCCTTTGTGATGGCGAGGATACACCAGGCTTCTCCTTGGAGTTGATCAAGATGTATCGGCTGCTCGGAAATTAAATTTTGATGTAGCAAACCATGTAACATTTAAGGACTAAGTATTCATAATACACTCAGCAACCTGACGTTGTCAGCTTTGTAATTAACATTGCACGTAAAATCCTTTGTGATGGCGAGGATACACCAGGCTTCTGCTTGGAGTTGATCAAGATGTATCGGCTGCTCGGAAATTAAATTTTGATGTAGCAAACCATGTAACATTTAAGGACTAAGTATTCATAATACACTCAGCAACCTGACGTTGTCAGCTTTGTAATTAACATTGCACGTAGAATCCTTTGTGATGGCGACGATTACTTATGCTGAAAAATGCAGTAGCTATAACTAGCTTCAGAGTTCGCCTCTGTTTGTTCTTCTTTCACGTAACCGTCGTTGACCAGTCGCATCTTGTGGCAAGAGGAGACCGTTGTGATAGCCTGCGGTAAGATCGCCATTGCGCCGCTACGACGAAGATGGAGCTCAGGTCCAATCTGGAAATAGTCAATCTGATGTGTTTGCGTTGGAAGGAAACTATAAATAGCTTGTTTGCTTGTCTACGGCTGGCTCGAAAGACTGGCTCGAAACGTTGGCTCCTTTTAACATTAAATTAGTGTGGCCAGCCGATCTGAAAGATTACTTTGAGATTAATAAATGAACATGTGGCATCAATCCGGTAGGTGCTGCACAGATACCGCTCTGCAGCACGTATGTATAGAATTTTTTTCAGACTGGGATGGAGAACGACCTGAATATATATATATATATAAAAGGAGATCAATTTTTACTAGCAAAATGTAACAGGGATTCGAGATGTTAGGTGTGTTTGGTTTGAAGTATCCATTCATTCAATATGATATGGTACATTATAAGTATATTTCATAAATTTGGTATAATGAACTTATTACTCATGTTATTATTGATTATATGAAAGAAATGACGATGGATTAACTTATTATATTCCATAAACAAAATAATAAAGTGAGGAGCGAGAATACGATAAACTACTTCGTTACTCAAACCAAACACATTATTTTCTAATACTTTGTCGCGTGATCGATTGTCCACATATTTGGCAGAAATATATAAACATATGTTGCTGTTTTCCGAAAACTCTTTACCGTCTGAGACAGACTTTTGAAACTTAAAGCCGGATTGTGACGGCTGAAGCCGCTTTTCAATTGACGCCATCTATCGGTTTGGTCTTGGGTGCATGTGCTTTGCCGACAAATTTCGTTCAATTGGATTGGATGACAAAAAAATTGTATGATAATAAGCTAGGAAACAGGTGGCCATTTCTGATTTCTTCGTCAAATCGAGGTAGCTCGCGCTCCGTACTTACTTCCTTTCACAGGTAGCTCCTGATTCGGGGAAGCCCGAAATTCTCACGTACAGTGCATACGTGCACGATCCGTTGAAACGGCAAGCGCAGAAGTCAACTCCGTCAAGGAAAACGGCAAGTACCCTTAGACGGAACAAAATCGCGGTTTCGTTTGCAACTTGACGAGCGTTTGGCGTGCTTTCGCTGTCCTCCGCGCGCGCATCATTTGTTTCCTTGAGCGCGGAAGGCTTTTCTTGACGAGAGCATAAGGACGTCGGTGCTCACATGCACAAAATACATTCAATCCATCCGTTCTGTATCCAACGGTGTTAATGTGTTATGATATTTTTGCAAATAAGTCCTCCCATACTTCGTATGTTAGTGCTGTTCATTAAAAAAAATTCGGTACACCGTTGAATACAGAATGGATGGGTTGGATACATTTTGCGCATGGAGCACCGACGTCCTTTGCCTAAAGGATATGCTCTCTTTCTTGACATGTAAAAATCTGTATGTGTTCTCGTGCGCCAGGAGATGCTCCGCCACTGACCGCTGTTCAACTTGTTTGGGTTAACATGATCATATAATCCAACAGAACGTTAGTAAAGCTGAAGTTTCCAATTGTAGGGGCGTTTATTTGGAATTATAATTTATTTATGAGGCGTTTGGATCCCTTCGTTTTAGAGGAATTAGAATTCACTTAATAAAGTAACTTATTTAGTTTGAAATTTGACATTCCACCATTTTTCAAAGTTCAGATATAAGCTTATCTCAAATTCATGGGGTGGAGGATGAGAAATAATTTTATGCATTAGTAGAATTTGTTTCTACTCTGTAACTTATATGACACTCTTCGTTTTACGTCACTATAGTAAAAATGTAGCATATAAATATCTTCGACATCTTGCTAATAACAGTATACAAATATATTTTGCATAAAACTGAATTAACTTAATTGATATATATCTAAATTACTATTATTAGAATGGAATTCAATTCTAATGATCCAAACGGGACGTTAGATTATATAATCCAACAGATATTCGGATGTTCGGTGCTTCTCTGACTCCGAGCCTTTCCTGTTATTTTGTACAAGTTGACAAAATATCGCTAGTATTTGCTGGGAGGGGAAAAAAAAGTCACCAGTATGACGCGGTATCGATCAATGCGCCGCCGGCCTTGCTCGGCTGGAGGCTGGAGCTCTGGCCGTCGGAGTCGTCGCATGGAGTTGGCCTTGGACCCCAGTCGGAGTCGCCGCATCGAGTTCGCCCAGCCAATGCGTCTCCAGCAGAACGTTCGTGCTGTATTGCGTCTCCAGCAGAACGCGCGGGTACAAGACGGATAGATCTTCAGAGAAAAAAAAACCTTGCCTGTGTCACTCGGGCGTGTCTCTAGCGCTCGGCGTACTTGATGCCGGCGTATATGTTTGTTATTTTCGCTGGCACGTGGGTTTTATTTGCCATGGCTTATTGCTTGGACTTCGGGAACCACGCCCCGTTTGGCTCGTCGGGATGTTTTTATCGTCGACCGCTCTATTCCTGCGCCTGTTTCTTTCTTCACCCGAGTTTGGAGAGGCGTCGCGGCTGGGGCTGGGCTCATCAGCAGCAGATGCAGTGCAAAACACTTGCCTGCCGAAGATATCCTAAAGTTCGTCGTTTTTTTCCCTTCGATTTGTCCTTTTGCTCCTCGGACAGGTCAATTTTTGTCTACATATGCAGTTCGACTGTAATATATTCTGTCGTTTCTCTGTGCTTGGGTCGATCGTTTTCTTCTTGCCTTTCGATGTAGAGCTCCGATTTGATACTGTCAAGTGTTCGTCTAGCTTCAGAGCTTGCAGGGTCGTCACGGCTAGGATTCGTGATTCTGCTTTTCATTTCTTCTTCTTTTTTTTCCCTACTGGATCTGGTTTACGTCTTTTGACCACCATATTTATTTGGGGATAAGTTCGAGGACCACGCTCTTTCTTTTTCGCTTGCGTTTTAGTGTCCATGATGTTTCTAAACTCGTGTAACACACCTCGTGTCCTATAAAAACAGTTTTTTCTGTACAAAAATGTTTTTTAGGAATTTATCGCTGCAGTGATTTTTTTTGAGGAACTTCATGGGCCACGCCGACGACTTCGGCTCCTCTCGCTTCTGGTATTTCAACACATCGAGCCCACGTAAAGCCCTTTTCTCGGCTCTTGCCCCTCCTTTCTCGCTGGCTTGTCTTCCCCCTGCTGCGGCTCCTCAGTCCTCTCGCTTCTGTTCCCCTATCGTCGGCCTCCACAAGCGCCACGTCTCGCGCCCTCGTCCGGTCCCCGCCGATGAGCTGCCGCGCGGCGCCGTGGAGTCGCCCGTCGCACATTGCTGGGCCGCGTGTGCCCACCCCGGCGCGGCCGCGCTTCGCACTCGGTGAGGTCCACGAGCTCCCTCTCGCCTCCAGATTTCGTGGTTATCTGACTTAGCTGTTCGCTTTACTGCCTACCTTGTGGGTCGTTTCCCCGATGTTGGGCTTTACGTCCGATGGTTAGCATGTGCTGGTCAATGCGCGTACCGAGTCACGATTTAGCTTAGCTAGGACATTAGTTTGAATATTGATTCATGTTTTACTTATCTTGCCAACGATAAATATTTTCGGTTTTTTTTTGTTCTGATGTTGTTTCTTGCACTATTTATTCTGATAGCATAAGAATGTCTTAAAGTCTGATCTCAAGTAAGATGGAAAAGTTAGGTCGTGAAAACATTTGAAGTAGATGGGCTCGCTATCGCTTGATAGATTTTGGATTGTAGTGTTACTCAAATCTATGTGTTTCACATTCGTAGGACAGCAAAGCTCCTGGCATTATTTAATTTCATTTCACAGTACTTTTGTATTCAATTTGACAATTGCTACGAATTCATCTAGGTAAATATTGTTTGGCTCCTTAACCGGTTATGCTTTGGTTCCTGACAGGAAGTAGGAATCTGTGGAAGAACTCATGGACAATTGGTGCTGGTGTTTCAAATATGTTTGCGCTGCCATCAACACTGTTTAGGTGCATGGCTTCAAGTGGCTCTGGTGATGGTGATTTTGCTCGGTCTACATTGACTGACGAAGCAGCAGCACCATTTCCATTATACTCTTGGCCAGATAAGCAGGTCGACTGATTTGGGCTATCAACAACTTAAGATTGCCTGCGGTTCCCTGATATTGTTTTCCACCTATTCACGAGTTGGTTCACCTTAGACTCACCTACTCTAATGACTAGTGGCTAATAAATTAATAATTTGTGGGAAATGTTAACATGTTACAATTGCAAGAGACTAGACTTAGGTATACATCATCCCGACATAAATTTTAGTATAAATGCATTCCAACTCATGAGATACAACTTTTGATAAACGCTACTAATAATACATATTTTCTGTGCTTCTTTAGGAACTGGGGAATATTTTTCTCTCATCTATGTGAGCCTTGCCTAGGATAGTTGTTTGTTATGATTTAGGTCAGCTGGATTTTTAATGTAGTTATTCTAACTATAAGATTAATAATGCTGTTACTGAATGTGCTTTTTTAATCCTTATTTTCAGAGACCACGAGTGTGCATTTTAGGTGGTGGGTTTGGTGGCCTGTACACCGCTTTAAGACTTGAATCTCTTGTGTGGCCCAATGATAAGAGGCCTCAGGTAAATTGATGATGCTCTTATGCTAGAATGTTCTTCCAAATTCCCTATGTATCCTTTTATCTTGATCTGCAGGAAATTACACTCCTTATAAACCACATAAATTTTCTTCATGGGAATTTATGTGATCTTAGGTACCGTTTGGTTCACATATTGGTAATGTAATGGGTAACCGATAACGTTAAATCATGTTTGTTTAAGTCCAACCGTAATCGATACCACACTACAAATGGATACCGCCTTATTCAAATTTGTTACCGCCGTTATTATTACCATTCACGTTACATTTCGTGAACCAAACGGCACCATACTGTAATAGTTTACTAATAAAGCAATACAAATTACAGGTTCTTCTGGTTGATCAATCTGATAAATTTGTATTTAAACCCATGTTGTACGAGCTATTGTCAGGAGGTACTTCTGTTTCAATTGTATAAATGATTTTGATTATTCCTTTTCACATGTTTTCATATTTCAATCTGTTGCTATTTGATCTGGTTGCCAGAAGTGGATGTCTGGGAGATAGCTCCATCTTTTACAGAGTTGCTGAAAAACACTAGTGTTCAATTTGTGAGAGACAGTGTAAAGCTTCTGCGCCCTTCTGATCACTTAAGAAGAAAACCTGGAGAACCATGCACTGGCGGAGTTGTTCATCTGGAAAGTGGCACTGTCATTGAATATGATTGGTAAGAATAATCCTACATGATTGCAATGGCTTTCAAGTCCAAGGATTCCAGGAGAAATTCTGAAGTAGTATGCTATAATTCATTTTTTTCATATAAGATATGTTTCAGGATATTTGTTTCTGAAACATAAGAACAAGTTGTTATTTGCTGCTACAAAGTTTTTAGATTATGTAACATTAAAACTACCAATTTCTGTCTCACTAATTTTTAATGTGAACTTAGGATTGCCTGAACTGTGTCCATTGATTCGGGCCACTTCTGAATCATGATATGAATGGATAGTTTTTCATTCAACAAGTAGATTATCAATAATTGATAGCAGGGAATCATAGAACACAATAGTAACATCTATAACTACTTTATTTATGTAGATGGCTAGATTATTTTTTGCTATCTGTTACAATAAGCTTGTTGTTGACATTTATTTTGGAATGGGCAGCCAGGCTCGTTCTAGCTTTAGGGGCTGAAGCTAAAATTGATGTTGTTCCCGGTTCTGCTGAATATGCGCTTCCTTTCACGACATTAGAGGATGCCTTGGTAAGCACAAACCACCTCATGAAACTGTATACATACTCAATGGAACTACTAATATTAGCCTGTAAAATCTACCATTGCAACAAGTGAATCATAACAAGGGTTCTAAACGAGCAACAGTTGGGCTAGCAAAACGAGCTAGGGGATCAGGACACAGGTTCATAATGTTCCTTTTGTGTTAGGTTTTATTTACATGCCACTCCATGCCCAATGAGGTTGACGCTATAAATTTTCAATCAGAGTCTACTACTGTTATATCTGCAATGTGTCTTTTAGTGGAACCAATTATTTTTCAAAAAATATAATCAATATTAACATTGGTGGCCACTATTTGATACTCCCTCTATCCCAAATTAAAATTCGTTTTAGGGATTTAATAAATTCATTCAACACTTGATGTATATGTTTTATATGTGTCTAGATTCGTCATCATTCATTTGAATATAGACATAAAAACTAAGAGCTAAAACGAATACTATTTTGGGACAGATGGAGTATATGTCATGAATTTGTTGACATGACTGAATTATCTGTTTCAGGCCAGGGATTACGGATCCTATTGTGCAGCATAATTCATTGATAGCTTAATTGGTCAACTGTGGGTCCTTGAGACAACAGTCATCAATATTTTTCCTAATGCCTTTGTTTTGACAACCTGTGTAACAAGTGAATCAGATTTTTTTTGAAATAACTCAATACCTTTTTTAAAAATAGGGTAAATTATTTCTATATATCAAGCATTTGTTATTCTGGCTTCTATTAGCTATTTCTAGTATTATAGATCCCTGTTGTGTATAAATAGCTCAAATGCTCATCTATGAGTCCACGACTATCAAATTCTCTTGTTGTTTATTTCTTAACTATTATTTTGCAGAGGGTTGAAAGCAAGTTGAAAATGCTAGAGAGGAAAAGGTTTGGTAAGAGTTCCCCTACTATTGAGGTGGCAATTGTGGGGTTGGGCTATTCCGGTGTTGAATTAGCTGCGACTATATCTGAGAGATTAAAAAACACTGGGACTGTAAAGGCAATAAATGTTCAAACAACCGTATGTCCCACTGCTCCACAAGGAAATCGTGACGCTGCTCTGAAGGTAAGAAGCTAAAAGGTTCTATTCATATATAATGAACTATTCTGGTCAGCTTTATATTAAAATTGTAATTGATTGCATATTCCATTTGGATGCTCTGGGGCCATCTCATGTCTGAATTCTGATCCAATTGAAGGGTTGTAGCTTTAGTGCAATGTTGCTATCTTTATCATGCAAACCCCTTTACCTTATGTAACATGTCACCAAACAATTCAGTTCCATTGGGTTGTTCAAGGATCATGTATTTCCATGCAATACAACATGGAGAAGTCATGCTATTCCTTTACTATTTTAAGTAGCAGTGTTGGCCCACGATTATATTGTTTTAATATCTGTACTTCAGTTGAGGGAATTATATTTTCTGAGCGGTCAGCTAATCACTTATTTTGGTTCCACTACTTTCCTATCAGGTTCTTGAGTCTCGGAATATTCAGCTTTTCTTGGGATATTTTGTGAGCTGCATCAAAGAGGCTCCTACATCTGATGATTCAAGTAGCACAGTTACATACTCTGAAGTTGACGGTGATCATAGGAAACTAATTTTGGACCTTCAACCTGCTGAAAGAGGCCTCAAAGGGCAGACCCTCGATGCCGATTTGGTGCTGTGGACAGTGGGTTCAACATCTCAGATTCCACGGTTACAGCCTCCTGATGCTCCCTACGTTATTCCTCTGAATGGTCGGGGACAGGTGGAGACAGAGGAAACCCTTCAAGTAAAAGGCCATCCCCGGACATTTGCAATTGGCGATTCAGCAGCTCTAAGGGATCCATCAGGCAAACTCCTTCCGGCCACTGCACAGGTAAGAGATTCGCTGGGTTTTTTTTTTCTCGTCAGGCTGATGCCGCAAGCCTGCACTGCTACTACTCATGTCACTAAAGAAACTCTGATCTCCTAGGTTGCCTTCCAACAAGCAGATTTTGCTGGATGGAATCTCTGGGCGGCAATAAATGACCGGCCTCTCCTGCCGTTCAGGTTCAGATCTGGCTACACATTGGTCCTTGTTCATTTATCCAAAGCATTGCTAATTCGTTCAGTTTCTCGCCAGCAGTATCTCATATCTTAGCAGGAACTAGGAAGGGCTGAACTCCATAGGAGACCTCAAATATATCGAATGTTTTGCAGGTTCCAGAACCTCGGCGAGATGATGACGCTCGGTAGAAATGATGCCGCGGTAACAGCAAGTTTCATTGAAGGGCTGACCTTGGAAGGACCTCTCGGACATGCCGGTACGAACACTTGGAGCACGCTCCTCGACTTCCGCGCGCGTATGTGTAGCTGAAATTGAACTTGGCTCTGCAGCTCGGAAGCTCGTGTACTGCCTCAGAATGCCCACGGATGAGCACCGGGTGAAGGTTGGGATCAGCTGGCTCACAAAGGCTGCGATCGATTCGCTTGCCTCCGTGCAAAACGTGGTAAGTAACACGCTCACAGGCTCATGACTGTACGGGTCTTAGGTGTATATTGCCTGCCTGAACGGAATGAAATGGAGGACAAATCGATGTCCATCTTATGTACGTAATCGAGGTTCTTCTCGACTAGTGTGTACCATACTTTTTAATCATGCTGCTGTGTTCCTACGGTACAAGAGCAGTGATGATTTATATAAAAACACGTGTGGCTATGCTGATGACTGGCGCGAAGGGCTTCTAGTTGGGTTGGTTACGCGTTTTAAGTCCGGGTTCGGCTTTCGGTGGGATCAAATTTTATGCTGTGATAAAAAAAATCTCTCGTTTGTTCCATGTCAAAGCACAAGTTTAAAGTCCGATCGTGGTCCTAGGTTACGGTGTGCTATGGTATCATTGTGTATGAATGGAACAATGATTTAGGGGTTTTCTTGGTTTATGTGAAAAAATCTTCTTAGTTCTCAATACAATGTCTAGGAATTATCTTTCTTCCAGGTCGAGTTTTTTATGCAGATGACTGGGTTGTATTAAGTAGTGTTTGGTTGGAGGGTCTAGGAGGGATGGGACAGACCTAGCTCTAGTGGTGATTTGTTCAATTCAAGCCAGAGTCAAGAACATCCCACTAGAAAATTGGTGGTTCGTCCGGTTTGGTTTATGGACTAGAACCAAAGCTAGGTCGTTCGGCATGGGTCCGCTCTGCGTGCATGTAGAATCAGGTCGTCCGTCACTTCACCGATTCCTGGGAGTTGACGCATGGCATGGAATGACACCGCAAACAAAACACCATTCTGGCATTCTCAGCCTCGGTCTTTTAGGTTCGGATGGTTCTGGACCTAACGATACGGCAAACCAAGCACGCTGCACGCCACTTTCTAACCGAACACTATATTACAGTTGCAGTAACGATACGGCAAACCAAGCACGCTGCACGCCACTTTCTAACCGAACACTATATTACAGTTGCAGTTTCAGTACATGCATGTTCGCTTGGCGAGCACAAACCGGGCGACGCTAAGAGTATTTTCAAGAGACTAGCTAAATAATTCGTTAAGCTAAATTTTAACTATTTAACAGTAAAATATCTCTTCAACATACTAGTTATCTAACTCGTCAAGTCGTCTAGCCATTTCGACTAGCAAAGCTAACTAGTATGTTGAAGAGTATGTTGGAATGAGATATTACATGTAAATTGTAATATCTATGAAAAGTTAAATAAAGATTTATGAAAAAAAATAGAGTCAAGTAGAAAGTAAAAAATAAGAGTCCCTTGGAGATAGATGCTCTGACAGTTTATTTATTTTATCTTCATTTTGTCGAAATTCATGTGGATTTTTTTTGTGTAGCATGAAGCATCGGTGTCGGTAGCATTGTGGAATTTATAGGAAATAAACCATGTTTATGATTGGTTTGGGAACTTCATTTTCTAAAGAGATTTTTATTTTTTCAAAGAAAAATAAACTATTTTTCTGTGGAAAAATAAAAATCATTTAGAAAAATAGAGTTTCCAAACTAGCTCTTATCTGAGAGGAGAACCACTTTTGGTTGCTATGTACCAGTGAAATCTGCGCTAGGTAGAATTTTGTTCGGTTGCCCATATGGAAAAGATTCTGGACCACATGGGACACTATCACTTTTAACAGTCAACCAAACATGCACATGGTGCGTCCAAAAAGCTTGGTTAGATGCTCGGACTATGTCCAACCATATTTTATATATCTCTTTATTACATAATATTTTATTTTTTTTCTCTTCAACAACGTCTTCTATATCCCATCTCTCTATGTTAAATACATATATCAGAATATTAGGGTTTTGCTCTGATTTTTACGTGTCGATGGAGAAGAGAAAACCTCTCTATATTAAAGAATTATATTAAAAAAATGAAGGAGTGTTCTCTATATTTAATATAGGGTAGGAAACACTGCTGTTGGAGCCTGTCTAATGCCCTAAGACCCTGTCTATTTTGGATTATAATTTGTCAATCTAGTGTAAATAATCCAGCTAGTAAACAAACAACCAGATTATATATCCAGATTATATAACCTATACTTCAGATTATGATAATCTCATAATATCCTCAAGATTATCTTATTTGAGATTATTTTTGATAAAAGATCCACTATCCATAATTATGTTGTTAAAATTCCGCGGGCTACCATTCTTCTTTCCTCCCAAATCACACGTAACAAGGGCATTGTTGCATTTGTGCCTTAGAGATAAGTAATTTGCATTATAGTCTAGGCAGCCAAACAATTATGTATATATTATAATTTTGATAAATTATAATCTAGATTATATAATCTATAAGCCGAAACAAATAGGTTCTAAAGCTGTCTCCGATAATTTCTTATCTCATTCTCTATCTTATACTTTATTTTAAACTCCACTTTAAAGTGTCATCTATTATATAAATTCTCTATTTTACGTATGATTTGGTGCGGACAGTCTAAACCACCCAACGTCCCAACCAACGGACTTGTAATGTGATGGAAAAGATTCTGGACCACATGGGAAGCTATCACTTTTTTTTCGTAAAAATCGCATTGAAACTTGAGTGCCGTTGTATGTAAGTCAACTCTCACCAACCCTCACCTGCAGCAGCGATTTTCATATATCTTCATGAAGCCTCCGGCTGAAATTCGATCGCCTCGCTGTGTTGCACTGCTAGGTAGCCAGCTCGTTTCCTCCCCCAACCCAAATGGGCGACTCCAACGCCACCAACCCCTCCTCGCCAACCGCAGCCATGGATCCCGACTCCGAGGTCGTCTTCGACTTCCCGCCCTACCTCTGCCAGTACAAGAGCGGCCGCATCCACCGCCCCGGCGGCGCCCCCACCGTCCCAGCTGGCACGGACCCAGCCACCGGCGTCGTGTCCAAGGACATCCGCGCCGGCCCCGCCTCCGCGCGCGTCTACCTCCCTCCCGGCGCCGCCGGCAAGATCCCGGTGGTCGTCTACTTCCACGGCGGCGGCTTCGTGGTCGGCTCGCCGGCGCGGCCGGGCACGCACAACTACCTCAACGACCTGGTCGCCCGCTCGGGCGCCATCGGCGTGTCCGTCTACTACCGCCTCGCGCCGGAGCACAAGCTGCCCGCGGCGTACGACGACGCGTGGGCGGCGCTGCGGTGGGCGGCGACGCTCGGCGGCGGCGAGGACCCGTGGCTGCTGGAGCACGCCGACCTGTCCCGCGTGTTCCTGGCGGGCTGCAGCGCCGGCGCCAACATCGCGCACAACACGGCCGTGCGGGCCTCCGCCGCCGGCGCGCTCCCCGACGGCGTGACCATCCGCGGGCTCGCCGTCGTGCATCCCTACTTCACGGGCAGCAAGGCCGTGGGCGGCGAGATAGCCTTCGGCCCCGAGATCCGGCCGTTCATGGACCGCACCTGGCGGTTCGTGGTCTCCGACACGGTGGGGCTGGACGACCCGCGCGTGAACCCGTTCGTGGACGACGCGGCGCGCAGGGCCTCCGCGGGGATCCCGTGCCAGCGCGTGCTGGTGTGCGTGGCCGAGAACGACTTCCTGCTCAAGGAGCGCGCGCTGTGGTACCACCGGGAGATCAAGGCCAGCGGGTACGCCGGCGAGGTCGAGTTGTTCGAGTCTAAGGGCGTCGGCCACGCGTTCCATTTCGACATGCTGGACTCGGAGCAGGGCGTCCAGCTCCAGGAGCGGATCGTGGCTTTCATCAGCAAATGAGCACCACCGAGATGATGAATAAGAGTTTTTTATGCTATTTTAAATATATCATTTGGATACTTCAAATTGTAATACACCGAAAGTTGTTTGATTCCCGATCCCGAAACAATATATTCGTTGTGTCCTTCTGTCCGATGCTCGAACTGTATCTTTCCGTGTTTTGTCGGTGGAGGATTGTTTTGCGTTATATGTAGGGCGTTTGATTCGGAGCATTCGATCTTTTGGTTTAAACTTAATCTGGCATCCTACTTTTAATTTTTTGGCTAGTTTTTTGTATTATCTGAACACGTTATTAGTTTATTTTCTCAAAACTAGCCGAACAAACAGCCTGGTTATTTCTGTCGCTGTAAGAAGCTAGCGAAAAGCTAAAACAAACAAGTAAAACAGGTTACAAATTTGCAATTTGGGAGACGGTATGGGTTCGTTTTCATTTCTTTTAAATTTAGACACATGACAAGTGCGGTGAGATAGATTTCGAAACTTCAATCAATTGATCTTAAGCAAACAAATAAGAACCCTCATGCTCAAACGCCTCCACATCTGGAAACGGTGAAATTATTCCATCTCAATCGCGTAGCTGGTCGCTCGCTCACTTGCGCAGGAAGCCGAGGACGCGCTCCTCCATCTCCCGCGCCCTGTCGCAGCGCGGGTTCATGCAGTAGAAGACGTGGCCCTCGCCCATGGACTCGAGCAGCTCCACCTCGCCAGGGTAGCCGCTGGCCTTGAGGCTCTCGTAGTACCAGACGCCCCTGTCCCTGAGGTCGTCCTTCTCGGCGACGCAGACGAGCACGCGCTCGGCGGCGACGCGCGCCGCGCTCCCGCCGGCGGCCTCCGAGAACGGGTTGGAGAGAGGGTCGTCGAGCCCGGGGGTGCCAGGGCACAGGAACCGCCAGAACGCGTCGGCCCGCTCCTTGCGCGCCTTCCCCGTCGTCCCCTCGTCGCCGATGTCCACCGCGCCGCTGAAGTAGGGGTGCAATATCAGCAGGCCCCTGATCCGCATCCCGAGGCCGCCGCTCTTGTGCTCGCCGGCACGGACGGCGACGAAGTGCGCGATGGTGGCCCCCGCGCTGGCCCCGGCCAGGAACACGCGGGAGAAGTCGCCGTGCTCGGTTAGCCACGGCTCGGCGGCCGGTCCTCCTCCCGAGTCGGCGGCGGAGGCGTGGGTGGCCACCCACTTGAGCCCCTCCCATGAGTCCTCGTAGGCGGCCGGGAGCGGGTGCTCCGGCGCGAGGCGGTACTCGAGCGCGACCGCGAGGACGCCGGCCTTGGCGACGAGCGCGTTGAGGTAGCCGTGCGTCATCGGGTCGGCCGCCGAGCCGATCACGTAGGCGCCGCCATGGTAGTAGATGACGACGGGGAGCTTCTTCCCGTGGCTGCCGGCCGGGAGGAAGAGGCGCGCCCAGAGGCCGGTGGCCGGGTCGACGACGACGTCCTTGGACACGACGCCCGTGGCCGGGTCGGTGCCGGCCGGGAGCGGGGCCAGGTTGAAGAACCGCTCGACGCGGCCGCTTTTGTACTGGCGGACGAGGGGTGGGAACTCCGCCTGCACCTCGGTGTCCGGGTCCGCCGCCGCCATGCCGTCGCGCCCGTCGACGTTCTTGGCGTTGGGACGTGGGTAGCTCGGACACGGCCACACGGGTGCTACTATGTAGTAGTGCGGAAGGAATCCCCGAACGGCGGACCAAACGGTTGGTGTAGTGGCGCACACGCGCAGTGAACTGTGGGGACGGGCAGGAGCGGAGCGGCAATGTTCTCGGGTTGGTGTGGAACAATGGAAGAGTGGAGTAGAGTCCTGCCCTGACGAATGAGTGAATGACAACGATTAGGTGAGTGGTGACCGACCGCTGAGACTCTATCGGACCCATCTGTCAGCGGTCGTGGACAGAAATGTACCATCTCATCGCTTGGTGGGTGGCCGGCCAAGCTTCTAGAAGACAATGAGCAGGTGGAGTCAGTCAAGTGCACCGTGACGCGTGCCTGGCGTCGCAGTCGCCATGCGCCCATGCGGCGTGGCTTCAGTGTCCTGCGACTTTTGAGTACTCTCCTATTCAACTTAATCTAGAAATTAGAGAAGATTTAATCCTCTAATATTTAAATTTGTATAGGAAAAAAATTAATTCATTTCAATCCTCATCAATCCACCTAATTCAATAAAAAAATACAAGCAGGCAAAAGTGTAGAGAGGATCTAAATTTTTTATTTTCTGTAGCTATTGTCCAAAGGTTACAGGATATAGACATATCCTCTCTATTTATAGTTATATATATGGGCCTTTCTGGACCAAGAAGTTTTCTCAACATTCTCCGTTGGGCTAATGCCACAAGATGTTATGTTCCAAAACTATTTAAAAACCGTCAGGAGAAATTAAATAAAGATTATATAGTTCACGCTTGCTGCATCACACGAATTGTCTCATAAAACTTGAGTAAGAAACTTCCATGAAAACTCACCTTACCACGGATCTCGTCCTCTTCCTTGACTGCACCTCGTCATTAGTGCTAACAGTTTACACCGACGTGAATTGGACGGGTTATCCAAACACACGTAAGTCCACCTCAAGCAGGACGGGTTGTCCAAACACATGTAAGTCCACCTCGAGCTATGCTGTGTTCCTCAGCGATAATCTGATCTCTTGGTTCAACAAGCGGCAGGCAACTTGAAAGTCTCCTAGAGGGGGGTTAATAGGCGAAACCTAAAATTTATAACTTTAAACACACAATAGAAGCTGGAGGTTAGCGTTAGAATTGAACTCAAGTCAAGAGAGTGTTTCTCTTGCTAAGAGTTGCTCAATCAATACGGATATTGTTTGGGAGAAAACTCAAATCAATACTAGCAAGAGAACTATTAGAGAGGGAAAACAAATCAAGTGAAGATCAGGAGAGTAGACACGGTGATTTGTTTTACCGAGGTTCGGTTCCAAAGAACCTAGTCCCCGTTGAGGAGGTCACAAAGACCGGGTCTATTTCAACCCTTTCCCTCTCTCAAATGGTCACTTAGACTGAGTGAGCCTTTTCCTTAATCTCACGGGTCACTTAGACCCCGCAAGGACCACCACACACTTAGGTGTCTCTTGCTTCGATTACAAGTCACTTAGAAAAGAAGTGAGGAAGGAAGAAAGGCAATCCAAACAATAAGAGCACAAATTAACACGAACACACACTCTCTCAAGTCACTAAGTGGTTGAGATGAATTTGGCACTTGGAGAGGATTTGATCTTTGAAATTGTGTCTTGGAGTGAATGCACTAGCTCTTGTATTGAATGTGATCTTTAGAAAACTTGGATGCTAAAGGTTGTGGTGGTTGGGGGGTATTTATAGCCCCCAACCACTTGGTAGCCGTTGGCCAAGGCTGCTGGTGATGGGTGCATCGGATAGTCTGGTGCACCACCGGACACTCCACTGTTCATTGTCTGGTGCTCCGCCACGTCAGCTATCCACTAGGGTTTGGAGCAATTGGCCGTTGTAGCGCCTTGTCGTCTTGCTGCATCGGACAGTTCAGTGCCCTCTGACTTCTGCGTTCTGACTTCTAACATGCACTATTCACCGTGGCAGGTGACCGTTGGCACGTAGGGAGCCGCTGCTCCGCTGGCTCATCGGACAGTCCGATGGTGAAAGTCGCCTAGAGGGGGGGGTGGGGTGAATAGGGCGAATATGAAATTTATAAACTTAAGCACAACTACAAGCCGGGTTAGCGTTAGAAATATAAGCGAGTTCGAGAGAGAGGGTGAAAAAACAAATTGCAAGCAAATAAGGAGTGAGACACAAGGATTTGTTTTACCGAGGTTCGGTTCTTGCAAACCTACTCCCCGTTGAGGTGGTCACAAAGACCGGGTCTCTTTCAACCCTTTCCCTCTGTCAAACGGTCACTTAGACCGAGTGAGCTTCTCTTCTCAATCACACGGGACACTAAGTCCCCGCAAGGACCACCACACAATTGGTGTATCTTGCCTTGGTTACAATTGAGTTGATCACAAGAAAGAATGAGAAAGAAAAGAAGCAATCCAAGCACAAGAGCTCAAATGAACACAAATGTCACTCTCTCTAGTCACTATTTGATTTGGAGTGATTCCAGACTTGGGAGAGGATTTGATCTCTTTGGTTGTGTCTAGAATTGAATGCTATAGCTCTTGTAAGGTGGAAAACTTGGATGCCATGAACGGTGGGGTGGTTGGGGTATTTATAGTCCCACCCACCAAAAGTGGCCATTGGGAGTCTGTCTGTCGAATGGCGCACCGGACAGTCCGATGCGCCACCGGACACTGTCCGGTGCGCCAGCCACGTCACCCGACCATTAGGGTTCGACCGTTGGAGCTTATGTCTTCTGGGCCACCGGACAGTCCGGTGGTGCACCGGACAGTCACTGTGCACTGTTCGGTGTGCCTTCTGGCGCTGCTCTGACACTGTCGCGCACTGTAGCGCATTCAATGCGGTTGCAGAAGACCGTTGGCGTTGAAGTAGCTGTTGCTCCGCTGGCACACTGGACAGTCCGGTGTAGCACCGGACAGTTCAGTGTAGCACCGGACAGTCCGGTGAATTTTAGCGGAGTGTCTCCCAGAATTCCTGAGACTGGCGAGTTTGGAGTTGGAGTTCCCTGGTGCACCGGACACTGTCTGGTGGTGCACCGGATAGTCCGGTGCGCCAGACCAGGGCTGCCTTCGGTTATCTTTTGCTCCCTTTGTTTGAACCCTTTCTTTTGACTTGTATTGGTTGATTGTGAACCTTTGGCACCTGTAACACTTATAATCTAGAGCAAACTAGTTAGTCCAATTATTTGTGTTGGGCAATTCAACCACCAAAATCAATTAAGAAAAGGTGTAAGCCTATTTCCCTTTCAATCTCCCCCTTTTTGGTGATTGATGCCAACACAAACCAAAGCAAATATAGAAGTGCAGAATTGAACTAGTTTGCATAATTCTAAGTGCAAAGGTTACTTGGAAATGAACCAATAAATATTTTCATAAGATACACATGGATAGCTTTCTTTTCATATTTAACATTTTGGACCACATTTTCACCATGGATTTTGTTTTGCAAATTCTTTTCAAAGTTCTTTTGCAAATAGTCAAAGGTAAATGAATAAGAGTTTGAGAAACATTTTCAAGATTTGAAATTTTCTCCCCCTGTTTCAAATGCTTTTCCTTTGACTAAACAAAACTCCCCCTTAATGAAATCCTCCTCTTAGTGTTCAAGAGGGTTTTAAATTTTAATTTTGAAGAGGGTATATTAATATGAATTTATAGCAAAAATAAGATACCAATTGAATATTAATATGAAATTATAGCAAAAATAAGATACCAATTGAAAAATTCTTTTCATAACTCAAATTTGAAAGACTATATTTTTGAAATTGGTGGTGGTGCGGTTCTTTTGCTATGGGCTAATACTCTCTCCCCCTTTGGCATGAATCGCCAAAAACGGATGCTTGAGTGAAATATAAGCCCTTAAAACTACCTTCTCCCCCTATGGTAAATAATATTTGAGTGAAGGTTATACCAAAGTGGAGAATGACGCGGAGTACCGGCAAATACAATTGGAGTTGAGTGGAAGCGCCTTCTTTGCCGAGAACTCCATTTCCCTTTTAATATCTATGGCTAAGCATAAGATGACACTTGAAAACACATTAGTCATAGACATAAAAGAGATATGATCAAAAGTATAATAATGATCTATGTGTGCAAAACATCAATAAAAATTCCTAGAATCAAGAATATTTAGCTCATGCCTAAGTCTGGTAAAAGTTTGTTCATCTAATGGCTTGGTAAAGATATCGACTAATTGTTCTTTGGTGTTAATATATGCAATCTCGATATCCCCCTTTTGTTGGTGATCCCTTAAGAAATGATACCGAATGACTATGTGTTTAGTGCGGCTATGCTCAACGGGATTATCCGCCATGCGGATTGCACTCTCATTATCACATAGAAGAGGAACTTTGGTTAATTTGTAACCATAGTCCCTAAGGGTTTGCCTCATCCAAAGCAATTGCGCGCAAAAATGGCCTGCGGCAATATACTCGGCTTCGGCGGTTGAAAGAGCCACAGAATTTTGCTTCTTTGAAGCCCAAGACACCAGAGATCTTCCTAAGAACTGGCAAGTTCCCGATGTGCTCTTTCTATTAATTTTACACCCTGCCCAATCGGCATCGGAATAACCAATTAAATTCAATGTGGATCCCCTGGGGTACCAAAGGCCAAACTTAGGAGTATAAACTAAATATCTCAATATTCGTTTTACGGCCCTAAGGTGAACTTCCTTAGGATCTGTTGGGGGCCTTCGGCTTACGAAGGTCCTCAAAAACAGGATTTAACAATATTTCTGAAGTATAATGTGTGAACAGGTATCTTCGGACTCAAGTCGGTATCGCAGCAGGAGAAGACCAGAATAATACGAAGGTTGATGCAGCGCCGAAGATGTGAACAGGAAAAGCTTCGGCATGGTAGCAGAAAATGAAACCGACTTAAAGATGAAAAGGCTATTCAGACCTCGATAGATTACTATAGAATTATTATCAAATGTAAAGGGCATGAATGTAATTTTGTATGGGCTGTGTCCCGTGCCTATAAATAGGTGAACAGTACCCCCATACTGTTCACGCGGATTTTGGCATTCACTTTTGCGTCACGCTTGTACTTTCATCTCCTTTAAGCTGAAGGTACATTTATAATTCGATGTTATTTCTGTTTCTACGTAATAATAATGCAAAAATAAGTTAATAATAATATACAATTGTCTATGGTATCCTTCATATTCCTTATGATTCATCCTTCGTCACTGTATAGTGTATTTATGAAGGTATATCCCTCATAACCTTCGTCCGAAAATCATTATATCCTAAGGGAAATAATGCTTCGAAGGACGAAGGACTTTTCCGATTAACATTTTCTATGTTGCCTTGTTCTTAATTCAAAGCATTTGAGAACAAGTCCCCAACATTGGCACCCACCTCCGGTGAACTCACTTCCACTCTTTGAGTTTTTGAACACCTTCGGCGATCATAAACCTTCGCTATGGCGCCGAAGAAAGCTTTAGCAACTGGCACTGCAGCTCTCCAACCGCTGGACCACAATCAGGAGACTGTCTCTCTTCGGGAAGCCCGAAGCTAGAAAAGGAAGGCTGTTAGCCCGACACAGCCAGTGGATGAGATAGACCAAGAAATCAGAGACATGGAGATGCTTCATCAACAGGTGCAAAGGAAGAAGGAAAAGATGGCCAGGCTAGCTGAACTGCAAAGGCAGATAGACGAAGCCTCTGAGGAAGTTCGTCATCTTACTCAGGATGAGCAACACCGAAGGCCTCAGCACCAAGACCTTCATCAGGAGGGTTTCCTCAATGAAGATGACTGGTATGACAATTTCCATCATGGGAATTTTGTTTTTGATGATGCTTCTCCTCTGTTCGCTGAGCTGCAGGCTACACCTTGGCCTCCGTCCTACAAGCCGCCTCAGCTTCCCATATTTGATGGCCACTCAGACCCGAAGCAGTTTTTGATGAGCTACGAAGCAACAATATCTTCGTATGGTGGCAATGCTGCGGTCATGGCCAAATCTTTTGTTATGGCTGTCAGGAGTGTTGCTCAAACCTGGTACTCCTCCCTTCGACCAGGAACGATCACTTCGTGGCAAAAGCTGAAGGACTTGTTGTTAACTAGTTTCCAAGGGTTCCAGACGAAGCCGGTCACGGCTCAAGCTCTATTCCAGTGCACCCAGGATCACGAAGAGTACCTTCAGGTGTACGTCCGGAGGTTCTTGCGTTTGAGGGCACAGGCACCAACAGTGCCCAACGAAATTGTCATTGAGGCCATGATCAAGGGGCTTCAGCCAGGACCATCAGCTCAGTACTTCGCTAGGAAGCCTCCTCAAACTTTGGAGAAGCTGCTCCAGAAGATGGACGAGTACATTCGGGCCGATAATGATTTTCGCCAAAGAAGGGAGGAGGCTTTCAGGTTTTCTGAAATGACCAGGGGCTTCGGAGGGAGGTTCTATCTGAGGCACGTTAGATCAATTCATAACTCTACCCAAAATGATGATACAGGGAGCCAACAGCAAAGGCCATAGTGTTCCTCACAGACTTCGGGGCAACAGCAAGGCTCCTTCCGACCACCAGCTCCGAGAGGCAGAGGTGCCAGGGGCTTCGGCGGAAGATTTGGCAATCAGCCAAGAAGAATTTTTTGCTTGTTCTGTGGTGAGAACAAAGGCCATACCACCAGGATGTGCCATGTTACCATCCAGAAGCAAAAGGAAATAGCCGAAGCTGCAGCACAACAGGCTCAGCCGAAGCAGGTCATGCACACTGCTTCGTATCATTCGCCTTACATCCCAGAGTATGTAGGCAATCACCCTGCAGTTTCTGTTGCTTCGGCGAGTCAACCTCAAGCTTCCTGGCAACAGCCTCCGCCTCCACCACCGCTACAACAAGGCCAGCAGCCAGAAGGGAGCCAATATGCTCCACACCAAAGGGACTTCAGAGAACAGTCCGAAGCTCGCACAGTCAACAGCACTGTGCCAGAGTCAAAGCACATCTATCGACAAATATCCTACCTTAATAGCAATCTTTTTCATTCAGTTTTATTTTCTGTGTAATAAAGGACATTGTTTAGGTTTCATGTAAATAATTTCGTTGATTCCCACAAGGAAAATATATTTTCTTCACAGGCTTAAGTTGTTGAAGTTTAAAGATTTGCGATAACAAAGAGGACCTTCAAATTATCGAAAATTTTTCGAAGCAACAAAAAGTCGTTCTAAGGAACGCAGAGTAAGTTTGCCGAAGTCACAAAAAGCCGTTCCAAAGGGAGCGCAGTGTAAGTTTTCTGCTCCAAAGTCATTCCAAAGGGAATGCAGAGCATACAGCGAAAAGTCAACGCTGATACCGCCTAAGTAAAAGGCGAAGCGCGAAAAGTCAACGCGAATACCGCTGAAAGTAAAAGGCGAAGAAGCTCCTAAGGGAGGCTTACAGCGAAAAATAAACGCTGATTCCGCTGAAGTAAAAGGCGAAGAAGCTCCTAAGGGAGGCTTATAGTAAAAAGACAACGCTGATTCAAAAAGACTATGTGTTTTATCGCAGGAATGTGTGTGTATCTTCGGAATAAACACCATCTTACACAACATAACATCATCGCATCATTTCGCATAGCATAAGCATCATGCATCATGCTGCATATGGCACAAGAAGGGGACATGATATCGATCTTCGGAAGAATGTTTTGAAAGGGGAAAATCATGCTAAGTTGCAAGCAGATACACTATTGATCTTCGGAAGTGTAGCTTCGGAGAACATCCTCACGAAGCTTGGATATCATTCATCAGAACACTATGGATATTGTGGTGACAAATAAAAATTCTTCTTCACGAAGCATGAAAAGAAGGGAAGGTGTTTTTTTCGTCAAAGACTCAAAAACGGTACGTGTGTAAAATTTCATGCATCGTAAAGAATTGAGCAGTAAAAATAGGTACATTACATTCAGGGTTACAAAATGTTACACATATTTCATTTCAGAAGTTTTTACAATAGTGCTTAATCTTCTCTCAAAACAACTTCTGCAGCTTCGTTCAGGAGTCGGTTAACAACTTCATCCATGATAGCTTCAGCCATCTTTTTAATTTCCTCGTCTCCTTTCGGGTGAGGGCCTGGAGACGCTTTAGTAGGATCTGAAGGAGGACAGGATACGGCCACATTGCTATTACAAATTGCGAACAAAGTTTAAAACCAAAAATTACAACACAATAAAAACCATTAGCTAATACCTATTTGCCCTTCGGGCTCTGAGCTTTTGTCAGCGGCCTTAGCTACTTCTCTAGCGTCGTGAATGCCCTTCTCGCTTTTCTGGATAATTTCTCGAGCCATTTCTCGGCCACCATTATCCCAGACATCGGTGAAAAATTTTCCACCAACCATGCTAGCTTCGGCCGAAGGATCTCTTGCATCTTCGAAGGACAAAGCAGCCTCGGATTGCGCTAAAATCTTTACATGCTCGCAGCCTTTTTTCTCTAAAATGGTGGCAATTCCTCTGGCACCCGAGAAAGCACATATATCTCCACGGCTATTTAAAATTTCCTCGAAGGCTTCAGCTTCGTGATCGATCCATTCGATGGGACCTTCGGGGTTGCCTCTTGTAAAGTTTTCTTCGCTCGAGAATGCGCCGATGCTGGCGAAGCTAGCTTTCAACTTCTTAACACACTCTATAGATTTGTTATAACATCTTTTCTTGGATGAACGAAGCTCTTCAACAGTTCCCTCTAAATGATTTGCCCATTGGTCGCTGAGTTCTCGCTTCGTTTCTTCAAGCATGCGTTCCTCTTTGGCTCTGGCCAGTTGTTTTCGAAGATCTTCAATTTCGCGCTTCTGAGCTTTAGCTTGACCTTTAAAAGTAGCTTCGTCTTCTTTTATTCTATTTATTAATGAATGTAATATTTTATCTTTTTCGAGACCTTCGTTCCTCAGTTCAATTACTTCGGAACGAAGGTTGCTCAGGGCTATAGCACACCCTTCGTCTTCAGCATCTTTCTGAGCCCTGAGGGCATTGCTAAGTATCAGGCCCTGCAAAGAAAAATATGTGTGTGTCAATAGATTTAAGCAAACGAAAAATTTTGGTCTCAACAAAAAATACAAAGATCCCATTTGTTGCACCTTTAAGCTATTATATGCTAGGCTGTCGGCCAGATCGTTCTTCGACAGCACCGAGAGCCCGTCTTCTAGTGTTGGGAATCCGAAGCTTTTGCTCATCTCCCGACAGACAGAAATCTCCTTGCTGTCAGGGAGACAATACAAAAAGTCTTCTTCTCCACTGCCATTGAATATTAACGCCCCCTTTGGATACTTCAGTTTTTGGGCGTAAAGCTGGGCCTCTTGTTTTTCTTTTCCTGATAATTGTTTCCCCGAAGCATGACGAACAATATAATCAAGGACTTTGGGGGATGCTTCGGGGGCAATGACACTGATTTCTTCAACAAAAGTTGGCTCTGTTATTTTTTCTTCCTCGGTTTCCAAGGATTTTATCTTCGTGGCCTCTGAGGACCCAGCTTCGGCTTCAGTTTCTTGCTCTGGAACTTTAGTATCAGAAATTTCAGTTTTCGCTTCGGGAATGGCAACAGTCTTCTTCGGAGGTGTGCTTGAAGATTTAATTGTTTCCAGAACATCTAGCACATTAGCCATTCTCTTTCTTTTCGGAGTCACTGCTGACACCTTTTGATTTTTTAGTGTCTCAACATTTGCTGCAGGACTCAAAACTTCTGATGTTTTTTCCTCAGTTGGTTTTTTCACTTCTTCCATTTTTTCTGTGGATGGCGCTTCGGCCATCTCTTTGGTTTCTGGTAACAAAATCTTCGGTTCTTCCAATTCCATCTTTGTTGGCGCTTCGGCCATTTCTGCGACTTCTGGCAGCAAGGTTGGTTTGGTTGGCTTTTCAGCTTCGGTGGCCGAAGAAGTTTCTCCGGTGAACTCAGGCACCGAAGCTGGTTCAATATAGCGTGGCCGATGTGTGAGGACCTTTATCCTCTTTCTTTTCGGTTCTGGCTCGCTAGGAGCAGTTGCAGCTTCTTCTTTCGCAGAGGTTGTGTTTTTTCTTTTCTGCCCTCGAATGGGATAACGATAGTCAGGGTAGACGAACCCGATTGCATCAAACACCCGGTTCAGCCTTTTCTTTTTTCGGCCTCCGAAGGCTGCTGACAGTGCAGTATCTTCGGCCTTCGAATAAGCCCCAAGCAGTTCATCACTTAAATTTTCAATACTCTTTAACCAGTCATCATCTGGCTCAACGAATTTATCTCCGAACTTGAAAGTATACTTCAGCCTGATAAGTCCACCTTCGTCGGCCTCCTTTATGGTTTCTTGCGGCATTTCCCATTTCTCCGCGAGCGGCCATACTCTGAAGGCAATATGTTCTTGTACCAAATCTCTCGTTCCAATAAAAGAACAAATAACACCGAAGGCTCTCTGGCATTCTTCGGCAGCTTCATTCATTTCAACCTTCGGCCTCCGCAGGCCGAAGCTTTGCCAAATAGGGCGCATAATTATACCTTTAATATCTTCCCGTACTGCCAGGTCATTCTTCACATAAAACCATTCTGTCATCCAGTCGCCGGGCCATCTCTTCCGAAAGGTTGGCACGGGACAGCTTGACCCAGACCGAGAAACAAAACTGTAGCAGCCAAAATTATTGTGATACTGTTCTTTACCCCAAGGTTTTGTTTCATATGATAATTCGTGTATGTTACAGAAACTTTTCGCATCAGGTTCCAGACCTTGGCTTCTCACAGCCCATACGAAGATATTCAGCCTTATAATTGCTTCGGGGGTAAGTTGATGAAGAAAGACTTCAAACATTTTCAGCACCTCTACGACGAAGCTGCTCAGGGGAAATCGTAGTCCAGCTTTCAAAAAGCTTCGGTACACTACGACTTCGTTCTCTTCAGGGTGTGGACAAGTCTTTTCCCCTTCGTCGGCCCTCACAACGAACAAATCCCGGAAATACCTTCCTCTCATATTGACAAGATGATTTTCTTTGATAGTTGATTTGCCGAAAACCGCATGGCTTGGTCGCCAAGGGCGATCTTCGGAGTCTTCACCACCACTGTCCACATCATAACTGTCGCTGTCACCAGTATCTTCAGACAAACCTTCCAGAATCTCCTTGGTGATTTTTTCCGTATTGGTCTTCGACATCGCTATAAGAAACCCCAAGTTCTTCTCTTCGTCGAGACTCAGCTTCATCTCAGCAGCAGCCTTCTTATCTTCAGACATCTTCGGAAACACTAAAAAACTGTTTTCAAAGCCGAAGCTTCAAAACTAAAAGCTCAGCAAATCTTAGTGCGCAAGAGCTAAAAATTGAGTGAGCGGGAGCAGATGGCAAGAGAGCGTACCAAATGAGTTTGCGGTATGATCTTATTTATACGCCCAATGCGTTGAAAATTGAAAGACCCCGCTTGTCAGTGAATGTTGCTATTCTAGCAAAGGGAAGGTGTTTTTCGGACCTTCGGCGTAAAGCCTTCGTCCATGTCGCAATCTAAATTTATTATTTTAAAAACAAATTAATATTGCGAGGGGCTACTGTTGGGGGCCTTCGGCTTACGAAGGTCCTCAAAAACAGGATTTAACAATATTTCTGGAGTATAATGTGTGAACAGGTATCTTCGGACTCAAGTCGGTATCGCAGCAGGAGAAGACCAGAATAATACGAAGGTTGATGCAGCGCCGAAGATGTGAACAGGAAAAGCTTCGGCATGGTAGCAGAAAATGAAACCGACTTAAAGATGAAAAGGCTATTCAGACCTCGATAGATTACTATAGAATTATTATCAAATGTAAAGGGCATGAATGTAATTTTGTATGGGCTGTGTCCCGTGCCTATAAATAGGTGAACAGTACCCTCGTACTGTTCACGCGGATTTTGGCATTCACTTTTGCGTCACGCTTGTACTTTCATCTCCTTTAAGCTGAAGGTACATTTATAATTCGATGTTATTTCTGTTTCTACGTAATAATAATGCAAAAATAAGTTAATAATAATATACAATTGTCTATGTTATCCTTCATATTCCTTATGATTCATCCTTCGTCACTGTATAGTGTATTTATGAAGGTATATCCCTCATAACCTTCGTCCGAAAATCATTATATCCTAAGGGAAATAATGCTTCGAAGGACGAAGGACTTTTCCGATTAACATTTTCTATGTTGCCTTGTTCTTAATTCAAAGCATTTGAGAACAAGTCCCCAACAGGATCGGCTTGGAATCTTGCACACATGCATACAGAAAGCATAATATCCGGTCGTGAAGCACATAAATAGAGTAAAGGACCTATCATCGACCGGTATACCTTTTGATCTACGGATTTACCTCCCGTGTCGAGGTCGAGATGCTCATTGGTTCCCATGGGTGTCTTGATGGGCTTGGCGTCCTTCATCCCAAACTTAGTTAGAATGTCTTGAATGTACTTCGTTTGGCTAATGAAGGTGCCCTCTTGTAATACCCGGCTTTAAGGGACAAAGCCAGGTGCATCTCATACATGCGCCAAAGAAGACAACATATATAATAACAGAGTGTATAGAGATAAATGTCATAAAACATCAGAGTATTTATTACATAGCGGAAGACTTATTACAAAATAACATAATAAATATAAAACGAACTAAGGATCGTCGGCGCCAATGTCAACTGAGAAACGCCACCTAGATCAAGTCGAATGCCTCAGTGTTAGGCGGCTCCTCTTCGACCACCTGTTCTTCTCCTGTGGGGGGGGGTGTGAGACAACAAGAGTGAGCTCACATACGTTCATAGCTCAACAAGTCATGGGGAATAATGTGGCATGAACTCACCAAAGGCGGGAGTTCATGTAGTGTAAGGCTGATCAATGAAATAAAGGCTGAAGCTGAGCATTGCTTTTATAAGTTGGTCAAAATTTTATTAGCAGTTACTAAGTGTAAGTAAATACCAAACCATAGTAATAATAAGTAAAAGTAATAATAAAATAATCCCAAATGCAATGAAATGACAAATTAAGTTTAAGTTCCATAAATTAATCATGTGAGTGTCCGAGCCGCTCATGACCATGAGCACGGCTAGTATACCAGTTTTACACTCTGCAGAGGTTGCGCATCTTTACCCACAAGTCGTGTTACCCATTTGCCACGGAGTTGATCAGACCCCATACACCTCTACCAAGGAAGCGAGGCAGGGTACCACTACGAGGCCTTTACAAAGTTCCACTAGCTTCAGACTACCCGCTACAGTTTATAGGAAGCTCCAGTGCAAGGTTCTTGCCTGACCGCCATCGCAGCAAAATCAACCAAGAACCTCCCTACACTGACCACTCCCCTACTGCCCTTGCCCCTTTCGGGTAAGGTAGCCCTCCACTAGCTTTCCTAGTTAATCAGCCAAGGGTGTCCCATTAAGCCCTTGTGGTAGCACTGTTTTCCCGGGTGGTTCTCCATGTTCCCATTAACATAATGATCTTATCATGAACAGAAAATAATGAACAGATAATAACAAGTATAAAATGAGTGATGAATATCTCTATACCCAAAGCCACATAAAGCAATAGCATGTACTACCCAAAAATTTAGTAGTAAAACCAGTGGTGAAACAAGGTATAAAGATAGTCAAAATCTAGGGTATCCTATTGGGTCCCATCAAAATTAACCTATGCAGATCATTATGAATAATAAGAACATGAATGGGTAAAAGAAGTGATCAAGGGCACAACTTGCCTTCAACGAGCTCCTGCTCAGCTACCTCTACTTGCTGAACCTCAGATTCCACAGTGGCTTGCTCGTCTACTCGTATCAACACAATACATACATAGCATAGCATAAATTAACATCACATCAAACATGCAAATAGAATATACAGTAATAAACTAGACATTAAAATAAGATCACAGGAACTGGAATCATTAAATTTGGAGTTATAGATTTTAAGATATGAATTTCTGAAGGTTTTATGTATTTAATACATGATTAAGTGAAAGAATAATTTTAATGTGTTTGTCATGCCAGAACAGAGACACTAAATGATAGAGAATATTATTACAAAATTTTAGAACTTGGAATGGCTCAATTTGGATCAAAAATGGAATTTCTATGAATTTTACAAGTTTCTAGATTTGTTTTTGTAATAAAAATGAATTTCTAATATTATTTCTCTGTTTTTAAACATCTCTAGATTGGGCCTCAAATTCCAGAAAGCGCAGGGGCTCTAGCGTAAAAGAAACCGAGACACAAGGCACCACTTGCGCGGACTGCGAGTCAATTATTAACAACTACAGGGGCTCTTTGATGAAATGGCCATCGCGAAGGGGTACTGGCCAAATCTGGTCGTTCGATCATAAGCCAAGCGCCCGGATCTGATCCACACTCCACCGAACCGGTATGTAACCACGGTCACATGATCCCGAATCGACGAACCAGATTCTATGCTCGTGAGATCCACACAGACCCTAGATCTCGTGACCCACGGCCACGATCTCCACTAATCTGAACTGTTGGATGCGGTTTTAATGGTCCACGCCCTTCTCCCCAGCGCGCCGGGCACCAGCGCGGCGGCGCACGCCCTCAACGGCGGCGTGGGCACCAACGCCAGTCAATTCATCTCTACAACGCACTACCCCCAGTTCTAACACCCGCAAATCCAAATTAGCACATCGGCAAACTTCAGAGGATGGCTCATACCGACAATCGTAGGGCGAACGCTCCCGTCCTCGGCGCACGGCGGATCCGATGTTGATGAAGGTACTCCGGTGAGCAATTGTTGGAGTCGTGGTGCCCTTTCGCTCCACTGACGGCCACCCGCACTACCACGATGCCCAACCGGATGCTCCAAGGCCACACGCTGTGACCAATCGGCGACGTGGGCGCGATTCCACCGGCGACTGGACCTCGTTATTCCCTAATCCTAGCGGCGGCTAGAGCTTTGGCCTCCAGGTTGTCATGGAGGAGGTGGGGATTTGGTCCTTTTGTAGGCCTGCCGCGGAGAGTCCGATGTGGCGCGAGTTTTGCGGAGCAAGGCGCGGTCAACGGCCATGGCGGAGGATCCGGGAGTTCTTCAACGGCCGAGCGTGAGGGGAAGGAGAGAGCTGACTGCGCGGGACCCGCATGGTGGTGTCTGGGTGCTTGCGCGAGAACCCGTTGAGGCTGCCCACTAGTGGGCCACGGGCGCAGTGGGACGCTCGCGATGAGGGACTGGTCCGTGGGACCCGGTTGTCAGTAGGTGGGACAACGGGAATGGTACTGGGCCGCGCGCGCGTTCGAGGAAAGAGGGGAGGGGGCCAAATTGGGCTGGTTGGCCCATGAAGCTTTTTTTCTTATTCTTTTCTTTTTTTTCTTTTATATTTTCCTTTCTCTTTTCCTATTTCTAAGTTCAATTTGAATTGGAATTTATATTCAAACTTGTGCCAAATTTATTCTCTATTATTTTTGTGAAATTAAGAAGCACAGATTCTGAAAATATAATGTCTCTTTATATTATATACTCTCCTTTTTCTTTTCTCCCTCATTTCCTTTAATTCTTGACCTCATTATCATTATTATATTTTTATTCATTTATTATTATTACATTAAATGCACAAACAAAACCCCAACGAGATGCACATTCTTTTATTTTAGTATCATTTATTTTAATTAATCACCCTTAATTAAATGCATGATCTTTTTATGATGAAAATACGGAACACAAAATGAGTAGACCTCTATATATTCCTTGTATACGATTTTGAATATTACAAATCCTACCCCCCTTAAAAATAATCTCGACCTCGAGATTTAGGAAGATCTAGGGAAAAGATGGGGGAAGTCTATGCGAAGCTCTTCTTCTCTTTCCCAAGTAGCTTCATCTTCACCATGGTGACTCCATTGTACCTTGCACATCTTGATCACCTTATTTCTTGTAACTCGAGTCAAAGTGTCCAGAATCTTGATAGGGTACTCCGCATAAGTCAGATCATCTTGAACACTAAGGTCTTCCATTGGTAGTTGCTCCTCAGGTACCCTGAGGCACTTCTTTAGTTGGGACACATGGAATACATCATGTACATCTGACAGATGATCAGGTAACTCCAGTTGATATGCAACTTCTCCCACTCGCTTTAAGATCAAGAAAGGTCCAATGAAGCGAGGGGACAACTTTCCTTTAACTTTAAATCTTCTGATACCCCGGATCGGTGACACCTTCAGATACACGTGATCACCCTCCTTAAACTCCAGTAGTCTTCTCCTATTATCAGCATAGCTCTTTTGCCTTGATTGTGCAATTCTCAAATTTTCTCTTATCATTCGAACTTGTTCTTCTGCCTCTTGAATAAGCTCAGGCCCAAAGAACTGTCTTTCTCTAGTCTGATCCCAATACAGTGGAGTCCTGCACTTTCTGCCATATAGAGCCTCAAATGGTGACATCTTCAAACTGGCCTGGTAGCTATTATTATAAGAGAACTCTGCATATGGTAAGCTCTTATCCCAACTTCCACCATGTTTAAGAGCACAAGCTCTTAACATATCCTCCAGTACTTGGTTAGTCCTCTCTGTCTGTCCATCAGTCTGGGGATGGTAGGCTGAACTAAAATTCAACTTTGTATCCAAGCTCTCATGCAACTTCTTCCAAAACCGAGAAGTAAACTGTGATCCTCGATCAGACACGATCTTTTTAGGCACTCCATGTAGACAAACTATCCGAGTCATATACAATTCTGCTAATTTGGCTCCCGTATAATTAGTCCTCACAGGTATGAAATGAGCCACTTTTGTCAATCTGTCCACAATTACCCAAATAGAGTCATATCCTGCTGGAGTGCGGGGTAGTCCAACAATGAAATCCATACCAATTTCTTCCCATTTCCACTCGGGAATCTTAAGCGGGTGCAATAGTCCAGCGGGTCTTTGATGTTCGGCCTTGACTCTTTGACACACATCACACTTAGCCACATGTGCAGCAACATCTCTTTTCAGCCCATACCACCAATACTTTTGCTTCAAATCCTGATACATCTTAGTGCTACCAGGGTGGATAGAGTAATCAGAATCATGGGCTTCTTTTAAAATAGTCTCACGAAGGCTATCAATCTCCGGAACACATATCCGATCTTTGAACCATATAGTACCTTGCTCATCCTCCGTGAATTCTAGAACTCTTCCTTCAGTAATCAGATCCTTAATCTCTTGGATTTTAGCATCACCAACCTGACCTTTACGAATCTCTTGCTCCAAGGTAGGTTCCAATTCAATGGTGACTCCTTCAGTGTGTGTAACAATTCCCAAGTTGAGTCTCTCAAAGTCTTTTGCTAATTCATCGGGTAGCTAGACGACAAAAGCGGAGTGAACATGCTCCTTCCGACTCAAGGCATCTGCAACCAAATTCGCCTTGCCCGGGTGATAGTGAATCTCCAAATCATAATCCTTAATGAGCTCCAACCAACGGCGTTGCCTAAGGTTGAGATCCTTCTGTGTGAATATATATTTCAAACTCTTATGATCCGTGTACACTTGACACTTAGTTCCCATAATGTAGTGTCTCCAAATCTTCAGTGCATGCACAACTGCTGCCAGCTCTAAATCATGAGTGGGGTAGTTCAATTCATGTTTCCGCAACTGACGAGATGCATAGGCGATCACATGTCCTTCTTGCATGAGCACACATCCCAATCCTTGGCCACATGCATCACAATAAATATCAAATCCTTTCTGTAAGTCTGGCATTACCAACACCGGAGGTGACATCAATCTCTCCTTCAATTGCTCAAAGCTCTCTTTGCATTTCTCATCCCACTTGAATTCTCTCCCTTTCTCCAAAAGCGAAGTCATAGGCTTAGCAATCTTAGAAAATCCTTCAATAAATCTCCGATAATAGCCTGCTAGCCCCAAGAAACTTCGAATCTCAGTAACTGTAGTGGGCACTCTCCACTCCATTATCTCCTTCACTTTAGCAGGATCCACTGCTATTCCTCCATTAGAAATAATATGACCAAGGAATGGCACCTTGTCAATCCAAAACTCGCACTTGCTGAACTTAGCATAGAGTTGATTATCTCGTAGCTTCTGTAGCACCAACCTTAGATGTTGTTCATGATCACTTTCATTCTTAGAATAGATAAGAATATCGTCGATAAACACTACGACGAATCTGTCCAAATACTCCATAAACACCTTATTCATCAAATTCATGAAGTAAGCTGGTGCATTGGTTAGTCCAAATGACATAACAGTAAACTCATATAATCCATATCGAGTCGAGAAAGCCATCTTGGGAATATCTGATGGTCTAATCCTCATCTGGTGATAACCGGATCGGAGATCTATCTTCGAGAATACTCTAGCTCCTCTCATCTGATCAAACAAATCCTCAATACGGGGTAATGGATACTTGTTCTTCACAGTAACATCGTTGAGAGATCTATAATCCACACACATTCTTTGTGATCCATCCTTCTTCTATACAAACAAGACCGGTGCTCCCCAAGGTGAGGAACTCGGACGAATGTACCCTGCCTCTTGTAACTCAGTTAACTACTTCTTCAGCTCCTTTAACTCTTCTACCGACATCCTGTATGGTCGCTTAGATATAGGGGCAGTTCCAGGCAGAAGATCAATAACAAACTCAACTTCTCTATCCGGTGGCATCCCTGGTAACTCCTCGGGAAAGACATTCGGAAAATCTCTAACCACCCGGATGTTGTCACCAACAAACTCCTCAGGCATAAAGAACATTGCACGCATGGATGAGGAGGTTACTGCAATGTTAACTTGAAATCTTTCTCCTTTAGTGGTAGTGAGCTCTACGGTACCTCTACCACATGCTATAACGGCTTTTGCCTTTCTTAGCCACGACATACCAAGGATCAGATCTATACTGCTTGACTCTAATATTATGGCAGTAGCTCCAAATTCTCTACCCATAATGGTCAATGTCAATCTACGTGTCATTCGATTCGCCTCAACAGGCCCTTTAGGTGTAATTACTATCATAGGTTTTCTCATATTTAGCAGTGGTATTTCATTTGTGTTGGCATATCTAGCAGACATGAATGAATGTGTAGCACCAGAATCAAATAATATGGTTGCAGGAATTGCATTAACATAAAACATACCAAGTATGATGTCCCCACCATCCGGAGTAGCATCAACGCTGACTTGATTAACTTTGGCAATAGAATATCCCTTGCCAGATCCTGGAGTTTGCTGCCTGTTCTGAACTGGAGTAGTAGCAATCCTCTGTGGGCAGACATTTGCATAATGACCAGTCTTCCCACACTTGAAACAAGTAGTGCCTGAACTCTGTCCTGAAAACTTCGTCGGGGTGCCAGTGGGGGTAGCCTGTCGAGTAGGTGTCCGTGGAGACCCCTGTGGAGCATACTGAGCTGTACGTGGCCCTCCTGGTTGAGTCGGTGTACCCTGTGGTGGAACGTAGCAGGGACGAACACTGCTGCTACCCTGTCCTTGTGAGATAGCCTTCCTCTTCAAATCACCCAATTGAACACGCTTGTGTTCAATAGCAAGAGCCTTATCCAGTAGCCTCTGAAAGGATGGAAAGGTGTGTGCAACCAGTGCATACTGCAAGGGTCCATTAAGTCCTTCAATGAAGTGCTCCTGCTTCCTCTCATCCTCAGCAACTTCCTCCGGAGCATATCTCGACAGCTGAATAAATTTATCTCTGTACTCGCTGACTGACATGTTGCCTTGCTTCAATGACAGAAACTCCTTCTTCTTGATCTTTATCATACCAGCTAGAATATGGTAGTTTCTGAACTGTGTACTGAACTCTGCCCAAGTAATAGTATCAGCAGCATCGTGGGCAGCAGTATAAGAATCCCACCAGTCAGCAGCAGGACCAGTTAGACGTCCAGAAGCATATAAAACCTTCTCCCGGTCCGTGCACTGTGCAATATTCAGCATCTTCTCAACGGACTTCAGCCAATCATCCGCGTCTAGTGGATCAGGTGAGCTTGCAAATGTAGGTGGCTTATGACTCATGAACTCCCTATGCTTATCACGGGGTGGAACTGGTGGTGGTGGGGGAGGCAGTGGTACTTGTTGCTACTGTTTCTGCTGTTGTTGTTGTTGCATTTGTTGTTGCAGCTGCTGTTGTTGCGCCCTCCTTTCCTGGCGTATCTCCTCTCGCTCCTGGCGCAACTCCTATCGTATATCTTCTCTTTCCTGACGCATCTCCTAGCGTTCTTGCTGCATCTGGGCACGCATATCAGCCATAGTGTCCGCCATTTGCTGCATCACCGCCATCTGAGCAGCAACCAGCAGGTCAACTCCGCCTGGTGGAGGATTAGGAGGATGCATCTCTGCAGGCTGTGGCTAAGGTTGTCTATATATCCTTCGAGTGTGTCGGTTAGGAGGCAAATCAATTCCACCACCCCGCTTGGTATTGACCATCTGAGTTAGATGCATATGGTAAGATAATAGTAGACAAGGCAGTAATTACAATCATGTTACTTTGGGGGATTTATTAGCTAAGCAGTTTAATGTTTTACCTACCATAGCTAATTTATTACCTTACGCTGGCACATGCTAAGATGTCCATATATAATATCTCAATCAATCAAAGAAGCAAATCAGGCATTGATCATCAGAACAATCAACCAATATTTTTGATAGAGAAAATAATTTTAATTTTGTCTTGGGCTCCCTATCTCTTAAAAATGTCATAGGGGTAGGAATTCCAAGGTGTGAAATCCATCTTGTCTAAGAGTAGAAAAGGTAAGAATGATCAGAGTAGAACAGTAGAAGGTGAGACAGGATCAAGTTAAGTGTAGAAAGAATCAGGGTAAGGTAAGTATAGAATGAATCAGAATAAGATAAGTAGGTAAGAGTTTTGTCCATTTCTATCTAGGTTTCGTCCTACAGTCAACATTCCTCTGATACCACTTCTGTAACACCCGGCTTTAAGGGACAAAGCCAGGTGCATCTCATACATGCGCCAAAGAAGACAACATATATAATAACAGAGTGTATAGAGATAAATGTCATAAAACATCAGAGTATTTATTACATAGCGGAAGACTTATTACAAAATAACATAATAAATATAAAACGAACTAAGGATCGTCGGCGCCAATGTCAACTGAGAAACGCCACCTAGATCAAGTCGAATGCCTCAGTGTTAGGCGGCTCCTCTTCGACCACCTGTTCTTCTCCTGTGGGGGGGGTGTGAGACAGCAAGAGTGAGCTCACATACGTTCATAGCTCAACAAGTCGTGGGGAATAATGTGGCATGAACTCACCAAAGGCGGGAGTCCATGTAGTGTAAGGCTGATCAATGAAATAAAGGCTGAAGCTGAGCATTGCTTTTATAAGTTGGTCAAAATTTTATTAGCAGTTACTAAGTGTAAGTAAATACCAAACCATAGTAATAATAAGTAAAAGTAATAATAAAATAATCCCAAATGCAATGAAATGACAAATTAAGTTTAAGTTCCATAAATTAATCATGTGAGTGTCCGAGCCGCTCATGACCGTGAGCACGGCTAGTATACCAGTTTTACACTCTGCAGAGGTTGCGCATCTTTACCCACAAGTCGTGTTACCCATTTGCCACGAAGTTGATCAGACCCCATACACCTCTACCAAGGAAGCGAGGCAGGGTACCACTACGAGGCCTTTACAAAGTTCCACTAGCTTCAGACTACCCGCTACAGTTTATAGGAAGCTCCAGTGCAGGGTTCTTGCCTGACCGCCATCGCAGCAAAATCAACCAAGGAACACCCTACACTGACCACTCCCCTACTGCCCTTGCCCCTTTCGGGTAAGGTAGCCCTCCACAAGCTTTCCTAGTTAATCAGCCAAGGGTGTCCCATTAAGCCCTTGTGGTAGCACTGTTTTCCCGGGTGGTTCTCCATGTTCCCATTAACATAATGATCTTATCATGAACAGAAAATAATGAACAAATAATAACAAGTATAAAATGAGTGATGAATATCTCTATACCCAAAGCCACATAAAGCAATAGCATGTACTACCCAAAAATTTAGTAGTAAAACCAGTGGTGAAACAAGGTATAAAGACAGTCAAAATCTAGGGTATCCTATTGGGTCCAATCAAAATTAACCTATGCAGATCATTATGAATAATAAGAACATGAATGGGTAAAAGAAGTGATCAAGGGCACAACTTGCCTTCAACGAGCTCCTACTCAGCTACCTCTACTTGCTGAACCTCAGATTCCACAGTGGCTTGCTCGTCTACTCGTATCAACACAATACATACATAGCATAGCATAAATTAACATCACATCAAACATGCAAATAGAATATACAGTAATAAACTAGACATTAAAATAAGATCACAGGAACTGGAATCATTAAATTTGGAGTTATAGATTTTAAGATATGAATTTCTGAAGGTTTTATGTATTTAATACATGATTAAGTGAAAGAATAATTTTAATGTGTTTGTCATGCCAGAACAGAGACACTAAATGATAGAGAATATCATTACAAAATTTTAGAACTTGGAATGGCTCAATTTGGATCAAAAATGGAATTTCTATGAATTTTACAAGTTTCTAGATTTGTTTTTGTAATAAAAATGAATTTCTAATATTATTTCTCTGTTTTTAAACATCTCTAGATTGGGCCTCAAATTCCAGAAAGCGCAGGGGCTCTGGCGTAAAAGAAACCGAGACACAGGGCACCACTTGCGCGGACTGCGGGTCAATTATTAACAACTACAGGGGCTCTTTGATGAAATGACCATCGCGAAGGGGTACTGGCCAAATCTTGCCGTTCGATCATAAGCCAAGCGCCCGGATCTGATCCACACTCCACCGAATCGGTATGTAACCACGGTCACATGATCCCGAATCGACGAACCAGATTCTATGCTCGTGAGATCCACACAGACCCTAGATCTCGTGACCCACGGCCACGATCTCCACTAATCTGAACCGTTGGATGCGGTTTTAACGGTCCACGCCCTTCTCCCCAACGCGCCGGGCACCAGCGCGGCGGCGCACGCCCTCAACGGCGGTGTGGGCACCAACGCCGGTCAATTCATCTCTACAACGCACTACCCCCAGTTCTAACACCCGCAAATCCAAATTAGCACATCGGCGAACTTCAGAGGATGGCTCATACCGACAATCGTAGGGCAAACGCTCCTGTCCTCGGCGCACGGCGGATCCGATGTTGATGAAGGTACTCCGGTGAGCAATTGTTGGAGTCGTGGTGCCCTTTCGCTCCACTGACGGCCACCCGCAGTACCGCGATGCCCAACCGGATGCTCCAAGGCCACACGCTGTGACCAATCGGCGATGTGGGCGCGATTCCACCAGCGACTGGACCTCGTTATTCCCTAATCCTAGCGGCTAGAGCTTTGGCCTCCAGGTTGTCGCGGAGGAGGTGGGGATTTGGTCCTTTTGTAGGCCTGCCGCGGAGAGTCCGATGTGGCGCGAGTTTTGCGGAGCAAGGCGCGGTCAACGGCCATGGCGGAGGATCCGAGAGTTCTTCAACGACCGAGCGTGAGGGGAAGGAGAGAGCTGACTGCGCGGGACCCGCATGGTGGTGTCTGGGTGCTTGCGCGAGAACCCGTTGAGGCTGCACACCAGTGGGCCACGGGCGCAGTGGGACGCTCGCGATGAGGGACTAGTCCGTGGGACCCGGTTGTCAGTAGGTGGGACAGAGGGAATGGTACTGGGCCGCGCGCGCGTTCGAGGAAAGAGGGGAGGGGGCCGAATTGGGCTGGTTGGCCCATGAAGCTTTTTTTCTTATTCTTTTCTTTTTTTCTTTTATATTTTCCTTTCTCTTTTCCTATTTCTAAGTTCAATTTGAATTGGAATTTATATTCAAACTTGTGCCAAATTTATTCTCTATTATTTTTGTGAAATTAAGAAGCACAGATTCTGAAAATATAATGTCTCTTTATATTATATACTCTCCTTTTTCTTTTCTCCCTCATTTCCTTTAATTCTTGACCTCATTATCATTATTATATTTTTATTCATTTATTATTATTACATTAAATGCACAAACAAAACCCCAACGAGATGCACATTCTTTTATTTAAGTATCATTTATTTTAATTAATCACCCTTAATTAAATGCATGATCTTTTTATGATGAAAATACGGAACACAAAATGAGTAGACCTCTATATATTCCTTGTATACGATTTTGAATATTACACCTCTTGGAGCTGCTTCACTTGAAATCCTAAGAAATACTTCAACTCCCCCATCATAGACATCTCGAATTTTTGAGTCATGATCCTACTAAACTCTTCACAAGTCGATTCGTTAGTAGACCCAAATATGATATCATGAATATAAATTTGGCATACAAACAAATCATTTGTAAGTGTTTTAGTAAAGATAGTAGGATCGGCTTTTCCGACTTTGAAGCCATTAGCAATAAGAAAATCTCTTAGGCATTCATACCATGCTCTTGGGGCTTTATTGAGCCCATAAAGTGCCTTAGAGAGTCTATAAACATGGTTAGGATACTCACTGTCTTCAAAGCCGGGAGGTTGCTCAACATAGACCTCTTCCTTGATTGGTCCATTGAGGAAGGCACTTTTCGCGTCCATTTGATAAAGCTTGAAGCCATGGTAAGTAGCATAGGCAAGTAAAATGCGAATTGACTCAAGCCTAGCTACGGGTGCATAGGTTTCACCGAAATCCAAACCTTCGACTTGTGAGTATCCCTTGGCCATAAGTCGGGCTTTGTTCCTTGTCACCACACCATGCTCGTCTTGTTTGTTGCGGAAGACCCACTTGGTTCCTACAACATTTTGGTTAGGACGTGGAACTAAATGCCATACCTCATTCCTTTTGAAATTGTTGAGCTCCTCTTGCATTGCCATCACCCAATCTGAATCTTGAAGTGCTTCCTCTACCCTGTGTGGCTCAATAGAGGAAACAAAAGAGTAATGCTCACAAAAATGTGCAACACGAGATCTAGTGGTTACCCCCTTATGAATGTCGCCGAGGATGGTTGTGGCGGAACCACCTGAATTATTCCAGCTTAAGTGCCTAAGTCACGCCTCAGGGGCCGTAACGCACTTAAATCGGAATAACCCGTCAGTCCCTCAGATCTAGTCTGATGGAGCCACTTAACCAGGATCAAATTCCACAATCTCACACAAAGGTGAGTCACAGAAGAAATACAATAAAACAGGAATCCACAAATTAAGTACTGAGTTATTACATAAATCGGAGTTTTTGAGTAGCAAATAAGAGTTCACAAAATAAAGTGCAGCGGATAATCGATGTCGTCAGTATCGAGGAATTGGGCAAGACCTAGCCCACTACTCCTCGTGCTCCTCTCCTGCCGGAGCAACATCCCACTCGACCGTCCAACCCGGTGGCAGGGTGGTAGGCCAAGTCACACCATCAACCATTTCCTGAATGGTACCTGCAAAAATTGTGCCACAAGCAAGGCTGAGTATACTAATACTCAGCTAGACTTACCCGGTGTGAGGAATCTACTCCTCTACCTCTAGACTATGCAGCTGTTTGGCTGAGGGGTTTGGTTTGCCAAAAGCACTAGCTGTTTCTAAAATCAACTTTTAGCTTTTCAAATTCTATCATCATTACTTAGCTAGATTTACTTCTTCTAAGCAATAATGGTAGCAAGCATTTAGATCAATCAACAAGTTATCTCATGTAACCTCATTTCACTTCTTACTCGATGCAGTACAAGGAATCAAGCAGTCTCATTAGCTGTGAGAAGCAGATGATTCGAATCGAGTTTTAACCTTGCAAGGTAAACCTAAACACACGGCATGTTAGGGTATACCGACCCTACACATGACAACCGTCCCCATCGATTCCCCGTTCGCGTCCAGGCCTCACCGCCTTGGCATACAATGCTCCACTGACCCCGGCTGCCGCCGTGCAGTGACCGCACTTGTACCCACCATAGCTAGCATGGGAGACCCAGTCTCAGGACAAGTGAGGGATAAAGTCCGCGCCCGGCTTCACTCAGGTACTAGGTTTACCGGTTACCATATTTCTCGGCATGTGCTTAGTACGTTCAAAAGCTTGACTCAGGTATCCACACATTAATCCTTAATTCCTTTTCCCGTCTCATGGTCAAGGCATCCTCCCTGGATCCAAGTCCATAGACCAACATATATATCCCGTTATTAAGATGAATACAATCAATTCCTGACCTCGCGCGAGTGCTAGAAAAATCACTCGACTTCTACCGAGATCCTGATTAGCAAAGCAGCTACTCGACCTAGCATACTAGTATTCATCTCAAAAAGGAATCCTAAGTTCATGCAGCTAGAGGTTTCAAGCAACTCCTACACTTAAGTGCACATTACAAACCTACAAACATTAAGTGTAGTAAAATAGCATATATAAACGGTAATGCATAAAACCGGGGCTTGCCTTCAATTGCTGGGGGCTGCAGGGGGATCCTCGATAGCAGCCTCTGAAGCCTGCTCCTGGTCCTCCTCTTGGACAGGTCCTTGCTCGGGGATGAGCACGTACTCTCCGTCGGCAAGATTACAATCTAATGAATGCAATGCGTAAGATACATGCATGATATGATATGTACTTTTAGAAATTACAACTTTTGACGGTGTATGATCCACTTGATTTAAACAAGGTTAACTTTACCTATGTAAGACCCTTGGGTGGTATACTTGGTAAATTAAGTTAAACTTTAGCTAAGGCAAGTGGTAGGTTTTACTTTTAGGGGTTCCACTGAATTTTTTTAAGTCTCAGGGAGAATTGATAAGTATTCAGGATAGGCTTATTGGGGTGAGGTTTATTTCGTCTTTCCCTTTCTTTTATTCTCTTAAAAGTTTTGGAGTAGGTTTAAACTACAAGTTGCTTTTATAAGATTCTAAAAATTCTACAAAAATTACAGTGGCTTGGCACTGGTGTATGTTTCTCTGCTTCAAAATTTGGGGATCGGAAAGTGAATAGTTTTCTCTGGACAAAATTATTAATTTCTAGGGCAGAAGGGGTGCTTTGAACTACAACAATTATTTAACAGTGGGTAGTTCTATAAAACTTATTTTTGCTGGCTTTTAGGGGTTGTAACATGACCTGATACAAATTTCTAGCCATTAATACCTTTCAGTTATTTTACTATGGTTTTCTCAAGTTTCTAGCCAAATAGGTGCTTTCTACTACCACTACATTTGAAAAATATCAAACAACAGAGTTCTTATTTTTCTTGGTTATTATTTTGTGCAAGAGCAATCATTCTGAAGTTTGACATCTTTTTGCTTAAGGGAAGGGGTGGTATGCATTGTTTGAATTTAGTGGCCTTTCTCATAAAACAGTAGCAATAGATAAGAATTTGCTTCCTTTTCATGGGTTTGCATTTTTCTCTGATGGTTTATCTCATTATGGACTTAGCTAATTTTTGGTTGCCCATTATCATATTATTAGGGGTTGGTTATTATTTATTTGGAGAATGCCTCATTATCATTTTATATTTATTCTCCTTACTTAAAAAGTTGAACTGAGGTGTTCTTTATTTTTGTAGTGGGGCTCTAGTGGTTGTAAGTCTACTGGATTTTTATTATCCATTTTGGGTATAGTTTGGTAATTCTAATAATTGATTTTCAGTTCAAATAGAGCTAAATAAGTCATTTTAATTTGAAACTGATCTGGACTAATGGTCTCTTTATTTTTCCTAGGTTCTTTGTTACTTAAGCAAACTAGAAAAAATAATTTTCCTTACTGTTCATTAGTTTCTAATGCCTTTCTGATTTTTCCTAAGTTTTGGGCAAAATAGCTTTAAATGAATATCTACATCACATTTTTCAATACTGGGGTTCCTACTATTTTTAAACAGTGTCTAAATGAGGTTTGAATACCCACAAATTTTCTTAAGTTTAGTACAGAAGAAAAACTAATTTTCCTTAATTAAACAAGATTTGGCTAGTTTCTGTTTTTAATTCTAAACTAAAAATTCAGAACAGAAAGTATAGGGTTTACCATTTTTAAATGATAGTTCATAAAATTTAGGATCTAGCAAAATTGGTTTGACATCTTTTGACTACGAATTCATCAAGTTATGGATTTTACAAGTTCTCTGGTTATTTAAAAAGGTTTACAGAATTGATTAAATGGAAAACCACTTTGCACTGGGGTCCCTGGCGGATATTCTAAGTTTTCTTTGCAGATTAGTCCTTAGTTTACTATTCACATGAGTCACTGACGTTACAGAAAACCCCCCGGGTTCTTCACCTCCCAACCCGAGGTCCTTCTCCTAAGTTAAACAGTAACCGCGGCGGAAGAAAGGGCAGAGGGGCTTACCGGCGGCGAGATGGCTCTGGTGAAGTGGTTGAGGACGTAGGGGAGGTCTCGGGGATCACAACGAGGTGCGGGTCGCCGTCGGGGATGGCCGAAGTCGGTCGGTCCACGCGAGTAGGCGGGGATTCTCGTCGGCTGCGAGGAGTCCGGCCTGGTCACGGCGAGATAGAGCAATTGGATGGGTCAGAGAGGTTCACGGGATGCCAGAGAAGATATGGGTGCGAGGAATTGGACGGAGACTCACTGGTTAGCTCGGTCTGCACGCGGCGGCGGAAGACCGAAGTCCGGTGAGGTCGATCTCGGGTTTCCGGTGAAGTCCGACCTGGTCCGAGGGCTTGGCGAGCTTCACGGGCTATTGGTGGAGCTAGCCGAAGCACTGGCTTGACTCGGGGGTGGCTGGGGTGGGCTGGCCACGGCGGCCGAAGCTCTGGCGGCAATGGCGGGCGGAATTGAGCTCGCCGGAGCTAAGGAGAGGTGGCTGGCCGGTGAGGGTGAGTGCGGGGCGAAGTGGGGGCGCGCTTGGGAAGGCTTTATAGGCACGGCGCAGTGCACGGGCGGTCGTGGACCGGCGAGCGCGCGCGGGCGTGCACTGGAGGCGCGGGTGCGCGAACGGGCGTGAACCAGGGGTGTCAGCCACGGTCGAACACGTGTGCCCGATGCTTCTGCCCGAGTTCAAGCGCTGATTGGGAGCAAATCTTCGCGAATTTGGGCAAGATCGCTGTGAAGGATTTGTTCACCTGACCAAGCTTTGTCTTTTATGTATGGACGTCGCGCGGTTTTAGGCTAGGGACAGGGAGTTGTAGCGTCACCAAGGTGCCAGTGTCAGAATGTCTGGTCCCGAGGTCAAACCATGCCAAAACCGTGTCAAATGAACTTGGTTTGAGTTCAAACTTTTCCAGGATGTGTTCAAGGGAATTTGGCACAACTTTGATATTTGGATCTCCTGGTTTTGAGTTTCGAAAAACAGAGAACACATTTGATCTTTGGAAAGAGGTCTGAATTTCAGAAATTCAGAAATCTGAATTTCTCCAAGGGTGCTTAGTTCAAGGGCTGATTTGAGAATTTATTTAAGTTAATTTGGCTAAGCTTTCTCAACCTTTCTTGTTGCTTATTTAATGTACTTTAGCTTTTATAATTGGCTCAAGTCATAATTTTAAATTTTTCATACCCTTCTCCTTATTTTCTTAAATTTTGCTCATGGGGCTTATTTAGGGTTTTTATTAGGGTTACATATTCTTACCTTTTAAAATACTCAATTGTCTTGATCATGACACTTCTAAGTATATGCTTGGGGAAATCTTCATTCTTAAGTTAATTTGATGCTCATGCTTACTTTGGTTCTCATAAAATGGTGGTTCTTGGTTTGGCATTTTAAGAGAAGCCCTAAGTGACACTAGGGTGTCACAATGGTGTTCACGGGGTGATCTTGTTGGATTGCTTGATGGACTCTTGGGTGTGGCGGTCTTGGAACTTGCTCATCCTCCTTGTCTTGATCATTTGCATCCCCCCCTTGATCATTGCTGTCTTCTTGAGGTGGCTCATCTTCTTGATCTTCTTCTTCATCATCTTGAGCCTCATCCTCATCTTGAGTTGGTGGAGATGCTTGCATGGAGGAGGATGGTTGATCTTGTGCTTAAATGGGCTCTTCGGATTCCTTAGGACACACATCCCCAATGGACATGTTCCTTAGCGCGACGCACGGAGCCTCTTCATCATCTAATTCATCAAGATCAACTTACTCTACTTGAGAGCCATTAGTCTCATCAAACACACTGTCACAAGAAACTTCAACTAGTCTAGTGGACTTGTTAAAGACTCTATATGCCCTTGTGTTTGAATCATATCCTAGTAAAAAGCCTTCTACAGCCTTAGGAGCAAATTTGGACTTTCTACCTCTTTTAACAAGTATAAAACATTTGCTACCAAAGACTCTAAAATATGAAACATTTGGCTTTTTACTAGTTAGGAGTTCGTAAGATGTCTTCTTGAGGATTCGGTGTAGATACAACCGGTTGATGGCGTAGCAAGCAGTGTTGACCGCCTCGGCCCAAAACCGATCCGAAGTCTTGTACTCATCAAGCATGGTTCTTGCCATGTCCAATAGAGTTCTATTCTTTCTCTCCACTACACCATTTTGTTGTGGCATGTAGGGAGAAGAGAACTCATGCTTGATGCCCTCCTCCTCAAGGAAGCCTTCAATTTGTGAATTCTTGAACTCCGTCCCATTACCGCTTCTAATTTTCTTGACCCTCAAGCCGAACTCATTTTGAGCCCGTCTCAAGAATCCCTTTAAGGTCTCTTGGGTTTGAGATTTTTCCTGTAAAAAGAATACCCAAGTGAAGCGAGAATAGTCATCCACAATAACTAGACAGTACTTACTCCCGCCGATGCTTATGTAAGCGATCGGGTCGAATAGGTCCATGTGGAGGAGCTCGAGTGGCCTGTCAGTCGTCAAGATGTTCTTATGTGGATGATGAACACCAACTTGCTTTCCTGCTTGGCATGCGCTATAGATCCTGTCTTTCTCAAAATGCATGTTTGTTAGTCCCAAAATGTGCTCTCCCTTTAGAAGCTTGTGAAGATTCTTCATCCCAACATGGGCTAGTCAGCGATGCCAGAGCCAACCCATGTTAGTCTTAGCAATTAAGCAAGTATCGAGTTCAGCTCTATTGAAATCAACTAAGTATAGCTGACCCTCTAATACTCCCTTAAAAGCTTCTAAATCATCACTTCTTCTAAAGACAGTAACACCTGTATCCGTGAAAAGACAGTTGTAACCCATTTTACATAATTGAGAAACAGAAAGCAAGTTGTAATCTAAAGAGTCTACAAGAAAAACATTGGAAATAGAATGGTCAGGTGATATAGAAATTTTGCCTAATCCTTTGACCAAACCTTGATTTCCATCCCCGAATGTGATAGCTCGTTGGGGATCTTTGTTTTTCTCATAGGAGGAGAACATCTTTTTCTCCCCTGTCATATGGTTTGTGCACCCGCTGTCGATGATCCAACTTGAGCCCCCGGATGCATAAACCTACAAAACAAGTTTACTTCTTGATTTTAGGTACCCAAACAGTTTTGGGTCCTTTGACATTAGATATAAGAACTTTGGGTACCCAAACACAAGTCTTTGATCCCTTGTGTTTGTCCCCAACATACTTGGCAACTACCTTGCCGAATTTGTTAGTAAGCACATAGGAAGCATCAAAAGTTCTAAATGAAACATTATGATTATTTGATGCTTTAGGAGTTTTCTTCTTAGGCAATTTAGAATGGGTTGATTGCCTAGAACTAGATGTCTCACTCTTATACATAAAAGCATGATTAGGACCAGAGTGAGACTTCCTAGAGTGAATCCTCCTAATCTTATGCTCGGGATAACCGGTAGGGTACAAAATGTAACCCTCGTTATCCTGAGGCATGGGAGCCTTGCCCTTAACAAAGTTAGATAATCTTTTAGGAGGGGCATTAGGTTTGACATTGTCTCCCTTTTGGAAGCCAATGCCATCTTTGATGCCAGGGCGTCTCCCATTATAAAGCATACTACGAGCAAATTTAAAATTTTCATTATCTAGCTCATGCTCGCCAATTTTAGCATCTAATTTTGCTATATGATCATTTTGTTGTTTAATTAAAGCCATGTGATCATGAATAGCATCAATGTCAACATCTCTACATCTAGTGCAAATAGAAACATGCTCAATGGTAGATGTAGATGGTTTGCAAGAATTTAATTCAACAATCTTAGCATGTAATATGGCATTTTCATCTCTAAGACTGGAAATGGAAGCATTACAAACATTTAATTCATTAGCCTTAGCAATCAATTTTTCATTTTCATTTCTAAGGCTAGCAAGAGAGACATTTAATTTTTCAATCTTAGCAATAGAAATAGCATGATCATTTCTAAGATTGGCATATGAATCATCACATACATTTGAATCAACATTAGCAATTAATCTAGCATTCTCATTCCTAAGGTTGGCAATCAAATCATGGCAAGTGCTTAGCTCACTAGATAATTTTTCACATTTTTCTACTTCTAGAGCATAAGCATTTTTAACCTTAACATGCTTCTTGTTTTCCTTAATTAGGAAGTCCTCTTGGGTGTCCAAGAGTTCATCCTTCTCATGAATAGCACTAATTAATTCGTTCAATTTTTTCTTTTGTTGCATGTTAAGATCGGCAAAAAGAGTAAGAAAATTGTCCTCATCATCACTAGAATTATTCTCATCACTAGAGGTTGCATATTTAGTGGAGGATTTGGATTTAACCTTCATCTTTTGCCATCCTTTGCCATGAGGCACTTGTGGCCGATGTTGGGGAAGAGAAGTCCCTTGGTGACGGCGATGTTTGCGGCGTCCTCGTCGGAGGAGGAGTCGGTGGAGCTCTCGTCGGAGTCCCATTCCCGGCAAACATGGGCATCACCGCCCTTCTTCTTGTAGTATCTCTTCTTCTTCTTTCTTCTCCCCTTCTTGTCGTCGCCCCTGTCACTGTCACTAGAAATAGGACATTTTGCTATAAAGTGACCGGGCTTACCACACTTGTAGCAAACCTTCTTGGAGCGGGGCTTGTAGTCCTTCCCCCTCCTTTGCTTGAGGATTTGTCAAAAGCTTTTGATGATTAAAGCCATCTCCTCATTGTCGAGCTTTGAGGCGTTGATGGGGAGCCTACTTGATATAGACTCTTCCTTCTTCTCCTCCGTTGCCTTGAATGCGACGGGTTGTGCCTCGGGCGTGGAGGAGGCACCTTGCTCGATGATTTTCTTTGAGCCTTTGATCATTAGCTCAAAGCTCACAAACTTCCCTATAACCTCCTCGGGAGACATTAGCGTGTATCTAGGATCACCTCGAATTAATTGAACTTGCGTAGGGTTAAGAAAAACGAGGGATCTAAGAATAACCTTGACCATCTCATGGTCATCCCATTTGGTGCTCCCGAGGTTGCGCACTTGGTTCACCAATGTCTTCAAGCGGTTGTACATGGCTTGCGGATCCTCTCCTTGGTGAAGCATGAAGCGACCGAGCTCCCCCTCGATCGTCTCCCACTTGGTGATCTTGGTCACCTCGTCTCCTTCGTGCGCGATCTTGAGCACGTCCCAAATTTCCTTTGCGCTCTTCAACCCTTGCACCTTATTATACTCCTCTCGACTTAGAGAGGCGAGGAGTATAGTAGTGGCTTGGGAGTTGAAGTGTTGAATTTGGGCCACTTCGTTCGAATCATAGTCTTCATCCCCTACGGATGGTACCTGTACACAAAACTCAACAACGTTCCAAATGCTAGTGTGGAGTGAGGTTAGATGATGCCTCATTTTGTCACTCCACATATTATAATCTTCACCGTAAAAAACCGGTGGTTTTCCTAATGGAACGGAAAGTAAAGGAGTACGCTTTGAAATACAAGGATAGCGTAGGGGAATCTTACTAAACTTCTTGCGCTCATGGCGCTTAGAAGTTATGGACGGCGCGTCGGAGCCGGAGGTGGATGGCGATGAAGAATCGGTCTTGTAGTAGACCACTTTCCTCATCTTCTTTTTCTTGTCGCCACTCCGATGCGACTTTTGTGAGGAGGATTCCTTATCCTTCCCCTTGTTGCGGGACTCTACCGATGGAGCCTTCCCGTGGCTTGTAACGGGCTTGTCGCCGGTCACCATCTCCTTCTTGGCGTGATCTCCCAACATCACTTCGAGCGGTTAGGCTCTAATGAAGCACCGGTCTCGGATACCAATTGAAAGTCGCCTAGAGGGGGGGGGGGGTGAATAGGGCGAATCTAAAATTTATAAACTTAAGCACAACTACAAGCCGGGTTAGCGTTAGAAATATAAGCGAGTCTGAGAGAGAGGGTGAAAAAAAACAAATCGCAAGCAAATAAGGAGTGAGACACAAGGATTTGTTTTACCGAGGTTCGGTTCTTGCAAACCTACTCCCCGTTGAGGTGATCACAAAGACCGGGTCTCTTTCAACCCTTTCCCTCTCTCAAACGGTCACTTAGACCGAGTGAGCTTCTCTTCTCAATCACACGGGACACTAAGTCCCCACAAGGACCACCACACAATTAGTGTCTCTTGCCTTGGTTACAATTGAGTTGATCACAAGAAAGAATGAGAAAGAAAAGAAGCAATCCAAGCGCAAGAGCTCAAATGAACACAAATGTCACTCTCTCTAGTCTCTATTTTATTTGGAGTGATTCCGGACTTGGGAGAGGATTTGATCTCTTTGGTTGTGTCTAGAATTGAATGCTATAGCTCTTGTAAGGTGTTGGAAGGTGGAAAACTTAGATGCCATGAATGTGGGGTGGTTGGGGTATTTATAGCCCCACCCACCAAAAGTGGCTGTTGGGAGGCTGTCTGTCGAATGGCGCACAAGACAGTCCGATGCGCCACCAGACATTGTCCGGTGCGCCAGCTACGTCACCCGACCGTTAGGGTTCGACCGTTGGAGCTTCTGTCTTCTGGGCCACCGGACAGTCATTGTGCACTGTCCGGTGCGCCTTCTGGCGCTGCTCTGACTCTGTCATGCACTGTAGCGCATTCAATGCGGTTGCAGAAGACCGTTGGCGTTGAAGTAGTCGTTGCTCCGCTGGCACACTGGACAGTCCGATGTAGCACCGGACAGCCCAGTGAATTTTAGCGGAGTGTCTCCCAGAATTCTCGAGACTGGCGAGTTCGGAGTTGGATTTCCCTGGTGCACCGGACACTGTCCGGTGGCACACCGGACAGTCCGGTGCGCCAGACCAGGGCTGCCTTCGGTTATCTTTTGCTCCCTTTGTTTGAACCCTTTTTTTGACTTGTATTGGTTGATTGTGAACCTTTGGCACCTGTAACACTTATAATCTAGAGCAAACTAGTTAGTCCAATTATTTGTGTTGGGCAATTCAACCACCAAAATCAATTAGGAAAAGGTGTAAGCCTATTTCCCTTTCAGGTGGCACACTGGACAATCTGGTGAATTATAGCGGAGCGTGCCTCCATTTTCCCGAGAGTGGCTGATTCAGAATTGTACGATCATGGTGCACCGGACACTGTCCGGTGGCACACTGGACAGTCCGGTGCGCCATTTTCCAGCACACTCAAGTCCTTTGCTCCAAATGAATCGTGACCCCTAACTGATTTCTTTCTTGGTTTGTGATGAACCTTATGCACCTGTAATCCATGAATTCTAGACAAACTAGTTATTCCATGTGTTTGTGTTGATCATCAACCACCAAAATTAATTATAGGAAATGGTTAACCCAATTTCCCTTTCAATCTCCCCTTTTTTGGTGATTGATGCCAACAAAAACCAAAGCAAATATAGAGTGCAGAATTGTAACTAGTTTGCAATTTAGAATGTTAATAGGTTATTTAGAATTGGACCAATTGAAAGTTTTAAGAATGAATATGAGTGAATGGATTGTCTTTCTTTTATTTAACATTTTGGACCACTTGTTTTGTTTTGCAAATCTTTTGGAAAATCTTTTCAAAGTCTTTTTGCAAATGGTCAAAGGTATAAGAATATGATTGCAAGAAGCATTTTTCAGTTTTGAAATTTCTCCCCCTGTTTCAAATGCTTTTCCTTTGACTAAATAAAAAAACTCCCCCTGAATGAAATTCTCCTCTTAGCTTTCAAGAGGGTTTTTGAAATAGGTACCAATTGAAATTTATACCAATTGAAACTTTTGCATATTCATGTGAAGTTTTGAAGATACTAATTTGAAATTTTACTTTCTCAAACCAATTGAACACTTAGATGCCAATTGAAAAAATTTATTTTGAAATTTTTTGAAATGGTGGTGTGGTCCTTTTGGCCCTTTTGCTTTGGGCTTAATACTTTCTCCCCCTTTGGCATGAATCGCCAAAAATGGAGAACTTGAGAGCCCTCTCTTTTTTGTAACTTTCTCCCCCTTTGGGGCCTAATACCTTCTCCCAAATGGTAATATAATGCGAGTGAAGAATCATACCATTGAGAGTGATGGGAGTAACGACAAAGGGTAAGTGATACCGTTAGAGTTAGAGTGGAAGCCTTTGTCTTTGCCGAATACTCCAATTCCCTTTCAATCTACAACTTAGCATAGAAATGCACTTGAAAACACATTAGTCGTAGTCTTGGCACAAGAAGAATAAGAAATATGCATTGGCAGCAAATGAAAGAGACATGATCAAAGGTATATAAATTAGCTATGTGTGCAATGTTTCAATCAAAATTCCGAGAATCAAGTATATTTAGCTCATTCCTAAGCTTGCTAAAGGTTTTCTCATCTAGTGGCTTGGTAAAGATATTGGCTAATTGGTTGTGGGTATTGACATAAGCAATCTCGATATCCCCCTTTTGTTGGTGATTTCTCAGAAAGTGATACCGGATGTCTATGTGCTTAGTGCGGCTGTGTTCAACGAGATTATCCGCCATGTGGATTACACTCTCATTATCACATAGGAGAGGGACTTTGCTCAATTTATAGCCATAGTCCCTAAAGGTTTGCCTCATCCAAAGTAATTGCGCACAACAATGACCTGCGACAATGTACTCGGCTTCGGCGGTGGAAAGAGCTACTGAATTTTGTTTCTTTGAAGCCCATGACACCAGGGATCTTCCTAAAAACTGACAAGTCCCTGATGTGCTCTTTCTATCAATCTTACATCCGGCCCAATCAACATCGAAATACCCAATTAGATCAAAGGTAGATCCCTTAGGGTACCAAAGCCCAAACTTAGGAGTGTAAACTAAGTATCTCATGATTCTCTTCACGGCCCTAAGGTAAACTTCCTTAGGATTTGCCTGGAACCTTGCACACATGCATACAGAAAGCATAATATCCGGTCGAGATGCACATAAATAGAGTAAAGATCCTATCATCGACCGGTATACCTTTTGATCTACGAATTTACCTCCCGTGTCGAGGTCGAGATGCCCATTGGTTCCCATGGGTGTCTTGACGGGTTTGCCATCCTTCATTCCAAACTTCTTAAGTATGTCTTGAATGTACTTTGTTTGGCTGATGAAGGTGCCATCTTGGAGTTGCTTGATTTGAAATCCTAGGAAATACTTCAACTCCCCCATCATAGATATCTCGAATTTCTGTATCATGATCCTACTAAACTCTTCACATGTTGACTTGTTAGTAGACCCCAAATATAATATCATCAACATAAATTTGGCATACAAACAAGACTTTTGCAACAGTCTTAGTAAAGAGAGTAGGATCGGCTTTTTCGACTTTGAAGCCATTAGTGATAAGAAAATCTCTCAGGCATTCATACCATGCTCATGGGGCTTGTTTGAGCCCATAAAGCGCCTTTGAGAGTTTGTAAATATGGTTAGGGTACTCACTATCTTCAAAGCCAGGAGGTTGCTCAACATAGACCTCTTCCTTGATAGGGCCATTGAGGAAATCACTTTTCACATCCGTTTGATAAAGCTTAAAGCCATGGTAAGTAGCATAGGCAAGTAATATGCGAATTGACTCAAGCCTAGCTACGGGTGCATAAGTTTCATCAAAGTCCAAACCTTCGACTTGTGAATAACCTTTGGCCATAAGTCGGGATTTGTTCCTTGTCACCACACCATGCTCATCTTGCTTGTTGCGGAATACCCATTTGGTACCTACAACATTTTGATTAGGACATGGAACTAAATGCCATACCTCATTCCTCATGAAGTTGTTGGGATCCTCTTGCATTGCCACCACCCAATCCGGATCCCTTAGTGCATCCTCTATCCTGTATGGCTCAATAGAGGACACAAAAGAGTAATGTTCATAAAAATGTGCAACTCGAGATCTAGTGGTTACCCCCTTATGAATGTCACTAAGGATGGAGTTGACAAGGTGATCTCGTTGAATTGCTTGGTGGACTCTCGGGTGTGGAGGTCTTTGATCCCTAATCTCTTGATCATCTTCCTTTTCTTGATCATTTTCATCCCCCCTTGATCCATGTCCTTCTCTTAAGGTGGCTCATCGTCTTGATCTTCATTTTCATCCTCTTGAGCTTGATCCTCATCTTGAGTGGGTGGAGATGCTTGCATGGAAGATGACGATTGATCTTGTACTTGTGGAGGCTCTTCGGATTCCTTAGGACACACATCCCCAATGGACATGTTCCTTAGAGCGACGCATGGAGCCTCTTCATCATCTAGTTCATCAAGATCAACTTGCTCCACTTGGGAGCCATTAGTCTCATCAAACACAATGTCACAAGAAACCTCAACTAATCTAGTGGATTTGTTGAAGACTCTATATGCCCTTGTGTTTGAGTCATACCCTAGTAAAAAGCGTTCTATAGCCTTAGGAGCAAATTTAGAACTTCTACCTCTTTTAATAAGAATAAAGCATTTACTCCCAAAGACTCTAAAATATGAAACATTGGGCTTTTTACCAGTGAGGAGTTCATACGATGTCTTCTTGAGGATTCGATGAAGATATAGCCGGTTGATGGAGTAGCAGGCGGTGTTAATCGCCTCAGCCCAGAACCGGTCTGGTGTCTTGTATTCATCAAGCATGGTTCTTGCCATGTCCAATAGAGTTCTATTTTTCCTCTCCACTACACCATTTTGTTGAGGTGTATAGGGAGAAGAGAACTCATGCTTGATGCCCTCTTCCTCAAGAAAACCTTCAATTTGTGAATTCTTGAACTCCGTCCCATTGTCGCTTCTAATCTTTTTATTCTCAATCCGAACTCATTTTGAGCCTATCTCAAGAATTTCTTTAAGGTCTCTTGGGTTTGAGATTTTTCCTACAAAAAGAATACCCAAGTGAAGCGAGAATAATCATCCACAATAACTAGATAGTACTTACTCCTGCTGACGCTTATATAAGCTATCGGTCCGAATAGATCCATGTGGAGTAGCTCGAGCGGCCTGTCAGTCGTCATGATGTTCTTGTGTGGATGGTGGACTCCAACTTGCTTTCCTGCTTGGCATGCGCTACAAACCCTGTCTTTCTCAAAATTAACATTTGTTAGTCCCAAAATGTGTTCTCCCTTTAGAAGCTTATGAAGATTCTTCATTCCAACATGGGCAAGTCGGCGATGCCTGAGCCAACCCATATTAGTCTTAGCAATTAAGCAAGTGTCTATTTCAGCTTTGTTATCATTAAAATCTACTAAATATAGCTGACCATCCAACACTCCCTTAAAGGCTATTGAATCATCACTTCTTCTAAAGACAATAACACCTATTTCAGTAAATAGACAGCTGTAGCCCATTTTACATAATTGAGAAACTGAAAGCATGTTGTAGTCTAAAGAATCTATAAGAAAAACATTGGAAATAGAATGGTCAGGTTATATAGCAATTTTACCCAAACCTTTGACCAAACCTTGATTTCCATCCCCGAATGTAATAGCTCTTTGGGGATCTTCATTTTTCTCATAGAAGGAGAACATTCTTTTCTCCCCAGTCATATGGTTTGTGCACCCGCTATCGATTATCCAACTTAAACCATCGGATGCATAAACCTACAAAACAATTTAGGCCTTGTTCTTAGGTACCCAAACAGTCTTGGGTCCTTTCACGTTAGAAACAAGCACCTTGGGTACCCAAACACAAGTATTAGGACTCTTGTGTTTGCCCCCAACATATTTGACAACTATTTTGCCTGATTTGTTAGTTAAAACATATGAAGCATCAGAAGCCTTAAATGAAATATTATGCTCATTTGATGTAGTAGGAATTTTCTTTCTAGGCATTTTAACATGAGTGGTATGCTTAGAGCTAGAAGCCTCATTTTTATACATAAATGTATGGTGAGAAACAAAATGAGATTTCCTAGCATGAATCTTCCTAATCTTATGTTCGAGATAGTTTGCAGGATATAAAATGTAATCCTCACTATCCTGAACCATGGGTGCATTGCCCTTTACAAAATTAGATAATATTTTATGGGCATTAAGCTTGACATTGGATTGGTTCCCATGTTGGAACCCAATGCCATCCTTAATCCCAGGGCGTCTCTCATTATAAAGCATGCTACAAGCAAATTAAAAATTTTTCATTTTTGAGCTGATGCTCGGAAATTTTAGCATTTAATGTAGCTATGTGATCATTTTGTTTTTTAATCATGGCAAGGTGATCATCCATAGCTTCAATATTGACATCTTTACATCTAGTACAAATAGTAACATGATCAACAGTAGATGTAGAGGGTTTGTAAGTATTTAATTCCTCTATCTTAGCATTTAAAATGACATTCTCATCTCTAAGACAGGATATAGAATCATTGCAAACATTCAACTTTTCAATCTTAGAAATTAGACTAGCATTCTCAGTTCTAAGACTTGAAATTGAATCATGACAAATGCTAAGCTCCTTAGATAAGTTTTCACATTTTTCTACTTACTGAGCATAAGCATTTTTCAACTTAACAAATTTTTTATTTTTTTTAATGAGGAAGTCCTCTTGGCTTTCCAAGAGACCATCCTTCTCATTAATGGTCTCAAATAGTTCATTTAATTTTTTTCTTTTGTTCCATGTTAAGGTTGGAAAAAAGAGCAAGCAAATCATCTTCATTATCGCTAGAGCTACCCTCATCACTAGATGTTGTATATTTATTGGTGGCTCTAGAGTGTACCTTCTTTTACTTGTCGTCCTTAGCCATGAGACATTTGTGGTTGACGTTGGGGAAGAGGAGGCCCTTGTTGACGACGATGTTGGTGGCGTCCTCGTCGGAGCTCTTGTCGGAGTCCCATTCCCGACATATGTGGGCATCACCGCCATTCTTCTTGTAGTACTTCTTCTTCTCCTTCCTCTTCTTGTCTTCGCCCCTGTCACTTTCACTAGAAAATGGACATTTAGCAATAAAGTGACCGGACTTACCACACCGATAGCACACCCTTTTGGAGCGGGACTTGTAGTCCTTCCCCTTCCTTTGCTTGAGGATTTGGTGAAAGCTCTTGATGATGAGCGTCATTTCCTCGTTGTCGAGCTTGGAGGCGTCGATTGGAAGCCTTCTTGGTGTAGACTCCTTCTCTTCTTCCATCGCTTTGAATGCGATGGGTTGCACCTCGGATGTGGTGGTGGCGCCTTGCTCCAAGTTGACAATATGTTTGAAGTCTTTGATCATAAGTTCAAAGCTCACAAACTTGCCAATCACTTCCTTAGGAGACATTAGTTTATATCTAGGATCCCCACGTATTAATTGAACTTGAGTAGGTGAGAGCACCTAGAGGGGGGGTGAATAGGTGATCCTGCAAAATCAAACACTAAATAGCCAGAAACTTGATTATTAAGGTGTTAGTGAAATCAAGTGGCTATGGAACACGCTCGTGCGAACAAAACAATCACAAGAAGCAACACATGAGACACGCGATTTTTATCCCGTGGTTCGGCCAAGTAAAACTTGCCTACTTCAACGTTGTGGCGTCCCAATGGACGAGGGTTGCACTCAACCCCTTTCAAGTGATCCAACGATCAGCTTGAATACCATGGTGTTTTATCTTTGAGTACTCTTCCCGTTTGCGAGGAATCTCCACAGGTTGGAGCCTCTCGCCCTTACAATATAGATCACAAAGAAAGCACAAGAGTAAGGATGGGAGAGCAACGCACACAAGACTCAAATTCGTAGCACAACCACGCACACAAGTGAAGATGTGAGCACACAAACACAGCGCGAGGAGTTTACAACTCGAAAGTGCTCAAATCTCAAGAACGATGATCCAATTGCGTGAATGCAGAGTCTAGGTGTCTTAGGATGTTTCTTGTAAGCTTGGTGTTGTGCTCCATGCGTCTAGGGGTCCCTTTTATAGTCTCAAGGCAGCTAGGAGCCGTTGGAGATCAACATGGAAGGCTATTCTTGCCTTCTACCGAGTGGCGCACCGGACAGTCTGGAGCGCCACCGGACAGATCCTGTAGCTTGTCCGGTGTGTGATCTCCTTCCATATCGGGCGCATCCGACCGTTGAGCCGGCGGTCTTGTTGTCACACCGGACACAGTCCGGTGTACACCGGACAGTCTGGTGTGCCCATCCTACCGTTGTCCTGGCCATGTGTCGCCTGCAGATCTCGCTGCCGACCGTTGGCCGCGAGCGCCATGGCTCACCGGATAGTCCGGTGCACCACCGGACATTCTGGTGATTTATAGCCGCGTCACTTCGTCGTTTCCCGAGAGCGATGAGTTCATCGCCGAAGCCCCGGGCGCGGGCGCTGAAGACTCACCGGACAGTCCGGTGCACCACCAGACAGTCTAGTGATTTTTAGCGGAGTCGCCCGACCGATTCCCAGGAGCAACTAGTTCACCGACGAGCAGCCTGGGGCACCGAACACTGTCCGGTGCACCACCGGACAGTCCGGTGTGCCAGGCCCGAGCTAGTTTTGGCTATACTGAGCCAACTCTTCTCCAACTCTTTTCTTCTCTTCTTGGCACTATTTCTAGCACTTAGATAAACATGTTAGTATTCAAAAACAATTTACTAAGTCTAGAAACATACCTTGCTCTTTGATTTTCACTTCTCACACATTTAGCACAAAAGAACTTAATCAATATGTGTTGGGCATCTAATCATCAAAACACTTATAGAAATGGCCCAAGGGCACATTTCCCTTTCAATCTCCCCCTTTTTGGTGATTTATGCCAACACATTAAAAAGAAACAAAAGAAGTGCAACATCGATGCAAATGAAGACCAAATTCTCTTTACTTAGGATTTGGCATATTTGGATCACTCTTTGCCACCACTTGGTTTGTTTTTGCAAATCAAATTTTTTTCCTATCTTTAAGTCAAACACGCTTGTTTGGTCACATATAGAGATATTCCAAGAGTAAAATTGATCAAGTGCCAAAAACTCCCCCTTTTCCCGTAATCAAAATTTTCCCCCATTAGAGACCAAATTTTGCAATAAGAGTATTTTGGACAAATCACAAATTCTAACTCTACTATTTTCAAAATTGTCAAGTGGTTCGCTGATCCATTTGCTTTGGCCTTAATTTCTCTCCCTTTGGCATTAAGCACCAAAACGGGATCATTTTTGGCCCTTTAACCCCATTGCCTCACCAAAATGTCAAAAAAAGCAAAAAGGCAATGAGATCACAAGTATGAACTTGGAATTAAATACACTAATACCGGAGTGCAGTGGAAGTCTTTGTGTTGTCCAAGTTTACTTTCCCTTTCAATGTACCTTCGAGACTACATCAAGTGTACTCAAACAACCAAATTAGTCTCAAAGGGATCAAGTTGTAGCACATCTCCCCCTAAACATGTGCACATTTGTATAAGGACTTGTGAGGTCCGGGGATAACTTGTACAACTTGAGCACCAAGAATAAACAACAAATGGCGTAAATTCTTAAGGTAACATGATCAAAGGCATAGAACACATGTATGCTATAGATCAATCCAAGTTACACGAATCTAAGACATTTAGCTCACTTCACAACCTGCAAAACCTTTTCTCATCTAAAGGCTTAGTGAAGATATCGACTAGCTGGTTCTCGGTGCTAATGTGGTACACATCGATATCTCCCTTTTGCTAGTGGTCTCTCAGGAAGTGATGCCGGATGTCTATGTGCTTAGTGCAGCTGTGTTCAACAGGATTATCCGCCAAGCAGATTGCACTCTCATTGTCACATAGGAGTGGGACTTTGCTTAGATTGTAGCCAAAGTCCCGGAGGGTTTGCCTCATCCAAAGCAGTTGCGCGCAACACTGTCCTGTGGCAACATACTCGGCCTCAGTGGTGGATAGGGCAACGAATGTTTGTTTCTTGGAACTTCAGGACACTAGGGACCTTCCTAGAAATTGGCATGTCCCTGATGTGCTCTTCCTATCAACCTTGCACCCGGCATAATCGGAGTTTGAGTATCCAATCAAGTCAAAGGTAGACCCCTTTGGATACCAGATCCCGAAGCAAGGCATAGAAACTAAATATCTAAGAATCCGCTTAACGGCCACAAGGTGACATTCCTTGGGGTCGGATTGAAATCTAGCACACATGCATACACTAAGCATAATGTCCGGTCTACTAGCATAAAGATAAAGTAATGAACCTATCATTGACCGGTATGCCTTTTGATCAACGGACTTACCTTTTTTGTTGAGGTCAAGATGCCCGTCAGTTCCCATCGGTGTCTTCGTGGGCTTGGCATCCTTCATCCCAAACCTCTTGAGAAGATCTTGAGTGTACTTTGTTTGGGAGATGAAAGTGCCATCCTTGAGTTGCTTCACTTGGAATCCAAGGAAGTAGGTCAACTCACCCATCATCGACATCTCAAACTTTTGCATCATCACCCTGCTAAACTCCTCACAAGACTTTTGATTAGTAGAACCAAATATTATGTCATCGACATAAATTTGGCAAACAAAAAGATCACCATTGCATCCCTTTGTGAAAAGAGTGGGATTGGCTTTCCCAACCTTGAAAGCATTAGAAATAAGGAAATCTCTAAGGCATTCATAACATGCTCTTGGGACTTGCTTAAGTCCATAGAGCGCCTTAGAGAGCTTGTACACATGGTCGGGATACCTGTTATCCTCAAAGCCAGGGGGTTGTTCCACGTATACCTCCTCCTTGATTGGCCCATTGAGGAAGGCGCTCTTCACGTCCATTTGGAATAACGTAACAGAATGGTGAGCAGCATAGGCTAATAATATATGAATTGACTCTAGCCTAGCCACAGGAGCAAAAGTCTCCTCAAAATCCAAACCTACGACTTGGGCATAACCTTTTGCCACAAGTCGAGCCTTTTTTCTTGTCACCACTCCATGCTCGTCTTGCTTGTTGTGGAACACCCACTTGGTTCCCACAACGTTTTGCTTTGGACATGGCACCAGGCTCCAGACTTCATTTCTTTTGAAGTTGTTGAGCTCCTCCTGTATGGCCAACACCTAGTCCGGATCCTGTAAGGCCTCTTCTACCCTAAAAGGCTCAATAGAAGAGATAAACGAGTAATGCTCACAAAAATTAGCTAATCGTGAGCGAGTAGTTACTCTCTTGTTGTAACACCCCTGGTATTACTGCCACTAAAACTTGAGCATAACATCATAAGCATTGGCATATCATGTGTTTGTCACACCTAGAATGCATTCACTAGGCAAAAAGTTCAAACAAGTTGTATTGATGTGACATGTTATAAGTGAAACCCTAGGGTACAGTGCTTAACCCTAGACTGGGCTTAAGGGAGTAAACAAAGCCTAATAAGAGAAAACTTCAAAACTTAGTAGTAATAACCATAAAATATCACCATGAATGGACTTAAGTAACATCCCAACCCTAGAAGTGCCAAAAACCCTAAATAGGCCCCTAGGAAACCATGGACTGAAACCCTAGGGGGTTATCTGTAAAAGTGTGCACATTTTGGACCTAAGTGCAAAAATCATGGAAATAGGGTATCTTAAGTCATATGGTTCACATATTTGGAGATTTGCAAATGAAACCACAAGTTTTGGGCTTATTTGCAAAAAACCACATTTATGCTCCAATGGCTAAGTCTGAATTTCAGAGAATTGGCTCAACTTTGAAGCCATATATCTTCCAAATTATGAAGATTTTGCCCTAAGTCAACACATCAAATTTGTGGAGCTATAAAAGGAGGGCAAGTTTGCTATAGGAATTATGCCTTGGTACCATGAAATGTTTTGAGATAATTAGGCCCAAAGATGGGCTGTCAGACTACCTTAAGTCTGAATTCAGACTGACAGTGTGATTGAACCATCTTTGAGCTAGGATTCGAGCATGATATAGTAATAATTTGGGAGTGACTACTGTAGTAAGATTGAAGCTGGATAGTAGAGCAACAACTTTCTTAAAAATGGATTAGTAAGTCGCTACATGTAAAATTAAGATCCAGGCCTTGCAAGTTGGGCTGTCAGGTTGACTGAAGAACAATACCATGGTACAGTAACTGAAACAGATCACAGATTCATCCCCCTTCGCCACTGGTGACTGTCGCACCGTGATTCACGCTGGCCGCTGTGATTCGTGCACCGTGACTTACGGATAATCGTGGGTGAGTAAAGATCTTGGCGCCTGGATCGACTCGGGCTCAGTCACAGCTAAGCTCACCGTACCCACTTGCTCGTCGATCGATCGGATAGACCTCACCACCGTTGGCCGATTACCACCGTGCGCCATGTGCTAAAATGCTTGACCATGTCGCAGTGAATCACATCGTGCATGCCCGATGATCGCCGGGGAGCTTGCCACAGTAATAGGCCACAAATCACCGCGCTAGTAACCTTCTTTCTCTCCGGCCGCCAGCACAACTTCGTGAAATTGGATGCCACCGCTGTGGGAGCCTATAAATTACCGACCCCGCCTGCATGCTCCGCTAAGTAATTGTGCACCCAGTAGATCAACCCGTGCCTCGAATCATCCACTAGAACTCCCCAATTTGGGATTTCCCCCAAATCACTCAAGAACACCGAGCGGTGTGACCTCGCCGTGGTCAGCTCGTCTCAGGTCCGCTCATACCCTCTGCCCTTTCGTTTTAGTGTTCTTGTGTGCCCCTCATACTCCTCGACCAACTCAATTGAGCTAAGCTACCTTAGATCGCCGGGAACGCTTTAGAATGTCCGTTGATCATACGGTCACCATGGACAGAGCAGGTTAGAGCGCCATTAGTGAAACTTGTTGAGGGGAAACTCTCGTTAGGGCTTGAATTCGGTCTCTACCAAAGTAGAATGCCGGTCATCGAGTAAATCGGCTGGTATAGGCTCACCAGAGCTTGGCCCCGCACTGTTCGTCATCGTGGACTTCGGACTGTAAAGAAACAGAAGTCGGGGGACCTCTGTGTAATTGTCAGTGAGACGATGAATAGTGGCTAGGGGTTCTTAACGAGTTATCCAAGCCATCGGGGGCCTCGGTGCAAATCTGCCAACGCGGGCGCGCACGCGCGGGCGTGTCCCCGTTTTCTGTTCAGGTTGGGCCGTTTGGGTCAGTTTTGGCCCAACACTGTTGAAAGATTTTCTTTTTCTTTTTCCGAGAAGCTTTAGAAATCCATAAAAAATTGTATAAAAATGCTAAAAATACCAGACCAATTTTGCTAGGCTTCTAATTTCTTATAGTATTTAATAAAAATAGTTTCCTGATATTTAGTTTCAATAGGGAATTTTGGGGCATTTAAAATAGCTAAAATCCATACTTCTGGAATTTTAGAGAGTAATTTATAATCCCAAAATTCACCAAACTTTTTAAACAAGTTTTAAGTAATATTTAGAAGCCTTGGGTAATGTTTGGTATGATTTGGACCATGTTTGGTGCTTAGAACCCAAAACCCTTGCCCCCTGCCCTGTGAACTTCACTATAGACTCCGAAAACCCTAGTTTCTCGAAGATCTGTGAAGGAAAGTTATATTCAAGACATTAAATAATAAACTTTTATTATCTTTGCATCTTCATGAGCATTACATGGGCATTCAAGATTATACATGGCTATGTATAGAAAACGAAGAAGAGATAGAGGTTGAGGAAGCCAGGACTACACCACCACCACCACCTAAAGAACCTCGGGCAGGAATCTGCTTTTACTTTGATATCTGTGGAGTAGAGCCTGATTCACCTATCACACAAGGCAAGCCCCGGTGCATTTGCCACCTCCTTGTGTTTTAAAATCTTTATCACCTTATTTGATGCATTAGGTGATAGGAATTGTGTGCTAAACCAGTTGCTGCATTTCCTTCCTTGGAATTGATTACTTTAATCCCATGTTTTACAAAAAGGCTTTTCTTATGCTTAGCTTTGCTCTAGAAAAACAAAATGCTTTGTTTTGACAAAAGATGATGCTTCAAAGTGGGTGGGATGTTTTCAAAAATAAAATTTGATGGTGGATCCATCATGGCCATGATGGGTTCAACATCAGAAAAGATGTACCTCTGCCAGGTGCCAAACTTTGGGTGAAATGATAAAGCTGAGACTGGGTGGGTGACTTGCACGAGAAGAGAGTCTCGGTGTAGTATCTCTGTCTGAGTCGATTAAGGACCTTGTCGATGTAGGCTTGCTGACCGAGGACCCTTTAACTGGTCACATGCCTCATCATGGGTAAGCTTTGCCTCGGGCAGACTAATACCAGAATAAGATAACACGCAATGGGAGTGGAGAGATGGCGAGAGTAGCGTGTACCCTCTATGGCAAGAGGCTGGACGGTGGTGTATCTGTGCTCTCGGTTGGCGTGAACCTGATCTGGTCTTAAGAACCCCGGTGGCGAGTTGACATATGCAAGGGTTAAGTGCTACATATGTCGTGTGATTGGAGATCCTCAACTGAGTATAATCGATTCGGATCGCCGTAACTTCGTGGATATGAAGACTTGGTCACTGCCCTACACGTAGCAATCTAGTGAAGATGAAGGGTTGATAAGAAATTGGCTAGTCACTACAGGAATTCTACTGATTCCCGTCGGTCAGGGTAATTCCCGTCGGCCAGAGCTAAAGCCGACGGGAATAGACTAATTCCCGTCGGCCAAAATATAGCCGACGACGATTATTTTTAATTCCCGTCGGCCTTGTCTGAAGCCCACGGGGATTAACTAATCCCCGTCGGCCCTGTGCTCTGGCCGACGGGAATAAGTTAATTCCCGTCGGCCCCGTATGTTAGCCGACGGGGATTAACCTTTTTAGAGCCAGGCCGTAGCCGCGCGGGCTCATTTCTTCTCTTCGCATCGCTGCCCGACCGCCGCCCTGCTCAACTGCCGCCCTGCCGGACCGCCGCCCGAGCGCCGCCGGCGAGGCCGCCCCCGCCCGAGCCGCCCCGCCCGAGCCCGCCGGCCGCCCCCGCCCGAGCCGCCCCGCCTGAGCGCCGCCGCCCTGCCCGACCGGCGCCGTGGCCGAGCACCACCGCCGATTGAGCGCCGCCGCCCAGCCCGAGGTCGCCCTGCCCCCGAGGCCACCTTGCCCGAGGCCGTCCCGCCCGAGCGCCGCCGCCGCCCCGCCCGAGCGCCGCCGCCGCCGTCGGCTTTCCCCGGAGCGCCACCACCGCCGCCCGAGTGCCACCACAAGCTCTCGAGCTCCTCGTACCCCGAGCGTCGTCGTCCTCAGCCCGTCGTCGTCCACCGTCCGCTCGTGCCCCGACAGGAATCAGTAACTGAGGTATAATTTTATATATATGTAAATAAGTATTGATTATTTTCGTCGGTTTTTTGTGGCCGACGGGAGTTAACTTTAATGTGATTAGAGTTAGTTTAAAATTGTTAATTTATAGTGTTTTTAGTTTTTATATGACTTTATGCATTATTGAATGTAAATGCGAGTGCGATTGTTAATGTAAATGCGAGTGCGATTGTTAAATTTGTGTATACATGCTTATTTTCGTCGGTTTTTTATGACCGACGGGAGTTAACTTTCATATGATTAGAGTTAGTTTAATATCACATGTGATTAGAGTGTGATTAGAGTTAGTTTAATATCACATGTGTGGCTTGATGTCAGGTAAGTATTAATTCTATTATTATAATAGATTTAACTTATGCTATTGAATTGTTGAATTTGATGTTATTTAATAATTAGATTTAACTTATAATATTAGGTTGTATGAAGGTTTCGATATTTATGTATATATATAGTTATTTATGTATATATATAGTTTTACTACTTACCTATAGATGTATGTGTGACGTGTAGAAACGTGATTGTCTCACACACACTCTTTACTCGTACACACAACCGCAATAATGGGTGATAGACGTGATTAGATGTATGAAGGTTTCAAGAAGGGTGGGTGTCACACTAGTGAATGGTTTGCCAAGACGCAGATATTTCTGGACCATGCAGCTGCTTTGTCACAAACAGATAATATTAGGTGTCCATGCAATAAATGTAGAAATATGACGAGCCACACCAAGAGGCAGGTCACACTACACCTGTGCTCGCATGGTTTCGTGCCAGGCTATAAGGTCTGGTATCTCCACGGTGAAGATGCTGAACGAGCAACAGAAGTAGAAGTTGATGACGGTGAAGATGATGTTGATAGGATGGACCAGATGCTTGAGGATCTGCAGCCTGAACTGGCACCAGATCATCATGATTCACCTACACCGGAGGTTCAGAAGTTCTTCGACCTACTCAAAGCGTCAGAAGAGCCTCTTCACGGGCACACTGACGTGACCGTCCTCGAATTCGTGACCCGACTGATGTCAATCAAGTCAAAATTTGCATTTTCAATTAATTGTTACAAGGAGCTTGTGGATTTGATTAGCGAGGTTCTTCCTACGGGTCACAAGATGCCCAAAGACATGTACCAGTCCAAAAAATTGCTTAAAGGTCTTGGTATGGAGTATGAGAAGATTGATGTTTGCCAAGACAACTGTATGCTTTTTTGGAAGGAACATGGCAGAGAACAAAAATGCTTAAAATGTGGGAAGTCAAGGTACGTGGAGCTTGTAAATGAAGATGGGGAGAAGGTGGTGACAAAGGTTGCACATAAACAGCTTCGGTACATGCCTCTCACTCCTAGAGTGAAACGTTTGTTTCTCTCGAGGAAGACCGCTATGCACATGAGGTGGCATAGAGATTGTATGGACAGACAAGATGGGTTAATGGTGCACCCGTCAGATGGTGATGCATGGAAGGCTCTTGACAAATTTGATCCAGATTTTGCCAGCGATGCAAGAAACGTTCGTATCGGCTTGGCAACTGATGGTTTCACGCCGTTCAATATGACCGCTGCGTCGTATTCATGTTGGCCTGTCATTGCCATACCGTACAACCTTCCACCTGCTCTTTGCATGAAATATGAGTTTATGTTCCTATGTCTTGTTATACCTGGGCCTGAGCATCCTGGCGTACGCCTCAATGTGATGCTTCAACCACTGATTGAAGAGTTAAAGAAGCTATGGCAAGGTGTGGAAGCCTATGACTGCTTCAAGAAGCAGAAATTCAATCTTCGTGTTGCATATCTGTTCTCGGTTCATGATTTTATGGCGTATGGTATTTTCTCTGGATGGAGCGTGCATGGTAGATTGACGTGTCCTTATTGTGCTAAAGATACAGATTGTTTTCGTCTTAGTGCTGGTGGCAAGATATGTTACTTTGATTGCCATAGATGTTTTCTACCCTTCAATCACCCCTTCAGAAGGCAGAGAAAGGAATTTAGGAAGGGCACCATTGTCACGAAGGGACCGCCCAAGCGACGTAGTGGGATAGAAATTACAGAAGAGCATATGAAACTTGTCCTAGACGAGAGTGGTAAAAGGTATCAAGGTTTTGGTGAGGAGCATAACTGGACTCACATATGTGGCTTGTGGGAGCTTCCTTATGCTAAGTCATTGATTTTGATGCACAACATCGACGTCATGCATCAAGAGAGTAACTTTTGCCAAGCCCTCATAAATACATGCATGGATTTCCCTGATAAAACGAAAGACAATGACAAGGCACGCATGGACTTAGCAGTGATATGTGATCGTCCAACCCAAGTGCTTAGAGAAAACGGAGGCAAACCAAAAGCTGACTATTGTCTGAAATCTAAGCAACGGAGAGAAGTGATGAAGTGGATGAAGGATATTAAATTCCCCGATGGTTATGCCGCTGGTTTTAGAAGATCTGTGAACTTGAAGACAATGAAGATGAATGGACTGAAGAGCCATGACTTCCACATAATTATGGAGAGGCTCATGCCTGTAATGTTTCGTGGGTACATTTCCGAAGCTGTGTGGAAAACGTTAGCTGAAGTTAGCTATTTCTACAGACAGTTGTGTGCTAAAGAAATCAGAAGAGATGTGATGGAACAGCTGGAGAAAGAGGCACCGGTGCTTTTGTGCAAATTGGAAAAAATATTTCCACCGGGTTTCTTCAATCCTATGCAGCATCTCTTTATACATCTTCCATATGAGGCTAAGGTCGGTGGTCCTGTTCAGTATAGGTGGATGTTTCATATAGAAAGAGCATTAAAGAAGCTTAGAGCAATGGTGGGCAATAAGGCAAGAGTTGAAGGATGTATTGCGGAACAATTTAAACTAAAGGAAGTAGCACACTTCACAAGTTGTTACTTTGCAGAAGAACATAATGTATTTGCTCGAAAGAAAAGGTACCATGATGATGAACGAGAGATGCCTCCGTGTAGTGATCTTTCGATTTTTCAGACAAACGGCAAAGCCGTTGGTCCACCCAAGGCATATCACCTCAGTATGGAAGAACGGAAGTCTGCTTTACTGTACATGTTCACGAATATGCCTGAGGTGGAGAAATACTTTGTGTAAGACTTATTTTCTTAAATTGTTCATATGTGAATTAGTTTATGTTATCAAATATCTCATGTCATACAATAATATTTGACAGCGAGTTTGATGAACAAAACATGAGGTGTCTCGGTAGGCCAACAGCGAGAGACATAGATAAATTGTGACGCGATGGTATGCATGGGCGACCTAATTTCATTATGTGGCTTCGGGATCGTGTAAGTCTTAATTATGTGGCTCCGACAGCTAATTTCAGTTAACTAATATTACAGAATTTGCTAATACTTTGTGGCATAATTGACAGTTTGGGGAGGAAATGAATTTGAATGATGACTTACGTCAGTTATCTATTGGAAGCGTAACTGCCAAAAGCTATGGACATTACGACGTCAATGGATATCGCTTTCGTTCAAGCATTTTCGAATCAAGTCATCCTATGGCCGCCACTCAAAATAGTGGAGTCGTTACTAGGGCAACCGACATGGAAGGACACGAAGCCTGCTATTACGGGAAAATCAAAAATATAATCGAGATTACATTTGTTGGAAATAAGCCTTTAGCGCTAGTTTTCTTTGAGTGTAAATGGTATGACCCGAAGTATTATAGGACCGAATTTGGGATGACACAGATCCAACCTGAAAAATTGCTTCAAGGACACGACACGTATATCCTTGCCCATCAAGCAGACCAAGTTTATTTCTCGACATATCCATGCAAAAAGTTGTCTAAATGGAGGGTTGTGTACAATGTAAATCCCCGCGAACGCCTATACACTCCTGGTGAGGACGAATATCAAATTGGTCACCTTGAGCAGGTTGATGAGGTGTTTCAAGAAGAAGAGTTGCCAACTAGTTTTCATATTGATCCTGCACCGGCATTAGATTCACTAGTTGCAGACGTTAACGACTTAACTTTTCCCGAGAAAAGGAGAAGACAACCTGTTAGGAGAAAAGTAACATGGCGACCTCTGCATAGAAGAGAACAAATAGATCCTGATTTTGATGATATTTAACAAGTAAAGTTGTTTTGTTATTTAATTTGTTTATATTTTAAGTATTATGTCATTTTTGATCCTAATTTGTTTATATTTAACAAGTAAAGTTGTTTTCTTATTTTTTATGCAGGATGCCGCCAAAATCAAAGAAGTCAGTAAAGGGGTTGTTCAAGGGCCTGGGCCTTTTTCAGGGCAGTTCTTCGAGCAGCAGCAGACGTCGAGAGCTGTTGAGCGCGGTACATGGAGATGAGGTAACATATCTTGTACAAATAAATTTGTTTACATATTTACAAATAAATCTTGAGTTGTATGTACCAGGATGAGCAGCACACTGAGGAGCAGCACATTGAGGAGGAGCAGCACAATGAGGCTGAGCAGCACAATGAGGAGGTGGAGCACGTGACATGGGACCAGGCCGCACAGCATCACCAGCCATGGGACCAGTGGGACCACCAGAGAGAGCAGCAACAGGCGTGGGACCAGTGGGGCCAACAGGGCGAACCGGCTGACAACCCGATGGATGATGGCTCGGGAGGCTCTTCAGCGACACGCACACGTCGCTCAAGAAAAAGCCACTCAGTAAAGCCTCGTCACGTGATAGAGCGAGAGGCTGATAGGACTTTAATCATGCCACATGGAGATCGGTGAGTGTAATATATTAACTTATCTCATATAACTATTATGTGTATTGTTAATGTTTTTGTGTAATGCAGGAATTGGGAGGACCTGTCCTTTGACGGCAAGGGACACCACACTCAGGTTAACCTTACGTTGGGTTCTCTTTGCCGCCTTCACTACCCTGGTATAGTGAAGGTGTCAAACGGTGATACCGAGGATGAGGTGCTCGTCAGTACCTGGGACGAGTACAAGTTTAAAAAGGAACGAAACCACACCGACAGACAGGGACTTGTGCGTAATGACTTTTGGGTATGAATTCTTTATTATTTTTGTTATGTTTCTTAATATGGTAAATCTATGACTTATACCATTGTATTTGTATTCTTTATGTTGTAGCTTCGATATCGGTTGCCTGACGGAGAGGATTACATGGGGCACGCTGAACGTGTCTTGCAAAACAATGCAAAGAAGCTGGTGAAGGATGCTATATACTATGCGAGAATTCAGGCTACAAACCTGTATTTTCAAAAGCATCCAGAAGAAGCAGGCCCCTTGAATAAAAAGGTAGGGTCCTCAAAGATATATTTGACTGAGGATCAATATCGTGAGGTTAGTATTCAATTTGTTTTACCCTTTATATTTATTGTTGTGATTGATATAATATGTAACATTGTGTGTGTGCAGGTGATGGTTCCATGGATGGCGCCCGTGCCTGATGCGTACTATGCTTGGTGTCGATATTGGGCTTCCGAAGGCTTCCAGAAAGCGTCAGCGCATCACAGACAATGTCGAGGAACCAATCCTAACCACAAGTTTGGCGGTGATGACATGATACGAAAAGCTAAAAGAATGGTAAGTTTGGTCTTTCTATGTCGATCAACAAATAATACGATTGCTTATGAATGTTTTTTGTTTATACAGGAAGCTACGAGTGGCCAAAAGCCCAGTGACATTGAGGTGTACCAGGAGGGCCACAAAGGACCAGACCCGAACAACCCTGACCAGCTCTGCAGCCAGACAACCACGGATCGCTTGGTGAGTTTTGGCTCAAAAGTTCAAACGTTCAAAGTATATAAATTCCTGCATTTGTAAGGTTGTGAATGATGTATAGGCGGCATATGGGGAGGAGATGGTTCGTCGCCATGGCCCTGACTACGACTGGCGCCATGAACCGGTGGATCCCTCGGTGGTGTACGCAAGTGGTGGTGGCAAAGCGCATGGACGGTAAGCTCTAACTTATGAAATTATATGGTTGACACTAAATTGATTATGCAGTAATAACATTTTTTGAATCACTTATAGATACGCACTCTCTGACGGATTCATTGACTCGTCGTCGGTGAGATCTCAGAGGACGGGTTCATCTTCCCGTAGCTCATGCTCTCGTCGACCGAACGAGCAGGAGTTGGAGATTATGAGGATGCGTGAAGAGATGAGACAACAACGCGAATTTATGGAAGCTTGCAATGCTCATAATCAAGCGATGTATCAAGTGAGTACACATAATCCGAACTCTAAATTATTATATTTCAATACAACATCTTCAGTAGTAACACATATGTGTTTAACAGTTAATGCAGCAACAGGGCATGACATCAAATTTTCCACCGCCACCACAATGGAGCCAATTTGCAAACACACCAGTTCCACCACCACAGTTCACCACCCCTCCGACACATATACCTGCACCTGGAGATAGGGTACGTTTGATAACTCTCCATTAATTTATACACTTGTATACTTTTTGATATTTGCATTTAACGTGTTGATATTTGCTAACTTGCATAGGTTACGCCTGAAGCGGGTGGCAGTGGGTCTGATCCAGCAGTAGGGACTGGATTTGTTGACTCGCTCTTCGCGTTCCCTCCTCCTGGTGGTGAAGGCGGCAGCGGTCAAAGCTCTAACCACCCAAGTGGTGGTTATCTCTAAACACTTAAACTTATGTTTGAAATGTCGTACTCGTTGATGGATGTTATGTTCAATAATACTATGTCGTACTCGTTGTTTGATATTGGTGGATGTTATGTTTGAATACTATGTCGTACACGTTGGTGGATGTTTTAATTATAAATGCACTATGTCTAAATGCATGTGTTTGTGGATGTCGTATCTCTACTTGTGTTTGTAATGTGGCTGTTATATGTGATTATGTTTGATATATGTTATGTGTGCAGAAATAGTGACATAATTTAGTGCTGTTTTTGTAGCAGTGTACAGTAATTTCCGTCGGCCCAGTTAATTCCCGTCGGCTATGGTCGAACCGACGGGAATTAACTACTAACTCCCGTCGGCCCAGTTAATTCCCGTCGGCCACGTGGGGCCGACGGGAATTAATTAATAACTCCCGTCGGCCAGCAGAGCCGACGGGAATTAGCCGTAATTCCCGTCGGCCAGCAGAACCGACGGGAATTAGCCGTAATTCCCGTCGGCCACTATCTAGCCGACGGGAATTAATTATTCCCGTCAGCCGCCAAAGGGGATAACCTTATCCCCGACAAGGGACGCCCGTCGGCCTGAAACCGACGGGAATAAGCCCTAAACCGACGGGAATAATTAATTCCCGTCGGTTTAGGGCTTATTCCCGTCGGTTTCAGGCCGACGGGAATTAAGTGTTTTCCTGTAGTGAGTATAGGTCAAGTGATTGAACTAGGGTAGAAGGAACTCTAGCTGCAGGTAACTTCACTTAACCTGACAAGTAAAATTTGGTTTTTAAGGATCCACTGTTAGTAAGCATTTCTGCAAACAGAGTCTTTGATTATTGATAGGCCATACGTTGATTCCCAAAGGCCAGCATATCCTTGAGAGTCTTTTACTTTGATGGGTAAGTCTTGCGAAAGTACACTTCGTACTCAGGGCTTTGTCCCATGTTGTTTTAGGTGAGGAAGCGGCAAATTTTTGCTGCTTTTGTTCAAAGGTGGTGCTTAAAAAGAAAACCAGGAGTGAAGCTTCGGGAGGAAAGGATCCTCCATTAAAAACTTTTGTTTGATGTTTATCGGGAGGGGTTTTTGCCTCTCAGTGATGTAATAATAATACTTTAGCACTCTTATATTTGTTCTGGTCTGTAATAAATACTAGTCTTTCTTACTTCTAAATAAAGTAAGTTATTGTAACTACTTCCGCATTTTCGTACCTCCGATGTATTGTAATGTCTGCGTGACGGGTGAAACGCTCTTGGGCGAGGTAAGAAATTTAGATACCGAACTTGTCGAGTGATCAGGTGCACCTGCAGGGTTGTCTGAGGTCCGTTGGACAAGGACAACTGTAGGTGGGCCTAATGACTTGGGAGGTTCCGTCACAGCTGGTATCGGAGCGAAGCCCATCTCAGCAGATGTTATAAGACATTTTCAAAAAGAATTTTCAAAGACTTATCTTGAAAATTTTTTTTCTTCTTATCTAACCACCTTCTGAAGTACTTATTTTAAAGACCAGATAATAGAGTGCACTGTATAGAAGGTTGTGAATCAACTAAGGTTGATTCTGTAATTATGCATGCATCATGATAAAAACTATATTAATAAGGTTTTCCCCCTCATGGAGATATGCCGCCGCGCACAAGGAAAACTGCGCGCAAGTATACCAGACCAATTGGCGTACCTCGCCATCAACTAGCTCCAAGGCATGAGGACAGTAGTAGTGGTAGCAATGATCCTATTGGAGATCTGGAAGCTTAAGTAGAATAGCTTCAAACGGAACTCCGTTACAGGAACAATGTGTGGGTTGAGAATGGTCAGCGAATAAATGAGTTAAGAACTAACATCCGACACTTGCAAGACCAACTTGCTGAACGAGATTTAGCGCTCGATTGGGCTATTAACTCTCGTTCACTTGCTTGGGCCAAGGAAGCCAAAGCTCAAGCCCGCGTGGAGAAGCTTAGCATAGCCGTGGACAACTTGCAGGTGTACTGTAATACGCTACATGAGGAGGTTCATGTATTGTATTCAGAACTGCACCCTAACATACCTGCGGATCCTGTCGGAATGGGAGCCAGACCTTCTAGAGTAGCAGGAGAAGCACTTGGTGGTGAACTGGACCTTTTCAGGCCTCCTCCCTCTATGAAGCTGGTTGATGAATGGTCTCCTACGCCCGACAGTGAAGCTATCAAAAGTGATAAGAAGCTAGAGTAGTGTAGTATAGACATAGTGATAATGTGTAATAGGTAATGTAATCCTGTTATAAATTCGAGTCTGTATCATTACCCTTTAAAGTAATATAAAATGGATGGTTTGCTTTGGCATATTATATTTTCAAAATGTTCCTTGCCTCAGATGTCGTCCAGGACTCGTGGACAGGATGGTGCGGGAACCTCCCGTGGGAGGGAAGCTACTCCTAACCCACCACCAGTACCCCAAACCTTGGCTGAGGCTATCGCTGCCTTAGTCAATGCAACAGCCGATAACACCCGCTTTCTGCGGGAAATGGTGGGATAGCAAATGCAACAGCAAGGCGGGTGAGCCTATCCGCAAGGACCCCACGAAACTTCATATTTGGATTTCTCATAAACGCGTCCCCCGCTATTTGTCAAGGCTGAAGATCCTCTTGAAGCAGATGAATGGATTCGGGTTATCGAACAAAAGTTTGGGCTTCTCCGATGCACCGAGACTCAAAAGCCCTTATTTGCGGCACAATAGTTGCGAGGCCCTGCCAGTACCTAGTGGGGAAATTAGGTGGCTATTCAGCCGGCTGGTCATCAAGTTACCTAGGACGAATTCAAACTGGCATTTCAGGAGTACTATATTCCTGAAGGGGTGCTCCATATGAAACAGGAATTTATGAAGCTCAAACAAGGTGGAGATACTGTCACGCAATATCTCAATAAGTTCAACCACCTGTCCCAGTATGCCATCGATCAGGTCAACACTGACCTAAAGAAGAAAAATTGTTTTATAAGGGGCCTCAATGACCGATTGCAGTAGAAAATGGCCACCTGCCTCGACCTCACTTATAGCAGGGCTGTCAGCACAACGCTGACAGTTGAAGCCAAATATGCAGGCCTAGGAAAATCAAAGGGCTATGTTGGTGATAGGCCCAACCAGGGGCCTGAGAAAAGACAAAGGTTGGTGATCCGACCTTTAAATCCAAATCGCTCTTCACCACGTCCACCCTCCTACCCCGTTAAACAACCTATCTTTATCCGCCCCACCACTGCCCCCACCTCAACCACTCAGTCGGGTGCCACTGGTACTCGTTTCCCTGCACTCCCAAGCTCTTTAACAGGCTACTTTAATTGTGGAAAGTCCGGACATTTTATCAAGGACTGTCCATACCCGAAGCAGAACAAATCAAATAATCAGCAGAGTTGAGGGAGTTCCGCTCAAGGCAAGGGAAATGCGACGAACAATACCGCGGGCAAAAATATGAAGAAAACTGGGTGGATTTATTATACGCAAGTGGCCACGACACCGGAAGGAGAACCAGTTATGATGGGTACATTTATCGTGGCCAATCACCCTACAGTTATTCTTTTTTATTCTGGCGCTTCACATGCATTCATAAGTGAAAGTCGCCTAGAGGGGGGTGAATAGGCAGAATCTAAAATTTATAAACTTTAAGCACAACTACAAGCCGGGGTTAGCGTTAGAAATATAATCGAGTCTGAAAGAGAGGGCGAAAACAAATCAACCAAAGAAATAGAGCGGATGACACGGTGATTTGTTTTACCGAGGTTTGGTTCTTGCAAACTGTAACACCCCTGGTGTTACTGTAACTAAAACCTGAGCATGGCATCATAAGCATTGGCATTGCATATGTTTGACACACCTAGAGTGCATTTACTAGGTAAAAATTTCAAACAAGTGTATTGTTTTTAGTGTTTTGCAAATAGGACCCTGGATAGGGAACCTGACCCTAAATAAGGCTCAAAGGGGTAAAACTTAACCCAAGATGAGAAAACCTAAAGGCTTTAGGGAAATAGTCATAAAATGTCCCCAAAAACAAAGTTGAATCACATTTATACCCCTGGGATACCAAAAATCTCAATTAGAACCCTGGAAAACCCTAAACCCAAACCCTAGGGACCTACGTGCAAAATTAGTCCACTTTTGGACTAAAGTGCAAAAACTAAGTCAAATAAGTATCTTAAGTCATTTGGGTCACTCATATGTGAATTTGCAAGCCAAACCCTGAGTTTTGGACTTATTTGCAAAAGAGCCACATTTGAACTCTTTTGACTAAGTCTGAATTTCAGTGTATTGTGCTCATCTTTGTGACCTTGTAACTTCTAAACAAAAGAGATTTAGCCCTAGGTAACTACATCAAGATTGTAGCCCAATCATAGGAGAACAACTTTGCTTAAGAGTGTGAGCATAGTTGTTAAGAAAATATTGGAGATAATTAAGCCTAAAGTTTGGATGTCAGGATGGTTCCCCTCTGAAATTCAGATGTTTAGTGTAACAGAGCCAACTTTGAGTATGAATTCAACCTTGATTTAGTGCTCAAATGAGTTCAAGCCCTATAATCGAATTATTGCTGGTTTATAGCTCTACAATTTTGCTGCAGAGCTTGGGAGGAGTTGTCATTGGAAATTGAGAGAAAACCAAGCTCCAAAATGGTCTGTCAGAGTGCCTGAACATCATTGCCATGGTACAGTGACCGAATTAAGTTCAGAACACTCCCTCGCCGTCGATCACTCCTCCGCCGTGATTCGTGCCGCCGGTGTTAGGACTCGCGCTCGGGGTGGGTGGATAAGGACATACGGTGAAAGATCCTTGCCGGCGGTGAGCTGGAGATCACTCCGGTGACTCACCGTGGCTTTGTCTTCTACTTTGCGGCGGAGCAGATAAGCTCGCCGGTGAACCGCCATGTCTCGGCCCTGCGCCGCGTGTCCTAACCGCGTCACCGCATCGCCGTGACTCCCTCTAAACTCCCCGTCGACCACCGGAGTTACTGCCACGACGGTGAACACGTGTTCACTGCACCAGCGTTCTTCCTCACTTCCGACCGTCGCACATCAACGTCCAAATTCATGGTCACCGCCGAAGAGCCCTATAAATTGAAGCCCCCGCTAGCTCTGCAAGGTCATCCTCCACCCAGACACCGCTAATCGCTAGCAGTCTTTCGCTAGAACTCGCGAATTTTGAATTCGCCCCAAATCCCTCTCCGCCGCCGAGAACCACACCCTACCACGGCCAGCCTTCCCTAGGTCTGCTCATTCCCTTCTCGTTCCTGTTCTAGCATCCTTACATGTTGGTGATGCTCCCCGACCATTTTAATTGAACCGAACCGCCAGGGATCACCGGGAACACGATCGCCAAGCCGCGATACTCACGGCCACCGTGGCTAGAGCTCCTTAGTTGGTCTTAGATGCAATTAGGTTGGGGGAAATGATCAAGGTAGCCCCGATTTCATGTCTGCTGCTCGGAGAACCTAGCCGTTGCCCCAATCGGCCAGTACAATGGCTCACCGGAGCGCGGCTGCGTTCACCGTCGTCGTGGACTTGGTCGTGCGAAAAAATAGAAATCAAGGGGGCTTTCTGTAAACCGTCAGCGACACATAGGAACAGTGATAAGACCTGTTTCCGGTTAGCTAGAAACCCCGAGGGCCCTTCTGCAAGATGGCCAACGCGGGCGCGGGCGCGCCCCGTTTCTCTGAGGGCTAGGCAGTATGGGCTGCTTCTGGCCCAGTACTATTCAAACTTTTTTATTTTCTTTTTCAGAGAAACTTTAAAAATATGTAGAAAACTGCAGAAAATTCATAAAATTGTGAAACCAATTTTCCTAGGCTCATTATTTTCCCTAGAATTTAATAAAAATAGTTTCATGATTTTTAGGTTAAATTAGGAATTTTAAGGTATTTAAAATAGTTTAAGGTAGTAGTTCTGGATTTTTAAAAGATAAATGGTAATCCCAAAAATGCTCAAAATTTTTATATGAGTTCCTCATATTATTTAGAAGCTTTGGGTAGAATTTGGGTTGATTTGGACCTTGTTTGATCACCAAACCCTAAAACACCCCCCCTGCCCTGTGAACTCCTTTACCGACTCCGGAAACCCTAAGTTCTCGGAGTTCCGTGAAGGAAAATTGTATTCAAGACTTAGATAATAAGTTTATATTATCTTTGCACCCTCATGAGCATTACATGGCATTCATTCTTATATACATATTTATGGTTATGATTAGAACACGAAGAAGAAGTGGAAGCCACTGAAGAGCAAGTACCACCACCTTTGGAAACACAGGCTGAGAACTGTTTCTACTTTGATATTTGTGGATCTGAGCCTGACTCACCCATAAACAAAGGCAAGCCCCAGTGCATTTGCCACCTTCCTTGATGTTTTTAAAATCTTTCTCACTTGATTGCTGCATTAGGTGATAAGAGTTGATTGCTAAAACAATTCCTGCATTACCTTCCTTGAATTTGATTACCTTCCTTGATCACCGTTTTACAAAAGATTTTTGATGCTTAGCCTTGCTTTAGAAAAACAAAAGGTTTTGTTTTACAAAAGATGATTGGCAAAGTGGGAGGGATGTTTTTGAAAATAAAACTTGATGGTGGATCCATCATGGCCATGATGGGTCCAACATCGGAAAAGATGTACCTCTGCCAGGTACCAACCTTTGGGGTTAAATGATTAAGCTGAGACCGGGCGGGTGACTTGCACGAGAAGAGAGTCTCGGTGTAGTGTCTCCGTCTAAGTCGATTAAGGACCTTGTCGATGTAGGCTTGATGATCGAGGACCCTTTAACTGGTCACATGCCTCGTCATGGGTAAGCCTTGCCTCGGGCAGACTAAGGCCAGAATTAAGATAACACGAAATGGGCATGGAGCGGTGGCGAGAGTAGCGTGTACCCTCCGTGGCAAGAGGCTGGACGGTGGTGTATCTGTGCTCTCGGTTTGCGTGAACCTGATCTGGTCTTAAGAAACTCGGTGGCAGGTTGACATATGCAAGGGTTAAGTGCTACATATGTCATGTGATCGGAGATCCTCAGCTGAGTATAATCGATTCAGATCGCCGTACCTTTGTGTTTATGAAGACTTGGTCACTGCCCTACATGTAGCAATCCAGTAAAGATGAAGGATAAATTAAGAACTTGGCTAGTTCAGGATAAGTGTTTGAACTAGGTTAGAGAGAACTCTAGAGATAAGTAAGTTTACTTAACCTGATCAATAAAAATGGATTTTTTAGGATCCACTTTAGTAAGCATTTCTGCGAAACAGAGTCTTTGATTATTGAGAAGCCTTACCTTGACTCCCATATGACCAGCATACCCTTGAGAGTCTTTTCTTTAGTCGGGTAAGACTTGCTGAGTAATTCCATACTCAGGGTTTATTCCCCCGTTGTTTTTAGGTGAGGAGACAACAAACTTTTGTTGTTTTTGTACCAAGGTGGTGAAAAATGAGGACAATCAAGAATGAAGCTACTGGAGGACCGAGTCCTCCTTAAAAACTTTTATGTAAAGAACTTAATGGGAGGAGTTTTTGCCTCCCAGGTATTGTAATAATACTTTTCTGCACTCTGTGGTCTGTATTAAATGACTTAATCCTACTTTTTAAATAAATGTAAGTTTATGTAATCACTTCCGCATTTCCGCATCTCCGATGAACATATTGTCTGTCAGACGGGTGAAACGTTCCTGGAAAGGTAAGGAAAAAGATACCGAACTTGTCAAGTAATTCAGGAACATCTACAGGGTTGTCTAATGTCTGTTGGACAAGGACAACTGTAGGTGGGCCTAATAACTTGGGAGGTTCCGTCACAGCTGGTATCGGAGCGTAGCCCTTCTTGACAGATATTATGTAGCATCTTCAAAAGGATTTTCTTAGACTTATCTAGAAAATTTCTTCTCTTCTTACCTAAGCATCTCTGAAGAGTTTATTTCAAAGACCAGATAGGTAGAGTGCAATGTATAGAAGGTTGAATCAACTAAGGTTGATTCTTTAATTATTCATGCATCATGCTAAGAATTGTACTAATAAATTTCCCCCTTAGAAAATGTCGTCGCGTACAAGGAAGACTGCGCGAAAGCATACTGGGCCTATCGGTGTACCTCGACACCAACTTGCCCCACGGGAGCAAGATAGCAGTAGTGGGAGCAACGATCCAATTGGTGATCTCGAAGCCCGCGTGAATCAACTTCAAACAGAGTTACAACGCAGGACCAATTTATGGGTTGCGGATGGTGACCGAATAAATGAATTAAGAAGTTACATCCGCCACCTGCAAGATCAACTTGCTGATCGAGATTTGGCGCTTGATTGGGCGGTACAGTCTCGTTCAGTAGCCTGGGCTAAGGAAGCGAAGGCTCGAGCTGTCGAGCACGAGTCGAAGAGCTTAGCACTGCTATTGACAACTTGCAGGCATATTGCAATACTTTACATGAGGAAGTTCATGTACTGTATTCGCAATTACACCCAAATGTCCCTGCGGATCCTGTCAGGTCGGAAGCAGAACCCTCGCATGTTGCGGGAGAAGCGCTTGGTGGTGAGCTAGACCTTTTTAAGCCCCCCCTTCTATGAGGCTGGTCGATGAATGGTCTCCCACACCCGACGACGACGCTGCCATGAACAACTAGAAGTAGAAATGGTGGTATAGTAGTAGAAATAGAAAGTAGTGTATTGTAGGTTGTACTAATGTATAATAGGTAGTGCTATTGTGTACTGGGTAATGTATCCTGTTGTAAAATCGAGTTGTACATTACTCTCTTTGGTAATGTGAATCGGATGGTTTTGGTCTTTGGCATATTATATTTGCTTTCAAATGTTTGTTGCCACAGATGCCATCCAAAACTCGATCCTAGGATGCAGCGGGACCCTCTAGTGGAAGGGAATCTACACCAAATCCACCTCCTGTTCCTCCCACATTGGCCGAGGCGATCGCCGCCTTGGTGAACGCAACTGCAGACAATAACCGCTTTCTTAGAGAAATGGCAGGCCAACAATTCCAGCAGCAGGGAGGAAGGGGTTATCAGCAAGGCCCCCGTGAAACCACATATCTGGATTTCTCTGAAACCCGTCCACCACTATTTGTCAAGGCTGAGGACCCGTTGGAAGCTGATGAATGGATACGGGTTATTGAGCAAAAATTTGGTCTTCTCCGCTGTTCAGAGACACAGAAGCCGTTGTTCGCAGCGCAACAACTCCGCGGCCCTGCCAGCACCTGGTGGGGAAATTTTGTGGCTATTCAACCTGCTAATCATCAAGTAACATGGGAAGAATTTAAAGTGGCCTTCCGCGAGCACTATATACCCGAAGGTGTTCTGCATATGAAGCAAGAAGAGTTCATGAAGCTAAAACAAGGAGGAGATACTGTCAATCAGTATCTTAATAAGTTTAATCAGCTGTCGCAATACGCAATCGATCAGGTGAACACTGATTTAAAGAAGAAGAATTGCTTTATGAGAGGTCTAAATGATCGATTGCAGAGAAAAATGGCCACCTGCATAGATCTTACGTATGGAAAGGCTGTCAGCACAGCCCTATCTGTTGAAGCAAAATATGTAGGTTCCGGGAAAAACAAGGGATTTGGAGGTGAGAAGTCTAATCAGGGCCAGGCAAAGAGGCAACGGTTTGTGATCCGGGCTTCTAGCCAAAATCGCTCTTTTTCTCGTCCACCCTCATTCCCTTTCAAGCAGCCCATCATTATTCGTCCCAATAATACCTCCACTACCCCAAGTCAGCCGGGTGCCCCGGGCACTCGATTCCCTGCTTTGCCCAGCTCCTCAACCGGGTGTTTTAATTGTGGCAAGTCTAGACATTTCATCAAGGATTGCCCATATCCCAAGCAGAATCAATCAAATACTCAGCAAGGATCTGGGAAATCAGCTCAGCCCAAGGGAAATAATGTGGGGAAGAATACAAAGAAGACGGGGCGGATATACTATACTCAAGTGGCCACTACACCGGAAGGTGAACCGGTGATGATGGGTACGTTTCTCGTGGCCAGTCACCCTGCAATTATTCTTTTTGATTTTGGTGCTTCGCATACATTTATTAGCAAGACATTTGTGGAGCAACATCACATTTCATGCCATGAATCAAAAGAGGGGTTTAAAATCCATTCACCTGGGGGACACATTTTTACTAGAGAAGTGGCCCATCATGTGCCAGTAACAATGGCCGGACGGAACTTTCCTGCTAACATGATTGTTCTGAAAGGCTAGGACATAGATGTGATTTTGGGTACGAATTAGTTAACCCAACACAAGGCAATTCTCAACACTGAACTCAGAACCGTCAGGTTGAGCTATAATCAAGAAGAGATTCTTTTATCCATCCCTGTAACCAATCCAGCCAAAGCTTCTGGTAGAATATATGAAGCCATTGTACCGGAGATCAAGGATATTCCGGTAGTATGTGAGTTTCTAGATGTATTTCCGGAAGATTTGCCTGGACTGCCCCCTAAGAGAGATGTAGAATTTGTAATTGAGCTAAAGCCCGGTACGGCTCCCATTTCTCGAAGATCGTACCGTATGCCCCCTAATGAGTTGGCAGAATTGAAGATTCAATTACAAGATCTACTGAATAAAGGATTCATCCGGCCAAGCTCGTCTCCATGGGGTTGCCCCGCCATTTTAGTTAAGAAGAAGGATCAAACCTTACGAATGTGCGTGGATTATCGACCCCTGAATGAGGTCACCATCAAGAACAAGTACCCTCTTCCGAGGATTGACATCTTATTTGATCAACTGACTGGAGCGAGGGTATTTTCCAAGATCGATCTCAGGTCGGGCTATCACCAAATCCGTATTCGGCCCGAGGATATACCGAAGACCGTGTTTACTACGCGGTATGGTTTATTTGAATATTTGGTAATGTCCTTTGGGCTAACAAATGCTCCTGTCCATTTCACTTATTTGATGAACTCGGTGTTTATGCCCGAGTTGGACAAGTTCGTGGTGGTCTTCATCGACGATATCTTGATATATTCTAAAAATGAAGAGGAGCATGCTCAACATTTGCGGATTGTATCGACGCGCTTGAGGGAACATCAGTTGTATGCCAAGTTCAGCAAGTGCGCGTTTTGGCTGGAGGAAATTCAATTTTTGGGGCATGTGTTATCTGCCAAGGGAATAGCGGTAGATCCTAGCAAAGTCAAGGATATTCTAGAGTGGAAACCCCCAACCACTGTTCACCAAGTCCGGAGTTTTCTTGGACTAGCTGGATATTATCGTAGATTCATACCAGATTTTTCTAAGCTTGTGAAGCCAATCACAAGTTTATTGAAGAATGACATTAAATTCAATTGGTCTTCTAAGTGTAACGAAGCCTTTGAGCAATTGAAGACATTATTAACCACTGCTCCGGTATTGGCTCAACCGGACATCACCAAGCCTTTTGATGTATATTGTGATGCGTCAGGCAGTGGACTCGGCTGTGTATTAATGCAAGAGGGCCGAGTAATTGCATATGCTTCAAGGCAGTTGCGCCGACATGAGGAACATTACCCAACTCATGATCTGGAGCTAGCTGCTGTGGTTCATGCCCTGAAGATTTGGCGTCATTATCTGCTGGGAAATATCTGTCACATTTATACAGATCATAAAAGCTTGAAGTATATCTTCACCCAGTCAGAATTGAATATGAGGCAAAGACGATGGCTTGAGCTTATTAAGGACTATGAACTGGAAATTCATTATCACCCAGGCAAAGCCAATGTTGTAGCAGATGCACTGAGCCGTAAGGTTTCCTGCCACTATCTTACGGTGAAGACCTCTGACAATACCTTATGTCAAGAGATGGAAAAGCTAAACCTGGGGATGGTCCAACAAGGAACCCTGAATCAGCTAAAGCTTGAGTCAATCATCTTGCAAAGGATAATTGATGCTCAAAGGGATAATGCGGGTATGAAGCACATACGGGAGAAGATAAGGGCTGGAACAGCCAAATGTTTCAAAGAAGACGATCAAGGCATTATATGGTTTAATGACCGCATAGTGGTGCCGAAGAATGAAGAGATCCGCCAGCAAATTCTTGATGAAGCACATCTTAGCCGCTATTCTATTCATCCCGGAAGCACTAAGATGTACCAAGATTTGAAGCAACATTACTGATGGACAAAGATGAAGATCGAAATTGCACGCTATGTGGCTAAATGTGACACCTGCAGACGTGTCAAAGCCATATATTTGAAAGCTGCCGGTCCATTACAGTCACTACAAATACCGACATGGAAATGGGAAGAAATAAGTATGGACTTCATTAAGGGACTGCCCAGGACCGCAAAAGGGTATGACTCTATTTGGGTTATCATTGATCGACTTACCAAGATTGCCCACTTCCTCCAAGTTAAAGTAAAATATCCTGTCATCACCTATGCGGAATTATACATTGCTCGCATTCTCAGTTTGCATGGTGTTCCAAAGACTATAGTATCGGATCATGGATCCCAATTTGTATCCAAATTCTGGGGAGAACTTCATAAGTCCCTGGGTACTAAGTTGCTCCATAGTTCGGCATATCATCCACAAACCAGTGGGCAGACTGAGAGGATTAATCAAGTACTCGAAGATATGTTGCGAGCATGTGTTTTGGACTTTTCCCCAAAATGGGATGAATGGTTGCCTTTGGCGGAGTTTTCATATAATAACAGCTATCAAGAAAGTATCAAGATGGCACCTTTTGAAGCCTTATATGGGCGACGGTGTCGAACTCCGCTAAATTGGTCTGAACCTGGAGAAAGGTATTTCTTTAGGCCTGTTATAGTGAAGGAGGCTGAGGAAAAGGTTCAGAAAATTATTCATAATATGAAGAAAGCACAAGCTCGTCAGAAGGGTTATGCAGACAAACGGCGAATGCCCTTGTATTTTCATGAAGGGGACTATGTCTACCTGAAAGTGTCACCAATGAAGGGAATATCGCGTTTCGGAGTTAAAGGGAAACTTGCACCAGGTACATTGGTCCATTCCCGGTACTTGAGCAATGTGGACCAGAGGCGTATCGATTGCAGCTCCCCGAAATTCTGTCTGCTATCCATAATGTGTTCCATGTGTCGCAATTGAAGAAGTGTCTTCGGGTTCCCGATCGAACCATTGAAGTGACTGATGTTGTCTTGGAACCAGATTTAACATACTCGGAACATCCTATTCGAGTTCTGGATCAAAAGGACAGGGTTACCCGGAGAAAAACTCTCAAGTTCTATAAGATACAGTGGAACCAACATTCTGAAGAAGAGGCTACATGGGAAACTCAAGAATTTTTAGATAAGAATTTCCTAGGCTTTCTAGCCTCATGTAAATTGTAAAGTATATTTAATGTTGTAATAAAGAAGTGACCCCCACACCATCCCTGCCTTGTACCAGAAATAAGGAAATAAAGATGTGACACATTTCCTTTTCCATTACTCACCCTAGGACTTTAATCTCGGGACGAGATTCTTTTATGGGGGGAAGAATGTAACACCCCTGGTGTTACTGTAACTAAAACTTGAGCATGGCATCATAAGCATTGGCATTGCATATGTTTGACACACCTAGAGTGCATTTACTAGGTAAAAATTTCAAACAAGTGTATTGTTTTTAGTGTTTTGCAAATAGGACCCTGGATAGGGAACCTGACCCTAAATAAGGCTCAAAGGGGTAAAACTTAACCCAAGATGAGAAAACCTAAAGGCTTTAGGGAAAGAGTCATAAAATGTCCCCAAAAACAAAGTTGAATCACATTTATACCCTTGGGATACCAAAAATCTCAATTAGAACCCTGGAAAACCCTAAAACCAAACCCTAGGGACCTATGTGCAAAATTAGTCCACTTTTGGACTAAAGTGAGAAAACCAAGTCAAATAAGTATCTTAAGTCATTTGGGTCACTCATATGTGAATTTTCAAGCCAAACCCTGAGTTTTGGACTTATTTGCAAAAGAGCCACATTTGAACTCTTTTGACTAAGTCTGAATTTCAGTGTATTGTGCTCATATTTGTGACCTTGTAACTTCTAAACAAAAGAGATTTTGCCCTAGGTAACCACATCAAGATTGTAGCCCAATCATAGGAGAACAACTTTGCTTAAGAGTGTGAGCATAGTTGTTAAGAAAATATTGGAGATAATTAAGCCTAAAGTTTGGATGTCAGGATGGTTCCCCTCTGAAATTCAGATGTTTAGTGTAACAGAGCCAACTTTGAGTATGAATTCAACCTTGATTTAGTGCTCAAATGAGTTCAAGCCCTATAATCGAATTATTGCTGGTTTATAGCTCTACAATTTTGCTGCAGAGCTTGGGAGGAGTTGTCATTGGAAATTGAGAGAAAACCAAGCTCCAAAATGGTCTGTCAGAGTGCCTGAACATCATTGCCATGGTACAGTGACCGAATTAAGTTCAGAACACTCCCTCGCCGTCGATCACTCCTCCGCCGTGATTCGTGCCGCCGGTGTTAGGACTCGCGCTCGGGGTGAGTGGATAAGGACATACGGTGAAAGATCCTTGCCGGCGGTGAGCTGGAGATCACTCCGGTGACTCACCGTGGCTTTGTCTTCTACTTTGCGGCGGAGCAGATAAGCTCGCCGGTGAACCGCCATGTCTCGGCCCTGCGCCGCGTGTCCTAACCGCGTCACCGCATCGCCGTGACTCCCTCTAAACTCCCCGTCGACCACCGGAGTTACTGCCACGACGGTGAACACGTGTTCACTGCACCAGCGTTCTTCCTCACTTCCGACCGTCGCACATCAACGTCCAAATTCATGGTCACCGCCGAAGAGCCCTATAAATTGAAGCCCCCGCTAGCTCTGCAAGGTCATCCTCCACCCAGACACCGCTAATCGCTAGCAGTCTTTCGCTAGAACTCGCGAATTTTGAATTCGCCCCAAATCCCTCTCCGCCGCCGAGAACCACACCCTACCGCGGCCAGCCTTCCCCAGGTCTGCTCATTCCCTTCTCGTTCCTGTTCTAGCATCCTTACATGTTGGTGATGCTCCCTGACCATTTTAATTGAACCGAACCGCCAGGGATCACCGGGAACACGATCGCCAAGCCGCGATACTCACGGCCACCGTGGCCAGAGCTCCTTAGTTGGTCTTAGATGCAATTAGGTTGGGGGAAATGATCAAGGTAGCCCCGATTTCATGTCTGCTGCTCGGAGAACCTAGCCGTTGCCCCAATCGGCCGGTACAATGGCTCACCGGAGCACGGCTGCGTTCACCGTCGTCGTGGACTTGGTCGTGCGAAGAAATAGAAATCAAGGGGGCTTTCTGTAAACCGTCAGCGACACATAGGAACAGTGATAAGACCTGTTTCCGATTAGCTAGAAACCCCGAGGGCCCTTCTGCAAGATGGCCAACGCGGGCGCGGGCGTGCCCCGTTTCTCTGAGGGCTGGGCCGTATGGGCTGCTTCTGGCACAGTACTATTCAAACTTTTTTATTTTCTTTTTCAGAGAAACTTTAAAAATATGTAGAAAACTGCAGAAAATTCATAAAATTGTGAAACCAATTTTCCTATGCTCATTATTTTCCCTAGAATTTAATAAAAATAGTTTCATGATTTTTAGGTTAAATTAGGAATTTTAAGGTATTTAAAATAGTTTAAGGTAGTAGTTCTGGATTTTTAAAAGATAAATGGTAATCCCAAAAATGCTCAAAATTTTTATATGAGTTCCTCATATTATTTAGAAGCCTTGGGTAGAATTTGGGTTGATTTGGACCTTGTTTGATCACCAAACCCCAAAACACCCCCCCCTGCCCTGTGAACTCCTTTACCGACTCCGGAAACCCTAAGTTCTCGGAGTTCCGTGAAGGAAAGTTGTATTCAAGACTTAGATAATAAATTTATATTATCTTTGCACCCTCATGAGCATTACATGGCATTCATTCTTATATACATATGTATGGTTATGATTAGAACACGAAGAAGAAGTGGAAGCCACTGAAGAGCAAGTACCACCACCTTTGGAAACACAGGCTGAGAACTGTTTCTACTTTGATATTTGTGGATCTGAGCCTGACTCACCCATAAACAAAGGCAAGCCCCAGTGCATTTGCCACCTTCCTTGATGTTTTTAAAATCTTTCTCACTTGATTGCTGCATTAGGTGATAAGAGTTGATTGCTAAAACAATTCCTGCATTACCTTCCTTGAATTTGATTACCTTCCTTGATCACCGTTTTACAAAAGATTTTTGATGCTTAGCCTTGCTTTAGAAAAACAAAAGGTTTTGTTTTACAAAAGATGATTGGCAAAGTGGGAGGGATGTTTTTGAAAATAAAACTTGATGGTGGATCCATCATGGCCATGATGGGTCCAACATCGGAAAAGATGTACCTCTGCCAGGTACCAACCTTTGGGGTTAAATGATTAAGCTGAGACCGGGCGGGTGACTTGCACGAGAAGAGAGTCTCGGTGTAGTGTCTCCGTCTGAGTCGATTAAGGACCTTGTCGAAGTATGCTTGATGATCGAGGACCCTTTAACTGGTCACATGCCTCGTCATGGGTAAGCCTTGCCTCGGGCAGACTAAGGCCAGAATAAGATAACACGAAATGGGCGTGGAGCGGTGGCGAGAGTAGCGTGTACCCTCCATGGCAAGAGGCTGGACGGTGGTGTATCTGTGCTCTCGGTTTGCGTGAACCTGATCTGGTCTTAAGAAACTCGGTGGTGGGTTGACATATGCAAGGGTTAAGTGCTACATATGTCGTGTGATCGGAGATCCTCAGCTGAGTATAATCGATTCGGATCGCCGTACCTTCGCGGTTATGAAGACTTGGTCACTGCCCTACACGTAGCAATCCAGTAAAGATGAAGGATAAATTAAGAACTTGGCTAGTTCAGGATAAGTGTTTGAACTAGGTTAGAGAGAACTCTAGAGATAAGTAAGTTTACTTAACCTGATCAATAAAACTGAATTTTTAAGGATCCACTTTAGTAAGCATTTCTGCGAAACAGAGTATTTGATTATTGAGAAGCCTTACCTTGACTCCCATATGACCAGCATATTCTTGAGAGTCTTTTCTTTAGTCGGGTAAGACTTGTTGAGTAATTCCATACTCAGGGTTTATTCTCCCGTTGTTTTTAGGTGAGGAGACAACAAACTTTTGTTGTTTTTGTACCAAGGTGGTGAAAAATGAGGACAATCAAGAATGAAGCTACTGGAGGACCGAGTCCTCCTTAAAAACTTTTATGTAAAGAACTTAATGGGAGGAGTTTTTGCCTCCCAGGTATTGTAATAATACTTTTCTGCACTCTCTGGTCTATATTAAATGACTTACTCCTACTTTTTAAATAAATGTAAGTTTATGTAATCACTTCCGCATTTCTGCATCTCCGATGAACATATTGTCTGTCAGACGGGTGAAACGTTCCTGGAAAGGTAAGGAAAAAGATACCGAACTTGTCAAGTAATTCAGGAACATCTACAGGGTTGTCTAATGTCTGTTGGACAAGGACAACTGTAGGTGGGCCTAATAACTTAGGAGGTTCCGTCACACAAACCTACTCCCCGTTGAGGTGGTCACAAAGACCGGGTCTCTTTCAACCCTTTCCCTCTCTCAAACGATCACTTAGACCGAGTGAGCTTTCTCCTTATCTCACGGGTCACTTAGACCCCGCAAGGATCACCACACACTTGGTGTCTCTTGCCTTGGTTACAAAACACTTGAGAACAAGAAATGAGGACGAAAGAAAGCGATCCAAGCGCAAGAACTCAAAAGAACACAAACATCACTCTCTCACTAGTCACTATTTGATTGGAATGATCTTTGGACTTGGGAGAGGATTTAATCTCTTTGTTTGTGTCTTGGAGTGAAGTCTAGAGCTCTTGTATTGAATGCAATGGCTGAAAACTTGGATGCCTTGAAGTGTTAGTGTTGGGGGTATTTATAGCCCCAACCACCAAAGTGGCTGTTGGGGATGGCTGTTGTTGTATGGCGCACCGGACAGTCCGGTGTGCCACCAGACACTGTCCGATGTTCCAGCCATGTCACCCAACCATTAGGGTTCGACCGTTGGAGCTCTGACATGTGGGGCCACAGGACAGTCCGGTGGTGCACCGGGTGCGCCTTCTGACGCCTGCTCTGACTTCTACGCACGCAGGCGCGCACTGTAGCGTTTCACTGTTCCTTTGCAGACGACCGTTGGCGCTAAGTAGCCGTTGCTCCGCTGGCACACCGGACAGTCCGGTGTTACACCGAACAGTCCAGTGAATTATAGCGGAGTGGCTCCCCAAATTCCCGAAGCTAGCAAGTTTGAGTTGCTCCACCCTGGTGCACCGGACACTGTCCGGTGGCACACCGGACAGTCTGGTGCGCTAGACCAAGGCATCCTTCGGTTGTCTTTTGCTCCTTTTTGTTTGAACCCTTTCTTAGAATTTTTATTGGTTTGTGTTGAACCTTTGACACCTGTAGAACTCATAAATTAGAGCAAACTAGTTAGTCTAATAATTTGTGTTGGGCAATTCAACCACCAAAATCATTTGGGAAAAGGTTTGACCCTATTTCCCTTTCAATAAGCAAGAAGTTTGTGGAGCAACATTGCATTCCATATAATGAATCAAGGGAAGGGTTTATAATTCATTCGCCTGGGGGACAAATATTCACTAAAGAAGTGGCTTTCCATGTGCCTATAACATTGGCTGAACGGGACTTTCCTACCAACATGATTGTTCTAAAAGACCAAGATATGGATGTAATTCTGGGCATGAATTGGTTAGCCCAACATAAAGCTATCCTCAACACTAATCTGAGAACCATCAGGTTGAGTTATGGCCTTGAAGAGGTTCTCTTGTCTATCCCCGTAGCTATTCCAGCTAAACCATTTGGCAGAGTATATGAAGCCATCATACCGGAAATCTAAGATATTCCAGTAGTATGTGAATTCCTGGACGTCTTTCTAGAAGATCTGCCTGGATTACCTCCCGAAAGAGATGTAGAATTTGTGATTGAGTTGAAGCCCGGTACGACTCCTATTTGTAGAAGGTCGTACCGAATGCCTCCGAACAAGTTGGCAAAACTCAAGACCCAATTACAAGATCTACTAGAAAAGGGATTCATCCGACCAAGTTCATCACCTTGGGGTTGTCCAGCATCTTTGTCAAGAAGAAGGACCAAACACTTCAGATGTGCGTGGATTATAGACCCCTTAATGAGGTCACAATCAAAAATAAGTACCCTCTTCCCCGAATTGATATTTTGTTTGATCAACTTACCGGAGCCCGAGTATTTTCCAAGATTGACCTCAGGTCGGGTTACCTTCAGATCCGTATCCGACCCGAAGATATACCCAAGACCGCATTCACTATGTGGTATGGATTATTTGAATATTTGGTTATGTCTTTCGGACTAACAAATGCTCCTGCCCACTTCACATATCTTATGAACTCGGTATTCATGCCCGAGTTGGATAAATTCATGGTGGTGTTCATTGATGATATCTTGATATATTCCAAGAATGAAGAGGAGCATGCTCGACATTTGCGGATCATATTAACGTGCTTAAGAGAGCACCAATTATATGCTAAGTTCAGTAAGTGCGCGTTCTGGCTGGAGGAGATCCAATTTTTGGGACATGTATTATCTGCCAAGGGGATTGCGGTGGATCCCAGCAAAGTCAAGGATATTTTGGAGTGGAAACCACCAACTACGGTGCATCAAGTCCGAAGTTTCCTTGGACTGGCTTGTTATTACCGCCGATTCATTCCAGATTTTTCCAAGCTTGTGAAACCAATCACAAGTTTATTGAAGAATGATACTAAATTTAATTGGTCTTCAAGATGTAATGAAGCCTTTGAGCAGCTTAAAGTATTATTGACCACTGCTCCGGTATTCGCTCAACCGGACATTAAAAAGCCCTTTGATGTGTATTGTGACGCATCAGGCAGTGGTCTCGGCTGTGTTCTAATGCGAGAGGGCCGAGTGATAGCGTATGCTTCAAGGCAGTTGCGCCGGCATGAGGAACATTATCCAACTCATGACCTGGAGTTAGCTGCTATGGTTAATGCCCTAAAAATATGTCGTCATTATCTGCTGGGGAATGTCTGTCATATTTATACAGATCATAAAAGCTTTAAGTATATCTTTACCCAGTCAGAGCTTAATATGAGGCAGAGGAGATGGCTTGAGCTGATTAAGGATTATGAACTAGAGATTCACTATCACCCAGGCAAAGCTAATGTAGTGGCAGATGCGTTAAGTCGCAAGGCTTCCTGCCATTGTCTGACGATGAAGACTTCTGACATTATGTTATGCCAAGAAATGGAGAGGTTGAACCTAGGAATGATACAACATGGAACTTCAAATCACTTGAAGCTTGAGTCAGTCCTCCTGCAAAGAATAATCGACGCGCAAAGAAATGATGAGGGAATGAAACACATTCATGAGAAAATGGAGGCCGGTAAAGCCAATTGCTTTAGAAGAGATGATCTAGGTGTTGTATGGTTTAACAACCGCATAGTTGTGCCTAAGAATATGAAAGCTCTCTTGTGCGTTTTGGTGTTTGGATGACAACTCAATTAAAGGACTAACAAGTGTGCTAAGTGTTGAACAGGTGCTGAATGCAAAGCTAATAGGGTTCAACACAAGTAAACAGGTGTGATGGTCCAAAGACGGAGTTATCTATAGATATAATGGACATCACAAGGAAGATGGGCATTGCTTAAGTGAGACTTGATGTGCATAACTTGGAGACAACCGATCAAACCAAGGTTGGAAGCAAGAAGAGCTTCGAGGTACCGAGTGCACGGGAGAAAGTCAAGGAGACCAGGAACCCAAAGCCAGGGGTGAAGAAGGAGACTCGCGGAATCAAGGTTGATTGAGTTAAGAAGAGTTATGGTGCATCAAGGAACACTACATAAGGACATGACTTACAACCAATGAGGTAACATCTACAATTATGTGGTTAAGTCATAAGGCTCAAGATCAAGCTTAAGAAGTGAACAAGGTCACTGGAAGGAGAACCAATGTCGAAACCAGAACTGGAAGCAGCCCAAAAGAGCTAAGTGCACCTTGACCTTTAGTTTGGGTTGTTCCTATGTTTGGATATATTCTATGTGACCTTTGTAGGATGCTGGAGCTCAGAAATGTCAATCTAGATCAAGTCAAGCTGACTTGAGGATTTATGAGTCCAACATCAATCTCAAGTATGTCAAATGCTAAAGAAGTGAAAATCAAAGAGAAGGTATGTTTCTAGACTTAGTACATTGGTTTTTGTGTACTAATATATTTGTCTAAGTATTAGAAACAGAGAAAAGAAGAAAAGAAAAGAGAAGCAAAAGGTTTGGCTGTGTACAGCCAAGACTCAGCTCAGTCTGGCACACCGGACCGTCCGGTGCGCCAGACTGAACTCTGGTGAACAGACCGCTCTCGGGAGAAGTTTGGCGACGTACAAATATAATTCACCGGACTGTCCGGTGGTGCACCGGACTGTCCGGTGAGCCAACGGTCGACTGCGCCAACGGTCAGCAGCGCGATCAGCGGGCGACACGTGGCTTGGGCCGACGGATAGTTGGCGCACCGGACAGTGTTCGTTGAGCCAAGACGACCGTTGCTCCAACGGTCAGCTGAGCCCGATTTGGAAGGAGATCGCGCACCGGACAAGCTATAGGACCTGTCCGGTGGTGCACCGGACTGTCCGGTGCGCCACCCGACAGAAAGCAAGTATTGCCTTCCAAAAGGGATTCCAACGGCTCCTAGGCCCCTTGGGTCTATAAAAGGGACTCCTAGGCGCCTCCAACAAAAATACAAGTGCAGCCAACAATAGTATACATCACTCGGATCAATTCTCACTCTCCCTCTTGTGTGAATCTCTCTAGTTTGTGTAGGAGGCAAAGCTATAAGCCTTTAGAGAGTGGAGAAGTGCTGCTAAGAGCTAGAGCATAGTCTTGAGCATATCGTTACTCTGCCAGAGTGCTATCTAGAGGACTGTAAGCAGCCGCGACTTGTTGTAACCAACATCAACATAGTGGAAGGCTCCGTCTGTCATATTGACAGATCTGAGCAAATGGAGGAAGGAGTTGAAATAGACTCCAAGCCCAGGTGTGGCTAACTCCAACGAGGACTAGGCAAGCATTTCAGGCTTGGCCGAACCTCGGGATAAATCCCTGTGTCTGTGTGTTTCGCTCTGTATTGTGTGTTGTCTCTCTGTCGTATCTACTCTTTATATCTGCACTTCAATACTTATCTATGGTACAAGTTATATTTGAAGTGTAGGGCATTTTGAGACAGGATCTTCTATTCCGCTGCAACCTACTCGAAGGGTTTTTCATTCCACTGCGATCCAGCCTTCGAGTAGAGTAAGAACTAAAGTTTTAAAGTGATAATTTTTATTCGCCTATTCACCCCCCTCTAGGCGACATCTAGATCCTGTTCCCGGGCAAAGGGAACTTTCAATTAGTATCAAAGCTAGGCCTCTCCAGTGTGGGCTTAGCCGTCCGGAGATGACGATGTTGTCACAAGAGGTAACTGTAGAACTTCTACTAGGCGATGGTTCTAATTATAAATCTTGGTCTGTCTCTATTTATAATGCTTTCATGCATGTTGATCCTAATTTGAGATAGATCTTTAGTAGAAGTATTTTTCCCTCTGATATTAGTAAAAAACCTTCTAATGCTGAACTAAGATGTCTATCTCTCAATCACCATGCTTGCAACATCTTAGTTGACTCTCTTTCTAGAGGTGCTTATTTTGCCATCATGAGTAGTGATAGTGATTTATTTGTTGATGCTCATGATCTATGGACTAGAATTAAAATAAAATATTCTGAGTCCAATTGTACTACTTCTACTCCCTATATTGCTTGTGATACTAACCTTTCAAAGGGAGAAGAAAAACGATGGCTACCAAACGATGAATCCACCTCACCGGCAGGTTTGTCTTCTACTGGTAATAAATGTCTTATCGCTAACAATAATGGTGGAGATGAAAGCAATGATGAGGAGGAATATGAGGAGGATAGCGAGGATGAGTCCTCATCACCACAAGGTACATTTTCCTGTTTTGCGTCCACTGATAATAATGACAGGGAAAATGAGACCGATGATGTGAAAGAAGAAGAGATTCGCCGGCTCTACACCCATCTCAACAAAGAAAACAAAGTGCTCTTGGTTAAGCTGTTGAGAAGGAACAAGGGACAAGGCGAAATGCTTCTCAGGCTAGAGGATACTCTCATCAAAACCAACGACAGCCTGGAGAAGATGACCAAAGAACATGAGGAGCTAAAGTACTCTCATGGGAATTTGGTGCAACAGTATGAATCTATTTTAATTGAGCAAAGAAATAATCATGATGTATTATCTAATGTTGCTCAACTTAAAACTAAAAATTCTATGCTTAGGAGTCAAGTAGAAATGATAAATTTAGAAAAACTTGCTCTAGGTGAAAAGTATGATATGTTGTCGTATTCTCATAGTAAACTAGTTGATGACCATATCATGCTTGATGTTGCTCATGAGGTTGTAATTACAAACTTAAATTCATGTGAACCTTATTCTTGCACAAGTGCACATTTGGATAATATATCACCATGTGCTAAGCCCTGTCGCTCAAAAGGAAGCGAATGTTTGAATGAGCAACAAGTTGTAGGGTCAAAAAGGAAATTGCTTGGAAATAAGAAACAAAGACAATTAAGGAGAAGACGCCTTGCTCGACTTCCTCAAGATATCTACGAACATGTGGTGAAGAAGCTTGAGGAAGGAGAAACCGCAGCAAGGGTCAAACTCCTTGAGAAAGATGTTCCTAAAGCAATAAGTGAAGCAATCAACAAGAGACAAGAAAAAGGTAATGATTCAATTAGTCATGTTATTTGCACTAATAATCTCTCTATGTCATCCAAAAGCAAAAAGAGAAGAGGAAAAAGGAGGTGCTTCAAGTGCAAGAGATTAGGTCACCTCATTGCTTCTTGTCCATACAAAGACAAGGACGAAGGGATAAGGAGATGTTTTGGATGCAATGAAAAGGACCACATGATCACCACATGTCTGGTCATAAAGAATCAAGGACGTGCACCCTCCAAGATGACCCTCACCAAGGAAAATGATAAACAGCAAGCGTCATGTCAGGTTGAGCGACGTTTCTGCTACATGTGTGGTGAGCATGGTCATCCACCTGAGGTATGTAATAAAGGTAAGGTTCCTAAGCAAGTAAATTTGTCTCAATCTTATTCGCTTAGGAGACCCAAACCGTACACTTGTGCTAGATCAGTAATGAGATCACCTAGAACTAGCACAATTGCTATTTGGGTACCAAAGGCTCTTTTGGATGATCGTTATGGACCCATCCCGAGATGGGTACCAAACTATGCCAACTAGACCATGCAGGTGCCTCGAGATGGACTGGAGACCATGGGAGAGCTTAAGATGGTTAATTCAAACTCTATGCTTAAGCTGTTGATTTTTATTGTCTATTCATTGACCCAAGGTTGAATGATTGTGCAATTCTAATCCCATGTTCATCTCAAGTTAAATAAGTTGTAGAGGTCTTGAATCATTATTGGTGAATCAATTAAAGGACCTTGATGAGAATATGCAACTTGCTCTCCAAAGGACGGTACCCGGGTATCTTAAGTACATTATTGCAAATCAGTATTGCTCTTAAGTTGGTTTGTTGTGCTACCTATCCTTGGAGTAGTTATGCTTTTGAGATTGCCTGTGTTATCAATGGTTCATAATGATGCTTGCTTAATCATGATTGTGTGTTCTATATGTTATATCTTTTGAATCATTCAATGGGTAGCTTTTCAATTGATATATTCACTATGATTAACTCTTTTTGTGTTAATGGATAAACATGTACCCTTTTGTAAGACATGCTATTGTCTTTAATGATTAACCTATGTGCAAGCATGACATCTTGTTTAGTCCATGTTCACATAATTACCCAATTTTGATACTGTGTGTATACCAAATCCATGTTGTGCCACTAATGTACCTTCTTGAGTTATGAGGTGCATGAGCAAAAGGAGCCCTAAATTGGTGACAACAGGTGCTCTCACTCTACACTACCTAAAAGAATGGATCTCATGGTATTCAAGTAAAAGGCAAAGGTATGGAGAATGGAACTATGCAATCTCATATCTTGAAGTTCCATTGATTGTGATCACAGCTATGTTCTTGCCTCTGAATTGGTAGTATCTTGGCTTAGGTGCTCCTTACTTTAAAATGTTGTTTCTTTTGGTGTACCTAAGGAACCTTCTTAATCATGGTGTACTTAGACATTGCACTTTATATGCATGATCTTGTCATTTTCAATTGGTATATGTGGTGCAATGATTATCATGTATGAAGCATGCCTAGGTTGCTTGTAAAATGTTATACTCCTTGAGGCATGCATTGTTGTATTAAGTCAACTATTCAATTGGTATCTCTTTGTGATGAAATTGATAGAGTATGCCTTGACCAAGATATGTTGTGATCCCCTCTAGTTCTAAGGAAGCTAGAATGTGCAAAGTGCAAGTCATTCAAATACTTGATGCACAACTTTAGGGGGAGCACACATAACTTGTGTCTTTTGAGACTAATTGTTTGTTGAGTGATCTTGTATAGTCTCAAGGTGGAAAAGGGAAGATGAGCAGGAAATGAAGCAATCAGGACTTGGGTATCTCCATAAGACAAGTATTTGGTATCTTAAGTTCAACAAGAAAAGGTTAGGATAAAGGGTGAGGCACAAGTGTGGAGAAGCTCCCTAGAGATTAAACTTTCAAGATGGAAAGTACACCACAACATGGTAAAGGTACAAAAGGAAGTATTGATATTTTGCGTATATGTATCTTAACTTTCCTCCAAATGCTTGTGTTGCATATGTTCAATGTGTAAGGGGGAGTAATGTTAGTGTGTTAAAATTTACCTGCTTAATACCCTGCTGTCCCTTGACATCATTCTATGTTCTTGCTTGAATATGGTTTTGGTGTTTGATGTCAAAGGGGGAGAAATTGTGCATTAAAGCTTATCTCAACATGAGAGGAAAGCTTATCCTAAAGGGGTTATCCTAAAGGGGTTTCCTTGAGTCTTAGGGAAGAATGTGTTAGTTTTGTTGATACTACTTATGCTTCTTATTGTATTATATGGTGATAATGCAAAATCAGTGCTTCCGTTGATATGAATCATTTAGTATCTTCTGTGTTTATCCTGTAATAGATATTCATGTGGTTCTGGTGCTTTAAAGTTGTTTTAATTTGGTATCTTAATGGTGAAAAGTGGTAGGTTGATATTTCTGTGGTATATATATTCAATTGGTGTTTAACTCTGATTCTGTGCATCTATGTGTCATATGCATCACGGTTTAATTAGTGACACAATGCATCCCACAGGTACTAAGGTATAGTAATGCTTCGAATTAGCCTAAGTATGTGCAATTTGGCATATAAGGCCAAATTTAAGATTTTGATGTAAGCACATATTTAGGGGGAGCATTCTATAAACTTAGAATTCAAAATTTGTGCTTTAAATCTTATTCTTATGTAAGCTTTAATTGTGTTGCCATCAATCACCAAAAAGGGGGAGATTGAAAGCTCTCTTGTGGGTTTTGGTGTTTGGATGACAACTCAATTAAAGGACTAATAAGTGTGCTAAGTGTTGAACAGGTGCTGAATGCAAAGCTAATAGGGTTCAACACAAGTAAACAGGTGTGATGGTCCAAAGACGGAGTTATCTATAGATATAATGGACATCACAAGGAAGATGGACATTGCTTCAGTGAGACTTGATGTGCATAACTTGGAGACAACCGATCAAACCAAGGTTGGAAGCAAGAAGAGCTTCGAGGTACCGAGTGCACGGGAGAAAGTCAAGGAGACCAGGAACCCAAAGCCAGGGGTGAAGAAGGAGACTCGCGGAATCAAGGTTGATCGAGTTAAGAAGAGTTATGGTGCATCAAGGAACACTACATAAGGACATGACTTACAACCAATGAGGTAACATCTACAATTATGTGGTGTAAGTCATAAGGCTCAAGATCAAGCTTAAGAAGTGAACAAGGTCACTAGAAGGAGAACCAATGTCGAAACCAGAACTGGAAGCAGCCCAAAAGAGCTAAGTGCACCTTGACCTTTAGTTTGGGCTGTTCCTATGTTTGGATATATTCTATGTGACCTTTGCAGGATGTTGGTGCTCAGAAATGTCAATCTAGATCAAGTCAAGCTGACTTGAGGATTTATGAGTCCAACATCAATCTCAAGTATGTCAAATGCTAAAGAAGTGAAAATCAAAGAGAAGGTATGTTTCTAGACTTAGTACATTGGTTTTTGTGTACTAATATATTTGTCTAAGTATTAGAAATAGAGAAAAGAAGAAAAGAAGAGAGAAGCAAAAGGTTTGGCTGTGTACAACCAAGACTCAGCTCAGTCTGGCACACCGGACTGTCCGGTGGTGCACCGGACAGTGTCCGGTGCGCCAGACTGAACTCCGGTGAACAGGCCGCTCTCGGGAGAAGTTTGGCGACGTACGGCTATAATTCACCGGACTGTCCGGTGGTGCACCGAACTGTCCGGTGAGCCAACGGTCGACTGCGCCAACGGTCGGCAGCGCGATCAGTGGGCGATGCATGGCTTGGGCCAACAGATAGTTGGCGCACCGAACTGTCCGGTGTGCACTAGACAGTGTCCGATGAGCCAAGACGACCGTTGCTCCAACAGTCAGCTGAGCCCGATTTGGAAGGAGATTGCGCACCGGACAAGCTACAGGACATGTCCGGTGGTGCACCGGACTATCCAGTGTGCCACCCGACAGAAAGAAAGTATTGCCTTCCAAAAGGGATTCCAACGGCTCCTAGGCCCCTTGGGTCTATAAAAGGGACTCCTAGGCGCCTCCAACATAAATACAAGTGCAGCCAACAATAGTATACATCACTCGGATCAATTCTCACTCTCCCTCTTGTGTGAATCTCTCTAGTTTGTGTAGGAGGCAAAGCTATAAGCCTTTAGAGAGTGGAGAAGTGCTGCTAAGAGCTAGAGCATAGTCTTGAGCATATCGTTACTCTGCCAGAGTGCTGTCTAGAAGACTGTAAGCAGCCGCGGCTCGTTGTAACCAACATCAACATAGTGGAAGGCTCCGTCTGTCATATTGACAGATCTGAGCAAACGGAGGAAGGAGTTGAAATAGACTCCAAGCCCAGGTGTGGCTAACTCCAACGAGGACTAGGCAAGCATTTCAGGCTTGGCCGAACCTCGGGATAAATCCCTATGTCTGTGTGCTTCGCTCTGTATTGTGTGCTGTCTCTCTGTCGTATCTACTCTTTATATCTGCACTTCAATACTTATCTGTGGTACAAGTTATATTTGAAGTGCAGGGCATTTTGAGACAGGATCTTTTATTCCACTGCAACCTACTCGAAGGGTTTTTCATTCCACTGCGATCCAGCCTCCGAGTAGAGTAAGAACTAAAGTTTTAAAGTGATAATTTTTATTCGCCTATTCACCCCCCTCTAGGCGACATCCAGATCCTGTTCCCGGGCAAAGGGAACTTTTAGAATGACGTGATCCGCCAGCAAATCCTAGATGAAGCACATCTTAGTCGCTATTTTATTCATCTCGGAAGCACTAAGATGTATCATGATCTAAAACAGCATTATTGGTGGACAAAGATAAAGATTGAAATCGCACGCTATGTGGCAAGATGTGACACTTGTAGACGTGTCAAGGCCATACACATGAAAGTTGCTGGTCCATTACAATCTTTGCATATCCCTACATGGAAATGGGAGGATATAAGCATGGACTTTATTGTGGGATTGCACAGGACAACAAAAGGGTATGATTCTATCTAGGTCATTGTTGATTGACTTACAAAGATTGCCCACTTCCTTCCAGTCAGGGTAAAGTATACAGTGTCCACATATGCAGAGTTATACATCGCCCGTATTCTCAGTTTGCATGGTGTTCCAAAGACCATAGTGTCGGGTCATGGACCGCAATTCGTGTCCAAATTTTGGGAAGAACTTCACAAGGCTTTGGATACTAAGTTGCTCCATAGTTTGGCTTATCATCCTCAAACCAGTGGGCAAACTGAGAGGGTGAATCAAATACTTGAGGACATGTTATGAGCTTGTGCTCTAGAATTTTCACAGAAATGGGATGAATGTTTGCCATTGGTGGAGTTCTCGTACAATAATAGCTATCAGGAGAGTATCAAAATGGCACCCTTTGAAGCCTTGTATGGACGATGGTGTCGTACTCCGTTAAATTGGTCTGAACCAGGTGAAATAAGTTTCTTCAGGCCTGATATGGTAAAGGAGACAGAAGAGACAGTTCAACGAATAATTCATAATTTGAAAGAAGCTCAAGCTCGTCAGAAGAGTTATGCAGACAAGCGACGAAAACCCTTGTACTTTCTAGTTGGGGATTATGTCTACCTCAAAGTCTCACCAATGAAGGGTATATCACGTTTCAGGGTAAAAGGGAAACTTGCACCCCGGTACATTGGTCCTTTCCTTGTTCTTGAACAATGTGGACCAGTGGCATACCGACTCCAGTTACCCAAAACATTGTCTACTGTACATAATGTGTTCCACGTATCTCAATTGAAGAAGTGTCTTCGGGTTCCCGATCGAACCATTGAAGTAACGGATGTTGCCTTAGAACCAGACTTGACATATTCAGAGCTCCCTATTCGAGTCTTGGATCAAAAGGACAGGGTTACCTGAAGGAAAACTATCAAGTTTTACAAGACATAGTGGAACCAACATACGAAAGATGAAGCTACTTGGGAAACTCAAGGCTTTTTAGACAAGAATTTCCTTGGCTTTTTAGCTTCATGTAAATTGTAAAGATATGTACACTTTTTGTAATAGAAGAATGAACCCCATACCACCCCTGCCTTGTACCAAAAATAAAGAAATAAAAGTATGACATGTTTCCTTTTCCATTACTTGCCCTAGGACTTTTAATCTCGAGACGAGATTCTTTTTTTGGGGGGGGGGGGGGAGGATGTAACACCCCTGGTGTTACTGCCACTAAAACTTGAGCATAGCATCATAAGCATTGGCATATCATGTGTTTGTCACACCTAGAATGCATTCACTAGGCAAAACGTTCAAACAAGTTGTATTGATGTGACATGTTATAAGTGAAACCCTAGGGTACAGTGCTTAACCCTAGACTAGGCTTAAGGGAGTAAACAAAGCCTAATAAGAGAAAACTTCAAAACTTAGTAGTAATAACCATAAAGTATCACCATGAATGGACTTAAGTAACATCCCAACCCTAGAAGTGCCAAAAACCCTAAATAGGCCCCTAAGAAACCCTAGACTGAAACCCTAGGGGGTTATCTGTAAAAGTGTGCACAATTTGGACCTAAGTGCAAAAATGATGGAAATAGGGTATCTTAAGTCATATGGTTCACATATTTGGAGATTTGCAAATGAAACCACAAGTTTTGGGCTTATTTGCAAAAGGCCACATTTATGCTCCAATGGCTAAGTCTGAATTTCAGAGAATTGGCTCAACTTTGAAGCCATATATCTTCCAAATTATGAAGATTTTGCCCTAAGTCAATACATCAAATTTGTGGAGCTATAAAAGGAGGGCAAGTTTGCTATAGGAATTATGCCTTGGTACCATGAAATGTTTTGAGATAATTAGGCCCAAAGATGGGCTGTTAGACTGCCTTAAGTCTGAATTCAGACTGACAGTGTGATTGAGCCATCTTTGAGCTGGGATTCGAGCATGATCTAGTAAGAATTTGGGAGTGACTGCTGTAGTAAGATTGAAGCTGGATAGTAGAGCAACAACTTTCTTAAAGATGGATTAGTAAGTCGCTACATGGAAAATTAAGATCCAGGCCTTGCAAGTTGGGCTATCAGGCTGACTGAAGAACAATCCCATGGTACAGTAACTGAAACAGATCACGGATTCATCCCCCTTTGCCACCGGTGACCATCGCGCCGTGATTCACGCCGGCCGCTGTGATTCGTGCGCCGTGACTTACGGATAACCGTGGGTGAGTAAAGATCTTGGTGCCTAGATCGACTCAGGCTCGGTCACAGCTAAGCTCGCCGTACCCACTTGCTCGTCGATCGATTGGATAGACCTCACTGTCGTGCGCCACATGCTAAAACGCTTGACCACGTCGCAGTGAATCACATCGTGCATGCCCGGTGATTGCCGGGGAGCTTGCCACGGTATTAGGCCACGAATCACCGCGCCAGTAACCTTCTTCCTCTCCGGCCACCAGCGCAACTTCGTGAAATTGGACACCACCGCTGTGGGAGCCTATAAATTGCCGACCTCGCCTGCTCCGCTAAGTAATTGTGCACCCAGTAGAGCAACCCTTGCCTCGAATCATCCACTAGAACTCCCCAATTTGGGATTCCCCCAAATCACTCAAGAACACCGAGTGGTGTGACCTCGCCGTGGTCAGCTCGTCTCAGGTCCACTCATACCCTCTGCCCTTTCATTTTAGTGTTCTTGTGTGCCCCTGATACTCCTCGACCAACTCGATTGAGCTAAGCTACCTTAGATCGCCGGGAACGCTTTAGAATGTTTGTTGATCATACGGTCACCATGGACAGAGCAGGTTAGAGCGCCATTAGTGAAATTTGTTGAGGGGAAACTCTCGTTAGGGCTTGAATTCGGTCTCTGCCAAAGTAGAATGCTGGTCATCGAGTAAATCATCCGGTATAGGCTCACCGAAGCTCGGCCCCACACTGTTCGCCGTCGTGGACTTCGGACTGTAAAGAAACAGAAGTCGGGGGACCTCTGTGTAATTGTCAGTGAGATGATGAATAGTGGCTAGGGGTTCTTAACGAGTTATCCAAGCCATCGGGGGCCTCGGTGCAAATCCGCCAAAGCGGGCGCGCGCGCGCACGGTCGCGTCCCCGTTTTCTGTTCGGGTTGGGCTGTTTGGGTCAATTTTGGCCCAACACTATTGAAAGATTTTCTTTTTCTTTTTCCGAGAAGCTTTAGAAATCCATAAAAAATTGTAGAAAAATGCTAAAAATACCAGACCAATTTTGCTAGGCTTCTAATTTCTTATAGTATTTAATAAAAATAGTTTCCTGATTTTTAGTTTCAATAGGGAATTTTGGGGCATTTAAAATAGCTAAAATCCATATTTCTAGAATTTTCGAGAGTAATTTATAATCCCAAAATTCACCAAACTTTTTAAACAAGCTTTAAGTAATATTTAGAAGTCTTGGGTAAAGTTTGGTATGATTTGGACCATGTTTGGTACTTAGAACCCAAAACCCTAGCCCCCTGCCCTATGAACTTCACTATAGACTCCAAAAACCCTGGTTTCTCGGAGATCCATGAAGGAAAGTTATATTCAAGACATTAGATAATAAACTTTTATTATCTTTGCATCTTCATGAGCATTGCATGAGCATTCATGATTATACATGGATATGTATAGAAAACGAAGAAGAGGTAGAGGTTGAAGAAGCCAGGACTACACCACCACCACCACCACCTGAAGAACCTCAGGCAGGAAATTGCTTTTACTTTGATATTTGTGGAGCAGAGCCTGATTCACCTATCACACAATGCAAGCCCCGGTGCATTTGCCACCTCCTTGTGTTTTAAAATCTTTATCACCTTATTTGATGCATTAGGTGATAGGAATTGTGTGCTAAACCAATTGCTGCATTTCCTTCCTTGGAATTGATTACTTTAATCCCATGTTTTACAAAAAAGGCTTTTCTTATGCTTAGCTTTGCTCTAAAAAACAAAATGCTTTGTTTTGACAAAAGATGATGCTTCAAAGTGGGTGGGATGTTTTCAAAAATAAAATTTGATGGTGGATCCATCATGGCCATGATGGGTTCAACATAAAAAAAAGATGTACCTCTGCCAGGTGCCAAACTTTGGGTGAAATGATAAAGCTGAGACCGGGCGGGTGACTTGCATGAGAAGAGAGTCTCGGTGTAGTATCTCCGTCTGAGTCGATTAAGGTCCTTGTCGATGTAGGCTTGCTGATCGAGGACCCTTTAACTGGTCACATGCCTCATCATGGGTAAGCTTTGTCTTGGGCAGACTAATACCAGAATAAGATAACACACAATGAGAGTGGAGAGATGGCGAGAGTAGCGAGTACCCTCCGTGGCAAGAGGTTGTACGATGGTGTATCTGTGCTCTCGGTTGGTGTGAACCTGATCTGGTCTTAAGAACCCCGGTAGCGAGTTGACATATGCAAGGGTTAAGTGCTACATATGTCGTGTGATTGGAGATCCTCAGATGAGTATAATCGATTCGGATCGCTGTAACTTCATGGATATGAAGACTTGGTCACTGCCCTACATGTAGCAATCCAGTGAAGATGAAGGGTTGATAAGAAATTGGCTAGTATAGGTCAAGTGATGAACTAGGGTAGAAGGAACTCTAGCTGCAGGTAACTTCACTTAACCTGACAAGTAAAATTTTATTTTTATGGATCCACTGTTGGTAAGCATTTCTGCAAACAGAATCTTTGATTATTGATAGGCCATACCTTGATTCCCAAAGGCCAGCATATCCTTGAGAGTCTTTTACTTTGACGGGTAAGTCTTGTGAAAGTACACTTCGTACTTAGGGCTTTGTCCCATGTTGTTTTAGGTGAGGAAGCGGCAAATTTTTGCTGCTTTTGTTCAAAGGTGGTGCCCAAAGAAGAAAACCAGGTGTGAAGCTTCGGGAGGAAAGGATCCTCCGTTAAAAACTTTTGTTTGATGTTTATCGGGAGGGGTTTTTGCCTCCCAGTGATGTAATAATAATACTTCAGCACTCTTATATTTGTTCTAGTCTGTAATAAATACTACTCTTTCTTACTTCTAAATAAAGTAAGTTATTGTAACTGCTTCCGCATTTTTGTACCTCCGATGTATTGTAATGTCTGCGTGACGGGTGAAACGCTCTTGGGCGAGGTAAGAAATTCAAATACCGAACTTGTCAAGTGATCAGGTGCACCTGCAGGGTTGTCTGAGGTCCGTTGGACAAGGACAACTGTAGGTGGGCCTAATGACTTGGGAGGTTCCATCACACTTGCTGATGTCACCCAGAATCTGATCGGCGGGGTGATGTCTTTGGATTGTCGCTCAGACTTGAGTTGGAGGGACTCGTGGTGCTTCTACCTCCATAACCTGTTCTTCTTGTGCTCCCCCTTGATCCTGCCCTTCTTCTTGAGATACCTGTTCACCGTCTAGAGTTGGGGAATGCACCATTGTCGAGGAAGATGGTTGATCTTGTTCCTGTAGTTCCTGTAGTTCCTGTGGTCGCACATCACCTATCGCCATCGTGCGCATTGCGGCTATCCGAACTTCTTCATCTACATCATCAAGATCAACTTGCTCTCTTGGAGAGCCATTAGTATCATCAAATACAACTGAAAGTTGCCTAGAGGGGGGGTGAATAGGCAAGTTAAAACTTTTTCAACAAAAACTAGAAGCAAACTAGGTAAAACTGAATTGATCTCGAAATTAACCCAATTAACTTTGGAAATGAGATGTTCTAAATGATCCACATGGTTTAAAGTAGTAGATCTGAGAAGGGCACTTCTCAAAATCCACACACCAAAAAGATATAAATAAATCTTTCACGAAATGGTGAGAGAACGAAGAACACAAACAAACACAATGAGCAAGAGCACAAGAGAAACAAGATTTATTCTGAGGTTCGGTCACACCACCAAGGTGCCCTACTTCCTCGTTGAGGCGCCCACAAAGAGCCGGGTCTCTTTCAACCCTAATCCTCCCTTTGCCGACCACAAAGGTCAAGCTCACACACTAATATTTGCTCAAACGAGTGGGTAATACAAACTTTCTTGTGGTCTTCCCACAAGATTTGGAGACTCACAAGAGACACCTAGTTGTCTAGGAGCTAGAAGCTCCAAGAGTAATGAATCCACAAAGAACTTGATGTAGTACCAAAGCTCGCATGAAGAAGAGCAAGATAGATTTGGAGATGAAGCACAAAAACTACAGCTCTCAAACTCACTCAAAGATTTCTCTCCAAAGATTTGAAATGGGAGAGGCAAGAGATGTGTGAGAGAGAATGGGAGGTGTTCTTCAAGTTAGAAATGGAGTTTGGGTCGTGCTCATAGCTATGGGGAGAGAGGTAGGAGGGAGTATATATAGGTGGAGCTCAAAACTAGCCGTTGGGCAGATTTTTCTGCCTGAGATCGGTTGAACCGCCCCCTAGGGCGGTTGAACCGCCCCTGGTAGGCCTGGCAGCCTGTCTGCCAGTCTGACTGGCAGACTGACGCGCAGACAGGTCAAGTTGACCAAGACCGGTTGAACCGCCCCTGACAGCTTAGGCGACCTATTCGCCAGTCTTACTGGAAGACTGCAGATCAGAGGTCAGAGGGGTCAGAGACCAGTTGTACTGCCCCTCAGGACCAGTTCAGCTGGTCTTGACCAGAGAGTTTAGGAGAGAAAACCCCAGCTCAACTGCCCAGGGGCAAGTTCAGCTGGTGTATGGTCAAAGAGGTTCAAAGCTAAAGTTGAGTTCAGCTGAAGTTGAGAAAGCTCAACTCAGCTGAAGTCCAGCTCAGCTAAAAAGCTTAGCTACAGCTAAAGAAGCTCAACTCAGCTAAAGTCAAGTTCAGCTGGTAAGCTCAGCTGCAGTTGAAAAAGTTCAGCTGCTTTTCAACAAGAACACTCTAGGTTTCTCAAACCTAACCATGGTCAACCATAGAATTTTAAAAGAGATTTTTGCTTTTTAAAAAAATAGCTTTTGAATATAGAGGCTTGAGCTTTGGTAAACACCAACCTTCTTTTTGGATTCCCCTTTATAGTACGACGATTCCTATACTCAAGTTAAGTAAAATATAATGAAGTAAACTCCTTGAGTAATTGGCGTCTCATGTGTGATTTCTCCATGGCATTGCTTCATAAGGATCACAAACATCTTTGTCTCACCTTTTGAAGCAAACACAACTCAAACCCTGTGACTTGTACTATATCACCATATATGAGTTCAAATCATGGCTTCAAGTCACCGTACTGATGCATCAACATATTATAACTCTTCATAGCTGATTAGTTCATCGACTTAGTGCAAGTACTCTCTTCTTCACCTTAGCCATGGTACCTCGGTCCACAAGCCGTCGCTTGGCCTTCACCTTCGCTTAGTTCCTCGAAGCCCTTATCCTTGCAATCTTCACCCTATCAAGCCATTCTTGAGTCACATCATATTGAGCATCCATTGAGAGAATCATTTCTTCGATATTGTGAACCTTGCTTGAATGTCATCTAGATATAAATGCTAAGATCAATCAAGCTCTAGTTTGATTCTCATAGAAGCATATATGGACTAATAATAATATGATCAAGCCAATTCATGATTCCTCATATCTTATTCACTTTGGCTTGACCAATCCTCTTAATCACTTCAACCTCTATTATGATCATACTTATGCATAGTGATTTCTCATGTCTTGTCCATATATTCAAAGCAATATAGAGACCATATTATATCCATTTGCATTGTCTCACTGGTTATTTAACCTTGTGTTGAACCTTAGTTCGCTGATCATTATACACTATTCAAGTATGTTCATCACACTGAATTTCCTGTTGAACACTTAACAAACTCGTTACACCTTTAAATGTGTTGTTATCCAAATCACCAAAACTCATAAAAGGGATGAATGCACTTTCAATATCCCCCTTTTTGGTGATTGATGACAACACATTTAAAGCTTACATAAGATTTTGAATCCTATGATATAGTTTCCTCCCCCTAAATATGTGCATTTTAGAAAATACCAATTTTGTACTCAAATGCCAAAAGCACATATTTGTGTCAAAGTATAGACAACTTATATCATACTATTCATGGGGTGCAGTGTGTCATAAAATAAACATGATGCTCATGACATAGAATGCACTTATCAACTTTCTACATCTTATGTTTTTCTTATGACTCCCCCTTTTTGTTAATTATTTCTCCCCGTTTCAAAAGTCTTCTAACACTTAGTTACATAAGACTAAAGGTAAGCTTTAATGCACAATTTCTCCCCCTTTGTCATAAATCTCCAAAAAAGGATATAAAGAATATAAAGGGTAGAAATTATGATTAAGAAAGATGTGAACACACTATCATGAAAAGGGTCCTTAGATGGCACATAGGTAATGGATAAGTGTCATAAGTGATGTACCTTTGCATTTTACCTTTTCAAGGGGAGTTCCAAACTTGTGTTGGATTTAGAATTCATTTGAAAGCTCTTGTTGGCATAATTGTGACACATGTCCAAGATATCAAATGAATATTGTTATAGTAATTGAAAGATAAATCTTGATACCTGGAGTCTAGATGTCACCTAGCATTTTCTTATCATAACAAGAGGCAACATGAAAATTGCACAAGTATGGATTATACAACTAGTGATCGTGTATGTAAAATATCAATTGAAAAACACCAATTGATACAATTTGATAGATAAGCAGATCACTAATAGCATATTACACTAAGTTCTCCTCAAGTTTTAGTGCACACATATATATGAATTCAATTGATATCTGTTGAGAGTACTTATTTGCAATTTAAAATACCATTGGCATAAAAAGAATATCAATTGAATATAATCATACAACATAAGGAACATGTGCACTATTTAATCAATTAAGTTCTAGACAGGAGAATTTAGAAGCTATGCTACTTTAGATATTTGCAATCCAAAAGGATGTGATACATATTTACCAAATTTTAGATGATGTTGGAGTAGCATATAAAAGAGAAACTTATTCTCTTATGAAATGTATAAAAGATACATTTATTGGAGCAAAGAATCTTTGATACCCATCAAATTTTGCAGTGGAAGCGATTGTCTTTGCCCAAAGGTTCCTTTCGAATTTGAGACCACACATAATAGACTTCAAAATGAAGTTAGTCTCAAAGATTCAAATTATAGATCATTCTCCCCCTAAATGTGTGCATACAAGTGATGAATACTTGTTTTACCTTATGCACTTGGACTTATGAGGCCAGGGGAATAAGTTCTATAATTTGAACCTTGGTACAAACAAAGTACAAAAATGTGAAATTGTACCAATTGAAGGAATTATTCATACTCAAAATTATAGTAATAGACATGATATGCAATATTTTAAGCAAAGATTCTTGAGAAGTTAGCATGTTTGACTCATACCTCACTAAGATGACTTAAGACTAACTTATGATATCACCACAAGAGGTATTAATCAAATATCTAGAGATTCTTTAATCGTCACCACAAGTGCAACCTTATGATGTGACTTAAGATATTGCATATACATGTACTCACTAGTATGTAAGAGCCTAGATACACAAATGTAATACAATAGTTTATGGAGTGACACACCTTTGTTCTACGCCACATGGTCTCCATTATAATCATGAATTTCCATCTTAGCTTTTGATAGGCTTGACATTTCAAAGAGAAACTTATCCTCTTCAAACGATCAAGAGAAACTCATTTTCTTGATAGGTTCAAGAGAAATTCATTTTTATTTCTATGGAACCATTCATCCTCATTTGATGTTCTCCAAGGTGTGGACTACACAACATGAACTTGAAAGAAATCATTAGTCTCACAAGATATAGGCTAAACTCTCCCTCAATTTGTGCATGTAAGAGTACACAAAGTACACTTATGCACATCAACAATACGAGGTTAAAGGAGAAGTTTGCACTATATCTTGGTTTAACATAACATGCTTTAAATAGATGATGAAAATTATACCAATTAAAAGTTTAAGAACTGAGAGTATATCAATTGAAATCCTGAAGGGTAAAGCATGCAAATATGAACATCAAACCTCATAATGAAGGATATTATATGATTATGTCACTACTTCATTATTTAGTTTATAAGATAGTTCAACTTCCTTCTTGATTCACTGTGATCTCTTTTCTCTTTATGATCTCATCCAACCAAGTGATCTCAAACTTCATTCATTTTTTGTCGATTTTGAATCCATCTTGAAAGCACTTGGAAGGACCATATTGAAACACTTAGAAAAGAGAGCATTAGAAACACAAGGGAGGGTTTCACAAATGATGATCCTTATATGTGGATGGAAAATGAATCATCATTATTGAAACCCAAATGGATAGACTAAATTCCTTTAAATTAGTGCACACATATAGTTGATGTTAAAGTTATATGCACTATTGAACATTTTATATTGCAAGGAATTTAACCTATACTATGGTACATCCCACTAAGGATAGAATACTAAAACAACTGAAGGAGAGGAAGTTTTCATACCTTGGCCTCTTATCAACTTCATCTTACTTTAGTTGAATAGTATCCTTTAAGCTTGTGGTTTATCCAATTTAAAACAAGCACCACCTCTTAACATAGATTTTCTATGGATAAACTCAACACAAGAGATGACAATAGTAGCACAAGCACTAGTTTCTTATTTAGCAACCATTTATATGTGGAAGGCAAGCGAGTTGCTAAAATAGAGAAACCTTATAATATGGACTAAATTTCCCTTGAACCCTCATGCACAATATATTTTGAATGACATGGATAATATGCATGGTTATTCAATGAAGTCGAAAGGGTTGACTTAATCCTTATTATGGTGAGTGTCTAATATAGAAGAATCAAATCCAAATTAACTAGAAAGAGAATACATCACATAATTTTGGATTGTTGACCATATGATAATATTCATTCATCTTCCAATTTGACCTTTATTTCATAATCATCAACTAATGTATATCCTCAAGTACTTCTTTTTCCATAGTGGCTACACAAGTCACAAAAGAGATAAGATTTGAAAATAATATGCATTTGAGATTCAGTTGTTACCACCCTTGCTACTATCTCCAAAGATGATTTATACATTCATTATCGAGCACCCAACTTGATCCATTGAAGGAGTGATCCTGCAAAACAGGTTTAAGCTTCATATCTTAGTACCCAATTTGAATTGGGTCCTTTGAGATTAGTAGTAAGAGCCTTGGGTACCCACACATTTCTTATTGTGGCCTTTCTCTTTGTGTAGGCACCCACATATACTTGACAACCATCTTACTATGGTTCTAAGTTAATATGTAAACTCATAGATAAGAGTTAGAGTTAAGAATAGGAGCCTTTTCTCCTTTTCTTGATACATCATTGTGTTGCCTTCTTGATGATGAACCTAGCTTGACCTTGGGTGTACCTAGCTTATCAAGGTTAGTCGCACAAGCATTCATATCATAAAGACAAGTTATACATGGAATTTACAACTTAGTGATCCAATCATAGTGTGAAGCATATGGATACCGATTGAAGTAGATTCCTAAGATATCAATTTGTAGGTTTCCAAAATTTAGAGAGTATGGATCACTAATTGTACCTTTTACAGTTTAAAATCATATCCATGTTAGTGCATATGTATGTGATGAATATCAACAAAAGGATTCTTATGCACTTTTAGATTTAACGATAAGGGAATTTTAAACTGCATCAAGAGTAGCTATTTAGAAAACAAAGATTACAATCCATATGAATGAGATACAAATTTACCATTATGGATTGTCTTAGTATAGCTTACTCAAGGGAAACTTATTTTCTACGATACAAGATATATAATGTTCTCCCACTATATATGTGCATCAAGTATTTGAATGACTTGCCACATGCACTTTCAATTCAGTTAAGAGTTTCATGAGGAGTACATTACATATAATGGTCAAGGCATGACAAATTTGCAATGAATTAACTATGCCTAAGAATACTTACCACCATATAGAACGTACCATTTGTTATACCAATTTGACAGATCTTACTATCTGTGGTTGTGTCACCTTAGTATTCTTCTTTTCATCATTTGTGGAGACTTCCTTCTTTGTATCTCTTTTCCTTTTAAAACTAGTCGATAAAACACTTTGAAAAGAGGTATTAGTAGTACAAGGAAGTATTTAATGAATGATGATATTTATATATGAATGGCAGACAAATCATCATTTATGAGGCATAAAGGCATAAATTAAATTCCTTTTAAGTTAATGCACATGGAGGAGTGAATTAACAATATGCACCAATTTACAAATTTAAGCCAAAGGAATTTAACCTTCATATTGACATTACTTTCCATAGAATACATTATTACCAATTGAAAGAATATCACTTGAAAGGAACTATTATTGGTCACATACCAAATGAAACAACTAGTTCCATACCTTTGCCTTGAGCATTCCTAATCTTTCTTTTAGGTGAAGATTAACCTTTAATGCTTGTGATTTTACCAAATGAAAGAGCACAATCTCTACTTATGAATTTCCATGAAATGGCTTAAAAGAGATTGCATTAGAAACACAAACAATAGTTTCCTATTTAGAAACATCTAGTATATGAATGACAAGAAGGTTACTAAAATAAGGAAACCTCATGATATGAACTAAATTACCCTTACAAGCATCATGCATAACATCAATTAAAAAAAGATGAAAGTGGCATGATTATTTAATTAAGTTTATAGAGCAAGTTTAATTCATAACATGGTGAGTGATTAATGTAGAAGACTAAAAACCAATTTAAACAAGAATGAATACATCAAATAGTATTAGTTCGATCTTCTTTGAATGTTTAATGGCACACTCCATTTAGGAAACACATTCTCATGTTGTGAAACTACATAAATCACTCAGATAAAAACATTAGTCTCACAACTCTAGTCATATAGAGAATTCCCCTTTCGATAAGTGCTTTAAGAATTTGAATTTCTTACTTAGCACTCTATTCATTTAAGAACATGGGATAATACTCTTTATGTCTAGGTCATGGCAATAATATGATGATTAACTTGAAATATGCCACAAGATACATACAACCAATTTAAAGCATGTAGATTGTCACAATATAAAAATATGAACTTGCAATCTACCATATAATTAGATCTTTTCCAAAGCAAGGTAAAATCTTTTAAGTTCATTCTCAAGTGCTTCATTTTTCCTATGTGGCTACAAAAGACACAAAGGAATATCATAATTAAAAGCAATGTGCACCTAAGATTTAATTTTTACCATCCTTTGGATATCCCTTAGTTGTAGGCCTTTTGCTTGATTCTCACAAAGGTTAATCCTTATTCCCTACAACACAAGTTCTTGCTAGAGATGAATATGAAGTTAGTGATATAACAACTCAATTCATCTTTGGGTCAATCTTAAAGGATAGACATTGTAAGATTGATAGCTTGAGATAAGAATTGAGTTAAACTGCTCGAGCACCCCAAAGCTTCATATTATCTCTAGGTACCTGCAAAAACTTATTAAGTATATTTTGGTACCCATCTCATGATGGGTCCATCAAGGTTAGCCAATAAGGACTTAGGCACCCAAATAGCCTTGGTCCAAGAATGTGGTGAACTCATCACCTTTCTAGCACAAGAGTCAAATTTGGGTCTCCTAAGCAAATCTGAATGGGTTGACAATTTAGGCTTAGGAGTTTTACCCTTAGGACAGACCTTGAATAGATGACCTTTTTTACGACAATTATAGCAAATGTGGTGCTTGTCCTTGCAATGCATTTGCCTTTTGCTTTCCTCTTTCTTGATAGTGCAAGGTCTTGGTTCTTCATGTGGGGGCATAAATCAATTTCATGACCCTTCTCCTTGCATCCATAGCACCTTCTATCGCTTCTCTTTGATTTTTCTTTGTTGAAGCACATAGGTACATTGTTAGAGCAAATAGTATGAGCATTAATTTTCTTACCATGAATTTTGCTCATGCCCTTCTTGGAAAGTTTGCTATTCTTTTGAAGGGGTTTTGTGCATGCTACAGTTGTCCCCTTCTCAAGCTTTTTCACCATATTATCACGATTATCTTGAGAAGGTTGAGCATGACACTTTCCCTTCAATTTAGTCAAGCTCCTTCTTAGCCTCTCATTTTCTTCCTTGAGCTCATTGTTTTCTTTTCCATGGGAAACATTACTTGTTCCTGAAAATTCTAGCTCAATGGAAGATTGGCTTTCTTGAGAGCAACATTTGTTAGCACATGATAATATAGTTTCTACTTGAGTACATGTGCAGATGTGAGGTTGGTATGATTTCAAATTAGTTAACACAACCTCATGAGCCATTTCTAACATGATATGTGAATCCATAAATTTATTATGAGAGCACACAAGCATATCATGTTTTTCTTGCAAAGCTAGATTTTCAATATTGAGCCTTTCTATCGTGTTCTTGAACATAGCATTTTTATTTTCTAATTGAGCAATATATGATGAATGATTAACAACTTTAATTTGCTCAATTGAAATGTCTTCATACCTTTGGACCAAATCATCATGAGAGCAATTTAGGTTCTCATGCTCTTTGGTCAACTTCTTTAAGTCTTCGATTTTTCTGATGAGTAAGTCTTCTTGCTTATGAAGCATTTCTTTTTGTTCTTCCGCTCTTTTCATGAGTTTGAGCAAGCTCATCTGATTTTTCTTGCTTAGCTGAGCGAAGAATTGTTGAAGATCATCCTCATCTTCACTGTCACTTTCATGTTCATCCTCATCCTCACTTTCGCTTTCACTGTCACTCCCATTAGCGACAAAGCACATATGAGAAGTGGATTTGAAAGACGAACCTTGTGAAGAGGTGGATTCGTCATTTGGTCTCCATCGATCATTTTCTTCTTCTTCAATCTTGTTCTTCGCCTCATCTTCCTTCATTTTGAGGAACATCCTTTCGGCGATTCTCATGGCAAGATCCATTGCCCTAGGACCAACATATGCACCAAAAGATAAAGTCGAGGCAACCTCAACTTTCTCAAGCTTAGAAGCACTTCCATTTCTTAGTCCCCCCCGACATGATCTTTTCCTCACATGGTTAAGCGTTAGAACGAGGATTAGGCTCTGATACCAATTGAAAGTTGCATAGAGGGGGGTGAATAGGCAAGTTAAAAATTTTTCAACAAAAAATAGAAGCAAACTGGGTAAAACTGAATTGATCTTGAAATTAACCCAGTTAACTTTGGAAATGAGATGTTCTAAATGATCCATAGGGTTTAAAGTAGTAGATCTGAGAAGGGCACTTCTCAAAATCCACACACCAAAAAGATATAAATAAATCTTTCACGGAACGGTGAGAGAACGAAGAACACAAACAAACACAATGAGCAAGAACACAAGAGACACAAGATTTATCCCAAGGTTCGGTCACACCACCAAGGTGCCCTACTTCCTTGTTGAGGCACCCACAAAGAGCCGGGTCTCTTTCAACCCTAATCCTCCCTTAGCCGACCACAAAGGTCAAGCTCACACACTAATCTTTGCTCAAACGAGCGGGTAATACAAACTTTCTTGTGGTCTTCCACAAGATTTGGAGACTCATAAGAGACACCTAGTCGTCTAGGAGCTAGAAGCTCCAAGAGTAATGAATCCACAAAGAACTCGATGTAGTACCAAAGCTCGAATGAAGAAGAGCAAGAGAGATTTGGAGATGAAGCACAAAAACCGCAGCTCTCAAACTCACTCAAAGATTTCTCTCCAAAGATTTGAAATGGGAGAGGCAAGAGATGTGTGAGAGAGAATGGGAGGTGTTCTTCAAGTTAGAAATGGAGTTTGGGTCATGCTCACAGCTATGGGGAGTGAGGTAGGAGGGAGTATATATAGGTGGAGCTCAAAACTAGCCGTGACAGCTTTTTCGAAGAATTTTCGAAGATTTGAAGAATTTTCGAAGATTGCGAGACCGATGACAGCTTTGCTAGCAAACAAAGTTGAGTTCAAGTGGACCCAGAAGTGCCAAGAGGCCTTTGAAGTGCTGAAAGAGAAGTTGACTACAGCGCATGTCTTAGTCTTGCCTGATGTGCACAAGCCCTTCTCGGTGTATTGCGACGCTTGCTACACTGTCTTGGGATGTGTATTGATGCAAGAGGGAAGAGTGGTAGCTTACTCGTCCCGATAGATGAAGGTTCATGAGAAGAATTATCCAATCCCTGACCTAGAGTTAGCAGCAGTGGTTCATGCACTAAAGACATGGAGGCATTATCTGTACGGGCAGAAGTGTGATGTTTATACATGTAGGAAACGGGTGACGCCTAAGAGGGGGGGTGAATTAGGACTTCTAAAACTTTTACTAAACTAGGCCACAATTAAATCCCTAGAGCAAAACCTATGCAAGTAATCAAACTAGAATGTGCAAACTAGGTTTTGTCTAAGTGTTGCTATCTCTACCGCACATGCTAAGTTTCAATCTACACTAAATAAGTATGAATACTAGATTGAAACTTAAATGCTTAACATAAATGCGGAATGTAAAGAGCTAAGTAGAGAAGCAAACTCTCGTGGATGACGCCGGTATTTTTACCGAGGTATCCGGAACCGCGCAAGGTCCCGACTAATCCTTGTTGGTGCCCCTATGCAAAGGGAAGCCCACGCGAGGGCCAAGCACCACGGTCGAGTAACTCCGTAGAGAGCCGCGGGCCTTCTCCACGCGCAAGTGGTGCTCCGCTTCCGGCTCCTCTCGGATGCTCCCCGCCGTCTCCACTATCAAGCTTTCGGCCGAAACGCCGCGGGCCTCGTTCCCTCCGGTACACGGTGGCGGCCGTGACACAAACGCGGTTGTCACGGTCTCGCAAGACTCTCGCCCCACTCGGTACAATTACAACGACTCACGCAAGAGCCGAGGGGTTGTGTGGTTTTACAAAACTAACTCAACTAACTAGGGTTCACCTAGAGCAAGCGCTAAAGCGGTCTAACTAACCTAAGCACTTCGCAAAGCACCTACGCTAATCACCGAGTGATTCTATTAAGCACTTGGGTGTTTGAGCTCTTGGAAATGTGCACTATATGCCTTGGTATGTTGCTTGGGCTCCCACACTTGAGAATGGCCGGTTGGGGTGGTATTTATAGCCTCCACACCCCAAACTAGTCGTTGGACAGAAAGCAGCAGCTTTCTGTCGACGGGTGCACCGGACAGTCCGGTGCACCACCGGACACTGCACTGTAGCATGTCCGGTGCGCCTATCCTTTGCTCTGACAGAGCAGTCGACCGTTGGCGCGCACAGGCTTTTCACACCGGACAGTCCGGTGCGCCACCGGATAGTCCGGTGGTCTTTTCTCTGAGTGCCACCTGGAACTAGCCGTTGGAGCTGAAGTTCCCTGGTGCACCGGACAGTCCGGCGTGTGGGCACCGGACAGTCCGGTGCGCCCTCGCATAGACAGTACGCAGCAGCACACTTGGACTTTTCTTGGATCTTCTTAATGTCTTCTTTTGAGGTGTTGCTTTCCTCAATTCCTTAGTCCAAGTAATTCTTGCATCCTGTGAACTACAATCATAAACACTAGCAAATGTGTTAGTCCACAGGTTCTGTTAATCATCAAACACCAAAACTCAATTAGCCAAATGGTCGGGGTCCATTTTCCTTACAATCTCCCCCTTTTTGGTGATTGATGACAACACAACCAAAGCAAGCAAATAATACAAGTATTTGAATTAAAATATGCAATCTACTTGCTAGGATGCATGATTGTCCCCACAATGTGATATTATGGACTTAAGCCTCCCCTAACTCCATAATTCACTTACTTCCTATTTTTGAACCAAATAACCAAAACCACTTGAAAAACCATTTGTAGATATAAAATTTTAAAATGGTGGTGTTTGGTGTTTGATATAGTTTTCATTGCTTTGGTCCCTAAACTTCTCCCCCTTTGGCATCAACCACCGAAAAGGAAGACATTAAAAACATGAAGGAAGTAAATAAAAGCTTGCCCTCGACAAAGATTTTATCAAATGATACCACTAGAAGGATATTAGAATAAAACCACTTGTAGGATTTTAAACTAAACCACAAGAATGATACCAGTTGAAAAGATTACTCCCCCTAAATGAGTGTTCTCTTTAGAAATAAGTTTTCCCCCTTTTTTGAGATGAAGAAATACTCCCCCTGACAGAGATCCTCTACTTAGGAAAAAGCATGTGAGAATTAAAGGTGCAAGACATGATTTGAAAAGACTAACTTCCCTTATGCATAGGTAACAGAATATGAGTTAACTACTTATGCATTTTTAGCAACATGGAAGTATATGATATGAAATAGTCTAATCAAATTTCGGAGAAGACATGTAGATGATACTAAATATAGTCTCAAAAGATACCAATTGAAATACAATGGCGAGCTTGAGAGACATGATAGTTTTTGGAAATTTTGCAGTGGAAGATTGTTGTCTTTCTCCGGGGACATTATTTTCCTTACAATGATACTATCACATGAAATAGACTTGAAAAGGTGTTAGTCTCAAAGTGTTAGATTATAGAGTAACCTCCCCCTAAAGGTGTGCATACAAGTTTTGAATACTTGTAGGAGACATGCACTTTGATTTGATATCAAGAGGGGCAAATTATCCATAATCCAAACTTTGGCACATATAAGTTAAATGATACAACTTGTAGAAATCAAAATTTTCAATTGATGCATCATTTACTATGGAGTGATATAGAAGCTATGTGTCGTGCTTAAATAAACATTTTAAACCATGTAGGTTTGCTTAAGTATATGAATTGAAAGCAAGCAATCCTACCATATGATTTACCTAGTATGCATGATTTTAAAGTACATAACAAATGCAATACTAGGCAAGAAAGGTAAACTAGATACAAGGTAAGTAGATACGCATATCTAAAAATAAGAAATACAATAAATCTAGTTACCTTAGTCATGGGTGGGAAATTTGGGTCCAAAATTTTCACTAACCCACTAGGCAATAAACTTGATCCAATATGATGTATCCCATGATATACATCCCAATTTTGTCAAGTCTCCAAATTTCCCGACTGCCTTTGGTCCATTCACTTCCCTTTCGGGATCCAAACCTTCTTGGTGCTTTTCATGGTTGAAATTATTTCTTTTGGCACCCAGATGCGTTTGGCCCCCTTTCCTTTGTTGGCTTGCTTGTTGACCTTGATTGCTATCACTTTTCCATTCTTTTTCTTCTTGATCAAATATGGTGTAGCATCCTTTTTGTTCACCTTTTTGATGTAGGTGTTGGAGATTTTGCTTGTTGGCTTTTGCTTGAGCTTTTGCCTTTGTTTATCCCCGGTCATCGCCTTGCATTGAAAAGACTTGTGGCCTTCCTTGTGGAATAGCCTACAAATCACAGTTTCTCCCTCCATAGGCTTGTTCACTCCCGCAGTGGTGTTATCCTGTGGAGGTTGGATTTGTTTGGCTTTGCCTTTCTTGTCATACAAAGCCTTTCCAAGGTGAGCCACTTCTTGCTTTAATTGTTCATTTTCCTTTGCAACCTCGTCCAAACATGTTTCTACAACAATATTCTCAACAACGACTTGGTTGCAGGGGTTAGAATCATCAATTAAGTCAAAGCAGGAAGTAGAAGCATCTTTCTTAATTATTTCAGGTATTTCAACTAAAGATGCTGCTGGGGTGCCACCAATGTTTTCTAGCTTAGTAGTTAGCTCATTATTGTGAATGCTAAGAATTTCCATTTTCTCTAGCAAATTTTCAATAGCTTCTTGGGAGCCAGCTAACTTTGCCTTAAGTTTTTCATTCTTTTTAATAAGGCTATTATCGGTAGCAGTGGATGGAGCACTAGATTCTAATAGCTCAATTTTAGTTGATAGCTCACTATTTAAGTTTGCAAAAGTTTCAAATTTTTCTAGCAAACCTTTGTAATCATTTTGAGAGCTAATCAACTTATTTTTCAAAGTTTTAAGTTGAGCTTTTTGCTTAGTGCAAACATCCTGAAAAAATTCTATGGCTTCCGCAAGCTCATCTATAGAGGCCTTTCCCTCACCTTCATCATCACTACTACTATCATCACTAGAGGATGGAATGTTGTTGTTACCTTTTGCCATAAGGCATTTGTGTGATGCCCGTGACGAGCGTGATGAGGATCGGTGGCTGCGCGTCCTTGGTGGTTCTTCTTCGCTTGAAGAATCATCCCAAGTTTTGATACTTGTTAGCGCCTTGCTTTGCTCCTCTCCTTTTTGGGTTTGGCCATATTTGGACAGTTGTCCCTGAAGTGGCCCTTCTCCCCACATGCGAAGCATCCTCTCTTCCTTTGCTTTTTCCTGTCAATGTTAAAGAGAAGATCCTCGACCTGCAGGGGCACACCCATTAGATTAATCTTGCGGATCATCCCCATTACCTTTCCGATGCGTCGGATTGTTTCTTCGTCCTCGGAGGATGATGTGCATGGTTGATTATCTTCATCATCATCACTTTCTTCTTCTTCTTCCTCTTCTTCACTTGAGGAACTTGGAGTGGGAGCCTTCTTTTTGCCCTTCCTTTCATCACATGCAAAAGCATATGGCCTTGAGGAAGTTGGCTCCTCTCCCCGACTCATTTTTCGCGACATCTCAAAGGCCGCGATTTTCCCAATCACAATGGTCGGAGTCATGTTGCCAAGTCCTCCATATTGTGAAGGATGGTGATGATGCTCCCATATCTTTGTTGTGGTAGCAGGGAGATAATCTTCCTCACAATGTCCGCATCACCTAGCTTATTAATGCCAATAGAGTTGAGCTCATTGATAATTAGATTCAAATGTGAATACATGTCTCTAACAAGCTCATCATCTCTCATAGCAAAAGAATTATACTCATTTAAGACTAGGCAATGTTTTTGCTCACGGACATTGGATGTGCTGTCATGGAGCTCATGCAATTTTAGCCAAATCTCATTAGCAGTTTTCAAAGTGAATACTTGATTAAAAATATCCATGCTAAGAGATTCATACAAGCAATTTTTGGCTCTAGCATTTAAATGAATTTCTTTTTCCTCACTCGTGGTGGGTTTCTCGGGATTCTTGAGGGGTTTCATCCCGTCACGAGTGACTCTCCAAACACCTAGATCAACGGCCTCTAGGTAACAAGCCATTCTAGCACTATAATAGGGAAAGTTAGTGCCATCGAAGTGTGGTGGCCTATGGGTATCCATCCCATCCTCTAAAAAGCGTCGGCTCTTTTAGCGGTGAAGCTAAAGCGTTTCAAATGAGCCAAACCAGGCTCTGATACCACTTGTAGGAAACAGGTGACGCCTAAGAGGGGGGTGAATTAGGGCTTCTAAAACTTTTACTAAACTAGGCCACAATTAAATCCCTAGAGCAAAACCTATGCAAGTAATCAAACTAGAATGTGCAAACTAGGTTTTGTCTAAGTGTTGCTATCTCTACCGCACATGCTAAGTTTCAATCTACACTAAATAAGTATGAATACTAGATTGAAACTTAAATGCTTAACATAAATGCGGAATGTAAAGAGATAAGTAGAGAAGCAAACTCTCGTGGATGACGCCGGTATTTTTACCGAGGTATCCGGAACCGCGCAAGGTCCCGACTAATCCTCGTCGGTGCCCCTACGCAAAGGGAAGCCCACGCGAGGGCCAAGCACCACGGTTGAGTAACTCCGTAGAGAGCTACGGGCCTTCTCCACGTGCAAGTGGTGCTCCGCTTCTGGCTCCTCTCGGATGCTCCCCGCCGTCTCCACTATCGAGCTTCCGGCCGAAACGCCGCGGGCCTCATTCCCTCCGGTACACGGTGGCGGCCGTGACACAAACGCGGTTGTCACGGTCTCGCAAGACTCTTGCCCCCACTCGGTACAATTACAACGACTCACGCAAGAGCCGAGGGGTTGTGTGGTTTTACAAAACTCACTCAACTAACTAGGGTTCACCTAGAGCAAGCGCTAAAGCGGTCTACCGGACAGGCTTTTCACACCGGACAGTCTGGTGCGCCACCGGACAGTCTGGTGGTCTTTTCTCCGAGTGCCACCTGGAACTAGCCGTTGGAGCTGAAGTTCCCTGGTGCACCGAACAGTCCGGCGTGTGGGCACCGGACAGTCCGGTGCGCCCTCGCACAGACAGTCCGCAGCAGCACACTTGGACTTTTCTTGGATCTTCTTAATGTCTTCTTTTGAGGTGTTGCTTTCCTCAATTCCTTAGTCCAAGTAATTCTTGCATCCTGTGAACTACAATCATAAACACTAGCAAATGCGTTAGTCCACAGGTTGTGTTAATCATCAAACACCAAAACTCAATTAGCCAAATGGCCGGGGTCCATTTTCCTTACAATACAATCTGAAGTACATATTCACCCAGTCGGAGTTGAATATGAGGCAGTGAAGATGGTTAGAGTTGATCAAAGATTATGAATTGGAAATTCACTACCATCCAGGCAAAGCGAACGTGGTAGCAGATGCTTTAAGCAGGAAAAGTCAAGTCAATATGATGGCCGCTCACCTGATGCCTCATGATTTGGCCAAAGAATTTGACAGGTTGAGTCTCGGATTTTTGAACAACACGCGAGGAGTAACAGTTGAGTTAGAACCCACCTTAGAGCGGGAAATCAAATAAGCACAGAAGAATGATGAGAAGATCAATGAAATCTGACAGCTGATTCTAGAAGTAAGAGGCAAAGATTTTCGGGAGGATGCAGAAGGTGTGGTATGGTTCAAGGACCGCTTGTGTGTTCCCGATGTTCAATCCATTAAGGAGTTGATCCTCAAGGAAGCTCATGAGATAGCTTATTCCATACATCCTAAAAGCAAGAAGATGTATCAGGATCTAAAAAAGAAATTCTGGTGGTACGGAATGAAAAGGGAGATCACAGAGTGTTGGGGGCCTTCGTCCTCCGAAGGTCCTCAAAAACATGATTTGACAATGTTTTCCAAGTGGATTATGTGAACAGGTATCTTCGGTCTCATAATTATAAAGCACGGTCAGGACGAAGCCTGAACCAGACGAAGGGCGAGCTGATTACCAAGCTCTACGAAGGTGCACAGCCGAAGCTGTGTGCAAGGAAGCTTCGTCACGATAGCAGAAAGGGGAACCGACTTAAAGATGAAAAGACTACGTGGGCCTCGACAGATTTCCATAAGTCATTAACAAATGTAGTGGACATGGATGTAATTTTACGTGGGCTGCGTCCCGCGTCTATAAATAGATGAACAGTACTCCCGTACTGTTCACGCTGACTGGGCATTCGCTTTTGCGTCACGCTTGTACTTTCTACCTTCTCTCAGGACCGAAGGTACATTTGTAATTTGAAATCATTTCTATTTGCTCATGTTAATAAAATAGAAATGATTCTATGATGATGTCTAAATTATATTTCATGCTTTATATGAACCCTTCGTCATTACTTGTTATATTTACGAAGGTATGTTTTTTATGACCTTCGTCCGAAACTCATTATTCCCGAAGGGGCATAATGTCTCGAAGGACGAAGGACTTTTACACCTAACACTTTTTATGTTGCCTTGTTCTTAACTCTAAGCATTTGAGAACAAGTCCCCAACATTGGCGCCCACCGTCGGTGAACTCACTTCCACTTCGAGCTTTTTTGAACACCTTCGGAAGCTATAGACCTTCGTTATGGCGCCGAAGAAAGCTTCAGCGATTGGGGCTTCAGCACTACAACCGCTGGACCACAACCAGGAGACCGTCTCTCTTCGGGAGGCCCGAAGCCAGAAGAGAAAGGCCGTTAGCCCGACGCTTCAGGAGGAAGAGCTAGACCAAGAAATCAGGGATATGGAGATGCTACATCAACAGGTGCAGAGGAAGAAGGAGAAGATGGCCCGGCTAGCTGAGTTGCAGCGGCAGATAGACGAAGCCTCTGAGGAAGTCCGCCATCTTACCCATGATGAGCAAAACAGGAGGCCTCAGCAGAAAGACCTTCACCAGGAGGGCTTCGTCAACGAAGATGACTGGTATGACAATTTCCATCAGGGAAATTTTGTTTTCGATGATGCTTCTCCTTTGTCCGCTGAGCTGCAGGCTACACCTTGGCCTCCATCCTATAAGCCACCTCAGCTTCCCATGTTCGACGGTCACTCAGACCCGAAGCAGTTCTTGATGAGCTACGAAGCAACAGTGTCTTCGTATGGGGGCAATACTGCAGTCATGGCGAAGTCTTTCGTTATGGCCGTCAGGAATGTTGCTCAGACCTGGTACTCCTCCCTTCGACCAGGGACAATCACCTCATGGCAGAAGCTGAAGGATATGTTGTTAACCAGCTTTCAAGGATTTCAGACGAAGCCGGTCACTGCACAGGCTTTGTTTCAGTGCACTCAGGATCATGAGGAATACCTTCAGGCGTATGTCAGAAGGTTCTTGCGTTTGAGGGCACAGGCACCAACGGTGCCCAATGAAATTGTTATCGAAGCCATGATCAAGGGGCTTCGTCCTGGACCTGCAGCCCAATACTTTGCTAGGAAGCCTCCTCAGACGCTGGAAAAGCTACTCCAAAAGATGGATGAGTACATTCGGGCTGATAATGACTTTCGCCAAAGAAGGGAGGAAGCCTTCAGATTTTCTGAGATGACCAGGGGCTTCGGGGGACGTTTCTATCCGAGGCATGTCAGGTCCATCCACAACACTCAAAATGATGATAAGGGGAGTCAGCAGAACAGGCCGCAGTGCTCCTCACAGGCTTCGGGGCAGCAGCAGACTTTCTTTCGGCCACCAGCTCCAAGAGGCAGAGGCGCCAGGGGCTTCGGCGGGAGATTTGGAGATCAACCAAGGAGGACATTTTGCTTATTCTGCGGTGAGAACAAGGGCCATACCACCAGGATGTGCCATGTTACCATCCAGAAACAAAAGGAGCTGGCAGAAGCTGCAGCGCAACAGGGACAGCCGAAGCAGGTCATGCATACTGCTTCGTACCATCAGCCTTACATCCCGGAGTATGTGGGCAACCATCCTGCAGCTTCCGTAGCTTCGGCAAGTCAACCTCAAGTTTCATGGCAACAGCCCCCGCCTCCACCTCCGCTGCAACAAGGCCAGCAGCCAGAAGGGAGTCAATATGCTCCACATCAAAGGGACTTCAGAGAACAATCCGAAGCTCGCACAGTCAACAGCACTGTGCCAGAATCGAAGCACATTTATTGACACATATCCTACCTTTGATAACAGTCTTTTCCATTCAGTTCTATTCTCTGTAGCAAAAAACATTGATAGTTTCCATGTAATAATTTCGCTGTTTTCCACGAGGAAAATCAGTTGATGAAGTTTTTGTATTAACAAGGAGGACCTTCGAAGTATTAAAAATCCTTCGGAGTAACAGAAAGTCGTTCTAAGGAACGCAGAGTAAGTTCATGAAGTCACAAAAAGCCGTTCCAAAGGGAGCGCAGTGTAAGTTTTCTGCTCAAAAGTCGTTCCTAAGGGAATGCAGAGCTTATACCGTCTAAGTAAAAGACGAAGAAGCTCCAAAGACGTTCCTAAGGGAATGCAGAGCTTATACCGTCTAAGTAAAAGACGAAGAAGCTCCAAAGACGTTCCTAAGGGAATGCAGAGCTTATACCGTCTAAGTAAAAGACGAAGAAGCTCCAAAGACGTTCCTAAGGGAATGCAGAGCTTGCGAATGTATTTTGTGTGTATCTTCGGAACAGACGTCATTTGCATAACATAACATCATCACATCATTTCGCATAGCATAAGCATCATACATCATGTTGCATGCGGCAAAAGAAGGGTACACAGTATTAACCTTCGGAAGAATGATTTGAGAAAGTGCAAATTGTGCAAAGTCACGAAGGAATGCAATGATAATCTTCGGAAAATAGCTTCGGAGGCTGTTTTTACGAAGCATGGACAAGCTTCATCAGAGCAGTATCGAAATTGTATAGCTTCGGAGAATGTTATCATGAAGCATGAACATGTCTCATCAGAATAATTTTAACGGAGAATGTCTTCTTCACGAAGCATGAAAAGAAGGGAAGGTGTTTTTTTCGCCGAAGGCTCAAAAAGGTATGTAAGTAGAGTTTCATGCATCGTAAAGAATTGAATAATGAAAAGAAACTTGTATATTACATCCAAATGTACAAAATATTACATAGATCACAATTTAAATGTTTTTTCTAAATAGCATCTAGTCTTCTTTTAGTACTGCTTCGGCGGCTTCATTTAGAAGTTGATCAACAACTTTGTCCATAATAGCTTCGGCCATTTCTTTAATTTCATCGTCCCCTTTTGTGTGGGGGTCGGCAGTCGACCCAGCAGCTTCTGAGGGAAGAGAACATTTCTTCATTACTATTACAAACTGTAAGCAGAGTTTGAAACAAAAATTACAACACAATAAGAACGACTAATTAATACCTAATTGCCTTTCGGACTCCGTACTTTTTTCGGCAGCTTCTGCCACTTTCCTAGCATCGTGGATGCCTTTTTCGCTCCTTTGGATAATTTCTTGTGCCATTCCTCGGCCGCCGTCGTTCCAGATATCAGTAAAAAATTTGCCACCAACCACGCTTGCTTCGGCCGAGGGGTCCTTGATGTCTTCGCAAGATAAGGTAGCTTCGGACTGAGCTAGAAATTTTACATGCTCGCAACCTTTTTTCTCTAAGACAGAAGCAATTCCTCTGGCGCCCGAAAAAGCGCAGATATCACCGCGACTGCTCAGGATCTCCTCGAAGGCCTCTGCTTCGTGACTAATCCATTCCAATGGACCTTCGGGATTGCCTCGAGAGAAATTCTCTTCGCTGGAAAAGGCGCCCACGCTGGCGAAGCTGGTTTTAATTTTATTCACGCACTCTATAGATTTAACATAACATTTTCCTTGAGATGCACGAAGCTCTTTAACTCTTAACTCCAATTTGTTCACCATATGATCACTGAGTTCTCGTTTTGTTTCCTCAAGCACGCGCTCCTCTCTAGCTCTAGCCAGCTGTTTCTGAAGATCTTTAATTTCACGCTTTTGGGCTTCGGCCTGGGTTTTTGAAGCAGCTTCGTCCTTCTTTACTTTGTCTACCAGCGTAAGCAGAATTTTATCCTTTTCCAGAGCTTCGTTTCTCAGTTTGATAACTTCGGAGCGCAAATTGTTGAACGCAATCTCATAGCTTTCATCTTCGGCGCTTTTTTGGGCTCTTAATGCGTTGCTTAGAATTAAGCCCTGTACGAAAAAGAGTTCGTATAAGAATATAGGAATGAATTACGTATTAAAAAAAGTTTTTCCAAACGCTTAATTCCCAAACCTTTAGGCTATTGTATGCAAGACTGTCTGCGAGATCCTCTTTCGTCATGGCGCTTAATCCAGCTTCGAGCTTCGGGAAGCCTATACTCCTGGCCATCTCTCGGCAGACAGATAGTTCTTTATTATCAGGTAGACAGTATAGGAAGTCATCTTCATTTGTCCCATTGAATATTACTGCCCCCTTCGGATATTTTAGCTCTTTCGCATAATGGTTGGCTTCATAAGTTTCTTCTGCAGATAGTTTCTTCCCCGAAGCGTGTCGTATAATGTAATCGCATATGCTGGCAGGAGCTTCGGGGATGGCAGTGTCAATTTCTTCAACTACAACTGGTTCTGATATTCTTATTGCTTCGGCTTCCAAAGGTTGCTCTTTGTAGGGCTCTGAAGGCCCAGCTTCAGCTTCAGCTTGTTGCGTCGAAGCTTCAGTAGAAGCTTCAGCAACTTCAACACTCTTTTTTGGAGTTGTGCTTGAAGACTTAATTGTCTCCAAGACATCTAGTACGTTTACCATTCTTTTCCTTTTTGGGGTCACCGATGGCCCCTTTTGGTTTTTTATTGCTTCGACATTTACCGAAGGACTTAAGATTTCAGACATTTTTGGCTCGTCAATCTTCGGCTTTTCTACTGCTGAAGGCGCTTCAGTCTTCTCTTCCATCTTCGGCACTGGAGCTGGTTCTGTAGCTTCAGAGGCCAAAGAAGTTTCACCAATGAATTCTGGCACTGTGGCCGGCTCAATAAAGCGTGTCCGATGGGTGAGCACCTTCATCTTTTTTCTTTGAGGCGCTGGCTCACTAGGGGCACTTGTGGTAGCTTCTGTCGCAGGAGAAGTATTTTTCCTTTTGCGACCCAATACCGGATAGTGATAGTCAGGGTACATAAACCCGACTGCGTCAAACACACGGTTGAGTCTTTTCTTCTTTCGGCCTCCGAAGGCTGCTGATAGCGCAGTATTTTCGGCCTTCGAATATGCTCCAAGTAGTTCGTCACTTAAAGTTTCAATGCTCTTCAGCCAGTCATCATCAGGTTCAACAAATTTATCTGCATATTTGAATGTGTATTTCAGTCTAACTAGTCCGCCTTCGTCGGACTCTTTAATAGTTTCCTTCGGCATTTCCCACTTTTCTGCAAGTGGCCATACCCTGAAGGCAATGTGCTCTTGGACTAAGTCCCTTGTCCCAATAAAGGAGCAAACTACGCCGAAGGCTCTTTGGCACTCTTCGGCTGCCTCATCCATTTCAACCTTCGGCCTTCGAAGTCCGAAGCGTTGCCAGATTGGGTGCATAATGATACTTTTGACATTATCTTGCGCTGTTAGGTCATTTTTCACGTAAAACCATTCAGTCATCCAGGCTCCGGGCCACCTCTTCCGAAAGGTCGGCACAGGGCAGCTTGACCCGGAGCGGGCGCCGAAGCTGTAGCACCCAAAATTGTTGTGATATTGCTCTTTTCCCCAGGGTTTCGTCTCGTACAATAACTCGTGAATGTTGCAGAAGCTTTTAGCGTCTGGTTCCAAACCTTGGCTTCTCACAGCCCAGACAAAAATCCCCATTCTTATGATAGCTTCGGGAGTGAGTTGATGAAGATAGACTTGAAATGTTTTCAGTACCTCAACAACAAAGTTGCTCGGAGGGAATCGAAGCCCAGCCTTGAGAAAGCTTCGGAAAATCACAACTTCATCTTCTTCGGGGGTGGGAGAAGTCTTTTCTCCAGCATCAGCCCTCACAATAGTTATATCTCGAAAATACCGCCCCCTCATATTATCAATATGGCTCTGCTTGATAGTGGTTTTCCCGAAAACCGTGTGACTTGGCCGCCATGGACGATCTTCGGCCTCTTCACCACCACTCTCCACATCATAGCTGTCGCTGTCACCAGTATCTTCAGACAAACCTTCGAGAATCTCCTTGGTGATTTTCTCTGTATTCGTCTCTGCCATCGCTATCAGGAACCCCAGATTCTTCTCCTCCTCGAGACTCAGCTTCGTCTCAGCAGGGATCTTCTTGCCTTCAGGCATCTTCGGAAACGCTAAAAAATTGTTCCCGAGGCCGAAGCTTCAAAATCAAAAAAACCAGCAAATCTTAGTGCACAAGAGCTAAAATTTTTAGTGGGCCGAAGCAGATGGCAAGTGTGCGTACCAAATAAGTTTGCGGTGCGATCTTATTTATACGCCCAGGGCGTTGAAAATTGAAAGGTCCCGCTTGTCAGTGAATGTTGCTATTCTAGCAAAGGGAAGGTGTTTTTTCGGACCTTCGGCTCAAGGCCTTCGTCCATATCGCAATCTGAATTTATTATTAACAAATTAATATTGCGAGGGGCTACTGTTGGGGGCCTTCGTCCTCCGAAGGTCCTCAAAAACATGATTTGACAATGTTTTCCAAGTGGATTATGTGAACAGGTATCTTCGGTCTCATAATTATAAAGCACGGTCAGGACGAAGCCTGAACCAGACGAAGGGCGAGCTGATTACCAAGCTCTACGAAGGTGCACAGCCGAAGCTGTGTGCAAGGAAGCTTCGTCATGATAGCAGAAAGGGGAACCGACTTAAAGATGAAAAGACTACGTGGGCCTCGACAGATTTCCATAAGTCATTAACAAATGTAGTGGACATGGATGTAATTTTACGTGGGCTGCGTCCCGCGTCTATAAATAGATGAACAGTACTCCCGTACTGTTCACGCTGACTGGGCATTCGCTTTTGCGTCACGCTTGTACTTTCTACCTTCTCTCAGGACCGAAGGTACATTTGTAATTTGAAATCATTTCTATTTGCTCATGTTAATAAAATAGAAATGATTCTATGATGATGTCTAAATTATATTTCATGCTTTATATGAACCCTTCGTCATTACTTGTTATATTTACGAAGGTATGTTTTTTATGACCTTCGTCCGAAACTCATTATTCCCGAAGGGGCATAATGTCTCGAAGGACGAAGGACTTTTACACCTAACACTTTTTATGTTGCCTTGTTCTTAACTCTAAGCATTTGAGAACAAGTCCCCAACACAGAGCATGTGGCTATATGCGGCAATTGTCAGAGAATCAAAGCAGAGCATCAAAGGCCCACAAGTTTGTTGCAGCCGCTGCAGATTCCTCAATGGGAATGAGATGAAATCGGGATGGACTTCATAGTCGGATTGTCCCGCACTCGAGGCGGCTACGATTCTATTTGGGTAGTGGTGGACCGCTTGACCAAGTCAGCCCACTTCATACCTGTCAAGACTAGCTACAACAGTGCAGTGTTGGCGGAGCTGTACATGTCTCGGATCGTTTGTCTTCATGGTGTGCCAAAGAAGATAGTGTCATATAGAGGAACATAGTTCACCTCTCATTTCTGGCAGTAGTTGCATGAAACTCTGGGCACATATTTGAATTTCAGTTCAGCTTATCACCTGTAGACAGATGGTCAGACTGAAAGAACTAACCAAATCCTAGAGGATATGTTAAGAGTCTGTACGTTGCAAGATTAGTCCAGATGGGACAAAAGATTACCTTATGCAGAATTATCCTATAACAACAGTTATCAGGCCAGTTTGACGATGTCACCATTTCAGGCGCTTTATGGGAGGAGTTGCAGAACTCTGTTGCATTGGGATCTGCCTAGAGAAAAGCAAGTGTTTGGGCTCGACATTTTGCTTGAAGCCGAAGAGAACATTAAGATGGTTTGGGAGAATCTGAAGATAGTGCAATCAAGGCAGTAAAGTTATGCAGACATGTCACACCCAAGTTTTGGGGCACCAAGACCCGGGCGCGAACATATTCACCAGGTGTGCTGGGACCAAGTCTCACACATATGATGAATCATGGTGCAGGAACGAATGTCACACCTTTACTATAAATAGGAGTTCTTTACAAAATAAATAAATAATTACATCTAAAGGAGACAACGATCCGGCAACCTAAAATTGACTGGGAGACGATGCCTAGACCTCTCACGAACACATCGCAGCATCTTTCAGGCGCCTCATCCTGTGGTACCTGTTCTTGACCTATGGGGGGTGTGAGACAGCAAGAGTGAGCTCACATACGTTCATAGCTCAACAAGTTATGGGGAATAATGTGCATGGACTCGCCAAAGGTGGGAGCTCATGAAGTGTAAGGCTTACCAAAGAGGATGGTTGAAGCTGAGCATTGCTTTTAAAGTTGGTCAAAATTTTATTAGCAATTACTAAGTATAAGTAGATACCATACCAGAATAATAATAGAACAAAATTAATAATAAATCCCATGCAATGCAAATGACAAATTGAATTTAGTTCCATAGTTTAATCATGCGAGAATCCTGAGCTGCTCATGACCGCGAGCACGGCTAATATTCCAGTTTTACACTCTGCAGAGGTAGTACCCTTTACCCACAAGTCGTGTATCCCATGTCGCTAGGGTTTGCAAGGCCCTTAGACACTTCCGAGGTGAATGGCTAGGGATCCACTACGAGGCCTTTACAAAGTTCCACTAGCTTCTGAAAACCCGCTACAGTTTCTAGGAAGAGCAATGTAGGAATCCCTCGTCTAACCGCCATCGCAGCAAAATCAACCCGAGAACCTCCCTACACGCCTACTCCCCTACTGCCCTTGCCCCTTTCGGGTAAGGTAGTCTTCCACTAGCTTTCCTAGTTAGTCAGCCAAGGGCGTCCCATTCCACCCTTGTGGTGGCACGTGTTTCTCAAGTTAAGCTCCATGTTCCAATTAAAAATAATGATCTTGACAAAAAGAATAAATAAAATAACAGAATAATAGGAACATGGACATAATGTAATATTAATCCCAAAACCATATAGAGCAATAGCAAAACTACCCAAATAGTTCAAGGGTAAACAAGGTATAAAGATAACCAGAGTAGGGTGACGTATTGGGTCCCATCAAAACTAATCCTATGCATTAATAAGTGATAATAAAGAATATTATTGGGTAATAAAAGTGATCAAGGGCACAACTTGCCTGGGACTTGAGATTCTAGGTACCAGGATGATCTTTAGATTCTCGTGACCTCACTGCTAGTCGTAGCAATACAAACAAATATGGTATAGACAAAATTAACATCACATCAAACATAAGTACAAACTGAATAATAATGATCTACGCGATGCTACGAGATCGTGGGAACGAGAATCACTAAATTCGGAGTTACGGTTATGGTTTATGGAAGATCTACGTGATTTAAATATTAAACTATATTATAAATTGATTAGTATACATCATATGAGAGAATATTCTATAAGTAATTAACTCAACCTATATCTTAACTATAACTTAACTAGAAATCGTATTTTAATCAAATTATAATTATGGATAGGTTAACTTTGGTTTAGAAAAGTTAACCTAGTAGACATAGGATAAATAAATATGTAACTATAAGAGTATGCGACATGGTATAATTTATGTTGCTACTGCATAGTAAATATTTATATGAAGCTAACGCAACTGGAACGAGTCAATTCGAAATTAAAACAGAGGAGTTACGAATTTCCAAAGTTATTTAGCACTTAGAGTAGACTAATTCAAATGAACAATTTTAATTCGAGTTTCATTGTTAAATAGAGGTATTACGTGATTAATAATATTAAAACAAAATTATTGCAACTAGAATGGAGTAGAAAGGAGCTAAGATGAATTTTCTATGAATTATATAAGTTCTGGAATTATTTTGGCACTAGAAATCTATTTTCTAAACTATTTCTGGATTTTCCAAGGATCCTGGACTGGGGTCATTATTTTAACAAAGCCTAGGGTGCTCTGCGCAAAATTCCAGGCCTCACCGCAGTGCTACTAAACTTGTATTGGATGGCGGGTGGTTTTCTATAAAGGACAGGGGCACATATGCAAAAATACTCGGCGAAGGGGTATGCTCAATCTTCGACCGCCCGATCACAATCCGACGGTCCTGATTAGATTTACTTAAAACTAAACCGGTACGGAGTGGTGGCCGCGGGATCTCGATCCGAGGGCACGGGACCAACCACCGAAGGGGAACAAAATAGAGCCACCCAATTTTAGATCGATGGCCGAGAATCCATCAACACACCACATCGTCAGTTCTCTGGTTTACGCCGCAGATTTAATGCATTGAATGGGTATGCACCATCTAATCCTAGCCACACAACTGGATCGAACGGCTAGTAACCCTTCTCCTACCTCCGCACCGGGTCACAGTGGCGCATACAGACAGCACGGCGGCGCATGCCAGTGAGACGTGCAATTGGCGCATTGGTCGCCCCAAACCCCAATTTGACGGATGCTACCAGATGAGGGGTCGATGGCGAGTTAGGGAAACGTGATTATACCAGTGATTTAGGTGTAGATGACGTCGGCCGCAGAGAACCGAAACGCATGACATTCCTCAACGTCGCCTAGGCATCAAGAGTACCCTGCCCTCCAGGCTCGCCCGGCAAGAGCGCGACCCCCGTTGAGCGCCCCAACAAAGCACCTCGCGCTCTCCATTGGTAACCGCGGACACCCAGCACGGCGAAGCCCAAGCGATGGTGGTCATCTTTTCTCCTCCTCATCATCTGCAGCAACAGTGACCATATATACTACTATGGAGCCCGCGAATCGGGGCCGGCTTAAGCGATCTACAGCGGCCTCATGGAATCACGGAGTTTGTTGCAGCGCGCGATCAAGGTTAGGATGGGCTCCCCATGAATCGCGGTGGAGTTTGTTGCGGCTACAGGGTTGGTGGTCTCTATCCGATTCGAGCAAGGCAATAGAACTGGCAACGATGGCTCGCAGGTAAGCGACACTAGATTCCAGGTGTTGGTGGCTTGTGCGTCTACGGAATGGGACCCACAGACAGTGGCCCGGTAAACGCACGCGAGGGCAACATGGCATCGAGACATGGGCGCACGTAGTTACTGGCCATGAGGCTTAATTGGGCCGAGTGGGGAGGTAATTTTTGGACTGGGCCGAGAGGGTGAGTAGGTCCGCAGAGGTGAATTCAGCCTAGCGCGGTTTTATCTTTTTTTTTCTTATTTTCTCAATTTGGTTTCTGTGTTCTAGTTTCAAATTTTCAAATCTCAAACTTGATTTCATGCTTCAAATATCAAGATAAATTCACAAACGAAATTCCAATCATGAATGCAAAGGTTTTATTTTGTTTTAACTTATTATCTTATTCATGTATACAAATGCTCCTACCCTATGTGCAATTCAACAATAGTAGTTTTATGTAATAAACGGTTTCATCAGTGTATATATATATATATATATATATATATATATATATATATATATATATATATATATATATATATATATATGTTTGCCTGAATTTTTAATTCCAGTGTTAGAATTCAAAATCTGATTTTGAACCATATAATTTTCTCCATTTGTTTGTCCTAGGAGAATAATAAAAAAGGAGCGAAAAATCATCATTAAGATTTCTTTTAGACTTTTAAATTTAGAGAATTTTCTTAAATGTCAAAATATGATTTTTGGGTGTTACAAGACACAAGAAGGAGAGAGCTAAGTTTGAAGTGGGAGATTTTGTCTTCCTGAAGATATCGCCTATCAGAGGAGTCAGAAGGTTCAGAGTCAAGGGCAAGCTAGCACCCCAATATGTTGGTCCGTATCAGATTCTCGTGAAGCATGGAGAAGTGGCCTATCAGCTCAGTTTGCCAGAAGGTTTGTCAGCAGTGCATGATATCTTTCATGTGTCTCAGTTTTGAAAGGGAAATGGACTTAACCATTTCCTATAATCGATTTTGGTGGTTGACATCCAAAACAAATCATATGGATTAACTAGTTTGTCTAGATATTATCTATTATAGGTGCATAAGGTTCAACATAAACCAAGAAAGAAATCCAGTTGGGGACACAATCAAAAATGGAGCAAAAGACTTAGAGTGTGCTGATTTTTAGCACACTGGACAGCGTTCGGTGCACCAAGCCAGCCAGTAGTTGAACAAGCCACTCTCAGGAATTTTTCGGGCGCGTTCCACTATAATTCACCGGACTGTCCAATTAGTCAGCGGAGCAATGGCTCCCTGCGTGCCAACGGTCGGTTGTGCAGAATGAACAATGATGAACAGTGCCGCGCAGAAGTCAAAGCGCAGAAGTCAGAGGTCACCGGACTGTCAGGTGTGGCACCGGACTGTTCGGTGTAGCAAAAAGACAAACACCTCCAATGGTCAATTACTCCAAACTCTAACGAACACGCTGACGTGGCATGCACCGGACAGTGAACAGTGACTATCTGGTGGCGCACCGGACTGTCCGGTGCGCCCATCGCCAGCATCCTTTGCCAAAGGCTAGGAAGTGGTTGGGGCTATAAATACCCCCAACCACCTCATTCGGTCTAAGTGACCGTTTGAGAGAGGGAAAGGGTTGAATAGACCCGGCGTTTGTAGCCTCCTCAACGGGGACTAGGTTCTTTGGAACCGAACCTCGGTAAAACAAATCATCGTGTTCACTCGCTTTAATTCTCGCTTGATTTGTTTTCTCCCTTTCCTCTGTCTAAAGTTTCCTTGTCAATATTGATTTGAGTTTGCTCCCAAACATCATCCGCATCATTTGAGCAACTCATGACAAGAGAAACAATCTTCCGCCTCGGATTTAATTCTAACGCTAACCCCGAACTCTAGTGTGTGTTTAAGTTTATAAATTTCAGGTTTTGCCTATTCACCCCCTTTCTAGGCGACTTTCAATTGGTATCAAAGCTAGTGCTTCATTAAGAGTCTAACCAACTCAAAGTGATGTCTGGAGATCACACCAAGAGGGAGATCATGACCGGCGACAAGCCCACGAGCTCGGGGAGGACTCTCTCAAGGGAGTCCGACAACAAGTACAAGGAGGAATCCTCTTCCTCCATAAAGTCACATCGGAAGGGTGACAAGAAGAAGAAGAAAATGAAGAAGGTGGTCTACTACGAGACCGACTCTTCATCACCCTCCACCTCCGGCACCGAGTCGTCCACTACTTTTAAGCGCCATGAGCGCAAGAAGTATAGTAAGACGCCCCTACGCTATCCCCGTATTTCAAAGCACGCTCCATTACTTTCCGTACCCCTAGGCAAACCACCATATTTTGATGGTGAAGATTATTGCATGTGGAGTGATAAAATGAGGCACCATCTAACCTCACTCCATGAAAGCATTTGGGATATTGTTGAGTTTGGAGCGCAGGTACCTCAAGTAGGGGACAAGGACTATGACTCGGACGAGGCCGCCCAAATTCGGCACTTTAACTCCCAAGAAAATTCTATACTCCTTGCCCTCTTTATGTCGAGAGGAGTATAACAAGGTGCAAGGGTTAAAGAGTACCAAAGAAATTTGGGACATCCTCAAAACGGCGTACGAAGGGGACAAGGTGACCAAAATTACCAAGCGTGAAACGATCGAGGGAGAGCTTGGTCGATTCGTCCTCAACAAAGGAGAAGAGCCGCAAGCAATATACAACCAGCTCAAGGCGATGGTCAACCAAGTGCGCAACCTCGGGAGCACCAAATGGGATGACCATGAAATGGTTAAGGTTATTTTTAGATCCCTCATATTTCGTAATCCTATTCAAGTTCAATTAATACGTGGGGATCCTAGATACAAACAGATTTCTCCCGAGGAAGTTATTGGAAAGTTTGTGAGCTTTGAACTCATGATCAAAGACTCCAAACATATTGTCAACTTGGAGCAAGGTGCCACCTCTACACCCAAGGTGCAACCCGTTGTGTTCAAAGCAATGGAAGAAAAGAAGGAGGAGTCTACACCAAGTAGGCTTCCAATTGACGCCTCCAAGCTCGACAACGAGGAGATGTCGCTCATCATCAAGAGCTTTCGCCAAATCCTCAAGCAAAGGCGGAGGAAGGACTACAAGCCCCGCTCCAAAAGGGTGTGCTACCGGTGTGGTAAGTTTGGTTACTTTATTGCTAAATGTCCATATTCTAGTGAAAGTGACAGGGACGACGACAAGAACGGGAAGAAGAAGATGGAAAAGAAGAAGTACTACAAGAAAAAGAATGGTGAGGCGCACATGGTGCGGGAATGGGACTCCGACGAGAGTTCCACCGACTCCTCCGACGAGGACGCCGCCATCATCGTCGTCAACAAGGGATTTCTCTTCCCCAATGTCGGCCACAAGTGTCTCATGGCCAAGGACGGCAAAAAGAAGAAGGTACACTCTAGAGCCACCCCCAAATACACTACATCTAGGGGTGAAAACGGTCGGAAAAAACCTCTCGCCGTTTTCACCCGCATAATTTTTTGTTCGGCCGGAATCGGTAAACGGAAAAGTCGGAAACGGATAACGACCGGTAAATTCCGGTATATCGAAAATGGATAAATCCGAGCAAAATAGCTCGGAATTGATCGGGAAACGGTAATTGTAATTGGAAAAGCTCACAATAAACAAAACCTAACCACACAATTGTTCATTCACAGCCACATATAATTGGCCATACACTTATACATGTCCACTCAAATTTTAACACACAATACATAAGTCTTAAAACACGATTGTTCATTCACATCCACATACAAGTCTCAACCACACAAATACACAATACATAGTCTTGAGTCTTGACCACACATAAATGATCATACATGTTCACAGAAGTTTTAACCACGTAATATATAAGTCTGAAACACACGATACATAAACTAGAAATCGTGTGGCATGTCGTCTGGATCACTTGATTTATCTTCTATGACATCCGAAGAAGTAGATATCACATCTAAAATCTCCATGTCTATAGGAAGGGATGGCACAGGCGTGGAAGCTGAAATGCAAATACAAGACAATTTTAGTACAAGGAAATCTTGTATGATTACAAATAAAAAGGTATCATGTGCTAGACTGCTAGTCTCATAACAAATTAACAACACTACTAGTTAGTGAATTATCTGGTCTCAAGAAGAGCAGCAACTATAATTGTTACCTTTGTTTGTTGCAGCTATCCAATCTTTGGTGCAAATTAACGCTTCCACCATCTCAGGATCAAGGCGACTACGGTATGGATCAATGACCCGCCCACCAGCACTAAAAGCAGACTCTAAAGCAATAGTTGACACTTGTATAGCCATAACATCACGAGCCATCTGAGAAAGAATGGGATATTCTTCTTTTTTGTTCTTCCACCATGACAAAATATCAAACTCACTTTGCTTCAGAAGTGGTTCTAACATATACTTATCCAAGTCATTACACTTACCAGTACTTGGGCAAAGATCATCATACAAGAAGGCATCAAGTTCAGCATTGGAGACACCAACTCTAGGAGTGAGACCACTCATAGAAGTCACAGTACTCTTGCTTGAAGTTGATGTTGTAGGTACTGAGGTAGCATAATGTTGGAACATTTTTCTCAAAAGAGACACAAACTCATCAACATAAATTTGGTATAAGTCACCATGGAACTTTCTCATATAAAACTCTATGAGCTTTTTCTTGTATCTAGGATCAAGAAATGAAGCCACAGCAAGTGCACTATTGGACTTCTTCCAATATTTCTCGAACTTTTCACTCATAGCAAATGCCATTATCTTAATAGTCACATCATCAGAATATTTCCACTTGTCAAGAATGTCCTTTATGTCACAAAAACCTTGTGGGATATGAAGTGCCAGATAGTAGTGTTGTAAGGTTATAAAATATCTCTAAGCACTGACTAATTGTTGCAGCCATGGTCCATTTATCATCAGAAGGAAAAATCTTTTCATACCTTCGGTGATGACTGGGAATGACTTGAAGAAGATGATCCAGCAATCATAGGTGCAGCTCCACTACCAACTGCAATGGTCTTCCTCTTTGAACCTAAAAGTTATTGATGGACATAAACATTTGAGCATGTGAGATTGGCTTCTACGCATCCTAGCATTGCAAAATGTCTATACCTGAACATAACGACGGATGTGGTGGTGGCAGCAGGTGCCTCTCAGATGGGAGCCCTGGTACTGATAGGGATGCATCTAGTTCTTCACCATCACCAGGAGTAGGTGCCATTTTAGATGAATCTGTACAGCAAAATCAGCAGTAAGTGTAGTAAGTATGTGCCATTTTAGTTGTAGTTTATCAGATCCAAACACACATAGCTAAAATTAGGTCCCCCATGCCCCTGCGCGGCTGCGCCAGAGCCCACCACCGCAGAGCATAGACCGCAGCGGCTTCGATGCATGCGACTGTGCGAGCTGCGGTTCCTGTTCCCACCCCTCCTGACCGGACCACTGCGGCAGTGGCCGTGGAGAGTTTATGGATGACCGGCGATGGAGCGCCTGGCGGCTGGCGCCTGCAGATCGACCAGGGGAAGGAGATGACCAGAGAGGCAAAGATGGATGGGGACCTGGGGGCTTGGCAGCTTGGGGCTTCGCTGAGTCGCCGTCACAGTGTCGCTGTCCACAGCCGCAGTCCAGACTCCGGAGACGCCTCGCCGTTCGCCAACTCAGCCACTCGCAGTCGCCGTGTCGCACAGCGCAGCACAGGAACACGAACAGGCGGCGGCTGTGTGTCCACAGCTCCACATGCGTCAGCGTCAATGCGTGCCAGGCTACCAGCCTTACTGCCTTGCGTTGCGTGGGCGTGGGCATGTGGCCAACATGGCCCCATGGGCCATAGCCATGGGGATGGGCTGACCGACTGAATGACTGATGGTTGATTCACTTGATTGGCAGGTTCGTGGGCCGGGAAAATACGGGACAAATACGGGAATATACCGGAGTTTCCCGAGAAATACGAAAACGGACGGTAAGTTTGTCTCACCGTTTAACGTACCGTTTCTGAAAAAACCTATTCCGTTTCCGTCCCATTTTCCATATATCCCGATAAATCCGAAAACGGCCGGAAAAATCTGGTAAACGGTACCAGATTTTACCGACCATTTACATCCTTAACTACATCTAGTGATGAGGGTAGTTCTAGCGATAATGAATATGATTTAATTTCTCTCTTTGCCAACCTTAGCATGGATCAAAAGAAAAAATTAAATGAGCTAATTGAAACCATTAACGAGAAGGATGATCTCTTGGAATGCCAGGAGGACTTGCTCGTTAAGGAAAACAAAAAAATTGTTAAATTGAAAAATGCTTATGCTCTAGAAGTAGAAAAATGTGAAAACTTATCTAAGGAGCTAAGCATGTGTAATGATTCAATTTCTTGTCTTAGAACTGAGAATGATAATTTAGTTTCTAAGATTAAAAATTTGAATGCTTGCAATGATTCTATTTCCTGTCTTAGAAATGAAAATACCATATTAAATGCTAAGATAGAAGAACTGAATTCTTGCAAACCATCTACATCTACTGTTGAACATGTCTTCATTTGTACTAGATATAAAGATGTTAATATTGAAGCTATTGATGATCACCTTGCTATGATAAAACAACAAAATGACCACATAGCTAAATTAAGTGCTAAAATTGCTGAGCATGAACTAAAGAATGAAAATTTTAAATTTGCTAGAAGCATGCTCTATAATAGGAGACGCCCTGGCATTAAGGATGGCATTGGGTTCCAACAAGGGAACCAAAGCAATGCCAAGCTTAATGCCCCTAAGAAATTGTCTAATTTTGTAAAGGGCAAGGCTCCCATGGTTCAGGATAGTGATGGTTACATTTTATATCCTACAAACTATCCTGAGCATAAAATTAGGAAAATTCATGCTAGAAAATCTCATAATATTTCTCATCATGCTTTCATGTATAAGAATGAGGCTTCTAGCTCTAAGCATTCCACTCATGTTAAAATGCCTAAAAAGAAAATTCCTAATGCATCAAATGAGCATAACATTTCTTTTAAGACTTTTGATGCTTCTTATATTTTAACTAATAAATTAGGCAAAGTAGTTGCCAAATATGTTGGGGGCAAACACAAGAGCCCAAAGACTTGTGTTTGGGTACCCAAGGTGCTTGTTTCTAATGTAAAAGGACCCAAGACTGTTTGGGTACCTAAGAACAAGGCCTAAATTTATTTTATAGGTTTATGCATCCGGTGGATCAAGCTAGATAATCGATAGCGGGTGCGCAAACCACATGACATGAGAGAAAAGGATGTTCTCCTCATATGAGAAAAATGAAGATCCCCAACGAACTATTACATTCAGGGATGAAAATCAAGGTTTGGTCAAAGGTTTGGGTAAAATTGCTATATCTACTGACCATTCCATTTCTAATGTTTTTCTTGTAGATTCTTTAGACTACCATTCCATCAAATGAGCAACCTCTCGGCTTTGAAGATAGTGAATACCCTAACCATGTGTATAAGCTCCCAAAGGCGCTTTATGGGCTCAAGCAAGCCCCAAGAGCATGGTATGAATGCCTAAGAGACTTTCTTATCACTAATGGCTTCAAAGTCGGTAAAGCCGATCCTACTCTCTTCACTAAAACAATTGCAAAAGACTTGTTCATATGTCAAATTTATGTTGATGATATTATATTTGGGTCTACTAACAAGTCATCCCGTGAAGAGTTTAGTAGGATCATGATTCAAAAATTCGAGATGTCAATGATGGGGGAGTTGAAGTATTTTCTTGGATTTCAAATCAAGCAACACTAAGAGGGCACCTTCATCAGCCAAACTAAGTACATTCAAGACATACTTAAGAAGTTTGGAATGAAGGATGGCAAACCCATCAAGACACCCATGGGAACTAATGGGCATCTCGACCTCGACACGGGAGGTAAATTCATAGATCAAAAGGTATATAGGTCGATGATAGGATCTTTACTCTATTTATGTGCATCTCGACCAAATATTATGCTTTCAGTATGCATGTGTGCAAGGTTCTAGGCAAATCCTAAGGAAGTTCACCTTAGGGTCATGAAAAGAATCATGAGATATTTAGTTTACACTCCTAAGTTTGGGCTTTGGTACCCTAAGGGATCTTCCTTGATCAAATTGGGTATTCCGATGCCGATTATGCCGGATGTAAAATAGATAGAAAGAGCACATCAAGGACTTGTCAGTTTCTAGGGAGATCCCTAGTGTCTTGGGCGTCAAAGAAACAAAATTTCGTAGCTCTTTCCACCACTGAAGCCGAGTATATTGCCACAGGTCATTGTTGTGCGCAATTACTTTGGATGAGGCAAACCCTTAGTCTCTTTCCACCACTGAAGCCGAGTATATTGCCACAGGTCATTGTTGTGCGCAATTACTTTGGATGAGGCAAACCCTTAGGGACTATGGCTACAAATTGAGCAAAGTCCCTCTCCTATGTGATAATGAAAGTGCCATCCGCATGGCGAATAATCCCGTTGAACACAGCTGTACTAAGCACATAGACATCCGGTATCACTTTTTGAGAGATCACCAACAAAAGGGGGATATTGAAATTGCTTATGTGAGCACCTACAACCAATTAGCCGATATCTTTACCAAGCCACTAGATGAGAAAACCTTTAGCAAACTTAGAAATGAGCTAAATATACTTGATTCTCGGAACTTTGATTGAAACATTGCACACATAGCTAATCTATATACCTTTGATCATGTCTCTTTCATTTGGTACAAATGCATATTTCTTATTCTTATTTTGCCAAGACTAAGATTAATGTGTTTTCAAGCATATCTTTGTGATTAGTCTTAGATTGAAAGGGAAATGGAGTATCCGGCAAAGACAAGGCTTCCACTCCAACTCTGACAGTATCATTTACCCTTCGTCGTTATTCCGCAAACTCTCATATTTTCACTCATATTTACTTTACCAATATGGGAGAAAGTATTAAAGGGCTCTCAAGTTCTTCGTTTTTGGCGATTAATGCCAAAGGGGGAGAAAATATTAAGCCCAAAGCAAAAGGACCGCATCACCACCATTTTAAAATTTTAGTGTATTTTCAAATTGGTATTAAGATCTTTTAAAAAAGGAAATGTTTATTTCAATTGATAATTAAGTTAGCCTCTAGATATGAATTTTCAATTGTTATCTTCAAAAGTCAATTTTTTTCAATTGGTATCTATTTCAAAAACCCTCTTGAAAGCTAAGGGGAGAATTCATTCAGGGGGAGCTTTTATTTAGTCAAAGGAAAAGCATTTGAAACAAGGGGAGGAAATTCAAATCTAAAAAATGCTTCTTGAAAACACATTTCTATACCTTTGACTATTTTGCAAAAGATTTTGAAAGGATTTTTCCAAAAAGATTTGCAAAAACAAACAAGTGGTGCAAATGTGTTCCAAAATGTTAAATAAGGAAAAAGCAATCCATTCATTCTTAGTCATATGTTTAATCTTTCATTTGGTATAAATTCTAAGTAACCTATGCACATCTATCTCAATTGCAAACTAGTTAAATTTCTATACTTCATATTTGCTTTGGTTAGTGTTGGCATCAATCACCAAAAAGGGGGAGATTGAAAGCGAAATAGACTTAACCATTTCCTATAATCGATTTTGGTAGTTGACATCCAACACAAACCATATGGACTAACTAGTATGTCTAGATATTATCTACGACAGGGGCATAAGGTTCAACACAAACCAAGAAAGAAATCCAGTTAGGGACCCAATCAAAAATGGAGCAAACGACTTAGAGTGTGCTGATTTTTGGCGCACCGGATAGTGTCCGGTGCACCAAGCTAGCCAGCAGTTGAACAAGCCACTCTCAGGAATTCTACGGGCGCGCTCCACTATAATTCAATGGACTGTCTGGTGTGCCACCAGACTGTTCGGTGAGCTAGCGGAGCAACGGCTCCCTGCGCGCCAACGGTCGACTGTGCAGAGTGAACAGTGATGAATAGTGCCACGCAGAAGTCAGAGCGCAGAAGTTAGAGGTCACCGAACTATCCGGTGTGGCACCGGACTGTCCAGTGCAGCAAAAAGACAAACGCCTCCAACGGTCAACTGCTCTGAACCCTAATGAACGCGCTGACGTGGCGCGCACCGGACAGTGAACAGTGACTGTCCGGTGGCGCACCGGACTGTCCGGTGCGCCCATCGCCAGCAGCCTTTGCCAATGGCTAGGAAGTGGTTGGGGGCTATAAATACCCCCCAACCACCTCATTCATTAGCATCCAAGTTTTCATAAGTTCACATTCAATACAAGAGCTATAGCATTCACACCGACACAATTCCAAAGATCAAATCCTCTCCAAGTCCCAAAATCAACTCAACCACTTAGTGACTTGAGAGAGAGTTTTTGTGTTCATTTGCGCTCTTGTTGCTTGGATTGCCTTTTCTTCCTTCCTCACTTCTTCTCTAAGTGATTTAAAAGCTAAGCAAGAGACACCAAGTGTGTGGTGGTCCTTGCAGGGTCTTAGTGACCTGTGTGATTAAGGAGAAGTCTCACTCGGTCTAAGTGACCGTTTGAGAGAGGGAAAGGGTTGGAATAGACCCGGCCTTTGTGGCCTCCTCAACGGGGACTAGGTTCTTTGGAATCGAACCTCGGTAAACAAATCACTGTGTTCACTCGCTTTAATTCTCGCTTGATTTGTTTGCTCCCTTTCCTCTCTCTAAAGTTTTCTTGTCAATATTGATTTGAGTTTGCTCTCAAACATCATCTGCATCATTTGAGCAACTTGTGACAAGAGAAACAATCTTCCACCTCGAATTTAATTCTAACGCTAACCCCGACCTCTAGTGTGTGTTTAAGTTTATAAATTTCAGGTTTCATCTATTCACCCCCCTCTAGGCGACTTTCAAGTTTAAGAAGTGTCTGCATGTGCCAGAGGAGCAGTTGCTAGTGGAAGGTCTAGAAGTCCAAGAAGACTTGACCTACATAGAGAAACCAACACAGATTCTGGAGACTACAGACAGGGTCACCCGGAGGAACACTATCAGAATGTGCAAAGTTAGGTGGGGTCAATACTCTAAGGAAGGAGCAACTTGGGAGCGCGAAGATGATCTGATGGCCAAATATCCCGAACTCTTTGCTGGCCAACTTTGAATCTTGAGGGGAGATTCTTTTAAGGGGGATAGGTTTGTAACACCCTAAATTTGGGGGTATAAATTTTCGTCTCCTATACTCACCAAATTCAGGCGTTACTCTCTTTTCTCTTCCAGTTTCGCTCCTTTTCCCAATTTCAAAGCAGTATAGAGACCGGTGTTCATATCGCGTGTAAACAAAAACCTAAGTTGACATAGGCGTTGCATCATGCCGAAGTATATTTCTTTTGTCTGATGTTGTGTCTAATCGCGCGTTCGTATCGTTTAGGTTTTTAGTTCGCAATTTAGATTCGATTAGAAGTAAGTGGGTGCGTGCAGTGGGTTTTTGGCCTGGCCCCTGGTGGCCCCCTGGCGCCCTCCCCCCCCCCCCCATGCGCGGAGCCCACCCCCTCCCTCTCTCATTTTATTTTCCTGCACAACAACTTCCCTATCCCTATCTTCCACCTCTCTTCCATCTCCCTTGCCCTAGGTGGGATTCTAGTCAGTGGTTGCCGCCGATCGTCGAGCCCCGAGGTGAGCCCCCCTCTTCCCCACTCCTCTCCTCTCCTCTCCCTCCTCACTCCCTCCCCCGTGCGGCCCCTGGCTGGTTCTTCCCCAGTACGCACGCGGCCATTGGCCGCCCCCCGCGTGACCCCTGCCCACCGCCCTCGGCCGGCCCCTCCCCGCCGACGCGCGACCCCCTGCTCGCCCCTGCCTAGCTCCCTAGCGTGCGCCCCTGCCCGGCTCCCCTCGCACCACGCCCCCGTACCTGCCCCGGCGCGGCTCGCCTGGCATGGCCCCTGGCCCGACTTGGCCGGCGTGGCCCTCGGCGCGCGCAGCGCGGCCCCGTGCGTGCAGTCCCATTCCCGCGCGTGCAGCCCTAGCACGCGTAGCGTTTAAATTCAGCTTGAATTTAGTTTTAAATTTAGTTTAATTCATGTGTTGCGTCGCGCGCTTTATCGCATGATAATCCATTTTAAATTCAGATTTATTAGTGTGCTGCGTCGCGCGCTTCGTCGCACGACGATTCATTTTAATTTCAGATTATTCAATGTGTTGCATCGCACGACGTTTTGTTTTAAATTCAGTTTAAGTAGCGTATGTCGTCGTGCGCTTCGTCGCGCGACGCTTCACGTAATTTTCAGATTTAATTCAAGTGTTTCGTTGCACGCTTTGTCGCGCGACGATTTATTTTAATTTCAGCTTAATTCGTGCGAGCTGTCGCGCGTCTCGTTGCTCGACAACTCGTCCCAATTTTCAGTTTAGTCCGCATGTGCATTCGTGTGGTTTGCCGTGCGACAATCTTTTTAAATTTATCTTGAGTTGTTTATAATAATTAAGCGCGTAGAATAACTTTATTTTTTGCATAGCGTGATTGTTAAATTAATATAGTTACGTTCAGATAAGTATTTTAATCCATAGCTGCTTAACGTAATCGTCTTTCGACTGTAGCCTCGACCGTTGTTTTTCTCTTTCTCGCATAGGGGTGGTAATGTATCACGATCCAAATGTTCCTTCACAAAAAGTTAAGGCCCTTAAATAGTTTTAGTTCAAAAATGAATAGAAATAGGGCCCGATCCTAATCCGATTTGATCCTTAAAGTTTGTAGTGTAAAATCTAGAGCCCATTACCACCCCTATTCTCACATAGTCGTAGATACGAGCCCTGCGCCAAGCATCTGCTTATTTGTTGTATTCTACTGTGTGGTGTATTGTTCCTTTTATATTAAGTTTGTGGAATATATGTTTGAACTCGTATAGATAACGAATCGTTGGTGGAGTCCGAAGGAGTTGCAGGTGAAGGCCCTGAGCAGCAGCTGGTTGGTGAAGGCAAGTGTCCTTTGACCCATCTATGTTCTTTTTTATTTCATAATTCACTCCTCGCATTTACACAATTTATATCTAAGGATTGACTAGCTTTGTTTATCATGTCCTTGTTTACCTATGTGCGTTGGATCATTTTGGTTTAGCTCTATGCTAGCGCTTCACCCTAATCAATGAATACGATGAGATTATTTATGATACACTGTTTTCCCGTTTTGATTATGATGATGGCTTTGTGACATTTAATGGGACTCGAGCGGTTTCTCAAAGGTCTCTCCGTAAGGACTGGTTCGTTGGATGACCAACCGGGAAAACAGTACAACCATGAGGGTGGTATGGGACGCCCTTAGCTGAATAATTTGAGAAACTGATGTGTAGTTTTCTTTGTCCCTTAGGGGGGAGTGCGGTACATTTAGAAAATCTAATGGGCAGCTACAGCCTTAGGGAATCTTTGTAAAGGCTACGTAGTGAAACATTGTCTATTCACCTTGGTAGTGTTTAAGGGTTTGATCGGCCCAAGGCAAAAGAAAATCACGGCTCATGGGTAAAGTGTGCAACCTCTGTAGAGTGTTATGAAACTGATATATCAGTCGTGCTCGCGGTTATGAGCGGCCTTGGGAGCTCCATTGGTTAGAGGAAGAGGCTCTACGAGGAGATGGAGATGGAGGCGATCCACGGCGTCCTCAGGAAGGCTGAGCTCGCGGTAAGCAAGAATGTCGACAAGGGCCACGCGGCACCCGGCTCGGTGCGGCAAGGACGACCGTTTTCGATCAGAAGCCATAGAGATGGAGACAGACCATACTCCATGCGGCAAGAGAAGGAAGGTAATGCCACCTGCGGACATCATCGAGCCCTCAAATCAGATATTGAGGGCTCTGCGGACTCCATGTAGGGATGGATTCGGATGTCTGGAGATCCGAATTATTCGTATTCTTATTTGGATAAAGTGCTAATATGGATATCCGTATTCGTATTCGATTTTAATATGGATGTTAAATAGACATATCAGAATTCGTTTTTTCTCTATCCTGTTTAAGATTCGTATTCAACAACATTCGACAAAACCGTGAAATATCTGATATTATTTGAATCCGAAAGGAAAAGGTATTCAATAAAATCAATTTAAACTTACTTTTATTACCAATTAACAATTACAAGTGATTTTAAACTTTAAATAATGTACTAAAAACTGAAGTACACCATTTAAAATGTTAAAAATATTTATATAATAAATAAATGATTGTGTTAATCTTACATTACTAGTGATATATAATGATAAATTTTAATTAATATTAAAAAGTCTAATTTTAAATACATTAGATTATTGGAGTTTTTAGAGTCCAAACTACAAATATACAACTATTATATTTAGAGTCCAAAATATAAATATACCTGGTATAAATAATTTATTTTAAAATATGATATTCAACTAAGTTTAAACTAAACAATGTATATTTGTAATATGATTTTTATAAACTATAAATCCATCGATAAAATAAATTAGTACTTGTTATGAGGCTATGTTCCAAATCAAGTAAGTATTCGAATGTAAATCTGAATTTGAACTATCCGTTTTGTATTCGTATCCGATAGTATTCGCATTCGTATTCGTATTAAAATATGGTAAATAGTGGTATTCGGATTCGTTTCCATGTGTATCCGATCCAAATCCATCACTAATTCCATGTGCCAACAAAAGAACGATGACGCCACCGCCACTGATGTTAGAGGAGATGCTGGTCGAGATCTACAAGTTGATGGACGAGGTTGCTGAAGAAGAGAAGCGTCGGCAGCAGAAAAACGAGTCGACGAACGCTTGCAAATCCACTGCTAGTCACTCATCGCCCCGTGAACTAGAGGATGGTGAGTTCATCGAGGAGGATTGTGGTGGCACCGCCGTGAATACATGCGGCGACGATGCTTCTGATTCTGTTGTGGCCCATAAGGGTCTTGGTTCACCGCCACTAACAATGTAAGACGGCTCTTTCCAGGACCGATGCATCTCCCATGACAATGCCACAAAACAAAAGGTTATGTATCTCTCGAGCTTGAGGTAGAATATAGCCGTAGGCATGATTGCTTCTTTGTTAGTTAGTTTTCAGTTTGAAGTACAATATATAGCTGTGAGCATGATTGGTTGATGTACATACATTGCAACAAAAGGTTCTATCAGTTTGTTTGCCACGCCCTAGGGCACGGTTTGACAAAGGCCCCAACTCAGCCTAAACTTCAGCTACCAAGTAGATTAACCTAAAGCCTAAGTGCTAAAGAATGAAAATGAAAAATGGTTTTCTGAGTTTGCAAAAAAAATGTAGAGTTCAGTCTGGAAGCTGCACATTGGCATTGCGCTCCTATGGGCAAGCAGCTCATGCAGTAATGACACCTGACATCCATGGCACAACAACAGGGGCAGTCGGATGAGAATCTCTGTATGGCTCAGGGTACCGGTCTTTGAAGTTTAATCTAGGGTGGTCAGCCTGAAATGCAAACCAATACAGCCAAAATTACTTCTCAGGTGGAACAAGATCCATTCTGGTAATGTATACATGAATGGAATACCAGAACATTGATGGGAAAAAAATGAAGTTTCGTTTGGAAGGAAGAGTCCAAGAACAGCATCTCACCATTAAGTATCTAAAGGGAATTTCTTAAAGAAAGAAAGAACCTGAATATTTTAGATTTCCTCACATGGTCAAAACTTGGAAATAAAAAAAATATGAATGCTAAGTCATGAAAGAATAAATTCAAGAAAACTAAAATAGCATTTTTATAGTTTCAGACCATCATGTACTATATGGTGGACATATTGAGCTATTAACTAAGTGATGGAACAAGACTGTTTTATCAAATAAAAAAGAAAACATAACTCAATGCCAAACTACCAGGATTGTGCCGACTGCACTTGCATTTCCTGCTCTACCCACGGCCCAAAACCATGATAACCAAGTTAGAAACCCAGTAGCTACTGCTACACCTCATGTGTCCTATCATTGTTAATAAACCAATACTTGTATCATATATGCAGCAAAATAACACAATTTGGAAGTCACTATCCCAGGAAACATGGCAAATTTGGTAATAATGAACTAACGTCACCAACTGTGCATGAGAGCTGGACTTAAGTATAGTCTCTTAGATTAGTTAAGTACTTAAATATACACATAGACGACGACAGAAAATACCTGTTTCAACCAGCATTCTTGATGTTTGTGTTCATATTTGTCTGGCGAGTAGCATCCATACTCAGACGGACAGTAAACCCAAATATTACACTTTAAGGCTCCTGGTCTGGCCCTCTTAGCCTGATCTATACAGGCTTGACAGCAATCTGCGGCACTTTCTTTGTGATGTGTTAAGCCCCATCTAACAGCCGTGCCACCATAATCAGTATGCAGTTCAGTATTGCATTCTGGGGGCAAAGGTGGACCGGGTATTATCTCTTCATCTGCAACATTAACATCAATAAAGAACCATTTTTCAATTGTCTCTTGGATCAATTTAAAATTACTGCACAATTTGGTCACCGTTAATGACCCATAAGACGTAATCAACAATGCTGGCAACATAAGCAGTGTAAACGAAATAACCTTCTGGTTCATTCTCAGGTTTGTCATCATGTTCGATATGATATATAGTGGGAGGTATCCAAAGACCAATGTCCTCCAATAGCCTTTGCCAGTTAAACTCCAAGGCTCGCTTTAACATCCCTAAATATCGAACCAGATGGCATTATAATTGTTAACAAAATAAAAAAAGTATAAACATGTCATCATAGCAACTTCAAGTAAGCTCCCATACTTGAATCTTCACTGGAGAGGCCAAAATTTGATAAATTCTTAGAAGATGCACTTCTCATGTCCTTGAGCTTCCCAACACGCCATGCTTCTACAGCTTCTGGCATATATTAGAAAAATGGAAGGAAAATATTTTATCTTAGGTTAGTAAACATCTCATTACAAGTTCAAGCTTATTACAGAATACGCCTTACAAAGAAGTAAGCGCAAACAAACTCATATGTTAGCCATGGGTGCTGACATACAAACCTTGTTGTTCCGTGGTATTAGAACCTTCGCCCAAATCGTGCAGTCTCTGCAGAATCTCAAGGGAAACTTTCTGCTTCAGCTCCAGCGGCAGCCCTTTTCGTGTCTTCTCTTCCCTGGCGAATGCCTTGCGCAGCTTCTTCACCTTCTCGCACCAGAGGCCAAAACCCAATGTCTCAAAAGCTTCAGATCACCGCTTCAAATGGAACACCTGAACAAATTGAATTCCAGACACAAGAGCTCTGTAGGACAGCTATTACCGCTTCAATGAGCTCGACGGGCTCAGCTGCGCGGCGAATCCGGATCGACTCCTCCACCCACCTCATCTGCTCCCTGGAATACTTGAGCTCCCCGCCTAAAGCCACAAGCAGGAACTTAATCGGCGGATTAATTTGTTCAGAACAATCACATGGACTAACAGTGAGCTGACGAGAGAGAGAGAGAGAGAGAGAGAGTACGTTTGGGTGCAAATGCGAAGGAGCCGGGAGCGTAGAGCGCGCGGGCCACGAGCAGCGCGGCGACGAGGTTGGCCACGCAGAGGGCGACGGCGGCGCGCCGGCAGGTGCACCACCTCGCTGCGGCGGCCGCGCGGCCACCGAGCCGCAAGGCCCTCACCATGGCGTCACGGGTGGAGCCATCCTAGTACCGGCGCCGGCGCCGAGGCTGGTGAGCTCCACGCCTGCGCTAGGGTTCCGCACGCTGGAGTTCGCCTCGAGCGACGAGCTGTAACCACACTGCGGCACGCACGGTAGCAGTGCGCGCTCACGAGAGGGATGCCTGCGTGCGCGTGTCGCCGCAGGCGACGGCGCCTTCTGGCTGTGGGGACGAGGGGTGGGGGCTTGGCCGCTTGGGAAGCGGCTTGGACGGTAACTTGACCAGGGAGCTGTATCGGTGAGACGGTGACGCCAATCGCTGAACCTACTTACTCCAAGTGGGGTCCGAGCGGAAGCAGAGCTGCTGCAGGTGCCATGGATAGATCTCCTGATCTTCGTGGCGTCCGGGCTCACAGGTCACTATTTACGTTCGGTAGGATAGTCATTATTTACTATAGGAATCTGAATCCGAGAGAACCTCAGATGTTGGAATGCTCCGTCGTAGTACTATTACAAGATACGTTTTCAGCAAGCCGAAGCAAACGATTCTATATACGAAACATGACGGTTCGTTATAGCACCTGATAAGTATACAGAAGGGTACATGACATAGTAGTACATATATATCATGTAGCATGTCCAAAATAAGATCTGCTTCATGGAAGCTGTGACTCTAATTATATATAGAGACAAAATAGCGACGAACATGTTTTTTCATCTGAATTTTGGCTCCGACGATCCAAAATATTCCTGCGATACAACAGTAGGATACTTCAATCATGCAGCAAAGTTTGGGTTTATTTGAAGTCTTGGTTGCATCGTTTACCTCGCTGTGTTGTGTTGTAGACAACGTCTACTCTTGTTGATTCTTGGGATTTTGTTTAATTCTGGATGAATGTAGGCTAAAAGTTTAGCTGCATAGTATAGCAAATATACTAATGGAGGTAGTACTATAAGCTTATCTGAGATGAGAATTATAGACCTTTTTGTTGGCGACTCAATTGTAGTTGTAGGAGCTCTGCTTCTGTTAGCATCGGGGAGGTTTGTCTATGCAATAGTTAAATTATTTGTAAATGAGTAACAGGGAAAATGAGCGCAGTTGATAAAGGATACTGAAAAAATACAATTATTGTATACTGAAAATATTTCAAGAAGACATGTCCTATTTCAAAGTATTTTCTTATAAGTGTTGGTGCAGAACCTGGTGGGTTGTTTGCTTCTTGTGAAATAGGCTTACCTCAGGCTTATTCTTTGCTGGAGAATATGTCAGCTTTCGGGTCATCTGAGGATGATTGAAACATATGTTACTGTATGAAAGCTTAAGAATGAAAAGGTAATTGATAAGTATGATTTAACTTACGCTTGGTGAGTCTGCTGTGGAAAGTCTAGACATGGGTGTAGAAGGAGATTCGGCAGCTGTTGTTATCAGATTTGTTGGTTTAACTTATCCTCGTAACTTATCAGAAGTTAAATCATAACTTATCCTCGTACCAAAAGAATATCAAAAGGAGATTCGGCAGCTGTTGTTACCAAACATCTGTTGATTTAACTTATTTGTTGGTTGTTTACCAAAAGGATATTGGAGAGGCATGTAAGCTGGATGTAATGAGGAGATTCTTTTAAGCTCTCTATTATGTGTTTCAATGATGATATCACGTTTGTACGTATCTAAAGAGAAGTCACCAACCACCAACATTGCAAGTTCATCAGTAGTTGGTAAGTTGTATTGAACTGGATCACCCTCTTTTGCGCCAACGATTCTGATGATGAAATCTTCATTATTGTGGTCAGCCAACCGATCTCTTGCCATTCTAAATTTCTTAGCAAATGGATTATGTTGGTCTAACATGCTAATCAAATCATGTACAATTGATGGATCGAGCGATTCAACGGGTCTATGATCAGCATCAAGACATTTCAATCTATTACTAACTTCGTTAGCAGTGTCGTACACATAAAGTTGAAGAAATTGTGGAGCAGAGTCATCAAGGGGTAAAAGAGAACCAACACGATGATGTACTTGACCACATATCTTGAACAGCGGCGGTCCTCGACCATCATTAATAGAGTTATCAATTCGTACACCCATTGATGTGAAAGCAAAAAGACAGTTATATTGCCTGATACTACACATGAATTTCTTGGACCTAGAATCACCATTGAAGATTGCCAAGGAAGCCAGTGGTTCAGGCAGATCTCTAAACGAAGGTATATAAATTTTCCCACTCTTACAGCAGGTATGATACTGAGGCCTTTCAGTTTCGCGATTTATAGAAGACTTCTCACCACACCAGAATAAGGCATGACAGTGTTCACATTCATAATCTAGTGTTCCATGGTATGATCGACCTCGATATGACGCTAATAGGACATAAAAATGTTAGTAATTAATTAAAATTTTTCTGAAACAGAACTTTATATCTATAAATAATTATACAATTATATAAGAGTCTATTTATTACTTGCATTAGAGGTGCATTGTTGTCATACCTTTAAGCGCAGCTATGTACTCTTCAGGAAAATAACCACAATTCATTGGTGTTCTAATACTTTTGGCAGGACCTGTGTTATTGTATTGTTAGAGGCAGCGGACCAAGTATTAATGTTGGTAGTCATTGTAACTATCGTCTATCCATTGGTACCTCGGGTGAGTAATCGCCGCTGGTCTAACGCTCTTTTACGTTGTTGTCGTGCCAGTGCAGCGTTTTTTTTGGGTAGTCACAATTGAAAATTTTCTCCGAGGAGTAAAAGCCCAAGTATCGGTTACATGTGAAGCCACATGAGAAATAGGGGGATCTGCTTCGTCGTCGCCGTCCATTTCCTTTGTTGCTGAAGAATCACTCATTTTCTAGATTAATCTCTATATGACTGGGGAATTACTTGTCCCATAACATTTTGTCGAGGTATTATATGTTAGTTTGCGTTATGTATGAATGTAAGTATTAATTACGAAAACGGGAAAAAAATGCAGACATATGTGTAATACCCAATTTGTAAAGGATCATATATAAAAGAGAAAAAGTTATCTCCTTTAGGTATATGTGTACTTTGTATCTACTTATCATCACATATGAATAGCATATTTAAAGACAAGTAACTAATAAAAAGTTGTACCACTAAACTATGCATCATGCTGAGTTTTATTTTATGTGCATTTTGTGGCAATACAAAAAAAAAATAAGGTAAAGATAAATATGTTAATATCTAGATGAGAAGTTAAGATTTAAAGGAAACCCTAGAATTGGAAAAAAAAGAAAACACTATACAAAGGGTGTAAAATAAAAAAAATTAAAATGAACTAAAATCTAGTTTATGTGGTCATGTAAATATAGAAAAAAATTACCCTGAGTTTGAACTTCCCACAAAAATAGATTCAAATTCGAAATCTAAATTTGAAAAGGGAGGAAAACAGAAAAGAAAAAAAAATAAAACCATACCTGGGCTCGCTGCACCAATTTCGGCCCATTTGGCCTTGCATCCGTGCGGCCCGGGGAGGATAGTTGGTGCCGACAAGTGGGCCCTGCCCGTCAGCCTCCCACGCGCTTGCGCGTAGCTCTGTTACACTCGCCGATGTGTGGACCCCTTCTGTCAGCTTCAACAAACTCCTCCCTTCGCGCGTACATGTCACACCCGGTTTTTAGAAGGTAAACCGAATGCGAACCATGTACGTGCCAGGATCAGTTATTCACGTACACAGCAGTTACATAATATGGACATCATCACACAGTGCTCAATTAGCATTAAAAGGGGAAATAATAGTCGATTACATCATACGTCTGAGACGTCCATATAGTTCTTACAATAAATCAAAGTGCGGAAAAGAAACGTAGATAACGCGGCCTTCACAGGCAGCCGACTGGGGGTTGCCGCTAACCCACACCTAGAACTCGTCGTAGTCTTGGAACTCCTGGAAGTCTCCTTCCACAGCTTCATCTTCTCCTGAGCAGTGGTTGCAATGCTGACAACCTGGGGGGGGTTTGGTGTGTAGAGCAAGGGTGAGTACACATCAACATACTCAGCAAGCATCCTGTTTGGCTGTAGTGGACTAGCTTTATGTGGGGATAAGTTAAGCAGTTGCTTTTAATTGGTCAGGTTATTACTTACTAGTAGAAAGCCAGGTTTTAACATTAACCCAAGTTATTAGCCCAGTGTATCCTTTCCAAACGGAAAGAATACCACTTACCAGCACCATAATCATAATCAGAATCATCAATCTCATTGCCACCTGTACCAAAATATCTCTGATCAAGTATCACTAATCTCTGGAGCTCCCTTGGCCGCTCATAACCGCGAGCACGGCTGATATATCAGTTTCATAACACTCTGCAGAGGTTGCGCACTTTACCCACAAGCCGTGATTCCCTCTCTAGCCCGGGCTTGCAAGACCCTTATTCACTCCCAAGGTGAATGGCTAGGGATTCACTACGAAGCCTTTACAAAGATTCCCCGGGGCTGTAGCCACCCGTTAGGTTTCCTAAATGTACCGCACTCCTCCCCAAGGGACAAATCAACCTTGGCAGAGCGAGCCGCATACACCGAGCCCCATTGACGGCACAACGGCTAAGCGAACTACACCCCGGTTCCTCTAATTATTCAGCTAAGGGCGTCCCATTCCACCCTCATGGTTGCACTGTTTTCCCGGGCGGTCATCCATTGAACAGGTCCTTACGGAGAGGCACTCGAGAAACCGCTCGAGTCCCCTTAAATGCCACAAGTATGATCATAAATAAGAAGGGAAAACAGCGTATCATAGATAATCACATCATGTTCATTGATTAGAGTTGAGCAATAGCATCAGACTAAGCAGTAATAATCCGACCCAAATAGGTAAACAAGGACATGAATAACAAAAGCTAGTCAATCCTTAAGTATAAATGTGTAATGCGGGAGGTGAATTAAAGAATGAATAGGGCAGAAATAGGTCAAAGGACACTTGCCTCCACCAACCGACTGCTGCTCAGGGGCTTCTCCTGCGAATTCCTCGGGCTCTTCGACCGGATCGTTCTCTATGCGAGCGCAAACATACATACATCCACATATTTAATACAAAAGAACAGTACACCATACAAGGGAACAAGTAAAGCGAATATGCATCAAGTATGACATTCGATATCGCATTTGTTATGGTTAGAAAGAAACGGGGAAAGGTCTCGCAGGGGGTTAAAGTTTATGCACTAATGATTAGTTACAACTGGTTCTTAACAAAAGAATTCTGTTATATACACTAATGGAAACCTGGTCATTTTAGGTTGATCAACATTGAACGAGATAAACAGTTAATTACATGAATCAACTAGCGTAACGGAATTTTAAATTAAGCTTCATATTTCAATAACATTAACAATGATTAGCCTACCTAAAATAAAATAGCTATGATAACAGAAAGTAAAATAAAAATAAATAAAATAAAAAAAATAAAAAAAGGGGGGGCGGTTGAACCGGCCCTGGGGGCGGTTGAACCGGCGGCTGGGCCGGCCGAGCAGGGGCGACCGAGCGCGGGGGGGGGGGGGCGGCTGAGCCGGGGCGGTTGAACCGGCCCGGGGGGCGGTTGAACCAGCCCTGCGCAGGGGCGGGGGCGCGGCCAGGCGGGCGGCCAGGGCGCGGCCAGGGCGGGCCGGGGGCGCGGCTGGGCGCGGCCAGCGGCCGGCTGGGCAGGGCCAGGGCGGCTGGGGCGCGGCCAGCGGCCGGGCAGGGGGCCGAGCAGGGGGGCGGCCGGGGCAGGGCGCGGCCGGGGCCAGGCGCGGCCGGGCGGGCTGGGGGAAGAGAAGGGGAGAGGGGAGAGGAAGAGGGAGAGAGGAGGGGGAGAAGGGGAGGGAGAAGGGGGGGGCTCACCGGCGTCGGGCGGCCGAGCAGGGGGCGGCGCTAGGGCAGGGGCGGCGCTAGGGCAGGGGGCAGCGCTAGGGAGAGAATGGGAGAGAGGGAAAATGGGAGGGAGAGAGAGAGGGAGTTGGGGAAAAGGGGAGGGGGTGGGGCGGTTGGGCCACTTGGGCCCAAAAAGGGGGGGGCGCGGGGGGGGCTGCTGGGCCGGCCAAGGGGCGGCTGGGCCGGCCAAGGGGCCCACGGCGCGGGAGAGAGAGAAAAAGAGGAGAGAGGAAGAAAAAGAAAAAGAAAGAAAATGTTTTCTCCTTATTTTCGAAATCCGGTCTTCCTAGATGAATGCATTTGCGCTTTCAAACAATCAAAGAATGCATAGTTCGGCATGGTGCATCAAACAACATAAAGTATTTTAGGGTTTTCTTACACGGGAATTCCAAACCGAATCCCGCTAAAACTTTGGAAAAAGTCAAGGTCTAGCGAGGGGAAAAGAAAAAGAAAAGGTAACGCCCGAATTTGGCGAGTAAAGAAAAGAAAAAAATTCAACTGCAAAATTCGGGGCGTTACAAACCTATCCCCCTTAAAAGAATCTCGCCCTCGAGATTCAGGGCTGGCTAGCAAAGAGCTCAGGGTACTTAGCCATCAGATCATCTTCACGCTCCCAGGTTGCTTCTTCCTCAGAGTGGTGATGCCATCTGACTTTGCACATTCTGATGGTCTTCCTTCGGGTGACTCTGTCTGCAACCTCAAGGATCTGAGCTGGCTTCTCAACATAGGTCAAGTCCTCCTGGACTTCCAGACCTTCCACTGGCAACTGCTCTTCTGGCACACGCAAGCACTTCTTCAACTGAGACACATGAAAGACATCATGCACAGCTGACAAATTCTCTGGCAGACTGAGCTGATAGGCCACTTCTCCACGCTTTGAGAGGATCTGGTACGGACCAATGTAGCGGGGTGCTAGCTTGCCTTTGACTCCGAACCTTCTGACTCCTCTGATCGGTGACACTTTCAGATAGACAAAGTCTCCGACTTCAAAACTCAGCTCTCTTCTTCTTGTGTCTGCATAGCTTCGCTGCCTTGATTGCGGTATCTTCAGATTCTCTCGAACCATCTTGATGTTCTCTTCAGCTTCAAGCAGAATGTCTGGCCCAAACACTTGCTTCTCTCCAGGCTGATCCCATTGCAACGGAGTTCTGCAACTCCTTCCATAAAGCGCTTGAAATGGTGACATCTTCAAACTGGCCTGGTAACTGTTGTTATAGGAAAACTCTGCATAAGGCAATCGCTTGTCCCATCCGGACTGATCTTGCAGCGCATAGGCTCTCAACATGTCTTCAAGAATTTGATTGGTTCTTTCGGTCTGGCCATCTGTCTGCGGATGATAAGCTGAGCTGAAATTCAGATGCATGCCCAAAGCTTCATGCAACTGCTGCCAGAAATGAGAGGTGAACTGCGTTCCTCTGTCTGACACTATCTTCTTTGGCACACCATGAAGACAAACGATCCGAGACATATACAGTTCTGCCAATACTGCACTGCTGTAGGTGGTCTTGACTGGTATGAAGTGGGCTGACTTGGTTAAACGGTCCACTACTACCCAAATGGAATCATAGCCGGCTCGAGTGCGAGGCAATCCGACTATGAAATCCATACCGATTTCATCCCATTTCCACTGAGGGATCTGCAACGGTTGCAACAATCCAGCAGGTCTCTGGTGCTCTGCCTTAATTCTTCGACAACTATCGCACATAGCCACATGCTCTGCGATTTCCCTCTTCATTCCGTACCACCAGAATTTCTTCTTCAGATCCTGATACATCTTCTCACTGCCAGGGTGAATCGAATAAGCTGTCTCATGAGCTTCCTTGAGAATCAACTCCCGAATGGACTGGACATTGGGAACACACAAGCGGTCTTTGAACCATACCACACCTTCTGCATCTTCTCGAAAATCTTTGCCTCTGCCATCTAGAATCAGTCGCCGAATCTCACTGATCTTTTCATCATTCTTCTGCGCTTCTTTGATTTCGCGCTCCAAGGTAGGTTCCAATTCAACTGTGACTCCTCGCGAATTGTTCAGAAATCCGAGACTCAACCTATCGAACTCCTTGGCCAACTCATAAGGCATCGGACGAGCGACCATCAGATTGACTTGACTCTTTCTGCTCAAAGCATCTGCCACCACGTTCGCTTTGCCTGGATGGTAATGAATCTCCAACTCATAGTCTTTGATCAATTCTAACCATCTTCGTTGCCTCATATTCAATTCTGACTGAGTGAATATGTACTTCAGACTCTTGTGGTCTGTGTAAACATCGCATTTCTGTCCATACAGATAGTGCCTCCATGTCTTCAGTGCGTGAACCACTGCTGCCAACTCTAGGTCATGGATTGGGTAATTCTTCTCATGAACCTTCAGCTGTCAGGACGAGTAAGCCACAACTCTTCCCTCTTGCATCAACACGCATCCCAAACCTGTGTAACAAGCATCACAATACACCGAGAAGGGCCTGTGCACATCAGGCAAGACTAAGACAGGCGCTGTTGTCAACTTCTCTTTCAGCGCTTCAAAGGCTTCTTGGCATTTCTGGGTCCACTTGAACTCAACCTTGTTGCCTAGCAACGCTGTCATTGGTTTCGCAATCTTTGAAAACCCTTCAATGAATCGCCGATAATATCCGGCCATTCCAATGAAGCTCTTGATTCCTCGAGCATCCGTTGGCGCTTTCCAGTTCAAAATGTCTGCCACTTTCTTCGGATCCACAGCCAATCCTTCTTCGTTGATTATGTGACCCAAGAACAGGACTTCACTGATCCAGAACTCACACTTGCTCAACTTTGCATACAACTGGTGCTCTCGCAATCTCTGCAATACCATCCTCAAATGATCTGCATGTTCTTCTTCGCTTTGAGAATAAACCAGAATGTCATCAATGAATACCACCACAAACTTATCAAGGTAATCCATGAATACACTGTTCATCAAGTTCATGAAAAACGCTGGTGCATTGGTCAAACCAAAAGACATCACTGTGAACTCATACAAACCATACTTGGTAATGAATGCCGTCTTCGGAATGTCCGAAGGTCGGATCCTGAGCTGATGATAACCTGACCTCAGATCAATCTTGGAGAACACACTGGCTCCTCTCAACTGGTCAAACAGATCTTCTATTCTGGGCAAGGGATACTTGTTCTTGATCGTGACTTCATTCAAAGCTCGATAATCGATACACATCCTCTTTGTGCCATCTTTCTTCTCCACAAACAAGACAGGGGCGGCCCAAGGCGAGGTGCTTGGCCGGATGTAACCTTTCTCTGACAGCTCATCAATCTGCTTCTTAAGCTCAACCAACTCTGGTCCGGATATTCTGTAAGCTCTCTTAAAGATAGGGGCGGTTCCAGGAAGAAGCTCTATGGCAAACTCAACTTTCCGCTCTGGTGGCATACCCGGTAAGTCCTTTGGAAACACATCTGGGAATTCAGACACAACCTTGATACTCTCAATTGGGTCTGCTTCACTGCTATCGACGGCCATCTGATAACAACTTCCTTTCTTTGGCTCAGGCGGGACTAACTCGGTCACCACTTCCTCTCCTAGTGGGGACACCAACTTGATTGTCCTTTTATCACAACTGATAACTGCCTGATACTTATCTAGCCAATTCATCCCTAGGATGACATCTATTCCCTGAGTACCCATTACTATAAGGTTAGCGGGAAACGCTATCCCCCTTATTTCCACACTTACATTCAAACATATGCTATCAGCTCGAATTCTACCACCGGCTGAGTCAATTTGAATGGGGGTTGACATGGTAGTAATTGGAAGATTATGTGCTTCTACCCATGATGCAGTAATGAAAGAATGCGTTGCTCCAGTATCAAATAACACTTCTGCAATATGGGAGTCGACTGGGAACATACCTACTATCATGCCGGGGGTCTCCTGAACTGCTTCAGCCTCCAAGTGGTTCAGTCTTCCATGATTATAGCGCTGCTGAGGGCGGTTGCCTGATCCAGGCTGAGACGCATTCTGCTTTGCTGGGGCATTGGGGCCTGGCTGCTGCTGGGCTGCCTTCTTCGGACATTGCATCACCCAATGGCCTTGCTCTCCACAGTGGAAACATGCCCTGTTTCCAACCTGAGCTGGTGCTGCCTGATTGCTCTGCTGAGTTGCGGGGGCAGGAAGACGAGGTGTCTGCTGATTCTGCCTCTAAAACTGACCTCCTCCTGACTGATTGCTCTGACGGTTCTGGTACTGGTGCTGAGGATACTGCCTTTGGAACTGCTGATACTGCTGACGCTGCTGATGCTGCTGAGGTGGACGCTGATTCTGCCTGAACTGCTGAGATTGATTGCCTGAAAAACGAGGACGGCTGCTGCTTCCAGGCTGGGGTCCACTGATCTTGCGCTTGCGATCCTCCATCTCCTTACGCTTCCTTTCTGTCATGATTGCTTTGTCAATCAGGTGCTGGAATGTCGGGAAGGTATGATTCATCAGTTGGTACTGAAGAGGGTCGACCAAGCCTCTCAAGAAACGGTACTGTCGCTTGGCGTCGGTGTTGACATCTTCGGGAGCATAACGAGACAACTGCAGAAACCTGTCTCGATACTCACTGACAGATGATGACCCTTGCTTAAGGGCCAGGAACTCCTCCTTCTTCACTGTCATCAGACCTGCAGGCACATGGTACTGACGAAAGCTACATCTGAACTCTTCCCAGGTAATGGCATCGGGGTTGGCATGGGTGGCGAGGTAAGACTCCCACCATGATTGGGCTGCTCCTCTCAGCAGACGGGGACCATACAAGACTTTCTCCCTGTCATCACACTGAGCGGTATGCAACTCCCGCTCCACAGTGCGCAGCCAATCTTCCGCATCCATGGGGTCAGAAGAGTGAGCGAACGTTGGGGGATGACCTCTCATGAATTCAGCACGCTTGTCTCTAGGCATCTGAGGCATCTGAGGCTGGGGTGGAGCCTGCTGCTGTTGCTGCTGCTGCTGCTGCTGAATGGCGGCCAGAGTCTGACCGATGGCCTGAACTGCCTGAGTCTGCATCAGAAACATCTGCTCGATCGACATCGGGGGCGGGGGTGGCAGGTGCTGCTGCTGGGGCACCTCATCCTGCGGGGCGGCTTGCTCCTGCTGAGCACGCCTTCCTCCTCTGCGCCTGTTCTCTGACATCTGCAGAACGCAACCACACATCAGAACTGATCTGGCAAATCTTGCAGCATAAGAAAAGAGTATAGAATTCTCCAACAGCACTGAACAGATGAGCATCTTCACTGATCTCCAACACAGACCACACAGCTTCTCAGATAAAGAGGAGAGTAGAATAAAGGGTTTCCCAACTATATAACTAACTCCATTAACATAATATGTAAGCCAAAATGCAGGGGATACCCACACTCTGGTGACAATCATTACAAAGATCCAAACCAAACATAGTTCATCATGACAAGCATAAATGCACAGGATATAGCAAACTACCCTGTCTAACTAAGACTAACTAAGACCGAGATTAACGCTAAGACTGAAGCTTCTATGTATATATTTTGTATTAATTACAAGATCCAACTCTAACGAGCTATGGTTCTAGATTTATCTTGGTCTTGCAGTCGGGATTGCCATAAGACTGGAGTCCACGCCGAGGCGAACGGTACGGGTGCTGAGTCCCGACGGGAGCGGGGGAACCATCATCCAAGTGACGACGTTCCGCGCGCTCAGCCCGCAGCAGGGCGATCTCAGCACGAGCCCTACTCAGCTCGTCTAATGCATGGTCCAGCTCCGTGTTTAGCACGGCGGCTAGGTTGACTGTGCTGCTCAACCTAGGATTGTCCTCACCGGCAGGTGAAACAATCACGCCTCCTGTGCTGCCAGATGGACGGCGGGGGTAATACTTCAGGTCGAGACCGTCAGCTACCCCACCGAGAACCGAGCAGTAGTGCGAAAGCGCACGCCGTGCAGCATCCTGCATGGCTGCCTCAGCTGAGTCCCGCTCAGAGATAGAATAGTGCTCTGAGCAAGCCTCTGCGCCCTGGAGACTGTTCTCCGGACGGCGCACCAAACAGGTCGCCTCCCAGCGGTCCGGGTAGACCCCGCGACTATGCTGGTAGACCACACAGCGATACTCGATGGACCAAGTACGCCGGTCAAGTGCCCGACGTAGCAGGGTGTCGAGCGCGTCGTGGAAGTGACACCCGCGAGCAGCGTCGCGAGTGATGGGTCGAGCAACCCATCCTTCCGGCTCATGGTCAGCAGAGAAGTCGATGTGGTGGCTCAAGCTGTCGTCGCCACCTCCGTCGTCTGGGTCTCCTCCAGCAGCTACTCCAGAAGCTGGGGCGCCCAGTGGTGGTGCAGGGGGCGCCTCCAGAGGAAGCACAGGGGAGCAGCTCCTCACAGACTCTATCTCCTGCTGGAGCGAGAAGGAAGAGCCCCGCTGCTCCTGTCGTCGACGTTCCTGCTCCTCATGCAGGCGGTGGTGCAGTCTCTCCAAGTGGCTGGACTGTCCGGCCATGGGACGGCGAAGCGGACGCTCAGCAAGGCGGGAGGGTAAGAAGGGGATGACGGACTTTCGTGCAGTGTGTCTAAGTCGAGCCATCTACAAAAGACATCGCAAGCAAAAGAGTGAGAACAGAATTAATATGACCAGCAAATAATGAATCATAAATAAATGAAGGATCAGAATAAAACAAAATTTTCAGCAAGGTATAATATATAGTAGAACATAGGTTTGGTCAGTAGGACCAACTTTTGAAGGGATACCAAAGTCAAGGCAGAGACAGAGGTCTATAATCCTTAGAACGACCATTCTACTCTAGGTTAGCGGTCCTACAGTCAACACGGCTTTGATACCACTTATGTCACACCCGGTTTTTAGAAGGTAAACCGAATGCGAACCATGTACGTGCCAGAATCAGTTATTCACGTACACAGCAGTTACATAATATGGACATCATCACACAGTGCTCAATTAGCATTAAAAGGGGAAATAATAGTCGATTACATCATACGTCTGAGACGTCCATATAGTTCTTACAATAAATCAAAGTGCGGAAAAGAAACGTAGATAACGCGGCCTTCACAGGCAGCCGACTGGGGGTTGCCGCTAACCCACACCTAGAACTCGTCGTAGTCTTGGAACTTCTGGAAGTCTCCTTCCACAGCTTCATCTTCTCCTGAGCAGTGGTTGCAATGCTGACAACCTGGGGGGGGTTTGGTGTGTAGAGCAAGGGTGAGTACACATCAACATACTCAGCAAGCATCCTGTTTGGCTGTAGTGGACTAGCTTTATGTGGGGATAAGTCAAGTAGTTGCTTTTAATTGGTCAGGTTATTACTTACTAGTAGAAAGCCAGGTTTTAACATTAACCCAAGTTATTAGCCCAGTGTATCCTTTCCAAACGGAAAGAATACCACTTACCAGCACCATAATCATAATCAGAATCATCAATCTCATTGCCACCTGTACCAAAATATCTCTGATCAAGTATCACTAATCTCTGGAGCTCCCTTGGCCGCTCATAACCGCGAGCACGGCTGATATATCAGTTTCATAACACTCTGCAGAGGTTGCGCACTTTACCCACAAGCCGTGATTCCCTCTCTAGCCCGGGCTTGCAAGACCCTTATTCACTCCCAAGGTGAATGGCTAGGGATTCACTACGAAGCCTTTACAAAGATTCCCCGGGGCTGTAGCCACCCGTTAGGTTTCCTAAATGTACCGCACTCCTCCCCAAGGGACAAATCAACCTTGGCAGAGCGAGCCGCATACACCGAGCCCCATTGACGGCACAACGGCTAAGCGAACTACACCCCGGTTCCTCTAATTATTCAGCTAAGGGCGTCCCATTCCACCCTCATGGTTGCACTGTTTTCCCGGGCGGTCATCCATTGAACAGGTCCTTACGGAGAGGCACTCGAGAAACCGCTCGAGTCCCCTTAAATGCCACAAGTATGATCATAAATAAGAAGGGAAAACAGCGTATCATAGATAATCACATCATGTTCATTGATTAGAGTTGAGCAATAGCATCAGACTAAGCAGTAATAATCCGACCCAAATAGGTAAACAAGGACATGAATAACAAAAGCTAGTCAATCCTTAAGTATAAATGTGTAATGCGGGAGGTGAATTAAAGAATGAATAGGGCAGAAATAGGTCAAAGGACACTTGCCTCCACCAACCGACTGCTGCTCAGGGGCTTCTCCTGCGAATTCCTCGGGCTCTTCGACCGGATCGTTCTCTATGCGAGCGCAAACATACATACATCCACATATTTAATACAAAAGAACAGTACACCATACAAGGGAACAAGTAAAGCGAATATGCATCAAGTATGACATTCGATATCGCATTTGTTATGGTTAGAAAGAAACGGGGAAAGGTCTCGCAGGGGGTTAAAGTTTATGCACTAATGATTAGTTACAACTGGTTCTTAACAAAAGAATTCTGTTATATACACTAATGGAAACCTGGTCATTTTAGGTTGATCAACATTGAACGAGATAAACAGTTAATTACATGAATCAACTAGCGTAACGGAATTCTAAATTAAGCTTCATATTTTAATAACATTAACAATGATTAGCCTACCTAAAATAAAATAGCTATGATAACAGAAAGTAAAATAAAAATAAATAAAAAAAAATAAAAAAAGGGGGGGGGGCGGTTGAACCGGCCCTGGGGGCGGTTGAACCGACGGCTGGGCCGGCCGAGCAGGGGCGGCCGAGCGCGGTGGGGGGGGGCGGCTGAGCCGGGGCGGTTGAACCGGCCCTGCGCAGGGGCGGGGGCGCGGCCAGGCGGGCGGCCAGGGCGCGGCCAGGGCGGGCCGGGGGCGCGGCTGGGCGCGGCCGGGGCGGCTGGGGCGCGGCCAGCGGCCGGCTGGGCGGGGCCAGGGCGGCTGGGGCGCGGCCAGCGGCCGGGCAGGGGGCCGAGCAGGGGGGCGGCCGGGGGCAGGGCGCGGCCGGGGCTAGGCGCGGCCGGGGCAGGGCGCTGCCGGGGCCAGGCGCGGCCGGGCGGGCTGGGGGAAGAGAAGGGGAGAGGGGAGAGGAAGAGGGAGAGAGGAGGGGGAGAAGGGGAGGGAGAAGGGGGGGGGCTCACCGGCGTCGGGCGGCCGAGCAGGGGGCGGCGCTAGGGCAGGGGCGGCGCTAGGGAGAGAATGGGAGAGAGGGAAAATGGGAGGGAGAGAGAGAGGGAGTTGGGGAAAAGGGGAGGGGGTGGGGCGGTTGGGCCACTTGGGCCCAAAAAGGGGGGGGGCGCGGGGGGGGGGCGGCTGGGCCGGCCAAGGGGCCCACGGCGCGGGAGAGAGAGAAAAAGAGGAGAGAGGAAGAAAAAGAAAAAGAAAGAAAATGTTTTCTCCTTATTTTCGAAATCCGATCTTCCTAGATGAATGCATTTGCGCTTTCAAACAATCAAAGAATGCATAGTTCGGCATGGTGCATCAAACAACATAAAGTATTTTAGGGTTTTCTTACACGGGAATTCCAAACCGAATCCCGCTAAAACTTTGGAAAAAGTCAAGGTCTAGCGAGGGGAAAAGAAAAAGAAAAGGTAACGCCCGAATTTGGCGAGTAAAGAAAAGAAAAAAATTCAACTGCAAAATTCGGGGCGTTACAGTACAACGGACTGGAGCCATGCCGCGAGACCCGCCGTGGTCGGAGCTTGACCACAACTACTTCGCCACCTCGCCAGGGAGAATAAGTACCGCGATGACCTCCCCTCTTTCCTCGGCCCTAACTCATCGCGCTCGCGGCCGCCAGAGGACCACTAGCCACCTGGACGCACCTCGCCGCCACAGCCACGCCGACGTGGGGCGCCTGGCTCGGGGCATTTCCCCATTGCAACCCAATTCCTCTTTAGCCGTCGACTCGCGGGGCGACTTGGTGTGCAATGCGCGAGTACTGCGGGTGAAGCGCCGCCCAAGACCGGTTGGATTCCCCACCGGAACTGTGCCTCCGCCGCAAGACGACCCGCGCCGTGGATTACCCTCGATTCGTCGTCCCTGCCGGTGAGATTCACGTCCTCCATTCCCCTCCCCCTCCTTTGATCATGTCCCGTCAAGCCGAATTCATAGTTACCCAAAATCGTGTCCGGAATTTGTCGTCGGACTTGAGTTTCCGCTGCTCATCGCGGGTGCACACCGGTGTTGCGCGAATCTCGGTAATTGTTAGGTCAGCGCGTCCGGGTGGGTTTGGGATTCGCGTGGAAGTCGCGGGGGACCAGGATTGTGACTCGGGCGTCGGATTCGTATGCGCCGGCGAGGTTCACCGTGAACAGGGGGGACGGCGCCGGCGTCGTCTGTCTTGTTTGGGGGAGAAACACCTCAACCGTTGGATCCGGGGGCAACGAGTAGGATTAGATCATAGGGACCCCCTTTGTGTGGTTAGATCGTGACCATCGGTTGGTCGATCGACGATCCGCGCTGGTTCTGGATCTCATTAAATCATGGGCGTTGATTTCGGATCGGGCGGTTGGCGTTGCATACCGTTTCGTCATGCTAGCGAAATAATCATGGTCGTCCGTTGTTGATCCCGCGGCCAGGATAACCACATACCCCTTCGGGCAGTCCATTTTGCATAAGAGACCCTGTAGTTAATTGAAATTAACCCGCCGTCCTCACCAGTGGCGCTCAGAGTCTTAGGAATATTAGCACGTTGGCCCCTACGCTTACCAGAAATTGATGCCCACTCCAGGGAATTATAAAACCAGAGAAAATAAACCAGAAATGTATTTTTAGTACAAAAATAATTGCTGAAACTTGTTTAAATTGTAGAAAATGCATATGAACACCAAATTTAATGATTCCAGTTCCTAAATTTTTGTAATAATATTGTCTACCCATTAGTGCCTCTGTTCTGACATGACAAACACATTAAAATTATTCTTACACTTAATCTTGTATTAAGCACATAAAACATTAGAAAATCCATAACTTAAGATATATAACTCCAAATTTAATGATTCCAATTCCTGTGATCTTATTTTAATGTCTAGATTATTACTGTATATTCTATTTGCATGTTTGATGTGATGTTAATTTATGCTATGCTATGTATGTATTGTATTGATGCGAGTAGACGAGCAAGCCACTGTGGAATCTGAGGTTCAACAAGTAGAGACTGCTGAGCAGGAGCTCGTGGAAGGCAAGTTGTGCCCTTGATCACTTCTTTTACCCATTCATGTTCTTATTATTCATAATGATCTGTATAGGATAATTTTGCTGGGACCCAATAGGATACCCTAGATTTGACTATCTTTATACCTTGCTTCACCACTGGTTTTACTACTAAAGTTTTGGGTAGTACATGCTATTGCTTTATGTGGATTTGGGTATAGAGATATCCATCACTCATTGTTATACTATTTATTGTTATCTGTTTTATTCTTCAATGTTCATGTTAAGATCATTATGTTAATGGGAACATGGAGAACCACCCGGGAAAACAGTGCTACCACAAGGGTTTAATGGGACGCCCTTGGCTGATTAACTAGGAAAGCTAGTGGAGGGCTACCTTACCCGAAAGGGGCAAGGGCAGTAGGGGAGTGGTCAGTGTAGGGAGGTCCTTGGGTTGATTTTGCTGCGATGGCGGTCAGGCAAGAACCCTGCACTGGAGCTTCCTATAAACTGTAGCGGGTAGTCTGAAGCTAGTGGAACTTTGTAAAGGCCTCGTAGTGGTACCCTGCCTCGCTTCCTAGGTAGAGGTGTATGGAGTCTGATCAACTCCGTGGCAAATGGGTAACACGACTTGTGGGTAAAGATGCGCAACCTCTGCAGAGTGTAAAACTGGTATACTAGCCGTGCTCACGGTCATGAGCGGCTCGGACACTCACATGATTAATATATGGAACTTAAACTTAACCTGTCATTTCATTGCATTTGGGATTATTTTATTATTACTTTTATTTATTATTACTATGGTTTGGTATTTACTTACACTTAGTAATTGCTAATAAAATTTTGACCAACTTCTAAAAGCAATGCTCAGCTTCAGCCTCTATTTCATTGATCAGCCTTACACTTCATGAACTCCCACCTTTGGTGAGTTCATGCCACATTATTCCCCACAACTTGTTGAGCTATGAACGTATGTGAGCTCACTCTTGCTGTCTCACACCCCCCCCCACAGGAGCAGAACAGGTGGTCGAAGAGGAGCTGCCTAACACTGAGGCATTCGACTTGATCTAGGTGGCGTTTCTCAGTTGACATTGGCGCCGACGATCCTTAGTTCGTTTTACATTTATCTTTATTTTGTAATAAGTCTTCCGCTATGTAATAAATACTCTGATGTTTTATGACATTTATCTCTATACACTCTGTTATTATATATGTTGTCTTCTTTGGCGCATGTATGAGATGCACCCGACTTTGTTCCTTAAAGCCGGGTGTTACAGAAGTGGTATCAGAGCAATGTTGACTGTAGGACGAGACCTAGATAGAAATGGACAAACCCTTACCTACTTATCTCATTCCGAATCATTCTACACTTACCTTACTCTGAATCTTTCTATACTTATCTTAATCCTGTCTCACCTTCTACTGTTCTACTCTGATCATTCTTATCTTCTCTATTCTAAGACAAGATGGATTTCAAACCTTGGAATCCCTACCCCTATGACATTTCTAAGAGATAGGAGACCTAAGACAAAAAAATCAAAACTATTTCTTATATTTAAAAATGTTGTTTGATTGTTCTGATGAAAAATGTCTGATTTGCCTCTTTGATTGATTGAAGTATTATAAATGGACATCTTAGTATGTACCACCATAAGGTATTGAATTAGCTTTAGTAGGTAAAAAAAACATTAATCTGCTTAGCTAATAAATCCCCCAAAGAAACATGATTCGTAATTACTGCCTTATCTACTACTCTCTCTTACCATACGTATCTAACTCAGATGGTCAATACCAGGAGGGGTGGTGGAATTAATTTGCCTCCTAATCGACACACTCGAAGGATATATAGACAACCTCAGCCACAGCCTGCAGAGATGAATCCTCCTAATCCTCCACCAGGCGGAGTTGACCCACTGGTTGCTGCTCAGATGGCGATGATGCAGCAAATGGCAGACACTATGGCTGACATGCGTGCTCAGATGCAGCAAGAACGCCAGGAGATGCGTCAGGAAAGAGAAGATATACGCCAGGAGTTGCGCCAGGAGAGAGAGGAGATACGCCAAGAAAGGAGGGCGCAACAACAGCAGCTGCAACAACAACTTCAACAGCAGCAGCAACAACAACAAGTGCCATTGCCTCCACCACCACCACCAGTTCCACCTCGAGATAAGCACCGGGAGTTTATAAGTCATAAGCCACCGACCTTCGCCAGTTCGCCAGATCCACTTGATGCAGATGATTGGCTAAAAGCAATTGAGAAGATGCTCAACATTGCACAATGCACTGACCGGGAGAAGGTTTTATATGCTTCTGGACGTCTGACTGGTCCTGCTGCTGACTGGTGAGATTCTTATACTGCTGCCCATGATGCTGCTGATACTATTACTTGGGCAGAGTTCAGTACGCAGTTCAGGAACTACCATATTCCAGCTGGGATGATAAAGATCAAGAAGAAGGAGTTTCTGTCATTGAAGCAAGGCAATATGTCGGTCAGCGAGTACAGAGACAAATTTATTCAGCTGTCGAGATATGCTCCAGAGGAAGTTGCTGAGGATGAACGAAAGCAGGAGCACTTCATTGAAGGACTGAATGGACCCTTGCAGTATGCACTGGTTGCACACACCTTTCCATCCTTTCAGAGGCTACTGGATAAGGCTCTTGCTATTGAACACAAGCATGTTCAACTGGGTGATTTGAAGAGAAAGGCTATCTCGCAAGGACAGGGTAGCAGCAGTGTTCGTCCTCGCTACAGTTCACCACAGGGTACACCGACTCGACCAGGAGGACCGCGCTCAGTTCAGCAATCACCACTGAGGACTCCACCTCCTCGACAGGCTACTCCCACGGGCACCCCGACGAAGTTTTCAGGACAAAGTACAGGCACTACTTGTTTCAAGTGTGGGAAGACTGGACATTATGCAAATGTCTGCCCACAGAGGATTGCTACTACTCCCGCTCAGAACAAGCAACAGACTCCTGGCAAGGGATATTCTATAGCCAGGGTGAATCAAGTCAGCGTTGATGATACTCCTGATGGTGGTGACATCGTACTTGGTATGTTTTATGTTAATGCAATTCCTGCAACCATATTATTTGATTCTGGTGCTACACATTCATTCATGTCTGCTAGATATGCCAACACAAATGAAATACCACTGCTAAATATGAGAAAACCCCTGATAGTAATTACACCTAAAGGGCCTGTTGAGGCGAATCAAATGACACGTAGATTGACATTAACCATTATGGGTAGAGATTTTGGAGCTACTGCTATAATATTAGAGTCAAGCAGTATAGATCTGATCCTTGGTATGTCGTGGCTAAGAAAGGCAAAGGCCGTTATAGCATGTGGTAGAGGTACCGTAGAACTCACTACCACTAAAGGAGAAAGATTTCAAGTTAATATTGCAGTAACCTCCTCATCCATGCGTGCAATGTTCTTTATGCCTGAGGAGTTTGTTGGTGACAACATCCGGGTGGTTAGAGACTTTCCGGATGTCTTTCCAGAGGAGTTACCAGGGATGCCACCTGATAGAGAAGTTGAGTTTGTTATTGATCTCTTACCTGGAACCGCCCCTATTTCTAAACGGCCATATAGGATGTCCGTAGAGGAGTTGAAGGAACTAAAGAAGCAGTTAACTGAGTTACAAGAGGCTGGGTACATTCGTCCGAGTTCCTCACCGTGGGGAGCACCGGTACTGTTTGTACAGAAGAAGGATGGATCACAAAGAATGTGTGTGGATTATAGATCACTTAATGATGTTACTGTGAAGAACAAGTATCCGTTGCCCCGCATTGAGGATTTATTTGATCAGATGAGAGGAGCCAGGGTATTCTCGAAGATTGATCTCCGATCGGGATACCATCAGATGAAGATTAGACCATCAGATATTCCTAAGACATCATTCTCGACTCGATATGGATTATATGAGTTTACTGTTATGTCGTTTGGATTGACCAATGCACCGGCATATTTCATGAATTTGATGAATAAGGTGTTTATGGAGTATTTGGACAGATTCGTCGTGGTGTTCATCGACGATATTCTTATCTATTCTAAGAATGAAAGCGATCATGAACAACATCTAAGGTTGGTGCTACAGAAGTTACGAGATAATCAACTCTATGCTAAGTTCAGCAAGTGCGAGTTTTGGATCGACAAGGTGCCATTCCTTGGTCATATTATTTCTAATGGAGGAATAGCAGTGGATCCTGCTAAAGTGAAGGAGATAATGGAGTGGAGAGTGCCCACTACAGTTACTGAGATTCGGAGTTTCTTGGGACTCGCAGGATACTATCGGAGATTTATTGAAGGATTCTCTAAGATTGCCAAGCCTATGACATCGCTTTTGGAGAAAGGAAAAGAATTCAAGTGGGATGAGAAATGCCAAGAAAGCTTTGATCAGTTGAAGGAGAGATTGATGTCACCTCCAGTATTGATTATGCCAGATCTGCAGAAGGGATTTGACATTTACTGTGATGCATGTGGCCAAGGACTTGGATGTGTGCTTATGCAAGAAGGCCATGTGATTGCCTATGCATCTCGTCAGTTGCGGAAGCATGAATTGAACTACCCCACTCATGATTTAGAGCTGGCAGCAGTTGTGCATGCACTGAAGATTTGGAGACACTACATTATGGGAACTAAGTGCCAAGTATACACGGATCATAAGAGTTTGAAGTATATATTCACTCAGAAGGATCTCAACCTTAGGCAACGCCGTTGGCTGGAGCTCATTAAGGATTATGATTTGGAGATTCACTATCATCCAGGTAAGGCAAATTTGGTTGCAGATGCCTTGAGTCGGAAGGAGCATGTTCACTCCGCTTTCGTTGTCCAACTGCCCGATGAATTAACAAAAGACTTTGAGAGACTCAATTTGGGAATTGTTACTCATACTGAAGGAGTTACCATTGAGTTGGAACCTACCTTGGAGCAAGAGATTCATAAAGGTCAGGTTGGTGACGCTAAGATTCAAGAGATTAAAGATCTGATTACGGAAGGTCGAGTGCCGGAATTCACGGAGGATGAGCAAGGCACTATATGGTTCAAAGATCGGATATGTGTTCCAGAGATTGATAGCCTCCGTGAGACTATATTGAAAGAAGCCCATGATTCTGATTATTCTATCCACCCTGGAAGCACTAAGATGTATCAAGATTTGAAGCAAAAGTATTGGTGGTATGGACTGAAAAGAGATGTGGCTGCTCATGTGGCTAAGTGTGATGTATGTCAAAGAGTCAAGGCCGAACATCAAAGACCCGTTGGACTATTGCACCCATTGAAGATACCCGAGTGGAAATGGGAAGAAATTGGTATGGATTTTATTGTTGGACTACCCCGCACTCCAGCAGGATATGACTCTATTTGGGTAATTGTGGACAGATTGACAAAGGTGGCTCATTTTATACCTGTGAGGACTAATTACACGGAAGCCAAGCTAGCAGAATTGTATATGACTCGGATAGTTTGTTTACATGGAGTGCCTAAGAAGATCGTGTCTGATCGAGGATCACAGTTTACTTCTCGATTTTGGAAGAAGTTGCATGAGAGCTTGGATACAAAGTTGAATTTTAGCTCAGCCTACCATCCCCAGACTGATGGGCAGATAGAGAGGACTAATCAAGTGCTGGAAGATATGTTAAGAGCTTGTGCTCTCAAGCATGGTGGTAGTTGGGAGAAGAGCTTACCCTATGCTGAGTTTTCTTATAATAATAGCTACCAGGCCAGTTTGAAGATGTCACCATTTGAAGCTCTATATGGCAGAAAATGCAGGACTCCCCTATATTGGGATCAGACTGGAGAAAGACAGTTCTTTGGGCCTGAACTTATACAAGAGGCAGAAGAACAAGTTCGAATGATAAGAGAAAATTTGAGAATTGCACAATCCAGGCAAAAGAGCTATGCTGATAATAGAAGGAGACTACTGGAATTTAAGGAGGGTGATCACGTGTATCTGAAGGTGTCACCAATCCGAGGTATGAGGAGATTTAAAGTTAAAGGAAAGTTGTCCCCTCGCTTCATTGGACCTTTCTTGATCTTAAAGCGAGTGGGAGAAGTTGCATATCAACTGAAGTTACCCGATCATCTGTCAGATGTACATGATGTGTTTCATGTGTCCCAGCTAAAGAAGTGCCTCAGGGTACCTAAGGAGCAGTTACCAATGGAGGACCTTAGTGTGCAAGATGATCTGACATATACTGAGTACCCCATCAAGATTCTGGACACTTTGACTCGAGTTACCAGAAATAAGGTGATAAAGATGTGCAAAGTACAATGGAGTCACCACGGTGAAGATGAAGCAACGTGGGAGAGAGAAGAAGAGCTTCGTATAGATTTTCCCCATCTTTTCCCTAGATCTTCTTAAATCTCGAGGACGAGATTATTTTTAAGGGGGGTAGGATTTGTAATACCCAATTTGTAAAGGATCATATATAAAAGAGAAAAAGTTATCTCCTTTAGGTATATGTGTACTTTGTATCTACTTATCATCACATATGAATAGCATATTTAAAGACAAGTAACTAATAAAAAGTTGTACCACTAAACTATGCATCATGCTGAGTTTTATTTTATGTGCATTTTGTGGCAATACAAAAAAATAAGGTAAAGATAAATATGTTAATATCTAGATGAGAAGTTAAGATTTAAAGGAAACCCTAGAATTGGAAAAAAAGAAAACACTATACAAAGGGTGTAAAATAAAAACAAATTTAAAATGAACTAAAATCTAGTTTATGTGGTCATGTAAATATAGAAAAAAATTACCCTGAGTTTGAACTTCCCACAAAAATAGATTCAAATTCGAAATCTAAATTTGAAAAGGGAGGAAAACAGAAAAGAAAAAAAAATAAAACCATACCTGGGCTCGCTGCACCAATTTCGGCCCATTTGGCCTTGCATCCGTGCGGCCCGGGGAGGATAGTTGGTGCCGACAAGTGGGCCCTGCCCGTCAGCCTCCCACGCGCTTGCGCGTAGCTCTGTTACACTCGCCGATGTGTGGACCCCTTCTGTCAGCTTCAACAAACTCCTCCCTTCACGCGTACAACGGACTGGAGCCATGCCGCGAGACCCGCCGTGGTCGGAGCTTGACCACAACTATTTCGCCACCTCGCCGGGGAGAATAAGTACCGCGATGACCTCCCCTCTTTCCTCGGCCCTAACTCATCGCGCTCGTGGCCGCCAGAGGACCACTAGCCACCTGGACGCACCTCGCCGCCACAGCCACGCCGACGTGGGGCGCCTGGCTCGGGGCATTTCCCCATTGCAACCCAATTCCTCTTTAGCCGTCGACTCGCGGGGCGACTTGGTGTGCAATGCGCGAGTACTGCGGGTGAAGCGCCGCCCAAGACCGGTTGGATTCCCCACCGAAACTGTGCCTCCGCCGCAAGACGACCCGCGCCGTGGATTACCCTCGATTCGTCGTCCCTGCCGGTGAGATTCACGTCCTCCATTCCCCTCCCCCTCCTTTGATCATGTCCCGTCAAGCCGAATTCATAGTTACCCAAAATCGTGTCCGGAATTTGTCGTCGGACTTGAGTTTCCGCTGCTCATCGCGGGTGCACACCGGTGTTGCGCGAATCTCGGTAATTGTTAGGTCAGCGCGTCCGGGTGGGTTTGGGATTCGCGTGGAAGTCGCGGGGGATCGGGATTGTGACTCGGGCGTCGGATTCGTATGCGCCGGCGAGGTTCACCGTGAACAGGGGGGACGGCGCCGGCGTCGTCTATCTTGTTTGGGGGAGAAACACCTCAACCGTTGGATCCGGGGGCAACGAGTAGGATTAGATCATAGGGACCCCCTTTGTGTGGTTAGATCGTGACCATCGGTTGGTCGATCGACGATCCGCGCTGGTTCTGGATCTCATTAAATCATGGGCGTTGATTTCGGATCGGGCGGTTGGCGTTGCATACCGTTTCGTCATGCTAGCAAAATAATCATGGCCGTCCGTTGTTGATCCCGCGGCCAGGATAACCACATACCCCTTCGGGCAGTCCATTTTGCATAAGAGACCCTGTAGTTAATTGAAATTAACCCGCCGTCCTCACCAGTGGCACTCAGAGTCTTAGGAATATTAGCACGTTGGCCCCTACGCTTACCAGAAATTGACGCCCACTCCAGGGAATTATAAAACCAGAGAAAATAAACCAGAAATGTATTTTTAGTACAAAAATAATTGCTGAAACTTGTTTAAATTGTAGAAAATGCATATGAACACCAAATTTAATGATTCCAGTTCCTAAATTTTTGTAATAATATTGTCTACCCATTAGTGCCTCTGTTCTGACATGACAAACACATTAAAATTATTCTTTCACTTAATCTTGTATTAAGCACATAAAACATTAGAAAATCCATAACTTAAGATATATAACTCCAAATTTAATGATTCCAATTCCTGTGATCTTATTTTAATGTCTAGATTATTACTGTATATTCTATTTGCATGTTTGATGTGATGTTAATTTATGCTATGCTATGTATGTATTGTATTGATGCGAGTAGACGAGCAAGCCACTGTGGAATCTGAGGTTCAACAAGTAGAGACTGCTGAGCAGGAGCTCGTGGAAGGCAAGTTGTGCCCTTGATCACTTCTTTTACCCATTCATGTTCTTATTATTCATAATGATCTGCATAGGATAATTTTGCTGGGACCCAATAGGATACCCTAGATTTGACTATCTTTATACCTTGCTTCACCACTGGTTTTACTACTAAAGTTTTGGGTAGTACATGCTATTGCTTTATGTGGATTTGGGTATAGAGATATTCATCACTCATTGTTATACTATTTATTGTTATCTGTTTTATTCTTCAATGTTCATGTTAAGATCATTATGTTAATGGGAACATGGAGAACCACCCGGGAAAACAGTGCTACCACAAGGGTTTAATGGGACGCCCTTGGCTGATTAACTAGGAAAGCTAGTGGAGGGCTACCTTACCCGAAAGGGGCAAGGGCAGTAGGGGAGTGGTCAGTGTAGGGAGGTCTTTGGGTTGATTTTGCTGCGATGGCGGTCAGGCAAGAACCCTGCACTGGAGCTTCCTATAAACTGTAGCGGGTAGTCTGAAGCTAGTGGAACTTTGTAAAGGCCTCGTAGTGGTACCCTGCCTCGCTTCCTAGGTAGAGGTGTATGGAGTCTGATCAACTCCGTGGCAAATGGGTAACACGACTTGTGGGTAAAGATGCGCAACCTCTGCAGAGTGTAAAACTGGTATACTAGCCGTGCTCACGGTCATGAGCGGCTCGGACACTCACATGATTAATATATGGAACTTAAACTTAACCTGTCATTTCATTGCATTTGGGATTATTTTATTATTACTTTTATTTATTATTACTATGGTTTGGTATTTACTTACACTTAGTAATTGCTAATAAAATTTTGACCAACTTCTAAAAGCAATGCTCAGCTTCAGCCTCTATTTCATTGATCAGCCTTACACTTCATGAACTCCCACCTTTGGTGAGTTCATGCCACATTATTCCCCACGACTTGTTGAGCTATGAACGTATGTGAGCTCACTCTTGCTGTCTCACACCCCCCACAGGAGCAGAACAGGTGGTCGAAGAGGAGCTGCCTAACACTAAGGCATTCGACTTGATCTAGGTGGCGTTTCTCAGTTGACATTGGCGCCGACGATCCTTAGTTCGTTTTACATTTATCTTTATTTTGTAATAAGTCTTCCGCTATGTAATAAATACTCTGATGTTTTATGACATTTATCTCTATACACTCTGTTGTTATATATGTTGTCTTCTTTGGCGCATATATGAGATGCACCCGGCTTTGTTCCTTAAAGCCGGGTGTTACAATATGGTAGAAGTGTAATCAATCAAAGAGATGGGAGTGGTAATTACCATTACAGATTCTGTGAATCGAAACTGAACATAGTAAAATTGTGATCCAAAAAATTATTGCAATGATCAGAACAGGAAGGAGTTACTATATTGCGTTATGCATGAATGTAAGTATTAATTACGCAAACGAAAAAAATACAGACATATGGTAGAAGTGTAATCAATCAAAGAGATGGGGAGTGCTAATTAGCATTACAGATTATGTGTACCGAAACTGAGTACAGTAAGATAGTGATCCAAAAAATTATTGTAATAATCAGAACATGAAGGAGTTACTATAGTGTGAATTAGGAAGGTAATACCTTATATTTGTTGATGGTCGATATTGAGCTGTCGGAACCTTTTTTTATGGATGAACTTCGTACTGCTGCGAAACACGGTTATTTTACATGTATTTGTTTACGTAGGTAGCATAGTAAATATATCAGAGAAAAAGATTATAGTTAGAAACTCAGCTCTTTGGACCTGGCTTCGAATGAAAGCGTAATCCCTGCAAAGTACAGTAATCGCAGACTTTAGTACGAAATATTTTTATATTGCGAAAACAGGAGATAAGATTGGAGAAAATATTTTAGGCACAAAGAGATTTAAGGTTGAGAAATTGTGTGCAACTGCATACAAATTAGAAGCTGAAAGCGTAACCAGGAAAGTGACATACTGATTGTTTAATAAAGGGATGATAACATCTTAGTTATTTCATCAGTAAACTCTAAAGACAAAAGATTCTATTGCTGTTCCTTTTTTTTCACATAGGAACCTCCGCTAGAAGAGAGAGAGAGAGAGAGAGAGAGAGAGAGAGGCGGAAGAGAACGAAAAGAGGGGACCAAAAATGTATCTTCTTCAATGAAGAGAGCAGGAATCGAACGAAAAGAGGGTCATTTAGGAACCTTCGCCAAACATTTTATCCCATATTTTTTAACAATTTATCGCTCATCACAGTACCAATGAGGGCAAAAATAAAAAAAATGATGGATGAAGTGCTGAAATGGCGTAAGAGAACATGGACTTCATTGAAGTGTGGTAAGATAAACTGGAAGGGGATGAATGGCGGTAAAAAAGTGAGGTTAGCGCAGAGAGTAAAAAATCACATAAGATTTTTTTCGCTGTAGAGAAAAAAAATAAAAAAAATAAAGAAGGTTAGCTGAGCGAGAAGAAATCGCAGAAGATCGATTTTTTTTTAACAATCCACAACACTTTATAGCACATCTAAAATGTTGACTCAAGGATGGCTGGAAAAATACTATACAGTAGCAATGAGAGTAAAATATGGAGGTAGAAAACTTAAGGGAGGCAAGAGAACCTGGAGAACGATGGATGGTGGGGGAGCTGATGTCGTCTGGTGATGGCGGAGTTCTTGATGTGGTTGCGTTTCCTCTCTCTGTAAATGTGACGTCCTGCCTTCCTTTACTTTTGATAGGAGGTTACGGTGGTGAAGCAGTGTTTCTTTCTTCTTCTTTTTTTTATTCAATCCATGGAAGACTCTGCATGCAAGCACAAGCGAGGACACGTGCCTTCTTTCGGAAGACTCCGGAGCACCTGACGTTTTTTTCCTTTTCTTTCGGAAGACTCAGGAGCACCTGACGGAATTTTTTTTCCTTTTATTTTGAGTTTTATACGGGACATCGGATCACAATCTAAGGGTTGGAAATATAGTAGTGACGTGGATAGCACGGTTGCGCGGTTATGTTCAGCTGGTTAATATAGTAAATTAGCAGTCTAATGACCACTTAGTCGTTGCTGCCTCAGAAACCAAACTTTTTTATGGGTCGTTGTTGCTGCGTCAGAACTCAGAAGCCCTGTAAATATTTCATCCTGCAAAAGCAACCTGTAACGCTGCGAGAAGTGCAGAAGCAGAACTGCAATTGTTCATTTTGCTCTGCGTTTTACTCCGTCAGCAAATGGTAATGAAAAAAAGGTGGGGTATGTTTTAGAGGTTGTTTGATTCCACCTAACTAAAGTTTAATCTCTGACATATCAGATGTTTGAATGATAATTACGAATATTCTAGCTTGGCTATAAGATTGATAGCGAAGTCTAACAGCGACGGCGCTCCTAAAGTTGAATTGGTTGTTTGATTCCACCTAACTAAAGTTTAATCTCTATCATATCAGATGTTTGAATGATAATTACAAATATCCTAGCTTGGCTATAAGATTGATAGCGAAGTCTAACAGCAACGGCGCTCCTAAAGTTGCATTTCGCCTCACGGTGTAAATTGCCTTTTTAGGATACATCACTGTTACATATGCCTTGTGACGGACTAGAAACCAAATAAATTTATCACTAGATTCATAGATGCTACTCTTCGCTAGACTATCATCATTCATATTCGACTTATGACTCATGAGTAAACTCAACCAAAACAAACTTCACAGGAACAAACATTGGTTTCCTCTGGCTGTAAAGACCCATACCAGCTCCTCTGATACTTCTGATGATGTTTAAGCGGTCAGAGGTGATTGGAAGCCTTTGAGCCTATTTGTTTCAGCTTTTTCTGATGAGTTTTTTTTTCTGAGAATCCAGCTGTGGAGAAAATCTGAGTATCGTGGTGATTACGCGCGGAGGAAGATTAAGTGATCCATAGAATTTATTATATAGAAAATGATGGATTCCTACTCATTCATCGTGTTGCGCTAAAAAAGGGAAAACCTACTCATGGGTCGCGCTCGGATGACCATACCATATCGCCTAGAGAGTGCGCATTGTCCTCATCGAGTCCTAGTGACTGAGCCCCGCAATGATTGATGAGACCCACAACCTTGCATCATCGTACGACATCGAGTCAAGTGTTCTACAATTTCTTCATCTTCAAGAGCCCTGTTGGGGCTTGCCTTACCGAAGGTCCTTAAAATGTCTTTGCTTTAGTATGAACAAATGTGTTTCAGACATATGATGAAGAATGGACGAAGATGGCCCTCGGCCAAAGCAGCATGAGAAAGAGGCTTCGACCATACGTGCATGCAACAAAGGTGTGGGCTGAGGTCACTAGCCTCGGCATAAAGGAGGCTTCAAAGCGCAAAGCGACAAGGGGAAGAAGCCGAAGGCTTGTGTGACAAGAAAGAAAGAGAAAAAACAGTGATGCCCATGTATTGTTTGCAAATCACGTGTGTAAACTTTGTGGACACGTATGTAATTTTATATGATACTGTTCAACTTTCCTATAAATAGGTGAACAATGTCATGCATAAATTCATCTTTTCGAAGGTCTTAAGCTTCGTTTTGCTTAGCCTTCAAAGTATCTTCAAGCTATCTTGTACAAAGAAGTGAAAGATATGTTTGTAAAATTGTATAATACGAAGAAAGATAGAATAAAAAATACTAAGGCATATGAGATGAGTTTCATGCTTCATCGTCCATTTTCATTTCATTCAATATCATTTCATCCACATCTCCTCTTTAAACCTTCGTCCTCAAGTCACCCCTTCGGAGAAGTGGTAACTTATAGACGAAGGTTCAAACTTGTTAACTTGTGTTGTTTTTGATGACATGTAGCAGTTGAAACCAAGTGAACAATAAGCCCAAAAGGCTCTTTGTCCCACTGATTATTGAATTGATGCGGCGGAGTGCTGACACTATAACTGTAAATTATTTTATCACTTAGCAATAATGATTGATCCACAACCTAACTAGAAAGTACGATTTTCTTTTTGGAGGTTAACATCAAATAATGTCGGTTGCAAATTGTAGAAAAATATGTGAAAGCATCTACACCCTTAGTGGGGTTTAGTGACTAATAACGACACAAGATTATTGTGACTAACATGTGTTTTCTATAGGCATTTGAGTTAGGTCACAATAATGGTGGTTGTGGAAATCAATAGCTTTTCATGCATCTTATAATAGAGTTTATTTTGGTTTTCAAAGGATGAACGATAAGGTTAAGGTTGGACTAGTTCTAAGTGTTTATTGGAGTTAAGAGACACTTACAATAGTTTAGGACTTTGTTTTAGGATGTATAAACTAATAACTTAACCTAAGTGAATCTAATGTGTGGTGCACGATTGTTAAACTTAGCTCTAGGTAGTTCATAGGAAGCCTAAAAGTCTTTTGAAACAAACCACATTCACAAACATTTAGGATTTAAAGAGATTAGGAGGTTTATATAGGCGTCACACCCCGAGAAATAGCTTGTCGGACCATCGAACATAGTCCGACGCCTGCACATGGTATGCTAGAGAAGGTTTGATCGTCAGACCTTGATGAACATGTCTCAAACCATAGCGTCTCAATCCAAGGGTGTCCAAAAATAGATTCAAGAGGTTTCTTACGCATCAGACTAGTTCGATAGGTGCTGTTGAATCAGACCGTACGATTATAGCAGCTAGGGTTCTCTTTGTATGGTGTTAGACCATGTGAATACAAGTATACAACGAAAGTCATACCACTAAGTATTGGGTAAAATGCAATTCAACTCCTTAAACTTGTCTCCCTGTGTTAATTTAGTCCATTAACTAATAAAGTATGTCTATTAAGGGTCCAATCATTGTTCGAGTTCCTGCTACAGCCTGACGGGTATGGGTCAATGAGGTTATTATGATTGTTGAGTCTCATCGAACCGAGACCATGGTTTGATGCTCAGGCATTAGACGGTCCGACATCTACATTTTTAGTCCAAAGTTCCTATAACAACTAGTTGGATGGTTGGGTGTATAAATACTCTGCTATCTCGTTCATTCAAGCACTATTGTCAATTTATTCATTTAAAGAAACATTCTGAAGTGAAATAAAAATTCTTTGCCTACTAAGGTGATTGAGATTTGATAATCCTAAGACTAGTGACATTATTAGTGTATTGAGAGTGGCAAGTGTGCATCCATTGTTTTTATTAGGCTCGATCAGGTTAAGTAGGAGTTTATGTTTATTATTCTTGGTAGACATAATGTAGATTATTTCTTAGAGGTCAGGAGTTTGGTGATGATCGGGTGGAAATAAAATTATAGGTAGCCCAACTTAAGATGTAAATAATCGCAGTGACAAAGAATCAACTCAACTCGTAAAAAGCACTTAATGCTTGTATAAATCACAGAAGAAGCAACCCTTACAAGAGTGCTTTAATAAAAACTAGTGAAGAGTGTCAGATCCTCCGATACGTTGGAATGACATGCCATCGTCGTGTTTTTAGCCCCCTCTTCACAATTTATTCTTATTCTTACATTACTAATTATCAGATCATGAATTAACTTAAGATGCAAAACTTTTATGACAAAATAGATAACATTTTTAGTCACAGGGGGTAAAGTGGACTACCTAATATAATTTAATTGTTAAGATAAATTTAAGATTAGACTAATTCAGTCATGTCTTGGACATCTAATATGTTTACGGAAATTTCCGGTGCCCCTTCCTGAACTCAGCCATAGTTAGCACAATTCTATTGCATTTTAGAGTGCAAATTGCACGAGTCGTTCGGCTAGCTATCCATAGAATCGCCACAGAATAGCCAAGTGCAACTGCTGCAATCTTAAGCCAGTACATGAAGAACGCAAACGCGAGTTAACAAAGCAGGACAGAAGTAAAAGGAGCATTGATCAATCTGAAACATTAAGTTTAAAGTCTGAAACACGATGTTTAAAGTTTTAAGTCTGAAACACGAAATTTAAAGTCTGAGACACGAAGTTTGAAGTCCCAACAAATGCGTCTCGAGACGACGCAGAAACACTTTCAGTCAACTCTCTGCGGTGCGACATTTCCACAAACACATAGCGTGCGCTGCCATGGAACGTGAGGCAGCGACAGCGGAAGAGGTGACTGCCTCACCGCTAGACATGCGACCACAGGACCGTAGAACCAAACCGCGGAGAAGAAGATTCCTCGAGGGAGCACGCTACTGGTCCTCGGCGGCGGCGGCGGCGGCGGCGGGCGCAGGGTGGGCGGTGAAGATGCGGCGGAGGTGGGACGCGAGAGCGCCGGACGAGTCGGCGTCCGCCTCCGTGCGGAGCGCGTCCTGGAGGTCCCGCATGCGGTGGGAGAGGCCATCACGCTGGCGGCGGAGGTCGGCGTTGTCGGCGGCGAGGTCGTGGAGGAGGTGCTTCTGGCCCAAGGTCCGCAGGCTCACCAAGAGGACGCCCGTCATGAGGAACAGCTGCACGAACGCATGCTTGTTCTTGGCCGCGTTCTGTAGCAGCCCCGGCGGGTTCCGGCCCCCGAAGCCGTTGCGGGTGACGTCCGCCATCTTTGCCTGCGAGGTTGGGTTGAACTCAGTCCGGTGGGGGTGGGGGACTGGGAGGGGATCTGGGTTTGGGGACGCGCGACTCTTCTTCCCGTCCGACCAGAAGGCGTCAAGTAATGCGGCGAGCGGCGAGTACGGTACCAGCACGGCCCACATGTAAGTGCAGCATCTTTCGAGGTAGTCTAGCGCAAGCCACGCGCGATTCTGGGTTTTATTCTTTCGTCTGGCCCATTGTCTATGGCCCAAACACAAGCCCACTCGCCTCAGTTCCCACACCGCTGCTCCCCGTACAGCGCACATAGAAGCAGTCCGGCGGCGCGGGAAAATTGCTTTGGTCTCCCGCGTCTCCCCGCGCGCACACAACCGCTGCTCGATCTCTCCCCGCCGGCAGCGACGGCGCAGGTCATGAGCGGTCGCAGCGAGAAGCTCGGTGACGCACGCCGTCACGAAAAGCGACGCGGCAGGTACACTCACTCGGCCACGACCAGAGGCCCCGACGCGTATGCCAGGACAGGAGGTGAGCAGGAAGTGCCGGACGTATGGCTAATGTCCCCGTCTCTCCTGGTCCGAAACTGTAATGCCCCAAAATTTGTATAAGGTAATATATATATATATATAATAATGCATGTATTCATATAAAATTGTTGTGGGAATTATTCGATTTCCTTCTCTTTTTGTGCATATTCAGTTAGTGGTATTAAATTATTCAAATAAACAAATGAATGAATAAAGAAATGTGTGTCTCGTGGCAATAATTTTGTTGTGATGTATTTTATTTGAATAAAGAAATCACGACTTAATTTGACCTCAAATGATAAATGAAAATATAAAACAGAAATTAGAATATGGTTTTGAATATTTGGAAGTTGAAAATAGAAAAAGAGGAAAGAAGAGAGAAGACGAGGGAAACAAAATACACTATGAAGATATATATATATATATATATATATATATATAGAAATGAATATATTATTTTAGGCTAGTACTTTTATTTGAGCACTTTATCCCTGTATGAAACTCATAAACAAATTTGAATTCAAATTATGAATTGGAACGGGAAAAACAAAACAGGAATAAAAAAAGGAAATTCCTGGCGCTTGGGCCCATTTCACTCCAATCTCGGCCATTCATCCGCGCCGCCCAACACACCTTGCCGACCACCTTTTGGACCCGACCGGTCAGTCTCTGTGCGTCTGCGCGTTTGGACACTGACGTGTGGCCCCATTTAAGCAACAACCTCTTCCTCCCTCGTCTACCCGAGCAGGCTCTGCGGCCAGGACGCCAGGCACGTACCGCGACCTCCGCTGCGTGAGTACTGGCTCGATCTTCCCACGCCCTTCCCCTCGGGTTGCCAGCGATTGTGGCCCACCAGTTGGTACCCTCTCTTTCGTCATCTCCAAACCAGCGCATGCACCCAGAACCCCTCCATGGATCTCGGTAACAAATCGAGCTGCCATTGCCGCTCGCCCGGTTGACTCGGCAGTCGTTTCTGGCAATGGGAATTAAAAACCCGATGGATCCATGAACTTCTTCCCTCTTCTATCGCCCGCTCGCGCTAGCACCGTCTCGCTGGATCGCCATCCTAGTAGCCAGAGCACAGAGAGAAAACAGGAAATTGGTCCGCCAATGTCGTCTCGCATAGGGGATGCAGTTCGGTGGCCAGGGAAGGGAGAGAAGGGTGGAGCCGCTGCTGGCTAACTTGGGCATCGGCTCGTAGAGTCCCCAGGACACGCAGAGTTCTTGGCGCGGGTGGCCGGGGTGTGGCTGGCTTCGTGCCTGAGCTCGAGGTTTGTCGCGACGGGATCCATCATCGAGCCGTGTTCTTCCCCACGTATGAATTTGGACTTGGACACCATTGGTCCCGGTACGTGGTTTCTCTGTGTTACCCCTGTGCTCGCATACTTAATGCCAGACTCTAGAAGTTGTCACCGGCCATCGTGCGAGATCCTCGATGTGTCCATCGCCGTTGGGTGGCTATCGCTGTCGAGTTTGCTGGTTGGGGAAAGGGGGCATCGCGGCCATGGCCTTCTTGCAGGAAGAGAGGGCGGTAGGTGGGTGCTTGGCTTGCATGCTGTGCGCGGCGGCGCTCTTTGCCAGGGACCCTGGGTTATCGGCAGGGTTCGTCGGGAGGTACGAACGCGTGTGTGGTGCGCGGGCAGCCCTATTCCTGGGCAATGGGAGGAACAAGACGATGTCAGGTCCGTTAGAATGGAGATTGATGGCTAGGCTTAGGCGAAGCTTCCTGGCCATAGATCTGGGCGTCAACGGTGGGGTTTTGGCCTGGAGCGCGGCTCGGCCAGAAAGTGGGTGCTTGCCGTTGGATCTTCCTAGGACGGCTCAGATTAGAACCCTTCGCGTGATCTAGTTCGGACCATAGATCCTTGATCGAGCGGCTGTCGTGCGATCTGCACTACTTAAAACCCTGGCGGTTCGATTTTAATCCAAGGGCCCTCGGCTGCTACCGGTTCGGTGAGCCGAGATCTAATCTCAACCGTAGGATTTAAATCCTGTTGTCGATGCTGCATATCGATTCATAATCCCGCTCATCTAATCTTGCGCGTTCAAACTGAATCAGGCGGTGCAGATCGTCCCGTACCCCTTGGTTTACCCATTTTGCAAAAAAGACCCCAGGATTCCAGAAAACTAACCCGCTGTCCAGTGCGTAGGAAGCTGAGTCTTGAAGTCTTTTGCACCTATGCCCCTGTGCTCCTCTGTATTAGTGCGCCCAGTCCAGGAATTATAAAATTCGGAAAAAGGAGTTAGAAAATGATTTTTAATGCAAAAATAAATACTAGAATTTGTTTAATTCATAGAAAATTCATATAATGTCCAAATCAGTTCATTCCAATTTCTATAATTCTATAATATTATAGTTTATCACATAGTACCTCTGTTTTTGACATGAAAGTCACATTAAAATTTATATTCTAATTAATCTTGTATCAAATACATAAAACCCTCAGAAATTCATAACCCTTTCGTTTTAAATCCGAATTGACTCGTTCCGGTTGCGTTAGTCTCGTATAAATATTTACTATGCAATAACAACATTTATTCTACCAATCTCATTCTTTTCTAATTAGATCTTTATTTAATTTTTGTTGGTTAGACTGGTTAAATTGCTTATCATTATAATCTACTAGAATATGATCTATGGTCAATTTACGACTTAGATTAAAGTTGAGATAATTATTTATAGAATAACCTCTTATATGACTTATATTAACCAATTTATAATATACTTTAACATTTTAATCACACAGACTTCTATAAAATCATAACTCCTTAATCGTAACTCCGATCTTAGTAATTCTCGATCCCACGATCTCGTAGCAACGCGTAGAATATTCTTAATCATTTTGTACTTATGTTTGGTGTGATGTTAATTTTATCTATACCATGTTTGTTTGTATTGCTACAACCAGCGCAAGGTCACGAGGATCTGAAGAATCACCCTGGTAACTGGAATCTCAAGTGCCAGGCAAGTTGTGCCCTTGATCACATTTGTTACCCAATAATATTCTTTATTATCATTTATCAATGCATAGGTTTAATTTTGATGGGACCCAATAGGTCACCCTAGATTGATTATCCTTTTTACCTTGTTTATCCCTGAATCACTTGGGTAGTTATGCTATTGCTTTATATGGTTTTGGGATAATATTTCATTACATCCATGTTCCAATTATTTTGTTATGTTATTTATGTTCATGATAAGATCATTATGTTAATTGGAACATGGAGCGATCACCCGGGAAAACAGTGCTACCACAAGGGTTTAATGGGACGCCCTTGGCTGATTAACTAGGAAAGCTAGTGGATGACTACCTTACCCGAAAGGGGCAAGGGCAGTAGGGGAGTGGTCAGTGTAGGGAGGTCCTTGGGTTGATTTTGCTGTGATGGCGGTCAGGCGAGGGATTCCTGCACTGGAGCTTCCTATAAACTATAGCGGGTTTTCTGAAGCTAGTGGAACTTTGTAAAGGCCTCGTAGTGTTATCCTGCCTCGCTTCCTTGGTAGAGGTGTATGGGATTCATGACCCCTTGGCAGGTGGGTAACACGGCTTGTGGGTAAAGATGCGCATACTTATGAGCGGTCATGAGCATTTGTCATATACTTATGAGAGTGTAAAACTGGTATACTAGCCGTGCTCACGGTCATGAGCGGCTCGGACCCTCACATGATTAATTTATGGAACCTAAATTCAATTTGTCATATGCATTTGCATGAGATTATTTATTAATTTTGTTCTATTATTTATTATGGTTTGGTATTTACTTACACTTAGTAACTGCTAATAAAATTTTGACCAACTTATAAAAGCAATGCTCAGCTTCAAACTTTATTTGTTGAACAGCCTTACACTTCACATGAACTCCCACCTTTTGTGAGTTCATGCACATTATTCCCCACAACTTGTTGAGCGATGAACATGTGTGAGCTCACCCTTGCTGTCTCACACCCCCCACAGGAGAAGAACATGTGGTTCAGGAGGAGCCGCTTAATGAGGAGTTCGATTCGATCTAGGTGGTGTCTCCCAGTTGACTTTCTAGCGCCAAGGATGGATTTTAGATCCTGCTATGTTTATCTTTTATTTTTGTAAGTCTTCTGCTATGTAATAAGTACTCTAATTATTGTGACATTTATCTCTATACACTCTATTATTATATATGTTGTCTCCTTTGGCGCATGTATGAGATGCACCCGACTTTGTCCCTTAAAACTGGGTGTTACAGAAACAATCAAACAGAAAATCTGCCCCCAACACATGGATGTCCTTCCCGATATGACTCAGGAATCAATGCCACTGTTTATCCGTCTATGTGTCCTTCTCCTTTATCCGTATCTGGGTGTCAAACACTAGAACGAAACACTTGCGGTGCTCTCCGCGGAGACGTGGACAGTCCATGACATAGGGTCAGACGGTCTATGACCTAGGCAGGAGCGGTTCCTCCTCTACGTACTTGGGACTCGGATGGTCCGTGATGGCACAGAGGGTCGTCTTCTTTGCAGCAGACCTAGATCTCGCCTCTTGGGAGGAACCCCATCGGTGAGGAGAGATCCTAAAGTGTGTTTTGGCGTTGGCAGGCCACCCAAGACACCTCTAGTCGATGCAGAGCCAAAGAGAGGTGAAGATTCGAGGTAGAGGGTAGCTAAACTAGGGCTAAACTAGAGCTACTCCTAATGCATAATGTAAAATGATAAGTAGAGTTGATTAGATCGATTGTATGGAGTTCAATCGACCGTAGCCCTTCATCTATATAAAGGGGGAGGTCTAAACCTGTTACAAGTCGGTTATCGAGTTAATCTCGCTTGTTTCGCTAACAAATCCCGCAAGAAATCTAAAACTCTAACTGATTTTACGCATGCGTGGATGGTCCGTGCCGCTACAGCGGATAGTCCATACCGTGGACCGTTCGGCCTCAGGGTCGGACCGTCCGCGAGGACATTTTTTGCGCTCAACACCAGTGATTTGTTCTTCAAAAGGACTCTATATTTTGAAACCGGAAAAAGCTTGGAAACATATTCCTATACGCACTGCTGTACATGATAGCCTCCTTGGCGTCTCGAGAGGGGAGTGGAGGAGAAGAGCAGAATGGAGCAGACAGCGCAGGGGTAGGAGGGAAGAGGAGGACTTCTCCTGTCGGCCAGGGTGACCAAGATGCAACCCTGCAGGGAGTTCTATTTCCTTCTATGCCTAAAATCTGATACACTTGTTCTCCTTTATAGAATAGGAGGCCAACTACTAATGGAAAGACTCAACAACTAAGATGTTGTTTAGTTCACGAAATGTAGTGTAAATGACAATGATAATGATTCACGTTCGAGTACCAACGGTAATAAGTTTGAATAGCCGATATTGGTTTCTAGTGTGGTATCCGATTACAGTTGGACTTAAACAATCATAGTTTACCGTTATCAGTTACCCATCACATTACAAATATATGAACCAAACAACACCTAAATTGAAATACTTATAAACCATCTAATTGATGGAAATAGATCAATCTATATGACTAATCGGATCTCCTAAAAATCCTCCTAGACCGCTGATATGATTCTAGCCAATTTATAGAAACCTGACTAATCGGATCTAAAAATCTTCCTAGACTGCTGATATGATTTTAGCTAATTTGAGTGATTTTCCCTTGCAACATGGCTGGTGCCGCTGGTATTGACGCACAACAAAAGTGTCCATAACACTACCCCTTCCCCAACAAACAACTCATCCGCGAGCTACACTTCAGGGTAGCGAATATTGAATTCTTCTAGCTGCTCCCAAGATGCATCAGCTGCTGATCTGCCCATCCATTGAACCAAGACTTCCCAAACTCTTCAATTTAGCCTTGCCTTGACAATATTCTCCAGTGTAGGTGAATTGCTAGTAATGTTACCACCGAAGAAGGAGGAGGACCTTCAAATTTCTTGAGCAAGGAAACATGGAAGACATCATGAATTTGGGCTTGGGAGGTAATTCCAGCTTATAAGAAATTGAGCCAATGCACTGCACCACCTGAAACAAACCATAAAATTTGGGACCAAGCTTCAAATGGGAAGAATTTGTAACTCCTACTGCTGTACGCTGCAGCAAACACAGCCAAACCTAATCACCCACTACGAATTCCACGTCTCGCCGTGTCTTATCTTGAGCATTTTTCATTGTGATTTGGGCCTACACCAGCCGGACTTTAATTTCCTCCAAGAATTCAGCCCTGTCCTAAAGTTGTTTGTCCACCATAGCCACCTTGGACAATCTCAGCTAATATGATATCAGGGTTGGAGGTGGTCGCCCATACACCACCTGAAAGGGAGAACACCAGATAGTTGTTTGGAAAGACATGATGTAGCAATATTTAACCCAAGGCAAATAGGTTAGCCACTGCTTCGGATGATCTCCCACTAGACAATGAAGATACATAAGAATTACCTTGTTGACAACTTTGGACAGGCCATCCATTTGGGGGTGAAATGTTGAACTCATTTGCATCTTTACCCCGGCAAGGCAGAATAGTTCTAACCAAAATACACTTGTGAAGACAGTATCACGATCACTCACAATAGAACAGGGAAATCCATGAAGGCGAACAATATTCTCAAAGAATGCATGTGCTCTGATGCTGCCATATAAGGATGTCTAAGTGCAATGAAGTGAGCATATTTAGAAAATATGTCCACGAATGGACATGTATAGACTTCATACATGCTCACGCCATGGAAGTCACGCATGAGCAATATTTTTAAGTCAGATGATTTGCTAGTCGTACTGTTTGATCGACTTGGGCGATTAATCATGATTAGTCAGGCGACTTGGATGATTAATCATAATTGGTCCAAATCGACTAAGACGATTAATCGCAATAAATCAAACGACTTGAAAACATTGCACCAGAGTCCATGGTTGCTCGTGCGATAGAGATCAGGATTGAGGACGATGTCAAGCAGGAGTCCATTGTGCTAGACTCCATGCTGTCGGAGTCCAAAAGTTGTCTTTGTGTTCGTTGCAGCAAGGATGAAGAAGGATGTCACATAGCTCGCTACCTCGCTAGCAGGTATGGATGTTGCAATTTTCAACATAGTGACTACAATCTCACAACAAGGATCATGGATGACAAAGATAAGTTTTATTGTGAGATCTACATTCCTAATGTGGAGAAGCTTACGAGTGACATCGTACTTGTGAGTGACACATTTTCAATGGTGATGTTCGGTCTAATATGTCTGAGTAGCCCTTTATTTAGTATAGTGAACTCGTATCTGGTTCTTTATTCAGTGCCTCATCAATCATGTCTAGTGTTGTTAAGCAACCAATTTTTATCTCTTTCTTCATGGTTTGTCATCTGGGCTTCTTCCATCTTATGTCTTCGACCCTTGCATGATCTTGTAAGTCTTCAATGAGTCTTCTAATGTCTTTCTTGAGGTGTTGATCTTCTTGATCACCAGTATGCCTTTGTCCAAGTGCGTGTTGCATCCTTTGACTATATACATTGTCGGTGTTTGGGACCCGACCGCGCACCCGGGGTTACCCCTCGAGGTGCTTTTGGGTAGGACGGTGTTGCTGACTGTAGCTCGATGGTTCGTGCTAAGCGCACGAGAGATGGTAGACAATTTTCTACAGGTTCGGGCCGCTTGGAGAGGCATAATACCCTACTTCCTGGTGTGGATCTTTATGTGGTGGGTTATAGGGGGATTCTATAGTATGAAGGATGCTAGAGAACGGAGTAGATGGCTGATGAATGACCTGTCTTTTGATGGGGTGCCCAGTGGGCCTTATATATCCGACCGTGGGGCATTTACATATGTGTACGATAACGTTGCATGCCTAAGTAATAGTGAACCGACCGAACTTATCTTCCTACAATCTTGCCGACTTATTCTCACTCAGTTCCGATGTCCAGGGTGGTCGCGCGGGAGAATCGGATCAGAGCTTTGGATAACGCTCAAAACCCTGCGAACCGCCTTGGCCCGCGCTTGTTCATTCCTTGCGTTGGCCCATTCTGCCAGCAGTTCTCCCCTGGCCCACGAAGGGATCGCCTTGCGAGATTGTAAGCCTAAAACCGTTCGCGAGGCCTTCTAACCTTCTAGTGGACCCGAGGGATATCTGTCCCCCACAAGCCCCTAATCTTTGAGTTGATTTTGAAATAATCAGCCCGAGGATTCTAGGTCCAGCTTGCAGTTTCGATTTCCATTTCAGTGATGAGCGCTTGGGAAACGCGTCTGTTGAGTGTTGCTTATGAACTCTGAATGACTTTGGTAAAAAACAATCTTCTGTAGTCCTCCTTTGGTACATTTGACGATCTTCGACTTATGCTTCAGGGATTAGCACTTTGTCATCAACTTATGCTTTAGAGATCAGCGCTCTGTCATCAACTTATGCTTTAGAGATCAGCGCTCTGTCTTTGGGGTTAAAGATTCATTGGGTGCACCGTGTAGCCCCCGAGCTTTGAGTGGATTATTGAAAATAATCCACTCAAAGATCTTCATCTCATGCTTTAGAAATCATCAATTTATCTTCATCTCATGCTTTAGAAACCAGCATTTTATCATCGGTTCACGCTTTAGAGATCAACATTCTGTCTTTTGGGGTTAAGGATTCATTGGGTGCACCAGAGGTGCACCCAATGGGCGTAGCCCTCGAGCTTTGAGTGGATTATTGAAAATAATCCACTCAAAGATCTTTATCTCATGCTTTAGAAATCATCGTTTTATCTTCGTCTCATGCTTTAAGAAACCAACATTTTATCATCGGCTTATGCTTTAGAGATCAACATTTTGTCTTCATCTCATGCTTTCAGCAGCGTGGTTGCCCATATCCTGTTAGGTTTGAAATTTATTTGATCGGCGACAGATTGGACGTCTGGAAGATGGCTCTTGGCTGGTCTTCATTTCGCTTTGTGCTTCAATGCTTCTGCTGACTAGACTTGTAGTCCAGTAGCTATATTTGGCTTTCCTTTGATCTCTATCAATATCTTCTTTCTGTCTTAACACATTCATTGCGTATACTGTATGGATGTGACTGCTTCAGAAAATCTATTGAAAATTCTTGGTCGTCCCCCACCCAATGGGTGTGACCAAGGGACGTCTTGGTACACAAAACGTTTAGCACATTGTCCTGGAGTAGTAACTTGACGCGACCGCTGGGCGTAATCATATTGCCCCGGCAGTTGACCTTAGTCCAAATGGTGTCGTGTTACGCGAAACGGCGTCTGCTGCCTGACTCGCCTTCAGGCATTTTGAATTGCTTATTGAATACTTGCGACTGTTCGGTGTGCGTGGTAGGAGATGAACAGTTGCTTCCGGCCTCTATAAATAGCATGTTTGCTCTGTCGTTGTTTTCACACATCCTTTGATCATCCGTTGTTTCTTCCTCAACCTTCTCTTCTCTTCCATCTAGCCATGGGCAAGGACAAGAGAGGTCAAGGCTTGCCGCGTCGCTCCGGCGACAAACGGAAGCGTGAACCGAGTCCTTCCTCGGAGGACTTCGGTGACTCCGAGTACTCGGAGGAGGAGTTATCCTCTGAGTCCGAGGGGTCCCCGGTCTACGCTCCCCCCCGGCGTCGTCCGATGACTCGAACGACTCCCAGGGGATAGCTGCCGAGGTGTGGACGTACATTCGGTCCGTCGAGCGCGCCGGGCTCGAGGGTTCAGATGAGTCGGAGATCTCCTCGGACGAGGAGAACTCTTCCAACTCATCCGACGAAGGGAGCGGCGATGATGGCGACGACGGCGATGGCGGTGACAGCGGCGATGGCAGCGACAACGGTGGCGGAAGCGATGGCAGCGGCAAGGGCGGCGGCGACGGCAACAGCAAGGGCGGCGACAACGGCAAAGGTGGCAGCAGCGGCAAGGCCAGTGGCAAAGCACCACTAGCTTAAATATTAGTATAGATAATCAATAGTAGCAGTAGTAGTAGTGAAATAATATAGTAGTAGTTAGTAGTATAGTGTAATGTAAGTAATGTAGTAACGTAATGTAGTAGAAAGGGAAAAAAGGCCGACTCATAATGAGTTGGTCTTTAAGTTCGTGAAAACTTCCCTCCTCTATGTAATGAAGAACCTTGGCCGGTCTAAATGAATATTGCCTCTTTTTATAAGTGTTTGATAGTTCGCTTTTGTATCTAACGTTGCCTGCGTTGTTGGAAATAATCACCGAGCGATAACTGATGACACTAGTGTTTTAGAAGTAACAACTGAGTCATGCTTGGTACTGTCGGCGTTTTAGAAGTAACGACCGAGTTATGTTTGATGCTGTCGGCGTTTTAGAGATAACAACTGAGTTATGTTTGACACTATCGACATTTTAGAGATAACGGCCGAGTTATGTTTGATGCTGTCGGCATTTTAGAGATAACGACCGAGTGGTGCTTGATGTTGTCAGCGCTTTTAGAGGTAACAGCCGAGTTATGTCGGAAGTCTCGTTTTCCCGAGTGATGACTTGGCCCTTTTTAGAAATGGCGCCCAATCCAGGAAAACCCCATTTATACTCATGTCGACGTGCGCTTTTGATTTCTGAGCCCTAACTTCGCATTTCTGCCTCGAACCACTTTTTTGCTTCTCTGAAATTTCGCTCCCCTTTGTCCCGGCGGCAAGATTGCAATGGCACCGAAGTGGAAGAACCAGAGCTCTGCTACGGCAATCATTCCTCCCATCGACCCCAATAGTCAATTGCCGTTTGCAGGTAACCACATGTCTGTTATTTCGGAGTCAGATCTTCTTCATCTTGTTGATGTTGGGGTTCTTCTTCCAAAAGAGCTCTGCTCTTGGCGGATTTGCCGCGGGGTCACTGTTCCGACAGAAGACACCCACGAGTCCGTCATCTATGTTCCTTTTTTTATCCGTGGCCTTGCTCTTCCTGTTTCTCCCTTCTTCTGCGACCTCCTTGATTTCTATGATCTGAACTTGACCCATCTGAACCCTGATTCTATCCTGCAAATTTCTATCTTCGTGCACCTGTGTGAGGCCTACCTCGGGATTCTTCCCCATTTTGGTCTCTGGAAGTATTTGTATCATTGTCGGTCCGGGATGGCTGGGGGGCAACATCAGCTCGTTGGTGGTGCAAGTTTGGAGATGCGTTGCGGGAGGAAGATAGAATACCTTGATATTCCTCTTAAGGATAGCATTAAAGGGTGGCACCTTGAGTGGTTTATTGTGGAAAATCACTGCGAGTCCCTCCCCCCTCGGTCGGGGAGGCAACCAGATGTGCGTACTCCGAGCTGGGTTGAGTCTCCTACTCCCTTGGAGGTAACGGAGGCCAGAGTTCTGCTTGCTGAGATCTGTCTACTGAAGGAGAAAGGTCTGACTGCCGAAGCTATGGTTGCCTATTTCGTCTTCAAGAATATCCATCCTTTGATGGACAGGGCATACCCTGCATATCTGTACAACAACATCAATGATGGCACCCGGGTGACAAACAAGAGAATTCCCACTGCCAATCTGCTAAGCCGACTGGATATGATCCTGAGGGGTAGAATTTCAAACGCAGGTGCTCCTATTGCTTATTCTGCCTGGAACCTGCCATCGCATAAATCCTTTTTCGAGTTTGTGTCTAATCCTCCTACCCGTGATGGTGGTCTAGGTCTTAGAGTGTGACCCACCCCTGAAGACATTGAAGCTTTAATTGCCCCACTCCGGAGTCTCCCAGAAGGTGAGAGACAGACTCATTTCGAGATGTCAGCTAGCACGAACGACGAGGAGATAGATGTTGTGCTCAACTTGTTGGCTGGAGAATCATCTGACTTGACACATGCCGAGCCAATGGCTATCACGGACGGGCAAGAACTTGTTGGAATGGAGAGGATCCAGAAACCTGAAGAGGTCCGTCCAAAGCGTCCACGCCGAGTGAGCCAGCCTACTGCACCCGTTGAAGAGAAAAGGAAGAAGAGGCGGCTTCAGCGACTATTGAGCTTGGATCATGGCGCGGGTCCTTCAGTGCTGGTTTGTGATGAAGTGTCAGTAGAGGTCCTTCTTAAGGTTGATCCCAATGGTTGCGCCCATGCTGAAGTTGATCCCAATGGGTGCGTTCATGCTGAAGTTGAACCCAATGGGTTTGAGTGTCCTGCTGAAGTTGATCCCAATGGGTGTGACCGTCCTGCTGAAGTTGATCCCAATGGGTGTGACCGTGCACCGACTGTCGTCCGTATATTTGTTGAAGAAGAAGAAGTCCCGCTGATTCGCAAGAACAACTGGCATTACAGAGGTAGTAAGGGGGATAGTGACATTCCTTCTCTGGCTCTGTCAGCTCTTGTAAGCCTTCAAGAACTGTCAATATCGGATTTTGATCAAGCCCTTGAGGAGGCCGTCCCTCAGGATATGCTATCGAAGCCGACTGCTGATGACATGATGGCTATTTGTTCAGAAATTCCAGCCGCGGGATTGGAGGTATCCCGAGCAGTGTCTCGTGCGTCGTCGACTTTGGAAGGCAGTCTTCAATGCCGAGGCGCTGTTCCGGATTGCCCGACTGACGTGGAGGTGACAAAGGATCGTTCAGCCTTAGAGGTGGCTGCTATAGAAGACCCAGCCCCCGAGGGTGGTGCTGGCAGCTACCCAGCCCCCAAGGGTGGTGCTGGCAGTTACCCAACCCCTAAGGGTGTCGTCGGTAGTGATCCGGTTCTGGTGGATAGCGCGAGCTGCAACCCAGCCCCCGAGGGTGTTCAGGTGAGCTCTCCTTCCCACACCTCCATGGACGTCCATGTTAGGTCGTCTCCACCACGATCCGATGGGGCGATGGTGATGCATGCTTCTTCGGCTTCGAGCAAACAAGTCGCCTTGGAGGTCAGCGAGCCAGATGCGAGAAGTCTGGTATCCGCTGGTGGGGCTGAGCTCACCCCTAACAATGTTCTCCAAATTGTTCCGGTTGATCTTCCTTCGTCGAGCTATGACGTAGCTCCCCCTGACTTGGGGTTACCATCATTCCTCTCCAATCTTCAGGTGAGTCAGCTCTTGCATTTTATCGTTCCTATTGGTAAATTATCTTTCCTATACTCATTTGTCTTCGGTCACAGGCTTTGGTTGACGGAATGTCTGCTCAGTTGAGGTCACATGGTGCCACTATCCCGGAAGGAGCTCTGTCTCTAATGCAGTGTAACCCATTGCTGCTTCAGAAATAGATTGCTGACTTGAAGGTGTCAAACGCTGGTTAGTAACTTCGTTTCTTCCTTAGTTGTTTCGATTGATTAACCTGTTTTTAACCATGTATCCCTCTTCGGCTGCCTTGTCAGATATGGCTTAGCGGTGCTCCGAGCTTGAGGAAAAACACCTTCAAAGTCAAGCTGACTCAACCCGACGGTACTCTGATCTTGAGGAGAAATATTCTCAAGGTCAAACCGACCTGGCTCGGGTTTCTTCTTCTCTGGACGATGCGTGTTTGTTGAATTCTTCTCTCAATGCTTAGCTTAACTCTGAAAGGACAGCACATGAGGTAAGCTTCCTTAGTTGGCTTTGCCGTGCTTACTGTTTACTGGATGCTGAAAGTTGCTTCTTGTTCGTAGGAGGAGAAACAAGCACTCGTAGCTTCTCGTGATAATCTAGACAGGTTATATCATGATGCCAGCAATTCCTTAACCATCTTGGAGAGGAGCCATCGCTTCACTATGTCAGATCTGGATCATCATCATTGCGAGCTGCAAGCGTCCCAAGATGAGGTCCTGCGGCTTAGACAGTTGGTGTCAAACAAGGATTCCATCATCAAAGATCTGCGCGCCTCCAAGAAGTTAGTCACCCAGGAGTTAGAGGCTGCTCGACTGGCTACCAAAGTTTCAGAGGACAACTACGTCATTCTAAAGGCTCAGCGCGACAAGGCTATGGACAAAGCCATTCGCGCGGGGCGGATCTTGATGAGGAGGCCTGGCGTAGTGGTTCCTGATGACATTGTTGCCGACGTTAAGGCTACCCCCGATGCTTCGAGTCAACCTTCTTCTTCACTAGCTCCTGTGGAAAACATTGCCAACCGAAATGTTTCGATGCAGTGACATCCTGCAAAATACTGAATCTACTATGAATTCTATGTGTTTGTGATGGTTGTATTTGAATATTTTGTGGATAGGGCACTAGAACGTGTCCTTGGTGCTGACAATTATAACATCCTGTTCTTCTGAAGTACTGATTGTTTTTGTTGTCAGGGTATATTAGTCACCCTGAACAATTATGAAAGTAAATGTAGCGTGCTGGTTTTTGGAGCTTTCCCTGGCTTATGCCAATCGCTTGGCTGGTTAGGCATAGTGGTCGCCTTAGGATAGGTAGATGTATCGTGCTGACTTTTAAATCATTCTGAGTTTTGAGTCGATTGCCCTGCTAGTAGGGTATAGTGATTCCCCTAAGCCGAGTTAGCGTGAACATGTAGCATCGTCTTAGGCCATTGCCGACCTAAGGTTATTGCTCCGTTAGTAGGGCATAGTGGTCACCCTAAGTCGAGTAAGCGCGAGCATGTTGCACCGTCTTAAGTCGTCGCCGACTTAAGCCGATTGGTCCATTAGTAGGGTATAGTGGTCACCCTAAGTCAAGTAAGCGCGAGCATGTTGCACCGTCTTAAGTTGTCGCTGACTTAAGCCGATTGCTCCGTTAGTAGGGTATAGTGGTCACCCTAAGTCAAGTAAGCGCGAGCATGTTGCACCATCTTAAGTTGTCGCCGACTTAAGCCGATTGCTCCATTAGTAGGGTATAGTGGTCACCATAAGTCAAGTAAGCGCGAGCATGTTGCACCGTCTTAAGTCGTCGCCGACTTAAGTCGATTGCTCCGTTAGTAGGGTATAGTGGTCACCCAAAGTCAAGTAAGCGCGAGCATGTTGCACCGTCTTAAGTCGTCGCCGACTTAAGCCGATTGCTCCGTTAGTAGGTGTTGCACCATCTTAAGTTGTCGCCGACTTAAGCCGATTGCTCCATTAGTAGGGTATAGTGGTCACCCTAAGTCAAGTAAGCGCGTTGATTCCAAGTCCGATCGAATCGAAGTCAAGTGATAGTTAACAGTTTGAATGCCTTTGAAAATGAAAACTTTATTGATGATATATTCTCCCATTATAGAGTACAATGTTGCTCCGATAGCTTTTGAGGTCTTGCTAAGGGTAAAACTTTCTAAGATGCTCTAAGTTCCATGAGTTCCCCACTTCCGTACTGTTCATTTGAGTAAGCCGATATGATCCTGGCCAAGTGACCTCCGATACAATGAATGGCCCTTCCCATAGTGGTGACAACTTGTGCCGTCCTTCCCCCGTTAGAATTTAGCGAAGGACCAACTCTCCCACTATAAAGGATCGATGTCGTATAGCTTTATCATGATAGCGCCTCAAGGTCTGCTGGTATCTAGCTGACTGAATTACTGTGTTCAATCGCTCTTCCTCCAGTACATCAATATCCTCTAGCCTGGTAGCCTCTACTTCAGCTATGCTTTCGGAGACCAGCCTTGGCACCCCAAACTTGAGGTCGGCGAGTAGCACTGCTTCCGAACCATAGACCATGAAGAACGGGTTTTTTCCATGCAGGGCTTGACTAGGTTGAGTTCTCAAGATCCAAACCACATAGGGCAATTCTCTAATCCACTTTCCTGCAAACTTTTCATTTTTATCGAACACCTTCTTCCTGAGTGCCTCCAGTATCATTCCATTGGCCCTTTCCACCTGACCATTGGCTCTTGGGTGTGCTACTGATGCATACTTGATCTGGATACTCCATTGTTCGCAGAAATCAAAGAATTAAGAGATAGCGAAGTTGGATCCCAAGTCAGTTATGATGCTATTCGGTAGCCCAAACTTGAATATTATGTCTTGTATGAACTCCACTGCCTTGGCTGAAGTTAAAGAAGCAATAGGTTTGTACCCTATCCATTTGGTGAATTTGTCGATAGCGACCAGCACGTGAGTATAGCCTTCCTAAGCTTTCTTGAAGGGTCCAATCATGTCCAACCCCCAGCACGCAAATGGCCATGTTACAGGTATGGTCTACAGCTGCTGTGCTGGTAAATGTTGTTGCTTTGACAAGAATTGGCAAGCTTCACATCTCTGGACTAACTCGGCTGTGACACTCTTTGCTGTTGGCCAATAGAAACCAGACCTAAAAACTTTCCCAACCAAAGTTCTAGATGCTGCGTGTATTCCACACTGTCGGGTGTGGATCTCATCTAATAGTTGTTGCCCAGTGATAGAGGAAATGCACTTCATGAGGACTCTTGTCGCACCCCTTCTATACAGTGCGCCCCCTATGAGGGTGTAGTGGGCCGACTGTCTCGCGATGCGTTCTGCTGCAGCCTTATCATCCGGTTCTTCTTCATTCCTTATATACCTGATGATAGGCTCTCTCTAGTCATTAGGGTCCGATTCTGGTTGGCTCAGGGTGTTGCACTCTTTCGCCTGATCTGAGGGAATACTTGGGCATGGCACCTCCTGGACGAAGACCCCAGGTGGGACCTAGGCCCGACTGGATCCTAGCTTTGACAACGCGTCTGCTGCTGCATTGCGGTCTCTTTCCACGTGATGGAATTCCAAACCTTCAAACTTGTCTTCCAATCTTCGGACGGCCGTGCAGTATTTGCCCATGGAATCAGTCGAGCAATCCCAATCTTTATTTAATGGCTTATGACCACTAGTGAATCCCCGTATACCATCAATCTCTTAATGCCCAGTGATATGACAATGCTCAACCCATGGATTAGTGCCTCATATTCTGCTGCATTATTCGATGCCGGGAATAATAGCTGAAACGCGTACTTGAGTTGCTCACCTCGAGGGGCAATGAAGAGGATTCCTGCGCCTGCTCCTTGCAGTTTCAGTGAGCCATCGAAATACATCCGCCATACTTCAGTAGCTTCTGGGTTGTCAGGAACTTGTTGCTCGGTCCACTCTGATACGAAGTCAACTAGTGCTTGAGTCTTCACTGCTGTGCGTGGCCGAAATTCTATGTCATGAGCTCCCAGCTCGTAGGCCCACTTGGCTATTCTTCCAATGGCTTCTTTGTTGTGAAGCATATCCCCTATTGGAAACCCAGTGACTACTATGACTTTGTGGTCGTCAAAGTAGTGACGGAGTTTGCGAGCAGTTAGAAGTACTGCGTATAGTAGTTTTGAACTTGGGGATACTTCTTTTTAGAGGGCCCTAGAACTTCACTAATGAAGTAGATCAGATGCTGTACTGGATATGTGTGTCCTTCCTCTGCCCGCTCGACTACTAACGTGGTGCTCACCACGTGAGTCGTGCAGGAGATGTATAACAACAGATCTTCTGTCGGCTGATTTGGTGTGGCTCGGCGTGGCAGCTTCAGTACTGGTGGTGTGGTCAAGAACCTTTTCAATGTTTCAAGAGCTTCCTGTGCTTCTGTGGTCCACTGAAACTTGTCCACCTTCTTGAGCAATTTGTAGAATGGTAAGCCTTTCTCGCCTAGCCTTGATATGAACCTGCTCAAGGCTACCATGCATCCAGTAAGCCTTTGCACTTTCTTCTGTGATCGCGGCGCTTCCATTCTCATGATAGCCTCGATCTTTTCCGGGTTAGCTTCAATTCCTCGGTGGCTGACAATGAATCCGAGCAACTTCCCTACTGGTACTCCGAAGACACATTTTCTGGATTGAGCCTCCACCGGTATTGCCTCAGGTTGTTGAAGACCAGTTGCAAATCTTCGATGAAGTTTTCCGAGTTTTCTGTTTTGATCACCACATCATCAACATAAGCTTCTACCCGCTTGCTCTAGTGATTGGCTAAGCATGTCTGAATAGCTCTCTAGTAAGTCGATCCTGCGTTCTTGAGGCCGAATGACATGGAGGTATAGTAGAAAGCTCCAAATGGGGTAATGAATGCAGTTTTTTCCTCATCTTCTTTTGCTAGGCTGATCTGATGGTACCCAGAATAGCAGTCCAGGAAGGACAACATAGAACATCCGACGATCGAATCAACCACCTGATCTATCCTAGGGAGTCTGAAGGGATCCTTCGAACAGTGTTTATTGAGATCTGTATAGTCGACGCACATGCGCCAATCCACTTTATTCTTTTTGAGTACAAGAATAGGATTTGCTAGCCACTTTGGATGCAGTACTTCTCTAATGAACCCTGCTGTGACTAAGCGAGCTAGCTCGGCGTGTATAGACTCTCTCTTGTCAGACGTGAAACGATGCAGTTTTTGTCGGATCAGCCTTGCTTGGGGATAACCTTCAATTTGTGCTTGGCCAGTTCTCTTGGGACTCCCGGCATATCTGTAGGCTGCCATGCGAATATGTCTCGGTTATCTTGCAGGAACTGGACGAGCGGGCCTTCCTATTTGTCGTCCAGGCAGGAGCTGATGATGGCAGTCTTGCGTTCATTAGCGAACCCGAGGTTGATTCTTTTTGTCTCCTCAGTTGGTCGCATAGAGGTCATGGCTTGAGCTTCATTCGCAGGTATCGCGAAATATTCCTCAGGCTTTGAGTTTGCCTGCACGAAAGAAGTCGTCGGTGGTTTGGTAGTGAGGGCCGCTTGAATGGCCACTTGGAAACATTCCGCGGCGCCTTGGAAGTCGGTGCGCACAGTGATGATCCCCTGTGGTCCTGGCATCTTCATTATCATGTACGAATAGTGCAGAATGGCCATGAATTTCACCAATCCTGGCCTACCGATGATGGCATTGTATCTGCAGTCGAAGTTTGCCACCTCAAACCTTAGGAACTCGGTTCTGTAGTTTTCCGGAGTTCCAAAGGTAACAGACATGTAGATGTGTCCAAGCGGGTATTCTCCTTTGATCGGCACAATGCCGAAGAAAGGGGTGTCCGACTCATGGAGCTCTTTGAGTGCAACTCCCAAGCCTAAGAGTGTTCGGGGAAAGGTGACGTTGATGCTGCTTCCCCTGTCCACCAATACTTGAAAGGGAAATGTGCCCTTGGGCCATTTCTAAAGTGTTTTGGTGATTAAGTGCCCAACACATATTCTCTAAGTGTTAAATTGTGCCAATGATTGAAGAAGTGCAAATCATGCAATAAGGTACGTTTCTAGACTTAGTACATTGATTTGGGTACTAATGTATTGTGTCTAAGTGCTAGAAATAAGAGAAAATAGATTGGAAAAGAGTTGGCTGTGTACAGCCAACTGCTGCTCGGTCTGGGTGCACCGGACTGTCCGATGGTGCACCGGACAGTGTCTGGTGCGCCAGACCAGTCTCGGTGAACAGGCCGCTCTCGGGACTCGACGGCGGCGTACGACTATAATTCACCGGACTGTCCGGTGGTGCACCGGACTATCCGGTGAGTCGTCAGCGGCGAAGTCGTCGCTCTCGGGAAAAGTTCAACGACGTATGGCTAAAATTCACCGGACTATCCAGTGGTGCACCGGACTGTCCGGTGAGCCAACGGTCGACTACGCAACGGTCGACAGCGCAATCCGCGGGCGACTCGTGGCCCGCGCCAATGGTCGGCAGGAGGCACCGGACTGTCCGGTGTGCACCGGACAGTGTCCGGTGCGCCAACTGCCGCGAATCTGCAACGGTCGACTGTGCCAAAATAGGAAGGAGTTTCGCACCGGACTGTCTACAAGGACTGTCCGGTGGCGCACCGGACTGTCCGGTGCGCCACACGACAGAAGGCAAGATTAGCCTTCCTTGTTGATCTCCAACGGCTCTTAGGTGCCTTGGGGCTATAAAAGGGACCCCTAGGCGCATGGAGGAGTTAAAAAAAGAATATTCTAAGCATTCTAAGTCTTCCACACTCCGTCTCTACACACTTGAACGACTGTGTTAGTGATTTGAGCTCCGTTCTAGTTGTCAACTCGTTGTGCTTCATTTTGAGCTCAAGTCTTGGCTTGTGTGTGTGTGTTGCTGCAGATTTGTGTGTGTTGCTTCCCACCCTTACTCTTGTGCTTTCACTGTGATCTTTGTTGTAAGGGCGAGAGACTCCAACTTGTGGAGATTCCTCGCAAACGGGAAAAAGAGATAAGCAAAGAAAAGCCGTGGTATTCAAGTTGATCATTGGATCACTTGAAAGGGGTTGAGTGCAACCCTCGTCCATTGGGACGCCACAACGTGGAGGTAGGCAAGTGTTATACTTGACCGAACCATGGGATAAACCACTGTGTCTCTTGTGTTGTCCTTCTCTTTGATTATTTGTGATTCACAAGAGCTCGCTCTATAGCCACTTGGTTCTATTGCACTAACATCTTTATAACCAAGCTTGTGGCAATTTAGTGTTGAATTTTACAGGATCACCTATTCACAAGACTTGCATTTGGGTCCCAAAGGTATTGCCTTGCAGGTTTATGCATCCGGGGGCTCAAGTTGGATTATCGACAGTGGATGCACAAACTACATGATGGGGGAGAAGAAGATGTTCACCTCCTATGTCAAGAACAAGGATTCCTAGGACTCGATCATCTTTGGAGATGGGAACCAAGTCAAGGTTAAAGGACTAGGAAAAATAGCCATTTCATCCGAGCATTCCATATCCAATGTGTTCTTGGTTGAATCGCTCGGGTACAACTTATTGTCTATTAGTCAACTATGTAATATGGGGTATAATTGTCTATTCACCAATGTAGATGTGTCTGTCTTTAGAAGGAGTGATGGTTCATTAGCTTTTAAGGGTGTACTAGACGGCAAACTCTACTTAGTTGATTTTTCAAAAGAGGAGGTGTTGGGGGCTTGTTCTCAAATGCTAAGAATTAAGAACAAGACAACATAGAAAATGTTAGGTGTTAAGGTCCTTCGTCCTCCAAAACATTATATCCCCTCAGGATATAAAGAATTTCGGACGAAGGTTACAAAGGACGTACCTTCGTAAAACATAATATCAAGGAACGAAGCATTTATATCATATAAATCATGAAACATGAAATAAATATTTAAATATAATCATGGAATTATTTTCATCTTTATTATCATAAATGAATGAATATAAATGACTTCAAGTTACAAATGTACCTCTGGTCCTGAGGAAAGCAAAGGAACAAGTGTGATGCGAAAGCAAATGGCAGGTTCGCGTGAACAGTACAGAGGTACTGTTCATCTATTTATAGGCACAGGTCGCAGCCTGTGACAAATTACAATTATGCCCCTTACAAGAGTTTACAACGTTGACTCAGACCTCTATGGATAAAAAGGTCATTCTATCTCTATGTCGGTTTGTAACGCCGAAGCTCCATGAAAAGGAACCTTCGGCCATCTCTTGGAGACGACTTCAGCCGAAGCTGCTTCTTCGTGTAAGACCTTCGGCGCACCGAAGCACGGCCCCAACAGTAGCCCCTTTCGCGGTGCTAGATCGTTTTTCGTAACGAGCTTGACCCGTGAAAAAAAGCCTCTTCATGCTTAATTGCTAAGACTAGCATGGGCTGGCTGTGGCATCGCCGTCTAGCACATGTTGGGATGAAGAACCTTCATAAACTTCTAAAGGGAGAACATGTGTTAGGACTAACCAATGTATTTTTCGAAAAAGATAGACCTTGTGCAGCTTGTCAAGCAGGTAAACAGGTGGGAAGCACTCATCATAGCAAGAATGTGATGACCACATCAAGACCTCTAGAGGTACTTCATATGGACCTCTTCGGACCCATCACCTACCTCAGCATCATGGGAAGTAAGTATGGTCTTGTTATTGTTGATGATTTTTCCCGCTTCACTTGGGTATTCTTTTTGCAGGATAAATCAGAAACCCAAGGGACCCTAAAGCGCTTTCTAAGGAGAGCTCAAAACAAATTTGAGCTCAAGGTGAAAAAGATAAGAAGCGACAACAGGTCCGAGTTCAAGAACTTACAAGTGGAGGTGTACCTTGAGGAGGAAGGAATCAAGCACGAGTTCTCCGCTCCCTACACACCACAACAAAACGGTGTGGTAGAGAGGAGGAACAGGACGCTTATCGACATGGCAAGGACGATGCTTCAAGAGTTCAAGACACCCGAGCGGTTTTGGTCGGAGGCTGTGAATACAGCTTGCCACGCCATAAACCGGGTCTACCTTCATCGCCTCCTCAAGAAGACCTCGTATGAACTTCTAACTGGTAACAAACCCAACGTTTCATACTTTCATGTATTTGGGAGTAAATGTTACATTCTAGTAAAGAAAGGTAGAAATTCCAAATTTGCTCCCAAAGCTGTAGAAGGGTTTTTGCTAGGTTATGACTCAAATACAAAGGCGTATAGAGTCTTCAACAAATCATCGGGTTTGGTTGAAGTCTCTAGCGATGTTGTATTTGATGAAACTAATGGCTCTCCAAGAGAGCAAGTTGATCTTGATGATGTAGATGAAGATGACGTTCCAACGGCCGCAATTTGCACCATGGCGATTGGAGATGTGCGACCATAGGAACAACAAGAGCAAGATCAACCCTCTTCCTCAACGATGGTGCATCCCCCAACTCAAGATGATGAACAGGTTCCTCAAGAGGAGGCGTGTGATCAAGGAGAGCACAAGAAGACCCAGCTATGGAGGAAGAAGCACCATGGGCCCCTCCAACTCAAGTCCGAGCGACGATTCAAAGGAATCATCCCGTCGATCAGATTCTGGGTGATATAAGCAAGGAAGTAACTACTCGCTCAAGACTAGCTAACTTTTGTGAGCATTACTCGTTTGTCTCTTCTATTGAGCTTTTCAGGGTAGAAGAGGCCTTGCAAGATCTAGACTGGGTGTTGGCCATGCAGGAAGAGCTCAACAACTTCAAGAGGAATGAAGTTTGGAGCTTGGTGCCACGTCCCAAGAAAAACGTTGTGGGAACCAAGTGGGTGTTCCGCAACAAGCAAGACAAGCACGGGGTGGTGACACGAAACAAGGCTCGACTTATGGCAAAAGGTTATGCCCAAGTCACAGGTTTGGATTTTAAGGAGACTTTTGCTCCTATGGCTAGGCTAGAGTCTATTTGCATTCTATTAGCCTATGCCGCTCACCACTCTTTCAGGTTATTCCAAATGGATGTGAAAAGCGCTTTCCTCAATGGGCCAATCAAGGAGGAGGTATACGTGGAACAACCCCCTGGCTTTGAGGATGAAAGGTACCCCGACCATGTGTGTAAGCTCTCTAAGGCGCTCTATGGACTTAAGCAAGCCCCAAGAGCATGGTATGAATGCCTTAGAGTTTTCTTAATTGCTAATGCTTTCAAGGTTGGGAAAGCCGATCCCACTCTTTTCACTAAGACTTGTGATGGTGACCTATTTGTGTGCCAAATTTATGTCGATGACATAATATTTGGTTCTACTAACCAAGTCTTGTGAGGAGTTTAGCAGGGTGATGACACAGAAATTTGAGATGTCGATGATGGGCGAGTTGAACTACTTCCTTGGGTTCCAAGTGAAGCAACTCAAGGACGGCACCTTCATCTCCTAAATGAAGTACACGCAAGACCTGCTCAAGCGGTTCGGGATGAAGGACGCCAAGCCCGCAAAGACACCAATGGGAACCGACGGACATGTCGACCTCAACAAAGGAGGTAAGTCCGTTGATCAAAAGGCATACCGGTCTATGATAGGTTCCTTGCTTTATTTATGTGCTAGTAGACCGGATATTATACTTAGCGTATGCATGTGTGCTAGATATCAATCCGACCCAAGGGAATGTCACCTTGTGGCCGTTAAGCGGATTCTTAGATACTTAGTTGCTACGCCTTGCTTCGGGATCTGGTATCCAAAGGGGTCTACCTTTGACTTAATTGGATATTCAGACTCCGATTATGCCGGGTGCAAGGTTGATAGGAAGAGTACATCAGGGACGTGCCAATTCCTAGGAAGGTCCCTGGTGTCGTGGGGCTCAAAGAAACAAACATCCGTTGCCCTATCCACCGCTGAGGCCGAGTATGTTGCCATAGGATAGTGTTGTGCGCAACTACTTTGGATGAGGCAAACCCTCTAGGACTTTGGCTACAATCTAAGCAAAGTCCCACTCCTATGTGACAATGAGAGTGCAATCCGCATGGCGGATAATCCTGTTGAACACAGCCGCACTAAGCACATAGCCATCCGGCATCACTTCCTGAGAGACCACCAGCAAAAGGGGGATATCGAGGTGTACCATATTAACACCGAGAACCAGCTAGCCAATATCTTCACCAAGCCTTTAGATGAGAAAAGGTTTTGCAGGTTGCGTAGTGAGCTAAATGTCTTAGATTCGCGTAACTTGGATTGATCTATAGCATACATGTGTTTTATGCCTTTGATCATGTTAATTTATGCATTTCAATCTATTTTTGTTCAATTGTGGTGCTCAAGTTGTACACATGATCCTCGGACCTCACAAGTCCATTTGCAAGTGATGCACCTATTTAGGGGGAGGCATGCTACAACTTGACCCTTTTGAGACTAATCTTTGTGTTTAAGTTTACTTGATTTAGTCTCAAAAGTGAATTGAAAGGGAAAGGTGAACTTGGACCATGCAAAGACTTCCACTGCAATCCGGTATTAACTCCAAGTTCATATCTATGCTCTTATTGCCTTTTTGCTCTTAATTGACAATTTTGGTGAGGCAATGGGGTTAAAGGGCCAAGAATGATCCCGTTTTGGTGCTTAATGCCAAAGGGGGAGAAATTAAGGCCAAAGCAAATGGATCAGCTACCACTTGTGAAATTTTGAAATGAGTAGAGGTAGAACTTTTTTTGATTTGTCCAAAACACTCATATTGCAAAATTTAGTCTATTGTGGGGAGAATTTATGACTATGGGAAAAAGGGGGAGTTTTTGGCTCTTAATCATTTTTACTCTTGGATTATCTCTCTTTGTGCCCAAACAAGTGAGTTTGTTGTAGAGATAGGAAAATGAATTTGATTTTCAAAAACAAACCAAGTGGTGGCAAAGTATGATCCAAATATGCCAAATTAGAGTCAAAAATAATTTGGTTCATTGATATTGCACTTCTTTTGGTTGCTTTTGGATGTTTTGGCATAAATCACCAAAAAGGGGGAGATTGAAAGGGAAATGTGCCCTTGGGCCATTTCTAAAGTGTTTTGGTGATTAAGTGCCCAACACATATTCTCTAAGTGTTAAATTGTGCCAAAGATTGAAGAAGAGCAAATCATGTAACAAGGTACGTTTCTAGACTTAGTACATTGATTTGGGTACTAATGCATTGTGTCTAAGTGCTAGAAACAGGAGAAAATAGATTGGAAAAGAGTTGGCTGTGTACAGCCAACTGATGCTCGGTCTGGGTGCACAAGACTGTCCGGTGGTGCACCAGACAGTGTCCGGTGCGCCAGACCAGTCTCGATGAATAGGCCGCTCTCGGGACTCGACGGCGGCGTACGACTATAATTCACCGGACTGTCCGGTGGTGCACCGGACTGTCCGATGAGTCGTCCGCGGCGAAGTCATCGCTCTCGGGAAAAGTTCAACGGCGTACGACTAAAATTCACCAGACTGTCCGATGGTGCACCGGACTGTCCGGTGAGCCAACGGTCGACTACGCAACGGTCGGCAGCGCAATCCGCAGGCGACGCGTGGCCCGCGCCAACAGTCGGCAGGGGGCACCGGACTGACCGGTGTGCACCGGACAGTGTCCGGTGTGCACCGGAAAGTGTCCGGTGCGCCAACTGCCGCGAATCTGCAACGGTCGACTGCGCCAAAATAGGAAGGAGATCCGCACCGGACTGTCTACAGAGACTGTCTGGTGGCGCACCGGACTATCCGGTGCGCCACACGACAGAAGGCAAGATTAGCCTTCCTTGTTGATCTCCAACGGCTCCTAGCTGCCTTGGGGCTATAAAAGGGACCCCTAGGCGCATGGAGGAGTTAAAAAAGAATACTCTAAGCATTCTAAGTCTTCCACACTCCGTCTTCGCGCACTTGAACAACTGTGTTAGTGATTTGAGCTCCATTCTAGTTGTGAACTCGTTGTGCTTCATTTTGAGCTCAAGTCTTGGCTTATGTGTGTGTGTGTGTGTTGCTGCGGATTTGTGTGTGTTGCTTCCCACCCTTACTCTTGTGCTTTCACTGTGATCTTTGTTGTAAGGGCGAGAGACTCCAACTTGTGGAGATTCCTCGCAAATGGGAAAAAGAGATAAGCAAAGAAAAGCCGTGGTATTCAAGTTGATCATTGGATCACTTGAAAGGGGTTGAGTGCAACCCTCGTCCATTGGGACGCCACAACGTGGAGGTAGGCAAGTGTTATACTTGACCGAACCACGGGATAAACCACTGTGTCTCTTGTGTTGTCCTTCTCTTTGATTATTTGTGATTCGCAAGAGCTCGCTCTATAGCCACTTGGTTCTATTGCACAAACATCTTTATAACCAAGCTTGTGGCAATTTAGTGTTGAATTTTACAGGATCACCTATTCACCCCCCTCTAGGTGCTCTCAATACTTTCTTTACCGTAGGAGCGGGTACTTGCCCGGATGATCGAAGTTGAGCCATTGATCCGCCTGGGTAAAGGTGATCGGGTGTTCTGACCACCGATAGGGGGCGGGAGCACTGGTGGTTGCCGCCAGTATCTGTCGGTCGTTGAGCTTCTGTTGCCTTTTGTTTTCTTACGACCCGTGTCCTCCGAAGATGACGTTGACCTCTCTGTCAACTCGCGGAAATGCTCCACCTCCTCCCTCTTCCTGCTGCTGAGGTCATCGAGGTTCACCGGGCCCTCCTCGCGGTGGGGGAGGTGGTAGAGGTTCGAAGGGTCGGCCATTCCCGACAGAGTGCTTGAAGTATCTGCAGTTTCGCAATGTGTGACGCATATCCTTGTGATACAGGCACTAGGCATTGAGGATGTCGTCCAATGTCCGCTCGCCTCCACAGGGCGCACCTCGGGCATGAGAGACGGGTGGTCCAGCGACATGGACATCTTCACGAGGCCTCTTCTCCCAGCGCTTGTTGGTCTGCTGGTTTGCGTCACACCATGGTGCAGATGGAGCAGGCTTCGCTCCCCCAATGAGGTCCTGAGCTCGTTCGTCGGCGATGATGTAGAGGTCTGCCTCCCTAAACAGCTGCTCAAAAGTGGTCGGCACCTTTTGCAGTATGGCTCGAACGAAGGCCGAGTCATTGGATCCCCGGTAGAAGTCCTCGATCACTGCTGCTTCAGCGACCTTGGGGATGCGATTTCTCATGGTCTGAAACCTCTTGAGGTACGACCGAAGAGTCTCATCCCCTCGGCGCCTGATGGATTTGAGGTCCCATGGTTGCGCCAGCTTGTTGGAGAGGGATTGGAAGTTGGCGATAAAACACCGACTGAAGTCGCTCTAATCGTCAATGCAGTGCCGCGGTAGATATCGCAGCCATTGCAATGCATCTTGCCCGAGGACGATGGGTAAATACGCAGTCATCACATCTTCAGTTGCCCCAGCGGCCCAAGCAGCGGTTGTATAGATGGCCAACCAGCCTCCTGGGTCTTGCTTAGGCTCGTATTTGTCGATGTTGGAGACCTTGAAGTTTAGGGGCCATTGAATGGCCCTAAGACACGGAGTGAGCGCAGATATCCCACACGTGTCTTCCTGTCGACGCCGTGGTGTCGGTCCCAGGGAGGGGAGTTGCCGATGTGTTGTCTCGACCATCCCCGGGTTGTGCCACCAGTTGAAGCCGTTGCCGACTCAACTTTAGTGGTCTAACTTCGTGCTGGGACGCCATAATCCCGATCGTACTCCTCTCGGCGTCGTATCTCATTCTCATGTTGTTGTTCGCGTGAAGCATTGATGGAGCTCTGCGCATCCCGCCGACTATTGATGGCGTGTCATAGATCGCTCGGGGGATGAGAGAGGGGTTGAAGATGATTAGCCGCCCGAGTGAACAGCCGCTGATAGCTTTCAGCATCTGGAGTCCGGGGGAGGCCATCGGCTATCCAAGCCAATACTCCACCGACCTCACTCGGTGTGTTCATGGCACGGGCGAAGTCAGGGTCCAGGTTTCACGCGAAGAGAGGGTTCTCTCGGTGTTGCCTCGCATCCTACTCAGCTTGCTCTTGAGCCTACCGACGATCACGTTGGCGAGAGTTCCTCCTCTCTCTGAAGACTCATTCGTCGGGAGTTTCTCCTACCTCCGAAATTTCATCTCGGGTTACAGGCTGCGCCGGGTCCCGTTCCCCTGCTTCGTGATGTCACCGAATATTTCGGCGTCGGTTCCTCCGTCGGTGAGCTTCTCGCTGAGGAGGTTCTGCCCCAGGCATGGTTGGCTCATCATCGGAGATGGGAGATGATTCCACTCTTCCCCCGATGAAGAGTACGTCAGGGTAGAAAGGAGTTGTTGTGGTGACAAGCTTCTTTCTGTCCTCCTTTAAGGGCGAAGGCGCCAGAAGAGCAGCTTGACGGGCCTCTATCCTGTTCGCTTCGTTTTCCTCGTAATCCGTGTCCACTCTTCCGTGGACGAGGTGGACAACGGGGTTCTTCCATGGACGAGGAGGTAATCTTCGCCCGGGGTGCTGGAGGTTGCGCTATTTGCTGCCTCGTTCCGGCTTTTTCGGAGATTTTTGAGGAAGGCTTCTTCTCCGGTGGATCCGCTATACGATGCAGAATTCCTTCTTCGTCTGCCACAGACGAAATGGTCCCGAAGCAGAACACGGATCCAGGGCGGAGAGCAATCTTGTGTTGGAAAATGATGGCCATTGAGCTAGCTTGGATCAGCGACACATCCCCTACATGGCGCGCCAGCTGTCGGTGTTTGGGACCTGACCGCGCACCCGAGGTTACCCCTCGAGGTGCTTTTAGGTAGGACGGTGTTGCTGACTATAGCTCGATGGTTCGTGCTAAGTGCACAAGAGACGGTAGACAATTTTCTATAGGTTCGGGCCGCTTGGAGAGGCGTAATACCCTACTTCCTGGTGTGGATCTTTATGTGGTGGGTTACAGGGGGATTCTCTAGTATGAAGGATGCTAGAGAACGGAGTAGATGGCTGATGAATGACTTGTCTTTTGATGGGGTGCCCCCTGGGCCTTATTGTCGGTGTTTTGGGTCCGACTGTGCACCTGGGTTTACCCCTCAAGGTGCTTTCAGGAGTAGGACGGTGTTATCGACTGTAGCTCGATGGTTCGTGCTGGATGCACGAGAAACAGTGGACAGCGGTTTACAGGTTCGGGTCGCTTTGAGATGCGTAACACCCTACGTCCTGTCGAGAGTGCTTTATGTGGTGGGTTACAAGAGGATTATCTAGCGCTGAAAATGTAGAGAGTTGGGCGGGTGACTAAGTAGCGAGCATCTGATCTGAAGGGGTGCCCCCTGGGCCTTATATACTCGACCGTGGGGCGGTACATGTAGATATGACAACAACGTGTACCTAAGAAATAGTGAACCAACTGAGTTTATCCTCCTATAATCCTGTCGACCCATTCTTGTTTGGTTCCGTTGTATGGGGCTCCTGCACGGGAAGGTCGGGCCTCTGTTGTGATTACTACTCGAATTCGTTGGGCCGTCTTGGGCTCATGCCGATAGAGCCTCGTGTCGATTCGCTTCATTGGTCGTTCCTCCCCAGGCCCACGAGGGGGATGACCTTACAAATTATGGGGCCCTTGGGCCTTTCGTGAGGTCTTTTATCCTTCTGGTGGACCCGGGGGATATCTGTCCCCCACAAGCCCCCGATCTTTGGGTCAATCCTGAAATAAACGGCCCAAGGATCCTAGGTCCAGCTTGCAGTCAGTTCTGAAATAAACGGCCCAAGGTCCAGCTTGCAATCTTTGACTTTAACAAGGGATGCCTTGGAGATAAGCCTGCCGGGCCACTGCTTCTGAGTTCTGAATGATCCGGTAGAAACAATTTTTTCACTGTCTTTTTCTGCCTTTATTACTCGAAATTTGGTGTTCTATCTTAGACTCATGCTTCGGAAGTCAGCATTTTTGTACTGTAGGACTTCAAATTTCATTGGGTGCACCGAAGGGTGTAGCCCCCGAGCTTCGAGTGGATTTTTGCAGATAATCCACTCGAAGGTCTTCACTTCAAGTATTATCAGAGATCACTTTTATCTTCCACTTGCGCTTTTTCAGAGGTCAGCCTTGTCTTGATCTTGCCTTATGCTTTAGAAGTCAGCACTTTACTTCTTCGGGGTTGATGATCCATTGGATGCACCGAAGGTGCACCCAATGGGTGTAGCCCCCGAGCTTCGAGTGGATTTTTGAAAATAATCCACTCGAAGGTCTTCATTTCGTGCCTTTTTTCCGGGAATCATCCTTCCCCTTTGCCGAATGCCTTGGAGATCAGCATTATATTATTGATACTACGCTTTAGAAGTAAGCGTACATTTTTGTCTTTGAGGCCAAGTACGCGATCTGCCCATATCTTGCTAGGTCTTGCCATTTATTTGATCTGCGACTAATTGGACGTTCGATAGATGGCCCTTGGCTAGTCTTCATGTCACTTCGTGCTTTGATGCTTCTGTCGATTAGACTTGTACCTCATCGGCTATATTTGGCTTTCCTTTGATCCCTGCTGATATCTTTCTTCTGTCTTGAAGTATTCATTGCATATACTGTTCGGATGTGACAGTGTTGAAAATATACTGATAATTCCTGGGCGTTCCCCCAATGGGTGTAGGCAAGGGACGGCTTGGTACGCTGGGCGTTTAGCAAACTGCTTCTGAGTAGTAACTTGATGTGACCGCGGGCGTAATCATATCGCCTGCGCAGTTGACTGGAGTCCTAATGGGTGTCGTGTTACGTGAAACGGCGTCAGTCGCCTGACGTGTCTTCAGACGGTTTGAATTGCATATTGAATTTTTGCGACTGTTCAGTGGCCGTGGTAGGAGGTGAGCGGTTGCCTTCTTCTTCTATAAATAGTGCTCTTGCTTCTCCGACATTTTCACATCTCTTACTGCTGCTTGCTGTTTATCCTCCTCTTCTTCCTTCCATTTCCAACATGGGCAAGAGTAAGAAAGGTGGTAGTTCTTCGCATCGCTCTGGTGACAAACGCAAGCGTGAGCCGACTCCTCCCTCGGAGGACTTCGGCGACTCGGAGTACTTGGAGGAGGAGTTCTCGTCCGAGTTCGAGGGCTCTCCGGCTCCTACCTCTCCCCCGGCGTCGTCTGATGATTCAGATGACTCCCAGGGGATTGCCGCGGAGGTCTGGACCTACATCCGGTCCGTCGAGCGCACCGGGCTCGCGGGCTCGGATGAGTCGGAGTACTCCTCGGACGAGGAGAACTCCTCGGACTCATCCGAGGAGGGCGGTGGCGACGGCGATGGCGGTGATGGCGACGGCGACGGAGGCGACGGCAGCGGTGATGGCGGCGAAGGCGATGGCAACGGCGGTGGTAGCGGTGACGGCGGCGAAGGCGATGGCGGCGACGGTGGTGACGGCAGCAAGGGCGGCAGCAGGGGCAGCAGCAAGGGCAGCAACAAGGCCAGTGGCTAGATGCCACTGGTTTTAATTATTAGTATAGATTAGTAGTAGTATAATGAAATAATGTAGTAGTAGTTAGTAGTATAGAGTAGTGAAGTATAGTGTAGTAGTAGGGAGGTCATCAACTCATAATGAGTTGGTTTGTAAGTTCGGTAATGCTTCCCTTATAATGAAGAGTGATTTTGCCTCACTTCTGTGCGCTTTATTTTGCTTTCCTGTCATTCGCCGATCTCATTAATGCCTGAGGGATGTTTGGAATCAACGAATCACGCTTCTAACTATTTTCTTCGCGATGTCAACACTTCGGTGATAGCGGCCGAGTCATCTGAAATCACGTTGTTGCTTTAGGAGTGACGGCCGAGTTATTACTGGCGATGTCGACACTTTTTGAAGTAATGGCTGAGCGATAGCGGCCACATCAATGTTTTAGAGATAACGACCGAGCGGTTACTGGTGATGTCAGTGTTTTAGAGGTAACACCCGAATCCCTTGGAACTGCATCACCGCTTTAGGAATAACAACCGGGCGGCTGATGACGACGTCGGTGTTTTGGAGGTAACAGCCGAGTGATCGATGGCAACGTCGGCGTTTTAGAGGTAACAGCCGAGTGATATGGGCCACGCCGGCCGCTTTGGAGATAGTGGCCAAGTGGAGTCTGGTAACGTCAGCGTTCTCAGAAATAACCGCTGAGTTAGAATGGACCGCGTCGACCGTTTTGGAAATAACGACCGAGTGATGATGTAGCATGCCCGCGCTTTAGAAATAACGGCCGGGTGATGACGTGGCACGCCAGTGTTTTAGAGATAACAGTTGGGTGATGACTGGGCGCTTTTTAGATTCGACATCTGGCTTCGGAAAACCCTATATGCACTGTACTGTCGCGCGCCTCCTCATTACGTGCCCTAGTTCTTGCTTTTCTGCACCCAGGCCTTCTCCACTCTCTTGCAACGCTGCTTCCGCTCCGTTCGCCGGCAAGGTTGAAATGGCGCCTAAGCGGAAAGCTTCGAGTTCGTCCGTCGCAGTCATCCCCCCCATCGACCCCAACAGTCAGTTGCCTTTCGCAGGTAACCATATGTTTGTTGTCTCTGAATCCGACCTTCTCCATCTTGTATCTATCAGGGTTCTTCCTCCGAAGGAGCTCTGTTCCTGGCGGATCTGCTGTGGGGTCACTTTTCCAACAGAGAACACTCACGAATCCGTCATCTACGTTCCTTTTCTCCTCCGTGGCCTTGCTCTTCCCATTTCTCCTTTTTTCCGCAGTCTCCTTGATTTCTATCGCTTGAATCTGACCTATCTGAATCCCAATTCCGTTCTACAAGTTTCTATCTTTGTTCATTTATGCGAAGCTTTTCTCAGAGTTCTGCCACACTTTGGCCTGTGGAGGTATTTGTACCACTGTTGCCCTGGGATGGCCTGAGGGCAGCACCAGCTGGTGGGGGGCGCGAGCTTGGAGATGCGCCGTGGGAGGAAGGCTGATTACCTCGACATCCTGCTCAAGGATAGCATCAAGGGATGGCGTCTTGAATGGTTCATCGTGGAGAATCATGGGAATTCTCTCCCCCCACGTTCAGGAAGACAGCCGGATGTTCGCACTCCAAGCTGGACCGAATCCCCACAGACCAGGAAGTAACTGAAGCAGGGGCTTTGCTAGCTGAAGTTGGATTGCTGAAAGAAAGGGGTCTGACTGCAGAAGCTGTGGTCGCTGACTTTGTTTTCAAGAACATTCAACCGCTGAAAGACAGAGCATATCCATCCTATCTGTATCGAGGCTTTGCTGATTCAACTCGGGTAACCAACAGAAGAATTCCTACCGTGGACTTGGTGGGCTGGCTCGAGATGATACTCAGAGGCAAGGTGTCAAACGTCGGCGCTCCTGTTGCATACTCGGCTTGGAATCTGCCTCCTTCCAAGGCCTTTACCAGTTTTGTGTCAAATCCTCCTGCTGGTGATAGCAGTTTGGGCCTTAGAGTGCAACCCTCTCCCGAAGAGGTTAGTGCTTTGGTTGCCTCACTTGAAGAAATTCCTGACGACGAGAGGCAGGTTCATTTTGAGGTGCCTTTAAATCCAAGTGATGCAGAGATAAGTGCCATGCTGGATATGTTAGTTGAAGATTCTTCTGATGCAGTCCCTGTTGAAACACTGGCGGTAGCACCCATCCTAGAGGCTAGCGAAGCTTTAGATATTCAGAAGTCTGACAATGTTCGTCCGAAGCGTTCTCGCCGAGCCAATCAGCCTACTTCTCCTGCTGAGGGGAAGAAACAGAAGAAGAGACGTCTTCGTCGAGTGTCTAGTTTGGATCAGGATGCTGGTCCTTCTGTTCCTACTGCTGAGGAAATGCAAGTGCCTGCATTTGCTAAAACTGATCCCAATGGGTGTAACCTGCCTACTATTAACCCCAATGGGTGTGACCTAGATGACGCTGACCCCAATGGGTGTGACCTGGATGACACTGACCCCAATGGGTGTACTGTCCGCGTTGTTGATGAGGGTGAGGAGGAGGAGGATGAAATCCCTCTAACTCGGAAGCACAGCCGACGCTATATTGCTAGTGGCGAAAGTAGTGGTGTTCCTTCTCCAGCCCTGTCTGCTCTTGTTGGTCTACAAGAATTGTCTCTGGCCAACTTTGATCAGACTCTTGAGGATATGGTCCCAGAAGACCTGTTGTCCGAGCCAGCAGATGGTGGCATGATGGACGTTTGCGCTGATGTGCCTGATGCTGGGCTAGAGTTGTCCCGGGCGGCGTCCCGCACCTCATCGACCTTGGAGCGCAGTCTTAAGGGTCAGGGGGCTGGCCCAGATTGCACTATTCATATGGAAGTGGTTGAAGGTCCTTCAGCCTTAGAGGTGGCTGCCTCGGAGGGCTCATCCCTCAAAGATAGCGCTGGTGCTTACCCAGCCCCTGAGGGTGTTGCCGGGGATGATCCGGCTCGGATGGGTAGCGCGAGCGATGACCCAGCCCCCGAGGGTGTCCGAGTTGGTTCTCCCTCTAACACTTCCATGGATGTTCATGTGGGATCTTCCCCTACGTACTCTGATTGTATGGCAGCAGCACAGGTTTCATGTCAAGAGGTCGCTTTAGAGGCCAGCATCCCTGATGACAGAGTTCTGACTTCTGCTGGTGACACTGACTTGGTTACCAATGTTGCATTGCGGGTTGTTCTAGTTGGTGACCCTTCAGCAAGCCGTCAGTTGATTTCCCACGACTTGGGGGTTCCCTCATTCTTCTCCAACCTCCAGGTAACTTGGTTTCTTCTGTCCTAACTTTTACTTCAGGTAGACTGCTATTATTATGCTCATCTGTTCCTAATGTCAGGCATTGGTGGACGAAATGGCTGGCCGGTTGAAATCACAGGGGACCTCTATCCCGGAAGGGGCTTTGTCCCTAACGCATTGGAATCCAGTGTTGCTTCAGCGGCGAGTATCTGACTTGGAAATGGCAAATGCTGGTTAGTGCCCTTTGTTCCTTCATTGGCTATTTGAGTAATTTGCTTTATAGCTGAACACCCTTGCTTGACTGTTTCCTGACAGATATGGCCCGACGATATTCTGACCTTGAAGAAAGGTATTCTCAAAGTCAGGCTGCATTGGCCTAGGTTTCTGCCTCTCTGAATGATGCTAACTCCACTCTCCGTGCTCAACTTGATTCTGAAAAGGTGGCCACTAAATTGAACTTTCACTTGCCCTTTTCTGTTATGTTTTTAGTGCTTGCTTGATGTTGGAGAAACTGGCTCTTGTCTGCAGGAGGAGAAACGTGCTCTTGCTACTTCTCGCGACAATTTGGAAAAGTTATACCGTGATGCCAGCAACTCATTGACTATCTTGGAGAGGAGTCATCGTTTTACCATGGAGGACTTGGATAACCATCGCTACAAGCTGCAAGAGTCTCTAGATGATATGATTCGCCTCAGGCAATTGGTGTCGAACAAGGATACTGTCATCAAGGATTTGCGTGCTTCCAAAAGGTCGGTGGTTCGGGAGCTAGAAGCCGCTCGGTTGGCTGTCAAGGTCGCTGAAGATACTTCTGCTACTCTGAAGGCCCAGTGCGACAAAGCCATGGACAAAGCCGTTCGCGCGGGGCAAATTCTGATGAGGAGACCCGGCGTGGTTGTTCCCGATGACATAGTGGCTGATGTGAATGCCGCTCCCGATTCTTCGAGTCGTCCTTCCTCGTCGGTTGCTCCTGAGAAAAACATTTCCAGATAGAAAACACTGAATGCCTTGAGTATATGGTTAGTGTGCTTGGATGTTTCGTTAGAAAACACTTTTCGGTACTGAATGCTGTTATTGTTTTCCCGTTGTTAGAATTCAACGGTATCTACAGTCGTAAAAGTAAGTGCATTATGATGGTTTTGAATTTTTTCGTGGGGCATAGAGATCGCCCTCGGATGAGTAGTCGCGAACGTGCCGAATGTGTCGTGCCAATTTAAGTCGTTGCTAACTTAAATCGATCGTTCCGTTACCAGGGGTATAGTGATCACCCCGAGTCGAGTAAGCGAGAGCATGTCGCACCGTCTTAAGTCATCGCCGACTTAAGCCGATTGCTCCGTTAGCAGGGTATAGTGGTCACCCTGAGTTAAGTAAGCATGAGCATGTCGCACCGTCTTAAGTCATCGCCGACTTAAGCCGATTGCTCCGTTAGTAGGGTATAGTGGTCACCCCGAGTTAAGTAAGCGTGAGCATGTCGCACCGTCTTAAGTCATCGCCGACTTAAGCCGATTGCTCCGTTAGTAGGGTATAGTGGTCACCCCGAGTTAAGTAAGCGTGAGCATGTCGCACCGTCTTAAGTCATCGCCGACTTAAGCCGATTGCTCCGTTAGTAGGATATAGTGGTCACCCCGAGTTGAGCAAGAATGCAGATGAACAATCCTTGAAGTCTTTTTATTGATGATGTATTTCCTAGTTTACAGAATACATTGTCGCCCCAATAGCTTTTGAAATATAGCTAAGGATAAAACTTCCTGAGGTGTTCTATGTTCCATGAGTTCCCAATTTCCGTGCCATTCATCTGAGTGAGGCAGTATGATCCCGGTCGAGTGACTTCAGCTACTACGAATGGTCCTTCCCATAGAGGTGACAATTTGTGCCGTCCTTCCCCCGTTAGAATTCGGCGGAGGACGAGATCTCCCACTGCGAAGGATCGAGGTCGTATGGCCTTATCGTGATAGCGCCTCAGAGTTTGCTGATACCGTGCTGATTGAATCACCGTGTTCAGTCGTTCTTCTTCGAGTACATCGACATCCTCCAGCCTAGTAGCCTCAGCTTCTGCTATGTTTTCAAAGATCAACCTTGGTGCCCCAAACTTGAGATCAGCAGGTAGCACTGCCTCCGAACCATAGACCATGAAGAAAGGAGTGTTTCCATGTAGGGCTCGACTAGGTTGAGTTCTCAGGCTCCAAACGACGTACGGCAGTTCTCTGATCCACTTTCCTGCGAACTTTTCATTTATGTCGAAAACTTTCTTTCTGAGCGCCTCCAATATGAGCCGTTGGCTCTTTCTACCTGCCCGTTGGTTCTTGGTTGTGCCACCGAGGCATATTTGATCTGAATGCTCTTTTGCTCGCAGAAATCGAAGAACTCTGAGCTTGTGAAGTTGGATCCTAGGTCGGTTATGATGTTATTTGGTATTCTAAACCTGAATATTATATCCTGTATGAATTCCACTGCCTTAGCTGAAGTTAGGGAAGCAATGGGTTTGAATTCTATCCACTTAGTGAATTTGTCGATGGCAACCAGTACATGAGTGTATCCTCCTTGAGCTTTTTTGAAAGGTCCAATCATATCCAATCCCCAGCATGCGAATGGCCAAGTTACGGGTATGGTTTGTAGTTGTTGTGCCGGTAGATGCTGCTGTTTTGACAAGTACTGGCAGGCTTCGCACCTCTGAACTAAATTGGCTGCATCACTTTTTGCCGTTGGCCAGTAGAAACCCGACCTGAAGACTTTCCCAACCAGGGTCCTGGATGCTGCATGCACTCCACATTGCCCAGCATGGACCTCATCCAGAAGTTGCTTTCCAGTAGCTGAGGGAATACATTTCATGAGGACTCCTAACGCGCCCCTTCTGTATAGCGTTTCCCCAATGAGTGTATAGTGAGCTGACTGCCTTGCAATGCGCTCGGCTGTATTTTTGTCATCTGGTTCCTCTTCATTCCTTATATATCTGATGATCGGCTCCCTCCAGTCATCAGGATTTGACTCTGGTTGGCTCAGAGTATTGCATTCTTCTACCCGATCTACTAAAATGCTCGGGCGTGGCACTTCTTGGACAAAAACTCCAGGCGGGACCTGAGTCCGACTGGACCCCAGCTTAGATAATGCATCAGCTGCCGCGTTGCGGTCTCTCTCCACATGATGAAATTCCAAACCTTCAAATTTATCTTCTAGTTTCTGGACAGCAGTGCAATATTTTCCCATGGAATCATTCGAGCAATCCCATTCTTTGTTTATCTGACTTATGACCACCAGAGAGTCTCCATATACCATCAGTCTCTTGATGCCCAGTGATATGGCAATGTTTAGCCCGTGAATCAGAGCTTCGTACTCGGCTGCATTGTTAGATGCCGAGAATAACAATTGAAGAGCGTACTTGAGTTGTTCGCCTCCAGGTGCAATAAAGAGGATCCCTGCACCTGCTCCCTGCAGCTTCAATGAGCCGTCAAAATACATTCGCCATACTTCTGCGGTTTCCGGGTTATCCGGTACCTGTTGCTCGGTCCACTCTGATACGAAGTCAACCAGTGCTTGAGTTTTGATAGCAGTGCGAGGTCGAAATTCGATGTCGTGAGATCCCAATTCACAGGCCCACTTGGCTACTCTTCCGATGGCTTCTTTATTATGGAGAATATCCCCTATTGGAAATCCAGTGGCTACTATGACTTTGTGGTCGTCGAAGTAGTGCCGAAGCTTGCGTGCAGTTATAAGTACTGCATACAATAGCTTTTGAACATGAGGATATTTCTTCTTTGAAGAGCCCAGAACTTCACTGATGAAATAGACAGGGTGCTGTACTGGGTATGCATGTCCTTCTTCCGCTCGCTCGACTACTAACGCGGTGCTCACCACGTGAGTCGTGCAAGAGATGTATAATAGCAGATCTTCTGCCGGTTGAGTCGGCGTGGCTCGGTGTGGCGGTTTCAGCACTGGTGGTGTTGTCAAGAATTTTTTCAGCGCATCTAGAGCTTCTTGTGCTTCTGAAGTCCACTGAAATTTGTCCACCTTCTTGAGTAACTTATAGAATGGTAAGCCTTTTTCTCCCAGCCTTGATATGAACCTGCTTAGGGCTGCTGTTGGGGGCCTTCGTCCTCCGAAGGTCCTCAAAAACATGATTTGACAATGTTTTCCAAGTGGATTATGTGAACAGGTATTTTCGGACTCAGAATTATGAACATGAAGCACGGTCAGGACGAAGCCTGAACCAGACGAAGGACGAGCTGATTACCAAGCTCTACGAAGGACGGTGCACAGCCGAAGCTGTGCGCAGGGAAGCTTCGTCGCGATAGCAGAGGGGGGAACCGACTTAGAGATGAAAAGACTACGTGGACCTTGACAGATTTTCATAAGTCATTGACAAATGTAATGAACATGAATGTAATTTTACGTGGGCTGCGTCCCACGTCTATAAATAGATGAACAGTACTCCCGTACTGTTCACGCTGACTTGGCATTTGCTTTTGCGTCACGCTTGTACTTTTTACCTTCTTTCAGGACCGAAGGTACATTTGTAATTTGAAATCATTTCTATTTTTCCATGTTAATAAAATAGAAATGATTTTATGTTGTTTATATCATATTTCGTGCTTTATACGAATCCTTCGTCATTACTTGTTATATTTACGAAGGTATGTCCCTTATGACCTTCGTCCGAAATTCATTATTTCCCGAAGGGGCATAATGTTTCGAAGGACGAAGGACTTTAACATTTAACACTTTTTATGTTGCCTTGTTCTTAACTCTTAGCATTTGAGAACAAGTCCCCAACATTGGCGCCCACCTCCGGTGAACTCACTTCCACTTCGAGTTTTTTGAACACCTTCGGAAGCTGTAGACCTTCGCTATGGCACCGAAGAAAGCTTTAGCGGCTGGGGCTGCAGCACTGCAACCGCTGGACCACAATCAGGAGACCGTCTCTCTTCGGGAGGCCCGAAGCCAGAAGAGAAAGGCCGTCAGCCCGACGCTTCAGGAGGAAGAGCTAGACCAGGAAATCAGGGATATGGAGATGCTACATCAACAGGTGCAGAGGAAGAAGGAGAAGATGGCCCGGCTAGCTGAGTTGCAAAGGCAGATAGACGAAGCCTCTGAGGAAGTTCGCCATCTTACTCACGATGAGCAAAACAGAAGGCCTCAGCAGAAAGACCTTCATCAGGAGGGCTTCGTCAACGAAGATGACTGGTATGACAATTTCCATCAGGGAAATTTTGTTTTCGATGATGCTTCTCCTTTGTCCGCTGAGCTGCAGGCTACACCTTGGCCTCCGTCCTATAAGCCACCCCAGCTTCCCATGTTCGACGGCCACTCAGACCCGAAGCAGTTCTTGATGAGCTACGAAGCAACAGTGTCTTCGTATGGGGGCAATGCTGCAGTCATGGCGAAGTCTTTCGTTATGGCCGTCAGGAGTGTTGCTCAGACCTGGTATTCCTCCCTTCGACCAGGAACTATCACCTCATGGCAGAAGCTGAAGGATATGTTGTTAACCAGCTTTCAAGGATTTCAGACGAAGCCGGTCACTGCCCAAGCCTTGTTCTAGTGCACTCAGGAACATGAAGAATACCTTCAGGCGTATGTCAGAAGGTTCTTGCGTTTGAGGGCGCAGGCACCAACGGTGCCCAATGAAATTGTCATCGAAGCCATGATCAAGGGGCTTCGTCCTGGACCTACAGCCCAATACTTTGCTAGGAAGCCTCCCCAGACTCTGGAGAAGCTGCTCCAAAAGATGGACGAGTACATTCGTGCTGATAATGACTTTCGCCAAAGAAGGGAGGAGGCCTTCAGATTTTCTGAGATGACCAGGGGCTTCGGGGGAAGATTCTATCCGAGGCATGTCAGGTCCATCCATAACTCCACTCAAAATGATGACAAGGGGAGTCAGCAGAACAGGCCGCAGTGCTCCTCACAGGCTTCGGGGCAACAGCAAACTTTCTTTCGGCCACCAGCTCCAAGAGGCAGAGGCGCCAGGGGCTTTGGCGGGAGATTTGGAGATCAACCAAGGAGGACATTTTGCTTATTCTGCGGTGAGAACAAGGGCCATACCACCAGGATGTGCCATGTCACCATCCAGAAACAAAAGGAGCTAGCAGAAGCTGCAGCGCAACAGGGACAACCGAAGCAGGTCATGCATACTGCTTCGTACCATCAGCCTTACATCCCGGAATATGTGGGCAACCACCCTGCAGTTTCCGTAGCTTCGGCGAGTCAACCTCAAGCTTCATGGCAACAGCCCCCGCCCCCACCTCCGCTGCAACAAGGCCAACAGCCAGAAGGGAGCCAATATGTTCCGCACCAAAGGGATCTCAGAGAGCAATCTGAAGCTCGCACAGTCAATAGTACTGTGCCAGAGTCGAAGCACATTTATTGACATATATCCTACTTTGATAGCAGTCTTTTCCGTTTAAGTTCTATTTTCTGTGTAATAAAGAACATTTCAGTTTTCATATAGTAATTTCGTGGTTGGTTATGAGGAAAACCTATCTTCTCCACAGGCTTAAGTTGCTGAAGCTTAAAAATTTGCGGTAATAAGGAGGGCCTTCGAATTATTAAAAATCCTTCGAAGCAACAAAAAGTCGTTCTAAGGAACGCAGAGTAAGTTGCTGAAGTTACAAAAAAGCCGTTCCAAAGGGAGCGCAGTGTAAGTTTTTTGCTCCAAAGACGTTCCTAAGGGAATGCAGAGCTTATACCGTCTAAGTAAAAGGCGAAGAAGCTCCAAAGACGTTCCTAAGGGAATGCAGAGCTTATACCGTCTAAGTAAAAGGCGAAGAAGCTCCAAAGACGTTCCTAAGGGAATGCAGAGCTTACAAATATATTTTGTGTGTATCTTCGGAACAAATGTCATTTGCATAACATAACATCATCACATCATTTTGCATAGCATAAGCATCATACATCATGTTGCATATGGCAAAAGAAGGGGACACAGTATCAACCTTTGAAAGGATGCTTTGAGAAAGAGCAAATTGTGTAAAGTCACGAGGGAACACAATGATAATCTTCGGAAAATAGCTTCGGAGAATGTTTTTACGAAGCATGGATGAGCTTCATCAGAGTAATATCAAAATTGTATAGCTTCAGAGAATGTTTACACGAAGCATGGATGTGATTTATCAGAACAGTTTTAACGGAGAATGTTTTCTTCACGAAGCATGAAAAGAAGGGAAGGTGTTTTTTCGCCGAAGGCTCAAAAATGGTATGTATGTAGAATTTCATGCATCGTAAAGAATTGAATAATGAAAAGAGACTTGTATATTACATTCAAATGTACAAAATATTACAAAGATCACACTTCCAATGTTTTTTCTAATAACATTTAGTCTTCTCTTAATACTGCTTCGGCGGCCTCATTTAGAAGTTGATCAACAACTTTATCCATGATAGCTTCGGCCATTCGTTTAATCTCGTCATTTCCTTTTGTGTGAGGGTCGGCAGTCGATCCAGCAGGTTCTGAGGGAAGAGAACGTTTCTTCGTTACTATTACAAATCGCGAACAAAGTTTGAAATAAAAATTACAACACAATAAGAACGACTAATTAATACCTAATTGCCTTTCGGGCTCTGTACTTCTTTCGGCAGCTTCTGCCACTTTCCTAGCATCATGGATGCCTTTTTCACTTCTTTGAATTATTTCTTGCGCCATTTCTTGGCCGCCATTGTCCCAGATATCAGTGAAGAATTTACCGCTAACCATGCTTGCTTCGGTCGAGGGATCTTTGATGTCTTCAGAGGACAGGGCAGCTTCGGACTGAGCTAAGGATTTTATATGTTCACAACCTTTTTTCTCCAAAACAGCAGCAATTCCTCTGGCGCCTGAAAAAGCGCAGATGTCACCGCGGCTGCTCAGGATTTCCTCGAAGGCTTCTGCTTCGTGACTGATCCAATCCAGTGGACCTTCGGGATTGCCTCTTGGAAAATTCTCTTCACTAGAAAAGGCGCCAACGCTGGCGAAGCTGGATTTTATCTTTTTGACGCATTCTACAGATTTAACATAGCATTTCCTCTGAGATGCACGAAGCTCTTTAACACTTAACTCTAAATTATTGACCAAATGATCACTAAGTTCTCGTTTTGTTTCCTCAAGCACACGTTCCTCTTTAGCTCTAGTTAGCTGTTTCTGAAGATCTTTAATTTCACGTTTTTGGGCTTCCGCCTGGGCTTTTGAAGCAGCTTCGTCCTTCTTTACCTTATCTACCAGTGTAAGCAGAATTTTATCCTTCTCCAGAGCTTCGTTTCTCAGTTTAATAACTTCTGATCGAAGGTTGTTGAACGCAATTTCATAGCTTTCATCTTCGGCACTCTTTTGTGCTCTTAGTGCGTTGCTCAGGATCAAACCCTATACAAAAAAGAATCCATATAAGAATAAAGGAATGAATTACGTATTGTAAAATTTTTTCAAACGACTAATTCCCATACCTTTAGGCTATTATATGCAAGACTATCCGCGAGATCTTCCTTCGTCATAGCGCATAATCCAGCTTCGAGCTTCGGGAATCCCATACTTCTAGCCATCTCTCGGCAGACAGATAGTTCTTTATTATCAGGAAGGCAGTACAGGAAGTCATCTTCATTAGTCCCGTTAAACACTACTGCCCCCTTCGGATATTTTAGCTCTCTGGCATAGTAGTTAGCTTCGTAAGTTTCCTCTTTGGATAATTTCTTCCCCGAAGCATGTCGCACGATGTAATCACGTGTGCTGGAAGGAGCTTCGGGGGCGGCAGTGTCAATTTCTTTAACCAAAGCTGGTTCTGATATTTTCTCGGTCTCCAAAGATTGTTCCTTGGTGGGCTCTGAAGGCCCAGCTTCAGCTTCAGGTTGTTGCTTCGAAGCTTCAGCAACTTCAGCTTCGGTAGACACTTCAGCAACTTCAATAGTCCCTTTTGGAGTTGTGCTTGAAGACTTAATTGTCTCCAAAACATCTAACACGTTCACCATTCTTTTTCTTCTCGGGGTCACCGACGGGCCCTTTTGATTTTTTGTTGTTTCAACAGTTGCTGAAGGACTTAAGATTTCCGATATTTTTCGCTCTTCAATCTTCGGTTTTTCTGCTTTTTCGGCTGAAGGTGCTTCAGTTTTCTCTTCTATCTTCGGCACTGGAGCTGGTTCTGTAGCTTCAGAGGCCAAAGAGACTTCACCAATAAATTTTGGCACTGTGGCCGGCTCAATAAAGCGCGCTCGGTGGGTGAGCACCTTCATCTTTTTCCTTTGCGGCGCTGGCTCACTAGTGGCACTTGTGGTAGCTTCTGTCGCAGGAGAAGTAATTTTTCTTTTGCGACCCAGTACCGGATAATGATAGTCAGGGTAGACAAACCCGATTGCGTCAAATACCCGGTTGAGCCTTTTCTTCTTTCGGCCTCCGAAGGCTGCTGATAACGCAGTATTTTCGGCCTTCGAATATGCCCCAAGCAGTTCGTCACTTAATGTTTCAATGCTTTTCAACCAGTCATCATCAGGTTCAACAAATTTATCTGCATATTTGAATGTGTATTTCAGTCTGACCAGTCCGCCTTCGTCGGAATCTTTGATGGTCTCCTTCGGCATTTCCCACTTTCCTGCAAGTGGCCACACCCTGAAGGCAATATGCTCTTGGACCAAGTCCCTTGTCCCAATGAAAGAGCAGATTACGCCGAAGGCCCTTTGGCATTCCTCGGCCGCTTCATCCATTTCAACCTTCGGCCTTCGAAGTCCGAAGCGTTGCCAGATGGGGCGCATAATGATACTCTTAACATTTTCCTGCGCTGTTAAGTCATTCTTTACATAGAACCATTCAGTCATCCAGGCTCCGGGCCACCTCTTCCGAAAAGTTGGCACAAGGCGGCTTGACCCGGAGCGGGCACCGAAGCTGTAACACCCAAAATTGTTGTGATATTGTTCTTTCCCCCAGGGCTTCGTCTCGTATAACAACTCATGAATGTTGCAAAAGCTTTTAGCATTTGGTTCTAAACCTTGGCTTCTCGCAGCCCAGACAAACATCCCCATTCTTATGATAGCTTCGGGAGTAAGTTGATGAAGGTAGACTTGAAATGTTTTCAGTACCTCAACAACAAAGTTGCTCAGGGGGAATCGAAGCCCAGCCTTGAGAAAGCTTCGGAAGATTACAACTTCATCTTCTTCGGGGGTGGGAGAAGTCTTTTCTCCAGCGTCAGCCCTCACAATAGATATATCTCGAAAATACCGCCCCCTCATATTATCAATATGACTCTGCTTGATAGTGGTTTTCCCGAAAACCGTGTGACTTGGTCGCCATGGTCGATCTTCGGATTCTTCCCCACCACTTTCTACATCAAAACTGTCGCTGTCATCAGTATCTTCGGACAAACCTTCAAGAATTTCCTTGGTGATTTTCTCTGTGTTGGTTTCCGCCATCGCTATAAGGAACCCCAAGTTCTTCTCTTCGTCGAGGCTCAGCTTCGTCTCGGCAGCGATCTTCTTACTTTCAGACATCTTCGGAAACGCTAAAAAACTGTTTTTAAGGCCGAAGCTTCAAAATCAAAAAGACCAGCAAATCTTAGTGCACAAGAGCTAAAAATTTAGTGGGCCGAAGCAGATGGCAAGTGTGCGTACCAAATAAGTTTGCGGTATGATCTTATTTATACCCCCAGGGCGTTGAAAATTGAAAGACCCCACTTGTCAGTGAATGTTGCTATTCTAGCAAAGGGAAGGTGTTTTTTCGGACCTTCGGCTCAAGGCCTTCGTCCATATCGCAATCTGAATTTATTATTAACAAATTAATATTGCGAGGGGCTACTGTTGGGGGCCTTCGTCCTCCGAAGGTCCTCAAAAACATGATTTGATAATGTTTTCCAAGTGGATTATGTGAACAGGTATTTTCGGACTCAGAATTATGAACATGAAGCACGGTCAGGACGAAGCCTGAACCAGACGAAGGACGAGCTGATTACCAAGCTCTACGAAGGACGGTGCACAGCCGAAGCTGTGCGCAGGGAAGCTTCGTCGCGATAGCAGAGGGGGGAACCGACTTAGAGATGAAAAGACTACGTGGACCTTGACAGATTTTCATAAGTCATTGACAAATGTAATGAACATGAATGTAATTTTACGTGGGCTGCGTCCCACGTCTATAAATAGATGAACAGTACTCCCGTACTGTTCACGCTGACTTGGCATTTGCTTTTGCGTCACGCTTGTACTTTTTACCTTCTTTCAGGACCGAAGGTACATTTGTAATTTGAAATCATTTCTATTTTTCCATGTTAATAAAATAGAAATGATTTTATGTTGTTTATATCATATTTCGTGCTTTATACGAATCCTTCGTCATTACTTGTTATATTTACGAAGGTATGTCCCTTATGACCTTCGTCCGAAATTCATTATTTCCCGAAGGGGCATAATGTTTCGAAGGACGAAGGACTTTAACATTTAACACTTTTTATGTTGCCTTGTTCTTAACTCTTAGCATTTGAGAACAAGTCCCCAACAGCTGCCATACACCCGGTGAGTCTTTGAACTTTCTTTTGTGATCGTGGTGCTCCCATCCTCATGATAGCTTCGATCTTTTCTGGATTGGCTTCAATTCCCCGGTGGCTAACAATAAACCCTAGCAACTTTCCTGCCGGCACTCCGAAAACGCACTTTTCGGGATTAAGCTTCCATCTGTATCGTCGTAAACTATTGAAGACCAGCTGTAAATCTTCGATGAAATTTTCTGAATCCTCTGTCTTGATCACCACGTCATCCACGTAGGCTTCCACACACTTGCCCCAGTGATCGGCTAAGCATGTCTGAATAGCCCTCTGATAAGTTGCTCCAGCGTTTTTGAGGCCGAACGGCATGGAGGTATAGCAGAAGGCTCCAAACGGGGTGATAAATGCCGTTTTTTCCTCGTCTTCTTTTGCCAAACTAATCTGATGATACCAAGAGTAGCAATCCAAGAAAGACAGCATAGAGCATCCGGCGGTTGAGTCCATCACCTGGTCGATTCTAGGAAGCCCGAAGGGATCCTTCGAACAGTGTTTGTTGAGATCCGTATAGTCAACGCACATGCGCCAATCCACTTTATTCTTTTTGAGTACAAGAACAGGGTTGGCTAACCATTTAGGATATAACACCTCTCTAATGAATCCGGCCACGACCAAGCGAGCCAGCTCAGCACGGATGGCTTCTCTCTTGTCAGGCGTAAAGCGACGTAATTTTTGTCGTATTGGCCTCACCTAGGGGTAGACCTTCAATTTGTGCTCGGCCAGCTCTCTTGGGACTCCTGGCATATCCGTAGGTTGCCATGCGAATATGTCTCGGTTATCTTGCAGAAACTGGATGAGCGCACTTTCCTATTTGTCATCCAGGCTGGAGCTGATGATGGCGGTTTTGCGCTCGTCAGCGAACCCGAGGTTGATCCTTTTGGTTTCTTCAGTCGACCGCATAGAGATCACGGCTTGAGCTTCATTCGTGGGGACCATGAGGTCTTCCCTAGGCTTTGAGTTTGCCCATGCAGAGGAAATCGCCGATGGTTTGGTGGTGAGGGCCGCCTGAATGGCCACTCGGAAACATTCTGCGGCGCCTTGGAAGTCGGCGCGCATAGTTATGATCCCTTGTGGTCCTGGCATCTTCAATATCATGTACGTATAATGTGGAATAGCCATGAACTTCGCTAATCCGGGCCTCCCGATGATGGCGTTGTATCCGTAGTTGAAGTTTGCCACCTCGAACCTCAAGAACTCGGTTCTGTAGTTTTTCGGAGTTCCGAAGGTGACTGGCATGTAGATGTGGCCCAGCGGGTACTCTCCTTCAGTCGGCACGATGCCGAAGAAGGGTGTGTCTGACTCGTGGAGCTCTTTGAGGGGAACTCCCAAGCCTTGGAGAGTCCAGGGGAAGGTGACGTTGATGCTGCTTCCCCCGTCCACTAGTACCTTCTTTACCCTGCTCTCTCGTATCACCGGATCGACGAGAAGCGGGTATTTGCCTGGGTGATCGAAGTTAAGCCATTGATCTGCCCGGGTGAAGGTGATCGGGTGCTCAGACCATTGGTACGGGGCGGGAGGACTGGTGGCCGCCACCAGTATCTGATGATCGTTGAGCTTTTGTTGTCTCTTGCTTTCTTGTGACCCGTGTCCGCCGAAGATGACGTTGACTTCTCTGTCGACGCGCGGGAAGGCTCCTCCTCTTCCCTCCTCCTGCTGCTGGGGTTGTTGTGGTTCTCCCGGTCCTCCTCGCGGCAGGGGAGGAGGTAGAAGTTGAAATGGTCGACCGTGCCCAACGGAGTGTTTGAAGTCCCTGCAGTTCCGGAGGGTGTGGCGCATGTCCTTGTGGTATGGGCACTGGGCGTCGAGAATGTCGTCTAGCGTGCGTTCGCCTCCGCGAGGTCCTCCTCGGGCGCGAGAGGCGGGCGGTCCGGCGGCGTGGACCTCCTCGCGAGGCCTCTTCTCCCAGCGCTTGTCGGGTTACTGGTTCGTGTCGCGTCGTGGCACCGCTGGTGCAGGCTTCGCTCCTCCGATGAGGTCCTGAGCTTGTTCGTCCACGGTGATGTAAAGGTCGGCCTCTCGGAACAGCTGCTCGGAGGTAGTCGGCGCCTTCTGTAATATGGTTCGGACGAATGCCGAGTCATTGGATCCCCTGTAGAAGTCCTCGATCACTGCTGCCTCCGCGACCTCGAGGATACGATTTCTCATGGTCTAGAATCTTTTTAGGTACGACCAAAGAGTTTCGTCCCCTCGGCGCTTGATGGATTTGAGGTCCCATGGTTGCGCCGGTTTGTCGAAGAGAGACTGAAAGTTGGCGGTGAAGCGCCAACTGAAATCGCTCCAATCGTCGATGCAGTGTTGGGGTAGGTGTCGCAGCCATTGCAGCGCGTCTTGCCTGAGGACGATAGACAAGTACGCGGTCATCACGTCCTCGGTTGCCCCAGCTGCTCGGGCAGCGGTGGTGTAGATGGCCAGCCAGCCTCCCGGATCCTGCTTAGGTTTGTACTTGTCGACGTTGGAGACCTTGAAGTTAGGGGGCCATTGAATGGCCCTGAGGCGTGGAGTAAGTGTCGATACTCCGCACGTGTCCTCCTGTCGTTGATGATGATGTTGGTCCCGGGGAGGAGAATGGTTGTTGTGGTGCCTCGATCGTCCCCGAGTGGTGCCACCAGTTGAAGCCGTGGCCGACTCGGTCCTGGTAGCCTGACTTCGCGCTGGGACGCCGTGATCCCGATCGTACTCTTCCCAGCGACGAATTTTGTTCTCGTGTCGTCGTTCGCGCGAAGCGTTGATGGAGCTCCGTGCGTCCCACCGACTGTTGATGGCGTGTCGTAGATCGTTCGGCGGGTGAGCGAGGGGTAGGAGATGATTGGCTGCTTGAGTGAACAGCCACCGATAGCCCTCGGCATCGGGAGTCCGCGGGAGGCCATCTGCTATCCGAGCCAATACTCCACCGACTTCACTCGGCGTGTTCATGGCTCGGGCGAAATCAGGGTTCAGGTTGCGTCCGAAGAGTGGATTTTCCTGGCGTTGCCTTGTTTCCTGCTTGGCCTGTTCTTGAGTCCGTCGACGATCGCGTCGTCGGGAATTCCTTCTTTCCCTGAAGACACATTCTTCCGGAGTTTCTCCTATCTCCGAGACCTCGTCTCGCGATATAGGTTGTGCCGGGTCCAGTTCTCTGGCCTTGTGATGTCGTCGGATATTTCGGCGTCGGTTCCTTCGTCGGCGGGACTCCCGCTGAGGAAGTTCCTCTCTAGGTACGGTCGGTTCGTCGTCGGAGATGGGGGGTGACTCTGCCCTTCTAATGAAGAGGACGTCAGGGTAGAATGGAACAGTTGTCGTGGCGACCTTCTTTCTGCCCTCCTTTGAGGACGAAGGTACAGAAAGAACAGCTTGCCGCCTTTCGATCTCATTCGTTTCTTTCTTCCTCGTGATTCGTGTCCATTCTCCTGTCGGAGAGGTGGACAACGGAGTTCTCTGGGTTGACGAGCCCTGGGCTCCTAGTTTGCTGAAGGTGATCTTTTTCCGGGGCGCTGGAGGTTGCGCCTTTTCCTGCTTTGCCCCAATTTTCCCGGGGATTTCTGAGGAAGATTTTCTCTCCGGTGGATCTGCGACGCGATGCAGAGTTCCTTCCTCATCTGCTACAGATGAGATAGTTCCGAAGCAGAATGTGGACCCGGGACGGAGGATGATCTTGTGCTGGAAGGTGACAGCCATTGAGCTAGCTTGGATCGATGACACACCCCCTACCTGGCGCGCCAGCTGTCGGTGTTTTGGGTCCGACTGCGCACCTGGGGTTACCCCTCAAGGTGCTTTCAGGAGTAGGACGGTGTTATCGACTGTAGCTCGATGGTTCGTGCTGGATGCACGAGAAACAGTGGACAGCAGTTTACAGGTTCGGGCCGCTTTAAGATGCGTAACACCCTACGTCCTGTCGAGAGTGCTTTATGTGGTGGGTTACAAGAGGATTCTCTAGCGCTGAAAACGCAGAGAGTTGGGCAGGTGACTAAGTAGCTAGCATCTGATCTGAAGGGGTGCCCCCTAGACCTTATATACTCGACCATGGGGCGGTACATGTAGATATGACAACAACGTGTACCTAAGAAATAGTGAACCAACTGAGTTTATCCTCCTATAATCCTGCCGACCCATTCTCGCTTGGTTCCGTTGTACGGGGCTCCTGCACGGGAAGGTCGGGCCTCTGTTGTGATTACTGCTCGAATTCGTTGGGCCGTCTTGGACTCGTGCCGATACAGCCTTGTGTCGATTCGCTTCATTGGTCGTTCCTCCCCAGTCCCACGAGGGGGATGACCTTACGAATTATGGGGCCCTTGGGCCTTTCGTGAGGTCTTTTATCCTTCTGGTGGACCCGGGGGATATCTGTCCCCCACACTTATATATCTAACCGTGGGGCATTTACATATGTGTACGATAACGTTGCATGCCTAAGTAATAGTGAACCGACCAAACTTATCTTCCTACAATCTTGCCGACTTATTCTCACTCAGTTCCAATGTCCAGGGTGGTCGCACGGGAGAATCGGATCAGAGCTTCGGATAACGCTCAAAACCTCGCGAACCGCCTTGGCCCGCGCTTGTTCATTCCTTGCGTTGGCCCATTCTACCAGCAGTTCTCCCCTGGCCCACGAAGGGATGGCCTTGCGAGATAGTAAGCCTAAAACCGTTCGCGAGGCCTTCTAACCTTCTAGTGGATCCGAGGGATATCTGTCCCCCACATACATGAACACTAGAATAAAATGTTATTCCAAATGGTTATGTTGATAATCAAACATCAAAACTTAAATATCAAATGGAACCTAGTCCATTTTTCTTACAGCCAGTCGAGCCAATTTTTACATCGGTGCATAGGGTTAGATCTATATCCTCTGGTTGGACATACACACTTCCTCCCACGGGGTTTAGAAGTTCCACACTTTCCCGGGATTGAATTCACTCTACATAGAGGGTATACATAAAGGCGCATTAGAAATATCAGGATAGAAGTACCATCGCAACTAGGAGGTGAGATAGAGTGATGAGGTCTTGATGCTCAGTTGTGTTTGAGCTTGTAATATTTTTCACCTTTATGTTCATTAATCGATGAGTAGGAAGACAACATAGGGCATTATGCATACTGCGACATGAACCTCTGTAATTGTCCCTGTGTTGGCGTCTAGTCATGCTTAGGTTCAATAGGACCACCTACCTACGCCCCGATCCCTCCTAGATAGTCAGCCATTGCAGTAATATCATCTACTACTTCTGGTAAATCTCAAAACTGTAAACCTAACTACAGTCTTTGGGTTTTTTTTTATTTTCTGTACATGATTTGTTGAATAGAGGAACGGAGTTTGCAGAAACAAGTTCATGTGCGCACTGTGCATTGTCCAAAGAAAATGTCAGCTGGCGGCAAACTGGCTTGAGATTACTCGACGGTGTCGGATATTCCTTGCGAAATGCAAAGTATCCGTCAGTCCATCATCCCAGACTTTAAACACGCTTGGCACATGAAATAAACCCAAAATATCAGTATACCATCCCAGCTGTGTATCATATCATACGGGGTGCTGCGGCGGCAGGGGTAGAGAAGCATGCATTGAGGTATAGCTTCATACAAGTTCATTCCACGTACGCCGATCGAGAGTATCATTCGACGCCTATATAGCTAGCTACGACGACTAGCTAGTTGTCGTAGATGCGGCACTCCTCGGAGTCCGGGTTCTCCTTGCAGTACTTCTCGAGCGGGTCGTTGGCGTTGCTCTCCTTGAGGCTGTCGCGGGCGTGGCTGGCCGTGGCGCTGAGCTCCTCCACCTCGTCCCACGCCGCCGCGCACTCGGCGTCGCCCTTCTGGTCGTCCGCGCACGTCTCCTCCGCCTGCTTGATGCTCTCCGACACCTTGTCGGAGATCTCCGGCGGCGTGGCCGGCCCGCTGGACCGCACGGCGACCAACCGCACGCCGCCGCGGCGCGCCGCCGCGGGGAACCAGACGACGCGCCCGGCGCCCGCCCTCCTCGGGACGACGATCAGCGCGTCGGCGCCGCCCGCCGCCGCCGCTGCCGCCGCAAAGGTCGTCGTCGTCGTCACCGCCGGGACAGAGAGGCTCGCCACAGTCGACGCCGCCATTATTCCTGTCTTGGCTAGCTTAGCTTATAGCTTCCTGCGTCACGATCGGACGAACTCTTCTGCGTGTGTGATCGTCGTCGGGTGTGTGTGGTGTGGTGTAGTGTAGTGTAGTGCTTCGCGGTTGGCGTCTTGCGCTGGGGAGGACGAGGTTGATATATAGCTTCGTTCGTCGACGGGCGGGGCGTTTCCGTGCACTCGTTTCTTATCGGCTGCGCTGGCCACTCGCTCGCTGTGGAAGGGCAAGCGTGGCTTGCATTTGCATGGGATATTTTGCTCTCGTTCGGTGCGCAAGCGTTGCACGGTATTACGTCTAGTTTTGTGCTTGGAAAGTTGGTGTAGAACACGGTAGATATTCGACGCCAGGTCCGTGTTGCGCCGCTTGTCGTAGAAAAGGGTGAACTCGATGCGACCAAAACAAGAGCTCGTTTTCAGGAGGTGAGCCAAATATCTGAGATATTGTCGCAGGCTGCGCGTCGGAGTAACAGACAAATACAAATTTCTAGATATACTTTTTTGGATAATTTGGAAGATATATATATATACCTACTCTGTCGTCTCAAAATAGATGTCGTTTGTATTACTCAACAATAAATTTAATTACATTCGTTATATATGCATCATAGGTTTCAATAATTTTTTTGTACACTTCGTGTAGAATATTCAACGACGAATCATCAGTATTCCATATTTTTTATCGGCAGACGGAGGGAGCGCTGTGTGATTTGATTTGTGGTACTCAAGGATAACGTAAGGATGCGCGGATGCATGTCTGGCTGACAATAATCCAAACAGTAGTAGTGCACGGCACGGGAGGAGTGCTATAGGCAGCCAAGACTAGTGGATGCGTGGACCCAGAACCTCCGACCGGCCGGAGTCCTGATTAGGCCCAATCATTGACAGCTTTCGTAAAAGGAGATGTGACCTCTATTGTTTACTAGCGACTAGCCTAATTACCCGTGCTACGGAAGGAGGGGCACGGAACTTGGAGAGGAGCAAGGAGCACATCCCCGGGGAAGAGCACGTCGACGGGGGCGACTGTCACCTCCCTTCCTCTGATCTCCCCCCTCTCGTCCTCCAACGCCGCTCTCGCCTAGCAAGCAAACATCGTTGCCTTCACCTCAGTGGTGTGCACCCAACCATCGCCCCGGTTGGAGAGAGTGATGCAACGTCGGTCCGGAGAATGCTACAAAGGGACGACCATCAGCGACACTATTTGTCACACCCGGATTCAAAGGAGCATCTCAAATATATATGGTAGAATCAAGTCTCACACATATGATGACTCAGCATACAGAAAGCAATATCACATCTTTATTACTTTAATACATGTTTTTTACAAAATAATTAAATAAAATACACCACATGGTGATAAAAACCCTCCACAACTATAGTTAACTAGGAGACGACGATCTAGACCTCTCCGAACTCATTGAGCATCCTTCATGTTACTCATCTTGTGGTACTTGTTCTTGACCTGGTGTCACTATAGCAAGAGTGAGCTCCCATATGGTCATCGCGCAACAAGTGTGGGAAAAAGTGTGTATGAGCTTACTTATGGTGAGAGCTCATGTGTAAGGCTTACCAAAGAAAATGGTTAAGGCTAAGCATTGTTTTAAACAAGTTGGTCAAAATTTTATTAGGATTTACTAAGTATAAGTATATACCAACCGTTGGAACTTGCTAATCCGTGGACAACAAACTCAAACGATGGGAAAAAATGGAAAACAGTTTGATGCCGACAGACACAAAGTTTTAGGGCAACAATGTTTTTTCTCTGTCCCTTGCACTGGCATAGTGCGGGGGTATTTATAGGTAACTGAGGGACCGCCCAACTATGCCAAGGACAATTAGACCCTCAGTTACCTTGTTTATCCCTAAAATATTCCCTCTCGGGGGTTACAATGGGTCATTACAGCATGCTTTATTACAGACGTGGCCCGACCCGCTCTACCCACACGGCGGTCTATGGGTAGGGCCCTACAATATGGGCCGGATTGTACACGGGCCCCTTTTTACATCGAGGAAGGTCAAGACATAGGCTCTTCGAAGTCTTGATCGTTCGAGCCCCGAAGCCTTTAATGGTCTTCGCTCTAGCTCACCGGGGCGAAGGGAGTGCTTGAGCCTTCGCATGGGCGTCGTCCTTAGGCTCAACTTGCGAGGCTCAATCTTTGGGGCCTTCGGTCTTGAATATGTTGATGCGGGAATCGGCGAGCGAGGAGGACGTGTTCGTCTTCGTCCCAACATTTGCCCTCCGAGGGGCTAGTTCGACTAAGTCAGCTGGTGCCGAAGACTGTCGTAAGGTGGTGAAGACGCTACCCTCGCTCGAAATGGTCCCGCGGGGGTTTTTGAAATGTGATCGTGAGAGCACCTAGAGGGGTGGGGGTGAATAGGTGATCTTATAAAAATTCAACACTAAATATCCCAACTTGATTATGAAATGTTAGAGAGATTGAAACCAAGTTATTAAAGCGAGAACTCTTCACTTGATTGTTCCTTTAGAGTGAGTATTGAACTTTGGAACAGTAGCACAAGTGATTACGCGAGAACTCAAGAAGAGAAACCAATCACAATGAAAAGCGACACAAGAGACACGGTGATTTTGTCCCGTGGTTCGGCCAAGTATAACACTTGCCTACTTCCACGTTGTGGCGTCCCAATGGATGAGGGTTGCACTCAACCCCGTTCAAGTGATCCAATGATCCATTTGAATACCACGGTTTTCTTCCTTATAGTTGTTTTCCCATTTGTGAGGAATCTCCACAAGTTGGAGCCTCTCACCTTTATAAAGTTGATCACAACAAAAGCACAAGAGTAAGGGAGGGAAAGAAACACACGCAAAGATTAGAGTCACAGCAATCCCACGGACACAAGTTAAGAAGAGAGCACACAAACAACAGCGCAACAAGTCTATAGCTCACAAAGTGCTCAAATCTCAATCGCGATGATCTGAATGCGTGGTTGTAGAGTCTGGGCGTCTTAGGATGTTCAATGAAGGCTTGGTGTAATGATCCATATGCCTAGGGGTCCCTTTTATAGCCCCAAGGAAGCTAGGAGCCGTTGGAACTCCATTTGGTAGCCCATTCTTGCCTTCTGCCGGATGGCACACCGGACAGTCCGGTGCACCACTGGACATGAACAGTGCCTGATTCCTTTCCTTTCCTAGCGAAGCTGATTGTTGATCCTTTGGTCCCCTTGGCGCACCGGACACTGTCCGGTGCACACCGGACAGTCCGGTGCGACCAAGTGGCTGTTGGCCCTAGCCACGTGTCGTCCGCTGATTGCGCTGCCGACTGTTGGCTTGGGAGATGTTAGCTCACCGGACCGTCTGATGCACACCGGACAGTCCGATGAACACCGGACAGTCCGATGAATTTTAGCCATGGCGCCCTCACCAATTCCCGAGAGCAGCGAGTTCGGTGCTGGACCAGCTTGTGGACCGGATACTGTCCGGTGCACACCGGACAGTCTAGTGCACCACAGGCTGATGCAAGTCTGGCTAGACTTAGCCAAACTTCTCCAATCCATTTCCACTTTTCTTGACAAGGTTCCTAGCACTTAGAGAAACACATCAGTACCAAAAACAATTCACTAAGGCTAGAGACATACCTTGATTCTTGGTTTGCATCTCTTTAGTACTTAGCACATATGAACCAAAATAATATGTGTTGGGCATCTAATCACAAAATCATTTCTAGAAATGGCCCAAGGGCACATTTCCCTTTCAATCTCCCCCCTTTTTGGTGATTTATGCCAACACATTTTAAAAGCAACTGCAAGTGCATTTAAAAGCAACTACAAGTGCAATGTCATTCTTAATGAGTGCAAATCGAAGACCAATTTAACTCACAAAGGATTTGGCATATTTGGGTCACTTTTGCCACCACTTGGTTTATTTTCACAAAACAAATTCTTTTTCCTATCTCTAATTAAGTCAAACATACTTGCTTTGGCGAATTTAGAGATCTATCAAAGGTAAATTTGATCAAATGCCAAAACTCCCCCTTTTCCCATAATCAAAATTCTCCCCCATAAGAGAACAATTTTCACAACAATAAGGATTTCGATCAAATACAAAACTTCTAGCTCTACAATCTACAATTTTTGAAATTTCACAAGTGGTTGGCTGATCCATTTGCTTTGGCCTTAATTTCTCCCCCTTTGACATTAAGCACCAAAATGGGATAACTTTTTGCCCTTTAACCTCATTGCTTCACCAAAATGTCAAATAAGAGCAAAAAGGCAATGAGAGTATAACAAAGAACTTAGGACAAGATACATTTTACCAGAATGCAGTGGAAGCTCTTTCTATGTCCAAGTTCACTTTTCCCTTTCAATATCCCTTTGAGACTATTTTAAGAATACTCAACAAACAGGTTAGTCTCAAGGGAGTCAAGTTGTAGCACATCTCCACCTAAACATGTGCATCATTTGCATAGGGACTTGTGAGGTCTGGGGATGACTTGTACAACTTGAGCACAAAATATAAGCAATGGAAGATAATAAAGCTTAAAGTAACATGATCAAAGGCATAGAACACATGTATGCTATAGATCAATCCAAGTTACATGAATCTAAGACATTTAGCTCACTACGCAACCTGCAAAACCTTTTCTCATCTAAAGGCTTGGTGAAGATATCGGCTAGCTGGTTCTCGGTGCTAATGTGATAAATATCGATATCTCCCCTTTGCTGGTGGTCTCTCAGAAAAGTGATGCTAGATGTCTATTTGCTTAGTGTGGCTGTGTTCAATAGGATTATCCACCAAGCGTATTGCACTCTCGTTATCACATAGGAGTGGGACTTTGCTCAGATTGTAGCCAAAGTCCCAAAGGGTTTGCCTCATCCAAAGTAGTTGCGCGCAACACTGTCCTGCGGCAACATACTTGGCCTCAGCGGTGGATAGGGCAACAAATGTTTGTTTCTTAGAGCTCCAAGACACCAAGGACCTTCCTAGAAACTGACAAGTCCCTGATGTGCTCTTCCTATCAACCTTGCACCTGGCATAATCGGAATTTGAGTATCCGGTTAAGTCAAAGGAGACCCCTTTGGATACCAGATCCTAAAGCAAGGTGTAGAAACTAAATATCTAAGAATTCGCTTAACGGCCACAAGGTGACACTCCTTGGGGTTGGATTGAAATCTAGCACACATGCATACACTTAGCATAATATCTGGTCTACTAGCACTAAGATAAAGCAAGGATCCTATCATAGACCGGTATGCCTTTTGATCAATGAACTTACCTCCTTTGTTGAGGTCCAGATGTCCGTCCGTTCCCATAGATGTCTTTGCGGGCTTTGCATCCTTCATCCCAAACCTCTTGAGCAAATCTTGAGTGTACTTCGTTTAGGAGATGAAGGTTCCTCCCTTGAGTTTCTTCACTTGAAATCCAAGGAAGTAGTTCAACTCACCATCATTGACATCTCGAACTTTTGCATCATTACCCTGCTAAACTCCTCACAAGACTTTTGATTAGTAGAACCAAATATAATGTCATCGACATATATTTCACATACAAAAAGATCACCATTGCAAGTCTTAGTAAAGAGAGTAGGATCAGCTTTCCCAACCTTGAAAGCATTAGAAATGAGAAAATCTCTAAGTCATTCATACCATGCTCTTGGGGCTTGCTTAAGTCCATAGAGCGTCTTAGAGAGCTTATAGACGTGGTCGGGATACCTGTCATCCTCAAAGCTAGGGGGTTGTTCCACGTACACTTCCTCCTTGATTGGTCCATTAAGGAAGGCGCTCTTCATGTCTATTTGGAACAGCTTGAAGGAATGGTAAGCAGCATACGCTAATAATATTCGAATTGATTCTAACCTAGCTACAGGAGCAAAAGTCTCCTCAAAATCCAAACCTGCGACTTGGCATAACCTTTTGCCACAAGTCAAGCCTTGTTTCTTGATACCACACTGTGTTTGTCTTGCTTGTTGCTAAACACCCACTTAGTTCCCACAACGTTTTGCTTTGGACGTGGCACCAAGCTCCAAACTTCATTTCTCTTGAAGTTGTTGAGCTCTTCCTGCATGGCCAACACCTAGTCCGGATCCTACAAGGCTTCTTCTATCCTGAAAGGCTCATAGAAGAAACAAACAAGTAATGCTCACAGAAATTAGCTAAGCGTGAGCGAGTTGTTACTCCCTTGCTGATATCACCCAGAATCTGATCCACTGGATGATTTCTTTGAATTGTTGTTCGGACTTGAGTTGGAGGAACCTGTGACGCTTCTTCCTCCTTATCCTGTTCTTCATGTGCTCCCCCTTGATCCTGCCCTTCTTCTTGAGGTACTTGTTCAACGTCTTGAGTTGGGGGATGCACCACCATAGAGGAAGAAGGTTGATCTTGCTCTTGTGGTTCCTATGGTCGCACATCATCTATCGCCATTGTTCGCATTGCGGCCGTCAGAACCTCATCTTCATCTACATCATCAAGATCAACTTGCTCTCTTGGAGAGCCATTAGTCTCATCAAATACAACATTGCTAGAGACTTCAACTAATCCTGATGATTTGTTGAAGACCCTATACGCCTTTGTATTTGAGTCATACCCTAATAAAAAACCTTCTACCGCTTTGGGAGCAAACTTTGAATGCCTACCAAGATGTAGCATTTGCTCCCAAATACACAAAAGTAGGAAACATTTGGTTTGTTACCGGTTAGGAGTTCGTAAGATGTCTTCTTGAGGAGGCAGTGCAGATAGAGCCGGTTTATGGCATGGCAGGTTGTATTCACAGCTTCTGACCAAAACCGCTCAGGAGTCTTGAACTCTCCAAGCATTGTCCTTGCCATGTCAATTAGCGTCCTGTTCTTCCTCTCTACTACACCATTTTGCTGTGGTGTGTAGGGAGTGAAGAACTCGTGCTTGATGCCTTCCTCCTCAAGATATTCTTCGACTTGATGATTCTTGAACTCAGATCCGTTATCGCTTCTTATCTTTTTCACCTTTAGCTCAAATTCGTTTTGAGCTCTCCTTAAGAAGTGCTTTAGGGTTCCTTGGGTTTTAGATTTATCCTGCAAAAATAACACCCAAGTGAACCGGGAAAAATCATCAACTATAACAAGACCATACTTACTTCCACCGATGCTGAGATAGGCAATGGGCCCAAAGAGATCCATATGTAGGAGTTCTAATGGTCTTGAGGTTGTCATCATGTTTTTGCTATGATGAGTACTTCCCACCTGTTTCCCTACTTGACACGTTGCATAAGGTCTGTCTTTCTCAAAACAGACATCGGTTAGTCCTAACACATGTTCTCCCTTTACAAGTTTATAAAGGTTCTTCATTCCAACATGTGCTAGACGTCTGTGCCAGAGCCAACCCATATTAGTCTTAGCGATTAATCATGCATCTAGATTGGCATTCCCTTTTGAGAAATCAACTAAGTAGAGCTTGCCATCTAATACACCCTTAAAAGCTAATGAACCATCACTTCTTCTAAAGACAGATACATCAATATTTATAAATAAACAATTATAGTCCATATGACATAATTGACTTACAGACAATAAATTATACTCGAGCGATTCTATTAGAAACACATTAGAGATCGAATGCTCGGTTGTGATGGCTATCTTGCCTAAGCCTTTAACCTTGCCTTGATTCCCATCTCCAAAGATGATGGTGTCTTGGGAATCCCTGTTCTTGACGTAGGAGGTAAACATTTTCTTCTTCCCCGTCATGTGGTTTGTGCATCCGCTATCAATAATCCAGCTTGAGCCCCCGGATGCATAAACCTGCAAGGTAATTAAGCTAGGGTTTTTAGGTACCCAACTCTTGTTGGGTCCTACAAGGTTAGTTACAACAGATTTTGGAATCCAAATGCAAGTTTTGTCTCCCTTGCATTTAGATCCTAACTTTCTAGCAACTACTTTGGCATTCTTACATGACAGTACAAATGAAGCATCACATGTTTGATATATAGTAGTTGGACTAGTGCATACTTTCCTAGGCGCATGAGAAACATCATGATTACGCCTAGGCCTATTTCTACCATGAGCATGAGAGGAGCTAGTTGCAAACATGGCATGAGAATCATGATAAGTAGGTAAAGTAACATGATTATAACACCTATCATGATGAGCAACATTGGAAGTATTCTTGACATGAGCATAAAGATAAGCATGGTTCTTTTGGTCATGTGAAGAGTAGGAACTACTAGCCATAGGAGCCTTCCCTTTCTCTTTGTTGAGACTGGAGGTCCTTTGGCTTGTTAAGTTCTTGGTTTCTTTTTGAAGACCAAGTCCATCCTTAATAGAGGGGTGTCTACCAACGGTGTAGACATCCCTAGCAAATTTTAGTTTCTCATAATTATCTTTGCAAGTCTTAAGTTGAGCATTAAGACTTGCAACATCATTGTTTAACTTAGCAATAGTAGAAACATGTTCATTACAGGCATCAAAATTAACATCTTTACATCTATTGCAGATTACAACATGCTCTACACATGAGCTAGCCACATTAAGTTTTTCTAGCTTAGTATTTAAATCAACATTCAAATTCTTTAGACTAGAAATAGAATCATGACAGGTAGACAATTCAGAAGACAACAATTCATTCTTCTTAATTTCTAGAGCAAGAGATTTTTGAACACTAATAAACTTATCATGTTCCTCATAGAGTATATCTTCTTGCTTTTCTAGAAGTCTATCTTTTTCATTAAGAGCATCAATTAATTCATTTATCTTATCTACCTTAGATCTATCTAATCTTTTAAAAAGATCACTATAATCTATCTCATCATCATCAGAAAATTCCTCATCACTAGAAGAAGTGTACTTGGGTGTATCTCGTGTACGTACCTTCTTCTCCTTAGCCATGAGGCATGTGTGGCGTTCATTGGGGAAGAGGGGAGACTTGTCGAAGGCTGAGGCAGCTAGCCCTTCATCATCGGAGTCGGATGAAGAACAGTCGGAGTCCTATTCCTTTCTAATGTGCGCCTCGCCCTTCGCCTTCCTTAGTTCTTCTTTCTTTCTTTCTTCCCTTTCTTCTCTTGTGCCTGGTCATTGTCACTATCGGGACATTGTGCTATAAAATGACTAGACTTACCACGCTTGAAGCAGGAGCGCTTTCCCCTTGATTTGTTCTTGTTGGGATACTCCTTGCGTCCCTTCAAGGCAGTCTTGAAACGCTTGATGATGAGCGCCATCTCATCCTCGTTTAGCCCAGCAGCCTCCACTTGTGCTACCTTGCTAGGTAGCACCTCCTTGCTGCTGGTTGCTTTGAGAGCAACGGGCTGTGGCTCGTAGACAGGAAGCGGTCCGTTTAACGCATCGTCCACATATTTTGCTTCCTTCACCATCATGCGCCCGCTCACAAATTTTTAGAGGATTTCCTCGGGCGTCATCTTGGTGTACTTGGGGTTCTCACGAATAAAGTTTACAAGATGAGGATCAATAACAGTAAATGACCTTAGCATGAGTCGGACGATGTCATGATCCGTCCATCTTGTACTCTCGTAGCTTTGTATTTTGTTGACATGGGTCTTGAGCCTGTTGTACGTTTGTGTTGGATCCTCTCTCCTTATCATGGCAAATCTCCCCAGCTCGCCTTCCACCAGTTCCATCTTGGTGATCATGGTGGCATCATTACCCTCGTGAGAGATCTTGAGGGTATCCCATATTTGCTTGGCATTGTCCAAGCCGCTAACTTTGTTATATTCATCCCTACATAGAGATGCTAGCAAAACAGTAGTGGCTTGGGCATTTTATGTATTTGCTCATTGATAAATACAGGATTATCAGTACTATCGAAATGCATTCCATTTTCAACAATTTCCCAAATACTAGGATGGATGGAAAATAAGTGACTACGCATTTTGTGACTCCAAAATGAGCAGTCCTCTCCATCAAAGTGTGGGGGTTTTCCAAGAGAAATAGATAGTAATTGGGCATTCGAATTGTAAGGGATGCGAGAATAATCAAAGGAGTAATTTTGATTAACCGTTTTCTTTTTCGACGAAGAGTCTTCGTTGTCGTCGTCCTTTGGTGAAGAAGACGAGGCATCGCTGTCGTAGTAGATGATCTTCTTTATGCGCCTCTTCTTCTTTCCATACCTATTCTTGTGACTCGAGCCTGAGTCAGTGGGCTTGTTATCTCTTGGTTAGTTGAAGAGGGACTCCTTCTCCTTATCGTTGATCACCATCCCCTTACTCTTAGGATCCATCTCTTCGGGCGATTAGTCCCTAAATGAAGAGTATGAGTTTGATACAAATTGAGAGCACCTAGAGGGGCTGAATAGGTGATCCAATAAAAATTCAACACTAAATATCCCAACATGATTATGAAATGTTAGAGAGATTGAAACCAAGTTGTTAAAGCGAGAACTCTTCACTTGATTGTTCCTTTAGAGTGAGTATTGAACTTTGGAACAATAGCACAAGTGATTACGCGAGAACTCAAGAAAAGAAACCAATCACAATGAAAAGCGACACAAGAGACACGATGATTTTATCCCATGGTTCGGCCAAGTATAACACTTGCCTACTTCCACGTTGTGGCGTCCTAATGGACGAGGGTTGCACTCAACCCTATTCAAGTGATCCAATGATCCACTTGAATGCCACAGTTTTCTTCCTTATAGTTGTTTTCCCGTTTGTGAGGAATCTCCACAAGTTGGAGCCTCTCACCCTTACAAAGTTTATCACAACAAAAGCACAAGAGTAAGGGAGGGAAAGAAACACACGCAAAGACTAGAGTCACAGCAATCCCACGCACACAAGTTAAGAAGAGAGCACACAAACAACAGTGCAACAAGTCTATAGCTCACAAAGTGCTCAGATCTCAATCGCGATGATCCGAATGCGTGGTTGCGAAGTCTAGGTGTCTTAGGATGTTCAATGGAGGCTTGGTGTAATGCTCCATGCGCCTAGGGATCCCTTTTATAGCCCCAAGGCAGCTAGGAGCCGTTGGAACTCCATTTAGTAGGCAATTCTTGCCTTCTGCCGGATGGCGCACCGGACAGTCCGTTGCCCCACCAGACATGAACAGTGCCCGATTCCTTTCCTTTCCTGGCAAAGCCGACCATTGAGCCTTTGGTCCCCTTGGCACACCGGACACTGTCCAGTGCACACCTGGCAGTCGGTGTAGAGATGTCAATGGGGAATTCCCCACTGGGTTATAGTATCCCAGACCCATCCCCATCATGTTTGATCCATCCCCATACCCATCCCCATATCCATCATGGGTGCAAAACTCATCCCATACCCATCCCATTCGGGTTTCGGGTCCCCAATAGGTCCCCATACCCAATTAAGGGATAACTAGGTACTAACAGCTAGCACAAACTATCTAGATTTCAGACATCACCACATCGACAAGCACTCATCCTTGAACCATGATCCGTTCATCCATCCACCAGAAAAGAAATAAGTACTTCAGGACCGATAGAAGAAATGGAGAAATGGAGTCTGCTCACCTTCCATGGTCACCATCTGAGTTCGTTGGCGCCTGAGAATCCATGGTCGTCACCGTCATCCTAGGCTCCTAGCAGTCGACGGTGCTCCTCGTCGCTGGTGAAGTCGCCAGTGTGCAGTGCCAGCGCAACTGTCCACGCGTGCTACAGTTGGTCGGCTGGGCAGGGTGTAGCATATGGCTGGTTATTTTAGAGTTTTGTTCTTTGCTAGTCTGCTAGTTGTCTTGTCGTGTTGCCTTGTTGGGCTAGGACCTAGGGCATGGTGCGCTGCTGTGCTGGGCTTGGTGGCCAGCTTGGCCTCAACTCATTCATACAAACATAACATGTGTACACGTATGAAATACCCATGAGTAATCAGGTTCAGATTATTGCTTCCCAAACCCATACTCGTTTACCTAATGGTTGGAGATTTTGTCCCATATCCATGCCCATGGGGACAATTTTTGTCCCATACCTGTACCCTAATAGGGAAATTCCCCGAGTTAGCGGGTATCGGGTCCCCATTGACATCTCTAGTCCGGTTTGACCAAGTGACCATTGGCCCTAGCCACGTGTCGTCCGCTAATCACGCTGCCAACCGTTGGCTTAGGAGTTGTTGGCTCACCGGACAGTCCCGTGCACACCTGACAGTTCAGTGAGTTTTAGCCACGACGCCCTCGCCAATTCCTGAGAGCAGCGAGTTCGCTGCTGGACCACCCTAAACCCTGATGCAAGTCTGGCTAGACATAGCCAAACTTCTCCAATCTATTTTCACTTTTCTTGACAAGGTTCCTAGCACTTAGAGAAACACATTGACACCAAATGCCATGGCGGCGCTCGTGAAGTATGTCTAGGCTGTTTCCTCATACGACGAGCAGACATCTGTAGAGGTCTTCGTGAAGAATTACTGTCTGCACTAGCAGAGAAGGAAAATAGGTGATAAGATTGCTCAGTTTGGATCATGCACTTTTACGCCGAGGACTAGGAATACCTCGGCTGAAGTTATCAAGATTGTCCCATGTGCTAAAAATACGTGGGGCAATTGGTGGGAATTTTGGTTTTATGTGGCTCCCGGGGATGTCGAAGGGTTGCCCGAGTTTGCCCCCTGCCATCCTATGCTCGCATTGTTGTGGCATTTTCACATTTTGAGGTGGCAGATGAAGATCAAGACGAGGGGGCCCTTCGATATGCAGCCCGCATGAGTAGTCGGCGTGATTTGGTCGAGGAGTTTATTGCCTACGGGGTGTGGCCCCTAGCGCATAGTTGGGCATTGGGCGAGATTACCCCCCGTCGAATGCCGACTTTGGGTGGCCAACTAGTGTGAAGTCCGGCCTTCGTCGTGGATCTGCGTGACCGAGATGCGGCTGCATTTGAGCGTAAAGTCGAGGCCGAAGCCGTCAAGATCGTTGGTAAATACGCGCCGAAGTCATAAACATTAAGGAGTTGGGATATCTGTGGTTCCAATTTCGGGTTGAACCGTGTATTTGAACTTAATAATTTGCCTTATGGTCCTTACCCAGAGGGTGACTCCGGCGACACTACTGATCTCCGAGGGTAGCAAGTGAAGCCCTCGACCGATGAAGGCCCCTTAAGGGATAGGGCTCCGGTGCGGCTGTCCGAAAGAGAAAATTAGGTACGGCGGATGAAGAGTTAGGGCTGAGGGCAACTAGGCGTTTTATTGAGGAATTGCCGGAAAAGTACGTGGCTTCCGGGGAATTGATGTCTTCGCCCGAGCTCCGGGAAACCTCTTTGCGAATGCTAAAGTTTACCGAGGGTCGATGGCCTAGGAATGATCCGATACCCTAGGCAGCTGGCAAAGATTTTTTTTACGTCTCGATTGGCTCGCGACCTAAAGATTTTTTTCCTATGGAAGGAATATTGGTGCTATTGTGTCGGCAGTGATGGACAAAGACCATCAGGATGCGCAACGAAAGAAGCGCCGGGCTCCCGTTAGGCTGGTGGACCCGCGCCGGGAAGCGAAGCTGGTGCGACCTAGCGTGAAGGCTGCCGTGCTGGGTGCCGCGATGCCTCCACCCATTGCGCCTGCTACTGCGCTGAGGCCCCCTTCGCTATCACGTGTTGTTGAGACGGCAGTGATGGGAACCGGTGAAGCCACCACGGAGTTGTTCGTGGACGACTACCTAGTGGGCGGGGTCACCATGTTCGATGTCCAGATGGGGCTGCCGCCTTCTGGTGAGTTGTTTGGTTTTTCGAGGGTTAAGAGGGTTCATGTTTCTGACTTGGCTGTGATGTAGGGGTGGAGTCTGGCCAACTAGTGGTTGGGCCGTCAGCATCGTGTAAAGCCCTAAAATTTGTATAAGGTAAAAATAATAAAATAAATAAATACATATATTATAAATAAATATAATAAGGAAATAAGAGTAGATATAATAGTGTTGTGAGAATTTTGAAGACCTTTGAAAACCTATTGGAATTCTCTCTCCTCATCTTCAAACAATAATAGTAAATTAATTAAGGGACCAATAAATAGATGAGAAAGGTTGATCTCTTGTTGATTTTGTGGTGATACATTTGATGGAAAACATAAACTTGACCTTCAATTTTAAATAAAGCATAAAAGAGAATGTGAGAAAGTAAATGTTCATAAAACCATTTATTCCTCTCATAAACAAATAATAAGGAAAAGAATAAATATTGTTATCATAAACAGTAAAGTTTATATTCACATTAGAATTATTTTGACACTTGAAAATTGAAGTTCGAAACCAGTGTTTAAAAGAAGAAAAAAATTCAGTTTGAACTTTTGGAATTTGAATCTGAGTTAAAGATAAAAAAAGGGAAAAGACCCACTAGTGCTCGCATGGGCCGAATTCCAAGCCCTTGGCCCACCCATCCTTCTCCCCCTCTGCGATGCATGGGCTGAATTCCTCTGCTTCCGACCCAAACCAGCCACCACGCATGGGAGCACCTAGTGCTGTCTGGCATGTGGGCCCGTTCGGTCGGGTTCACGGGTAAGCAACGCCTGCGCCTTAGACACCTACTGGTGGACCCCATCGGACAGGTCCGGCTTCAACCTCGCAAACAGACCGCATCCGACGCCGAGATTTTTGCCGCCGGGGGAACCAGCCACGTCGCCATGGAAGACCAACCAACCTGAGGGATTCTCCCTAGAATCCTGCCACAATACCGCGCACGCCAACGCCGAACCAAAACAAACCCCCGCTCGTTCCGTGTTCGCCGGGATTTCCTCTCTGTCTTGTGCGAAATCTGCTCCTCCTCCACCTCTTCGCGTCCATAAATAGCGCCTGTCGGGCGACTCTTTCCTCACACGCTCTGGTTTTCATATCTCTGCGCCGGTGTCACTTGTCAAGCGCCCCGCCGTTAAACCATCCCCCACCGTGGTCGGCCTCCACGGATTCATCATAGCTGGTATGTAGTACCTCCTCTGCATCGCCCATATTCCAATTACTTTTTACATCGAGTAATTCGACGTGGTCGTCGGGCTTCGCGGCATGGAGCTCTGGTGGGCCATTGCCGTCGCTCATGGGCGCGCCGCTGCAAGCGTGGTGTGCACGACCGAGCTTGGCTGCTGGAGGATGAAGATGATCGCGCCATCGTCGATCGTATGTTGAACGGTTCGGATTTGGTCTAGCCATCGGATGTGGTTGGGTGAATCTGAGCCATCGGTTGCGTGTCGGGCGGCTGTGATCGTGCACTGGTTTATATGAAGGGACCGAGGACCGTTCGATCCACAGCGGACGGTAGAGATTAGAAGATAACGTTTCGATACATCGCCAACCTAATCTGGGCCATGCGACGAGGATCCAACGACTCTGGGTGCTTCATACCCCTTCCCGCATGTCAAGTTGCAAAAGAACCCCTGGAACCTTTATAAATCAACCCGCAGCCCTTCCACCTTTAAGATTCATAACAAGTGGGTCCTGTAACCTTTCACTTCAGACCCTGTTTTCTTTACTAATTATACCCGCTGTCCATTTTAATTCATAATAAATGAATAAAACCCTGGAAATTGATTTTTGGAATAAAAATAATTCTTAAACTTTAAAAATCCGAAACTTGCTCATTTTAAGTCCGTTTCAACCCATTCCAGTTGCATTAAATTCATAATAATGTTGTTTATCACCTTGTATCCTTGTTTGGTTATGAAACATATATTTAAATTATGCACTTAGCTTATTCTATATTAAACACGTAAAACTTCGGAAAATCGTAACTAATTCATTTTGACTCCGATTTGATCCGTTCGAATTGCGTTAGCGTCGTATAAATATTTACTAAGAAGTAGCGATATTTATTATATGATATCCCATACTTTTATTATTAGGTAATTAATCTGATTAATATATGTTTTGTGGATTAGGTTATTCTAATATTAATATAGTATTCTTATAATTATAATTTGATTAAAATATAATCTCTAGTCAAGTTATAATTAAGATTAAAGGTGAAATGATTATTTATTTAGATTATATTTATAAAACCAACTCAAGACCTAGTTTTAATTACTTCATCACGTAGACCTTCTGAATACCATAACTCCTTAACCGTAACTCCGATTTTAGTGATTCTCGAGCCCGCGATCTCGTAGCAACATGTAGATCATTATTATTCAGTTTGTTCTATGTTTGGTGTGATGTTGATTTTATCTATACCATGTTTGTTTGTATTGCTATGACTAGAAGCGAGGTTTCGAGTCACCTGAAGATCACCCTGGTAACTGGAATCTCAAGTGCCAGGCAAGTTGTGCCCTTGATCACTTCTTTTTACCCATCCATGTTCTGATTAATCATAATGATCTGCATAGGTTAATTTTGATGGGCTCCAATAGGTTACCCTAATTTGTCTATCTTTATACCTTGTTTACCACTGAACTTTTTGGGTAGTACTTGCTAGTGCTTTATGTGGTTTTGGGTATGAAGATACATTATTCATGATCACACTTTATTATCTGTTTATTATTACTGTTCATGATAAGATCATTATGTTAATTGGAACATGGAGCGACCACCCGGGAAAACAGTGCTACCACAAGGGTTTAATGGGACGCCCTTGGCTGATTAATTAGGAAAGCTAGTGGAGAACTACCTTACCCGAAAGGGGTAAGGGCAGTAGGGGAGTGGTCAGTGTAGGGAGGTCCTTGGTTGATTTTGCTGCGATGGCGGTCAGGCAAGAACCCTGCATTGGAGCTTCCTATAAACTGTATCGGGTTTTCTGAAGCTAGTGGAACTTTGTAAAGGCCTCGTAGTGTTACCCTGCCTCGCCTCCTCGGTAGAGGTGTATGGGAAGTCGCGATCCCTTGGCAGATGGGTAACATGACTTGTGGGTAAAGATGCGCAACCTCTGCAGAGTGTAAAACTGGTATACTAGCCGTGCTCACGGTCATGAGCAGCTCGGACCCTCACATGATTAAATTATGGAACTAAATTCAATTTGTCATATGCATTGCATCGCAGGTGATGTTGTTACTTTTGTTCTACTATTTAATTGGGTTGGTATTTACTTATACTTAGTAACTGCTAATAAAATTTTGACCAACTTTAAAAGCAATGCTCAGCTCTAACCATCCTCTTTGGTAAGCCTTACACTTCACATGAGCTCCTGCCTTTGGCGAGTTCATGCACATTATTCCCCACAACTTGTTGAGCTATGAACGTATGTGAGCTCACTCTTGCTGTCTCACACCCCCCACAGGTCAAGAACAGGTACCGAAGGATGAGGCGCATGAAGGATGCTTTGATGTGTTCGTGAGAGGTCTAGGCCGTCGTCTCCCAGTCAACTTTGGGTTGCTGGACCGTTGTCTCCTTATAATGTAATTATTTATTTTGTACAGAACTCCTATTATATAGTAAAGATGTGACATTCGATCCTGTGCCATGATTCATCATATGTGTGAGACTTGGTCCTAGCACACCTGGTGATTGTTCGCGCCCGGGTCTTGGTGCCCCGAAATCCGGGTGTGACAGAATTGGTATCAGAGGAATGTTGACTGTAGGACGAAACCTAGTTAGAACTGGACAACCATTCTCTACTTATCTTTGCTACTCTGATTCTTTCTAAACTTACCTTAATCTTTTCTCATCTAATGCTGCTTTACTCTGATTACTCTTACCTTTTCACTTCTAAAATACAAAGGTGGATTTCACACATTGAAATCTTGTACATTAAGTGACCTTTAGGAATAGAAGACCTATTCTTAGGAACAAAAACAAAACTATTTTTTTATCTATATGCTTGAATGTTTGTTCTTATGATATTTGTCTGATTTGGATCTTCGATTGAGTGTGATGGGTTGTGGATCAATGTCCACAATTACATCTGCATATACATCTAGGCATAAAGGATAGTATTTGTAAGACAACTAGACAATCTAGATTATTCCCCTTAAAAAAATCTAGCATTCCGTATCTATCTCGTCTTGACAGGTTCTATCTTACCTTTGGACATTCACCTCATACAATTAGTTACCCTAGTCTTGACATAAAATATCTGGTCAAGCCCTACCAAAGAATTTTTTAGTACATAACCAACTATTAGCTTATTCATTCTGCCTACAAATGATTCCTTTGACTATCTTACCATATGTATCTAACCCAGATGGTCAATACCAGGCGGGGTGGTGGAATTGATTTACCTCCTAATCGACACACTCGGTGGATATATAGACAACCCAGTCACAGCCAGCAGAGATGAATCCTCCTAATCCTCCACCAGGCGGAGTTGACCCACTGATTGCAGCTCAGATGAGGATGATGCAGCAAATGGCGGACACTATGGCAGATATGCGCGCTGAGATGCAGCAAGAACGCCAGGAAATGCGCCAGGAAAGAGAGGATGCACGTCGGGAGATGCGCCAAGAGCGGGAGGAGATACGTCAAGAAAGAAGGGCGCAACAGCAACAGCAACAAGCGCCACTGCCTCCACCTCCACCACCAGTTCCACCCCGGGACAAGCACCGGGAATTCATGAGCCACAAACCACCAACCTTCTCCAACTCCGCAGATCCGCTACAAGCAGATGACTGGTTAAAGTCCATAGAGAAGATGCTCAACATAGCTCAGTGCTCGGATAGAGAGAAAGTACTCTATGCATCAGGCCGTCTTGCTGGTCCCGCTGCGGATTGGTGGGATGCGTACTGCGCTGCTCATGCTGCTGTCGATACAATTACCTAGGCAGAATTCTCCACTCAATTCAGGAATTACCATATTCCTGCTGGGCTCATGAAGATTAAGAGAAAGGAGTTTCTATCCCTCAAGCAAGGAAGTATGTCCGTGAGTGAATATAGGGACAAATTCATCCAGTTATCTCGATATGCTCCTGGAGATGTTGAGGATGATGAGCAAAAACAGGAGCTTTTTCTGGACGGTTTGATTGGACCCTTGCAATATCAACTGGTATCACACACATTCCCATCCTTCCAAAGGCTACTTGACAAAGCTATTGCTGTAGAAAATAAGAGGAGTATATTTGGAGAGAAAAGAAGGGCGACCAACCAAGGGCAGGCTGGAAGTAGTTCCCGTCCTCGCTATACTACCACTCCAAGTACACCAGCTAGTGGCAGTTCCGGGCAACAAACTCAACGGGCACCAACTGCTCCTCCGCAAGCAAACGCCCCAGCGGGACCCGTTGCTCCTAACACAACCACCAATAGGGCATGCTTCAAGTGTGGACAACCGGGACACTACGCCAACTACTGTCCCAACAGGGCTGCCTACACCACACCGGCTCCGATGAAGCAAGGTCAAGCCTCGGCAGGAAAGAGTCAGCCCCTATCTGTCAACCGGGGACAAGCTCATCATGCAGAAGTAGAAGCTGAACCTGGTGAACTGGAAATTCAAGAAGAAGAGCTGGTTGAAGATGAAGTAGTCGGTGAAGAAGTCAACGAACAACAAGAATAGAGATAAACATAAATATAGATACATATATACATTTTACTATTTGTAAGACCTGAATATTAGTTTAGCTATTAGTTAGTATTTTACTATTTTAGTGATAATAATAAGGTCTATTGACCCTATGTTTTGTTAAAGAATTATGCATCATGCCGAGATTTCTTTGTTTGTGCATATGTTCCGAGAACAATATGAGTTTACATCCCTTTTCTTACAAATCTCGAGGACGAGATTTCTCTTAAGGGGGGTAGGATTTGTAAAGCCCTAAAATTTGTATAAGGTAAAAATAATAAAATAAATAAATACATATATTATAAATAAATATAATAAGGAAATAAGAGTAGATATAATAGTGTTGTGAGAATTTTGAAGACCTTTGAAAACCTATTGGAATTCTCTCTCCTCATCTTCAAACAATAATAGTAAATTAATTAAGGGACCAATAAATAGATGAGAAAGGTTGATCTCTTGTTGATTTTGTGGTGATACATTTGATGGAAAACATAAACTTGACCTTCAATTTTAAATAAAGCATAAAAGAGAATGTGAGAAAGTAAATGTTCATAAAACCATTTATTCCTCTCATAAACAAATAATAAGGAAAAGAATAAATATTGTTATCATAAACAGTAAAGTTTATATTCACATTATAATTATTTTGACACTTGAAAATTGAAGTTCGAAACCAGTGTTTAAAAGAAGAAAAAAATTCAGTTTGAACTTTTGGAATTTGAATCTGAGTTAAAGATAAAAAAGGGAAAAGACCCACTAGTGCTCGCATGGGCCGAATTCCAAGCCCTTGGCCCACCCATCCTTCTCCCCCTCTGCGATGCATGGGCTGAATTCCTCTGCTTCCGGCCCAAACCAGCCACCACGCATGGGAGCACCTAGTGCTGTCTGGCATGTGGGCCCGTTCGGTCGGGTTCACGGGTAAGCAACGCCTGCGCCTTAGACACCTACTGGTGGACCCCATCGGACAGGTCCGGCTTCAACCTCGCGAACAGACCGCATCCGGCGCCGAGATTTTTGCCGCCGCCGGGGGAACCAGCCACGTCGCCATGGAAGACCAACCAACCTGAGGGATTCTCCCTAGAATCCCGCCACAATACCGCGCACGCCAACGCCGAACCAAAACAAACCCCCGCTCTTTCCGTGTTCGCCGGGATTTCCTCTCCGTCTGGTGCGGAATCTGCTCCTCCTCCACCTCTTCGCGTCAATAAATAGCGCCTGTCGGGCGACTCTTTCCTCACACGCTCTGGTTTTCATATCTCTGCACCGGTGTCACTTGTCAAGCGCCCCGCCGTTAAACCATCCCCCACCGTGGTCGGCCTCCGCGGATTCATCATAGCTGGTATGTAGTACCTCCTCTGCATCGCCCATATTCCAATTACTTTTTACACCGAGTAATTCGACATGGTCGTCTGGCTTCGCGGCGTGGAGCTCTGGTGGGCCATTGCCGTCGCTCATGGGCGCGCCGCTGCAAGCGTGGTGTGCACGACCGAGCTTGGCTGCTGGAGGATGAAGATGATCGCGCCATCGTCGATCGTATGTTGAACGGTTCGGATTTGGTCTAGCCATCGGATGTGGTTGGGTGAATCTGAGCCATCGGTTGCGTGTCGGGCGGCTGTGATCGTGCGCTGGTTTATATGAAGGGACCAGGGACCGTTCGATCCACAGCGGACGGTAGAGATTAGAAGATAACGTTTCGATACATCGCCAACCTAATCTGGGCCATGCGACGTGGATCCAACGACTCTGGGTGCTTCATACCCCTTCGCGCATGTCAAGTTGCAAAAGAACCCCTGGAACCTTTATAAATCAACCCGCAGCCCTTCCACCTTTAAGATTCATAACAAGCGGGTCCTGTAACCTTTCACTTCAGACCCTGTTTTCTTTACTAATTATACCCGCTGTCCATTTTAATTCATAATAAATGAATAAAACCCTGGAAATTGATTTTTGGAATAAAAATAATTCTTAAACTTTAAAAATCCATAACTTGCTCATTTTAAGTCCGTTTCAACCCATTCCAGTTGCATTAAATTCATAATAATGTTGTTTATCACCTTGTATCCTTGTTTGGTTATGAAACATATATTTAAATTATGCACTTAGCTTATTCTATATTAAACACGTAAAACTTCGGAAAATCGTAACTAATTCATTTTGACTCCGATTTGATCCGTTCGAATTGCGTTAGTGTCGTATAAATATTTACTAAGAAGTAGCGATATTTATTATATGATATCCCATACTTTTATTATTAGGTAACTAATCTGATTAATATATGTTTTATGGATTAGCTTATTCTAATATTAATATAGTATTCTTATAATTATAATTTGATTAAAATATAATCTCTAGTCAAGTTAATATAGTATTATTTATTTAGATTATATTTATAAAACCAACTCAAGACCTAGTTTTAATTACTTCATCACGTAGACCTTCTGAATACCATAACTCCTTAACCGTAACTCTGATTTTAGTGATTCTCGAGCCCGCGATCTCGTAGCAACGTGTAGATCATTATTATTCAGTTTGTTCTATGTTTGGTGTGATGTTGATTTTATCTATACCATGTTTGTTTGTATTGCTACGACTAGAAGCGAGGTTTCGAGTCACCTGAAGATCACCCTGGTAACTGGAATCTCAAGTGTCAGGCAAGTTGTGCCCTTGATCACTTCTTTTTACCCAGCCATGTTCTGATTAATCATAATGATCTGCATAGGTTAATTTTTATGGGCTCCAATAGGTTACCCTAATTTGTCTATCTTTATACCTTGTTTACCACTGAACTTTTTGGGTAGTACTTGCTAGTGCTTTATGTGGTTTTGGGTATGAAGATACATTATTCATGATCACACTTTTATTATCTGTTTATTATTACTGTTCATGATAAGATCATTATGTTAATTGGAACATGGAGCGACCACCCGGGAAAACAGTGCTACCATAAGGGTTTAATGGGACGCCCTTGGCTGATTAATTAGGAAAGCTAGTGGAGGACTACCTTACCCGAAAGGGGCAAGGGCAGTAGGGGAGTGGTTAGTGTAGGGAGGTCCTTGGTTGATTTTGCTGCGATGGCGGTCAGGCAAGAACCCTGCATTGGAGCTTCCTATAAACTGTAGCGGGTTTTCTGAAGCTAGTGGAACTTTGTAAAGGCCTCATAGTGTTATCCTGCCTCGCCTCCTCGGTAGAGGTGTATGGGAAGTCGCGATCCCTTGGCAGATGGGTAACATGACTTGTGGGTAAAGATGCGCAACCTCTGCAGAGTGTAAAACTGGTATACTAGCCGTGCTCACGGTCATGAGCAGCTCGGACCCTCACATGATTAAATTATGGAACTAAATTCAATTTGTCATATGCATTGCATCGCAGGTGATGTTGTTACTTTTGTTCTACTATTTAATTGGGTTAGTATTTACTTATACTTAGTAACTGCTAATAAAATTTTGACCAACTTTAAAAGCAATGCTCAGCTCTAACCATCCTCTTTGGTAAGCCTTACACTTCACATGAGCTCCCGCCTTTGGCGAGTTCATGCACATTATTCCCCACAACTTGTTGAGCTATGAACGTATGTGAGCTCACTCTTGCTGTCTCACACCCCCCCACATAGGTCAAGAACAGGTACCGAAGGATGAGGCGCATGAAGGATGCTTTGATGTGTTCGTGAGAGGTCTAGGCCGTCGTCTCCCAGTCAACTTTGGGTTGCTGGACCGTTGTCTCCTTATAATGTAATTATTTATTTTGTACAGAACTCCTATTATATAGTAAAGATGTGACATTCGATCCTGTGCCATGATTCATCATATGTGTGAGACTTGGTCCTAGCACACCTGGTGATTGTTCGCGCCTGGGTCTTGGTGCCCCGAAATCTGGGTGTGACACATCGGCTGCCGGCCTGGTGGTCACGATGAAGGGCACTGCAGCGAAGGGCGACGCGGGGACTTCGGGGGCCCGTGGTTGAGGTTCTGCGTCGCCACCGGGGGCGTGGGCAAGATTGCCTCTACGACCGCTGCTGCTGGTGTGGCCACGTAGCCATGCAGCAGCAGAAATTTGTGAGTGTGACTAGTGCTTGTGGGTGCATGGTGTCCCTTGGTCTATTCTGATTTTTTGTGTTTTTGGTGTTAGGTGACCGCCTTCGCCGAGCAGGTTGCTTCAGGGGCGCTGACCTCGGAGTTTGTTTTTGAGAGGAGATGACTCGAGGGAAGAATTGAGCGCCTCCTCACTCAACATACTGAGGCGGTGATGGACAAGTCGGCGGTTGAGAACAAGAGCCACAATCTCCTAGAGAAACTCTCATCGATGGAGAAAGAGAGAGAAGACCTTGGTCGCCGACTGGCCGCGGAGAAGGAAGGCGCTGAAACGGCCCGCGCGGAGGCCCAGGCCGCCCGCGCCGAAGCTTAGGCATCCCGCGCGGAGGCCAAAACCGCTCGCAAGCGCGCCGCTGACATGGAGTTGGAGCTTAGGAACATCCGCAGCCATTGCGAGAAGACGGAAGCTTCCACCCATGCCGGGGTCGAGAGGACGCACACACTTTTTGTGGAAGTGTATCGTGAGCTCGGTGAGCAGACCGCTCCCTTCGATAAATCGGGGGAGGAGGTGGGGCTTCGCTTCCTTGGGTGGCTGCAAGAGGAGCTGTAGTCACTCTCGTCCATCGCAACGGGCCTTATGTCCTACGCATCCCTTGTTACGTGCGAGGGGGCTGCGAATGCCTTGTTCCGAGAGGGATGTATGCACTTCAAAGTCTTCGATCCGGCGAATGAGGACTTCGATCGTGGAGCTTTCCAGGTTGAAGATGATGTGCTAAAGCGCTCCACAGGGGCGCTTTATGATAGGATGCGGGGTCCTCATGGTCATGGCATCGTCCGGGAGAGGGCTGACCGAGCGTTGGCGCAGGTAGATTATATTTTTTATTTTTTATTTTTATTTTTAATGCTTCAGCTGTGAGATGTTGTGTTGTCTTCGCAGATGATGAATGAATAAGAAGTTGGTGACCTCACCGGTCTTGAAAGCACGGTGACCCAGATGGGTGCCCGAACAGAGGCGGGAGCTGAAGGGCTCTCAGCACCTCCAGGAGGCTCTGGCAAAGACCCTGCGGTGGCGGCTGCTCCATCACAGGTTGAAGAGATGCATTAGGGGTTTAGGGTTGATGGTTTTGATTTTTGTGTTATACTGAAGGTCAGTTGCTACGCAGGTTCCGGCGTCCGAGCCTGCGCAAGCAAACTGAGAGCACCTAGAGGGGGGGTGAATAGGTGATCCTGTAAAAACTTGAAACTTAATGCCACAAAACTTGATTAGGAGTTAGCACACTAAAGCCAAGTGGCTAGGGAGAAGTTCTTGCAAAACACAATAACCACAAGAAGATCAACACAGAGAGGCACAGTGGTTTATCCCGTGGTTCGGGCAAGTCCAACACTTGCCTACTCCACGTTGTGGCGTCCCGACGGACAAGGGTTGCACTCAACCCCTCTCTAGCGGTCCAAAGACCCACTTGAATACCACGGTGTTTTGCTTTGTTTCACTATATCCCACTTGCGAGGAATCTCCACAACTCGGAGCCTCTCGCCCTTACAATTTGATTATCACAAAGAAGCACAGAAGTAAGGTTGGGATGAGCAACACACACAAGACACAAAATCAGAGCAACAATACGCACACAAGTCACAACACGAGCTCTCAACACAACTCGAAGAGTTCTCTACTCAAATGGAGCTCTAGTTGTTATCACAAAGAATCGAATGTGCGAGTATGAAGTCTTGGTGCTTAGGAATGCTCAAGGGATGCTTGGTGTACTCCTCCATGCGCCTAGGGGTCCCTTTTCTAGCCCTAAGGCAGCTAGGAGCCGTTGAGAGCAATCCAGGAAGGCAATTCTTGCCTTCTGTCGTCTGGCGCACCTGACAGTCCGGTGCACCACCGGACACTGTCCGGTGCAGATTTCTTTCCTATTCTAGCGCAGCCGACCGTTGGAGAATTGGAGCCGTTGGCGCACCGGACACTGTCCGGTGCACACCGGACAGTCCGGTGCTCCCATCCGACCGTTGGCCCGGCCACGCGTCACGCGCGGATTGCACGACCGACCGTTGGTGCGCCCGACCGTTGGCTCACCGGACAGTCCTGTGACTCACCGGACAGTCCGGTGAATTATAGCCGTACGTTGTTGACTTGGTTCCCGAGAGCGGCGACTTCGCCGCAGCTGACTCACCGGACACTGTCCGGTGCACCACTGGACAGTCCGGTGATTTATAGCCGTATGCCGCCGTCGAGACCCAAGAGCAGCATTTTCACCAGAGCCAGCTTGGGGCACCGGACACTGTCCGGTGCACCATGACCAAGCAGAGTCTTGGCTGCTCGAGCCAAGACTTATCCAATTGTATTTTCTCTGATTCTAGCACTTAGACAAATATGTTAGTACACAAAAACCAATGTACTAAGTCTAGAATCATACCTTTGTATTGACTTGCACTTTGTCCACCATTTGGCATAGTTTAACACTTAAGTACTTGTGTTGGACACTAAATCACCAAAATACTTAGAAATGACCCAAGGGCACATTTCCCTTTCACAAACCCTGATGATTTTGAAATTAATGATATTTTGATGGATGCGATTGCAACATTTCTTAGTGGCAATGTGTCGGAGGGGTCTGATTTTGGGTCGTGGTCTTTAGAGGAAGGGGAATTGGGGAGCCCTTTCTCGTGGGTTGATGAATCTTCTGAGGACGACTTAGATTATTTTGTGGCGTTGGATCTGACTGTGTCAGAGTCTTCGCTGTGATCCATCCCTCACGAGGAGCTAGCGACCTCGACCGATGTGGGAGCAGAAGACTCGCGAAGGCGAAGGATGGGCATGTCGAAACAGAGCATGAGTGAGTCTTCGCAAAGTGGAAGAAGACATCACCGAATGGGCATGGAAAGGACCCATCTTCGAAGTGGTCCATGACTGGATCGGGGTACTCAGCGCGAGCTACTGTCATCGACGTCTGGGTCATGCATCGGAGAAGAGGACCTGCGGGACCTGTTTGAGGGGGAAGAGTTGAGGTTGATGTTGTTCAATTTTTGGGAGGTAGGTCTTATTCCGAAGGAGGATCCTATATGACAATTTGTTGCCCTTGCCATTCTGTTGCGATATTGAGTGAAAACGCTGCCCTCCCCCTCTTCGCAATAGAACTGCGATGGTCATGCTTGAGAGGGGTAAATACTGTATAGTGTATACTATTGTGTTGTGCGATGGTGCCTTTGCGCCCTTCGATTGTTATTCATTTGCGATTGCGCTATGTAATTTGTTGTGCCTATTGCGAGTTTGCTGCAATTTTAGGCGATTTTGGTGTGGATGGGCGTGTACATGCCGTAGGTGACTCCGCACTTGATAGGTGACTGCGCATCTATTGTGCTTATTTAGGTGCACCCTTAGGCGACTTTTGCTCGAATGGTGACTTATGTAGGGGAGATCGCACCCTGTGAGTGTTGTTACGTACTTTTGTTTTTCCGGCTGCACCCTTGGGCGACTTTTGCTCGGACTGTCTTCGTGGAAGACTTCGCACCCTGTGGGTGGTGTCGCGCACTTATTGTGCTTTTTCGGTTGCGCCCTTAGGTGACTTTTGCTCGGACGGTGTCTTCATGGAAGACTTCGCACCCTGTGGGTGGTGTCGCGCACTTATTGTGCTTTTTCCGGCTGCACCCTTAGGCGACTTTTGCTCGGATGGTGTCTTCGTGGAAGACTTTGCACCCTGTAGGTGGTGTCGTGCACTTATTGTGCTTTTTTCGGCTGCACCCTTAGGTGACTTTTGCTCGGATTTGTCGCACGCAAAGGTTGTCGAGGCTGCCTGTTGCGGTGACTGTTTATGCGTCGAATGTCGAATACCGGTATTGCGGTCTTTTTCGATACCCGCAGCCATGGTGCCAGTTTGAACTTGTTTTTCTTTGGGGGGCTTTTGTGGCAGTTTATTACATGGCTTCACCTTGTTAAAAACCTCACCCCCTGGGAAGAAAAGAGTGCGGGTCTAATTGACATTGTTTGCAAGAATTACAAAGGCGCTCAGGCCTTAGGACTAGACAAAGAATTTGCGTAGGTTGTCCACGTTCCAAGAGTGCTCTAAGTTTTCGCCGGATGGTGAGGTGAGCCTGTAGGCATTCGGGGATGTTTTGGTCTTGACGATGTAGGGCCCCTCCCACTTGGGTTCAAGCTTGCCTCGAGACTCTGTTCTGATAGTTTTGGTGAGTACTAAGTCTCCTTCTTTGAACTCTCTTGGGATGACAGTGTTGTCGTGCCATGCCTTAGTCTACACTTGTTATTTTCTCAGTGCCTCTAAATTAAGGACATGGTCTCCATCGATGATGTCTTTAGAGGTTGGTTCATCGATGTCTGGGGTGGCTGTGGGGCTTGCTCGTGGAGATCTGTGCTTTAGCTCTTGCGGCGTCATTGGTTTGGATCTGTACATCAAGCAGAAAGGTGTGAACCCAGTCGCTCTAGATTCTGTTGTGTTTAATGCCCATATGACTTCAGGAAGTTAGCCCGCCCATTTGCCTTTTTTGTCATCAAGTAGCCTTTTCTTGATTGCGCTGAAAATCTTGCCGTTGGCGTGCTCAACTACTCCATTGGATTGCGGGTGGTAGACGGAGGCGAACACTGCCTTTGTTCCAATGGAGTTGCAGAATTCTCAGAAGTCTTGGTTGTTGAACTACTTGCCGTTATCGACTGTTAATTCGAATGGGACTCCGAACCGACATACGATATTCTGCCAGAAAATTTTTGTGTCGTCTTGGATGTTATTGTGAATATGGCCCTAGCCTCGATCCACTTGGTGAAGTATTCAACAACGACGGAGGTGAATTTGAGGTTGCCTTGGTCTGCGAGCAGTGGTCCGACAATATCGAGCCCCCACCACTGAAGTGGCCAGGTATGGGCGATGAGCTTGGTGAATTGCAAAGGAGCGCCTGTTCGGGGCGAGAATTTCTGGCACGCTTCGCATGATCGGGTTACTCTGTTGGCCATGCATATGATTGCGGGCCAATAGAATCCCTGACGTATGACTTTAGCTGCTGGAGCCCTTGGCCCTGAGTGTGATCCGCATGTACTGCTGTGGACCTGTGGAGAAGCTCTATGCCTTCGACTTCATTTATGCATTTCAACATAGGTTGGCTGATTCCTTTCTTGTAGAGCTGGCCGTTGACGATTGCTAAGTCTCTGCTTCTGTGTTTAAGCCTTTTGGCTTCATTGTGATTGGATGGATGGTAATGACCTCGAAGGTAGAGGGTTATTGGAGCCCGCCAGTCTTTGGCCATTATGAGGTTGACGATCTGATGTCTGTCGGCGTCTTGTATTATTTGCAGACCTTCAGGGTTTCTAACGGCTGGTGGACCAACTACGTGATAAAATACGTCGGAGGGCAGGGCTTCAGCCTTTGCTGCTGCTTTAGCTAATGTGTTAGCCTCTTTGTTCTTATTTCTCTCGATGTGTTGTAGGGTGAAGCCCTTAAATTGTTTCTCAAGGCTTCGAATAGCGGCAAGATACTGCATTAGCACAGGCTCTTTGGCTCAGTAGTCTTTTTCAATTTGGCCGGCGACGACCTTGGAGTTAGTTTTGATGATGCATGTGGTCACGCCGAGGGCTCGCAGCTTGCGAAGTCCTAGGATGACTACTTCGTACTCGGCGATGTTGCTTGTGCATTTGTCTGACTTGAGTGCAAAGCTGAGGCGCACGACGTATCTGTATTTGACTCCGGTGGGTGATGTAATGATTGTCACGACGCGTACACCTGTGTGACACCGTGCGCCATCGTAGTGGATAGTCCAGACCGTTTCTGCATGTTCCTGTTGCGGCCCCACAAGCCCTGTCCAGTTTATGATGAAATTAGCCAGGAATTGTGGTTTGATTGTTGTTCTAGGCTTGAAGGTGATGTTGTACCCGAAGAGTTCCACCACCCACTTTGCTATTCTGGCGGATGCCTCCGGATTTCTGAGCAACTACCCAAGACCCCTGTCGGAAGTGACTCGTACTTTATTTGCCTCGAAGTAGTGTTTAGCTTGCGTGAAGCCATGATGATTGTGTATGTTATTTTCTCAAGTTCAGTCATGTTGCATTTTGAACTCGTGAGGACTTCGGAGACAAAATATACTGGGCATTGCTGAGCCTTGTCATCCTTTTCCTTTTCTTAGACTAGCGCCCCGCTAACTGCGCTGTGCGAGGCCGTGATGTATAGGAGGAGGGGGAGTGCTGGGTCTGGACTTGTTAAAGTCGCCAGATTGGATAGATATTGTTTTAGAGACTTGAAAGCCGCTGCTTGTTCTGGGCCCCAGATGAAGTCTTTTGCGCCACATAATGTCTTAAGGAATGGGAGGCTTCTCTCAGCAGACCTATAGATAAATCTGTTCAGTGCCGCCAGTCTGCCTGTTAATCGTTGGATGTCCTTGGTGGATTGCAGCGGTGCCATGTCCATGATTGCTTGAATATTATTTGGATTGGCTTCGATTCCTCTATGTGACACTAGATGCACTTCTCTGGGTTTAATCGGAGTCTTGCTTTGCACATGCTGGCGAATGTTTCTGTGAGGTCAAAGAGGTGATCTTCCTTGCTTTTACTCGCAATGACGATGTCGTCCACATAAGTGAAGACATTGCGGCCCATTGGCTTTCGAGGACCTTCTTGGTGAGGTGGGAAAATGTCGAGCTGATGTTCTTGAGTCCCTCGAGCATTCGTACGAAGTAGTACGTGTCGAAGGGGGTGATGAAGCTGGTGCTGGCCTTGTCTTCCTCTTTCATATGGATCTGGTGATAACCCGAGAAGCAGTCTAAGAGGGACATGACTTCCCGGCCTACTGCGCAATCGATGATCTTGTTGATTCGTGGTAGAGGGAAGTTATCCTTGGGGCATGCTTTGTTAAGGCTGGTGAAGTCAATGCGCATGCGCCATTTTCCGTTCTTCTTCTGTACCATCACGACGTTGGCAAGCCATGTTGGGTAAGCTATTGGCTTGATGAATTTGGCTTCCAATAGGCGGTGCACCTCGGCCTTGGCTGCTTCTGCTTTTTCATCGGACATCTTTCTTAGCCACTGCTTTTCTGGGCGCACCGAGGGGTGATGCCCAAGCTGTGTTCGATGATTGTGCGGCTAACCCCCACTAAGTCCAGGGCGAACCAGGCAAAGACGTCCTTGTTGCGGTTGAGACAAGAAAGAAGTCTTTCCTCGTCATGTGGTGACATGTCTTTGTTGATCATGACGGTTTGCTTTGGGGCTGCAGGGTCAAGGGGGACTATCTTCATTCCGTCATTACTCCACAACTGGGCGTTGATCTTTTTGGTTTTGGTTGAGCGATGACTATCGCTGTCTTCGCACTCTGTTGTTAAGCAATGAACATTGCGCTGCCCTGGAACAAAATCTCTCTCGATGTTCTATGCTGCTTGATAGTCTTCGTAGACTGTGATCACACCTTGTGGCCCTGGAATCTTCATGCAGAGATAAAGTCCGTGTATGGCTACCTCAAACTTGTTGATTGATCCGCGCCCCATTATGGCGTTATATAGGTAGACCATGTTGACTATATCGAAGGTGACTTGTTCGCTTCGCGCATTGCGTGTCGTGCTGAATGACAAAGGCAACTCTATTTTGCCAACGGGGAAGGTGCCTTTGCCTCCAAAATCGTATAAGGGGTTGTCTGAGGGCTTAAGGAGGCTGTGGATGATGCCCATGCGATCGAAGGCGTGTAGGAAAATGATATCGGTCTGGCTGCCATTGTCGACCAATACTTTGTGTAGATCCCAGTCTACACCCTGCAATTGATCACCATGGCATCTTCATGTGGTGCGCTGCGTAAGTCGACGTCTCTGGCATCGAAGGTGAGTGGGACATGGGACCATTTTGTTTGTACCATTGGGCCGATGAGGGCTACGTGGTTGACACTGCGGTAGTGACCTTTTTCTGCCATTTGGTGTCGAAGTCTACGCTTGATCCCCTAGTGATCATGTGGATGACCCCATGGTAAGTGTAACGCCCTGAATTTGCGGGTAGAATTTTTTCTTCTTTTCTCTCACCAAATTCAGGCGTTACTCTTTCCTTTTTCCCTTTTCCCCTCGCTAAACCTTGATCTTTTCCAAAGTCGCAGCGGGTTTTGGCATTAGACCCCGTGTAAAGCAAAACCTTAAAACACATTATTTTGTGTGATGCACCATGCCGAACCATGCATACTTTTTGATTGATTAAAAATGTGAATGCTTTCATCTAGAGGAAATTAGAAATTAGAAAAAAGAAAAGCCTTTTCTTTTTTTTCTTTTTCTTTTTTTTCTTTTCTCTTCCCCCCCCCTTCTCCCCTTTCGGCCCAACCGCCCCCGCCTTCGGCCGGCCCAGCTGGCGGCCCAGCCGCCCCCTCCCCTCCCCTTCCCGCGTGGGCCCCGCGCCGGCCCGGCCGCTCGCGCCCCCGACCCCGGCTCGGCCGCCCCGGCCGCCCGCGCCCCGGCCCCGACCAAACCGCCCCCGCTCGGCTCGGCCGCCCGCCTCCCGGCGAGCTCGGCTGCCCCCCCCCGGTTCAACCGCCCCGGCCCCTGGCCGCCCGCGCCGCCCCTCCCCCGGCTCGGCCGCCCCGTGCCCCGGCTCGGCCGCTCCCGTCGCGCCCCGGCCCGGTCGCCCCGCCCCCGCGCCCAGCCTCGCCCGACCGTGTCCTCGCCCCATCCGTGCCTCGCTCGCAGTGGTCCGCGGCGTCCTCGCTCGCCCGTGCTCGCTTGCCCTGGCATGTTTGCCCGCTCGCCCCGCCGTGCCTTGCTCGCGTCGTGTCGGCCCTCGGCGTGGCCTCGAGCTCGGCCCAGCGTGCCTTTGGCGCGCGGCCTCGAGCTCGGCCAGCGCACGGCCCTGACGCGTGCGCGACTCGTTCGCGGCACGTTAAGTGTGGCTTTGCGCGTGCGCGTGTTCGCGCAGCGTTCTGGCGTAGCTCGTCGTGCTCGCGACGCGACGCATAGCGCCCTATCGCGCTCGTGACACGATCGTCTACCCCCTAGCCCTGTCTACCCCCCGTATCCTATCTGCGCTAATCACGTTGTTTATATTAATAAGATAGGAGTCTCAATTTAGAAATTGGTTACGTTAGTTAATTTGTATAGCTAATCGTCTATCTTATTCAATGTTAATCTACTAAAAGTGGTCACGTTTATATTAGTGCATGTAGCTAATTCTTTTGTTAGAACCAATTGGAACTAGAACACGTGACGTCTAGTTATTCACCAACCCGTAGTGCGTCTCGGGCATAAGCTTTAACTCTCGCGAGACTTTTTCTCATTTCTTTCTAACCATGGTAAACTCATTATTGTATGTGATATTTTATGCATGTTTAATCTACTCGTTCTCTTGTATGGTGTATTGTTGGTTTCCTAATTTCAATGGATGGATGTATGTATGCTTGCAATCGCTTAGAGAACGATCCGGTTGGAGAGCCCGAAGAACTCGCAGGAGAAGCCCCTGAGCAGCAGTCGGTTGGTGGAGGCAAGTGTCCTTTGACCTATCTCTGTCCTATTCATTCTTTAATTCACCTCCCGCATTACACATTTATACTTAAGGATTGACTAGCTTTTGTTATCCATGTCCTTGTTTACCTATTTGGGTCGGATTATTATTGTTTAGCTTTATGCTATTGCTCAACTCTAATCAATGAACATGATGAGATTGTATATGATACGCTGATTTCCCCTCTCTTATTATGATGTTGTACTTGTGGTCTTCAAGGGGGCTCGAGCGGTTTCTCGAGTGCCTCTCCGTAAGGACCTGTTCTATGGATGACCGCCCGGCAAAATAGTGCAACCATGAGGGTGGAGTGGGACGCCCTTAGCTGAGTAATTAGAGGAACTGGGGTGTAGTTCGCTTAGCCGTTGTGCCGTCAATGGGGCTCGGTGTATGCGGCTCGCTCTGCCAAGGTTGATTTGTCCCTTGGGGAGGAGTGCGGTACATTTAGGAAACCTAACGGGCGGCTACAGCCCCGGGGAATCTTTGTAAAGGCTACGTAGTGATGCCCTGCTGGACCACCTAGGTAGTGGTCAATGGGGAGTAGCTCTCTCCGGGCAGAAAGGGAATCACGGCTTGTGGGTAAAGTGCACAACCTCTGCAGAGTGTTTGAAAACTGACATATCAGCCGTGCTCGCGGTTATGAGCGGCCAAGGGAGCTCCACTGATTAGTGGTACTTGAACAGAGACATTTTGGTTTACAAGTGGCTATGAGATCGATGGTTTTGGTTATGTCTATGGTGCTGGTAAGTGGTATTCTTTCCGTTTGGAGAGGGTACATCGGGCTAATAACTTGGGTTAATGTTAAAACCTGGCTTTCTACTAGTAAATAATAACCTGACCAATTAAAAGTAACTGCTTGACTTACCCCCCCACATAAAGCTAGTCCACTACAGCCAAACAGGATGCTTGCTGAGTATGTTGATGTGTACTCACCCTTGCTCTACACACCAACCCCCCCATCTCCAGGTTGTCAGCATTGCAACCACTGCTCAGGAGAAGATGAAGCTGTGGAAGGAGACTTCCAGGAGTCCTAAGACTACGATAAGTTCTAGGTGTGGGTTAGCGGCAACCCCCAGTTGGCTGCCTGTGAAGGCCGCGATTATCTACGTTTCGTTTTCGCACTTTGATTTATTGTAAGGACTATATGGACGTCTCAGACGTATGATGTAATCGACTATTTCCCTTTTAATACTATTTTGAGCACTGTGTGATGATGTCCATGTTATGTAACTGCTGTGTACGTGAATAACTGATCCTGGCACGTACATGGTCCGCATTCGGTTTGCCTTTTAAAACCGGGAGTGACATAAGCTGGTATCAAAGCCGTGCTGGCTGTAGGACCGCTAACCTAGAGTAGAATGGTCGTTCTAAGGATTATAGACCTCTGTCCCTGCCTTGACTTTGATACCCCTTCAAAAGTTGGTCATACTGACCAAACCTGTGTTCTACTATATATTATACCTTGCTGAAAATTTTGTTTTATTCTAATCCTTCATTTATTTATGGTTCATTATTTGCTGGTCATATTAATTCTGTTCTCACTCTTTTGCTTGTGGTGTCTTTTGTAGATGGCTCGACTTAGACACACTGCACGAAAGTCTGTCATCCCCTTCTTACCCTCCCGCCTTGCTGAGCGTCCGCTTCGCCGTCCCGTGGCCGGACAGTCCAGCCACTTGGAGAGACTGCACCACCGCCTGCATGAGGAGCAGGAACGTCGATGACAGGAGCAGCAGGGCTCTTCCTTCTCGCTCCAGCAGGAGATAGAGTCTGTGAGGAGCTGCTCTCCTGTGCTTCCCCTGGAGGCGCCCCCTGCACCACCACTGGGCGCCCCAGCCTCTGGAGTAGCTGGTGGAGGAGACCCAGACTACGGAGATGGCGACGACAGCTCGAGCCACGACACCGACTTCCCTACTGACCATGAGCCGGAAGGATGGGTTGCTCGACCCATCACTCGCGACGCTGCTCGCGGGTGTCACTTCCACGACGCACTCGACACCCTGCTACGTCGGGCACTTGACCGGCGTACTTGGTCCATCGAGTATCGCTGTGTGGTCTACCAGCATAGTCGCGGGGTTTACCCGGACCGCTGGGAGGCGACCTGCTTGGTGCGCCGTCCGGAGAACAGTCTCCAGGGTGCGGAGGCCTGCTCAGAGCACTATTCTATCTCTGAGCGGGACACAGCTGAGGCAGCCATGCAGGATGCTGCACGGCGTGCGCTTTCGCACTACTGCTCGGTTTTCGGTGGGGTAGCTGACGGTCTTGACCTGAAGTATTACCCCCGCCGTCCATCTGGCAGCACAGGAGGCGTGATTGTTTCACCTGTGGTGAGGACAATCCTAGGTTGAGCAGCACAGTCAACCTAGCCGCCGTGCTAAACACAGAGCTGGACCATGCACTAGACGAGCTGAGTAGGGCTCGTGCTGAGATCGCCCTGCTGCGGGCTGAGCGCGCGGAACGTCGTCACCTGGATGATGGTTCCCCCGCCCCCGTTGGAACTCAGCACCCGTACCGCTCACCTCGGCGTGGACGCTAGTCTTATGGCAATCCCGACTGCAAGACCAAGATAAATCTAGAACCATAGATCGTTAGAGTTGGATCTTGTAATTAATACAAAATATATACGTAGAAGCTATAGTCTTAGCGTTAGTCTTGCTTTTAGTTAGTCTTAGTTAGACAGGGTAGTTTGCTATATCCTGTGCATTTATGTTTGTCATGATGAACTATGTTTGGTTTGGATCTTTGTAATGACTGTCACCAGAGTGTGGGTATCCCCTGCATTATGGTTTACCTGTTATATGTTAATGGAGTTAGTTATATAGTTGGGAAACCTTTTATTCCACTTTCCTCTTTATCTGAGAAGTTGTGTGGTCTGTGTTGGAGATCAGTGAAGATGCTCATCTGTTCAGTGCTGTTGGAGAATTCTATACTCTTTTCTTATGCTGCAAGATTTGCAAGATCAGTTCTGATGTGTGGTTGCATTCTACAGATGTCAGAGAACAGGCGCAGAGGAGGAAGGCGTGCTCAGCAGGAGCGAGCCGCTCCGCAGGATGAGGTGCCCCAGCAGCAGCACCTGCCGCCCCCGCCCCCGATGTCGATCGAGCAGATGTTTCTGATGCAGACTCAGGCAGTTCAAGCCATCGGTCAGACTCTGGCCGCCATTCAGCAGCAGCAGCAGCAGGCTCCACCTCAACCTCAGATGCCTCAGATGCCTAGAGACAAGCGTGCTGAATTCATGAGAGGTCATCCTCCAACATTTGCTCACTCTTCTGACCCCATGGATGCTGAAGATTGGCTGCGCACTGTGGAGTGGGAGTTGCATACCGCTCAATGCGATGACAGAGAGAAAGTTCTGTATGGTCCCCGCCTGTTGAGAGGAGCAGCCCAATCATGGTGGGAGTCTTATCTCGCCACCCATGCCAACCCCGATGCCATCACTTGGGAAGAGTTCAGAGGTAGCTTTCGTCAGTACCATGTGCCTGCAGGTCTGATGACAGTGAAGAAGGAGGAGTTCCTGGCCCTTAAGCAAGGGTCATCATCTGTCAGTGAGTATCGAGACAGGTTTCTGCAGTTGTCCCGCTATGCTCCTGAAGATGTCAACACCGACGCCAAGCGACAGTATCGCTTCTTAAGAGGCTTGGTTGACCCTCTTCAGTATCAGCTGATGAATCACACCTTCCCGACATTCCAGCACCTGATTGACAGAGCAATCATGACAGAAAGAAAGAGTAAGGAGATGGAGGATCGTAAGCGCAAGATCAGTGGACCCTAGCCTGGAAGCAGCAGCTGCCCTCGTTTCTCAGGCAATCAACCTCAGCAGTTCAGGCAGAACCAGCGTCCACCTCAGCAGCATCAGCAGTTCCAAAGGCAGTATCCTCAGCACCAGTACCAGAACCGTCAGAGCAATCAGTCAGGAGGTCAGTTTCAGAGGCAGAATCAGCAGACACCTCGTCTTCCTGCCCCAGCAAGCCAGCAGAACAGTCAGGAAGCACCAGCTCAGGTTGGAAACAGAGCATGTTTCCACTGTGGAGAGCAAGACCATTGGGTGATGCAATGCCCGAAGAAGGCAGCCCAGCAGCAGTCAGGCCCTAATGCCCCAGCAAAGCAGAATGTGTCTCAGCCTGGAGCAGGCAACCGCCCTCAGCCGCGCTATAATCATGGAAGACTGAACCACTTGGAGGCTGAAGCAGTTCAGGAGACTCCCGGCATGATAGTAGGTATGTTCCCAGTCGACTCCCATATTGCAGAAGTGTTATTTGATACTGGAGCAACGCATTCTTTCATTACTGCATCATGGGTAGAAGCACATAATCTTCCAATTACTACCATGTCAACCCCCATTCAAATTGACTCAGCCGGTGGTAGAATTCGAGCTGATAGCATCTGTTTGAATGTAAGCATGGAAATAAGGGGGATAGCGTTTCGCGCTAACCTCATAGTAATGGGTACTCAGGGAATAGATGTCATCCTAGGGATGAATTGGCTAGATAAGTACCAGGCAGTTATCAGTTGTGATAAAAGGACAATCAGGTTGATGTCCCCACTAGGAGAGGAAGTGGTGACCGAGTTAGTCCCGCCCGAGCCAAAGAAAGGAAGTTGTTATCGGATGGCTGTCGATAGCAGTGAAGCAGACCCAATTGAGAGTATCAAGGTTATGTCTGAGTTCCCAGATGTGTTCCCGAAGGACTTACCGGGTATGCCACCAGAGCGGAAAGTTGAGTTTGCCATAGAGCTTCTTCCTGGAACCGCCCCCATCTTTAAGAGAGCTTATAGAATATCCGGACCAGAGTTGGTTGAGCTTAAGAAGCAGATTGATGAGCTGTCAGAGAAAGGTTACATCCGGCCAAGCACCTTGCCTTGGGCCGCCCCTGTCTTGTTTGTGGAAAAGAAAGATGGCACCAAAAGGATGTGTATCGATTATCGAGCTTTGAATGAAGTCATGATCAAGAATAAGTACCCTTTGCCCAGAATAGAAGATCTATTCGACCAGTTGAGAGGAGCCAGTGTGTTCTCCAAGATTGATCTGAGGTCAGGTTATCATCAGCTCAGGATCCGACCTTCGGACATTCCGAAGACGACATTCATTACCAAGTATGGGTTGTATGAGTTCACTGTGATGTCTTTTGGATTGACCAATGCGCCGGCCTTTTTCATGAATCTGATGAACAGTGTATTCATGGATTATCTTGATAAGTTTGTGGTGGTATTCATTGATGATATTCTGATTTATTCTCACAGCGAAGAGGAGCATGCAGATCATTTGAGGATGGTATTGCAGAGATTGCGAGAGCACCAGTTGTATGCAAAGTTGAGCAAATGTGAGTTCTGGATCAATGAAGTCCTGTTCTTGGGTCACATAATCAACAGAGAAGGATTGGCTGCGGATCCGAAGAAAGTGGCAGACATTCTGAACTGGAAAGCGCCAACGGATGCTCGAGGAATCAAGAGCTTCATTGGAATGGCCGGATATTATCGGCGATTCATTGAAGGGTTTTCGAAGATTGCAAAACCAATGACAGCGTTGCTAGGCAACAAGGTTGAGTTTAAGTGGACCCAGAAATGTCAAGAGGCCTTCGAAGCACTGAAAGAGAAGTTGACAACAGCGCCTGTCTTAGTCTTGCCTGATGTGCACAAGCCCTTCTCTGTGTACTGTGATGCTTGTTACACAGGTTTGGGATGTGTGTTGATGCAAGAGGGAAGAGTTGTGGCCTACTCGTCCCGACAGCTGAAGGTTCATGAGAAGAATTACCCAATCCATGACCTAGAGTTGGCAGCAGTGGTTCACGCACTGAAGACATGGAGGCACTATCTGTATGGACAGAAATGTGATGTTTACACAGACCACAAGAGTCTGAAGTACATATTCACTCAGTCAGAGCTGAATATGAGGCAGCGAAGATGGTTAGAGTTGATCAAAGACTATGAGTTGGAGATTCACTACCATCCAGGCAAAGCAAACGTAGTGGCAGATGCTTTGAGCAGAAAGAGTCAAGTCAATCTGATGGTCGCTCGTCCGATGCCTTATGAGTTGGCCAACGAGTTTGACAGGTTGAGTCTCGGGTTTCTGAACAATTCGCGAGGAGTCACAGTTGAGTTGGAACCTACCTTGGAGCGAGAAATCAAAGAAGCACAGAAGAATGATGAAAAGATCAGTGAGATTCGGCGACTGATTCTAGATGGCAGAGGCAAAGATTTTTGTAAAGATGCAGAAGGTGTGATATGGTTCAAAGACCGCTTGTGCGTTCCCAATGTCCAGTCCATTCGGGAGTTGATTCTCAAGGAAGCTCATGAGACTGCTTATTTGATTCACCCTGGTAGTGAGAAGATGTATCAGGATCTGAAGAAGAAATTCTGGTGGTACGGAATGAAGAGGGAGATCGCAGAGTATGTGGCTATGTGTGATAGTTGTCGACGGATTAAGGCAGAGCACCAGAGACCAGCTGGATTGTTGCAACCGTTGCAAATTCCTCAGTGGAAATGGGATGAAATCGGTATGGATTTCATAGTCGGATTGCCTCGCACTCGAGCCGGCTACGATTCCATTTGGGTAGTGGTGGACCGTTTGACCAAGTCAGCCCACTTCATACCTATCAAGACCAACTACAGCAGTGCAGTGTTGGCAGAATTGTATGTGTCTCGGATCGTTTGTCTGCATGGTGTGCCAAAGAAGATAGTGTCAGACAGAGGAACGCAGTTCACCTCTCATTTCTGGCAGCAGTTGCATGAAGCCTTGGGTACACATCTGAATTTCAGTTCAGCTTATCATCCGCAGACAAATGGCCAGACTGAAAGGACCAATCAAATTCTTGAGGACATGTTGAGAGCCTGTGCGCTGCAAGATCAGTCCGGATGGGACAAGCGATTGCCTTATGCAGAGTTCTCCTATAACAACAGTTACCAGGCCAGTTTGAAGATGTCACCATTTCAAGCGCTCTATGGAAGGAGTTGTAGAACTCCGTTGCAATGGGATCAGCCTGGGAAAAGCAAGTGTTCGGGCCAGACATTTTGCTTGAAGCCGAAGAGAACATCAAGATGGTCTGAGAAAATCTAAAGATAGCGCAATCGAGGCAGCGAAGCTATGCAGACACAAGAAGAAGAGAGCTGAGTTTCGAAGTTGGAGACTTTGTCTATCTGAAAGTGTCACCGATCAGAGGAGTCAGAAGATTCGGAGTCAAAGGCAAGCTAGCACCCCGCTACATTGGTCCGTACCAAATTCTCTCAAGGCGTGGAGAAGTGGCCTATCAGCTCAGTCTGCCAGAGAATTTGTCCACAGTGCATGATGTCTTTCATGTGTCTCAGTTGAAGAAGTGCTTGCGTGTGCCAGAAGAGCAGTTGCCAGTGGAAGGTCTTGAAGTCCAGGAGGACTTGACCTACGTTGAGAAGCCAGTGCAAATCCTTGAGGTTGCAGACAGAGTCACCCGGAGGAAGACCATCAGAATGTGCAAAATCAGATGGAATCACCATTCAGAGGAAGAAGCAACCTGGGAGCGTGAAGATGATCTGATGGCTAAATACCCAGAGCTCTTTGCTAGCCAACCCTGAATATCGAGGGCGAGATTCTTTTAAGGGGGATAGGTTTGTAACGCCCTGAATTTGGGGGTAGAATTTTTTCTTCTTTTCTCTCACCAAATTCAGGCGTTACTCTTTCCTTTTTCCCTTTTCCCGTCGCTAAACCTTGATCTTTTCCAAAGTCGCAGCGGGTTTTGGCTTTAGACCCCGTGTAAAGCAAAACCTTAAAACACTTTATTTTGTGTGATGCACCATGCCGAACCATGCATACTTTTTGATTGATTAAAAATGTGAATGCTTTCATCTAGAGGAAATTAGAAATTAGAAAAAAGAAAAGTCTTTTCTTTTTTTTCTTTTTCTTTTTTTCTTTTCTCTTCCCCCCTTCTCCCCTTTCGGCCCAACCGCCCCCCCCTTCGGTCGGCCCAGCTGGCGGCCCAGCCGCCCCCTCCCCTCCCCTTCCCACGTGGGCCCCGCGCCGGCCCGGCCGCTCGCGCCCCGACCCCGGCTCGGCCGCTCGCGCCCCGACCCCGGCTCGGCCGCCCCGGCCGCCCGCGCCCCGGCCCCGGCCCAACCGCCCCCGCTCGGCTCGGCCGCCCGCCTCCCGGCGAGCTCGGCCGCCCCCCCGGTTCAACCCCCCGGTTCAACCGCCCCGGCCCCCGGCCCGGTCGCCCGCGCCGCCCCTCCCCCGGCTCGGCCGCCCCGCCCCCGCGCCCGGCCTCGCCCGACCGTGTCCTCGCCCCGTCCGTGCCTCGCTCGCAGTGGTCCGCGGCGTCCTCGCTTGCCCTGGCATGTTTGCCCGCTCGCCCCGCCGTGCCTTGCTCGCGTCGTGTCGGCCCTCGGCGTGGCCTCGAGCTCGGCTTAGCGTGCCTTCGGCGCGCGGCCTCGAGCTCGGCCAGCGCACGGCCCCGACACGTGCGCGACTCGTTCGCGGCACGTTAATTGTGGCTTTGCGCGTGCGCGTGTTCACGCAGCGTTCTGGCGTAGCTCGTCGTGCTCGCGACGCGACGCATAGCGCCCTGTCGCGCTCGCGACACGATCGTCTACCCCTAGCCCCGTCTACCCCCCGTATCCTATCTGCGCTAATCACGTTGTTTATATTAATAAGATAGGAGTCTCAATTTGGAAATTGGTTACGTTAGTTAATTTGTATAGCTAATCGTCTATCTTATTCAATGTTAATCTACTAAAAGTGGTCACGTTTACATTAGTGCATGTAGCTAATTCTTTTGTTAGAACCAATTGGAACTAGAACACGTGACGTCTAGTTATTCACCAACCCGTAGTGCGTCTCGGGCATAAGCTTTAACTCTCGTGAGACTTTTTCTCATTTCTTTCTAACCATGGTAAACTCATTATTGTATGTGATATTTTATGCATGTTTAATCTACTCGTTCTCTTGTATGGTGTATTGTTGGTTTCCTAATTTCAATGGATGGATGTATGTATGCTTGCAATCGCTTAGAGAACAATCCGGTTGGAGAGCCCGAAGAACTCGCAGGAGAAGCCCCTGAGCAGCAGTCGGTTGGTGGAGGCAAGTGTCCTTTGACCTATCTCTGTCCTATTCATTCTTTAATTCACCTCCCGCATTACACATTTATACTTAAGGATTGACTAGCTTTTGTTATCCATGTCCTTGTTTACCTATTTGGGTCGGATTATTATTGTTTAGCTTTATGCTATTGCTCAACTCTAATCAATGAACATGATGAGATTGTATATGATACGCTGATTTCCCCTCTCTTATTATGATGTTGTACTTGTGGTCTTCAAGGGGGCTCGAGCGGTTTCTCGAGTGCCTCTCCGTAAGGACCTGTTCTATGGATGACCGCCCGGGAAAACAGTGCAACCATGAGGGTGGAGTGGGACGCCCTTAGCTGAGTAATTAGAGGAACCGGGGTGTAGTTCGCTTAGTCGTTGTGCCGTCAATGGGGCTCGGTGTATGCGGCTCGCTCTGCCAAGGTTGATTTGTCCCTTGGGGAGGAGTGCGGTACATTTAGGAAACCTAACGGGCGGCTACAGCCCCGAGGAATCTTTGTAAAGGCTACGTAGTGATGCCCTGCTGGACCACCTAGGTAGTGGTCAATGGGGAGTAGCTCTCTCCGGGCAGAAGGGAATCACGGCTTGTGGGTAAAGTGCACAACCTCTGCAGAGTGTTTGAAAACTGATATATCAGCCGTGCTCGCGGTTATGAGCGGCCAAGGGAGCTCCACTGATTAGTGGTACTTGAACAGAGACATTTTGGTTTACAGGTGGCTGTGAGATCGATGGTTTTGGTTATGTCTATGGTGCTGGTAAGTGGTATTCTTTCCGTTTGGAGAGGGTACATCGGGCTAATAACTTGGGTTAATGTTAAAACCTGGCTTTCTACTAGTAAATAATAACCTGACCAATTAAAAGCAACTGCTTGACTTACCCCCCCACATAAAGCTAGTCCACTACAGCCAAACAGGATGCTTGCTGAGTATGTTGATGTGTACTCACCCTTGCTCTACACACCGACCCCCCCATCTCCAGGTTGTCAGCATTGCAACCACTGCTCAGGAGAAGATGAAGCTGTGGAAGGAGACTTCCAGGAGTCCCAAGACTACGACGAGTTCTAGGTGTGGGTTAGCGGCAACCCCCAGTTGACCGCCTGTGAAGGCCGCGGTTATCTACGTTTCGTTTTCGCACTTTGATTTATTGTAAGGACTATATGGACGTCTCAGACGTATGATGTAATCGACTATTTCCCTTTTAATACTATTTTGAGCACTGTGTGATGATGTCCATGTTATGTAACTGATGTGTACGTGAATAACTGATCCTGGCACGTACATGGTCCGCATTCGGTTTGCCTTCTAAAACCGGGTGTGACAGTAAGGCTGCTCAGCGAAGTCCTCTTGCTTGGGTGCTTGCGGTGGGAGGTTTTGATGTGGAGGATTTGGATGATGTGGTGGCGGAGGGAGGACTTGGACCTCTTGATGATGATGGTACATGTGGTTGGGTTGGTGTGGGATCTTCTCGTTGTGGTATGGTTGCTGGTGGTATTGCTGGGGGTGATAAGTATGTGCGACAACTCGTTGGTTGTCGGCTGGCTTATTCCTGGCCATTCTGTCTTTGGTGGCTTTGGTTTCCGGGCAATCCCTGGTGGGGTGTGCGTAGTCTTCGCCATGAAAAAGGCAGTAAAATCTCCACGGCCGCTGGATCCGGCCTCTGTCTCTTCCTCTTGTGTTGTTGTCGTGGTTTTGTTGTGAGGGATACTCCTGATGGCGAACTGTGTCTCCGGCGGAGTGTTGGTTGGCGATGGTGTTTACTTGTTGGTTTCGGTGTTCCCTACCAGAATCGGACTGTGCCAGTCTGACCTAGGTTCTGCTAGACTGTAGAGTGTTCTTGGCCTTCTGCTGAGATTCTATCTTGCGCTGGTGGAGTTCCTCGGACCTGGCGTATTTTTCAAACAACTGGTAGAGCTCCTGCAAGTTTTTGGGCGGGTCTCCGATGTAGTGGCTGTACAGGACGCCGGCGCGAAGACCGCTGGTTGCATAATGGATTGCTATGTGGTCGTCGACAGATGGTAACTGGGACTTGAGAGTGAGGAACTTCTAATAATATTCCTGAAGAGTTTCTTTCTCTTGCTGCTTGTAGAGTGATAGCTCAGCCAAGGCATCTGTGTCTGGCCTGTACCCATGGAAGTTCAATAAGAACTCGTCGTGAAGGCCCTTCCATGACTCGATTGACAGTGGCGGCAACCTGGTATACCAGGTTAGGACTGGGCCTTCGAGCGCGATGATGAAGGATTTGGCCATGGTGGCGTCGTCCCCTCCGGAGGATACAATGGTGACTTGGTAGCTCATGATGTATCGGGCCAGATCTGTGCTGCCGTTGTATTTGGGGTAAGTGCTGGCTCTAAAATTGGCAGGCCAAGGTAATGCTTGGAGCTGCAGGGCGAGCAGACTTCGCTTGTCAAGGTAATTAATTCCCTGGAAAGCGGCTAGAGGGGCGAGGGGTCCATGCTGCAGGTGGTATGGGCCTTTGCCTTGTGGGTTTCCTTGGAAGGTGGCCGAGGTGACGAGAGGGCCACGCTGCAGGTGGTATGGGTCTTCGCTTTGTATGCCTGCGATTTGTTGTTCTAATTCCTGAGCCTTCTGTTCCTCATCCAGTATCATATGTCGAACTTTGGCTTGCATGGTGACGCGCTGGCGTTTGGCTTCGAGTATTTCTTTTTGTAAGGAAAATGGACCCCAGACCATTTGGCTAATTGAGTTTTAGTGTTTGATGAACAACACAATCCGTGAACTAATAAGTTTTCTAGTGTTTGTGTTTGTAGTTCACAGGATGTGAAGAGAATTGGACCAAGGCAATGAGGATGCAACACCTCAAAAGAAGACATAAAAAGATGCATAGGAGTCCAATACTCAAGAACAAAAGAAGCCCGAAGAAATCAGCGAAGAAATCCAAGATGTGGGCTGTCAGCCAGCGCCTGGAGGCGCACCGGACAGTGATGTCCGGTGTGCACCGGACTGTCCGGTGGACAACCGGACAGTCTGCGCAGAGAGGCCACAAACAGGCGCTCTCTGGCTGTAGCACCGGTCTGTCCGGTGGTGCACCGGACAGTCGGCACCGGACTGTCCGGTGTGCACCGGACAGACGGCAACGGTCGGATCCAACGATCGACTACTATAGGTGCCAACGGTCGGCTGACGTGGCGTGCACCAGACACTGCACAGTTGTTGTCCGGTGGTGCACCGGACTGTCCGGTGCACCCGACGACAGAAAGCTGCTGCTTTCTGTCCAACGGCTAGTTTGGGGATTGGAGGCTATAAATACCACCCCAACCGGCCATTCTCAAGTGTGGGAGCCCAAGCAACATACCAAGGCATATAGTGCACATTTCCAAGAGCTCAAACACCCAAGTGCTTAATAGAATCACTCGGTGATTAGCGTAGCTGCTTTGCGAAGTGCTTAGGTTAGTTAGACCACTTTAGCGCTTGCTCTAGGTGAACCCTAGTTAGTTGAGTGAGTTTTGTAAAACCACACAACCCCTCGGCTCTTGCGTGAGCCATTGTAATTGTACCGAGTGGGGCGAGAGTCTTGCGAGACCTTGACAACCGTGTTTGTGTCACGGCCGCAACCGTGTACCGGAGGGAACGAGGCCCGTGGCGTTTCGGCCGGAAGCTCGATAGTGGAGACGGCGGGGAGCGTCCAAGAGGAGCCGGAAGCGGAGCACCACTTGCGCGTGGAGAAGGCCCGCGGCTCTCTACGGAGTTACTCGACCGTGGTGCTTGGCCCTCGCGTGGGCTTCCCTTTGCGTAGGGGCACCAACGAGGATTAGTCGGAACCTTGCGTGGTTCCGGATACCTCGGTAAAAATACCGGCGTCATCCATGAGAGTTTGCTTCTCTACTTTGCTCCTTAAGTTTCCGCATTTATATTAAGTATTTAAGTTTCAATCTTGTATTCATACTTATTTAGTGTAGATTGAAACTTAGCCTTTGCGGTAGAGATAGCAACACTTAGACAAAACCTAGTTTGCACCTTCTAACTTGCATAGGTTTTGCTCTAGGGATTTAGTTGTGGCCTAGTTTAGTAAAAGTTTTAGAAGTCCTAATTCACCCCCCCTCTTAGGCGTCACCCGTTTCCTACACTTTTTGTTTTTGAAGGTGGTTGTTCTTGATGCGTAGGGCTCGCAGTTTTAACCGATCTTCGGACGAGATGCCTATAATCTCGCCGTCTTCGATGGTGTCTTCGCCTTTTGGATGAGCGAAGTCTGGTGGAGGTGCTTGTGGTGCCCCCTCAGAACTAAGGGTGCGTACGGTGTCGTCGGGCGTGGGCTGGATGTCCTGGCATTGCCTTTTGCTGTTGACGGCATCATCTTCGAGGGCTTCCTAAAGGATGTCGTCTACAATGGGAGCCTTGCCTTTCTTTTCCGCTAGGAGTGCTACCTTTGCCTCTTCGTCGATGGAGGCGGCGACCTTTGAATTCGCTCTCTTTGGAGCCATCGCGGGAATGATTTTTCATAGCATGAATGGTGGGCGCCAAATGTTGGAACTTGCTAATTCATGGACAAAAAGCTCAAACGATGGGAAAAATGGAAAACAGTTTGATGCTGACAGACACAAAGTGTTAGGGCAACATGTTTTTTCTCCGTCCCTTGCACTAGCACAGTGTGGGGGTATTTATAGATAACTAAGGGACCGCCCGGCCAAGCCAAGGACAATTAGACCCTCAGTTACCTAGTTTATCCCTAGAATATTCCCTCCCGAGGGTTACAGCGGGTCATTACGGCATGCTTTATTACAGACGTGGCCCGACCCGCTCTGCCCACACGACGGCCTACGGGTGGGGCCCTACAATATGGGCTGGATTGTACACGGGCCCCTTTTTACATCGAGGAAGGTCAAGACATAGGGTCTTCGAAGTCTTGATCGTTCAAGCCCCGAAACCTTTAATGGTCTTCACTCCGGATCACCGGGGCGAAGGGAGTGCTTGAGCCTTCACATGGGTGTCGTCCTTAGGCTCGGCTTGCGGGGCTCAATCTTTGGGGCCTTCAATCTTGAATATGTTGATGTGGGCATCGACGAGCGAGGGGACGTGTTCTCCTTCATCCCAACACCAACCCAATTAAATACTTGATCTATATAGAAATACTCCAATAATGCAATGCAATGCAATGCATGACATGTTAAGTTTAATTCCATAAATTAATCATCTTAGGGTCCGAGCCACTCATGACTGTGAGCACGGCTGATACACCAGTTTTACACTCTACAGAGGTTGCACATCTTTACCCACAAGACATGTTTCCCTTTTAGCATGGGTTAGCTAGACCATTAGACACTTCCAAGGTGAATGACTAGGGATCCGAGAACTTTACAAAGTTCCACTAGCTTGAAAAAACTAGCTACGGTTTTAAACAAAATGGAGCATAGGCCTTTTTCCATGGTCATTAACCCCATCACGGTAATTACAGCCAGCACTATGCTCTACAACGATTCACTCCCCGCTTGCCCCTTTCGGATAGGGTAATCTCTCATTACCTTTCTTAATTAATTGGCCAAGGGTGTCCCATTCCACCCTTGTGGTAGGACTGTTGTCTTAGGTGGTTGCTCCATGTTCCAATTAACAAAGTGATGTTATCATGCATAATAATAACTAATAATAATAAATCATAAGTTGGTCATGATTCATAAGTATCATTAACCTAAAAACAGGTAGAGCACTAGCAAGACTACCCAATAATTCATTTGTATGCAAGGTGTAGGGTAAACAAAACTAGGTAACCTATTAGATCTCATCAAGTTAACCTAACCATGCCATGGTGATTATCAGAAACATAAATATTCTTAGATCAAAAAATGTGATATAAAGTTTTGGACAACAACTCGGTAAGATCATAAAAATTTTGCAAGCACTGGAAAACTTTTACAGCCATGCCCCATTCACTATCAGAAGGACAAATGTTGTTATACTTTTGACAGTTTGCTGTTTTTAGCCTAATAAAAGCTACTTTCTAGTGCAAGGCATCCCTAAGCATCAAATATGTTGAATTCCACCTAGTTGAAACATAAAGTTGTATGCCCTTCGATGTATCTAAACCACACTCGATAGCATGCTTCATGAGTTCCTCCCATTGTAAGGGAGAACCCTTAATAGTGAGGACCAATGCTTTACTTTTTTGTAGTGCTTTTGAAATGACAGCCATGCCATCTCTAGCAACAAAGTTAAGTACATGGCATATACATCTAATATGGAAAAAATGCCATCGCAAATCAAAGCAGTCCCATTCTCTCTAAGGTCATCAATAATATCGTTGACTGCCACTAAGTTGCTAGATGCATTGTCCAAGTTCAAAGAAAACCAAATTTTCTCAACAAACCAGTTAACCATGACTTCAGTAAAGGACTCGGCCAACTTATGCCCAGCATGCTGACCATCTACATGAACAGCATGCTGACCATCTACATGAAAGAAACCCACTATTCTCTTTTGAATGTGTCACTCATCATCTATCCAGTGTATGGTGACACACATGTACCCTTTGTTTTGACATGATTCCACATATCCATAGTTGCACTAAAGCGACAAGGAACTGTTTTCAAATGTTCATACAACTTGTCCCTTTCAAGTACATATATATCCAATATGTCCATTCTAGCAGTTACTCTAGACTTTAATGGAAAGCTAGGCATAAGGATTTAATGAATTCAACAAAGTAATCATGCTCAAAAATATTAAATGGGTACTCATGCATGATTATTGCCAAATAAAATTTCTTGACACTATCATCCTGATCATACCTGAAAGGCTTAACATTAGTTATATCTTTCACATCCTTTTCTAAACTGAGTTGTAGCTGCCCTTTCACAATCTTGTGAGCTAATTTCAAATGATTGCTAAACCTAGTAGTGACATGGTTGCATTGAGCCCTATACTTTGCCTTACATCTTGCAAAGTTGCAGTACCCCTACACTTGTTCATACTTTTTTCCATTCTCCTCAATGACCGCATTCTTCTTGGTAAAGTATTCCCATACCCAAGATGTGCATCTTTTCTGTCTTTTTAGATTGTTACCACCTACATGTCCCTCACCGTCCTCCTTGTCATCATCGATACTCACAATACTAGTAGCTGGAACTATTACCTATGTGTTAGTACCATCAATCCCAATCCCTGATTCAAGTGGTAAACGACCAGTAGCATCACCGGCAGTAACACTCTTTGCTCCTATAGATGAAGACCCTGGAATCCCCTAACTGTCATTTGCACATAATGTCCTCTTGGTCCTTGAAAAATCAATATACAATACATTGTATGAATTTGTTTGCAGATACAAACAACTAAACCAGTAATAGTTAAGTGTCACTACTATCTAGTACCTGAAATGGAATTGGCACCACTGGTGCTATCTTTCCTAGAAGATGGCAGCGATGGAGGTTCAGGCAAGAAACTTGAAATACCTAGTTGCTTCTCGGGTGGTATGGATTTGGCACGGGGACGACATTCCTTGCCTCCACTCTTTGACATCTTCATTTCTTCAGTGCACAGTTCGTCACGAATCTCAATCAGTGTTTCCTAACTGGAGCAAACGAGCAGTGACTCAGTGAGCAACAAAAAATAAATTTATGTGTACTAGGGCAGAACAATTTAGCGATGAAAAATCAATTTACCAATCAACCACAATAGTCAACAGTTAACAGACAACTACTAGGCGAGTGCGAGATGGCGAGTGGCAAGCCGCGAGCCTACCTAATTTGGAGCTATCAGCTATGTGCATGGCAGTATGGCTCTAGGCCTCTGGCAGACTGACACCGGCAATGGTGAGTGGCGACTCGCGTGGGCGGGCTTGGCCTAGCCGCTTGGGGGTGACGACGGCGCGACGCTGTGCAGCTGTGCTCCTGAAGATGTGCATCGGTGGTGCTGGCCGCTGGCGTGTCGTCCGCCGAAGGGAGAACCAGAGAAGCCGAGCAGAAGACCAGGGCTGAAGGGGCGAAGGGAGAAGCCGCGCTGCCGTGCTGTGCGCCTAGGCCAGGACGCCACCGTCGCAACTTTGACCTGGAGGCTGGAGCCGGAGTCCCACCGTCGCACGCCCGCAGCTCTGTGCTCTTGGTCTCCTATTGATTAGGTATGTTAGGGTTACGTTGCAGCGGTATATTCGTGTACTTGAAATTCCCTATAGGCAACGACAGTGGCCATTGGGTCAAGAATTCATGGGCTTTGATACACGCACACGACCCGCAAAACATAAAACGAGATAAACGAGAAATTCACGGTACAATACAAGATACCATAAATACGGGTGGGAAACACCTCCAACCGTTTTCGGTCCTGTTCTCGGATATACCTATCTCGTTTCCCGTACCGTTTTCACATTTTCCCGATAAAACGAAAACGGACGGTTCTAAACAGGAATACGGGACGGTATGCGTTTTCATCCCTAGGTGAGGCACTTTGTGAAGGGAAAATTCGTTCAATACCACTACTTAACTTGATCATCTAGAAAATGTGCCTAGCTAGTAAGACATCTAGAAAACATTCCTCGCTAATTCAATTCTTCTCGTTTATAGCGCCTTGTCTAGTTGGTCTTGTTTTGATCTTGTTTGTTTTTATTTTTAATCTGAAATTAACTAAAAATAACAAGATACGCATCTAACACCATATAACTTAATATGTGATTATGGACTTCTGTAACGTCATCATAAGAGCACCATGTTATTCGAAATGTCCTAGTGAAAAGGATGTTAAATTTAGTAACTGCCATATTTTAATTATCTTTAAACTTCATTCATAATCATGATATTAAAATTAAAACTGTCAATGCTAAAAAATTAGTACTGTTCCTAGAAGACTGAATCGAGAAAAATGGGTTTGGTTATGGTAAAAAAAGTTCAGCAAGAAGTACCCATATACATGATTGAAATGGTTAGGTTTTATTTTGTGTAGAAAACTCATATTCCTAGTCTTTGTTTAGAGCAATTCTGGTGTTTGGTTAGGGCAAAGACATCCATGTCATTTTTAAGTTAATTTAAGATTAAAAATAAAAAAGAAACAAAACCAACCAGACAAGGTGCTATAATCAGAGAAGTATTGCATTAGTTAGAGACGTTTTCTAGATGTCTTACTAGCGAGCGATAGTTTCTAGACGGTCAAGTTAAGGTATGGTTTAATCTTGAATGAATTGAAATGTACAGTTCTGTTGAACTTCCGATAAATGCAAAAATATCTAGGAAGGCAGCTACAAGCACATGAAGAAATGCATCATTTCCCATCACAATAGCAGTACACCGTCAACTGAGGACTCTGAGGGCACGCCCAACGCGAGCTTAACACCATCCTATGCGCCGGCCAAACTCGTGAGACCACGTGTTGGCATCTTTTTCGGCCACCAAACACTACACAAGAACCAGCGGTGGTGCTCTCTGTGCAGTGGCGCACCATCCGCGGCCAGGGGCCGAACGGTCCGTGGCCTGGCGCAGGGCTAGGGTTTCCTGCCTGACGGCCGGACAGTCCGCGCCCTGGGACCGGACGGTCCGCGCGTGCGCAGGGGCAGCGGAAGGTCACCGGTGGCGCCTGGATCTCACTCCCGGGAGGGACCCCGTCGGGGAGTAGAGATCCTAGGTGGTGTCTAGGCTTGGGTAGACCGACCTAGACTCTTCTAATCGACGTAGAGTCGAAGAGAAGTGGAGGATTTGGGGATTGGAAGACTAACCTAGAACTAGACTGGAACTATTCCTAAGAACAAATGTAAATTGTATTGATTGAGGGTTCGATTGATTGATTCTAATCGACCATAATCCTCTATATTTATAGAGGAGGGGGGTTGGACCCGTTACAAACTGATCTCCCAAGTTAATCCCGCGAATTTCGCCAACAAACATAGCAAGAAACTCGGAACTCTAATCTGTTCTGCGCGCGCGAACCGTCTGGACCCGCGGTGTAGACCGTCCACCACTCATTTTGGCGCTTAACATATGCCCCTGCCTTTTGGTGGAGCTGAGCGAACCAAAAGCAACTAACTCGATGTGATCACATCGGTTTTCTTAGGCATCTTGCCACTTACTAGGATGGTACGCAGTGGCCTTGGTCCTGATGGTTGACTCAACGAACGTGACCCCTTTATCTTTGATCGAACTGTCAGTCCCAACACCACCGAGCGTCATATTGGTCCTGACCAATTCGTCACCTTGCTTTCCTAATTTTCTAAGTGTTCTGGCGTAGCTTCGTAGTCGACCAGGTTTTCTCCTTGCAGGTCGTCTTCCTCCATGGGTGTTGGTACGTCGTTGGAGGTGTCATGGTGTAGTACGGATGGTTCGGCCTCACGGGTCGGATGGTCCGCGCCCTTTATAGTTGGTCCGGTCTTTATAGCCGGACTGTCTGCCATACCTGCAAAGAACTGCACCGTTGTTGTTTTATTTTCTGTCTTTGTGGCCGTTTGATTTTCCTCAATGGCCTTTGGTCTCCATCTCTTTTGTGGTGGCAGATACTGCGGATGCGTGTCATTGAATATTTTTTCCGCCTCCTTCTCCTGATTCTCCTTTGCTCTGAGGCGCTGTAATTTTTGCTTTTGCGATCGTGTCAATCCCGATGGGCACCATCGGGGCATGGAGTATTTTGGATCGGCTGTTTTGTTGACAGTCGTACCTTCTTTTTTGTTTGTGTTGACCGATTCACCAAAAATTATCGGCCCTTCGTTATTTTGTTGTACGACGACATCTGTCGTTCCTATTTTAATGACGTCTCCTTTTATTGTACTATTGGAGGTTGTAGTTGTATGCCCCCTACCGGATTAGTCAACCTTTGGGGTCGAGTTGTTCGGCAATCTTGCTGGGCCTGTGCTCGTGGACCAGATTGAGGGGCTCTTAATCGGTCTTGTACTGGAGGTGTCAACATATTAAATACAAATGTTTGGGGTGCCCCCAAGCGGGGTACTATGACATCCCAAATGGGTATGGTGGCATGCCCCACATTTGATTTGGGACATATGGTGGAGGTATGTATGTCTATGGATATGGCATAGGTGGATATGGGGGTGGAGGTGTCCATGCAGGTACGTTAGGTCTTAATTGAACATTATGACCTCTCGTCTTTTCCGATTGGTGAGGTGGTCCAATCGGCCTAACCTGCTGTCGCTCCTGGGTGGGTAAGCGAGGTCGTTTTGGTGGCCGGTCGCTGGTGCCGGTCTTCTTTTTCACATATTTAGATAATAACTGATCAAAGGTCGGGCTGGATTTTACCAACCGACCAGTTGCCTTGAACGTGTTAGTTTTCCACGTACCTATTTCTGTTCGTCGTGGTTTGAAGGTACGTGGTTGCCGTGGCTCCTTGGCGTTGTCGGACCGTCTGGTGGAACGCTCCGGACTGTCCGCAATGTGTAGTATGGGTTCTCGCGCATGTCCCCTTGTCTGCGCTTGCCCTCTAGTGCCGGAGGTTGTGATGGTCACCTTTAGTGTCTCCCCTCCATCAGGAGTCTTCTCAGCCACCACTTTCCTGCAAGAGATTTTGTTGTTTCCATCGGCCTCCCGTGTGTTGTCGATGATGACTTCTTTGTCTTTACCCTTATCGGCTGTGCTGGGCTGAATTAGGATCTTTTTTCCATTGAAGTCGATCACATTCATTGGGAAGGGCTCCGTGTCCTCCTGAAATTTCAATCGTCCCTCGTTAATGGTCGATTGGATTTATCGTCGAAACACATTACAATCATTAGTGGCATGGGAAAATGAGTTGTGCCACTTGCAATATGCGCGACGCTTTAGTTCATCGGCAGGTGGAACGGTATAATCGATCTTAATGTTACCATTTTTTAGTAACTCATCGAATATCTTATCACATTTGCCGACATTAAATGTAAACTTAACCTCCTCCTGTCGTTTCTTTTGAACCGACTGCAAGGAGGAGCAAGCCGAAGATTTGGCCTGCTCAGGCCAAACTATTACGGTAGTGTAAACTTCCTTTGGTTCATTGTCCGAACTACTTTGATTATGTTCTACTATATGGGCACTATGATGAACCGTTTTGACTAGTTCTTTGCTTCGGCTTTTACAAGCCAAAGCTCTTTGATGTAATTGTGCTAGCGTAAAGAACTGGATGCCTTCTAATTTCTCTTTTAAAGAATAGGCAATCCATCAAAGGCTATTCCCGCCAGTTGTTTATCTGTTAAATGAATTTGAAAGCACCGGTTTCTCGTATCCCGGAATGTTCGGATGTAATCACTAACCGATTCATCCTTTTCTTGTCGTAGGGCCACTAAGTCTACCAAATCTAGCTCGTAATCGCCAGAGAAGAAATGTTCACGAAATTTTTGTTCTAAGTCTCCCCATGACAAAATGGAATTAGGAGGGAGCGTGGCATGCCATGTGAATGTAATCCCTGTTAAAGATAATGAAAATAAACATACACGGAATGCTTCGCTGTCGGCCAATTCTCCTAACTATGCTAAGAACTGGTCTATGTGCTCACGCGTGCTCTTTCCTTGGTCACCCGAAAACTTTGCTAATTCGGGTATTCTGGTCCCCTGTGGGTATGGGAGACGGTCAAACTGGCTATTATAAGGTCTCCGATATGAATGCCCCCAGGGACTATACTAACTTCGAGCTTATCTCGAAATGCCCCAGCTATTTCCTCTCTTACTATATCGATGGCAGCCGGTGGCAGACCATTGGCTCTTTGGTCCAATATGGGTGAGTTTGTTTGGATGTTGGTATATTGTTTTCCTCCCCATTGGTTTGGGTTTTGTGGTGCGTTAATACATGCCCTATGAGGCTCATAGGACTGGCCATTCCTTTCTGGCCTTCTAGGGGCCGGAAAGTACTCACTCTCACGGGTTTGGTAGATTATATTATGGTGCTGGTGTGTCGTATGGTGAGAGGGGGAGTCTAGCTGGGACAGATACGGAGTTGGATATCCATCCTTCTCAAAAAACTCTGTGCCAGACCGTCCAGTTAAATACGTGGACCGTCCGACTCCGTGTGCAGACTGTCTGGCCATGGGGTCGGACTGTCCAACATTATATTCGGACTGTCTGGCGTCATACGTGGATGGTTCGAATGGGTTATCTAGGGTTTGCATGGTATGTGGCGGCTTGGGTGCAGGCCTTGGTAATTCGCTTCTAAAAATGGGATCGGCCGCCGCTGGCCCGGACGGTCCGCGCTCACGAGCGGACGGTCCGGACATGCGCAGATCGGCAAATTTATCGCCAATGTGCTTGGGAGGCTATTGTTGCCCAAGGTACATGTCCATCGGCATCCCATAAAGGGGTTGTGACTGGTCGTGATAACCTGTAGCCGATGAATTACGTGTGTATTCCCTCAGTTCAACCTCGTGCGAAGGAAGATTCACAATAGTAGACTTATCAAACGCACGTACTAGCCTTTTATGATCATTTTGTATATCCCCTACTATACGTTGCATCTGCTCTCGCTGTTCGTCTATGTAAGCTTTAAGAGATTGGAGTTCATTGGTGCTACTTACATTGGGGGTATTCGTAGTAGGTCGGAGCGAAGCCAGATCTGTCGCCCGTTGCCGAACGACTTTGTTGTTCCTGTCCACCTTGAAGTCGGCAAGGAATTTTGCCTCTGCTTCCTAGATCAGCTGCTCCTGGCGCTCCTCGAATAGGAGCTATTCTTCAGCCGGCAAAGTTTCCCATGTCGGCTTGATGATATTGCTGGTGGAAACTTCAAAGCTATCCTTTAAACCGGCCATTGAGGGTCGATCTCGATATGTCTATATGAAATCTTCCCCAGCGGAGTCGCCAAAAAGTATGTTGGCACCTTTTTCGGGTGCCAAACACTACACAAGAATCAGCGACGGTGCTCTCCGGACGGTCCGCGGCCTGGCGCAGGGCTAGGGTTTCCTGCCTGACGGCCGGACTGTCCGTGCGCTGGGGCCGGACGGTCCGCGCATGCGCAGAGGGTGGCGGAAGGTCACCGACGGCGCCTGGATCTTGCTCCCGGGAGGGACCCCGTCGGGGAGTAGAGATCCTAGGTGGTGTCTAGGCTTGGGTAGACCAACCTAGACTCCTCTAATCGACATAGAGTCGAAGAGAAGTGGAGGATTTGGGGATTAGAAGACTAACCTAGAACTAGACTAGAACTACTCCTAAGAATAAATGTAAATTATATTGATTGAGGGTTCGATTGATTGATTCTAATCGGCCGTAATCCTCTATATTTATAGAGTAGGGGGGCTGGACCCGTTACAAACTGATCTCCCGAGTTAATCCCGCGAATTTCGCCAACAAACATAGCAAGAAACTCGGAACCCTAATCTGTTCTGCACGCGCGCGAACCGTCCGGCCTCAGGGCCAGACCGTCCGCCACTCATTTTGGCGCCCAACACCACACGTGCAAGGAAACCGTGGGGACGTGTACCCTCCAACGGGGGTAGTGCAGACGGATGCTTTCTGTCAGAAGCAATCGTCAAACCTTTTTACTGTTCTTTGGAATGAAGCATCAACAGTTTCCGTCGCAACGTATGCATTAGCAAGTACTTTAGCCTTTTGTCCGTTTAGGCAGCAGCATGGGCTAGCTTGAGGCTGCCTCAACAGGAGGAAGCCTATTTTCCACCGGACATTTATGGTTTAACTGACCATCTAAATTGTAAAGATATTCAAAGAAGTTATTTTACCTTCTATACTTGTATCAAATGACATTGGTATTATGTTGGTGGATGGTGGGAATGCTCTGTCATTGGGACGGGTATGAAAATAATGGCCCCTTGCTAGCCTTCAAATTAGCTTTACTCTCTCATCTTATCCAAAATGAATGCTCAATTTACCTCCCCTATTGGATGCACCGACTGTTTTGCCTTCGGTTGTCCCTTTAGTTGGTCTGTTCGAGTCAGCCTGAGGATGAGGAACCTTCCGTTAACGCAAAAAATCTCGGTTGCACATACAAGTTTCTTCGCTGTGAAATATGATTTAGGGGGGGCTTTGGATACGAGGACTAAATTTTTGTCCCTACCACATCGGATGTTTAGATACTAGTTAGAAGTAAATATAGTGTACTTACAAAACTAATTACACAAATGAGAATGAAATGACAAGACGAATATATCAAGCCTAATTAGTCCATTATTCGCCTAAGGGTCTGTTTGGATCCTTGTGGCAAATAGTTTGCCGGCTAATTTTAGCACCTTAGGCCCTATTCCAATCCTATGAGATAAACTTTAGCAGCTTTTTAGCTACTTTTAGCTATTTGGTGATCTAAACAGGAGAGCTAACAGTGGTGTGATAAAATTTAGCTCTTATTATCTCATAAGCTGCTCAAAGGGTGCTAAAATGAGCTAAATGTGAGCCAGAGAACCCATTTTCCACCCCTTACCCTCCAACCCCTTCTCTCTCTCTCTCTGCATTTCATTTCTGTCCACCGTGGCCACCATTTTTTCAACACCGCGGCCACCATTTCGTTTCAGGCATCCACAGGGACCAAATCTCTCCATCTCCCTCTCTCTCCGCATCCACATGCGTCCTCCACCGCCATTCCTCATCTGCCGCCATTCTGCATCTGCAGGCATCTCTCACATCTGCCACCGTTCCTCATCTCCCCATGGACGGCTTTCAGATTTGAGCTACCATTCCAGCCGCCAACGTTCCAGCGCATCAGCCTTCAGATCTGAGTGAGCACCCTTTGTTCCCCATGGATGGGTTTGGTGATGATGGGTTTGGTGATGATGGGTTGAGGGATTTGTTCCCACGGTTGGATGAGACTGTCCGCCTCGGTGGATACGACTTCTTCTCCCAGAGCAAGTCAAGTGTCCCCCATGGTGATCCCCATGGCTTTTAGGCACTAGATCTCAATTCATAGGTGCAAGAATTCCCAGATCTGTCGATGTATATAGGTATCATCGAAGGCAGTGGCGCTCGAGTCACTGGAGGAGGGCGGGCCTTTAGTGCTGCCGGATTGCGCGCTCCACACCAGGGCACCCATGGAGGAGGGCGGACCGTGAGTGCCGTCAGGTTGCGTGTGCCTTGCAACAGCACCCAAGGAGGAGGTCGTGGTCGATCCATGTCTGCTAGGGCTGACAGCGGGGGAGCTCGTGCAGGAACCATGGCCGTGGGTGCTGCTGGCGGCACTAGTTCGTGTGGATCTATGGTCTCTAGTGTTGTAGGTCGTGGCAGCCGATCCATGTCTGCTGGTGCTGCAAGCGTTGGAGGCGTGGGTCATGGTGGTTGATGGGTAGCGACGAGTGGTGGGGCTCAAGAAGTTGTGGGAGAAGAAACCATCAACCTTGATGGCGAACAAGAAGGCGCTGACGAAGGTTTTGCACCGGACCCCAAGGTAATCATGCAAGGATGAGTCTGTTTTCATATTTGCTAAATGATGTTGCATGGTATTTAGTACTGAAATTAGATGCATATTATTGTGTTTCCAAAACCAGATGAAAAATTCCAAGGCAAATTGGTCAGAACCCAATACCAAGGTTTTTTGTGCGTTGTGGGTAGAACAAATTAGAGCTGGAAATTGTTGGAAAGGGACAATGTCAAGAAGAGGTTATAACATATTGGCAGATAAGTATTACATTAGTACTGGTCTTAAGCATGACAAGACTCAGCTCAAGAACAGAAGAGATCAACTGAAGGGTCTCTATGGCTTCTAGTTGCAATTGAATAAGCGATCTAGGTTGGGGGAAAATCTTGATGGCACTGTTGATGCACCTGACTGGTGGTGGAGGCAAAACGCAAAGGTATAGTACCGATTCAGTTTCCTGCCATTTGGTTTGTGTATATGGAATCCTCACTTCATATTTCTTATTGTCCTTTTTCAGACTCCAGAATGGAAGAAGCTAAAATATGGTTCACCATACTACATAGATGAGCTAGAGGAAATGTTCCAGGATATTGTTGTAGATGGGTCTAGCTCCTACATTCTAGGGCAAGAATTTGACGAACAAGGCACAACAGAAGTTGATGAAGTCGAAGATGAGGCAACACAAGGCATGGAGGATGAGCTCAGTCCCATGAGTACTAGCACTCGTAAGCGGTTAAGTAGCACTAGATCGACTGCTTCAAGTCCTGGTAAGAAAGCAAAGACCCCCATGGTAAAGATGATGAAGGAATGGGTGGACAGATGGTCCAATGTTGAAGTAGAAAAATCCAAGGTCTTGAGGCAAGTTCTGGAAGAGAAGAAACTAGCTCTAGAAGAGAAGAAACTAGCTCAAGAAGAGAAGAAACAAGCTAAGAAAGACAAGAGGCAAGCTAAGGAAGCGATGAAGCAAGCCATGGAAGAGATGAAGCAAGCTAAGGAGCAAGCTCTGGCTGCTAAAATTAAGATGTGCCAAGATATGGCCTTAGAGTGTGGGGCATCTCCTAACAGCATAGAGTTTTTTGCATGTGCTACAATAGTTAGGTATGAATACAATCGTGAGTTCTTTTGCAATATACCAACTCCAGAAGCAAGGCTGGTTTTCTTGAAGAGATGGTGCCAGATGAATAATATGTATTAGTGCATTTTCAACATATTTGTTCAAGAGATAGTGCTAGTTGAATAACGTGGCAGTCTGAGACTATGTAATGCATGTGGTAGACTTATTATTGTTATTTGGGAACCTGTTTGTTTTGTTGTATCTGTGATAATGTGGCAGACTGTTTTGTTTTGTCTGTTTAATTCAATAATTTGGCAGTCTGTTTTGTTGAAGAGATGGTGCTAGTTGAATAACGTGGCAGTCTTAACCTGTTACTGTGATTACTATGATTATTGTGGTTGTTACTATGGTATTACTAATGATTATTTTTGTATCTTCTAAAATAGGATGGTGATTCTAATGGAAGTTCATCAATTGAATCTTTGTCTGAGAGTTCATCAACTGACATTTCAAGTGGTGGTTTAATTGAGACCTTGTTACTTCAGAGTCGAAAGAGAAACCGAAAGATGATGATGATGGTCTCCTTTATTGGTATGTACTCTGCCAATTACATGTGTAAAGCTCCACATTATTTTATCGACTTCATGATTCATTGGTGGATTCCTACAGATTGAAGTCAACATGTATTTTGTCATCTGTAGAGACTTTAGGGATTTTCCTATGGATGGTGGGTGCACCATAGTCAGTTAGGCAAACTGAGAATCGTTTCATGAGATCAACAGCGACAACAAGCTGCACATTTCATAAATTCTTGAATTGTCTTGTTAAGCTAGCAACAGATAATATTAAGCCATTGGATCCTGAATTTCAAACAGTACGTCCTAGATTGGCCCAGTGTCGGTTTGCTCCATTTTTCAACAATTGTATTGGAGCAATAGATGGTACCCATGTACCTGTTGTGGTGCCAACAAGTAAGGTGATACAACATACGGGAAGACATGGATATAGTACACAAAATGTTCTGGCAATTTGTGACTTCAACATGAGATTTACCTTTGTTGTAACGGGTTGGCCTGGTTCTGTGCATGATATGAGAGTGTTCAACCCTGCCATCACCAAATATGGAGACAAGTTTCCACATCCACCTCCAGGTAAACCTATCTCAGACAAAATTATTACCAAATTTGATTACTTGTGCTCCTATTTGACATAAATGCAATTTTTGTAGGGAAGTTTTACCTAGTTGACTCAGGTTACCCTAACCGTCTGGGTTACCTTTCACCGTACAAGGGAACAAAGTACCGCCTGCCGGAGTTTCAAAGCGGCCCAATGCCACAAGGTATAAAAGAAACCTTTAATTATGCACATTCGTCACCTAGAAATGTCATTGAGAGGGCTTTTGGAGTATTGAAAATGAAGTGGAGGATTCTATTGGATTTGCCAAGTTATCCAATGCATAAGTAAAGCAAAATCATCATAGCATGCATGGCAATTCACAACTTCATTAGGGAAAGTGCCCTAGAAGATAGTGATTTTGATTTTTGTGATAGACATGAAAATATTGTACCAATATCCACCATGCTAAGGACAGGTACACAGAATACAAATGCAGTGGATGAAGACATCAATATGAACACATTCCATGATGAAATCGTAAATGGTTTATTCAATAGATCATAGATTATGTGTATGAACTACGACAATTTATTGTAAGGCACTGTTTAACTATCTTTAATTGTATGGTTGTATTTGAGAAAAAATATTGTAAGACCTTTATATTGTAAGACAATTATATCTGACAAAAAAATTGAGAGCTTGCACTGGGCAGTGGCACTGTGTATCCAACAATATGAGCTTGCATTATGTATCCAACAATATGAGCTTGCACTATGTATCCAACGATATGAGCTTGCACTGTGCATTCAATAATATGACGATGTAGCATTAGGGGTATGAGTGTCTTTTTATTTCAATGTGCTAAACTTTATCAGAGTGGTCCAAACACCCTCAAGGAGCTAAACTTTAGCACTTCAATTGATACGGCTAAAGTTAAGCAAGAAGCTAAAGTCTATCTTGTGGGATTGGAACAGGGCCTTAATCTCCAAACAAGCCGGCTAACAAATTGGCTAATTTTGTTAGTCGGAGGGCTCGCAAACTGTTTGCCCATTAGCCTTTTGACCTTGCTAATAGGTGCTAATATATCGTATAAAGAGAAAAAGACATCTATTAGTGAAGTCTCCAAACATACCGTAGCTAATTTTTGCTAGCTAATTATTAGCCACCAGCAAACAATAAGCCAGGAGGATCCAGACATGGCATAAATGATGCTACGGTAAATAATTGTTAACTAGGTATGTGCTCGTGCGTTGCAACGGCGTACAAAATATTTGACAAAATGTGAGTGTTAGAGCAACTCCAACAAATGTCTCAAATAGGGTACATCTTGCTTAAATTATATATCACACAGGTATAGCACAAAGTAAGTTTTGTGGGTATCTATATATCACACAGGTACACCTTGCTACGGTATCTATATATCACACAAGTACACCTTGCTTAAATTAGGTATTTGATTGATCTATCTTTTGTATAACACAAAGAAACATGAGCTGCAAAGGTAGAGGATGGGTGCTTTAATCCAAACGACCACGGTTCGAACCTTAGCATCCACCATTTTTCAACAAACAACTAAAAAAGATGTACTCGTGACAACAGTGTCAAATTAAAATTATACAAACATTTTCTTTGGATGGATATTATGTGCACAAATCCACTCGAGAGTGTTAGCACATTGAAAATAGTATTTATATATAGTCAAATTAATTATAACCCCACAAATGGTAACCATGAGCTGCTGCCTGTCATATGCAACAAAAACACTCATGTCAGTCAGGGACACCAAACAGAGACCATCAAAACTAAACTATCCATGAGCTGCTGCCTGTCATATGCAGACCACACCCTGAAAACAAAACACTCATCATAGTCCTTGATGATTGATCACAAAAACAGACAGACAAATATCAGTGAGAGACTGTGCAAAGCATATGCACACCATATAGAGACTACACCCAAACACTTACCAGTCTGTTGATGGAAATACTATGTGTGCAAAGATCAAAGTTAACTACAACCAAGATTGCTATAATGGCATTCATGATACATCAGTGGGCACCTAGAAGACATTGATATAATTAAGAAACTCACCAGACTATTAGTGGGCACCAATTTTCAATTTGCTCCCCTCAATAGAATAGTACATGCCTTTAGATCTTTATAGTCAACAATAAAGGAAAAGAACTCATCACCTATCTTCTTATCCTCAAACATGCCAGCTCATGTTCCCACATCAGATTATTGGAGCTCCTCCGCGCTGTTCACTATATTATGCAAAAATGGTTGTATTTCACTAACATCGGTAGGGAGCCTTGTCGTGTAGCGCTCATGACCGGTGATGAAAGGGAAATGTGCTCTTGGGCCATTTTTAAAGTGTTTTGGTGATTAAGTGCCCAACACATTTTCTCTAAGTGCTAATTTGTGCCAAAGATTGAAGAAGTGCAAATCATATAACAAGGTACGTTTCTAGACTTAGTACATTGATTTGGGTACTAATGTATTGTGTCTAAGTGCTAGAAACAGGAGAAAAGCAATTGGAAAACCTGCTCGGTCTGGGTGTACCGGACAATGTCCGGTGGTGCACCGGACAGTGTCCGGTGCGCCAGACCAGTCTCCAGTGAACAGGCCGCTCTCGGGACTCGACGGCGGCGTACGGCTATAAATCATTGGACTGTCCGGTGGTGCACCGGACTGTCCAGTGAGTCGTCCGCGGCGAAGTCGTCGCTCTCGGGAAATGTTCAACGGCGTACGGCTATAATTCACCGGACTGTCCGGTGAGCCAACAGTCGACTGCGCCAACGGTCGGTCGTGCAATCTTCGCGCGACGCGTGGGCGCGCCAACGGTCGACAGGGGGCATCGGACTGTCCGGTGTGCACCGGACAGTGTCCGGTGCGCCAACTGCCACAAATCTGCAACAGTCAGATGCGCCATAAAAGGAAGGAGATCGCGCACCGGACAGTTACAGTGACTGTCCGGTGGCGCACCGGACTATCCGGTGCGCCACCCGACAGAAGGCAAGATTAGCCTTCCAAGATTGTCTCCAACGGCTCCTAGCTGCCTTGGGGCTATAAAAGGGACCCCTAGGCGCATGGAGGAGTCACCCAAGCATACTTTAAGCATTCTAAGTCTTTCACACTCCGTCTCCACGCACTTGATTGACTTTGTTAGTGATTTGAGCTCCGTTCTAGTGGTGAACTCGTTGTGCTTCATTTGAGCTCAAGTCTTGGCTTGTGTGTGTGCATATTGTTGCGGATTTGTGTGTGTTGCTTTCCACCCTTACTCTTGTGCTTTCACTTTGATATTTGTTGTAAGGGCGAGAGACTCCAACTTGTGGAGATTCCTCACAAACGGGAAAAAGAGATAAGCAAAGAAGAACACCGTGGTATTCAAGTTGATCATTGGATCACTTGAAAGGGGTTGAGTGCAACCCTCGTCCATTGGGACGCCACAACGTGGAGGTAGGCAAGTGTTATACTTGCCAAACCACGGGATAAACTCGCGTGTCTTTTGTGATTGTTTTTCTGTGATACTTGTGTTCGCAAGAGCTAGCTACTTAGCCATACTAACACTTAACCAAGTTTTGTGGCTATTAACTGTTGAATTTTATAGGATCACCTATTCACCCCCCCTCTAGGTGCTCTCAATTGGTATCGGAGTCGTTCTCTTCACGTAAGGGACTAATCGCTCGAAGAGATGGATCCTAACGGAAACGGGATGGTGGTCAACGATAAGGAGAAGGAGTCCATCTTCAACGAGCCAAGGGACGACAAGCCCACTGACTCTGGCTCGAGTCGTAAGAAGAAGGACGGGAAGAAGAAGAGGTGCATCAAGAAGATCGTCTACTACAACAGCGACGAGTCTTCTTCTTCCCCAAGAGACGACGACTACGACAAGAAAAAGAAACCGGTTAACTCAAATTTTTCATTTGATTATTCTCGTATTCCGTATAATTCCAATGTCCATTTGCTTTCTATTCCTCTTGGTAAACCTCCACACTTTGATGGAGAGGACTACGCTTTTTGGAGTCACAAAATGCGTAGCCACCTTTTCTCTCTCCATCCTAGTATTTGGGAGATAGTTGAGAATGGAATGCAATATGATAGTACGGATAACCCTGTATTCATTAACGAACAAATTCATAAGAATGCACAAGCTACACTATTTTGTTAGCATTGTTGTGCAGGGATGAATATAACAAGGTGAGCAGCTTGGACAACGCCAAGCAAATATGGGACACCCTAAAGATATCGCATGAGGGGAACGACGCCACCATGATCACCAAAACAGAGTTAGTGGAAGGCGAGCTAGGAAGGTTTGCCATGATCAGGGGAGAGGAGCCAACGCAAACGTACAACAGGCTCAAGACCCTGGTCAACAAGATCAGAAGCTATTGAAGCACGAGATGGACAGACCACGACGTCGTCCGACTTATGCTCAGGTCTTTCACTGTTATTGACCCTCATCTTGTGAACCTCATATGTGAAAATCCCAGGTACACAAAGATGACGCCCGAGGAGATACTCGGAAAGTTTGTTAGCGGGTGTATGATGGTCAAGGAAGCAAGATATGTTGATGATGCATTGAACGGCCCAATGCCCATCTATGAGCCCCAGCCCGTTGCACTCAAGGCAACAAGCAGCAACAGGGAGGCGCTACCTAGCAAGGTGGCACAAGTTGTGGCTGCCGGGCTAAACAAAGATGAGATGGCCCTCATCATCAAGCACTTCAAGACCGCGCTAAAAGGACGCAAGGAGCATCCCAACAAGAGCAAAGCAAAGGGAAAGCGCTCCTGTTTTAAATGCGGTAAGACTGGTCATTTCATAGCAAACTGTCCCAATAATGCTAATAACCAGGAACAAGAAAAGAGCGGGAAGAGGGAGAAGAAGAAGGCCTACAAGAAGGCGAAGGGCGAGGCGCACCTCGGCAAATAATGGGATTCGGATCGCTCTTCTTCCGACTCCGACGACGAAGGACTCGCTGCCTCAGCCTTCGACAAGTCATCTCTCTTCCCCAACGAGCGCCATACTTGCCTAATGGCAAAGGAGAAAAAGGTAAGTGCTCGAGATACCCCTAAGTATACTACTTCAAGTGATGATGACTCTAGTGATGATGAAGTAGATTACTCAAGCTTGTTCAAAGGTTTAGATAGAACTAAAGTAGATAAAATCAATGAATTGATTGATGCTTTAAATGAAAAGAATAGACTTTTAGAAAAGCAAGAGGATATTTTATATGAAGAGCATGATAAATTTGTAAGTGTGCAAAAGTCTCTTGCTTTAGAGGTTAAAAGGAATGAAATGCTATCTTCTGAATTATCTGCTTGTCATGAAACTGTGTCTAGCTTAAAGAGTATTAATGATGATTTAAATGCTAAGCTAGAAGTAGTTAATAAATCTAGTTCTTATGTAGAGCATGTTGTCATTTGTAATAGGTGTAAGGATTTTGATGTTGATGCATGTGTTGAGCACCTTACTTCTATTACAAAATTAAATAGTGAAGTGGCAAGTCTTAATGCCCAACTTAAGACTTGCAAAAATGAATTTGATAAGTTAAAATTTGCTAGGGATGCCTACACCGTTGGTAGACATCCCTCAATTAAGGATGGACTTGGCTTTCAAAAGGAAGCCAAGAACTTAACAAGTCAAAGGGCTCCCATTTCCAACAAGGAGAAAGGGAAGGCCCCTATGGCTAGTAGTAGTCAAAAGAATCATGCTTTCATGTACCATGATAGAAAATTTTCTAGAAATTGTCATTATAATAGGAGTTATAATGCTTTTGACTCACATGCTATGATTGCTTCAAGTTCTAATTTTAGTGGTAGGCCTAGGAGAAATTTTGTGTCTCATGCTCCTAGGAAAGTGTGTAATAAACCTACACACCACAGCAAAACAGTGTGGTAGAGAGGAAGAACAAGACGCTTATAGACATGGCGAGGACGATGCTTGGAGAATTCAAGATGCCCGAGCGGTTTTGGTCGGAAGCTGTGAACACAGCTTGCCACGCCATAAACCGGGTCTATCTTCATCGCCCCTCAAGAAGACCTCGTATGAACTTCTAACCGGTAACAAACCCAACGTGTCATACTTTCGTGTATTTGGGAGTAAATGTTACATTCTAGTAAAGAAAGGTAGAAATTCCAAATTTGCTCCCAAAGCTGTAGAAGGGTTTTTGCTAGGTTATGACTCAAATACAAAGGCGTATAGAGTCTTCAACAAATCATCGGGTTTGGTTGAAGTCTCTAGCGACATTGTATTTGATGAAACTAATAGCTCTCCAAGAGAGCAAGTTGATATTGATGATGTCGATAAAGATGATGTTCCAACGGACGCAATTCGCACCATGGCGATTGGAGATGTGCGACCACAGGAACACCAAGAACAAGATCAACTTTCTTCCTCAACGATGGTGCATCCCCCAACTCAAGATGATGAACAGGTTCCTCAAGAAGAGGCGCGTGATCAAGGGGGAGCACAAGAAGACCAAGTTGTGGAGCAAGAAGCACCACGGGCCCCTCCAACTCAAGTCCGAGCGACGATTCAAAGGAATCATCCCGTCGACCAGATTTTGGGTGATATAAGCAAGGGAGTAACAACTCGCTCACGTCTAGCTAATTTTTGTGAGCATTACTCGTTTGTCTCTTCTATTTAGCCTTTCAGGGTAGAAGAGGCCTTGCAAGATCCGGACTGGGTGTTGGCCATGCAGGAAGAGCTCAACAACTTCAAGCGAAATGAAGTTTGGACCCTGGTGCCACGTCCCAAGCAAAACGTTGTGGGAACCAAGTGGGTATTCCGCAACAAGCAAGACGAGCACGGGGTGGTGACACGAAACACGGCTCGACTTGTGGCAAAAGGTTATACCCAAGTCGCAGGTTTGGATTTTGAGGAGACTTTTGCTCCTGTGGCTAGGCTAGAGTCTATTTGCATTCTATTAGCCTATGCCGCTCACCACTCTTTCAGGTTGTTCCAAATGGATGTGAAGAGCACTTTCCTCAATGGGCCAATCAAGGAGGAGGTGTACGTAGAGCAACCCCCTGGCTTTGAGGATGAACGGTACTCCGACCATGTGTGTAAGCTCTCTAAGGCACTCTATGGACTTAAGTAAGCCCCAAGAGCATGGTATGAATGCCTTAGAGATTTCCTAATTGCTAATGCTTTCAAGGTTGGGAAAGCCAATCCAACTCTTTTCACTAAGACTTGTGATAGTGACCTTTTTGTGTGCCAAATTTATGTCGATGACATAATATTTGGTTCTACTAACCAAAAGTCTTGTGAGGAGTTTAGCAGGGTGATGACACAGAAATTTGAGATGTCAATGATGGGCGAGTTGAACTACTTCCTTAGGTTCCAAGTGAAGCAACTCAAGGACAGTACCTTCATCTCCTAAACGAAGTACACACAAGACTTGCTCAAGCGGTTTGGGATGAAGGACGCCAAGCCCGCAAAGACACCAATGGGAACCAACAGACATGTCGACCTCAACAAAGGAGGTAAGTCTGTTGATCAAAAGGCATACCGTTCTATGATAGGTTCCTTGCTTTATTTATGTGCTAGTAGACCGGATATAATGCTTAGCGTATACATGTGTGCTAGATATCAATTCGACCCAAGGGAATGTCACCTTGTGGCCGTTAAGCGGATTCTTAGATATTTAGTTGCTACGCCTTGCTTCGGGATCTGGTATCCAAAGGGGTCTACCTTTGACTTGATTGGATATTCAGACTCTGATTATGCCAGGTGCAAGGTTGATAGGAAGAGTACATCAGGGACGTGCCAATTCCTAGGAAGGTCCCTGGTGTCTTGGAGCTCAAAGAAACAAACTTCTGTTGCCCTATCCACCGCTGAAGCCGAGTATGTTGCCGCAGGACAGTGTTGCGCGCAACTACTTTGGATGAGGCAAACCCTCCGGGACTTTGGCTACAATCTGAGCAAAGTCCCACTCCTATGTGACAATGAGAGTGCAATCCGCATGGTGGATAATCCTGTTGAACACAGCCGCACTAAGCACATAGACATCCGGCATCACTTTCTGAGAGACCACCAGCAAAAGGGGGATATCGAGGTGTACCATATTAACACCGAAAACCAGCTAGCCGATATCTTCACCAAGCCTTTAGATGAGAAAAGGTTTTGCAGGTTGCGTAGTGAGCTAAATGTCTTAGATTCGAGTAACTTGGATTGATCTATATCATACATGTGTTTTATGCCTTTGATCATGTAATTTATGCATTTCAATCTATATTTGTTCATTTGTGGTGCTCAAGTTGTACACATGATCCTCGGACCTCACAAGTCCATTTGCAAGTGATGCACTTATTTAGGGGGAGGCATGCTACAACTTGACTCTTTGAGACTAACCTTTGTGTTTGAGTTCTTAATTTAGTCTCACAAGTGAATTAAAAGGGAAAGGTGAACTTGGACCATGCAAAGACTTCCACCGCACTCTGGTATTAACTCCAAGTTCATATCTATGCTCTTATTGCCTTTTTGTTCATAATTGACAATTTTGGTGAGGCAATTGGGTTATAGGGCCAAGAATGATCCCGTTTTGGTGCTTAATGCCAAAGGGGGAGAAATTAAGGCCAAAGCAAATGGATCAGCTACCACTTGTGAAATTTCGAAAAGAGTAGAGTTAGAACTTTTTGATTTGTCAAAATACTCTTATTGTCAAAAGTTGGTCTCTTGTGGGGAGAATGTTTGATTATGGGAAAAGGGGGAGTTTTTGGCTCTTGATCAAATTTTCCATTGAAATATCTCTCTTTATGCCTAAACAAGTGTGTTTGACTTAGAGATAGGAAATTGAATTTGATTTGCAAAAACAAACCAAGTGGTGGCAAAGAATGATCCAAATATGCCAAATTTGAATAAAAAACAATTCTTGTTCTCAATTGCATTGATGTTGCACTTCTCTTGGTTGCTTTTTTGATGTGTTGGCATAAATCACCAAAAAGGGGGAGATTGAAAGGGAAATGTGCTCTTGAGCCATTTCTAAAGTGTTTTGGTGATTAAGTGTCCAACACATTTTCTCTAAGTGCTAATTTGTGCCAAAGATTGAAGAAGTGCAAATCATATAACAAGGTACGTTTCTAGACTTAGTACATTGATTTGGGTACTAATGTATTGTGTCTAAGTGCTAGAAACAGGAGAAAAGCAATTGGAAAAGAGTTGGCTCTTGCTCGGTCTGGGTGCACCGGACAGTGTCCGGTGCGCCAGACCAGTCTCCGGTGAACAGGCCGCTCTCGGGACTCGACGACGGCGTACGACTATAAATCACTGGACTGTCCGGTGGTGCACCGGACTGTCCGGTGAGTCGTCCGCGGAGAAGTCGTCGCTCTCGGGAAATGTTCAACGGCGTACGGCTATAATTCACCGGACTGTCCGGTGGTGCACCGGACTGTCCAGTGAGCCAACGGTCGACTGCGCCAACGGTCGGTCACGCAATCTTTGCGCGACGCGTGGGCGCGCCAACGGTCGGCAGGGGGCACCGGACTGTCCGGTGTGCACCGGACAGTGTCTGGTGCGCCAACTGCCACAAATTTGCAACGTTGGATGTGCCATAAAAGGAAGGAGATCGTGCACCGGACAGCTACAGTGACTGTCCGGTGGCGCACCGGACTGTCCGGTGCGCCACCCGATAGAAGGCAAGATTAGCCTTCCAAGATTGCCTCTAATGGCTCCTAGCTGCCTTGGGGCTATAAAAGGGACCCCTAGGCGCATGGAGGAGTCACCCAAGCATACTTTAAGCATTCTAAGTCTTCCACACTCCGTCTCCGCGCACTTTATTGACTTTGTTAGTGATTTGTGCTCTGTTCTAGTGGTGAACTCGTTGTGCTTCATTTGAGCTCAAGTCTTGGCTTGTGTGTGTGCGTATTGCTGTGGATTTGTGTGTGTTGCTTCCCACCCTTACTCTTGTGCTTTCACTTTGATATTTGTTGTAAGGGCGAGAGACTCTAACTTGTGGAGATTCCTCGCAAACAGGAAAAAGAGATAAGCAAAGAAGAACACCGTGGTATTCAAGTTGATCATTGGATCACTTGAAAGGGGTTGAGTGCAACCCTCGTCCATTGGGACACCACAACGTGGAGGTAGGCAAGTGTTATACTTGTCGAACCACGGGATAAACTCGCGTGCCTTTTATGATTGTTTTTCTGTGATACTTGTGTTCGCAAGAGCTCGCTACTTAGCCATACTAACACTTAACCAAGTTTTGTGGCTATTAGTTGTTGAATTTTACAGGATCACCTATTCACCCCCCCCCCTCTAGGTGCTCTCAGGTGAACCTGAGAGAATCCGCATCCTCACCAGGCTTGAAGCACAACGGTAACACTCCCATTCCCATGAGACTGTTGTGGTGGTTGTTCGCTTCAAATTAAAGTTAGTTGTTTGGACTCTTGTAGCTGTAATCCATATAGACAAAACACTATAAAAGTAGTAGAAGCCGGTACGGATTAAAGACAAACGAGCATGGTTTTGTCATAAAAATCTTGTGAATTTCTGGTAGCCAGCAAAAAATGAAAGTTGTATGATATGCATCTACCCATGGGCGGATTTGGATCCCGGGCCACCTGGGCCATGGCCCAGGTCATAGCCCAAAGATCCACTTTAATTAGGTTTTTAGGCCCAACAAAACTGACCCATTTAGCTTGCTCTCAGCATGCGTGCCTAGCGGCTGCAACCTTGTTCAGCTCGCCCTCAACCCTAGGTCTATGGCATGTGGCGTGGCGGCTGTCCCTTGCGTGCTGCTTGATCGAGGAATCTAGGTCGACCGTGGGTCGCTGGTGCTAGCTCCGATGAGCTCGACAGCTATCGGTCTGTCGCGCGCCCTACCACGGTGCCACACTCGATGGTCCGCCATGGGCTCGTCTCCACCATGGCGGTCAGCAGCTCCTCCAACCTCCGACTTCGTCTTCCACCGGTCAGCCAGAGAGCCATCCACTATTCCATAATCTAGATGATAGAGTGGCAGACTTAATCGGCTTGGTGGCTTCCTCTCCTTGTCCTACTGTCCCTAGCACAAGACTGAAGATTCCATCTCTCTAAGGCCGACAGTCCACAGCATGACAGCAGACAACGCTAGCCATTTTATTGTCCCACTGGTTTGTAAGTATTCTTTTCTCCTCTGTTTTCCCCTTTCACTTATATGTTGATTATTCTCTTCTCCTCTCTTTTGATTAAGTTTGTTATATTTTTAGGTGCTGAATTGAGACAAATACTACTCCCTTAGTTTTAAAATAGTTGTTGTTTTAGCTCTTAATTTTTATGTCTATATTCAAATAGATGATGATGAATTTAGACACATACATCAAGAATTGTATGAACTCACTAATTCTCTAAAACCACTGCTATTTTGAAATAGAGGGAGTATTTTAATCTATGCTTATGGTATAATATGTTTTAGTGGTATATTTTGTCGCATAATATCTTAGAGGGCTTCTTAAAAGTGGTATGAGGCGTCAAATTTATAGAGCTCCGCCACTGCATCTACCAATAACATTGGTCCCTTGGCAGCCCAATCCCGAGAACTTCCACTATCGTATTCCTCTCCAACCATGCACATCAACTTTATATTTCTAAAATAAGCATAACCAGTGTAATGGCCTATCAAAGAAATACTTATTGACAAGAATAATGATCTCAAATTCATATGCATTTTGAAAGGCTGCTTGGCTAAAAAAGGGTGAAGTGTATCTTTGGTGTAATCACTTTTGGCTACCAACTAAGGTTATTTGTTCAAATGACAAGGCTAGTTAGTATGAAGTAAAGGGACACTATGTTTCATAATTAATTCAATGAACTGAGCCTAGCTCAGTTGGCTGACAAGGCGAACCGTGTTCCTTTTTGGTCTTAATATAATGCTGAATATTATGATGATGGAAACCGAGCTTGGTAAAGAAAATCTGACCATTGCAGCATCAAACACGGAAACAAGACCATTGCTTGCATGTTCCGGATATCAACCATCATCAGATGTTCAGCTCCTAGATGTTGAACCTGGTCCATTCCTAATTCAGTGTGACACATCAAAACAAATCTGATATTTCAAACAGTTGTTCACAGAATCCATAAATGCATTACAGAATCACATTTCACTTTGAAAGTTTAAGCCTTGTTCGATGCACCTAACAAGAAATAGGAAGCGAAGTTTTAATTGAGAAATTATGCAAGAGATCAAGTGAGAAAATAAGTGATCTATTCCAGACAAGTATGCAATGTTATGTTAGAAAGCAGAAAATGGGTTGCACAGGCCTAACACTGATAGGAACGGTAGAAAGCAAATATGTTAAGAACCCCCAGATTTAACAGATAAAGAGAAGTACCTAAGCACAAACATATGCAGTACAAGCAGACCCGACAAGCTCAACATCGAAGAATTCAAAAAAAATTCTTTCCGAACTGTTTCTCCACATCTCTAACCACATCAAATGGTGTGGCTGGGGCCTTATCGCAAAGCGTGATGAGCCTCTTCACTCAAGCCATAGGTGCCAAATCAGGTTTTCCCAGAATTTGAGCGGCCTGTTCAAAATCCACTGATCCAATGTTACATATCACTCCAATCAAGGAAGAGACATTATACCATAATCCGATGATTCAAATGCACCCTAAGCGGCCAAGCACATCACATCAATTAGCACAATATAATTGCAGCTTCTGCCAATCATGAGAAAGATAATCGATCAAGGGTGGAGGCAATCGAAGGGGAGGAAAGCACAAAAAAAGGGAAAACAAAGCACGCCAACATTGATAAAGATTCTGCCAAGCTCAAAGCAGAGGGAGTACACCTTCTGGGAGCGGAGCTCGTGCTGCTTCTCCCACATGGCCTCCCCCTCGCCATCATCCTTGAAGAACCCCGCTCGTAGCTGGAACACATGCACCAACCAAAAGCGCTCGACAATTAAACCCCTCGCATGTCACCTCAGCGCATGTGCATATCGACGAGCACATCAAAGGCACACCACCAACCTACCTCGTAGATGGTGTAGATGTCCGCGACGCAGACCCAGAACTGTGCGGAGCGGCTCTGCAGCTCCACGGGCGGAGGTGGTCGGAGATGCGCTCCTAGATCTGGTGCCCACCATGCACACAGGTCCCCGGACGACGGTGGAGTAGTAGCCCTCCAAGCCGAAGGTGATAGATCCGTGCCGCCCTGTGAGGCGCGAGCGGAAGTGTCGCATACGGCCGTCGCAGTCGTGGAACGGGCGCGCGCCCGTCGGAGACGGTGAGAGTGGCGAAGGCGTGGAGGAGTGAGACACTGGTGGTGGGGCAACGAAGGACGGGGGCGGGGTGTGGCACCGAGGACGGGGCGGGGTGTGGCACCGAGGCTGATTCACCACGGGAATGGCGAATCGATTGGAGGAGGAGGCATCGCGGGCAGGCGGGGGCGGGGGCGAGGTGTGGACGCCGTGGGGCAATAGATTGCATTGGCGTGCCATTACCGGGGAGGGCGAGCTTGCCGCGGGGGAGGGAGATTGCAGCGGGGACGCCGAGATTGCCTCGCGGGTGAGGGCGAGCTTGCCGCGGGGGACGCCGATGTTGCCGCGGGGGGAGGGCGAGGGGGAGCGCTTGCCGAGGGCGCGCCGCTGTGATGTCGGGCGGAGCCGCGGTGAAGTCGTGTGGACACCCACGTTACCTCCTTATAGAGTAGTAGAGATCATAGATTGATTAGGCTTAATAAATTTGTCTCCAAGTTTAGTTTTTATTTATGTATTTGATTTTATAATTTGACTTTAGTTAATACTCGTATTTTTTATATTTAAATATCTGATATGATACGGACTAAATTTCTGTCACATAAACCCAACAATATCTTAGACCTTGTTCAGTAGAGCATATATATGACATGCAAAATACTATTTTATATATACTTGTGTTACATTGTTAGTAACGTTTAAAATAGAATGTGAGACAAAGATAATAACTGTTCGACCTGGGATAGTGTTTGGCTCCTGATCAATAAAGAAGTCGCAGTGTCGCACTCGTGGATCTGTTTGATCGATGCGGCTGGCGCGGACAACGACGGGACAATACTGCCCACGTGCACGCACGTTCGCGTGGCCCAACAATGCCTGCGCGACGTGTGCAGAGCGTCCAAACTCCAAATCCGTCTGCTAGCTGCATGGATGCATGTATAGTATACAGTATGTTAGAAATATAGGCATTTTCCATATCATTTTAATTTCATAAATTAACATTATGATGATGACATATAAAATATAATTAATCATAGAAATCACTTTCTCAAATATATCCATAACAATATGGATCATGAAAACATAAAGCATATGAATTATATAGATCATATAAATACGATAAACATGTAAACTGACTGAACAATTGAAAATAAACAAATAGAAACATAAACAGCATGATTGTAAAATTAAAACAAACAGATATAACACATTATAAGGTAACAGAACAGATGAGATAAACTCTTTGCTATATATAAAACAGTACAGATGCATATATAAAACATATATAATCTGTAGAACGCAAAACAGTAAGGAAATAAACTGATCATACCCTCCGATGCGCTCTGATCCAGATCCTTGTCCTACTTCCTTTGTCATGTCGTAGATGTTTTTGGGCAGTCGCGTAGACGCTCCCCAAAAACCTAATTGTCGATCCCCCGTGCAAGGTCTCGAACGGCACCGGCTTCGGAGGCACCTGCCCTCTCGCTTCTCTGTGCGCGCAGAGTCACGAGATGGAAATACCCTCACTCGGCGGCTGGACTGTGTTTCTGAAAGTGGTGAGTTCGCGTGTACCGAGTGACAGGGGTGCTCCTCTATTTAACCTCTCGCAGAGGGAAGTTGAAGGAGAAAGGTCGCCGAGTCACGCCAAGAGTCAGCCAGCTCTCGCCGAGTTATGCCATGAGTCGGCCAGCACTCGCCGAGTCAAGGGTCACTCGGCTGGCTGACGAAGAGACAGAGTCACTCGGCTGGCTGACGAAGAGACAGAGTCACTCGGCTGACGAAGAGACAGGGTCACTCGGCTGACGTACGCGGTTAGTGAGTGCTAAAAATTAACACAATTAACACAACCACACCACGCCCGCTCGCTCGCCTGCCTGCCTGCCTGCCTGCCTCGCCTCGCCTCGCCTCGCCACGCCACGCCACGCCCGGCCCGGCCCGGCCGGCGGCGGCGGCGGCGGCGCGCGCGCGCGCGTGTGGCACGCCCTTGTCCTTTTCTTGACTTCTCAAGTTAAGTGGAATAAATCCCACCATATAAGTCAAGGCAAAAGACCCTTGGACTTCCAATGTGGTACTATTGGTATTCTCCACCATTACACACCATAGAGTTTATTCAATAAATGGGCCAAGCCCATAAAAGATCCAACAATCCCCACCAAACTCTAGGGTTTGTAATGATGAAGTATCAGAATCACAATCCTTTGATATACCAGTTTTCGATGGAGACTGTTAAGTTGAACATCCATCTAGAATAAGAGTTTCACTCACTCACAACTGAACAATGGACTATGCCTTGAATTGACAGTTTTGTGCGAAATAAGATTCACTCAAATCCTTTGCTGATACTTGGCTGCAAAAGGGTATTCCCGCTGTTTAGAAGCATATAAGTCACACTTCAGTGCCTTTCATGAGTATTTAGGGATTACCCAAGTCCCATAGACTGTGACTAGCAGTCTGACTCATATAGGTGTATTCCTCAAAAGATGTTCTGTAGGACAACATCTCACCTTTATAAGACTCTTGGAATACATTAAGGTAAAAACCATCCTGCCTTACAGATAGGAAAGATGTGCATCAGAAATGAGTTAAGAAAGGGATCTTTCCTCACAACCTACTCCTAGCTTGTTTCTCCACTCTACTTCACGGGATCTCCGATCTCATAGAGCAGGTTACCACTAGAGTAGATCTCACATGGGTCTCATACCCATTTCCCTCGATGCACTTTCTATCACATTGCGTGATAGACCCTTAGTGAATTGATCTGCCAGATTATTCGAGGTGTGGACATAATCCACAGTTATAACTCCGGAGTTTTTCAACTTTCTGACAGATTTCAATCTCCTCTTAACATGCCTTGTAGACTTCATGTTATTCCTAGAACTGTTAACCTTTGTAATCACCGTTTGGTTGTCACAGTTCATGGAAATAGCCGGTATCGGTTTTTCAACTACCGGTAAGTCCAATAGGAAATCACGAAGCCACTCGGCCTCAGTCCCAGCAGTGTCTAATGCTGCGAGTTCTGCTTCCATTGTAGACTTCGTTAAGATAGTCTGCTTGCAAGACTTCCAGGAAACAGCGCCACCTTGAGAGCACCTAGAGGGGGGGTGAATAGGTGATCCTGTAAAAACTTCAAACTTAAGCCACAAAAACTTGTTAAGCGTTAGCACGATTAATGCCAAGTGGCTAAGGTGAAGTCTCAACAAAACACAATACCACAAGAATCAAGCACAGAGGGACACAGTGGTTTATCCCGTGGTTCGGCCAAGCCAATGCTTGCCTACTTCCACGTTGTGGCGTCCCAACGGACGAGGGTTGCAATCAACCCCTCTCAAGCGGTCCAAAGACCCACTTGAATACCACGTTGTTTTGTTGTTCCTTTCACTATCCCGTTTGCAAGGAATCTCCACAAATTGGAGTCTCTTGCCCTTACAAGTATATGATCACAAAGAAAGCACAGAGTAAGGGAGGGAAGCAACACACACAAATCCACAGCGAAACGCGCACACACACGGCCAAGAATCGAGCTCACAAGAGTTTCACACAGTTCTCACTAGAACAGAGCTCGAAACACTTAGAATGACAATCAAATGCGCAGAGATTGAGTGTGGATGATCAAGAATGCTCAAAGGTTGCTTGTGTGTCTCCTCCATGCGCCTAGGGGCCCCTTTTATAGCCCCAAGGCAGCTAGGAGCCGTTGAGAGCAAATCTGGAAGGCCATCCTTGCTTTCTGTCATCGGGGGCACCGGACAGTCCGGTGCACACCGGACACTGTCCGGTGCCCGATCTGTTTCCATATCTGGCACTTCCGACCGTTGCAAACCATCGGAGATCTCGGAGCCGTTGGCGCACCGGACATGTCCGGTGCACACCGGACAGTCCGGTGCCGTCTTCCGACCGTTGGCTCGGCCACGTGTCCCGCGCGGATTGCGCGGCCGACCGTTGGCCCTGGCCGACCGTTGGCTCACCGGACAGTCCGGTGCACACCGGACAGTCCGGTGAATTTTAGCCGTACGCCGTCGGCGAATTCCCGAGAGCGGCCAGTTCGAGTCGAGGCAGCCTGGCGCACCGGACACTGTCCGGTGCACACCGGACAGTCCGGTGCTCCAGTCCGAGCTGAGACTTGGCTGCACACAGCCAAGTCTTTCTCTCCCCTTTTCTCTTTTTCTTCTTTCTGTTTCTAACACTTAGACAAATATGTTAGTCCATAAAACCAATGTACTAAGGCTTAGAAACATACCTTTACTTCATGATTTGCACCTTGTTCATCCATGTACACAAATTCACAATTAAACACATGTGTTGGCACTCAATCACCAAAATACTTAGAAATGGCCCAAGGGCACATTTCCCTTTCAATCTCCCCCTTTTTGGTGATTTATGCCAACACAACATAAAGCAACTAGAACAAGTGCAAACTCACTTCAAATAAAATAAATTTTAAGTTTTATTCAATTTTGGCATATATGGATCATCCTTTGCCACCACTTGGTTTGTTTTTGCAAATCAAACTCAAATCTCTATCTCTAAGTTAAACACACATGTTGAAGCATAAAGAGAGTCATTCCAAAAGAGATTGATCAAAGATTTCAAAAACTCCCCCTTTTTCCCATAAACAATACTTCTCCCCACAAGAAGCCAACTTTTGACAAGAGAGACAACATAAGAATTTTGACAAATCAAAAACTCTATTCTACTATTTTCAAAATCTCTCAAGTGGTAGCTGATCCATTGAAGTGGTAGCTGATCCATTTATTGCTTTGGCCTTTATTTTCTCCCCCTTTGGCATCAAGCACCAAAACGGGATCAATTGTGGCCCTTTAACCCCATTGCCTCACCAAAATCTTCAATTAAGAGCAAATGGCAATTAGAGTTAATGAGATGGACTTGGAATAAGTTACCCCTCATCGGAGTGCAGTGGAAGTCTTTCATGGGCCAAGTCCACCTTTTTCCTTTCAATTCTCCTTTGTGACTAAAACAGACAAACTCAAGCATATGGTTAGTCTCAAAGGGTCAAGTTGTAACATGTCTCCCCCTAAACATGTGCATCACTTTGCAACGGACTTGTGAGGTCCAGGGAGTGTTTGTACAACTTGAGCACCATAATAAGCAACAAAATGCAGAATGAACATGATCAAAGGCATAAATACATGTATGCTACAATTCAATCCAAGTTCCGCGAATCTAAGACATTTAGCTCACTACGCAGCCTGCAAAAGGTCTTCTCATCTAAAGGCTTGGTAAAGATATCGGCTAGCTGGTTCTCGGTGCTAACATAAAACACTTCGATATCTCCCTTTTGCTGGTGGTCTCTCAAAAAGTGATGCCGGATGTCAATGTGCTTTGTGCGGCTGTGCTCAACAGGATTTTCCGCTATTCGGATAGCACTCTCATTGTCACATAGGAGTGGGACTTTGCTCAGATTGTAGCCAAAGTCCCGGAGGGTTTGCCTCATCCAAAGTAGTTGCGCACAACACTGTCCTGCGGCAACGTACTCGGCCTCAGCGGTGGATAGGGCAACGGATGTTTGTTTCTTAGAGTTCCATGACACCAGGGACCTTCCTAAGAATTGGCACGTCCCTGATGTACTCTTCCTATCGACCTTACATCCAGCATAGTCGGAATCTGAGTACCCAATCAAGTCAAAGTTAGACCCCTTTGGATACCAGATCCCGAAGCAAGGCGTAGCGACTAAATATCTAAGAATTCGCTTCACCGCCACCAAGTGACACTCCTTAGGATCGGATTGAAATCTAGCACACATGCATACGCTAAGCATAATATCCGGTCTACTAGCACATAAATAAAGTAGAGATCCTATCATTGACCGGTATGCTTTTTGATCAACGGACTTACCTCCTTTGTTGAGGTCGGTGTGTCCGTCGGTTCCCATCGGAGTCTTTGCGGGCTTGGCGTCCTTCATCCCAAACCGCTTCAGCAGATCTTGCGTGTACTTCGTTTGGGAGATGAAGGTGCCGTCCTTGAGTTGCTTCACTTGGAACCCAAGGAAGTAGTTCAACTCGCCCATCATCGACATCTCGAATTTCTGCGTCATCACCCTGCTAAACTCTTCACAAGACTTTTGATTAGTAGAACCAAATATTATGTCATCGACATAAATTTGGCACACAAACAAATCACCATTACAAGTCTTAGTGAAAAGAGTTGGATCGGCTTTCCCAACCTTGAAAGCATTAGCAAGTAAGAAATCTCTAAGGCATTCATACCATGCTCTTGGGGCTTGTTTAAGTCCATAGAGCGCCTTAGAGAGCTTACACACGTGGTCGGGGTACCGCTCATCCTCGAAGCCAGGGGGTTGCTCCACGTACACTTCCTCCTTTATTGGCCCGTTGAGGAACGCGCTCTTCACATCCATTTGGTACAACCTGAAAGAATGGTGAGCGGCATATGCTAGCAAGATGCGAATGGATTCTAGCCTAGCCACAGGAGCAAAAGTCTCCTCAAAGTCCAAACCTGCGACTTGGGCATAACCTTTTGCCACAAGTCGAGCCTTGTTCCTTGTCACAACTCCGTGCTCGTCCTGTTTGTTGCGGAACACCCACTTGGTTCCCACAACATTTTGCTTGGGACGAGGCACCAGCGTCCAAACTTCATTGCGCTTGAAGTTGTTGAGTTCCTCCTGCATGGCCAACACCCAATCCGGATCTAGCAAGGCCTCCTCTACCCTGAAAGGCTCAATAGAGGAGACAAAGGAGTAATGTTCACAAAAATTAACTAATCGAGACCGAGTAGTTACTCCCTTGCTAATGTCACCCAGAATTTGGTCGACGGGATGATCCCTTTGAATCATCGCTCGAACTTGGGTTGGAGGTGCCGGTTGCGCTTCTTCCTCCATCACATGATCGTCTTGTGCTCCCCCTTGATCACACGCCTCCTTTTGATGAACCTGTTCATCGTCTTGAGTTGGGGGTTGCACCGTCGTTGAGGAAGAAGGTTGATCTCGTTCATCCTGTTCCTGTGGTCGAATGTCTCCAATCGCCATGGTTCGTATAGCGGCCGTCGGAACATCTTCTTCATCTACATCATCACAATCAACAACTTGCTCTCTTGGAGAGCCATTAGTCTCATCAAATACAACGTCGCTAGAGACTTCAACCAAACCCGATGATTTGTTGAAGACCCTATACGCCTTTGTATTTGAATCATAACCTAATAAAAACCCTTCTACAGCTTTGGGAGCAAACTTAGAATTTCTACCTTTCTTTACTAGAATGTAGCACTTGCTCCCAAAAACACGAAAGTAGGATACATTGGGTTTGTTACCGGTTAGTAGCTCATATGACGTCTTCTTGAGGAGGCGGTGAAGATAGACCCTGTTGATGGCGTGGCAAGCCGTGTTCACGGCTTCCGACCAAAAGCACTCGGGGGTCTTGAACTCTCCAAGCATCGTCCTCGCCATATCGATTAGCGTCCTGTTCTTCCTCTCTACCACACCATTTTGCTGTGGTGTGTAGGGAGCGGAGAACTCGTGCTTGATCCCTTCCTCCTCAAGAAACTCCTCCACTTGAAGGTTCTTGAACTCGGACCCGTTGTCGCTCCTAATCTTCTTCACCTTGAGCTCAAACTCATTTTGAGCTCTCCTGAGGAAGCGCTTGAGGGTCCCTTGGGTTTCAGACTTATCCTGCAAAAAGAACACCCAAGTGAAGCGGGAAAAGTCATCAACAATAACTAAACCATACTTACTTCCTCCTATGCTTAGATAGGCGACGGATCCGAAGAGGTCCATATGCAGCAGCTCCAGAGGTCTTGACGTGGTCATCACATTCTTGCTGTGATGTGCTCCTCCTACTTGTTTACCTGCCTGACAAGCTGCACAAGGTCTATCTTTTTCGAAATAAACATTTGTTAGACCTATCACGTGTTCTCCCTTTAGAAGCTTGTGGAGGTTCTTCATCCCCACATGTGCTAAGCGGCGATGCCACAGCCAGCCCATGCAAGTCTTAGCCATTAAGCATGCATCTAGACCGGCCTCTTCTTTTGCAAAGTCAACTAAATAAAGCTTGCCGTCTAGTACACCCTTAAAAGCTAGTGAACCATCACATCTTCTAAAGACAGACACATCTACATTTGTAAATAAACAATTATATCCCATTTGACATAATTGACTAACAGATAGCAAATTATATCCAAGACTCTCCACTAAGAATACATTTGAGATAGAATGCTCATTAGAAATTGCAATTTTACCTAACCCTTTTACCTTGCCTTGATTCCCATCACCGAATATAATTGAATCTTGGGAATCCTTATTCTTGACGTAGGAGGTGAACATCTTCTTCTCCCCCGTCATATGGTTTGTGCATCCGCTGTCGATAATCCAGCTTGAACCCCCGGATGCATAAACCTGCAAGGCAAATTTAGGCTTGGGTCTTAGGTACCCAACTCATGTTGGGTCCTGCAAGGTTAGCACAAATGTCTTTAGGGACCCAAATGCAAGATTTATCTCCCTTGCATCTAGCCCCTAATTTCCTAGCAACTACCTTCTTACCCTTTCTACAAATAGCAAAGGGAGCATTACAAGCATAATAAATGGTAGAAGGTTCATTCACTACTTTCCTAGGAGCATGAATAACATTCTTTCTAGGTACATGAGCAATATCTCTCCTAGGCATATGTACAACATTTTTCCTACACATATCTCTATCATGCTTATAAGACGAACTAGAAGCAATCATGGCATGGGAATCATAAACATGTGAATCAAAATGATTATAAGCATGTCTCCTATCATAATACATAAAAGCATGATTCTTTTTAGCATTACTAGCCATAGGGGCCTTCCCCTTCTCCTTGACGAAGATGGGAGCCTTATGGCTTGTTAAGTTCTTGGCTTCCCTCTTGAAGCCAAGCCCATCCTTAATTGAGGGATGTCTTCCAATTGTATAGGCATCCCTTGCAAATTTTATCTTTTCAACTTCACTCTTGCTAGTCTTAAGTTGGGCATTAAGACTAGCCACTTCATCTTTTAGTTTTGAAATTGAAACTAAGTGTTTGCTACAAGTGTTAACATCAAAATCCTTACACCTAGTGCAAATTGTAACATTTTCAACACAAGACTTAGATTTATTTGTTACTTCTAATTTAGCATTTAAATCATGGTTAACACTTTGTAAAGTAGCAATGGTTTCATGACAGGAAGATATTTCACTAGAAAGCACTTCATTTCTTTTCACTTCTAAAGCATATGATTTTTGTGCCTCTACAAACTTATCATGTTCATCATACAATAAATCCTCTTGCTTTTCTAAAAGCCTATCCTTTTCATTCAAAGCATCAATTAATTCATTGATTTTATCTATCTTAGATCTATCTAAGCCCTTGAACAAGCATGAGTAATCTATGTCATCATCACTAGACTCACTATCACTAGAAGAAGCATAAGTGGAGTCTTGAGTACTTACCTTCTTCTCCCTTGCCATAAGGCAAGTGAGACGCTCGTTGGGGAAGAGAGCCGATTTGTTGAAGGCAGTGGCGGCGAGTCCTTCGTTGTCGGAGTCGGACGAAGAGCAATCCGAGTCCCACTCCTTTCCTAGATGTGCCTCGCCCTTTGCCTTCTTGTATTGCTTCTTCTTCTCTCTTTTGTTCCCCTTTTCCTGGTCACTTTCATTATCGGGACAGTTAGCGATAAAATGACCAAGCTTACCGCACTTGAAGCATGAGCGCTTCTCCTTTGTCTTGGTCTTGCTTGGCTGCCCCTTGCGACCATTTAGCGCCGTCTTGAACCTTTTGATGATGAGAGCCATTTCTTCATCATTGAGTCCGGCCGCCTCAACTTGCGCCACCTTGCTAGGTAGCGACTCCTTGCTCCTCGTTGCCTTTAGAGCAATGGGTTGAGGCTCGTGGAGTGGTCCGTTCAACGCGTCGTCGACGTATCTTGCCTCCTTGATCATCATCCGTCCGCTCACGAACTTTCCAAGTACTTCCTCGGGCGTCATCATCGTGTACCTGGGATTCTCACGAATATTGTTCACGAGATGAGGATCAAGAACGGTAAAGGACCTGAGCATTAGGCGGACGACATCGTGATCCGTCCAACGCGTGCTTCCGTAGCTCCTTATTTTGTTGATAAGGGTCTTGAGCCGGTTGTACGTCTGAGTTGGCTCCTCTCCCCTTATCATGGCGAACCGTCCAAGCTCGCCCTCCACCAACTCCATCTTGGTGAGCATGGTGATGTCGTTCCCCTCGTGAGAGATCTTGAGGGTGTCCCATATCTGCTTGGCATTGTCCAAGCCGCTCACCTTATTGTACTCTTCCCTGCACAAAGATGCTAAGAGAACAGTAGTAGCCTGTGCATTTTTATGAATCTGTTCATTTATAAGCATAGGGCTATCCGAGCTATCGAATTTCATTCCGTTCTCCACAATCTCCCATATGCTAGGATGGAGAGAGAATAAGTGACTACGCATTTTGTGACTCCAAAATCCGTAGTCCTCTCCATCAAAGTGTGGGGGCTTGCCGAGTGGAATGGAGAGCAAATGTGAATGTGAACTTTGCGGAATACGCGAATAATCAAAAGAAAAGTTTGAGTTAACCGTCTTTTGTTTGTAGTCGTTGTGGTCCTCATCCTTTTGGGAAGAAGTAGACTCGTCGCTGTCGTAGTAGACGATCTCCTTGATGCGCCTTGTCTTCTTCTTCTTCCCTTCCTTCCGTCTTTGGCCCGAGCCGGAGTCGGTAGGCTTGTCGTCCTTCGGCTCGTTGACGAAGGTCTCCTTTTCTTTGTCGTTGATCACTATACCCTTCCCCTTAGGATCCATCTATTCGGGCGGTTAGTCCCTTTGTGAATAGAACGGCTCCGATACCAATTGAGAGCACCTAGAGGGGGGGGGTGAATAGGTGATCCTGTAAAAACTTCAAACTTAAGCCACAAAAACTTGTTAAGCGTTAGCACGATTAATGCCAAGTGGCTAAGGTGAAGTCTCAACAAAACACAATACCACAAGAATCAAGCACAGAGGGACACAGTGGTTTATCCCGTGGTTCGGCCAAGCCAATGCTTGCCTACTTCCACGTTGTGGCGTCCCAACGGACGAGGGTTGCAATCAACCCCTCTCAAGCGGTCCAAAGACCCACTTGAATACCACGTTGTTTTGTTGTTCCTTTCACTATCCCGTTTGCAAGGAATCTCCACAAATTGGAGTCTCTTGCCCTTACAAGTATATGATCACAAAGAAAGCACAGAGTAAGGGAGGGAAGCAACACACACAAATCCACAGCGAAACGCGCACACACACGGCCAAGAATCGAGCTCACAAGAGTTTCACACAGTTCTCACTAGAACAGAGCTCGAAACACTTAGAATGACAATCAAATGCGCAGAGATTGAGTGTGGATGATCAAGAATGCTCAAAGGTTGCTTGTGTGTCTCCTCCATGCGCCTAGGGGCCCCTTTTATAGCCCCAAGGCAGCTAGGAGCCGTTGAGAGCAAATCTGGAAGGCCATCCTTGCTTTCTGTCATCGGGGGCACCGGACAGTCCGGTGCACACCGGACACTGTCCGGTGCCCGATCTGTTTCCATATCTGGCACTTCCGACCGTTGCAAACCATCGGAGATCTCGGAGCCGTTGGCGCACCGGACATGTCCGGTGCACACCGGACAGTCCGGTGCCGTCTTCCGACCGTTGGCTCGGCCACGTGTCCCGCGCGGATTGCGCGGCCGACCGTTGGCCCTGGCCGACCGTTGGCTCACCGGACAGTCCGGTGCACACCGGACAGTCCGGTGAATTTTAGCCGTACGCCGTCGGCGAATTCCCGAGAGCGGCCAGTTCGAGTCGAGGCAGCCTGGCGCACCGGACACTGTCCGGTGCACACCGGACAGTCCGGTGCTCCAGTCCGAGCTGAGACTTGGCTGCACACAGCCAAGTCTTTCTCTCCCCTTTTCTCTTTTTCTTCTTTCTGTTTCTAACACTTAGACAAATATGTTAGTCCATAAAACCAATGTACTAAGGCTTAGAAACATACCTTTACTTCATGATTTGCACCTTGTTCATCCATGTACACAAATTCACAATTAAACACATGTGTTGGCACTCAATCACCAAAATACTTAGAAATGGCCCAAGGGCACATTTCCCTTTCACACCTCCAAACAGAAACACATATCCGCTTGTGGCATAAAGCTCATCAGCATCAGAAATCCAGTTGGCATCACAATAGCCTTCCAGCACTTTTGGGTTTCCGGTATAATGAATACCGTATGTCATAGTACCTTTCAAATACCGCAACACTCTCTCAAGAGCACGCCAGTGATCATCTCCTGGTTTCGACACAAACTGACTTAGCTTACTCACAGCATAAGAGATGTCTGGCCTTGTTGCACTTGCAAGGTACATGAGCGAGCCAATGATCTGGGAGTATGTCAATTGATCCCTTGCTATTCTCCGATTCTTTCTTAATAGCACACTGGGGTCATAAGGTGTTGGAGCAGGATCACAGTCACTAAAACCAAAGCGACTCAATACCTTCTCCACATAATGGGATTGTAACAAGGTTACCCCACCATCAGCTTCTCTAACAAGCTTGATGTTTAGAATGACATCAGCTTCTCCCAAATCTTTCATCTCGAAATTGCTCGATAGAAGATTTTTAACTTCCTCAATCACATTGAGATTTGATCCAAAGATCAAAATGTCATCAACATAAAGACACAGCATAACAGACTCACCCCCACCATATCTATAGTATACACACGTGTCAGATTCATTTACAACAAAGCCAGCTGTTGTAAGAGTATTATCAAACTTTTCATGCCATTGCTTAGGTGCTTGTTTTAGGCCATACAATGATTTTATCAACCTGCACACCTTGTTCTCTTGACCATCCGCAATAAACCCTTCTGGCTGATCCATATAGATCTCCTCATCCAACTCTCCATTTAGGAAAGCTGTCTTAACATCCATCTGATGAATGATAAGACCATAAGAGGCTGCCACGGCTATTAATGTGCGAATTGTAGTCAATCGAGCCACTGGTGAGTAGGTATTAAAGAAATCTTCACCCTCCTTTTGGGTATATCCTTTGGCCACAAGCCTTGCCTTGTACCTCTCGATTGTACCATCAGGCCTAAGCTTTTTCTTGAAGATCCATTTGCAACCTATAGGTTGACAACCATAAGGACGGTCAACGACCTCCCAAGTTCCATTAGACATAATAGATTCCATCTCACTCCTTACTGCTTCCTTCCATAAGTCAGCATCAGGAGAGGAATATGCCTCACTAATGGTAGTTGGTGTGTCTTCCACAAGGTACACTATAAAGTCATTACCAAAGGATTTTGCAACCCTCTGTCTCTTGCTCTTTCGAGTGACTATAGTGTCATCCTCCTCAGGGATGTGCACGTGAGAATCCTCAGCATGATCTATGGGAATCGACAGTTCGTGCTCATGGGGAATTATAGTCTCATGACTTGTATCACTAGGTGTATTCTTCATGGGAAACTCATTCTCAAAAAATGTTGCGTCTCTTGATTCCATGATAGTATCAACATACATATCTGGCACATCAGATTTTATAATTAAGAACCTATACCCAGTGCTGTGAAAAGAGTACCCAAGGAATATACAGTCAACAGTTTTAGGCCCAAGTTTACGCTTTTTGTTGATTGGCACATTCACTTTAGCCAAGCAACCCCAAGTGCGCAAATATGAGAGATTTACTCTTCTCTTTTCCCATTCCTCAAATGGAGTGATCTCTTTGTTCTTTGTTGGAACTCTATTCAGGACATGACATGCTGTCAAAATCGCCTCACCCCACCATGCCTTGGATAATCCCGCTGTACTCAACATGGCATTCACCAAATCTGTTAGAGTGCGGTTTTTCCTTTCAGCAATCCCATTGGATTGTGGTGAGAATGGCGGTGTCCTCTCATGAATAATACCATGTTCCACGCAGAACTCATCGAACACATTAGAGAAATATTCTCCACCTCGGTCGGACCTTAAACGTTTTATTTTCCTCTCAAGTTGGTTCTCTACTTCAGCTTTATAGGCCTTAAAATAATTGAACGCTTCATCTTTTGTTTTTAAGAGATACACATAACAAAATCTAGTGGAGTCATCTATAAAAGTGAGAAAGTATCTTTTACCACCTTTGGTCAAAATTCCATTCATCTCGCACAGATCAGAATGAACAAGTTCTAGAGGTGCCAAACTCCTCGCCTCAGCAGCCTTGTGAGGCTTGCGGGGTTGTTTTGATTCAACACACACATGGCACTTAGACTTTTTGACCAAGTTAAATTTAGGAATTAAATTTATATTTGCTAACCGCATAAGACAGCCAAAGCTTGCATGACAAAAACGTGAATGCCATAAATCCGACTCATCAGAAAAATGAACAGAATTCACGAGTTTATTACACACATCATGCAGTGATAAGCGGAACAACCCTCCGCAGTCATATCCTTTACCAACAAAAATACCATGTTTAGACACAACACATTTATTAGATTCAAGAACAACTTTGTATCCATCTCGACATAGCATAGACGCGCTAACAAGATTCTTCTTGATAGAGGGCACATGCTGCACGCTCTTCAATGGCACCGTCTTTCCCGAAGTAAACTTCAGAATGACCGTACCAACACCAAGAACATGAGCACGCGACCCATTTCCCATTAACAAGGCGCCAGACCTCCCGACCTGGTAGGAGGAGAACATAGAGGCATCAGCACACACATGAATGTTTGCGCCACTGTCCATCCACCACTCAGGTGAATTACAAACTGAGAGAACAAATGGTAAAGAATTACCATACCCAGATGTTCCACCTTCAGTTTCAGTGGTAACAACATTAGCTGATTTCTTGTCTTGAGTGAACTTGCGATCAGGGCACTCTCTAGCCCAATGTTGATCACTGCCACAGACAAAGCAACCTCCCTTTCCCTTGTTGTTGTTCTTCTTTTTAAATTGTGCTGTATGAACAGGTTTATTTGCGTTCTCTGGTTTGTTTTGGTTTTTCTTCTTGTTAAACTTGCGGAAGTTTCTCTTCTGCACCACATTAGCAGTAGAGGTCTCCACACCTTTTCCATTGTCCTTTGATCTAGCTCTTTCCTCAACATCAAGAGTACCAATGAGCTCTTCCACATTGAACTCTTGTCTCTTATGTTTGAGAGAGGTAGCAAAGTCCTTCCAAGAAGGTGGCAACTTGGCGATTATACCGCCAGCCACAAACTTGTCAGGCAAAGGACAAGGAAAAAGTTCGAGTTCCTTAGCTAGTGCCTGAAACTCATGAGCCTGTTCCACTACAGATCGGTTCTCAACCATCTTGTAGTCATACAGCTGCTCCATGAGGTACAGCTCGCTACCAGCGTCAGTAACTCCAAACTTTCCAACAAGAGCATCCCACAGCTCTTTCCCTGTGGGAAGGATGATATAGCTTTTCTGGAATTTTGTATCCAGTGCGCTAATTACTGCTCCTCGAAAGAGGTTGTCTTCAGCCTTAAACTTAGCCTCATCCTCAGGAGGTAAGTTGGCAGGCTTGCCCTCAGCGGCATGAAAACAAGACATTGCAGTTAGCCACAATTCCATCTTAGCTTTCCATATCAAGAAGTTTTTACCATCAAAAGGATCAGGCTTTAGCACAGCAGCAAAACCTCTGACAGAAAAATGCCTAACTTTAGGTTTTTGGATTGTTAGAAATATAGGCATTTTCCATATCATTTTAATTCCATAAATTAACATTATAATGATGACATATAAAATATAATTAATCATAGAAATCACTTTCTCAAATATATCCATAACAATATGGATCATGAAAACATAAAGCATATGAATTATATAGATCATATAAATACGATAAACATGTAAACTGACTGAACAATTGAAAATAAACAAATAGAAACATAAACAGCATGATTGTAAAATTAAAACAAACAGATATAACACATTATAAGGTAACAGAACAGATGAGATAAACTCTTTGCTATATATAAAACAGTACAGATGCATATATAAAACATATATAATCTGTAGAACGCAAAACAGTAAGGAAATAAACTGATCATACCCTCCGATGCGCTCTGATCCAGATCCTTGTCCTACTTCCTTTGTCATGTCGTAGATGTTTTTGGGCAGTCGCGTAGACGCTCCCCAAAAACCTAATTGCCGATCCCCCGTGCAAGGTCTCGAACGGCACCGGCTTCGGAGGCACCTGCCCTCTCGCTTCTCTGTGCGCGCAGAGTCACGAGATGGAAATACCCTCACTCGGCGGCTGGACTGTGTTTCTGAAAGTGGTGAGTTCGCGTGTACCGAGTGACAGGGGTGCTCCTCTATTTAACCTCTCGCAGAGGGAAGTTGAAGGAGAAAGGTCGCCGAGTCACGCCAAGAGTCGGCCAGCTCTCGCCGAGTTATGCCATGAGTCGGCCAGCACTCGCCGAGTCAAGGGTCACTCGGCTGACGAAGAGACAGGGTCACTCGACTGACGTACGCGGTTAGTGAGTGCTAAAAATTAACACACAACCACACCACGCCCGCCCGCTCGCCTGCCACGCCCGGCCGGCGGCGGCGGCGGCGCGCGCGCGCGCGTGTGGCACGCCCTTGTCCTTTTCTTGACTTCTCAAGTTAAGTGGAATAAATCCCACCATATAAGTCAAGGCAAAAGACCCTTGGACTTCCAATGTGGTACTATTGGTATTCTCCACCATTACACACCATAGAGTTTATTCAATAAATGGGCCAAGCCCATAAAAGATCCAACACAGTACAGTAGGCCACGCAAGCAACGCGTACTGACGTTTGTCACAGAGCAAGTCAAGAAAACCTTCGACGACAGCGACGGCGACGGCGCGGCCGGCGTGTACGTCGGGCTGCGTCCGCATGCGTGCGCTCCACTTTATCGTGGCATTGTGCATGTTCACAGTGCACATGCACTGCAGCGGCCGGAGTTGTGCACTTGGATTGTGCGCGAGGCGAGGCTCGATGAGACGATGAGCAGGGGACCGTCGGACAGGGACGCAACGCAACGCCACCCGGTGTGCTCTGCCCATGCTATATACTTTATCTGTTTTTTTAGTTATCGCCGGATAGTTCGATTTTAAACTATCCAGACAACTAAAATAAAATACTGGGAGTATACGCGTACACGTCACGATCACGAGGCAGATCGCTGCTGCAGTCGATCTGCGCGCAGACGTGGCCGGACCGGACGGACGGACGGCGTCGTTGTGGCCTCGCTGAACAGGCACTTGCTGTGGCAGTGTGGCCAACGGCCGCCTTTGTACTAGTACAGCCAGGCATGAGGCATCTAGCTAGCCCGGTACGGTGAGTGAGAGCAGCAGATCCCTGCCGGCCGACCGGCAGGCTAGCTAGCCCGGTACGGTGAGTGAGAGCAGCAGATCCCTGCCGGCCGACCGGCAGGCTCAGGCGCTGCCGTGGAAACGGTTGCGTCGAAGCGCTTTTTTCGCAAAGACAAATCTGTGTCGTGGCTTTCCCTTTGGGCAACAAGACGTACGTGAGGTGAGTTTTCGTGCAGTCTCCGGACATTTGAGACACAAGCTACACACTGTTAGATTAATTGGGTTAAAACTCATTGGCTAATTAATCAAATAAATACCAATGGTGGAAGTTACAATTAGTTGATTGGCTCTTGATGACCGGGAGTTATTGTCTTGATGACCTTTTGTCTTGGTGGCCCTCCTTTCATCTCCTTTCATGACTAGTAACACATGCCTTTGATTGTTGGGAGTAACTGTTTTGATGATCTTTTCATGGCTAGTAACTTATGTCTCTTGATGGTCGGGAGTTACCGTCATTTGATGACACTTTCTGTTGGGAACCAAATTGAGCACCTGACGGTCCGCGCGCACAGAACAGATTAGAGTTCCGAGTTTCTTGCTATGTTTGTTGGCGAAATTCGCGGGATTAACTCGCGAAATCAGTTTGTAACGGGTCCAGCCCCCTCCTTTATAAATATAGAGGATTAAAGCCGATTAGAATCAATCAATCGAACCGTCAATCAATACAATTTACATTTATTCTTAGGAGTAGTTCTAGTCTAGTTCTAGGTTAGTCTTTCAATCCTCAAATTCATCGTTTCTCTTCGACTGTACGTCGATTAGAGGAGTCTAGGTCGGCCTACCGAGCCTAGACAACACCTAGGATCTCTCCTCCCCGACGGGGTCCCTCCCGGGAATGAGATCTAGATGCCACCGGCGACTTCCGCCGCCCCTGCGCACGCGCGGACCGTCCGGCCTATAGGCGCGAACCGTCCGGGCGTCAGGCAGGGAACTCTAGCCCTACACCAGGTCGTGGACCATCCGGCCCCTGGCCGCGGACCGTCCGTCCCTGTGCAGAGAGCACCACCGCCGGTTCTTGTGTGGTGTTTGGCGCTCGAAAAAGGCGTCAACACTTTCATTGCATTAACCTAGAAGCTAAAGGGGCTCCTGGTAGTGGCGGAGCCAGGATCTCTAAGTGTAGGGCCGTATTTAACACTTCAAATATTTATACAGCTTAAAAAATTTAAATCATGCATATGTAATGGCACATATGAACTTCATTTGAACACAATAACTGTAATTCATCAATTACTGGGGTTGCTTTCATATGTAATCAAAGAAAACAAACTACCAAGTATGAAGCTATGGATTATGAAGCTTCCTAGGCACAACACAAACATTCCTCAAACAATGAAGCAACATAGTACACAGGCCAGGAACAAAAACTGCTCGATCCAGAGACTGAGAATAGGGGGGTGAGTGTACGACGCCCACCAGAGATTGCCCACGGGCGAGACCGTGAGAGGATCCTGGCCTTGGGATACATGGACCGACATGCTAGCAGGCTCCCGCGTCCTGATGCTCGCGCAAACGCTCCCGCTACCTTGTGTCGATGCACTACCGGAATCCGAGCCTTTGCCGAGTGCCGGACGCTTTGCCGAGTGCCTTTTCTCGGGCACTCGGCAACGATGGCTTTGCCGAGAGCCGCACTCGGCAAAGCTCGGCTCTCGGTAACGAGCGTCTTTACCGAGGGTAGGATACTCGGTACAGGTCCACACTCGGCAAATACATGTTTGTCGAGTGTCAAACACTCGGCAAAGGGGGCTCTCGGCAAAGGGCCGTCAGCGGCCGTCCCAAAGCTGACGGCCGTCAGTCTTTGCCGAGTGCCAACCGTCGGCTCTCGGCAAAGATGCTTCTTTGCCGAGTGCCGCGCAGCTGGCACTCGGCAAAGGAAGCTTTACCGAGTGTCTTATCCAGACACTCGGCAAAGTATATTTTTATTTTTTTGATTTTGTCTCCCAAACTTTTTGTGGTATGTTCCTACACTATGTAGACCTACATGTATCATTTGTGGACAATTATAACATAGTTTTCAATCGTTAGTAGATTTAGTTCGTTTTTTGAAATTCTTCGGAAAATTCAAATTTGAACTGCAGGTCACTCGAAACTTGGAAAACCGTGCATGAAAAAATGATATTCATGTTACTTAGCATAAGTTACGACCGATTTCAGAAGCGTACCGGAAACTTCGAGCAACATGCTCACTAAACATGGCCGTCAACTTGGCATGCACATGTTTAAAAATTGTATAAAACACAAATAAAGTCAGAAAATCATGAAACTTGTCCACGTGTCATGATATCATATGTAGAGGCTGTGATAAAAAATTTAGAATGTTTGGAGAAAGTTATGAGACACTATGTGTAGAAACCTTCTAGATTCACATTGAAACTCTATGATTTCATGTGTAGTCCTCTTAGGTTTCTACACATAGTGTCTCACAACTTTCTCCAAACATTCTAAAATTTTTATCACAGCCTCTACATATGATATCATGACACGTGGACAAGTTTCATGATTTTCTGACTTTGTTTGTGTTTTATACAATTTTTAAACATGCGCATGCCAAGTTGACGGCCATGTTTAGTGAGCATGTTGCTCGAAGTTTCCGGTACGCATCTGAAATCGGTCGTAACTTATGCTAAGTAACATGAATATCATTTTTTCATGCACGGTTTTCCAAGTTTCGAGTGACCTGCAGTTCAAATTTGAATTTTTCGAAGAATTTCAAAAAACGAACTAAATCTACTAACGATTGAAAACTATGTTATAATTGTCCACAAATGATACATGTAGGTCTACATAGTGTAGGAACATACCACAAAAAGTTTGGGAGACAAAATCAAAAAAATAAAAATATATTTTGCCGAGTGTCTGGATAAGACACTCGGCAAAGCTTCCTTTGCCGAGTGCCAGCTGCGTGGCACTCGGCAAAGAATAGGGAAAGAGTCTTTGCCGAGTGTCGCCCAAGGGACACTCGGCAAAGACGGCTTTGCCGAGTGCCAGCGATCTGGCACTCGGCAAAGCTTATTTTAAAATTTAAAAAAAAACTTTGCCGAGTGCCAGATCACGGGCACTCGGCAAAGCGCCCTACATACAACGGCCAGCGGGCATCTTCCTCACTCTCTCTCTCACTCACTCAACGCCGCCGCCGACGCCACGCCCTCACCGTCGCCGCTCCCTCGCCGCCGCTGCCGTGCCGTGACTACGCTCGCCGTGCCGTGTCCGCGCTCGTCGTGTTGTGCCCGCGCTCGCCCTCGCGCTCGCCGTGCCGTGCCCCTCGTCGTGTCGCGCCCTCGCCCGTCGTCGTGCCCCTCGCCTAACCCCTCGCCCTCGCCCGTGCCCCCGCCGTTTCCTCGCCCACCGCCCCCGCCCGTGCCCCCGCCGCACTCCTCGTCGTGACCCCGCCGTTTCCCCGCCGTGCCCTCGCCCGCCAGGCGCCTCGCCCGCGACCCGTCGTCTCGCCCGCGCCCCGTCGTCTCGCCCGCGCCCCGTCGCCTCGCCCGTGCCGAAACCTCTAAGGTGATTACTTGATTTATGTTATACGTGTATGATTTATATGAAATGATTAGTTTTAATATTAAGTTAATTATATACGTGCATGATTAGGTTAATATGTAGTATTGTGGATTGCCGGCCATCGTGCCGTTGAATTATGTGTGGATGTCAGCCATCGTGCTGATAGTTTTATTTGCAGGATTTTGAAACCTCCCCGTGCAGGGGAGGTGCTGCCGAAATTTTCTGTTGCTAGGCTTTTGTATTAACAGACTTGTGTTTCTTTTTTACAGAGAAGATACTTGTCTTCCTAGCCGCTGCGGGTCTCCCTGCACCACGTCCCGTCGCCACTGCACCGACCCGCCACAGCCCCACTAGCCTGACTCCACCGCCACCCTAGGTATAACCTCTACATCCGCATCATGGTCGTAGATCACCTAACCCAGTTAGGCGTCTCCCGTTCGAAAGTGATACGGTGTAGATATGCAGATCTTTGCATATCTACAAATGTATCAGTTTCGAATTGTCCACGTTTTTTGGACAGCCCGCGGTTGCGTAGATGGTGTTAGTTTCATGCTCTACTCCGGTCTGAGATAGAGTTTCGGCGTCACCTCCCTGTTGTTCTCTGGACAGTACACTCTCCCTGCCAGGACGTGTATCCGGAGAACAGCGGGGAGGTGCTGCCGAAATTCTATCTCGGATCGGAGTAGAGCATGAAAACTAACTCCATCTACGCAACCGCGGGTGGGATTAGGACCTATCGTCACCTATTAGAAGGTAGGAACGTAGTGTACATGCATTACATGTCTATATTAAACTATACTCGGTTATATATGTTAGAGGATGGAGGACCGTGAGTGGATGTACACGGGCCGTAGAGGAAGGAACGATGTCACCACTGAATGGATTAGAAAGACCGATGATTTCGTGGAACGGGCATATGGCGAAGCTGCTAAAGGAGCGAGTCTAGTCCCATGCCCGTGCAGCAAATGTGACAACCGGAAAAGAAAACCAAAGAAGACCATGGTAGAACATATTTGGAAGAATGGATTTACGCCGGGCTATACTCGGTGGATATTTCATGGTGAAGCGCATCGTACGAGAGAAGAGGTGCTGAGACAACGTGTCGAGGATTATGACGCGGATGCGGGGGTAGCGGATATGTTGAACGACTATCAGGAGGCACAGTACACGGGAGGATGTATGGATGACGAGCCAGAGCCGACTGCAAAGGCGTTCTACGACATGTTCGACGCGGCACAGAAGCCCCTTCACGGCCAGACAAAGGTTTCTCAACTGGATGCCATTGGGCGTGTAATGGCGTTCAAGTCGCAGTACAGCATCAGTAGAGATGCATTCGATGGCTTGTTGACAGTTATTGGGAGTCTGCTTCCGGATGATCACGTTCTGCCAAAGAGCATGTACGAGGCATAGAAACTACTTCGTGCACTTAAGATGACGTATGAGCAGATTCATGCTTGTCCGAAGGGCTGCGTGCTATTTAGGAAAGAATACGCGGAGGCAAAGTACTGTCCCAAGTGTAATTCGTCTAGGTTTATGGAGGTAGACTCTGGTGATGGACAGAAGAGGCAGCTCGACATCCCCTTGACAATCCTACGACACCTTCCGTTCATACCGAGGATCCAGCGTCTTTACATGACAGAGGAATCCGCGAAACAGATGACATGGCACAAAAATGGAAAACGATACAATCCTGACAAGATGGTGCACGCGTCAGATGGTGAAGCATGGAAACACTTTGATGACATTCACCGTGAGAAAGCCGAAGAGGCTCGTAATGTACGTGTTGCGTTGGCCACAGATGGGTTCAATCCCTATGGAATGAGCGCTGCCCCGTACACATGTTGGCCCGTGTTTGTTATCCCAATCAATCTCCCCCCTGGTGTGTGCTTTCAAAGGCAGAATATATTCGTGTCGTTGATAATTCCCGGACACCCGGGGAACAAAATGGGCGTGTACATGGAGCCTTTGATCGATGAATTGGTACGTGAAATGGGTTGCCCGATTTCATTTCCTGGTTCAAACATAAGGTACGTGCTTAGTTTGTAAAAGAGATACGTCTTTAAACTCAATTTAGCGTCTTTTAACTTGCGAATACTTGCAGGGCCAAAGAGATCCGTCTATGAGTGCCGAATTGAGACAAGTAGCCAACGGCTTTGCTTATAGGGTCAAGAAATATTCTGGGTATGACGTCAATGGATACCGTTTTCGCACAACACACTACGACAAAAGTCGGCCCAATCGGAAAACAACGTGTTCTGGGGTCTTTACGCCGGGCCTTGACAATGTCGATTATTTTGGACGAATCGAAGAAATATATGAGCTCAATTTTTATGGTTCCAAACCTCTTACTCCAGTGATATTCAAATGTCATTGGTTTGACCCTCAAGTGACGAGACGGACACATTCTAATCTTGGGATAGTCGAAATTCGACAAGATTCCACCTTAGCAGGAGACGATGTCTATATCGTTGCCCAACAGGCCACACAAGTGTATTATCTCCCATATGCGTGTCAAACGAAAGAACATCTTAAGGGTTGGGATGTTGTGTATAAGGTATCGCCGCACGGGAGGTTACCTGTTCCTAACGATGAAGATTACAACTTAGACCCGGACACATATGATGGAGAGTTCTTCCAAGAAGATGGGCTAGAAGGGCGATTTGAGATAGACTTAACCGAAGCTATCGGAATGGACGTAGATATTGAAATGGTTGTTGATGAGGAGGAGGATGAGGTGCAAAATGATAATGACTTAGTAATCCTTGAAGGCAATGACATTACTGACGAACTTGCGTCTTCCGATGGTGTGGAGATTGAAATGCTTGATAGTGATGATGAGAGTTATGATCCGGCTAACCCCGACACATAAAGATTATTTTTAATCGATGTAATGCTATATGACTTTTTATTTCGCACCTGTTTTTAAATACATCTTTTTATATGTGCTTATTTGTTTACTCTTAATTGCAGGTTGTTGGACAAATATGGTGGGCGGTTTCCTGAGGAGGAGGAGGGGGAGGAGGAGTAGGACGGCGGACGATGCAGAGCAGGCAGCGCAACAGGACGAGGCAGAGCAGGCAGCGCAGCAGCAGGCGGCGCCTCAGGACGACGACGACCAGCAGCAGGACGACGACGACCAGCAGCAGGACGCCTCAGGTTCAGGCGGCTCTAGTTCGAGGAGCATCTACCTGCGAGGCCCCGCGAGTCTCCCTCAGCGTCCCATACTTCGGGACAGACGGCCGCTGATTCGGCCGGAAGGGGAGAGGTATGTAACTTTATGTTCTTCATTCTTGTTCATATTATGTGTTCAAAATCATAATATAAACTAATACTTTTTATTTATCACTTGGACAGGTCTTGGACGGTTTTGGATTATGCTGGGGGTCATCGTCGCCCCCCCAATGGCATCCTCGGCCTACTATGCAGGGAACACTTCCCTGGACTTGTGGAGTACGCCGGAGTGACGGGCCCAGCCTTCACCTTTGACCACTACGCCGTCGCCCCCGATGCAGTAGACCGGGACGGTAGGGAATTCAATAACAAGGCGGAGCGGGTGAAGCAAGAGCTGTGGGTAAGTCTTAGTATAATGTAAAATATGTCGCATTCGTTGCAAATTCTTGAAATAATGTATGGATACATCGTTTTTGTATGCAGGATTTCTTCAGATGCGATGCTGGATACGAGGTTAGGGCAGATGTGGTGGCCACCACGAGCTGTAAGAAGCTCGTCGTGGACATGCACTATGAGGCCCGCATCCAGGCCATCATCACCTACCACGGCTCCGTCCTTGGGGAGAAGGTGACCAAAACTCAAGCCCGAACCATGTCGTTGACCAGGGAGCAGTACCTGCAGGTAAAGTCATGCATGTTTGGTACCAGTACTCCATACATGAATTTTATTTTATCTTCTGATATGCACTTTACGTGTTTACTTTGCAGATGATTCCACATTGGTGCGCCGCACATCCTCTGTGCTGGGAGCAGATGGTGGATAGGTGGTGTTCGGCTAAGTGGGACGAGGCGCACACAGCTAGCCGAGAACGGCGTTTGATGATGCAAGGCCCCTCCCACCACCAAGGTAGCCGGAGCCTGGGCCAATATGCCGAAGCATGGGTACGCCACCTTTTTTATTTAGATATATAGCACTAAGTTAGATATTATTTCTAACTATCTCGTTGGTTTTCGTTGCAGTCGGCGTCACATGGTGGAAGGCCTTGCTCCACCTTCTCGGCCTATGCTATGGCCCATAAGGGTAAGGCGACGTCCGACGTCACCTACAACCCGGATGACGGGCCCGAGGCCTACACCAACCCCGCCGTCTACAGCCGCCTCCATGACTACACCGCCATGGCGCAGGAGGTCCATGGCCCAGACTATGATCCGAGCACCCAGCCGATCGACACCGATGTGCTCATGAGGGTCGGAGGAGGCAAGAGACATGGGCGGTACTGGATTGCCGACGGGGCAATCGACTCGTCCTCCACTCCCACTCTGTCTCAGGTGAGAGCAAGGAGCACGGGCTCGAGTTGTCACACCCGGTTTTAGAAGGCAAACCGAATGCGAACCATGTACGTGCCAGGATCAGTTATTCACGTACACAGCAGTTACATAACATGGACATCATCACACAGTGCTCAAATAGTATTAAAAGGGGAAATAATAGTCGATTACATCATACGTCTGAGACGTCCATATAGTTCTTACAATAAATCAAAGTGTGGAAAAGAAACGTAGATAACACGGCCTTCACAGGCAGCCGACTGGGGGTTGCCGCTAACCCACACCTAGAACTCGTCGTAGTCTTGGAACTCCTAGAAGTCTCCTTCCACAGCTTCATCTTCTCCTGAGCAGTGGTTGCAATGCTGACAACCTGGGGGGGGTTTGGTGTGTAGAGCAAGGGTGAGTACACATCAACATACTCAGCAAGCATCCCGTTTGGCTGTAGTGGACTAGCTTTATGTGGGGATAAGTCAAGCAGTTGCTTTTAGTTGGTCAGGTTATTACTTACTAGTAGAGAGCCAGGTTTTAACATTAACCCAAGTTATTAGCCCAATGTATCCTTTCCAAACGGAAAGAATACCACTTACCAATACCATAATCATAATCAGAACCATCAATCTCATTGCCACCTGTACCAAAGTATCTCTGATCAAGTATCACTAATCTCTGGAGCTCCCTTGGCCGCTCATAACCGTGAGCACGGCTGATATATCAGTTTCATAACACTCTGCAGAGGTTGCGCACTTTACCCACAAGCCGTGATTCCCTCTTGCCTCGGGCCGATCAAACCCTTAAACACTACCAAGGTGAATAGGCAGGGTCTCACTACGTAGCCTTTACAAAGATTCCCCGGGGCTGTAGCCGCCCGTTAGGTTTCCTAAATGTACCGCACTCCTCCCCAAGGGACAAATCAACCTTGGCAGAGCGAGCCGCATACACCGAGCCCCATTGACGGCACAACGGCTAAGCGAACTACACCCCGGTTCCTCTAATTATTCAGCTAAGGGCGTCCCATTCCACCCTCATGGTTGCACTGTTTTCCCGGGCGGTCATCCATTGAACAGGTCCTTACGGAGAGGCACTCGAGAAACCGCTCGAGTCCCCTTGAAGGTCACAAATATAATCATAAATAAGAAGGGAAAACAGTGTATCATAGATAATCACATCATGTTCATTGATTAGAGTTGAGCAATAGCATCAGACTAAGCAGTAATAATCCGACCCAAATAGGTAAACAAGGACATGGATAACAAAAGCTAGTCAATCCTTAGGTATAAACGTGTAATGCGGGAGGTGAATTAAAGAATGAATAGGACAGGGATAGGTCAAAGGACACTTGCCTCCACCAACCGACTGCTGCTCAGGGGCTTCTCCTGCGAATTCCTCGGGCTCTTCGACCGGATCGTTCTCTATGCGAGCGCAAACATACATACATCCACATATTTAATACAAAAGAACAGTACACCATACAAGGGAACAAATAAAGTGAGTATGCATCAGGTATGACATTCCATATCGCATTCATTATGATTAGAAAGAAACGGGAGAGGGTCTCGCAGGGGGTTAAAGTTTATGCACTAATGATTAGTTACAATTGGTTCTTAACAAAAGAATTCTGTTATATACACTAATGGAAACCTGGTCATTTTAGGTTGATCAACATTGAACGAGATAAACAGTTAATTACATGAATCAATTAGCGTAACGGAATTCTAAATTAAGCTTCATATTTCAATAACATTAACAATGATTAGCCTACCTAAAATAAAATAACTATGATCACAGAAAGTAAAATAAAATAAAATAAAATAAAAAATAAAAAAAAACAGGGGGAGGGCGGTTGAACCGGCCGGGGGCAGGGCGGCCGAGCTGGGCGCGGGCGCGGGCGTGGGCGGCCGAGCTGAGCGGCTGGGGCGGCCGAACCGGCGGCCAGGGCCGGCCGAGGCGGGGACGCGACCAGGGGGCTGGGCGGCCAAGGGCCAGGCGGGGCCGGGGGCCAGGCGCGACCGGGGCCAGCTGGGGGCGCGGCCGGGCACGGCTGGGGGCTGGCCGGGGCCGGCTGGGGGCTGGCCGGGGCCGGCTGGGGGCTGGCCGGGCGGGGCTGGGGCTAGGGCGGCGCGGCCAGGGCGGCCAGGCCAGGGCGGCCAGGCGGCCGGGCTGCCGAGGAGAGAGGAGGGGAGAGGGGAGAGGGAGGGAGGAGGGGAGAGGGGGGGCTCACCGGGGTCGGGCGGCCGACGGCGAGGGGCGGCGGGGCGGCCGAGCTTGGCAGGGGCGGCGGCTAGGGCAGGGGGTAGGGGCGGCGGCTAGGGAGAGAATGGGAGAGAGGGAGGGAGAGGGAGAGGGGGTTTGGGGAAAAGGGGAGGGGGTGGGGGCGGTTGGGCCTACCAAGGCCCAAGAGGGGGCGCGCAGGGGGCGGCTGGGCCGGCCAGGGGGCCCACGGCGCGGGAGAGAGAGAAGGGAAGAGGGAGAGAGAAAGAAAGAAAAAGAAAAAGAAAAAAGTTATCTCCTTTTCGAAATTCGATCTTTCTAGATGAATGCATTTGCACTTTCAAACAATCAAAGAATGCATAGTTCGGCATGGTGCATCAAACAACATAAAACAGTTTTAGGGTTTTCTTTACACGGGAGTTCCAAACCGAATCCCGCTAACTTTGGAAAAGATCAAGGTCTAGCGAGGGGAAAAAGAAAAAGAAAAGGTAACGCCCGAATTTTGGCGAGTGAAGAAAAGAAAAAATTCAACTGCAAAATTCGGGGCGTTACAAACCTATCCCCCTTAAAAGAATCTCGCCCTCGAGATTCAGGGCTGGCTAGCAAAGAGCTCCGGGTACTTAGCCATTAGATCATCTTCACGCTCCCAGGTTGCTTCTTCCTCAGAGTGGTGATTCCATCTGACTTTGCACATTCTGATGGTCTTCCTTCGGGTGACTCTGTCTGCAATCTCAAGGATCTGAGCTGGCTTCTCAACGTAGGTCAAGTCCTCCTGGACTCCTAGACCTTCCACTGGCAACTGCTCTTCTGGCACACGCAAGCACTTCTTCAACTGGGACACATGAAAGACATCATGCACAGCTGACAAATTCTCTGGCAGGCTGAGCTGATAAGCCACTTCTCCACGCTTTGAGAGGATCTGGTACGGACCAATGTAGCGGGGTGCTAGCTTGCCCTTCACTCCGAACCTTCTGACTCCTCTGATCGGTGACACTTTCAGATAGACAAAGTCTCCGACTTCAAAACTCAGCTCTCTTCTTCTTGTGTCTGCATAGCTTCGCTGCCTCGATTGCGCTATCTTCAGATTCTCTCGGACCATCTTGATGTTCTCTTCGGCTTCAAGCAAAATGTCTGGTCCAAACACTTGCTTCTCTCCAGGCTGATCCCATTGCAACGGAGTTCTGCAACTCCTTCCATAAAGCGCTTGAAATGGTGACATCTTCAAACTGGCCTGGTAACTGTTGTTATAGGAAAACTCTGCATAAGGCAATCGCTTGTCCCATCCGGACTGATCTTGCAATGCACAGGCTCTCAACATGTCTTCAAGAATTTGATTGGTCCTTTCAGTCTGACCATCTTTCTTCTCCACGAACAAGACAGGGGCGGCCCAAGGCGAGGTGCTTGGCCGGATATAACCTTTCTCTGACAGCTCATCAATCTGCTTCTTAAGCTCAACCAACTCTGGTCCAGATATTCTGTAAGCTCTCTTAAAGATATGGGCGGTTCCAGGAAGAAGCTCTATAGCGAATTCAACTTTCCGCTCCGGTGGCATACCCGGTAAATCCTTTGGAAACACATCTGGGAATTCAGACACAACCTTGATACTCTCAATTGGGTCTGCTTCACTGCTATCGATAGCCATCTGATAACAACTTCCTCTCTTCGGCTCAGGCGGGACTAATTCGGTCACCACTTCCTCTCCTAGTGGGGACACCAACTTGATTGTCCTCTTATCACAACTGATAACTGCCTGATACTTATCTAGCCAATTCATCCCTAGGATGACATCTATTCCCTGAGTACCCATTACTATAAGGTTAGCGGGAAACGCTATCCCCCTTATTTCCACACTTACACCCAAACATATGCTATCAGCTCGAATTCTACCACCAGCTGAGTCAATTTGAATGGGGGTTGACATGGTAGTAATTGGAAGATTATGTGCTTCTACCCATGATGCAGTAATGAAAGAATGCGTTGCTCCAGTATCAAATAACACTTCTACAATATGGGAGTCGACTGGGAACATACCTACTGTCATGCCGGGAGTCTCCTGAACTGCTTCAGCCTCCAAGTGGTTCAATCTTCCATGATTATAGCGCTGCTGAGGGCGGTTGCCTGATCCAGGCTGGGACACATTCTGCTTTGCTGGGGCATTGGGGCCTGACTGCTGCTGGGCTGCTTTCTTCGGACATTGCATCACCCAATGGCCTTGCTCTCCACAGTGGAAACATGCTCTGTTTCCAACCTGAGCTGGTGCTGCCTGACTGTTCTGCTGGTTTGCTGGGGCAGGAAGACGAGGTGTCTGCTGATTCTGCCTCTGAAACTGACCTCCTCCTGACTGATTGCTCTGACGATTCTGGTACTGATGCTGAGGATACTGCCTTTGGAACTGCTGATACTGCTGACGCTGCTGATGCTGCTGATGCTGCTGAGGTGGACGCTGGTTCTGCCTGAACTGCTGAGGTTGATTGCCTGAAAAACGGGGACGGCTGCTGCTTCCAGGCTGGGGTCCACTGATCTTGCGCTTACGATCTTCCATCTCCTTACGCTTCCTTTCTGTCATAATTGCTCTGTCAATCAGGTGCTGGAATGTCGGGAAGGTATGATTCATCAGCTGATACTGCAGAGGGTCAACCAAGCCTCTCAGAAAACGGTACTGTCGCTTGGCGTCAGTGTTGACATCTTCGGGAGCGTAGCGAGACAACTGCAGAAACCTGTCTCGATACTCACTGACAGATGATGACCCTTGCTTAAGGGCCAGGAACTCCTCCTTCTTCACTGTCATCAGACCTGCAGGCACATGGTACTGACGAAAGCTACCTCTGAACTCTTCCCAAGTGATGGCATCGGGGTTGGCATGGGTGGCGAGATAAGACTCCCACCATGATTGGGCTGCTCCTCTCAACAGACGGGGACCATACAAGACTTTCTCCCTGTCATCACACTGAGCGGTATGCAACTCCCGCTCCACAGTGCGCAGCCAATCTTCAGCATCCATGGGGTCAGAAGAGTGAGCAAACGTTGGTGGATGACCTCTCATGAATTCAGCACGCTTGTCTCTAGGCATCTGAGGCATCTGAGGCTGGGGTGGTGCTTGCTGCTGCTGCTGCTGAAGGGCGGCCAGAGTCTGACCGATGGCCTGAACTGCCTGAGTCTGCATCAGAAACATTTGCTCGATCGACATCGGGGGCGGGGGCGGCAGCTGCTGCTGCTGGGGCGCCTCATCCTGCGGAGCGGCTTGCTCCTGCTGAGCACGCCTTCCTCCTCTGCGCCTGTTCTCTGACATCTGCAGAACGCAACCACACATCAGAACTGATCTGGCAAATCTTGCAGCATAAGAAAAGAGTATAGAATTCTCCAACAGCACTGAACAGATGAGCATCTTCACTGATCTCCAACACAGACCACACAGCTTCTCAGATAAAGAGGAAAGTAGGATAAAGGTTTTCCCAACTATATAACTAACTCCATTAACATAATATGTAAGCCAAAATGCAGGGGATACCCACACTCTGGTGACAATCATTACAAAGATCCAAACCAAACATAGTTCATCATGACAAACATAAATGCACAGGATATAGCAAACTACCCTGTCTAACTAAGACTAACTAAGACCGAGACTAACGCTAAGACTGAAGCTTCTATGTATATATATTTCGTATTAATTACAAGATCCAACTCTAACGATCTATGGTTCTAGATTTATCTTGATCTTGCAGTCGGGATTGCCATAAGACTGGAGTCCACGCCGAGGTGAGCGGTACGGGTGCCGAGTCCCAACGGGAGCGGGGGAACCATCATCCAGGTGACGACGTTCCGCGCGCTCAGCCCGCAGCAGGGCGATCTCAGCACGAGCCCTACTCAGCTCGTCTAATGCATGGTCCAGCTCCGTGTTTAGCACGGCGGCTAGGTTGACTGTGCTGCTCAACCTAGGATTGTCCTCACCAGCAGGTGAAACAATCACGCCTCCTGTGCTGCCAGATGGACGGCGGGGGTAATACTTCAGGTCGAGACCGTCAGCTACCCCACCGAGAACCGAGCAGTAGTGCGAAAGCGCACGCCGTGCAGCATCCTGCATGGCTGCCTCAGCTGAGTCCCGCTCAGAGATAGAATAGTGCTCCGAGCAAGCCTCCGCGCCCTGGAGACTGTTCTCCGGACGGCGCACCAAGCAGGTCGCCTCCCAGCGGTCCGGGTAGACCCCGCGACTATGCTGGTAGACCACACAGCGATACTCGATGGACCAAGTACGCCGGTCAAGTGCCTGACGTAGCAGGGTGTCGAGCGCGTCGTGGAAGTGACACCCGCGAGCAGTGTCGCGAGTGATGGGTCGAGCAACCCATCCTTCCGGCTCATGGTCAGCAGGGAAGTCGATGTCGTGGCTCAAGCTGTCGTCGCCACCTCCGTCGTCTGGATCTCCTCCAACAGCTACTCCAGAAGCTGGGACGCCCAGTGGTGGTGCAGGGGGCGCCTCCAGGGGAAGCACAGGAGAGCAGCTCCTCACAGACTCTATCTCCTGCTGGAGCGAGAAAGAAGAGCCCTGCTGCTCCTGTCGTCGACGTTCCTGCTCCTCATGCAGGCGGTGGTGCAGTCTCTCCAAGTGGCTGGACTGTCCGGCCACGGGACGGCGAAGCGGACGCTCAGCAAGGCGGGAGGGTAAGAAGGGGATGACGGACTTTCGTGCAGTGTGTCTAAGACGAGCCATCTACAAAAGACATCGCAAGCAAAAGGGTGAGAACAGAATTAATATGACCAGCAAATAATGAATCATAAATAAATGAAGGATCAGAATAAAACAAAATTTTCAGCAAGGTATAATATATAGTAGAACATAGGTTTGGTCAGTAGGACCAACTTTTGAAGGGATATCAAAGTCAAGGCAATGACAGAGGTCTATAGTCCTTAGAACGACCATTCTACTCTAGGTTAGCGGTCCTACAGTCAACACGGCTTTGATACCACTTATGTCACACCCGGTTTTAGAAGGCAAACCGAATGCGAACCATGTACGTGCCAGGATCAGTTATTCACGTACACAGCAGTTACATAACATGGACATCATCACACAGTGCTCAAATAGTATTAAAAGGGGAAATAATAGTCGATTACATCATACGTCTGAGACGTCCATATAGTTCTTACAATAAATCAAAGTGCGGAAAAGAAACGTAGATAACACGGCCTTCACAGGCAGCCGACTGGGGGTTGCCGCTAACCCACACCTAGAACTCGTCGTAGTCTTGGAACTCCTGGAAGTCTCCTTCCACAGCTTCATCTTCTCCTGAGCAGTGGTTGCAATGCTGACAACCTGGGGGGGGGGGGGGGTTTGGTGTGTAGAGCAAGGGTGAGTACACATCAACATACTCAGCAAGCATCCCGTTTGGCTGTAGTGGACTAGCTTTATGTGGGGATAAGTCAAGCAGTTGCTTTTAGTTGGTCAGGTTATTACTTACTAGTAGAGAGCCAGGTTTTAACATTAACCCAAGTTATTAGCCCAATGTATCCTTTCCAAACGGAAAGAATACCACTTACCAATACCATAATCATAATCAGAACCATCAATCTCATTGCCACCTGTACCAAAGTATCTCTGATCAAGTATCACTAATCTCTGGAGCTCCCTTGGCCGCTCATAACCGTGAGCACGGCTGATATATCAGTTTCATAACACTCTGCAGAGGTTGCGCACTTTACCCACAAGCCGTGATTCCCTCTTGCCTCGGGCCGATCAAACCCTTAAACACTACCAAGGTGAATAGGCAGGGTCTCACTACGTAGCCTTTACAAAGATTCCCCGGGGCTGTAGCCGCCCGTTAGGTTTCCTAAATGTACCGCACTCCTCCCCAAGGGACAAATCAACCTTGGCAGAGCGAGCCGCATACACCGAGCCCCATTGATGGCACAACGGCTAAGCGAACTACACCCCGGTTCCTCTAATTATTCAGCTAAGGGCGTCCCATTCCACCCTCATGGTTGCACTGTTTTCCCGGGCGGTCATCCATTGAACAGGTCCTTACGGAGAGGCACTCGAGAAACCGCTCGAGTCCCCTTGAAGGTCACAAATATAATCATAAATAAGAAGGGAAAACAGCGTATCATAGATAATCACATCATGTTCATTGATTAGAGTTGAGCAATAGCATCAGACTAAGCAGTAATAATCCGACCCAAATAGGTAAACAAGGACATGGATAACAAAAGCTAGTCAATCCTTAGGTATAAACGTGTAATGCGGGAGGTGAATTAAAGAATGAATAGGACAGGAATAGGTCAAAGGACACTTGCCTCCACCAACCGACTGCTGCTCAGGGGCTTCTCCTGCGAATTCCTCGGGCTCTTCGACCGGATCGTTCTCTATGCGAGCGCAAACATACATACATCCACATATTTAATACAAAAGAACAGTACACCATACAAGGGAACAAATAAAGTGAGTATGCATCAGGTATGACATTCCATATCGCATTCATTATGATTAGAAAGAAACGGGAGAGGGTCTCGCAGGGGGTTAAAGTTTATGCACTAATGATTAGTTACAATTGGTTCTTAACAAAAGAATTCTGTTATATACACTAATGGAAACCTGGTCATTTTAGGTTGATCAACATTGAACGAGATAAACAGTTAATTACATGAATCAATTAGCGTAACGGAATTCTAAATTAAGCTTCATATTTCAATAACATTAACAATGATTAGCCTACCTAAAATAAAATAACTATGATCACAGAAAGTAAAATAAAATAAAATAAAATAAAAAATAAAAAAAACAGGGGGAGGGCGGTTGAACCGGCCCTAGGGCGGTTGAACCGGCCGGGGGCAGGGCGGCCGAGCTGGGCGCGGGCGCGGGCGCGGGCGGCCGAGCTGAGCGGCTGGGGCGGCCGAACCGGCGGCCAGGGCCGGCCGAGCTGGCGGCCAGGGCCGGCCGAGGCGGGGACGCGGCCAGGGGGCTGGGCGGCCAAGGGCCAGGCGGGGCCGGGGGCCAGGCGCGGCCGGGGCCAGCTGGGGGCGCGGCCGGGCGCGGCTGGGGGCTGGCCGGGGCCGGCTGGGGGCTGGCCGGGCGGGGCTGGGGCCAGGGCGGCGCGGCCAGGGCGACCAGGCCAGGGCGGCCAGGCGGCCGGGCTGCCGAGGAGAGAGGAGGGGAGAGGGGAGAGGGAGGGAGGAGGGGAGAGGGGGTGCTCACCGGGGTCGGGCGGCCGACGGCGAGGGGCGGCGGGGCGGCCGAGCTTGGCAGGGGCGGCGGCTAGGGCAGGGGGTAGGGGCGGCGGCTAGGGAGAGAATGGGAGAGAGGGAGGGAGAGGGAGAGGGGGTTTGGGGAAAAGGGGAGGGGGTGGGGGCGGTTGGGCCTACCAAGGCCCAAGAGGGGGCGCGCAGGGGGCGGCTGGGCCGGCCAGGGGGCCCACGGCGCGGGAGAGAGAGAAGGGAAGAGGGAGAGAGAAAGAAAGAAAAAGAAAAAGAAAAAGAAAAAAGTTATCTCCTTTTCGAAATTCGATCTTTCTAGATGAATGCATTTGCACTTTCAAACAATCAAAGAATGCATAGTTCGGCATGGTGCATCAAACAACATAAAACGGTTTTAGGGTTTTCTTTACACGGGAGTTCCAAACCGAATCTCGCTAACTTTGGAAAAGATCAAGGTCTAGCGAGGGGAAAAAGAAAAAGAAAAGGTAACGCCCGAATTTTGGCGAGTGAAGAAAAGAAAAAATTCAACTGCAAAATTCGGGGTGTTACACGAGTCCAGCCATACGACCTCGGCACGACAGCTCACAGCATCGCATACAGCAACTCGAGGTTAGTGCTTCTGTAACTCGTCCTTTCTTGAGTTATATACCTTCTCTTTGAGTTACTATAACGTTGGCTTGTAATATTACAGACCCAACTAGAAGAAGAGAGGAGGGAACGTCAAGAGATGGAGGCGAGGATAATGGCGGAGCGGGCGGCGGCTGATCAGAGGATGGCAGAGATGTTCCAGTACATGCAGAGCCTTGGCGCCGCACAGGGCATCCCTCCGCCACCTCCATTGTTCCCTCCAGTTGACCCTACTCTCTTCCACACTCCTGTGAGTATCAAAATTGTAGTTAGATGTTTGTAATGCATCTGGTATAACACTTGCAATCTCTTCTCTGTGCAGGGCCAATCTGGGGCGGCATCCAACAACCCTCCGGAAGGGTTCAGCCCAATGCAGCCCCGGTCAAACCGCCCACCTCCATGAGTGTTGTGTTTTCATTGTTTTAGACTTCAGAACTTATGTATAATACTTATGTCTGTGTTTGATACTTATGTGAGAGCTTGCGACGTTTGAGACTTATGTTTGTGTTTAATACTTGTGTTGAACACTTATGTTTGTGATGGATATTTATGTTTGTGGTGACGGTTTTATGTTTGTGTTGGCTATTTATGTCTGTGATGATATCTGTGATGTATATATGTGATATATATGTGATATCTTCTGTTTGTGTGGATGGAATACAAAAAACAAATTAAAAAGGTATATACTGGTCACTTTGCCGAGTGTTACACTCGGCAAAGAGGCTCTTTGCCGAGTGTCCGGGTCATAACACTCGGCAAAGAGCACAGACCTGGGCACCGACTTAGGTTCTTTGCCGAGTGTTACGTCCCTGGCACTCGGCAAAGAGGTCGGCTTTGCCGAGTGCCACTCGGGACACTCGGCAAAGAACCTGACATGGGGACCCTCCCTGGCGGGTTCTTTGCCGAGTGTTCCAAGTGGCACTCGGCAAAGATGTATTCTTTGCCGAGTGCTGCACGGAAGACACTCGACAAAACTAACTTCTTTGCCGAGTGTCATAGGGGACACTCGGCAAAGCCGCCGTCTCCGTCACTCGACAACGTAACGGCTGCTTTTCTTTGCCGAGTGCTCTCTGGCACTCGGCAAAGATCTTTGCCGAGTGCCCGATAAAAAGCTCTCGGCAAAGAAGGCTTTGCCGATGCACTGTTCACCGAGCCTTCTTTGCCAAGTGTAACACTCGGCAAAGCTTTTGCCGAGTGTTTTGAACGCTTCGCCGAGTGCTTCAGGCACTCGGCAAAGCGATTGATTCCGGTAGTGATGCCTGCAGGCTACACGGCCGCATCGCCGCAATGCAGTCGCGGAGGAGTCGTCGACTCGCCACGCGCGCCACCTCCCACATCCAGACACTCGTGCAACCGCCGCCGCACATCTGTTCAAACCCTAGCACTAGCAGGCCAAGCCTCTCGCACGCAACGTCTTGCCATGGTTACTGTAGAGGAAAGCTTTGCTGGGCTGCACGAAATACTTGAGACCCTAGTAATTTTTTGCCCCAAGAGTAGGGCTCGGGCCCTAGTGGCCAAAGGCCTAAATCCACCACTGGCTCCTGGTGCCTATAAGAGTAACTTCAAAAGAACATGTAAACTAACATCAAAACAGATATTAGTCAAGAATAGTAGTTTTTCTTAATCCAACAGCTCTCTCATTCTCCCCCAAAAAATTAGCGTCCCGCATCCATAGCCTCATCTCCCTGATATTTTGGTGTGTTCCATCTCTCCCCAATCCATTCCTCAACGTATCAGATTATCCACAACCTCTCGACGACTGTACAGATTGCGCTACATGTCACATTTAAAGAAACTGTTGGAGTAAATATCATAATTCACTCTTAAAACTTTTTAGCCTACTCTTAATAATCAGTTTTTGGGGTAAAATTTTTAACATTCTTTTGGAGTTGCTCTAAGAAGAGGCGCTACCTCTCATCCAAGGACACGCGTAACACCGCCAGAGCTATCCACTGCTACGCTACGTTCTGCTTTCCCGGCTTTGTGTTCTTGCGCGCACAAGACACGAAGTAAGCAGGCTTCCGAAACCATTGTCATTGTAAGAGATCCTGCTCGAGATAGATGACCAATCGGGTTTTTGGGGAGTGCACAACATGACTACTTGATCGATATCGACTTGTTCGCGGGAACCCGTTCATCTTCTTCCTGGTGGATGTTCACGGGAATGCACTGCGAACATCAAACTGCATCGAATTCCGATCGACTACATTGAACGTACACACTATATGTCTCATGTGAATGGAGCCACCAGTGTTTTTAGCATTGGTCCCTCCGAAGGATACTCACTGTTACTTATTTTGTGCATGTTATTCTACTGTTTACTGCTGGTATGAGTAGTTATACACACATGCACATATCTGGCATCACATTTCTAGATTAAATTGAATATAAAAATGCCTAAATTCCTAACACACGCTCCTGTCGTCGCACGACCGTACCATTGCCGGTAGGGCTGGAAAATTAGCTCGAGGCTCGCGAGCCGGCTCGAGCTCGGAGTGGCTCGGCTCGGAGCGGCTCGCGAGCCTCGAACGAGCCAAGCCGAGCCCCTTCTTCGAGCTCGTTTTTGCAGCGAGCCGAGCCGAGCCGGCTCGCGAGCCTTGCAAAAATGATCAATTTATGGAATAATAATGAATATTAGATAATTTTATGGATAATAGCTCATTTTTTAGTCATTGATAATGAATATATTACAAGTTATAATTTAATTTACTCATAATGTAGAATGATGATTCTATATTTCAAATTTATATAATGTTAATTCACCAAATAATACAACGATAAATACCAGAATATGTCTCGCGAGCCGACCCGAGCCGGCTCGCGAGCCAAGGTCGAGCCAAGCCGAGCCTCTTTCGCCAGCTCGTGGAATTGACGAGCCGAGCCAGGCACCGGATTCGGCTCGGCTCGTTTCCAGCCCTAATTGCTGGGGAGTGGGGAGTACTTTTGTCTTCTTTTGTAATGTGATCTGATGGTTGGTCTTTTTTAGCACGTCGGGACAGGGAAAAAGGGCATTCGTTCCTGGTACTCCTACTTTCTACCGTGCCCAAACAGCACGGCAGAAGAAAATTTCGTAACGGTTGGAATCTGTCCACGCGAGGCTCACTGGTTGGTATACGGCGGCGGTGGGATCGGACGAGCCCAAGGCTCGCACGAGCGCACTCGTAGCGTAGTCAGAGCGCCGCAACCGCAAGCAAGACAGCACGGAAAGAAACGGCTAGGCGAGGCCGCACGGTTGCGAGGATGCACGTGGCAGCATTTACTCGCAGTGCATGAGCTTGCCATGGCCCATGGGCCCCTCGGCCGGTCTCGTACGCCACATGCGCACGCGAACGCCCATGCCAGTCTGCTGTGTGTGCCAGTGCCACGGTGCCTGCCACCACCCCCGCCTGCAATGCAATCTGCCTGACTCCGGCCGAGAGCTCTGAATTCGAAATTCGAAAGCCCCAGGCCCCCAGCCCCAACCGTCGTCCGATCCAGCAATCATGACCTTCTGTTTCGTCGGGAACGTCACTGACGGCGCGGAACGGGAAGAGACCCCCGGCGCTGCGCTGCTCCGTCCGTTGTCCGACCCAACGGCGCGTGGGGCTCGGTCGTCCCTCGGCCGTCAGATCCGGATCTGACCTCTGACCGGAGGCCGGGCACCTTCCCTTCCCGAGGACCGTGGCTAATAAAAGGAGGCCCGATGACTGCCACAAGCGCGGTGGCCTGCGCCTGCGCCTGCGCCTGCGCCTGCGCCGTTTGTGTTGGCCCGATGGGGAAGTACATGAGGAAGCGCAAGCGCAACGTGGGGAGGACGACGCCGGCCGCGGAGCACGGCGTGAGGACGCGTGCCCAATCCGACGCCGTCGCGAGCACTGCTTCTGCTGCTGCGGCGGCGGCGGCGCCCAAGAGGCCGAGGAAGCAGACGGCGGCAGTGACTGGGAACACCAGCTGGGCAGCGCCGCCAGGGTCCTGCTACCTGCAGCGTCCGGTGCCGCCGTTGCCTGCGACGGCGGCACAGCGGTCGTCTGTAGCTTCCGGGGAGCCGGTGGAGGAGGTTGCCGGGAGCTCGAGGTGCTCCAGCACGGCGTCGTCTTCGGTGGACGTCGTCGTCCTGGCGGTGGCACCGGCTAGGGAGAGGAGCGGCGGTGAAGCGGAGGAGGTAGTGGGCGCGGCCGGGAACCCTAGCTATGCTATGAGTCTATGACAATGCAACTCACACATTGCGCCGCTGAACTGAATTATCATCGGTTTTGTTTGCGGTTACTACTACAGGCACGCGACGACGAGGACGACTACTGCGGCGACGTCGAGAGCGTCGACAGCGACTCGGCCGAGTGCCGCCGCCGCGAGAGGTGAGCGCTGCGCCCTGCGCGCTCCTCCTGAAATCCTGCGCATTATATTCAACGTTCTTGCCGCTCTTTTTTTTCTTCTCACGCTTACTACTATTTCCCCATGGATACGATAACAATCTTCGTTCGTGATTCAGGAGGAGGGAGACGACGCCGTCGAGCCACCAGGCACCGGTAGATCCTCCCTGCAGCGACGAGGAGTGCAGCAAGGCCGCGGACGACCCGACGCGCCACCGTCGTCGACGGAGGGCTTTGGCGCCCACCGCCACAGCCGCGGTCGCTTGCAGAGCGAGGGCGACGCCACCGGCAGAAGAGATCGAGCAGTTCTTCGCGGCCGCCGAGAAGGCCCAGGCCGAGCGCTTCGCAGCCAAGTAAGCCGGAATAACAACTCACTGCACACTGTTGTCGTCCGTCCGCCGATTGCCTCGTGCGCGCATGCAATTCATCCGTTCGTGGTGGTTGGTTGTCGAGTGTCGACGTCGAGAGAGACTCCCACAAGCACACCACCGGGGGCCGGCCGCGTGGTCGCTAACTTCGGGCTCGGTCTCTTCTCTCTCCCACTCCCACGCAGGTACAATTTCGACGTCGCACGCGGGCTGCCGCTCGGCGCCGGCCGGTACGAATGGACCCCGGTAGCCAGCGGTTGGTGACGACGCACGTGCGCGGGCGCGCCGGCCGGAAAGCTAGCGGCGCCGGCGGTGGCGCAGAAGAATGAGGAGCTAGGAGGAAGGAAGGAGACGCGCCACTGGGCAGCTACAGAAGTGGGACGAGCGTACACACGATAAAAGGACTCCAGGTCAGGAGAGCAGAGACAGAGCATTTTCACAGCAGTAGCTGTAGCTCCCCCCTGTTTTGTTCAGAATTCTGCTGGTGAGTGTAACTCCTGCTTCTGCACAGCCGGCATTCAATATGTACAGTACAGTCCCACAGCAGCTGACGCCGACGCGACAGTTTTACCACACCACCTTGTTTTGCTGACAACGCCTCGGTACCTCGCAGTCTTTTGTTGCTTTCGTACCAACTCTCTGTCTCTCAAGCAAATGAAACCGCTGCTGGGCATAATGTCAGTACCGAGTGGCGCCTCCAACATCAGTCGGGTTGGCTGATCAGTCTACGGCCTCCCGTCCGATCGTGTACGAAATAATTCGTATTTTAATGGGTTCACAGGGTAGGTGCAAAAAAAAAAACACTAGAGACATATCTGAGTGAAATAACCTGTCTAGCACGGTTCTCTAAGGAGCTGTTTGATTTAAGAAACCACTTCATCTTATGAGCTGGTGTATCATAAGGCTCTCTCCAACTGAGTCTATAAAGGCTCCTCTACCCTAAATATAGATGATCGAACGGTCATCTACTTCCTCCAACAACGTTTTCTAAATGGTCCTTTAAATTTGGAGGACGCTGTTGGATCCTCTATACATATAGTTTCTCTAAACAGTCATCTATCCATTTGAATACTTTAAACAACAGGTTTAGCAAAACTAAAATATGTACAATACATTTGAGAGTATGGCAAATACATATGTATAAAAATTTAAAAATAAAAAAATGTCTCTAATATAGGTATTTGCGTATAGTGGACGTGATTTAGATGACGTTGTTGGAGAGAAATGAGATATAGAGGATATAATCTTTTAGAGGAGACTGTAAAGGACAGACATAGAGGATATATATAGAGGACGTTGCTGGAGACAGTCTAAGTCCATTTCTCAAATTTGGTGGGATGACCCAATTTCTCATGTTAGTACTAACTAACTATGAACAATGATGTGGTGATTGATCAACTTATTCCATTCCACAAACCAAACAAAAATAATAAGGAGTGAGAAGATGATGGACTAACTTATTACTCAAATCAAACACCCTTTAAGTCTAAGAAACAGTTCTACCCATACAACCCATATAAAATGAGTCATGTCTTAAAGGGTTCTAGTGAATAAGCTATAAAGTTTAGATACATTGAGATATATGAACGGGTTTTTAGACAACATTGTATCTAGGTTGTACATGCTCTTAGGGCATGTACAACCTAGACACTGCTGCACGGTACTCCAAGTATAAGACACAACTAAAACACAATATAATACAGTGGTCATGTCTAAAACATGTGTCTTACCATATTTATTGTACCAATCAGAACATTCAATAAATTAAAGTGACCAATCAGATAGTCTTCTGTCTCGAATATAGAGCTAAGACACTGTGTCTTCGTCAAGATACATGTCTTGAGATTTTTTACATTCACCCCCCTAGACACACTCTAAGACACAACTTAAGATACCCACTGTACATGCCCTTATAGTCGGACCACATTAGAGAATTGGTCGGTAGTGATTGGCTATTGTCGTGTATCGTCCTCTAATTGATCTGCGCTGTTTTGACAATTAAAAAATAAAAAATACTATAATCCTCACTAATAATAGAGATGGGTGTTTGCATTTATTTACACCCTTTACTCTTCAATTCATTTATCTTTGTATTATAGCCTTTCGGTCTCTATTACAATATAGGTCTTATGTGGGGTCTAAACTTTAAACTTTCACCGACTTGCTTAATGACATATCTTTACAATGTTCTGACACCTTTACTCATGTTAAAGAAAAAAAGATGATAAATAAGTTGTAAAAGGCTAGCTACAGGATTACTTACACTAAATTGTTTGAGCAATTCAATAAATTGTTGGATTGCTCAACCGTTGGCATTGATGAACACGAAAAGGGTCCAGAAGTTAGTCTTAAAGAGTTGACAAAGCAACTGAAACTAGATAAAAGAGAGGGATGAAGGAGGTGGAAGAAGACAAAGGTGACAAAAGGAGTGGTAGTGTATAGGGGTGAAAACGGTCGGAAACAATCGGAAAACACTAAAACCGTTTCTGTTTCCATATTTTTTATCGGAAACGAAATCGGTGGTGACTTCAGAAACGGAAACAGTATTGGTATTTTGGAAACATCGAAATCGAATGTTCGGTACGAAAAATACATCGGTACCGGTCGGAACCTTAAATACAATCGGTAACCATATCAATATGAAAATATGTCAACATAACAAGTTCACAATACAACAAAGTTTACAAATATCACAAAGACCACAATTTCACAATTCACAATATAACAAGTTGATCACAAAACCACAAGTTCACAATATAACAGGTTGATCACAAAGATCACAAGTTCACAATATTACAAATTGATAACATAGATCATAAGTTCATAATATGATAAGTTGATCACATAGAACACAAGTACACAATATAACAAGTTCATCATAAAGTTCACAAAGCCATAAGTCCATAAGTCCCAAGTTCGCAAGGTCACAAAACATTATGGAGCAAGTACAATAAGAAACATTCATAGCATTCATGGTACATTATCATCATCTAGATCTTCATCAACAAGCTTACAACAGGTCCATCATCATGATCATCATCTATGTCTTCATCCTACATTTTGTTAAAGAAATATACAATTAAATCATAGCTAATGTTTTATGCACCAAAATAGAATAGAAAATGAAGGTAAATTAACCTCAAATGAAATATTTCTTGCAAGAGCCTCAAGTTCATCCATTTCATAAACCATATTAGGAATAGCAACACTCTTAGCCTTGGAACCTAGGAATATAAAGATCCATTAGTGCATTAGTAAAAGGGTATTGAACTAATGACTAATTAAATTGTAAATAAATATAAGGTACTGCTATATAACCTTTTCTTGCTCTAGCTATCCAATCTTTGGTGCAGACCAGTGCTTCTACCATGGTAGGGTCAAGGCGAGTACGAAATGGATCAAGTACACGACCACCAGCACTAAAAGCAGATTCTAAAGCTACTGTTGACACTTGCATAGCTAAGACATCATGAGCAAGCTGGCCCAAGAGAGGATATTCTTCTTTGTGTGCTTTCCACCATGCTAATATGTCAAAAGTGTGTTGATTACTTTTACCAACCTTTAGTATTGGATCTGCCAAATATTTTCTAAGTCACTTGTGTCAATAGAATCATCATGACCTTGTCCATCAAATATGTAGCTATCAAGCTCTTCTTCGATACTTGACTTAATCATGTCAATTGTTGAAGTTGAGGAATGTGCAACAAATGATGCTGAGGGTGTAGTAGAGACATAGTATTGATACATCTTTTTCATGACACCATTAAATTTATCCAGTTCAGTTTGATATGTATATGGGTACACCTTCTTCAAGAAAAATTCTACAATTTTCCTCTTGTATCTAGGATCAAGGACACTAGCCACAGCAAGAGCAATATTTGACTTATTCCAGTACTTGTCAAACTTGACCATCATAGTGTTTGCCATGTTACTAATAGTGGGATGGATGCTATCACACCAATCAACAAGTAAAAACTTAATCTCACATGACCCTTTAAAAAACAAGTTGGCAGTCGGATATAGTGTACCAGAAAATAACTCAGTCAAGTCAAAGAACTTTCTCAAACATGGTAAAAGAGTCTTTGCCAAATCCCATTCTTCAAAGGAAGGTGCAATTTTCTCATACCTACGACGTTCATATGACACAAGCCTTTCAAAAGCAGCCCTATAATGTAGTGCATCACTCAACATGCAATATGTTGAATTACACCTAGTAGCAACATCAAGAGAGAGCCCAACCTTTGTGTGCACACCACATTCAGTTGCACATTTCTAAAACTCCTCCCATTGCAATGGAGACCCCTTAACAGCTAGGACAAATGCTCTAATGTTCTTAATAGATGATGCCATCACACTCATACCATCTTTTGCAACCAAGTTCAAAATATGATTAGCACATCTAATATGAAAAACAGTCCATCGCAGATTAAAGGGCTATGCTTGTTGAGCTCTAGAATAATCTCTTTCACAGCAACTTCATTTGCAGAAGCATTGTCCAGTGTTAAGGAAAACATTTTCTTCTCTATAAACCATTTCGATAGGCATGAACTAAGGATAAGGGACATATTCTCACCACTGTGGCGACCTGGAGCATGGAAAAAATTGATAATTCTCTTTTTTATTTGCCAATCATCATCTACCTAATGTACTGTGACACGCAAGTACCCTTTATTCTGATTTGATGTCCACATGTCCATAGTAGCACTCATGTGACAATTGAGGGTTTTGAAATACTTATACAACACATCCTTCTCATGCAAGTAGAGTTCCATTATTTCTTTCCTGATAGTGACATGTGACTTCATAGGAAATGTAGGCTTCAATGATTTAATAAATTCCACAAAGAATTCATGCTCAACAATATTAAATGGATACTCATGCATGATAATAGCAGTATATAATTTCCTCAAACTAGTTTGCTCATCATATTTATATGGCTGGACAACACATATACCCGTGCCATGATCCTTTTCTGCCTTGAGTTCTTGTTGCCCCTTCACAATCTTGTGATAATTCCTTAAATGAGACCAAAATGCAGTTGTTCCTCTATTGCTTTCCGCCCTAGCTTTGCTAGTCTTGTTTTTGTAGCCAGGACACTTGCATTTGGCCAAAATTTGCTTCACTGATTTGCCATTCTCCTCTACCACAACTTCATACTTCTCAAAATACTGCCAAACATCTGAAGTGGACTTCTTTGACTGTTTTTCCTTTGAAGAATCATCCCCATCAACATTACTTCCACCTTTTGGATTTTCACCTTGTTCATGAGAAGCTCTGGCAGCAGCAGGTGTGGCTATGATGTGAACACACCAACAGTTTGACTCACATTAACACCTTCTTCATCACAAGGCAACTCCAACAACATACGCTTCTGTGGAGGTGAAGCTTCACCTTCACTAGCCATTAGAGCAGATCACAGTTTCTACCTCCAAATAAAAATTGTGACATTGAATAAAAATTGTGACATTAGAATAGATCACACCTTCACAGTTTTTGCACTGAGATAAGTCACATGACTTGTCGGGGACCATAATTAGGGGTACCCTCAAGGCTCCTAATTCTCAGCTGGTAACCCCCATCAGCACGAAGCTGCAAAGGCCTGATGGGTGCGATTAAGTCAGGGATCAGTCCATTCGAGGGACACGATCACGCCTCACCCGAGCCTAGCCTCGGATAAGGGCAGCCGACCCCGAAGGATTTCCGTCTCGCCCGAGGCCCCCCTTCAGCGGCGAACATATTCCCGGCTCGCCCGAGGCCCTGCCTTCGCTAAGAAGCAACCCTAACCAAATCGCCGCACCGACCGACCAAGTTGCAGGAGCATTTAATGCAAAGGTGGCCTGACACCCTTATCCTGGCGCGCACCCCCCAGCCGGCAGAGCCGAAGTGACCGCCGTCACTTCGCCGCTCCACTGACCGGCCTGACAGAAGGACAGCGCCGCCTACGCCACACCGACTGCAGCGCCACTGGACAGAGTAAGACTGACAGGCAGTCAGGCTCTGCCGGAGGCACCATGGGAAGCTCCGCTCTGCCCGACCCAGGGCTCGGACTCGGGCTAAGTCCCGGAAGACGGCGAACTCCGCCCGACCCAGGGCTCGGACTCGGGCTAAGTCCCGGAAGACGACGAACTCCGCCCAACCCAGGGCTCGGACTCGGGCTAAGTCCCAGAAGACGGCGAACTCCGCCCGACCTAGGGCTCGGACTCGGGCTAAGTCCCGGAAGACGGCGAACTCCGCCCGACCCAGGGCTCGGACTCGGGCTAAGTCCCGGAAGACGGCGAACTCTGCCCGACTCAGGGCTCGGACTCGGGCTAAGTCCCAGAAGACGACGATCTCCGCCTCGCCTGGCCCAGGGCTCAGACTTGGGCTCGGCCCCAGAAGACGACGATCTCCGCCTCGCCCGACCCAGGGCTCGGACTTGGGCTCGGCCCCAGAAGACGACGATCTCCGCCTCGCCCGACCCAGGGCTCGAACTTGAGCTCTGCCCCAGAAGACGACAATCTCCGCCTCGCCCGACCCGGGGGCTCGGACTCGACCTCGGCTTCGGAGGAGCTTCCACATCGCCCAACCTAGGGCGTAGACCAGCCACGTCAACAAGAGGCGCCGTCATCACCCTACCCAGTGCTAACTCGGGCCGCAGGGAACAAGTCCGGCGTCCCATCTGGCTCGCTCCGCCAGATAGGCAATGATGGCGCCCTGCATGCTCTGTGACGACGGCGGCTCTCAGCCCCCTTACGGAAGCAAGAGGACGTCAGCAAGGACTCAACCGCTCCGACAGCTGTCCCTCCGCCAAGCTCCATCGCTCCTTCGACGGCCACGACATCACACCAGCTGGGTGCCAAGATCTCTCCGGCTGCCACAATGGCATGTACCTAGGGCGCTAGCTCACCTCCGCTAGACACGTAGCACCCTGCTACACCCCCCATTGTACACCTGGATCCTCTCCTTACGCCTATAAAAGGGAGGACCAGGGCCCTCTTAGAGAGGGTTGGCCGCGCGGGGACGAGGACGAGAACAGGCGCTCGCTTGGAGCCGCTCGCTCCCTCTCCCGCGTGGACGCTTGTAACCCCCTACTGCAAGCGCACCCGACCTGAGCGCGGGACGAACACGAGGGCCGCGGGATTCCCACCTCTCTCACGCCGGTCTCCGACCGCCTCGCTCTCCCCCCTTCGCGCTCGCCCTCGCGCTCGACCCATCTGGGCTGGGGCACGCGGCGACATTCACTCGTCGGCCCAGGGACCCCCCGGTCTCAGAACGCCGACAGTTGGCGCGCCAGGTAGGGGCCTGCTGCGTGTTGACGAACAGCTTCCCGTCAAGCTCCAGATGGGCAGTCTCCAGCAACCTCTCCAACCCGGGACGGTGCTCCGTTTCGGGAGTCTCGAGTTCATATCCCTCGACGGCAGCTACGATATGATACTCCTTCCACCGCCATGCGACAACAATGGTGGCGGCCGACAACCCGCCTGCCGGTGGCGGAATTGGCGACGTCTTCCCCGTATGGTGGAAGAGCAACCTTCGAGCTCACCCCGTCCTCTCCCTCGCCGACGGAGGAGGAGGCGGGGCAACCAAGGCCAAGCAGGAGGCAGCGCCTCGTCGGCTGTCGAGCGAGTCGACGGTCCCGGCACCCCAACGGGGGGCGCACCGGGCGTCGACCTCGCGTTTGAGACGAAGGCGAGCGCCGTCTCCCCGCGACACGCCAATCCCGAGCAAGCGGACGACGCCAGCACGCTCGCGAAAAGCTTGCTGGACGTCACCCTCGTACCTGAGATGACGGCGCAGTCAGTCCCCGACGCGACCTTATCGCCGCCTGTCGACCAAAAGGTACCGATCGATTCCCATCCCGCGTCTTTCGGTTTCAGCCTCAACCCGTCTAGCGACTTCGCTTTGGTGGGCGCTCTCGTAGAGGCAAATCTAGACTCTCTGGGGTTTCGTGTGCGGTCACCTAGGGACCGGCTGACGGATGTCTCGACCTACGAGCCCTCTGGGTCCGAGGAAGACGACGAACCCAACATCTGTTGGGATTTCTCTGGACTTGGCAACCCCAGTGCCATGCGGGACTTCATCACTGCATGCGACTATTGCCTTTCCGATTGTTCCGACGGTAGCCGTAGCCTCGGCGACGAGGACCGCGACCCAAGTCGCGAATGCTTCCACGTCGATCTAGGGGGTCCCCCCGAAGGCAACCATCTCGGCATGCCGGAGGACGGTGACCTCCCTAGGCCGGTGCCTCGCGTTGACATCCCACGGGAGCTAGCTGTGGTCGCCGTTCAGGCGGGGGGTCATGACCCACAGCTCGAGCAAATCTGCGGGGTGCAGGCCGGGCTCGACGAGGGAGCAGGAGCGCTGGAGCCGATCCGTCGGGACGTCGGGCAGGCATGGGCCGGCCAACCTCCGGCCGGAGAAATACGTCATCTACCCCAGGGCTTCCAGCGCCGCATCACCGACGACGTCAGGATCAGGCACCACCCGCATCCAGTGGGGTCGGCCAGAACCTGGCGGCAGCAGCAATGCTTCTTCGCGCGATGCCAGAGCCATCAACCACCGAGGGGCGGCGAATCCAGGGAGAGCTCAAGAATCTCCTAGAAGGCGCCGCGGTCCGACGGGCCGAGAGCTCTGCCTCCCGAAGGCAGGGGTACCCCTCGGAACCTCATGCTGCAACTTCCCGATTCATGCGGGAAGCCTCGGACTACACCGGGCGCACGCGCAACACCGCGCCTGCGGCCCCGGGTCGCCTCGGCAACGAGCACCACCACCGTGACTGACGGGCCCACCTCGACGAGAGGGTGCGTCGAGGCTACCACCCCAGGCGTGGGGGACGCTACGACAGCGGGGAGGATCGGAGTCCCTCGCTCGAACCACCCGGTCCGCAAGCCTTCAGCCGAGCCATTCGACGGGCGCCGTTCCCGACCCGGTTCCGACCCCCGGCTACTATCACAAAGTACTCGGGGGAGACGAGACCGGAACTATGGCTCGCGGACTACCGTCTGGCCTGCCAACTGGGTGGAACGGACGATGACAACCTCATCATCCGCAACCTCCCCCTGTTCCTCTCCGACTCCGCTCGCGCCTGGTTGGAGCACCTGCCTCCGGGGCAGATCTCCAACTGGGACGACCTAGTCCAAGCTTTCGCCGGCAATTTCCAGGGCACGTATGTGCGCCCCGGGAATTCCTGGGACCTCCGAAGCTGCCGGCAGCAGCCGGGAGAGTCTCTCCGAGACTACATCCGGCGATTCTCGAAGCAGCGCACCGAGCTGCCCAACATCACCGACTCGGATGTCATCGGCGCGTTCCTCGCTGGCACCACCTGCCGCGACCTGGTGAGCAAGCTGGGCCGCAAGACCCTCACCAGGGCGAGCGAGCTGATGGACATCGCCACCAAGTTCGCCTCCGGCCAGGAGGCGGTCGAGGCTATCTTCCGAAAGGACAAGCAGCCCCAGGGCCGCCCATCGGAAGGTACTCCCGAGACGTCAACTCAGCGCGGCGCCAAGAAGAAGGGCAAGAAGAAGTCGCAAACGAAACGCGACACCGCCGACGCGGACCTTGTCGCCGCCGCCGAGTACAAGAACCCTCGGAAGCCCCCCGGAGGTGCCAACCTCTTCGACAAGATGCTCAAGGAGCCATGCCCCTATCACCAGGGACCCGTCAAGCACACCCTTGAGGAGTGCGTCATGCTTCGGCGCCACTTCCACAGGGCCGGGCCACCCGCGGAGGGTGGCAAGGCCCGCGACGATGACAAGAAGGAAGATCACCAGGCAGGAGAGTTCCCCGAGGTCCGCGACTGCTTCATGATCTATGGTGGGCAAGCGGCGAACGCCTCGGCTCGGCACCGCAAGCAAGAGCGCCGGGAGGTCTGCTCGGTCAAGGTGGCGGCGCCAGTCTATCTAAACTGGTCCGACAAGCCCATCACCTTCGACCGAGACGATCACCCCGACCATGTGCCGAGCCCGGGGAAGTACCCGCTCGTCGTCGACCCTGTCATCGGCGACGTCAGGCTCACCAAGGTCCTCATGGATGGAGGCAGCAGCCTCAGCATCATCTACGCCGAGACCCTCGGGCTCCTGCGTGTTGATCTGTCCTCTGTCCGGGCAGGCGCTGCGCCCTTCCATGGGATCATCCCCGGGAAGCGCGTCCAACCCCTCGGACGGCTCGACCTTCCCGTCTGCTTCGGAACACCCTCCAACTTCCGAAGGGAGACCCTGATGTTCGAGGTGGTCGGGTTCCGAGGAACCTACCACGCGGTACTGGGGAGGTCGTGCTACGCGAAGTTCATGGCCATCCCCAACTACACCTACCTGAAGCTCAAGATGCCGGGCCCCAACGGGGTCATCACCGTCGGCCATACGTACAAACACGCGTTCGAATGCGACGTGGAGTGCGTGGAGTACGCCGAGGCCCTCGCCGAATCCGAGGCCCTCATCGCCGACCTGGAGAGCCTCTCTAAGGAGGTGCCAGACGTGAAGCGTCACGCCAGCAACTTTGAGCCAGCGGAGACGGTTAAGTCCGTCCCCCTCGACCCCAGCGGCGACACCTCCAAGCAGATCCGGATCGGCTCCGGGTTCGATCCCAAATAGGAAGCAGTGCTCATCGACTTTCTCCGCGCGAACGCCGACGTCTTCGCGTGGAGTCCCTCGGACATGCCCGGCGTACCGAGGGATGTCACCGAGCACTCGCTGGACATCCGAGCCGGAGCCCGACCCGTCAAGCAGCCGCTGCACCGATTCGACGAGGAGAAGCGCAGAGCCATAGGCGAGGAGATTCACAAGCTAATGGCGGCAGGGTTCATCAAAGAGGTATTCCATCCCGAATGGCTTGCCAACCCTATGCTTGTGAGAAAGAAAGGGGGGAAATGGCGGATGTGTGTAGACTACACTGGTCTCAACAAAGCATGTCCGAAGGTTCCCTACCCTCTGCCTCGCATCGACCAAATCGTGGATTCCACTGCTGGGTGCGAAACCCTGTCTTTCCTCGATGCCTACTCGGGGTATCATCAAATCAAGATGAAAGAGTCCGACCAGCTCGCGACTTCTTTCATCACACCCTTCGGCATGTACTGCTATGTCACCATGCCATTCGGTTTGAGGAATGCGGGCGCGACGTACCAACGGTGCATGAACCATGTGTTCGGCGAACACATTGGCCGCACGGTCGAGGCCTACGTCGATGACATCGTAGTCAGGACGAGGAAAGCCTCCGACCTCCTTTCTGACCTTGAAACGACGTTCCGATGTCTCAAGGCGAAAGGCGTCAAGCTAAATCCCGAAAAGTGTGTCTTCGGGGTGCCCCGAGGCATGCTCTTGGGGTTCATCGTCTCCGAGCGGGGCATCGAAGCCAACCCGGAAAAGATCGCAGCCATTACCAGCATGGGGCCCATCAAGGACTTGAAAGGCGTACAGAGGGTCATGGGATGCCTCACGGCTCTGAGCCGCTTCATCTCATGCCTCGGTGAAAGAGGTCTACCTCTGTACCGCCTCTTAAGGAAGGCCGAGTGCTTCACTTGGACCCCTGAGGCCGAGGAAGCCCTCGGGAACCTGACGGCGCTCCTCACAAAGGCGCCTATCTTGGTGCCCCCAGCTGCCGAAGAAGCCCTCCTGGTCTACGTTGCCGTGACCACCCAGGTGGTTAGCGCTGCGATTGTGGTCGAGAGGCAAGAAGAGGGGCATGCATTGCCCGTTCAGAGGCCAGTCTACTTCGTCAGCGAGGTACTATCCGAAACCAAGATCCGCTACCCACAAGTTCAGAAGCTGCTATACGCGGTGATCCTGACGCGACGGAAGCTGCGACACTACTTCGAGTCTCATCCGGTAACTGTGGTGTCATCCTTCCCCCTGGGAGAGACCATCCAGTGCCAAGAGGCCTCGGGTAGGATTGCAAAGTGGGCGGTGGAGATCATGGGCGAGACAATCTCGTTCGCTCCTCGGAAAGCCATTAAGTCCTAGGTCTTGGCGGACTTCGTGGCTGAATGGGTCGACACCTAGCTACCGATGGCTCCGATCCAACCGGAGCTCTGGACCATGTTCTTCGACGGGTCGCTGATGAAGACAGGGGCCGGCGCAGGCCTACTCTTCATCTCACCCCTCGGAAAGCATCTACACTACGCGCTACGCCTCCACTTCCCGGCGTCCAACAATGTGGCCGAATATGAGGCTCTGGTCAACGGGTTGCGAATCGCCATCGAGCTAGGGGTCCGATGCCTCGACGCTCGTGGTGACTCGCAGCTCGTCATCGACCAAGTCATGAAGAACTCCCATTGCCGCGACCCGAAGATGGAGGCCTACTGCGATGAGGTTCGGCGCCTGGAAGACAAGTTCTACGGGCTCGAGCTCAACCACATCGCTCGGCGCTACAACGAGACTGCGGATGAGCTGGCTAAAATAGCCTCGGGGCGAACGACGGTTCCCCCAGACGTCTTCTCCCGAGACCTGCATCAACCCTCCGTCAAGATCGACGACACGTCCGAGCCCGAGGTACCCTCGGCCCAGTCCGAGGCACCCACGGCTCAACCCGAGGCGCCCTCGGCTCAGTCCGAGGCACCCTCAGCTCGACCCGAGGCGCCCTCGGTTCAGTCCGAGGTACCCTCGGCCCCCGAGGGTGAGGCACTGCGCGTCGAGGAGGAGCAAAGCGGGGTCGCGCCTAATCGAAACTGGCAGACCCCGTACCTGCAATATCTCCACCGAGGAGAGCTACCCCTCGACTGAGCCGAGGCTCGGCGGGTGGCGCGGCGCGCCAAGTCGTCCATCTTGCTGGGAGATGAGAAGGAGCTCTACCACCGCAGCCCCTCAGGCATCCTCCAGCGATGCATCTCCATCGCCGAAGGTCAGGAACTCCTGCGAGAGATACACTCGGGGGCTTGCGGCCATCACGCAGCGCCTCGAGCCCTTGTCGGGAACGCTTTCCGGCAAGGCTTCTACTGGCCGACGGTGGTGGCCGACGCTACCCAAATCGTCCGCACCTGCGAAGGGTGCCAATTCTACGCGAGGCAGACCCATCTGCCCGCTCAGGCTCTGCAGACGATACCCATCACCTGGCCTTTTGCGGTGTGGGGTCTGGACCTCGTCAGCCCCTTGCAGAAGGCACCCGGGGGCTACACGCACCTGCTGGTCGCCATCGACAAATTCTCCAAGTGGATCGAGGTCCGACCCCTGAACAGCATCAGGTCCGAGCAAGCGGTGGCGTTCTTCACCAACATCATCCATCGCTTTGGGGTCCCGAACTCCATCATCACCGATAACGGCACCCAGTTCACCGGCAGAAAGTTCCTGGACTTCTGCGAGGATCACCACATCTGGGTGGACTGGGCCGCCGTGGCTCATCCCATGACGAATGGGCAGGTGGAGCGTGCCAACGGCATGATTCTACAAGGGCTCAAGCCTCGGATCTACAACGACCTCAACAAGTTCGGCAAGCGATGGATGAAGGAACTCCCCTCGGTGGTCTGGAGTCTGAGGACAACGCCGAGCCGAGCCACGGGCTTCACGCCGTTCTTTCTAGTCTATGGGGCCGAAGCCATCTTGCCCACAGACTTAGAATACGGCTCCCCGAGGACGAGGGCCTACACCGACCAAAGCAACCAAGTCAGCCGAGAAAACTCGCTGGACCAGCTGGAGGAGGCTCGGGACCAGGCCTTGCTACACTCGGCGCGGTACCAGCAGTCCCTGCGACGCTACCACGCCCGAGGGGTCCGGTCCCGAGACCTCCAGGTGGGCGACCTGGTGCTTCGGCTACGACAAGACGCCCGAGGGCGGCACAAGCTCACGCCCCCCTGGGAGGGGCCATTCGTCATCGCCAAGGTTCTGAAGCCCGGAACATACAAGCTGGCCAACAGCCAAGGCGAGGTCTATGACAACGCCTGGAACATCCAACAGCTACGTCGCTTCTACCCTTAAGATGTTTTCAAGTTGATCATATACCTCGCACCCACGCAAAGTTTAGTCATCAAGGAAGGGTCGGCCTCGCCTCGGCAAAGCCCGACCCTCCCTCGGGGGCTAAAAGGGGGGGAACCCCCTCTGCGTCGAAATTTTCCTCGAAAAAAGATCTTTTCCGCCATAATGTCTTTCGCGCTTTTTGGCTACTTCGAAAGTGGATCCTGAAAACGACGGAGTACACGTAAGCAGCCAAGGCTGACCGAGCCGAGGGACTCCTACGCCTCCGGGATACAGATACCTCACTCATCACCTTCTGCGAGAAGCAACTCTTGCTCGCACAAACATTTCTGTTACCGACAAAACAGTCCAGAGGCTCGAAATAAAAGGAAAAGAGACGCAGCTTTACAACACGGCGAGGGTGTGTTTAGGCCTCGGCGGCCGCAGGAAACACACGCTACAAGACAATCTGATCCTGCAGGCTCGGATCTTGACGGCTGAAGGGAGCAGCAGCACCCTTGGCATCGACGACACCTTCGGCGAGGGCCGACCTAGCCTCGGACGGTGACGCGGTCCGAGGATCTCCACTCTGGAGGACGACGTCATCACCACGCCCGGGCCATCGCCGCCAGGGTCTTCTCTGGGAATCCGGCCCGAGCAGGCGGCTCGACCGGTCACCCCGGGGCCTCGGCCAGTTACCTTCCAAGGACGTCAATCCAGCCCGAGCAGGCGGCTCGGCCGGTCACCCTGGGGCCTCGGCCAGCTGCCCTCCAAGGACGTTAGCCCGACCCGAGGCCTCGGCTGGTCAATTCCGGCGTCGGTCCCGCTAACGGACGACCCGGCCAGGCTCCAGCCAACCGGGTTTTCTTTTTGAGCCAACTCTGCCTCTGTCCATGTTGACGCCGCTACCCTGGCCTCGGCTCATCGAAGAGCGGCCGAGGGATTCCTTTAACTAAGTTAGAGAAGCCTCGGACAACAAGGCCGACCGAGCCGAGGAACTCCTACGCCTCCGGGATACGGATACCTCACTCGTCACCTGTACACGAGGCGACTCACACTTGGTGAAGCGGTTCAGACAACCAACAAGCGAGCCTCAGTGCTCAAAAAGGAGGAAAATACACGGCTCCGTGCCGAAACCACATACATGTTCAGGCCCCGACAGCCACAATGAACAAAAACACTGGCATCCAAGGTGCCATTACAAACGGAACTCCGGTTCCGCCTCCGCAGGTACGAACAACCCCACTCGACGAGGGGAGAGACCTGTGGAGCAACAGAAGACCGACGGACGGCTCGCCTTCGCCCGCTCCAGCATCAGCGACAACGACCCCCTCTACGGGTGGCCAAACTGCAGCGGCGATGGCCTCAGGGCGAACGCCGCTGCAGCCTTGCCCTCGCCCACGCTGACGCTCGAGGGGCGAGGACAAGTACAAAGACCCGGAGGCCCGGAGCGCGGATGGTGGCGGTGATCCCGTCGGCGATGGGGACTTCTCGAGCCGCCTCCGCCTCAGCACCGACGATAGGGGCCATCAGCCCGCCGGCAGATCCCTGCTCGGATCCTCCCGGACGAGCGGGGCACCGACCTCCCCGCGGAGGCACCGTACCGGTGCAAAGGCGGGATCGCCCCAGAACATGAACGCCGCCCTAGCAGCGCGCGACATCTTGAGCGGTCCTCCCGTGCACACAGCGCGGCAGCCACTTTCCGGCGGGAGGGGCACCGGGGGCCAACCCGACGAGCCCGACGCGCTGAGGCTAACGACGCCTGCCATCGACCGGCCCCGCGTTGTCGAAGTCCGACCCGCCTGCAGGGCCAGCGAGCGCCCTCTCCCTCGAACGCCGCGGGACAGGGTGACCCACGAGCCCGCGCGGGAGGTAGAGCTCCGGCTCAGCCCGGCCTCCACCCCAGCAAGGATGATGAACATCCTTGAAGCTGAGGGTGGGACCAAGATCGCAGCCCGGCTCGCTTTCCCCCACCATCAAGTTGGAGGTCACCGTCTTAGGTGACCGCCGGTGGAGGGGTGCAGCCGGACTGCATGATGAAAATCCTTGAAGCCGAACGATGGCTGAAAGGTACCAACTCCCGCGGAGTTGCGCTCCCCCAACGACGAGGCGGAAAGACGGCGGATCTCCCCCATCCGGGGGCCTGGAAGGTGGAAAGACACGATGCATAAGGGAGCGCGAAGACATGGTCGCCCTTCAAGGGGGTCACCCTCCTTTTAAGGGCGGTTCTCCTTACTCGCGTCCCCAGCCGTCACGGGCTGAGTCTTCTCCAACACACTCCAAGGTCCTCCCCTACGCCGCGGGGGCTGGGTCCCACACGTCATGCAAGCCAACTCAGGGCAGAAGAAGCCAAACCGCCGCGCGCGGTGCATACAACCGCCCAGCGGTTACAAGCGACCCTCCACTTTTGCCCAGACCAACGGGCGAAAGGGTGGGCAGCCATGCAGGCGGCATGCAACCGCGCCAAGTGGGCACGCTCCTCCGACTCCCAACACGCCCGGCATGGAGGCCCAGGCCCACGCGTCATGCAATCAGTGCGCCGGTTGCTACGTGTGAGTAACTGCATCGCCACCCGCGCCACCACCGCACCTCCTCGACTGCGGAACCAATACCGCGACTCGAGGCGACCCGGCGCGCGACCCAGCAGCACCAGCCTGGCGCGATGGTCAACACGGCCAAAAGTGGGCTGGCAGTAATGGCGGTGGCAGGCGAGCAGGCGCAATGGTCGCGTCGTCGGCCAAGCTTACGTCCCATCCGGGGGCAGTGAGAGAACCCTCTCGCACGGCGTGAAGACGACGCGCCCGTGATCCGTTCCTCGAACGGCTCGCGCACGCGCAACGGTCGCCCCTCCAACCACTCGCCCCGTCGCATTAACTCCACGACGGGACACGCGGCGCCTCTGGCAGGAGAAGCGGGTGACGCTTCCCCTTCGCCAAAATGACCGCGTCCAAAAAGGTACGCCGCATCGTTCGATTTCATCCCCTTTTCCGTTTTTCCTCTTTCTCTCTCTTGCAACAGGGACCGGGAAAGGGGGATACCCCGAAAAGGATCCTTCCCCGAGAAGGAACCAGGCTCCGAGCCCCCCTACTGATCAGAGGTTCGAAGGCTGGCCCGCCGGAACGGTTCAACAGCCGCCTCAGATCGCGTGGGACCTACACCCACTACTGGTCAGAGGTTCGAAGGCCGGCCCCTCGAAAGGGTTCAACGACCGCCTCAGGCTACTCGGGCTCCGCGCCCAATACTGATCAGAGGTTCGAAGGCTGGCCCCCGAAGGGTTCACAACCGCCTCAGACGCCAAGCGAGGGATGACCATGGGTACGTTCGATACATAACCAAGGCTCGGGCTGCGCTCCCGAGGTACCCTAGGACATTTCCGAGACCGGCGGGAACGATCTTGTAACAGAATCCCACCAGAGGGAGGCATCGAGCCCTCGGACCCCGTCGCCAGGGGACCGGGTCTGGCAGATCACCCGCAGGTACTTTTGGGCGTGCCTCTGGGCCCCTAGCCGACCCTAACGAACAGGGCACGGACGTCCACTCGGATTACCCGCTTGCAGCTCATCGGAGACACCATGTTCGGCGCCCATCGAGGGCAACATGGCGCTTTCCCCCCCTCCTCCTTGCGGAAAGGCGACGCAGGGGCGTATGTAAAAAAGCCGAGTCTACCCCTGACCGCCCTCTCGCTCTGTGCAGAGGCTCGGGGGCTGCTCTCGCAAACCCGGCTCCGGCCGAACCGTTGACAGCGTCAACATACCAGCCCGAGAACTTGAGACCCGACCGTACACCTGGGCTACGGCCAGCTCGCATGAGGGAACGACCAGACCAGCCGAAGCACTACGTGAGGCAGTAAGACCTCGAAGGAGTGAAACCACTCCTCCGAGGCCTCGGGGGCTACACCTGGCGGGTGCGCTCGCGCGCACCCACCGGAACAAAATGCAACCGAGAAAGGCTGGTCCCCTTGCAAAAAAGTGCGACGAAAGCCTCCAAGCGAGTGCAAACACTCCCTTCGAGGCTCGGGGGCTACTGTCGGGGACCATAATTAGGGGTACCCTCAAGGCTCCTAATTCTCAGCTGGTAACCCCCATCAGCACGATGCTGCAAAGGCCTGATGGGTGCGATTAAGTCAGGGATCAGTCCATTCGAGGGACACGATCACGCCTCACCCGAGCCTAGCCTCGGATAAGGGCAGCCAACCCCGGAGGATTTCCGTCTCGCCCGAGGCCCCCCTTCAGCGGCAAACATATTCCCGGCTCGCCCTGCCTTCGCTAAGAAGCAACCCTGACCAAATCGCCGCACCGACCGACCAAGTCGCAGGAGCATTTAATGCAAAGGTGGCCTGACACCCTTATCCTGGCGCGCACCCCCCAGCCGGCAGGGCCGAAGTGACCGCCGTCACTTCACCGCTCCACTGACCGGCCTGACAGAAGGACAGCGCCGCCTACGCCACACCGACTGCAGCGCCACTAGACAGAGTAAGACTGACAGACAGTCAGGCTCTGCTGGAGGCACCATGGGAAGCTCCGCTCCGCCCGACCCAGGGCTCGGACTCGGGCTAAGTCCCGGAAGACGGCGAACTCCGCCCGACCCAGGGCTCGGACTCGGGCTAAGTCCCGGAAGACGGCGAACTCCGCCCAACCCAGGGCTCGGACTCGGGCTAAGTCCCAGAAGACGGTGAACTCTGCCCGACCCAGGGCTCGGACTCGGGCTAAGTCCCGGAAGACGGCGAACTCCGCCCGACCCAGGGCTCGGACTCGGGCTAAGTCCCGGAAGACGGCGAACTCCGCCCGACTCAGGGCTCGGACTCGGGCTAAGTCCCAGAAGACGACGATCTCTGCCTCGCCTGGCCCAGGGCTCGGACTTGGGCTCGGCCCTAGAAGACGACGATCTCCGCCTCGCCCGACCCAGGGCTCGGACTTGGGCTCGGCCCCAGAAGACGACGATCTCCGCCTCGCCCGACCCAGGGCTCGGACTTGAGCTCGGCCCCAGAAGACGACAATCTCCGCCTCGCCCGACCCGGGGGCTCGGACTCGACCTCGGCTTCGGAGGAGCTTCCACATCGCCCAACCTAGGGCGTAGACCAGCCACGTCAACAGGAGGCGCTGTCATCACCCTACCCCGAGCTGACTCGGACCGCAGGGAACAAGACCGGCGTCCCATCTGGCTCGCTCCGCCAGATAGGCAATGATGGCGCCCTGCATGCTCTGTGATGACGGAGGCTCTCAGCCCCCTTACGGAAGCAAGAGGACGTCAGCAAGGACTCAACCGCTCCGACAGCTGTCCCACCGCCAAGCTCCATCGCTCCTTCGACGGCCACGACATCACACCAGCTGGGTGCCAAGATCTCTCCGGCTGCCACAACGGCATGTACCTAGGGCGCTAGCTCACCTCCGCTAGACACGTAGCACCCTGCTACACCCCCCATTGTACACCTGGATCCTCTCCTTATGCCTATAAAAGGGAGGACCAGGGCCCTCTTAGAGAGGGTTGGCCGCGCGGGGACGAGGACGAGAACAGGCGCTCGCTTGGAGCCGCTCGCTCCCTCTCCCGCGTGGACGCTTGTAACCCCCTACTGCAAGCGCACCCGACCTGGGCGCGGGACGAACACGAGGGCCACGGGATTCCCACCTCTCTCACGCCGGTCTCCGGCCGCCTCGCTCTCCCCCCTTCGCGCTCGCCCTCGCGCTCGACCAATCTGGGCTGGGGCACGCGGCGACATTCACTCGTCGGCCCAGGGACCCCCCGGTCTCGGAACGCCGACATGACTAAACAAGCTTTGCTTCTAAAATCTTAAATTTAGTTGACTAGGCTGATGAAAACCAACAGCCAACACAACTTTTTTGAGAAACAATAGGCAACACAACTGCACGGTGAAATACACGATGAAGCTAATGCTAGGATTTTGATCTCTTCTAACGGTATGCAGTGCCGATTCCGATGTTGATATGAATCTAGCTGCTTCTCCCATAGCCACCACACCTGGTTCTCCTCCCATCTGGCCTTCTCTCTCTCTCTCTGCTCCACCTGCGCCGACCATCTCCCTCACGCGGCCTCTCTTCCCATGGCGCCTTGCCGTGAGCTCCCCTACGAGCAGCTTCCCCGGGGAGCACAACATCCCTCCTAGCCATGGCGTTTGACTTTCTTGTTGTACAGTCATGGCCGGAGGTAGTAGGTGCTCCTCACCACCATCAGCTTGTTGTACAGTCGCCTCAAGCATTACTTACCTAGGCCACGATGGTTCCTTTCATTCCTCTGCCACCATCTTCATCACCAACGATGTAGCCGGCAGATTACTTACCTAGGGTCCGATCTCATAGATTACTTACTGGATTGGGGGCAGAGCCGCAGAGGTGCCGCAGCCGGCAGTGCGTCCCTCCGTGGTCTGGTACTCTGGTAGATCTCCACTCCACACGACGTAGCTGGCAATGCGTTAGTGGACAGTGGGTGCCGCCGCCGCAGGATTTGGAGCACTGAGCACTTGAGAAGTGGCGGTTGTGTGCGGTCTGCGGTAGTGTGGTGTGCGCCTGTTACACTATGACCCCTTGCCCGTGGTGGGCCGATGTGTTGCCCTAGCTTTTGGTGGGCTGCTGCCTGGCCCATGAGTTGTGAATTTGGAACTTGGGCTAGGCTAGTTAATAGTTTCGGTAATTTCGAATTTTGAATTTGGTAAATTCTGACCCAAAACGGTAACCGAAGAAAACGGTCGGTAAAGGACTGTACCGATTTCGATCTAAAATTCCGATGACCAATTCCGATTCCGAGAAATACTGATACCGACGATTCCGATCGGAAAAAATCGGAACTGGTTTCCGAAATTCTAAAAAAATTCGAAACCATTTTCATCCCTAGTAGTGTATTATGTGTTTTTGTGAATTATGTGTTTTTTATTTTTGAAAAAGTTTTAAAATTTCACTTGTGTTTATTGATTATGTAATAAATTTATATTTTTAATTAAAAGACCATAAAAACTATTGTGATGCTGAGATGGTTGTAAGTTGACGATAAAAATAGTATACTCAAGCACTACAATAGAAGTTACTAACAATAGTCGATAGCATGATCAATATAGACTAGGAGTGTTGGAAATAGAGTTTAGTCTATCAGTTAGTAGCATCTTCATTCAAGTTCATGTTTTTGCACTATAGCAAGTGTTCTAGTCTTTTCAAGTCCTCTGGATTTGTCCATTAATTGGGCAGCTGTCACACTCGGATTTAAGAAATAAAGCCGGGTGCGTCTTATATGTGCGCCAAGGAAGAATAACACATATAATAACAGAGTGCATAGAGATAAATGTCATAAATATCAATAATGTACTTATTACATAGCGGAAGTCTTACAAAATAAATGATAAAAATAAAGCGAACTAAATATTATTTCCCTGGCGCCACAAAGTTGACCGGGAGGCACCACCTAGATCAAGTCGAACTCCTCGTTATGCGGCTCCTCTTCGACCACCTGCTCTTCACCTATGGGGGGTGTGAGGCAGCAAGGGTGAGCTCACATATGTTCATCGCTCAACAAGTTGTGGGGAATAATGTGCATGAACTCATCAAAGGTAGGAGTTCATGTGAAGTGTAAGGCTGATCAATAAAATAAAGGTTGAATCTGAGCATTGCTTTTATAAATTGGTCAAAATTTTATTAGAAGTTACTAAGTGTAAGTAAATATCAAACCATAGTAATAATAAATAAAAGTAATAATAAATAATCTCAATACGATGCAAATGACAAATTGAATTTAATTCCATAAATTAATCATGTGAGTGTCCGAGCTGCTCATGACCGTAAGCACGGCTAGTATACCAGTTTTACACTTTGCAGAGGTTGCTCATCTTTACCCACAAGTCGTGTTACCCATTTGCCATGGGTTGATCGGACCCCATACACCTCTACCAAGGAAGCGAGGTAGGGTACCACTACGAGGCCTTCACAAAGTTCCACTAGCTTCAAAAAACCCGCTACAATTTCTAGGAAGCTCTAGTGCAGGGATCCCTCATCTAACCGTCATGAAAGGGAAATGTACCCATGGGCCATTTCTATTCATATTTTGGTGATTAGATGCCCAACACATGGTTTTAGTTAATATGTGCAAAAAGGTTGAGAAGTGCAAAAAAAAGAATCAAGGTACGTTTCTAGACTTAGTAAACTGCTTTTAGATACTAACATATCTCTCTAAGTGCTAGGAACACTGCCAAGAAAACTAGAATCGGATTGGAGGAGTTTTGGCTGAGTTCAGCCAAACCAACACCAGCCTGTGGTGCACCGGACAGTGTCCGGTGCCCAGGCTGGCCCAACGATGAACTCTTTGCTCTCGGGAAAAAAGCGAAGGAGCCGTGGCTAAAAATCACCGGACTGTCTGGTGTGCACCGGACTGTCCGATGAGTCAAAGCCGCCCGCGGCCAACGGTCGGTAGCGCAATCAGCGGGCGACGCGTGGCCCGCGCCAACGGTCGGTTGGCCACACCGGACTGTCCGGTGTGCACCAGACAGTGTCCGGTTGAAGCGTCCCCAATCCTCTGGGACTCAAATGTGATACAATTACTAGTCCCAGGAGGCTAGTAAACACATTTATACATCAGATGATACCAAATCTGCTTAAACGATACAAACCTATAAAGGTGGCGAACAACTTTAAGAGTTGGTCCACAACTCGAGACATATCATCAGAGTGGGGCTGAAGCAGCCCGATATACGCAGCGAAGCAAGTCAGTGGTCCAACAGCCACAGGCAAGGTTGGGAACAGTCGTAACTCTTACCCGATCTCCTTTTTCTGAAAAACAACAAATAAGCAAGGGTGAGTACAAACGTACTCAGCAGCCCACCTTCACCCGCGGAATGGGGAAATCAGATATAATGCATGGAATATGTGTAGCTCAGGATATTTTGCAGAAACAGCAATATTTTATGCAGGGTTGTTTTGAAAAACATTTTGTATTTTTGCAAAGCGCATCCTCTCCAGAAGGAGCAGGAAGTTTTTCAGTATTATAATAAAATCCCCTGGACTAAACCATCCAGGTATCTCAGCAGTTTCCCACTGGTTTTCCTTTTCAAAAACCGCTACTGGACTTCCCGTCCACCATAGCTCACGGCTCAACCGCCGAACCTTTTTAAAAACCACTTTTCTCAAAAGCACCTCTTTTTTTGAAAACAAAACACTAATTGCCATACCATACCAGACTCGTCCATTCCTGTGGACACAGACTATTCGAATAGGTTTTCAAACTCTGCGCAGAGGTGTACACTTTACCCACTAGTCCGGCTCTGCGATCTCATAGCTAGTGAGACCCGAATCCGAATCTCTTTCTTTCCTCGCACGTCCTAACCTTAACGGTTATACCGGAAGGAGTCAGGCCACCGCCATGCCCAAACCGGACAAAACATTCCCCCTCCTTATCCTCCCGGTGCTCCCCAGCCTTCATAACCCTAGGGTTGGACCGTACGAGTTCAGATTGAGTGACTGCCCACACAGTCTCGAGTGGTTGTACTTATCATGAGTACAGGTAGTGAAAGATGACAAACCGGTCCTTATACGAGGGGACAATCCTTCTGCTCACGCCTAAACCAGCTGAGCCATCACCTTAGGCCCTCCCCTAAACTAGGGAGTCCCTGATCATCCCTACTCAAAGGTGATAAGGGTGAAAACCCTTCATCAAACACATTTTGAAAAGCATTTTCTTTTGGAAACTCACACCTTTCCTCAAATCATTTGTAACAAATATATCAGGGATTGATTGCGGCAAGCGGCTGGGTGGCCATAATAACTTGTCTCAAAATCATATCATGCATAAAATAACAGGCTGAGGGTTGTGGTTGAAAAACATAGGTAATTTATGCATCAAAGGGATCCAGTGAGCTTGCCGTGCTTATTCGGCGAAGGGGGAAGGGGAGCTCGCGGAACTGGCTTCTGGCTCCACCGCCTGGCGTAGACTTGCAGATCTGGCCTCCACGAGATGGCACGAACGCTCCGATAACTATGCAACATGAACAAGCAAACATACAAACCAGCAAGTATACCAACAAATATTTAGTATAGTGGTCAGAAAAGCGATATATGGATGGGTAGAGTCTTGAGTAGAATCTATGTCATGTGGTGTTGTGATATTACTGGTGGTGGAGCGGAGGTGCTTACCAGGAGGGTGGACTGGAGGCAAAGCGACACTATGCGTATAGCCGGCAGAGCGGAGTAACTGAGTGGGTGGGGTGTTTGCCTTGGCTGAGGGTGTTGAGTGTGTGTGGAGAGGGAGAGGGTAGCTGGGTGTATTTATAGCTGAGTGTAGGTGGTGTAGCACAGTGAAGTTCACTGTTGGTGAGAATAGTGACGAATGAATCGTCTGACTTGGTATGAACATGAGAGTTATAGGCAGAATATGGGACAAGAGTATTTTGGGAGTTTTCTGGAACATGAACCATGCTTAAGGGGTGACATGGCTGGATAGGGAATAGTTTGATAAAAATTTAGAAACGAGAATTATTGGAATCTGAGTTTGGGAGCCTGGTTCGAAGGAATCTCAAAGTTAAGCGTGCTCAACTCGGAGAAACCTGGGATGGGTGACCAGATGGGAAGTTCCCTACTGGAAGGAAAATCACAGTCACCGGAGTTCGTATGACTGGAATATGGGTCTGGCTGGTCTTAGGTGGACTGGACAGCATGATGTATGAGTAGTTGAAATTTGGGGTGATCGGCTAATCGATGAATAGTAACGATGAATAGTGGCGATGGAAAAGTAATTATAGATATCATCTATGAATAGTAACAATGATGAATAGTAATGATAAATAGTAACGATGATGAATAGTGTATGTGAATATTAACGATGAATAGTAACGGTGAATAGTAATGGAGAATAGTGACAGTGAATAGCGTGTGAACGAACGATGAACGATGAATAGGAACTATGAACGAACGGACGAACGATCGAATGATCGGACGAACGAACGATTGGAATTTCGGCAGCATAACGGCAGGAAAAGATTATTTGGACGAACGAACGGACGAACGATCGAATGATCGGACGAACGAACGATCGGAATTTCGGCAGCATAACGGCAGGATAAAGATTATCTGGAAGAACGATGAATAGGGACTATGAACGAACGATGAACGATGAATAGGGAACTATGAACGAACGATGAACGATCGAATGATCGAAAGAACGAACGATCGGAATCTCGGCAGCATAACGGCAGGACAAAGATTATCTGGAAGAACGATGAATAGGGACTATGAACGAACGATGAATAGGGACTATGAACGAACGATGAATAGGAACTATGAACGAACGATGAACGATCGAATGATCGAACGAACGAACGATCGGAATTTCGGCAGCATAACGGTAGGAAAAAGATTATTTGGACGAACGAACGGACGAACGATCGAACGATCGGACGAACGGACGAACGAACCATGAACGATTGGACGAACGATCGAACTATCGGACGAACGAACGAACAAACTAAGAACAGGGGACGAACGATCGAAGAACGATCGAACGATCCTTGTGCTAGTGTGTGCTTGTGTGGAACATGGAGTGGGTGTGTGTGTGGGGGGGGGAGAGAGTTGCCATGAAATGGCTTGGGGTGGGATGGGAGGAGGCCCTTGCCCCTCTATTTATAGCCATGGTGGGGGATTAGGGGAGGGATGAGAGGATTAGTGGGAGGGATGAGAGGATTAGTGGGATATTAGCATGTATTTGTCTTGTATAAGTGAGATTAACTTGTAGAGCTCACCGTATGACACTGGAGGCATACGTATACGTATGAGCACGAGGAAGGTTATGAAGAAAATATTTGTAGGGACTTGAAAAATGATTCTGAAGGTATTTCTCAAGAGGAAAATACCTGGAGATATATCGGTGGAATATTTGGGCAGTATTTCTGGAAAGAACTTGAAGGGGATTACTCGGGAAATATCTGGGCGGTATTTCTAGAAACAAATTGAGGGTGATCACTGGGGAAATATTTGTAGGATATTTGAGGAGGATTTTGGAGAGAATATAGACCACTATATTTTATTTGCTGATATCAACTCGCAAACAAACATTTTGAAATGAAATTTGAAATTCATTTTGAATTTAGAGGGAGTTTGAGAAAATTTCAGGATTTGAATTTTTGGGATGCTACAAATCTACCCCACTTAAAAGGAATCTTGTCCTCGAGATTTGGCTTAGAAGGGTTATGGGTATAGCTTTACTTCAGCTACATATCTTCACTTTGCAACTCTTTGAGGAGATGGAACTTCAACAAAATCCGGCCTTTGAGGAGCATCCGGTTGCTGATTGCAAATGCTGATTCTGGCTACTCAAAGATCATCTTCAGGCTTTCGCTTTCGCTTGGCAGCTAGCTTATTGAGGAAGCATCGATGCCAACACGCAAACCTTTCTCTTGCGAACTCCCACATGGATTCCTTCCTTGATTGGTCTTCTGGTGCTTCATCAACAAAACTTGGGTAACCACTTCTCATCCAGAAACTTATAAGCTTCGATGATCTGGTCCTCCACAAGCTTACTAAGGCCTTCTTCTTTTTCTCCATAGCAGGAACCTTACTGGAATACTACCCCACTTAAAAAAATGAGGGTAGAACTCTTGAATCTTGGGGATTTGATCTCCTTGAAGTACCTCATAACAAGGGTGTTACGGGGCCTTCTTCTGCTGTCTCTGCTTGAGCAGACTACAGAGAGATGACTGACACAGGGTTGATTCTGGGAGAACCTTCTTCTTATCTTCTCTTCACTATCTTCTTTTATCTTCTCACTTTTCACTGTCTCTTTCTTTCTCTTTGCTCTTCCCACTCGAGGATTCTATCAAAGAGTATTACTATCATACACTGGAGGAAACCAAAGACTATGAACCATGTGCAACAGTCTTCAACCCAAGAATTACCAAGCATTGTGATCTTAGGGGCAAGGGAGTGGAAAATGGAGTTGCTTGCGATTTGGCAGAGGGTATTTTATCTGGTGTGTGTGCTTTGCTTGGGATGGGAGTTGAGGGAGCTGGGGGGGATTTATAGGCGAGCGGTATTGATGGTGGTGCTCGGGGGGTGGAGTGGTGGTGATGGAGCAGGTGCTACGCGGCAGCGGGTGCGATAAGGGAAGGGGGGCCTGGTGTTGCCGGCGATGAGGGTGGCGGTGGGTGCGCTGCAAAGGTGGCGTGGGCGGCGGTAGTGCGCTGCAAAAGGGGGGGGGGCGTGGGGCGGTGGTAGTGCGCATGGAGGCAGGGCACGCGTGCGAGGGGCACGAGTGAGTGGTGGGGTCAATGACCCTGATGTTTGTGGTCTCAGGTTCCAAGAATCTTTGCCTCTCTGTATGGTAATAACTCCTTCTGTCCTCTTTTCCTGTTTACTTTGACTCAGGGGCAGTGCTTTGATTCTCACGGTCGGTCCTTTTGACTGAGCGGCTGGACTGGTTTCTTCTGTAGCTTGTTCTAGGCTTCAAGGGTGAGCTTCCCGGTATCTTCTTGGGTAAGGCACTTTTTTCTTCAGATGGGTTAAGATGAGAATGGGAGCATAAGGTAAGGATTAGCTCTAATTTGTGATCTATGTTTTTAGAGAAAACCTTTTTAAGAAAAACGAAAAGAAAACACACTAGCTCAGCAATGATAAGCACAAACAAATCAAATGTTTTGAATAAGGGAAGAATAGAGTTTTTCCAAAGCACGGGCTACTCAGATTCGAGGGCTAAGCATAACTACTATTGCTTGGCTCCTGAATTGAGAACTATGCTAAATGCAACTTATGAGCACTAACGTTAAAGCATCACATATGCACTCAAAAGGGGAGAAAACATCAAGCGAAATTCATTTTGAAATGCCCTAGGGGGCCACACAAATAGAGTTTTTTCAAGGCACGGGACTACACGATTACCTCTCATACATGCAGGGCTCTAGCCAAAGTGAAGAAAAACTTCACTACCTAATGCACGCAGAGGACTGGGTATAACTAACTCAGATCTGGCAGCTTCTCTTCTGGCAAGGCTGACGCACAACTTCAATCTGAGATATCTCCTGGATGGGTCAATAGGGAGCTGATGTTGATAACTTCTTCTGGCGGCGACTGAGATGGCAAGACGCGATCGAACTCTTCTTCAAGCTGGACTGGCTCTTGTAGCTCCTCGGAGGGCGGCGGTGCTGGCGGGGTGCTTGCAGCTTCTTCCTTGACCTCAAGGGACGGTGCTGGAATCTTCTTCATGGTGAGGGGCTCAAACAACTCTGGCGGGGGATCTTGGGAGGATTCAGGGTGCTCTTGTTTATCCATAGCCTTAGGGGAGACTGGAATTCCTTCCAAGACTATGGCTCCTTCCGGGAGTTCCCAAGCCTTCTTCTCTCCTCTGATAGAGACCGGGTGACCTTGAAGAATCTGGGGATCTTCAGCTCTCCTGGGTTGAACTGGGTTGGATGGAGCGGGCTCTTGGATCCGCAGGGCTCTACGTTGGTTATGGGTGACCAAGTAGGCATCCATCAACTTCTGGACATGCTCATCCTTAGCTTGCTTCAGGGCTTCAACAGCAATGACTTCACGACTTTCCAATGCAGTTGCACGGGCTTGAGCTGTGGTGAGATCCACATGGAGCTTACGGTTGAGCTTCTCTGCATCTTCTGCTCGGGCAATCATCTGACGGTGGTGCCGAGCTAAGAAATCATACTGGGCATCCAGGGTGAGCAGGTATGCAGTGAGGTACATGACTGTGGGGTCGTCCTCAAGCAGCAGCTGCCCTTCCAATGCACGCATCCTGGCCATCCAAACGGGACGGTATCTCTGAAAGGGTGGAAAGAATCTGAGCGGGGTGTCGGCCACTTCTTCTTCATAGATCTGACACAGGGCCCTCAATGCCTTGTGGGCGACGACTTGGCAGGTGTCTTTGAATCTGTGCCCAGTAGCAGTGACACTCCATTCCACATGGTGCGGACTGGATCCAATGTATACAGTCACGACACACTTCTCTGTGCCATGCTCGATGAATTCACGACCATCATACTCTGGCTGGCTCCTGATTCCGAGGCGGACTGTGCATGCTCTCAACAACTTGGGGAAACCATCTTCATTCTGGCAGAAGCTGGTTTGGCACTGAACCTCCATCTGACTTCTGAGAGAAGGAAAGGGGAAAACATTTTTGAAATGAAGGGATGAGAGCAAGAATTTTTTTTAAGAAAATAGTTTGGACTCAAAAACTTTTGATCAGGCTAAGGGTTACGTCCTGCGGCCAACCTAACAGCTCTGATACCACCTGAAGCGTCCCCAATCCTCTGGGACTCAAATGTGATACAATTACTAGTCCCAGGAGGCTAGTAAACACATTTATACATCAGATGATACCAAATCTGCTTAAACGATACAAACCTATAAAGGTGGCGAACAACTTTAAGAGTTGGTCCACAACTCGAGACATATCATCAGAGTGGGGCTGAAGCAGCCCGATATACGCAGCGAAGCAAGTCAGTGGTCCAACAGCCACAGGCAAGGTTGGGAACAGTCGTAACTCTTACCCGATCTCCTTTTTCTGAAAAACAACAAATAAGCAAGGGTGAGTACAAACGTACTCAGCAGCCCACCTTCACCCGCGGAATGGGGAAATCAGATATAATGCATGGAATATGTGTAGCTCAGGATATTTTGCAGAAACAGCAATATTTTATGCAGGGTTGTTTTGAAAAACATTTTGTATTTTTGCAAAGCGCATCCTCTCCAGAAGGAGCAGGAAGTTTTTCAGTATTATAATAAAATCCCCTGGACTAAACCATCCAGGTATCTCAGCAGTTTCCCACTGGTTTTCCTTTTCAAAAACCGCTACTGGACTTCCCGTCCACCATAGCTCACGGCTCAACCGCCGAACCTTTTTAAAAACCACTTTTCTCAAAAGCACCTCTTTTTTTGAAAACAAAACACTAATTGCCATACCATACCAGACTCGTCCATTCCTGTGGACACAAACTATTCGAATAGGTTTTCAAACTCTGCGCAGAGGTGTACACTTTACCCACTAGTCCGGCTCTGCGATCTCATAGCTAGTGAGACCCGAATCCGAATCTCTTTCTTTCCTCGCACGTCCTAACCTTAACGGTTATACCGGAAGGAGTCAGGCCACCGCCATGCCCAAACCGGACAAAACATTCCCCCTCCTTATCCTCCCGGTGCTCCCCAGCCTTCATAACCCTGGGGTTGGACCGTACGAGTTCAGATTGAGTGACTGCCCACACAGTCTCGAGTGGTTGTACTTATCATGAGTACAGGTAGTGAAAGATGACAAACCGGTCCTTATACGAGGGGACAATCCTTCTGCTCACGCCTAAACCAGCTGAGCCATCACCTTAGGCCCTCCCCTAAACCAGGGAGTCCCTGATCATCCCTACTCAAAGGTGATAAGGGTGAAAACCCTTCATCAAACACATTTTGAAAAGCATTTTCTTTTGGAAACTCACACCTTTCCTCAAATCATTTGTAACAAATATATCAGGGATTGATTGCGGCAAGCGGCTGGGTGGCCATAATAACTTGTCTCAAAATCATATCATGCATAAATAACAGGCTGAGGGTTGTGGTTGAAAAACATAGGTAATTTATGCATCAAAGGGATCCAGTGAGCTTGCCGTGCTTATTCGGCGAAGGGGGAAGGGGAGCTCGCGGAACTGGCTTCTGGCTCCACCGCCTGGCGTAGACTTGCAGATCTGGCCTCCACGAGATGGCACGAACGCTCCGATAACTATGCAACATGAACAAGCAAACATACAAACCAGCAAGTATACCAACAAATATTTAGTATAGTGGTCAGAAAAGCGATATATGGATGGGTAGAGTCTTGAGTAGAATCTATGTCATGTGGTGTTGTGATATTACTGGTGGTGGAGCGGAGGTGCTTACCAGGAGGGTGGACTGGAGGCAAAGCGACACTATGCGTGTAGCCGGCAGAGCGGAGTAACTGAGTGGGTGGGGTGTTTGCCTTGGCTGAGGGTGTTGAGTGTGTGTGGAGAGGGAGAGGGTAGCTGGGTGTATTTATAGCTGAGTGTAGGTGGTGTAGCACAGTGAAGTTCACTGTTGGTGAGAATAGTGACGAATGAATCGTCTGACTTGGTATGAACATGAGAGTTATAGGCAGAATATGGGACAAGAGTATTTTGGGAGTTTTCTGGAACATGAACCATGCTTAAGGGGTGACATGGCTGGATAGGGAATAGTTTGATAAAAATTTAGAAACGAGAATTATTGGAATCTGAGTTTGGGAGCCTGGTTCGAAGGAATCTCAAAGTTAAGCGTGCTCAACTCGGAGAAACCTGGGATGGGTGACCAGATGGGAAGTTCCCTACTGGAAGGAAAATCACAGTCACCGGAGTTCGTATGACTGGAATATGGGTCTGGCTGGTCTTAGGTGGACTGGACAGCATGATGTATGAGTAGTTGAAATTTGGGGTGATCGGCTAATCGATGAATAGTAACGATGAATAGTGGCGATGGAAAAGTAATTATAGATATCATCTATGAATAGTAACGATGATGAATAGTAATGATAAATAGTAACGATGATGAATAGTGTATGTGAATAGTAACGGTGAATAGTAATGGAGAATAGTGACAGTGAATAGTCGTGTGAACGAACGATGAACGATGAATAGGAACTATGAACGAACGGACGAACGATCGAATGATCGGACGAACGAACGATTGGAATTTCGGCAGCATAACGGCAGGAAAAGATTATTTGGACGAACGAACGGACGAACGATCGAATGATCGGACGAACGAACGATCGGAATTTCGGCAGCATAACGGCAGGATAAAGATTATCTGGAAGAACGATGAATAGGGACTATGAACGAACGATGAACGATGAATAGGGAACTATGAACGAACGATGAACGATCGAATGATCGAAAGAACGAACGATCGGAATCTCGGCAGCATAACGGCAGGACAAAGATTATCTGGAAGAACGATGAATAGGGACTATGAACGAACGATGAATAGGGACTATGAACGAACGATGAACGATGAATAGGAACTATGAACGAACGATGAACGATCGAATGATCGAACGAACGAACGATCGGAATTTCGGCAGCATAACGGTAGGAAAAAGATTACTTGGACGAACGAACGGACGAACGATCGAACGATCGGACGAACGGACGAACGAACCATGAACGATCGGACGAACGATCGAACTATCGGACGAACGAACGAACAAACTAAGAACAGGGGACGAACGATCGAAGAACGATCGAACGATCCTTGTGCTAGTGTGTGCTTGTGTGGAACATGGAGTGGGTGTGTGTGTGGGGGGGGGGAGAGAGTTGCCATGAAATGGCTTGGGGTGGGATGGGAGGAGGCCCTTGCCCCTCTATTTATAGCCATGGTGGGGGGATTAGGGGAGGGATGAGAGGATTAGTGGGAGGGATGAGAGGATTAGTGGGAGATTAGCATGTATTTGTCTTGTATAAGTGAGATTAACTTGTAGAGCTCACCGTATGACACTGGAGGCATACGTATACGTATGAGCACGAGGAAGGTTATGAAGAAAATATTTGTAGGGACTTGAAAAATGATTCTGAAGGTATTTCTCAAGAGGAAAATACCTGGAGATATATCGGTGGAATATTTGGGCAGTATTTCTGGAAAGAACTTGAAGGGGATTACTCGGGAAATATCTGGGCGGTATTTCTGGAAACAAATTGAGGGTGATCACTGGGGAAATATTTGTAGGATATTTGAGGAGGATTTTGGAGAGAATATAGACCACTATATTTTATTTGCTGATATCAACTCGCAAACAAACATTTTGAAATGAAATTTGAAATTCATTTTGAATTTAGAGGGAGTTTGAGAAAATTTCAGGATTTGAATTTTTGGGATGCTACACCGGTGCGCCAACGGGACCATAGATCCAATGGTCGGCTGTGCCAGATAAGGAAGGAGATCGGGCACTAGACGACTACTGTTCATGTCCGGAGTCCGGTGCGCCACCTGACAGAAGGCAAGAATTGCCTTCCAATTGGAACTTCAACGGCTCCTAGCTACCTTAGGGCTATAAAAGGGACCCCTAGGCGCATGGAGCACTACACCAAGCATTCACTAAACATCCTAAGTCGCCTAGACTCCGCAATCACGCAATTGGTTCATCATGTTAGAGATTTGAGCACCGTTTGAGTTGTAAACTCCCTGCACCGTGTTTTGTGTCACGTCTTGGCTTGTGTGCGTGTGTTTGCTGCGAATTGAGTCTTGCGTGTGTTGCTTTCCCTCCGTTACTCTTGTGCTTCTCTTGTGATCAACATTGTAAGGGCGAGAGGCTCCAACTTGTGGAGATACCTCGCAAACGGGAAAAGAACTCTAAAGAAAAAGACCGTGGTATTCAAGTTGATCATTGGATCACTTGAAAGGGGTTGAGTGCAACCCTCGTCCATTGGGACGCCACAACGTGGAAGTAGGCAAGTGTTACTTGGCCGAACCATGGGATAAAACATCATGTCTCTTGTGTTGCTTTTCTCTGTGATTGATTTCTTCTCAAGAGCTCGCTCTACAGCAACTTGGTTTAATCTAACTAATATTTTATAAACCAAGTTTGTGCTATTAGTGCTGAATTTTGCAGGATCACCTATTCACCCAAGGACCTCCCTACACTGACCACTCCCCTACTGCCCTTGCCCCTATCGGGTAAGGTAGTCCTCCACTAGCTTTCCTAGTTAGTCAGCCAAGGGCGTCCCATACCACCTTTGTGGTAGCACTATTTTCCCGGGTGGTTCTTCATGTTCCCATTAACATAATGACCTTATCATGAACAATAAATAATAAACTGATGATAAAAAGTGTAATCATGAGTGATGTATATCTCCATACCCAAAACCACATAAAGAAATAGCATGTACTACCCAAAAATTCAGTGGTAAAACAAGGTATAAAGATAGCCAAACTAGGGTAACCTATTAGGTCCCATCAAAATTAACCTATGTAGATCATTATGATTAATAATAACATGACTGGGTAAAAAGAAGTGATCAAGGGCACAACTTGCCGTCAACGAGCTCCTTCTCAGTAGTCTCCACCTGCTGAACCCCTGGATCCTCTGTGGCTTGCTCGTCTACTCGCATCAATACAAACATACATAGTATAGCAGAAATTAACATCACACCGAACAATAGAATAGAATGCATGATAATATTCTATGCTGCGTAACGAGATCGTAGGAACAAGAATCACTAAGTTCGGAGTTATAGTTATTTAGTTATGAATTTCTGAAGTTATTTAGTACTTAGAAGAGAATAATTGAAGTGCATAATTTTAATTCAAGTTTCATGATTAAACAGAGCTACTAATTGATAGACAATATTATTACAAAATTAATGCCAATAGAATGGGTCAATTTGGAGCTAAAATGAATTTAATATGATTTATACAACTTCCTTGAATTATTTTTGTATTAAAAATCAATTTCCCTAATTATTTCTCTATTTCTATTACTCTCTGGACTGCGCGCCAATTTCTGTATAGTACAAAGACTCAGACGCAAAAGAAACTAAGACTCAGGCTAACCCAGGGAAGGACTGTGGGTTGATTCCTGCTTCTCTCAGGGTCTCTTTAGTAAAAATCCAGAGCCAAAGGGGTATCAGTTCATATCAGTCGCCCGATCAATAATCGAGCGCTCAGATTAAATGTACCTAAAACGAATCGGTATGCGCGTGGTGTTGTTGGATTTGCATCTGATGGTTCAGATCTAATGTACCCGAGCTCTAATCTCGCGCATCCGATCCAAATTGGACGGCTCTCGTTACCCTAACCTAATCGGTACGCTTCTTCTAATCTGGACCATGATAGTAGACGTGGCCTGATCTTCCGTGAGATACGATAACTTGATTGAGTGGAGATCTCGACGTTGATGATCCAAGGCTCCGAGCGAACGGTTCCTCGCAATCACTACACCACAGCTCCATTGGTTATCACCCGTGACACATGAATGACCTCGCCACGAAGGCTTATCTCTGCAAGCGCAATCAAGAACACAAGCAAGAACAGGAAAGAAACGCAAACAAAATTGTATTGATTACGGGATGGGGTCTCACAAGCCGATGACGGCGACACTGTTTGATGATAGAATTGATCTAAGCAAAATCCAAACCTAAATGTGGCAGCGGCTGCTAAATAAGTAGAGTATTAGGGCGTGCGTGACCCCTAGACTCGCCCCTAATGGGCTCCAACGCGATGCACGGCCCAACGGCCCAATAGACGGTGTCGCAGCACCAAAATAGAATCTGAACACTGACTTGTTTCAACGATTCCCATTGACTCTGAATGAATTTTAGGGTGGAACCATTTGGGTTGGTTAGATAATCTCGTTATCTTTCCAACCATATCCAGTTCGTCACAATCGGAGTCCAGATGCATCTTGGGCGCCCATTTTAGTGTAGACTGGTCCTGGAACCCGAGATGGAGTCGCAGCCGACTCGGACTTGATCTCCTTCCTGTTATGGACGCCCTTGCTGCTCCTCCTCAACACCTTGGCCTTTCCCAAGTCCTTGCTGGTCCTCTCCAAGGTACCTAATCATCAAAACATCCATGGCCCCAAGTGTAAGCTCTGAAACACAATTGACTAGGGTAGAACATACCTGGAGATTTAGCTATCATTCATGAGATCGTGTTATCGGTCCATTCATTGTATGTATAGAAGTGATGTCCTCATCATCCTCCTCCTCTTGAATTGGAGTCATCCTCGACTCGATCTCATCTTCGTCACCCATATATGGCTTCAAATCTGAAATGTTAAAGGTGGAACTAACCCGAAAATCTGGAGGTAACTCAGGTGGTAATCCAGGGGGTATCTCAGAGGGAAACACATCCATATACTCTTGCAAAAGGTTAGCAATAGCCAGTGGCAAAGCAATAGACGTATCATCAATGGAATAGAAAATATTTTTGCACACTAAGGCATAGCAAAGTCCAATAGAGGCATGTAACTCATCAAGATCAGATTTAGTGGCTAGCAAAGTAGGATTTTTTTAACTTAATAGGTTGCTGATTTTCGAGTTCAAAACACCTTTTTGCTTAGCATTAATCTTTTTCTCATGTTCTAAGTGGACCATTTCAGTGGGAGTCATAGGAAGCAACACAATTTTCTTTCCCTTATGCATGAAAGTATATTTATTAGATCTACCATGGTGAATAGCATCAATATCAAACTCCCAAGGACGTCCTAGTAAAAGAGAGCAAGCATCCATACTCACCACATCGAAATCAGCAAAGTCATGGTAAGAGCCAATAGAAAAATGCACCCTTGCTGTTTTTGTTACCTTGAACTTACCGCTGTTGTTAAACCATTGAATGTGATAAGGGTGGGGATGCTCTCATGTGGTCAAGCCAAGCTTCTTGACCAACTCAACGTTCACCAAGTTGTTGCAGCTACCACCATCAATGATGGTATGTGAGAGCACCTAGAGGAGGGGTGAATAGGTGCTCTTGCAAAATTCAACTCTAAATAGCCACAAACTTGGTTATAGAAATGTTAGTGCGACAAAGTAGTTGAGAAGCGAGTTCTTGTGGGCAAAATAGTCACAAAGAGATCAACACAAGAGACACGCGATTTTATCCCATGGTTCGGCCAAGTAACACTTGCCTACTTCCACGTTGTGGCGTCCCAATGGACGAGGGTTGCACTCAACCCCTTTCAAGTGATCCAATGATCAACTTGAATACCATGATTTTTCTTCCTTATATCTTTTCCCGTTTGTGAGGAATCTCCACAAGTTGGAGTCTCTCACCCTTACAACAAAGATCACAATGAAACCACGAGAGTAAGGTTGGGGAGCAACACACACAAATCCGCAACACACACACGCACACAAGCCAAGACTTGAGCTCAAAATGAAGCACAAAGAGTTCACAACTAGAACGGAGCTCAAATCACTAACACGATCGATCAAGTGCGTGGAGACGGAGTGTGGGAGACTTAGAATGCTTAGTGAATGCTTAGGGTGACTCCTCCATGCGCCTAGGGGTCCCTTTTATAGCCCCAAGGCAGCTAGGAGCCGTTGGAGACCAACAAGAAAGGCCAAAGTTGCCTTCTGTCGGGTGGCGCACCGGACAGTCCGGTGCGCCACTGGACAGTCACTGTAGCTGTCCGGTGCGCGATCTCCTTCCTTTTGTGGCGCATCCGACCGTTGGTCCACGGGATCGGTTGGCGCACTGGACACTATCCGATGCACACCGGACAGTCCGGTGCCCCCCGCCGACCGTTGGTGCGGGCCACGTGTCGCGCGAAGATTGCACGGCCGACCGTTGGCGCAGACGACCGTTGACTCACCGGACAGTCCGGTGCACCACCGGACAGTCCGGTGAATTATAGTCGTACACCGCCAAACTTTTCCCGAGAGCAGCCTGTTCACTGGAGTTCAGCCTGGCGCACCGAACACTGTCAGGTGCACCACCGAACACTGTCCGGTGCACCCAGACCGAGCAGGAGTTGGCTGTACACAGCCAACTCTTTTCCAATTCCTTTTCTCCTATTTCTAGCACTTAGACAAAATATGTTAGTGCTCAAAACAATGTACTAAGTCTAGAAACGTACCTTGTTACATGATTTGCACTTCTTCAATCTTTGGCACATTCAGAACTTAGAGAATGTGTGTTGGGCACTTAATCACCAAAACATTATAGAAATGGCCCAAGGGCACATTTCCCTTTCAATCTCCCCCTTTTTGGTGATTTATGCCAACACTTCACAAAGCAACCAAAATAAGTGCAATATCAATGCAAAAGAGAACCAAATTGTTTTTTACTCTAATTTGTCATATTTGGATCATTCTTTGCCACCACTTGGTTTGTTTTTGCAAATCAAATTCATTTTCCTTATCTCTAATTCAACCTCACTTGTTTGGTCATAAAGAGAGAAAATCCAAGAGTGAAATTGATCAAGTGCCAAAAACTCCCCCTTTTTCCCATAATCATAAATTCTCCCCACAAGAGACCAATTTTTACAATAAGATACAATAAGAGTATTTTGGACAAATCAAAAGTTCTAACTCTATTGTTTTCAAAATTCTCAAGTGGTAGCTGATCCATTTGCTTTGGCCTTAATTTCTCCCCCTTTGGCATTAAGCACCAAAACGGGATCATTCTTGGCCCTTTAACCCCATTGCCTCACCAAAAATGTCAATTAAGAATAAAAAGGCAATAAGAGCATAAAGATGATCTTGGAACGAAATACACCAATACCGGAGTACAGTGGAAGTCTTCGCAACGTCCAAGTCCATTTTCCCTTTTAATGCACCTTTGAGACTACATCAAGAACACTCAAACACAAAGGTTAGTCTCAAAGGGTCAAGTTGTAGCACTTCTCCCCCTAAATATGTGCATCATTCACACATGGACTTGTGAGGTCAAGGGATCCCTTGCACAACTTGAGCACCATAAATAAGCAACAAATTGCATAAATGTATAAGTAACATGATCAAAGGCATAAAACACATGTATGCTATAGATCAATCCAAGTTACACGAATCTAAGACATTTAGCTCACTACGTAGCCTGCAAAAGGTTTTCTCATCTAATGGCTTGGTAAAGATATCGGCTAGCTGGTTTTCGGTGCTAATATGGAACACCTCGATATCTCCCTTTTGCTGGTGGTCTCTCAGAAAGTGATGTCGGATGTCTATGTGCTTAGTGCGGTTGTGGTCAACAGGATTATCCACCATGTGGATTGCACTCTCATTGTCACATAGGAGTGGGACTTTGCTCAGATTGTAGCCAAAGTCCCGGAAGGGTTTGCCTCATCCAAAGTAGTTGCGCGCAACACTGTCCTGCGGCAACATACTCGGCCTCAGCGGTGGATAGGGCAACGGAGGTTTGTTTCTTTGAACTCAAAGACACCAGGGACCTTCCTAGGAATTGGCACGTCCCTGATGTACTCTTCCTATCAACCTTACATCCAGCATAATCGGAGTCTGGATATCCAATTAAGTCAAAGGTAGACCCCTTTGGATACCAGATCCTAAAGCAAGGCATAGCAACTAAATATCTAAGAATCCGCTTAACGACCACAAGGTGACATTCCCTTGGGTCAGATTGATATCTAGCACACATGCATACACTAAGCATAATATCCGGTCTACTAGCACATAAATAAAGTAATGACCCTATCATAGACCGGTATGCCTTTTGATCAACGGACTCACCTTCTTTGTTGAGGTCGACATGTCCGTCGGTTCCCATTGGTGTCTTCGCGGGCTTGGCGTCCTTCATCCCAAACCGCTTGAGAAGATCTTGAGTATACTTTGTTTAGGAGATGAAGGTGTCGTCCTTAAGTTGCTTCACTTGGAACCCAAGGAAGTAGTTCAACTCGCCCATCATCGACATCTCAAACTTTTGAGTCGTCACCCTGCTAAACTCCTCACAAGACTTTTGGTTAGTAGAACCAAATATTTTGTCATCGACATAAATTTAGCACACAAAAAGGTCACCATCACAAGTCTTAGTGAAAAGAGTGGGATCAGCTTTCCCAACCTTGAAAGCATTAGCAATTAAGAAATCTCTAAGGCATTCATAACATGCTCTTGGGGCTTGCTCAAGTCCATAGAGCGCCTTAGAGAGCTTACACACATGGTCGGGGTACCTTTCATCCTCAAAGCCAGGGGGTTATTCCACGTATACCTCCTCCTTGATCGGCCCATTGAGGAAAGCGCTCTTCACGTCCATTTGAAACAACCTGAAAGAATGGTGAGCGGCATAGGCTAACAATATTCGAATAGACTCTAGCCTAGCCATAGGAGCAAAAGTCTCCTCGAAATCTAAACCAGCGACTTGGGCATAACCTTTTGCCACAAGTCGAGCCTTGTTTCTTGTCACCACCCCGTGCTCATCTTGCTTGTTGCGAAACACCCACTTGGTTCCCACAACATTTTGCTTGGGACGAGGCACCAGGCTCCAAACTTCGTTCCTCTTGAAGTTGTTGAGCTCTTCCTGTATGGCCAACACCCAGTCCGGATCCTGCAAGGCCTCCTCTACCCTGAAAGGCTCAATAGAAGAGACAAACGAGTAATTGAGAGCACCTAGAGGGGGGGGGGGTGAATAGGTGATCCTGTAAAATTCAACACTAAATAGCCACAAGCTTGGTTATAAAGATGTTACTGCAATAGAACCAAGTGGCTATAGAGCGAGCTCTTGCGAATCACAAATAATCAAAGAGAAGGACAACACAAGGGACACAATGGTTTATCCCGTGGTTCGGTCAAGTATAACACTTGCCTACCTCCACGTTGTGGCGTCCCAATGGACGAGGGTTGCACTCAACCCCTTTCAAGTGATCCGGTGATCAACTTGAATACCATGGCTTTTCTTCGCTTATCTCTTTTTCCCGTTTGCGAGGAATCTCCACAAGTTGGAGTCTCTCGCCCTTACAACAAAGATCACAGTGAAAGCACAAAAGTAAGGATGGGAAGCAACACACACAAATCCACAGCAACACACACGCACACAAGCCAAGACTTGAGCTCAAAATGAAGCACAACGAGTTCACAACTAGAACGGAGCTCAAATCACTAACACAGTCGATCAAGTGCGCGGAGACGGAGTGTGGAAGACTTAGAATGCTTAGAGTATGCTTGGGTGACTCCTCCATGCGCCTAGGGGTCCCTTTTATAGCCCCAAGGCAGCTAGGAGCCATTGGAGGCAATCTTGGAAGGCTAATCTTGCCTTCTGTCGGGTGGCGCACCGGACAGTCCGGTGCGCCACCGGACAGTCACCGTAGCTGTCCGGTGCGCGATCTCCTTCCTTTTCTGGCGCATCCGACCGTTGCAGATTCGTGGCAGTTGGCACACCGGACACTGTTCGGTGCACACCGGACAGTCCGGTGCCCCCTACCGACTGTTGGAGCGGGCCACGCGTCGCCCACGGATTGCACGGCCGACCGTTGCGCAGTCGACCATTGACTCACCGGACAGTCCGGTGCACCACCGGACAGTCCAGTGAGTTTTAGCCGTACACCGTTGAACTTTTCCCGAGAGCGACGACTTTGTCGCGGACGACTCATCGGACAGTCCGGTGCTCCACCGGACAGTCCGGTGAATTATAGTCGTACGCTGCCATCGAGTCCCGAGAGCGGCCGGTTCACCTTGGACTCGTCTGGCGCGTCGGACACTGTCCGGTGCACCACCGGACACTGTCCGGTGCACCCAGACCCAGCAGCAGTTGGCTGTACATAGCCAACTCTTTTCCAATCTATTTTATCCTATTTCTAGCACTTAGACATAATACATTAGTACCCAAATCAATGTACTAAGTCTAGAAACGTACCTTGTTACATGATTTGCACTTCTTCAATTTTTGGCACAAATTAACACTTAGAGAATATGTGTTGGGCACTTTATCACCAAAACACTTTAGAAATGGCCCAAGGGCACATTTCCCTTTCAATCTCCTCCTTTTTGGTGATTTAGGCCAACACATCCAAAAGCAACAAAAAGAAGTGCAATATCAATGCAAAAGAGAACCAAATTGTTTTTTACTCTAATTTGGCATATTTGGATCATACTTTGCCACCACTTGGTTTGTTTTTGTGAATCAAATTCATTTTCCTATCTCTACAACAAACTCACTTGTTTGGGCACAAAGAGAGATAATCTAAGAGTAAAATTGATTAAGAGCCAAAAACTCTCCCTTTTTCCCATAGTCATAAATTCTCCCCACAAGAGACCAAATTTTGCAATAAGAGTGTTTTGGACAAATCAAAAAGTTCTAACTCTACTCTTTTCGAAATTTCACAAGTGGTAGCTAATCCATTTGCTTTGGCCTTAATTTCTCCCCCTTTGGCATTAAGCACCAAAATGGGATCATTCTTGGCCCTTTAACCCCATTGCCTCACCAAAATTGTCAATTAAGAGCAAAAATGCAATAAGAGCATAGATATGAACTTGGAGTTAATATCGGAGTGCAGTGGAAGTCTTTGCATGGTCCAAGTTCACCTTTCCCTTTCAATTCACTTTTGAGACTAAATAAAGTAAACTCAAACACAAAGGTTAGTCTCAAAGGGTCAAGTTGTAGCATGCCTCCTCCTAAATAAGTGCATCACATGCAAATGGACTTGTCAGGTCCGGGGATCATGTGTACAACTTGAGCACCACAAATGAACACAAATAGATTGAAATTCATAAATTAACATGATCAAGGGCATAAAACACATGTATGCTATAGATCAATCCAAGTTACGCGAATATAAGACATTTAGCTCACTACGCAACTTGCAAAACCTTTTCTCATCTAAAGGCTTGGTGAAGATATCGGCTAGCTGGTTCTCGGTGTTAATATGGTACACCTCGATATCCCCCTTTTGCGGGTGGTCTCTCAGGAAGTGATGCCGGATGTCTATGTGCTTAGTGCGGCTGTGTTCAACAGGATTATCCGCCATGCGGATTGCACTCTCATTGTCACATAGGAGTGGGACTTTGCTTAGATTGTAGCCAAAGTCCCGGAGGGTTTGCCTCATCCAAAGTAGTTGTGTGCAACACTGTCCTGCGGCAACATACTCGGCCTCAGCGGTGGATAGGGCAACAGAAGTTTGTTTCTTTGAGCTCTACGACACCAGGGACCTTCCTAGGAATTGGCACGTCCCTGATGTATTCTTCCTATCAACCTTGCACCCGGCATAATCAGAGTCTGAATATCCAATCAAGTCAAAGGTAGACCCCTTTGGATACCAGATCCCGAAGCAAGGCGTAGCAACTAAATATCTAAGAATCCGCTTAATGGCCACAAGGTGACATTCCTTGGGGTCGGATTGATATCTAGCACACATGCATACGCTAAGTGAAAGTCGCCTAGAGGGGGGGGTGAATAGGCAAATCTGAAATTCACAAAGTTTAAGCACAACTACAAGCTGGGGTTAGCGTTAGAATTAAAGTCGAGTCCGAAAGAGAGGGTGAAAAACAATTCACAAGCAAATAGGGCGAATGACACGATGATTTGTTTTCCTGAGGTTTAGTTCTTGCAAACCTACTCCCCGTTGAGGTGGTCACAAAGACCGGGTCTCTTTCAACCCTTTCCCTCTCTCAAACGGTCACTTAGACCGAGTGAGCCTTTCTCCTCAATCAAATGGGACACTTAGTCCACTACAAGGACCACCACAACTTGGTGTCTCTTGTTTTGATTACAAGTAAATTGGAAGCAAGAATAGAGGAAGAAGAAAAGCAATCCAAGCGCAAGAGCTCAAAAGAACACAAAAGTCTCTCTCTAGTCACTATTTTGTTTGGAGTGATTCCGGACTTGGGAGAGGATTTGATCTCTTTGTTTATGTCTTGTAATGAAGTCTATAGCTCTTGTATGAGGTTTGATGTCTGAAAACTTGGATGCATTGAAGTGTGGTGGTTGGGGGGTATTTATAGCCCCAACCACCAAAAGAACCGTTGGTGGAGGCTGCTGTCGTATGGCGCACCGAACAGTCCGGTGCGCCAGCCACGTCACCAGGCCATTGGGTTCCGACCGTTGGAGCTCTGACAATTGGGGCCACTGGACAGTCCGGTGGTGCACCGGACAGGTCCTGTAGACTGTCCGGTGCGCCTTCTGGCGCCTGCTCTGACTTCTGCGCGCGTAGGCGCGCACTGTAGCGCATTTAATGTCCTCTGCTAGACGACTGTTGGTGCGAAGTAGCCGTTGCTCCGCTGGCACACCGGACAGTCCGGTGTTACACCGGACAGTCTGGTGAATTATAGTGGAGCGGCCTCCCAAATTCCCGAAGCTGGCAAGTTTGGAGTTTGACTCCCTGGTGCACCGGACATTGTTCGGTGGTCTAGGGCTGCCTTCGGTATACTTTGCTCCTTTGTTTTGAACCCTTTCTTTTATATTTGTATTGGTTTGTTGTGATCCTTTGGCACCTGTAGAACATATATTCTAGAGCAAACTAGTTAGTCCAATAATTTGTGTTGGGCAATTCAACCACCAAAATTCATATTGGAAAAGGTTTGACCCTATTTCCCTTTCAATCTCCCCCTTTTTGGTGATTGATGCCAACACAAACCAAAGCAAATATAAATGTGCAGAATTGAACTAGTTTGCATAATGTAAGTGTAAAGGTTGCTTGGAATTGAAACCAATAAATTTTTTTAATAGATGTGCATGGATGGTTTTTCTTCTTATTTAAAATTTTGGACCACATTTGCACAACTAGTTTTGTTTTTGCAAATTCTTTGTAAAATTCTTTTCAAAACATTTTGCAAATAGTCAAAGGTACATGAATAAGATTGAAAGAAGCATTTTCAAGATTTGAAATTTTCTCCCCTTGTTTCAAATGCTTTTTCTTTGACTTAAACAAAACTCCCCCTAAATAAAATTCTCCTTTTAATGTTCAAGAGGGTTTTGCAAGTTTTTGAAGATACTACTTTCTCCCCCTTTTGAACACAATAAGATATCAATTTGAAAAACTTCATTTTTAAAATTTGGTGGTGGTGCGGTCCTTTTGCTTTGGGCTCATACTTTCTCCCCCTTTGGCATGAATCGCCAAAAACGGATACTTGTGAGTGAAATACAAGCCCTTTTTCAAACTTTCTCCCCCTTGGCAAACACAAAAATATGAGTGAAGATTATACCAAAGTGGAGAACGATGCGGAATACCGGCAAATATCGATGGAGTTGAGTGGAAGCGCCTTCTTTGCCGAATAGTCCATTTCCCTTTCAATTCTATGACTAAGCATAATAATATACTTGAAAACACATTAGTCATAGACATAAAAAAAGATATGATCAAAGGTATATAAATGAGCTATGTGTGCAAAGAATCAATCAAAATTCTGAGAATCAAGAATATTTAGCTCATTCCTAAGTTTGGTAAAGGATTGCTCATCTAAAGGCTTGGTAAAGATATCGGCCAATTGATCTTTGGTGTTATTGTAGGCTATCTCGATATCCCCCTTTTGTTGGTGATCTCTCAGAAAGTGATACCGAATGGCTATGTGCTTAGTGTGGCTGTGTTCAACGGGATTATCCGCCATGCGGATTGCACTCTCATTGTCACATAGGAGAGGGACTTTGCTAAATTTGTAGCCACAGTCCCTAAGGGTTTGCCTCATCCAAAGCAATTGCGCGCAACAATGGCCTGCGGCAATGTACTCGGCTTCGGCGGTAGAAAGAGCCGCTGAGTTTTGTTTCTTTGAAGCCCAAGACACCAGGGATCTCCCCAGAAACTGACAAGTTTCTGATGTGCTCTTCCTATCAATCTTACACCCTGCCCAATCAGCATCGGAATATCCTAATAAATCAAATGAGGATCCCTTGGGGGTACCAAAGACCAAACTTAGGTGTTTGAACTAAATATCTCAAGATTCGCTTCACGGCCCTAAGGTGAACTTCCTTAGGGTCGGCTTGGAACCTTGCACACATGCATACGGAAAGCATAATATCCGGTCGAGATGCACATAAATAGAGTAAAGATCCTATCATCGACCGATATACCTTTTGATCTATGGATTTACCTCCCGTGTCGAGGTCGAGATGCCCATTGGTTCCCATGGGTGTCTTGATGGGCTTGGCATCCTTCATTCCAAACTTGGTGAGAATGTCTTGAATGTACTTCGTTTGGCTAATGAAGGTGCCCTCTTGGAGTTGCTTCACTTGAAATCCTAGAAAATACTTCAACTCCCCCATCATAGACATCTCGAATTTTTGAATCATAATCCTACCAAACTCTTCACAAATAGATTTGTTAGTAGACCCAAATATGATATCATCAACATAAATTTGGCATACAAACAAATCATTTTCAATTGTTTTAGTAAAGAGAGTAGGATCGGCCTTGCCGACTTTGAAGCCATTAGTGATAAGAAAATCTCGAAGGCATTCATACCATGCTCTTGGGGATTGCTTGAGCCCATAAAGCGCCTTTGAGAGTTTATATACATGGTTAGGATACTATCTTCAAAGCCGGGAGGTTGCTCAACATAGACCTCTTCCTTGATTGGTCCGTTGAGGAAGGCACTCTTCACGTCCATTTGATAGAGCTTAAAGCCATGGTAAGTAGCATAGGCAAGTAATATACGAATAGACTCAAGCCTAGCTACGGGTGCATAGGTTTCACGAAAATCCAAACCTTCGACTTGTGAATAACCCTTGGCCACAAGTCATGCTTTGTTCCTAGTCACCACACCATGCTCATCTTGTTTGTTGTGGAAGACCCACTTGGTTCCTACAACATTTTGGTTAGGACGTGGAACTAAATGCCATACCTCATTCCTCGTGAAGTTGTTGAGCTCCTCTTGCATCGCCAACACCCAATCCGAATCTTGAAGTGCTTCCTCTATCTTGTGTGGCTCAATAGAGGAAACAAAAGAGTAATGTTCACAAAAGTGAGCAACACGAGATCGAGTGGTTACCCCCTTATGAATGTCTCCTAGGATGGTGTTCACGGGGTGATCTCGTTGGATTGCTTGGTGGACTCTTGGGTGTGGCGGCCTTGGATCTTGCTCATCCTCCTTGTCTTGATCATTGGCATCTCCCCCTTGATCATTGTCCTCCTCTTGAGGTGGCTCATCTTCTTGATCTTCTCCTTTATCATCTTGAGCCTCATCCTCATCTTGAGTTGGTGGAGATGCTTGGATGGAGGAAGATGGTTGTTGATCTTTTGCTTGTGGAAGCTCTTCGGATTCCTTAGGACACACATCCCCAATGGACATGTTCCTTAGCGCGATGCACGGAGCCTCTTCATCATCTAGTTCATCAAGATCAACTTGCTCCACTTGGGAGCCGTTAGTCTCATCAAACACAATGTCACAAGAAACTTCAACTAGTCCAGTGGACTTGTTAAAGACTCTATATGCCCTTGTGTTTGAATCATATCCTAGTAAAAAGCCTTCTACAGCCTTAGGAGCAAATTTAGATTTTCTACCTCTTTTGACAAGAATAAAGCATTTGCTACCAAAGACTCTAAAATATGAAACATTAGGCTTTTTACCGATGAGGAGTTCATACGATGTCTTCTTGAGGATTCGGTGTAGATACAACTGGTTGATGGCGTAGCAAGCGGTGTTGACCGCCTCGGCCCAAAACCGATCCGAAGTCTTGTACTCATCAAGCATGGTTCTTGCCATGTCCAATAGAGTTCTATTCTTCCTCTCCACTACACCATTTTGTTGTGGCGTGTAGGGAGAAGAGAACTCATACTTGATGCCCTCTTCCTCAAGAAAACCTTCTATTTGAGAATTCTTGAGCTCCGTTCCATTGTCGCTTCTTATCTTCTTGATCCTTAAGCCGAACTCATTTTGAGCCCGTCTCAAGAATCCTTTCAAAGTCTCTTGGGTTTGAGATTTTTCCTGTAAAAAGAATACCCAAGTGAAGCGAGAATAATCATCCACAATAACTAGACAGTACTTACTCCCGCCGATGCTTATGTAAGCAATCGGGCCGAATTGGTCCATGTGGAGGAGTTCCAGTGACTTGTCAGTCGTCATGATGTTCTTATGTGAATGATGAACACCAACTTGCTTCCCTGCTTGGCATGCGCTACAAATCCTGTCTTTCTCAAAATGAACATTTGTTAGTCCCAAAATGTGTTCTCCCTTTAGAAGATTGTGAAGATTCTTCATTCCAGCGTGGGCTAGTCGGCGATGTCAGAGCCAACCCATGTTAGTCTTAGCAATTAAGCAAGTATCGAGTTTAGCTCTATTGAAATCAACTAAGTATAGCTGACCCTCTAACACTCCCTTAAAAGCTACTGAATCATCACTTCTTCTAAAGACAGTAACACCTGTATCCGTAAAAAGACAGTTGTAACCCATTTTGCATAATTGAGAAACAGAAATCAAGTTGTAATCTAAAGAATCTACAAGAAAAACATTGGAAATAGAATGGTCAGGTGATATAGCAATTTTACCCAATCCTTTGACCAAACCTTGATTTCCATCCCCGAATGTGATAGCTCGTTGGGGATCTTGGTTTTTCTCGTAGGAGGACAACATTCTTTTCTCCCCAGTAATGTGGTTTGTGCACCCGCTGTCGATGATCCAACTTGAGCCCCCGAATGCATAAAAACAAATTTAGTTCTTGATTTTAGGTACCCAAACAGTTTTAGGTCCTTTGACATTAGATACAAGAACTTTGGGTACCCAAACACAAGTCTTGGAGCCCTTGTGTTTGCCCCCAACATATTTGGCAACTACTTTGCCTGATTTGTTAGTTAGCACATAAGAAGCATCAAAAGTTTTGAATGAAATGTTATGGTCATTTGATGCAATAGGAGTTTTCTTCTTAGGCAATTTAGCATGAGTGGATTGCCTGGAACTAGATGCCTCACTCTTATACATAAAAGCATGATGAGAGCCAGAGTGAGACTTCCTAGAATGAATTCTCCTAATTTTGTGCTCGGGATAACCGGCAGGGTACAAAATGTAACCCTCGTTATCCTGAGGCATATGAGCCTTGCCCTTAACAAAGTTTGACAATCTTTTAGGAGGGGCATTAAGCTTGACATTGTCTCCCTTTTGGAATCCAATGCCATCCTTAATGCCAGGGCGTCTCCCACTATAAAGCATACTACGAGCAAATTTAAATTTTTCATTTTCTAACTCATGCTCGGCAATTTTAGCATCTAATTTTGCTATATGATCATTTTAGTTGTTTAATCATAGCAATGTGATCATGAATAGCATCAACATTGATATCTCTACATCTAGTGCAAATAGAAACATGCTCAACGGTAGATGTAGATGGTTTGCAATCATTTAATTCAACAATCTTAGCATGTAAAATGTCATTCTCATCTCTAAGATTGGAAATAGAAATATTGCAAACATCTAGTTCCTTAGCCTTAGCAATCAATTTTTCATTCTCATTTATAAGGCTAGCAAGAGAGGCATTCAATTGATCAATCTTAGCAATTAAATTAGCATTATCATTTCTAAGATTGACAATTGAATCATCACAAATATTTGACTTCTCAACCTTAGCAATCAAATTAACATTCTCAATTCTAAGGTTGGAGATAGTGTCATGGCAACTACTTAGCTCACTAGTTAATTTTTCATTTTTCTCTACTTCCTGAGCATAAGCATTTTTAGTCTTAACATGCTTTTTGTTTTCTTTGATAAGGAAGTCCTCTTGGCTATCCAAGAGATCATCCTTCTCATGAATGGCACTAATTAATTCATTTAATTTTACTTTTTGTTGCATGTTAAGATTAGCAAAAAGAGTAAGCAAGTTATCTTCCTCATCACTAGAATTATCCTCATCACTAGAGGTTGCATATTTAGTGGAGGATCTTGATTTTACCTTCTTCTTCTTGCCGTCCTTTGCCATGAGGCACTTGTGGCCGACGTTGGGGAAGAGAAGTCCCTTGTTGACAGCGATGTTGGCGGCGTCCTCGTTGGAGGAGGAGTCGGTGGAGCTCTCGTCGGAGTCCCACTCCAGGCAAACATGGGCATCTCCGCCCTTCTTCTTGTAATATCTCTTCTTTTCCTTCTTCTTCCCACTCTTGTCGTTATCCCTGTCACTATCACTAGACAATGGACATTTAGCGATAAAATGACCGGGCTTACCACACTTGTAGCACACTTTCTTGGAGCAGGGCTTGTAGTCTTTACCCCTCCTTTGCTTGAGGATTTGGCGGAAGCTCTTGATGATGAGCGCCATCTCCTCATTGTCGAGCTTGGAGGTGTCAATGGGGACCCTACTCAGTGTAGAGTCTTCTTTCTTCTCCTCCGTTGCCTTGAATGCAATGGGTTGTGCTTCGGGTGCGGAGGAGGCGCCTTGCTTGATGATCTTTTTGGAGCCTTTGATCATCAACTCAAAGCTCACAAATTTTCCTATTACTTCCTTGGGAGACATTAGTTTGTATCTAGGATCACCATGAATTAATTGTACTTGAGTAGGATTAAGAAAAACTAGTGATCTTAGAATAACCTTGACCATCTCATGGTCATCCCATTTGGTGCTCTCGAGGTTGCGCACTTGATTTACCAAGGTCTTTAGCCGGTTATACATGGCTTGCGGGTCTTCTCCTTGGTTGAGCATGAAACGACCGAGCTCCCCCTCGATCGTCTCCCTCTTGGTGATTTTGGTCACCTCGTCTCCTTCGTGCGCGGTCTTGAGTACGTCCCAAATCTCTTTGGCACTCTTCAACCCTTGCACCTTATTATACTCCCCTCGACTTAGAGAGGTGAGGAGTATAGTAGTTGCTTGGGAGTTGAAGTGCTCGATTTGGGCCACCTTGTCCTCATCAAAATCTTCATCCCCTACGGATGGTACCTGTGCTCCAAATTCAACAACATCCCATATGCTTTTGTGGAGTGAGGTTAGGTGATATCTCATCATATCACTCCACCTAGAATAATATTTACCGTCAAACATCGGTGGTTTGCCTAATGGGACGGAAAGTAATGGAGTATGTCTAGGAATGCGAGGGTAGCGTAGGGGATCTTACTATACTTCTTGCGCTCTTGGCGCTTAGAAGTGACGAACGCGGCGTCGGATCCCGATGTAGATGGCGATGAAGAGTCGGTCTCGTAGTAGACCACTTTCTTCATTTTCTTCTTCTTCTCGCTACTCTTGTGCGTCCTAATGCATGAAGGGGATCCCTCCTTCTTTTTGTTGCTGGACTCCTTTGATGGAGTCTTCCCGTGGCTTGTAGCCTTCACGGGGCTTGTGCGCATGTCCCCGCCGGTCACCATCTCCTTAGCGTGATCTCCCGACATCACTTCGAGCAGTTAGGCTCTTAATGAAGTACCGGGCTCTGATACCAATTGAAAGTCGCCTAGAGGGGGGTGAATAGGCAAATCTGAAATTTACAAAGTTTAAGCACAACTACAAGCCGGGGTTAGCGTTAGAATTAAAGTCGAGTCTGAAAGAGAGGGAGAAAAACAAATCACAAGCAAATAAGACGAATGAGATGATTTGTTTTCTCGAGGTTCGGTTCTTGCAAACCTACTCCCCGTTGAGGTGGTCACAAAGACCGGGTCTCTTTCAACCCTTTCCCTCTCTCAAACGGTCACTTAGACCGAGTGAGCCTTTCTCCTCAATCAAATGGGACACTTAGTCCACTACATGGACCACCACAACTTGGTGTCTCTTGTTTTGATTACAAGTGAATTGGAAGCAAGAATAGAGGAAGAAGAAAAGCAATCCAAGCGCAAGAGCTCAAAAGAACACAAAAGTCTCTCTCTCTAGTCACTATTTTGTTTGGAGTGATTTTGGACTTGGGAGAGGATTTGATCTCTTTGTTTGTGTCTTGTAATGAAGTCTATAGCTCTTGTATGAGGTTTGATGTCTGAAAACTTGGATGCATTGAAGTGTGGTGGTTGGGGGGGGTATTTATAGCCCCAACCACCAAAAGAATCGTTGGTGGAGGCTGCTGTCGTATGGCGCACTGGACAGTCCAGTGCGCCACCGGACACTGTCCGGTGCGCCAGCCACGTCACCAGGCCGTTGGGTTCCGACCGTTGGAGCTCTGACAATTGGGGCCATTGGACAGTCCGGTGGTGCACCGGATAGGTCCTGTAGACTGTCCGGTGCGCCTTCTGGCGCCTGCTCTAACTTCTGCACGCGCAGGCGCGCACTGTAGCGCATTTAATGTCCTCTGCAGACGACCGTTGGTGCGAAGTAGCCATTGATCCGCTGGCACACTGGATAGTCCGGTGTTACACCGGACTAGTCCGGTGTTACATCGGATAGTCCGGTGAATTATAGCGGAGCGGCCTCCCAAATTCCCGAAGCTGGCAAGTTCGGAGTGGGACTCCCTGGTGCACCGGACACTGTCCGGTGGTGCACCGGACACTATCCGGTGGCACACCGGACAGTCCGGTGCGCCAGACCAGGGCTGCCTTCGGTATACTTTGCTCCTTTGTTTTGAACCCTTTCTTTTATATTTGTATTGGTTTGTTGTGATCCTTTGGCACCTGTAGAACATATATTTTAGAGCAAACTACTTAGTCCAATAATTTGTGTTGGGCAATTCAACCACCAAAATTCATATTGGAAAAGGTTTGACCCTATTTCCCTTTCACTAAGCATAATATCCGGTCTACTAGCACATAAATAAAGTAATGACCCTCTCATAGATCGGTATGCCTTTTGATCAATGGACTTACCTCCTTTGTTGATGTCGACATGTCCATCGGTTCCCATTGGTGTCTTCGCGGGCTTGGCGTCCTTCATCCCAAACCTCTTGAAAAGATCTTGAGTGTACTTTGTTTGGGAGATGAAGGTGCCATCCTTGAGTTGCTTCACTTGGAACCCAAGGAAGTAGTTCAACTCGCCCATCATCGACATCTCAAATTTCTGTGTCATCACCCTGCTAAACTCCTCACAAGACTTTTGGTTAGTAGAACCAAATATTATGTCATCGACATAAATTTGGCACACAAAAAGATCACCGTCACAAGTCTTAGTGAAAAGAGTGGGATCGGCTTTCCCAACCTTGAAAGCGTTAGCAATTAAGAAATCTCTAAGGCATTCATACCATGCTCTTGGGGCTTGCTTAAGTCCATAGAGCGCCTTAGAGAGCTTAAACACATGGTCGGGGTACCTTTCATCCTCAAAGCCAGGGGGTTGCTCTACGTATACCTCCTCCTTGATTGGCCCGTTGAGGAAAGCGTTCTTCACATCCATTTGGAACAACCTGAAAGAGTGGTGAGCGGCATAGGCTAATAGAATGCGAATAGACTCTAGCCTAGCCACAGGAGCAAAAGTCTCCTCGAAATCCAAACCTGTGACTTGGACATAACCTTTTGCCACAAGTCGAGCCTTGTTCCTTGTCACCACCCCGTGCTCGTCCTGTTTGTTGTGGAACACCCACTTGGTTCCCACAACATTTTACTTGGGACGTGGAACCAGGCTCCAAACTTCATTCCTCTTGAAGTTGTTGAGCTCTTCCTGCATGGCCAACACCCAGTCCGGATCTTGCAAGGCTTCTTCTACCCTGAAAGGCTCAATAGAAGAGACAAACGAGTAATGCTCACAAAAGTTAGCTAATCTTGAGCGAGTGGTTACTCCCTTGCTTATATCACCCAGAATCTGGTCGACGGGATGATTCCTTTGAATCGTCGCTCGGACTTGAGTTGGAGGGGCCCGTGGTGCTTGAGAGCACATAGAGGGGGGGGGGGGTGAATAGGTGATCCTGTGAAACTTTAAAACTTAAGCCACAAAAACTTGTTAAGTGTTAGCACAATGATTGCCAAGTGGCTAAAGAGAAGTCTCAACAAAACACAATACCACAAGAGATCAAGCACAGAGGTGACACAGTGGTTTATCCCGTGGTTCGGCCAAGACCAACGCTTGCCTACTCCACGTTGTGGCGTCCCAACGGACGAGGGTTGCAATCAACCCCTCTCAAGCGGTCCAAAGACCCACTTGAATACCACGGTGTTTTGTTTTGCCTTTCACTATCCCGTTTGCAAGGAATCTCCACAAATTGGAGTCTCTTGCCCTTACAAGTATATGATCACAAAGAAGCACAGAGTAAGGGAGGGAAGCAACACACGCAAATCCACAGCGAAACGCGCACACACACGGCCAAGAATCGAGCTCGAATGACTATCTCAGAGTTCTCACTAGAACGGAGCTCGAATCACTTAGAATCACAAATGAATGCGCAAAGACTGAGTGTGGATGATCAAGAATGCTCAAAGGTTGCTTGTGTGTCTCCTCCATGCGCCTAGGGGCCCCTTTTATAGCCCCAAGGCAGCTAGGAGCCGTTGAGAGCAAATCTAGAAGGCTATCCCTGCCTTCTGTCGTCGGGGGCACCGGACAGTCCGGTGCACACCGGACACTGTCCGGTGCCCGATTTCTTTCCTTAACTGGCGCTGCCGACCGTTGCAGACCGTTGGAGATCTGGGAGCCGTTGGCGCACCGGACATGTCCGGTGCACACCGGACAGTCCGGTGCCGTCTTCCGACCGTTGGCCCGGCCACGTGTCCCGCGCAGATTGCGCGGCCGACCGTTGGCCCTGCCGACCGTTGGCTCACCGGACAGTCCGGTGCACACCGGACAGTCCGGTGAATTTTAGCCGTACGCCGTCGGCGAATTCCCGAGAGCGGCCAGTTCGCGCCGAGTCAGTCTGGCGCACCGGACACTGTCCGGTGCACACCGGATAGTCCTGGTGCTCCAGACCGAACTGAGTCTTGGCTGCACACAGCCAAGTCTTTGTCTCCTCTTTTCTTTTCTTCTACTTTCTGTTTCTAACACTTAGACAAGTATATTAGTACTCAAAACCAATGTACTAAAGCTTAGAAACATACCTTTATCCTTGATTTGTACTTTGTCCACCATTTTACAATTAGGCACCTGTGTTGGGCACTAAATCACCAAAATACTTAGAAATGGCCCAAGGGCACATTTCCCTTTCAATCTCCCCCTTTTTGGTGATTTATGCCAACACAACATAAAGCAAGTAGAACAAGTACAAAAACACTTCAAATAATAACTCAAATTATTTTGATTCAATTTTGACATATATGGATCACTCTATGCCACCACTTGGTTTGTTTTTGCAAATCAAACTCAATTCTCTATCTCTAAGTCAAAACCACATGTTGAATCATAAAGAGAGTCATTCCAAAAGAGATTGATCAAGGATTTCAAAAACTCCCCCTTTTTCCCATAATTACTACTTCTCCCCACAGGAAGCCAAAAGAGACAATAAAAGAGTTTTGACAAACAAAAAGCTCTACTCTAAACCAAAAGCTCTACTCTACTATTTTCAAAATCTCTCAAGTGGTAGCTGATCCATTTATTGCTTTGGCCCTTTATTTTCAAACAAAAAGCTCTACTCTAAACCAAAAGCTCTACTCTACTATTTTCAAAATCTCTCAAGTGGTAGCTGATCCATTTATTGCTTTGGCCCTTTATTTTCTCCCCCTTTGGCATCAAGCACCAAACGGGATAAATCTTGGCCCTTTAACCCCATTGCCTCACCAAAATCTTCAATTTAGAGCAAATGGCAATAAGAGTTCATGAGATGGACTTGGAATAATTTACCCTCTCATCGGAGTGCAGTGGAAGTCTTTCATGGTCCAAGTCCACCTCTCCCTTTTAATTCTCCTTCGAGACTAAATCAAGCAAACTCAAGCATATGGTTAGTCTCAAAGGGTCAAGTTGTAACACATCTCCCCCTAAACATGTGCATCACTTTGCAACGGACTTGTGAGGTCCAGGGAGTGTTTGTACAACTTGAGCACCATAATAAGCAACAAAATGCAGAATGAACATGATCAAAAGCATAAGCACATGTATGCTATAATTCAATCCAAGTTCCGCGAATCTAAGACATTTAGCTCACTCCGCAGCCTGCAAAAGGTCTTCTCATCTAAAGGCTTGGTAAAGATATCGGCTAGCTAGTTCTCGGTGCTAACATAAAACACTTCGATATCTCCCTTTTGCTGGTGGTCTCTCAGAAAGTGATGCCGGATGTCAATGTGCTTTGTGCGGCTGTGCTCAACAGGATTTTCCGCTATTCGGATAGCACTCTCATTGTCACATAGGAGTGGGACTTTGCTCAGATTGTAGCCAAAGTCCCTGAGGGTTTGCCTCATCCAAAGTAGTTGCGCGCAACACTGACCTGCGGCAACGTACTCGGCCTCAGCGGTGGATAGGGCAACGGAGGTTTGTTTCTTAGAGTTCCATGACACCAGGGACCTTCCTAAGAATTGGCACGTCCCCGATGTACTCTTCCTATCGACCTTACATCCAGCATAGTCGGAATCTGAGTACCCAATCAAGTCAAAGTTAGACCCCTTTGGATACCAGATCCCGAAGCAAGGCGTAGCGACTAAATATCTAAGGATTCGCTTCACAGCCACTAAGTGACACTCCTTAGGATCGGATTGAAATCTAGCACACATGCATACGCTAAGCATAATATCCGGTCTACTAGCACATAAATAAAGTAAAGACCCTATCATTGACCGGTATGCTTTTTGATCAACGGACTTACCTCCTTTGTTGAGGTCGGTGTGTCCGTCGGTTCCCATCGGCGTCTTTGCGGGCTTGGCAGTTCTTCATCCCAAACCTCTTTAGCAGATCTTGCGTGTACTTCGTTTGGGAGATGAAGGTGCCATCCTTGGGTTGCTTCACTTGGAACCCAAGGAAGTAGTTCAACTCGCCCATCATCGACATCTCGAATTTCTGCGTCATCACCCTGCTAAACTCTTCACAAGACTTTTGGTTAGTAGACCCAAATATTATGTCATCGACATAAATTTGGCACACAAACAAATCACCATCACAAGTCTTAGTGAAAAGAGTTGGATCGGCTTTCCCAACCTTGAAAGCATTAGCAATTAAGAAATCTCTAAGGCATTCATACCATGCTCTTGGGGCTTGTTTAAGTCCATAGAGCACCTTAGAGAGCTTACACACGTGGTCGGGGTACCGCTCATCCTCGAAGCCAGGGGGTTGCTCCACGTACACCTCCTCCTTTATTGGCCCGTTGAGGAAAGCGCTCTTCACATCCATTTGGTACAACCTGAAGGAATGGTGAGCGGCATATGCTAGCAAGATACGAATTGATTCTAGCCTAGCCACAGGAGCAAAAGTCTCCTCAAAGTCCAAACCTGCGACTTGGGCATAACCTTTTGCCACAAGTCGAGCCTTGTTCCTTGTCACCACTCCGTGCTCGTCTTGTTTGTTGCGGAAAACCCACTTTGTTCCCACAACATTTTGCTTGGGACGAGGCACCAGCGTCCAAACTTCATTGCGCTTGAAGTTGTTGAGTTCCTCCTGCATGGCCAACACCCAATCTGGATCTAGCAAGGCCTCCTCTACCCTGAAAGGCTCAATAGAGGAGACAAAAGAGTAATGTTCACAAAAATTAACCAGTCGAGACCGAGTAGTTACTCCCTTGCTAATGTCACCCAGAATTTGGTCGACGGGATGATCCCTTTGAATCATCGCTCGAACTTGAGTTGGAGGTGCCGGTTGCGCTTCTTCCTCCATTACGTGATCATCTTGTGCTCCCCCTTGATCACACGCCTCCTGTTGATGAACCTGTTCATCGTCTTGAGTTGGGGGATGCACCGTTGTTGAGGAAGAAGGTTGATCTCGTTCATCTTTTTCCTGTGGCCGTACTTCTCCAATCGCCATGGTTCGTATAGCGGCCGTCGGAACATCTTCTTCATCTACATCATCACAATCAACAACTTGCTCTCTTGGAGAGCCATTAGTCTCATCAAATACAACGTCGCTAGAGACTTCAACCAAACCCGATGATTTGTTGAAGACCCTATACGCCTTTGTATTTGAATCATAACCTAATAAAAAACCTTCTACAGCTTTGGGAGCAAACTTAGAATTTCTACCCTTCTTCACTAGAATGTAGCACTTGCTCCCAAAAACACGAAAGTAAGATACATTGGGTTTGTTACCGGTTAGTAGCTCATATGACGTCTTCTTGAGGAGGCGGTGAAGGTAGACCCTGTTGATGGCGTGGCAAGCCGTGTTCACGGCTTCCGACCAAAAGCACTCGGGGGTCTTGAACTCTCCAAGCATCGTCCTCGCCATATCGATTAGCGTCTTGTTCTTCCTCTCTACCACACCATTTTGCTGTGGTGTGTAGGGAGCGGAGAACTCGTGCTTGATCCCTTCATCCTCAAGGAACTCCTCCACTTGAAGGTTCTTGAACTCGGACCCGTTGTCGCTCCTAATCTTCTTCACCTTGAGCTCAAACTCATTTTGAGCTCTCCTGAGGAAGCGCTTGAGGATCCCTTGGGTTTCAGACTTATCCTGCAAAAAGAACACCCAAGTGAAGCGGGAAAAGTCATCAACAATAACTAGTCCATACTTACTTCCTCCTATGCTTAGATAGGCGACGGGTCCGAAGAGGTCCATATGTAGCAGCTCCAGAGGTCTTGATGTGGTCATCACATTCTTGCTGTGATGTGCTCCTCCCACTTGTTTACCTGCTTGACAAGCTGCACAAGGTCTATCTTTTTCGAAATAAACATTTGTTAGACCTATCACGTGTTCTCCCTTTAGAAGCTTGTGGAGGTTCTTCATCCCCACATGAGCTAAGCGGCGATGCCACAGCCAGCCCATGCAAGTCTTAGCCATTAAGCATGCATCTAGACCGGCCTCTTCTTTTGCAAAATCAACTAAGTAAAGCTTGCCGTCTAGTACACCCTTAAAAGCTAGTGAACCATCACATCTTCTAAAGACAGACACATCTACATTAGTAAAAAGACAATTATATCCCATGTTGCATAGTTGACTAACAGATAGCAAATTGTAACCAAGAGACTCAACTAAAAACACATTTGAAATTGAGTGCTCATTAGAAATTGCAATTTTACCTAACCCTTTTACCTTGCCTTGATTCCCATCACCGAATATAATTGAATCTTGGGAATCCTTATTTTTGACGTAGGAGGTGAACATCTTCTTCTCCCCCGTCATATGGTTTGTGCATCCGCTGTCGATAATCCAGCTTGAACCCCCGGATGCATAAACCTGCAAGGCAAATTTAGGCTTGGGTCTTAGGTACCCAACTCATGTTGGGTCCTGCAAGGTTAGCACAAATATCCTTAGGGACCCAAATGCAAGTTTTATCTCCCTTGCATCTTGCCCCTAACTTCCTAGCAATTACCTTCTTACCCTTTCTACAAATAGCAAAGGGAGCATTGCAAGCATAATAAATGGTAGAAGGTTTGTTCACAACTTTTCTAGGAACATGAGCAATATTTCTCCTAGGCATATGCACAACATTTCTCCTACACATATCTCTATCATGCTTATAGGAAGAACTAGAAGCAACCATGGCATGAGAATCATAAACATGTAAATCAAAATCATTATAAGCATTTCTAGCATGTCTCCTATCATGGTACAAGAAAGCATGGTTCTTTTTAGCACTACTAGCCATAGGGGCCTTCCCTTTCTCCTTGACGAAGATGGGAGCCTTATGGCTTGTTAAGTTCTTGGCCTCTCTCTTGAAGCCAAGACCATCCTTAATTGAGGGGTGTCTACCAACCGTGTAGGCATCCCTTGCAAATTTTATCTTATCAACTTCACTTTTGCTAGTCTTAAGTTGGGCATTAAGACTAGCCAATTCCTCATTTAATTTGGAAATTAAAACTAGGTGTTCACCACAGGCATCAATATCGAAATCCTTACACCTAGTGCACATCATAACATGTTCTACACAAGAATTAGATTTATTTGCTACTTCTAATTTTGCATTTAAATCATTGTTAACACCTTGTAAAGTAGAAATGGTTTCATGACAAGTAGATAGTTCATAAGAGAGCATTTCATTTCTTTTAACTTCTAAAGCATATGATTTTTGTGCCTCCACAAATTTATCATGTTCATCATACAATAAATCCTCTTGCTTTTCTAAAAGCCTATTCTTATCATTCAAAGCATCAATCAACTCATTAATTTTATCTATCTTAGATCTATCTAAGCCCTTGAACAAGCATGAATAATCTATATCATCATCATCACTAGACTCATTATCACTAGAAGAAGCATAAGTGGAGTCTTGAGTACTCACCTTCTTCTCCCTTGCCATAAGGCATGTGAGACGCTCGTTGGGGAAGAGGGAAGACTTGTTGAAGGCAGTGGCAGCGAGTCCTTCATTGTCGGAGTCGGAGGAGGAGCAATCCGAGTCCCACTCCTTTCCTAGATGTGCCTCGCCCTTTGCCTTCTTGTATTGCTTCTTCTTCTCTCTTTTGTTCCCCTTTTCCTGGTCACTTTCATTATCGGGACAGTTAGCGATAAAATGACCAAGCTTACCGCATTTGAAGCATGAGCGCTTCCCCTTTGTCTTGGTCTTGCTTGGCTGCCCCTTGCGACCATTTAGCGCCGTCTTGAATCTCTTGATGATGAGAGCCATCTCTTCATCATTGAGTCCGGCCGCCTCAATCTGTGCCACCTTGCTAGGTAGCGCCTCCTTGTTTCGTGTTTCCTTGAGAGCAAGGGGTTGCGGCTCGTTGATCGGACCATTCAAGGCGTCGTCCACATACCTCGCCTCCTTGATCATCATTCGCCCGCTAACGAATTTCCCAAGAACTTCTTCGGGCGACATCTTGGTGTACCTGGGATTTTCACGTATATTGTTCACCAAATGAGGATCAAGAACGGTAAATGACCTGAGCATTAGGCGGACGACATCGTGATCCGTCCATCGCGTGCTTCCGTAGCTCCTTATCTTGTTGATAAGAGTCTTGAGCCGGTTGTATGTTTGCGTCGGCTCCTCGCCCCTTATCATTGCGAACCGTCCAAGCTCTCCCTCCACCAACTCCATCTTGGTGAGCAAGGTGACGTCGTTTCCCTCATGAGAAATCTTGAGGGTGTCCCAGATCTGCTTGGCGTTATCCAAGCCGCTTACTTTATGGTATTCATCCCTGCACAAAGAAGCTAGAAGAACAGTAGTAGCTTGTGCATTCTTATGAATTTGTTCATTAATGAACATGGGACTATCCGAACTATCAAAGTGCATTCCACTCTCTACAATCTCCCATATACTAGGATGGAGAGAGAATAGGTGACTACGCATTTTGTGGCTCCAAAATCCGTAGTCTTCTCCATCAAAGTGTGGGGGCTTGCCGAGTGGAATGGAGAGCAAATGTGAATTTGAACTTTGCGGAATACGAGAGTAGTCAAAGGAAAAGTTCGAATTAACCGGTTTCCTTCTCTCGTAGTCGTTGTGGTCCTCGTCCTTTTGGGAAGAAGTAGATTCATCGCTGTCGTCGTAGTAGACGATCTCCTTGATGCGCCTTGTCTTCTTCTTCTTCCCTTCCTTCCGTCTATGGCCCGAGCCGGAGTCGGTAGGCTTGTCGTCCTTCGGCTCGTTGATGAAGGATTCCTTCTCTTTGTCGTTGATCACAATTCCTTTCCCCTTAGGATCCATCTCTTCGGGCGGTTAGTCCCTTTTGTGAAGAGAACGGCTCTGATACCAATTGAGAGCACCTAGAGGGGGGGGGGGGTGAATAGGTGATCCTGTGAAACTTTAAAACTTAAGCCACAAAAACTTGTTAAGTGTTAGCACAATGATTGCCAAGTGGCTAAAGAGAAGTCTCAACAAAACACAATACCACAAGAGATCAAGCACAGAGGTGACACAGTGGTTTATCCCGTGGTTCGGCCAAGACCAACGCTTGCCTACTCCACGTTGTGGCGTCCCAACGGACGAGGGTTGCAATCAACCCCTCTCAAGCGGTCCAAAGACCCACTTGAATACCACGGTGTTTTGTTTTGCCTTTCACTATCCCGTTTGCAAGGAATCTCCACAAATTGGAGTCTCTTCCCCTTACAAGTATATGATCACAAAGAAGCACAGAGTAAGGGAGGGAAGCAACACACGCAAATCCACAGCGAAACGCGCACACACACGGCCAAGAATCGAGCTCGAATGACTATCTCAGAGTTCTCACTAGAACGGAGCTCGAATCACTTAGAATCACAAATGAATGCGCAAAGACTGAGTGTGGATGATCAAGAATGCTCAAAGGTTGCTTGTGTGTCTCCTCCATGCGCCTAGGGGCCCCTTTTATAGCCCCAAGGCAGCTAGGAGCCGTTGAGAGCAAATCTAGAAGGCTATCCCTGCCTTCTGTCGTCGGGGGCACCGGACAGTCCGGTGCACACCGGACACTGTCCGGTGCCCGATTTCTTTCCTTAACTGGCGCTGCCGACCGTTGCAGACCGTTGGAGATCTGGGAGCCGTTGGCGCACCGGACATGTTCGGTGCACACCGGACAGTCCGGTGCCGTCTTCCGACCGTTGGCCCGGCCACGTGTCTCGCGCAGATTGCGCGGCCGACCGTTGGCCCTGCCGACCGTTGGCTCACCGGACAGTCCGGTGCACACCGGACAGTCCGGTGAATTTTAGCCGTACGCCGTCGGCGAATTCCCGAGAGCGGCCAGTTCGCGCCGAGTCAGTCTGGCGCACCGGACACTGTCCGGTGCACACCGGACAGTCCGGTGCTCCAGACCGAACTGAGTCTTGGCTGCACACAGCCAAGTCTTTGTCTCCTCTTTTCTTTTCTTCTACTTTCTGTTTCTAACACTTAGACAAGTATATTAGTACTCAAAACCAATGTACTAAAGCTTAGAAACATACCTTTATCCTTGATTTGTACTTTGTCCACCATTTTACAATTAGGCACCTGTGTTGGGCACTAAATCACCAAAATACTTAGAAATGGCCCAAGGGCACATTTCCCTTTCAGTGCTTCTTCCGCCACAGTTGGTTCTTCTTGTGCTCACCCTTGATCACGCGCCTCCTCTTGAGGAACCTGTTCATCATCTTAAGTTGGGGGATGCACCATCGTTGAGGAAGAGGGTTGATCTTGCTCTTGTTGTTCTTGTGGTCGCACATCTCCAATCGCCATGGTGCGAATTGCGGCCGTTGGAACGTCATCTTCATCTACATCATCAAGATCAACTTGCTCTCTTGGAGAGCCATTAGTTTCATCAAATACAACATCGCTAGAGACTTCAACCAAACCCGATGATTTGTTGAAGACTCTATACGCCTTTGTATTTGAGTCATAACCTAGCAAAAACCCTTCTACAGCTTTGGGAGCAAATTTGGAATTTCTACCTTTCTTTACTAGAATATAACATTTACTCCCAAATACACAAAAGTATGAAACATTGGGTTTGTTACCGGTTAGAAGTTCATACGAGGTCTTCTTGAGGAGGCGATGAAGGTAGACCCAGTTTATGGCGTGGCAAGCTGTGTTCACAGCTTCCGACCAAAACCACTCGGGCGTCTTGAATTCTCCAAACATCGTCCTCACCATGTCGATAAGCGTCCTGTTCTTCCTCTCTACCACACCGTTTTGCTGTGGTGTGTAGGGAGCGGAGAACTCATGCTTGATTCCTTCCTCCTCAAGGTACTCCTCCACTTGTAAGTTCTTGAACTCGGACCCGTTGTCGCTTCTTATCTTTTTCACCTTGAGCTCAAATTCGTTTTGAGCTCTCCTTACAAAGCGCTTTAGGGTCCCTTGGGTTTCTGATTTATCTTGCAAAAAGAATACCCAAGTGAAGCGGGAAAAATCATCAACAATAACAAGACCATACTTACTTCCCCCGATGCTGAGGTAGGCGACAGGTCCGGAGAGGTCCATATGAGGTAGCTCCAGAGGTCTTGATGTAGTCATCACATTCTTGTTGTGATGAGTGCTTCCCACCTGTTTACCTTCTTGACAAGCTGCACAGGGTCTATCTTTTTTCGAAAAATACATTGGTTAGACCTAACACATGTTCTCCCTTTAGAAGTTTATGAAGGTTCTTCATCCCAACATGTGCTAGACGGCGATGACACAGCCAGCCCATGCTAGTCTTAGCAATTAAGCATGCATCTAGATCGGCCTCCTCTTTCGAAAAATCAACTAAGTAGAGTTTGCCGTCTAGTACACCCTTAAAAGCTAATGAACCATCACTCCTTCTAAAGACAGACACATCTACATTGGTAAATAGACAATTATAACCCATATTACATAGTTGACTGATAGATAATAAGTTGTACCTAAGCGATTCAACTAAGAACTCATTGGATATGGAATGCTCGGATGAAATGGCTATCTTTCCTAGTCCTTTAACCTTGCCTTGGTTCCCATCTCCAAAGATGATCGAGTCCTGGGAATCCTTGTTCTTGACATAGGAGGTGAACATCTTCTTCTCCCCCGTCATATGGTTTGTGCATCCGCTGTCGATAATCAAGCTTGAGCCCCCGGATGCTAAACCTGCAAGGCAATTTACACTTGGGTTTTAGGTACCCAACTTTTGTTGGGTCCTACGAGGTTAGTTACAATAGCCTTTGGGACCCAAATGCAAGTCTTGTCTCCCTTGCATTTGACCCCCAACTTCCTAGCAACCACTTTTTTATTTTTACATGTGAGTACAAAAGTAGTGTTGCACGCATGGAAAACAGTAGCAGATTCATTACGCATTTTCCTAGGTACATGATGCAAAACATGATTTTTCCTAGGCATATTTCTACCATGCACAAAAGTAGAGCTTGAGGCAATCATAGCATGTGAATCATACGCATCATAACTCCTATTATAATGAACATTCATAGAAAATTTTCTATCATAAATGAAAGCATGATTCTTTTGATTACTACTAGCCATAGGGGCCTTCCCTTTCTCCTTGTTGGGAATGGGAGCCCTTTGGCTTGTCAAGTTCTTGGCTTCCTTTCGAAAGCCAAGTCCATCCTTAATTGAGGGATGTCTACCAACGGTGTAGGCATCCCTAGCAAATTTTAACTTATCAAAATCTATCTTGCAAGTCTTAAGTTGAGCATTAAGACTTGCTACCTCATTATTTAATTTAGTAATTGATGTAAGGTGTTCAACACAAGCATCAACATCAAAATTCTTACACCTATTACAAATGGCAACATGTTCTACACAAGATCTAGTTTTATTAGCTACTTCTAGCTTAGCATTTAAATCATCATTAACACTCTTTAAGCTAGACACAGTTTCATGACAAGCAGATAATTCAGAAGATAGCATTTCATTCCTTTTAACCTCTAAAGCAAGAGATTTTTGCACACTAACAAACTTTTCATGCTCTTCATACAAAATATCTTCTTGCTTCTCTAACAATCTATCTTTTTCATTCAAAGCATCAATTAACTCATTAATTTTATCTACTTTTGCTCTATCTAAACTCTTAAATAACTCGGTATAATCTACTTCATCATCACTAGAATCATCATCGCTTGAAGTAGTATACTTAGGGGTTTCTCGAACACTTACCTTCTTTTCGTTGGCCATGAGGCAAGTGTGGCGCTCGTTGGGGAAGAGTGTCGATTTGTTGAAGGCTGAGGCAGCGAGTCCTTCGTCGTCGGAGTCGGAAGAAGAGCAGTCCGAATCCCATTCTTTGCCAAGGTGCGCCTCGCCCTTCGCCTTCTTGTAGGCCTTCTTCTTCTCCCTCTTCCCGCTCTTTTCTTGTTCCTGGTCATTAGCATTATCGGGACAATTTGCTATAAAATGACCAGTCTTACCGCATTTAAAACAGGAGCGCTTTCCCTTTGCTTTGCTCTTGTTGGGATGCTCCTTGCGTCCTTTTAGCGCGGTCTTGAAGCGCTTGATGATGAGGGTCATCTCATCTTCGTTTAGCCCGGCAGCCTCAACTTGTGCCACCTTGCTAGGTAGCGCCTCCCTGCTGCTGCTTGTTGCCTTGAGTGCAACGGGCTGGGGCTCATAGATGGGCATTGGGCTGTTCAATGCATCATCAACATATCTTGCTTCCTTGACCATCATACGCCCGCTCATAAATTTTCCGAGTATCTCCTCGGGTGTCATCTTTGTGTACCTGGGATTTTCACAGATGAGGTTCACAAGATGAGGGTCAATAACAGTGAAAAACCTGAGCATAAGTCGGATGACATCGTGGTCCGTCCATCTCGTGCTTCCATAGCTCCTGATCTTGTTGACCAGGGTCTTGAGCCTGTTGTACGTTTGCATTGGCTCCTCTCCCCTGATCATTGCAAACCTCCCCAGCTCGCCTTCCACCAACTCCATTTTGGTGATCATGGTGGTGTCGTTTCCCTCATGTGATATTTTGAGGGTATCCCAAATTTGCTTGGCGTTGTCCAAGCCGCTCATCTTGTTGTATTTGTCCCTGCACAAGGATGCTAGCAAAACGGTGGTAGCTTGCGCATTCTTGAATTTGCTCATTAATAAATACAGGGTTATCCGAACTATCGAATTGCATTCCATTTTCAACTATCTCCCATATACTAGGATGGAGAGAAAATAAGTGACTACGCATTTTGTGACTCCAAAAAGCGTAGTCCTCTCCATCAAAGTGTGGAGGTTTACCAAGAGGAATTGAAAGCAAATGAGCATTGGAATTAAAAGGAATACGGGAATGATCAAATGAATAATTTGAATTAACTGGTTTCTTTTTTCGTCGTCGTCGTCTCTTGGAGAAGAAGAAGATTCGTCATTGTCGTAGTAGACGATCTTCTTGATACGTCTCTTCTTCTTCCCGTCCTTCTTCTTGTGACTTGAGCCAGAGTCAGTGGGCTTGTCGTCCCTTGGCTCATTGAAGACGGACTCCTCCTTATCGTTGACCACCATCCCCTTTCCCTTAGGATCCATCTCTTCGGGTGATTAGTCCCTTACGTGAAGAGAACAGCTCTGATACCAATTGTGAGCACCTAGAGGGGGGGGGGGTGAATAGGTGATCTTGTAAAATTCAACACTAAATAGCCACAAGCTTGGTTATAAAGATGTTAGTGCAATAGAACCAAGTGGCTATAGAGCGAGCTCTTGTGAATCACAAATAATCAAAGAGAAGGACAACACAAGGGACACAGTGGTTTATCCCGTGGTTCGATCAAGTATAACACTTGCCTACCTCCACATTGTGGCGTCCCAATGGACGAGGGTTGCACTCAACCCCTTTCAAGTGATCCGGTGATCAACTTGAATACCACGGCTTTTCTTTGCTTATCTCTTTTTCCCGTTTGCGAGGAATCTCCACAAGTTGGAGTCTCTCGCCCTTACAACAAAGATCACAGTGAAAGCACAAGAGTAAGGGTGGGAAGCAACACACACAAATCCATAGCAACACACACGCACACAAGCCAAGACTTGAGCTCAAAATGAAGCACAATGAGTTCACAACTAGAACGGAGCTCAAATCACTAACACATTCGATCAAGTGCGTGGAGACGGAGTGTGGAAGACTTAGAATGCTTAGAATATGCTTGGGTGACTCCTCCATGCGCCTAGGGGTCCCTTTTATAGCCCCAAGGCAGCTAGGAGCCGTTAGAGGCAATCTTGGAAGGCTAATCTTGTCTTCTGTCGGGTGGCGCACTGGACAGTCCGGTGCGCCACCGGACAGTCACTGTAGCTGTCTGGTGCGTGATCTCCTTCCTTTTCTTGCGCATCCGACCGTTGCAGATTCGTGGCAATTGGCACACCGGTGTAACACCCTGAATTTGGGGGTATAAAATTTCTTTGCTCATATTCACAAATTCAGGTGTTACTTTTCTTTTCTCATCCTTCCCCAATCTTTTCTTTCTCATTTCTATAGGAGAAAAGTGCTTATTTTATTTGTAATAATAGTGTGCTAGGTTAAACCCTAAGGGAGTATGAATTGTTGCATCATGTTGAACCCTAGATTTCACTTTTGTTTGGTGCATAATTCTCAAAAGGTCTAATTTGAATTTGTGACACATTTGAATTTGAATCAAATGGAGAAAATAAAAAGAAAAGAGAAAGGAAATTCCAAAATAAAAAGAAAAGGAAAAGCAGCCCGCTACCCCAGCCCCCTCGGCCTTTCGGCCCATCAGGCCCAACTCGCGCGCGCGCCCTCCCGCCCCTCCTCTCTCTGCGCAGTGGGCCCCACCTGTCGGCGCGGCGGCCTTCCGTGCGCCCGCTCTCCCTCTCTCTGCTCGGCCAGCCCCACCTGTCGGCGCTCCCGCTTCACCGCGCGTGCGCCATCTCCCTCGCTCTCTCTGCCCGTGGGCCCGGCCCGTCAGCCCCGCTTTCCTCGCGCCCGCACCCGCTTTCTTCTCTCTCTCTGCACCGCGGGCCCCGGCTGTCAGCTTCGCCGTTCTCGCGTAACCGCCGCCGAGCCGCGCGCGCCCGCCTTCTCCGCGCCCACGTCGCGCGTGGGGAGCTCGCCCCAACCCCGCCCTCGGCCACTAGAGCCCCGAACCTCACTCGCCATCTCCCCCTCCCTCATTTGCGCACCAACCGGCCCCCTCTCTCGCCATCTCCCTCGCTGCGCGCACGCCCAAGCGCCACCGCCGCGAACCGCCGCCGCCCGAGCTTGTTTCCCGGCCGTCGTGGGAGCTCCGCCGTGTCCATTGCCACGGTGAGTTTCGCCCCGACGTCCGCAACCCGGAACGCGCTCCAATATCCCCTTCCCCTCCCTATTTCTCTCTGCCCGCGCTCACCCGTCGTCCTCCGTGCAGCCGCCACCGTCAACTCGGGCTGCCGTCGCATCTCCGTCGCCGCCGAGGAGTCCCCGGAGTTCGCCGTGAGGTAAGGAACCTCTCCCGCCCCTATTGGCCCTTGTCTTGCTCCCTGCTGCACTTGATTTCTCGCCGGAGTCGATTAGCGCCGCCGCCGAGCCACTCCACCGTGAACCGCCCTCCTCCGGTGCCCCTGCCCCGACCCAGACCCCGCCAATAGGTTCCCCGTGCCTTCCCCAACCTCCCCGGCCACTCAGGTCGCCCCGGGAACCCGCGGGGCCCCCGCTCCCCTCGTCTCCGGCGAGCTCCTTCGCCGCGGGGACGAGCGCCGCCGCCCCAGCTAGCTGAGGGAGACGGGAGCCAGCCACCCCATCCCCGCCGTCTATCTTAGATCGGACGGCACGGATTCAAATAACCCGAACCCAATCTCAACCGTCCGTCCAAGATCCAACGGCCCAGAGCCGTTTCCCCGCGCCCCGTCTCTCTGCCAACTGGGCCCCGTCTGTCGGCGCGCCCGCGCACTCACTCTGCCCGCCCGGTCCCGCTTGCCAGTCGCCCGCGCTGCCCGCTGGCCCCGCTTGTCAGTCGCCGCGCCCGCGCGCCCGCCGCAGGATCTAATCCTGGCCGTTGATCTGAGATCTAACGGCTGTAAGCACCCGATACCCCTTCGCCCGCGCATTTTCTTAAAGAACCCCCCGGTTTTCTGGATTTTGCGCCCGCTGTCCCTGGTTTCTCGCAGTTAAGTCCTCAGCCCTTTTATTTAATTCAAAATAGGTCCTTAGGGCATATTTTTAACCCCTAAACTTGTAAAATTCATAACTTTGCCATATGAACTCCAAATTAGGTGCTTCAAATTGCAAAATGTTCATAAAATTATTATCTATCTGTTTATGCAATGTTTACCTGCTGTTTCCATGTTCCAATTAATGGTTAATCATTAGGATAGGATTAAGGTTATTGGAACCCTATTTGAGATAGATAAAAGATAGTAGACTTTAATAAAAGTTGGAGCACTTAAGTTTATGGACTCAAACACTTAAGTTTAGGAACTTAAACCAGATAATTATTTAATCCCACCACTGACTTAAACCTGAGTAGTGGATAATGACTCATTTTGTATAGTCCTCTACCCCAGACCTAGAGAACACCAGAGTGCCTATCCCTTTTCTGTTATGAACTTGTGACCACTCTCTGCTGCATATGTTTGGTATATTGTTTTTGTTTGTTATTTCCCAAGTGCATAGTGTGAATGATTGCTTTACGTAGACAACGAGCAGTCTGTGTTTCCCGAGGAAGTTGCAGAGGAAGTTCCTGATCAGCAGTTTGGTGAAGGCAAGTGTCCTCTGACCCATTATGTCCTATTCATTTATAACTTACTACCCTGCATTACTTACTTGAAACCTAAGGATTGACTAGCTTTACACTTTACTTTATCCTTGATGACCTTATGGGCTATTATGGTTAGCATTCTGCTATTGCCTTAACTTAATCAATGAACATGATGTGAATATTTATGATACTGTTATCCTGATGATGTTGATGATCTTGTGATACTCTAGGGGGCTCAGGCTGTTTCCTGAGTACCTCTCCGTAAGGACCTGTTTGTTGAGAGACCACCCGGGATAACAGTGCAACCATGAGGGTGAAATGGGGTGCCCTTAGCTAATTAATTAGAGGAACTAGAGGTGTAGTTGCTTCGCCGTCGTGCCGTCAATGGGGTCCAGGCACAGTGCTTGCTCTGCCGAGGCTGAGTGCCGAGGTTCTTTCGTTTTGCTTTTGTTAGTCACTCTCCTACGGGGAGGGGTACTGTGTTTATCAAACTGGAGAAACCTAACGGGCGGCTACGATCTCTAGGGAATCTTTGTAACAGCTACGTAGTGATACCCTGCCGGACCACCTAGGTAGTGGTCAATGGGGATTAGCTCTCCCCGGGCAGAAAGGGAATCATGACTCATGGGTAAAGTGTGCGACCTCTGCAGAGGGTAGTGAAACTGGTATATCAGCCGTGCTCACGGTTAAGAGCAGCCTTGGGATCCTCTTTGATTAGAGATACAGATGGTTCGAGATACAAGGATTACGTTATGGTTTTGGTTCGAATATGATGATGTTGTTCCTCGATGAGGAAATGGTTCATGGGTTGGTTAATGCTAAAATCTGGCTTCTACTAATGATAAATACCTGACCAACTAAAAGCAACAGCTTGAGCTTAACCCCACATAAAGCTAGTCCACCTCAGCCAAACGGGACATTTGCTGAGTACGTTGATGTGTACTCATCCTTGCTTTACCACAAAACACCAGGTTGTCCGCATTGTAACCACTGCTCCGGAGAAGGCGAAGTCGTGGAAGGAGACTTCCAGGAATTTCAAGACTACGACGAATTCTAGGTGTGGGTTGGCGGCAACCCCCAGTCAGCTGCCTGTGAAGGCCTTATCTTTACTGCGTTTCGCTAGCACTTTGATTTAACCGTTAAGTTGATGACTATGTGGATGTCTATGACTCTGTGATGTAATAAGTTATTACTCTTTTATGTTATTATTCGAGCATTGTGCGATGATGTTCATTTATGTAATCGCTGTGTACGTGAGTTCTGATCCTGGCACGTACATAGTTCGCATTCGGTTTGCCTTCCAAAACCGGGTGTGACATAAGTGGTATCAAAGGCCATGCTGACTGTAGGACCGCTGACCTAGAGTAGCACTGGTCGTACTAAGGACTATTGACCTTCCTCTCACCTTGACCTCTGATGTTACTTCAAAAGTCGGTCACCTCGACCAATCCTATGTTTTACTATATATATATATATACTATATTATACCTTGTTAAAATTTTTATCTTATTCTGTCTATGGTTTATTCACTTGTCATATTAGTTCTGCTCTTACTCTTATGCTTACGGTGTCTTTTGTAGATGGCTTGTCTTAGACACACTGCACGTAAGTTGGTGATTCCTTTCCTGCCGTCTCGACTTGTGGAGCGTCCTCTGCACCGCACCGTGTCCGGTCAGTCGAGTCACCTGGAGAGACTGCACCACCGCCTGCGTGAGGAGCAGGAACACCGGCGCCAGCACAGAGAGCAGCAGGGCTCTTCCTCCTCATCCCAGCATGAGGTGGAGTCCGTGAGGCCCCGTTCCTCTATCGCTCAGCTGGAGGCGCCCCCTGCACCACCGCGGGACGCCCCGGCTGTTGGAGGAGCTACTGGAGGAGCTACTGGAGGAGACCCCGACGACGACGACTCAGACCACAGCACGGAGTCTTCTGAGCCGCAGGAGGCGGAAGGATGGGTCGCCCGACCCATCACCCGTGACGCCGCTCGCGGTTGTCACTTCCACGACGCACTCGACACCTTGCTGCGCCAGGCTTTCGACCGGCACACCTGGTCGATCGAGTATCGTTGTGTAGTCTACCAGCACAGTCGCGGGAGGTACCCGGACCGCTGGGAGGCAACCTGCCTAGTTCGCCGTCCGGAGGATGACCTCCGGGGTGCGGAGGCCGTTTCGGAGCACTATTCCATCTCCGAGAGGGACACTGCAGAGGCAGCTATGCAGGATGCAGCACGACGTGCACTCTCTCAGTACTGTTCTTTGTTCGGTGGCGTGGCCGACGGTCTTAACCTTCGGTACTACCCCCGCCGCCCTACTGGCAGCACAGAGAGTGTGGTTGTCTCCCCTGTTGGTGAGGCTAACCCTAGGTTGAGCAGCACAGTCAACCTAGTCGCAGTGCTTAACACTGAGCTGGATCACTCTCTGGACGAGCTGAGCAGGGCTCGAACGGAGATTGCGGAGTTGCGTGCTGAGCTGGCAGAGCGCCATCACCAGGAGGGTGGTTCTCCCGCTCCTGTTGGGACTCAACACCCATACCGCTCACCGCCACGTGGTCACCACACTTATGGTTCCCCTGTCTGTAAGACCAGGATAGATTTGGATCCTTAGATCGTTAGCGTCGAAGTTTGTAATAATTCTTAAGTCAGATGTCTCAGTCTTAGATAGTTAGTTTAGTTTGCTTATCAGTTGCTTCCATTCAGTTTAGTTTGCTTATCAGTTGCTTGCATGCTTGTTATGATGAACTTGTGCTGGATTTGGATCTTTGTAATGAATGTTGCCAACCTGTGGGTTTCTCCTGCAGTTTGGCCTAGCTATAATGTTAATAAAGTCAGTTATTTAGTTGGGAAGCCATTTACTTCTACTTTCCTTCTTATCTGAGAAGCTGTGTTGAATCATAATGAGGATCAGTGAAGCTCTTTGTTCACCCAGTGTCATGAAGAATTCTGTATTCTCTTTTCTTATGCTGGAGGGTTGTAAGATCAACGCTGATGTATGAATGTCTTCCACAGATGTCTGACAACAGGCGTCGATGCAACAGGCGTGCTCAGCAAGAGCAGCATGACCAGCAGGAGGAACAACCGAGGCAGCCTCCCCCACCACCCCCGATGACAGTGGAGCAGATGTTCTTGATGCAGACTCAGGCAGTGCAGGCTATTGGGCAGACTCTGGCAGCCATGCAGCAGGCTCAACAGCAACCCCAACCCCAGTTGCAAGTGCAGATGCCCCAGATGCCACGGGATAAGCGTGGTGAGTTCATGAGAGGGCACCCTCCTACCTTCGCCCATTCCGCCGACCCCATGGATGCAGAAGACTGGCTGCGCGCAGTGGAAAGAGAACTGCGCACCGCTCAATGTAACGACAGGGAGAAGGTTCTGTATGGTCCCCGTCAGCTAAGGGGAGCAGCCCAGTCCTGGTGGGAGTCCTACCTCGCCACACATGCTGACCCCGAAGCCATCACCTGGGAAGAATTCAGCGAGAGTTTCCGCAGGTATCATGTGCCGGAGGGACTGATGATCGTGAAGAAGGAGGAGTTTCTGGCTCTGAAGCAGGGGCCCCTGTCTGTTAGTGAATACAGAGACAAGTTTCTGCAGCTATCTCGTTATGCACCTGAGGATGTCAACACTGATGCTAAAAGGCAGTACAGGTTCATGAGAGGTTTGGTGGATCCCCTGCATTACCAGCTGATGAATCACACCTTCCCCACCTTCCAGCACCTGATCGATAGGGCAATTATGACTGAGAAGAAGCGTAAGGATATGGAAGATCGGAAGCGCAAGATGAGTGGACCCCAGACCGGAGGCATCAGCCGTCCACGTTTCTCAGGCAGTTCATCTCAGCAAGGCAGGCCTGGCCACCCACAAGGATATCAGAATCAGAACCAGCGTCCGCATCAGCAGCAGTTTCAGAGGCAGTACCCACAGCAGCAGCAGTATCGTCAGCACAGCCAGCAAGGAGGTAATCAGTATCAGAAGCAGAACAACCAGGCACCTCGCCTTCCCGCCCCAGCAACAAACCAGAGCAACCAAGCAGCCCCAGCACAAGGGGGAGGCAGAGGATGTTTCCACTGTGGAGAACAAGGCCACTGGGCGATGCAGTGCCCGAAGAAGGCGGCGCAGCAGCAGACCAACCCCAATGCTCCAACAAGGCAAGGTGTACTACAGCCGACAGCAGGCAATCGTAACCAAGCGTACAACCGTGGAAAGGTGAACCACTTGGAGGCCGAAGCGATCCAGGATGCACCAGATGTGGCAGTAGGTATGTTCTCAGTCGAATCTCATCCCACGAAAGTGCTATTTGATACTGGTGCAACTCATTCATTTGTCACTGCAACCTGGGTAGAATTGCATAACATCTCAGTAGAGGCAATGATGCCGCCCATGAGGATTAATTCAGTTGGTGGCAAGGTGCAAACAGATAAAATATGCTTAAATATAAGGGTGGAAATAAGGGGGATAGGGTTCCCCAGTGACTTGATAGTAATAGACACCCCTGGGATAGATGTCATTCTAGGGATGAATTGGTTAATGAAGTATGAAGCGAATATTAGCTGTGACAAGAGGACCGTAACATTAAAGTCCCCGTCAGGAGAAGAGGTAGTGGCCGAGCTAAGGATGCCTAAATCAGCGGAGGGTGTCTGTCACCAGATTTCAGTTGATAGTAAGGAGCCCAACCCGCTCGAGGCTATCAATGTTGTGTCAGACTTTCCGGACGTATTTCCCGAGGAGCTAACGGGCATGCCACCCGAGAGAAAAGTTGAATTTGCCATAGAGCTTATTCCTGGTACCGCCCCCATCTCCAAAAGAGCCTATCGAGTGTCTGGACCAGAATTGGTGGAACTCAAGAAGCAGATAGATGAGATGTTAGAGAAGGGTTACATCAGACCAAGTACCTCGCCTTGGGCCGCTCCGGTGTTGTTTGTAGAGAAGAAAGATGGTACCAAAAGGATGTGCATAGACTACAGAGCCTTGAATGAAGTCACTGTCAAGAACAAGTACCCCCTGCCAAGGATAGAAGATTTGTTCGACCAGCTCAGAGGTGCCAGCGTATTCTCGAAGATAGATCTGAGATCAGGTTACCATCAACTCAGAATCCGACCCTCGGACATACCGAAGACAGCATTCATCACCAAGTACGGGTTATATGAATTCACAGTTATGTCCTTTGGTTTGACAAATGCGCCAGCTTTCTTTATGTACCTGATGAACAGTGTGTTCATGGATTATCTGGACAAGTTTGTGGTAGTGTTTATCGATGATATTCTCATATACTCTCAAAGTGAGGAAGATCATGTAGAGCATTTGAAGATGGTATTGCAAAGACTTCGAGAGCATCAGTTATATGCCAAGCTGAGCAAATGCGAGTTCTGGATTCATGAAGTCCTGTTTCTAGGTCACATCATAAATCAAGATGGGTTGGCAGTGGATCCAAAGAAAGTAGCAGATATCCTGAACTGGAAAGCACCAAAGGATGTTCGTGGGATCAAGAGCTTCATTGGAATGGCTGGGTATTACAGGCGTTTCATCGAAGGCTTCTCAAAGATTGCTAGACCAATGACAACATTACTCGCGAAGAAAGTTGAGTTCAAGTGGACCCAAAAGTGTCAGGAAGCATTTGAAGAACTAAAAAGTAGATTGACTACAGCTCCGGTGTTAGTCCTGCCTGATGTTCACAAGCCATTCTCAGTGTATTGTGATGCTTCTTACACTGGATTGGGATGTGTGCTAATGCAAGAAGGAAGAGTTGTAGCATATTCATCTCGACAGCTGAAGATCCATGAGAAAAATTATCCCACACATGACCTGGAGTTGGCAGCAGTAGTTCATGCTTTGAAGACCTGGAGACATTACCTGTATGGGCAGAAGTGCGACATCTACACAGATCATAAAAGTCTGAAGTACATGTTCACCCAGTCAGAATTAAACATGAGACAGCGAAGATGGTTGGAATTGATCAAGGACTATGAGTTGGAGATACATTACCATCCAGGCAAAGCCAATGTGGTTGCAGATGCTCTGAGCAGGAAGAGTCAAATCAATATGTTGGCCATGTACCCAATGCCATATGAGTTAGCCAAGGAGTTCGACAGATTGAGCCTTGGTTTTTTGAACAGTACGCAAGGAGTAACCGTGGAATTAGAGCCCACTTTAGAGCGGGAAATCAAAGAAGGGCAGAAGGATGATGAAAGCATCAACAAGATCCGGTAGCTAATCTTAGAAGGAAGAGGCAAAGACTTTCGAGAGGATGAAGAGGAGGTAATATGGTTCAAGGACCGATTGTGTGTCCCCGACCTCAAACCTATTCGGGAACTGATCCTCAAGGAAGCTCATGAGACAGCCTACTCCATACACCCGGGAAGTGAAAAGATGTACCAGGATTTAAAAAGGAGGTTTTGGTGGTATGGCATGAAAAGAGAGATCACAGAGTATGTCGCCATCTGTGATAGCTGTCAAAGAACCAAAGCAGAGCATCAAAGGCCCGCCGGATTGTTGCAGCCATTGCGGATTCCTCAGTGGAAGTGGGATGAGATTGGGATGGATTTTATAGTTGGCCTACCCCGTACCCGGGCCGGTTATGATTCCATCTGGGTGGTTGTGGACCGCTTAACAAAGGTGGCCCATTTCATACCTGTGAAGACCACATATACTGGAGCAACGTTAGCTGAGTTATACATGTCACGGATAGTCTGCCTTCATGGTGTGCCGAAGAAGATAGTGTCAGATTGAGGAACGCAGTTCACCTCTCATTTTTGGCAGCAGCTACAAGAAGCCTTGGGCACCCATTTGAACTTCAGCTTGGCTTATCACCCGCAGACAGACGGTCAGACTGAAAGAACTAATCAGATCCTAGAAGATATGCTGAGAGCCTGTGCGTTGCAAGACAAGTCAGGATGGGACAAAAGGTTACCTTATGCAGAATTCTCCTATAACAATAGTTACCAGGCCAGCTTGAAGATGTCGCCGTTTCAGGCACTCTATGGACGGAGTTGTAGGACTCCGCTGCATTGGGACCAGCCTGGAGAGAGACAGGTGTTTGGCCCCGACATCCTGCTTGAAGCCGAAGGGAATATCAAAATGGTTCGGGAGAATCTGAAGATAGCACAATCAAGGCAGCGAAGCTATGCGGACCGAAGGAGAAGAGAACTGAGTTTTGAAGTGGGAGATTTCGTCTATCTGAAGGTGTCACCCATCAGGGGAGTCAGAAGGTTCAGGAGTTAAAGGCAAGTTAGCACCCCGGTACGTTGGACCATATCAGATTCAGGCAAAGCGTGGTGAAGTGGCTTATCAACTCAACCTACCAGAAAGTTTGTCGGCAGTGCACAATGTGTTTCACGTGTCACAATTGAAGAAGTGTCTGCGAGTACCAGAAGAACAGTTGCCAGTGGAGGGTTTGGAAGTCCAGGAGGATCTGACATACGTAGAGAAGCCAACGCAGATTCTGGAGTTTGCAGACAGAGTCACCCGGAGGAATACCATCAGAATGTGCAAAGTCAGATGGGGTCACCACTCGGAGGAAGAAGCAACCTGGGAACGAGAAGATGATCTGAAAGCCAAATACCCTGAACTCTTTGCTGACCAACCCTGAATCTCGGGGGCGAGATTCATTTAAGGGGGATAGGTTTGTAACACCCTGAATTTGGGGGTATAAAATTTCTTTGCTCATATTCACAAATTCAGGTGTTACTTTTCTTTTCTCATCCTTCCCCAATCTTTTCTTTCTCATTTCTATAGGAGAAAAGTGCTTATTTTATTTGTAATAATAGTGTGCTAGGTTAAACCCTAAGGGAGTATGAATTGTTGCATCATGTTGAACCCTAGATTTCACTTTTGTTTGGTGCATAATTCTCAAAAGGTCTAATTTGAATTTGTGACACATTTGAATTTGAATCAAATGGAGAAAATAAAAAGAAAAGAGAAAGGAAATTCCAAAATAAAAAGAAAAGGAAAAGCAGCCCGCTACCCCAGCCCCCTCGGCCTTTCGGCCCATCAGGCCCAACTCGCGCGCGCGCCCACCCGCCCCTCCTCTCTCTGCGCAGCGGGCCCCACCTGTCGGCGCGGTGGCCTTCCGTGCGCCCGCTCTCCCTCTCTCTGCTCGGCCAGCCCCACCTGTCGGCGCTCCCGCTTCACCGCGCGTGCGCCATCTCCCTCGCTCTCTCTGCCCGTGGGCCCGGCCCGTCAGCCCCGCTTTCCTCGCGCCCGCACCCGCTTTCTTCTCTCTCTCTGCGCCGCGGGCCCCGGCTGTCAGCTTCGCCGTTCTCGCGTAACCGCCGCCGAGCCGCGCGCGCCCGCCTTCTCCGCGCCCACGTCGCGCGTGGGGAGCTCGCCCCAACCCCGCCCTCGGCCACTAGAGCCCCGAACCTCACTCGCCATCTCCCCCTCCCTCATTTGCGCACCAACCGGCCCCCTCTCTCGCCATCTCCCTCGCTGCGCGCACGCCCAAGCGCCACCGCCGCGAACCGCCGCCGCCCGAGCTCGTTTCCCGGCCGCCGTGGGAGCTCCGCCGTGTCCATTGCCACGGTGAGTTTCGCCCCGACGTCCGCAACCCGGAACGTGCTCCAATCTCCCCTTCCCCTCCCTATTTCTCTCTGCCCGCGCTCACCCGTCGTCCTCCGTGCAGCCGCCACCGTCAACTCGGGTTGCCGTCGCGTCTCCGTCGCCGCCGAGGAGTCCCCGGAGTTCGCCGTGAGGTAAGGAACCTCTCCCGCCCCTATTGGCCCTTGTCTTGCTCCCTGCTGCACTTGATTTCTCGCCGGAGTCGATTAGCGCCGCCGCCGAGCCACTCCACCGTGAACCGCCCTCCTCTGGTGCCCCTGCCCCGACCCAGACCCCACCAGTAGGTTCCCCGTGCCTTCCCCAACCTCCCCAGCCACTCAGGTCGCCCCGGGAACCCGCGGGGCCCCCGCTCCCCTCGTCTCCGGCGAGCTCCTTCGCCGCGGGGACGAGCGCCGCCGCCCCAGCTAGCTGAGGGAGACGGGAGCCAGCCACCCCATCCCCGCCGTCTATCTTAGATCGGACGGCACGGACTCAAATAACCCGAACCCAATCTCAACCGTCCGTCCAAGATCCAACGGCCCAGAGCCGTTTCCCCGCGCCCCGTCTCTCTGCCAACTGGGCCCCGTCTGTCGGCGCGCCCGCGCACTCACTCTGCCCGCCCGGTCCCGCTTGCCAGTCGCCCGCGCCCGCGCTGCCCGCTGGCCCCGCTTGTCAGTCGCCGTGCCCGCGCGCCCGCCGCAGGATCTAATCCTGGCCGTTGATCTGAGATCTAACGGCTGTAAGCACCCGATACCCCTTCGCCCGCGCATTTTCTTAAAGAACCCCCCGGTTTTCTGGATTTTGCGCCCGCCGTCCCTGGTTTCTCGCAGTTAAGTCCTCAGCCCTTTTATTTAATTCAAAATAGGTCCTTAGGGCATATTTTTAACCCCTAAACTTGTAAAATTCATAACTTTGCCATATGAACTCCAAATTAGGTGCTTCAAATTGCAAAATGTTCATAAAATTATTATCTATCTGTTTATGCAATGTTTCCCTGCTGTTTCCATGTTCCAATTAATGGTTAATCATTAGGATAGGATTAAGGTTATTGGAACCCTATTTGAGATAGATAAAAGATAGTAGACTTTAATAAAAGTTGGAGCACTTAAGTTTATGGACTCAAACACTTAAGTTTAGGAACTTAAACCAGATAATTATTTAATCCCACCACTGACTTAAACCTGAGTAGTGGATAATGACTCATTTTGTATAGTCCTCTACCCCAGACCTAGAGAACACCAGAGTGCCTATCCCTTTTCTGTTATGAACTTGTGACCACTCTCTGCTGCATATGTTTGGTATATTGTTTTTGTTTGTTATTTCCCAAGTGCATAGTGTGAATGATTGCTTTACATAGACAACGAGCAGTCTGTGTTTCCCGAGGAAGTTGCAGAGGAAGTTCCTGATCAGCAGTTTGGTGAAGGCAAGTGTCCTCTGACCCATTATGTCCTATTCATTTATAACTTACTACCCCGCATTACTTACTTGAAACCTAAGGATTGACTAGCCTTACACTTTACTTTATCCTTGATGACCTTATGGGCTATTATGGTTAGCATTCTGCTATTGCCTTAACTTAATCAATGAACATGATGTGAATATTTATGATACTGTTATCCCGATGATGTTGATGATCTTGTGATACTCTAGGGGGCTCAGGCTGTTTCCTGAGTACCTCTCCGTAAGGACCTATTCGTTGAGAGACCACCCGGGATAGCAGTGCAACCATGAGGGTGAAATGGGGTGCCCTTAGCTAATTAATTAGAGGAACTAGAGGTGTAGTTGCTTCGCCGTCGTGCCGTCAATGGGGTCCAGGCACAGTGCTTGCTCTGCCGAGGCTGAGTGCCGAGGTTCTTTCGTTTTGCTTTTGTTAGTCACTCTCCTGCGGGGAGGGGTACTGTGTTTATCAAACTGGAGAAACCTAACGGGCGGCTACGATCTCTAGGGAATCTTTGTAACAGCTACGTAGTGATACCCTGCCGGACCACCTAGGTAGTGGTCAATGGGGATTAGCTCTCCCCGGGCAGAAAGGGAATCATGACTCATGGGTAAAGTGTGCGACCTCTGTAGAGGGTAGTGAAACTGGTATATCAGCCGTGCTCACGGTTAAGAGCAGCCTTAGGATCCTCTTTGATTAGAGATACAGATGGTTCGAGATACAAGGATTATGTTATGGTTTTGGTTCGAATATGATGATGTTGTTCCTCGATGAGGAAATGGTTCATGGGTTGGTTAATGCTAAAATCTGGCTTCTACTAATGATAAATACCTGACCAACTAAAAGCAACAGCTTGAGCTTAACCCCACATAAAGCTAGTCCACCTCAGCCAAACGGGACATTTGCTGAGTACGTTGATGTGTACTCATCCTTGCTTTACCACAAAACACCAGGTTGTCCGCATTGTAACCACTGCTCCGGAGAAGGCGAAGTCGTGGAAGGAGACTTCCAGGAATTTCAAGACTACGACGAATTCTAGGTGTGGGTTGGCGGCAACCCCCAGTCAGCTGCCTGTGAAGGCCTTATCTTTACTGCGTTTCGCTAGCACTTTGATTTAACCGTTAAGTTGATGACTATGTGGATGTCTATGACTCTGTGATGTAATAAGTTATTACTCTTTTATGTTATTATTCGAGCATTGTGCGATGATGTTCATTTATGTAATCGCTGTGTACGTGAGTTCTGATCCTGGCACGTACATAGTTCGCATTCGGTTTGCCTTCCAAAACCGGGTGTGACAACCGGACACCGTCCGGTGCACACCGGACAGTTCGGTGCCCCTACTGACCGTTAGCGCGGGCCACGCGTCGCCCGTGGATTGCGCGGTCGACCGTTGCGTAGTCGACCGTTGACTCACTGGACAGTCCGGTGCACCATCGGACAGTCCGGTGAGTTTTAGTCGTACGCCGTTGAACTTTTCTCGAGAGCGACGACTTTGCCACGGACGACTCTCTAGACAGTCCAGGTGCTCTACCGGACAGTCCGGTGAATTATAGTCGTACTGCCGTCGTCGAGTCCCGAGAGCGGCCGGTTCACCTTGGACTCGTCTGGCGCACCGGACACTGTCCGGTGCACCCAGACCGAGCAGCAGTTGGCTGTACTAGCCAACTCTTTTCCAATCTATTTTCTCCTATTTCCAGCACTTAGACACAATACATTAGTACCCAAATCAACGTACTAAGTCTAGAAACGTACTGTAACACCCCTAGTGTTACTGTTACTAAAACTTGAGTATGACATCATAAACATTGGCATTGCATATGTTTGACATACCTAGAGTGCATTCACTAGGTAAAAATTTCAAACAAGTTGTATTGTTCTAGTGTTTTGCAAATAGAACCCTGGAATAGGGGACTTAACCCTAAATAGGGTTTAAAGGGGTAAAACATGACCCAAATTGAGAAAACCCTAAGGTTTAAGTAAAACAATCATAAAATGTTCCTAAGAATGAACTTGAATTACATTCATACCCCTGAGAAACCAGAAACCCTAATTGAAACCCTGGGAAACCCTAAATTCAAACCCTAGGGGCCTATGTGCAAAAACAGTGCATATTTGGACTAAAGTGTAAAAACTACTATGTTAAAGTATATAAAGTCATTTGGTTCACAAATTTGTGGATTTGTAAGATAAACCTTGGATTTTGGACTTATTTGCAAAATAGACCACAAGTGAGTTCTATACTAAGTTTGAAATTCAGTGTTAAGGGCTCAACTTTGGAGCTTTGTATCTTTCAAATTCTAGGGTTTTTGCCCTAGGTCACCACCTCAAACTTGTAGATCAAACAAAGGAGAACAACTTTGCTTAAGAGTGTAAGCATAGTTGTTAAGAAGATATTGGAGATAATTAAGCCCAAAGTTGGACTGTCAGGCTGATGAACTCTGAAATTCAGAATTGCAGTGTAACAGAGCTAACTTTGGACTTGGATTCAACCTAGATCCAGTGCTCAACTAAGTTTAATCCCTTTAGTCAAGTTGTAGCTGGTTTATAACACTACAATATTGCTGCAGAGATCTGGATGAGTTGCCATTTGAATTTGAGAGAAAATGAGGCTCAAACTCTGTGTGTCAGACCGACTGAAGAGCATTCGCCATGGTACAGTGCCCCATGTGGATCAGACTGCCAGCGCGACAGTTCCTCGCCGCCGATGACCTGTCCGCGCCGCGATCTGTGCCGGGATCAGGATGATCGGGCGGCGAGTATCTCTGTGCGAAGATCTTTTTGCTCCGGGTAAGACCGCCGCGGTGGAGGGCACTAACTCCGGCTGCCACTGCGGCCATCGCTCCTCCCGGCCGTGTCCGATCATCGGCGCCGTTCACCGTCGTTCTTCCACGCCGCATCGATTCGGCCGTATTACTGTCGCAGCAGAGACGTGGCAAGCCATAAGAAAAGGGTAGCACTTGACGTCGCCGTTGATCGCTAGCTAAGACCGGCGATGGTTATCAACATGACCGCGGGTGTGACTCACCGCGGCTATAAATTCACCACATCCTCGCTCCCTTCGCTCAAATCAACCGAGCTCCAACCTTCGTCTCCAAATTGCGAAGCCATAGCAACCACTCTCGTCCCCGATTAGCCCCCCCAGCCAGAGAATCACTGTTTTCTCCCAAATTGGTCCGCCGCACCGCAAGAACCGAGTTCGTCGTGGCCAGCACCGTTCAGGTCAGTTCATGCTGCCTTCTCCCTCGTTTGAGTGCTCTCATATACCCGTGATGCCCATCGACCCACTCAATTGCACTGAGTAGCCTTAGCTCGCCGGGAACGCACTCATCTGTCCGCAACATCCTCGGTCACCGTGGCTAGAGCGTGCCATGTGGTCCTTGATGAAATTAGGTTAGGGGAATGGTTCGAGGAAGGTCCAATTCAGTGTTAGCCACTCGGGAACCCCAGTCAGTTGCCCCATTCAGCCGGTCCAGGAGCTCACTGGAGCTCGGCCGCGTTCACCGTCGTCGGGGACCCCATTCTGCGAAGAAATAGAAGTTTGGGGGTGTTTCTGCAAATCGTCAGCGACTTATTGCAATAGTGAATGAACCTACATCGGTTTAGCCATTAAGCCGAGGGCCTCTATGCAAAGTTGCCAGAGCGCGCGCGGGCGCGCGAGGGCGCGCTCCCCTGCTCCCTGTGTTGCTGGGCCCCCGGGTTAGAATTGGCCCAATACTATTCACAAGTTTCTCTTTTTCTTTTTATTTCAGAGCTAAAACAATTATAGAAAATGGTAGAAAAATCCTAAAAATGTCAAACCAATTTTCCTAGACTTCTTATTTTCCATAGTATTTAATAAAAATAGTTTCATTAATTTTAGATTAAATAGGGAATTTTGGAGTATTTAAAGTAGCTTAAAACATTAGTTCTGGATTTTTAGAAAATAGATAATCATTCCAAAAAAATGCCCAAACTTTTAATATGAGCTCTACACATTATTTAGAAGCCTTGGGTAGAGTTTGGTTTGATTTGGACCTTGTTTGATAACTAGAACCCAAAACCCCCACCCTGCTCTTTGAATTCCTTTACTGACTCCAGAAACCCTAAGTTCTCGGAGTTCCGTGATGGAAAGTTGTATTCAAGACCTTAGATAATAAATTATTAATTATCTTTGCACTCTCATGAGCATTACATGGCATTCATTCTTATATACATATATATGGTTATCTTTAGAAAACGAAGAAGAAATCGAAGTAACTGAAGAGAAGACATCACCACCACCTTCGGAATCTCATGCAGGAAACTATTTCTACCTCGATATCTGCGGGTTCGAGCCTGACTCACCTATCAACGAAGGCAAGCCTCGGTGCATTTGCCACCTTCCTTGATGATTTTAAAAATCTTTCTCACTTGATTAATGCATTAGGTGATAGGAGTTGAATGCTTAAACAATTCCTGCGTTACCTTCCTTGAACTTGATTACCTTCCTTGAAAACCCTGTTTTTACAAAAGGTTTTACTATGCTTAGTATTGCTCTAGCAAAACAAAAGGTTTTGTTTTACAAAAGATGATTGGCAAAGTGGGAAGGATGTTTTTGAAAATATAACTTGATGATGGATCCATCATGGCCGTGATGGGTTCAACATCGGAAAAGATGTACCTCTGCCAGGTACCAAGTTTTGGGTTTAAAATAATTAAGTTGAGACCGGGCGGGTGACTTGCACGAGAAGAGAGTCTCGGTGTAGAGTCTCCGTCTGAGTCGATTAAGGACCGTGTCGATGTAGGCTTGCTGACCGAGGACCCTTTAACTGGTCACATGCCTCGTCATGGGTAAGCCTTGCCTCGGCAGACTAAGGCCAGAATAAGATAACACGGAATGGGCATGGAGCGGTGGCAGGAGTAGCGTGTACCCTCCGTGGCAAGAGGCTGGACGGTGGTGTATCTGTGCTCTCAGTTCGCGTGAACCTGATCTGGTCTTAAGAACCCTAGTGGCGGGTTGACATATGCAAGGGTTAAGTGCTACATATGTCGTGTGATTGGAGATCCTCAGCTGAGTATAATCGATTCGGATCGCCATACCTTCACGGTCATGAAGACTTGGTCACTGCCCTATACCTAGAACTCCAGTAAAGATGAAGGACTTGTTAAGAAATTGGCTAGTACAGGTGAAGTGATTGAACTAGGTTAGAAAGAACTCTAGATGCAGGTAATTTTACCTAACCTAAAAATAAAACTGGATTTTTAAGGATCCACTCGTAGTAAGCTCTTCTGCAAAACAGAGTCTTTGATAAACCTTACCTTGACTCCCTTATAACCAGCATACCCTTGAGAGTCTTTTCTTTAGTCGGGTAAGACTTGCTGAGTAATCCCATACTCAGGGTTTTATTCCCTATTGTTTTTAGGTGAGGAAGCAGCAAATTTTTGTTGCTTTTGTACCAAGGTGGTGGCAAATGAAGAAAAACAAGAATGAAGCTGCGGGAGGACCTAGTCCTCCATAAAATCTTTTATGTAAGAACTTATCGAGAGGAGTTTTTACCTCCTTTGGTATTGTAATAATAAGTACTCTGCACTCGTGTTTATATATTGGTCTGTAATAACTAACTTGCTCTTACTTTCAATAAATGTAAGATTATGTAATTGCTTCCGCATTTATGTATCTCCGATGATCTGTAATGTCTGCGTGACGGGTGAAACGCTCTTGGGAAAGGTAAGAAAAGCAGATAGCAAACTTTTCAAGTAATTCAGGGGCATCTACAGGGTTGTCTGAGGTCCGTTGGACAAGGACAACTGTAGGTGGGCCCAATAACTTAGGAGGTTCCGTCACACGTACCTTGTTACATGATTTGCACTTCTTCAATCTTTGGCACAAATTAACACTTAGAGAATATGTGTTGGGCACTTAATCACCAAAACACTTTAGAAATGGCCCAAGGGCACATTTCCCTTTCAGTAATGCTCACAAAAGTTAGCTAATCTTGAGCGAGTAGTTACTCCCTTGCTTATGTCACCCAGAATCTGGTCAATGGGGTGATTCCGTTGGATCGTTGCTCAAACTTGAGTTGGAGGGGCCCGTGGTGCTTCTTCCTCCATAGCTGGTTCTTCTTGTGCTCCCCCTTGATCACGTGCCTCTTCTTGAGGAACCTGTTCATCATCTTGAGTTGGAGGATGCACCATCGTTGAGGAAGAAGGTTGATCTTGCTCTTGTTGTTCCTGTGGTCACACATCTCCAATCGCCATGGTGCGTATTGCGGCCGTTGGAATGTCATCTTCATCTACATCATCAAGATCAACTTGCTCACTTGGAGAGCCATTAGTCTCATCAAAAACAACGTCGCTAGAGACTTCAACCAAACCCGATGATTTGTTGAAGACTCTATATGCCCTTGTATTTGAGTCATACCCTAGTAAAAACCCTTCTACTAACTTGGGAGCAAATTTAGAATTTCTACCTTTCTTCACTAGAATGTAACATTTGCTCCCAAATACACGAAAGTATGAGACGTTGGGTTTGTTACCGGTAAGAAGTTCGTACGAGGTCTTTTTGAGGAGGCGATGTAGGTAGAGCCGGTTTATGGTGTGGCAAGCTGTGTTCACAGCTTCCGATCAAAACCGCTCGGGCGTCTTGAATTCTCCAAGCATCGTCCTCACCATGTCGATAAGTGTCCTATTCTTCCTCTCTACCACACCATTTTGTTGTGATGTGTAGGGAGCGGAGAACTCGTGCTTGACGCCTTCTTCCTTAAGGTACTCCTCCACTTGCAGATTCTTGAACTCGGACTCGTTGTCGCTTCTTATCTTTTTCACCTTAAGCTCAAATTTGTTTTGAGCCCGCCTTAGAAAGCGCTTGAGGGTCCATTGGGTTTCTGATTTATCCTGCAAAAAGAACACCCAAGTGAAGCGGGAAAAATCATCAACAATAACAAGACCATACTTACTTCCCCCGATGCTAAGGTAGGCAACGGGTCCGAAGAGGTCCATATGTAGTAGCTCCAGTGGTCTTGATGTTGTCATCACATTCTTGTTGTTATGAGTGCTCCCCACTTGTTTTCCTGCCTGACAAGCTGCACAAGGTCTATCTTTTTCGAAACATACATTTGTTAGTCCTAACACATGTTCTCCCTTTAGAAGTTTGTGAAGGTTCTTCATCCCAACATGTGCTAGACGGCGATGCCACAGCCAGCCCATGCTAGTCTTAGCTATTAAGCATGCATCTAGATCGGCCTCCTCTTTCAAAAAATCAACTAAGTAGAGTTTGCCGTCTAGTACACCCTTAAATGCTAATGAACCATCACTCCTCCTAAAGACAGAAATATCAACATTTGTAAACAAACAATTGTAGCCCATGTGGCACAATTGACTTACAGACAGGAGATTATAACCAAGCGACTCTACTAGAAATACGTTTGAAATGGATTGCTCGTCGGTGATGGCTATCTTGCCCAAGCCTTTGACCTTGCCTTGGTTCCCATCTCCAAAGATAATCGTATCCTAGGAATCCTTGTTCTTGACGTAGGAGGTGAACATCTTCTTCTCCCCCGTCATGTGGTTTGTGCATCCGCTGTCGATAATCTAGCTTGAGCCCCTGGATGCATAAACCTTCAAGGCAATTTACACTTGGGTTTTAGGTACCCAACTCTTGTTGGGTCCTACAAGGTTAGTCACGATAGCCTTTGGGACCCAAATACAAGTCTTATCTCCCTTGCATTTGGACCCCCACTTCCTAGCAACTACTTTTTCATTCTTACAAAAGATTGCAAAAGAAGTATTGCAAGCATGGTAAATAGTAGAAGGTTCATTACATACTCTCCTAGGCACATGTTCACAACATTACTTTTCCTAGGCCTACCATGCACAAAAGTAGAGCTAGAGGCAAACATAGCATGTGAATCATTATAATCAACATAACTCTTATTATAATGCACATTCCTATAAAATTTCTATCATAAATGAAAGTATGATTCCTTTGAATGCTACTAGCCATAGAGGCCTTTCCTTTCTCCTTGTTGGAAATGGGAGCCCTTTGACTTGTTAAGTTCTTGGCTTCCTTTCGAAAGCCAAGTCCATCCTTAATTGAGGGGTGTCTACCAACGGTGTAGGCATCCCTAGCAAATTTTAACTTATCAAAATCAATTTTGCAAGTCTTAAGTTGAGCATTAAGACTTGCCACTTCATCATTCAATTTTGTAATAGCAATAAGATGTTTATTACAAGCATTAACATCAAAGTCCTTACATCTATTACAAATTACAACATGTTCTACACATGAACTAGATTTATTAGCTACCTCTAGCTTAGCATTTAAATCATCATTCAAAATCTTTAAACTAGAGATTGATTCATGGCACACAGACAATTCAGAGGATAGCATTTCATTCCTTTTAATCTCTAACGCAAGGGATTTTTGCACAGTAACAAATTTATCATGCTCTTCATACAAAATATCCTCTTGCTTCTCTAGCAATTTATCTTTTTCATTTAAAGCATCAATTAACTCATTGATTTTATCTACTTTAGTTCTATCTAATCCTTTAAATAGACTAGAGTAATCTACTTCATCATCGGAAGAATCATCATCGCTAGAAGTAGTATATTTAGGGGTTTCTCGAATGCTTACCTTTTTCTCCTTTGCCATGAGGCAAGTATGGCGTTCATTGGGGAAGAGAGAGGACTTGTTGAAGGCTGAGGCAGCAAGTCCTTCATCGTCGGAGTCGGAGGAAGAGCAGTCCAAATCCCATTCTTTGCCAAGATGTGCCTCGCCCTTCGCCTTCTTGTAGGCCTTCTTCTTCTCCCTCTTCCCATGCTTTTCTTGTTCCTGGTCATTGTCATTATCGGGGCATTGTGCTATAAAATGACCAGTCTTACCGCATTTAAAACAGGAGCGCTTTCCCTTTGCTTTGTTCTTGTTAGGGTGCTCCTTGCGTCCTTTTAGTGCGGTCTTGAAACGCTTGATGATTAGGGCCATCTCATCTTTATTTAGCCCGGCAGCCTCAACTTGTGCCACCTTGCTAGGTAGCGCCTCCCTGCTGCTTGTTGCCTTGAGCGCAACAGGCTGCGGCTCGTAGATGGGCATTGGGCCGTTTAATGCATCATCAACATACCTTGCCTCCTTGACCATCATGCGCCCGCTCACAAATTTTCCGAGTATCTCCTCGGGCGTCATCTTTGTGTACCTGGGATTTTCACGGATGAGGTTCACAAGATGAGGGTCTATAACAGTAAAAGACCTGAGCATAAGTCGGACGACGTCGTGGTCCATCCATCTTGTGCTTCCATAGCTCCTAATCTTATTGACCAGGGTCTTGAGCCTGTTGTACGTTTGTGTTGGCTCCTCTCCCCTGATCATCGCAAACCTTCCTAGCTCGCCTTCCACCAACTCCATTTTGGTGATCATGGTGGCGTCGTTTCCCTCATTTGATATTTTGAGGGTGTCCCAGATTTGCTTGGCGTTGTCCAAGCTGCTCACCTTGTTGTACTCATCCCTGCACAAAGATGCTAGCAAAACAGTGGTAGCTTGTGCATTCTTATGAATTTGCTTATTAATAAACACAGGTTTATCCATACTATCAAATTGCATTCCATTTTCAACTATTTCCTAGATACTAGGATGAAGAGAGAATAGGTGACTACGCATTTTGTGACTCCAAAAAGAGTAGTCTTCTCCATCAAAGTGTGGAGGTTTCCCAAGAGGAATTGATAGCAAATGAGCATTAGAGTTGAATGGAATGTGAGAATAATCAAATGAAATGTTTTGATTGACCAGTTTTCGTCGTGTGGTGAGGAAGAAGATTCATCGCTGTGATAGTAGACGATCTTCTTGATGCGCCTCTTCTTCTTCCCGTCCTTTTTCTTGTGACTCGAGCCAGAGTCAGTGGGCTTGTCATCTCTTGGCTCGTTGACGATGGACTCCTTCCCCTTGTCGTTGACCACCATCCCCTTTCCCTTAGGATCCATCTCTTCGAGCGATTAGTCCCTTACGTGAAGAGAACGGCTCTAATACCAATTGAGAGCACCTAGAGGGGGGTGAATAGGTGCTCTTGCAAAATTCAACTCTAAATAGCTACAAACTTGGTTATAGAAATGTTAGTGCGACTAAGTAGTTGAGAAGCAAGTTCTTGTGGGCAAATCAGTCACAAAGAGATCAACACAAGAAACACGCGATTTTATCCCGTGGTTCAGCCAAGTAACACTTGCCTACTTCCACGTTGTGGCGTCCCAATGGACGAGGGTTGCACTCAACCCCTTTCAAGTGATCCAATGATCAACTTGAATACCACGGTTTTTCTTATATCTTTTCACGTTTGTGAGGAATCTCCACAAGTTGGGGTCTCTCACCCTTACAACAAAAATCACAATGAAACCACGAGAGTAAGGTTGGGGAGCAACACACACAAATCCGCAATACACACACGCACACAAGCCAAGACTTGAGCTCAAAATGAAGCACAAAGAGTTCACAACTAGAACGGAGCTCAAATCACTAACACGATCGATCAAGTGCGCGGAGATGGAGTGTGGGAGACTTAGAATGCTTAGTGAATGCTTGGGGTGACTCCTCCATGCGCCTAGGGGTCCCTTTTATAGCCCCAAGGCAGCTAGGAGCCGTTGGAGACCAACAAGGAAGGCCAAAGTTGCCTTCTATCGGGTGGCACACCGGACAGTCCGGTGCCCACCGGACAGTCACTGTAGCTGTCCGATGTGCGATCTCCTTCCTTTTCTGGCGCATCCGATCGTTGGTCCATGGGATCGGTTGGCGCACCGGACACTGTCCGGTGCACATCGGACAGTCCGGTGCCCCCCGCCGACCGTTGGTGCGGGCCACGCGTCGCGTGAAGATTGCGCGGCCGACCGTTGGCGCAGACGACCGTTGACTCACCGGACAGTATAGTGCACCACCGGACAGTCTGGTGAATTATAGCCAGTACGCCGCCAAACTTTTCCTGAGAGCAGCCTATTCACCGGAGTTCAGCCTGGCGCACCGGACACTATCCAGTGCACCACCGGACAGTCTGGTGCACCCAGACCGAGCAGAAGTTGGTTGTACACAGCCAACTCTTTTCCAATTCCTTTTCTCCTGTTTCTAGCACTTAGACAAAATATGTTAGTGCTCAAAACAATGTACTAAGTCTAGAAACGTACCTTGTTACATGATTTGCACTTGTTCAATGTTTGGCACATTCAGAACTTAGGGAATGTGTGTTGGGCACTTAATCACCAAAACATTATAGAAATGGCCCATGGGCACATTTCCCTTTCAATATGTACACGACAGTCCTTGACGATGAGGAACATGTTGAAGAGGTTGTGGCGCTGTCTGTTGTCGTCATCACTAGCCGTGGCACTCAAAGCTCGTTGCACAATCAAGGCCTTATAGGTCTCGGTCGCTGTTGTACCAAGAACCTCTTCATCACCATCATAACTCTCTGCAATGTTAGCTCCAACAGTATCTTCATCTTTAACATCAGAAGCACTAACATACCCACCATCACCATTAGCAATGTATGCCCGTTTGCTGGGGCAATCTCGTTGAATATGGCCAAGTCCCTGGCAGCGATGGTACTTGATGTCGGAGGAGCGACCTGTGGAAGAGGTGGTCATAGAAGGTTTTGCTGCAACAACCGAAGGCACCAAGGACTTGTTGTCGTGTCCCTGTGATGCCGAAGGTGCGATGCTGCGTGTGCCGCTGGTGGAAGATGTGGACGTCCGTACGCCCAAAGAGGATGACGCCTTGGCTGGCGCCGGTGGCTGGTGTGGCGCGAAAGTGCTACTCCTCCGCTATTGACGACCCTGCAATTCTTTTTCTGCCAACATAGAAAGATGGAACAAGTGTTGTATAGAATGATATTCTTTATAATCAACAATATCCGGAATCTCCCGCCTCAATCGCCCATAAAACCTAACCATTTAATCCTTCGGATCCTCAACTACCCCACATCGTAGCATACCTTTCTGAAGCTCTTGGTAGTATTCCTGTACTGACATGTCTCCCTGATCTAAGCGTTGCAATTTTTTCGAAGATCACGTCTATAAGAAGGGGGAACAAAGCGAGCTCGCATCTCCTCTTTTAACGCATTCCATGTTTGTGGTGCAGCACGTGTGTTAACAAGTTCATTCCACCAAATGATAGCAAAATCTCTAAATTCACTAGTGACTTGTCTAACCCTATGCTGCTCAGGAACAAGATGAGAATTAAATTTTTGTTCTACCGTCATCTCCCAGTCTAAGTAAGCTTCAACATCATAAGAACCCATGAATGGTGGAATAGAGAACTTAATCTTAGCAAATGGATCATGGTCTGGTTGAGGATTATAATGACGACGTCTACCATTACCTCCCATACCTTGTCAATTACGTGTGAGGCGTTGTGGCAGCGGTGCATAAACATCATCGTCATCGTCGTCGTCGTCCACATGAGAGTGAGATGGGGCTAGAGTTGGTGGTGGGAGACGAGCCTCCAGTACGTCCATGCGTGTAACAAGTTCATCAACTCGTCGATCAAGCTGCTCATAGGATGTCGCCAAGTCCTGGTATTTTTTAAAAGCTTCAGTCATCGCGCGCATCATCTCCTTCAATTCCATCTGAGAGACACACTCATCATCGTTAAGCTTAGGCCCCTTGTCCTTGTCCATTTGATTCTTTAATCCTGTCATTGTTAGCACAAAACAGAGACAAAAAGGCAATAAACAATGTGAACCCTACAACTATGTCTCAGGGTGGTGGTGGAATACAAATTATGAAGCGTCTTACCCCGCTCTTACAACGTTCTTACCAGCACTGCAGGTGGCAAACGGTGACTGGTGTGACTGTCCAACGAGCGTGGGTGTGATTGCAAAGGAGTACCTGTTCTGCTCGAGAGAAAGCTGGAGTTCTGGGAAGGCTGACTAAATATAAGTCAGTAACAGATAGCAATGCTGAATAAGTGTTCCAAGTACTTGTCCTAGTTGCTGGCCTAGAAAATATAATAGAATAGTTGGACCAAGGCACAAGAAAGGAGGTACAAGTATCTAGTAGAAATGACAGTTCTGTAAATAGAGCAGATTTTTCAGCACTAGTAGAAATCAAAGGCGCGTTTCCAAAGGAGTACCAGCAAAAGAGCTCGAAATATTCTGAATTTTTTACCATTGATCCAAAAACACAAAGGATGGAAGCACACAAAATTTCACTTGAAACAGAGTTGTATTGTGACCTAGAGAAATTCACAAAGGATCTCTGAAATTCATGAAAACACTTAAACAAAATTTTTAATTATCTTCCCGATTTTTTGAAATTTTTGACCAAACCAAACAGGCCAAAGGCCAGATTGGGTCACCCCAGAATGGAGTCAGAAATCTGTTGTAAAAAATTGAGCTCAAACGGACCACCAAGCGAAAAGTTATGCCCGTTTTATAGAAGGTACCTCAAGTTATGATTTTCAAAGGCACAAATCGGCAGGAACCGAAGCGGCGCCTATGGAGCACAGGGTCGGTTTTAGAGATAGGATTTGTTTTGTGGATATGGTTGGTCTAGATACAGGATCTGTTTTGTGGATATGGTCGGTTTTAGAGATAGGATCTGTTTTGTGGATATGGTCGGTTAGAGATAGGATCTGTTTTGTGGATAGGGTCGGTTTTAGAGATAGGATCTGTTTTGTAGATAGGGTCGATTTTATAGGATGGAAGCAGATGGACAGAATCAAACTGAACCAAAACAAATCTAAACCAGCAACAAAACTCAACCTAGAACACGAACTCAAAACTGCGGACTCTAAAACTCAATTGTGCAAAGGCTAAGGCGATGGTTTTTAGGTCGGAATAAACTGATCGTAATTATTTTTTTTGGCTTTTTATGGACTATGGGACGAAACAAAACTAATCTAAAGGTAGGATTATACCTCACGGGCAACCTGAAAATCTGATACCAATTGATAGTAGACGCGGCCCGATCTTCCGTGAGATACGATAACTTGATTGAGTGGAGATCTCGACGTTGATGATCGAAGGCTCCGAGCGAACAGTTCCTCACAATCACTACACCACGGCTCCATTGGTTATCACCCATGACACACGAATGACCTTGCCACGAAGGCTTATCCCTGCAAGCGCAATCAAGAACACAAGCAAGAACAGGAAAGAAACGCAACCAAAATTGTATTGATTACGGGATAGGGTCTCACAAGTCGATGACGGTGACACTGTTCGATGACAGAATTGATCTAAGCAAAACCCAAACCTAAATATGGCGGCAGTTGCTGAATAAATAGAGTATTAGCGCGTGTGTGACCCCTGGACTCGCCCCTAATGGGCTCCGACGTGATACATGGCCCAACAGACGGTGCCGCAGCACCAAAATAGAATCTGAACGCGGACTTGTTTCGACGATCCCGTTGACTACAGATGAATTTTAGGGTGAAACCAGTTAGGTTGGTTAGATAATCTCGTTATCTTTCCAACCATATCCAGTTCGTCGCAATTGGAGTCTGGATGCATCTTGGGCGTCCATTTTAGTGCAGACTAGTCCTGGAACCCGAGATGGAGTCGCAGCCGACTCGGACTTGATCTCCTTCCTATTGTGGATGCCCTTGTTGCTCCTCCTCAACACCTTGGCCTTTTCCAAGTCCTTGCTGGTCCTCTCCAAGGTACCTAATCATCAAAACATCCATGGTCCCAAGCGTAAGCTCTGAAACACAATTGACTAGGGTAGAACGTACCTGGAGATTTAGCTGTCGTTCACGAGATCGTGTTGTCGGTCCATTCATTGTATGTATAGAAGTGATGTCCTCATCAGACCGTACACCCTAAATCTAACGGTCCACGGTCGATGTCTTCTACCCGGCCCATGGCCAAGGCGACGCCTTTCCTTGCGGCAAGGATCCCGTCGGCGATCGCCGTCCCAGCTACTCCGAGCACCTCACACCTATTGCCCTAAGACAAAACAAAGGGGATGACTGCACGAATACTGAGGTCAGGTACTCACCGATGATTAGGGCATGGAGGTTCCAGGCGACGGCGAGGTGCGGCCGAGCGAGTATTCCCAGCTTCAGCGAGCAATTGGGAAGCCCCCAGCCAACACCGAGCCACCCGAGGTACTTTGATAGGTAGCACGTGCCAACACGAGCTCTCCCCCGACCACCAGACGGGTGCAGATGAAGGTTTAGGCGAGAGGCCCGCATGGCGGATCTCGCGGCTCGAGATGGGTCTCAGTGGTGGCGCCCGGTATGACCAATAGACAGAGAGAGGGTCGCAGCTGGAGGGGTTTTATACGCGTGGCCCGAGTCTCCACCAGCCCACCCATAGCACCGGTCAAATAGGGATTAGTTGCGCCAGTCAGGGAGATGCGGCAAGCTGACTCCGCATGGGATGGGGAAGAAGAGGAACAGTGGTTTTGGGTCCCACCTGACAGAGGAAAACAGCACAGGTGTGCGCACGGTTGAGTGGATAGCTGGCGGGTCCGACCTGTCATCGACCGGTTAGTCGCGCGCGCGTGAGTGAGGCTGGGCAGTGGGGCCCGGTCGTCGGCGCTCTGCGGAAGGAGGGCGTTTGGTCGGGTCGCGCGACCAAAAAAGTTAGTTGGGCGAGAAGAGTCGCAGCCGGTCCGCTTAGGTTAGATTTGTTTTTTTTCCTTTTTTTATCTTCTTTTTTCTTTTTCCTTTCTTAATTCAAATTTAAATTCTAGTTTAAATTCAAACTTGTGACAATTTTATCCTCGGATTATATTGCGCCATAAAAAGTACCAATTTGGAGATATATTTATATATATATATATATTATTTATATTTTTATATCCTTTCTCTTTTTCTTTTCTCTCCTTTTTCTCGATTTCTATTTTCAAATCCTAAATTTCAATTTAGTGTTCAACCCAAATCTCAAAGCATTGTTATATTCCTATTAGATTTATTATTATTATTATTAAATGCACAAACAAAACTCCAATATGATGCATGGTTTATTTGTGTTTTAGTAAAGAATTATTCACTTTTAAGCATGATTAGTCACATGTCTCAAAGGTAGATGGAAAATCACATAAAGAGATCAACTCTTTTATAAGCTTTATAATTTGGGTATTACAAATCCTACCCCCCTTACAAAGATTCTCGTCCTCGAGATTTAGGTAGAATCTCTTTCCCAAGTAGCTTCATCTTCTCCATGGTGACTCCCATTGTACTTTGCACATTTTAATTACTTTGCTCCTTGTTGGGGACTTGTTCTCAAATGCTAAGAGTTAAGAACAAGGCAACATAAAAAGTGTTAAGTGTTAAAGTCCTTCGTCCTTCGAAACATTATGTCCCTTCGGGAGATAATGAGTTTCGGACGAAGGTCATAAGAGACATACCTTCGTAAATATAACAAGTAATGACGAAGGATTCATATAAGGCATGAAATATAATATAGACATCATCATAGAATCATTTCTATTTTTTTAACATGGAAAAATAGAAATGATTTCAAATTACAAATGTACCTTCGGTCCTGAGAGAAGGTAAAAAGTACAAGCGTGACGCAAAAGCAAATGCCAAGTGAGCGTGAACAGTACGGGAGTACTGTTCATCTATTTATAGACGCGGGACGCAGCCCACGTAAAATTACATTCATGTCCATTACATTTGCCAATGACTTATGGAAATCTGTCAAGGCCCAAGTAGTCTTTTCATCTTTAAGTCGGTTCCCCTCTCTGCTATCGCGACGAAGCTTCCCTGCGCACAGCTTCGGCTGTGCACCATCCTTCGTGGAGCTTGGTAATCAGCCCGTCCTCCATTTTAATCCCCCTTCGTCTGATTCAGGCTTCGTCCTAACCGTACTTCATGTTCATAATTCTGAGTCCGAAGATACCTGTTCACATAATCCACTTGGAAAACATTGTCAAACCATGTTTTTGAGGACCTTCGGAGGACGAAGGCCCCCAACAGTAGCCCCTCGCAATATTAATTTGTTAATGATAAATTCAGATTGCGATATGGACGAAGGCCTTGAGCCGAAGGTCCGAAAAAACACCTTCCCTTTGCTAGAATAGCAACATTCACTGACAAGCGGGGTCTTTCAATTTTCAACGCTCTGGGGGTATAAATAAGATCATACCGCAAACTTATTTGGTACGCACACTTGCCATTTGCTTCGGCCCACTAAATTTTTAGCTCTTGTGCACTAAGATTTGCTGATCTTTTTGCTTTTGAAGCTTCGGCCTTGAAAACAGTTTTTTAGCGTTTCCGAAGATGTCTGAAGGTAAGAAGATCCCTGCTGAGACGAAGCTGAGTCTCGACGAAGAGAAGAACTTGGGGTTCCTTATAGCGATGGCGGAGACCAATACGGAGAAAATCACTAAGGAGATTCTTGAAGGTTTGTCCGAAGATACTGGTGACAGCGACAGTTATGATGTAGAAAGTGGTGGGGAAGAGTCCGAAGATCGACCATGGCGGCCAAGTCACACGGTTTTCGGGAAAACCACTATTAAGCATAGTCATATTGATAATATGAGGGGGCGGTATTTTCGAGATATATCTATTGTGAGGGCTGATGCTGGAGAAAAGACTTCACCCACCCCCGAAGAAGATGAAGTCGTAATCTTCCGAAGCTTTCTCAAGGCTGGGCTTCGATTCCCCCTAAGCAACTTTGTTGTTGAAGTACTGAAAACATTTCAAGTCTACCTTCATCAAATTACTCCCGAAGCTATCATAAGAATGGGGATGTTTGTCTGGGCTGCAAGAAGCCAAGGTTTAGAACCAAATGCTAAAAGCTTTTGCAACATTCATGAGTTGTTATACGAGACGAAACCCTGGGGGAAAGAACAATATCACAACAACTTCGGGTGTTACAGCTTCGGTGCCCGCTCTGGGTCAAGCCGCCCTGTGCCAACTTTTCGGAAGAGGTGGCCCGGAGCCTGGATGACAGAGTGGTTCTATGTAAAGAATGACTTAGCAGCGCAAGAAGATGTCAAGAATATCATTATGCGCCCCATTTGGCAACGCTTCGGACTTCGAAGGCCGAAGGTTGAAATGGATGAAGCAGCCGAGGAATGCCAAAGAGCCTTCGGCGTAATCTGCTCTTTCATTGGGACAAGGGACTTAGGTCCAAGAGCATATTGCCTTCAGGGTGTGGCCACTTGCAGGAAAGTGGGAAATGCCGAAGGAGACCACCAAAGAGTCCGACGAAGGCGGACTGGTCAGACTGAAATACACATTCAAATATGCAGATAAGTTTGTTGAACCTGATGATGACTGGTTGAAAAGCATTGAAACATTAAGTGACGAACTGCTTGGGGCATATTCGAAGGCCGAGAATACTGCGTTATCAGCAGCCTTCGGAGGCCGAAAGAAGAAAAGGCTCAACCGAGTATTTGACGCAGTCGGGTTTGTCTACCCTGACTATCACTATCCGGTATTGGGTCGCAAAAGAAAAAATACTTCTCCTGCGACAGAAGCTACCACGAGTGCTACTAGTGAGCCAGCACCACAAAAGAAAAAGATGAAGGTGCTCACCCACCGAGCGCGTTTTATTGAGCCGGCCACAGTGCCAGAGTTTATTGGTGAAGTCTCTTTGGCCTCTGAAGCTACAGAACCAGCTCCAGTGCCGAAGATAGAAGAGAAAACTGAAGCGCCTTCGGCAGAAAAAGTAGAAAAACCGAAGATTGAAGGGCCAAAAGCATCGGAAATCTTAAGTCCTTCAGCAAATGTCGAAACAATAAAAAACCAAAAGGGCCCATTGGTGACCCCAAAAAGAAAAAGAATGGTGAACGTACTAGATGTCTTGGAGACAATTAAGTCTTCAAGCACAACTCCAAAGAAGACTGTTGAACTTGCTGAAGCGTCTACTGAAGCTTCGAAACAACAAGCTGAAACTGAAGCTGGGCCTTCAGAGCCCACCAAGGAACAATCCGAGAAAATATCAGAACCAGTTTTGGTTGAAGAAATTGACACTGCCGCCCCCGAAGCTCCTTCCAGCACATGCGATTACATCGTGCGACATGCTTCGGGGAAGAAATTATCTGAAGAAGAGACTTATGAAGCGAATCACTATGCTAGAGAGTTAAAGTATCCGAAGGGGGCAGTAGTGTTCAATGGGACAAATGAAGATGACTTCCTATACTGCCTCCCTGATAACAAAGAATTGTCTGTCTGCCGGGAGATGGCTAGAAGTATGGGTTTCCCGAAGCTCGAAGCTGGATTATGTGCTATGACGAAGGAAGATCTCGCGGACAGTCTTGCGTACAATAGCTTAAAGGTATGGGAATTAGACTGCTTGAAAAAATTTTTATTGCGTAATTCATTCTTTTATTCTTATATGGATTCTTTTTCGTATAGGGTTTAATCCTAAGCAACGCATTAAGAGCACAAAAGAGTGCCGAAGATGAAAGCTACGAAATTGCGTTCAACAATTTACGTTCAGAAGTTATTAAACTGAGAAACGAAGCTCTAGAAAAAGATAAAATTCTGCTTACATTAGTAGACAAGATAAAAAAGGACGAAGCTGCTGCAAAGGTTCAGGCCGAAGCTCACAGACGCGAGATTAAAGATCTTCAGAAGCAACTGGCCCGGGCGAAAGAAGAACGCATACTTGAAGAAACAAGACGGGAATGTAGCGACCAATGGGCTGATCATTTGGAAGCAACCGTGGAAGAGCTTCGGTCTTCTAAGAAAAAGTGCTACGAAAAATCCATGGAATGCGTAAAGAAAATTAAAACCAGCTTCGCCAGCGTGGGCGCATTTTCCAGTGAAGAGAATTTCTCAAGAGGCAATCCCGAAGGTCCACTAGAATGGATCAGTCACGAAGCAGAGGCCTTCGAGGAAATCCTGAGTAGCCGCGACGACATCTGCGCTTTTTCGGGCGCCAGGGGAGTTGCTACTGTCTTGGAGAAGAAAGGTTGCGGGCATGTAAAATTTTTAGCTCAGTCCGAAGCTGCCTTATCCTCCGAAGATATCAAAGACCCCTCGGCCGAAGCAAGCATGGTTGGTGGCAAATTCTTTACTGATGTCTGGGACAACGGCGGCCGAGAAATGGCGCAAGAAATCATTCAAAGGAGTGAAAAAGGCATCCATGATGCTAGGAAAGTGACAGAAGTTGCCGAAAAAAATACAGAGCCCGAAGGGCAAATAGGTATTAATTAGCCGTTCTTATTGTGTTGTAATTTTTATTTCAAACTTTGTTCGCGGTTTGTAATAGTAATGCAGAAATATTCTCTTCCCTCAGAACCTGCTGGATCGTCTGGTGACCCTCACACAAAAGGGGATGACGAAATTAAACAAATGGCCGAAGCTATCATGGATAAAGTTGTTGAACAACTTCTAAATGAGGCTGCCGAAGTAGTATTAAGAGAAGACTAGGTGTTATTAGAAAAAACATTTGAAGTGTGATCTATGTAATATTTTGTACATTTGAATGTAATATACAAGTCTCTTTTCATTATTCAATTCTTTACGATGCATGAAATTCTACATACATACCATTTTTGAGCCTTCGGCGAAAAAACACCTTCCCTTCTTTTCATGCTTCGTGAAGAAGACATTCTCCGTTAAAACTATTCTGATGAATCACATCCACGCTTCGTGAAAACATTCTCCGAAGCTGTACAATTTCGATATTACTCTGATGAAGCTCATCCATGCTTCGTAAAAACATTCTCTGAAGCTACATTCCGAAGATTATCATTGTATTCCCTCGTGACTTTGCACAATTTGCACTTTGTCAAAGCATCCTTTCGAAGGTTGATACTGTGTCCCCTTCTTTTGCCATATGCAACATGATGTATGATGCTTATGTTATGCAAAATGATGTGATGATGTTATGTTATGCAAATGACGTTTGTTCCGAAGATACACACAAAATATCTTTGTAAGCTCTGCATTCCCTTAGGAACGTCTTTGGAGCTTCTTCGCCTTTTACTTAGGCGGTATCAGCGTTGACTTTTCGCTGTAAGCTCTACATTCCCTTAGGAACGTCTTTGGAGCTTCTTCGCCTTTTACTTTAGGCGGTATCAGCGTTGACTTTTCGCTGTATGCTCTGCATTCCCTTAGGAACGTCTTTGGAGCAAAAAACTTACACTGCGCTCCCTTTGGAACGGCTTTTGTAACTTCGGCAACTTACTCTGCGTTCCTTAGAACGACTTTTTGTTGCTTCGAAGGATTTTTAATAATTCGAAGGTCCTCCTTGTTACCGCAAATTCTTAAGCTTCAGCAACTTAAGCCTGTGGAGAAGATAGGTTTTCCTGATAACCAACCACGAAACTATTACATGAAAACTGAAATGTTCTTTATCACACAAAAAATAAAACTAAACGGAAAAGACTGCTATCAAAGTAGGATATTTGTCAATAAATGTGCTTCGACTCTGGCACAGTACTATTGACTGTGCGAGCTTCAGATTGCTCTCTGAGATCCCTTTGGTGCGGAACATATTGGCTCCCTTCTGGCTGTTGGCCTTGTTGCAGCGGAGGTGGGGGTGGGGGCTGTTGCCATGAAGCTTGAGGTTGACTCGCCGAAGCTACGGAAACTGCAGGGTGGTTGCCCACGTATTCCGGGATGTAAGGCTTGATGGTACGAAGCAGTATGCATGACCTGCTTCGGCTGGCCCTGTTGCGCTGCAGCTTCAGCTAGCTCCTTTTGTTTCTGGATAGTAACATGGCACATCCTGGTGGTATGGCCCTTGTTTTCACCACAGAATAAGCAAAATACCCTCCTTGGTTGATCTCCAAATCTTCGCCGAAGCCCCTGGCGCCTCTGCCTCTTGGAGCTGGTGGCCGGAAGAAAGTTTGCTGTTGCCCCGAAGCCTGTGAGGAGCACTGCGGTCTGTTCTGCTGACTCCCCTTATCATCATTTTGAGTGGAGTTGTGGATGGACCTGACATGCCTCGGATAGAATCTTCCTCCGAAGCCCCTGGTCATTTCAGAAAATCTGAAGGCCTCCTCCCTTCTTTGTCGAAAGTCATTATCGGCACGAATGTACTCGTCCATCTTTTGGAGCAGCTTTTCCAGAGTCTGCGGAGGCTTCCTAGCAAAGTATTGAGCTGCAGGTCTAGGACGAAGCCCCTTGATCATGGCTTCGATGACAATTTCATTGGGCACCGTTGGTGCCTGCGCCCTCAAACGCAAGAACCTTCTGACATACGCCTGAAGGTATTCTTCATGATCCTGAGTGCACTGGAACAAGGCTTGAGCAGTGACCAGCTTCGTCTGAAATCCTTGAAAGCTGGTTAACAACATATCCTTCAGCTTCTGCCATGAAGTGATCGTTCCTGGTCGAAGGGAGGAATACCAGGTCTGAGCAACACTCCTGACGGCCATAACGAAAGACTTTGCCATGACTGCAGCATTGCCACCATACGAAGACACTGTTGCTTCGTAGCTCATCAAGAACTGCTTCGGGTCTGAGTGGCCGTCAAACATGGGAAGCTGGGGTGGCTTATAGGACGGAGGCCAGGGTGTAGCCTGCAGCTCAGCGGACAGAGGAGAGGCATCATGTAACACCTACTTTGTAAGTGCTAGGAATAATATCAATAGAGAAACATTTTCTCTTTATGTGAGTTTGGTCTTTATTCATCATCATATGAGAACACCATGTCCAAGAACAAATAATGAAAAGATATGCTACTAAATTGTTGCATCATGCTGGATATTTTACTTTTGTGTGCATTGTGTGACAAGAAAATTATTAAATATCCAAATGAGAAATTAAATCCTAAAATAATCCTAGGATTAAGAAAAGAGAGAAAGAAAAGATTATACAAATTAGAGGAAAGTAAATGTATGAAAGAATACATTTTGTCCCCTACTAATATTTTAATTTAAGTGTTTAACCCAGTTAAGAAGATCACAAACAAGTTTGAATTCAAATTGGGATTTAAATTTGAAAATAGGAAGTAAAACAGAAAAAGAAAAAGAAAAGGGGACATACCTGGGCCGCAGGAAACCAATTCGGCCCACTTCTACTCTTCAGCCGCGCAGCCCACGAAGCCAATCTCACCTGCGCGCTTAGCCGCTTCCATGTGGGCCCCACTACTCAGGTCTTCATCCGCGCGTAGCTCGTCTGGCCGTTGTGTGGGACCCACTCACCAGTCAACCGCGTCCGCGGGTCTCTGACGCTGGGGCCCCGGCTGTCTGGGTCATCCCCTTCCCCACGCGGATCGCAACAACCCGCGCGTAATCGGCGGCATCCACTCCATCCACCTCGCGGGCACCTTATAACCTCGGAGTGGACCCCTTCCGTTCCTCCCTCAACCCCCTGCGACTCCGTTTCCACTCACGTAGGCCTCCAATTCCGCCGTATAAGCTTCGACGCGGTGTGGTGCGCCGCCGCACTCGGTGGCGTGCTCCGTCGATTGGTGGGTTTTTGGTGTCGGCCGTGGAGCTTCGCCTGGTCACCGGCAACGTGTTTGTGGCTGTGCCGGGCGGAATTTGCAGTTGTTGGCCGGGGAGATTGCTCATCGGCGATTGCGGCCGCCGTGCACCCGCTCCCTTGCGTGCCCAGCCCTCTCTGACTCCCATCGCCGGTAAGCAACCACACCCCTTAGTTTCTACCAGACTGTACTTCGATTTGGGCCTTGCAAATTAGAGTTTGGGGCACCGGGACCGCTCGGGCGGCTGGCCGGAGATGGCTCCGCCGTGGCGCTGCGCTGGCGTGGTCGGAGGTGGAAGGTTTTGCACGTGCCGTAGATCTGGAGATGGACGGCAACGATTAGATCTGGGGATTGGGGGGATTTGCGCCGTTGATTCTCCTATGGGCGATCCAGATCACTTGAAATCATACCCTTTCGCCGCGACTCGCTCTGGTCCGTCGATCTGGATCGGACGGACAGCGTTAGATCTAAAGTAATACAACCCACACCGTTGATTTCGAATCTAACGTTCGGAAGCGCGTACCCGTTCGGGTTGGTCGGTTCTAATCTGGGGCGCACATTTTAGATCTGACGGCTGAGAATCTCCCGTACCTCTTCGCCGTGCACTTTTCTTAAAGAGACCCCGAGAAACAACTGAATCAACCCGCCGTCCTGGGGTCCTGTCCCCTGTGTCTTAGAAAACTTGCGCCGAGCCCCCTGTGTTTTCAAGGAAATGAGGCCCAGTCCAGAGCTGTTTAAAATGGAATAATTAAATTGGAAAATAGGTTTTTAATACAAAAATATATGCTAGAACTTCAATAATTCATAGAAAATTCATACTAACTCCAAATCACTCCATTTCAGTTCCTACAATTTTATAATTTTATTGTCTATCACTTAGTGTCTCTGTTTTATCATGACAACAGTAAGAAATTTAATTCCACACTCAATCCTATTCAAAGCACATAAAACCTTTGAAAATCCATAACTTAAAATCTATAACTTAGAAAATTATGATTCCTGTTCCTAGAATTTTATTTTAATATGTAGAATATCTCTGTATATTTTGTCTACATGCTTGGTGTAATGTTAATTTTCCCTATATCCTGTGCTTGTTTGTATTGTGGCGAGTAGAAGAGCCCGTGACCAAGGATCTTGGTGAGCAGCAGGTTGAAGTAGCTGAGCAGGAGCTCATTGAAGGCAAGTTGTGCCCTTGACCACTTTTTACCCAATAATGTTCTTTAATATCACTTATCCATGCATAGGTTAATTTGATGGGACCCAATAGGTCACCCTAGATTTGTTTATCTCATTACCTTGTTTACCCCTGAATCACTTGGGTAGTTTGCTATTGCTTTATATGGTTTTGGGATAATCATTTATTACTTCTATGTTCTAATTCTTGTTGTTATTCTGTTTATGTTCATGTTGATATCATTAATGTTAATTGGAACATAGAGCTTAACTTGAGAACCACGTGCCACCACAAGGGTGGAATGGGACGCCCTTGGCTGACTAATTAGGAAAGCTAGTGGAAGACTACCTTACCCGAAAGGGGCAAGGGCAGTAGGGGAGAGGTCAGTGCGGGGAGGTCCCTGGTTGGTCTTGCTGGGATGGCAGTCAGCCAGGAACCCTTTACTGGATCTTCCCATAAACTGTAGCGGGTTTTCGGAAGCTAGTGGAACTTTGTAAAGGCCTCGTAGTGTTGCCCTGCCGTGCTTCCTAGGTAGAGGTATATGGGGAGTCGCGACCCCTTGGCAGATGGGTAACATGACTTGTGGGTAAAGGGTACAACCTCTGCAGAGTGTAAAACTGGTATACTAGCCGAGCTCGCGGTCATGAGCGGCTCAGGACTCTCTGATGTTTAAATTATGGAACTTAAATTCAATTTGTCATTCGCATTGCATGGGTTTGTTATTAATTTTGTTCTATTACTTTACTTATGGTTTGGTATTTACTTACACTTAGTAACTGCTAATAAAATTTTGACCAACTACTTAAAAGCAATGCTCAGCTTTAACCCCTTCATTGATTAGCCTTACACATCACATGAACTCACACCTTTGTGAGTTTATGTCCACTGGTTCCCCACAACTTGTTGAGCTATGATCATGTGTGAGCTCACCCTTGCTGTCTCACACCCCCCCCCACAGGAGATGACCAGGTGGTTCAGGAGGAGCTGCCTAACACTGAGGAGTTCGATCTGATCTAGGTGGCGTTTCCCAGTCGACATTGGCGCCGACGATCCTTAGTTTGTTTTATCTTTATTACTTCATTTTGTAATAAGTCTTCCGCTATGTAATAAACACGCTGATGTTTTATGACATTTATCTCTATACACTCTGTTATTATATATGTTGTCTTCTTGGCGCATGTATGAGATGCACCCGGCTTTGTTCTTTAAAACCGGGTGTTACAGAAGTGGTATCAGAGCAAATGTTGACTGTAGGACGAGACCTAGATAGAAACGGACAAACCCTTACCTACTTATCTCATTCTGATTCATTCCATACTTACCTTACTCTGGTTCATTCTTATCTTGATCCTGTCTCACCTTCTACTGTTCTACTCTGATCATTCTTACCTTTTCTACTCTAAGACAAGACGGATTTCAAACCTTGGAATCCCTACCCCTATGACATTTTTAAGAGATAGGAGGCCTAAGACAAAATTAAAACTATTTTCTCTATTAAAAATGTTGGTTGATTGTTCTGATGATCAATGCCTGATTTGCTTCTTTGATTGATTGAGATATTATATATGGACATTTTAGCATGTACCACTATAAGGTACTGTATTAGCTTTAGTAGGTGACACACTAATCTACTTAGCTAATAAGTCCCCCAAAATAACATGATTGTAATTACTGCCTTGTCTACTGCTCTTTCTTACCTTATGTATCTAACTCAGATGGTCAATACCAGGAAAGGAAAGATTATCACGCAGCAGCAAACAGAAATGAATCCTCCAAATCCTCCACCTGTTGAAACCGAGCAAGTGATCGCAACCCAAAGGCTGGTAATACAGCAATTGACAGACATGATGACCGAAATGCAAAGCCAGATAAGACAAGAACGCGAGGAAATACGTCAGGCCCGTCTGGAGATACAGCAAGAAATAAGGCAATCACGGTTGGAGAGACAACAACAAGAGCAACCACCATCTCCACCACCACCGGCTCCACCAAGCTACATAAACATATATATAAATTACTACTATTTGTAAGATCTACCTGTTCCTTTAGTTAGTATTCGGTATGATACCATTTTAGGAGGAATAAAAAGGTCTATTTGACCCCATGAGTTGTTAATAAAATTATGCGTCATGCTGAGATTTTGGTTTGGGCATATGTGTTGGACAATATGAGAAAACCCATGAGAGTAATTACACCTAAAGGGACTGAAGAATCAGTGAACGGAATTACAAGAGGCTAGTTGCTTACGACCGAGTTCCTCACCTTAGAGAGTACTAGTTTTGTTTGTAAAGAAGGAAGATGGATCGCAACGGATGTGTGTGGATTATAGATTTCTTAATGATGTTACGGTGAAGGACAAGTATCCGTTGCCTCGTATTGAGGATTTATTCGATCAGATGCGTGGTGCAAGGGTATTCTCGAAGATCGACCTCCGATCGGGATACCATCAGATGAAGATTGGACCATCAGATGTTCCTAAGACGGCTTTCTCGACCCGATATGGTTTATATGAGTTTACCGTTATGTTATTTGGACCAACTAATACACCAACTTATTTTAAGGATTTGAGGAATAAGATGTTTTTGGAGTATTTGGACAGATTCGTCGTGGTGTTCATCGACGATAATCTTATCTATTCTAAGAATAAGAGTGACCATGAAGAACATCTAAGGTTGGTGCTACAGAAGTTACGAGATAATCAACTCTACGCTAAGTACAGCAAATGCGAGTTTTGGATTGGCGAGGTGCCATTTCTTGGACATATCATTTCTAATGGAGGGATATCAGTGAATCCTGCTAAAGTCAAGGAGATAGTGGTGTGGAGCATACCCACTATAGTTACTGAGGTCCAGAGTTCTTGGGACTTGCAGGATATTATTGGAGATATATTGAAGGATTTTCTAAGATTGCCAAACCTATGACTTCGCTTTTAGAGAAAGGAAGAGAATTTAAATGGGACGAGAAGTGCCAAGTATATACGGATCATAAGAGTTTGAAGTATATATATTCACTCAAAAGGATCTCAACCTTAGGCAACGCCGTTGGTTGGAGCTTATTAAGGATTATGATTTGGAAATTCACTATCACCCGGGCAAGGCGAATTTGGTTACAGATGCCTTGAGTCGAAAGGAGCATGTTCATTTAACTGTTGTTGCCCAGTTACTCGATGAGATTGTTGAGAATTTCAGGAGACTTAACCTGGGGATAGTTACTCACGCTAAAGGAGTTACTATTGATGTGGAATCTACTTTGGAGCAAGAGATCCGCAAAGGACAAATTGGTGATGCTAAGATACAAGAGATTAAGGATCTGATTACTGAAGGTCGAGTTCCGGAATTTACAGAAGATGAGCAAGGTACCATATGGTTCAAGGACAAGATATGAGTTCCCAAAATTGAAAGCCTTCGTGAAACTATATTGAAGAAAGCCCGTGACTTGGATTATTCTATTCATCCTGGGAGTACTAAGATGTATCAGGATTTGAAGCGGAAGTATTGGTGGTATGGATTTCATTACTGGATTGCCTCGCACCTCGAAAGGATACGATTCTATATGGGTTATTATGGATAGACTGATCAAAGTGGCTCATTTCATTCCGGTCAAGACTACTTATAAGGGATCTTAATTGGTAGAGTTATATATGACTCAGATTGTGTATTTACATGGAGCACCAAAGAAGATCGTTTTGGATAAGAGGATCACAGTTACCTCCAGATTTTGGAAAAATTTTCATGAGAATATGGATACGAAGTTGAATTTTAGTTCGGCCTACCATCGTCAGACTGATGGACTGATCGAAGAGACTAATCAAGTATTGGAATACATGTTGAGAGCTTGTACCCTTCAGCATGGTAGTAGTTGGGACAAGAGTCTACCTTATGCTGAGTTCTCACATGATAATAGTTACCAGGCCAGCCTGAAGATGTCACCGTTCGAAACTCTGTATGACAGGAAATGCTAGGACTCCTCTATTTTGGACTAGACTAGAGGAAGACAGTTCTTTGGACCTGAACTTATTCAAGAAGCAGAGGAACAAGTTCGTATAATTCGAGAGAATTTGAGGGTAGCTCGGACCAGGTAAAAGAGCTATGCGGATAATAGAAGAAGACCATTGGAATTTAAGGGAAGGAGATTGTGTGTACCGCAAGGTGTCACCACTGCGTGGAATGAGGAGATTCAACGTTAAGGGCAAATTGTCCCCTCGCTATATTGGACCAATCTGAGTTCTTAGGCAAGTTGGAGAGATGGCCTATCAACTCGAGTTACCGGATAGGTTATCGGACGTGCATAACGTGATCCACGTATCTCAACTAAAGAAGTGTCTCCGTGTCCCTGAGGAACAGTTACCAATGGAAGAGCTCAGTGTTCAAGGTGATTTGACTTACACGGAGTACCCGGTCAAGATTTTGGATACTTTAACCCGAGTTACAAGGAAAAAGGTTATAAAGATGTGCAAATCCCAATGGAGTCACCACGGTGAAGATGAAGCAACTTGGGAAAGAGAAGAAGAGCTTCGCATAGATTTTCCCCACCTTTTCCCTAGATCTTCTTAAATCTCGAGGACGAGATTATTTTTAGGGGGGTAGGATTTGTAACACCTACTTTGTAAGTGCTAGGAATAATATCAATAGAGAAACATTTTCTCTTTATGTGAGTTTGGTCTTTATTCATCATCATATGAGAACACCATGTCCAAGAACAAATAATGAAAAGATATGCTACTAAATTGTTGCATCATGCTGGATATTTTACTTTTGTGTGCATTGTGTGACAAGAAAATTATTAAATATCCAAATGAGAAATTAAATCCTAAAATAATCCTAGGATTAAGAAAAGAGAGAAAGAAAAGATTATACAAATTAGAGGAAAGTAAATGTATGAAAGAATACATTTTGTCCCCTACTAATATTTTAATTTAAGTGTTTAACCCAGTTAAGAAGATCACAAACAAGTTTGAATTCAAATTGGGATTTAAATTTGAAAATAGGAAGTAAAACAGAAAAAGAAAAAGAAAAGGGGACATACCTGGGCCGCAGGAAACCAATTCGGCCCACTTCTACTCTTCAGCCGCGCAGCCCACGAAGCCAATCTCACCTGCGCGCTTAGCCGCTTCCATGTGGGCCCCACTACTCAGGTCTTCATCCGCGCGTAGCTCGTCTGGCCGTTGTGTGGGACCCACTCACCAGTCAACCGCGTCCGCGGGTCTCTGACGCTGGGGCCCCGGCTGTCTGGGTCATCCCCTTCCCCACGCGGATCGCAACAACCCGCGCGTAATCGGCGGCATCCACTCCATCCACCTCGCGGGCACCTTATAACCTCGGAGTGGACCCCTTCCGTTCCTCCCTCAACCCCCTGCGACTCCGTTTCCACTCACGTAGGCCTCCAATTCCGCCGTATAAGCTTCGGCGCGGTGTGGTGCGCCGCCGCACTCGGTGGCGTGCTCCGTCGATTGGTGGGTTTTTGGTGTCGGCCGTGGAGCTTCGCCTGGTCACCGGCAACGTGTTTGTGGCTGTGCCGGGCGGAATTTGCAGTTGTTGGCCGGGGAGATTGCTCATCGGCGATTGCGGCCGCCGTGCACCCGCTCCCTTGCGTGCCCAGCCCTCTCTGACTCCCATCGCCGGTAAGCAACCACACCCCTTAGTTTCTACCAGACTGTACTTCGATTTGGGCCTTGCAAATTAGAGTTTGGGGCACCGGGACCGCTCGGGCGGCTGGCCGGAGATGGCTCCGCCGTGGCGCTGCGCTGGCGTGGTCGGAGGTGGAAGGTTTTGCACGTGCCGTAGATCTGGAGATGGACGGCAACGATTAGATCTGGGGATTGGGGGGATTTGCGCCGTTGATTCTCCTATGGGCGATCCAGATCACTTGAAATCATACCCTTTCGCCGCGACTCGCTCTGGTCCGTCGATCTGGATCGGACGGACAGCGTTAGATCTAAAGTAATACAACCCACACCGTTGATTTCGAATCTAACGTTCGGAAGCGCGTACCCGTTCGGGTTGGTCGGTTCTAATCTGGGGCGCACATTTTAGATCTGACGGCATGAGAATCTCCCGTACCTCTTCGCCGTGCACTTTTCTTAAAGAGACCCCGAGAAACAACTGAATCAACCCGCCGTCCTGGGGTCCTGTCCCCTGTGTCTTAGAAAACTTGCGCCGAGCCCCCTGTGTTTTCAAGGAAATGAGGCCCAGTCCAGAGCTGTTTAAAATGGAATAATTAAATTGGAAAATAGGTTTTTAATACAAAAATATATGCTAGAACTTCAATAATTCATAGAAAATTCATACTAACTCCAAATCACTCCATTTCAGTTCCTACAATTTTATAATTTTATTGTCTATCACTTAGTGTCTCTGTTTTATCATGACAACAGTAAGAAATTTAATTCCACACTCAATCCTATTCAAAGCACATAAAACCTTTGAAAATCCATAACTTAAAATCTATAACTTAGAAAATTATGATTCCTGTTCCTAGAATTTTATTTTAATATGTAGAATATCTCTGTATATTTTGTCTACATGCTTGGTGTAATGTTAATTTTCCCTATATCCTGTGCTTGTTTGTATTGTGGCGAGTAGAAGAGCCCGTGACCAAGGATCTTGGTGAGCAGCAGGTTGAAGTAGCTGAGCAGGAGCTCATTGAAGGCAAGTTGTGCCCTTGACCACTTTTTACCCAATAATGTTCTTTAATATCACTTATCCATGCATAGGTTAATTTGATGGGACCCAATAGGTCACCCTAGATTTGTTTATCTCATTACCTTGTTTACCCCTGAATCACTTGGGTAGTTTGCTATTGCTTTATATGGTTTTGGGATAATCATTTATTACTTCTATGTTCCAATTCTTGTTGTTATTCTGTTTATGTTCATGTTGATATCATTAATGTTAATTGGAACATAGAGCTTAACTTGAGAACCACGTGCCACCACAAGGGTGGAATGGGACGCCCTTGGCTGACTAATTAGGAAAGCTAGTGGAAGACTACCTTACCCGAAAGGGGCAAGGGCAGTAGGGGAGAGGTCAGTGCGGGGAGGTCCCTGGTTGGTCTTGCTGGGATGGCAGTCAGCCAGGAACCCTTTACTGGATCTTCCCATAAACTGTAGCGGGTTTTCGGAAGCTAGTGGAACTTTGTAAAGGCCTCGTAGTGTTGCCCTGCCGTGCTTCCTAGGTAGAGGTATATGGGGAGTCGCGACCCCTTGGCAGATGGGTAACATGACTTGTGGGTAAAGGGTACAACCTCTGCAGAGTGTAAAACTGGTATACTAGCCGAGCTCGCGGTCATGAGCGGCTCAGGACTCTCTGATGTTTAAATTATGGAACTTAAATTCAATTTGTCATTCGCATTGCATGGGTTTGTTATTAATTTTGTTCTATTACTTTACTTATGGTTTGGTATTTACTTACACTTAGTAACTGCTAATAAAATTTTGACCAACTACTTAAAAGCAATGCTCAGCTTTAACCCCTTCATTGATTAGCCTTACACATCACATGAACTCACACCTTTGTGAGTTTATGTCCACTGGTTCCCCACAACTTGTTGAGCTATGATCATGTGTGAGCTCACCCTTGCTGTCTCACACCCCCCCCCACAGGAGATGACCAGGTGGTTCAGGAGGAGCTGCCTAACACTGAGGAGTTCGATCTGATCTAGGTGGCGTTTCCCAGTCGACATTGGCGCCGACGATCCTTAGTTTGTTTTATCTTTATTACTTCATTTTGTAATAAGTCTTCCGCTATGTAATAAACACTCTGATGTTTTATGACATTTATCTCTATACACTCTGTTATTATATATGTTGTCTTCTTGGCGCATGTATGAGATGCACCCGGCTTTGTTCTTTAAAACCGGGTGTTACACATCATTAAAAACAAAATTTCCATGATGGAAATTGTCATACCAGTCATCTTCGTTGAAGAAGCCCTCCTGATGAAGGTCTTTTTGTTGAGGCCTTCGGTTCTGCTCATCATGGGTAAGATGACGGACTTCTTCAGAAGCTTCGTCTATCTGCCTTTGCAGCTCAGCTAGCCTGGCTATCTTTTCCTTTTTCCTCTGCACCTGCTGATGAAGCATCTCCATATCCCTGATTTCTTGGTCTAGTTCATCCTCCTGAAGCGTCGGGCTGACAGCCTTCCTCTTCTGGCTTCGGGCCTCCCGAAGAGAAACGGTCTCCTGGTTGGGATCCAGCGGTTACAGTGCTGCAGCCCCAGTCGCTGAAGCTTTCTTCGGCGCCATAGCGAAGATCTGTAGCTTCCGAAGGTGTTCAAAAAACTCGAAGTGGAAGTGAGTTCACCGGAGGTGGGCGCCAATGTTGGGGACTTGTTCTCAAATGCTAAGAGTTAAGAACAAGGCAACATAAAAAGTGTTAAGTGTTAAAGTCCTTCGTCCTTCGAAACATTATGTCCCTTCGGGAGATAATGAGTTTCGGACGAAGGTCATAAAAGACATACCTTCGTAAATATAACAAGTAATGACGAAGGATTCATATAAGGCATGAAATATAATATAGACATCATCATAGAATCATTTCTATTTTTTTAACATGGAAAAATAGAAATGATTTCAAATTACAAATGTACCTTCGGTCCTGAGAGAAGGTAAAAAGTACAAGCGTGACGCAAAAGCAAATGCCAAGTCAGCGTGAACAGTACGGGAGTACTGTTCATCTATTTATAGACGCGGGACGCAGCCCACGTAAAATTACATTCATGTCCATTACATTTGCCAATGACTTATGGAAATCTGTCAAGGCCCAAGTAGTCTTTTCATCTTTAAGTCGGTTCCCCTCTCTGCTATCGCGACGAAGCTTCCCTGCGCACAGCTTCGGCTGTGCACCATCCTTCGTGGAGCTTGGTAATCAGCCCGTCCTCCATTTTAATCCCCCTTCATCTGATTCAGGCTTCGTCCTGACCGTACTTCATGTTCATAATTCTGAGTCCGAAGATACCTGTTCACATAATCCACTTGGAAAACATTGTCAAACCATGTTTTTGAGGACCTTCGGACGACGAAGGCCCCCAACACTCCTTGTGACACGAGTCAGTGTATCAAGAATCTTGATAGGATACTCAGTGTAAGTCAGATCCTCTTGAACACTAAGATCTTCCATTGGTAGCTGCTCTTCGGGTACCCTGAGACACTTCTTCAATTGTGATACATTGAAGACATCATGTACATCTGCAAGATGATCGGGTAATTCCAGTTGATATGCAACTTCTCCCACTCGCTTCAGGATCAAGAAGGGTCCAATAAAGCGAGGGGACAACTTCCCTTTAAATTTAAATCTTCGCATACCCCGAATTGGTGACACCTTAAGATACACGTGATCACCCGTCTTAAACTCTAGTAGTCTCCTCCGGGTATCAGCATAGCTTTTCTACCTTGACTGCGCAGTTCTCAAATTCTCCCTTATCATTCGCACTTGTTCTTCTGCCTCTTGTATAATTTCTGGCCCAAAGAACTGCCTTTCACCAGTTTGATCCCAATATAAAGGAGTCCTGCATTTTCTGCCATATAGAGCCTCAAACGGTGACATCTTCAAACTGGCCTAGTAGCTATTATTGTAGAAGAACTCCGCATACGGTAAGCTCTTATCCCAGCTACCAGCATGCTTAAGAGCACAAGCTCTTCGCATATCCTCCAGTACTTGGTTGGTCCTCTCGGTCTGGCCGTCAGTTTGAGGATGGTAGGCCGAACTAAAATTCAACTGTGTATCCAAGCATTAATGCAACTTCCACCAAAACCGAGAAGTGAATTGAGACCCCGGTCTGATACGATCTTCTTAGGCACTCCATGTAGATAAAACTATATGAGCCATATATAACTCAACTACTTTGACTCCCGTGTAATTAGTTCTCATAGGTATGAAGTGAGCCACTTTTGTCAGTCTGTCCACAATCACCCAAATTGAGTCATACCCTGCAGGAGTGCGGGGTAGTCCAACAATGAAATCCAAGCCAATTTCTTCCCATTTCCACTTGGGTATCTTAAGTGGGTGCAATAGTCGAGCTGGTCTTTGGTGTTCGGCCTTGACTCTTTGATACACATCACACATAGCCACGTGTGCATCCACATCTCTTTTTAGCCCATACCACCAGTACTTCTGCTTCAAATCCTGATACATCTTAGTGCTACCAGGGTGAATAGAGTAATCAGAATCATGGGCTTCCTTCAATATAGTCTCACAAAGGCTATCAATCTCAGGAACACATATCTGGTCCTTGAACCATACTGTGCCTTGCTCATCCTCCGTGAATTCTGGATCTCTACCTTCAGTAATAAGATCCTTGATCTCTTGAATTAGCATCACCAATCTGACCTTTGCGTATTCCCTGCTCCAAGGTTGGTTCCACTTCAATAGTAACTCCTTCGGTATGTGCAACTATTCCCAGGTTGAGTCTCCTAAAATCTTCAACAATATCATCGGGTAGCTGGGCAACAATAGTTCAATGGACATGTTCCTTCCGACTCAAGGCATCCGCAACCAGATTCACCTTGTCGGGTGATAATGAATCTCCAAGTCATAGTCCTTAATAAGCTCCAACCAACGGCGTTGCCTAAGGTTGAGATCCTTCTAAGTGAATATGTACTTCAAACTCTTGTGATCGGTGTACACTTGGCACTTGATTCCCATAATATAATGTCTTCATATCTTAAGCGCATGCACTACGGCTGCCAGTTCTAAGTCATGAGTGGGATAGTTCAACTCATGTTTCCGCAACTGACAAGACGCGTAGGAAAACACATGTCCTTCTTGCATAAGCACACATCCCAATCCTTGGCCACATGCATCACAATAGATATCAAATCCCTTCTGAAGATCTGGCATAACCAACACTGGGGGTGACATCAATCTCAACTTCAATTGATTAAAGCTATCTTGGCACTTCTCGTCCCACTTAAACTCTCTCCCCTTCTCTAGAAGTGAGGTCATAGGCTTAGCAATCTTAGAGAACCCTTCAATAAATTGCCGATAATAGCCTGCAAGTCCCAAGAAACTCTGGACTTCAGTAACTGTACTGGGTATTCTCAACTCCATTATCTCCTTGACTTTAGCAGGATCCACTGATATCCCACCGTTAGAAATGATGTGTCCAAGGAATGGCACTTTGTCAATCCAGAACTCGCATTGCTATACTTCATGTAGAGTTGATTATCCCGTAGCTTTTGTAGCACCAATCTCAGATGTTCCTCATGATCACTATCATTCTTGGAATAAATAAGAATATCGTTGATGAAAACCACGATGAATCTATCAAGATACTCCATGAACACCTTATTCATCAGATTCATAAAATAGGCTTGTGCATTAGTTAGTCCAAATGACATAACTGTGAATTCATATAAACCATATCGAGTTGAGAAAGCCGTCTTAGGAATATCAGATGGCCTAATCTTCATTTGATGGTAACCCGATCAGAGATCAATCTTTGAGAATACCCTTGCACCTCTCATCTGATCAAATAAATCCTCAATACGGGGTAACGAATACTTGTTCTTCATAGTAACATCATTAAGGGATCTATAATCCACACGCATCCTTTGTGATCCATCTTTCTTCAGTACAAACAGAACCGGCATTCCTCAAGGCGAGGAACTCGGACGAATGTACCCAGCCTCCTGTAACTCCATTAATTGCTTCTTAAGTTCCTTTAGTTCTTCTACGGGCATCCTGTATGGCCGTTTAGAAATAGGAGCAGTCCCAGGTAAGAAATCAATGACAAACTCAACTTCCCTATCTGGTGGCATCCCTGGTAACATCTCTAGAAAGACATCAGGAAAATCCCTAACCACACGGATGTTGTCACCTAACAAACTTCCCATCTACTAAGAATACCGCACGTCTGGTAGAGGTAGTTACTGTAATTTCAACTTCAAATCTTTCTCCTTTAGGGCTGGTGAGTTCTACAGTACCCCTACCACATTGTATAACGACCTTTGCCTTTCTTAACCATGACATATCAAGGATCAGATCTATACTGCTTTCCTCTAATTTATAGGGGTAGCCCAAAATTCTCTTCCCATAATTGTCAATGTCAATCTATGTGTCATATGGTTTGCCTCAATAGGCCCTTTAGGTGTAATTACTACCATTGGTGTTTTCATATTTTTCAGTAGTAACTCATTTGTGTTGGCATATCGAGCAGACATAAATGAATGTGTAGCACCAGAATCAAATAATATTGTTGTAGGAATTGCATTAATATAAAACATACCAAGTGTGATGTCAGCACCATCAGCAGTGGCCTCAGCACTAACTTGATTAACCCTGGAAATGCTGAATCCCTTGCCAGGAGTCTGTTGCTTGTTTGGAGCTGATGCACTGGAATTCCTCGCCAGACAAGCATTTGCATAATGCATAACCTGACTGCACTTGAAGCATGTAGGGCCTGTTTTCTGTCATGTAGGCCTCGCCGCGGTGCTAGTGGGGGTAGCCTAACGAGTGTGGGGTGTCTGCGGAGTCCCTTATGGAGCGTATTGAGTTGGACGTGGTCCTCCTCTTAGACAAGCTTGTGTTCCCTAGGGCGGAACATAGCGAGTACGAATACTGCTGCTACCCTGCCCTGGGCAATGGCCTTCCTCTTCAAGTCTCCTAGTTGAACACACTTGTGTTCAATAGCTAGAGCTTTTATCAAGCAACCTCTGAAATGATGAAAATGTATGAGTAACCAGTGCATACTGTAGTGGCCCATTGAGTCCTTTTGTGAAGTGCTCTTGCTTTCTTTCATCATCAGCCACCTCATTTGTCGGGGACCATAATTAGGGGTACCCTCAAGGCTCCTAATTCTCCACTGGTAATCCCCATCAGCATAAAGCTGCAAAGGCCTGATGGGTGCGATTAAGTCATGGATCAATCCATTCGAGGGACTCGATCACGCCTCGCCCGAGCCTAGCCTCGGACAAGGGCAGCCGACCCCGGAGGATTTCCGTCTCGCCCGAGGCCCCCCTCCAGCGGCGAACATATTTCCGGCTTGCCCGAGGCCCTGTCTTCGCCAAGAAGCAACCCTGACCAAATCGCCGCACCGACCGACCAAACCACAGGAGCATTTAATGCAAAGGTGGCCTGACACCTTTATCCTGACGCGCGCCCCCCAGCCGGCAGAGCCGAAGTGACCGCCGTCACTTTGCCGCCCCACTGACCGGCCTGACAGAAGGACAGCGCCGCCTGCGCCACTCCGGCTGCGGTGCCACTTGACAGAGTGAGACTGACAGGCAGTCAGGCCCGGCCGAAGGCTCCATAGGAAACTCCGCTCCGCCCGACCCAGGGCTCGGACACGGGCTAAGTCCCGGAAGACGACGAACTCCGCTCCGCCCGACCCAGGGCTCGGACATGGGCTAAGACCCAGAAGACGGCGAACTCTGCTCCGCCCGACCCAGGGCTCGGACACGGGCTAAGACCCGGAAGACGGCGAACTCCGCTCCGCCCGACCCACGGCTCGGACACGGGCTAAGACCTGGAAGACGGCGAACTCCGCTCTGCCCGACCCAGGGCTCGGACACGGGCTAAGACCCGGAAGAAGGCGAACTCCGCTCCGCCCGACCCAGGGCTCGGACACGGGCTAAGACCCGGAAGACGACGAACCCCGCTTCGCCCGACCCCAGGGCTCGGACTACGCCCTGGCCTCAGCCGACGGTCTCCGCCTCGCTCGACCCGGGGGCTCGGACTCGACCTCGGCCACGGAAGACAGACTCGACCTCGGCTTCGGAGGAGCTTCCACATCGCCCAACCTAGGGCGCAGACCAGCCACGTCAACAGGAGGCGCCATCATCACCCTACCCCGAGCTGACTCGGGCCGCAGGGAACAAGACCGGCGTCCCATCTGGCTCGCTCCGCCAGATAGGCAATGATGGCGCCCCGCATACTCTGTGACAACGGCGGCTCTCAGCCCCCTTACGGAAGCAAGAGGACGTCAGCAAGGACTCAACTGCTCCGACAGCTGTCCCTCCGCCAGGCTCCATCGCTCCTCCGACGGCCACGACATCACACCAGCTGGGTGCCAAGATCTCTCCGGCTGCCACAACGGCATGTACTTAGGGCGCTAGCTCTCCTCCGCTAGACACGTAGCACTCTGCTATACCCCCCATTGTACACCTGGATCCTCTCCTTACGCCTATAAAAGGAAGGACCAGGGCCCTCTTAGAGAGGGTTGGCCGTGCGGGGACGAGGACGAGACAGGCGCTCGCTGGAGGCCGCTCGCTCCCTCTCCCACGTGGATGCTTGTAACCCCCTACTGCAAGCGCACCCGACCTAGGCGCGGGACGAACATGAAGGCCGCGGGATTCCCACCTCTCTCACGCCAGTCTCCGGCCGCCTCGCTCTCCCCCCTTCGCGCTCGCCCTCGCGCTCGACCCATCTGGGCTGGGGCACGAGACGACATTCACTCGTCGGCTCAGGGACCCCCCGGTCTCGGAACGCCGATAGTTGGCGCGCCAGGTAGGGGCATGCTGCGTGTTGACGAACAGCTTCCCGTCAAGCTCCAGATGGGCAGTCTCCAGCAACCTCTCCAACCCGGGACGATGCTCCGTTTCGGGAGTCTTGAGTTCATGTCCCTCAACGGCATCTACGACGTGATAGTCCTTCCACCGCCGTGCGACAACGACAGTGGCGGCCGACAACCCGCCCGCCGGCGGCGGAATCGGCGACGTCTTCCCCGCATGGTGGAAGAACAACCTTCGAGCTCACCCCGTCCTCTCCCCCGCCGATGGAGGAGGAGGTGGGGCAACCAAGGCCAAGCAGGAGACAGCGCCTCGTCGGCTGTCGAGCGAGTCGACGGCCCCGGCGCCCCAACAGGGGGCGCACCAGGCATCGACCTCGCGTTTGAGACGAAGGCGAGCGCCATCTCACCGCGACACGCCAATCCCGAGCAAGCGGACGACGCTAGCACGCTCGCGAAAAGCTTGCTGGACGTTACCCTCGTACCTGAGACGACGGCGCAGTCAGTCCCTGACGTGACCTCATCGCCGCCCGTCGACCAAAAGGTACCAACCGATTCCCATCCCACTTCTTTCGGATTCAGCCTCGACCCGCCTAGCGGCCCTGCTTTGGCGGGCGCTCTTGTAGAGGCGAGTCCAAACCCTCTGGGGTTTCGTATGCGGTCACCTCGGGACCGGCTGACGGACGTCTCGACCTATGGGCCCTCTGGGTCCGAGGAAGACGGCGAACCCAGCATCTGTTGGGATTTCTCTGGACTTGGCAACCCCAGTGCCATGCAGGACTTCATGACCGCATGCGACTACTGCCTTTCCGACTGTTCCGACGGTAGCCGTAGCCTCGGCGACGAGGACTGCGGCCCAAGTCGCGAATGCTTCCACGTCGATCTAGGGGGTCCCTCCGAAGGCAACCATCTCGGCATGCCGGAGGAAGGTGACCTCCCTAGGCCGGTGCCTCGCGTTGACATCCCACGGGAGCTAGCTGTGGTCCCCGTTCAGGCGGGGGGCCATGACCCACAGCTCGAGCAAATCCGCGGGGTGCAGGCCAGGCTCGACGAGGGAGCAAGAGCGCTTGAGCCGATCCGTCGGGACGTCGGGCAGGCATGGGCGGGCCAACCCCCGGCCGGAGAAATACGTCATCTACCCTAGGGCTTCCAGCACCGCGTCGCCGACGACGTCAGAGTCAGGCCACCACCCGCATCTAGTGGGGTCGGCCAGAACCTGGCTGCAACAGCGATGCTTCTCCGCGAGATGCCGGAGCCATCGACCACCGAGGGGCGGCGAATCCAGGGGGAGCTCAAGAATCTCCTGGAAGGCGCCGCGGTCTGACGGGCCGAGAGCTCTGCCTCCCGAAGGCAGGGGTACCCCTCAGAACCTCATGTCGCGACTTCCCGATTCATGCGGGAAGCCTCGGTCTACACCGGGCGCACGCGCAACACAGCGCCTGCGGCCCCGGGTCGCCTCGGCAACGAGCACCATCACCGCGACCGTCGGGCCCACCTCGACGAGAGGGTGCGCCGAGGCTACCACCCCAGGCGTGGGGGACGCTACGACAACGGGGAGGATCGGAGTCCCTCGCCCGAACCACCCGGTCCGCAGGCCTTCAGCCGGGCCATACGACGGGCGCCGTTCCCGACCCGGTTCCGACCCCCGACTACTATCACAAAGTACTCGGGGGAGACGAGACCGGAACTGTGGCTCGCGGACTACCGTCTGGCCTGCCAACTGGGTGGAACGGACGATGACAACCTCATCATCCGCAACCTCCCCTGTTCCTCTCCGACACTACTCGCGCCTGGTTGGAGCACCTGCCTCCGGGGCAGATCTCCAACTGGGACGACCTAGTCCAAGCTTTCGCCGGCAATTTCCAGGGCACTTACGTGCGCCCCGGGAATTCCTGGGACCTCCGAAGCTGCCGGCAGCAGCCGGGAGAGTCTCTCCGGGACTACATCCGGCGATTCTCGAAGCAGCGCACCGAGCTGCCCAACATCACCGACTCGGATGTCATCGGCGCGTTCCTTGCCGGCACCACCTGCCGCGACCTGGTGAGCAAGCTGGGTCGCAAGACCCCCACCAGGGCGAGCGAGCTGATGGACATCGCCACCAAGTTCGCCTCCGGCCAGGAGGCGGTCGAGGCTATCTTCCGAAAGGACAAGCAGCCCCAGGGCCACCCATCGGAAGATGCTCCCGAGGCGTCAACTCAGCGCGGCGCCAAGAAGAAGGGCAAGAAGAAGTCGCAAGCGAAACGCGACGCTGCCGACGCGGACCTTGTCGCCGCCGCCGAGTACAAGAACCCTCGGAAACCCCCTGGAGGTGCCAACCTCTTCGACAAGATGCTCAAGGAGCTATGCCCCTATCACCAGGGGCCCGTCAAGCACACCCTTGAGGAGTGCGTCATGCTTCGGCGCCACTTCCATAGGGCCGGGCCACCCGCGGAGGGTGGCAAGGCCCGCGACGACGACAAGAAGGAAGATCACCAGGCAGGAGAGTTCCCCGAGGTCCGCGACTGCTTCATGATCTATGGTGGGCAAGCGGCAAACGCCTCGGCTCGGCACCGCAAGCAAGAGCGCCGGGAGGTCTGCTCGGTAAAGGTGGCGGCGCCAGTCTATCTAGACTGGTCTGACAAGCCCATCACCTTCGACCGAGCCGATCACCCCGACCATGTGCCGAGCCCGGGGAAATACACGCTCGTCGTCGACCCCGTCATCGGCGATGTCAGGCTCACCAAGGTCCTCATGGACGGAGGCAGCAGCCTCAACATCATCTACGCCGAGACCCTCGGACTCCTGCGTGTCGATCTGTCCTCCCTCCGAGTAGGCGCTGCGCCCTTCCATGGGATCATTCCCGGGAAGCACGTCCAACCCCTCGGACAACTCGACCTTCCCGTCTGCTTCGGAACACCCTCCAACTTCCGAAGGGAGACCCTGACGTTCGAGGTGGTTGGGTTCCTACCACGCGGATACTAGGGAGGCCATGCTACGCGAAGTTCATGGCCGTCCCCAACTACACCTACCTGAAGCTCAAGATGCCGGGCCCCAACAGGGTCATCACCGTCGGCCCCACGTACAAACACGTGTTCGAATGCGACGTGGAGTGCGTGGAGTACGCCGAGGCCCTCGCCGTGTCCGAGGCCCTCATCGCCGACCTGGAGAGCCTCTCTAAGGAGGTGCCAGACGTGAAGCGTCATGCCGGCAACTTTGAGCCAGCGTAGACGGTTAAGTCCATCCCCCTCGACCCCAGCGGCGACGCCTCCAAGCAGATCCAGATCGGCTCCGGGCTCGATCCCAAATAGGAAGCAGTGCTCGTCGACTTTCTCCGCGCGAACGTCGACGTCTTCACGTGGAGTCCCTCGGACATGCCCGGCATACCGAGGGATGTCGCCGAGCACTCGCTGGACATCCGAGCCGGAGCCCGACCCGTCAAGCAGCCACTGCGCCGATTCGACGAGGAGAAGCGCAGAGCCATAGGCGAGGAGATCCACAAGCTAATGGCGGCAGGGTTCATCAAAGAGGTATTCCATCCCAAATGGCTTGCCAACCCTGTGCTTGTGAGAAAGAAAGGGGGGAAATGGCGGATGTGTGTAGACTACACTGGTCTCAACAAAGCATGTCCGAAGGTTCCCTACCCTCTGCCTCGCATCGATCAAATCGTGGACTCCACCGCTGGGTGCGAGACCCTGTCTTTCCTCGATGCCTACTCAGGGTATCACCAAATCAGGATGAAAGAGTCCGACCAGCTCGCGACTTCTTTCATCACACCCTTCGGCAGGTACTGCTATGTCACCATGCCGTTCGGCTTGAGGAATGCGGGCGCGACGTACCAGCGGTGCATGAACCATGTGTTCGGCGAACACATTGGCCGCACGGTCGAGGCCTACGTCGATGACATCGTAGTCAAGACGAGGAAAGCTTCCGACCTCCTTTCCGACCTTGAAGTGACATTCCGATGTCTCGAGGCGAAAGGCGTCAAGCCAAATCCCGAGGAGTGTGTCTTCGGGGTGCCCCGAGGCATGCTCTTGGGGTTCATCGTCTCCGAGCGGGGCGTCGAAGCCAACCCGGAGAAGATCACGACTGTTGCGCAGCACCCCAAGCCCTTGCAGAAGGCACCCGGGGGCTACACGCACCTGCTGGTCGCCATCGACAAATTCTCCAAGTGGATCGAGGTCCGACCCCTGAACAGCATCAGGTCCGAGCAGGCGGTGGCGTTCTTCACCAACATCATCCGTCGCTTCGGGGTCCCGAACTCCATCATCACCGATAATGGCACCCAGTTCACCGGCAGAAAGTTCCTGGACTTCTGCGAGGATCACCACATCCGGGTGGACTGGGCCGCCGTGGCTCATCCCATGACGAATGGGCAGGTGGAGCGTGCCAACGGCATGATTCTACAAGGGCTCAAGCCTCGGATCTACAACGACCTCAACAAGTTCGGCAAGCGGTGGATGAAGGAACTCCCCTCGGTGGTCTGGAGTCTGAGGACAACTGCCGAGCCGAGCCACGGGCTTCACGCCGTTCTTTCTAGTCTATGGGGCCGAAGCCATCTTGCCCACAGACTTAGAATACGGTTCCCCGAGGACGAGGGCCTACACCGACCAAAGCAACCAAGTTAGCCGAGAAGACTCGCTGGACCAGCTGGAGGAGGCTCGGGACAAGGCCTTGCTACACTCGGCGCGGTACCAGCAGTCCCTGCGACGCTACCACGCCCGAGGGGTCCGGTCCCGAGACCTCCAGGTGGGCGACCTGGTGCTTCGGCTGCGACAAGACGCCCGTGGGCGGCACAAGCTCACGCCCCCCTGGGAGGGGCCATTCGTCATCGCCAAGGTTCTGAAGCCCGGAACGTACAAGCTGGCCAACAAGCAAGGCGAGGTCTACGGCAACGCCTGGAACATCCAACAGCTACGTCGCTTCTACCCTTAAGATGTTTTCAAGTTGATCATATACCTCGCACCCACGCAAAGTTTAGTCATCAAGGAAGGGTCGGCCTCGCCTCGGCAAAGCCTGACCCTCCCTCGGGGGCTAAAAGGGGGGGAACCCCCTCTGCGTCAAGATTGGGGAACCCCTCTGCGTCCAAAATTTTCAATCAAAAAGGCTTTTGCGTGCCCCCGGCTATGTCGGAAGCAGGACCCCAAGGAGCGAACGCGGGTGCATGTAAGTGGCAGGGCCGACTGAGCCGAGGGACTCCTATGCCTCCGGGTTGCGGACGCCCCACTCGTCACCCGCCACGAAAAAGTGACCCCTACTTGGGGAAGCTACCCTGTTACTAACAGGCGAAGCCGGACACGCAAAATAAAAGGGAAAGGAGTACGACTTCATGCAACGGTAACAAAGTGTTCGGGCCTCAGCGGCCACAGAAAGACAGACGTGCATCCAACAAAGTTAGGCGTCGCCTCGGGAAGGAGCCACGCCTTCGGCTTCATCCCCATCTTCGGCAAAGTCCATCCCGGCTTCCGACGACGGCGCAGGTGGAAGGATCTCTGCCTCAAAGGTGGTCGCCAGCACTGCGCTCGGACCCACTGCGGCCGCATCGAGCCTCTGGACTTCTGCCAGGGCGGCTTCATCTTTGTCGGGAAGGCAATACCCCTCGCTGACCCGCTCCAGGTCCACAACGTAGTGGGAAGCGAGCACGGCGAAGGCCCGCCTGACGCCGTGGTGTAGCGCCTCGCTGAGTCTACCGCGCACATGATCGCCCAAGACTTGAAGGTGACTTTGAGGGGAGCTTCCGGAGGGGACGTCGCTGGAGCCAAGGACCCGGCAAAAGTCCGAGACGGCCTCGGACATGGCCGCGTGGTCGGCCTCCCTCTGCTCGGCCGCCCTGGCAAGCGCCTCGGCAAGCGCCTTGGCGGACTCATCGAGGGCGGACTCGAGCTCTGCGCACAGCCAGAAGAAAGATCTCAAACACAAGCAGAGGAAACAAGTAGCAACGAAAACCGAAGATGGCCAAGGCGTACCTCCGGCTCGGGCACGCTGCTCCGAGGCTGCGACCTGGGCTACGGCTAGGTCGGCCGCAAGGGTTTCAGCCCGGCTTTCAGCCTCGGCAGCCCGGCCCCGAGATTGGTCCCGCTCCTTGACGACCCGGTCGAACTCCGACTGCTGTCGTTGCGCTTCTGCGCGCGCCGCGGCCGCCTCTGCGCGCGCCGCTGCCGCCTCGGCTCTCAGATCGGTGCAGAGCAACCGAAGGTCCGCCACCTCGGCACCCTGCTGAGAGAGGCGCGCAGTAGCCCCGACAAGCGAGGTCCTCAGGGATCGCAGCGAGCCCCAGACGTCGACCTCGCGGCGGATGAACGACGACTTGGCGGCGCTCCGATCCGTCAGATCCTGAGGGAAGGAAGCGGGGCGTCACGAAAGACGCCTTGGTCACAAAAGAGAAAAGGTATGCCTGAAACCGTTACCTGGAGGATTTTGGGGACGTCCCTGCAGAAAACCTCCAGCGACGACCAGAGCGACCCCACCGTTGCTTCGGCACACTCGCGGAGCTCGTCCCAGGACTGGTCCTCCCGTTCATCGTCGAGAACGAAGCCGGGATCCGAGGCCTCACGGGTCCAGAACCGGAGCAACTGGCACCGGCCCTCGGAGCTCCGCCGCACAGCGACGAGGCTGCCGCCCGGCGGGACGGATCGTGCCTCCACGCCCCCCTCTTCCAAGGCACCGAGCGCCGACGCCTCAGCCTTCTCAACGTCGGCAGCAACCGGTCGCTCCCCGACTGGGACGGCGGCGACTTCAGTAGCGACAGGTGCCGGCATCGCCGGCACGTCCGGTGGGCCCGGGGCCACATCCGCGTCAGCCGCATCCCCTATCACAATGGCCGCCCCAGCAGAAGCGCCAGCCTCAGGAACCCGCTCCACGGCGACTGGTGCCGCCTGAGCCCCCTGCTGTGGAGCGCCTTGCGAGAAGGTCAGCTGAACGGCAAGGCCCGGAGCGGCGCTGGCCGCGCAAGCCGGTGTCGTCTTAAGGGCCTTCCGGGGCGCCAGGTCAGTCAGGCCATGGCTTCACTTGCTGAGGGAAAAAGAAAAATCACGGCCGGGACATACGAATGAAAAGCCAGGACGAAGACATTCCAAGATACTCACCCGCTCCGGGCCATGATCAACCGTGCCTGGGGGGAGGTCTCTCGGATCTCGACCCCCGGAGCCGCCGCCGAGGTCCGCTTCGCCGGCAGCTTCGGCACCACCCTTGCTTTGGGCGCCCTGGACGCCCGGGAGGCGGACTGCTCAGGCACTGCCACGACGACCTGGGGGTCGCTCCCCTGCGCTGCCGGCAGTGGGCGGCGGCTCTCGGGGAGCAGACGCCCCGGCCTGGCTCCCCGGGGTCGCCTCAGCTCCTCCAGCCGAGGGGTCGAGTACCCTCTCGGATTGCCCCCGCCCCTCGGGCCGGGACCCCGGCGTCCCGACTCCGAGGACTGACGGCATCAACCCGCTCGGGGGCTGGTTTGACGGCTCCTGGCCTAACCCCAAGCCGGGGCTGAGGCCAAGGCGGGCAGCCATGTCGTCTTCCTCGTCATCATCTTCATCATCGTCATCATCGTCGGGCGTTTCCGGCGACGGCTCCCTCGGGAGCCCCTCCCTCTCCTGCCGGCGACGAAGCTTTTCCAAGGCGTCCCGAGCCCGCCTCTGCTCGCGGGCCCGGGCCTTCTCCGCGTCCTTCTTTTTCTTCTTCTCCTCCACGGCAACCCGCCGCGCTGCTCGGTCCGCCGCATCTTGCGGGACCCGTGGCAGGGAAGACTTGTGCCGCCCAACCTCCTGAAGACGGATGGAAATCCCGACCTTAAAAACCAGGGGCAATCCGACGCAAGAAGAAAGAAGGAGTGGACACTCACCAGAGTCACGCACCCTTGGTCAGGGCGCATCAAAGGCTGGGAGAAGGCGCTGGGGTCCGGCTTCCCCAACGCAACGGACACCCGCCCGTGGAGGACGTCGAAGGGAAGAGGATCAGAGGACATCCGCGAGCCCTCCAAGTCAGCCTCCGGTGTCATTTCCCAAAGCGGCAGCCGTCGCTCCGTCAAGGGAAGCACCCTCCGGCGGTGGATGGCGGCAATCACCCCCGCAGCGGTGAGCCCCCTTCCGCAACGCCTCTAAGGCCTTGAGAAGGGGTTCGAGGTTCTTCTGTCTTTCGTGAGGGGTCCCGTGGCGCCAAGCATCGGCGGCGGTGGTGACTACTCGCTGAGAAAACGGCGGGAGCAACTCGCCGTCATTCCGGAGGTAGAACCACCGACGCTGCCACCCCTTGTTCGAGGACGCGAGGATGGCAGGAATATACAGCGACGCCCGCGACTGCCTCAGCAGGAGGGTGCAGCCGCCAGCCCGCACTGCTGCGTGGACTTTCCTCTCCCCCGTCGGTGAAGCAAAGAGCTCCGCGAAAAAGAGATGGGTCCACAAATCCCAATGGGGGGCGATCCCCAAGTACCCCTCGCACACCGCTACGAAGATGGCGGCCTGCGAGATGGAGTTGGGGCTGAGGTTGTGCAACTCCACCCCGTAGTGGTGCAGGATCGCCCGCATGAAGCGGATCGCCGGCACACCAAATCCCCGCTCGTGGAAGGAAACGAAGCTCACGATGTACCCCGGTGGTGGGGACGGAGCGGCTCCGCCCACGGGGGGAATCCATTCCGGCCGCTGCTCATCGGTGAGGGGGCGAAGTAAACCCTCGCCAACAAGATCCTCTAGATCACTCGCCGTCACCGTGGAAAAAGGCCATGGGTCGCGCGGCGAGATGATGGTCACCCGGTCAGCCATCGCCGAGCGGAAGGGGTGGCGGCGCAAGGGACAGGGAGGGTGGTTTCCTCTTCTCTGGCTAAGTCTCTCGGGTTGCGAAAAACCTAAGAGGGAGGCAGGAAGCGGAGCAAAGAACCATCGCCAGACCCTCTCCCAAGTATATGAAGACCAAGGCGTGACCGGTTCAAACGTTCCGCCCGGACCGGACGTGGGATTCAAAAACGCGAAGCGAAACAGCCGTTCCCCGAACGGCTCGCGCACGCGCAACGGCCGCCCCGCGAACCACTCGCCCCGTCGCATTAACTCCGCGGCGGGACAGGCGGCGCCTCTGGTAGGAGAAGCGGGCGACGCTTCGCCTTCGCCATAATGACCGCGTCAAAAAAGGTACGCCGCGCCGTTCGATTTCATATCCTTTTCCATTTTCCTCTTTCTCTCTCTTGCAACAGGGACCGGGAAAGGGGGATACCCCGAAAAGGATCCTTCCCCGTGAAGGAACCAGGCTCCGAGCCTCCCTACTGATCAGAGGTTCGAAGGCTGGCCCCTCGGAAGGGTTCGACAGCTGCCTCAGATCACGTGGGCCCTACACCCACTACTGGTCAGAGGTTCGAAGGCCGGCCCCTCGGAAAGGTTCAACGACCGCCTCAGGCTACTCGGGCTCCGCGCCCACTACTGATCAGGGGTTCGAAGGCTGGCCCCGAAGGGTTCACAGCCGCCTCAGACGCCGAGCGAGGGATGACCATGGGTACGTTCGATACATAACCAAGGCTCGGGCTGCGCTCCCGAGGTACCCTAGGACATTTCCGAGACCGGCGAGAACGATCTTGTAACGGAATCCCATCAGAGGGAGGCATCGAGCCCTCGGACCCCGTCGCCAGGGGACCGGGTCCGGCAGATCACCCACAGGTACTTTTGGGCGTGCCTCTGGGCCCCTAGCCGACCCCTAACGAACGGGGCACGGACGTCCACTCGGATCACCCGCTTGCAGCTCACCGGAGACACCATGTTCGGCGCCCATCGAGGGCAACATGGCGCTTTCCCCTCTCCTCCTTGCGGAAAGGCGACGCAAGGGCGTATGTAAAAAAGCCGAGTCTGTCTCTGATCGCCCTCTCGCCCTGTGCAGAGGCTCGGGGGCTGCTCTCGCAAACCCGGCTCCGGCCAAACCGTTGACAGCGTCAACATACCAGCCCGAGAACTTGGGACCCGACCGTACACCTGGGCTACGGCCAGCTCGCATGAGGGAACGACCAGACCAGCCGAAGCGTTACGCGAGGCATTAAGACCTCGAAGGAGTGAAACCACTCCTCCGAGGCCTCGGGGGCTACACCCACCGGAACAAAACGCAACCGAGAAAGGCTGGTCCCCTTGCAAAAAAGTGCGACGAAAGCCTCCAAGCGAGTGCTAACACTCCCTTTGAGGCTCGGGGGCTACTGTCGGGGACCATAATTAGGGGTACCCTCAAGGCTCCTAATTCTCAGCTGGTAACCCCCATCAGCATAAAGCTGCAAAGGCCTGATGGGTGCGATTAAGTCAGGGATCAGTCCATTCGAGGGACTCGATCACGCCTCACCCGAGCCTAGCCTCAGACAAGGGCAGCCGACCCCGGAGGATTTCCGTCTCGCCCGAGGCCCCCCTCCAGCGGTGAACATATTTCCGGTTTGCCCGAGGCCCTGTCTTCGCCAAGAAGCAACCCTGACCAAATCGCCGCACCAACCGACCAAACCGCAGGAGCATTTAATGCAAAGGTGGCATGACACCTTTATCCTGACGCGCGCCCCCCAGCCGGCAGAGCCGAAGTGACCGCCGTCACTTCGCCGCCCCACTGACCGGTCTGACAGAAGGACAGCGCCGCCTGCGCCACTCCGGCTGCGGTGCCACTTGACAGAGTGAGACTGACAGGCAGTCAGGCCCGGCCGAAGGCTCCATAGGAAACTCCGCTCCGCCTGACCCAGGGCTCGGACACGGGCTAAGTCCTGGAAGACGGCGAACTCCGCTCCGCCCAACCTAGGGCTCAGACATGGGCTAAGACCCGGAAGACGGCGAACTCCGCTCCGCCTGACCCAGGGCTCGGACACGGGCTAAGACCCGGAAGACGGCGAACTCCGCTCCGCCCGACCCAGGGCTCGGACACGGGCTAAGACCCGGAAGACGGCGAACTCCGCTCCGCCCGACCCAGGGCTCGGACACGGGCTAAGACCCGGAAGACGGTGAACTCCGCTCCGCCCGACCTAGGGCTCGGACACGGGCTAAGTCCCGGAAGACGACGAACCCCGCTTCGCCCGACCCCAGGGCTCGGACTACGCCCTGGCCTCAGCCGACGGTCTCCGCCTCGCTCGACCCGGGGGCTCGGACTCGACCTTGGCCACGGAAGACAGACTCGACCTCGGCTTCGGAGGAGCTTCCACATCGCCCAACCTAGGGCGCAGACCAGCCACGTCAACAGGAGGCGCCATCATCACCCTACCCCGAGCTGACTCGGGCCGCAGGGAACAAGACCGGCATCCCATCTGGCTCGCTCCGCCAGATAGGCAATGATGGCGCCCCGCATACTCTGTGACGACGGCGGCTCTCAGCCCCCTTACGGAAGCAAGAGGACGTCAGCAAGGACTCAACTGCTCCGACAGCTGTCCCTCTGCCAGGCTCCATCGCTCCTCCGACGGCCACGACATCACACCAGCTTGGTGCCAAGATCTCTCCGGCTGCCACAACGGCATGTACTTAGGGCGCTAGCTCTCCTCCGCTAGACACGTAGCACTCTGCTATACCCCCCATTGTACACCTAGATCCTCTCCTTACGCCTATAAAAGGAAGGACCAGGGCCCTCTTAGAGAGGGTTGGCCGCGCGGGGACGAGGACGAGACAGGCGCTCGCTGGAGGCCGCTCGCTCCCTCTCCTGCGTGGACGCTTGTAACCCCCTACTGCAAGCGCACCCGACCTGGGCGCGGGACGAACACGAAAGCCGTGGGATTCCCACCTCTCTCACGCTGGTCTCCGGCCGCCTCGCTCTCCCCCCTTCAGCGCTCGCCCTCGCGCTCGACCCATCTGGGCTGGGGCACGCGGCGACATTCACTCGTCGGCTCAGGGACCCCCCGGTCTTGGAACGCCGACATCATTAGAAGCATATCTTGACAGTTGAATGAATTTGTCATGGTACTCGCTGACAGACATGTTGCCTTGCTTCAAGGATAGAAATTCCTTCTTTTTAATCTTCATCAGTCCAGCAGGAATGTGATAGTTTCTGAACGTGTGGTGAATTCCGCCCAAGTAATAGTGTCAGCAGCATCATGGGCAGCAACATAAGAATCCCACCAATCAGCAGCAAGACCAGTCAAACGACTAGAAGCATAGAGAACCTTCTCCCGGTTAGAGCATTGGGCAATGTTTAGCATTTTCTCCACTGACTTCAACCAGTCATCGGCATGCAGAGGATCTGGAGAGCTGGCGAAGGTAGGCAGCTTGTGGCTCATAAATTCTCAGTGCTTGTCCCGGGGTGGAACTGGTGGTGGTGGGGGGGGGCAGTGGTGCTTGCTGCTGTTGCACCCTTCGCTCCTGGCGCATCTCCTCCCTCTCTTGGCGGATCTCTTGACGCTCCTGCCGCATCTGCGTGTGCATATCCGCCATAGTATCCTCCATCTGTTACATTATCCGCATCTAGGCTACGACTACTGGGTCAGCACCGGCTGGTGGAGGATTTCGAGGATCCATCTCAGCTTGTTGTTGTTGTCTAAGTACCCTCCGGTTGTGTCGATTGGGGGGTAGATCAATTCCTCCTCCCTTCCTGGTATTGACCATCTGAGTTAGAAACGCATGGTAAGAAAGAAAGAATTATAGGCAAGGCGAGTAATTACGAGTCATGTTACTTTGGGGGATTTATTAGCTAAGTGTGTCACCTACTAAAGTTAATACATTACCTTATGGTGGTACATGCTAAAATGCCCTGCTATACTGATTCAATCAATCAAAGAAGCAAATCAAGCATTTACCATAAGAACAAACATCCAATAATTTTAAGTAGAGAAAATAATTTTAATTTTGATTTGGGTCTCCTATCTCTTCAGAGGGTCATGGATGTAGAATTCCAAAGTGTGAAATCCTCCTTGTCTTAGAATAGAAAAGATAAGAATAATCAGAGTAGAACAGTAGAAGGTGAGACAAGATCAAGATAAGTGTAGAAAGAATCAAAGTAAGGTAAGTAGGTAAGGGTTTTGTCCATTTCTATCTAGGTTTCGTCCTACAGTCAACATTTTTCTCTGATACCACTTCTGTCACACCCGGATTTAAGGGATAAAGCCGGGTGCGTCTCATATGTGCGCCAAGGAAGAACAACACATATAATAACAGAGTGCATAGAGATAAATGTCATAAATATCAATAATGTACTCATTACATAGCGGAAGTCTTACAAAATAAATGATAAAAATAAAGCAAACTAAATTTTATTTCTCTAGCACCAAAAGCTGAATGGGAGACGCCACCTAGACCAAGTCGAACTCCTCGTTATGCGACTCCTCTTTGACCACCTGCTCTTCACCTGTGGGGGGTGTGAGGCAGCAAGGGTGAGCTCACATATGTTCATCGCTCAACAAGTTGTGGGGAATAATGTGCATGAACTTACCAAAGGTGGGAATTCATGTGAAGTGTAAGGCTGATCGATAAAATAAAGGTTAAAGCTAAGCATTGCTTTTATAAGTTGGTCAAAATTTTATTAGTAGTTACTAAGTGTAAGTAAATACCAAACCATAGTAATAATAAATAAAAGTAATAATAAATAATCCCAATGCGATGCAAATGACAAATTGAATTTAATTCCATAAATTAATCATGTTCTCATTAACATAATGATCTTATCATGAACAGTAAGTAATAAACTGATAATAAAAAGTGTAATCATGAGTGATGAATATCTTCATATCCAAAACCACATAAAGCAATAGCATGTACTACCCAAAAATTCAGTGGTAAAACAAGGTATAAAGATAGCCAAACTAGGGTAACCTATTAGGTCCCATCAAAATTAACCTATGCAGATCATTATGATTAATAAGAACATGACTAGGTAAAAAGAAGTGATCAAGGGCACAACTTGCCTTCAACGAGCTCCTGCTCAGCAGTCTCCACCTGCTGAACCCCTGGATCCTCTTTGGCTTGCTTGTATACTCGCATCAATACAAACATACATAGTATAGCAGAAATTAACATCACACGAAACAATAGAACAGAATGCATGATAATATTCTACGCTGTGTAACGCGATCGTAGGAACAAGAATCACTAAATTCAGAGTTATAGTTATTCAGTTATGAATTTTTGAAATTATTTAGTACTTAGAAGAGAATAATTCAAGTGCATAATTTTAATTCAAGTTTCATGATTAAACAGAGCTACTAATTGATAGACAATATTATTACAAAATTAATGCCACTGGAATGGATCAATTTGGAGCTAAAATGAATTTAATTTGATTTATACAAGTTCCTGGAATTATTTTTGTATTAGAAATCAATTCCCTAATTATTTCTCTATTTTTATTACTCTCTGGACTGCACGCCAATTTCTGTAAAGTACAGGGACTCAGGCTCAAAAGAAACTAAGACTCAGGCTAACCTAGGGAAGGACTGTGGGTTGATTCCTGCTTCTCTCGGGGTCTCTTTAGTAAAAATCCAGAGCCGAAGGTGTCGGGGACCATAATTAGGGGTACCCTCAAGACGCCTAATTCTCAGCTGGTAACCCCCATCAGCATAAAGCTGCAAAGGCCTGATGGGTTTGATTAAGTCAGGGATCAGTCCATACGAGTGACTTTGACCACGCCACGCCCGAGCCTAGCCTCGGGCGAGGGCAGCCGACCCTAAGATGACTCCGTCTCGCCTGAGGTCTCCTCTTTCATGGCAGACGCATCTCCGGCTCGCCCTAGGCCCCGCCTCCGATAAGGAGAAACCCTGACTAAATCACCGCACCAACCGACCGAGTCACCGGGGCGTTTAACGCAAAAGGTAAGACCGACGGGCGACCAGACTCCGCCAGTGGTGCCATAGGAGACTCCGCCCGACCCAGGGCTCGGACTCGGGCCAAAGGCCCCGGAAGACGGCGAACTCCGCTCCGCCCGACCCAGGGCTCGGACTCGGGCCAAGGCCCCGGAAGACGGCGAACTCCGCTCCGCCCGACCCAGGGCTCGGACTCGGGCTAAGGCCCCGGAAGACGGTGAACTCCGCTCCGCCCGACCCAGGGCTCGGACTCGGGCCAAGGCCCCGGAAGACGGCGAACTCCGCTCCGCCCGACCCAGGGCTCGGACTCGGGCCAAGGCCCCGGAAGACGGCGAACTCCGCTCCGCCCGACCCAGGGCTCGGACTCAGGCTAAGGCCTCGGAAAGACGGCTGAACTCCGCTCCGCCCGACCCAGGGCTCGGACTCCGCCTCGGCCTTTGCCGAATAACCTCCGCCTCGCCCGACCCAGGGCTCGGACTCTGTCTCTGTCTTGCAGGACGGACTCGGCCACAGCCTCGGAGGAGCCTCCACGACGCCCGACCTAGGACACGAGACCGCCACGTCAACAGAAAGCGTCATCATCACCCTGCCCTGAGCCGACTTGGGTCGCAGAGAACAAGACCGGCGTCCCATCTGGCCAGCTATGCCAGATAGGCCATGATAGCGCCCCGCTAGATCATGACGACGGCGGCTCCCAGCTCCCTTACGAAAGCAGGAGAACGTCAGCAAGGACCCAGCCACCTCGACAGCTGTCCCCCCGTCCGGCTCCGTTACTCCTCCAACAGCCACGACGCCACACCAACAGGGTGCCACGATCTCTCCGGCTGCCACCTGGGCATGTACATAGGGCGCTAGCTCTCCCTCGCTAGACACGTAGCACCTTGCTACACCCCCGTCTTGTACACCTGGACCCTCTCCTTACGACTATAAAAGGAAGGGCCAGGGCCTTCTTAGAGAAGGTTGGCCTCACGGGGACGAAAGGCAGGGGCAGGCGCTCTCTCGGGGCCGCTCTCTCCCTTCACCTCGTGCGGACGCTTGTAACCCCCTACTGCAAGCGCACCCGACCTGGGCGCGGGACGAACACGAAGGCCGCGGGAATTTCTCCGACTCCCTCACGACCCGGCTCCAGGCCACCGACTCTCTCTCTCTCTCTCTCTGTTCCCCCCTTCGCGCTCGCTCCACGCGCTCGACCCATCTGGGCTGGGGCACGCGGCACTCTCACTCGTCGGCTCGGGGACCCCCCGGTCTCGGAACGCCGACAGTTGGCGCGCCAGGTAGGGGCACGCTGCGTGTTGACGTTCGATTTCCCGTCAAGCTCCAGATGGGCAGTCTCCAACAACCTCTTCAACCCGGGACGGTGCTCCGTTTCGGGAACCTCGAGTTCATGTCCCTCGATGGCGACTACGACATGATACTCCTTCCACCGCCGCGCGACGGCGACCTCGCTGGCGGACAGTCCGCCCGCCGGCGGCGGAATCGACGACGTCTTTCCCACGATGGGGAAGGACAACGTACGAGCTCGCCCCATCCTCTCCCTCGCCATCGGAGGAGGAGGAGGCGGGGCAACCGGGGCCGAGCGGGAGGCCGCGCTCCGACGGCTGTCGAGCAAATCGACATCCCCGGCGCCCCAGCGGGGGACACGCCAAGCGTCGCCCTCGCGTTCGAGGCAAACGCGAGCGCCACCCCCCCGCAACACGTCGACCCCGAGCAAGTGGACGACGCCAGCACGCTCACGGAGGGCCTGCAGGACGTCGCCCTCGTACCCAAGACGACGGCGCGGTCAGCCCCCGACACGACTTCATCGCTCCTCGTCGACAAAAAGGTACCGACTGCTCCCCATCTTTCGTTATTTCGACTCGGCCTCAGCCCGCCTGGCGACCTCGCTTTGGCGGGCGCTCACATTGAGGCGAGTGCAACCTCTCTGGGGTTTCCTGTGCGGTCGCCTTGGGACCGATTGACGGGTGTCTCGACCTACGGACCCTCTGGGTCCGAGGAAGACGACGACCCCAGCATCTGCTGGGATTTCTCCGGATCTGGCAACCCTAGTGCCATGCGGGACTTCATGACCGCATGTGACTACTGCCTCTCCGACTGTTCCGACGGCAGCCGCAGCCTTGGCGACAAGGACTGCGGCCCGAGTCGCGAATGTTTCCACATCGAGCTAGGGGATCCCTCCGGAGGCGGCTGTCTCGGCATGCCGGAGGATGGTGATCCCCCTAGGCCAGCGCCTCGCGCCGACATCCCGCGGGAGCTAGCTGTGGTCCCCGTTCCGGCGGGGGGTCACGACCCACAGCTCGAGCAAGTCCGCGGGGCGCAGGCCGGGTTCGATGAAGGAGCAGGAGCGCTCGAGGCAATCCGCCAGAACATCGGGCAGGTATGGGCGAGCCAACCCCCGGCCGGAGGAATACGTCACCTGCCCCAAGGTCTCCAGCACCGCATCGCCAACGATGCCAGGGACAAACCGCCACCCGCATCCGGCGGGACTGGCCAGGACCTGGTCGCTGCAGCAATGCTCCTCCGCGCGATGCCGGAGTCATCAACCACCGAGGGTCGGCGAATCCAGGGAGAACTCAAGCATCTCCTGGAAGGCGCTGCGGCCCGGCGGGCCGAGAGCTCTGCCTCCCGCAGGCAGGGATACCCCTCGGAACCTCGTGCCGCGACTTCCCGACTCACGCGGGAAGCCTCGGCCTTCACCGGGCGCACGCGCACCACCGCGCCTGCGGCCCCGGGCCACCTCGGCGTCGAGCACCCTCATCGCGACCGTCGGGCACGCCTAGGCGAAAGGGTGCGCCGAGGTTACCACCCCAGGCGTGGGGGACGTTACGACAGCGGGGAGGATCGAAGTCCCTCGCCCGAACCACCCGGTCCGCAGGTCTTTAGCCGAGCCATTCGGCGGGCGCCGTTTCCGCCCCGATTCCGACCCCCGACTACTATCACGAAGTACTCGGGGGAAACGAGACCTGAATTGTGGCTTGCGGACTACCGCCTGGCCTGTCAGCTGGGTGGGACGGACGATGACAACCTCATCATCCGAAACCTCCCCCTGTTTCTCTCCGACACCGCTCGTGCCTGGTTGGAGCACCTGCCCCCGGGGCAGATTTCCAACTGGGAGGATCTGGTCCAGGCTTTCGCCGGGAACTTCCAGGGCACGTACATGCGCCCCGGGAATTCCTGGGACCTCCGAAGCTGTCGGCAACTGCCGGGAGAGTCCCTTCGGGACTACATCCGGCGGTTCTCGAAGCAGCGCACCGAGCTGCCTAACATCACCGACTCCGATGTCATCGGCGCGTTCCTCGCTGGCACCACCTGCCGCGACTTGGTGAGCAAGCTGGGTCGCAAGACCCCCACCAGGGCGAGCGAGCTGATGGACATCGCCACCAAGTTCGCCTCCGGCCAGGAGGCGGTAGAGGCCATCTTCCGAAAGGACAAGCAGCCCCAGGGCCGCCCGTCGGAAGATGCTCCCGAGGCGTCTACTCCGCGCGGCGCCAAGAAGAGAGGCAGGAGGAAGTCGCAAGCGAAACGCGACGTTCCCGATGCAGACCTTGTCGCCGCCGCCGAGCGCAAGAACCCTCGGAAGCCCCCCGGAGGTGCTAACCTCTTCGACAAGGCACTCAAGGAGACGTGCCCCTACCATCAGGGGCCTGTCAAGCATACTCTCGAAGAGTGCGTCATGCTTCGGCGTCATTTCCATCGGGCCGGGCCACCCGCAGAGGGTGGCAAGGCTCACGACGACGACAAAAGGGAGGATCGCCAAGCAGGAGAGTTCCCAGAGGTCCGCGATTGCTTCATGATCTACGGAGGGCATGCGGCAAACGCCTCGGCTCGGCATCGTAAGCAAGAGCGTCGGGAGGTCTGCTCGGTGAAGGTGGCGGCGCCAGTCTATCTAGACTGGTCCGACAAGCCCATCACCTTCGACCGAGACGACCACCCCGACCACGTGCCGAGCCCGGGGAAGTACCCGCTCGTCGTCGATCCTGTCATCGGCGACGTCAGGCTCACCAAGGTCCTGATGGATGGAGGCAGCTGCCTCAACATCATCTACGCCGAGACCCTCAGGCTCCTGCGCGTCGACCTGTCGTCTGTCCGAGCAGGCGCTGCGCCCTTCCACGGGATCATTCCCGGGAAGCGCGTCCAGCCCCTCGGACAGCTCGACCTCCCTGTCTGCTTCGGAACACCCTCCAACTTCCGAAGGGAGACTTTGACGTTCGAGGTGGTCGGGTTCCGAGGAACCTACCACGCAGTGTTGGGAAGGCCATGCTACGCGAAGTTCATGGCCATCCCCAACTACACCTACCTGAAGCTTAAGATGCCGGGACCCAACGGGGTCATCACCGTCGGCCCCACGTACGAACACGCATTCGAGTGCGATGTGGAGTGCGTGGAGAACGCCGAGGCCCTCGCCGAGTCCGAGGCCCTCACTGCCGACCTGGAAGGCCTCTCCCGAGAGGTACCGGACGTGAAGCGGCATGCCGGCAACTTCGAGCCAGCGGGGACGGTTTAGGCCGCCCCTCTCGACCCCAGTGGCGACGCCTCCAAGCGTGTCCGGATCGGCTCTGGGCTCGGCCCCAGATAGGAAGCAGTGCTCGGCGACTTCCCTCGCGCAAACGTCGACATTTTTGCGTAGGGTCCCTCGGGCGTGCCCGCCATGCCGGGGGATGTCACCAAGCACTCGCCGCATATCTGGGCAGGAGCCTGACTCGCCAAACGGCCTCTGCGCAAACGACGCCCGGGGGCTGCGCCCTTTCCCCACTCATACATACGAATCAATTATCAAGGAAGGGTCGGCCTCGCCCCGACAGAGCCCGACCCTCCCTCGGGGGCTAAAAAAGGGGAACCCCTCTCATCGAGTTCGAACGTACCGTTCCGCGTCAGAAAAACTCTTTTTTCGGTCAAGAAGGGTTTTCTGCGTTCTCCCGGATGCGTCAGAAACTAGAGTCCTGAGGAGCGAACTGGGGTACGAGTAAAGTGGCGAGACCGACTGAGCTGGGGAACACCTATGCTTCCGGGCTAGGGACACCTCGCTCGTCGCCTGCCGCGGAAAAGGACCCAGCTCGGGAAATCACCCTGTTGTCGACACTACGAGCCAGGCGCGAAAATCGAAACGAAAAGAAGCATGACTTCACGGAAGAAGAAGTAAAATGTTCAGGCCCCAGTGGCCACGGCAAATCACACACCCATCAGAAATTGTCCCAACTAAAATCAGGCGTCGCCTCGGGCAGAAGCCGCGCCCTCAACTCCTGCCCCCGCCGTCGGTAAAGTCCACCTCCGCTTCCGGCGGCGGCGCAGGAGGAAGAATCTCCGCTTCGAAGACGGTCGCCAGCGACGCGCTCGGACCCGCGGCGACCGCGTCGAGCCGCTGAATCTCCGCCAGGGCTGCCTCGTCTTCGTCAGGCAGACAGTACCCCTCGCTGACCCGCTCCAAGTCCACGACGTAGTGGGAAGCGAGCACGGCGAAGGCCCGCCTGACGCCGTGGTGCAGCGCCCCGCGGACTTTACCGCGCACGTAATCGCCAAGGGCTTGAAGACGGCTTTGGGGAGAGCTCCCTGACGGGACGTCGCCGGGACCGAGTTTCCGATAGACCTCCGAGACGGCCTCGGACATAGCCGCAAGGTCGGCCTCCCTTTGCTCAGCAGCCCCGTCGAGCGCCTCGGCAAGCGCCTTGGCAGACTCGTCGAGGGCAGACTCGAGCTCTGCGAATAACCAGAAGAAAGATCTCAAACCCAAGCGGAAGAAACGGACAAGATTGAGAACCGAGGACGGTCGAGCCATACCTCTGGCTCGGACGTGCTGCTCCGAGGCTGCGACTTGGGCTGCGGCCAGATCGGCCGCAAGGATCTGGGCCCGGCTCTCAGCTTCGGCAGCTTGGCCCCGAGTTTGGTCCCGCTCCTCGGCAACCTGGGCAAGCTCCGTGCGCGCTGCCGCCGCCTCGGCCTTCAGGTCAGCACAGAGCAACTGGAGGTCCGCTATCTTAGCGTCTTGCTGAGAGAGGCGCGCGGTAGCCCCGGCGAGCGAAGTCCTCAGGGACCGCAGCGAGCCCCAGACGACGGCCTCGCGGCGAATGAACGACGACTTGGCAGCGCTCCGGTCCGCCAGGTCCTGGAAAGGAAAACAAGATTTCACGACGAACGCCTCGCTCGCGGAAGCAAGAAGGTATGTCTGAAACCATTACCTTGAAGGATTTTGGGGACGTCCCCGCAGAGAACCTCCAGCGACGATCGGAGCAACCCCACTATCGCCTCCGCACGCTTGCGGAGCTCGTCCCAGGACTGGTCCTCCTCTTCGTCGTCAAGAACGAAGATAGGGCCCGAAGCCTCACGGGTCCGGAATCGGAGCAACTGGCCCCGGGCCTCGGGGCTCCGCCCCACAACGACAAGGCTGCCGCCCGCCTGGGAACGCTGCGCGTCCGCGCCCACCTCTTCCGAGGCTTCGGGCGCCGACGCCGCGGCCGTCCCGACGTCGGCGGCGACCGGGCGCTCTCCGACCGGAACGGTGCCAGCTGCGGTAGCGGCAGACGCCGGCATGGCCAACATGGCTGGCGAGCTCGGGACCGCATCGGCGCTGGCCGCCTCCCCGGTCACGATGGCCACCTCGGCAGAGGAGCCCACCTCGGGGACCTGCTCCCCCGAAACATGCGACGCCTGAGCCCCGTGCGGCGGAGCACCCTGCGAAAGGGTCCGCTGAGCGGCAGGGCCCGAGGTGGCGTCAGCTGCCTGGACAAACGCCGTCTTGAGGGCCTTCCGAGGCGCCAGGTCGGTAGGGCCATGGCTCCGTTTGCTGAAGAAAACAAGAAAGGGAAGATTACGGCCCGGACATATGAATGAAGCGCCGGGACGGAAAGATTCCAAGGTACCTACCCGCTCCGGATCATGATCCACGGTGTCTGGGGGGAGGTCTCTTGGCTCCCGCTTCCTGGAACCACCGCCGTGGTCCGCTTCACCAACAGCCCCGGCGCCGCCCTCGCCTCGGACGCCCCTGAGGCCCGGGAGGCGGACTGCCCAGGCGCCGCCATGGCAACCTGAGGACCGCTCCCGCATGCCGCCGGCGCGGGCGACGGTTCCCGAGGAACGGACCCCTCGGCTCGGCTCCCTGGAGTGGCGTCAGCTCCCCCAGCCGGGGAGACGAGAACCCTCTCGGGTTGCCCCTGCTCCTCAGGTCGGGGATCCGGCACCTCGGCACCAGGGACCGACGATGTAGGCCCGCTCGGGGGCTGGCTCGACGACCCCCGGCCACATCCCAAGCCGGGGCTGAGGCCGAGACGTGCGGCCATGTCGTCCTCCTCCTCTTCATCGTCGACGTCGTCGTCATCCTCGGACGTCTCCGGCGACAGCTCCCTGGGAAGCCCTTCCCTCTCCTGCTGACGACGGCGTTTCTCCAGGGCGTCTCGAGCCCGCCTCCGCCTGCGGGCCCGAGCCTTCTCCGCGTCCTTCTTCTTCTTCTCCTCCTCCGCGGCGACCCGCCTCGCCGCCCGACCCACCGCGTCCTCCGGGACCGACGGCAGGGAGGGTTTGTGCCGCCCCACCTCCTAAAAAGGGGGGAGAAAGAAAATCGATAGTGAGAATCGGGAGCGACCCGGTATATGAAGAAGGAAAGGACGAACACTCACCAGAGCGACGCACCCCTGGTCGGGGCGCATTCGAGGCTGGGAGAGGGCATGGGGGTCCGGCTTCCCCATCGCGACCGACACCCGCCGATAGAGGGCGTCGTGGGGAAGAGGATCAGGGGACATCCGTGACCCCTCCCAGTCGGCCTCCTGGGTCATCTCCCAAAGCGACAACCGCCGCTCCGCCAGGGGGAGCACCCTCCGGCGGTGGATGGCGGCAACCACTCCCGCGACGGTGAGCCCTTCCTCCCGCAACACCTTCAGAGCCTGGAGAAGAGGTTCGAGTTTCTTCTGCCTCTCGTGTGGAGTCCCGTGACGCCAGGCGTCGGGGGCGGCGGTGACGACCCGCTGAGAGAACGGCGGGAGCGACTCTCCGTCATTCCGGAGATAGAACCACCGGCGCTGCCAGCCCTTGTTTGAGGACGAAAGGACGGCAGGGATATACTGCAACGCCCGTGACTGCCTCAGCAAAAGGGTGCAGCCGCCGGCCCGCACCGCCGCACGAACCTTCCTCTCCCTCGTCGACGAAGCAAAAAGCTCGGCAAAGAAGAGGTGAGTCCACAAATCCCAATGGGGGGCGATCCCCAGATACCCCTCGCACACCGCTACAAAGATAGCGGCTTGTGCGATGGAGTTGGGGGTAAGATTGTGTAGTTCCACCCCGTAGTGGAACAGGATGGCCCGCATGAAGCGGCTCGACGGCATTCCAAATCCCCGCTCATGGAAGGAGATGAAGCTCACGACATACCCCGGCGGAGGGGATGGAGCGACTTCGCCCGCGGGAGGGATCCATTCCGGCCGCTCCTTATCGGTGAGGGGGCGGAGCAAACCCTCGTCGACGAGGTCCTCCAGGTCACCCGCCGTCACCGTGGAGAAGGGCCACGGATCGCGCGGCGAGAGGATGGTCACCCGGTCGGCCATCGCCAAGGCAGAAGGGATGGCGGCGTGAAGAACAGGGGAAGGCGGTTTCCTTTTCCTGGCTAGATCTCTCAGGTTGCAAAAAACCTGAGAAGGAGGCGAGAAGTGGAGTCGAGAATCGTCACTGGACCCTCTCAGGGGTACATAAAGGACCAAGGACGAGACGGTTCCAATGCATCGCCCGAACCGGACGCGGGGTTCAAAAAACGCGAAGCGAAACAGCCGTTCCTCGAACGGCTCGCGCACGCAACGGCAGCCTCGCCGACCGCTTACCCCGGCGCATTAACTCCGCGGCGAAATAGGTGACGTTTCTGGCAGGGGCAGCTGGCGACGCTTCGCCTCCGCCAAAACGGCCACGCCGAAAAAGGTACGCCACGAAGTTCAATTTCGAATCCTTTTTCCCTTTTCCTTCTTTCTCTATCTCTTGCAACAGGGAACGAGAAGGGGGATAACCCCAAAGGGATCCTTCCCCGTGAAGGAACTAGGCTCCGAGCCTCCCTACTGATCAGGGGTTCGAAGGCTGGCCCCCCGAAGGGTTCAACAGCCGCCTCAGATCGCGTGGGCCCGACACCCACTACTGGTCAGGGGTTCGAAGGTCGGCCCCCGAAAGGTTCCACGACCGCCTCAGGCTACTCGGGCTCCGTGCCCCCTACTGATCAGGGGTTCGAAGGCTGGCCCGTCGAAGGGTTCACAGTCGCCTCAGACGCCGAGCGAGGGATGACCAGGGGTACGTTCGATACATAACCAAGGCTCGGGCTGCGCTCCCGAGGTACCCTAGGACATTTCCGAGACCAGCGGGAACGACTCTGTAACGGAATCCCATCGGAGGGAGGCAACGAGCCCTCGGACCCCGTCGCTAGGGGACCGGGTCCGGCAGATCACCCGCAGGTACTTTTGGGCGTGCCTCCGGGCCCCTAGCCGACCCCTAACGAACGGGGCACGGACGTCCACTCGGATTACCCGATCGCAGCTCACCGGAGACACCATGTTCGGTGCCCATCGAGGGTAACATGGCGCACTCCCCCCCTCCTCCTTGCGGAAAGGCGACGTAGGGGCGTATATAAAAAGTCGAGTCTGTCCCTGATCGTCCTCTCGCTCCGTGCGAGGGCTCGGGGGCTGCTCTCGCAAACCCGGCTCCGGCCGAACCGTTGACAGCGTCAACATACCAGCCCGAGAACTTGGGCCCTGATAGTGCACCTGGGTTACGCCCTGCTCGCATGAGGGAACCGCCAGACCAGCCGAGGCATTGCGCGAGGCATTAAGACCTCGAAGGAGTGAAACCACTCCTCCGAGGCCTCGGGGGCTACACCCGGCGGGTGCGCTCGCGCGCACCCACCGGAACAAAGTACCTCCGAGAAAGGCTGGTCCCCTTGCAAAAAAGTGCGATGCAAGCCTCCAAGCGAGTGTTAACACTCTCTTCGAGGCTCGGGGGCTACTGTCGGGGACCATAATTAGGGGTACCCTCAAGACGCCTAATTCTCAGCTGGTAACCCCCATCAGCATAAAGCTGCAAAGGCCTGATGGGTTTGATTAAGTCAGGGATCAGTCCATACGAGTGACTTGACCACGCCACGCCCGAGCCTAGCCTCGGGCGAGGGCAGCCGACCCTAAGATGACTCCGTCTCGCCTGAGGTCTCCTCTTTCACGGCAGACGCATCTCCGGCTCGCCCTAGGCCCCGCCTCCGATAAGGAGAAACCCTGACTAAATCACCGCACCAACCGACCGAGTCACCGGGGCGTTTAACGCAAAAGGTAAGACCGACGGGCGACCAGACTCCGCCAGTGGTGCCATAGGAGACTCCGCCCGACCCAGGGCTCGGACTCGGGCCAAGGCCCCGGAAGACGGCGAACTCCGCTCCGCCCGACCCAGGGCTCGGACTCGGGCCAAGGCCCCGGAAGACGGCGAACTCCGCTCCGCCCGACCCAGGGCTCGGACTCGGGCTAAGGCCCCAGAAGACGGTGAACTCCGCTCCGCCCGACCCAGGGCTCGGACTCGGGCCAAGGCCCTGGAAGACGGCGAACTCCGCTCCGCCCGACCCAGGGCTCGGACTCGGGCCAAGGCCCCGGAAGACGGCGAACTCCGCTCCGCCCGACCCAGGGCTCGGACTCAGGCTAAGGCCTCGGAAGACGGCGAACTCCGCTCCGCCCGACCCAGGGCTCGGACTCCGCCTCGGCCTTTGCCGAATAACCTCCGCCTCGCCCGACCCAGGGCTTGGACTCTGTCTCTGTCTTGCAGGACGGACTCGGCCACAGCCTCGGAGGAGCCTCCACGACGCCCGACCTAGGACACGAGACCGCCACGTCAACAGAAAGCGTCATCATCACCCTGCCCTGAGCCGACTTGGGTCGCAGAGAACAAGACCGGCGTCCCATCTGGCCAGCTATGCCAGATAGGCCATGATAGCGCCCCGCTAGATCATGACGACGGCGGCTCCCAGCTCCCTTACGAAAGCAGGAGAACGTCAGCAAGGACCCAGCCACCTCGACAGCTGTCCCCCCGTCCGGCTCCGTTACTCCTCCAACAGCCACGACGCCACACCAACAGGGTGCCACGATCTCTCCGGCTGCCACCTGGGCATGTACATAGGGCGCTAGCTCTCCCTCGCTAGACACGTAGCACCTTGCTACACCCCCGTCTTGTACACCTGGACCCTCTCCTTACGACTATAAAAGGAAGGGCCAGGGCCTTCTTAGAGAAGGTTGGCCTCACGGGGACGAAAGGCAGGGGCAGGCGCTCTCTCGGGGCCGCTCTCTCCCTTCACCTCGTGCGGACGCTTGTAACCCCCTACTGCAAGCGCACCCGACCTGGGCGCGGGACGAACACGAAGGCCGCGGGAATTTCTCCGACTCCCTCACGACCCGGCTCCGGCCACCGACTCTCTCTCTCTCTCTCTGTTCCCCCCTTCGCGCTCGCTCCACGCGCTCGACCCATCTGGGCTGGGGCACGCGGCACTCTCACTCGTCGGCTCGGGGACCCCCCGGTCTCGGAACGCCGACAGAAGGGGTATCAGTTCATATCAGCCACCCGATCAATAATCGAGTGCTCAGATTAATAGTACCTAAAACGAATCGGTATGTGTGTGGTGTTGTTGGATTTGCAAACGATGGTTCAGATCTAATGTACCCGAGCTCTAATCTCGCGCATCCGATCCGAATTGGACGGCTCTCGTTACCCTAACCCAATCGGTACGCTTCTTCTAATCTAGACCGTACGCCCTAATTCGATGGTCCGCGGTCGACGTCTTCTACCCGGCCCATGGCCACGACGACGCATTTCCTTGCGGCAAGGATCCCAGCGGCGATCGCCGTCCCGGCTACTCCGAGCACCTCACACCTATTTCCATAGCACAAAACAAAGGGGATGACTGGACAAATACTGAGGTTGGGTACTCACCGATGATTAGGGCACGGAGGTTCCAGGCGACAGCGAGGTGTGGCCGAGCAAGTATTCCTAGCTCCAGCGAGCAATTGGGAAGCCCCCAGCCAACACCGAGCCACCCGAGGTACTTTTATAGGTAGCACGCGCCAACACGAGCTCTCCCTCGGCCACTGGACGGGCGCAGATGAAGGTTTAGGCGAGAGGCCCACACGGCGGATCTCGCGGCTCGAGATGGGTCTCGGTGGTGGCGCCCGGTCTGACCAACAGAGGGAGAGAGGGTCGCAGCTGGAGGGGTTTTATACGCGTGGCCCGAGTCTCCACCAGCCCACCCATAGCGCTGGACAAATAGGGATTAGTTGTGCCAGTCAGGGAGATGCGGCGAGCTGACTCCGCATGGGACGGGGAAGAAGAGGAACAGTGGTTCCGGGTCCCACCTGACAGAGGAAAACGGCACAGGAGTGCGCACGGTTGAGTGGATAGCTGACAGGTCTGACCTGTCATCGACCGGTTAGTCGCGCGCGCGTGAGGGAGGCTGGGCAGTGGGGCCCGGTCGTCGGCACGCTGCGGAAGGAGGGCTTTTGGTCGCGCCGTGCGGCCGAAAACGTTAGTTGGGCCAGAAGAGTCGCGGCTGGCCCGCTTAGGTTAGATTTGTTTTATTCTTTTTCTTTTTTATCTTCTATTTTCTTTTTCCTTTCTTAATTCAAATTTAATTTCCAGTTTAAATTCAAACTTGTGATAATTTTATCCTCGGATTATAATGCGCCATAAAAGTACCACTTTGGAGATATATTTATATATATTATTTATATTTTTATATCCTTTCTCTTTTTCTTTTCTCTCCTTTTTCTCAATTTCTATTTTCAAATCCTAAATTTCAATTTAGTGTTCAACCCAAATCTCAAAGCATTGTTATATTCTTATTAGTGTTATTATTATTATTATTATTAAATGCACAAACAAAACTCCAATATGATGCATGGTTTATTTGTGTTTTAGTAAAGAATTATTCACTTTTAAGCATGATTAGTCACATGTCACAAAGGTAGATGGCAAATCACATAAGGAGATCAACTCTTTTATAAGCTTTATAATTTGGGTATTACAGCAGCATGAGCAGCTCCTCGATCTGTTGTAGAGATGGCAACAGGCACGCGCCTGCTGGGTATTACTTGCCCGTATCCATGCCCGTCAGGATAAAATACACCTGCTAAGAAACCCATACCCGTTGTTAGGTACATATTGTTTCCCAAGCTCGTACCCGCACGGGTGGTGGGTACTCGTGGGTTGCCCGTGCTCGACAATCTATTAGGTACTCGCCAGTCTCCACTCAGGTGCATCAACAAATAGAATATAACATGCATAAGATTGAGACAATAATACATCACAAGTTCACAGCTAGATTAATATCCAGTTAGTGGCCACCACCCCTAGCATGGTGCCACTAGTTCACTAGTCACTACATTGGACATTCGAAGTTACAAATCAACACATACAATGTCTGACAACATTGGTGCACAACACTAGATGTGCAAACCACTCCCAAAAGCACATCCGTTACAAGTTCATTACAAGTTCACTGTTGAGTAATAACATGAGAACTAAAAGATCTATATCAATTGTTCATGGGGACCAAAAGATTCATGGCAATTGTTACTTTCACTTGACTTGTTCGCTGCATGTTAGTAGCCAAAAGGTCAACACCACCTAAATTCTTGAAACGAAAATGCCAAAGTGCAAGTTCCTATTGACCAAAGAAAGCACATGTGTTAATTATCAAATATCGAGAGGTAGAGTACATAAAGAAAGAAAAATAATGTTGAACATGAAATCACCTAGAGACCCTCTTGTATGTCTTGGAGACAAGACCATAAGGTTGCAGGCTATTTAGTTTCTCATCAACTATGGAGAAGAATGGATTAATTTTTAGCCATAACATTACAATTTGCAGAAATAACATGCACAAATTAAACACATCCTACATATACATTTGTATTTGTTCCGAAGCCAATCTTGAGAACACATGAGAGCTCCAACATCTTTGAAATAAGCCTATCGCGATTCTCACTAAGAACTCTACCACTAGTGCTGAAAGTAGCTTCCGAAGCAACAGTGGTAACATGGATATCATATATGTCTCTTGCAATCCTTCTTAAAATAGGAAATCGAGTTCCAGCTACCTTCCACTAATATAAAACATTGAAGTATTTGGTTTGCATGTTCACCATTTCTTCATCAAAGTACCAGTCTAGCTCATATTTGAGCCTCGTGCTTGTTGGCCTTCTACTTGCAATATGAGCACTAATGTCAGATAAGAAGTCATCATTGTTTCCAACTGATCGTGTTGATGACTCATTGTTCTCAATACTCTCAGCTACATGGTACTCATTTATCAAATCAGCTAGCAAGTTCTTCACATTAGCAACTCTATGTTCACATTCTCTACCGGACACACCAAGTAAGTCCTCATAATAGATCAGCAGGACTGTGGTTTTGAATCAAGGGTCAAGAATAGTTGCAATGCCCATGAGACCTTGAATGTCAGTCCAGTACTTGTCAAATTTGGTTACCATATTAGCAGACATTACTTCTGCTAATGGATTTTCACATGATGACCACAACCTAATCTGGTTTCTAATCTTAGCAATTCTACTGAAGTATACGTTAGCAGTGACATAATCAGTTCTAGAAAATAGTGCAATAATGTCATTAAACAATCTAAACATCTCCATGACATCCTTAGCAAATTTCCACTCATCGTCAGTGGGCAAACAAGTGTACTGCCTATCTACACAACTTGCTCTTATGCAAACAGCCTTGTTGGCAATGCAGTGGCAAGCATGTTGAAAGTTGAATTCCATCTAGTCCTACAATCAAGTCCTATCTTTGCCTTGATATCAACTTTAACAAACTTAGCTATTTCCTCAAACTTTTCAATCATTTTTGGATTGGTTGTCCAATAAGCAACACTATCACAGATGTTCTCAATTGCATCTTTAAGTACTTATAAACCATCATTTACTATCAAATTAATGATATGGACAAAACACCGCATATGGAGCAATTTTCCATCATTCAAAAGCTTGTACTTTTCGATATTCCTCACAAGAGAAGGGATTATTGCATCATTAGTTGTGCAGTTGTCAAGAGTCACACAAGATATTTTCTCATCAAGATTCCATTCAACCAATGATTCATACAATTCTTCACCAATGACTTCAGCAGTATGAGGAGCAGGAACATACATAAACCTACATTTGAACAAAACATTGATGTGGTAATCCCTTCTCTTTTGAGGAAATATCACCATCCATTTCGGCTATGCCCGCCACCACACACCTCTCGCCGCCTGCGCCACTGTCCCGGCTCTAGGGTCCTAGCTAAGCCAAGCCTGTGAAGCCCCAATGTGGTCGTCGTGATGTCATCCTAGACTCCCGAGTATCGAGTGTGAGACTGAGAGTATGTTTCACATAATCACATTTCATTTACTACTCTGTTACAGTACCTTATTTTAGTATTCTATTTTGTTCAATGCTTCACTCTGCTGAGTGCTGAACAGATCCACATGTGAGCTATAGTTGATTTGTCTGAAGGAGTAAATAATGTTTTCTACAGTTTTTGTGCCTGTATAGAATGCAGATATGAGTGGATTCGGCTCGCAAGCTACTCATCCACCGTTGTCCTCACATGGACGTGGTGCTACAGTGAGGACTACTGCAAATAGTGTCAATGATAGTGGTGGTGCTGTTGGTACACCTATGCAGAGTAACAATGCTGCTGGTACAGACCCATCCTCAAGTGTCGGTGGTGTTCCTACTCCCACTACTTCTAGTGGCACTGGTAGGCACGCACCATCATCGAGTACTAATGCTCCACCTCCAGCACCACCACCACAAGGTATAGATCATGTCTTTGTGGATGATGATGCTAATGTTAACGTTGGGATGAAGATGAAGCTAAAATATGATGTTTGGCTTGAGTTTGAACAAGTATTGGTGGTAAATTAAAAGCTCAACGTAATTGGTGTAAAAAGCAATTAGTTGGAGATGGTAAAGTTGATACAACTCATTTGTGTAGTCACCTTGGAAGTTGTCAATCAAGACAAGTTAGAAAAGGATTAAAGCAAGCAACCTTGAAGTTGGGTAAAGATGAGCATGGAGCAATAGTAGCCGATACGTATTTTTTTGGTCAACAAGTTGCTAGAAAAGCACTCACAATAATGATATGTGTCCACGAATATCCACTTTCAAGGGTTGATCATGTTGGTTTTAGGAGATTTTGTGCAGCACAGCAACCTATTTTCAAATCAGATTCTAGGAACACTATTAAAAACATAATTTAGATATGTATGAGGTGTAGAAGATTTCTATGGTCAGTTTCTTCCAAAAGTGACAATCTCGAATTGTTGTAACTACTGATATGTGGACTGCAAATCATCAAAAGAAAGGATATATGTCAGTTACAGTACATTTTATTGATGATGATTGGAAGCTGAAATCTTTTCTTTTAAGGTAATTGTGAGTTCTAGTTCATTTTTTACCTTCCTTTGTTATTGAAATTATTAACTTTAGTGCTGAAAATTATTATTGGTGTTGTAGGTTCATAGGTATGACTTTTCACTTAATAGATATACAATGAGACATAGAATACCAATGTTGAGTCTTCGTTGACACATAATTTTGGTCAAGCTCAATAAAACTAAATATCATCTACTCATCTCCACTTCTTTAAAATGTGAATTGACATTGCAATATATATTGTGTGCTTCTAAATAATTATATGTGTTTCATTGCTATTTGTGGGGCTGTTATTTAATTATTTTCTAGTATAGATCACCAAAAGGTGGCCAAAACTAGGGGTGGAAACGGAAACAGTAATTTTTGAATACCATGAATCGTTTTTGAAGTTTTACCAAAATTTAGGTCTAAACGGAAACAAAAACGGTTACCAAAAATACAGAAACGGAATCGGTAAAAAACTCAGAATCGGAAACAGAACAGTTTGGGTCTCTTCCGCCCGTTTCCGGAAATTACCGTTTTTATTCGGTATTTTACCGTCGGTAATAAATTCGGTATTTTTTAGGAAAATATTAAATCTGAACTGATCCTTATAAATTCATAGAAAATTCATCTTCGCTTAGAAAATATAAAACTGATTTTATTATTTTCCTAAAATCAAGATCTATCTAATGGTAAATAATTTAGAATCGTTTGAAACTTTTATACATCTTATTTATGTTTTTTACCTGTTGTTACTCTTGATACATATATTCATAATTTGCACAAGAACTTAAGAAGGACTAAGAGAACCCTAATTACATTAACTATGCCAAGTAGTAGGAGTACAAATAGAATGTAAGTGCCATATCATTATACACATCTTGATTCTACTTTATTTAAATACATAATAATGATTTTATTATTGTATGACTTCTTACGTTATATATTTATTGTGACCTCCTATCTTATATATTATTACTACTTTTATATGAATGTATGAATTGCATGAATTTTTGAAGTCAATTGAGGATACATGTTACAGTTTTTACCGATCGAATTTTAGATTCTGATCGTAACCGGTGTAATTTTCGTACCGAACTTTTGTTTCCGATATTTCTGCATTACCGATGTCGTTTTCGTTTCCGAAGTTACCGTTTTCGATCTCGTTTCCGAGAAAAAATATGAAAACGAAAATGGTTCTAGTATTTACCGATCGTTTCCGACCATTTGCACCCCTACCCAAAACCCATCGGGTGCCCAATGGGTGCGGGTGCAAGAGTAAAAATTTACCCATTAGATATTATAGCCATGATTGTGGCTCTGGCTTAATGTATCAAGTGTTAACATGGATGTGTGTTTTCTCCACCGCACCACACCTACCTATTGCTATCCCTATTCTAAGGCCGTGTTTGGCTCGGTAGAAATACTGAAAATCTGATTTTGACAATACATTATGCATCTAAACGCAACTCATTTTATATTTTAGATTCTGTGCACATAGAAATAAAATCTCAGAATCAATATCTTCTTGCATATTCTCGAATAACGCGAAAGGTCCATATTCCATTATGTGTGTGTTAATCATTTAGGGCCCTGTTAAAGTTGTCTGGTTAGGGCTTGGGTGCGTTAAGTTGCCAGGTCTAGGACCGTCAGACCATGGGCGACAGACCGTATGGACTTGCCTTTTTCTGACAGCTCTGACAAGTTTCAAACTGGGAAAATAGCCATTACTGTGTATGGCAGGCCGTCTAGCCTTAAGGCGCGGACCGTCCATGTGTGCGCAGAAGTTTTGCTACTTGCACATAACGACTAGAAATGTGTGGGCTCTTATAAATATAAGTGGTGCTCGTGTGTGAGACCCCTCTTGGCCATTCCTAGCACACATTGAGTACATTTGTGATCCTCCAACTCACTCTCTCACACTCTTTGCTTGAGATTGCATTCTAGTGGGAGATTGAGCATTCCTAGTGCATTTGCGTCATCTTGGTGATCCTTGAGGCACTAGGTGGTACACAGAGCAAGCGTCATCGACTTGTTACTCTTGGAGGTTTCCGCCTCCAAGATGGCTTGGTGTTGTCTCTATCGAGCTCTCCATGAAGGTTGTAGTGGAGCCACGGTGGTGATTGTGAGGGGTTCGCACCTACCTCGCCGGAGCAGCAAAGGCGACGCTAGTGGAACTGAGGTATTGAGTGATTCCTTGTTTCCTTGGCTCAAAGATCAAGTTGTGTCTTGATAGAGGAGCAAGTGAGAACTTGGAGACCACCTCAACATGGATTAGGGGTGATCGCCAAATCACCGATACCACGAGAAAAATTTAGGTGTCTCTTTTTCCCTCTTACTTGTTTAAATTGCAAATAGCTAATGATTATTGAATTGTCATTCATTTCTAGCTTTGATATTGTTGTTTCCCATTAGTTGCATACTTCAAGTATCTAGAGAATTTATATCTCTTGTCATTTTGATTAAATATCTCTAGCGCCTTTGATTTTAGTCAAAACTGTCTATTCACCCACCTCTAGCCGGTGTCCTAGATCCTATAGTGTGGGAAACCAAATGCGACCTAAGTGGCTTTGGAGTAGGGCATGCCAATTCACACACATGGTCAAGCTATTTTGTTTCAAGCTGGTGTAAGCAATCTTGGACTTGCATGAATGGCTTGGGATGCAAACCTCGTCGATTATCTTGAACTACAAAACAACATTTGTGAATTTGCTTAAACGTATTTTCATTGTCTAGAGCTGAAAGGGAAATAGGGTTAACCATTTCCTATAATTTTGGTGGTTGATGTACAACACAAACCACATGGACTAACTAGTTTGGCTAAATGTGATTTATCTCAGGTGCATAAGGTTCAACACAAACCAAGAAAGAATTCAATTAGGGGACACAATTTATTTGGAGCAAAAAGGACTTGAGTGTGCTGATTTTTGGTGCACCGGACACTGTCCGACGCACCAGGCCAGAGCTGAATCCAACCAGCCACTCTCGGGAATTCTGAAGCGCACTTCGCTATAATTCACCGGACTGTCCGGTGTGCCACCGGACTGTCCGGTGAGCCAGCGGAGCAACGGCTCCCTGCACGCCAACGGTCGACTGTGCAGAGCTACAGTGCGCTATAGTACCGCGACCGAAGTCAGAGCGCAGAAGTCAGAGGGCATCGGACTCTCCGGTGTGGCACCGGACTGTCCGGTGTAGCTAGAAGACAAACGTCTCCAACGGTCAACTGCTCCGAACCCTAACGGTTGCGCTGATGTGGCGCGCACCGAACAGTACACAGTGGTTGTCCGGTGGCGCACCGGACTGTCCGGTGCGCCCATCGCCAGCAGCCCTTGCTAACAGCTACAAAGTGGTTGAGGGCTATAAATACCCCCCACATTCATTGGTATCCAAGTTTTTTGAACATCCCATCCATTGCAAGAACAAAAAACTTCACTCCAAGACACATTCAATAGATCAAATCCTCTCCAAGCCTCCAAATCAACTGAATTCCATTAGGGACTTGAGAGAGGGTGTTTTGTGTTCTTTTGTTGCTCTTGTCGCTTGGATTGCCTTCTTCCTTTCTCGTTCTATTTCTCAAGCGCTTTGTAAGCAAAGCAAGAGACACCAAGTGTGTGGTGGTCCTTGCGTGGTCTTGGTGACTCGTGTGATTAAGGGAAGGCTCACTCGGTCTAAGTGACCGTTTGAAAGAGAGGGAAAGTGTTGAAATAGACCCGGCCTTTGTGGCCTCCTCAACAGGGACTAGGTTCTTTGGAACCGAACCTCGGTAAAACAAATCACCGTGTCTACTCGCTTTGATTCTCGCTTGATTTGTTTGCCCTCTTTCCTCTCTCTAATGTCTCCTTGCTAGTATTATTTTGAGTTTGCTCCCATACGTCATCCGCACCATTTGAGCAACTCTTAGCAAGAAAAACATTCTTTCAGACTTGAATTTAATTGTAACATTAACCCTGGCCCTAGTGTTTGTTTAAAGTTTATAAATTTCAAGTTTCGCCTATTCACCCCCCCCCCTCTAGGCGACTTTCAAGAGCAAAAGCTAATAATACAACCGACTGATGGTTATACGGACCTTTACAACTCATCTCTCAATCCACTAGTTAGCTCTCTACTGTTAATATATGGCTCATTTATCGCTCTCACAAAGTTTTTAGGCCTGTTATAAATTTATAAACAACTTTCTTCTCCTTTCTCAACATATAGGCCACATACAACCCTTTACTATACTACTCTTAGCCATTAATAATATTATCTTTTATATGTGTCCCAAAAAACCTAACCTAAGCCCCTATATGGGATAGGCCAAGCTGATTAACCAAGGGTGAGTCCAACCAAGAGTACCTTGGTACCTCACTGTAACTGGTCTGGCAAACAAGACATAATGGTCAAGATAATATAAAAATGAAACGATATGTTATAATCAACTAGAAAATTAACTTGTAGCTTGATCATACTATAACCTAAATCCGCTTATGTCACACCCAATTTTGGAAGGCAAACCGAATGCGAACCATGTACGTGCCAAGATCAGAAACTCACGTACACAACGATTACATAGTTGGACATCATCACACATTGCTCAAAATAATAGCGAAAAAAGTACTTTATTACATCAAGATGTCCAGGACATCCACAGAGTCATTAACTTAACATAGTCATTATCATAATCAAAGTGTGGATACGAAACCTAGAAAGATAAGGGCTTCACACCCACTAAACATGACTAGAACTCATCAAAGTCCTGAAACTCCTAGAAATCCTCCATGTTGCCATCATCTTCTCCTCAGCATTGGTTGCAATGGGGACAACCTAGGATTGGGTGGTTTTTAAAGCAAGGGTGAGTACACATCAACGTACTCAGCAAATGTCCCGTTTGGTTAAGGTGGACCAGCTGTATGTGGGGATAAGGTTAAAGCAGTTGCTTTTAGTTGGTCAGGTATTTATTACTAGTAGAAAAGTCAAGTTTTAGTAATAAACCTAAGTTATTACCCAAAAGCACTCCCTCCGAAAGGAAATACCAGAAACCACAATTATAATCATCACCAGCTACCACCATCATAAAAGTATCCAAAGTTACTCTAATCAAATAGGATCCCAATGCTGCTCTTAACCGTGAGCATGACTGATATAAAGCAATAACATGAAGCTAACCATAATAACTTAAAAGGTAATCAAGGACAAGGTACAAAGCTAGTCAATCCTTAGGTTTTAATTAGGTAATGTGGGATAGTGAATTAATAAGTAAGTACGACATAATGGGTCAGAGGACACTTGCCTTCACCACGTTGCTGATCAGGGAAGTCTCCTGCAACACACTCAGAAACCTCGGACTTCTCGTTGTCTACGCAAAGCAATCATTCATTCAACACATTTGGAAAATGACAAAGAAACAATACACCAAACATGCACAATCAAGTGAACACGAGTTCAAAAGAAAAGTATAAACACAATAGAGAAGTCTAGGTTCTAAGGTGGACTAATACACCTAGGGGTTTGTGGTTCTCTAAGTACTGCCTATCTCAGTGGATTGTATTACTTAACTTCATTTATCTTAATGAATTAATTACCTAACTAAAGTTATTCCAGAGATGGGATCATACATCACATGAGATCACTTTCACAAAGTTCATCAATTAATTATCATTAGTGTTTTACTTTTCATTTCCCTTTTAATAAACGCTCCATAAATTTAAACTAACCTATAGCCTAGACATAAAATTAATACATGTAAACAGTGAAATATAATAATTTAAACAAGTAGAGAATAATTTTATGAACATTTTGCATTTTGAACCATCCAATTTGAAGTTCATATGCAAAAGATATGAAATAAACAAGTTTCGAAATTCAAAATACAAAATTAGGCATATTTCTATGATAAAATAAAGGCCAGGGCTTCTCTGCAAGAAACCAGAGGCTCGGCTGCAAAATCCAGGGACAACAGATTAATTTCCAAAAAGCTGAGGGTTCTTTTAACAAGTTTTCCAAACGAAAAGGTATCGGGTGATCTCGGCCGCTCGATCACAGATCAACGACTAAGATTACATCTTAGCGCGAGCGCGAGCGGCTGAGCGCTGACAGGCGAGCCAGGGGAGTCAGTGATGGGGAAGGGAAGGGGGCTGTCCAGTTGCGCCCAGCGCCAGGGGCGCATGCAACTGACCGATGGGGCCCACGGCACAGCGAGAGAGAATGATTCGTAGCGCTGACAGGCCAGGCCCGCGGGACAGAGGGAGAGAGCGGGCACGCAGGCGAAGGATACTAGCGCCGACAAACCGGCCCCACCGGGCAGAGAGAGAGGGGGAGTGAGAACGCGCAGGGCTTAGCTGGGCTAGTTTGGGCCGGCTTGGGCTGAAATGGTTTTTCTATTTTTTCTAAATTTCTAAATGCTTTTTTTTATTTTCTCTATGGAATTCAAATCAAATCAAACCACAATTCAAATTAAAATAATTCAAATATGTGCATCAAACAAAAGAATAATCTAGGCTCAGCATGATGCAAACATTCATATCTTCCTATGTTTTAATTATCCCAAAGAAAATAATACATCTCCCACATAATTAACCCAAAATCCTATTAAGAGAATAGAAAAAACTATAGAGATGAGAAAAGGAATAACACCTGAATTTGCTAGGTATTTAGAGAAGAAATTTTATACCCCAAATTCAGAGTATTACAACATACTATATAAGAGAAGTAGGGAGTCTCCTTATTAAGCACCCATATAGAAATACGCAATAGACATAGTTACAATCCTCTACTCACAACTGACATGAGCATACAACACAAAAATAATAAAAACATTATTATACACTAGAGTTTGGACACTCCTTGCCTATACTAATATAATATAAGTATCATGTGTGCTACCTCTCTCGTTGACTATGCATGTCATCTGTTACTAGCTAGAGGTTAAAACATCAACAATTAATTGGTGCTCTAAGTAGGGGCATCACACATAGATTCATGTGGATGGATCGATCATATGTGTGTTCTTCAACAATAATGGTGTCAGTGACTTTACTAAAGCATCATCTCTTGGTACCACACAGTGTCCTTTGATGTTTCACAGAGACACTCAAAATTGTGTGACATCTCTCATTAACCTTTGGGTGTGAATGTATCCCAAGGTACCACATAGTAGTATGGAGTGGTTTGTTGCATCACTCATACCTCATGGCATTTCTCGTTGACTCTCGACGTGACTCAGCACCTTTTGGCGGCCCGCTGCAGCACTCAACCTCCTTGGCACAACATCCCCATTATGTCTCTCCCTCAGCAGCGTGACTCGACATCCCTCACTGTCCTTGTGGCACATAGTCTTTTGCGGCGTAACTCAGCATCCCTATCTTGTTCTTTCATGATATGACTTGGCGTGCCCACGGTGTTTCGCACTCTTGTGTGACATCCCTTGTCCCATGGCAAGCGAGAACACACTTGCAAGGATCATGTACTCTATGTAAATTTAGACGACAACACAATGCAAGTTTAGAACAAATGTGTGTTAGTGTGTGTTCAAAGGTTTTCTAAGGTTCTAGAGACATAAACAATCGAAAGGAAATGAAAATACCGAAGCTAACATAAATATAGGGATGAATTGAACTTGTTTCATAACTTAATATTGGTAAATTAGGAGGATATAATGTTTAATTTGTAGGGATGACACATAGACCATTGCAAGCTCAATCCTGAAAGAACTCAGAGGCCACTTCCAATTATATAGGCATTGAGTATCTTTACTAAAGTCCACTACTAAAAAATTGGTCTATTGGCACAGATCATATTGCAACAACATAAATTTCATTGCAATAGCTATGTGTTATTGCCACAAGTTTGAAAATGGTTGTGATATGTAGACTTTATTGCCGCGATTTTTGTGTTGCAACAATTATTAGTTTTGTTGTAAGAGATAGGTGTTATGACCACCATTTGCAAAACCATTGCGCAAAACCATTGCAATATATTGATAAATATTACCATGAGTTTCATGTGGTTGCGACACCATTAAATATTGTTGCAAAATTGTGATGCTTCTTGCCGCAAAATAATAAAATGGTTGCAATATAGTTACCTATATTGCCACAAATATCTTTTGTTGCTATGGTCAAATTGTTCGTTGCAAAATCATGGTGTGTGTTGCAACAAAGATCTAAATGGAGGCAATATATACTAATTTTGTTGCAAAAGGTGTAATATCATTGTCAGAAATAAGCATCATAACATATTAAGTTTGAAAATGGTTGTGATATGTAGACTTTATTGCCGCGATTTTTGTGTTGCAACAATTATTAGTTTTGTTGTAAGAGATAGGTGTTATGACCACCATTTGCAAAACCATTGCGCAAAACCATTGCAATATATTGATAAATATTACCATGAGTTTCATGTGGTTGCGACACCATTAAATATTGTTGCAAAATTGTGATGCTTCTTGCCGCAAAATAATAAAATGGTTGCAATATAGTTACCTATATTGCCACAAATATCTTTTGTTGCTATGGTCAAATTGTTCGTTGCAAAATCATGGTGTGTGTTGCAACAAAGATCTAAATGGAGGCAATATATACTAATTTTGTTGCAAAAGGTGTAATATCATTGTCAGAAATAAGCATCATAACATATTTTGTTAATTATATTAACAAAAAAATGTAGTATTCTAGTGGTAGAGTAGTTTGTTATAAACAATGAGACCTAGGTTTGATTCCCAAATTTGATATTTTTTTGTTTTAGTGTTATTTGATCGATGTAACTAATATGTAATGCAACATTTTGTTTTCTTGCGACAACTAAAGTTATTGCAATGGGACTATAAATACAACCACAACCACCTCCATTCAATTCACACAAGCCTCTACAACTCTCATTCATTGCTAAGAGCAAGTTCTTTACTTCATCCACACTCAAAGCATCAAAGTCCTCTCCAAGTGCCATAATTGTGTTTGAAGATCATTAGTGACTAGTGAATTGGAGAGCCTCAAGAGAGTGTGACATTGTTATTTTGTTGTTGCTCCTTTGGCTTGCTTTCTTGATCGTGCTGTCTTCATCTCCTTCGAGATTCCCATTGACTTGTAAAGCTAGCAAGAGACACCTAAGTGTGTGGTGATCCTAGGTCTAAGTGACCTTCGAGATTAAGGAGAAGCACTCAACCGGTCTAAGTGACCGCTTGAGAGAGGGATAGGGTTGAAAGAGACCTGGCCTACGTGGCCTCTTCAACGGGGAGTAGGTTCTTCAGAACTGAACCTCGTTATCAAATCGTTCATGTCTTTGATTCAATCTTGCTTTGCGATTTGATTCTTAACTCTCCTATCTCTCTAAGTTCTCTTGCATGAGATCATTTTGAGTTAGCTGCCAAAGTTATCCGCATTGATTGAGCAATTCCTGGCAAGAAGAACTATCTTCCGCACTCAGATTTCATTATTAATCATTTTAACGCTAACCTTAGGTGAAGTTTGTGTTCAAAATTTATAATTTTCAGGTTTTACCAATTCACCCCCTCTAGGCGACTTTCAATTGGTATCGGAGCCCAGTACTTCATTAGAGTCTAACAACACGAAGTGATGTCAGGTAAACACACTAAGAACATGGTGGCCACTGGGGAAAGTCCGACACTTCGGGAAAGAAGCATAAGAACAAGACTCCATCGAGGGAGATCAAGATATCCGGTGACAAGCACGAGCATAAGGAAGAATCCACCGGCTCCACCAAATTGCACAAGAAGAAAGGTGACAAGAAGAAGTAGAGAATGAAGAAAGTGGTCTGCTACGAGACTGACTCCTCTAGATCATCGACGTCAGACACCGAATCAACCTCCTCCAGGTGCAATGAGCGCACGAAAAATTCAAATTCCTCTTCACTATCCTTGCATTCCTAAATGTACTCCATTACTTTTTATTCCATTAGGAAAACCACCATATTTTGATGGTGAAGATTATTCTATGGAGTGATAAAATGAGGCACCATCAAACCTCACTCCATGAAAGTATTTGGGACATTGTTGAGTTTGGAGTGCAGGCAATACATGTGGGAGATGAAGACTATGACTTCAATGGATCCACCCAAGTGAGGCACTTTAACTCCCAAGCCACCACCATACTCCTCGCTTCCTTGTGTAGGGAGGAGTATAACAAGGTGCAAGAATTGAAGAGTGCCAAAGAAATTTGGGACGTCCTCAAGACGGTGCACGAAGGTGACAAAGTCACCAAGATCGCCAAACGGGAAATAATTGAGGGAGAACTTGGCCGATTTGTCCTCAACAAAGGAGAAGAGTCGCAAGTTATGTATAGTCGACTCAAGACTATGGTGAACCAAGTCTGCAACCTCGGGAGCACCAAGTGGGATGACCATGATATGGTCAAGGTTATTCTAAGATCACTTGTTTTTTGTAACTCCACTCAAGTGAAATTAATCCCTCAGAATCCTAGGTATGAAAAAATGTTTCCCGAGGAGGTAATTGGCAAGTTTTTGAGCTTTGAACTTATGGTCAAAGACTTCAAACACATTGTCAAGTTGGAGCAAGGATGCACCTCTACACCGGAGCCGCAACCCGTTGCACTCAAGGCAATGGAAGAGAAGGAGGAGCCCACACCAAATAAAAGGCTCCCAATTGATGCCTCCAAACTCGACAATGAGGAGGTGGCTCTTATCATTAAGAGTTTCTAGCAAATCCTCAAGCAAAGGAAGGGGAAGGACTACAAACCCTGCTCCAAGAGGGTGTGCAACCAATGTGGTAAGTCCGATCATTATATTGTTAAATGTACATATGCAAGTGATGTGATAGGGACGTCGACAAGAAAGAGAGAAAGAAGATGGAGAATAAGAAGTACTACCACAAGAAGAAGGGTGACAAGATGCACATTAGAAAGGAGTGAGACTCCGACAAGAGCTCCACTGACTCGTCCTCCGACGAGGACGCCGCCAACATCGCCATCAATAAGGGACTTCTCTTTCCCAACATCGACCACAAGTGTCTCATGGCCAAGTAGGAAAAAGGAAGGTAAAATCTAGAACCACCCCAAAATACACTACTTCCGATGATGAGGGTGATTCTAGTGATAATGAAGAAAACCTATTCGAGCTTTTCAAAGGACTAATTCCCAAGTAAATTGAGAAAGTTAATGAATTAGTGAGCTCTATCAATGAAAAGATTATGTCTTAGAATGTCAAGAAGAGTTGCTCACTAAGGAACATGATAAATATTTTAAGCTTGAGAAGGCCTTAGCTCATGAAAAGAAAAAAATGTAAAAACTTGATTAATGAGCTAAAAACTTGTAATGATTCAATTTCATGTCTTAAATCTGAGAATGTGAATTTGATTGCTCAGGTAGAGGAATTGAATGCTAGCCATGTTCCTACATCTACTATTGAGCATATTACTATTTGCACTAGATGTAGAGATATTGATGTTGATTCTATTAGTGATCAACTTGCTTTGATTAGAGACCAAAATGATCACATAGCTAAGTTGGATGCAAAAAATTGTCGAGCATGATCTTGAAAATGAGAAATTTAAATTTGCTCGTAGCATGCTTTATAATGGGAGACGCCCTAGCATTAAGGATGGTGTTGGCTTCCAACTTGGGAGCCAAGACAACACTAAATTTAATGCCCATGAAAATAAGATTTCCAAATTTGTGAAGGGTAAGGTCCCTATGGCGCAAGATAGAGAAGGTTACATTTTATATCCTGAGAACTATCCTGAGTATAAGATTAGAAGATTTCATGCTAGAAAATATCATTATGTTGCTCATCATGCTTATATTTATGTAAATGAAGCATCAAGCTCTAGACATTCTACATCTCATTCTAAATCTGCTAAAATGCCTAAGAAGAAAGTTGTTGATGTATCTCATGAGCCTAAGATATCATTTAAAACATTTGATGCATCTTATGTGTTTACTAGAAAATCTGGCAATGTTGTTGCCAAATATGTTGGGGGTAGGAACAAGAGTCCAAAGGCTTATGTCTGGGTACCCAAGGTACTTGTTTCTAACGTGAAAGGACACAAGATCGTTTGGGTACATAGGGACAAGGCCTAAATCTGTGTTGTAGGTTTATGCATCCGGAGAGACAAGTTGGATAATTGACTACGGGTGCACAAATCATATGATAGGGAGAAGAAGATGTTATCTTCATATGAGAAAAATGATGATCCCCAAAAGGTAATCACTTTCAGAGATGGTAATCAAAATATGGCCAAAGGTCTGGTAAAATTGCTATATCTCCTGACCATTCTATTTCTAATGTTTTTCTTGTAGAATCTTTAGGTTACAACTTGCTTTATGTGTCTCAATTATGCAAAATGGGCTACAACTATTTATTTACTGATGTTGATGTTACCGTTTTTAGAAGAAGTGATGGTTCAATAGCTTTTAGGGGATTATTACAGGGGACAGCTATATTTAGTTGATTTCACTGATGACAAAGCCGAACTTGACACTTTCCTAATTGCTAAGACTAATATGGGTTGGCTCTGGAACCGCCAACTTGCCCATGTTGGGATAAAGAATCTTCACAAGCTTCTAAATGGGAACAAATTTTAGGACTAACCAATGTCTATTTTGAGAAAGATAGGATTTGTAGTGCATGCCAAGCAAGAAAGCAGGTTGGAGTTCATCATCCACACAAGAACATTATGATGATCGAGAGGCCACTTGAGCTACTCCATATGGATCTATTCAACTCGATTGCTTACATAAGCATCGGTGGGAGTAAGTATTGTCTTGTTATTTTGGATGACTATTCTCGCTTCACTTGGGTGTTCTTTTTACAGGAAGAATCACAAACCAAAGAGACTTTGAAGAAATTCTTGAGACGGGCTCAAAATAAGTTTGGATTGAGAATCAAGAAGATTAGAAGAGACAATGGAATGGAGTTCAAGAACTCTCAAATTGAAGGATTTCTTGAGGAGGAGGGCATCAAGCATGAGTTCTCTTCTCCCTACACACCTCAGCAAAATGGTGTTGTGGAGAGGAAGAATAGAACTCTAATAGATATGGCGAGGACCATGCTTGAAGAATACAAGATATCGGATCGATTTTGGGCAGACACAATCAACACTGCTTGCTACTCCATCAACCGGCTCTACCTTCATCGAATCCTCAAGAAAACATCATATGAACTCATCACTCGTAAAAGGCCCAATGTTTCTTACTTTCGTGTATTGTGGCAGAACCTCCCAAGATATCGGGCCCACATGCACCTGTCCTTATCTCAAAGACCTCAGACGGCCATGCATGTGCACCAGATAACTTAACAGGATCCGTCCGATTGCCCCAAGGACACCGGATAAACCACTTACAACCAGAACCGCGGGATTAAGTAACACAAATCACACACATCAACATTTTTGCAGCGGAAATCTTATTACCAAATTTTACAGGTTACAAAAAGTTTTACAAAATATTCATCAGAGTGATTACCAAAGTATAAGTTTGAAATATATGCTAGCTCAAGTGACCATCCTCAGTAAGAATTATAGAAGAATTACTTAGACATATAAGAAGGCCGAGCCCACCGGCACTTAATACCATCATCAGCAGTACAAAGCTAAAACCTGAAAAACAATAGGGAATAAAACCCTGAGTATGGAATTACTCAGCAAGACTTACCCGACTAAAGAAAAGACTCTCAAGGGTATGCTAGATTTGGGAATCAAGGAAAAGTTTTAGCAAGAATCAAATTAGATACTTTTGCAGAAATAGCTTACTAAAGTGAGTCCTTACTTTCAATATTTTAATGCCAAATTAAATATTAATAGACTCTATTTGCATCTGGTCTAATTTCACCATCTCATCAATACAACATCATTTTTATTCATGAGGTTCACATCCTGACTTAGGTTGCAGGTCAGTGACCAAGTCTTCATGTCCGCGAAGTTACGGCGATCCGAATCGATTATACTTAGCTGAGGATCTCCAATCACACGACATATGTAGCACTTAACCCTTGCATATGTCAACTTGCCACCGGGATTCTTAAGACCAGATCAGGTTCACGCCAACCGAGAGCACAGATACACCACCGTCCAGCCTCTTGCCACGGAGGGTACATGCTACTCTCGCCATCTCTCCACTCCCATTGCGTGTTATCTTATTTTGGTATTAGTCTGCCCGAGGCAAAGCTTACCCATGATGAGGCATGTGACCAGTTAAAGGGTCCTCGGTCAGCAGGCCTACATACGCATCCAATCCTTAATCAACCTGGGTAGAACATCACCTGTTCCTAGCCCAAGTCCCGATTTAAGTACTTCCATCCTTAGGATTGTTTGTGTTCCTTAGGATGAAAAGAGCATTATAGGGAACTTTGCAGTAAGATCCCACCATTGCTCCCAATGAAAATATTCTTGCAGGCAGAAGCCATCCTTCCTCAGGATAACCCCTGAGCTAGGTATTAACGCAAAGGACAACCTCTATCCACAAGATCTAAGCAGGGATAAGCATTTTTGTAAATCATATTTTGATACTTCATCAGAAGTATCTATAAAGGTATGGATATCAAGGTAGGCAATGCATCAAAGGGTTTCCAAGCAACTCCTATAAACCTAATGCACATTTCACTAGACTTAAAGTGTGCAAAAAATTATTTAAAATCACAAGGAAGGGGTTGCATGCACCGGGGATTGCCTGGATAACACTAGGTTAGTGTTGTTAGATGACGTCCGCTTGTCGATCATCTTTTTGTCTTGGCATTTGTTCAGGCAGGTTCATCCATCAGCATTATTCTGCGGAGTAGCCCGCGCTTGGGGTCGACTTGGCTCGTTCTCCGCATCACATGATTAATTAACGTACCTGAATGAAATGCATTATGCACATGAATGCATATAGACAAGAATATTACAAACCTAAATAGTGCTACGCGATAGCGAATTTAACACCTAGCGGTGAGGCGTTGCACAATTTTGTCCAGAAACACTAGTTATTAATATACGACTACGCGCAATAATTACACTTCTCTGGATTAACCGAATCTAACGCAAACATTACGAAACACAAACAATACATATTTAACATAATTAGCCTAAACACAACTTCTCAGTTAATTAATTAGAACACTAAACTTATCTTACTCATCACCTACACATCTTATATGTGTATATATATAAACCAATACACTATATACGATGAAGCATTTTAATAAATAATTAATACAACCATGACGCACGGTTACTACCGTCTAGAGAACTGATACAACTAATATAACTAATTAATCCAAGCCTTGAACTAATATTAAAAACTAGCGAATCCAGTGTACTATTACTAGTCGATACGAAATTCATGAGAACGACGATGATTCCGGTACAGACTATCCATCAAACATTAAGCATGCGATGAACAATGTTCTTCCCATTATCGCCCAACAGCTAGAATTCTACTTCTATCATCGACCCCATAACATCACACAACTTAATGACATAATAACGGGTCGAGCCATAATTACCAAGCGCACACCTCGCATTACTGGTATTTCTAACTTAATCGTATACGTATATAAAGCGTCTTATTTTACAATCATAAAACCGAGAGTAAAAATAGTGAATCGGCTCACCACATCACAACTCGATTTGGTAGTTGCCTGAGCCACGACGGCCTTCAGCTTGACGACGAGATCGAATAGAGAATGGTGAGCATGAGGATTTCATAGCGAGGATGAGCGACATCTTGGATTCTTGGTCCGACATTTAATCGAACACATCGGAAGCGAGGTACAGCAGGAATGGCAGTGAGGCTTGACGGCGAACATCGTGACGACGAACGACGGCGAACGACGAGGTCGACGACGCGATTGGGGATTAAAGCCGAGCGAGCCGAGAGGGCGCACTGGCGAGCAGGAAACAGGACGCGATAACATGAGGCCTGACCCAGCGAACAGCAACGCAGAGAGCAAAGCGAGGTCGCGGCCGGGCGAACTTTATTGCGCGGACTGCTTTGCGGTCAGGACGGCTGTCGCGATGCATACGACGTCGCCAAGCCACGACACCACCACGACCAGGCTTGGCCATGGGCGCGACGAGCAGGAAAGACGCGCGACCTGCAGAAGAACACGCGCGCGCGACACCAAGAACCTGTGCTCGCTGCAACATATCATCGAGCAAGCAAAGGGCGCGACTCCAAGGGGTTGCCATAGGTAGAGATGGCAATGGGGACCCGATCCCTGATTCCCCGCGGGGAATTCCTCTATTAGGGGACGGGTATGGGACTAATTTTGTGCCCGCGGGGATCTAAATAGGGGAAATTTAATCCCCGTCGGGTTCGTGGGGACGGGGATAGGGAACCATCCCCCATCCCTGTTCCCTGTGTACCTGCCCCACGAAACTATTTTATCTAAGTTAGTTAATTTACTTGTTAAAATTATAGTAAGAACTCAGTGCATGATATGTTATAAAATAGAAAACTAAACTCTAAAGTAGATGTCTCTTGTAATTTTCAATCTTGTTTATTAAATTTGTATTAATTTGATACAATCAATTTAAATTTATCTTTAAAGATTGTATTTCTAGCGGGGACAGTTTCCCCGCGGGGTTTCTCACAGGGATAAATTCCCCGACGGAGACGGAGATGGGAGAAAAAGCTCCCCGTGAGCGTTCGCGGGGACGGCGACGGGAAATTTTTGTCCCCGCGGGGACGGGGATGGGAAGGCATTCCGCGACTGGAAAATCTTCATTGCCATCCCTAGCCATAGGTGTTGCTGCTGTACGGCTAGCAGAGTTTGCCGTAGCCCAGGCCCAAGCGTAAGGACGACGGTCAGCCCAGGAGCTGGAGCAAGCTAGGCGTGCAGGGAACACCGCGGCTTGCGATGGCGAGCAGAGCGCAGGGCGCTCCGGCCAGGCGAGCAGGAAACGGCTGGGAACAGGGAGGGGCTCGCAGAGAAGAAGGGAACGCGATGCTGGGAGCAGGGGCCTCGGCTGGGAGGAGCTCGACCGGCGGCCATGGACGGAGGGAAGCTCGACGCGGCCAAACATGAGGAAGAGGAGGGAGGGGCAGAGCGCGCGCCGGAGCTGGAGAAGGAGACCGTAATCCGTACGCCGGCGAGCAGGGGGAGGAAGAAACTCCGGCCAGGCGGAAGTCGCGAGCAGAGGGAGCTTGGGCACCGAGCTAGGACCAAGCGCCGGCCATGGCGACGAGCACCGAGCAGAGGGGCCAGGGCACTCAGCGCGCGGCAGACAGAGCAGAGCAGGGAGGAAGCTGGAGACGCGGCCGTGGGCAAAACCGAGCGGGGAAAGAAGGGGCACCATGGCTGGACGCGCCAGGGGAGCTTCACGAGCGAGATCGGAGCAGGGAGAGAAGAAAAGCAAGCGCCGAGCAGAGAATGAGCCGGACGCTGGGAGCCTAGGACAAGAACGATTCTGAAAATATCTAGGGAGTAAGCAGTAAGCACCGTGCAGGAAATATCACACCGCGCGTGCGGCAGCGATAAGAACAAGAACCGCCAGCAAGAAAAATCTATGCGTAGATGAAGATTAGGCAGAGAGGACTGCGGGGATAGGAGAATACAGTTAAGCGGTGTGATATTTCCAAAGTATTGTACGTGATCACGGCTTAGGATGGAAAAATCCGACGCAAGGAACGGCTGGAATTTAGAGCTACAGAGAAGGAGAAATGAGAGTTTTCTTCTTTTCTCTTTATTTTTAGAAAAGAAATTTGCAGATATTTTTGTACCGGGATTTCTAGCGATAGCCAAAGAGTCGACGATAACTACGACAGTTGACTCGATTCAAAAATCTGACAAATTTACTAGAGAATCGAAGCTCCATTATAATTCTCGGACGCACTGTCACGGTTTTGATTTAGCGAATACTTTGAAATCAAATGAATTTGCACCTATTATTTATTCAAAGTTTTGGATTGGGGCGAGATGCAATCGGAACGAATTAAATGGATTTTGGCTTCGTTATTTCAATCAGCATCTGATTCAGTTGATTTTAGACGAAGTCCTGTCCGTTATCTGAACACTTGGTTAGAAAACAATTTAATTAAAAATCCGTAGACGCGATGTCACGGATGACAAAAAGGAGATTAAATTATTTTACATTGAAAGCTTAGTCGTCGAGTTCTATTTAATTGGCTCGGGATAAAATCATCCGAGTGAGTCAGGCTTCCGAATTCGTATTCGCGTGAGCGATGAGTTCTAAATAATCACTGGACGCACCGATTTTCGAAATGATGATGTTCCGAATATCACAAAAATTTTCGGAAGAGTCCAGATAGATAAAATAAAAATGATGTCGCATTCGTGATAGTTGAAACAGATGCGATATTAAAATCGCGATAGGCGAAGGTGTTTAAAATTTAACATCCGTTTTATCCACTGATTACGTGCTTAAATCCGTACTCGTTCCCGAGCGGAATATAAACACCTGGGGTGTTACAACCCTCCCCCCTTAAAAGAATCTCGTCCCGAGATTCGGATCGAAAGACTTTTAAGAGTAGAGAAGCACGTAACCCGTGTCCATATCAGCGATAATCATGGGACAGTTCCCAATAAAGATGAGCGTCTCAGGACGTTATTTCTCTAGTGGACATAACATGTATCGACGTAAGCTAATTTAGAAATGTCCATCAATAGAGACATTGTCTGCCAGAAGAACACATAAGGTTCCATGTGTGCAGTTTGTTTTTTTCGGGATGACACTGTACTATCTGAGTCTGTTGAGCGAGCGACTAATACGCGATTTTACCCAAACAGAATCAGATGCACCATCTTGGGTAAAACACATAAAAAGAGGTTTACCAATAAGTGGTCGCGATAAGTTCATAGCACAGGAGACGGGTGTGGATGTCGAATACTGTCGCGGTTAACATGTGGTTAACCCGAGAATTCAAGTCCACGAAAGATGGTATAGATTCAAGAAAATCACCAGCAAAAGGATCTGTAGATGCGGACTTTGCAACCAGTCTGTTTTATCCAGCACTATTCATGGCTCGACTTAATCACACATGCTAGAAAAGCACACGTGAGGCAATCAAGGCATGACTAGAGCGATGATTAGGTGGTGATCAGTCGATTTTAACTTAACTTTTGTGAATACTTTCTTTAGAGTGGGTTAGACCAAAGTGAGTTCAGGCAAATCGATAAAACGATCTCTAAACTCAACATTTGTTCACTGGGCAGTTACAAGTTAGTAAAACCAACTTGTTGAACTACTTTTGATATTGAGCAGGTCCTCTCAATACCATCGGTAAGCCAAGTGTTGAGAGTTCACTTTTGTTAACAGGAGATTATGCACTTGGGTAGAAATCCATTTAGTTCTGTTGTTCATCCGTTTCTGCATGCGAGATGAACAGACTAGGTTCGGGAATACATGGATTAAATAAAAGAGCGAATGAACAAACTCCTGCCTCTCAGCAGTAGGGGAAACAGATCTCCATTTTGAGAGCTAATCAGTTGTCTCTCGACACTAAAAAGTTCCAAGGCTTCACCTTTACATAAGGGACGTAAAGGGAACTTGTATAAGTAGTTACTACCAAGATCAAAAGAAAAGAGACCACACATAAAAGTGGTATGCCCGTTTAATCCAACAGAGATGATAGATGTTGTTTGATCACTTGACAAACAATATAGAAATTGTTTCAAGGAAGTAGTTTATGGAAGATAACACATCAGTGTAGTTCCACAATGGATCATGACCAGATACCTTGATACCGGCATCCGACGAGTAGCACAGTCCTGTGTGCGCATTCACAGGAGGCTCTCAGTTTCGCTGCGGCACCATAAGTCATTAACCATGACACCATTACCGAACAGCACCAATAATGAATCCCACATGGAAAAACTAGATTGTGCCAAGATAACGCATTGACATAGTCTCATAATGGATCACGACTACTAACTGTGATACCAGCACGTGCCAAGTAGCACAACCATGTGTGCGCACCCACAGAAGGCCCTCGGTTTCGTCACGGCACCACCGGTTTTAGTCATAACACCATTACTAGACGTAACCAATAAGAAATCTCACACAACACAATTAGACTGGGCAAGGGTGATAATATACAAAGAGATACTCCACCTGTATGAATGGTTACAAGTAGAGAGCCAAATAGATCATGGCCCGATGAAATGAACAAGGCATGGCCATAACCTAAACTGGGTGGTGAGGGAGTACGATGGGAGACTGTTATTTCAGCCCAAGCATATTTCTATGCCCATCATAGGATTACAAGGTCAAGGATTAGTATCTGATTAGATACGGAGGGAAAATAATCATAAGATTAAGTTGCTATGCCTTTGATAGATATGAGGAAACCAAAGGCATCAAACTCAAGAAAATGATCAGACATGTCTTTTCTGGGTTAGGTTGATAAAAGCAACAATGCACTCCTCCAGAAGAGGCAAAATAGAATAGGAACAACGGCTTGCATCAATCGAGCAAAGGCATAATTTAGGATGGAAAGATGACTACAAAAGAGTCACAGATTATTGTCTAGAACACGGACTCGAGATCCTAACTTTAAGCTCAAGCACATCTTGCGCTGGATAAATAAATTATCCAAACATTCATTTACATGAGTTTGGTGTCATGGTTCACTAATTAAGAACATGGCCTAATTTTGGGTTTAGGCAAACAAGTCACTAACCTTCTATCGATACATCAAGCACAAGAGCACACATATAGCATCTAAACATAATACCTAAGGAACGGAGGACAGCTATTTTATTGAAGTTCATAATTCAACATTACACCACATCATCTACAATCACCGGTTATGAGAATAAAGGTGAGAGAAGCATTTTGGGTGTATAGGTGACAAACATGATGCAACAATCAGGATGCATGCTCGTCCTATACGTCCTCACGAGTTTTGCCAACATAATGTGGCAATACTGTTCTAAATCGGTGGCATACGTACGACTCTCATGGTTTTTTGCTAGTCGTCAGCTACACATACGTTTTCGAGGTTAGTGTACCTGCAGAAAAATCCATCACAGCCCATTTTCCAATGATGCAGTTCACACATGATAGTTTATCACAGTTTATACTCCATATATTGCTATATGGAGGCCAGCTCATCATTAAGCGCCGAGCCACGCATAGGCGCCGTTGCCACACTTTAACCATAAGGCAACTCATTACGGTAACTCACCTTCTTACCTGAGCGTAGGTGTGTCGTTGCAAGTACAGTACATTTCTCAGTATTCCCATGTCTATATACCCATACACATCCATGGGGTACTGAATTCCCATAAAAGTAATTACTCCACATCGCAGCCTTCATATATACATATGTGGAACATGTATATAACCAAGCGCCACAATTAAGCACTCCCCTAGACCGACGTTTGTTCGGTCATGCTCTCACATCTCACCTTTCCTGAGCGTCGATCCATTCAAAACTGAATGGCCTCAAAAATAACAATACACATGTATGCAATACCCACCCGATTATGGGTTATGGTTTTCAACTAAGCCACCTGATAGTCCTTAGTTTAGGGCTTAACAGAGGATGTCGCTAGCATTATAGTTTTTCAAAGCTATTTTTCAAAGTCAAACAATGTGTTTAGTTGAAAATAGGTTTTTTGAAACCAAAACTTTTGTTTTAAAAATACGTATGTGACCGTATATACTTAAACCTGGCTCCGATACCAGCTGTGGCAGAACCTCCCAAGATATCGGGCCCACATGCACCTGTCCTTGTCTCAAAGACCTCAGACGGCCATGCATGTGCACCAGATAACTTAACAGGATCTGTCCGATTGCCCCAAGGACACCGGATAAACCACTTACAACCAGAACCGCGGGATTAAGTAACACAAATCACACACATCAACATTTTTGCAACGGAAATCTTATTACTAAATTTTATAGGTTACAAAAAATTTTACATAATATTCATCAGAGTGATTACCAAAGTATAAGTTTGAAATATATGCTAGCTCAAGTGACCATCCTCAGTAAGAAGTATAGAAGAATTACTTAGACTTATAAGAAGGTCGAGCCCACCGGCACTTAATACCATCATCAGCAGTACAAAGCTAAAACCTGAAAAACAATAGGGAATAAAACCCTGAGTATGGAATTACTCAGCAAGACTTACCCGACTAAAGAAAAGACTCTCAAGGGTATGCTGGATTTGGGAATCAAGGAAAAGTTTTAGCAAGAATCAAATTAGATACTTTTGCAGAAATAGCTTACTAAAGTGAGTCCTTACTTTCAATATTTTAACGCCAGATTAAATATTAATAGACTCTATTTGCATCTGGTCTAATTTCACCATCTCATCAATACAACATTTTTATTCATGAGGTTCACGTCCAGACTTAGGTTGCAGGTCAGTGACCAAGTCTTCATGTCCGCGAAGTTACAGCGATCCGAATCGATTTTACTCAGCTGAGGATCTCCAATCATACGACATATGTAGCACTTAACCCTTGCATATGTCAACTCGCCACCGGGGTTCTTAAGACCAGATCAGGTTCACGCCAACCGAGAGCACAGATACACCACCGTCCAGCCTCTTGCCACGGAGGGTACATGCGCCGTCTCTCCACTCCCAATGTGTATTATCTTATTCTGGTATTAGTCTACCCGAGGCAAAGCTTACCCATGATGAGGCATGTGACTAGTTAAAGGGTCCTCGGTCAGCAGGTCTACATACGCATCCAATCCTTAATCAACCTGGATAGAACATCACCTGTTCCTAGCCCAAGTCCCGATTTAAGTACTTTCATCCTTAGGATTTTTTGTGTTCCTTAGGATGAAAAGAGCATTATAGGGAACTTTGCAGTAAGATCCCACCATTGCTCCTAATGAAAATATTCTTGCAGGCAGAAGCCATCCTTCCTCAGGATAACCCCTGAGCTAGGCATTAACGCAAAGGACAACCTCTATCCACAAGATCTAAGCAGGGATAAGCATTTTTGTAAATCATATTTTGATACTTCATCAGAAGTATCTATAAAGGTATGGATATCAAGGTAGGCAATGCATCAAAGGGTTTCCAAGCAACTCCTATAAACCTAATGCACATTTCACTAGACTTAAAGTGTGCAAAAATTATTTAAAATCACAAGGAAGGGGTTGCATGCACCGGGGCTTGCCTGGATAACACTAGGTTAGTGTTGTTAGACGACGTCCGCTTGTCGATCATCTTTTTGTCTTGGCATTTGTTCAGGCAGGTTCATCCATCAGCATTATTCTGCGGAGTAGCCCGCGCTTGGGGTCGACTTGGCTCGTTCTCCGCATCACGCGATTAATTAACGTACCTGAATGAAATGCATTATGCACATGAATGCATATAGACAAGAATATTACAAACCTAAATAGTGCTACGCGATAGCGAATTTAACACCTAGCGGTGAGGTGTTGCACAATTTTGTACGGAAACTCTAGTTATTAATATACGACTACGCGCAATAATTACGCTTCTCTAGATTAACCGAATCTAACGTAAACATTACGAAACACAAACAATACATATTTAACATAATTAGCCTAAACACAACTTATCAATTAATTAATTAGAACACTAAACCTATCCTACTCATCACCTACACATCTTATATGTATATATATATAAACCAATACACTATATACGATGAAGCATTTTAATAAATAATTAATACAACCACGACGCACAGTTACTACCGTCTAGAGAACTGATACAACTAATATAACTAATTAATCCAAGCCTTGAACTAATATTAAAAACTAGCGAATCCAGTGTACTATTACTAGTCGATACAAAATTCATGAGAACGACGATGATTCCGGTTTAGACTATCCATCAAACATTAAGCATGTGATGAACAATGTCCTTCCCATTATCGCCCAACAGCTAGAATTCTACTTCTATCATCGACCCCATAACATCACACAACTTAATGACATAATAACGGATCGAGCCATAATTACCAAGCGCACACCTCGCATTACTGGTATTTCTAACTTAATCGTATACGTATACAAAGCGTCTTATTTTACAATCATAAAACCGAGAGTAAAAATAGCGAATCGGCTCACCACATCACAATTCGATTTGGTAGTTGCCTGAGCCACGATGGCCTTCAGCTTGATGACGAGATCGAATAGAGAATGGTGAGCATGAGGATTTCATAGCGAGGATGAGCGACATCTTGGATTCTTGGTCCGACATTTAATCGAACACATCGGAAACGAGGTACAACAGGAATGGCTGTAAGGCTTGACGGCGAACGTCGTGACGACGAGCGACGGTGAACGACGAGGTCGACGACGTGATTGGGGATTAAAGCCAAGTGAGCCGAGAGGGCGCACTGGCGAGCAGGAAACTGAAAGGGAAATGTGCCCTTGGGCCATTTCTAAGTATTTTGGTGATTTAGTGCCCAACAAAGGTGCCTAATTGTAAAATGGTGGACAAAGTACAAATCAAGGATAAAGGTATGTTTCTAAGCTTTAGTACATTGGTTTTGAGTACTAATATACTTGTCTAAGTGTTAGAAACAGAAAGTAGAAGAAAAGAAAAGAGGAGACAAAGACTTGACTGTGTGCAGCCAAGACTCAGTTCGGTCTGGAGCACCGGACTGTCCGGTGTGCACCGGACAGTGTCCGGTGCGCCAGACTGACTCGGCGCGAACTGGCCGCTCTCGGGAATTCGCCGACGGCGTACGGCTAAAATTCACCGGACTGTCCGGTGTGCACCGGACTGTCCGGTGAGCCAACGGTCGGCAGGGCCAACGGTCGGCCGCGCAATCTGCGCGGGACACGTGGCCGGGCCAACGGTCGGAAGACGGCACCGGACTGTCCGGTGTGCACCGGACATGTCCGGTGCGCCAACGGCTCCCAGATCTCCAACGGTCTGCAACGATCGGCAGCGCCAGTTAAGGAAAGAAATCGGGCACCGGACAGTGTCCGGTGTGCACCGGACTGTCCGGTGCCCCCTGACGACAGAAGGCAGGGATAGCCTTCTAGATTTGCTCTCAACGGCTCCTAGCTGCCTTGGGGCTATAAAAGGGGCCCCTAGGCGCATGGAGGAGACACACAAGCAACCTTTGAGCATTCTTGATCATCCACACTCAGTCTTTGCGCATTCGTTTGTCATTCTAAGTGATTCGAGCTCCGTTCTAGTGAGAACTTTGTGATACTCTTGTGAGCTCGATTCTTGGCCGTGTGTGTGCGCGTTTCGCTGTGGATTTGCGTGTGTTGCTTCCCTCCCTTACTCTGTGCTTCTTTGTGATCATATACTTGTAAGGGCAAGAGACTCCAATTTGTGGAGATTCCTTGCAAACGGGATAGTGAAAGGCAAAACAAAACACCGTGGTATTCAAGTGGGTCTTTGGACCGCTTGAGAGGGGTTGATTGCAACCCTCGTCCGTTGGGACGCCACAACGTGGAGTAGGCAAGCGTTGGTCTTGGCCGAACCACGGGATAAACCACTGTGTCACCTCTGTGCTTGATCTCTTGTGGTATTGTGTTTTGTTGAGACTTCTCTTTAGCCACTTGGCAATCATTGTGCTAACACTTAACAAGTTTTTGTGGCTTAAGTTTTAAAGTTTCACAGGATCACCTATTCACCCCCCCCCTCTAGGTGCTCTCAATTGGTATCGGAGCCGTTCTCTTCACAAAAGGGACTAACCGCCCGAAGAGATGGATCCTAAGGGGAAGGGAATTGTGATCAACGACAAAGAGAAGGAATCCTTCGTCAACGAGCCGAAGGACGACAAGCCTACCGACTCCGGCTCGGGCCATAGACGGAAGGAAGGGAAGAAGAAGAAGACGAGGCGCATCAAGGAGATCATCTACTACGACGATAGTGATGAGTCTACTTCTTCCCAAAAGGATGATGACAACGACTACAAAAAGACGGTCAATTCGAACTTTTCATTTGATTATTCTCGTATTCAACATAGTTCGAATTCGCATTTGCTTTCCATTCCTCTTGGCAAACCTCCACACTTCGATGGGGAGGACTACGGATTTTGGAGTCACAAAATGCGTAGTCACTTATTCTCTCTCCATCCAAGCATATGGGAGATTGTGGAGAATGGAATGAAATTTGATAGCTCGGATAGCCCTATGCTTATAAATGAACAAATTCATAGAAATGCACAAGCTACTACTGTTCTCTTAGCATCTTTGTGCAGGGAAGAGTACAATAAGGTGAGCGGCTTGGACAATGCCAAGCAGATATGGGACACCCTCAAGATCTCTCACGAGGGGAACGACATCACCATGCTCACCAAGATGGAGTTGGTGGAGGGCGAGCTTGGACGATTCGCCATGATAAGGGGAGAGGAGCCAACTCAAACGTACAACCGGCTCAAGACCCTTATCAACAAAATAAGGAGCTACGGAAGCACGCGTTGGACGGATCACGACGTCGTCCGCCTAATGCTCAGGTCCTTTACCGTTCTTGATCCTCATCTCGTGAACAATATTCGTGAGAATCCCAGGTACACGATGATGACGCCCGAGGAAGTGCTTGGAAAATTCGTAAGCGGGCGGATGATGATCAAGGAGGCAAGATACGTCGACGAAGCGTTGAACGGTCCGATCCACGAGCCTCAAACCATTGCTCTCAAGGCAACAAGGAGCAAGGAGTCGCTACCTAGCAAGGTGGCGCAAGTTGAGGCGGCCGGGCTCAATGATGAAGAGATGGCTCTCATCATCAAGAGATTCAAGACGGCGCTAAATGGTCGCAAGGGGCAGCCAAGCAAGACCAAGACAAAGGGGAAGCGCTCGTGCTTCAAATGTGGTAAGATTGGTCATTTCATTGCTAACTGTCCCGATAATGAAAGTGACTAGGAAAAGGGGAACAAGAGGGAGAAGAAGAAGGCATACAAGAAGGCAAAGGGCGAGGCACATCTGGGAAAGGAGTGGGATTCGGATTGCTCATCCTCCGACTCCGACAATGAAGGACTCGCTGCCACCGCCTTCAACAAGTCTTCCCTCTTCCCCAACGAGCGTCTCACATGCCTTATGGCAAGGGAGAAGAAGGTATGTACTCGAGACTCTACGTATTCTTCTTCAAGTGAGGATGATTCTAGCGATGAGGAAATAGATTACTCTAGCTTGTTCAAGGGATTGGATAGAAATAAAATTGATAAAATCAATGAATTGATTGATGCCTTGAATGAAAAGGATAGGCTTTTAGAAAAGCAAGAGGATTTATTGTATGATGAACATGATAAATTTGTGGAGGCACAAAAATCATATGCTTTAGAAGTTAAAAGAAATGAAATGCTCTCTTATGAACTATCTACTTGTCATGAAACCATTTCTACTTTACAAGGTGTTAACAATGATTTAAATGCCAAATTAGAAGTAGCAAATAAATCTAATTCTTGTGTAGAACATGTTATGATTTGCACTAGGTGTAAGGATTTTGATATTGATGCCTGTGGTGAACACCTAGTTTTAATTTCCAAATTAAATAAGGAATTGGCTAGTCTTAATGCCCAACTTAAGACTAGCAAAAGTGAAGTTGATAAGATAAAATTTGCAAGGGATGCCTACACGGTTGGTAGACACCCCTCAATTAAGGATGGTCTTGGCTTCAAGAGAGAGGCCAAGAACTTAACAAGCCATAAGGCTCCCATCTTCGTCAAGGAGAAAGGGAAGGCCCCTATGGCTAGTAGTGCTAAAAAGAACCATGCTTTCTTGTACCATGATAGGAGACATGCTAGAAATGCTTATAATGATTTTGATTTACATGTTTATGATTCTCATGCCATGTTTGCTTCTAGTTCTTCCTATAAGCATGATAGAGATATGTGTAGGAGAAATGTTGTACATATGCCTAGGAGAAATATTGCTCATGTTCCTAGAAAAGTTGTGAACAAACCTTCTACCATTTATTATGCTTGCAATGCTCCCTTTGCTATTTGTAGAAAGGGTAAGAAGGTAATTGCTAGGAAATTAGGGGCAAGATGCAAGGGAGATAAAACTTGCATTTGGGTCCCTAAGGATATTTGTGCTAACCTTGCAGGACCCAACATGAGTTGGGTACCTAAGACCCAAGCCTAAATTTGCCTTGCAGGTTTATGCATCCGGGGGTTCAAGCTGGATTATCGACAGCGGATGCACAAACCATATGACGGGGGAGAAGAAGATGTTCACCTCCTACGTCAAAAATAAGGATTCCCAAGATTCAATTATATTCGGTGATGGGAATCAAGGCAAGGTAAAAGGGTTAGGTAAAATTGCAATTTCTAATGAGCACTCAATTTCAAATGTGTTTTTAGTTGAGTCTCTTGGTTACAATTTGCTATCTGTTAGTCAACTATGCAACATGGGATATAATTGTCTTTTTACTAATGTAGATGTGTCTGTCTTTAGAAGATGTGATGGTTCACTAGCTTTTAAGGGTGTACTAGACGGCAAGCTTTACTTAGTTGATTTTGCAAAAGAAGAGGCCGGTCTAGATGCATGCTTAATGGCTAAGACTTGCATGGGCTGGCTGTGGCATCGCCGCTTAGCTCATGTGGGGATGAAGAACCTCCACAAGCTTCTAAAGGGAGAACACGTGATAGGTCTAACAAATGTTTATTTCGAAAAAGATAGACCTTGTGCAGCTTGTCAAGCAGGTAAACAAGTGGGAGGAGCACATCACAGCAAGAATGTGATGACCACATCAAGACCTCTGGAGCTGCTACATATGGACCTCTTCGGACCCGTCGCCTATCTAAGCATAGGAGGAAGTAAGTATGGACTAGTTATTGTTGATGACTTTTCCCGCTTCACTTGGGTGTTCTTTTTGCAGGATAAGTCTGAAACCCAAGGGATCCTCAAGCGCTTCCTCAGGAGAGCTCAAAATGAGTTTGAGCTCAAGGTGAAGAAGATTAGGAGCGACAACGGGTCCGAGTTCAAGAACCTTCAAGTGGAGGAGTTCCTTGAGGATGAAGGGATCAAGCACGAGTTCTCCGCTCCCTACACACCACAGCAAAATGGTGTGGTAGAGAGGAAGAACAAGACGCTAATCGATATGGCGAGGACGATGCTTGGAGAGTTCAAGACCCCCGAGTGCTTTTGGTCGGAAGCCGTGAACACGGCTTGCCACGCCATCAACAGGGTCTACCTTCACCGCCTCCTCAAGAAGACGTCATATGAGCTACTAACCGGTAACAAACCCAATGTATCTTACTTTCGTGTTTTTGGGAGCAAGTGCTACATTCTAGTGAAGAAGGGTAGAAATTCTAAGTTTGCTCCCAAAGCTGTAGAAGGTTTTTTATTAGGTTATGATTCAAATAAAAGGCGTATAGGGTCTTCAACAAATCATCGGGTTTGGTTGAAGTCTCTAGCGACGTTGTATTTGATGAGACTAATGGCTCTCCAAGAGAGCAAGTTGTTGATTGTGATGATGTAGATGAAGAAGATGTTCCGACGGCCGCTATACGAACCATGGCGATTAGAGAAGTACGGCCACAGGAAAAAGATGAACGAGATCAACCTTCTTCCTCAACAACGGTGCATCCCCCAACTCAAGACGATGAACAGGTTCATCAACAGGAGGCGTGTGATCAAGGGGGAGCACAAGATGATCACGTAATGGAGGAAGAAGCGCAACCGGCACCTCCAACTCAAGTTCGAGCGATGATTCAAAGGGATCATCCCGTCGACCAAATTCTGGGTGACATTAGCAAGGGAGTAACTACTCAGGTCTCGACTGGTTAATTTTTGTGAACATTACTCTTTTGTCTCCTCTATTGAGCCTTTCAGGGTAGAGGAGGCCTTGCTAGATCCGGATTGGGTGTTGGCCATGCAGGAGGAACTCAACAACTTCAAGCGCAATGAAGTTTGGACGCTGGTGCCTCGTCCCAAGCAAAATGTTGTGGGAACCAAGTGGGTTTTCCGCAACAAACAAGACGAGCACGGAGTGGTGACAAGGAACAAGGCTCGACTTGTGGCAAAAGGTTATGCCCAAGTCGCAGGTTTGGACTTTGAGGAGACTTTTGCTCCTGTGGCTAGGCTAGAATCAATTCGTATCTTGCTAGCATATGCCGCTCACCATTCCTTCAGGTTGTACCAAATGGATGTGAAGAGCGCTTTCCTCAACGGGCCAATAAAGGAGGAGGTGTACGTGGAGCAACCCCCTGGCTTCGAGGATGAGCGGTACCCCGACCACGTGTGTAAGCTCTCTAAGGCGCTCTATGGACTTAAACAAGCCCCAAGAGCATGGTATGAATGCCTTAGAGATTTCTTAATTGCTAATGCTTTCAAGGTTGGGAAAGCCGATCCAACTCTTTTCACTAAGACTTGTGATGGTGATTTGTTTGTGTGCCAAATTTATGTCGATGACATAATATTTGGGTCTACTAACCAAAAGTCTTGTGAAGAGTTTAGCAGGGTGATGACGCAGAAATTCGAGATGTCGATGATGGGCGAGTTGAACTACTTCCTTGGGTTCCAAGTGAAGCAACTCAAGGATGGCACCTTCATCTCCCAAACGAAGTACACGCAAGATCTGCTAAAGAGGTTTGGGATGAAGGACGCCAAGCCCGCAAAGACGCCGATGGGAACCGACGGACACACCGACCTCAACAAAGGAGGTAAGTCCGTTGATCAAAAAGCATACCGGTCAATGATAGGGTCTTTACTTTATTTATGTGCTAGTAGACCGGATATTATGCTTAGCGTATGCATGTGTGCTAGATTTCAATCCGATCCTAAGGAGTGTCACTTAGTGGCTGTGAAGCGAATCCTTAGATATTTAGTCGCTACGCCTTGCTTCGGGATCTGGTATCCAAAGGGGTCTAACTTTGACTTGATTGGGTACTCAGATTCCGACTATGCTGGATGTAAGGTCGATAGGAAGAGTACATCGGGGACGTGCCAATTCTTAGGAAGGTCCCTGGTGTCATGGAACTCTAAGAAACAAACCTCCGTTGCCCTATCCACCGCTGAGGCCGAGTACGTTGCCGCAGGTCAGTGTTGCGCGCAACTACTTTGGATGAGGCAAACCCTCAGGGACTTTGGCTACAATCTGAGCAAAGTCCCACTCCTATGTGATAATGAGAGTGCTATCCGAATAGCGGAAAATCCTGTTGAGCACAGCCGCACAAAGCACATTGACATCCGGCATCACTTTCTGAGAGACCACCAGCAAAAGGGAGATATCGAAGTGTTTTATGTTAGCACCGAGAACCAGCTAGCCGATATCTTCACCAAGCCTCTAGATGAGAAGACCTTTTGCAGGTTGCGTAGTGAGCGAAATGTCTTAGATTCGCGGAACTTGGTTGAATTGTAGCATACATGTATTCATGCTTTTGATCATGTTCCTTTTTGCATTTTGTTGCTTATCATGGTGCTCAAGTTGTACAAACACTCCCTGGACCTCACAAGTCCGTTGCAAAGTGATGCACATGTTTAGGGGGAGATGTGTTACAACTTGACCCTTTGAGACTAACCATATGTTTGAGTTTGCTTGTTTTAGTCACAAAGGAGAATTGAAAGGGAAAAGGTGGACTTGGACCATGAAAGACTTCCACTGCACTCCGATGAGAGGGTAACTTATTCCAAGTCCATCTCATGAACTCTTATTGCCATTTGCTCTTAATTGAAGATTTTGGTGAGGCAATGGGGTTATTGGGCCAAGATTGATCCCATTTTGGTGTTTGATGCCAAAGGGGGAGAAAATAAAGGCCAAAGCAATAAATGGATCAGCTACCACTTGAGAGATTTTGAAAATAGTAGAGTAGAGCTTTTGGTTTAGAGTAGAGCTTTTTGTTTGTCAAAACTCTTTTATTGTCTCTTTTGGCTTCCTGTGGGGAGAAGTAGTAATTATGGGAAAAAGGGGGAGTTTTTGAAATCCTTGATCAATCTCTTTTGGAATGACTCTCTTTATGATTCAACATTTGGTTTTGACTTAGAGATAGAGAATTGAGTTTGATTTGCAAAAACAAACCAAGTGGTGGCATAGAGTGATCCATATATGTCAAAATTGAATCAAAATAATTTGAGTTATTATTTGAAGTGTTTTTGTACTTGTTCTACTTGCTTTATGTTGTGTTGGCATAAATCACCAAAAAGGGGGAGATTGAAAGGGAAATGTGCCCTTGGGCCATTTCTAAGTATTTTGGTGATTTAGTGCCCAACACAGGTGCCTAATTGTAAAATGGTGGACAAAGTACAAATCAAGGATAAAGGTATGTTTCTAAGCTTTAGTACATTGGTTTTGAGTACTAATATACTTGTCTAAGTGTTAGAAACAGAAAGTAGAAGAAAAGAAAAGAGGAGACAAAGACTTGACTGTGTGCAGCCAAGACTCAGTTCGGTCTGGAGCACCGGACTGTCCGGTGTGCACCGGACAGTGTCCGGTGCGCCAGACTGACTCGGCGCGAACTGGCCGCTCTCGGGAATTCGCCGACGGCGTACGGCTAAAATTCACCGGACTGTCCGGTGTGCACCGGACTGTCCGGTGAGCCAACGGTCGGCAGGGCCAACGGTCGGCCGCGCAATCTGCGCGGGACACGTGGCCGGGCCAACGGTCGGAAGACGGCACCGGACTGTCCGGTGTGCACCGGACATGTCCGGTGCGCCAACGGCTCCCAGATCTCCAACGGTCTGCAACGATCGGCAGCGCCAGTTAAGGAAAGAAATCGGGCACCGGACAGTGTCCGGTGTGCACCGGACTGTCCGGTGCCCCCGACGACAGAAGGCAGGGATAGCCTTCTAGATTTGCTCTCAACGGCTCCTAGCTGCCTTGGGGCTATAAAAGGGGCCCCTAGGCGCATGGAGGAGACACACAAGCAACCTTTGAGCATTCTTGATCATCCACACTCAGTCTTTGCGCATTCGTTTGTCATTCTAAGTGATTCGAGCTCCGTTCTAGTGAGAACTTTGTGATACTCTTGTGAGCTCGATTCTTGGCCGTGTGTGTGCGCGTTTCGCTGTGGATTTGCATGTGTTGCTTCCCTCCCTTACTCTGTGCTTCTTTGTGATCATATACTTGTAAGGGCAAGAGACTCCAATTTGTGGAGATTCCTTGCAAACGGGATAGTGAAAGGCAAAACAAAACACCGTGGTATTCAAGTGGGTCTTTGGACCGCTTGAGAGGGGTTGATTGCAACCCTCGTCCAGTTGGGACGCCACAACGTGGAGTAGGCAAGCGTTGGTCTTGGCCGAACCACGGGATAAACCACTGTGTCACCTCTGTGCTTGATCTCTTGTGGTATTGTGTTTTGTTGAGACTTCTCTTTAGCCACTTGGCAATCATTGTGCTAACACTTAACAAGTTTTTGTGGCTTAAGTTTTAAAGTTTCACAGGATCACCTATTCACCCCCCCTCTAGGTGCTCTCAGAAACAGGACGCGATAACATAAGGCCTAATCCAGCGAACAGCGACACGAAGAGCAAAGCGAAATCGTGGTCGGGTGAACTTTATTGCGCGGACTGCTTTGCAGTCAGGACGGCTGTCGCGATGCATACAACGTCGCCAAGCCACGACACCACCACGACCAGGCTTGGCCATGGGTGCGACGAGCAGGAAAGACGCGCGGCCAGGATCCCGGCGCGCGACCTGAAAAAGAACACGCGCGCGCGACACCAAGAACCTGTGCTCGTTACAACATATCATTGAGCAAGCAAAGGGCGCGACTCCAAGGGGTTGCCATAGGTGTTGCTGTTGTACGGCTAGCAGAGTTTGCCGCAGCCCAGGCCCAAGCGTAAGGACGACGGTCAGCACAGGAGCTGGAGCAAGCTAGGCGCGCAAGGAACACCGCGGCTTGCGATGGCGAGCAGAGCGCAGGGCGCTCCGGCCAGGCGAGCAGGAAACGGCTGGGAACAGGAAGGGGCTCGCAGAGAAGAAGGGAACGCGATGCTGGGAGCAGGGGCCTCGGATGGGAGGAGCTCGACCGGCGGCCATGGACGGAGGGAAGCTCAACGCGGCCAAACTTGAGGAAGAGGAGGGAGGGGCAGAGCGCGCTGGAGCTGGAGAAGGAGAACGCAATCCGTACACCGGCGAGCAAGGGGAGGAAGAAACTCCGGCCAGGCAGGCGTCACGAGCAGAGGGAGCTTGGGCGCCGAGCTAGGACCAAGCGCCGGCCATGGCGACGAGCACCGAGCAGAGGGGCCAGGGCACTCAGCGCGCGGCAGACAGAGCAGAGCAGGGAGGAAGCTGGAGACGCGGCCGTGGGCGAAACCGAGCGGGGCAAGAAGGGGCGCAATGGCTGGACGCGCTAGGGGAGCTTCACGAGCGAGATCGGAGCAGGGAGAGAAGAAAAGCAAGCGCCGGGCAGAGAATGAGCCGGACGCTGGGAGCCTTGGATAAGAACGATGCTGAAAATATCCATGGAGTAAGCAGTAAGCACCGTGCAGGAAATATCACACCGCGCGTGCGGCAGCGATAAGAACAAGAACCGCCAGCAAGAAAAATCTATGCGTAGATGAAGATTAGGGAGAGAAGACGGCGGGGATAGGAGAATACAGTTAAGCGGTGTGATATTTCCAAAGTATTGTACGTGATCACGGCTCAAGATGGAAAAATCCGACGCAAGGAATGGCTGGAATTTAGAGCTACAGAGAAGGAGAAATGAGAGTTTTCTTCTTTTCTCTTTATTTTTAGAAAATAAATTTACAGATATTTTTGTACCGGGATTTCTAGCGATAGCAAAAGAGTCGACGATAACTGCGACAGTTGACTCGATTCAAAAATCTGATAAATTTACCAGAGAATCGAAGCTCCATTATAATTCTGGGACGCACTGTCACGGTTTTGATTTAGCGAATACTTTGAAATCAAATGAAATTGCACCTGTTATTTATTCAAAGTTTTGGATCGGGGCGAGATGCAATCGGAACGAATTAAATGGATTTCGGCTTCGTTATTTCAATAGCATCTGATTCAGTTGATTTTAGACGAAGTCCGTCCGTTATCCGAACACTTGGTTAGAAAACAATTTAATTAAAAATCCCTAGACGCGATGTCACGGATGACAAAAAGGAGATTAAATTATTTTACAATGAAAGCTTAGTCGTCGAGTTCTATTTAATTGGCTCGGGATAAAATCATCTGAGTGAGTCAGGCTTCCGAATTCGTATTCGCGCGAGCGATGAGTTCTAAATAATCACCGGACGCACCGATTTTCGGAATGATGATGTTCCGAATATCACAAAAATTTTCGAAAGAGCCCGGATAGATAAAATAAAAATGATGTCGCATTCGCGACAGATGAAACAGATGCGATATTAAAATCGCGATAGGCGAAGATGTTTAAAATTTAACATCCATTTTATCCACTGATTACGTGCTTAAATCCGTACTCGTTGTCGAGCGGAATATAAACACCTGGGGTGTTACATGTATTTGGGAGCAAATGTTTTATTTTGGTAAAGAGAGGTAGAAATTTTAAATTTGCTCCTAAATCAGTAGAAGGCTTTTTTACTTGGTTATGACTCAAACACAAGGGTGTATAGAGTCTTCAACAAGTTCACTGGATTAGTTGAAGTTTCTTGTGACATTGTGTTTGATGACATTAATGGCTCTCAAGTAGAGCAAGTTGATCTTGATGAGATAGATGAGGAGAAGGAGTCTCCGTGCATCGCTCTAAGAAGGAGGCTCTGTGCATCGCTCTAAGAAGGAGGCTCCGTGCATCGCTCGGTGCATCGCTCTAAGTAAAAAATATATCTCATAATAAATCTAGTGACACATATCTATACTACTATATTAGAACCTAATATGGGCACCTGATGATACGCTTCACCCTCCACGCTGATACTCTGGGCCCACACACCACACCGTGCAAAAAATAGTGCAAAGCGAACACTCGAACTCATACCCCCCTTTTTTAGAAAATTGAGGTTAACCACCAGACTACAAGTACCTTAGGTGGCATTTGGTTCACATATTGGTAACGTGATGGGTAACTGATAACGTTAAACTATGTTTGTTTAGGTCCAAACCACACTAGAAATGGATAGCGGGTTATTCAAACTTGTTACCGTCGGTATTCGAGTGTGAATCATCACCACTAACATTTACGTTACATTTCGTGAACCAAACGACACCTTAATGTTTAGAAATAAACAATAGTTATATTTGAGTATATAACAATCGTAGCAAAGCACGGGCAACTGGCTAGTTTGAGTAATAATTATTTTATACTTGTTATATATAATTGATAAGATTTAGGGTACAATAATTTAATCTTATGGTATAATTACATTCTTTTTCGAGGCAGTTGAGAGCACCTAGAGGGGGGTGAATAGGTGATCCTGTAAAATTGAATAACTAATAGCCACAAAACTTGGTTAAGTGTTAGTATGGCTAAGTAGCGAGCTCTTGCGATCACACAAGTATCACAGAAAAACAATCACAAAAGACACACGAATTTATCCCGTGGTTCGGCAAATATAACACTTGCCTACCTCCACGTTGTGGCGTCCCAATAGACGAGGGTTGCACTCAACCCCTTTCAAGTGATCCAATGATCGACTTGAATACCACGATGTTCTTCCTTGCTTATCTCTTTTCCCGTTTGCGAGGAATCTCCACAAGTTGGAGTCTCTCGCCCTTACAACAAATATCAAAGTGAAAGCACAAGAGTAAGGGTGGGAAGTAAGACACACAAATCCGCAGCAATACGCACACACACAAGCCAAGACTTGAGCTCAAATGAAGCGCAACAAGTTCACCACTAGAACAGAGCTCAAATCACTAACAAAGTCAATCAAGTGCGCGGAGACGGAGTGTGGAAGACTTAGAATGCTCAAAGTATGCTTAGGTGACTCCTCTATGCGCCTAGGGGTCCCTTTTATAGCCCTAAGGCAGCTAGGAGCTGTTGGAGGCAACTTTGGAAGGCAAATCTTGCCTTCTGTCGGGTGGCGCACCAGACAGTGCGGTGCGCTACCGGACAGTCCCTGTAGCTGTCCGGTGCGTGATCTCCTTCCTTTTCTTGCGCATCTGACCGTTGCAGATTTGCGGCAGTTGGCGCACCAGACACTGTCCGGTGCACACCGGACAGTCCGGTGCCCCTGCCGACTGTTGGCGCGCCCATGCGTCGTGCGTGGATTGCGCGGCCGACCGTTGGTGCAGTCGACCGTTGGCTCACCGGATAGTCCGGTGCCTCACCGGACAGTCCGGTGCCTCACCGGACAGTCCGGTGAATTTTAGCCGTACACCGTTGAACGTTTCCCGAGAGCGACGATTCGCCGCAGACGACTCACCGGACAGTCCGGTGCACCACCGGACAGTCTAGTGAATTATAGTCATACGCCGCCGTCAAGTCCCAAGAGTGGCCTGTTCACCGGAGGCTGGCCTGGCGCACCAAACACTATCTGGTGCACCACCGGACGGTCTGGTGCTCCCAGACCGAGCTGCATTTGGTTGTACACAGCCAACTCCATTCCAAACCAATTTCTCCTATTTCTAACACTTAGACACAATACATTAGTACTCAAATCAATGTACTAAGTCTAGAAACGTACCTTGTAATATGATTTGCACTTCTTCACTCTTTGGCACAAATTAGCATTTAGAGAAAATGTGTTGGACACTTAATCACCAAAACACTTTGGAAATGGCCCAAGGGCACATTTCCCTTTCAATCTCCACCTTTTTGGTGATTTATGCCAACACATCAAAAAGCAACTAAAAGAAGTGCAATATCAATGCAATTGAGAACAAGAATTGTTTTTTATTCAAATTTGGCATATTTGGATCATTCTTTGCCACCACTTGGTTTGTTTTGCAAATCAAATTCAATTTCCTATCTCTAAGTCAAACACACTTGTTGAGGCATAAAGAGAGGTATTCCAAGAGAAATTGATCAAAGATCCAACCATTATCCCCACACGAGAGACCAACTTTTGACAATAAGAGACAATAAGAGTATTTTGACAAATCAAAAAGTTCTAACTCTACTCTTTTTGAAATTTCACAAGTGGTAGCTGATCCATTTGCTTTGGCCTTAATTTCTCCCCCTTTGGCATTAAGCACCAAAACGGGATCATCCTTGGCCTTCTAACCCCATTGCCTCACCAAAATTGTCAATTACGAGCAAAAAGGCAATAAGAGCATAGATATGAACTTGGAGTGATTACCGGAGTGCAGTGGAAGTCTTTGCATGGTCCAAGTTCACCTTTCCCTTTTAATCCACTTTTGAGACTAAATCAAGAACTCAAACACAAAGGTTAGTCTCAAAGGGTCAAGTTGTAGCAAGCCTCCCCCTAAATAAGTGCATCACTTGCAAATGGACTTGTGAGGTCCGGGGATCATGTGTACAACTTGAGCACCACAAACATAGATTGAAATGCATAAACTACATGATCAAAGGCATAAAACACATGTATGCTATAGATCAATCCAAGTTACGCGAATCTAAGACATTTAGCTCACTACGCAACCTGCAAAACCTTTTCTCATCTAAAGGCTTGGTGAAGATATCAGCTAGCTGGTTTTCGGTGTTAATATGGTACACCTCGATATCCCCCTTTTGCTGGTGGTCTCTCAGGAAGTGATGCCGGATGTCTATGTGCTTAGTGCGGTTGTGTTCAACAGGATTATCCACCATACGGATTGCACTCTCATTGTCACATAGGAGTGGGACTTTGCTCAGATTGTAGCCAAAGTCCCGGAGGGTTTGCCTCATCCAAAGTAGTTGTGCGCAACACTGTCCTACGGCAACATACTCGGCCTCAGCGGTGGATAGGGCAACGGAAGTTTGTTTCTTTGAACTCCAAGACACCAGGGAACTTCCTAGGAATTGGCACGTCCCTGATGTACTCTTCCTATCAACCTTGCACCCGGCATAATCGGAGTCTGAATATCCAATTAAGTCAAAGGTAGACCCCTTTGGATACCAGATCCTGAAGCAAGGCGTAGCAACAAAATATCTAAGAATCCTCTTAACGGCCACAAGGTGACATTCCCTTGGGTCAGATTGATATCTAGCACACATGCAAACGCTAAGCATAATATCCGGTCTACTAGCACATAAGTAAAGCAAGGAACCTATCGTAGACCGGTATGCCTTTTGATCAACAGACTTACCTCCTTTGTTGAGGTCGACATGTCCGTCGGTTCCCATTGAAGTCTTTGCGGGCTTGGTGTCCTTCATCCCGAACCGCTTGAGCAAGTCTTGCGTGTACTTCGTTTGAGAGATGAAGGTGTCGTCCTTGAGTTGCTTCACTTGGAACCCAAGGAAGTAGTTCAACTCGCCCATCATTGACATCTCAAATTTCTGTGTCATCACTCTACTAAACTCCTCACATGACTTTTGCTTAGTAGAACCAAATATTATGTCATCGACATAAATTTGGCACACAAATAGGTCACCATCACAAGTCTTAGTGAAAAGAGTTGGATCGGCTTTCCCAACCTTGAAAGCATTTGCAATTAGAAAATCTCTAAGGCATTCATACCATGCTCTTGGAGCTTGCTTAAGTCCATAGAGCGCCTTAGAGAGCTTACACACATGGTCGGGGTACCGTTCATCCTCAAAGCTAGGGGGTTGCTCCACGTACACCTCCTCCTTGATTGGCCCGTTGAGAAAAGTGCTCTTCACATCCATTTGGAACAACCTTTTGCCACAAGTCGAGCCTTGTTCCTTGTCACCACCCCGTGCTCGTCCTGTTTGTTGTTGAACACCCATTTGGTTCCCACAACGTTTTGCTTGGGACGTGGCACTAGGGTCCAAACTTCATTTCGCTTGAAGTTGTTGAGCTCTTCCTACATGGCCAACACCCAGTCCGGATCTAGCAAGGCCTCTTCTACCCTGAAAGGCTCAATAGAAGAGACAAATGAGTAATGCTCACAAAAGTTAGCTAATCTTGAGCGAGTGGTTACTCCCTTGCTTATATCACCCAAAATCTGGTCGACGGGATGATTCCTTTGAATCGTTGCTCGGACTTGAGTTGGAGGGGCCTGTGGTGCTTCTTCCTCCATAACTTGGTCTCCTTGTGCTCCCCCTTGATCACACGCCTCCTCTTGAGGAACCTGTTCATCATCTTGAGTCAGGGTGTGCACCATTGTTGAGCAAGAAGGTTGATCTTGTTCTTGGTGTTCCTGTGGTCGCACATATCCAATCGCCATGGTGCGAATTGCGTCTGTTGGAACATCATCCTCATCTACATCATCAAGATCAACTTGCTCTCTTGGAGAGCCATTAGTTTCATCAAATACAACGTCGCTAGAGACTTCAACCAAACCCGGTGATTTGTTGAAGACTCTATACGCCTTTGTATTTGAGTCATAACCTAGCAAAAACCCTTCTACAGCTTTGGGAGCAAATTTAGAGTTTCTACCTTTCTTTACTAGAATGTAACATTTACTCCCAAATACACGAAAGTATGACACGTTGGGTTTGTTACCGGTTAGAAGTTCATACGAGGTTTTTTGAGGAGGCGATGAAGGTAGACCCGGTTTATGGCGTGGCAAGCTGTGTTCACAGCTTCCGACCAAAATTTCTCAGGCGTCTTGAATTCTCCAAGCATCGTCCTCGCCATGTCTATGAGCGTCCTGTTCTTCCTCTCTACCACACCGTTTTGCTGTGGTGTGTAGGGAGCGGAGAACTCGTGCTTGATTCCTTCCTCCTCAAGGTACTCCTCCACTTATAAGTTCTTGAACTCGGACCCGTTGTCGCTTCTTATCTTTTTCACCTTGAGCTCAAATTCGTTTTGAGCTCTCCTTAGGAAGCGCTTTAGGGTCCCTTGGATTTCTGATTTATCCTGCAAAAAGAATACCCAAGTGAAGTGGGAAAAGTCATCAACAATAACAAGACCATACTTACTTCCCCCGATGCTAAGGTAGGTGACGGGTCCGAAGAGATCCATATGAAGTAGCTCCAGAGGTCTTGATGTGGTCATCACATTCTTGTTGTGATGAGTGCTTCCCACTTGTTTACCTGCTTGACAAGCTGCACAAGGTCTATCTTTTTCGAAAAATACATTGGTTAGACCTAACACATGTTCACCCTTTAGAAGTTTATGAAGGTTCTTCATCCCAACATGTGCTAGACGGTGATGCCACAGCCAGCCCATGCTAGTCTTAGCAATTAAGCATGCATCTAGATCAGCCTTCTCTTTTGAAAAATCCACTAAGTAGAGTTTGTCGTCTAGTACACCCTTAAAAGCTAATGAACCATCACTCCTTCTAAAGACAGACACATCTACATTGGTAAATAGACAATTGTATCCCATATTACATAGTTGACTGACAGATAATAAATTGTATCCGAGCGATTCAACTAAAAACACATTAGAAATAGAATGCTCGGATGAAATAGCTATCTTTCCTAGTCCTTTAACCTTGCCTTGATTCCCATCTCCAAAGATGATCAAATCTTGGGAATCTTTGTTCTTGACGTAGGAGGTGAACATCTTCTTCTCCCTCGTCATGTGGTTTGTGCATCCGCTATCGATAATCCAGCTTGAGCCACTGGATGCATAAACCTGCAAGGCAAATTAGACTTAGGTTTTAGGTACCCAACTCTTGTTGGGTCCTACAAGGTTAGTTACAATAATCTTTGGGACCCAAATGCAAGTCTTGTCTCCCTTTCATTTGACCCCCAACTTTCTAGCAACCACTTTTTCATTTTTACATGAGAGTACAAATGTAGTGTTGCAAGCATGAAAGACAGTGCTAGGTTTATTACACACTTTCCTAGGAGCATGAGACACAAAATTTCTCCTAGGCCTACCATTAAAATTAGAACATGAAGCAATCATAGCATGTGAGTCAAAAGCATTATAACTCCTATTATAATGAGAATTTCTAGAAAATTTTCTATCATGGTACATGAAAGCATGATTCTTTTGACTACTACTAGCCATAGGGGCCTTCCCTTTCTCCTTGTTGGAAATGGGAGCCCTTTGACTTATTAAGTTCTTGGCTTCCTTTCGAAAGCCAAGTCCATCCTTAATTGAGGGATGTCTACCAATGGTGTAGGCATCCCTAGCAAATTTTAATTTATCAAAGTCATTTTTGCAAGTCTTAAGTTGGGCATTAAGACTTGCCACTTTACCATTTAATTTTGTAATAGAAGTAAGGTGCTCAACACATGCATCAACATCAAAATCCTTACACCTATTACAAATGACAACATGCTCTACACAAGAACTAGATTTATTAACTACTTCTAGCTTAGCATTTAAATCATCATTAATACTCTTTAAGCTAGACACAGTTTCATGACAAGCGGATAATTTAGAAGAAAGCATTTCATTCCTTTTAACCTCTAAAGCAAGAGATTTTTGCACACTAATAAACTTGTCATGCTCTTCATATAAAATATCTTCTTGCTTCTCTAATAATCTATTCTTTTCATTTAAAGCATCAATCAATTCATTGATCTTATCAACTTTAGTTCTATTTAAACCTTTGAATAAACTTGTGTAATCTACTTCATCATCACTAGAGTCATCATCACTTGAAGTAGTATACTTAGGGGTATCTCGAGCGCTTACCTTTTTCTCCTTTGCCATGAGGCAGGTGTGCCGCTCGTTGGGGAAGAGAGATGACTTGTTGAAGGCCGAGGCTTCGTCGTCGGAGTCGGACGAAGAGCAATCTGAATCCCACTCTTTGCCATGGTGCGCCTCACCCTTCGCCTTCTTGTAGGCCTTCTTCTTCTCCCTCTTCCCGCTCTTTTCTTGTTCCTGGTCATTAGCATTATCGGGACAATTTGCTATGAAATGACCAGTCTTACCACATTTAAAACAGGAGCGCTTTCCCTTTGCTTTGCTCTTGTTGGGATGCTCCTTACGTCCTTTTAGCGCTGTCTTGAAGCGCTTGACGATGAGGGCCATTTCATCTTCATTTAGCCCGGCAGCCTCAACTTGTGCCACCTTGCTAGGTAGCGCCTCCCTGCTGCTTGTTGCCTTGAGTGCAACGGGTTGAGGCTCATAGATGGGCATTGGGCCGTTCAATGCATCATCAACATATCTAGCTTCCTTGACCATCATACGCCCGCTAACAAACTTTCCAAGTATCTCCTCGGGCGTCATCTTTGTGTACCTAGGATTCTCATGGATTAAGTTCATAAGATGAGGGTCAATGACAGTAAAAGACTTGAGCATAAGTCGGACGACGTCGTGGTCCGTCCATCTCGTGCTTCCATAGCTCTTGATCTTGTTGACCAAGGTCTTGAGCCTGTTGTAAGTTTGCGTCGGCTCCTCCCCCCTGATCATCGCGAACCTTCCCAGCTCGCCTTCCACCAACTCCATTTTGGTGATCATGGTGGCATCATTCCCCTCATGCGATATCTTGAGGGTGTCCCATATTTGCTTGGCGTTGTCCAAGCCGCTCACCTTGTTATATTCATACCTGCACAATGATGCTAACTAAACAGTGGTAGCTTGTGCATTCTTATGAATTTGTTCGTTGATAAATGAAAGGGAAATGTGCCCTTGGGCCATTTCTAAGTATTTTGGTGATTTAGTGTCCAACACAAGTGCCTAAGTGTAAAAAGGTGGACAAGGTACAAATCAAGAATTAAGGTATGTTTCTCAGACTTAGTACATTGTTTTATGGACTAATGTATTGTGTCTAAGTGCTGGAAACAGGAAAAATCCAATTGGAAATATCTTGGCTCGAGCAGCCAAGAATCTGCTGAGTCTGCAAGCACCGGACTGTCCGGTGGTGCACCGGACAGTGTCCGGTGCGTCAGGCTGGCTCGAGCGAAGTGGCTGCTCTCGGGAATTCATCGGCGACGTACGGCTAAAATTCACCGGACTGTCCGGTGTGCACCGGACTGTCCGGTGAGCCAACGGTCGGCCAGCGCAATCTCCGCGGGACACGTGGCCGAGCCAACGGCTAGAAGACGGCACCGGACTGTCCGGTGCGCCAACGGCTCTCAGGCTGCCAACGGTCGGCTTCGCTATTTAAGGAAGGAAATCGGGCACCGGACAGTGTCCGGTGTGCACCGGACTGTCCGGTGCCCCCGATGACAGAAGGCAAGAATGGCTTTCCAAACTTGTGCTCAACGGCTCCTAGCTGCCTTGGGGCTATAAAAGGGACCCCTAGGCGCATGGAGGAGGATACCAAGCATCCTTTAAGCATCATTGATCACTCACACTTCATTCTCGCGCACTTGTTCGAAATTTTAGTGATTTGAGCTCCGTTCTAGTGTGCTAGTCTCTTGAGCTCAAGTCTGGGTTTTGCGTGTGCGTATTCGCTGTGATCTTTGTGTCGTGTGTGAGTTGCTAATCCCTCCCTTGCTCTGTGATTCTTCGTGAACATCTTGTGTAAGGGCGAGAGGCTCCAAGCTGTGGAGATTCCTCGCAAACGGGATTAAGAGAAGCAAAGCAACACTGTGGTATTCAAGTTGGTCTTTGGACCGCTTGAGAGGGGTTGATTGCAACCCTCGTCCGTTGGGACGCCACAACGTGGAGTAGGCAAGCGTTGGTCTTGGCCGAACCACGGGATAACCACTGTGCCATCTCTGTGATTGATATCTCTTGGTTATTGTGTTGTGTTGAGATCCTTCTCTAGCCACTTGGCATATTACTGTGCTAACAAGTAACCAAGTTTTGTGGCTTAAGTTTTTGAAGTGTTACAGGATCACCTATTCACCCCCCCCCCTCTAGGTGCTCTCAATTGGTATCAGAGCCGTTCTCTTCAAGAAAGGGACTAACCGCCTGAAGAGATGGATCCTAAAGGCAAGGGGATGGTGATCAACGACAAGGAGAAGGAGTCCTTCGTCAACGAGCCCAATGATGACAGGCCCACCGACTCAGGCTCGGGCCACAAAAGAAAAGACGGGAGGAAGAAGAAGACAAGGCGCATCAAGGAAATTGTCTACTACGACAGTGATGAATCTTCCTCCTCCCAAAAGGACGACGACGACTACGATAGACGAAAGACGGTTAACTCAAACTTTTCTTTCGATTATTCGCGCATCCCGCATAGTTCAAATGCTCAATTGCTCCCCATTCCACTTGGCAAGCCCCCTCACTTTGATGGAGAGGATTACGGATTTTGGAGCCACAAAATGCGTACTCACCTGTTTTCTCTCCATCCAAGCAAGACCAAAGCCAAGGGGAAGCGCTCATGCTTCAAATGCGGTAAGCTTGGTCATTTTATTGCTAATTGTCCCGACAACGATAGTGATCAGGACCAAGGGAACAAGAGAGAGAAAAAGAAGCATTACAAGAAGGCCAAGGGCGAGGCACATATCGGAAAGGAGTGGGATTCGGATTGTTCCTCCTCCGACTCTGACAATGAAGGACTCGCCGCCACCGCCTTCAACAAGTCATCCCTCTTCCCCAACGAGCATCACACTTGCCTCATGGCAAGAGAGAAGAAAGTAAGCACTCATACTAGTACTTATGCTTCTTCGAGTGAAGATGAGTCTAGTGATGATGATGAGATAGATTACTCATGCTTATTCAAGGGATTAGATAGAACCAAGGTAGACAAAATTAATGAATTAATTGATGCCTTGAATGACAAGAATATTCTTTTAGAAAAACAAGAGGATTTGTTGTATGAAGAACATGACAAATTTGTAGAAGCACAGAAATCTCTTGCTCTAGAAGTTAAGAGGAATGAAATGCTCTCTAGTGAATTATCTTCTTGTCATGAAACTATTGCTAAGTTAAAAAGTTTTAATGATGATTTAAATGCTAAACTAGAAGTAACTAGTAAATCTAATTCTTGTGTAGAAATTGTTGAAACTTGTAATAGGTGTAAAGATTTTGACATTGATGCTTGTAGTGATCATTTAGTTTCAATTTCCAAATTAAATGATGAATTAGCTAGTCTTAATGCCCAACTTAAGACTAGCAAGAATGAATTTGACAAGCTAAAATTTGCAAGGGATGCCTACACGATTGGTAGACACCCCTCAATTAAGGATGGACTTGGCTACAAGAGGGAAGCCAAGAACTTGACAAACCATAAGGCTCCCATCTCCGCCAAGGAGAAAGGGAAGGCCCCTATGGCTAGTAGTGTGCAAAAGAACCATGCCTTTATGTACTATGATAGAAGACAACCTAGAAATGCTTATAGGAGTTGTAATGTATATAATGCCTTTGATTCTCATGCCATGGTTGCTTCTAGTTCTTCTTATGTGCATGATAGAAATGTTGGTAGGAGAAATGTTATTCATAATATGCCTAGGAGAAATGTCGTTAATGTTCCTAGGAAAGTTAATGAACCTTCTACAATATATCATGCTTTAAATGCTTCTTTTGCTATTTGTAGAAAGGATAGGAAGATAGTTGCTAGAAAATTAGGGGCAAGATGCAAGGGAGACAAAACTTGCATTTGGGTCCCTAAGGATATTTGTGCTAACCTTGCAGGACCCAACATGAGTTGGGTACCTAAGACCCAAGCCTAAATTTGCCTTGCAGGTTTATGCATCCGGGGGTTCAAGCTGGATTATTGACAGCGGATGCACAAACCATATGACGGGGGAGAAGAAGATGTTCACCTCCTACGTCAAGAATAAAGATTCCCAAGATTCAATAATATTCGGTGATGGGAATCAAGGCAAGGTAAAAGGGTTAGGTAAAATTGCAATCTCAAATGAGCACTCTATCTCTAATGTGTTTTTAGTAGAGTCTCTTGGATATAATTTGCTATCTGTTAGTCAATTATGCAATATAGGATATAACTGTTTGTTTACAAATGTAGATGTGTCTGTCTTTAGAAGATGTGATGGTTCACTAGCTTTTAAGGGTGTACTAGACGGCAAGCTTTACTTAGTTGATTTTGCAAAAGAAGAGGCCGGTCTAGATGCATGCTTAATGGCTAAGACTTGCATGGGCTGGCTGTGGCATCGCCGCTTAGCACATGTGGGGATGAAGAACCTCCACAAGCTTCTAAAGGGAGAACACGTGATAGGTCTAACCAATGTTCATTTCGAAAAAGATAGACCTTGTGCAGCTTGTCAAGCAGGGAAACAGGTGGGAGGCTCTCATCACACCAAAAATGTGATGACAACATCAAGACCCCTGGAGCTGCTACATATGGACCTCTTCGGACCCGTCGCCTATCTGAGCATAGGAGGAAGTAAGTATGGTCTAGTTATCGTTGATGACTTTTCCCACTTCACTTGGGTGTTCTTTTTGCAGGATAAGTCTGAAACCCAAGGGACCCTCAAGCGCTTCCTAAGGAGAGCTCAAAATGAGTTTGAGCTCAAGGTGAAGAAGATAAGGAGCGACAACGGGTCCGAATTCAAGAACCTTCAAGTGGAGGAGTTTCTTGAGGAGGAGGGGATCAAGCACGAGTTCTCCGCTCCCTACACACCTCAGCAAAATGGTGTGGTAGAGAGGAAGAATAGGACGCTCATAGATATGGCGAGGACTATGCTTGGAGAATTCAAGACCCCCGAGTGCTTTTGGTCGGAAGCCGTGAACACGGCTTGCCACGCCATCAACAGGGTCTACCTTCACCGCCTCCTCAAGAAGACGTCGTATGAGCTGCTAACCGGTAACAAACCTAATGTATCGTATTTTCGTGTTTTTGGGAGTAAATGCTACATTCTAGTGAAGAAGGGTAGGAATTCCAAATTTGCTCCCAAAGCCGTAGAAGGATTTTTATTAGGTTATGATTCAAATACAAAGGCGTATAGGGTCTTCAACAAATCATCGGGTTTGGTTGAAGTCTCTAGCGACGTTGTATTTGATGAGACTAATGGCTCTCCAAGAGAGCAAGTTGTTGATCTTGATGATGTAGATGAAGAAGACGTTCCAACGGCCGCAATACGCACCATGGCGATTGGAGATGTACGGCCTCAGGAACATTTGGAGCAAGATCAACCGTCTTCCTCAACTATGGTGCATCCCCCAACCCAAGATGACGAACAGGTATCTCAAGTGGAGGCACATGATCAAGGGGGAGCACAGGATGTTCAAGAGGAAGAAGCACCTCAGGCACCTCCAACCCAAGTTCGAGCGACAATTCAAAGGGATCATCCCGTCGACCAGATATTGGGTGATATTAGCAAGGGAGTAACTACTCGCTCAAGATTAGTTAATTTTTGTGAGCATTACTCTTTTGTCTCTTCTATTGAGCCTTTCAGGGTAGAAGAGGCCTTGCTAGATCCGGACTGGGTGTTGGCCATGCAGGAGGAACTCAACAACTTCAAGCGCAACGAAGTTTGGACACTGGTGCCTCGTCCCAAGCAAAATGTTGTAGGAACCAAGTGGGTGTTCCGCAACAAACAGGACGAGCACGGGGTGGTGACAAGGAACAAGGCTCGACTTGTGGCAAAAGGTTATGCCCAAGTCGCAGGTTTGGACTTTGAGGAGACTTTTGCTCCTGTGGCTAGGCTAGAATCAATTCGTATCTTGCTAGCATATGCCGCTCACCATTCTTTCAGGTTGTACCAAATGGATGTGAAGAGCGCTTTCCTCAACGGGCCGATCAAGGAGGAGGTGTAAGTGGAGCAGCCCCCTGGCTTCGAGGATGAACGGTACCCCGACCACGTGTGTAAGCTCTCTAAGGCGCTCTATGGACTTAAGCAAGCCCCAAGAGCATGGTATGAATGCCTTAGAGACTTTTTAATTGCTAATGCTTTCAAGGTTGGGAAAGCCGATCCAACTCTTTTTACTAAGACTTGCGATGGTGATCTTTTTGTGTGCCAAATTTATGTCGACGACATAATATTTGGTTCTACTAACCAAAAGTCTTGTGAAGAGTTTAGTAGGGTGATGACGCAGAAATTCGAGATGTCGATGATGGGCGAGTTGACCTACTTCCTTGGGTTCCAAGTGAAGCAACTCAAGGACGGCACCTTCATCTCCCAAACAAAGTACAAACAAGATTTGCTAAAGAGGTTTGGGATGAAGGACGCCAAGCCCGCAAAAACGCCGATGGGAACCGACGGACACACCGACCTCAACAAAGGAGGTAAGTCCGTTGATCAAAAAGCATACCGGTCCATGATAGGTTCTTTGCTTTATTTATGTGCTAGTAGACCGGATATTATGCTTAGCGTATGCATGTGTGCTAGATTTCAATCCGATCCAAAGGAGTGTCACTTAGTGGCTGTGAAGCGAATTCTTCGATATTTAGTCGCTACGCCTTGCTTCGGGATCTGGTATCCAAAGGGGTCTAACTTTGACTTGATTGGGTACTCAGATTCCGACTATGCTGGATGTAAGGTCGATAGGAAGAGTACATCGGGGACGTGCCAATTCTTAGGAAGGTCCCTGGTGTCATGGAACTCTAAGAAACAAACCTCCGTTGCCCTATCCACCGCTGAGGCCGAGTACGTTGCCGCAGGACAGTGTTGTGCACAACTACTTTGGATGAGGCAAACCCTCAGGGACTTTGGCTACAATCTGAGCAAAGTCCCACTCCTATGTGACAATGAGAGTGCTATCCGAATAGCGGAAAATCCTGTTGAGCACAGCCGCACAAAGCACATTGACATCCGGCATCACTTTTTGAGAGACCACCAGCAAAAGGGAGATATCGAAGTGTTTCATGTTAGCACCGAGAACCAGCTAGCCGATATCTTTACCAAGCCTCTAGATGAGAAGACCTTTTGCAGGCTGCGTAGTGAGCTCAATATCTTAGATTCGCGGAACTTGGATTGAAATGTAGCATACATGTGTTTATGCCTTTGATCATGTTCATTCTGCATTTTGTTGCTTATTGTGGTGCTCAAGTTGTACAAACACTCCCTGGACCTCACAAGTCCTGTTTGCAAGTAATGCACATATTTAGGGGGAGCTGTGCTACAACTTGACCCTTTGAGACTAACCATGTACTTGAGTTTCGTTGTTTTAGTCTCCAAGGAAAATTGAAAGGGAAAAGGTGGACTTGGACCATGCAAGACTTCCACTGCACTCCGATGAAAAGAGTAACTTTTCCAAGTTCATCTTCATACTCTTATTGCCTTTGTGTTCTTATTTGAAGATTTTGGTGAGGCAATGGGGTTAAAGGGCCAAGATTGATCCCGTTTTGGTGCTTGATGCCAAAGGGGGAGAAAATAAAGGCCAAAGCGATAAATGGATCAGCTACCACTTGAGAGATTTTGAAAATAGTAGAATAGAGCTTTTGGTTTGTCAAAACTCTTTTGTTGTCTCTCTTGTCAAAATTTGGCTTCTTGTGGGGAGAAGTATTGATTATGGGAAAAAGGGGGAGTTTTTGAAATCTTAAGTCAATTTCTCTTAGAATGACTCTCTTTATGTCTTAACATGTGTGTTTGACTTAGAGATAGAAATTTGAGTTTGATTTGCAAAAACAAACCAAGTGGTGGCATAGAGTGATCCATATATGTCAAAATTGAATCAAAACAATTTTGAGTTCTTATTTGATTTGTTTTTGTACTTGTTCTACTTGCTTTATGTTGTGTTGGCATAAATCACCAAAAAGGGGGAGATTGAAAGGGAAATGTGCCCTTGGGCCATTTCTAAGTATTTTGGTGATTTAGTGTCCAACACAAGTGCCTAAGTGTAAAAAGGTGGACAAGGTACAAATCAAGAATTAAGGTATGTTTCTCAGACTTAGTACATTGTTTTATGGACTAATGTATTGTGTCTAAGTGCTGGAAACAGGAAAAATCCAATTGGAAATATCTTGGCTCGAGCAGCCAAGAATCTGCTGAGTCTGCAAGCACCGGACTGTCCGGTGGTGCACCGGACAGTGTCCGGTGCGTCAGGCTGGCTCGAGCGAAGTGGCTGCTCTCGGGAATTCACCGGCGACGTACGGCTAAAATTCACCGGACTGTCCGGTGTGCACCGGACTGTCCGGTGAGCCAACGGTCGGCCGGGCCAACGGTCGGCCGCGCAATCTGCGCGGGACACGTGGCCGAGCCAACGGCTAGAAGACGGCACCGGACTGTCCGGTGTGCACCGGACATGTCCGGTGCGCCAACGGCTCTCAGGCTGCCAACAGTCGGCTTCGCTATTTAAGGAAGGAAATCGGGCACCAGACAGTGTCCGGTGTGCACCGGACTGTCCGGTGCCCCCGATGACAGAAGGCAAGAATGGCTTTCCAAACTTGTGCTCAACGGCTCCTAGCTGCCTTGGGGCTATAAAAGGGACCCCTAGGCGCATGGAGGAGGATACCAAGCATCCTTTAAGCATCATTGATCACTCACACTTCATTCTCGCGCACCTTGTTCGACATTTTAGTGATTTGAGCTCCGTTCTAGTGTGCTAGTCTCTTGAGCTCAAGTCTGGGTTTTGCGTGTGCAGTATTCGCTGTGATCTTTGTGTCGTGTGTGAGTTGCTAATCCCTCCCTTGCTCTGTGATTCTTCGTGAACATCTTGTGTAAGGGCGAGAGGCTCCAAGCTGTGGAGATTCCTCGCAAACGGGATTAAGAGAAGCAAAGCAACACTGTGGTATTCAAGTTGGTCTTTGGACCGCTTGAGAGGGGTTGATTGCAACCCTCGTCCGTTGGGACACCACAACGTGGAGTAGGCAAGTGTTGGTCTTGGCCGAACCACGGGATAACCACTGTGCCATCTCTGTGATTGATATCTCTTGGTTATTGTGTTGTGTTGAGATCCTTCTCTAGCCACTTGGCATATTACTGTGCTAACAAGTAACCAAGTTTTGTGGCTTAAGTTTTTGAAGTGTTACAGGATCACCTATTCACCCCCCCCCCCCCTCTAGGTGCTCTCAATAAATACAGGGTTATTCGTACTATCAAATTGCATTCCATTCTCAACTATCTCCCAAATACTAGGATGAAGAGAGAAAAGGTGACTACGTATTTTGTGACTCCAAAAAGTGTAGTCCTCTCCATCAAAGTGTGGAGGTTTACCAAGAGGAATAGAAAGCAAATGGGCATTGGAATTGTACGGAATACGAGAATAATTAAATGAAAAATTTGAGTTAACCGGTTTCTTTTTCTCGTCGTAGTCGTCGTCTCTTGGGGAAGAAGAAGACTCGTCGCTGTCGTAGTAGACGATCTTCTTGATGCGCCTCTTCTTCTTTCCATCCTTCTTCTTATGACTCGAGACAGAGTCAGTGGGCTTATCGTCCCTCGGCTCGTTGAAGATGGACTCATTCTCCTTATCATTGACCACCATCCCCTTTCCCTTAAGATCCATCTCTTCGGGCGATTAGTCCCTTTTGTGAAGAGAACGGCTCTGATACCAATTGAGAGCACCTAGAGGGGGGTGAATAGGTGATCCTGTAAAATTGAATAACTAATAGCCACAAAACTTGGTTAAGTGTTAGTATGGCTAAGTAGCGAGCTCTTGCGATCACACAAGTATCACAGAAAAACAATCACAAAAGACACGCGAATTTATCCCGTGGTTCGGCAAGTATAACACTTGCCTACCTCCATGTTGTGGCGTTCCAATGGACGAGTGTTGCACTCAACCCCTTTCAAGTGATCCAATGATCGACTTGAATACCACGATGTTCTTCCTTGCTTATCTCTTTTCCCATTTGCGAGGAATCTCCACAAGTTGGAGTCTCTCGCCCTTACAACAAATATCAAAGTAAAAGCACAAGAGTAAGGGTGGAAAGCAACACACACAAATCTGCAGCAATACGCACACACACAAGCCAAGACTTGAGCTCAAATGAAGCGCAACAAGTTCACCACTAAAATGGAGCTTAAATCACTAACAAAGTCAATCAAGTGCGCGGAGACGGAGTGTGGAAGACTTAGAATGCTCAAAGTATGCTTAGGTGACTCCTCCATGCGCCTAGGGGGTCCCTTTTATAGCCCCAAGGCAACTAGGAGCCGTTGGAGGCAACTTTGGAAGGCAAATCTTGCCTTCTGTTGGGTGCGCCACCGGACAGTCCCTGTAGATGTCCGGTGCGCGATCTCCTTCCTTTTCTGGTGCATCCGACCATTGTAGATTTGCGGCAGTTGGCGCACCGGACACTGTCCGGTGCACACTGGACAGTCCGGTGCCCCCTGCCGACCGTTGGCGCGCCCACGCGTCGCGCGCGGATTGCGCGGCCGACCGTTGGTGCAGTCGACCGTTGGCTCACCGGACAGTCTGGTGAATTTTAGTCATACACCGTTGAACGTTTCCCGAGAGCGACGACTTCGCCGTAGACGACTCACCGGACAGTCCGGTGCACCACCGGACAGTCCGGTGAATTACAGCCTGTCGGGGACCATAATTAGGGGTACCCTCAAGACTCCTAATCTCAACTGGTAACCCCCATCAGCACAAAGCTGCAAAGGCCTGATGGGTGCGATTAAGTCAAGGATCGGTCCACTCAAGGGACACGATCTCGCCTCGCCCGAGCCCAGCCTCGGGCAAGGGCAGCCGAACCCGGAGGATTTACGTCTCGCCCGAGGACCCCCTCCAGCAACGGACACACCTTCGGCTCGCCCGAGGCCCAGACTTCACCAAGAAGCAACCTTGGCCAGGCCGCCACGCCGACCGACCGTAACGCAGGAGCCTTTAATGCAAAGGTGGCCTGCACCTTATCCTGACGCTGCGCCCTACAGTCGACAGAGCCGAAGTGACCGCAGTCACTTCGCCGCTCCACTGACCGGCCTGACAAGAGGACAGCGCCGCCTGCGCCGCTCCGACTGCTGTGCCACTCAGCAGAGTGAGGCTGACAGCAGCCAAGTCCGGCCTCAGGTGCCATAAGAAACTCCGCTTCGCCTGACCCTAGGGCTCGGACTCGGGCTCAGCCCCGGAAGACGACGAACTCCGCATCGCCCGACCCAGGGCTCGGACTCGGGCTCAGCCCCGGAAGACGACGAACTCCGCATCGCCCGACCCAGGGCTCGGACTCGGGCTTGGCCCCGGAAAACGACGAACTCCGCCTCGCTCGACCCAAGGCTCGAACTCGGGCTTAGCCCCGGAAGACGACGAACTCCGCATCGCCCGACCCAGGGCTCGGACTCGGGCTCGGCCCCGGAAGACGACGAACTTGAGAGCACCTAGAGGGGGGGTGAATAGGTGATCCTGTAAAACTTCAAACTTGTGCCACAAAACTTGGTTAAGTGTTAGCACAGATAATGCCAAGTGGCTAGAGAGGAGTCCCAACAAAACACAATGACTACAGAGGATCAATCACAGAGATGGCACAGTGGTTTATCCCGTGGTTCGGCCAAGACCAACGCTTGCCTACTCCACGTTGTGGCGTCCCAACGGACGAGGGTTGCAATCAACCCCTCTCAAGCGGTCCAAAGACCCACTTGAATACCACAGTGTTTTGCTTTCTTTCCTTTATCCCGTTTGCAAGGAATCTCCACAAATTGGAGTCTCTTGCCCTTACAAGTATATGATCACAAAGAAACACAGAGTAAGGGAGGGAAGCAACACACACAAATCCACAGCGAAATGCGCACACACACGGCCAAGAATCGAGCTCAAAAGACTATCTCAAAGTTCTCACTAGAACGGAGCTCGAATCACTGAGAATGACAAACGAATGCGCAAAGACTGAGTGTGGATGATCAAGAATGCTCTAAGGTTGCTTGGATGTCTCCTCCATGCGCCTAGGGGTCCCTTTTATAGCCCCAAGGCAGCTAGGAGCCGCTGAGAGCAAATCTGGAAGGCTATCCTTACCTTCTGTCGTCGGGTGCACCGGACAGTCCGGTGTACACCGGACAGTCCGGTGTACACCGGACACTATCCGGTGCCCGATTTCTTTCCTTAAACAGCGCTGCCGACCGTTGCAGACTGTTGCAGATCTGGGAGCCGTTGGCGCACCGGACATGTCCGGTGCACACCGGACAGTCCGGTGCCCCCTTCCGACCGTTGGCTCGGCCACGTGTCTCGCGCAGATTGCGCAGCCGACCGTTGGACCGTCCGACCGTTGGCTCACCGGACAGTCCGGTGCACACCGGACAGTCCGGTGAATTTTAGCCGTACGCCGTCGGCGAATTCCCGAGAGCGGCCTCTTCACGCCGAGTCAGCCTGGCGCACCGGACACTGTCCGGTGCACACCGGACAGTCCGGTGTGCCAGACCAAGCTGAGTCTTGGCTGTACACAGCCAAGTCTTTTTCTCCTCTTTTCTTTTCTTCTTCTTTCTGTTTCTAACACTTAGACAAGTATATTAGTACACAAAACCAATGTACTAAGGCTTAGAAACATACCTTTACTTCATGATTTGCACTTTGTTCATCCATGGACATAAATTCACATTTAAGCACTTGTGTTGGCACTCAATCACCAAAATACTTAGAAATGGCCCAAGGGCACATTTCCCTTTCAATCTCCCCCTTTTTGGTGATTTATGCCAACACAACATAAAGCAACTAGAACAAGTGCAAACTTACTTCAAATAAAATCTCAAATTTATTTTGATTCAATTTTGACATATATGGATCATCCTTTGCCACCACTTGGTTTGTTTTTGCAAATCAAACTCAAATCTCTATCTCTAAGTCAAACACACATGTTGAAGCATAAAGAGAGTCATTCCAAAAGAGATTGATCAAAGATTTCAAAAACTCCCCCTTTTTCCCATAATTACTACTTCTCCCCACAAGAAGCCAACTTTTGACAAAAGAGACAATAAAAGAGTTTTGACAAACCAAAAGCTCTATTCTAGTATTTTCAAAATCTCTCAAGTGGTAGCTGATCCATTTATTGCTTTGGCCTTTATTTTCTCCCCCTTTGGCATCAAGCACCAAAACGGGATCAATCTTGGCCCCTTTAACCCCATTGCCTCACCAAAATCTTCAATTTAGAGCAAATGGCAATTAGAGTTCATGAGATGGACTTGGAATAAGTTACCCTCTCATCGGAGTGCAGTGGAAGTCTTTTATGGTCCAAGTCCACCTTTTCCCTTTCAATTCTCCTTCGAGACTAAGACAAGCAACCTCAAGCATATGGTTAGTCTCAAAGGGTCAAGTTGTAACACATCTCCCCCTAAACATGTGCATCACTTTGCAACGGACTTGTGAGGTCCAGGGAGTGTTTGTACAACTTGAGCACCATAATAAGCAACACAATGCAGAATGGACATGATCAAAGGCATAAACACATGTATGCTACATTTCAATCCAAGTTCCGCGAATCTAAGATATTGAGCTCACTACGCAGCCTGCAAAAGGTCTTCTCATCTAGAGGCTTGGTAAAGATATCGGCTAGCTGGTTCTCGGTGCTAACATGAAACACTTCGATATCTCCCTTTTGCTGGTGGTCTCTCAAAAAGTGATGCCGGATGTCAATGTGCTTTGTGCGGTTGTGCTCAACAGGATTTTCCGCTATTCGGATAGCACTCTCATTATCACATAGGAGTGGGACTTTGCTCAGATTGTAGCCAAAGTCCCTGAGGGTTTGCCTCATCCAAAGTAGTTGCGCGCAACACTGTCCTGCTGCAACATACTCGGCCTCAGCGGTGGATAGGGCAACGGATGTTTGTTTCTTAGAGTTCCATGACACCAGGGACCTTCCTAAGAATTGGCACGTCCCCGATGTACTCTTCCTATCGACCTTACATCCAGCATAGTCGGAATCTGAGTACCCAATCAAGTCAAAGTTAGACCCCTTTGGATACCAGATCCCGAAGCAAGGCGTAGCAACTAAATATCGAAGAATTCGCTTCACCGCCACTAAGTGACACTCCTTAGGATCGGATTGAAATCTAGCACACATGCATACGCTAAGCATAATATCCGGTCTACTAGCACATAAATAAAGCAAAGAACCTATCATGGACCGGTATACTTTTTGATCAACGGACTTACCTCCTTTGTTGAGGTCGGTGTGTCCGTCGGTCCCCATCGGAGTCTTTGCGGGCTTGGCGTCCTTCATCCCAAACCGCTTCAGCAAGTCTTGCGTGTACTTTGTTTGGGAGATGATGGTGCCATCCTTGAGTTGCTTCACTTGGAACCCAAGGAAGTAGTTCAACTCGCCCATCATCGACATCTCAAATTTCTGCGTCATCACCCTGCTAAACTCTTCACAAGACTTTTGGTTAGTAGAACCAAATATTATGTCATCGACATAAATTTGGCACACAAACAAATCACCATCACAAGTCTTAGTGAAAAGAGTTGGATCGGCTTTCCCAACCTTGAAAGCATTAGCAATTAAGAAATCTCTAAGGCATTCATACCATGCTCTTGGGGCTTGTTTAAGTCCATAGAGCGCCTTAGAGAGCTTACACACGTGGTCGGGGTACCGTTCATCCTCGAAGCCAGGGGGTTGCTCCACATACACCTCCTCCTTTATTGGCCCGTTGAGGAAAGCGCTCTTCACATCCATTTGGTACAACCTAAAAGAATGGTGAGCGGCATACGCTAGCAAGATACGAATGGACTCTAGCCTAGCCACAGGAGCAAACGTCTCCTCAAAGTCCAAACCTGCGACTTGGGCATAACCTTTTGCCACAAGTCGAGCCTTGTTCCTCGTCACCACCCCGTGCTCGTCCTGTTTGTTTCGGAACACCCACTTGGTTCCCACAATATTTTGCTTGGGACAAGGCACCAGTGTCCAAACTTCGTTGCGCTTGAAGTTGTTGAGTTCCTCCTGCATGGCCAATACCCAATCCGGATCTAGCAAGGCCTCCTCTACCCTGAAAGGCTCAATAGAGGAGACAAAAGAGTAATGTTCACAAAAATTAACTAGTCGAGATCGAGTAGTTACTCCCTTGCTAATGTCACCCAGAATTTGGTCGACGGGATGATCCCTTTGAATCATCGCTCGAACTTGGGTTGGAGGTGCCGGTTGTGCTTCTTCCTCCATCACATGATCATCTTGTGCTCCCCCTTGATCATACGCCTCCTGTTGATGAACCTGTTCATCGTCTTGAGTTGGGGGATGCACCGTTGTTGAGGAAGAAGGTTGATCTCATTCATCTTGTTCCTGTGGCCGCACTTCTCCAATCGCCATGGTTCGTATAGCGGCCGTCGGAACATCTTCTTCATCTACATCATCACAATCAACAACTTGCTCTCTTGGAGAGCCATTAGTCTCATCAAATACAACGTCGCTAGAGACTTCAACCAAACCCGATGATTTGTTGAAGACCCTATACGCCTTTGTATTTGAATCATAGCCTAATAAAAACCCTTCTACGGCTTTGGGAGCAAACTTAGAATTTCTACCCTTCTTCACTAGAATGTAGCATTTGCTCCCAAAAACACGAAAGTAAGATACATTGGGTTTGTTACCGGTTAGTAGCTCATACGACGTCTTCTTGAGGAGGCGGTGAAGGTAGACCCTGTTGATGGCGTGGCAAGCCGTGTTCACAGCTTCCGACCAAAAGCACTCGGGGGTCTTGTACTCTCCAAGCATCGTCCTTGCCATATCGATCAGCGTCCTGTTCTTCCTCTCTACCACACCATTTTGCTGAGGTGTGTAGGGAGCGAAGAACTTGTGCTTGATCCCTTCCTCCTCAAGGAACTCCTCCACTTGAAGGTTCTTGAACTCGGACCCGTTGTCGCTCCTTATCTTCTTCACCTTGAGCTCAAACTCATTTTGAGCTCTCCTGAGGAAGCGCTTGAGGGTCCCTTGGGTTTCAGACTTATCCTGCAAAAAGAACACCCAAGTGAAGCGGGAAAAGTCATCAACAATAACTAGACCATACTTACTTCCTCCTATACTCAGATAGGCGACGGGTCCGAAGAGGTCCATATGCAGCAGCTCCAGAGGTCTTGACGTGGTCATCACATTCTTGCTGTGATGTGCTCCTCCCACTTGTTTACCTGCTTGACAAGCTGCACAAGGTCTATCTTTTTCGAAATAAACATTTGTTAGACCTATCATGTGTTCTCCCTTTAGAAGCTTGTGGAGGTTCTTCATCCCCACATTTGCTAAGCGGCGATGCCACAGCCAGCCCATGCAAGTCTTAGCCATTAAGCATGCATCTAGACCGGCCTCTTCTTTTGCAAAATCAAATAAGTAAAGCTTGCCGTCTAGTACACCCTTAAAAGCTAGTGAACCATCACATCTTCTAAAGACAGACACATCTACATTAGTAAAAAGACAATTATATCCCATATTGCATAGTTGACTAACAGATAGCAAATTGTAACCAAGAGACTCAACTAAAAACACATTGGAGATTGAGTGCTCATTAGAAATTGCAATTTTACCTAACCCTTTTACCTTGCCTTGATTCCCATCACCGAATATAATTGAATCTTGGGAATCCTTATTTTTGACGTAGGAGGTGAACATCTTCTTCTCCCCCGTCATATGGTTTGTGCATCCGCTGTCGATAATCCAGCTTGAACCCCCGGATGCATAAACCTGCAAGGCAAATTTAGGCTTGGGTCTTAGGTACCCAACTCATGTTGGGTCCTGCAAGGTTAGCACAAATATACTTAGGGACCCAAATGCAAGTTTTGTCTCCCTTGCATTTTGCCCCTAACTTCCTAGCAACTATTTTCCTATCCTTTCTACAAATAGCAAAGGAAGCATTTAACGCACAATAAATTGTAGAAGGTTCATTTACTACTTTCCTAGGAGCATGAATAACATTCTTTCTAGGCACATGATGAATATCATTTCTCCTAGACATATTTCTACCATGCATATAGGAAGAACTAGATGCAAACATGGCATGAGAGTCAAAATCATCATAAGCATTATAACTCCTATAAGCATTTCTAGTTTGTCTCCTATCATGATACAAGAAGGCATAGTTCTTTTTAGCACTACTAGCCATAGGGGCCTTCCCTTTCTCCTTGACGAAGATGGGAGCCTTATGGCTTGTTAAGTTCTTGGCTTCCCTCTTGAAGCCAAGCCCATCCTTAATTGAGGGATGTCTTCCAGTTGTGTAGGCATCCCTTGCAAATTTTAACTTATCAAATTCACTTTTGCTAGTCTTAAGTTGGGCATTAAGACTAGCCAATTCATCATTTAGTTTGGAAATTGAAACTAGGTGTTCACTACAGGCATCAACATCGAAATCTTTACACCTCATACAAGTATCAACAATTTCTACACAGGAATTAGATTTACTAGCTACTTCTAGTTTAGCACTTAAATCATTATTAACACTTCTTAAGGTAGCAATGGTTTCATGACAAGAAGATAGTTCACTAGAGAGCATTTCATTTCTTTTAATTTCAAGAGCAAGAGTTTTTTGTGCACTAACAAATTTATCATGCTCCTCATATAAAAGATCCTCTTGTTTTTCTAGTAATCTATTTTTGTCATTCAAAGCATCAATCAACTCATTAATCTTATCAATTTTAGATCTATCTAATCCCTTGAATAAGCATGAGTAATCTATCTCATCATCATCACTAGACTCATTCTCACTTGAAGAAGCATAAGTACTAGTATCATGAGTGCTTACTTTCTTCTCTCTTGCCATGAGGCAAGTGTGACGCTCGTTTGGGAAGAGAGATGACTTGTTGAAGGCGGTGGCGGCGAGTCCCTCATTGTCGGAGTCGGAGGAGGAGCAATCTGAATCCCACTCCTTGCCTAGATGTGCCTCGCCCTTTGCCTTCTTGTATGCCTTCTTCTTCTCCCTCTTGTTCCCTTGGTCCTGTTCACTATCATTGTCGGGACAGTTAGCAATAAAATGACCAAGCTTACCGCATTTGAAGCATGAGCGCTTCCCCTTGGCTTTGGTCTTGCTTGGCTGTCCCTTGCGACCCTTAAGCGCCGTCTTGAATCTTTTGATGATGAGGGCCATCTCCTCATCATTAAGTCCGACCGCCTCAATTTGTGCCACCTTGCTAGGTAGCGCCTCCTTGCTTCTTGTTGCTTTGAGAGCAAGAGGTTGCGGCTCGTTGATCGGTCCATTCAAGGCGTCGTCCACGTACCTTGCCTCCTTGATCATCATTCGCCCGCTGACGAATTTTCCTAGGACTTCCTCGGGCGACATTTTGGTGTACCTGGGATTTTCACGAATATTATTCACCAAATGAGGATCAAGAACGGTAAAGGACCTTAGCATCAGTCGGACGACGTCGTGGTCCGTCCATCGCGAGCTTCCGTAGCTCCTTATCTTGTTGATAAGGGTCTTGAGCCGGTTGTATGTTTGTGTCGGCTCCTCGCCCCTTATCATCGCGAACTGTCCAAGCTCGCCCTCCACCAACTCCATCTTGGTGAGCAAGGTGACGTCGTTCCCCTCATGAGAAATCTTGAGGGTGTCCCAGATCTGCTTGGCGTTATCCAAGCCGCTCACTTTATGGTATTCATCCCTGCACAAGGAAGCTAGAAGAACAGTAGTAGCTTGTGCATTCTTATGAATTTGTTCATTAATGAACATGGGACTATCCGAACTATCAAAGTGCATTCCACTCTCTACAATCTCCCATATACTAGGATGGAGAGAGAATAGGTGACTACGCATTTTGTGGCTCCAAAATCCGTAGTCCTCTCCATCAAAGTGTGGGGGCTTGCCGAGTGGAATGGAGAGCAAATGTGAATTTGAACTTTGCGGAATACGAGAGTAGTCAAAAGAAAAGTTCGAATTAACCGGTTTCCTTCTCTCGTAGTCGTTGTGGTCATCGTCCTTTTGGGAAGAAGTAGATTCATCGCTGTCGTCGTAGTAGACGATCTCCTTGATGCGCCTTGTCTTCTTCTTCTTCCCTTCCTTCCGTCTATGACCCGAGCCGGAGTCGGTAGGCTTGTCGTCCTTCGGCTCGTTGATGAAGGATTCCTTCTCTTTGTCGTTGATCACGATACCCTTCCCCTTAGGATCCATCTCTTCGGGCGATTAGTCCCTTTGTGAAGAGAACGGCTCTGATACCAATTGAGAGCACCTAGAGGGGGGGGGTGAATAGGTGATCCTGTAAAACTTCAAACTTAAGCCACAAAACTTGGTTAAGTGTTAGCACAGATAATGCCAAGTGGCTAGAGAGGAGTCCCAACAAAACACAATGACCACAGAGGATCAATCACAGAGATGGCACAGTGGTTTATCCCGTGGTTCGGCCAAGACCAACGCTTGCCTACTCCACGTTGTGGCGTCCCAACGGACGAGGGTTGCAATCAACCCCTCTCAAGCGGTCCAAAGACCCACTTGAATACCACAGTGTTTTGCTTTCTTTCCTTTATCCCGTTTGCAAGGAATCTCCACAAATTGGAGTCTCTTGCCCTTACAAGTATATGGTCACAAAGAAACACAGAGTAAGGGAGGGAAGCAACACACACAAATCCACAGCGAAATGCGCACACACACGGCCAAGAATCGAGCTCAAAAGACTATCTCAAAGTTCTCACTAGAACGGAGCTCGAATCACTGAGAATGACAAACGAATGCGCAAAGACTGAGTGTGGATGATCAAGAATGCTCTAAGGTTGCTTGGATGTCTCCTCCATGCACCTAGGGGTCCCTTTTATAGCCCCAAGGCAGCTAGGAGCCGCTGAGAGCAAATCTGGAAGGCTATCCTTGCCTTCTGTCGTCGGGTGCACCGGACAGTCCGGTGTACACCGGACACTGTCCGGTGCCCGATTTCTTTCCTTAAACAGCGCTGCCGACCGTTGCAGACTGTTGCAGATCTGGGAGCCGTTGGCGCACCGGACATGTCCGGTGCACACCGGACAGTCCGGTGCCCCCTTCCGACCGTTGGCTCGGCCACGTGTCTCGCGCAGATTGCGCAGCCGACCGTTGGACCGTCCGACCATTGGCTCACCGGACAGTCCGGTGCACACCGGACAGTCCGGTGAATTTTAGCCGTACGCCGTCGGCGAATTCCCGAGAGCGGCCTCTTCACGCCGAGTCAGCCTGGCGCACCGGACACTGTCTGGTGCACACCGAACAGTCCGGTGTGCCAGACCGAGCTGAGTCTTGGCTGTACACAGCCAAGTCTTTTTCTCCTCTTTTCTTTTCTTCATCTTTCTGTTTCTAACACTTAGACAAGTATATTAGTACACAAAACCAATGTACTAAGGCTTAGAAACATACCTTTACTTCATGATTTGCACTTTGTTCATCCATGGACATAAATTCACATTTAAGCACTTGTGTTGGCACTCAATCACCAAAATACTTAGAAATGGCCCAAGGGCACATTTCCCTTTCAGAACTCCGCCTCGCCCGACCTAGGGCTCGGACTCGGGCTCAGCCCCAGAAGACGACGAACTCCGCCTCGCCCGACCCCAGGGCTCGGACTCAGCCCTAGCCTCGGCCGACGGTCTCCGCCTCGCCCGACCCAGGTGATAGTCGCCTAGAGGGGGGGGTGAATAGGGCGAAACTGAAATTCTCAAAAATAAACACAACTACAAGCCGGGTTAGCGTTAGAAATATAAACGAGTCCGCGAGAGAGGGCGCAAAACAAATCGCAAGCAAGTAAAAGTGTGACACGCGGATTTGTTTTACCGAGGTTCGGTTCTCGCAAACCTACTCCCCGTTGAGGAGGCCACAAAGGCCGGGTCTCTTTCAACCCTTCCCTCTCTCAAACGATCTCACGGATCGAGTGAGCTTTCTCTTCTTCTCAATCAACCGGGAACAAAACTTCCCCGCAAGGGCCACCACACAATTGGTGCCTCTTGCCTTGGTTACAATTGAGTGTTGATCTCAAGAACAAGTGAGAAAGAAAAGAATGCGATCCAAGCGCAAGAGCTCGAAAGAACACAAGCAAATCACTCTCTCTAGTCACTATGGAGTTGTGTGGAATTTGGAGAGGACATTGATCTATTTGGTGTGTCTAGAATTGAATGCTAGAGCTCTTGTAGTAGTTGAGAAGTGGAAAACTTGGATAGCAATGAATGTGGGGTGGTTGGGGTATTTATAGCCCCAACCACCAAAAGTGACCGTTGCTGGAAGCTGTCTGTTCGATGGCACACCGGACAGTCCGGTGCACACCGGACAGTCCGGTGCCCCTGCCACGTCACCATTGCCGTTGGATTCTGACCGTTGGAGCTTCTGACTTCTGGGCCCTCCTGGGTGTCCGGTGCACACCGGACATGTACTGTTTGATGTCCGGTGCACCGGTATGGGCGATCCTGACGTCTGCGCGCGCTGCGCGCGCATTAAATGCACCGCAGGGAGCCGTTGGCGCCGTAGAGAGCCGTTGCTCCGCTGGCACACCGGACAGTCCGGTGCACACCGGACAGTCCGGTGAATTTTAGCGGAGCGGCTGCCGCGCGAACCCGAGGCTGGCGAGTTCCGGAGACCGCGCTTCCTTGGAGCACCGGACATGTCCGGTGCACACCGGACAGTCCGGTGAATTATAGCGCGCCGGCTTCCGAGAATTCCCGAGGGCGAAGAGTTTAAGTTGGAGTCCTCTGGGCGCACCGGACACTGTCCGGTGCACACCGGACAGTCCGGTGCCTCTAGCCAGAGGTGCCCTCGGTTGCCCCCCTTGCTCCTTTGTTGAATCCAACACTTGGTCTTTTTATTGACTGAATGTGAACCTTTTGCACCTGTATAACTTATGCACTAGAGCAAACTAGTTAGTCCAATATTTGTGTTGGGCAATTCAACCACCAAAATTATTTGGGGACTAGGTGTAAGCCTAATTCCCTTTCAATCTCCCCCTTTTTGGTGATTGATGCCAACACAAACCAAAGCAAATATAGAAGTGCATAATTGAACTAGTTTGCATAATGTAAGTGCAAAGGTTGCTTGGAATTGAGCCAATATAAATACTTACATGATGCGCATGGATTGTTTTCTTTGTTTTTGACATATTGGACCACACTTGCACCAAGAGTTTTGTTTTTGCAAATTCTTTTGTAAATTCTTTTCAAAGTCCTTTTGCAAGAAAGTCAAAGGTAAATGAATAAGATTTTGCAAAGCATTTTCAAGATTTGAAATTTTCTTCCTTTGTTCAAATGCTTTTCCTTTGACTAAACAAAACTCCCCCTCAAATAAGGTCTCCTCTTAGTGTTCAAGAGGGTTTTTCATCAATTTTGAAAATACTACTTGCTCCCCCTTTAGAACATAAAGAGATACCAATTTTGAAATTTACCATTGAAAATCATCAAATTTAAAAAATTAGGTGGTGGTGCGGTCCTTTTGCTTTGGGCTCTTTTGCTTTGGGCTCATATTTTCTCCCCCTTTGGCATGAATCGCCAAAAACGGAATCATTAGAGCCCAATGAAGTACTTTATCCCCCTTTGGTCATGAAGTGAATGAGTGAAGATTATACCAAAGTTGGAGAGATGATGCGGAGCGACGGCGAAGGATGAGTGGTCGAGTGGAAGCCTTTGTCTTTGCCGAAGACTCCTATTCCCTTTCAATATACCTATGACTTGGTTTGAAATACACTTGAAAACACATTAGTCATAGCATATATAAAAGAGACATGATCAAAGGTATATTCATGTGCTATGTGTGCAAATTTAGCAAAAGAAATTCCTAGAATCAAGAATATTGAGCTCATGCCTAAGTCGGGTAAAAGATTGTTCATCAAGTGGCTTGGTAAAGATATCGGCTAATTGATCTTTAGTGTTAATGTAAGAAATCTCGATATCCCCCTTTTGTTGGTGATCCCGAAGAAAATGATACCGAATGGCTATGTGCTTAGTGCGGCTATGCTCGACGGGATTGTCGGCCATTTTGATTGCACTCTCATTATCACATAGTAAGGGGACTTTGGTTAATTTGTAACCGTAGTCCCGCAGGGTTTGCCTCATCCAAAGCAATTGCGCGCAACAATGGCCTGCGGCGATATACTCGGCTTCGGCGGTGGAAAGAGCGACCGAATTTTGCTTCTTTGAAGCCCATGACACCAAGGATCTTCCCAAGAACTGGCAAGTCCCCGATGTGCTCTTCCTATTAATCCTACACCCCGCCCAATCGGCATCCGAATATCCAATCAAATCAAAAGTGGATCCCCGTGGGTACCAAAGCCCAAACTTAGGAGTAAAAGCTAAATATCTCAAGATTCGTTTTACGACCGTAAGGTGTGATTCCTTAGGGTCGGCTTGGAATCTTGCACACATGCAAACGGAAAGCATAATGTCCGGTCGAGATGCACATAAATAAAGCAATGAACCAATCATCGACCGGTATACCTTTTGATCCACGGACTTACCTCCCGTGTCGAGGTCGACATGCCCATTAGTTCCCATGGGTGTCTTGATGGGCTTGGCATCCTTCATTCCAAACTTGCTTAGAATATCTTGAGTATACTTCGTTTGGCTAATGAAGGTGCCCTCTTGGAGTTGCTTCACTTGGAATCCTAAAAAATACTTCAACTCCCCCATCATTGACATCTCGAATTTTTGTGTCATGATCCTACTAAATTCTTCACATGTAGATTTGTTAGTAGACCCAAATATGATATCATCAACATAAATTTGGCATACAAACAAATCATTGTCAAGAGTTTTAGTAAATAAAGTAGGATCGGCCTTGCCGACTTTGAAGCCATTTGCAATAAGGAAATCTCTAAGGCATTCATACCATGCTCTTGGGGCTTGCTTGAGCCCATAAAGCGCCTTAGAGAGCCTATAAACATGGTTAGGATACTCACTGTCTTCAAAGCCGGGAGGTTGCTCAACATAGACCTCCTCCTTGATTGGTCCATTGAGGAAGGCACTCTTCACGTCCATTTGATAAAGCTTGAAGCCATGGTAAGTAGCATAGGCTAATAATATGCGAATTGACTCAAGCCTAGCTACGGGTGCATAGGTTTCACCAAAATCCAAACCTTCGACTTGTGAATACCCCTTGGCCACGAGTCGAGCTTTGTTCCTAGTCACCACACCATGCTCGTCTTGCTTGTTGCGGAAGACCCACTTGGTTCCTACAACATTTTGGTTAGGACGTGGAACTAAGTGCCATACCTCGTTCCTCGTGAAATTGTTGAGCTCCTCTTGCATCGCCATCACCCAATCCGAATCTTGAAGAGCTTCCTCTACCCTGTGTGGCTCAATAGAGGAAACAAAAGAGTAATGTTCACAAAAATGAGCAACACGAGATCGAGTAGTTACTCCCTTATGAATGTCGCCGAGGATGGTGTCGACGGGGTGATCTCGTTGTATTGCTTGGTGGACTCTTGGGTGTGGCGGTCTTGGTTGTTCATCCTCCTTGTCTTCATCATTTGCATCTCCCCCTTGATCGTTGCCGTCATTTTGAGGTGGCTCATCTTCTTGATCTTCTTGTTTTTGAGCTTCATCCTCAACTTGAGTTGGTGGAGATGCTTGCATAGAGGAGGATGGTTGATCTTGTGCATGTGAAGGCTTTTCGGATTCCTTAGGACACACATCCCCAATGGACATGTTCCTTAGCGCTATGCATGGAGCCTGTTCTTCACCTATTTCATCAAGATCAACTTGCTCTACTTGAGAGCCGTTAGTCTCATCAAACACAACGTCACAAGAAACTTCAACAAGTCCTGAGGACTTGTTAAAGACTCTATATGCCCTTGTGTTTGAGTCATATCCTAGTAAAAAGCCTTCTACAGTTTTAGGAGCAAATTTAGATTTTCTACCTCTTTTGACAAGAATAAAACATTTGCTACCAAAAACTCTAAAATATGAAATATTTGGCTTTTTACCGGTTAGGAGTTCATAAGATGTCTTCTTGAGGATTCGGTGAAGATATAACCGGTTGATGGCGTAGCAGGCGGTGTTGACCGCCTCGGCCCAAAACCGATCCGGTGTCTTGTACTCATCAAGCATGGTTCTTGCCATGTCCAATAGAGTTCGATTCTTCCTCTCCACTACACCATTTTGTTGTGGAGTGTAGGGAGAAGAGAACTCATGCTTGATGCCCTCCTCCTCAAGAAAGCCTTCAATTTGAGAGTTCTTGAACTCCGTCCCGTTGTCGCTTCTAATTTTCTTGATCCTTAAGCCGAACTCATTTTGAGCCCGTCTCAAGAATCCCTTTAAAGTTTCTTGGGTATGAGATTTGTCCTGCAAAAAGAACACCCAAGTGAAGCGAGAATAGTCATCCACAATTACAAGGCAATACTTACTACCGCCGATGCTTATGTAAGCGATCGGGCCGAATAAATCCATGTGAAGGAGCTCCAGTGGCCTATCGGTAGTCATGATGTTTTTGTGTGGATGATGGACACCAACTTGCTTCCCGGCTTGGCATGCGCTACAAATCCTGTCTTTCTCAAAATGAACATCGGTTAGTCCCAAAATGTGTTCTCCCTTTAGAAGCTTGTGAAGATTCTTCATTCCAACATGGGCTAGTCGGCGGTGCCAGAGCCAACCCAAGTTAGTCTTAGCAATCAAGCAAGTGTTGAGTTCAGCTCTATTAAAATCTACTAAGTATAGCTGACCCTCTAACACTCCCTTAAAAGCTATTGAATCATCACTTCTTCTAAAGACAGTAACACCTATATCAGTAAAAAGACAGTTGTAGCCCATTTGACATAATTGGGATACGGAAAGCAAATTGTAATCTAAGGAATCTACAAGAAAAACATTAGAAATGGAATGGTCAGGGGATATAGCAATTTTACCCAAACCTTTGACCAAACCTTGGTTTCCATCCCCGAATGTGATAGCTCGTTGGGGATCTTGGTTTTTCTCATATGAGGAGAACATCCTTTTCTCCCCTGTCATGTGGTTTGTGCACCCGCTGTCGAGTATCCAACTTGTGCCCCCGGATGCATAAACCTACAAAACAAGTTTAGTTCTTTGTTTTAGGTACCCAAACGGTTTTGGGTCCTTTAGCATTAGATACAAGAACTTTGGGTACCCAAACACAAGTCTTGGAGCCCTTGTGTTTGCCCCCAATAATTTTGGCAACTACCTTGCCTGATTTGTTAGTTAAAACATAAGATGCATCAAAAGTTTTAAATGAAATGCTATGATCATTTGATGCACTAGTAGTTTTCTTTCTAGGCAACTTGGCATGGGTTGGTTGCCTAGATCTAGATGTCTCACCCTTATACATAAAAGCATGATTAGGGCCAGAGTGAGACTTCCTAGAATGAATTTTCTTAATTTTGCTCTCAGGATAGCCGGCAGGGTACAAAATGTAACCCTCGTTATCCTGAGGCATGGGAGCCTTGCCCTTAACAAAGTTAGATAAGTTCTTTGGAGGGGCATTAATTTTGACATTGTCTCCCCTTTGAAGCCAATGCCATCCTTAATGCCAGGGCGTCTCCCATTATAGAGCATGCTTCTAGCAAGTTTAAATTTTTCATTTTCTAAGTCATGCTCTCTAATCTTAGCATTAAGTTGTGCTATGTGATCATTTTGTTTTTTAATTAAGGCTAGGTGATCATGGATAGCATCAATATTAATATCTCTACATCTAGTACAAATGGAAATATGCTCAGTAGATGTAGATGGTTTGCAAGATTTTAATTCAATGACCTTAGCATGCAATAAATCATTTTTAGTTCTAAGGTCGGAAATAGTAGCATTGCAAACATCGAAATCCTTAGCCTTAGCAATTAATTTCTCATTCTCATTTCTAAGGCTAGCAATAGAACAGTTCAATTTTTCAATCCTAGCAATCAAATCATTATCATTTCTAGGAATTGAAACATTGCAAATATGAGAATCAACCTTAGCTAACAAATTTGCATTTTCATTTCTAAGGTTGTCTAAAGTCTCATGACAAGTGCTTAGCTCACTAGACAATTTTTCACATTTTTCTCTTTCTAGAGCATAAGCATTTTTAACCTTAACATGCTTCTTATTTTCTTTAATAAGGAAGTCCTCTTGAGAATCCAAGAGATCATCCTTCTCATGTATAGCACTAATCAATTCATTTAATTTTTCCTTTTGTTGCATGTTGAGGTTAGCAAAAAGAATGCGCAAATTATCCTCTTCATTTTTATCATCATCCTCATCACTAGATGTTTCATATTTAGTGGAGGACTTTGATTTTACCTTCTTTTTGCTGTCCTTGGCCATGAGACACTTGTGGCCGACGTTGGGGAAGAGGAGGCCCTTGGTGACGGCGATGTTGGCGGCGTCCTCGTCGTCGGAGGAGTCGCTTGAGCTTTCGTCGGAGTCCCACTCCTGACAAACATGGGCATCGCCGCCCTTCTTCTTGTAGTATCTCTTCTTTTCCTTCCTCTTGCCCTTCTTGTCGTCGCCCCTGTCACTATCACTAGACATAGGACATTTTGCAATAAAATGACCGGGCTTACCACACTTGTAGCAAACCTTCTTGGAACGGGATTTGTAATCCTTCCCCTTCCGTTGCCTGAGAATTTGCCGAAAACTCTTGATGATTAGGGCCATCTCCTCGTTGTCGAGCTTGGAGGCGTCAATTGGTTGTCTACTTGGTGTAGACTCCTCCTTCTTCTCCTCCGTTGCCTTGAAGGCCACCGGTTGCGCCTCGGATGTGGAAGGCTCGTCAAGCTCGTTGATCTTCTTGGAGCCCTTAATCATGCATTCAAAACTCACAAAATTCCCGATAACTTCCTCGGGGGTCATTTGTGGATATCTAGGATTGCCACGAATTAATTGAACTTGTGTGGGGTTAAGGAAAATAAGGGCTCTTAGAATAACCTTAACCACTTCGTGGTCATCCCATTTTGCGCTTCCGAGGTTGCGCACTTGGTTCACCAAGGTCTTGAGCCGGTTGTACATGTCTTGTGGCTCCTCCCCTTGGCGAAGACGGAAGCGACCGAGCTCCCCCTCGATCGTTTCCCGCTTGGTGATCTTGGTGAGTTCATCACCCTCGTGCGCCGTCTTGAGTAGGTCCCAAATCTCCTTGGCGTTCTTCAACCCTTGTACTTTGTTGTATTCCTCCTTGCTTAGAGAGGCAAGGAGGATGGTTGTGGCATGGGAGTTGAAGTGCTCGATTTGGGCCACTTCATCCGTGTCATAGTCCTCATCCCCTACGGATGGTACCTGTACACCATACTCAACAACATCCCATAATCTTTTGTGGAGAGAGGTTAGATGAAATCGCATCAAATTACTCCACATAGCATAATCTTCACCATTAAAAGTTGGTGGTTTGCCTAATGGGACGGATAGTAAAGGTGTATGTTTAGGAATGCGAGGGTAGCGTAGGGGAATCTTACTATACTTCTTACGCTCTTGGCGTTTAGAAGTGACGGACGCCGCATCGGAGCCGGAGGTAGATGTCGATGAAGTGTCGGTCTCGTAGTAGACCACCTTCCTCATCCTCTTGTGCTTGTCCCCACTCCGATGCGGCTTGTGAGAAGAGGATTTTTCCTTCTTCTCCTTGTGGTGAGAAGAGGAAGATCTTTTCTCCTTCCGCTTGGAGGAGTTCTTCTTCTTCTCCCTTCTCTTGGTGCGGGACTCTTCCGATGAAGTGCTCCCTTGGCTTGTAGTGGGCTTGTCGCCGGTCTCCATCTCCCTCTTGGTGTGATCTCCCGACATCACTTCGAGCGGTTAAGCTCTAATGAAGCACCGGGCTCTGATACCAATTGATAGTCGCCTAGAGGGGGGGTGAATAGGGCGAAACTGAAATTCTCAAAAATAAACACAACTACAAGCCGGGTTAGCGTTAGAAATATAAACGAGTCCGCTGAGAGAGGGCGCAAAACAAATCGCAAGCAAGTAAAAGTGTGACACGCGGATTTGTTTTACCGAGGTTCGGTTCTCGCAAACCTACTCCCCGTTGAGGAGGCCACAAAGGCCGGGTCTCTTTCAACCCTTCCCTCTCTCAAACGATCTCACGGATCGAGTGAGCTTTCTCTTCTTCTCAATCAACCGGGAACAAAACTTCCCCGCAAGGGCCACCACACAATTGGTGCCTCTTGCCTTGGTTACAATTGAGTGTTGATCCTCAAGAACAAGTGAGAAAGAAAAGAATGCGATCCAAGCGCAAGAGCTCGAAAGAACACAAGCAAATCACTCTCTCTAGTCACTATGGAGTTGTGTGGAATTTGGAGAGGACTTGATCTATTTGGTGTGTCTAGAATTGAATGCTAGAGCTCTTGTAGTAGTTGAGAAGTGGAAAACTTGGATAGCAATGAATGTGGGGTGGTTGGGGTATTTATAGCCCCAACCACCAAAAGTGACCGTTGCTGGAAGCTGTCTGTTCGATGGCACACCGGACAGTCCGGTGCACACCGGACAGTCCGGTGCCCCTGCCACGTCACCATTGCCGTTGGATTCTGACCGTTGGAGCTTCTGACTTCTGGGCCCTCCTGGGTGTCCGGTGCACACCGGACATGTACTGTTTGATGTCCGGTGCACCGGTATGGGCGATCCTGACGTCTGCGCGCGCTGCGCGCGCATTAAATGCACCGCAGGGAGCCGTTGGCGCCGCAGAGAGCCGTTGCTCCGCTGGCACACCGGACAGTCCGGTGCACACCGGACAGTCCGGTGAATTTTAGCGGAGCGGCTGCCGCGCGAACCCGAGGCTGGCGAGTTCCGGAGACCGCGCTTCCTTGGAGCACCGGACATGTCCGGTGCACACCGGACAGTCCGGTGAATTATAGCGCGCCGGCTTCCGAGAATTCCCGAGGGCGAAGAGTTTAAGTTGGAGTCCTCTGGGCGCACCGGACACTGTCCGGTGCACACCGGACAGTCCGGTGCCTCTAGCCAGAGGTGCCCTCGGTTGCCCCCCTTGCTCCTTTGTTGAATCCAACACTTGGTCTTTTTATTGACTGAATGTGAACCTTTTGCACCTGTATAACTTATGCACTAGAGCAAACTAGTTAGTCCAATATTTGTGTTGGGCAATTCAACCACCAAAATTATTTGGGGACTAGGTGTAAGCCTAATTCCCTTTCACCAGGGGCTCAGACTCGACCTCGACCTCAGAAGACAGACTCGACCTCGACCTCGACCTCGGAGGAGCCTCCGCCTCGCCCAACCCAGGGCTCGGACCGACCACGTCACAGGAGGCGCCATCATTACCCTACTCCAAGCTAACTCAGGCTATGGGGAACAAGACCGGCGTCCCATCTGGCTCGCCCCGATAAACAAGTAATGATGGCGCCCCACATGCTCCATGACGACGGCGGCTCTCAGCCCCCTTATGGAAGCAAGGAGACGTCAGCGAGGACTCGACAGCCCCAACAGCTGTCCTTCCACTAGGCTCCAGCGCTCCTCCGACGGCCACGACACCACACGAACCGGGTGCCAAAACCTCTCCGGCTGCCACGATGGCATGTACTTAGGGCGCTAGCTCTTCTCTGCTAGACACGTTAGCACACTGCTACACCCCCCATTGTACACCTGGATCCTCTCCTTACGCCTATAAAAGGAAGATCCAGGGCCCTCTTACAGAAGGTTGGCCGCGCGGGGAAGGACAGGACGATGCTCGCGTAAGCCTCTCGCTCCCTCCCGCGTGGACGCTTGTAACCCCCTACTGCAAGCGCACCCGACCTGGGCGCGGGACAAACACGAAGGCCGCGGGTTTCCCCTTCTACGCCCGTCTCCCTCTGGCTTCTTCCCCCCTTCGCGCTCCGTCTCGCGCCGACCCATCTGGGCTGGGGCACGCGGCGACAATTTACTCGTCGGTCCAGGGACCCCCCAGGGTAGAAACGACGACAGTTGGCATGCCAGGTAGGGGCCTGCTGCGTGTTGACGAACAGCTTCCCGTCAAGCTCCAGATGGGTAGTCTCCAGCAACCTTTCCAGCCCGGGACGGTGCTCCGTTTTGGGAGTCTTGAGTTCATGTCCCTCGACGGCAGCTACGACATGATACTCCTTCCCCCGCCGCGCGACAGCGACAATGGCGGCCGACAATCCGCCCGCCGGCGGCGGAATCGACAACGTCTTCCCCACGTGGCGGAAGAACGACATTCGAGCTTGTCCCGTCCCCTCCCCCGCCGACGGAGGAGGAGGCGGGGCAACCAAGGCCAAGCAGGAGGCGGCACCTCGTCGGCTGTCGAGCGAGTCGACGGCGCCGGCGCCCCAGCGGGGGGCACGTCGGGCATCGACCTCGCGTCTGAGACGAAGACGAGCGTCGTCTCCCCGCAACACGCCACCTCCAAGCAAACAGACGACGCCAGCACGCTCGCAAAGGACTTGCTGGGCGTCACCCTCGTACCTGAGACGACGGTGCAGTCTGCCCATGACGCGACTTCGTCACCGCCCGTCGACCAAGAGGTACCGACCGACTCCCATTTCGTGCCTTTTGGATTCAGCCTCGACCCACCAAGCGACTTCGCTTCGGTGGACGCTCTCATAGAGGTGAGTCCAAACCCTCTGGGGTATTGTATGCGGTCACCCTAGGACCGGCTGACGGTCGTCTCGACCTACGGGCCCTCGGGTTCCGAGGAAGATGACGAGCCCTAACTTTTGTTGGGATTTCTCCGGACTTGGTAACCCCAGTGCCATGCGGGACTTCATGACCGCATGCGACTACTGCCTTTCCGATTGTTCCGACTGGTAGCCGCAGCCTCGGCGACGAGGACTGCGGCCCAAGTCGTGAATGTTTCCACGTTGATCTAGGGGGTCCCGGCGAAGGCAACCATCTTGGTACGCCAGAAAACAGTGATCCCCCTAGGCCTGCGCCTCGCGTTGACATCCTTCGGGAGCTAGCTGTGGTCCCCGTCCCGGCGGGGGGTCATGACCCACAGCTCGAGCAAATCCGCGAGATGCAGGCCAGGCTCGACGAGGGAGCAGGAACACTTGAGCCGTTCCGCCGGGACATTGGGCAGGAATGGGCAGGCCAACCTCCGGCCGGAGAAGCGCGTCATCTACCCCAGGGCATCCACCACCGCATCGCCGACGATGTCAGGGCAAGGCCGCCACCGGCTTCCAGTGGGGTCGGCTAGAACCTGGCTGCAGCGGCAATACTTCTCCGCGCGATGCCGGAGCCATCTACCACCGAGGGGCGGCGTATCCAGGGAGAGCTCAAGAATCTCCTGGAGGATGCCGCGGTCCGATGGGCCGAATGCTCTGCCTCCCGAAGGTAGGGGTACCCCTCGGAACATCGCGCCGCGACTTCCCGATTCATGCGGGAAGCCTCGGTCTACACCGGGCGCACGCTCAACACAGCGCCTGTGGCCCCGGATCGCCTCGGCAACGGACACCCTCACCGCAACCGTCGAACCCACCTCGACGAGATGGTGCGCCAAGGCTACCACCCCAGGCGTGGGGGATGCTACGACAGTGGGGAGGATCGGAGTCCCTCGCCCGAACCACCCGGTCCGCAGGCTTTCAGCCGAGCCATACGACGGGCGCCGTTCCCGACCCGGTTCCGAACCCCGACTACTATCACAAAGTACTCGGGGGAGACGAAACTGGAACTGTGGCTCGCGGACTATCGGCTGGCCTGCCAACTGGGTGGCACGGACGATGACAACCTCGTTATCCGTAACCTCCCCCTGTTCCTCTCCGACTCCGCTCGGGCCTGGCTAGAGCATCTGCCTCCGGGGCAGATCTCCAACTGGGACGACCTGGTCCAAGCCTTCGCCGGCAACTTCCAGGGCACGTATGTGTGCCCTGGGAACTCCTGGGATCTCCAAAGCTACCGCCAGCAGCCGGGGGAGTCTCTCCGGGACTACATCCGGCGATTCTCGAAGCAGCGCACCGAGCTGCCCAACGTCACCGACTCGGATGTCATCGGCGCGTTCCTCGTCGGCACCACCTGCCGCGACCTGGTGAGCAAGCTAGGTCGCAAGACCCCCACCAGGGCGAGCGAGCTGATGGACATCGCCACCAAGTTCTCCTCTGGCCAGGAGGCGGTTGAGGCCATCTTCCGGAAGGATAAGCAGCCCCAGGGCCGCCCACCGGAAGATGTCCCCGAGGCGTCAACTCAGCGCGGCACCAAGAAGAAAGGCAGGAAGAAGTCGCAAGCGAAACGCGACGCCGCCGACGCGGACCTTGTCGCCGCTGCCGAGTACAAGAACCCTCGAAAACCTCCCGAAGGTGCCAATCTCTTCGACAAGATGCTCAAGGAGCCGTGCCCCTATCATCAGGGGCCCGTCAAGCACACCCTTGAGGAGTGCGCCATGCTTCGGCGCCACTTTCACAAGGCCGGGCCACCTGCGGAAGGTGGCAGGGCCCGCGACGACGATAAGAGGGAGGATCACAAGGCAGGAGAGTTCCCCGAGGTCCGCGACTGCTTCATGATCTACGGTGGGCCAGTGGCGAATGCCTCGGCTCGGCACCGCAAGCAAGAGCGTTGGGAGGTCTGCTCAGTAAAGGTGGCGGCGCCGGTCTACCTAGACTGGTCCGACAAACCCATCACCTTCGACCAGGGCAATCACCCCGACGGCGTGCCGAGCCCGAGGAAATACCCGCTCGTTGTCGACCCCGTCATCGGCAATGTCAGGCTCACCAAGGTCCTCATGAACGGAGGCAGCAGCCTCAACATCATCTACGCCGAGACCCTCGGGCTTCTGCGGATCGATCTGTCCTCGGTCCGGGCAGGCGCTGCGCCTTTTCACGGGATCATCCCCGGGAAACGCGTCCAGCCCCTCGAACAACTCGATCTACCCTTCTGCTTTGGGACACCCTCCAACTTCTGAAGGGAGACCCTCACGTTCGAGGTGGTCGGGTTTCGAGGAACCTACCACGCAGTGCTGGGGAGGCCATGCTACGCCAAGTTCATGGTCGTCCCCAACTACACCTACCTCAAGCTCAAAATGTCGGGCCCCAACGAGGTCATCACCGTCGGCCCCACGTATCGACACGCGTACGAATGCGACGTGGAGTGCAGTGGAGTACGCTGAGGCCCTCGCCGAATCCGAGGCCCTCATCGCCGACCTGGAGAGCCTCTCTAAGGAGGCGCTAGACGTGAAGCGCCATGCCGGCAACTTCGAGCCGGTGGAGACGGTTAAGTCCGTCCCTCTCGACCCCAGCAACGACGCCTCCAAGCAGATCCGGATCGGCTCCGAGCTCGACCCCAAATAGGAAGCAGTGCTCGTCGACTTTCTTCGCGCAAACGCCGACGTTTTCGCGTGGAGTCCCTCGGACATGCCCGGCATACCGAGGGATGTCGCCGAGCACTCGCTGGATATCCGAGCTGGAGCCCGACCCGTGAAGCAGCCTCTGCGCCGATTCGACGAAGAAAAGCGCAGAGCCATAGGCGAGGAGATCCACAAGCTAATGGCAGCAGGGTTCATCAAAGTGGTATTCCATCCCGAATGGCTTGCCAACCCTGTGCTTGTGAGAAAGAAAGGAGGGAAATGGCGAATGTGTGTAGACTACACTGGTCTAAACAAAGCATGTCCGAAAGTTCCCTACCCTCTGCCTCGCATCGATCAAATCGTGGATTCCACTGCTGGGTGCGAAACCCTGTCCTTCCTCGATGCCTACTCAGGGTATCACCAAATCAGGATGAAAGAATCCGACCAGCTCGCGACTTCTTTCATCACACCCTTTGGCATGTACTGCTATGTTACCATGCCGTTCGGTTTGAGGAATGCGGGTGCGACATACCAAAGGTGCATGAACCACGTGTTCGGCGAACACATTGGTCGAACGGTCGAGGCCTACGTCGATGACATCGTAGTCAAGACGAGGAAAGCCTCCGACCTCCTTTCCGACCTTGAAGTGACATTCCGATGTCTCAAGGCGAAAGGCGTAAAGCTCAATCCCGAGAAGTGCGTTTTCGAGGTCCCCCGAGGCATGCTCTTGGGGTTCATCATCTCCGAGCGGGGCATCGAGGCCAACCCGGAAAAAATCGCGGCCATCACCAACATGAGGCCCATCAAGGACTTGAAAGGCGTACAGAGGGTCACGGGATGCCTTGCGGCTCTGAGCCGTTTCATCTCACGCCTCGGCGAAAGAGGCCTACCTCTGTACCGCCTCTTAAGGAAGGCCGAGTGCTTCACTTGGACCCCTGAGGCCGAGGAAGCCCTCAGGACCTGAAGGCGCTCCTCACGAACGCGCCCATCTTGGTGCCTCCCGCCGCCGGAGAAGACCTCTTGATCTACGTCGCCGCTACCACTCAGGTGGTCAGCGCCGCGATCGTGGTTGAGAGACAAGAAGAAGGGCATGCATTGCCCGTCCAAAGGCCAGTCTACTTCATCAGTGAGGTACTGTCCGAGACCAAGATCCGCTACCCACAAATTCAGAAGCTGTTGTACGCGGTAATCCTGACGCGGCGGAAGTTGCGACACTACTTCGAGTCTCATCCGGTGACTGTGGTGTCATCCTTCCCCCTGGAGGAGATCATCCAGTGCTGAGAGGCCTCGGGTAGAATTGCAAAGTGGGCGGTGGAAATCATGGGCGAGACGATCTCGTTCGCCTCTCGGAAGGCCATCAAGTCCTAGGTCTTGGCGGACTTTGTGGCTGAATGGGTCGACACCCAGCTCCCGACAGTTCCGATCCAACCGGAACTCTGAACCATGTTTTTCGACGGGTCGCTGGTGAAGACAGGGGCAAGCACGGGCCTGCTCTTCATCTCGCCCCTCGGAAAACACCTACGCTACGTGCTATGCCTCCACTTCCTGGCGTCCAATAATGTGGCCGAGTACGAGGCTCTGGTCAACGGGTTGCGCATCGCCATCGAGCTAGGGGTCCGACGCCTCGACGCTCGCGGTGACTCGCAGCTTGTCATCGACCAAGTCATGAAGAACTCCCACTGCCGCGACCCAAAGATGGAAGCCTACTGCGATGAGGTTCCGCGCTTGGAAGACAAGTTCTACGGGCTCGAGCTCAACCACATCGCCCGACGCTACAACGAGACTGTGGACGAGCTAGCTAAGATAGCCTCGGGGCGAACAACAGTTCCACCGGACGTCTTCTCCTGAGACCTGCACCAACCCTCCGTCAAGACCGACGACACGCCCGAGCCCGAGAAGGCCTCGGCCCAGCCTGAGGCATCCTCGGCTTGGCCCGAGGCACCCTCGGCTCTGACCGAGACACCCTTGGCTCAGCCCGAGGCAACCTCGGCCCCCGAAGATGAGGCACTGCGCGTCGAGGAAGAGCGAAGCGGGGTCACGCCTAATCGAAACTGGCAGACCCCGTACCTGCAATATCTCCACCAAGGAGAGCTACCCCTCGACCGAGCCAAAGCTCGGCGGTTGGCGCGGCGCGCCAAGTCGTTCGTCTTGCTGGGGGACGGGAAGGAGCTCTACCACCGCAGCCCCTCAGGCATCCTCCAGCGATGCATATCCACCGCCGAAGGCCAGGAGCTCTTACAAGAAATACACTCGGGGGCTTGCGGTCATCACGCAGCACCTCGAGCCCTTGTTGGAAATGCCTTCCAACAAGGCTTCTACTGGCCGACCGTGGTGGCCGACGCCACTAGAATTGTGCGCACCTGCAAAGGGTGTCAATTCTACGCAAGGCAGACCCACCTGCCCGCTCAGGCTCTACAGACCATACCCATCACCTGGTCGTTTGCTGTGTGGGGTCTGGACCTCATCGGCCCCTTGTAGAAGGCACCCGGGGGCTACACGCACCTGCTGGTCGCCATCGACAAATTCTCCAAGTAGATCGAGGTCCGGCCCCTAAACAGCATCAGGTCCGAACAGGCGGTGGCGTTCTTCACCAACATCATCCATTGCTTTGGGGTCCCGAACTCCATCATCACCGACAACGGCACCCAGTTCACCGGCAGAAAGTTCCTGGACTTCTGCGAGGATCACCACATCTGGGTGGACTAGGCCGCCGTGGCTCACCCCATGATGAATGGGCAAGTAGAGCGTGCCAACGGCATGATCCTGCAAGGACTCAAGCCGCAGATCTACAACGACCTCAACAAGTTCGGCAAGCGATGGATGAAGGAGCTCCCCTCGGTGGTCTGGAGTCTGAGGACAACGCCAAGCCGAGCCACGGGCTTCACACCGTTCTTTCTGGTCTATGGGGCCGAGGCCATCTTGCCCATAGACTTAGAATACGGTTCCCCGAGGGCGAGGGCCTATGACGATCAAAGCAACCGAGCTAACCGAGAAGACTCACTGGACCAGCTGGAGGAGGCTCGGGACATGGCCTTGCTACACTCGGCGTGGTATCAGCAGTCCCTGCGACGCTACCACGCCCGAGGGGTTCGGTCCCGAGACCTCCAGGTGGGCGACCTGGTGCTTCGGCTGCGACGAGACGCCCGAGGGCGGCACAAGCTCACGCCTCCCTGGGAAGGGCCGTTCGTCATCGCCAAAGTTCTGAAGCCCGGGACGTACAAGCTGGCCAATAGTCAAGGCGAGGTCTACAACAACGCTTGGAACATCTGACAGCTACGTCGCTTCAACCCTTAAGATGCTTTCAAGTCGTTCATACACCTCGTTCACACACAAAGTCTAACCATCAAGGAAGGGTCGGCCTTGCCTCGGTAAAAAGCCCGACCCTCCCTCGGGGGCTAGAAGGGGGGAACCCCTCTGCGTCAAAATTTTTCCTCGGAAAAAGATCTTTTCTGCCAGAATATTTCTCGTGCTTTTTGACTACTTCGAAAGTGGATCCTGAAAATGATGGAGTACACGTAAGCAGCCAAGGCTGACCGAGCCGAGGGACTCCTACGCCTCTAGGATACGGATACCTCACTCATCACCTTCTACGATAAGTAACTCACGCTCGGATAAGCGATTTCGCTGATCGAACAAGTCCCAACGCTCGAAGACCCTTCTACCGAAACGATTTTTCGGGCCTTCTCGACTACATCGATAGCAGAATCCGGCGGACGAGTAAGAGTACACGTAAGCGGCAAGGCCGACCGAGCCGAGGGATTCCTACGCCTCCGGGATACGGATACCTCACTCAACACCTTCCGTGAAAAGTAACTCTTGCTTGGACAAACAACTCTGTTACCGACAAATAAGTCCAGATACTCGAAGCAAGGGGAAAAGACACGCAGCTTTACAACACGACGACAGTATGTTTGGGCCTCGGTGGCCGCAGAAAACATACGCACACTACAAGATAACCCGATCCTGCAGGCTCAGACCTTGATGGTTGAAGGGAGCAGCAGCATCCTCGGCATCAACTACACCTTCGACGAGGTCCGACCTAGCCTCGGACGGCGACGCGGTCGGAGGATCTCCACTTCAAAGGACGACATCAGCACCACACCCGGGCCATCGCCGCCAAGGTCTCTTCCAGGAGTCCGGCTCGAGTAGACGGCTCGACCGGTCACCCCGAAGCCTCAGTCGGCTGTCCCCCGAGGACATCAGCCCGGCCCATGGCCTCGGCAACTCGACTCCGGCGCCGGTCCCGCCAGCGGACGGCCCGGTCAGGCTCCGGCCGACGAAGTCTTCTTTTCGAGCCAACTCTGCCTCTGTCTGTGCTGACACCGCTACCCCCAGCTTCGGCTCGTCGAAGAGCGGCCGAGGGTTTCTTTAACTAAGCAAGAGAAACCTCGGACAGCAAGGCCGACCGAGCCGAGGGACTCCTACGCCTCCGGGATACGGATACCTCACTCGTCACCTTCGCACGAGGCAACTCACGCTTGGTGAAGCGGTTCAGATAGCCGACAGGCGAGTCTTAGTGCTCGAAATGAAGAAAAAACACGGCTCCGTGCCGAGAATACATACATGTTCAGGCCCCGACAGCCACAATGAACAGACTCCGGCACTCAAGGTGCCATTACAAACGGAACTCCGGTTCCGCCCCCGCAGGTACGAACAACTCCCCACGTTGGAGGGCCTGCGGGGCGACAAAACCCCTGGCGGCATGCAACCGCACCGAGGGGGCGCACCTTTTCGACTTCGACGCGTCCAGCATGGAGGCCCAGGCCCACGCGTCATGCAACCGGCGCGCCGGTCGCTACGTGCAAGAAACCGCACCGCCACTCGTGCCACTACCGTGCCTCCTCGACTGCGGAACCAGTACCTCGACTCGAGGCAACCCTGCGCATGACCCAAGAGTGCCAACCAGGCACATCGGTCACGGGCCAGTCAGCTGCAGGAGAAGGCGCGACGGTCGATGCGGCCAGAAATGGGCCGGCAGTAATGGCGGTGGCAGGCGAGCAAAAGCAGCGGTCAAGTCGTCAGCCAAGCTCACATCCCCTCCTAGGACAGCGGGAGAGCCCTCTCCCACGGCGTGAAGACGGCGCGCCCGTGTCCCGTTCCTCGAACGACTCGCGCACGCGCAACGGCTGCCCCACGAACCACTCGTCCCGCCGCATTAACTCCGCCGCGGGACAGGCGACACTTTTGGCAGGAGAAGCGGGCGACACTTCACCTCCGCCATAATGACCGCGTCCAAAAAGGTACGCCACATCATTCGATTTCGTATCCTTTTCCTGTTCCTCTTTCTCTCTCTTACAACAGGGACCGGGAAAGGGGATACCCCGAAAGGGATCCTTCCCCGCGAAGGAAACGGGTCCCGAGCCCCCCTACTGATCAGAGATTCGAAGGCTGGCCCCTCGGAGAGGTTCAACAACCAGCCTTAGAGCGCTCGGGCTCTGCGCCCACTACTGGTCAGAGGTTCAAAGGCCGGCCCCTCGGAAGGGTTCAACGACCGCCTCAGGCCACTCGGGCTCCGCGCCCACTACTGATCAGGGGTTCATAGGCTGGCCCTCGAAGGGTTCACAACCGCCTCAGACGCAGAGCAAGGGATGACCCTGGGTACGTTCGATACATAACCAAGGCTCGGGCTACGCTCCCGAGGTACCCTAGGACATTTCCGAGATCAGCGAGAACGATCTTGTAACGGAATCCCATCAGAGGGAGGCATCGAGCCCTCGGACCCCGTCAAAAGGGGACCGGGTCTGACAGATCACCCGCAGGTACTTTTGGAGCGCGCCTCCGAGCCTCTAGCCGACCCCTAACAAATGGGGCACGGGCGTCCACTCGGATTACCCGTTAGCAGCTCACCGGAGGCACCATGTTCGTCGCCCTCCAAGGGCAACATGGCACTTTTCCCCCCCTCCTCCTTGCGGAAAGGCGATGCAGGGGCGTATGTAAAGAAGTCGAGTTTGTCCTTGACCGTCCTCTCGCCCTGTGCGGAGGCTCGGGGGCTGCTCTCGCAAACCCGGCTCCGGTCCAAACCGTTGACAGCGTCAACATACCAGCCCGAGAACTTGGGACCCGACCATGCACCCGGGCTACGGCCAGCTCGCATAAGGGAACAACCAGACCGGCCGAAGCATTGCGAAACGCATTAAGACCTCGAAGGGGTCAAACCACTCCTCCGAGGCCTCGGGGGCTACACCCGGCGGGTGCGCTCGCGCGCACCCACCGAAACAAAATGCAACCGAGAAATGCCGGTCCCCTTGCAAAAAAGTGCGACAAAAGCCTCCAAGCGAGTATTAACACTCCCTTCAAGGCTCGGGGGCTACTGTCGGGGACCATAATTAGGGGTACCCTCAAGACTCCTAATCTCAGCTGGTAACCCCCATCAGCACAAAGCTGCAAAGGCCTGATGGGTGCGACTAAGTCAAGGATCGGTCCACTCAAGGGACACGATCTCGCCTCGCCCGAGCCCAGCCTCGAGCAAGGGCAGCCGACCCCGGAGGATTTATGTCTCGCCCGAGGACCCCCTCCAGCAACGGACACACCTTCGGCTCGCCCGAGGCCCAGACTTCACCAAGAAGCAACCTTGGCCAGGCCGCCACGCCGACCGACCGTATCGCAGGAGCCTTTAATGCAAAGGTGGCCTGACACCTTATCCTGACGCGCGCCCTTCAGTCGATAGAGCCGAAGTGACCGCAGTCACTTCGTCGCTCCACTGACCGGCCTGACAAGAGGACAGCGCCGCCTGCGCCACTGCGACTGCTGTGCCACTCGGTAGAGTGAGGCTGACAGCAGCCAAGTCCGGCCTCATGCGCCATAAGAAACTCTGCTTCGCCCGACCCTAGGGCTCGGACTCGGGCTCAGCCCCGGAAGACGACGAACTCCGCATCGCCCGACCCAGGGCTCGGACTCGGGCTCAGCCCCGGAAGACGACGAACTCCGCATCGCCCGACCCAGGGCTCGGACTCGGGCTCGGCCCCGGAAGACGACGAACTCCGCCTCGCCCGACCCAGGGCTCGGACTCGGGCTTAGCCCCGGAAGACGACGAACTCCGCCTCGCCCGACCCAGGGCTCAGACTCGGGCTCAGCCCCGGAAGATGACGAACTCCGCCTCGCCCGACCCCAGGGCTCGGACTTAGCCCTGGCCTCGGCCGACGGTCTCCGCCTCGCCCGACCCAGGGGCTCGGACTCGACCTCGACCTCGGAAGACAGACTCGACCTCGACCTCGGAGGAGCCTCCGCCTCGCCCAACCCAGGGCTCGGACCGACCACGTCACAGAAGGCGCCATCATTACCCTACTCCAAGCTAACTCAGGCTACGGGGAACAAGACCAGCGTCTCATCTGGCTCGCCCCGATAAACAAGTAATGATGGCGCCCCGCATGCTCCATGACGACGGCGGCTCTCAGCCCTCTTACGGAAGTGATAGTCGCCTAGAGGGGGGGTGAATAGGGCGAAACTGAAATTTACAAAAATAAACACAACTACAAGCCGGGTTAGCGTTAGTAATAAAGAAACGAGTCCGCGAGAGAGGGCGCAAAACAAATCGCAAGCGAATAAGAGTGTGACACGAGGATTTGTTTTACCGAGGTTCGGTTCTCGCAAACCTACTCCCCGTTGAGGAGGCCACAAAGGCCGGGTCTCTTTCAACCCTTCCCTCTCTCAAACGATCCCACGGATCGAGTGAGCTTTCTCTTCTTCTCAAACAACCGGGAACAAAACTTCCCCGCAAGGGCCACCACACAATTGGTGCCTCTTGCCTTGGTTACAATTGAGTGATGATCTCAAGAACAAGTGAGAAAGAAAAGAATGCGATCCAAGCGCAAGAGCTCCAAAGAACACAAGCAAATCACTCTCTCTAGTCACTATGGTGTTGTATGGAATTTGGAGAGGATTTGATCTATTTGGTGTGCCTAGAATTGAATGCTAGAGCTCTTGTAGTAGTTGAGAAGTGGAAAACTTGGATGGCAATGAATGTGGGGTGGTTGGGGTATTTATAGCCCCAACCACCAAAAGTGACCGTTGCTGGAACCTGTCTGTTCGATGGCGCACCGGACAGTCCGGTGCACACCGGACAGTCCGGTGCCCCTGCCACGTCACCATTGCCGTTGGATTCTGACCGTTGGAGCTTCTGACTTCTGGGCCCTCCTGGGTGTCCGGTGCACACCGGACATGTACTGTTTGATGTCCGGTGCACCGGTATGGGCGATCCTGACGTCTGCGCGCGCTGCGCGCGCATTAAATGCACCGCAGGGAGCCGTTGGCGCCGCAGGGAGCCGTTGCTCCGCTGGCACACCGGACAGTCCGGTGCACACCGGACAGTCCGGTGAATTTTAGCGGAGCGGCTGCCGCGCGAACCCGAGGCTGGCGAGTTCCGGAGACCGCGCTTCCTTGGAGCACCGGACATGTCCGGTGCACACCGGACAGTCCGGTGAATTATAGCGCGCCGGCTTCCGAAAATTCCCGAGGGCGAAGAGTTTGAGTCGAAGTCCTTTGGCCGCACCGGACATGTCCGGTGCACACCGGACAGTCCGGTGCCTCCAGCCAGAGGTGCCCTCGGTTGCCTCATTGCTCCTTAGTTGAATCCAACACTTGGTCTTTTTATTGGCTAAATGTGAACCTTTTGCACCTGTATAACTTATGCACTAGAGCAAACTAGTTAGTCCAATATTTGTGTTGGGCAATTCAACCACCAAAATTATTTAGGTACTAGGTGTAAGCCTAATTCCCTTTCAATCTCCCCCTTTTTGGTGATTGATGCCAACACAAACCAAAGCAAATATAGAAGTGCATAATTGAACTAGTTTACATAATGTAAGTGCAAAGGTTGCTTGGAATTGAGCCAAAATAAATACTTACATAAATGCGCATGGATTGTTTCTTTGTTTTTGATATATTGGACCACATTTGCACCATAGGTTTTGTTTTTGCAAACTCTTTTGTAAATTCTTTTCAAAATCATTTTGCAAGATAGTCAAGGGTAAATGAATAAGATTTTGCAAAGCATTTTCAAGATTTGAAATTTTCTTCCTTTGTTCAAATGCTTTTCCTTTGACTAAACAAAACTCCCCCTAAATGAGATCCTCCTCTTAGTGTTCAAGAGGGTTTTGATTTACCATTTTGAAATACTATTTCCTCCCCCTTAAGAACATAAAGAGATACCAATTTTGAAATTTACCAATGAAAATCATCAAATTTAAAAAATTAGGTGGTGGTGCGGTCCTTTTGCTTTGGGCTCATATTTTCTCCCCCTTTGGCATGAATCGCCAAAAACGGAATCATTAGAGCCCAATGAAGTAGTTTCTCCCCCTTTGATCATGAGATGAATGAGTGAAGATTATACCAAAGTTGGAGAGATGATGCGGAGCGACGGCGAAGGATGAGTAGTAGAGTGGAGTGGAAGCCTTTTTCTTTGCCGAAGACTCCTATTCCCTTTCAATATACCTATGACTTGGTTTGAAATACCCTTGAAAACACATTAGTCATAGCATATATAAAAGAGACATGATCAAAGGTATATTCATGTGCTTATGTGTGCAAGTTTAGCAAAAGAAATTCCTAGAATCAAGAATATTGAGCTCATGCCTAAGTCGGGTAAAAGATTGTTCATCAAGTGGCTTGGTAAAGATATCGGCTAATTGATCTTTAGTGTTAATGTAAGAAATCTCGATATCCCCCTTTTGTTGGTGATCCCGAAGAAAATGATACCGAATGGCTATGTGCTTAGTGCGGCTGTGCTCGACGGGATTGTCGGCCATTTTGATTGCACTCTCATTGTCACATAGCAAAGGGACTTTGGTTAATTTGTAACCGTAGTCCCGCAGGGTTTGCCTCATCCAAAGCAATTGCGCGCAACAATGGCCTGCGGCAATATACTCGGCTTCGGCGGTAGAAAGAGCGACCGAATTTTGCTTCTTTGAAGCCCAAGACACCAAGGATCTTCCCAAGAACTGGCAAGTCCCCGATGTGCTCTTCCTATTAATCCTACACCCCGCCCAATCGGCATCCGAATAACCAATCAAATCAAAAGTGGATCCCCGAGGGTACCAAAGCCCAAACTTAGGAGTAAAAGCCAAATATCTCAAGATTTGTTTTACGGCCGTAAGGTGTGATTCCTTAGGGTCGGCTTGGAATCTTGCACACATGCATACGGAAAGCATTATGTCTGGTCGAGATGCACATAAGTAAAGTAATGAACCAATCATCGACCGATATACCTTTTGATCCACGGACTTACCTCCCGTGTCGAGGTCGAGATGCTCATTGGTTCCCATGGGTGTCTTGATGGGCTTGGCATCCTTCATTCCAAACTTGCTTAGAATATCTTGAGTATACTTTGTTTGGCTGATGAAGGTGCCTTCTTGGAGTTGCTTGACTTGGAATCCTAGGAAATACTTCAACTCCCCCATCATTGACATCTCGAATTTTTGTGTCATGATCCTACTAAATTCTTCACATGTAGATTTGTTAGTAGACCCAAATATGATATCATCAACATAAATTTGGCATACAAACAAATCATTATCAAGAGTCTTAGTGAATAAAGTAGGATCGGCCTTGCCGACTTTGAAGCCATTTGTAATAAGGAAATCTCTAAGGCATTCATACCATGCTCTTGGGGCTTGCTTGAGCCCATAAAGCGCCTTAGAGAGCCTATAAACATGGTTAGGATACTCACTGTCTTCAAAGCCGGGAGGTTGCTCAACATAGACCTCCTCCTTGATCGGTCCATTTAGGAAGGCACTCTTCACGTCCATTTGATAAAGCTTGAAGCCATGGTAAGTAGCATAGGCTAATAATATGCGAATTGACTCAAGCCTAGCTACGGGTGCATAGGTTTCACCAAAATCCAAACCTTCGACTTGTGAATACCCCTTGGCCACGAGTCGAGCTTTGTTCCTTGTCACCACACCATGCTCGTCTTGCTTGTTGCGGAAGACCCACTTGGTTCCTACAACATTTTGGTTAGGACGTGGAACTAAGTGCCATACCTCGTTTCTTGTGAAATTGTTGAGCTCCTCTTGCATCGCCACTACCCAATCCGAATCTTGTAGTGCTTCCTCTACCCTGGTTGGCTCAATAGAGGAAACAAACGAGTAATGTTCACAGAAATGCGCAACACGAGATCGAGTAGTTACCCCCTTATGAATGTCGCCGAGGATGGTGTCGACGGGGTGATCTCGTTGTATTGCTTGGTGGACTCTTGGGTGTGGCGGTCTTGGTTGTTCATCCTCCTTGTCTTCATCATTTGAATCTCCCCCTTGATCGTTGCCGTCATTTTGAGGTGGCTCATCTTCTTGATCTTCTTGTTCAACATCTTGAGCCTCATCCTCAACTTGAGTTGGTGGAGATACTTGCGTGGAGGAGGATGGTTGATCTTGTGCATTTGGAGGCTCTTCGGATTCCTTAGGACACACATCCCCAATGGACATGTTCCTTAGCGCTATGCATGGAGCCTGTTCTTCACCTATATCATCAAGATCAACTTGCTCTACTTGAGAGCCGTTAGTCTCATCAAACACAACGTCACAAGAAACTTCAACAAGTCCTGAGGACTTGTTAAAGACTCTATATGCCCTTGTGTTTGAGTCATATCCTAGTAAAAAGCCTTCTACAGTTTTAGGAGCAAATTTAGATTTTCTACCTCTTTTGACAAGAATAAAACATTTGCTACCAAAAACTCTAAAATATGAAATATTGGGCTTTTTACCGGTTAGGAGTTCATAAGATGTCTTCTTGAGGATTCGGTGAAGATATAACCGGTTGATGGCGTAGCAGGCGGTGTTGACCGCCTCGGCCCAAAACCGATCCGGTGTCTTGTACTCATCAAGCATGGTTCTTGCCATGTCCAATAGAGTTCGATTCTTCCTCTCCACTACACCATTTTGTTGTGGAGTGTAGGGAGAAGAGAACTCATGCTTGATGCCCTCCTCCTCAAGGAAACCTTCGATTTGAGAATTCTTGAACTCCGTCCCATTGTCGCTTCTAATTTTCTTGATCCTTAAGCCGAACTCATTTTGAGCCCGTCTCAAGAATCCCTTTAAGGTCTCCTGGGTATAGGATTTGTCCTGTAAAAAGAACACCCAAGTGAAGCGAGAATAATCATCCACAATTACAAGACAATACTTACTACCGCCGATGCTTATGTAAGCGATCGGGCCGAATAGATCCATGTGTAGGAGCTCCAGTGGCCTGTCGGTAGTCATGATATTTTTGTGTGGATGATGGACACCAACTTGCTTCCCGGCTTGGCATGCGCTACAAATCCTGTCTTTCTCAAAATGAACATCGGTTAGTCCCAAAATGTGTTCTCCCTTTAGAAGCTTGTGAAGATTCTTCATTCCAACATGGGCTAGTCGGCGGTGCCAGAGCCAACCCAAGTTAGTCTTAGCAATCAAGCAAGTGTCGAGTTCAGCTCTATTAAAATCTACTAGGTATAGTTGACCCTCTAACACTCCCTTAAAAGCTATTGAATCATCACTTCTTCTAAAGACAGTAACACCTATATCAGTAAAAAGACAGTTGTAGCCCATTTGACATAATTGGGATACGGAAAGCAAATTGTAATCTAACGAATCTACAAGAAAAACATTGGAAATAGAATGGTCAGGAGATATAGCAATTTTACCCAAACCTTTGACCAAACCTTGATTTCCATCCCCGAATGTGATAGCTCGTTGGGGATCTTGGTTTTTCTCATATGAGGAGAACATCCTTTTCTCCCCGGTCATGTGGTTTGTGCACCCGCTGTCGAGTATCCAACTTGTGCCCCCGGATGCATAAACCTACAAAACAAGTTTAGTTCTTGATTTTAGGTACCCAAACGGTTTTGGGTCCTTTAGCATTAGATACAAGAACTTTGGGTACCCAAACACAAGTCTTGGAGCCCTTGTGTTTGCCCCCAACAATTTTGGCAACTACCTTGCCTGATTTGTTAGTTAAAACATAAGATGCATCAAAAGTTTTAAATGAAATGGCATGATCATTTGATGCACTAGTAGTTTTCTTTCTAGGCAACTTGGCATGGGTTGGTTGCCTAGATCTAGATGTCTCACCCTTATACATAAAAGCATGATTAGGGCCAGAGTGAGACTTCCTAGAATGAATTTTCCTAATCTTGCTCTCAGGATAGCCGGCAGGGTACAAAATGTAACCCTCGTTATCCTGAGGCATGGGAGCCTTGCCCTTAACAAAGTTAGACAAGTTCTTTGGAGGGGCATTAATTTTGACATTGTCTCCCCTTTGGAAGCCAATGCCATCCTTAATGCCAGGGCGTCTCCCATTATAGAGCATGCTTCTAGCAAGTTTAAATTTTTCATTTTCTAAGTCATGCTCTCTAATCTTAGCATTAAGTTGTGCTATGTGATCATTTTGTTTTTTAATTAAGGCTAGGTCATCATGGATAGCATCAACATTAATATCTCTACATCTAGTACAAATGGAAACATGCTCAACATTAGATGTAGAGGGTTTGCAAGATTTAAGTTCAACAACCTTAGCATGCAACATATCATTTTTAGTTCTAAGGTCGGAAATAGTAGCATTGCAAACATCAAAATCCTTAGCCTTAGCAATTAATTTCTCATTTTCATTTCTAAGGCTAGCAATGAAAACATTCAACTCATCAATCCTAGCAAGCAAATCAACATTATCATTTCTAGGATCAATGCAAACATGAGAATCAACCTTAGCAATTAATTTAACATTTTCATTTCTAAGGTTGGCAATAGTGTCATGGCATGTGCTTAGCTCACTAGATAATTTGTTACATTTTTCAACTTCTAGAGCATAAGCATTTTTAACCTTAACATGTTTCTTGTTTTCCTTGATTAGGAAGTCCTCTTGGGAGTCCAAGAGATCATCCTTTTCATGGATGGCACTAATTAGCTCATTTAATTTTTCTTTTTGTTCCATGTTAAGGTTGGCAAAAAGAATACGCAAATTATCCTCCTCATTTTTATCATCCTCATCACTAGACGTTTCATATTTAGTGGAGGACCTTGATTTTACCTTCTTTTTGCCGTCCTTGGCCATGAGACACTTGTGGCCGACGTTGGGGAAGAGGAGGCCCTTGGTGACGGCGATGTTGGCGGCGTCCTCGTCGTCGGAGGAGTCGCTTGAGCTTTCGTCGGAGTCCCACTCCCGACAAACATGGGCATCGCCGCCCTTCTTCTTGTAGTATCTCTTCTTCTCCTTCCTCTTGCCCTTCTTGTCGTCGCCCCTGTCACTATCACTAGACATAGGACATTTTGCAATAAAATGACCGGGCTTACCACATTTGTAGCAAACCTTCTTGGAACGGGATTTGTAATCCTTCCCTTTCCGTTGCTTGAGGATTTGCCGAAAGCTTTTGATGATTAGGGCCATCTCCTCGTTGTCGAGCTTGGAGGCGTCAATTGGTTGTCTACTTGGTGTAGACTCCTCCTTCTTCTCCTCCGTTGCCTTGAAGGCCACGGGTTGCGCCTCGGATGTGGAAGGCTCGTCAAGCTCGTTGATCTTCTTGGAGCCCTTAATCATGCATTCAAAACTCACAAAATTCCCGATAACTTCCTCGGGGGTCATTAGTGGATATCTAGGATTGCCACGAATTAATTGAACTTGTGTGGGGTTAAGGAAAATAAGGGCTCTTAGAATAACCTTAACCACTTCGTGGTCATCCCATTTTGCGCTTTCGAGGTTGCGCACTTGGTTCACCAAGGTCTTGAGCCGGTTGTACATGTCTTGTGGCTCCTCCCCTTGGCGAAGACGGAAGCGACCGAGCTCCCCCTCGATCGTTTCCCGCTTGGTGATCTTGGTGAGTTCATCACCCTCGTGCGCCGTCTTGAGTAGGTCCCAAATCTCCTTGGCGTTCTTCAACCCTTGTACTTTGTTGTATTCCTCCTTGCTTAGAGAGGCAAGGAGGATGGTTGTGGCTTGGGAGTTGAAGTGCTCGATTTGGGCCACTTCATCCGTGTCATAGTCCTCATCCCCTACGGATGGTACCTGTACACCATACTCAACAACATCCCATAATCTTTTGTGGAGAGAGGTTAGATGAAATCGCATCAAATTACTCCACATAGCATAATCTTCACCATTAAAAGTTGGTGGTTTGCCTAATGGGACGGATAGTAAAGGTGTATGTTTAGGAATGCGAGGGTAGCGTAGGGGAATCTTACTATACTTCTTACGCTCTTGGCGTTTAGAAGTGACGGACGCCGCGTCGGAGCCGGAGGTAGATGTCGATGAAGTGTCGGTCTCGTAGTAGACCACCTTCCTCATCCTCTTGTGCTTGTCCCCACTCCGATGCGGCTTGTGAGAAGAGGATTTTTCCTTCTTCTCCTTGTGGTGAGAAGAGGAAGATCTTTTCTCCTTCCGCTTGGAGGAGTTCTTCTTCTTCTCCCTTCTCTTGGTGCGGGACTCTTCCGATGAAGTGCTCCCTTGGCTTGTAGTGGGCTTGTTATCGCCGGTCTCCATCTCCCTCTTGGTGTGATCTCCCGACATCACTTCGAGCGATTAGGCTCTAATGAAGCACCGGGCTCCGATACCAATTGATAGTCGCCTAGAGGGGGGGGGTGAATAGGGCGAAACTGAAATTTACAAAAATAAACACAACTACAAGCCGAGGTTAGCGTTAGTAATAAAGAAACGAGTCCGCGAGAGAGGGCGCAAAACAAATCGCAAGCGAATAAGAGTGTGACACGAGGATTTGTTTTACCGAGGTTCGGTTCTCGCAAACCTACTCCCCGTTGAGGAGGCCACAAAGGCCGGGTCTCTTTCAACCCTTCCCTCTCTCAAACGATCCCACGGATCGAGTGAGCTTTCTCTTCTTCTCAAACAACCGGGAACAAAACTTCCCCGCAAGGGCCACCACACAATTGGTGCCTCTTGCCTTGGTTACAATTGAGTGATGATCTCAAGAACAAGTGAGAAAGAAAAGAATGCGATCCAAGCGCAAGAGCTCCAAAGAACACAAGCAAATCACTCTCTCTAGTCACTATGGTGTTGTATGGAATTTGGAGAGGATTTGATCTATTTGGTGTGCCTAGAATTGAATGCTAGAGCTCTTGTAGTAGTTGAGAAGTGGAAAACTTGGATGGCAATGAATGTGGGGTGGTTGGGGTATTTATAGCCCCAACCACCAAAAGTGACCGTTGCTGGAACCTGTCTGTTCGATGGCGCACCGGACAGTCCGGTGCCCCTGCCACGTCACCATTGCCGTTGGATTCTGACCGTTGGAGCTTCTGACTTCTGGGCCCTCCTGGGTGTCCGGTGCACACCGGACATGTACTGTTTGATGTCCGGTGCACCGGTATGGGCGATCCTGACGTCTGCGCGCGCTGCGCGCGCATTAAATGCACCGCAGGGAGCCGTTGGCGCCGCAGGGAGCCGTTGCTCCGCTGGCACACCGGACAGTCCGGTGCACACCGGACAGTCCGGTGCACACCGGACAGTCCGGTGAATTTTAGCGGAGCGGCTGCCGCGCGAACCCGAGGCTGGCGAGTTCCGGAGACCGCGCTTCCTTGGAGCACCGGACATGTCCGGTGCACACCGGACAGTCCGGTGAATTATAGCGCGCCGGCTTCCGAAAATTCACGAGGGCGAAGAGTTTGAGTCGAAGTCCTTTGGCCGCACCGGACATGTCCGGTGCACACCGGACAGTCCGGTGCCTCCAGCCAGAGGTGCCCTCGGTTGCCTCATTGCTCCTTAGTTGAATCCAACACTTGGTCTTTTTATTGGCTAAATGTGAACCTTTTGCACCTGTATAACTTATGCACTAGAGCAAACTAGTTAGTCCAATATTTGTGTTGGGCAATTCAACCACCAAAATTATTTAGGTACTAGGTGTAAGCCTAATTCCCTTTCAGGAAGCAAGGAGACGTCAGCAAGGACTCGACAGCCCCAACAGCTGTCCTTCCGCCAGGCTCCAGCGCTCCTCCGACGGCCACGACACCACACGAACCGGGTGCCAAAACCTCTCCGGCTGCCACGACGGCATGTACTTAGGGCGCTAGCTCTTCTCCGCTAGACACGTTAGCACACTGCTACACCCCCCATTGTACACCTGGATCCTCTCCTTACGCTTATAAAAGGAAGATCCAGGGCCCTCTTACAGAAGGTTGGCCGCGCGGGGAAGGACGGGACGGCGCTCGCGTAAGCCTCTCGCTCCCTCCCGCGTGGACGCTTGTAACCCCTACTGCAAGCGCACCCGACCTGGGCGCGGGACAAACACGAAGGCCGCGGGTTTCCCCTTCTACGCCCGTCTCCCTCCGGCTGTTCCCCCCTTCGCGCTCCGTCTCGCGCCGACCCATCTGGGCTGGGGCACGCGGCGACAATTTACTCGTCGGTCCAGGGACCCCCCGGGGTCGAAACGCCGACACAGCCGTACGCCGCCGTCAAGTCCCGAGAGTGGCCTGTTCACCGGAAGCTGACCTGGCGCACCGGACACTATCCGGTGCACCACCGGACAGTCCGGTGCTCCCAGACCGAGCTGCATTTGGCTGTACAACAGCCAACTCCATTCCAAACCAATTTCTTCTGTTTCTAACACTTAGACACAATACATTAGTACTCAAATCAATGTACTAAGTCTAGAAACGTGCCTTGTAATATGATTTGCAGTTCTTCACTCTTTGGCACAAATTAGCACTTAGAGAAAATGTGTTGGACACTTAATCACCAAAACACTTTGGAAATGGCATAAGGACACATTTCTCTTTCAGCAGTACATCGAGAGCAAGGTTAATAATGTAACCAACCGTGGCTATAAGAATCTTTGCAGTCTATTTTATAGCCACTATGTATAATGGTTAGCCTATAATTAATAGTGATCCACTTGTCTCACTATTTTTTTTGTTCTCATGTATAAGTTGGCCGTTAGTTTGTAGCCCGTTTTTACTCTCTTTCTCTTTCTCCTCCTCTTTCTTCTATGTTAACATTTAGCTAGTTTACAATCTCTTATTATACTTGCTCTTACGGAAGAGGGAGACGAAGAACACTTGGGCTTCATTGGCCGTTGCTTAAATTAATGCATACTTGGACACGTGACATTGCTTTGCAGTTACATTAAAGGATTAACGTGAATTCAGAAGCAAGCATGAATGAGAGAACCAAATAATTAATGTTGCACATGCGTGTGGAATTTTCTAAAGCTGACGCATTGCTAGCCTCGTTCTCATGAAGAAATACCGGGAAACTTGGAAACCGGGGTGGTTGAGGGGTGGGGGGCAACTGGTCAAGACACAACAAGTTCAGAGTTACTTTGGGAACTTTAAATTTCTTTCGGGATTGGAGAAGATTGAGATAAAAATGAACTAATTTTCTCTTCAATCCCCTTTAATCTCGAAAGGGATTTGAGTTTCCAAACTAACCCTGTGTACATATATATTAAGGTTGAAGAACGTCAGAGTTGGAGAGGTGACATGGCTTAGGTTCAAACTTATCTATAACGTTGAGCAAGTTCTACCTCACTTTGCCTTTTAATTTCTAGGAGGACTTCAATTTCGTCGTAATTATCTTGTATTACCTCTTCATATCTTTCTGGATAACATTTCTATACTGTGGCAATAGAGTCATCCGTGATTAAACTGATTATAAGCAGTTGCATTATTTTAAAGATAAATAAGGTCAATAACATGTTTATGGAAACATAATATAATCACGCCGAAATGACATCCTAGTAACTTCCATAGTTAAGCCCCATGATATAGCATAGATCTCATTTTTTTTATTACAATACTGCACCAAAACGATACATGCTAAATGATACTCGGTAATTTTGAATAAGTTAACACTTAGGGCTAGTTTGGGACCTTATTTTTTCAAGGAATTTTCATTTTTTCAAGAGAAATTAGTTCGTTTTTCCTTGATAAAATAGAAATTACTTGAAAAAATAAAGTTCTCAAACTAGCCCTTAGGGCTTGTTTGGGAGCAAGTAGAATATAGAGGATTGCACTTACTCTCTCCGTCTCAAATTATAATTTGTTTGACTTTTTTGTGTCACGTTTAACTGTCTTGTCCTATTCAATTTTTTTGGAAAAAAATAACAAAATTCAAAACCACATTTAAAATATATTATATGCTAAACAATATCATAGCAAAAAACAACAATAATTATTAATTCTTTTAATAAAATGAGCCGGTCAAACTTAGGGTAAAAAAATCAAACAAATTATAAACTAGAACAGAGTTAGTATTATTTAATTTTGAATATTAAAGATTCTAGTCCCCTTAAGCTCCTCCATTACACTTGCTTACAAACAAGTCCTTAAGAGTTGGTTTGGTGATCAGGAAATTGAAGGGAATCCATGGGGCAGGAATCCCCTTCCTATTCAATTTTAAATAGTAAGAGGATTACTCCTCTATGTGCCTCCTCCATTTTTCTAGTCACCAAATTAGCTCTAATTGTCTAGATTTGCAATCACCAACCTTATTAAGCTCTTATTGTCTGATTAGCTTAGTTAGTTTTTAGAGTTGGGTGACTTTTGTTCTCCAATTATGGTGAGCTTAGACTGTCTTCAGTAGAGTGTGTAAAATAGGAGTCGTGGAACTATAAATGACACTGTCTAATATTATTTATAGAAAGAAATTAAAAATATGTGATAAGATAAGAGATGGATTATGGATAGAGGATCCGCTAAAGATAGCCTTAGAAAGAAAAACTTACGAGAAGATGGACAAACGTCGAATATGAGACACAAAGGAAAGGAGGTGATTGTGTCATGATTCGAATGACATGTAGTTGGGATAGAGGCACATTTAATGACACGAAGCCACTGTAGAAATAATGGCAGGTGAGCGGGGCAGGAGTGTTTCCTGCATAGACGTTACGCTGCGTATGGGCTGGATGAAATGTCTGTGATCCGTCGGCTCGCTCGGTTTATGATCAATTTATTTTGTCTCGAATCTGCTTGTTTAAATACTAACATTCTAGCTTATTTTATTAATAAGCTAGCTTTGTTTGTTAACGAGCCAACTCATGAGCTAAATGAGCTATCATATTTCACCAAAACAAAACTATATACATATCATTTGCGTAACAATTGATGAACATATTGTATGTATGTGTGATGTCTATGGCCTATAAGCTAAACTAGTGATTGATGAATCGTGTCTACGTGTTAGATTGGTCTATGCGAACATAAGTATGGGCTAAACTGATAAACATGTGTGTGGATAATGAATAGACGAGTGACGAGTTGTGTTAATTGATGTGGCCTTTAAAACTATGAGTATAATTATTATTTTCTATCGTTAAACTAGTTTAAAATTAACTGAGAAATTGATTATTATATATATTATTATTTTCCTGCTCTGGCTCGCGAGGTAAACGAGCTATTAACCGAGTTAAGCCGAGCTAATTCTATGTCTCGTTAACTTTAACGAGTCGAGACAAATCAATTCATTAACTTAATGAGCTAGCTCGAGTTCAAACGAGCTGAACCGAACTGACTTGATATCCCGCCTAAGTGCATCCGGCCAGCTCTCCCTCCCCTTGGTTTAGCGCGTACAGCGTAGCACTAGACGCTAAAGGCCCCCTTGCATGGTTTTACGTGCATGTCAATATTTATTGGATAGAGAAAAATAATAATGATTCAAAAGTAGGGATACAAGATAATATTTTATGGTTATAATAGAACATAAAGAGAGTATTTAGAGGGAACCAGTGTGAAACATAAAAATAGATATGGAATTTTGACGACGTAGCATAAAAGTAGGAATATAGAGAAGAAAATTTAGAAAAAAACTGATGTGGACAGTCTTATAACATAAATGGTAGGGTGACAGCTCGTGTTTCCTTCAAGTAAGACAAACTGAGTAAGGGGTTTAGGTTCTGTTTAGAACCCCTAAAGCTAATAGTTAGTCAGCTAATAAATTATTAGTTAGATTGAGCTAGCTAATAAACTAATTATTAATTAAAAAGTAGCTAACAATTAGTTACGTTATTAACTGAGGGTGTTTGAAATCTAAGAACTAATTTTTAGTAGCTAGCTATTAGCTTTAGTGATTCCAAATATGGTCTTAAAAAAATTGAGTGCCTAAACCATTTAAACATGACTTATTTGTAGGCATTCTTTCTTTTTATTATACAATAATGGTGGGGTGTACTGTCATATATTTGTATCAGTATAAGAGCATCTCCAAAAGACTAGCTAAATAGCTTATCAAGCTAAATTTTAGCTATTTAATAGCAAAATAGCTCTCCAACAGGCTAGCCATTTAACTTGACAATCTATCCGACTCTCTAAATTGACTCCCTCACTAGCCAAATTTGGCTAGCAAATCTCGCTAGTCAAGCTAACTTGCATGTTAGAGAGTCTGTTGGAATAAGATGTTATATTTAGAGTTTAATCTTTATAAAGTGACAAATAAAGAGTCAAATAGAGAGTAAAAAATAAATAGTCTTTTGGAGATGCTCTAAGAATCCATACATATACCAGCACCTGAAAGGTATACTAAAAGGTATGTAAACAGTTAAATGTTTTAAATTGAAACCTGACTATTTAAACTGCTGTAGGTATAATTCATAAACACAAATCACTGTAGAAACATTAAAAGCCGTTTTGGATCAAGCCAAAACGAACAGGGAATCAAAGTTCAGTTGATTATCTGCATGAGCATGGTTGTCGGCGTTTCGGGACCGGGGGGGTCCCCGAGCCGACGAGTGAGTGTGCCGCATGCCCCAACCCAGATGGGTCGAGCGCGTGGGCGAGCGCGAAGGGGGGAGAGAGCGAGAGCGAGGTGGCCGGAGCCGGGTCGTGAGGGAGTCGGAGTTCCCGCGGCCTTCGTGTTCGTCCCGCGCCCAGGTCGGGTGCGCTTGCAGTAGGGGGTTACAAGCGTCCGCGCGGGTGAGGGGAGCGAGCGGCCCCAAGAGAGCGCCTGCCCCTGCCCTTCGTTCCCGCGAGGCCAACCTTCTCTAAGAAGGCCCTGGTCCTTCCTTTTATAGGCGTAAGGAGAGGATCCAGGTGTACAAATGGGGGTGTAGCAAGGTGCTACGTGTCTAGCGGGGGAGAGCTAGTGCCCTAAGTACATGCCCAGGTGGCAGCCGGAGAGATCTTGGCACCCGGCTAGTGTGGCATCGTGGCTGTCGGAGAAGCAATGGAGCTTGGCGGAGGGACAGCTGTCGGAGTGGTTGGGCCCTTGCTGACGTCCCCCTGCTTCCGTAAGAGAGCTGAGAGCCGCCGTCGTCATGGGTCCAGCGGGGTGCCATCATTGCCTATCTGGCGGAGCTAGCCAGATGGGACGTCGGTCCTGTTCCCTGCGGCCCGAGTCGGCTCGGGGTAGGGTGATGATGGCGCTTCCTGTTGACGTGGCGGACTCGCGCCCTAGGTCGGGCGACGTGGAGGCTCCTCCGAAGCCGAGGTCGAGTCTGTCCTGCATGGCCGAGGCCGAGCCCGAGCTCCTGGGTTGGGCGAGGCGGAGGTCGTTCGGCAGAGGCCAGGGCGGAGTCCGAGCCCTGGGTCGGGCGAGGCGGAGTTCGCCGTCTTCCGGGGCCTTAGCCCGAGTCCGAGCCCTGGGTCGGGCGGAGCGGAGTTCGCCGTCTTCCGAGGCCTTAGCCCGAGTCCGAGCCCTGGGTCGGGCGGAGCGGAGTTCGCCGTCTTCCGGGGCCTTAGCCCGAGTCCGAGCCCTGGGTCAGGCGGAGCGGAGTTCGCCGTCTTCCGGGGCCTTAGCCCGAGTCCGAGCCCTGGGTCGGGCGGAGCGGAGTTCGCCGTCTTCCGAGGTCTTAGCCCGAGTCCGAGCCCTGGGTCGGGCGGAGCGGAGTTCGCCGTCTTCCGGGGCCTTAGCCCGAGTCCGAGCCCTGGGTCGGGCGGAGCGGAGTTCGCCGTCTTCCGGGGCCTTAGCCCGAGTCCGAGCCCTGGGTCGGGCGGAGCTTCCGATGGCGCTTTTGGCCAAGTCTGGCCGCCCGGCAGTCCCACTCTTTGCGTCAAATGCCCCAGTGACTTGGTCGGTCGGCGCGGTGATTTAGTCAGGGTTGCTTCTCAACGAAGGCAAGGCCTCGGGCGAGCCGGAGATGCGTCTGCCATAAAAAGGGGGCCTCGGGCGAGACGGAAACACCTCAGGGTCGGCTGCCCTTGCCCGAGGCTAAGCTCGGGCGTGGCGTGATCGAGTCGCTCGTATGGACTGATCCCTGACTTAATCAAACCCATCAGGCCTCTGCAGCTTTATGCTGATGGGGGTTACCAGCTGAGAATTAGGCGTCTTGAGGGTACCCCTAATTATGGTCCCCGACAGTAGCCCCCGAGCCTCGAAGGGAGTGTTAACACTCGCTTGGAGGCTTTCGTCGCACTTTTTTGCAAGGGGACCAGCCTTTCTCGGTTGCTCTTTGTTCCGGTGGGTGCGCGCGAGCGCACCCGCCGGGTGTAGCCCCCGAGGCCTCGGAGGAGTGGTTTCACTCCTTCGAGGTCTTAATGCCTTGCGTAATGCTTCGGCCGGTCTGGCGGTTCCCTCATGCGAACAGGCCGTAGCCCGGGTGCACTGTCGGGGCCCAAGTTCTCGGGCTGGTATGTTGACGCTATCAACGGTTCGGCCGGAGCCGGGTTTGCGAGAGCAGCCCCCGAGCCTCCGCACAGAGCGAGAGGACGATCAGGGACAGACTCGGCTTTTTTACATACGCCCCTACGTTGCCTTTCCGCAAGGAGGAGGGGGGGAGAGCGCCATGTTACCCTCGATGGGCACCGAACATGGTGTCTCCGGTGAGCTGCAATCGGGTAATCCGAGTGGACGTCCGTGCCCCGTTCGTTGGGGGTCGGCTAGGGGCCCGGAGGCACGCCCAAAAGTACCTGCGGGTGATCTGCCGGACCCGGTCCCCTGGCGACGGGGTCCGAGGGCTCGTTGTCTCCCTCCGATGGGATTCCGTTACAGAGTCGTTCCCGCTGGTCTCGGAAATGTCCTAGGGTACCTCGGGAGCGCAGCCCGAGCCTTGGTTATGTATCGAACGTACCCCTGGTCATCCCTCGCTCGGTGTCTGAGGCGACTGTGAACCCTTCGGAGGGCCAGCCTTCGAACCCCTGATCAGTAATGGGCGCGGAGCCCGAGTAGCCTGAGGCGGTCGTGGAACCTTTCGGGGGGCCGACCTTCGAACCTCTGACCAGTAGTGGGTGTCGGGCCCACGCGATCTGAGGCGGCTGTTGAACCCTTCGGGGGGCCAGCCTTCGAACCCCTGATCAGTAAGGAGGCTCGGAGCCTAGTTCCTTCACGGGGAAGGATCCCTTTGGGGGTATCCTTTTCCCGGTCCCTGTTGCAAGAGATAGAGAAAAAAGGAAAAGGGAAAAAGGATACGAAATTGAACGACGTGGCGTACCTTTTTTGGTGTGGTCGTTTTGGCGAAGGCGAAACGTCGCCAACTGCTTCCGCCAGAAGCGCTGCCCGTCGAGCCGCGGAGTTAATGCGCCGGGGCGAGCGGTCGGCGAGGCTGCCGTTGCGTACACGAGCCGTTCGAGGAACGGGTCACGGGCGTGTCGTCTTCACACCGTGAGAGAGGGGGTTCTCTTGCTGCCTCCGGATGGGACGTGAGCCTGGCTGATGGCGCGACCGCTGCTCTTGCGCGCCTGCCACCGTCATTACTGCCGGCCCACTTTTGACTGTGTTTGACCGCTGCGCCCGGCTGGCGCTACTGGGCCGCGCGCCGGGCCGCCTCGGGTCGCGGTATTGGTTCCGCAACCGAGGAGGTGTGGTGGTGGCGCAAGTGGCATAGTGGCTTACATGCAGCATCCGGCGCGCCGGTTGCGCGACGCGTGGGCTTGAGCCTCCGTGCTGGCCTGTCAGGAGTCGGAGAGGCGCGTCCACTTGGCGCGGTTGCATGCCGCCCGCATGGCTGCCCGCCCCTCTCGCCCGTTGGTCTGGGCAAAGGTGGAGGGTCACTTGTAACCGCTGGGTGGTTGCGCGCGCCGCGCGCGCGGCGGTTCGGCTTCTTCCGCTCGGAGCCGGTCTGTATGACAGGTGGGTCCCAGCCCCCGCGCCGCAGGGGAGGGCTTTGGAGGCGTGTTGGAGAAGACTCAGCCCGTGACGGTTGGGGGCGCAAGCAGGGAGAGTTGCCTTTAAAAGGAGGGCGACCCCTTTCGTAAGGCGACCATGTCTTCTCCCTCCCTTATGCATCGTGTCTTTCCACCTTTCAAGCCCCCGGATGGGGGAAACCGCCGTCTCCGTGCCTCATCGTCGGAGGACACTACTCCGTGGGAGTGGGTACCTTTCAGCCATCGTTCGGCTTCGAGGATTTTCATCATGCAGCCCGGCTGCACCCCTCCACCGGCGGTCACCCAAGAGGGTGACCTCCGGCTTGATGGTGGGGGAAAGCGAGCCGAGCTGCGGCCTCTGCCCCTCCCTCAGCATCAAGGATTTTCATCACCAGGGCTGAGGAGGGGAGTGTGCCGAGTTGGGGTCGGCCCTTGCACGGGCGGTGGCCCGCTCCTTCCCTCAGTGATCGGGGGGAAGGGCGGGAGTCGTCCGTGGCGCTAACAGCTGCACCGTGCCCGGCTCTCTGAGCCGAGCGGTTTCGGAACCGCTCCCGGTGCCGCCTCCCGCCACGGCAACTGGAAGAGGTTCTTCCGCCGGCGCGACAGCCTAGGTTGGCCATGGACCGACCTCCAACTCTACGGCCTTCTGCCCGTCCTTGCCTCTCGAGTTTGGGCAAGGGCGGGGGCCCCCTAGCAGCAGCATTCGCCCTGAGGCCATCATTGCTGCTGTTCGGCCCCCCGGGGCAGAAGTCTTCATCGTCGCCGCTGTCGGGGCGGGCGGCGACCTGCCGTTCGTCGGTCTTCTGTTGCCCCGCAGGCCCACCCCTATCGAGTGGGGTTGTTCGTACCTGTGGAGGGGGAACCAGAGTTCCGTTTGTAATGGCACTTCGAGTGCCGGGTTTTTTGTTCATCTCGGCTTTCGGGGCCTGAACATGTATGTAATCACGGCTCGGAGCCGTGTTTTTCCCTCATTTCCGAGCACTAAGACTCGTCTGCTGATTGTCTGAACCGCTTCACCAAGCATGAGTCGCCCCGTGTCAAGGTGACGAGTGAGGTATCCGTATCCCGGAGGCGTAGGAGTCCCTCGGCTCGGTCGGCCCTGTTGTCCGAGGCTTCTCTAGCTTAGTTAAAGAGACCCCTCGGCCGCTCTTCGACGAGCCGAGGCCAGGGGTAGCGATATCAGTATGAGCAGAGGCGGAGTTGGTTCGGAAATGAAACTTGGTTGGCCGGAGCCTAGCGGAGTTGTCCGTTGGCAGGATCGACGCCAGAGTTGGTCAGCCGAGGCTTCGGACCGGGCTGGTGCCCTTGGAAGGTGGTCGGCCGAGGCCCCGGAGGTGGCTGGCCGAGCCGCCTGCTCGGGCCGGATTCCCGGAGAAGTCCCTGACAACGATCGCCCGGGCGCGGTGATGACGCCGTCCTTCGGAGCGGAGGCCCTCGGACCGTGTCGCCGTCCGAGGCTAGGTTGGGCTTTGCCGAAGGTGCCGTTGATGCCGAGGGTGTCGCTGCCCCCTTCCTGAGTCAGGACCCGAGCCTGCAGGATCAGCTTGTCTTGTAGTGTGTGCTTTGTGCGGCCGTCGAGGCCAGAACACACACCCTTGCTGTGTTGTAAAGCTGCGTCTCTTTTCCTCTTGTTTCGAGCGTCTGGACTTTTTGTCGGTAACAGGGATGTTAGTGCGAGCGAAAGTTGCTTCTCGCGGAAGGTGAGGAGTGAGGTATCCGTATCCCGGAGGCGTAGGAGTCCCTCGGCTCGGTCGGCCTTGCCGCTTACGCGCACCTTTACTCGTCCATGAGGCCCTATCACCGACTTGGTCGAGGAAACTCGAAGAATCGCTTTGACAGAAGGGCTTCCGAACGTAGAGACTTGTTCGATCCGCGGAGTCACCTTATCCGAACGCGAGTTACTTATCACAGAAGGTGATGAGTGAGGTATCCGTATCCCGGAGGCGTAGGAGTCCCTCGGCTCGGTCAGCCTTGACTGCTTACGTGTACCCCGTCGTTTCCAGGACCCACTTTTCGAAGTAGTCAAAAAGCACGGAAGATATTCTGGTAAAAGAGATTTTCTGTTTGAGGAAAATTTTGACGCAGAGGGGGTTTCCCCCCTTTTAGCCCCCGAGGGAGGGTCGGCTTTGCCGAGGCGAGGCCGACCCTTCCTTGTTGACTAAACTTTGCGTGGGTGTGAGGTATATGAACAACTTGGAAACATCTTAAGAGGTAGAAGCGACGTAGCTGTTGGATGTTCCAAGCGTTGCCGTAGACCTCGCCTTGACTGTTGGCCAGCTTGTACGTTCCGGGCTTCAGAACTTTGGCGATGATGAACGGCCCCTCCCAGGGGGGCGTGAGCTTGTGCCTCCCTCGGGCGTCCTGCCGCAGCCGAAGCACCAGGTCGCCCACCTGGAGGTCTCGGGGTCGGACCCCTCGGGCGTGGTAGCGTCGCAGGGACTGCTGATACCGTGCCGAGTGTAGTAAGGCCCTGTCTCGAGCCTCGTCCAGCTGGTCCAGCGAGTCTTCTCGGCTAGCTTGGTTGCTTTCTTCGTTGTAGGCCCTCGTCCTCGGGGAGCCGTATTCCAGGTCAGTGGGCAAGACGGCCTCGGCCCCGTAGACCAGGAAGAACGGCGTGAAGCCCGTGGCTCGGCTCGGCGTCGTCCTCAGGCTCCAGACCACCGAGGGGAGTTCCTTCATCCATCGCTTGCCGAACTTGTTGAGATCATTGTAAATCCGAGGCTTGAGCCCTTGTAGAATCATGCCATTGGCACGTTCTACTTGCCCATTCGACATGGGATGAGCTACGGCGGCCCAGTCTACCCGGATGTTGTGATCCTCGCAAAAATCCAAGAATTTTTTGCCGGTGAACTAGGGTGCCGTTGTCGGTGATGATGGAGTTCGGGACCCCGAAGCGATGGATGATGTTGGTGAAGAACGCCACCGCCTGCTCGGATCTGATGCTGTTCAGGGGTCGGACCTCGATCCACTTGGAGAATTTGTCGACAGCGACCAGCAGGTGCGTGTAGCCCCCGGGCGCCTTCTGCAGAGGGCCGACGAGGTCCAGACCCCACACAGCGAAGGGCCAGGTGATGGGTATCGTCTGCAGAGCCTGAGCGAGCAGGTGGGTCTGCTTCGCATAGAATTGGCACCCTTCGCAGGTGCGGACAATTCTAGTAGCGTCAGCCACCGCCGTCGGCCAGTAGAAGCCTTGGAGGAAAGCGTTCCCGACGAGGGTTCGAGGTGCTGCATGATGGCCGCAAGCCCCCGAGTGTATTTCCTGTAGGAGTTCCTGACCCTCGGTGATGGAGATGCATCGCTGGAGGATGCCCGAGGGGCTGCGGTGGTAGAGCTCCTTCTCATCGCCCAGCAAGACGAACGACTTGGCGCGTCGCGCTACCCGCCGAGCCTCGGCTCGGTCGAGGGGCAGTTCTCCTTGGTGGAGATATTGCAGGTATGGGGTCTGCCAATCTTGCTCTGGCATGACCCCGCTCTGCTCCTCCTCGATGCGCAGTGCTTCGCCCTCGGGGGCCGAGGGTTCCTCGGGTTGAACCGAGGATGGCTCGGGCTGGGCCGAGGTCACCTCGGACGAGGCCGAGGGCACCTCGGGCTCGGGCGCGTCGCCTGTCTTGATGGAGGGTTGGTGCAGATCCTGGGAGAAGACGTCCGGGGGAACCGCCGTTCGCCCCGAGGCTATCTTCGCCAGCTCGTCCACAGTCTCGTTGTAGCGCCGGGCGATGTGGTTAAGCTCGAGCCCGTAGAACTTGTCTTCCAGGCGTCGAACCTCATCACAGTAGGCCTCCATCTTCGGGTCGCGGCAGTGGGAGTTCTTCATGACTTGGTCGATGACGAGATGCGAGTCGCCGCGTGCATCGAGGCGTCGGACCCCTAGCTCGATGGCGATTCGCAATCCGTTGATCAGAGCCTCGTACTCAGCCACATTGTTGGACGCCGGGAAATGGAGGCGGAGCACGTAGCGCAGGCGTTTCCCGAGGGGCGAGACGAAGAGCAGGCCCGCGCCGGCTCCCGTCTTCATCAGCGACCCGTCGAAAAACATGGTCCAGAGCTCCGGTTGGATCGGAGCCGTCGGCAACTGGGTGTCGACCCATTCAGCTACGAAGTCCGCCAGTACCTGGGACTTGATGGCCTTCCGAGGGGCGAACGAGATTGTCTCGCCCATGATTTCCACCGCCCACTTTGCGATCCGTCCCGAGGCTTCTCGGCACTGGATGATCTCCCCCAGGGGGAAGGATGACACCACAGTCACCGGATGAGACTCGAAGTAATGTCGTAGCTTTCGCCTCGTTAGGATCACTGCATACAGCAGCTTCTGGACTTGTGGGTAGCGGATCTTGGTCTCGGACAGTACCTCGCTGATGAAGTAAACCGGCCTCTGAATGGGCAAAGCATGCCCCTCTTCCTGCCTTTCGACCACGATCGCAGCGCTGACCACCTGAGTGGTAGCGGCGACGTAGACCAGGAGGGCTTCTCCATCAGCTGGGGGTACCAAGACGGGCGCCTGGGTGAGGAGCGCCTTCAGGTTCCCGAGAGCTTCCTCGGCCTCGGGAGTCCAAGTGAAGCACTCGGCCTTCCTTAAGAGACGGTACAGGGGCAGGCCTCTTTCGCCGAGGCGCGAGATGAAACGGCTCAAGGCCGCGAGACATCCCATGACCCTCTGTACGCCTTTTAAGTCCTTGATGGGCCCCATGTTTGTGATGGCTGTGATCTTCTCCGGGTTGGCTTCGATGCCCCGCTCGGAGACGATGAATCCCAAAAGCATGCCTCGGGGCACCCCGAAGACGCACTTCTCGGGATTGAGCTTGACGCCCTTCGCCTTGAGACACCGGAATGTCAGTTCGAGGTCGGAGAGAAGGTCGGAGGCTTTCCTCGTCTTGACTACGATGTCATCGACGTAGGCCTCGACCGTGCGACCGATGTGTTCGCCGAACACATGGTTCATGCACCGCTGGTACGTTGCACCCGCGTTCCTCAAACCGAATGGCATGGTGACATAACAGTACATGCCGAAGGGCATGATGAAAGAAGTCGCGAGCTGGTCGAACTCTTTCATCTTGATTTGATGATACCCTGAGTAGGCATCGAGGAAAGACAGGGTTTCGCACCCTACAGTGGAGTCCACGATTTGATCGATGCGAGGTAGAGGGTAGGGGACCTTCGGACAGGCTTTGTTGAGACCAGTGTAGTCTACACACATCCGCCATTTCCCCCCTTTCTTCCTCACAAGTACAGGGTTGGCAAGCCATTCGGGATGGAATACCTCTTTGATGAACCCTGCTGCCATCAGCTTGTGGATCTCCTCGCCTATCACCCTGCGCCTTTCCTCGTCGAATCGGCGCAGAGGCTGTTTGACCGGTCGGGCTCCGGCCCGAATATCCAGCGAGTGCTCGGCGACATCCCTCGGTATGCCGGGCATGTCCGAGGGACTCCACGCAAAGACGTCGGCGTTTGCGCGGAGAAAGTCGACGAGCACTGCTTCCTATTTGGGGTCGAGCCCGGAACCGATCCGGATCTGCTTGGAGGTGTCTCCACTGGGGTCGAGAGGGACGGCCTTAACCGTCTCCGCTGGCTCGAAGTTGCCGGCATGTCGCTTCACGTCCTGCACCTCCCGGGAGAGGTTTTCCAGGTCGGCGATGAGGGCCTCGGACTCAGCGAGGGCCTCGGCGTACTCCACGCATTCCACATCGCATTCGAACGCGTGTTTGTACGTGGGGCCGACGGTGATGACCCCGTTGGGGCCCGGCATCTTGAGCTTCAGGTAGGTGTAGTTGGGGATGGCCATGAACTTCGCGTAGCATGGCCTTCCCAACACTGCATGGTAGGTCCCTCGGAACCCGACCACCTCGAACGTCAAAGTCTCCCTTCGGAAGTTGGAGGGTGTTCCGAAGCAGACAGGAAGGTCGAGCTGTCCGAGGGGCTGGACGCGCTTCCCAGGGATGATCCCGTGGAAGGGCGCAGCGCCTGCTCGGACGGATGACAGATCGACGCGCAGGAGCCTGAGGGTCTCGGCGTAGATGATATTGAGGCAGCTGCCCCCATCCATCAGGACCTTGGTGAGCCTGACGTCGCCGACGACGGGATCGACGACGAGCGGGTACTTCTCCGGGCTCGGCACGTGGTCCGGGTGGTCGTCCTGGTCGAAGGTGATGGGCTTGTCGGACCAGTCTAGGTAGACTGGCGCCGCCACCTTCACCGAGCAGACCTCCCGACGCTCTTGCTTACGATGCCGAGCCGAGGCATTCGCCGCATGCCCTCCGTAGATCATGAAGCAGCCGCGGACCTCGGGGAACTCTCCTGCTTGGTGATCTTCCTTTTTGTCGTCGTCGCGGGCCCTGCCACCCTCTGCGGGTGGCCCGGCCCGGTGGAAGTGGCGCCGAAGCATGACGCACTCCTCGAGGGTGTGCTTGACGGGCCCCTGATGGTAGGGGCACGTCTCCTTGAGCGCCTTGTCGAAGAGGTTGGCGCCTCCGGGGGGCTTCCGAGGGTTCTTGTATTCGGCGGCGGCGACAAGGTCCGTGCTGGCGGCGTCGCGTTTCGCTTGCGACTTCCTCCTGCCTTTCTTCTTGGCGCCGAGCGGAGTAGACGCCTCGGGAGCATCTTCCGACGGGCGGCCCTGGGGCTGCTTGTCCTTTCGGAAGATGGCCTCGACCGCCTCCTGACCAGAGGCGAACTTGGTGGCGATGTCCATCAGCTCGCTCGCCCTGGTGGGGGTCTTGCGACCCAACTTGCTCACCAGGTCACGGCAGGTGGTGCCGGCGAGGAATGCGCCGATGACATCGGAGTCGGTGATATTGGGCAGCTCGGTGCGCTGCTTCGAGAATCGCCGGATGTAGTCCCGAAGAGACTCTCCCGGCTGTTGCCGGCAGCTTCGGAGGTCCCAGGAATTCCTGGGGCGCACGTACGTGCCCTGGAAGTTGCCGGCGAAGGCTTGGACCAGATCCTCCCAGTTGGAAATCTGCCCCGGAGGCAGGTGCTCCAACCAAGCGCGGGCAGTGTCGGAGAGGAACAGGGGGAGGTTGCGGATGATGAGGTTGTCGTCGTTCGTCCCACCCAGTTGACAGGCCAGGCGGTAGTCCGCGAGCCACAATTCCGGTCTCGTTTCCCCCGAATACTTTGTGATAGTAGTCGGGGGTCGGAATCGGGGCGGAAACGGCGCCCGCCGAATGGCCCGGCTGAAGACCTGCGGACCGGGTGGTTCGGGCGAAGGACTCCGATCCTCCCCGCTGTCGTAGCGTCCTCCGCGCCTGGGGTGATAACCTCGGCGCACCCTTTCGTCGAGGCGGGCCCGACGGTCGCGATGAGGGTGCTCGTCGCCGAGGTGGACTGCAGGCGCGGTGTTGCGCGTGCGCCCGGTGTAGACCGAGGCTTCTCGCATGAGTCGGGAAGTCGCGGCGCGAGGTTCCGAGGGGTACCCCTGCCTTCGGGAGGCAGAGCTCTCGGCCCGCCGGGCCGCAGCGCCTTCCAGGAGATGCTTGAGCTCTCCCTGGATTCGCCGACCCTCGGTGGTTGATGACTCCGGCATCGCGCGGAGGAGCATTGCCGCGGCGGCCAGGTCCTGACCGGTCCCGCCGGATGCGGGTGGCGGTCTGTCCCTGGCATCGTTAGCGATGCGGTGCTGGAGACCTTGGGGCAGGTGACGTATTTCTCCGGCCGGGGGCTGGCCCGCCCATACCTGCCCGACGTCCCGGCGGATTGCCTCGAGCGCTCCTGCTCCCTCATCGAGCCCGGCCTGCGCCCCGCGGACTTGCTCGAGCTGTGGGTCGTGACCCCCCGCCGGAGCGGGGACCACAGCTAGCTCCCGCGGGATGTCGGCGCGAGGCGCTGGCCTAGGGGGATCACCATCCTCCGGCATGCCGAGACAGCTGCCTCCGGAGGGATCCCCTAGCTCGACGTGGAAACATTCGCGGCTCGGGCCGCAGTCCTTGTCGTCAAGGCTGCGGCTGCCGTCGGAACAGTCGGAGAGGCAGTAGTTGCATGCGGTCATGAAATCCCGCATGGCACTGGGGTTGCCAGATCCAGAGAAATCCCAGCAGATGCTGGGATCGTCATCTTCCTCGGACCCAGAGGGCCCATAGGTCGAGACGTCCGTCAATCGGTCCCAAGGCGACCGCACACGAAACCCCAGAGAGGTTGCACTCGCCTCAATGTAAGCGCCCGCCAAAGCGAGGTCGCTAGGCGGGTTGAGGCCGAGTCGAAATGACAAAGGATGGGAATCAGCCGGTACCTTTTGGTCGATGAGGAGCGACGAAGTCACATCGGGGGCTGATCGTGCTGTCGTCCTGGGTGCGAGGGCGACGTCCTGCAGGCCCTCCGTGAGCGCGCGGGCGTCGTCCACTTGCTCGGGGTCGGCGTGTCGCGGGGGGACGGCGCTCGCCTTCGCCTCAAACGCGTGGGTGATGCCCGACGCGTCCTCCGTTGGGGCGCTGGGGATGTCGATTTGCTCGACAGCCGACTGAGCGCAACCTCCCGCTTGGCCCCGGTTGCCCCGCCTCCTCCTTCGATGGCGAGGGAGAGGATGGGGCGAGCTCGAAAGTTGTCCTTCCCCCACGCGGGAAAGACGTCGTCGATTCCGCCACCGGCGGGCGGGCTGTCCGCCACCATTGTCGCTGTCGCGCGGCGGTGGAAGGAGTATCATGTCGTAGCTGCCGTCGAAAGACACGAACTCGAGGCTCCCGAAACGGAGCACCGTCCCGGGTTGAAGAGGTCGTTGGAGACTGCCCATCTGGAGCTTGACGGGAAACTACTCGTCAACACGCAGCGGGCCCCTACCTGGCGCGCCAACTGTCGGCGTTTCGGGACCGGGGGGTCCCCGAGCCGACGAGTGAGTGTGTCGCGTGCCCCAGCCCAGATGGGTCGAGCGCGTGGGCGAGCGCGAAGGGGGGAGAGAGCGAGAGCGAGGTGGCCGGAGCCGGGTCGTGAGGGAGTCGGAGTTCCCGCGGCCTTCGTGTTCGTCCCGCGCCCAGGTCGGGTGCGCTTGCAGTAGGGGGTTACAAGCGTCCGCGCGGGTGAGGGGAGCGAGCGGCCCCAAGAGAGCGCCTGCCCCTGCCCTTCGTTCCCGCGAGGCCAACCTTCTCTAAGAAGGCCCTGGTCCTTCCTTTTATAGGCGTAAGGAGAGGATCCAGGTGTACAAATGGGGGTGTAGCAAGGTGCTACGTGTCTAGCGGGGGAGAGCTAGTGCCCTAAGTACATGCCCAGGTGGCAGCCGGAGAGATCTTGGCACCCGGCTAGTGTGGCATCGTGGCTGTCGGAGAAGCAATGGAGCTTGGCGGAGGGACAGCTGTCGGAGTGGTTGGGCCCTTGCTGACGTCCCCCTGCTTTCGTAAGAGAGCTGAGAGCCGCCGTCGTCATGGGTCCAGCGGGGTGCCATCATTGCCTATCTGGCGGAGCTAGCCAGATGGGACGTCGGTCCTGTTCCCTGCGGCCCGAGTCGGCTCGGGGTAGGGTGATGATGGCGCTTCCTGTTGATGTGGCGGACTCGCGCCCTAGGTCGGGCGACATGGAGGCTCCTCCGAAGCCGAGGTCGAGTCTGTCCTGCATGGCCGAGGCCGAGCCCGAGCTCCTGGGTTGGGCGAGGCGGAGGTCGTTCGGCAGAGGCCAGGGCGGAGTCCGAGCCCTGGGTCGGGCGAGGCGGAGTTCGCCGTCTTCCGGGGCCTTAGCCCGAGTCCGAGCCCTGGGTCGGGCGGAGCGGAGTTCGCCGTCTTCCGAGGCCTTAGCCCGAGTCCGAGCCCTGGGTCGGGCGGAGCGGGGTTCGCCGTCTTCCGGGGCCTTAGCCCGAGTCCGAGCCCTGGGTCGGGCGGAGCGGAGTTCGCCGTCTTCCGGGTGAAAGGGAAATGTTCCCTTGGGCCATTTCTAAGTATTTTGGTGATTTAGTGCCCAACACAGGTGCCTAATTGTAAAATGGTGGACAAAGTACAAATCAAGGATAAAGGTATGTTTCTAAGCTTTAGTACATTGGTTTTGAGTACTAATATACTTGTCTAAGTGTTAGAAACAGAAAGTAGAAGAAAAGAAAAGAGGAGACAAAGACTTGGCTGTGTGCAGCCAAGACTCAGCTCGGTCTGGAGCACCGGACTGTCCGGTGTGCACCGGACAGTGTCCGGTGCGCCAGACTGTCTCGGCGCGAACTGGCCGCTCTCGGGAATTCGCCGACGGCGTACGGCTAAAATTCACCGGACTGTCCGGTGTGCACCGGACTGTCCGGTGAGCCAACGGTCGGCCGGGCCAACGGTCGGCCGCGCAATCTGCGCGGGACACGTGGCCGAGCCAACGGTCGGAAGACGGCACCGGACTGTCCGGTGTGCACACCGGACAGTCCGGTGCGCCAACGGCTCCAGATCTGCCAACGGTCTGCAACGGTCGGCTTCGCTGTTTAAGGAAACAAATCGGGCACCGGACAGTGTCCGGTGTGCACCGGACTGTCCGGTGCCCCCGACGACAGAAGGCAGGGATAGCCTTCTAGATTTGCTCTCAACGGCTCCTAGCTGCCTTGGGGCTATAAAAGGGGCCCCTAGGCGCATGGAGGAGATACACAAGCAACCTTTGAGCATTCTTGATCATCCACACTCAGTCTTTGCGCATTCGTTTGTCATTCTAAGTGATTCGAGCTCCGTTCTAGTGAGAACTTTGTGATACTCTTGTGAGCTCGATTCTTGGCCGTGTGTGTGCGCGTTTCGCTGTGGATTTGTGTGTGTTGCTTCCCTCCCTTACTCTGTGCTTCGTTGTGATCATATACTTGTAAGGGCAAGAGACTCCAATTTGTGGAGATTCCTTCCAAACGGGATAGTGAAAGGCAAAACAAAACACCGTGGTATTCAAGTGGGTCTTTGGACCGCTTGAGAGGGGTTGATTGCAACCCTCGTCCGTTGGGACGCCACAACGTGGAGTAGGCAAGCGTTGGTCTTGGCCGAACCACGGGATAAACCACTGTGTCACCTCTGTGCTTGATCTCTTGTGGTATTGTGTTTTGTTGAGACTTCTCTTTAGCCACTTGGCAATCATTGTGCTAACACTTAACAAGTTTTTGTGGCTTAAGTTTTAAAGTTTCACAGGATCACCTATTCACCCCCCCCCCCTCTAGGTGCTCTCAATTGGTATCGGAGCCGTTCTCTTCACAAAAGGGACTAACCGCCCGAAGAGATGGATCCTAAGGGGAAGGGTATCGTGATCAACGACAAAGAGAAGGAATCCTTCGTCAACGAGCCGAAGGACGACAAGCCTACCGACTCCGGCTCGGGTCATAGACGGAAGGAAGGGAAGAAGAAGAAGACAAGGCGCATCAAGGAGATCGTCTACTACGACAGCGATGAGTCTACTTCTTCCCAAAAGGACGACGACCACAACGACTACGAGAGAAGGAAACCGGTTAATTCGAACTTTTCTTTTGACTACTCTCGTATTCCGCAAAGTTCAAATTCACATTTGCTCTCCATTCCACTCGGCAAGCCCCCACACTTTGATGGAGAGGACTACGGATTTTGGAGCCACAAAATGCGTAGTCATCTATTCTCTCTCCATCCTAGTATATGGGAGATTGTAGAGAGTGGAATGCACTTTGATAGTTCGGATAGTCCCATGTTCATTAATGAACAAATTCATAAGAATGCACAAGCTACTACTGTTCTTCTAGCTTCTTTGTGCAGGGATGAATACCATAAAGTAAGCGGCTTGGATAACGCCAAGCAGATCTGGGACACCCTCAAGATTTCTCATGAGGGAAACGACGTCACCTTGCTCACCAAGATGGAGTTGGTGGAAGGAGAGCTTGGACGGTTCGCAATGATAAGGGGCGAGGAGCCGACGCAAACATACAACCGACTCAAGACTCTTATCAACAAGATAAGGAGCTACGGAAGCACGCGATGGACAGATCACGACGTCGTCCGCCTAATGCTCAGGTCATTTACCGTTCTTGATCCTCATTTGGTGAACAATATACGTGAAAATCCCAGGTACACCAAGATGTCGCCCGAAGAAGTTCTTGGGAAATTCGTTAGCGGGTGAATGATGATCAAGGAGGCGAGGTATGTGGACGACGCCTTGAATGGTCCGATCAACGAGCCGCAACCCCTTGCTCTCAAGGCAACACGAAGCAAGGAGGCGCTACCTAGCAAGGTGGCACAGATTGAGGCGGCCGGACTCAATGATGAAGAGATGGCTCTCATCATCAAGAGATTCAAGACGGCGCTAAATGGTCGCAAGGGGCAGCCAAGCAAGACCAAGACAAAGGGGAAGCGCTCATGCTTCAAATGCGGTAAGCTTGGTCATTTTATCGCTAACTGTCCCGATAATGAAAGTGACCAGGAAAAGGGGAACAAAAGAGAGAAGAAGAAGCAATACAAGAAGGAAAAGGGCGAGGCACATCTAGGAAAGGAGTGGGACTCGGATTGCTCCTCCTCCGACTCCGACAATGAAGGACTCGCTGCCACTGCCTTCAACAAGTCTTCCCTCTTCCCCAACGAGCGTCTCACATGCCTTATGGCAAGGGAGAAGAAGGTGAGTACTCAAGACTCCACTTATGCTTCTTCTAGTGATAATGAGTCTAGTGATGATGATGACATAGATTATTCATGCTTGTTCAAGGGCTTAGATAGATCTAAGATAGATAAAATTAATGAGTTGATTGATGCTTTGAATGATAAGAATAGATTACTAGAAAAACAAGAGGATCTTTTATATGAGGAGCATGATAAATTTGTTAGTGCACAAAATTCTCTTGCTCTAGAAATTAAAAGAAATGAAGTGCTTTCTAGTGAATTATCTTCCTGTCATGAAACCATTGCTACCTTAAAAGGTGTTAATAATGATTTAAATGCTAAACTAGAAGTGGCTAGTAAATCTAACTCTTGTGTAGAACATGTTATGATTTGCACTAGGTGTAAGGATTTCGATATTGATGCCTGTAGTGAACACCTAGTTTTAATTTCCAAATTAAATGAGGAATTGGCTAGTCTTAATGCCCAACTTAAGACTAGCAAGAGTGAAGTTGATAAAATAAAATTTGCAAGGGATGCCTATACGATTGGTAGACATCCCTCAATTAAGGATGGACTTGGCTACAAAAGGGAAGCCAAGAACTTGACAAGCCTTAAGGCTCCCATCCCCGCCAAGGAGAAAGGGAAGGGCCCTATGGCTAGCAGTGCTAAAAAGAATCATGCCTTCTTGTATCATGATAGGAGACAAACTAGAAATGTTTATAGAAGTTATAATGCTTATGATGATTTTGACTCTCATGCCATGTTTGCTTCTAGCTCTTCCTATATGCATGGTAGAAATATGTCTAGGAGAAATGCTATCCATCATGTGCCTAGAAAGAATGGTATTCATGCTCCTAGGAAAGTAGTGAATGAACCTTCTATAATTTATTGTGCTTTAAACACTTCCTTTGCTATTTGTAGAAAGGATAGGAAAATAGTTGCTAGGAAGTTAGGGGCAAAATGCAAGGGAGACAGGACTTGCATTTGGGTCCCTAAGGATATTTGTGCTAACCTTGCAGGACCCAACATGAGTTGGGTACCTAAGACCCAAGCCTAAATTTGCCTTGCAGGTTTATGCATCCGGGGGTTCAAGCTGGATTATCGACAGCGGATGCACAAACCATATGACGGGGGAGAAGAAGATGTTCACCTCCTACGTCAAAAATAAGGATTCCCAAGATTCAATTATATTCGGTGATGGGAATCAAGGCAAGGTAAAAGGGTTAGGTAAAATTGCAATTTCTAATGAGCACTCAATTTCAAATGTGTTTTTAGTTGAGTCTCTTGGTTACAATTTGCTATCTGTTAGTCAACTGTGCAATATGGGATATAATTGTTTATTTACAAATGTAGATGTGTCTGTCTTTAGAAGATGTGATGGTTCACTAGCTTTTAAGGGTGTACTAGACGGCAAGCTTTACTTAGTTGATTTTGCAAAAGAAGAGGCCGGTCTAGATGCATGCTTAATGGCTAAGACTTGCATGGGCTGGCTGTGGCATCGCCGCTTAGCACATGTGGGGATGAAGAACCTCCACAAGCTTCTAAAGGGAGAACACGTGATAGGTCTAACAAATGTTTATTTCGAAAAAGATAGACCTTGTGCAGCTTGTCAGGCAGGTAAACAAGTGGGAGGAGCACATCACAGCAAGAATGTGATGACCACGTCAAGACCTCTGGAGTTGCTGCATATGGACCTCTTCGGACCCGTCGCCTATCTAAGCATAGGAGGAAGTAAGTATGGACTAGTTATTGTTGATGACTTTTCCCGCTTCACTTGGGTGTTCTTTTTGCAGGATAAGTCTGAAACCCAAGGGACCCTCAAGCGCTTCCTCAGGAGAGCTCAAAATGAGTTTGAGCTCAAGGTAAAGAAGATAAGGAGCGACAACGGGTCCGAGTTCAAGAACCTTCAAGTGGAGGAATTTCTTGAGGAGGAAGGGATCAAGCACGAGTTCTCCGCTCCCTACACACCTCAGCAAAATGGTGTGGTAGAGAGGAAGAACAGGACGCTAATCGATATGGCGAGGACGATGCTTGGAGAGTACAAGACCCCCGAGTGTTTTTGGTCGGAAGCCGTGAACACGGCTTGCCACGCCATCAACAGGGTCTACCTTCACCGCCTCCTCAAGAAGACTTCGTATGAGCTACTAACCGGTAACAAACCCAATGTATCGTACTTTCGTGTATTTGGGAGCAAGTGCTACATTCTAGTGAAGAAGGGTAGAAATTCTAAGTTTGCTCCCAAAGCTGTAGAAGGGTTTTTGTTAGGTTATGATTCAAATACAAAGGCGTATAGGGTCTTCAACAAATCATCGGGTTTGGTTGAAGTCTCTAGCGACGTTGTATTTGATGAGACTAATGGCTCTCCAAGAGAGCAAGTTGTTGATTGTGATGATGTAGATGAAGAAGATGTTCCGACGGCCGCTATACGAACCATGGCGATTGGAGAAGTGCGACCACAGGAACAAGATGAACGAGATCAACCTTCTTCCTCAACAACGGTGCATCCCCCAACTCAAGACGATGAACAGGTTCATCAAAAGGAGGCGTGTGATCAAGGGGGAGCACAAGATGATCATGTGATGGAGGAAGAAGCACAACCGGCACCTCAAACCCAAGTTCGAGCGATGATTCAAAGGGATCATCCCGTCGACCAAATTCTGGGTGACATTAGCAAGGGAGTAACTACTCGGTCTCGACTAGTTAATTTTTGTGAACATTACTCTTTTGTCTCCTCTATTGAGCCTTTCAGGGTAGAGGAGGCCTTGCTAGATCCGGATTGGGTGTTGGCCATGCAGGAGGAACTCAACAACTTCAAGCGCAACGAAGTTTGGACACTGGTGCCTCGTCCCAAGCAAAATGTTGTGGGAACCAAGTGGGTGTTCCGCAACAAACAGGACGAGCACGGGGTGGTGACGAGGAACAAGGCTCGACTTGTGGCAAAAGGTTATGCCCAAGTCGCAGGTTTGGACTTTGAGGAGACTTTTGCTCCTGTGGCTAGGCTAGAATCAATTCGTATCTTGCTAGCATATGCCGCTCACAATTCTTTCAGGTTGTACCAAATGGATGTGAAGAGCGCTTTCCTCAACGGGCCAATAAAGGAGGAGGTGTACGTGGAGCAACCCCCTGGCTTCGAGGATGAGCGGTACCCCGACCACGTGTGTAAGCTCTCTAAGGCGCTCTATAGACTTAAACAAGCCCCAAGAGCATGGTATGAATGCCTTAGAGACTTTTTAATTACTAATGCTTTCAAGGTTGGGAAAGCCGATCCAACTCTTTTTACAAAGACATGTGATGGTGATTTGTTTGTATGCCAAATTTATGTCGATGACATAATATTTGGTTCTACTAACCAAAAATCTTGTGAAGAGTTTAGCAGGGTGATGACGCAGAAATTCGAGATGTCGATGATGGGCGAGTTGAACTACTTCCTTGGGTTCCAAGTGAAGCAACTCAAGGACGGCACCTTCATCTCTCAAACGAAGTACACGCAAGATCTGCTAAAGCGGTTTGGGATGAAGGACGCCAAGCCCGCAAAGACTCCGATGGGAACCGACGGACACACCGACCTCAACAAAGGAGGTAAGTCCGTTGATCAAAAAGCATACCGGTCAATGATAGGGTCTTTACTTTATTTATGTGCTAGTAGACCGGATATTATGCTTAGCGTATGCATGTGTGCTAGATTTCAATCCGATCCTAAGGAGTGTCACTTGGTGGCGGTGAAGCGAATTCTTAGATATTTAGTCGCTACGCCTTGCTTCGGGATCTGGTATCCAAAGGGGTCTAACTTTGACTTGATTGGGTACTCAGATTCCGACTATGCTGGATGTAAGGTCGATAGGAAGAGTACATCAGGGACGTGCCAATTCTTAGGAAGGTCCCTGGTGTCATGGAACTCTAAGAAACAAACCTCCGTTGCCCTATCCACCGCTGAGGCTGAGTACGTTGCAGCAGGACAGTGTTGCGCGCAACTACTTTGGATGAGGCAAACCCTCCGGGACTTTGGCTACAATCTGAGCAAAGTCCCACTCCTATGTGACAATGAGAGTGCTATCCGAATAGCGGAAAATCCTGTTGAGCACAGCCGCACAAAGCACATTGACATCCGGCATCACTTTCTGAGAGACCACCAGCAAAAGGGAGATATCGAAGTGTTTTATGTTAGCACCGAGAACCAGCTAGCCGATATCTTCACCAAGCCTCTAGATGAGAAGACCTTTTGCAGGTTGCGGAGTGAGCTAAATATCTTAGATTCGCGGAACTTGGATTGAATTATAGCATACATGTGCTTATGCCTTTGATCATGTTCATTCTGCATTTTGTTGCTTATTATGGTGCTCAAGTTGTACAAACACTCCCTGGACCTCACAAGTCCGTTGCAAAGTGATGCACATGTTTAGGGGGAGATGTGTTACAACTTGACCCTTTGAGACTAACCATATGCTTGAGTTTGCTTGATTTAGTCTCAAAGGAAAATTGAAAGGGAAAAGGTGGACTTGGACCATAAAAGACTTCCACTGCACTCCGAAGAGAGGGAAATTAATTCCAAGTACATCTCATGAACTCTTATTGCCATTTGCTCTTAATTGAAGATTTTGGTGAGGCAATGGGGTTAAAGGGCCAAGATTGATCCCGTTTTGGTGCTTGATGCCAAAGGGGGAGAAAATACAGGCCAAAGCGATAAATGGATCAGCTACCACTTGAGAGATTTTGAAAATAGTAGAATAGAGTTTTTGTTTTGTCAAAACTCTTTTGTTGTCTCTCTTGTCAAAAGTTGGTTTCTTGTGGGGAGAAGTATTGATTATGGGAAAAAGGGGGGGTTTTTGAACTCTTTGATCAATCTCTTTTGGAATGACTCTCTTTATGCTTCAACATGTGTGTTTGACTTAGAGATAGAGATTTGAGTTTGATTTGCAAAAACAAACCAAGTGGTGGCATAGAGTGATCCATATATGTCAAAATTGAATCAAAATAATTTGAGTTCTTATTTGAAGTGTTTTTGTACTTGTTCTACTTGCTTTATGTTGTGTTGGCATAAATCACCAAAAAGGGGGAGATTGAAAGGGAAATGTGCCCTTGGGCCATTTCTAAGTATTTTGGTGATTTAGTGCCCAACACAGGTGCCTAATTGTAAAATGGTGGACAAAGTACAAATCAAGGATAAATGTATGTTTCTAAGCTTTAGTACATTGGTTTTGAGTACTAATATACTTGTCTAAGTGTTAGAAACAGAAAGTAGAAGAAAAGAAAAGAGGAGACAAAGACTTGGCTGTGTGCAGCCAAGACTCAGCTCGGTCTGGAGCACCGGACTGTCCGGTGTGCACCGGACAGTGTCCGGTGCGCCAGACTGTCTCGGCGCGAACTGGCCGCTCTCGGGAATTCGCCGACGGCGTACGGCTAAAATTCACCGGACTGTCCGGTGTGCACCGGACTGTCCGGTGAGCCAACGGTCGGCCGGGCCAACGGTCGGCCGCGCAATCTGCGCGGGACACGTGGCCGAGCCAACGGTCGGAAGACGGCACCGGACTGTCCGGTGTGCACCGGACATGTCCGGTGCGCCAACGGCTCCAGATCTGCCAACGGTCTGCAACGGTCGGCTTCGCTGTTTAAGGAAACAAATCGGGCACCGGACAGTGTCCGGTGTGCACCGGACTGTCCGGTGCCCCCGACGACAGAAGGCAGGGATAGCCTTCTAGATTTGCTCTCAACGGCTCCTAGCTGCCTTGGGGCTATAAAAGGGGCCCCTAGGCGCATGGAGGAGATACACAAGCAACCTTTGAGCATTCTTGATCATCCACACTCAGTCTTTGCGCATTCGTTTGTCATTCTAAGTGATTCGAGCTCCGTTCTAGTGAGAACTTTGTGATACTCTTGTGAGCTCGATTCTTGGCCGTGTGTGTGCGCGTTTCGCTGTGGATTTGTGTGTGTTGCTTCCCTCCCTTACTCTGTGCTTCGTTGTGATCATATACTTGTAAGGGCAAGAGACTCCAATTTGTGGAGATTCCTTGCAAACGGGATAGTGAAAGGCAAAACAAAACACCGTGGTATTCAAGTGGGTCTTTGGACCGCTTGAGAGGGGTTGATTGCAACCCTCGTCCGTTGGGACGCCACAACGTGGAGTAGGCAAGCGTTGGTCTTGGCCGAACCACGGGATAAACCACTGTGTCACCTCTGTGCTTGATCTCTTGTGGTATTGTGTTTTGTTGAGACTTCTCTTTAGCCACTTGGCAATCATTGTGCTAACACTTAACAAGTTTTTGTGGCTTAAGTTTTAAAGTTTCACAGGATCACCTATTCACCCCCCCCTCTAGGTGCTCTCACCGGGGCCTTAGCCCGAGTCCGAGCCCTGGGTCGGGCGGAGCGGAGTTCGCCGTCTTCCGAGGCCTTAGCCCGAGTCCGAGCCATGGGTCGGGCGGAGCGGAGTTCGCCGTCTTCCGGGGCCTTAGCCCGAGTCCGAGCCCTGGGTCGGGCGGAGCGGAGTTCGCCGTCTTCCGGGGCCTTAGCCCGAGTCCGAGCCCTGGGTCGGGCGGAGCTTCCGATGGCGCTTTTGGCCAAGTCTGGCCGCCCGGCAGTCCCACTCTTTGCGTCAAATGCCCCAGTGACTTGGTCGGTCGGCGCGGTGATTTAGTCAGGGTTGCTTCTCAACGAAGGCAAGGCCTCGGGCGAGCCGGAGATGCGTCTGCCATAAAAAGGGGGCCTCGGGCGAGACGGAAACACCTCAGGGTTGGCTGCCCTTGCCCGAGGCTAAGCTCGGGCGTGGCGTGATCGAGTCGCTCGTATGGACTGATCCCTGACTTAATCAAACCCATCAGGCCTCTGCAGCTTTATGCTGATGGGGGTTACCAGCTGAGAATTAGGCGTCTTGAGGGTACCCCTAATTATGGTCCCCGACAATGGTGCATGACTACGCTCCGTTACGCATTTTATCCAGCCCGACATGTTAGTGTTGACCACCGGCCACTTTTTTCTTCTTCTAGTTATTAGCTCACAACATATTTTGTACTCACCGTTAGAATCAGATTTTCAAACATCTACAACTAAACCAAAGAGACTTAAAGTGTTTTAACTATTTAGAGTTTGTTTTGTTAGAGATAGATCACTTCAAACCGAACAAGCTTTTAGGGTCTAGTTTAGGTATTCTAGTATTGACCTCAATCCACATATGTTGAAGTAGATTGAGGTGTAATCCACCTCAACACATGTGGATTAAGATCAATATTAGGTGTTGTTTGGTTGGTTCCAGGGACCCATAACGTAAATAGAAATAGAAAACACCGCTACCAGTTACATTGCATCGAATAACAGGTTTTGTTTGGTTTGATTTCAAGGACAGCTAAAGAAAAAGTTACGCACGCAATAGTTCCTAAAGCAGCAGCGTTATCGGTTAACAACTGGAGTCAGGCAGGATCACAAATACATAGACCGTTATCAGATTACATGGTATTTGATTCCAGGTTGAGCTAAACCAAACATCTGTATTGATATCTATTCCCCTTTGTAATCTGATTACGTTACAATTAGCCGAACCAAACGCCTCCTTAGAGTATCCAAAATTACACCCTATCCACCTCGCCATATGTGGATTGAGGTCAATATTAGGGTATACAGACAAAGCTAAGAAGTGTTTGGTTCCACCTAATTAAAGTTTAGTCTCTATCAAATAGTTGAATGATAATTATAGATATTAAATATAGTATAATTACAAAACTAATTATATAGACGAAGATTAAAAGATGAAACACATTTATTAAATCAAATTAAACTTATATTAATACTTGTAATTAATATTTAAATATTTAATGTGACATGAAAACTTTAGACATGAACCGAACACCCCTAGTTAGGCTATGTACAATAGATCGTCTATTCCATCTCATATCTTACCCCTTATTTTAAACTTCACTCTACAAACAGACGTCCCTTTTTACGCTGCCTACCAGAGGCAGTCTTAGAGCATGTTTGGTTCAATTTTTTTTCTGACCAGCTTTTCTGAGAATCTAGCTATAGAGAGAATCTGGTTGTGAGAAAAATTGAGTATAGTGGAGATTACGTATGGAGGAAAATGAAGTGGTCTAAAGGGTTCAGGATCTATAAAGCGACAGATTTCTACTATTGTAATGACTCGACCGATTTGATTTTGGATGGTTTTTACTAAACCGATTTTTATAGAAGCGACATGAAAACATTTTGATGAACAAGAAGACGAGGATGAGGAAATGCAACAATCTACTATAGACTTGTTTAGAAGAGAGTACTTCCTTGTCATGATTGATGCTGCAATTGCTTCATTGACTAGTAGATTTGAGCAGATGAAAGCTTTTGATAATGTTTTTGGGTTCTTGTTTAACTCTGGAAATTTAAAATCCTTAGATGAAGTAAATCTTTGGTCGCATTGCAAGATCTTTACTGAAAAATTTACTCATGAGAACTCATTCGATGTTGAGATTAATGATTTTTATTCATAATTAAAGGTGTTGCAAGTAAGTTTACAAGATTCTTCGATGTCAGCGCCTGAGATTCTGAAGTTTGTTATGGATGCAGATTGCTATCCAAATGTTACAGTTGCCTATAGAATTCTCTTAACTGTATCTGTGGCTGTAGCTTCAGCTGAAAGAAGTTTCTCAAAATTAAAATTATCGAAGAACTATCTGAGATCAACTATGTCACAAGAAAGGTTGAATGGCTTAGCTATGTGCTCTATCGAGAAGGATATCTTGGACACTGTTGATTTCAATGCAGTCCTTGATGATTTTGCATCAAGAAATGCTCGAAGAAGTATCTTTTCATAAAAAGCAATGGATGTCATAGAATTTTGTTCTTCATTAAGGTATTAGCCTCAGGGTACAAATATATTGTTATTTTGGTTGACTTTATTCCTCGATAAATATTTAACATGTTAAATTAAATATATCAGTGTATTTTTTGCATGATAAATATTTATTTGTGTATATATATGTATTATAAAAAAATTTTATATAGTATAGAGGGGTCATCATGGTGAGTTCGCCTGTGGCTTTCAAAATTATAGGACAGGGCGTGTTAGAGTGTTTGGTAGTCTACATAAGTTTTTGATGCCAGAATCAGAAGAAAAAAAACACAAACAAACCGGGCACTGTTTACACCGCGGCACGGCGTACAAGCAAACTCCGAAACCACAGAAAAATGGGCGCTCGAGTAATCCTCGAAAAAGAAAACAAAATCCGCAACAAACCAAACGCGTTCCCGTCTGACCGTCGCCGTCTCCTCCACCCCTCACCTCCTTCTCTCAACCAGAACAACCAAGTGAAACAGCGCAAACCCTTGCTCCGATCCCCCTCTCCTCGGTCTCCTCGACGGAAGTAGTAGAGCAGGGGCCGAGGCCATGTGGCCCGGCTGCGGTGGGCGGTTCTACTGGGCGCCGGAATCGGCGCCGCCGGGGCAGGCGAGGGGTGTCGCGGTCTTGTTCGCGTGGGTGTGGAGCGACGAGGCGCAGCTGCGGCCGTTCGTTGAGCTGTACTCCTCGCTCGGGTGGCGCTGCCTCGTCTGCCACCCCGACCTCGTCGCTCTGTGAGTGCCGCCTTGCCGTTACTCGTTTGGACTTATGGAGGCGCGCGGATGTAGCTCTATAGCTTCTACTTGTATCCTGACCTGCCTCTGCGGATATACCTATGCCTGGGTTTAATTTCAGAGATTGCTTACTAGTTTGTGCCTGCAGAAATCGCGAGGCAGGAAGATTTAGGTTTGGCCACTTATTTTATTTTTGCGGCAAGCAGATTGGTTCGGCATGGTACTTAGCTGAGTTGTGTTAAGTTTGGCAACTCCCTTTAGATTAATCACTGGGTGTTAATATCCCTAGTCTTAAGGTTGATATATTTGTGCAGTTTTTACTGTTTGCTCTGTATTGATGTCATTTTAGCAATCTCTTCTGTTTGGCTTTTAGTCATGGTCGTCTTAGTTAAGTTACTGATTACAGGATGACAAAGATGTTTTGATTGTGGTAATTAGGATTAAATCATTGCACTTCAAGGTTTGACTAATTTTCAAATACTTTACAAAGCATAGAGAATGTGTTGTAATGTTATAACTCCTGTTGATCTTCGGCCATAAGTTCCTATCATTGATCCAACATGTCCCTATCCCTTTTTCACTTCTTTTGCTTTTATGTGTTGACAGAGGCTAAAATCATATATGCATGGGTTCAATATGTAGCTGGGTCTATCCAAACATTTTTGGTGCTTGAATAACATGCAGCTGAATGCTGGAAGCTTTATAATTATTTTTGTAACCAATTTGAACGTAATAGAACAATTCTGATTGAATAGCACCAGCGTGCTAATTATCATCGTATTAGTGCTCAAGCTAGAAGGGTTTTATCGGCAGCATTTAATTCACAGGTGGAGCGGGAAACTTTTCCCATGGACCTTTAAGCAATAATGCAATGCATAGGGTTTTTTACATATTTAGAAATGGCACGTGTTGAACCTTACTTCAAATATGGTACATGTGTTCTAAAGTGCAGTGTTTCAATATGGTTGCTTGCATGATTGGGCCCCTTTATAAATCTGATCATGGTACTGTACTAATTCCTGTCCTCTTCCAGATATCTCTCTGAGAAAGCAACATCTCTGGCAACTGATGTTATTAGTGAGCTGGTTAAGGTAAGTATTTTTTCTCCCTTATTATTGTGCTTACAAATATCACACAATATATTAAGTGGACAGAAATTCTGTTAAAGGGTGGGGAAATTAAAACTGCATGCTTCTTGTTTATTTAGCCAGTAACAGTACTTTATTAGGCCTTTCCCTGTATTCACACCATTGTGTAATGCACTAGGCAATGTCTCTTTTAACTCTTTGTTATCATTTGTACTCAACCTGAACCTGTGCTTACACAGAAAATTTGTAGGCGACGAGATCCTTAGAATGCAAGCACATTATGAATTATATAATTATTTTTATCTTATTATGTCACATTTCTTTTGTACCATCCTTTCATTTTGTCACCTCTAGCTCTATGTTACCTTACTACTGATTGAGAACTGAACTACTTGCATGTTTGTATATGATACCTCTGAATTCTGATCTGTTTGAGCTGTTGGGAAATAGGAGTCCTGAATCTAGATAATCATCATTCTACTTAATTTTTCTGTACTACTTTACATAATTCTCCCTGGGAATAACATGGAATGCTGGTTTCAGGAACTGAGAGTAAAACCTGTGCCAACTGTTCTTGCTTCCTTTTCTGGTGGCTCAAAAGGGTGCATGTACAAGGTTATTCAGGTGCATGAGTTATAAGTAAATTTCTTTTATGATTTAATCTTAACTGCCATTTTTAAATAGAATCTTTTGCCTTTTTCTAATGAAAAAGAAATCACTTGTCCCAGTTGAAATGACTGATTTTTTTTGGATTTTCCAGTTACTAGCTGGAATATGTGAAGGAGATGCAACCATGGTATGTGATGCTTTTCTTCTCATTCATTGATTTCAACATGAACATACATTTCTATCAATAAAAGTAGGCAAAGACATTGTAACCTATGAACAAATCTTAATATTTTGAACTATATTCAGGACACGTGGAGACTAAGTAACAAGGTAACAGTGTATTAGTGGTCATATGGATTAGGTACCGCTAGGCTATAGTTTCTTCCAGTTGTTTAGCGTGACGAACTTTGCTTTGTTTGAATATGTTCTTTGTCCTTCATGGCTTCATCAGTGATAACCCCTTCATTAAATGTTAACTTCGTACTTTCTAAGATGTACCTTCATCTAGTATGTAGTTCTGTGTTCATGGTTTATATCAGGAGCAATGATGGATTTTGTGAAGTCCATCTTCATCGTTATATTTGTCAGTCATCATCTTGGATTTATCTTGAGATAAAATATTTACTGTGTATGTTTGATTAGTTTGTTCAGCTGACATAGATCTGCTTGTTATTAAGATATGTGGTTCACCACTGGGTTTGGATTAGCTATTTTGGCTACTGCTCTTAATTTCTTGGCTAAGATGTTGAGTTTGACATAATTTTTTCACTGTGCAGAAGGACTATCGGTTAGTGAGAAACTGTATCTGCGGGCAAATTTATGACTCTAGCCCTGTAGATTTTGTCAGTGATGTGGGCACCCTGTTTCTCCAAAAGCCTGCTGTTGGAAATTCATCTCCGTCAACTATATTACGTTCATGGATGGCAAAGGTTCTAGCTTCTGGCATGGATACTCTCTTCCCAAGCAGGATTGAAGCTCAGCGTGCAGAGTACTGGCACACACTATACTCAGCAGCAGTAAGCTCTGTTTTATCTGTGATATCTATCATGTACCATCTTTGATACTCATGATATTTTTCATTTATTGTTCTTGCAGGGATTGGGTCCTGTTCTTATATTTTGCTCAGAAGATGATAATCTTGCTCCATGCCATATTATCTGTGGCTTTGCAAGGCGATTGATTGAACTAGGCACATATGTTAAACTTATGAAATGGAGCGACTCCCAACATGTCGGTATGGTTCTTATCTTGTCTTCACTGCTATTGATAAGTAGCTCATTTGTAACTTGAATATGCATGAAATCACGTATTGAATTCTCAGTACAATTGTACAACTATTTGAGACAAAAAACAAGTCCCATATGTACCACATCCATGAGCAATTGATACTTAAATGTAATGATCTATTCATACTCAAATTTTATATAAGGTTGACTTGAACCAGATGTCCAGACCTGGATGTTATCAGTCTGAGAGAATGGTAGAGTAGGGAGAATATTTGATGTGTGAGTTTACTCATAAATGTTGAGGAAATGACAAGCGGGGGAACATTTCCATGTCCGCCTTATAGCTTTAGGCATTAAGATGGTCACACTATAGTAGTAGGGGCAACATTATAATTACACACAGTCTAGGGGCTGCAGATATGTGGGCCAACTTGAAATTTCTTCTCTGCCGCCAGGCATTTTGTCACATTTGACAGATAATCAAATCACTTTTCTGATTATTTGCAGGCCATTACAATTCACATGAAATTGAATACAGGAAAGCTGTAGATGATACGTTGAAGAAGGCTCTTGTTACCTTCTGCCACCGAAGCCAACTACATGACTCAAATATAGCTGGTGACCAGGAGTATAAGATAGCGCACTCAGTGTGCAGTCTACACAATGCTGCAGCCAATTCAAATGAGAGCTTAAGAAGGGTTGCTAACAGTCCTAGTGATCACTTCTTCTTGCCAAGTTCGAAGGATCATGATGAATCTCGGGAACCCAGTTCTCTAATTGAGGATCAGAGGCGCCACATCTCGCATCCACCATGCATGGAGCCTAAAGGAGTCCTTGGCCAAATCCTGTTTGATGTTTGTGTTCCAAATAATGTTGAAGGATGGGACATTAAGCCGACAGTGTCCCCGAATGGACGGCCAACGTTTGCTTCTGCCCGGCAACTTGGTCCATTCAATCCCATAAGGTACTTCCGGCGCTCAAGACTGTAGTTTTCTGCAGGAGTTGAGGTTTTTGTATATATATAACCGAGGCAAGGTGGCTAGTGGCAACTCTGAGCAAGATTTTACCTATGTAAGTTCCCTGTAATTGTTTCTGTTTCTGCTTTTGCACCGCTTGGCGAGAGAATGCACATATGCTTTGTATATCATATGAGTGTGTGTACTAGAAGGGAGATCCTGGACATATAGTTTCTAGGCGGGTTGCAAGGTGCACGCTAACATTGTAGCCAAGGGGAATGGATTATTATGTTCCTGTAGTTTCCTCTATATTTCATGTTTGTGAAATATAATTATTGGAAAAAACATATCTTCATTTTTAGTGATCATAGTTGCTGTTAGTATTTTAATGTTGATCTTTCTTTTTTCGCTTGGTGTCTTCTGTTCCTTTGAGTGTTGTTTTAGGTTTAGTGCTGTCAGCGACTGTATTTCCGTTTCACCTCATGGTTCTAGCGTACTGAAACAAATACAAAGCTGACAAAGAAGACGTCTATATATTTGCCTTCACCTTTGTTCAAATCACGAGTGTTTGAATAGACTGTGAAGCCGTATGTATTCTCTTTTCCAGAATTATTTTATTTGCTATGGGACTAGATGCTTACTCAATTGATATAGATGGGCCTTTGATCACCACCTTTCCTGCCTTGAACTCTGAACCCAAATTATTCTCAAGTAGCTAGATGCTAGGGTTCTTGTTTTTTTTCTTTTCCTTCCAAAAAAAAGTCGCAATGGAGAGTATTCCTTCACAGAATCACAGTTCACATTCGCTATTCAGATGCCATGGGATTGAAATTTGAGGAGCGAGGGAGCAATTCTGTTGAAATGCTACGAAATAATGGCAGAACAAAATTTTAAGAATCCAAATTAGCATATGCAGCTGTCATGCTTAGGTCTTGCTGGGGGAACCCACGAGAAAGGTTCTAGAAATGGCTTGTAGAGCTACAGATCGCAGACACAGACACGGCAACCGATCCTTCTCTGTGGTCTCTACTCGCCTTCTCCTCCATATCTTTTTGATAAGACTGCTATGTATTAATGTTATGAAGCCTTAAGATGCATGATATCGAGAACCATATCTACTTTTAGAGAACGAGAATTCTTCTGGAGCATTCATTCTCGAACAAGGCCCTGCGAGGACGTGCAAGCTGGATCTCAACTTTTAGACTTGCCGAGTACGAGCTGTCGAGCTTGCTGTTGGATTCTCTTTCGAAGAAAAAACGGGAAAAAAAGAAGAAAGCATAACTTCTCAAATTTCCTCCATGTTCCAGACAGATCGAATACGAACCTGTCGTGTACTGGCCGTCTGGCCGACGTTGGCAGCACCTCTGAAGTCGGGCGTTTTCAGGCGAAGTTCCTGTACTCTAGTCACAAAGGAAACTCATCATGACGCGTTCATATTTCTGCTGTAACGGATGGAAACTACAAGGTACTTCTGCTGTACATTTTGCTGCGTGTGTTTTAACAATGTGCCACTACACCCAGCTAGAGAACCTGTTGATGAGCTCTACTACCCAGCAGGTAGAGAACCTACGAGATAAACAATAACTGACCACTTGCGAACCGGATTGCTCTGGTCCACGAGTGCCTGTGAAAAGCCTACCGGAAAGAATCTGATTCCCATTAATCAACGATTTCGCCGCCGCGTCTTTGGAACAAGGAACCTTAGCGTTTTAAGGCTTTCGTATGATCAACCACGCCGCTTTTTCTTAAACAACTCGGAGCCTTTTGCGTCCAAGCATTGTTAAAATCTCGTGCTACCAGCACGTACACCAGTGTTTTTTTTTTGTTGTTGTTGCAGAAGGACGTAAAGGAAAGGCAGGCATCGACCGGCGAACGTAGTCTTGGTTGTGATAATCATGCTTCACTGTTATCGCTCAGGGGAATTCTGGTTGCCAAACAGGCATTGAAGATTGCACTGATAGAAGAAGAAAAAGTCGCAATCAGCTGTGACCCACCCGTCAGTGGTCCTACAGCTTTTAAAACATATTATATCGAAAATGATATACTGTCTACTATATCTGTATGATTGGTTGTCAGGTCCTATCCACCTAGGCTCGTGGCATGCGTTGACCGGTGCGAGCGGGTGTTTGGTTGCCACCCCATGCCTCTCGTACTGTATGCGTGCATGCACTTTAGTGTTTTTTTCACTGTTCAGCCTGCATGCGTAGAGAAGCTGGAAATGGCCATCGCTGGTGGACCAGGCCCGCACTAACCAGGCACGCGACGGACCGGCAACCAATCAGACGATATATGACTATATTTATTATCATTGATTCGAATGCGGATTGAAAAAAGAGGCTTATAAAGAATTATATTTTGGGACGGGAGTAGTATTTGTTAAGCTCTTAGTTTTTATGTATGTATACAAATGAATGACGATGAATCTATATATATATATACTAGGTGAGTGCCCGTGCGTTGCAACGGGAACCTACAATACCACGATAATTATGTACAAATAGGTTTATGTCCGTGTGATGCTACGAGGAAACACGTGGAATCGTTATCTATGTGATACCGCAAATCAAACAAAGCATAAAATTTATACACATGACACGACTCCGTAAATCAAACAACATATCATAACACGAGACTTCTCGACCTAAATTAGATATATATAAATTTTACATGATCTTAAACAACACAGTATTTCAATCCACTCATATCATAACCACTACAAAAATTAAAAATAACCACAACAACTTTCATCAAAAGATAGATACAAGTAGACATGCATCATCCTCACCAAATTAGTGCGTCAGAAAATAAAATTATTAGTATGGGGCCAGTGTGCTTTTTCATACTGATAAATGATTGCTCTGTTTCCTAACTAAAAATCATCTTCGCTAGACCTGTGAAGGAAAAAAAGATCATTATGTAAGATACAGAAAAAATGCCCAACAATTTTTTTTACAAATGGCAATAGCTTTGACATCTGTTGTGTGCTTGTATACTTCAGTACTGGCTGTACTGAATGTGGATTCCAATCAAAAAGCTAGACAAGGGGAACCATTAGTATGGGAAAACAACAATGTAGAGTCCTAATAATAGTGCATTCCAAACTAACAGAAACATATCAACAAACATCTTACTCCTTTCTCATTGCCTCTAGATGCAAGCTGGCAATTGTCATAAGACCACTTGAGTCCACAAACCTGGAAGATGTGAGAGATTACGCGACACACATGTGGAAACTTGGACAACCACTAACATTTAGAATTTGTTAAGAAAAAATAGAATAAGATATATGTAATCTATTGCAGACAAGCGCATGTAACCAACACAGACCACATGCAATAGATTAGTCGATACAGGAAAAAACATCAAAGTTGCAGGCATCATCTTGGAAGGAGCTCACTAATCTGCTAAGTAAGAAATTCTGAAACTTGTATACTATCATTTCATTGAAAACTTATAAAGGTACAACCGTACATGCATGCTTTCTAGGCCTCGGACACAATCTTACGTACTGAAATCTATCAAACAACACAAAATACTCACCATAGTGCCTTCCAAATACGATTGTTAAAGTGGCTTCTTGAATTAGATCAATAGTGACGCTAAAGTTCTCCATATGTATATCCTTAACAGCTGGCCCACCATCATTACCGTGATTTACATAAACAGGAGGCATTGCAACGCTAACTGCCTCCATCTCCGCGACATGCAATTGATATTGAACCTATACCACCAATACATAATAAAAGAATAGCATATCAGGAAAGAAGACTTGCGCCTGCAGGTAAAAAACATGTGTATACAACCGATAATTGCATCATGTGGATATCTAAGTGGAGCCATCTGTATAATAGCTTACTTCAGCCTATGAACCTACTACCAAAAGAGTAGTCTGTCATTCAACCAAAATTAACACAATTATAGTATATTAAGACTAATTAGGTCATTCTAGTTAGCCAACAATAGTGCCATTTCTCTTCGTAGACCATATTTAGGAGCCCTTTGGTTCAACTTTTTAAGCTAGCTTCATTGTTAAAAATTTGAAATCTCAACTAAAGAGGTATCCACAACAGTAAATTTAGTCATACATGATAAATTTACTGGAAAACATAAGGTTCTTTTGAGAAAGGCTCATAAAGGGCAAGAGTGCAGCACAGTTAAAAAAGGCTCTACTAAATGCCTTTACATATTGTAAAGGATAAATCTGAATATACCTTATCATCACGCTTAAGCGATGCTTCATGCTTGAGCCTGCACCAAACCATCATTTAGTGCTTTGTCCTAGTCAAATGCAAATTAAACCAATTGGAATTTGTAAAGAGCGAGGCACTGCAAATGACATCTCTATTAGCTAATTCTTGTATCAAACGTTAAATGTGCTTACAAAAGGAAGAACAGTAGTGAAATCAAGTAGAAAAATAATAAACCTTGCTCATCTCCAGGGCAAAGGGGGATATTACTAATAAAGAAGTGTTATGAGTTTCTGGTGCTATGAGCTTACATGGAGGTCGCCTGGTTCTGAATTTCTTGTTGCTGCCTTGCCACATCTTCACATGCCCACTGTATGTTAGCTTGGGACTGTCGTAGCCACCATATACGGTGCCTGTTGTTGAAGAACTCTACAGAAATGTTTCATCAGTAAACCACGAGATGTAGATTTTTTTATGGGTAGCAGTGAGGTTTAGACATACAGTACCATAGGACTGGTCGTTGACGAACACATGTATGGACTGGCTAGCAGAGTAGATGGTCAACTGCGGTCACTGCCCAAACTTAGAATCGCTCATTCGAGTTGATGGTCATGCTGCATTGAAACATTTAGAGGTCAGCACGCAGAGACTATCTAATTGTATGGTTCATCATAGACATAGTCAAGTGGAGGAGGATCTTGGTGAACTGTTACCCGTTAGCATACACCCAAATATAATCCCTATTCCATAGCAAATAAGAGGTTGAGTTATTGGAATACTTCTAAAGATACTTTGTTATGGTAGTTGAACAGGAATGACGCTGCTCAAACTGAATATGTATGCATTGAAATTAAAGTGAGAACACAACTGCATTTACTCCATGAGTAGCTAGTTTGAGCTCGATACATTTTTGACAGAATTTGGCTGACCTTCTCGTAGTTCCTGATGGATTGGATTGTGGGGTTGACAGAGATCAGCGCCAGCTCGGTTTGCTTGATGGCCTTGTGCAGGTCCCTCAGGAGACCCATTTCGGCTGCCTCAGCGGACTGGAACATGCCATGGTTTTCAGAGTTTTGGTTACATATAGACCATCACACATCTAGAACAATCTACTGCATCAATTCCAGTACACTTCTCTTCCTCTTATTAACTGTGAGTGACATACAGAAACTGAAACAATCATGGCGACCTACCGTATTCGTCGATCGACGCATTAGCCAGTGGCGATGAACGACCCACCGGAGGTCCTGTCGAAGTTGGTGCCTCCATGGTACTGAAGAAACAAAACACATGTTAAGCATCACTATCCTTTTATTAGAAATCAAACATCCTACTCACGTGAATTGACTGACCCATATGGCAGCTTCGCTGGAGCTAGCTAGTGAATTACTATTGTTGTAGCCCTTTGGGCATTTCATCGAGCACCTGGGATGCAGCATGTAGCACTTGGACAGAGATCGATCAAGTATTTTAAATGCACACCAATATCAAGATAATGATGAAACCCAATGAATTGTGCAGGTAACCAGGCATATTAATAACAAGAAAATTAGAAAAAAGGAATGTCAGCTTGATATGGTTCATATGCCAGAGATAATTCCTTAGGGCTAATGGTTTTTACCTTTAAGGCCTCTAGGGAGCAAATCATAAGCAACAATTGATGCCACCGTAGGTAGCTCCTCAACATGTAAACACTAAATAATCTAACGGACCACATATTTGAATATTTTGCACATAAGTACACATCAACAGTTTAACAAACATGTTGTAGCAAGCACTGGAAAACAATGGTACCTTTCCAATTGGCTTTTTATGTGGAGCTGCAAATCAGAACAATGGCAATAAAAACCCTCCTAAATCAGTCTGCACCAATAACCCATTCAGAAAAAAGGGTTGATGGCTTCTTGCACCGTCACCTTCCCTTCAGCAATGTCCTAGACATGGAGAAAAGAAAAACAGTTAAAAATGCATAGAACAATATCTAGCATACACATATGTTTGCAATCTCAAAAAATTTACATATGGAATCTAATTGCAACATGGCAATATCATGTTGAGTTGTGAACTCCGTGTTCCAAAGTTTCTATCTAAAAACCTCCAGGAGCCATACAACAAGCTCCATAGATTTTTTTTCAATATCAAAATGTTTGAAAGATAGCAAGCATGTACCTAGCAAACTAACTTCTGCAGCAATTGTACAAAACATGTTCCCTAAATTTCTAGAAATGAAGAAAGCGATAGAAAAAGATTTCTGGGAGGGCAAATTCACAAATCTGGTACATTGACAGTTGTTTTTAAGCATCTCTAGAATTGAAGCTTGCCTTCTAGATGGGTTGTTCTTTTTCTTTGTCTGCCTTAAGTTTCAGTATGTGCATTGACACAAATTTAGTTTGACATTGATAGCTGCTACTGGATGAAAAGATGTCATTGCCTTTTTTCATACAGACTTTACACTATTTTTTCCTTGGAGGTTAATTCAAATCCGGTACAATGCATGACTTTCCACATCTAGTTAACCATTTGAATCAAATCAACAAAATCAACAAAATGAGTAGAGAATACCTCACAAGAATTACAGTTCTTTCTCAGACATGGCATGATAATGATTAATTAAAGCTTGGATCTTTTTCTACAATAGGCACAAACTCACCTCCAGAGCAAGGTCAAAACGAGAACCAGCTGAGCACTCCCCCGTGTGGCCGGTGCGCCTGGCATTGCTCTAACGAAGCAAGATGGTATAGGGATGGAACTGGCAAAGCAAAAGCACTCGTGATGGTCAAATCTCTGAAGCAGCATGACAAATAAGTGATTTTTTTGAGACTGGAACTGCTAGGTATGCAATATCTCCAATGAAATCTCCCAAAATTATCAATTCACCAGCACAAAAACCACAAAAACGAGCTACCTTAATGAAAATGTACATACATATTGTCTTAATAATCAAAAGGTGAACTCACGCAGGAACAACACCCCAAAATTCAGTGCCTTGTTCAGGATAAATGAATGTCATGAGACTAAGGGCTTTTGACAATACATTTTCACTGTACAAGAAAATGAGAGAACCAACTTTTTCACAATGGGGCCAAGGGTTGTATGCATAGAACTAACAAAGTAAACCATTTCACGGTACCGTCTTAGGCTAGGCCTATGCAAAGATGAAGACTCTTACCAATCAAGTCCACAGAAAGCATGTGGATAGATCATGGTCGACTAACAAAGAAACAGAACATAACTTTTTTCATAGATTCCAGTCACTTATGTTTAAGTGTATAAAACCATAACTAAACATATATGTAGCTGATAAGAAAAACATATAGTATTGAGACCGCTGTCGAATCCTTGAAGCCAAAGCTATAGTGTCAAGTAAAAAAATATGATCACACAATTTTAGTGAGAAAGGAATAATATCGAGTAAAATACTATCATGTAGCTTTAGTGGAAAAGCAATAATATCAAGTAAAAAGTATAGGTACAAAATTATTCTATCACATAATAGCTTGTTTACTCGTTAATAAGCCATAAGACAAAGAACTTGTGGACTAAGCTTGCTGTGGAGATCGATAGTCCACAAGCTATGTATCTGGACCGGTTAGCCGATCCACCCAATAGCACTTGTGTGCAAGTAATCCACTCAAAGTCAGATATATGTTGCAATAGGTGGCTACCAGATAGGAGCAACAGCAACTGAAGCAAAAAACACTAATGGCATGACATGCTCAACCAATGCACTATGAGTTTAAGGGAAATGTCCTAGAGATAGGTGGCCTAGAAAATTTATACTTAGGTCACCAGTCTTCCCCAAATGGGAGATCCATCAAAGTAGCAGATCATGGGAACAATTCAAATGAATCAATGATGGAAAAAATTAGAGGGTCAACTGTTCGAGATGCAGATCTAATTGGTTCAATGACCAAAAAATGGAAACCCAACAGACAACAAGAGCTGCAGAAGATACCCCTAATTTATCTTCCAAAGTGCTAGAAGGGAAAGGTAAGAATAACCGACATGATAATTATGTTTTGCCATCACTTGAGTCGAGTTTGAAGAGGTCGAGATCATGTGGAGATGGTGCCAACAATAATACAATCAAAGACGAATAATGGAATTGTGTATTAAGACGATCAAATCTGTCGGCTCTTATAAGGTGCAAAACATGGTATCAGTGTCATTAGCGAGTTATGAAAGCAACAGTATGATACGTACTAATAATTACCACTTTTATTGCAAGGTACCATACAACTGTGATTTCCAATCATGGTAGGATGGGATTGGTAGGTAGCTGTTCGTCGCATGATAACAACTCGGAGGCTATGAAAACATATTCTATTTATAGCATGAAGTCAAATTCAAATGCCGCACCAAATAAAACAAGACTATGAAATTGTATTTTAATAATTAGCGAGTTGTTTCTAAAGATATCTAACATACATATTTAGTTGACACATCTGTTGGAGGTTCTTGGTACAACCAAGAGCAAATTTACGTGCAGTGGAAAGAACTGAAATGTATGATACACAAAATCCTTAAATTTGAGCATTCTATGTCAGTTGTAACTCAAGTTTGGGACAACCTCAATATTGTTGTAAAATAAAAAAGATGCAAAAGTTGAGGCAAAATCTACAGTATTTCGTTATTTGCAAGAAGGCCTCGCGAACATTTTTTCCTAATAAAAGTTGATAATTAACCTTAACAAATAGGTTTGATGCTGCCAACTTTTTCAAACAGATTATTTTTACCAAGCGTTGTCTTGCCAACTTTTTCAAACAGATTATTTTTACCAAGCGTTGTCTAATCATGATAGGTTTGATATCAACCATGTTTAGACTTCATAATGGATCAAAACAAAGAAAAATAAGCGACAATTTTTTTATTGCGCAATCTAATGTGAATGTTCTCGATACAGAACATGAATATAATGGTAAATAACACGATATTACCCTGACTAATCAAATTGATTTGGCCCATCTAGGGTTGAATTGTTTGGTCAAGATGGACTGTTTTCATATGCTGGATTGGTATGCATATTCACAAAAGAATCTATTTCTAATAAAAAAGCTTTTTGAAACCCAACTATTTACCTCATCCTAGTCTCCGAGCTGCGTATATATATTCATGTTGATGTTTGGATTCCTTAATTTGAGCAATTGTAAATTTTCTCCCTACACAACAAGAATTAGGTAAGCATATCAATGAAGTGAACTAATAATTCACAAAAGAAATTTATTTCTAATAAAAAAGCTTTCCAAAACCCAACTATTTACCTTCCAGGTTCAAGTATGGATTCTCAAAAATTTTGAGAGAGCAAGTCCAACTCCAACCCTCTCAGCTTTAGACAGCTAAATCCTCAAAAACCATATATTATCCATAACAATAATGGCGTTTCTAAACATGTGATCCACAGTGGGTAGATTTGCATAAACCCTAGATTAATCCTAACGGTACAAGCATTTCTAAGCATGGAATCCACCATTGGTAGATCGTTTGCTGATCCTAACAAGCAAATTATCATAAAGTTTGTTAGGATCTGAGCAATACAAAAATCAGCTAAAACAATACTTCTAAACATCCCGTCAGCTCCTCGGTAAAAATGGAAGAAAGGACTTTGACATTCAGTCGTTTGCACATAGTTTTTTGTTTTCATCAAAAATCACTTTTTAGAAACAATATATCTAGCCTGTTGTCGGGATCAGATATCAGATGGTGTTGTAAGTTGGATATTAAGACAAGCTGAAAATCTCAACGAGCAAACCAAGTGCTATCAAAGGCGATTGTGTATTTACACAGACAATAAGCAACAAAAGATAAACTATCTGAACATACCCATGAAGTTGTCTCCTTATGCGCTTCTCGATCTGATTATCATGTTTGGTTACAGGAGCCCGAGTGAACAACTCCGCTTCCTGCTTCTCTTGCTCTTCTCTCTGTCGCATGTACCTCCCAAATTCCCTGCTTTCATCGCCCACTGTTTCCTTCCACTGTAAGTTCCAGAAAGATCATTTAGCATGAAAATAAACAACACATAACTTGTTTACTTTGTATCCAAGACAGCCTACTAATAAATTCAGAGCAAAAGTTGAGCAAACCTCTTTAGGCCTGTCCGCATCATCATCGATTATCTCTTTAATATAAGGGTTTTCTATTGCCACTGGGCAAACATCATTTGACATATTATAAGAGATCATGAAGAAATATTTGATTTCATAACAGCAAAAGAACATGTCATCTCAGAGCAGAGAGGTTAGTACCAGGAAATATTTGAAGTTCGTACATGTATATTTGTCATTTGCTTTATAGAATTCCTATAACTGAGCATGCACACTTTGTACAGAGATAACATTTAATTTGGACACTTCAACAATGGAAGCATATATTTCAGTAATACTCCACGAAAGAGAAACAAAAATTGAATACAATTGTTCCCCCATGTATTCTTGGTTTTGATATTGGACAATCTCATATAAACGCATTGTCATGAATTTTCCTTTTTGTCAATACCTACGTAGAGACTTGGCCTATGAAGACTCTTGAAGGGTGCATTTACAGCTTCTAGCCTTCAGCTCGCCCTTGTCCTAGTCCCAGCTTCACAGCCGACCTCCACATACAGGCTCGACAAAGCTCACTTCACTCACGTCCCGTCGCCGCGGCCTTGACCCTCCTCACCACCTCCTTCCTGCACCGGTCGAGACAAAGAATCAGATCATAGTTCATACCAATGGAAGATTGATTCACATATTGTACAGCAGATGAAACGCCTGATGGTCGTACCGCAGTAGCTGCCTGTCGAAGGAGGAGGCGGAGAGGAGGCCCCTGTTCTCCTCGGCGCGCCTGATGATATCTTATTGCAATCAGCTAGTTATAATTAAAGTAAGAACATAAAACTTCAGAAAATTAGTTAAGCTGGTACCAAAACCCTGCTTCTAAGATCAAGATCATAAAAAAACAAAATCTAAAAGCAAAAGAAGACTTCTAATATCAAACTTGACTGGAAGCTCTAGCTTCTATATAATCAACTGCAATAAGACAAACAGACTTCTAATATCAGACTTCTAATATCAGCTCTAGCTTCTTTATAATCAACTGCAATCAGACAAACAGACTTCTAATATCAGACTTCTAATATCAAATGCAGTTTCGGGGGAGGAGATGGGAGGTCGGGGGCGACGGTTTCCAGAGGGTTTCGGGGCGCGATAGGAGCGGGATCGGTGTGCGCCTGTGCGGGATCGGGGAGCTAGACTGAAACGTAGGATCAGACGGCTGGGATTATAGAATTGTAGAACAGATGATTGAGATCGTAGAATGGTAGAACGAGAAAAGACAGGCTACCTTTAGAGCCTTAATAAGTAGTATAGATGCGTTAGGAATTAGGATGTTCAATTACATTCTATTAACAAATAATGATCAAAGCTATGTTTTGGAGACCATGTCGTTCTCCAAAACTCCAAGTATTTGCAAACCTTGGGATAAATATTTTCATGGTGAACCAGTAAGCATAATAATGTCCTTCAGCACTGTGGGAAAGGACTATACACAGTTCATCAAATCATATTTGAGCTCCAACTAAATAAATGCAAATGAAAATATGAAGTGCTTGAGACCACAAGAAATGAAGTCATTTGGAACCATTGACTAATAGAAGAACGCATGATCCATTAGTGAAGCTCAGTAAGGCAAGTTGACATTGGCAATTTCAACCCCGTAGTTGCCAACTTGCCATTTACAGATTATGCATGCAAGGTTTAAGGCAAATATCCACATGTTTCCTTTAAGAGCCACAAGGATTCACCCAATACGCGATGACACTGCATAAAGTTGAATATGAATACACTAAATACAATTTAAGAGTTATCGCTTACTTGCGCTAGCAAACCTCAAGATGCTGAGCTGCCTCACTGGTGAGTCCAACAGTAACTGCTGCAAGACCAATCAACCCACCCTGCTAACATCAAAATGCCACAGAACTCAACAAATCTGACCTCATAAGAACAGAGACATGAAGTATTGCAAACCTTTCGATGGTTCGTTTGTGGCGAGTATGTGAAATCGTTGGTGAGCAGCGAGATAACTGCTGATATCCTCTCATGCTCCCCAGCCATTGCAAGCTGCTTCACAATCCCCTCAATCTGTACAAAGGCCACAGCAACAAAAAAAACAATCATCTCAAATCCCTGCCGATTGCTCTAAGACCAAAGCCCGCGAGGAATTGAATCCCTCACCTCGAGCGCGACGTTTTTCCTCTTCTCGTAGAGCTTGTCAGAAAGGTTCCGAAGCACGGCGCCCGGGATGATGGATAGTGCGTCTGCGGCCATCGCCGGAGAATCCACCCAGGAGATCCCTTGCCCCGCCGCCGCTACAGCCTCCCAATCTCCGGTGATCGCCGCATCGGCCGCACCCGCCGACCCACGGCTCCCGCAGCCGCGACAACCCTAACCCGACAGACCAAGATTTGGTAGAATAGGTGTCGGTGGCCTCGGACGTGCAGTGGTAGAGGCTTCTGCGGTGGCGGCGACGGAGGAGAAGGGGGAGCGAGCAGTGTCCGCGGGCGCGGTGTCTGTGTGCTGGGGCTCGGGTTCCGAGGAACCCTAGCCGCCGCGCGATGGCGTCTTACAGGCCGTACGTACCGCCGCCTCCACAGGGTGGCTACCCGCCGCAGATGTGGCGTCCTCGTCCGCGCCGGCCGCGTCGTTGTCGCTCCGGATGAGGATGCTGAACTCCAGCACGGCCGGCGTTGAGGGCAAGGAGAGGGTTTCGGGGGAGGAGATGGGGAGGTCGGGGGCGACGGTTTCCAGAGGGTTTCGGGGCGCGATAGGAGCGGGATCGGTGTGCGCCTGTGCGGGATCGGGGAGCTAGACTGAAACGTAGGATCGGACGGCTGGAATTATAGAATTGTAGAACGAATGGTTGAGATCGTAGAATGGCAGAACGAGAAAAGGCAGGCTACCTTTAGAGCCTTAATAAGTAGTATATATATATATATATATATATATATATATATATATATATATATATCAGCGGCCAGCTGTCGGAGCGGTTGAATCCTTGCTGACGTCCTCTTGCTTCCGTAAGAGGGCTGAGAGCCGCCGTCGTCACAGAGTATGCAGGGCGCCATCATTGCCTATCTGGCGGAGCGAGCCAGATGGGACGCCGGTCTTGTTCCCTGCGGCCCGAGTCAGCTCGGGGTAGGGTGATGATGGCGCCTCCTGTTGACGTGGCTGGTCTGCGCCCTAGGTTGGGCGATGTGGAAGCTCCTCCGAAGCCGAGGTCGGGTCCGAGCCCCAGGTTCGGGCGAGGCGGAGATCGCCGGCTGGTGCCGGGGCGGAGTCCGAGCCCTGGGGTCGGGCGAAGCGGAGTTCGTCGTCTTCTGGGGCCGAGCCCAAGTCCGAGCCCTGGGTCGGGCGAGGCGGAGATCGTCGTCTTCTGGGGCCGAGCCCAAGTCCGAGCCCTGGGTCGGGTGAGGCGGAGATCGTCGTCTTCTGGGATTTAGCCCGAGTCCGAGCCCTGGGTCGGGCGGAGTTCGCCGTCTTCTGGGTCTTAGCCCGAGTTCGAGCCCTGGGTCGGGCGGAGTTCGCCGTCTTCCGGGACTTAGCCTGAGTCCGAGCCCTGGGTCGGGCGGAGCGGAGTTCGCCGTCTTCCGGGACTTAGCCCGAGTCCGAGCCCTGGGTCGGGCGAAGCGGAGCTTCCTATGGTGCCTTCGGCAGGGCCTGACTGTCTGTCAGTCTCACTCTGACGAGTGGCACCGCAGTCGGAGTGGCGCAGACGGCGCTGTCCTTCTGTCAGGCCGGTCAGTGGAGCGGCGAAGTGACGGCGGTCACTTCGGCTCTGCCGGCTGGGGGGCGCGCGTCAGGATAAAGGTGTCAGGCCACCTTTGCATTAAATGCTCCTGCGATTTGGTCAGTCGGTGCGGCGATTTGGTCAGGGTTGCTTCTTGGCGAAGGCAGGGCCTCGGGCGAGCCGGAAATATGTTCGCCGCTGAAGGGGGGCCTCGGGCGAGACGGAAATCCTCCGGGGTCGGCTGCCCTTGTCCGAGGCTAGGCTCGGGCGAGGCGTGATCGAGTCCCTCGAATGGACTGATCCCTGACTTAATCGCACCCATCAGGCCTTTGCAGCTTTGTGCTGATGGGGGTTACCAGCTGAGAATTAGGAGCCTTAAGGGTACCCCTAGTTATGGTCCCCGACAATATATATATATATATATATATATATATATATATATATATATATATACACACACTGTATTTATATATTACACCTGGGTGCATTCAATATAGAGAATGCACCCAGGCTGAACCTATGTGCCAGGTCCGAGCCAACCGTCCCACCCAGGCCGGTTTCGTCCCTCCCGCACGCTCCGGACAGAATATTTTCACTTTCCCGCCCCCGCCCCTCTTTCTCCGTGAACGGCTCCTCCGTGAACGGCTCCTCCGCGAACGGCTCAACCTTTTCACATAAGTTGCAATCACACCAGACTTGCAGTTGCAATTACACCAGACAGCAGTTGCAATTACACCAGGCAGCAGTTGCAATCATTGTTTTGTTTAACAGATTTTTGGACATAGTTATATAGGAGTTGCAATCACACCAGACCAGCCGTTGCAATTACACCAGACAGCAGTTGCAATCATTGTTTGTTTAACAGATTTTTGGACATAGTTATATAAAAGTTACAATCACACCAGACCAGAAGTTGCAATTACACCAGACCAGCAGTTGCAATCTTGTTTGTTTAATAGATTTTTGGCCATAGTTATATAGAAGTTGCAATCACACCAGACCCACAGTTGCAATTACACCAGACCAGCAGTTGCAATCTTGTTTGTTTAATAGATTTTTGGACATAGTTATATAGAAGTTGCAATCACACCAGACCCACAGTTGCAATTACATCAGACCAGCAGTTGCAATCTTGTTTATTTAATAGATTTTTGGACATAGTTATATAGAAGTTGCAATCACACCAGACCAGCAGTTGCAATTACATCAGACCAGCAGTTGCAATCATATTTTTTAACAAAATTTCTCAGAGTTATTCAAATGCGGGGGACAGAGACACGCTGACAGAGAGGCGCGCGGCGGCGCGGGGACAGGGAGACGCGCGGCGGCGCGAGAACAGGGAGGCGCTCGGCGGCGCGAGGACAGGGAGGCGCTCGGCGGCGGTGGGATTTAGGGGAGGAGCATCGAGGAGGCGGCGGCGGCGCGGGGAAAGGGATGCGCGCGGCGGCGGCAGGGGGCTAGGAGGCGCGCGAAAACGCCTGGGTGCATTCAATATAGAGAATGCACCCAGGTGCATTCAATATAGAGAATGCACCCAGGTGCATTTTAGCAGCGCCGTATATATATATATATATATATATATATATATATATATATATATATATATATATATATATATATATATATATATATATATATATATATATATATATAGGGTAGGTATAACGGGAGCCCTGGGCTTCAAATAGTTAAAGGAAGCCCAGGCCGACTACTCCTACAAACTGGTTCAACCCAAGCGCCCAACCAGCCTGTCGGGTGCGCCACCTGCCCCACGTCTGTTAGCGCAAAAAAGGAATGCATGTACGAGTCAAACATGATCCAATGCATGCGCGTAAATTTAGGAAAAAAATGTGTGGCGGTTTCTATTTTTAAATGCTTTATTTCCTCCATAAATTTAGGATCGCTGCAACAGCCATGCAGCTATACACGTAAGGACCATTTTATGATATATACTGAGACTAAATATGCTACACTGTGTAGATAATTATGCAATTCGGTATACTGCGTAAAAATCTGTTACCAGCTGCATGCGCACGAATTTATGATGAAAATAATGTGCAATGAAAGGAAATGAATTGCATGCATAGAAAAAAATCGTATTAATGGTTAATTTGCTTCATAAATATAGGATCCCTCCAACAACCATGTAGCTAAACACATTAGAACTAGTTTATGATTTATACTTATACTAATTATACTACACGGTGTAGGTATTTATGCAATTCGGTACACTGCGTAAAAAAATCTAGCATGTTGTTCACTGGTGGACGCATCTCCAGGTTAGAGCGTAAAAACCTTAAGTTTTAAGCATAAAATTTCTCAATTATAAGCGTAAATACCTGACCAATGTGAGTGGTTGATAGCTCTGGTAGGTTGTTATTACGATCCTATTTTTATGGCAGATTCAAAAAATATGGCAGCCGCATGAATGCAGTTTATATTTTTATACAGATCCTAAAATTATGGCAAAATGCATGCATGAGTCAAACACGTTCCCTTGCATGCGCGTAAATTTAGGAAAGATATGTGTGGCGGTTTCTATTTTAAATGCTTTATTTCCTCCATAAATTTAGGATCGCTGCAACAGACATGCAACTAAAACTCGTAATGACCATTTTATGCTATATACTGATACTAAATATGCTACACTGTGTAGATAATTATGCAATTCGGTATACTGCGTAAAAATCTGCTACCAGCTGCATGCACACGAATTTATGATGGAAAGAATATGCAATGAAAGGAAATGAATTGCATGCATAGAAACAAAAAATCGCATTTAATGTTTTATTTCCTTCATAAATATAGGATCCCTCCAACATCCATGCAGCTAAACGCATTAGAACTAGTTTATGATGTATACTGAAACAAATTATACTACACGGTGTAGGTATTTATGCAATTCCTTACACTGCGTAAAAAATCTGGCATGTTGTTCACTGGTGGACGCATCTCCGGGTGGAGCGTAAAAACCTTAAGTTTTGAGCATAAAATCCCTCAATTATAAGCGTAAATACTGAGTCAATTAGAGGTTGATAGCTTTAGTAGGTTGTTATTACGATCCTATTTTTATGATAGATCCGAAAAACATGGCAGCCGCATGCATGCGGTTTCTATTTTTATACAGATCCAAAAATTATGGCAAAATCGTGGGAGTTTCCATTGCATGCGCGCAAATTACGAACAACATAAATCAAGGAATTGCCTTTCCAATGTGCATGCAGTAAACTGATATACGAACTCTGTGTTAAAGCATAAAATCATACAGTTTTTAGCGTAAATAATACATATGGTAGGCATAAAACACAATAAACGAAAATAAAAATGCGCTGGATCGGAGGATGTCACGCGCGATCATCGCTGCGCGCATCTCGCCCCTTCCGTGACGTCGCTCGCTCGAACATCGTGCTTCATGCGTCGCCGTCGCTACTCGCACGTCGACGGGCGTCGCTTGCTCGCCGGCCTTGGAAGTGTCGCCTCCTCGGGGCTTCGGGGACGCCGCCGCTTGCCCGCACAAGGGCCTCGCTGCGGATCGAGGAACCTCCGCCCCCGCGCTCGAGGTAATGGAGTTGCGGCCACCGGCCTAGGATCCGCCGCTGCCGCACAAGGGCGCTGCCGCCGCTCGCCCTCTGGATCGGGGGCCGCCACCACCGGCCTAGGAACCGCCGCCACCGCATGTCGAGGTCAGGGAGCCACGGCCACCGCAGCCACTGGCCGGGGTCCACCGCCGCGCGCGCTATCGGGCAACCGCCGTCGCTAATGAATCGAGATGGGGCGTGAAAAACTGAACCCTAGCACTCCGGGTCCTGTTTTATAGACGTCTGGATGTGGTCCGGCTCGACCGGATTGCACTGTCTGGCCCGGGCTTCCTTTAGTTATTGGAAGCCCAAGGCTTCTAATATACAATCTATATATATATATATATATATATATATATATATATATATATAACGCATAATTCAAGTATTATAAATCTATTAATTATCTAAAGCAATACTCCTGCTTTGCGAAGCTGGATATGAACCAAACGTCCTCAAAGCAGTGTACTTGCCACAGCTTTTCTCAAGTATACATGTGCTGGATTCTCAAAATTTGATCGCTCGGCCCCTTCGCTCCAACAAAGGTATATATATATATATATATATATAATGTTAGAACTGTATTAGGGTTTATAGGGTCTCCCTTGTACTTTTACTATTTCACCTCTCTGTTTGTAATGAGTCAGATCCAACTCAGTCTATTAATATACAGGCCCACCCTAGTGTAGGGTTAGGGTTTCCTATTCTAACTTAGTATCGGAGCTAGGTTTAGATTTTTTTTCTGCCTTCCCTGGCCGCCAGCAGCGCCCTGGTCGGCAGCCACCGCCTCTGCCCGGCGGCTACTCCTCACCTCCGCTGCCGGCGCCCTGCCCTCGGCGACCGCGCTCCCCCACTCCTCTCCGGCGCACGCGTTTGCACCGCCCTTGGCCTGGAGCCGCTGGCAACTTCCCCTCTCTCCTACCCCATCCCCCCGCCGCCACTGCCACTTCGCTCAGCCCGTTGTCGCCGCCTCGCCAGACCTCCTCGCGAGCGTCGAGTCCGTGGCCTCCGCGGACTCCGTGCTGGCTGCCTTCGTGCTGGTCCACGAGTCGGGCCACTTCCTCGCCGCGACGCCGGCCCGGTGCTGGCCCGCTTCCGCCTCGACGTCGTCGAGGGACCGACCTCTCCTCCGTTCGAAGCGCCGGTCCTGAGCCATCGGCGTCGCCCGCATCCACTGCTCAGCTCGCCCGCCATCCTAGGCGCTCACCGTCGGCATGCCCCCCCAGGCGCGACTCCCCGGGGTGCTAGTGCCTGAGGTCCTCCCGGGCTCCGACGTCGGCCACCCTCGCCACCCCTGCGACGCCACCAAGCGCCTAGAGGAGCACTCCCCCGCGGTGCGCTTCGACTCGCTGGTGCGGCAGCGGAGGAGGGTTGACGGCGCCGCGCTCGCTGTCCGAGGGCTGCTGTGTCTGTTGGGCGACTTCCACGCTGCCGTCGAGGTGCGTCGCGCCCGGGGCTGTCGCCACGTCTTCCACCACGCCTGCCTCGACCGCTGGGCCGCGCACGGGCACTGCACCTGCCCGCTCTGCCGGACGTCGCTCCTCCAGCGCGCCGCCCGACCCGATCCCAGCGGCTGCGCGCACGCCTTTCTTAACGGCCTCCCCCAGCGGTCATCCCCTCACCATCCCTCCTCGCTACTCGCGCTGTTGCGCTTCTCCCACCAGTGTTGCCTTCACCCTCACTGGTTCCATGGTGTCACCCCCACCATACATGAGCTTTACCTCATCCGCTGCTCTCGTGACTGTGCGTGCCCTCCTCCACGACGACCAGCTCATTTGGGGCATGTTCGTGTCCTTCGATCCAGCCTGGAACCCTATTCTCCGGGACTGCATCGAGCTCCACCCTCAGGCGGGCCGTCACGTGCCTGGACCGCTTGTCTTCTCACGTTCTGTGATCGCCTCCCTAGCGGTTGAGCCCGTGTCATCTCCCCCTTCCTAGTGGCTCTATCGGGGCACCTTCTTTGGCCCTCTCTGCTCACACCGTACCTTCGCCACCACCACCTCCCCTCCCTCCCATAGACTGGGTGCTCGACTCTGGCGCCTCCTTCCACACTACTCCTACTGTTAGCTCGTTATCTCACTCCCATCTTCCACATCCCTCACACCCTCATTCTATCGTCGTGGGCAACGATTCCATTCTTCCAGTCACCTCAGTCGGTATATCGGTTCTTCCGGGACCATTCCACCTTAGGGCTTGTTCGGTTATTTTCAATCCATATGGATTGAAGGGAATTAATATGGATTGGAAGATATTTTGACTTACTAGGGATTAAAACCCCCTCAATCCCCCTCAATCCATATGGATTGGGGTAGAACCGAACAAGCCCTTAATGACATTCTTGTTGCCCCTGGTCTGACTCATCCCCTTCTCTCAGTTCGTCGCTTCACTAGTGACAACCACTGTTCGATGGAGTTCGATCCCTGGGGACTCACCATACACCACCTTCCCTCGCGTGTCGTGCTCGCTCGCTATGATAGCTCCAGCCCTCTCTACTCTCTTCACTCACCCTCCACTAGCCTCACCAGCGTAGCTCCCCCATGCCCTCGCTACTACCACCACCTCCACCGTCTGGCATCGTCGCCTCGGACACCCTGGACCTGACGTGATGTCTCAGCTTTCCAGCCACTCCGATATCTCCTATTCCTGGGGCTCCTCTGAGCGCCTCTGTCATGCCTGTCAACTCGGTCGTCACTCTCGTCTTCCCTTTTCCACCTCCACGTCCAGGGCTACTCAGCCCTTTGACCTTGTCCATTGTGATCTCTGGACGTCTCCTGTCCTCAGCCTCTCTGGTTACAAATACTATCTGGTCATTCTGGACGACTTCTCTCACTTTCTTTGGACTTTCCCCCTTTGGCTGAAGTCCGACACATTCACCACCCTCACCCACTTTTTCACCTGGGTCTCCACCTAGTTTCGCCGCCCGGTCTATGCCCTGCAGTGTGACAACGGCCGCGAGTTCGACAACCATGCCTCCCGCTCTTTCTTTCTCACTCATGGCGTCCAGTTGCGTCTCTCGTGCGGTCGTGCCCTTACACCTCTGCCCAAAACGGCCGTGCCGAATGCATGATTCGCACCATAACCAATATGATCCGCTGCCTTCTCTTCCAGGCGTCTCTCCCTGCCAGTTACTGGGCAGAGGCCCTGCACACCGCCATACACCTTCTCAACCGTCTTCCCTCCAAGGCGGTCAGACACCCTACTCCCTACTTCGCCCTGTATGGCACAACCCCCACCTATGACCACCTTCGCGTGTTCAGCTGTGCCTGCTACCCTAACACTTCTGCTACTACCCCTCATAAGCTTTCTCCTCGCTCCACCCACTGCCTCTTCCTTGGCTACTCCTCTCACCACAAGGGGTATCGGTGTCTGGACCTCGCCTCCCACCGCATCATCATCTCTCATTGAAAGTCGCCTAGAGAGGGGGGTGAATAGGGCGAAACTGAAATTTACAAGTATAAACACAACTACGAGACGGGTTAGCGTTAGAAATAATAATGAGTCCAAGAGAGAGGGCACAAAACAAATCACAAGCGAATGAAGAGTGTGACACGCGGATTTGTTTTACCGAGGTTCGGTTCTCGCAAACCTACTCCCCGTTGAGGAGGCCACGAAAGCCGGGTCTTTTTCAACCCTTTCCCTCTCTCAAACGGTCCCTCGGACCGAGTGAGCTTCTCTTCTCAAATCAACCCGGGAATAAAACTTCCCCGCAAGGACCACCACACAATTGGTGTCTCTTGCCTCGGTTTCAAATGAGTTTATGATCACAAGAACAAATGAGAAAGAAAGAAGCAATCCAAGCGCAAGAGCTCAAAAGAACACGACAAATCTCTCTCGCTAATCACTAAAGCCTTGTGTGGAGTTGGAGAGGATTTGATCACTTGAGTGTGTCTAGAATTGAATGCCTAGCTCTTGTAAGTGGTTGAGAAGTTGTAACACCTCAAAATATCATTTGGTGAATTATGTAAAATTTTCCCAAAGATTTTGAGTTAGAATATTTTTCCTTCTTCAAAACTTTAGAAGTCACATCTCCTGAAATAAATATTTTATAATAAAAAAATTAACAAAAGGGATTCTTATATAAATCATCCTTTGTTTAAGTTGATAAGTATTATATAAGGATAAATATTATAGCATTGTTTAATCGAGATTATACAATAAAAAAATATTTTTCTCAAAGTAATTATGTGGAGCAACATGTCCAAAAGTAATTACTTATGTATGATAATAAACAAATAAATAAAGTAAAATGAATACTGCATCACATGTTGGTTTTTGATTGTGCTCCGTATTTTGAATATTAAATCGGAGTCAAATTTGAATTTGAAAATTCCAAAATAAAAAGAAATAGAAATAGAGAAAAAGAAAGAAAAGAAAAAGAAACAAGAAACCACTTGGGCCAATTCCGGCACCACTCGGCCCAATCCCTATTTTTCCTCCCCCCACCAGCCCATCAGCTCGCGTTTTTTTTTCTTTCTCTAGGCGCTAGCGCGTGGGCCAGCGATGTCAGTACTCCCTGTTTCCTGTTGGTCTTCTCTGCCGGTCTGCGCGGACACCACGGTCTTCAACACCGCCCAACTGAATCCTCAACCGACGCCGAGAACCGCGGACCTAGCTCGGCGCGTGCTGGGACTTAAGCTCTTCCCCGACTGGTGGGCCCACGCTGTCATCTCTTCCGTGGAGCCAAGCAACTAACCTGCACGCGTTCTCCGCGGACGGGCGAAGTTGTTGGGCGCCTCCGTGAAGCTCGCGTTCGCCGCCAACAACTTCACCGTGGGATCCGACCTTTACTGGTATCCCTCGGGTACATAAGCAAGACCCGCCGCCCTCTGAGCCATCCATAGGTGGAGCGCATCGGGCCGCCATCCAGTCCACCGTGGACCGGGGGAGAGCTGATTACCGCCGCGATCACCATGGTCGATTCGTGGTAATACCTGCGTTTGTGCCTCAATTGGTTCCTAGCGAAGCTTCCTTGGCATAAGCATGAGTGGGTAGCATGGGTTGGTGGGCGCTGGGGTGACCGGATACGGGTAATTTCCTCACCGGAGCACAGGGACTCGCCGCGGGCCGCACTGCTTCGTGGCTGCGGCTCATTTCGACATCATCTCAGGTGAGAAACTAACCTCCATCATCGCCATGACTGCAGCATCGTGTTAGACTATTGGAATGTGAATTTCGTGGCTGGGGATGTTGGGGCGCCGGTCGTCGTCGTGGCCTCCGCCGTGCGGGCTCACCTCTACTGCCGCGTCTGGCCTGGGGGGAGGGAAGAAACCCTTGGCACCGTTCATTTGCAAGGGGGCGGTCACGATCAGATCTGGGTTGTGGCCGGTTGGCCCCTTTGATCCACGCCGTTGGTTCATGATCCTAGGGATGGGGCCAACTCGTGTCGTGGGCGGATTTCAGACCACTGATCCACGATCCTGCGATCACAATTCCTTGTCGTTTCGTTTTAAATAACAATCTAATGTGAGCCCTTGATTTTGAATCTAACGGCCAGGGTCGCTCGATACCCCTTCGGCCTTGGTCGTCTTTCAAAAGAGTCCCTAGATTTTATTAGATTCAACCCGCGGTCCACGGCGTGGGTAAACTGTGTCTTGGAACAATTTACACCGAGACCCCTGCACTTTCTAATAATAATGGCCACAGCCCAGAGATTGATTAAATCAAGTAATTAATATAGGAAAATGATTTTTAGTTTTAAAATAAATCAAGAGGCTTGTTTAATTCATATTAAATCCATTTTAGCTCCAAATTGAGTCATTCCAGTTGCAATAATTTTGTTTTAATATTGTTCATCATCTAGTGCCACTGTTTAGCCATGAAACTTGAATTAAAATTGTTCATTTGAATTAATCTATTCTAGGAGCTTAATGACCTCAAAAATTCATAACCCAATAACCATAACTCCATTTAGATCCATTCTAGTTGCATTAGTCTCACAATAATATTTATTATCATCTGGTAACTTTGTTTTGTCATGAAATATAGGTTAAAATGTTGCATTTAGTCTATTCTATATTTAACCACGTGGATCTTCGGAAAATCATAACTTGGTAACTGTAGCTCCGAATTTAGTAATTCTTGTTCCCACGACCTCGTAGCGACGCGTAGATTATTATTACGCAGTTTATACTTATGTTTGGTGTGATGTTAATTTTTCATATACTATGTTTGTTTGTATTGCTACGAATAGCAGTGAGGTTACGAGTCATCTGAAGAGCAAGTTGGTACCTGGAATTTCAAGTCCCAGGCAAGTTGTGCCCTTGATCACTTCTTTACCCAGTCATGTTCTAATTAATCATAATGATCTGCATAGGTTAATTTTGATGGGACCCAATAGGTTACCCTAGTTTGACTATCTTTATACCTTGTTCACCACTGAATTTTCGGGTAGTACCTGCTATTGCTTTATGTGGTTTTGGGTATAGAGATATATTTTATTCATGATTATACTTTTATTATCAGTTGGTTAATTACTGTTCATGACAAGATCATTATGTTAATTGGAACATGGAGAACCACCCGGGAAAACAGTGCTACCACAAGGGTTTAATGGGACGCCCTTGGCTGATTAATTAGGAAAGCTAGTGGATGACTACCTTACCCGAAAGGGGCAAGGGCAGTAGGGGAGTGGTCAATGTAGGGAGGCCCTTGGGATGATTTTGCTGCGATGGCGGTCATGCGAGGGATTCCTGCATTGGAGCTTCCTATAAACTGTAGCGGGTTTTCTGAAGCTAGTGGAACTTTGTAAAGGCCTCGTAGTGTTACCCTGCCTCGCCTCCTCGGTAGAGGTGTATGGGATTGGCCGTCTCTTGGCAGATGGGTAACATGACTTGTGGGTAAAGATGCGCAACCTCTGCAGAGTGTAAAACTGGTATACTAGCCGTGCTCACGGTCATGAGCAGCTCGGACACTCACATGATTAATTTATAGAACTAAATTCAATTTGTCATATGCATTGCATCGCAGGTGATGTTGTTACTTTTGTTCTACTACTTAATTGGGTTTGGTATTTACTTATACTTAGTAATTGCTAATAAAATTTTGACCAACTTTAAAAGCAATGCTCAGCTTCAACCATCCTCTTTGGTAAGCCTTACACTTCACGTGAGCTCCCACCTTTGGCGGGTTCATGCACATTATTCCCCACAACTTGTTGAGCTATGAACGTATGTGAGCTCACTCTTGCTGTCTCACACCCCCCACAGGTCAAGAACAGGTATCGCAGGATGAGGCGCTTGGAGGATGCTGTGATGTGTTCGTGAGAGATCTAGGCCGTCGTCTCCCAGTCAACTTTGGGTTGCTGGACCGTTGTCTCCTTATAATGTAATTATTTATTTATTTTGTACAGAACTCCTATTATATAGTAAAGATGTGACATTCGATCCTGTGCCATGATTCATCATATGTGTGAGACTTGGTCCTAGCACACCTGGTGATTATGTTCGCGCCCGGGTTTTGGTGCCCCGAAATCTGGGTGTGACAGAAGTGGAAAACTTGGATGACTTGAATGTGGGGTGGTTGGGGGTATTTATAGCCCCAACCACCAAACTAGCCGTTTGGTGCAGGCTGGCTGTCGTATGGTGCACCGGACAGTCCAGTGCACACCGGACAGTCTGGTGCGCCAGCCACGTCACCAAAGCCGTTGGGTTCCGACCGTTGGAGCTCTGTCTTCTGGGCCCGCCTGGATGTCCGGTGGCGCACCGGACATGTACTGTAGAGTGTCCGGTGCGCCAGCATGGGCGTGCCTGACCTCTGCGCGCGCTGGCGCGCATTTAATGCACTGCAGGTAGCCGTTGGCGCCGGAAGTAGCCGTTGCCCCGCAGTTACACCGGACAGTCCGGTGTACACCAGACATGTCCGGTGAATTATAGCGGAGCAACCGAAGCGAATTCCCGAGACTGGCGAGTTCAGAGCCGCGACTTCTTGGAGCACCGGACACTGTCCGGTGTACACCGGACAGTCCGGTGAATTATAGCGCGCCGGCTCTGAGAATTCCCGAAGGTGAAGAGTTTGAAGTCGACCTTCCCTGGTGCACCGGACACTGTCCGGTGGTGCACCGGACAGTCCGGTGCACCAAACCAGGGTGCCTTCGGTTGGCCCTTGCTCCTTTATTTGAACCCAATACTTGGTCTTTTTATTGGCTAAGTGGGAACCTTTGGCACCTGTATAACTTATACACTAGAGCAAACTAGTTAGTCCAATTATTTGTGTTGGGCAATTCAACCACCAAAATTAATTAGGGACTAGGTGTAAGCCTAATTCCCTTTCAATCTCCCCCTTTTTGGTGATTGATGCCAACACAAACCAAAGCAAATATAAAAGTGCATAATTGAACTAGTTTGCATAATGTAAGTGCAAAGGTTGCTTGGAATTGAGCCAATATAAATACTTACAAGATATGCATGGATTGTTTCTTCATTTTTAACATTTTGGACCACGCTTGCACCACATGTTTTGTTTTTGCAAATTCTTTTTGTAAAACCGTTTCAAAGTCTTTTTGCAAAATAGTCAAAGGTAAATGAACAAGATTTTGCAAAGCATTTTCAAGTTTTGAAATTTTCTCCCTTTGTTCCAAATGCTTTTCCTTTGACTAAACAAAAACTCCCCCTCAAATAAATTCTCCTCTTAGTGTTCAAGAGGGTTTTAAGATATCAATTTTGAAAATACTACTTTCTCCCCCTTTAGAACACAAAGAGATACCAATTTGAAATTTACTAATGAGAAATCATCAATTTTTAAAATTAGGGTGGTGGTGCGGTCCTTTTGCTTTGGGCCAATACTTTCTCCCCCTTTGGCATGAATCGCCAAAAACGGATACTTGGAATGAAATATAGGCCCTTTCCTAACTACATTCTCTTCCTTTGGCAAATAAGACATAAGAGTGAAGATTATACCAAAGACGGAGAGCGATGCAGAGCGACGGCGAAGGATGAGTTAGTAGAGTGGAGTGGAAGCCTTTGTCTTCGCCGAAGACTCCAATTCCCTTTCAATATACCTATGACTTGGTTTGAGATACACTTGAAAACACATTAGTCATAGCATATATAAAAGAGACATGATCAAAGGTATATTTATGAGCTATGTGTGCAAATTAGCAAAAGAAATTCCTAGAATCAAGAATATTGAGCTCATGCCTAAGTTTGGTAAAAGTTTGTTCATCAAGAGGCTTGGTAAAGATATCGGCTAATTGATCTTTAGTGTTAATGTATGAAATCTCGATATCCCCCTTTTGTTGGTGATCCCTAAGAAAATGATACCGAATGGCTATGTGTTTAGTGTGGCTATGCTCAACGGGATTATCCTCCATGCGGATTGCACTCTCATTATCACATAGAAGAGGAACTTTGGTTAGTTTGTAACCATAGTCCCGCAGGGTTTGCCTCATCCAAAGCAATTGCGCGCAACAATGGCCTGCGGCAATTGAAAGGGAATTAGGCTTACACCTAGTTCCTAAATAATTTTGGTGGTTGAATTGCCCAACACAAATATTTGGACTAACTAGTTTGCTCTAGTGTATAAGTTATACAGATGCCAAAGGTTCACACTAAGCCAATAAAAAGACCAAGAATTGGGTTCAACAACGCACCGGACTGTCCGGTGTGCCACCGGACATGTCCGGTGTACCAGAGGACTCCAAACTCAAACTCGTCACCTTCGGGAAATTCCAGAGGCAACTCCGCTATAATGCACCGGACTGTCCGGTGTACACCGGACATGTCCGGTGCTCCAAGGAAGAGCGGCCTCCGGAACTCGCCAGCCTCGGGAATTCATTCCAGCTGCTCCGCTAAAATTCACCGGACTGTCCGGTGTACACCGGATTGTCCGGTGTAACAGCGGGGCAACGGCTATTTCGGCGCCAACGGCTACCTGCGACGCATTAAATGCGCGCGCTGCGCGCGCAGAGGTCAGGCACGCCCATACTGGCGCACCGGACAATCTACAGTGCATGTCCGGTGCGCCACCGGACATCCAGGCGGGCCCAGAAGTCAGAACTCCAACGGTCGGAACCCAACGGCATTGGTGACGTGGCTGTCGTACCGGACATGTCCGGTGTGCACCGGACTGTCCGGTGCACCATCGAACAGACAGCCTCACCAAACGGCTAGTTTGGTGGTTGGGGCTATAAATACCCCCAACCACCCCACATTCAAGTCATCCAAGTTTTCATACTTCCAACCACTTACAAGAGCTTTAGCATTCAATTCTAGACACACCAAAGAGATCAAATCCTCTCCCAAATTCCACACAAAGCTTTAGTGACTAGTGAGAGAGATTTGCTTGTGTTCTTTCGAGCTCTTGCGCTTGGATTGCTTTCTTCTTTCTTGATTCTTTCTTGCGATCAAACTCACTTGTAATTGAGGCAAGAGACACCAACCTTGTGGTGATCCTTGTGGGAACTTTGTGTTCCAAGTGATTGAGAAGAGAAAGCTCACTCGGTCCGAGGGACCGTTTGAGAGAGGGTAAGGGTTGAAAGAGACCCGGCCTTTGTGGCCTCCTCAACGGGGAGTAGGTTTGCGAGAACCGAACCTCGGTAAAACAAATCCGCGTGTCACACTTCTTATTCGCTTGTGATTTGTTTTGCACCCTCTCTCGTGGACTCGATTATATTTCTAACGCTAACCCGACTTGTAGTTGTGATTATTTTTGAGAATTTTAGTTTCGCCCTATTCACCCCCCTCTAGGCGACTTTCAATTGGTATCAAAGCCCGGTGCTTCATTAGAGCCTAACCGCTCGAAGTGATGTCGGGAGATCACACCAAGAGGGAGATGGAGACCGGCGACAAGCCCACTACGAGCCAAGGGAGCACTTCATCGGAAGAGTCCCGCTGTTGGGGCCATGCTTCGTGGCGCCGAAGGTCTTGTAGGAAGAAGCAGCTTCGGCTGAAGCTGTCCGCAGAAGATGACCGAAGGTCCCTCTTCATGAAGCTTCGGTGTTACAAACCGACTTAAAGATAGAATGACCTTTTAGTCCATAACTGTCCGCGTCAATGTTGTAAATTTTTATGAGGGGTATAATTGTAATTCTTCACAGGCTGTGTCCTGTGTCTATAAATAGCTGAACAGTACCCCCGTACTGTTCACGCTGACTTGTATTCACTCGCGCGTCACGCTTGGATTTTTACCTTCTGTCAAGCCGAAGGTAAAAATGTAATTCAATATTGTTCAAGTACGTTCATGACTATATGGTTAAATGATATTAATGATAACATATGATTATTTATGTCATTTCTCATGTCTCATATGCTTCTCCTTTCATTGAAATATATTGTAATGTCGAAGGTACGTCCTTCATGACCTTCGTCTGAAGATCATTATATCCTAAGGGAGATAATGCTCTGAAGGACGAAGGGCATTAATTATTAACCTTTTTGTGTTGCCTTGTTCTTAATTCATAGCACTTGAGAACAAGTCCCCAACATTGGCGCCCACCTCCGGTGAACTCACTTCCACTTTTCTGAGCTGATGGCTTCGTTCAACAATCAAGCTGAAGCTGCTTCGGCTTCGAAGCTGGTGCTCCCGATAACAGGCGGTTCTTGCTCAGAGCCGGCTAACAAGAAGCAAAAGAAGGAGGCTCAGAGAAGGGTGCAGCATGTTGGAGTACAGGGACCCTTCATCAAGTCAAAATGGTCCCACATTCCAATCACTTTCTCTCAGGAAGACCTTCAGCTTAAGGATTATCTTCACAATGATGCCATGGTGATCTCTTGTGTGATCAAAGGATTTCTGGTCCACAATGTCTTAGTTGATACAGGCAGTGCAGCTGATATCATATTTGCTAAGGCCTTCAGACAAATGCAAGAGCCCGAAGACAAGGTCCATGATGCTACGCACCCTCTTTGTGGCTTCGAAGGACGGCAGATTGCAGCACTTGGGAAGATTACCATGCCAGTAACCTTCAGATTTGTTAACAACACAAGGACTGAGCAAATTGTGTTTGATATTGTTGACATGGAGTATCCTTACAATGCTATCATTGGTCGCGGTACTCTCAATGCCTTCGAAGCAATTCTTCACCCAGCTTACCTCTGCATGAAGATACCTTCGGACCAAGGGCCTATCGCTATTCATGGAAGCCAGGAAGCTGCTAGAAGGGCCGAAGGAAGCTGGACTGACTCCAAAGCAATCCATAACATAGATGGAGCTGAAGCTTGTGAACAGTACAAATTCAGAAGGGAGAAAGCAGCTTCAGCAGATCAGCCGAAGCCCATGCTCTTGTGTGAGGACATAGCAGAGCAGAAGGTGCTGTTGGGTTCTCAATTATCCGAAGAGCAGGAGAAAACCTTGATAAGGTTTTTGTTCAACAACAAAGATGTTTTTGCATGGTCAGCTAATGATCTCTGTGGAGTAAATCGGGATGTTATTGAACATTCGCTCAATGTTGACCCATCCTTCAGACCCCGAAAGCAGAGGCTTCGGAAAATGTCTGATGACAAGGCCGAAGGGGCTCGCAATGAAGTAAAAAGACTCCTCAGTGCAGGAGTTATCAGAGAAGTAAAGTACCCAGAATGGCTAGCTAACACTGTTATGGTAAAGAAGGCCAATGGCAAGTGGAGAATGTGTATTGATTTCACAGATCTCAACAAGGCTTGTCCGAAGGACGAATTCCCATTGCCAAGGATAGACTCTTTAGTTGATGCAGCAGCTTCTTCAGAGCTCATGAGTCTGTTAGATTGTTACTCAGGCTATCACCAAATCTGGATGAAGAAGGAAGATGAGCCGAAGACTAGCTTCATAACCCCAAGTGGCACATATTGCTATCTTCGGATGCATGAGGGGCTCAAAAACGCTGGAGGAAGTTTCAGCAGAATGACTGCGAAGGTCCTCCAGTCTCAGATAGGCAGAAATGTGCTAACTTATGTTGATGACATCATTGTAAAAAGCACGAAGCAGGAAAATCATATTGCTGATTTGCAGGAGACCTTCGCCAGTTTCAGACAAGCTGGTTTGAAGCTGAATCCAGAAAAATGTGTCTTCGGAATAAAGAAGGGGAAATTTCTTGGATGCTTGGTTTCAACAAAGGGAATTGAAGCTAATCCAAATAAAATTGAAGCTATACTTCGAATGGAGCCACCAACTACAAGAAAGGGGGCCCAAAGATTGACAGGAAGGCTGGCATCTCTCAATAGATTCATATCCAGATCAGCAAAAAGAAATTTACCATTCTTCGAGGTGCTGAAGTCAGCTGAAGTCTTTCAATGGGGACCAAGCCAACAAAAAGCCTTCGAAGAGCTGAAGCAATATTTGATAGATCTAACAACATTAACTCCACCAACGCCAGGGGCTCCTTTGTTGTTATATGTGGCAGCTTCGCACTCGGCAGTAAGTGCAGCACTTGTCCAGGAGAAGCTTGATGGCCAAGTCAAAAAGCAGGTTCCAGTATATTTTGTATCTGAAGTCCTTAGTGTATCAAAGAAAAATTATACGGAACTGGAGAAGGTATTATATGCCGTCTTAATGGCATCCAGGAAGCTTCGGCATTATTTTCAAGCATACAATATTGTTGTTCCTTCTTCGCAGCCGTTGAAGGATATCATGAGAAATAGAGAAGCTACTGGACGGATTGGAAAATGGGCTGCAGAGCTCAATGAATTTTACATTGATTATGTGCATAGATCCTCGATCCAGTCTCAAGCGTTGGCAGATTTCATTGTCGATTGGACGCCAGGGGCTCAGGACGAAGAAGCAAATAAAGATGCCGAAGTGTGGACAGTGTTTTGTGATGGCTCTTGGGGAACTTTCGGAGCAGGCGCAGCAGCTGTGTTGGTCTCACCATCCAAGGTTAAAACTTGTTATGCGGCAAGACTTGATTTCAGCTGTACAAACAATATTACTGAATACGAAGCTCTGCTCCTGGGCCTTCGGAAATTAAAGGCAATGGGAATCAGAAGGGCGATTCTTAAAACTGATTCCCAGGTTGTTTCGGGTCACATTGACAAAAGTTGCAAGGCTAAAGATCCGAAGATTGAAAAATATCTAGACACGGTCCGAAGGATCGAAGCCTCCTTCGAAGGATTTTCTGTCAAGAATATCCCTCGAGGACAAAATGAGCATGCTGATTTGCTAGCCAAGTCAGCAGCACAGGGGCTACCGTTACCTTCGGATGTGTTCTTCGAAACAATAAAGGCACCTTCAATGGAGCTCCTTGAAAGAGCAGTCCTCAACATATCTCCTGTTTATAGCGAAGATTGGAGAACTGAAATCATCTCTTACCTTCAGGGTAAGTTTCTTTCAGATGACGAAGCTTATAATAAAAGGATAGAGGCAAGAGCTCGTCCATATGTCATGATAGAAGGGGAGTTATACAAACATGGAGTTTGCGCTCCGCTGCTTAAGTGTTTATCTAGAACCGAAGGTATAGAGTTGATGAAAGAAATACATGCAGGCCTGTGTGGATCTCACATTGGATCTAGGCCATTACTTGGAAAAGTTTTCCGCCAAGGGTTTTATTGGCCGAAGGCAGCTTCGGATGCAGCGGAGTTAGTTCAAAAGTGCGAAGGTTGTCAGAAATGTGCAAGAGATCAAAAGCAACCTTCGTCTTTAACACAGCTGATACAACCCATCTGGCCACTGCAAAGGTGGGGCCTTGACTTGTTAGGTCCATTACCACCGGCTCAAGGGAATCTAAAATATGTTATAGTGGCTGTAGAGTATTTTTCTAAATGGATTGAGGCGAAGCCATTAGCCACAATAACTTCGGCCACTGTCCAAAAGTTTTTTTGGCAGAATATTGTTTGTCGTTTCGGGGTACCGAAGGCCATCACTGTGGATAATGGAACACAATTCGACTCCGAAGCTTTCAGAAATTTCTGTGATCAAATTGGTACGAAGATCCATTTTGCATCAGTTAGGCATCCGGAGTCGAATGGGCTCGTTGAAAGAGCCAACGGCATTATAATGACAGGAATAATGAAGTTAATCTTCAATCAACCCAGGGGAAAGTGGCCAGATCAGTTAACCAAAGTGGTGTGGAGCCACAATACAACAACATCAAGGTCTACAGGCTTTACTCCATTCAAGTTATTATTCGGTGACGAAGCAATAACTCCGGAAGAAGCTAAAACTGGATCAATAAGAGTAGCAGCTTCGACAGAATCAAGCCCTGAAGATGCTTGTTTTGTGGAAAAAGATGCTTTAGAAGGGATCAGGCTTCAAGCTGTGGAGAATATCAATAAATACCAGGCCGAAACAGTCAAATGGCGAGATAGAAAAGTTCGACTCAAGAATATTGAGCCGGGACACTTGGTGCTTCGGAGAGTGGCCAACCCAGACACAGTGGGCAAGTTACAGTTGAAATGGGAAGGACCTTTCTTAGTAGTATCTTCGTCAAGACCTGGTTCGTACAGATTGAAGGACATGGACGGCAACGACATTCCAAGATCTTGGAACGCGGATGAGCTTCGGCGATATTATGTATAACTTGATGTAACTTTTTATGTTTTTTCTTTTCTTTTTCATGGCACCCTTTTCCTTTCTAAAGGGGGAGAAAGGTTTTTAATGGGGCCATCAAATGTAATTTCCTTTTTAGTTTTATAAGAGCAAAATCCCCCAAAGAATGTAAATGTAAAAGCTGAAAACGCACCATCGAGTGCCGAAACTGAAAAAGCGAAGAAGCTCCAAAGACGTTCCTAAGGGAATGCAGAGCTTACAGCGAAAAGTCAACGCTGATTCCGCCGAAAGTAAAAGGCGAAGAAGCTCCAAAGACGTTCCTAAGGGAATGCAGAGCTTACAGCGAAAAGTCAACGCTGATTCCGCCAAAAGTAAAAGGCGAAGAAGCTCCAAAGTCGTTCCTAAGGGAATGCAGAGCTAATGTGTGATTGTTTCTAAGGAAATAATGGCTGAGGGTATGGCTTCGGATATGTGTTTGGACATTCATTCGCACATCACATTGCATCATAGCATTTGCATTCATAAACATTCATTCATGGCATAAGTGGTTGTTTCGGCAAAAAAGAAGAAGCGGTCTTTTATGCTTCATTGTGTATAAGAGAGGTTTCGGCAAAAAAGAAGAAGCGGTCTTTTATGCTTCGTTGTGTATAAGAGAGGTTTCGGCAAAAAAGAAGAAGCGGTCTTTTATGCTTCGTTGTGTATAAAAAAGAGAAGTTTCGGCAAAAAAGAAGAAGCGGTCTTTTATGCTTCGTTGTGTACGAAAAGAAGGGAAGGTGTTTTTTCGCCTTCAGCTCAAAATACTAATTTCGTCCACATCAAAGCACCTCAATGGAAGGGTAAGGATATATTACAAGGTATGGACAAAGTTCATTAAGAACAGTTTAGCTGTATTTACAAAACTTGTTACAAAAGTCTCTTGAGTTTTTTCTACAGTGTACTCCTACTGATCTTCACCGAGCTTCAGCTTCGGCGGCATATTTTTTAAGCATCACCTTCAGCTTCGTCATCCTACATGAATCAAGGTATTACGAGTAAAAAACAAGTGTGAAGGAGAAGGTAAGCACAAGGTATGATTTCTTACTGGTTCAAGATGACTTCGAGCTTCGTCTCCAGCCTTCTCTCGCCCGCCTTTTGTCCATATCATTTTTATAAATCTGTTTGAAATGCTTCGGGCGAGGTCAGGAATATTGTCTAGAATTGCTGGAGACAGAGTGAAATTGGGCCTGTTGACGATTTTTCCATGATCACAGCCGGCCTTCAGGAACGCTGCAGCAGTGCCTCGAGAAGCTACCCAGGCACAGAAGTCACCGTGCCCGGCTATAACTTCGTCAAGCTCATCAATTTCAGCTTCAATATGTTCGAAGGTTCTTGGCAAATTTTCAGCTGACGGGGCGAACTTTCCACTGCTGGCTCCAACTGAATAAAAGATCTTTTTTAATTGTTCAATACAGTTGTTGCTAAATTTCAAACATTTGTCTTGAAGGCTTGTTAATGATTTCTTCAAATCTGAGCTGGTTTGGACTTCAGCCTCAAGTTTTGAATTAAGCTCTACCTTCTCTTGTTCAAATTGTTTTGATTGGCAGAGGAGCTTCGAATTCAATTCTGCTATTTTAGCTTCAGTTTCTGCCAATAACCCTTCAGTTGTTTGGAGTTCGAAGTCTTTCTTTTCAATAATAGCTGATTGCTCTTTTATCTTGCTCTCTAGATTTTCAATTATAGCTTCGTGTTTCTTATCCTCTAGATCTTGTTGCATCTTCAAAGCTTTGCTCAGTAGCATGCTCTGCACATAAACAACCTTCGTCAGGAGCACTCTCATTATTAAAAACAATAAAATTCAGCGAAAAGTTGTTTACCTTGAAATTGGAGTAAAATAAACTACCAACGACATGTTGTCGGTAGCGGCTGATATCTGTTTCTAGCTTCGGAAAACCGATACTCTTTGATAGAGTACCGATGACCTTAGCTCCAGTTTGATCTCGGATGCAGCCTAATTTTTCATCGTCGACACCTCCGAAAAGAAGAGCTCCTGGCTTATATCCGCAAGATTTGGCATAGTCTTTAAGCTCTTCTATTTCGGCCTTCGACAGTTCTTGCCCAACTAAATTTTGAAATATGTAGGCTTCGTCTTCCGAAGTATCTTCGGCTATTTTCTTTCCCTTTCCAGGCACTGTGGCCATGGTTTCTTCAGCAGCAGTGGCAGCTTCTTCTGTGGCCATGTCTAGCAAAATTTTGTCGATGTCTTCAATTGTAGTTTCCAAGTTCAAATCTTCGGCTGAAGCGGCTTCGGTAGCCACGACCTCCGAAGGTGCGACTTCGACATTTGTTGTGCCCTCAACCGTTGGCGTTTTCCGAGTTGAAGCCCTCGGTGGCGTCTTGTCAATAACTTCGATCACTGCAATAATTCTTTGCCTCTTTATTTTGGTTGTCTTCGTTTTTTCCGGCTTCTCCACCTTTCGAAAAAGCTTCGTCAGTTGAGGCCCTAATGGACTTAGCTTCGCGGGCAGGGGTTCATTCATTACCTTTAAGATTTCCTCCACGTCGCTGGTAGAGGGTGGTGCAGGAGTCCCCTCTTCATCGGATAATTTTCGCTTTGGAGATGATATTTTTCTCTTCTTTGGAATTTTCTTCTCTTTTGGTGATTCTTCCTCATCTTTGTTCAAAGTTTCGGCCACTCTTTTCCTTTTTTGGCCCTCAGCACCCTTATTCAACCGTTCATAGTCAGGGTACTCGAAACCCAGGGCATCAAACACTCGGTTTAGTCTTCGCTTCGGACGGGTGCCGAAGGCCGCAGTCATTAGCTGATCTTCTTTTTTGGAATAATTCCCAAGAATTTCATTGCACATTACTTCAACTATGTCCAGCCATTCTTGGCAAGGTTTTTTAAAGTATTTCTTGAATTTGAAATGGTAAGGAAGCCGGACAAGTTCCCCCTCTTTCTTCTCCCTTTCCAGCTTCGGCATTTCCCATTCTTTTAGAGTAGGGAAAACCCTGAAGGCCAAGAACTCTTGAACCAGATCCCTGGTACTGATATGCTCTGAAATAATTTTAAACTCACCCAGTGCAGCCCAGGTGGGACCTTCTAATGTCATGTGGCATCGCGGTCTTGTTTCTCCGAAGATTAATTCAAGTGGGCTTTGTACCAACTTCTCCTTGTCTTCGACAACTTTCACATAAAACCATTCTGACTTCCAGCCTGCCGGCCATTTACTTCGGTAGCTAATAACAGGAAACTTTGAGGTCTTACGGTAGGCAAAATTGTAGCAACCAAAGTTATCATGTAATCCATCTTTTCTGGCTTTTGTCTGGTAATGCAGGTCATGGACTCGACAAAAGCTGTCGGCAAACGGCTCCACTGCCTGGCTTCGGAGGGCCCAGATATAGACATTAAGCCTAACGATAGCGTTAGGAGTCAACTGATGAAAGTAGATTCCAAACTTCTTCAATACATCTGCAATAATCCCATGAAGGGGGAATCTTAACCCAGCCTTTAGAAAGCTCTTGAAAATAACTATCACATCCTTCTCTGGCTTCGGGGTAGTTTCCTCTCCCCCGAAGCGAAGTAGCTTCTTCTGATTTTCACTGAAATAACCTGATTTTACCATCTTGGAGAGATCAGCCTTCGAAACGGTCGACTTTCCGAAGTCCAAGTGGCTGGGCTTACTGGGCATGGCAATGCGATAATCATCTTCGGGATCAGTTTCTTCAATGTTCTCTTCTTCTCCTTCGGCAGTTGCCGGGTCTACTTCAGCAGCGGGGATTTCTTCCGCAGTTACCAGTCCGGATCGTTGCATTGCTTCGGAGATGGGAACAGTCTCCGAACCTTCAGCTTCGTCTCCTTCACGCTCAACCCTGGCGGTAGATCGCACTCTGTCCATTAATTCTGAGTCTGTGGAAATTGAATACTTTTTTGAATACTTTTTTCTCCCGAAGCTGTTCCTTCTGACGAAGCAAGCTTCGAGTTGGACCTTCGTTCAATTCCGAGAGTCAAGCTTCGGCTATGGTTAAAAATTTTGGCAGCAAAACAGTGCAAATAGCAATGAATGCTGTGGTAACTTCACACCTACCCGTCTGTTTATATAGTGCTGCAGGTAAGAAGGCGAAGCGCCAGGATTTTTACACCAGGCGGACAGTCACTAGCACTCGCTGCGCGGTGGACCGCAGAGACCAAACAGTAACTCTGCAAGGTGGGCCTGGCACGCGCTCGGAAACTGGATCGTTTCTCGACAACGAGCTCAGGGAAGGTGTTTTTTGGACCTTCGGCTTCCCGAAGCTTGAGAGGCTTTTTTCACGGATCAAGCTCGTTACGAAAAACGATCTAGCGCCGCGAAAGGGGCTACTGTTGGGGCCATGCTTCGTGGCGCCGAAGGTCTTGTAGGAAGAAGCAGCTTCGGCTGAAGCTGTCCGCAGAAGATGACCGAAGGTCCCTCTTCATGAAGCTTCGGTGTTACAAACCGACTTAAAGATAGAATGACCTTTTAGTCCATAACTGTCCGCGTCAATGTTGTAAATTTTTATGAGGGGTATAATTGTAATTCTTCACAGGCTGTGTCCTGTGTCTATAAATAGCTGAACAGTACCCCCGTACTGTTCATGCTGACTTATATTCACTCGCGCGTCACGCTTGGATTTTTACCTTCTGTCAAGCCGAAGGTAAAAATGTAATTCAATATTGTTCAAGTACATTCATGACTATATGGTTAAATGATATTAATGATAACATATGATTATTTATGTCATTTCTCATGTCTCATATGCTTCTCCTTTCATTGAAATATATTGTAATGTCGAAGGTACGTCCTTCATGACCTTCGTCTGAAGATCATTATATCCTAAGGGAGATAATGCTCTGAAGGACGAAGGGCATTAATTATTAACCTTTTTGTGTTGCCTTGTTCTTAATTCATAGCACTTGAGAACAAGTCCCCAACACCCGCACCAAGAGGAAGGAGAAGAAGGACTCCTCCAAACGGAAGGAGAAAAGATCTTCTTCCTCACACCACAAAGAGAAGAAGGAAAAATCTTCTTCCAACAAGTCGCATCGGAAAGGCGACAAGCACAAGAGGATGAGGAAGGTGGTCTACTACGAGACCGACACTTCATCAACATCGACCTCCGACTCCGATGCGCCGTCCGTAACTTCTAAGCGCCAAGAGCGCAAGAAGTTTAGTAAGATCCCCTTACACTATCGTCGTACATCTAGACATACTCCATTACTTTCCGTTCCATTAGGCAAACCGCCAACTTTTGATGGCGAAGATTATGCTAGGTGGAGTGATTTAATGAAATTTCATCTAACCTCTCTCCACAAAAGTATATGAAATGTTGTTGAGTTTGGAGCACAGGTACCATCCATAGGGGATGAGGATTATGATATGGACGAAGTGGCCCAAATTGAGCACTTCAACTCTCAAGCTACAACCATACTCCTCGCTTCTCTAAGTAAGGAGGAATACAACAAGGTGCAAGGGTTGAAGAATGCAAAGGAGATTTGGGACCTTCTCAAGACCGCGCACGAGGGTGATGAACTCACTAAGATCACCAAGCGGGAAACGATCGAGGGGGAGCTCGGTCGTTTTCGTCTTCGCCAAGGGGAGGAGCCACAAGATATGTACAACCGGCTCAAAACCTTGGTGAACCAAGTGCGCAACCTCGGGAGCAAGAAATGGGATGACCACGAAGTGGTTAAGGTTATTTTGAGATCACTTATTTTCCTTAACCCTACTCAAGTTCAATTAATTCGTGGTAACCCAAGATATACACTAATGACTCTCGAGGAAGTAATCCGGAATTTTGTGAGCTTTGAATGTATGATCAAGGGCTCAAAGAAGATCAACGAGCTTGATGAACCCTCCACGTCCGAAGCACAACCGGTGGCATTCAAGGCGACGGAGGAGAAGAAGGAGGAGTCTACATCGAGTAGACAACCAATTGACGCCTCCAAGCTCGATAATGAGGAGATGGCTTTAATCATCAAAAGCTTTCGCCAAATCCTCAAGCAACGGAGGGGGAAGGACTACAAACCCCGCTCCAAGAAAGTGTGCTACAAATGTGGTAAGCCCGGTCATTTTATTGCAAAATGTCCTATATCTAGTGACAGTGACAGGGGCAACGACAAGAAGGGAAAGAGGAGAGAAAAGAAGAAGTACTACAAGAAGAAGGGCGGCGATGCCCATGTTTGCCTGGAGTGGGACTCCGACGAGAGCTCCACCGAATCCTCCTCCGACGAGGACGCCGCCAACATCGCCGTCACCAAGGGACTCCTCTTCCCCAACGTCGGCCACAAGTGCCTCATGGCAAAGGACGACAAAAGGAAGAAGGTTAAATCTAAATCCTCCACTAAATATGAATACTCTAGTGATGATAATGATAGTGATGAGGAAAATAATTTACGTACCCTTTTTGCCGACCTAAACATGCAACAAAAAGAAAAATTAAATGAATTAATTAGTGTCATCCATGAGAAGGATGATCTCTTGGACTCCCAAGAGGACTTCCTAATCAAGGAAAATAAAAAGCATGTTAAGGTTAAAAATGCTTATGCTCTACAAGTTGAAAAATGTGAAAAATTGTCTAGTGAGCTAAGCACTTGCCATGAGACTATTGACAACCTTAGAAATGAAAATGCTAGATTAATTGCTAAGGTTGATTCTCACGTTTGTATTGATTCAACTTCCAATCCAAGAAATGATAATGTTGATTTACTTGCTAGGATTGATGAGTTGAATATTTCTCTTGCTAGCCTTAGAGATGAGAATGAGAAATTATTTGCTAAGGCTAAAGATTTTGATGTTTGCAATACTACTATTTCCGACCTTAGAACTAAGAATGATATGTTGCATGCTAAGGTTGTAGAATTAAAATCTTGCAAACCCTCTACATCTACCGTTGAGCACACTTCTATTTGTACTAGATGTAGAGATGTTGATATCAATGCTATTCATGATCACATGGCTTTAATTAAACAACAAAATGATCATATAGCAATATTAGATGCTAAAATTGCCGAGCATAACTTAGAAAATGAAAAGTTTAAATTTGCTAGAAGTATGCTCTATAATGGGAGACACCCTTGCATCAAGGATGGCATTGGCTTCCAAAAGGGAGACAATGTCAAACTTAATGCCCCTCCTAAAAACTTGTCTAACTTTGTTAAGGGCAAGGCTCCCATGCCTCAGGATAACGAGGGTTACATTTTGTACCCTGCCGGTTATCCCGAGAGCAAAATTAAGAAAATTCATTCTAGGAAGTCTCACTCTGGCCCTAACCATGCTTTTATGTATAAGGGTGAGACATCTAGCTCTAGGCAACCAACCCGTGCTAAGTTGTCTAGAAAGAAAACTCCTAGTGCATCAAATGATCATGGCATTTCATTTAAGACTTTTGATGCATCTTATGTTTTGACTAACAAATCCGGCAGGGTAGTTGCCAAGTTTGTTGGGGGCAAACACAAGGGCTCCAAGACTTGCGTTTGGGTACCCAAAGTTCTTGTTTCTAATGCCAAAGGACCCAAAACCGTTTGGGTACCTAAAGTCAAGAACTAAAATTGTTTTGTAGGTTTATGCATCCGGGGGCACAAGTTGGATACTCGACAGCGGGTGCACAAACCACATGACAGGGGAGAAGAAGATGTTCTCCTCATATGAGAAAAACCAAGATCCCCAACGAGCTATCACATTCGGGGATGGAAACCAAGGTTTGGTCAAAGGCTTGGGTAAAATAGCAATATCTCCTGACCATTCCATTTCCAATGTTTTTCTTGTAGACTCTTTAGATTACAATTTGCTTTCCGTTTCGCAATTATGTCAAATGGGCTACAACTGTCTATTTACTGATGTAGGTGTCACTGTCTTTAGAAGAAGTGATGATTCAATAGCATTTAAGGGAGTGTTAGAGGGTCAGCTATACTTGATAGATTTTGATAGAGCTGAACTCGACACTTGTTTGGTTGCTAAGACTAACATGGGTTGGCTCTGGCATCGCTGACTAGCCCACGTTGGGATGAAGAATCTTCATAAGCTTCTAAAGGGAGAGCACATTTTAGGACTAACAAATGTTCATTTTGAGAAAGACAGGATTTGTAGCGCATGCCAAGCCGGGAAGCAAGTTGGCACTCATCATCCACACAAGAACATCATGACAAGTGACAGGCCACTGGAGCTCCTACACATGGATTTATTCAGCCCGATCGCTTACATAAGCATCGGCGGGAGTAAGTACTGTCTAGTTATTGTGGATGATTATTCTCGCTTCACTTGAGTGTTCTTCTTGCAGGAAAAATCCCATACCCAAGAGACCTTAAAGGGATTCTTGAGACGGGCTCAAAATGAGTTCGACTTAAGGATCAAGAAAATTAGAAGCGACAACGGGACGAAGTTCAAGAACTCTCAAATTGAAGGCTTCCTTGAGGAGGAGGGCATCAAGCATGAGTTCTCTTCTCCCTACACCCCACAACAAAATGGTGTAGTGGAGAGGAAGAATCGAACTCTATTGGACATGGCAAGAACCATGCTTGATGAGTACAAGACACCGGATCAGTTTTGGGCCGAGGCGGTCAACACCGCTTGCTACGCCATCAACCGGTTATATCTACACCAAATCCTCAAGAAGACATCCTATGAACTCCTAACCGGTAAAAAGCCGAATATTTCATATTTTAGAGTTTTTGGTAGCAAATGTTTTATTCTTGTCAAAAGAGGTAGAAAATCTAAATTTGCTCCTAAAACTGTGGAAGGCTTTTTACTAGGATATGACTCAAACACAAGGGCATATAGAGTCTTTAACAAGTCCTCAGGACTTGTTGAAGTTTCTTGTGACGTTGTGTTTGATGAGACTAATGGCTCTCAAGTAGAGCAAGTTGATCTTGATGAGATAGGTGAAGAACAGGCTCCATGCATCGCTCTAAGGAACATGTCCATTGGGGATGTGTGTCCTAAGGAATCCGAAGAGCCTCCACATGCACAAGATCAACAATCCTCCTCCACGCAAGCATCTCCACCAACTCAAAATGAGGACGAGGCTCAAGTTGATGAAGAAGAAGATCAAAGAGATGAGCCACCTCAAGATGATGGCAATGATCAAGGGGGAGATACAAATGTTGAGGACAAGGAGGATGAAGAGCCAAGGCCGCCACACCCAAGAGTCCACCAAACAATACAACGAGATCACCCCGTCGACACCATCCTCGGCGACATTCATAAGGGGGTAACCACTCGATCTCGTATTGCACATTTTTGTGAGCATTACTCTTTTGTTTCCTCTATTGAGCCACACAGGGTAGAGGAAGCACTACAAGATTCGGATTGGGTGATGGCGATGCAAGAGGAGCTCAACAACTTCACAAGGAACGAGGTATGGCATTTAGTTCCACGTCCCAACCAAAATGTTGTAGGAACCAAGTGGGTCTTCCGCAACAAGCAAGACGAGCATGGTGTGGTGACAAGGAACAAAGCTCGACTCATGGCCAAGGGGTATTCACAAGTCGAAGGTTTGGATTTTGGTGAAACCTATGCACCCGTAGCTAGGCTTGAGTCAATTCGTATATTATTGGCCTATGCTACTTACCATGGCTTCAAGCTTTACCAAATGGACGTGAAGAGTGCCTTCCTCAACGGACCAATCAAGGAGGAGGTCTATGTTGAGCAACCTCCCGGCTTTGAAGACAGTGAGTATCCTAATCATGTCTATAGGCTCTCTAAGGCACTTTATGGGCTCAAGCAAGCCCCAAGAGCATGGTATGAATGCCTTAGAGATTTCCTTATTGCTAATGGCTTCAAAGTCGGAAAAGCCGATCCTACTTTATTCACTAAAACTCTTAACAATGATTTGTTTGTATGCCAAATTTATGTTGATGATATTATATTTGGGTCTACTAACGAATCTACATGTGAAGAATTTAGTAGGATCATGACACAGAAATTCGAGATGTCTATGATGGGGGAGTTGAAATATTTTCTAGGATTCCAAGTCAAGCAACTCCAAGAGAGCACCTTCATTAGCCAAACCAAGTATACTCAAGACATTCTAAGCAAGTTTGGAATGAAGGATGCCAAGCCCATCAAGACACCCATGGGAACAAATGGGCATCTCGACCTCGACACGGGAGGTAAGTCCGTGGATCAAAAGGTATATCGGTCGATGATTGGTTCATTGCTTTATTTATGTGCATCTCGACCGGACGTTATGCTTTCCGTTTGCATGTGTGCAAGATTCCAAGCCGACCCTAAGGAATCACACCTTACGGCCGTAAAACGAATCTTGAGATATTTGGCTTATACTCCTAAGTTTGGGCTTTGGTACCCTCGGGGATCCACATTTGATTTGATTGGTTATTCGGATGCCGATTGGGCGGGGTGCAAAATCAATAGAAAGAGCACATCGGGGACTTGCCAGTTCTTGGGAAGATCCTTGGTGTCTTGGGCTTCAAAGAAGCAAAATTCGGTTGCTCTTTCTACCGCCGAAGCCGAGTATATTGTCGCAGGCCATTGTTGCGCGCAATTGCTTTGGATGAGGCAAACCCTGCGGGACTATGGTTACAAATTAACCAAAGTTTCTCTTCTATGTGATAATGAGAGTGCAATCCGCATGGCGGATAATCCCGTTGAGCATAGCCGCACTAAACACATAGCCATTCGGTATCATTTTCTTCGGGATCACCAACAAAAGGGGGATATCGAGATTGCATACATTAACACAAAAGATCAATTAGCCGATATCTTTACCAAGCCACTTGATGAACAATCTTTTACCAAACTTAGGCATGAGCTCAATATTCTTGATTCTAGGAATTTCTTTTGCTAAACTTGCACACATAGCTCATAAGTATACCTTTGATCATGTCTCTTTGATATATGCTATGACTAATGTGTTTTCAAGTGTATTTCAAACCAAGTCATAGGTATATTGAAAGGGAATTGGAGTCTTCGGCGAAGACAAGGCTTCCACTCCACTCTACTACTCATCCTTCGCCGTCGCTCCGCATCACTCTCCGTCTTTGGTATAATCTTCACTCTTATGTTTTATTTGCCAAAGGGGAGAAAATAGTTAGGTAAGGGCTTATATCTCACTCAAAGTATCCGTTTTTGGCGATTCATGCCAAAGGGGGAGAAAGTATGAGCCCAAAGCAAAAGGACCGCACCACCACCCTAATTTTAAAATTAATGGTTTTCAATTGGAAATTTTCAAATTGGTATCTCTTTGTGTTCTAAAGGGGGAGCAAGTAGTATTTTAAAAACTTGATATCTTAAAACCCTCTTGAACACTAAGAGGAAAATTTATTTGAGGGGGAGTTTTGTTTAGTCAAAGGAAAAGCATTTGAAACAAGGGGAGAAAATTTCAAGCTTGAAAATGCTTTGCAAAAATCTTATTCATTTACCTTTGACTATCTTGCAAAAGGATTTTGAAAAGAATTTACAAAAGGATTTGCAAAAACAAAACATGTGGTGCAAATGTGGTCCAATATGTTAAAAACAAAGAAACAATCCATGCACATCATGTAAGTATTTATATTGGCTCAATTCCAAGCAACCTTTGCACTTACATTATGCAAACTAGTTAAAATTATGCACTTTTATATTTGCTTTGGTTTGTGTTGGCATCAATCACCAAAAAGGGGGAGATTGAAAGAGAATTAGGCTTACACCTAGTTCCTAAATAATTTTGGTGGTTGAATTGCCCAACACAAATATTTGGACTAACTAGTTTGCTCTAGTGTATAAGTTATACAGGTGCCAAAGGTTCACACTTAGCCAATAAAAAGACCAAGAATTGGGTTCAACAAAAGAGCAAAGGGACAACCGAAGGCACCTCTGGTCTGGCGCACCGGACTGTCCGGTGTGCCACCGGACATGTCCGGTGTACCAGAGGACTCCAAACTCAAACTCGTCACCTTCGGGAAATTCCAGAGGCAACTCCGCTATAATTCACCGGACTGTCCGGTGTACACCGGACATGTCCGGTGCTCCAAGGAAGAGCGGCCTCCGGAACTCGCCAGCCTCGGGAATTCATTCCAGCTGCTCCGCTAAAATTCACCGGACTGTCCGGTGTACACCGGACTGTCCGGTGTAACAGCGGGGCAACGGCTATTTCGGCGCCAACGGCTACCTGCGACGCATTAAATGCGCGCGCTGCGCGCGCAGAGGTCAGGCACGCCCATACTGGCGCACCGGACAATCTACAGTGCATGTCCGGTGCGCCACCGGACATCCAGGCGGGCCCAGAAGCCAGAACTCCAACGGTCGGAACCCAACGACATTGGTGACGTGGCTGTCGCACCGGACATGTCCGGTGTGCACCGGACTGTCCGGTGCACCATCGAACAGACAGCCTCACCAAACGGCTAGTTTGGTGGTTGGGGCTATAAATACCCCCAACCACCCCACATTCAAGTCATCCAAGTTTTCATACTTCCAACCACTTACAAGAGCTTTAGCATTCAATTCTAGACACACCAAAGAGATCAAATCCTCTCCCAAATTCCACACAAAGCTTTAGTGACTAGTGAGAGAGATTTGCTTGTGTTCTTTCGAGCTCTTGCGCTTGGATTGCTTTCTTCTTTCTTGATTCTTTCTTGCGATCAAACTCACTTGTAATTGAGGCAATAGACACCAATCTTGTGGTGATCCTTGTGGGAACTTTGTGTTCCAAGTGATTGAGAAGAGAAAGCTCACTCGGTCCGAGGGACGTTTGAGAGAGGGTAAGAGTTGAAAGAGACCCAGCCTTTGTGGCCTCCTCAACGGGGAGTAGGTTTGCAAGAACCGAACCTCGGTAAAACAAATCCACGTGTCACACTTCTTATTCGCTTGCGATTTGTTTTGCACCCTCTCTCGCGGACTCGATTATATTTCTAACGCTAACCCGACTTGTAGTTGTGATTATTTTTGAGAATTTCAGTTTCGCCCTATTCACCCCCCCCCTCTAGGCGACTTTCAGCAATATACTCGGCTTCGGCGGTAGAAAGAGCGACCGAATTTTGCTTCTTTGAAGCCCAAGACACCAAGGATCTTCCCAAGAACTAGCAAGTCCCCGATGTGCTCTTCCTATTGATCTTACACCCCGCCCAATCGGCATCCGAATAACCAATCAAATCAAATGTGGATCCCTGAGGGTACCAAAGCCCAAACTTAGGAGTATAAGCCAAATATCTCAAGATTCGTTTTACGGTCGTAAGGTGTGATTCCTTAGGGTCGGCTTGGAATCTTGCACACATGCAAACGGAAAGCATAATGTCCGGTCGAGATGCACATAAATAAAGCAATGAACCAATCATCGACCGGTATACCTTTTGATCCACGGACTTACCTCCCGTGTCGAGGTCGAGATGTCCATTTGTTCCCATGGGTGTCTTGATGGGCTTGGCATCCTTCATTCCAAACTTGCTTAGAATGTCCTGAGTATACTTCGTTTGGCTAATGAAGGTGCCCTCTTGGAGTTGCTTGACTTGGAATCCTAGAAAATACTTCAACTCCCCCATAATAGACATCTCGAATTTTTGTGTCATGATCCTACTAAATTCTTCACATGTAGATTCGTTAGTAGACCCAAATATAATATCATCAACATAAATTTGGCATACAAACAAATCATTGTCAAGAGTTTTAGTAAATAAAGTAGGATCGGCTTTTCCGACTTTGAAGTCATTAGCAATAAGGAAATCTCTTAGGAATTCATACCATGCTCTTGGGGCTTGCTTAAGCCCATAAAGCGCCTTAGAGAGCCTATAGACATGGTTAGGGTACTCACTGTCTTCAAAGCCGGGAGGTTGCTCAACATAGACCTCTTCCTTGATTGGTCCGTTGAGGAAGGCACTCTTCACGTCCATTTGGTAAAGCTTGAAGCCATGGTAAGTAGCATAGGCCAATAATATGCGAATGGACTCAAGCCTAGCTACGGGTGCATAAGTTTCACCAAAATCCAAACCTTCGACTTGGGAGTATCCCTTGGCCACAAGTTGAGCTTTGTTCCTTGTCACCACACCATGCTCGTTTTGCTTGTTGCGGAAGACCCACTTGGTTCCTACAACATTTTGGTTAGGACGTGGAACTAAATGCCATACCTCATTCCTAGTGAAGTTGTTGAGCTCCTCTTGCATCGCCATCACCCAATCCGAATCTTGAAGTGCTTCCTCTACCCTGTGTGGCTAAAAGAGTAATGCTCACAAAAATGTGCAACACGAGATCGAGTGGTTACCCCCTTATGAATGTCGCCGAGGATGGTGTCGACGGGGTGATCTCGTTGTATTGCTTGGTGGACTCTTGGGTGTGGCGGCCTTGGTTCTTCATCATTCGCATCTCCCCCTTGATCATTGCCGTCATCTTGAGGTGGCTCATCATTTTGTTCTTCCTCTTTATCAACTTGAGCCTCGTCCTCAATTTGGGTTGGTGGAGATGCTTGCGTGGAGGAGGATGGTTGATCTTGTGCATGTGGAGGCTCTTCGGATTCTTTAGGACACACATCCCCAATGGACATGTTCCTTAGCGCGATGCACGGAGCCTGTTCTTCACCTATCTCATCAAGATCAACTTGCTCTACTTGAGAGCCGTTAGTCTCATCAAACACAACGTCACAAGAAACTTCAACTAGTCCTGAGGACTTGTTAAAGACTCTATATGTCCTTGTGTTTGAGTCATATCCTAGTAAAAAGCCTTCTACAGTTTTAGGAGCAAATTTAGATTTTCTACCTCGTTTAACAAGAATAAAGCATTTGCTACCGAAAACTCTAAAATATGAAATATTGGGCTTTTTACCGGTTAGGAGTTCATAGGATGTCTTCTTGAGGATTTGGTGCAGATATAACCGGTTGATGGCGTAGCAGGCGGTGTTGACCGCCTCGGCCCAAAACCGATCCGATGTCTTGTACTCATCAAGCATGGTTCTTGCCATGTCCAATAGAGTTCGATTCTTCCTCTCTACTACACCATTTTGTTGTGGCGTGTAGGGAGAGGAGAACTCATGCTTGATGCCCTCCTCCTCAAGAAAGCCTTCTATATGTGAGTTCTTGAACTCCGTCCCGTTGTCGCTTCTAATTTTCTTGATCCTTAAGCCGAACTCATTTTGAGCCTGTCTCAAGAATCCCTTTAAGGTCTCTTGGGTATGGGATTTTTCCTGCAAAAAGAACACTCAAGTGAAGCGAGAATAATCATCCACAATAACTAGACAGTACTTACTCCCGCCGATGCTTATGTAAGCGATCGGGCCGAATAAATCCATGTGTAGGAGCTCCAGTAGCCTGTCACTTGTCATGATGTTCTTGTGTGGATGATGAGTGCCAACTTGCTTCCCGGCTTGGCATGCGCTACAAATCCTATCTTTCTCAAAATGAACATTTGTTAGTCCTAAAATGTGTTCTCCCTTTAGAAGCTTATGAAGATTCTTCATTCCAACATGAGCTAGTCGGCGGTGCCAGAGCCAACCCATGTTAGTCTTAGCAATTAAGCAAGTGTCGAGTTCAGCTCTATCAAAATCTACCAAGTATAGCTGACCCTCTAACACTCCTTTAAATGCTATTGAATCATCACTTCTTCTAAAGACAGTGACACCTACATCAGTAAATAGACAGTTGTAGCCCATTTGACATAATTGAGATACGGAAAGCAAATTGTAATCTAATGAATCAACAAGAAAAACATTGGAAATGGAATGGTCAAGAGATATAGCTATTTTACCCAAACCTTTGACCAAACCTTGGTTTCCATCCCCGAATGTGATAGCTCGTTGGGGATCTTGATTTTTCTCGTAGGAGGAGAACATTTTCTTCTCCCCGTCATGTGGTTTGTGCACCCGCTATCGATGATCCAACTTGAGCCCCCGGATGCATAAACCTACAAAACAAGTTTAGTTCTTGATTTTAGGCACCCAAACGGTTTTGGGTCCTTTGGCATTAGAAACAAGAACTTTGGGTACCCAAACACAAGTCTTGGAACCCTTGTGTTTGCCCCCAACAAACTTGGCAACTACCTTGCCGGATTTGTTAGTCAAAACATAAGATGCATCAAACGTTTTGAATGAAATGTCATGATCATTTGATGCATTAGGAGTTCTCTTCTTAGGCAACTTAGCACGAGTTGGTTGCCTAGAGCTAGATGTCTCACCCTTATACATAAAAGCATGATTAGGGCCAGAGTGAGACTTCCTAGAATGAATTCTCCTAATTTTGCTCTCAGGATAACCGGCAGGGTATAAAATGTAACCCTCGTTATCCTGAGGCATGGGAGCCTTGCCCTTAACAAAATTTTACAATCTTTTAGGAGGGGCACTAAGTTTGACATTGTCTCCCCTTTGGTAGCCAATGCCATCCTTGATGCCAGGGCGTCTCCCATTATAGAGCATACTTCTAGCAAATTTAAACTTTTCATTTTCTAAGTTATGCTCGGCAATTTTAGCATCTAATTTTGCTATATGATCATTTTGTTGTTTAATTAATACCATGTGATCATGAATAGCATTGATATCAACATCTCTACATCTATCACAAATAGACACATGCTCAATAGTAGATGTAGAGGGTTTGCAAGAATTAAGTTCAACAATCTTAGCACGCAAAATATCATTGTTATCTCTAAGATTGGAAATTGTAACGTTGCAAACATCTAATTCTTTAGCCTTAGCAATCAATTTCTCATTCTCATTTCTAAGGCTAGCAATAGAGACATTCAACTCATCAATCCTAGCAAGTAAATCAACATTATCATCTCTAGGATTGGAAGTTGAAATAGTACAAACATGTGAATCAACCTTAGCTAACAATTTAGCATTCTCATTTCTAAGGTTGTCAATGGTCTCATGGCAAGTGCTTAGCTCACTAGATAATTTTTCACATTTTTCAACTTGTAGAGCATAAGCATTTTTAACCTTAACATGCTTTTTATTTTCCTTGATTAGGAAGTCCTCTTGGGAGTCCAAGAGATCATCCTTTTCATGGATGGCACTAATTAGCTCATTTAGTTTTTCCTTTTGTTGCATGTTTAGGTCGGCAAAAAGGGTACGCAAATTATTTTCCTCATCACTAGCATTATCATCACTAGAGGATTCATATTTAGTGGAGGATTTAGATTTAACCTTCTTCCTTTTGCCGTCCTTGGCCATGAGGCACTTGTGGCCGACGTTGGGGAAGAGAAGTCCCTTGGTGACGGCGATGTTGGCGGCGTCCTCGTCGGAGGAGGAGTCGGTGGAGCTCTCGTCCGAGTCCCACTCCCGGCAAACATGGGCATCGCCGCCCTTCTTCTTGTAGTACCTCTTCTTTTCTCTCCTCTTTCCCTTCTTGTCGTCGCCCCTGTCACTGTCACTAGATATAGGACAATTTGCAATAAAATGACCGGGCTTACCACATTTGTAGCACACTTTCTTGGAGCGAGGTTTGTAGTCTTTCCCCTCCTTTGTTTGAGGATTTGGCGAAAGCTCTTGATGACGAGCGCCATTTCCTCATTATCGAGCTTTGAGGCGTCGATTGGTTGTCTACTTGGTGTAGACTCCTCCTTCTTCTCCTCCGTCGCCTTGAATGCGACCGATTGTGCCGCGGATGTGGAGGGATCATCTAGCTCGTTGATTTTCTTCGATCCCTTGATCATATACTCAAAGCTCACAAAATTCCCGATTACTTCCTCGGGAGTCATTAGTGTGTATCTAGGATTACCATGAATTAATTGAACTTGAGTGGGGTTAAGGAAAATGAGAGATCTTAGAATAACCTTAACCACCTCGTGGTCATCCCACTTCTTGCTCCCGAGGTTGCGCACTTGGTTCACCAAGGTTTTGAGCCGGTTGTACATATCTTGTGGCTCCTCCCCTTGGCGAAGACGGAAGCGACCGAGCTCCCCCTCGATCGTTTCCCGCTTGGTGATCTTGGTGAGTTCATCACCCTCGTGCGCAGTCTTGAGTAGGTCCCAAATCTCCTTCACATTTCTCAACCCTTGCACCTTGTTATATTCCTCTCTACTTAGAGAGGGAGGAGTATGGCTGTGGCTTGTGAGTTGAAGTGCTCGATTTGGGCCACTTCGTCCGTATCATAGTCTTCATCCCCTACGGATGGTACCTGTACACCAAACTCAACAACATCCCATATAATTTTGTGGAGTGAGGTTAGGTGATATCGCATCATATCACTCCACCTAGCATAATCTTCACCATCAAATGTTGGTGGTTTGCCTAAAGGGACGGAAAGTAAAGGTGTATGTTTAGGAATGCGGGGGTAGCGTAGGGGGATCTTACTATACTTCTTGCGCTCTTGGCGCTTAGAAGTCACGGACGGCGCATCGGAGCCGGAGGTCGACGTTGATGAAGTGTCTGTCTCGTAGTAGACCACCTTCCTCATCCTCTTTTTCTTGTCCCCACTCCGATGCGGCTTGTGGGAAGAGGATTTTTCCTTCTTCTCTTTGTGGTGAGAAGAAGAAGATCTTTTCTCCTTCCGTTTGGAGGAGTCCTTCTTCTTCTCCTTCCTCTTGGTGCGGGACTCTTCCGATGAAGTGCTCCCGTGGCTCGTAGTGGGCTTGTCGCTGGTCTCCATCTCCCTCTTGGTGTGATCTCCCGACATCACTTCGAGCGGTTAGGCTCTAATGAAGCATCGGGCTCTGATACCAATTGAAAGTCGCCTAGAGGGGGGTGAATAGGGCGAAACTGAAATTTACAAGTATAAACACAACTACGAGACGGGTTAGCGTTAGAAATAATAATGAGTCCGAGAGAGAGGGCGCAAAACAAATCACAAGCGAATGAAGAGTGTGACACGCGGATTTGTTTTACCGAGGTTCGGTTCTCGCAAACCTAATCCCCGTTGAGGAGGCCACGAAGGTCGGGTCTTTTTCAACCCTTTCCCTCTCTCAAACGGTCCCTCGGACCGAGTGAGCTTCTCTTCTCAAATCAACCCGGGAATAAAACTTCCCCGCAAGGACCACCACACAATTGGTGTCTCTTGCTTCGGTTACAAATGAGTTTATGATCACAAGAACAAATGAGAAAGAAAGAAGCAATCCATGCGCAAGAGCTCAAAAGAACACGACAAATCTCTCTCGCTAATCACTAAAGCCTTGTGTGGAATTGGAGAGGATTTGATCACTTGAGTGTGTCTAGAATTGAATGCCTAGCTCTTGTAAGTGGTTGAGAAGTGGAAAACTTGGATGACTTGAATGTGGGGTGGTTGGGGGTATTTATAGCCCCAACCACCAAACTAGCCGTTTGGTGCAGGCTGGCTGTCGTATGGTGCACCGGACAGTCCGGTGCACACCGGACAGTCCGGTGCGCCAGCCACGTCACCAAAGCCGTTGGATTCCGACCATTGGAGCTCTGTCTTCTGGGCCCGCCTGGATGTCCGGTGGCGCACCGGACATGTACTGTAGAGTGTCCGGTGCGCCAGCATGGGCGTGCCTGACCTCTGCGCGCGCTGGCGCGCATTTAATGCACTGCAGGTAGCCGTTGGCGCCGGAAGTAGCCGTTGCCCCGCAGTTACACCGGACAGTCCGGTGTACACCGGACATGTCCGGTGAATTATAGCGGAGTAGCCGAAGCGAATTCCCGAGACTGGCGAGTTCAGAGCCGTGACTTCTTGGAGCACCGGACACTGTCCGGTGTACACCGGACAGTTCGGTGAATTATAGCGCGCCGGCTCCGAGAATTCCCGAAGGTGAAGAGTTTGAAGTCGACCTTCCCTGGTGCACCAGACACTGTCCGGTGGTGCACCGGACAGTCCGGTGCACCAGACCAGGGTGCCTTCGGTTGGCCCTTGCTCCTTTGTTTGAACCCAATACTTGGTCTTTTTATTGGCTAAGTGTGAACCTTTGGCACCTATATAACTTATACACTAGAGCAAACTAGTTAGTCTAATTATTTGTGTTGGGCAATTCAACCACCAAAATTAATTAGGGACTAGGTGTAAGCCTAATTCCCTTTCACTCATCACGTCATCTTCGATGAGGATGTGTTTCCCCTTGCTGGCCCCTCCCCACCCACCGATCTCGACTCCCTCCTCGAGTCTGATCCGGTCTCCCCCTCCTCCCAGGCGCCTCGCCTTGCACCGTTACCCGCACACCGTGCAACCTCGACGCTGCGGCTCGCGCCTATTCCCGCGCCACGCGCGGCCCCGTTGATCACGCCTGCGCCACGCGCGGCTCCGTCGACCATGCCTGTGCCACGCGCGGCCCCATCGACCACGCCTGTGCCCCGCGCGGCTCCCTCGACCACGCCTGCACCACGCGCGGCCCCGCCGACCCCTCCCGCACCATGCGCGGCCCCGTCGACACCCACGGCTCGCTTCACCGACCCCACGCTCGTCTACCACCGCCACTGCCATGTCACCACCTCGGCTCCTGCTGACCCGGCGCCGTCAACGAGCCCAGTGTGCTTCGCCGACCCCGCCATCATATATCACTGCCGCGAGTCGGCCACGCCCGTGGCCTCCGACGTCCCGGCAGACCGCCCCGAGCCACCGGTGTACCACCCGGTCGCCATCCATCGTGATCCCAGGCACGTCCACCCGATGGTGACCTGGCGCGCCGCCGTTGTTCTTCGACCTGTCAACCGGCTGATCTTGGGAGCTGATACGACTACCACTCCACCGGATGCCTCCCCTGTCCCCTCCTCTGTTCGCACCGCTCTCGCCGACCCACACTGGCGACACGCTATGGAGGAGGAGTACGCGGCCCTCCTGGCCAACCACACCTAGGACCTGGTGTCGTGTCCACCAAGCACTAACGTGGTCACCGGCAAGTGGCTATTTCGCTACAAGCTTGCCTCGGACGGCTCCCTCGACCGCTACAAGGCTCGTTGGGTCCTTCGGGGTTTCACCCAATGCCCCGGAGTGTACTACGACGAGACCTTCAGCCCCGTTGTCAAGTTCGTCACTGTTCGCACTGTCCTCTCCCTCGCCCTCTCCCGGGACTGGGCGATCCATCAGCTCGACGTCAAGAATGCCTTCCTTCACAGCACATTGACGGAGACTGTCTACTGCAGCCAGCCCATCGGCTTCGTCGACAAAGCTCGTCCGGATCTGGTTTGTCGGCTGAACCGCTTCCTCTACGGCCTCAAGCATGCGCCGCGTGCCTGGTACAGTCGCTTCGCTTCCTACTTGGCCTCTATCGGCTTCGTCGAGGCCAAGTCAGACACGTCCCTCTTCATCTATCGCCGCAACGACGACACCGTATTCCTTCTTCTCTACATTGACGACATTGTGCTCACGGCATCCACCACCGACCTTCTACAGCGCACGATCGTCGCCCTGCAGCGGGAGTTCGCGATGAAGGACCTGGGGCCCCTCCACCACTTCCTCGGCATCACCGCCGAGCGCTGGCCCCAGAGTCTCTTTCTCCATCAGCGCCAGTACGCCATCGACATGTTGGAGCGGGTTGGCATGTCTGACTGCAAGCCCTGCTCCACGCCTGTCGACACTCAGGCGAAGCTCTCAGAGGACGACGGGCCCCGGTCACCGATGCAACGTCCTACCAGAGCCTGACCGACGCGCTCCAGTACCTCACCTTCTCCATGCCTGACATCGCCTACGCCGTCCAGCAGGTGTGCCTGCATATGCACACCCCACGGGAGCCTCATCTCACCGCTCTCAAGCGGATCCTGCGCTACCTCCGCGGCTCCTTCGACTACGGCCTCCTACTCCGACCATCCTCGACGTCGGAACTCGTGGTCTACACCGACGCTGACTGGGCTGGCTGTCCAGACACGCGTCGATCCACCTCCGGTTACGCCGTGTTCCTGGGCGCCAACCTCGTCTCCTGGGCCGCCAAGCGGCAACCCGTCGTCTCTCGCTCCAGTGCTGAGGCCGAGTACCCACTACTATAGCATACCTCTGCACAGGCGGTTTGGTTCGCCTCTACACAGGCGGTTCCAGGAACCGCTTGTGGTGCACCGCCTGTGATGTAAAACAACATCACAGGCGGTCAATCAAAAACCGCCTGTGAAAAACACAGATTACAGGCGGTCCAGTTCAAAGGAACCGCCTGTGATAGACACACATCACAGGCGGTTTCTTATCCTAGCCGCCTGTGATAGACACACATCACAGGCGGTTTTTTATATAAGTCCGACTGCATACAATATAAATCACAGACGGTTTTCATTATACAGATTCATATATACAGAATTTTCAAACACAGAATATACACAGATTTCATACACAGATTATACACTGATTCACACAGATTGCATACACAGATTTCATACACATATTACAAGTTCCATAACAGGTATAATACACAGATTCATCCACATATCAAGTTCCATCGTCATACACAGATTTATACACATATCAAGTTCCATATACAACTAAACATCTCAAAGTTCCATAGACAACTAAACATCTAAAGTTCCTAACTAAAGACCTAAACACTGTGTGATATTGTGTACAAACTTAGTTCTGGGAATTTTTGCAAATTTCCATTTGTATTGTAGAATAGCCCTTGTTGATGAAGAACTTCACGGCGCATAAAGTAAAGCAAGTCTCTTACAACCTTAGCAACGCCGACGGAAACCATATCTCTTTCTAACCATTCAGCATTGATCTTGGATTTAGGAACCTGCAATGAAAGCAAAAAGCAAGCGGTGCTAAGAGTAATGTGATGAGCAACAATATAACATAAAAATTGCAACATAGACAATGATAGCAAACTTACATCCTCATGATTGACCATGTAATGGAAGGTGACACGACACCATTCGCATACATAATAACCGCACAGGACAGTACCCGGAGGTTGTTTGTCACCATATGGAAATAATGATATTGATAAATTAGGCTTGTTCTCTGGATGTTCGCCACCAAGATCTTTCCAATAAAAACGGTATGCACTGCATATAAGAATAGCATTATGAGATTAAGAATACATTTGTTAAGTTGTAATAAGTACAAGTGTGCAATAATAATCATACTTCTCTAAAATCTTCAAGAAGTCATTATACGTAGCCTTTTCCATTCTCAGTGAGTCGAAGACCACGACTTTACCATCCTTTGGAAAGATCATGATACAAATGTAGTGGTCACTATATAGACGTAGACGAAAACACATGTTAAGATCACGATTGCCATAATTTATAGTTCAAAATTAAACCATGTTGATAACTTACTTAAAGTGGTGCGGAGCTATTATTAAGTCCTTGCCATGTTGTACATGATTATACATGGCTCGTCCAATGTATGCCGCCATTACCTTCATTTTGTTTCTCTGCTTCTGTTTGACGGCTTTCTCAAATTCAGCATCGTCCAAGTCTTTGTATTCTTCTCCATGCCTCCGAGCAACTACTTTGTAGCGAGCTTGGGATATCATCAACGGGTCAAGAAACCCTGTCTTAAGTTGTTTCTTCTTATCATCCATGTATTGCATCCTACGTGTAATAGTGTTAATCGTTAGACTCTCGTTTATGTGTGCGTGTACAAAACTAACAAATATGAAAGTTTAGAGGTACTTACAAGCAAAAGAGGGTTAAGTAGTTGGTTTCCATCCTTTGTCGGTGGTACAACGACCAGAGATCGTCAAAGAATAAATGCCGCACAGGATCTATATGATCATTGCTCCAAAATGCATCTTCTGGCACAACAAATGTGAAGTCCTCGAGTTTGTATTTGTTGCTAGCCACCATGTACCACTCATGCATTCTAATCTCTGGAGTCGACAACTTAGAAAGTTGCACCGTCGTCAAGAACGGCCTCCCATTCACAAATTTTGGAGGAGCATCCTCCTTCTTGTATACCGAGATATTGGTTTTAAGACGTAATGATTCTCGAGTATGAATCATTCCATCTTCTTCCCATACTTCGAAATTGTCTATTTGGGACCGTGTGCCTACTCCATGAGATGCTGATTCCGCTTTTGATTGATTTGTCATAACTCTCTGCAATTTATGCAGGTAGCGTGCCACTGATTCTAACGGTTTCTTGACATCGTCAGTGGCGATTCGCTTATGAATTTTCTTTGAAATAGTTGGCCTTTCAACATTGGTGCCAACCTTTGGTTCCTTTTTGATGTTGACGTCGACATTCTGAGGAACAATTTTGTCTACGTCCCCCTCGTCGAGTTCCTTCGCAAGAGGCGATATGATTGTTTCAACGATTTTTTTGGAGGTCGGTGTCATATTTTCCTGCACCATGGGGTGTGGAATGATCGAACTATCTTTTTGTTGCATTGGTGTTGAATTCGGCTCATCACCCAACTTGATGTCGCGTCGATGCCAAAGGACCAACTCGTTCATTACCTCCTGCAAAGTTATGATCCCCTCAACTGGAAAATCTATCTCCCAATCTTCACAACCACTGTCTGTGATTTCTAGAACTTGGACCACAGCATAGTGTGGCAGGACAGGATTATCCTTGTAGTTAACAAGTCCTGGTTTTACCAAACCAGTAGCAGCTTGCTTTGTTTTTGTCCCAGATCGATTGATTGGAATATGAAGAAAGCAAGGCTTGTCCTCAACAATATCGTCTACAGGGTACTTGGTCAAGTCTTGCACAGATCCTACGCTGCTAGGGACTATAGGTGGACTCATGTGGCTTGGCTTGAGTTCAAATGATATGCATTCTGTTTTCTTCATTTTGTTCATCACGTTATTAATAGCCTTTTGTACCCTTTCATCAATAGTCTCTTCAAGGGTCCTTTTCGACTTCTCGTGTTTCCTATATGACGATGCATACTCTGGAAATGCCTCTCTCCAGGAAATCTTAGAAGAGATTCCCCGAGCCCGTCCAGTGTGTTCAGGATTGCCTAGTGCTGCAGTTAGTATGTCATTCTCCCTCCGAGGCTTAAATTCTCCTTTTTTCTCTTATTTGCATATTCTTGAATTTTTGTCGAAACTTCGCCTACCAATTCTGGATGCAAAAGTTTGCCGTCCTCACTCAAACCTGCCCGACCTAAGATCCAACGAATAGCTCGCTCATCGATATCTTTTAATATTGGGTCCAAAGTGTCGTTAGCATCCAGATTCTCCCGGTGGCGCCACACTGCTTCCATGTACCTTAAATCATCCAAGAAGTTGGTGTTCATGGGACACAGACGGTTCTTGATGAAGCAGCATAAGTACCGAAAGATGAAAGCGGAATTTAACAATCAACTGGAAAGTGAAGGTGCACCAAAGCCTTATAGTGGGAAACTTGTTTTTGAAATTGTAAAGAACATTCATGTTGTATTCGGAAAGGGAAAAAACAAAGGAGAAAAGAGAAAGAGAACTGACCCTTCAACTTACACAACTTTCAAGAAGCAATCAATTTTTTTCAAGTACCTCCCATACTGGAAGGATATGGAAATTTGCCACAGCATTGATTTGATGCATGTAACAAAAAATGTTTTTGACAGCATCATTGGAACCTTGCTGGGCATGCCGAGTAAGACAAAAGACGGACTCAAATCACGCAATGATCTAGTAGATCTTCAAATCAGACCGGAACTTCATCCAGTGGATAGTGGCAAAGGGAAGCCTTACCTCCCCCCAGCTAGCTACAACTTGTCAGTTGAGGAGAGAACAAAGATTTGCAAATGTTTGCGTGGGGTCAAAGTGCCCACAGGTTTCTCATCCAATATCAGCAGACTAGTCAGGATGAAGGACTTGTCTCTATTTGGCTACAACTCTCATGACTGCCATGTGATGATGACGGTGTTCCTCCCAATTGCGGTAAGAGCCCTCGAAACAGAGCATGTCAAAGTTGTCATCACACGCTTGTGTTACTTTTTCAATGCGGTTTCACAAAAAGTAATAGCTTTAGAAGACTTGGACTATCTAAAGGCATACATCATCGAGACTATGTGCAAGCTTGAAATGTGTTTTCCTCCATCATTTTTTGATATGCAAGTACACCTAATCATACATCTCGTGGATCAGATAAAAATATTAGGGCCACTATATTTACATCATATGTTTCAGTTGGAGCGATACCTGGGAGTATTAAAAGGTTATGTGCGAAATCGCGCTCACCCAGAGGGTTCAATCATGGAGGGATACACTACAGAAGAAGTGATTGAGAGCTGTATAGATTACATCAGTGACGGAACAATGATAGGTGTGCCTGTACCTAAACATGAGGGTAAACTATGTGGGAGAGGGAGAATGGGCAAGAAAACTTTTCGCGTTGAGGATTACAAGCTAGTACATTGTGCTCATGGTAGTGTACTACAACATCTCACGATAGTCGAGCCTTACATAGAGGAACACCTGGATGAGCTTCGTAAAGAAAATCAGAACCGCACAGAGGACTGGATCATGAGGGAGCAAAAACATCGTTTCAGCGAATGGTTAATGGACAAAAACATCCCATTCGGAGACTCTTTGGAAGAGAAAACAATGAAGAATTTGGCTTCTGGGCCATCGTGTTTTGTGACATCATGGCAAGCATATGACATCAATGGGTACACATTCTACACTAAATCAAAAGACATGAAAAGTGTTGCACAAAATAGCGATGTTCGTATCGATGCTTTTGACCTATATGGACAGAAGACCACATATTTTGGATTCATAGAGGAAATATGGGAACTTGATTATGGCCCAAGCATGAAAATACCCTTATTTAAGTGCCAATGGGTACAACATCCCGTGGGGGTGATAGTGGATAACTACGGACTCACACTGGTAGACTTAAAGAAAGTAGGATATAAAGATGACCTGTGGGTTCTCGCCGAATGTGTTGCACAAGTGTTCTATGTACTCGATCCAGCAGATGAGAAGATGCATGTAGTTATTTCTGGAAAGCAAAAAATTGTTGGAGTTGAGAATGTGGGAGACCAAGATGAGGAATACAATAAGTATGAAGAGATGTTCATCTTTAACGGTCCAGAGAGAATCAAGTGTGTGGAAAAGAAAATTGATAAGAACTTAAATCCATACATGCGGAAAAATGGTAGTTCATGAAAAATTGTATGAATCAAATTGTATTTGTTATCATATATGATCGACTATGAATTGTGGTTGCCAATTAATTTAAAATCTCTCTAGTTATCTATGTGTGCTATTATAATTCATTTAAATTGTATTTGCATATTATTGTTAAAAATTAAATATTAATTCATTTAAATTGTATTTGCATATTTCTGTTAAAAATTAAATATTAATTCATTTAAATTGTATTTTTATATTTCTGTTAAAAATTAAAATTATTTTCATATTTAAATTGTATTTTCATATTTTTACAATCACAGGCGGTTTTTTCTTAGGGTCCGTTTGTGAAAAGGATAGAGCACCACATGCGGTCCTAAATAAAAACCGCTTGTGATACTATTACATTACAGGCGTACTGAACCGTCTGGGACATCACAGGCGGTTTTCTAACCGAACCGCCTGTGATGTAAAAAGCATATCGCTTGTATAGAGCCAAATTGTACTAGTGACCGCGTCGTGTCCAACGGCGTGGCAGAGGCCTCCTGGCTGCGACAGCTCCTCCACGAGCTCCACAGTCCCCTCCAGCGCGCCACCCTCGTCTACTGCGACAACATCAGCGCAGTCTACCTCTCCACCAATCTCGTGCAACATCAGCGCACGAAGCACGTGGAGATCGACCTGCACTTCGTCCGCGAGCGTGTCGCCGCCGGTGACGTTCGGGTTCTCAGCGTCCCCACCACGCTGCAGTTCACCGACATCTTCACCAAGGGGTTTCCGTCGAGTGTATTTTTAGACTTTCGCTTCAGTCTCATCATCTATACATGATAGAGTTGCAACTGCGAGGGTGTTAGAACTGTATTAGGGTTTATGGGGTCTCCCTTATACATTTACTATTTCATCCCTCTGTTTGTAATGGGTCAGACCCAACTCAGTCTATTAATATATAGGCTCACCCTAGTGTAGGGTTAGGGTTTTGTATTCTAACTTATAATATTATATACCTGATGTAATGTAATAGTGCCCGCATATGATAATCCAAAGAATGCAGACCGCCTAAATGCACCGCCGATCTGATTATTCCCCTGCTCTCAGCAGACAGAGAAAAGAGAAGAAAAGCGTAGTGGCAACTGGAAAGCTAGCAGCATCGATCTATATATAAACAATTTCTATAGCGACTACAGTCTACAGTGCGTACGTCAGTGCATTATTATTTCTGTTTGATCTAACAGTCTACCTGTTCTTCAATCTATGCAAAAAAAAAAAAACAGTCTACCCCATGTTCAACACGGCCAGCCGAACTTCAATCCTGCGCGTGCAAAACGAGTCGTAAAAAACCTCGGCGCTTCTTCCTCTTGGACCGGCCGGGCCGGTATATATAGGAGCGCCTGGAGCTGGCGCTGTGTGCGTCGCCACTTGCAACTCGACCGACCACCAGCAGCAGCAGTATTAGACTCACAGCTCACTCGCAATCGCAACAAGCACACTCACCGTGCCTCAAGTACCGAGCGGAAGCAAGCAAAGCCACACGGGGTCATCGAGAGCGGACCGGATGGCGTTCATGCGGTACCGCGCGCTGCCGCAGGGGGAGCTGACGGTGGAGGGGTTCCGGGCGTGGCTGGCGCAGTTCGACGCGGACCGCGACGGGCGGATCAGCAGGGAGGAGCTGCAGCACGCGCTGCGCAGCCTCAACGTGTGGTTCGCGTGGTGGAAGGCGCGGGGCGCCGTGCGCGCCGCCGACGCCGACCGCGACGGCGGCGTGCAGCTCATCGGGGAGGACGAGGTGGCCCGCCTCTTCGCCTTCGCGCAGACCCACCTCCACGTCAAGATCGCCCAGCTTGGGTACTAACTGCTGATGGATGGATATGACATATATATGATCCTGATCGGCCAGTAATAACTTGGAGCATGCCCATATGCATGTCCCTGGGTGTCAAGTCTGTAATCTGTATGGATTGGATTGGATGTGATGTGATGTTATTTTTCCTTTTTCAATCCTCAATCCTCGTGGATGTGTATGTTGTTGTTACTTATTAAACGTTGTACGGGGGCTTTTCAAATTAATGTCTTTGTAGTAACTTCAATTTGTGGATGGTAAATCTAATTTGTGGATGTGGCATGTGCCGTGTGGCTTTCGTACGTGCAGTGTGTTCGTACGTTCATCTCGAGAGTTCGATAGAGCTATACCTTGAGATTCATTTTTTCCTTCTAAATAAAGATCACGAGGAGACACGTGTAAAAGAAGGTAAATTATTAGACAGCTTAAACATCTATTTTTTTTAAAAAAAATAAGATCTCTAATTTTCATTCAATCAGAAACTATTTAACAAAATAGTCTATCACAAAAGAGTTATGCAATCTATGTTTAGATAGTTTCACTAGCTTAACAAATTAAACTAGGAAAGTAAGCTCACCTAGGTACACAACAAATAAAAAAATAAAGGCTGTGTTCGCTGCGGCTTAAAGCCGTACTGTTACGGCTGTTTGTACTGCTGCAGCTGCAATCAGTAGAGACAAAATACTGTAGAAGCCGCAGCCACAGCCGGATTAAAGCCGCTTTAAGCCGCAGCGAACACAACCAAAACTTCGTTTGAGACAGTGATACAAATTCTAGACTGATATTTTTATCGAGAGGTACAGACAATATTATATAAAGGATTATTACATTCGTATCATTATTGCAACCAGCCCCACTCTAAGAGGATGTTTGATTTTTAGTGACTAATTTTTAGTCTCTCCATTTTATTTTATTTTAGTTCCTAAATTGCTAGATACATAAATTAAAACCCTATTTTAGTTTCCATATTTAGTAATTTAGGAACTAAAATGAAATAAAATAGATAGACTAAAAATTAGTCTCTAGAAACCGATCACCCTCTAAAGGGATGTTTGGTTTCCACCTCCTAAACTTAAGTGACTAAAATTTAGTCACTTTTAGTCACTAAAATATCAAACGGGATGACTAAAATAGTTCTTCCAATATGATTTCTAAGGACTAAACTTTAGATGGTGACTAAAGGAGTCAAACATCCCTAAGTGCTAGTTTGACAACTCTATTTTTTCATAGGACAATGAACTAATTTCTCTTATAAAAATAAAAATTCTTTAGAAAAATGGGTTGCAACTAACTCTAAATCTCGAAATCTCTGGACTTTTTTTTGGAACCATGATATACCCAACTCTGGGCTTCTTAAAAAATATTATCCCGAAGCTTGCAATTGGAATGGTAGAATTATAACAGACGTTTCTTTGTATTTTTGCTATCCACGCAAGTTTTAACCGCTTTAGACAACCATCAACCGTAACTGCTCATAACCCATGGAGCAAAACAGTTTGGAGCTCTTTCATCCAACCCCACGAGCCCGTCGCCAACCTCCATGGTGAACTCTACAGAGCAGGCAGTGGCTATAGTAGCACACGTCACAGCTTGCTCTTCCCCCAGCGGCGGCAGCATGTCCTCCCTTTCCTGTCGGCCAGACTTGTTACGACGACATGCTGCTCGGCGGACACCGCCTGTCTGATTGCTCTTGTACATGTGGTCATCTCCTGGCGGGAACATCCGACGCCACTACGTCCTCCTAGTCACTCTGGCTCGCCGCCATGCCCGCCCGATGCAGCAACAATTCGTCAAGCACCTTGCGCGCAAGCACGCAGGTGGTCAGCTAGTCCCTCGCACACGGTGGAGGCTTCATCACATGTAGCATGGTGGACGGAGATGCCAAGGCAGAGGCCACGCCTCAGGAACACAATGGCTTGCGCGACGGCGAGCACGAACGCTCTGTCGTCCCTCGGCGGAGGCAAATGCAGAACGAAGGGCTGATCCCATCTAGGTCCCTAGGCGACCTAGCTACGAGGCTGTCGAAATCGTCGGGGCTGTTCGACTCAGCGACGACCATGGTGAGGGCTTGATGGTGGCAGCGAGTGGATAGAAGCGGCGGAGCGCGGGGGAGAGCGAAGAGCGGAGGATAGGAGCTTCGAGGCTGGCTCTGGTTGGAAGAAGAAGAGGCGCTCGACGGGGCCGGCGGCGGCGAGACGCCGATGCGGTCGAGCACGCGCACTAGCGGCTCGGGAGACGGAGGCGCCATCTAATCTGATCTAGAGTGTCAGCTCTGGAGATGGCAACGGGTACAAACCCGCTGGGTTTTGCGGTCCCAAACCCGTACCCGTGAAAATATCTATGCCCATTAAAAAACCCGTACCCATGACGGGTTTGAGATTTTGCCCAAACCCGTACCCATCGGGTTAGCGGGTACCCATGGGTTACCCGCGGGTTTCATCACCAATATACGTGTTCTTCTCATAATCAATAATTATCGTAATGATTAATGATATTATGATCCAAAATCTATATAACGATCAACGAGTTCATGATTTGGTATAAAAATTATTAGTAGAGAGAATGAAATACAAATAATGAGTTGTATAATTAAGTGACCTTGCACTAAGTTATCCATCCACCACATATATAACGCTAGTAAAAACTATAATAGCAAGCAAGCAACACTCTCACCGACTACTGATACATTTAGCAATTGATAAAAATTATGAAGTAAATAAGGAATAACAAGTTTGTTGTTCGTTTATAAAATAAAATGACAATATGCACTAGGTTTGGCCGGGTTTAAAAAACCCATGGGTTCACGGGTTTGGGTACTATAGGAACAAACCCGTACCCATAAACCCGTCGGGTATAGATTTATGCCCATTAACAAACCCATGGGTATGAAAATTGACCCAAACCCGTACCCTAATGGGGTAAAAACCCATCGGGTTTCGGGTTGCGGGTACCCATTGCCATCTCTCAGCTCCGTTGTACCGAAGGACACGGGAACCATGGTCGGGAAGCGCGGTAGCGTCCGAGTAACTGGGCCGGAATGAGCAATTGATGGTTGGCTGGGCCCATATGTAATATGGGATATAGGCATACGCTGGAACCGTGAAGAGGCATCGAAAATCAGAGAACAAACAGAAGAAACATTTCGTCACTAACCTATCTTCCTCCTACAGCCACCACTTTCTGTCTACTCTCCTCCTCCATCCCTAGCGCTAACAATCTGGTATCAAAGCTCAGGCAAACTGGATCCCGTCGGCAATTGCCCTCGACGTCCTCGCACCGCTGCTATGGAGTACAACGAATCGAACCACCAGGTGCTCGAGGAATTGCGGCTCATGGAAGCAAGGCTGTCTGAGAAGTTCGTTGGTCGCTGCGACATTGTAGAGCGGCGCGTGGAGGAGCAGTGCGAGGAACTCAACTCCCACTTCACGACGCGCTGCGACAAGATCCAAGATCAAGTCGATGTCACTGCACTCCGTGGCGAGGAGCGTCTTATCGCCTTGGAGGAGATGCGCACCGACATCGAGCAGTGGCGCCCCGATCTAATTAAGCAGATCGAGGACGTGGCGTTGGAGGTGGTGCGCGTCAACAAGTTCTTCGAGCGGGAACGTCGAGCGGAACCCGTCGACAAGCCCGGCATCTTCGGCAGCTACACCGCGTCGCCCCTGCGTCCACCCGCAGGCGCACCTCCTGCTGCTGGGCTGTACGGCCACCGCTTCGAGACATTCCACCGAGAGCGTGAATCGGGATATGAATTTACCCCGACTCACGGCCCGGTCAAGGGTACGCGGCCACCCCATCCTTCCCGCCTCTCTGGTTTTATGCCCGATCAATACTATCCATATGAGTCAGGACGTGATACTGGGCGATTAGTGAGTGGGCGTTTTCCACCGATCAGTTTCCCTCGCTTTGATGGATCTCGTCCACAACTATGGCGCGCACAGAGTGAAAATTATTTTGAGATGTATGACACAGAGTGCCATATGTGGGTCAAGATTGCATCCATGCATTTCGAGGGCAAAGCTCATCGATGGCTGCAATCGGTCGAGCGCAAATTGCGTTACATGTCTTGGGAGGAATTTTGTGGGCTCATTCATGATCGCTTTGGGAAAGAGCAACATGAGTCGTTGATTAGGCAACTGTTTCACATTAGGCAAAGTGGTTCTATCGCAGATTATGTTGAACAGTTTGCCTCGCTAGTAGATGAGTTAGCTGCCTACGAGTCTCATGTAGATCCTTTATATAATACAATGTGTTTTATAGATGGGCTCAAACATGAAATTAAAACTGTTATTATGGTTCAACGACCTCCCAATCTCGATGCTGCCTGCGCTCTGGCTCTTGTGCAGGAAGAGGCGCTGGAGTCCACGCGTCGCCGGCGTGTGGAGCCTATACCCAACCGCATGGCTTGGCCACACGCGTCCACTTCAACTGAAGCAGATCGAGCTAATGGTGTATCTATGGGAACTGAGAAGCCTAATACTGACAACAGAAGGGGAAGTTCATCAGCTGAAAGAATAGCATCATTGAAGAGCTATCGTTGTGCACGTGGTCTTTGCGATCGGTGTGCTGAAAAATGGTTTCCAGGTCACAAATGCCCCACTACTGTACAACTGCAAGTCATAGAGGAAGTCTGGGATTTACTCAATGAGGATGAGGTCTCTGCAACAGTGGAAACAACGTCTGAGCAATTGCTGATGGCTATATCCAATGCAACATGGTCAGGGATCGGTTCCATTACGACTCTTTGTCTCCAAGGTTCCATACAACAACATGAGTTGATGATTCTCATCGATTCTGGATCTTCTCACACTTTCATTAATGACAAGTGGCTGTCAGAATTAAAAGGGGTTCAGCCATTACACAATCAGCTAAATGTTAGAGTAGCTAATGGACAAATCATCACATGCTTGCATCAATTACCCCAGGTTGTATGGCAGATGTCCGGTCACCAGTTTGTCAATGATCTCATTTTTCTGCCTTTACCATCAGTCGATTTGGTAGTGGGTATGGATTGGTTGCAATTGCATAGTCCTATGAGAGTTGACTGGTCCAACAAATGGATGATTATACCATATTGTGGCACTTCGATTTGCTTACAAGGTGTTTGTCCATCATTTCCTTTAGGTGCCATGGTGGAATTGCGTCTGTTACCAGCACCACACGAGAGTGGTAATTCGGACAGCAATGCTGACACAGTGATTGATCCTCGCGTTAAGGAAGTTATAGCAGAATTTTCGAAGGTTTTTGCTGAACCAGCTGGGTTGCTGCCCATCAGACAGTGTAATCATGCAATTCCACTGGTCTTAGGGGCTCATCCTTTTAATGTGCGACCATATAGGTATCCACCAGCCCTCAAAGACAAAATAGAGACACAAGTACAGCAGATGCTGGAACAAGGCGTGATTCAGAAGAGTTATAGTCCTTTTGCATCACCTGCATTGCTAGTCAAAAAGAAGGACCAGACATGGCGCTTTTGCGTAGATTACTGATATCTGAACGCCATAACGGTCAAAGCAAGTATCCGGTCCCAGTTTTCGATCAGCTAATGGATGAACTTGCTCACGCACAATGGTTTAGCAAGCTTGATTTAAGAGCCGGTTATCACCAGATTCGTTTGTACCGGGTGAGGAACCCAAAAACGCATTTTAGACACATATTGGTCATTTTGAGTTTCAGGTGATGGCATTCGGGCTCACTGGTGCACCTAACACATTTTTGGAGGCCATGAACGACACTTTAGCCCCAGTCTTAAGGAAGTGTGCCTTGGTTTTCTTTGACGATATTTTAATCTACAGTTCGTCTTTTGAAGCACACTTGACCCATCTGACTACAGTTCTCGAGCTCTTACACAAAGACAATTGGAAAGTGAAATTATCCAAGTGTGCCTTTGCCCAGTCCAGCATTGCCTATTTGGGCCACATCATTAGTGCTAGTGGTGTCTCCACAGATTTGGCTAAAATCATGGTAGTACATCAGTGGCCTACCCCTTCCACTGCCAAGGAGTTGCGTAACTTCTTATGTCTGGCGGGTTTTTACAGAAACTTTGTTCGCCATTTCGGTATGATCAGTCGGCCTTTAATGGACTGCTCAAGAAGAATGCTCTATTTGTTTGGAAAACGGAGCACCAGCAAGCATTCGAATTATTAAAAACACCACTAAGCTCAGTGCCGGTGTTAGCACTCCCAGACTTCTCTCTTCCTTTTGCATTTACACCGATGCATGCAAAACGGGAGTCGGTGCCGTTCTTATGCAACGAGGACATCCCCTAGCATTTTTAAGCAAGGCATTGGGACTGAAGAATCAAGGACTGTCGACCTATGAAAAGGAATACCTCGCTATACTCATTGTTGTTAACCAGTGGAGGTCGTACTTACAGTTAGCAGAGTTCCACATATATACGGATCATCAAAGCTTAGTGCCATTGAATGAACAACGCTTGAATATAGTCTGGCAATAGAAACTGTACACTAAGTTGGCTGGGTTACAATACCGTATTATATACAAAAAGGCTGCGATAATGTGGCTATCGATGCCTTGTCTCGATATCCCACTTCGGAATAGCTGCTGCATATTTCTCAGTGTACACCTACCTGGATTGATGAGGTGGTGCAGGGATACCAACATGATTCTCAGGCCCAAGAATTATTAACTCAACTGACTATATCATCCAACAACAACAACTCTCAATTCACTCTGGTCTAGGGTGTCATCCGGCATAAGAGGCGTGTGTGGCTAGGCAACAATACAGCTTTACAACTCAAAATTATAGCAGCTCTTCATGATTCTGCTCTGGGAGGTCATTCGGGATTTTCGATAACCTATAAAAGGATTAAACCACTATTTTATTGGAAAGGGATGAAGAAAGATATACATGCCTATGTCCAGACATGCCATATATGCCAACAAGCCAAACCAGACAGGACCAGCTATCCCGGGTTGCTAGCGCCTCTACCTGTTCCCCCGCATGCATGGCATTCTATATCAATCGACTTCATTGAAGGGTTGCCGAAGTCCGAAACAATGGATTGCATTCTGGTGGTGGTAGACCGATTTTCAAAATATGGTCATTTCTTGGCGCTGGCCCAGCCTTTTTCCGTAGCGAAAGTAGCAAAACTTTTCCTGGATAATATATATAAGCTTCATGGTATGCCGGACAATATAGTATCTGATCGAGATAAAGTGTTCACAAGTGTAACGCCCTGAATTTGGGGGTAGAATTTTTTCTTCTTTTCTCTCACCAAATTCGAGCGTTACTCTCTTTTCTCTTCCCGTTCCGCTCCTTCTTCCCAATTTCAACTAGTATAGTGACAGGTGTCCATGTCATGTATGAATAAAACCTAAGTGTCATGGGTGTTGCATCATGGCACATTTCTTTGTCTGATGTTGTGTGTTCGTCTCGTTCCGTCTCGGTTTTCGGTTCGCGATTGGAGTCTGTTTGATGGTCGTACATGTCGTGGGTTTCGATCCGCGAAGTGGCCCAGCCCGGTCCAGCCCGGTCCGGCCCGCGTGCCCCTGGCGCCCCTGCCCACCCCCATGCGCGCCCCCCTCCCCCAGATCCGTTTGGCTCATTCGAATTCTCCCGCGTAGCAACCTCTCTCTCCCATCTCTCTCTCCCTCCCGTGGTGCCCTAGGTTTTGGAGACGGTGATCGCCGGAGTTGGATCCCGAGGTGAGCTCCCCTTCCCTCCCTTCTCCTCTCTCTCTCTCCCTCTCTCCCTCTCCCTCCTCTTCTCTCCCCCTGCGCACGCCCTCTCTTCTCTCCCCTGCGCGCGCGCGTCCCTGCGCGGCGGCGCGCCCCTGCTCCCCGCGGCGCGGTGGCCCGCCCCTCCCCTGCCCGTGGCGGCGCGGCCCCGCCCCTCCCTTTCCCACGCGGCGCGGCGGCCCCGCCCCTCCCTTCCCCGCGGCGGCGCGGCGGCCCGCCCTTCCCCGCGTGGCGGCCCGTCCCTCCCCTCCCCGGCGCGGCGCCCCCCCCGTCCCGGCCCCCTGCGCGGCAGCGCGGCGGCCCCGCCCCTCCCGTTCCCCGCGGCGGCGCGGCAGCGCCCGCCCCTCCCCTTTCCCCCGCGGCGACCCGGCCCCCGGCGCGGCCTCCCCGACCCCCGGCGCGGCGGACCCGGCCCCGGCGCCGCCTCGGCTCCCTGCGCGCGGCGTCCCGGCCTCGGCGCGACTCGCGTAGCCTCGTTTACCCCCCTAACGCGTTCCCGCGTGCGCAAACCCACGCATGCGGTAATTATTCTTGGTTTGTAATTAATTTCAAACTCCATTAGTTAGCGTGCTGTGTTGCGCGCTTCGTCGCGCGACGAATTTGTCTAATTTCAGATTCTATTAATGTGCTGCGACTCGCGCTTCGCCGCGCGACGATCTATTTTGATTTCAGGTTGTTTAAATGTGCGACGTCGCGCATCTGGTCGCGCGACATTTTGCTTTAAACTCAGCTCTGTTGACGTATGTCGTCGTGCGCTTCGTCGCGCGATGCTTAACGTCTCTTTATAATTAATGCAAATGTCTCGTTGTGCGCTCTGTCGCGCGGCGAGTCGTTTACTTCTTAATTCAATCTAAATGTCATGTCGAACGTCTCGACATACGACCACTCCCTTTCATTCATCTTCAATTGTTTATAATGATTAAATGTGGAACTTGATTTTACTTTATGCTAAAACGTAGTATCCAAATTAATTCCCTTTTATTAAGCGAGCAGTTTAATTTATAATCATGTAACGTGATCGTTTCTCGACTGTCTTTTTTCTCTTTCTCTCTTAGCCTTAATTGCGAGCCCGCGTGGAATGTCTGTTTATTTACTGCATTCTATTGTATGGTGTACTGTTCGTTTGTATTAAATGTGTGGATGTATGTATGTTTGCGCTCGCATAGAGAACGATCCGGTTGAAGAGCCCGAAGAACTCACAGGAGAAGCCCTTGAGCAGCAGTCGGTTGGTGGAGGCAAGTGTCCCTTCACCTATCTTTGTCCTATGCATTCTTTAATTCACCTCCCGCATTACACAGTTATACCTAAGGATCGACTAGCTTTTGTTATCGATGTTCTTGTTTACCTATTTGGGTTGGATTATTATTGCTTAGTCTTATGCTATTGCTCAACTCTAATCAATGAACATGATGAGAATTTACCAATGATACGCTGTTTTCCCTCCTTTATTATGATGTTATACTTGTGACCTTCAAGGGGGCTCGAGCGGTTTCTCGAGTGCCTCTTCGTAAGGACTTGTTCGTTGGATGACCGCCCGGGAAAACAGTGCAACCATGAGGGTGGAGTGGGACGCCCTTAGCTGAGTAATTAGAGGAACCGGGGTGTAGTTCGCTTAGCCGTTGTGCCGTCAATGGGGCTCGGTGAATGAGGCTCGCTCTGCCAAGGTTGATTTGTCCCTTGGGGAGGAGTGCGGTATATTTAGGAAACCTAACGGGCGGCTACAACCCCGGGGAATCTTTGTAAAGGCTACGTAGTGATACCCTGCTGGGTCACCTTAGTAGTGATCAATGGAGAGTCATGATCTCCGGGCAGAAAGGGAAATCACGGCTTGTGGGCAAAGTGCACAACCTCTGCAGAGTGTTTGAAAACTGATATATCAGCCGTGCTCGCGGTTATGAGCGGCCAAGGGAGCTCCAGTGATTAGTGGTACTTGATCAGAGATGTTCGGATTTGCAGGTGGCAATGAGATTGATGGTTCTTGGTTTTGACTCTGGTAATGGTAAGTGGTATTCTTTCCATTTGGAAAGAGTACGTTTAGGTTAATCCTAAAACTTGGCTTTCTCTACTAGTAATAATAATCTGACCAACTAAAAGCAACTTCTTGACTTACCCCCACATAAAGCTAGTCCACTACAGCCAAACAGGACACTTGCTGAGTATGTTGATGTGTACTCACCCTTGCTCTACACACCAACCCCCCTTCCCCAGGTTGTCCGCATTGCAACCACTGCTCAGGAGAAGATGAAGCCATGGAAGGAGACTTTTAGGAGTTCCAAGACTACGACGAGTTCTAGGTGTGGGTTAGCGGCAACCCCCAGTCGGCTGCCTGTGAAGGCCGCGTTTATCTACGTTTCGTTTTCGCACTTTGATTTATTGCAAAGACTATGTGGATGTCTCAGACATATGATGTAATCGACTATTATTTCCCTTTTTAATACTATTTGAGCACTGTGTGATGATGTCCATGTTATGTAACTGCTGTGTACGTGAATTGCTGATCCTGGCACGTACATGGTTCGCATTCGGTTTGCCTTCTAAAACCGGGTGTGACAACAAGTCTGTTCTGGCAGCAATTGTTCACTCTCAGTGGCACCCAATTATGCATGAGTTCGGCTTATTACCCACAATCTGATGGCCAGACGGAGCGCGTAAACTAGTGCATTGAAACTTATTTGTGTTGCTTTGTGCACGCATGTCCCAGCAAGTGGTACCAATGGTTAGCTGTTGCAGAGTTCTGATATAATACCAACTTTCACTCAGCTCTGAATTGCTCTCCATTTGAGGTGTTATATGGATAGCCCCCTCGACACTTCGGCTTGCAACCAGGGAGTGCAGTGACCATTTCAGATCTGTCTACTTGGCTTCAAGATTGTGAGGTGGTGTCCAAGTTGGTTCAGCAACATCCTGTTACGTGCCCAGGACCGCATGAAACGTCAGGCGGATAAACAATGTTCTGAACGGATTTTCAGTGTCGGCGATCAGGTGTACCTGAAGTTACAACCTTATGTGCAATCATCAGTCACAACTCAGGCCAATCAGAAGCTTGCTTTTCGGTTCTTCGGCCCATACAAAATTTTACAGCGCATCGACACAGTTGCTTACAAGCTTCAGTTGCCCGCTTCCTCTCAGATTCATCCCATTTTTCATGTATCTCAACTCAAGTCGGCTGTCAACCGTCCACAACACATCGTTCCATTACTACCTGAGACTAATGATTCACTTCAGGTGCCCATACAGGTTCTTCAGCATCGATTGATCTGACGTGGTGGCTCTATGGTGACTCAAGTCAAAGTAGCATGGTCTGGAATGGACACCGCAATGGCTACATGGGAAGATGCTGATGCACTGAAGGCGCGCTTTCCTTATGCGCTGGCTTGGGGATAAGTCGCGTTTGAAGACCAGGGGAATGTCAGCTTCGCTGTACCGGAGGACACGGGAACCTTGGCCGGGAAGGATCCGATGGCGAAGACAGAAGGAGGCGATGTCTCAGCTCGGCCTCGGCGTATCAAGCGCGGTAGCGTCCGAGTATCTGGGCCGGAATGGGCCAATTGATGGCTGGCTGGGCCGGTTTGTAATATGGGATATAGGCATACGCTGGAACCGTGAACATGCATCGAAAATCAGAGAATAAACAGAAGAAACACTTTGTCGCTAACCTATCTTCCTCCTGCAGCCGCCACTTTCTGTCTACCCTCTTTCTCCTCCATCCCTAGCGCTAACATAGAGTTGAGGACGGTGAGGCGGCATACGGTGGCTGGTGCGAGCATGGTGAAAGTCGCCTAGAGGGGGGGGGTGAATAGGGCGAAACTGAAATTTACAAAGTTAATCACAACTATAAGCCGGGTAAGCGTTAGAAATATAATGCGAGTCCAAGAGAGGGCGTAAAAACAAATCGCAAGCGAATAAAGAAGTGAGACACAAGGATTTGTTTTACCGAGGTTCGGTTCTCTCAAACCTACTCCCCGTTGAGGTGGTCACAAAGACCGGGTCTCTTTCAACCCTTTCCCTCTCTCAAACGGTCCCTCGGACCGAGTGAGCTTCTCTTCTCAAACAAACGGGAACCAAAATTCCCCGCAAGGACCACCACACAATTGGTGTCTCTTACCTTGATTACAATTGAGATGATCGCAAGAAAGAATGAGAAAAAGAAGCAATCCAAGCGCAAGAGCTCAAATGAACACAACAATCACTCTCTCTAATCACTAAAGCTTTGAGTGGAATTGGGAGAGGATTTGATCTCTTTGGTGTGTCTAGAATTGAATGCTAGAACTCTTGTAAGTAGTTGGAAGGTGGAAAACTTGGATGCCTTGAATGTGGGGTGGTTGGGGTATTTATAGCCCGAACCACCACAAAGTGGCCGTTGGAAGGCTACAGTCGCATGGCGCACCGGACAGTCCGGTGCGCCACCGGACACTGTCCGGTGCGCCAGCCATGTCACCTGGCCGTTGGGTTCCGACCGTTGGAGCTCTGTCTTGTGGGCCCGCCTGGCTGTCCGGTGGCGCACCGGACAGGCCCGCCTGGCTGTCCGGTGGCGCACCGGACAGGCCCTATAGGCTGTCCGGTGTGCCACCCGCGCGTGCTCTGCTCCTCTGCGCGCGCTGGCGCACATTTAATGCGTTGCAGTCGACCGTTGCGCGTGAAGTAGCCGTTGCTACGCTGGCTCACCGGACAGTCCGGTGAATTTTAGCGGAGCGGATTCCCGAAGCTGGCGAGTTCAGAGTCGCTCTCCCCTGGGGCACCAGACACTGTCCGGTGGTGCACCAGACAGTCCGGTGAATTATAGCAAAGTGCCCCTGAGATTTCCCGAAGGTGAAGAGTTCAGCTTGAAGTCCCCTGGTGCACCGGACACTGTTCGGTGGTGCACCGGACACTATCCGGTGGCACATCGGACAGTCCGGTGCGCCAGACCAGGGCAGCCTTCGGTTGTCCCTTGCTCTCTTTGTTTGAACCCATTCTTGGTCTTTTTATTGACTTTTTATGAACCTTTGGCACCTGTAGAACTTATAGACTAGAGCAAACTAGTTAGTCCAATTATTTGTGTTGGGCAATTCAACCACCAAAATCAATTAGGAAATAGGTGTAAGCCTAATTCCCTTTCAATCTCCTCCTTTTTAGTGATTGATGCCAACACAAACCAAAGCAAGTAGAAGTGCATAATTGAACTAGTTTGCATATTTGTAAGTGCAAAGGTTACTTAGAATTGAGCCAATAGAAATGCATGGATTGTTTCTTTATATTTTTAACATTTTGGACCACGCTTGCACCACATGTTTTGTTTTTGCAAATTCTTTTGAAAAATCTTTTCAAAGACATTTTGCAACAAGTCAGAGGTAAATGAATAAGATTTTTGAGAAGCATTTATAAGATTTGAAAATTTTCTCCCCTGTTTCAAATGCTTTTCCTTTGACTAAACAAAACTCCCCCTCAATAAAAACTCCCTCTTAGTGTTCAAGAGGGTTTTAAGTTTAAGACATCAATTTTGAAAATACTACTTTCTCCTCCTTTTGAACACAATGAGATACCAATTTGAAAATCATAAGTTTTAAAATTTTGGTGGTGGTGCGGTCCTTTTGCTTTGGGCTTAATACTCTCTCCCCCTTTGGCATGAATCACCAAAAACGGATGTTTGAGTGAAATATAAGCCCTTCTTACTACTTTCTCCCCTTTGGCAAATAAAACATATGAGTGAAGATTATACCAAAGATGGAGAGTTGCACGGAGCGACGGCGAAGGATGAGTTATGGAGTGGAAGCCTTTGTATACGCTGAAGACTCCTTTTCCCTTTCAATCTATGACTTATCATGCAATGGACTTGAAAGAACACATTAGTCATAGCACATGAAAGATATGATCAAAGGTATACATATGAGCTATGTATACAAGACATCAATAAAAGTTCCTAGAATCAAGAATATTTAGCTCATGCCTAAGTTTGGTAAAAGTTTGTTCATCTAATGGCTTGGTAAAGATATCGGCTAATTGATCTTTAGTATTAATGTATGCAATCTCGATATCTCCCTTTTGTTGGTGATCCCTTAGAAAATGATACCGAATGGCTATGTGTTTAGTGCGGCTATGCTCAACGGGATTATCCGCCATGCGGATTGCACTCTCATTATCACATAGAAGAGGAACTTTGGTTAATTTGTAACCATAGTCCCTAAGGGTTTGCCTCATCCAAAGTAGTTGCGCGCAACAATGGCCTGCAGCAATGTACTCGGCTTCGGCGGTAGAAAGAGCTACAGAATTTTGCTTCTTTGAAGCCCAAGACACCAAGGATCTTCCCAAGAACTAGCAAGTCCCCGATGTGCTCTTTCTATTAATCTTACACCCTGCCCAATCGGCATCCGAATAACCAATTAAATCAAAAGTGGATCCCCTAGGATACTAAAGCCCAAACTTAGGAGTATAAGCCAAATATCTCAAGATTCGTTTTACGGCCGTATGATGAGCTTCCTTAGGGTCGGCTTGGAATCTTGCACACATGCATACGGAAAGCATAATGTCCGGTCGAGATGCACATAAATAGAGTAATGAACCTATCATCGACCGGTATACCTTTTGATCGACGGATTTACCTTCCGTGTCGAAGTCGAGATGCCCATTGGTTCCCATGGGTGTCTTGATGGGCTTGGCATCCTTCATCCCAAACTTGTTTAGAATGTCTTGAGTATACTTTGTTTGGCTAATGAAGGTGCCCTCTTGGAGTTGCTTCACTTGAAATCCTAAGAAATACTTCAACTCCCCCATCATTGACATCTCGAACTTCTGTGTCATGATCCTACTAAATTCTTCACATGTAGATTCGTTAGTAGACCCAAATATAATATCATCAACATAAATTTGGCATACAAACAAATCATTGTCAAGAGTTTTAGTGAATAGAGTAGGATCGGCCTTTCCGACTTTGAAGCCATTAGCAATAAGGAAATCTCTTAGGCATTCATACCATGCTCTTGGGGCTTGCTTGAGCCCATAAAGCGCCTTAGAGAGCCTATAGACATGGTTAGGGTACTCACTGTCTTCAAAGCCGGGAGGTTGCTCAACATAGACCTCTTCCTTGGTTGGTCCATTGAGGAAGGCACTCTTCACGTCCATTTGGTAAAGCTTGAAGCCATGGTAAGTAGCGTAGGCTAATAATATACGAATTGACTCAAGCCTAGCTATGGGTGCATAGGTTTCACCAAAATCCAAACCTTCGACTTGGGAGTATCCCTTGGCCACAAGTCGGGCTTTGTTCCTTGTCACCACACCATGCTCATCTTGCTTGTTGCGGAAGACCCATTTGGTTCCTACAACATTTTGATTAGGACGTGGAACTAAATGCCATACCTCGTTCCTAGTGAAGTTGTTGAGCTCCTCTTGCATTGCCACCACCCAATTCGAATCTTGAAGTGCTTCCTCTACCCTGTGTGGCTCAATAGAGGAAACAAAAGAGTAATGCTCACAAAAATGTGCAACACGAGATCTAGTGGTTACCCCCTTATGAATATCGCCGAGGATGGTGTCGACGGGGTGATCTCGTTGGATTGCTTGGTGGACTCTTGGGTGTGGCGGTCTTGGTTCTTCATCCTCCTTGTCTTGATCATTTGCATCTCCCCCTTGATCATTGCCGTCATCTTGAGGTGGCTCATCTTTTTGATCTTCTTCTTCATCAACTTGAGCCTCATCCTCATTTTGAGTTGTTGGAGATGCTTGCGTGGAGGAGGATGGTTGATCTTGTGCTTGAGTGGGCTCTTCAGATTCCTTAGGGCACACATCCCCAATGGACATGTTCCTTAGTGCGATACACGGAGCCTCTTCATCTAATTCATCAAGATCAACTTGCTCTACTTGAGAGCCGTTAGTTTCATCAAACACAACGTCACAAGAAACTTCAACTAGTCCTGAGGACTTATTAAAGACTCTATATGCCTTTGTGTTTGAGTCATATCCTAGTAAAAAGTCTTCTACAGTCTTAGGAGCAAAGTTAGATTTTCTACCTCTTTTAACAAGAATAAAGCATTTGCTACCAAAGACTCTAAAATATGAAATATTGGGCTTTTTACCGTTTAGGAGTTCATATGATGTCTTCTTGAGGATTCGGTGTAGATACAACCGGTTGATGGCGTAGCAGGCGGTGTTGACTGCCTCGGCCCAAAACCGATCCGAAGTCTTGTACTCATCAAGCATGGTTCTTGCCATGTCCAGTAGAGTTCTATTCTTCCTCTCCACTACACCATTTTGTTGTGGCGTGTAGGGAGAAGAAAACTCATGCTTGATGCCCTCCTCCTCAAGAAAGCCTTCAATTTGAGAGTTCTTGAACTCCGTTCCATTGTCGCTTCTTATTTTCTTGATCCTTAAGCCGAACTCATTTTGAGCCCGTCTCAAGAATCCCTTTAAGGTCTCTTGGGTTTGAGATTTTTCCTGCAAAAAGAATACCCAAGTGAAGCGAGAATAGTCATCCACAATAACAAGACAGTACTTACTCCTGCCGATGCTTATGTAAGCGATCGGACCGAATAGGTCCATATGGAGGAGCTCGAGTGGCCTGTCAGTCGTCAAGATGTTCTTATGTGGATGATGAACACCAACTTGCTTCCCGGCTTGGCATGCGCTACAAATCCTGTCTTTCTCAAAATGAACATTGGTTAGTCCTAAAATGTGTTCACCCTTTAGAAGCTTGTGAAGACTCTTCATTCCAACATGTGCTAGTCGACGATGCCAGAGCCAGCCCATGTTAGTCTTAGCAATTAAGCAAGTGTCGAGTTCAGCTCTATCAAAATCTATCAAGTATAGCTGACCCTCTAACACTCCCTTAAATGCTATTGAATCATCACTTCTTCTAAAGACAGTGACACCTACATTAGTAAATAGACAGTTGTAGCCCATTTTGCATAATTGAGATACGGAAAGCAAATTGTAGTCTAATGAATCAACAAGAAAAACATTGGAAATGGAATGGTCAGGAGATATAGCTATTTTACCCAAACCTTTGACCAAACCTTGGTTTCCATCCCCGAATGTGATAGCTCGTTGGGGATCTTGGTTTTTCTCATAAGAGGAGAACATCTTCTTCTCCCCTGTCATGTGGTTTGTGCACCCGCTGTCGATTATCCAACTTGAGCCCCCAGATGCATAAACCTACAAAACAAGTTTAGCTCTTGACTTTAGGTACCCAAACGGTTTTGGGTCCTTTGGCATTAGATACAAGAACTTTGGGTACCCAAACACAAGTCTTTGATCCCTTGTGTTTGCCCCCAACAAACTTGGCAACTACCTTGCCGGATTTGTTAGTCAAAACATAAGATGCATCAAAAGTTTTAAATGAAATGTCATGATTATTTGATGCACTAGGAGTTTTCTTCTTAGGCAATTTAGCACGGGTTGATTGCCTAGAGCTAGATGTCTCACCCTTATACATAAAAGCATGATTAGGGCCAGAGTGAGACTTCCTAGAATGAATTCTCCTAATCTTGCTCTCGGGATAACCGGCAGGGTACAAAATGTAACCCTCGTTATCTTGAGGCATGGGAGCCTTGCCCTTAACAAAGTTAGACAATTTCTTAGGAGGGGCATTAAGTTTGACATTGTCTCTCTTTTGGAAGCCAATGCCATCCTTGATGCCAGGCCGTCTCCCACAATAAAGCATACTACGAGCAAATTTAAATTTTTCATTTTCAAGTTCATGCTCGGCAATTTTAGCATCTAATTTTGCTATATGATCATTTTGTTGTTTAATTAAAGCCATATGATCATGAATAACATCAATATCAACATCTCTACATCTAGTGCAAATAGACACATGCTCAACGGTAGATGTAGAGGGTTTGCAAGATTTTAATTCTACAACCTTAGCATGTAATATATCATTTTCACTTCTAAGGTTAGAAATAGTGACATTGCAAACATCAAAATCTTTAGCCTTAGCAATTAATTTTTCATTTTCATTTCTAAGGCTAGCAAGAGAATCATTCAAATTTTCAATCTTAGCAAGCAAATTAGCATTATCATCTCTAAGATTGGAAATTGAATCATCACAAACATTAGAATCAACCTTAGCAATTAATCTAGCTTTTTCATTTCTAAGGTTGGCAATCAAATCATGGCATGTGCTTAGCTCACTAGTTAATTTTTCACATTTTTCAACTTCCAGAGCATAAGCATTTTTAACCTTAACATGCTTCTTGTTTTCCTTGATTAGGAAGTCCTCTTGGGAGTCCAAGAGTTCATCCTTCTCATGGATGGCACTAATTAGTTCATTTAGTTTTTCTTTTTGTTGCATGTTGAGGTTAGCAAAAAGAGTACGCAAATTATCCTCCTCATCACTAGCATTATCATCACTAGAGGACTCATATTTAGTGGAGGATTTGGATTTAACCTTCTTCTTTTTGCTGTCCTTTGCCATGAGGCACTTGTGGCTGACGTTTGGGAAGAGAAGTCCCTTGGTGACGGCGATGTTGGCGACGTCCTCGTCGGAGGAGTCAGTGGAGCTCTCGTCGGAGTCCCACTCCCGACAAACATGGGCATCGCCGCCCTTCTTCTTGTAGTACCTCTTTTTCTCCTTTCTTCTCCCCTTCTTGTCGTTGTCCCTGTCACTATCACTTGATAATGGATATTTAGCAATAAAGTGACCGGGCTTACCACACTTGTAGCAAACTTTCTTGGAGCAGGACTTGTAGTTCTTCCCCATCCTTTGCTTGAGGATTTGGTGGAAACTTTTGATGATGAGCGCCATTTCCTCATTATCGAGCTTAGCGGCGTCGATTGGTTGTTTACTTGATGTAGACTCCTCCATCTTCTCCTCCGTCGCCTTGAATGCGACCGGTTGTGCTTTGGGCGCGGAGGGGCCATCTAGCTCTATGATCTTCTTTGAGCCTTTGATCATCAACTCAAAGCTCACAAAATTACCTATTACTTCCTCGGGAGTCATTCGTGTATATCTAGGATTTCCTCGAATTAATTGAACTTGCGTAGGGTTAAGAAAAACGAGGGATCTTAGAATAACCTTGACCATCTCATGGTCATCCCATTTGGTGCTCCCGAGGTTGCGCACTTGGTTCACCAAGGTCTTCAAGCGGTTGTACATGGCTTGAGGGTCCTCGCCTTGGTTGAGTCGGAACCGACCGAGCTCCCCCTCGATCGTCTCCCGCTTGGTGATTTTGGTCACCTCGTCTCCTTCGTGCGCGGTCTTGAGTACGTCCCAAATTTCCTTCGCACTTTTTAACCCTTGCACCTTATTATACTCCTCTCGACTTAGAGAGGCGAGGAGTATAGTGGTTGCTTGGGAGTTAAAGTGGTGGATTTGGGCCACTTCGTCCGAGTCGTAGTCTTCATCCCCTACGGATGGTACCTGTACACCAAACTCAACAACATTCCAAATGCTTGTGTGGAGTGAGGTTAGATGATGCCTCATTTTGTCACTCCACATATTATAATCTTCTCCGTCAAAAACCGGTGGTTTGCCTAATGGAACGGAGAGTAAAGGAGTACGCTTTGAAATACGGGGGTAGCGTAGGGGAATCTTACTATACTTCTTGCGCTCATGGCGCTTAGAAGTAATGGACGGCACGTCGGAGCCGGAGGTGGAAGGCGATGAAGAATCGGTCTCGTAGTAGACCACCTTCCTCATCTTCTTTTTCTTGTTGCCACTCCGATGCGACTTGTGGGAAGAGGATTTCTTCTCCTTCCCCTTCCCCTTGTTGCGGGACTCTTTGAAAGTTCCCTTTGACCCGGGAACAGGATCTGGATGTCGCCTAGAGGGGGGGGGGTGAATAGGCGAATAAAACTTATTACTTTAAAACTTAAATTCTTACTCTACTAGAAGACTTAGTACGCAGTGGAGTGAGAAGACTCTTCGAGTAGGTTGCAGCGGAATGGAAGATCCTGTCTCAAAATGTCCTGCACTTCAAATCAAGCTTATACCACAGATAAGTATTGAAGTGCAGATATAAAGACGAGTAAGGCAGAGAGTCAGGATAGAACAGAGCACACAGACGCAAGGATTTATCCTGAGGTTCGGCCAAGCCTGAAATGCTTGCCTAGTCCTCGTTGGAGTTAGCCACACCTTGGCTTGGAGTCTATTTCAACTCCTTCCTCCGTTTGCTCAGATCTGTCAGTATGACAGATAGAGCCTTTCACTAAAGAGTGGGGTTACAACAGAACCGCGGCTGCTTACAAACTTCTTGGCAGCACCCCGGCAGAGTAACAATACGCTCAAGACCTTGCTCTAGCTCTTAGCAGCACTACTCCTCTCTCTAAAGGCTTATAGCTGTGCCTTCTACACAAACTATAGAGTTACACACAAGAGGGAGAGCGAGAATTGATTCCAGTGAAGTCTACACTTGTTGGCTGCGCTTCTACCTTGCTTGAGGCGCCTAGGGGTCCCTTATATAGGCACAAGGAGCCAGGGAGCCGTTGGAAGCAATCCAGGAAAGCAAATCTTGCCTTCTGTCGGGTGGCGCACCGGACAGTCCGGTGCACACCGGACACTGTCCGGTGCCCGATTTCTTTCCTTCTATGGCGAAGCCGACGGTTGGCAGTCTTGGAGCCGTTGACGCACCGGACATGTCCGGTGCACACCGGACAGTCCGGTGCCTCCATCTAGCCGTTGGCTCGGCCACGTGTCCCGCGCAGATCGCGCGGCCGACCGTTGGCCCGGCCGACCGTTGGCTCACCGGACAGTCCGGTGAATTATAGCCGTACGTCGCCGGTGAATTCCTGAGAGCGGCCAGTTCGCTCGAGCCAGCCTGGCGCACCGGACACTGTCCGATGCACCACCGGACACTGTCAGGTGCACCACCGGACAGTCCGGTGTGCCAAGCCGAGCCGAGTCTTAGCTGTACACAGCCAAGCCTTTTACACCTCTTTCCTTTTCTTCTTCCTTCTGTTTCTAACACTTAGACAAGTATATTAGTACACAAAACCAATGTACTAAGTCCAGAAACATACCTTCTCTTAATTATTACATCTATAACATTTGACATGTTTGAGCTTTGATGTTGGACTCATAAATCATCAAGTCAGCTTGACTTGATCTAGATTGACATTACTTAGCTCCAACATCCTGCAAAGGTCACATAGAACATCTCCAAACATAGGAACAACCCAAGCTAAAGATTAAGGTGAACTTAGCTCTTTTGGGCTGCTTCCAGTTCTGGTTTTGACACTTGTTCTCCTTCTAGTGACCTTGATCTCCTTCTTAGAGCTTGGTCTTGAGCCTTATGACTTACACCACATAACTGTAGCTGTTACCTCATTGGTTGTAAGTCACGTCCTTATGTAGTGATCCTTGATGTGCCGTAGCTGTTTTCAACTCCATCACCCTTGACTTTGCAAGCCTTCTTCTTCACCCTTGGCTTTGGGTTCCTCAGCCTCCTTGACCTTCTCCCGTGCACTTGGTACCTCGAAGCTCTTCTTGCCTCCGTCCTTGGCTTGATCGGTTGTCTCCGAGCTACGCACCCGAGTATCACTTTTGCAATGTCCATCTTACTTGTGATGTACATTATGTATCCATAATCCATTTCTTGGGCCATCACATTTGTTCACTTGTGTTGAACCCTGTTAGATTTACCTTAAGCACCTGTTCAACACTTAGTACACTTGTTAGTCCTTTAATTGAGTTGTCATCCAAACACCAAAACTCACAAGAGAGCTTTCAATCTCCCCCTTTTTGGTGATTGATGGCAACACAATTAAAGCTTACATAAGAATAAGATTTGAAGCACAAATTTTGAATTCTAAGTTTAGAGAATGCTCCCCCTAAATATGTGCTTACTTCAAAAACATTATTTTGGCCTCAGATGCCAATTTGCACATACTTAGGCAATTCGAAGCATTTCTACACCTTAGCACTTTTTAGGATGCATTGTGTCAAGAATCAAACCATGATGCTATAACACACAAATGCACATAATCAGAGTTAAACACCATTCAAATTAGCGGATATATCACAGGAATATCAACCTACCACTATTCACTTTTAAGATACCAATTTAAACTAAGATACCAATTTCCAATTTAAAGCAATCTTCCACTTTCCAATTTAAAGCAATCTTAAAGCACCATTAACCACATGACTATCTATTACACTATAGAAGCCAGTTAATTCATCGTAGCAGAAACCCTAGTCCATATGATGCAACACATATAATACTGTAGGAAGCATATGAATAACACACTAGCAAAGCTTAAACTAACACATCACCCCTTAGGATAAGCTTTCCTCTCAGGTTGAGATAAGCTTTAATACACAAATTCTCCCCCTTTGACATCAAACACCAAAAACCATACTCAAGCAAGAACATAGGATGATGTCAAGGGACAGCAGGGTGTCAAGGAGGAAAAACGACTATCAAAACTCCCCCTTACTTATTGAACATATGCCCTATCAACATTTAGGTAAGATACATATATGCAAAAAGATTAATACTTCCTTTTGTACCTTTACCATGTTGTAGTGTACTTCCATCTTGAAAGTATTTAATCTCTCGAGAGCTTCTCCACACTTGTGCCTGATTCTTTCTCCTAACTTTTTCTTGTTGCTAAGACACCAAACTTAGAACAAGTTGTAGTATTGGGCACAAGAAGAAACTTCTATTCTAATGATTATCAGAAGATGTCAATTGAAGCAGACTATCACGACTACAAATTGAAAGATACCAATTGAAAAGTTCATTTATTATCATAGCTCCATGATATTTAAGAATAAGCAACTATTATCACCAGATATTATAGAGCATGAGCAATCTAAAAATATGCACTTACTCACGACTTGAGATACCAATTTCTTGACTTACAGAGGTACCCAAGTCCTGATTGCTCCATTTCTTGCCTATCTTCTCTTTTCCACCTAGAGACTATACAAGATTGCTCAAGAAACAGTTAGTCTCATAAGACACAAGTTATGTGTGCTCCCCCTCAAGTTGTACATCAAGTATTTGAATGACTTGCACTTTGCACATTCTAGCTTCCTTAGAACTAGAGGGGATCACAACATACCTTGGTCAAGGCATACTCTACCACTTTCATCACACAAAGATGCCACTTTGAATATCAAATGAAAAGCCACTTAACACCAATTGAAGGCTAAATGAAAGGTTGACTAAATACAACAATGCATGTCTCAGTGGCACCTAAACCAATTGAATACTCACAGGAAGTATAACATTTACAGGCAACTTAGACATGCTTCATACTTAACTATCATGCATCACATACACTAATTGAAAAATAACATGATCATGTCTAAGCACATCATAGTTAAGAAGATTCTTTAGGTACACCAAAAGAAACAACATTTTAAGGCATAAATCTCCTAAGCCACGACACTACCAATGAAATGCAAGAACACAGCTATGATCACTATCAATGGAACTTCAAGATATTCAATAAAATTGCACAGTTCTATTTTCCATACCTTTGCCTTTATGAGAGCACTTGTTATCGCCAATTCAGGGCTCCTTTTGCTCATGCACCTCATAGCTCAAAAGGGCGCGACATGGATTTGAAATTCACACAGTACCAAACTAGGGTAATCATGTGAACATGGACTAAACAAAATGTCATAATTGCACATAGCATGACTTACAAAAAAGGTTTATCCATATACACCAAGAGAGTTAATCGTTGTGGATATAACAAATGAAAGAGCTACCCATGAATGATTCAAAAGATATAGCACCAGTCATGATTAAGCAAACATCATTATGATTCATTTAACAGAGGCAATCATAAAGCATAACTACTCCAAAGACAGGTAGCACAACAAGCCAACTTAAGAGCAATACTAAATTGCAATTATGTACTTAAAATACACGGGTACCGTCCTTTGGAGAGCAAGTTGTAGATTCTCATCAAAGTCCTTTACTTGATTCACCAATAATGATTCAGGACCTATACACCTTATTTCACTTGAGATGAACATGGGATTAGTGTTTCACAATAATTCAACCTTGGGTCAATAAACACCAAAACAATTAACAGCTTAAGCATAGAGTTTTAGATAACCGTCTTAAGCTCTCCCATGGTCTCCAGTCCATCTCAAGGCACCTGCATGGTCTAGTTAGCACAGTTTGGTACCCATCTCGGGATGGGTCCATGACGTTCAACTAAAAGTGCCTTTGGTACCCAAATGGTCTTTGTGCTAGTTCTAGGTGATCTCATTATAGATCTAGCACAAGTGTATGATTTGGGTCTCCTAAGCGAATGATATTGAGACAAATTTACTTGCTTAGGAACCTTACCTTCATCACATACCTTTGATATATGACCCTGCTCACCACACTTGTAGCAGAGGCGTCGCTCAACCTGACATGACGCTTGCTGTTTGTCATTTTCCTTGGTGAGGGTCATCTTGGAGGATGCACATCCTTGATTCTTCATGACCGGACATGAAGTGATCATGTGGTCCTTATCTTTGCATCCAAAGCAACTTCTTGTCCCTTCATCCTTGTCTTTGTACGGACAAGACGCGATGAGGTGGCCTATCTCCTTGCATTTGAAGCACCTCCTTTTCCCTCTTCCCTTTTTGTGCTTGAATGACATGGAGAGATGATCAGTGCAAACAACATGACTAATTGTATTTTTACCTTTTTCCTTTTTCATGTTGATTTCTTCATTTATAGCTTTGGGAACATTCTTCTTATTGAGCTTAACACTTGCTGCAGTTTTTCCTTTTTCAAGCTCCTTCACCACGCGCCCGTGGATATCTTGAGAGAGTTGAGCAATGTGTCTTCTCCTTAGTTGTCTTTGCTTCTTGTTCCCACAGAATTTCTTTTGTGACCCTGAAACTTGTTGCTCAATCAATGATTGGCTTTCTTTTGAGCAACAGGGGTTAGCACATGGTGATATACGATTCAAATGCGCACACGTGCGAGAATGAGGTTCACATGAATTTAAGTTTGCAATTATAACCTCATGAGCAACATTAAGCATGATATGGTCATCAACTAATTTATTATGAGAATATGACAACATATCATACTTTTTACCTAGAGCACGTTTTTCTAAGTCCATTGTTTCTACTTGACTCTTAAGCATAGAATTTTCCGTTTTAAGTTGAGCAATATTAGATAATGCATCATGACTATTTCTTTGCTCAATTAAAACATATTCATACCTTTGGACCAAATCATCATGAGAGCGTTTTAGCTTCTCATGTTCTTTGGTCATCTTCTCTAGGCTGTTGTTGCTTTTGATGAGGGACTCCTCTAGCCTGAGAAGCGTCTCGCCTTGTTCCTTGTTCCTTCTCAACAGCTTCACCAAGAGTGCCTTGTCCTCTTTGTTGAGATGGATGTAGAAACGACGAATCTCCTCTTCTTCCACATCATCGGTCTCATTTTCCCTGTCATTAATGTCAGTGGAAGCAATATAGGAAAATGTACCTTGTGATGATGAAGATTCATCCTCATATTCCTCCTTATCATGGCTTTCGTCTCCACCGTCATTGTTAGCAATAAAACATTTATCACTAGTGGAGAACAAACCTGTCGACGAGGTGGATTCATCGTTTGGGTGCCATCGTTCTTGTTCTTCTCCCTTTGAATGGTTAGTATCACAAGTAATATAGGGAGTAGGAGCATCACAGTTTGCCACAAAATATTTTTCTTTAATCCTATTCCATAAATCATGAGCATCAACAAATAGATCACTATCACTACTCATGATGGCAAAATAGGCACCTCTAGATAGAGAATCAACTAAGATGTTGCATGCATGGTGATTTAGAGTTAGACATCTTAGTTCTTTATTGGAAGGATTTTTACTAATACCAGATGGAAAAATACTTCTACTAAAGATCTGTCTCAAATCAGGATCAACACTCATGAAAGCATTATAAATAGAGACAGACCAAGAATTGTAATTAGAGCCATCGCCTAAAAGAAGTTCTACAGTTACCTCTTGTGACGACATCGTTATCTCTGGATGGCTAAGCCCACACTGGAGAGGCCTAGCTCCGATACCAATTGAAAGTTCCCTTTGACCCGGGAACAGGATCTGGATGTCGCCTAGAGGGGGGGGGGTGAATAGGCGAATAAAACTTATTACTTTAAAACTTAAATTCTTACTCTACTCGAAGACTTAGTACGCAGTGGAGTGAGAGGACTCTTCGAGTAGGTTGCAGCGGAATGGAAGATCCTGTCTTAAAATGTCCTGCACTTCAAATCAAGCTTATACCACAGATAAGTATTGAAGTGCAGATATAAAGACGAGTAAGGCAGAGAGTCAGGATAGAACAGAGCACACAGACGCAAGGATTTATCCCGAGGTTCGGCCAAGCCTGAAATGCTTGCCTAGTCCTCGTTGGAGTTAGCCACACCTGGGCTTGGAGTCTATTTCAACTCCTTCCTCCGTTTGCTCAGATCTGTCAGTATGACAGATAGAGCCTTTCACTAAAGAGTGGGGTTACAACAGAACCACGGCTGCTTACAAACTTCTTGGCAGCACCCCGGCAGAGTAACGATACGCTCAAGACCTTGCTCTAGCTCTTAGCAGCACTACTCCTCTCTCTAAAGGCTTATAGCTGTGCCTTCTACACAAACTATAGAGTTACACACAAGAGGGAGAGCGAGAATTGATTCCAGTGAAGTCTACACTTGTTGGCTGCGCTTGTACCTTGCTTGAGGCGCCTAGGGGTCCCTTATATAGGCACAAGGAGCCAGGGAGCCGTTGGAAGCAATCCAGGAAAGCAAATCTTGCCTTCTGTCGGGTGGCGCACCGGACAGTCCGGTGCACACCGGACACTGTCCGGTGCCCGATTTCTTTCCTTCTATGGCGAAGCCGACCGTTGGCAGTCTTGGAGCCGTTGACGCACCGGACATGTCCGGTGCACACCGGACAGTCCGGTGCCTCCATCTAGCCGTTGGCTCGGCCACGTGTCCCGCGCAGATCGCGCGGCCGACCGTTGGCCCGGCCGACCGTTGGCTCACCGGACAGTCCGGTGAATTATAGCCGTACGTCGCCGGTGAATTCCTGAGAGCGGCCAGTTCGCTCGAGCCAGCCTGGCGCACCGGACACTGTCCGATGCACCACCGGACACTGTCCGGTGCACCACCGGACAGTCCGGTGTGCCAAGCCGAGCTGAGTCTTAGCTGTACACAGCCAAGCCTTTTACACCTCTTTCCTTTTCTTCTTCCTTCTGTTTCTAACACTTAGACAAGTATATTAGTACACAAAACCAATGTACTAAGTCCAGAAACATACCTTCTCTTAATTATTACATCTATAACATTTGACATGTTTGAGCTTTGATGTTGGACTCATAAATCATCAAGTCAGCTTGACTTGATCTAGATTGACATTACTTAGCTCCAACATCCTGCAAAGGTCACATAGAACATCTCCAAACATAGGAACAACCCAAGCTAAAGATTAAGGTGAACTTAGCTCTTTTGGGCTGCTTCCAGTTCTGGTTTTGACACTTGTTCTCCTTCTAGTGACCTTGATCTCCTTCTTAGAGCTTGGTCTTGAGCCTTATGACTTACACCACATAACTGTAGCTGTTACCTCATTGGTTGTAAGTCACGTCCTTATGTAGTGATCCTTGATGTGCCGTAGCTGTTTTCAACTCGATCACCCTTGACTTTGCAAGCCTTCTTCTTCACCCTTGGCTTTGGGTTCCTCAGCCTCCTTGACCTTCTCCCGTGCACTTGGTACCTCGAAGCTCTTCTTGCCTCCGTCCTTGGCTTGATCAGTTGTCTCCGAGCTACGCACCCGAGTATCACTTTTGCAATGTCCATCTTACTTGTGATGTACATTATGTATCCATAATCCATTTCTTGGGCCATCACATTTGTTCACTTGTGTTGAACCCTGTTAGATTTACCTTAAGCACCTGTTCAACACTTAGTACACTTGTTAGTCCTTTAATTGAGTTGTCATCCAAACACCAAAACTCACAAGAGAGCTTTCACTCTTCCGATGAAGCCTTCCTGTGGCTTGTAGTGGGCTTGTCGTCGGTCTCCATCTCCCTCTTGGCGTGATCTCCCGACATCACTTCGAGCGGTTAGGCTCTAATGAAGCACCGGGCTTTGATACCAATTGAAAGTCGCCTAGAGGGGGGTGAATAGGGCGAAACTGAAATTTACAAAGTTAATCACAACTACAAGCCAGGTTAGCGTTAGAAATATAATGCGAGTCCGAGAGAGGACGTAAAAACAAATCGCAAGCGAATAAAGAAGTGAGACACAAGGATTTGTTTTACCGAGGTTCGGTTCTCTCAAACCTACTCCCCATTGAGGTGGTCACAAAGACCGGGTCTCTTTCAACCCTTTCCCTCTCTCAAACGGTCCCTCGGACCGAGTGAGCTTCTCTTCTCAAACAAACGGGAACCAAAATTCCCGCAAGGACTACCACACAATTGGTGTCTCTTGCCTTGATTACAATTGAGATGATCGCAAGAAAGAATGAGAAAAAGAAGCAATCCAAGCGCAAGAGCTCAAATGAACACAACAATCACTCTCTCTCTAATCACTAAAGCTTTGAGTGGAATTGGGAGAGGATTTGGTCTCTTTGGTGTGTCTAGAATTGAATGCTAGAGCTCTTGTAAGTAGTTGGAAGGTGGAAAACTTGGATGCCTTGAATGTGGGGTGGTTGGGGTATTTATAGCCCCAACCACCACAAAGTGGCCGTTGGAAGGCTGCAGTCGCATGGCGCACCGGACAGTCCGGTGCGCCAGCCACGTCACCTGGCCGTTGGGTTCCGACCGTTGGAGCTCTGTCTTGTGGGCCCGCCTGACTGTCCGGTGGCGCACCGGACAGGCCTTGTAGGCTGTCCGGTGTGCCACCCGCGCGTGCTCTGCTCCTCTGCGCGCGCTGGCGCGCATTTAATGCGTTGCAGTCGACCGTTGCGCGTGAAGTAGCCGTTGCTCCGCTGGCTCACCGGACAGTCCGGTGTTACACCGGACAGTCCGGTGTTACACCGGACAGTCCGGTGAATTTTAGCGGAGCGGATTCCCGAAGCTGGCGAGTTCAGAGTCGCTCTCCCCTAGGGCACCGGACACTGTCCGGTGAATTATAGCGAAGCGCCTCTGAGATTTTCCGAAGGTGAAGAGTTCAGCTTGAAGTCCCCTAGTGCACCGGACAGTCCGGTGCGCCAGACCAGGGCAGCCTTCGGTTGTCTCTTGCTCTCTTTGTTTGAACCCATTCTTGGTCTTTTTATTGACTTTTTGTGAACCTTTGGCACCTGTAGAACTTATAGATTAGAGCAAACTAGTTAGTCCAATTATTTGTGTTGGGCAATTCAACCATCAAAATCAATTAGGAAATAGGTGTAAGCCTAATTCCCTTTCACATGGCGATGATGTCGAGGTCGGCACGACACGATAGGAGAGCTTTAGTTTAGGGTGCTTATCGCTTGATGGCAGGGTTGTATGGTTAAATTGGATTAGATAGTAAAAGTCTAAAGGTGTGGCTGTTAGAGCAACTCCAATAGTTATGTAAATTTTAGCTCTCTAAATCACAGATTTAAGAAGTTGCTAAATGGTTTTTGGAGTGAAAAAATATGAGTTCTCCAATAGTTCTCTAAATATATGTTGTAATTTTGTTTTGTATCTATCCACATAAAAAATAAGTTACAAAAACTATATAATGCAGTCAACATTTTTGTTTAGGGAGTTGTTAAATGGTTGCCAAATGTAGAGAGAAAATGAGGTTAGATGACAAGTTGTTAAATTTAGAAAGTTCATTTAGAGAACTGTTGGAGAATAGTTTTTATGTTAACTACCTAAATTATTGATTTAGGAAGTCTTTTAGAGAACTACTGGAGTTGCTCTTATAATAATAGAAATATAATTGCCTAGTTCGGAATAACAATTTCACGAATCCTATGTTTCGCGATATCAGTAATCCAAAGACTTAAATATCGGATGAATTATTTGGATACTCTCGTATTCACCTCAATCCACATGTATTGATATGGTCTGGAATGAATACAACAGTTTAATTTAATCTACATCAATACATGTGGATTGAGTTCAATAGGAGATTACAAGTTAGCTTCAGCGGGCCGCAATCTGCAACTCTGCACTAGAGGGGTTGGGCTCAACCGAATTGCCCCCGCGGACGGCCGTTCTCGTCGACGCCGCCGACCAACAAGGAGCCTCGCACGCCACGCCACCACCGCCGCCGCAACGCACGCGATGGCGCCACCGGACTCCATATCCACGTGCTCCTCCCTTCCCCTCGCCGCTGCGCCCATGTCCGAACCGACCCCCTTCCCCTTCGCTGCGTCGCCGCCTCCAAACCCGCTCGTAGCCACCGCCTCCTTCCTACAGCACCACCTCTCCCGTTTGGCTTCCCACCTGAACGTCCCGCGCCCCGCCCTCGCCGCCGCGGCTGCGCGCACGCCGGGCCCCCAGGGCGCCTCCCTATCTCTCGCTCTCGCGCCCGATGAGGTCGCGCGCGCTCTTACCGGCACTCCCGTCTTCACTGTCTGCAACTCCAGCAACGAGTTCGTGCTTGTCTCCGACCCTGCTACCGGCCTCCGCTCCCTCGGCCTCCTCTGCTTCCGTTCGGAGGACGCCGACGCCCTCCTGTCGCATGTATTCTCCGCTCTCTCGCCACCTGTTTGCTTTGGGCTCCGGTTTTGGATTTTTCACTAATTGTTCGGGAGGTTTGTGTGGTTTAGGTGAGGACGCGGCAACCGGTGCTAGGCAAGGGGGCAAAAGTGGTGCCTATTACACTTGATCAGGTTGGTTTCATTCTGTATTTACACTTGATCAGGTTGGTTTGATTCTGTATGTCTTGTCATTGATCATGTCAATACTTGATGAACATTTTTTTTCATTGAATTGTGGGTTCTGTAAGGTTTTTGTGTTTTGTTTTGAAGTACGAAAGTCAGTCCAGTAATTAGGTATCTTAACTTATTAGCAAGGTGAGAGGTAAGACTTTTAACTAAATTGCACAGCGAAAAGAGTCTTCTCAAACTAGTTCTATCAGGCTTATTGGCCAGGAATTGTGTACGCTGTCATGATTTAGGTAGCCAATTACTTATTAGCTTATCTTGTTCATGCTTTCATGATGCATTAAGCTTGGTTGACGCCACTGCAGCTTTGGTTGTTTAGTGCATGCATATACATTGTGTTTATCTTGAACCTGACTGATACTCTTATATGTTTTATAATGCAAACATATATACCTCATAACTTTGCTCTTCTATGCAGGTCTATATGTTAAAGGCTGAAGGTATCGCATTTAGGTTCTTACCCGACCCTCTTCAAATAAAGAACGCACTGGAGGTCTGCTCTTTAATAGTTTTTTTTTCGCTCGTTGCTCTATTATCTTGTACATGGAACTATTTATATTCTACTCCCTCCTCTCTCTATGATGTGAGCATAATTGAGATGCATCAGTCAGACTGCAAATGCTCTTGAAAGCAGCAATGCAATGATTTTTTTAATAATTACTTGTTATTTTATTACAAATACAGGGATGAAACATGTGTGTCCATTTCTCCATATCATGTAGTTAAATGCCATAATATTGACCTCCTTGGATATCATTGGCTTGCAATGGTTTGACGGTGGCCAATCATTTAATTACTAGTGTATTAGCAATATTCCCCTAGTGCATGCAGAAACTCTACATAAATTGTTTGACTTGGCAAAATGCATACCCAAAGCTATTGGTTTAACATGTTCCAACATTTCAAAGAAAACATATGTTTGAAGAGATTTTTGTTACTTTGAGCAATCCCAATAATTTGGTTACAAGGTCTGTAAATTTGTGGCTTATTGTATGTAAAATAAGAGTTGATCAAGGGGAGAGACGTCCCCTTGACTTCAGTCTTAAATGAGACCCACCGAACCTGGGAACAGGCAGGAACCTCAGTACCTCTTGCGCGCACGCTTATTTGGCAGCCGTGGAACTACACTGTTTCAACCAGGGAAGTGGGCACACAACCATGCAGCACGAGGGATCGAACCCTGGTAGAGAGCTCCGCCCCTTTGGTTTCTCAACTACTACGCTATCAGCGTGTCTGCTGGTTTTTTGTATTCCTTCACCATAATGCGTAAATCCTAGACATGTGGACATAGAACATGTGAAGTGTTAGTTCTTACCATAGTGGTAGGTGGTGAATCTTTCTGTTCTTTTTCCTGGATGGACTTGTTGGCCTAATGACCTGCAATGATTCTCCACAGTGCACATTTGTAAATCTAAAGTTTAAGTAACACATAATTTTGTCTTTAGTTAAGTTTAGGTAACACATACTGTTGTCTGTAGAACAAGCTAAGTCTTGCATATAGAATATGTAGATCATTACAACCCCCTTGATTATTCTTCAAGTACGAAGAAAAAAGGTTTCTTCATCCTTGTGACATGTATTACCCTTTTTTATTTTCCAGATGAAATCGGGCTTAACTGCTTTTGATGGTGTTCCTGTTTTTCAGGTAATGTCCCTGATTTGGTCACTCTAATAATATATTTTACTTTCCATATTGACATTCAATTTTATTTTCTTGTGAGTCATGTGCGTGTCAATTTGATGCGATGAGTAGTTCTTGTTATGCATGCTAAACTCAGTCAAATACTCGCATGTATTAATTCACTAGGATGGCCACAAGGAAACCCTTCATCTGTACCATGAATTAAGTGTAACCTTAGGCGCTACCTCCATACCTTTGTATCTGTAGACACATCCTATCAATTAGTATAAGGTTTTCTTGATTAAGCAAATACCAGTAATTCTTCTTTTGGTAAAATTTAGGACAACCGGCAAATTGTTGATTGATGCCTTGGATCTAAGAATCGCTAATGCATTTAGCTATTTCCAAATCTAATATATTATGGATAGGCTCTAGAAGAAAAGGTATGAAAAAATTGAAGCTGTTTAGATTTACTTGCCCATCCCTATTTTATTGTGAAAATTAATTGTATGTCTATTCTGTTTTCACTATTAAAATCTCATCTTGTGAAGCTGTGTGTAGTCAAATAGTCATGCTGTGCTGTCCCCAACCAAAATCCACTGTTTCCCCCCTTTTTTTGGAGTTCATTTTATTTTCTCTCATCTGGAGCTTTTAAGGAAGGCGACATCATAACCCTTTTTCTTCATTAAGATAAACTGTATGTGGTTTCCGGCATAAAAAAGTGACCACACCGCAAAAAACTACCAAGATAAAGTGAAAATTCGTACAAACCACAATGAATCAAACTGCACTTGTTGCATTAGTGTAGATAAAGTAATTGCCAAGCTGATTAGAGTTTCATACATTGTACGCTTCAGCTTCAGCAGAATGGTGTCTATCTTTTTCTGGTAGATGCTCCACTCCACACTTTACTTTTGAGTTTGTTGTGCAGTTCCATTTAGTTATATACTATTCTAATGTTTGTACACTAGACTTGTGTTATTTTGGGGGTTCATGATCCTCATTAGTACTTTGAATCATTTATTGCTGCAATGAAAATGTTCCAAGTGCTGTGCAGTCAGATCTGCTTGTTGTGAAGAAGCAGAAGAAGCGCTACTGTCCAGTATATTTTCAAAAGGTTTGCCAGGCTGCATTTTATATCATGTAGTGTTTCTTAGACCTTGATTAGGTTCTTACCACTTACCTCGTTGTTCAGGAAGACATAGAAAGAGAACTTACAAGGGCTTCCAAAGGTTCAAGAGGGTCAGCCTTATCTAAGAAAATTATGGTATGTAGTTATGTTCAGTTATAGCTCATGCAAATCTCTAATGAAAACTAATTCAACTCTTCTGTGTCTATCTTCCAGGTTGGAAGTTTGGAGGATGTCCTGAAGAAAATGGAGGTAGGATGGATATAAAATGGCAGAATGGATATTGCTTGTACAGTTGTACTAGTTCAGCAGCTCTTACCATTATGCTATTTGATTCTGCAGATAAATGAAAGAGATTCTGGCTGGGATGATTTGATCTTTATACCCCCTGGGAAGAGCCTCAACCAACATATCAATGAGGTATCAGCGTGATTTTGTTCCACGGTGATAGCTCAGAGTTTGAACAGACTATTCACTTTAAATGCTATGATGGTCAGCCAAACGAAATATCAAATTGCTGCCTGAGCTTTTTCTTTGGATAGCTATTTTCATGGTCTGCTTTGTCAGGGAAAATTAACTAAAGTGATAGAATATGGCTGTGAAACAGTTTTCTTGTTGCTTCGATTCACAAAATTAACACAGGTTACACAAGCAGATTTGATGAAGAGTAAGTTGCGACATTGGTAAATCACCTTGCAATATAGTTTCATGAAAGGGTTATACAATAGAAAAAGAGATGAATGTTTATGGACCTATTTGGATGCATAGTATTTTTTGGTATTGGAAAAATAACATGATTTTTTAAATATTTTGGTTATCGAATGCTAAGGTGTTTGGACGTCACAACCTTGTAGTTTTGAAAACCATGCTTTTGCTAAAACTATAGTCGTCTTGTTTTTTTAGAAGCTTAGCTTCGTGCTTAAACTGTTGTGTTTGTAACCTCCGTTTTTGGTATGCGTGATATATTTGTATTCCCAAAAATTTGAATTTCACTGCTTTGGCCGACATTTGTCACGAGGATCTAGATCTGAACACAAACCCTTGCTGGGGGGGTGTTTGGTTGCCCCTGCTAAAGTTTAGCCCGGGTCACATCAAGCGTTTGACTTTCAAATAGGAGTATGAAATATAGACCCAACCAACTGGACTAGATTCGTCTCGTCTTTTAATCTTCGGCTGACAAATTTGTTTTATAATCCGACTACATTTAATACCCGAAACGGAGGTTCAAACATTCGATTGGACAGGGGCTAAACTTTAGTTTGGGGTAACCAAACGGGGCCTGGGTTGGTTCCTTGGTTCCTCGTCTGCATTGAGTGCAATTTATGTTTGTGGTACGGAAGAATGAACGGGAAATACGAGCAGCACAGATTTCATGACTTCTTGGCAGTCACTCCACGTTGTTTTACACACTTTCCGATCTTTAGAAGAGTCCAGAGACAACTGCAAGTCAACATACAGAATTTCTTGGGCCACTACTTGATTTGTAAAGTATAGCACCTCACTTCAAATTCGACTAGTTCTTTTCATGGACTTTGTTTTAAGCTGAACACATTCCATGCTCCAATTCTTCAGTTCATAAGAGTGTCAGCTTTGGTAATTTCTAAGCAATCTACTCGTCCAGTTCCTGGTTTATGGGTACCAAGCTTGGTCATTGTACCGCGATTGGGGTTTCTTGCTGGACTTGGTCATTGCACCGCGATTGGGGTTTCTTGCTAGACTTATTAAGGCTAATCACAATGGTCATTTCATAACATTCTTTCCAACACTGCCACCACTGTAACGTCATCAAGAGTGTCATGAAACTAAGAATGAAATAATGTTTTTCAATGCAAAATTTCACTTCAGTATTTCATATACTAACATTCCAATTAAATGCTGTAACTAAACAACCAATAGAAATCGGAAAAATATGTGAAGATGAAACAAATCACTCTCAATGGAGGTTTCATACGATTCTCAAGACCTTGAAAATAGGTTGATATGGTTTCATTCTCATGGAACCAATTTCATCTCATGAAACTCATTTATCTTAAATATTATGCCATGTCATCTAAAATAGTGACGTGACACTATTAAATGTGTATGAAACCATCATGAAACTACCACTGTGAATAGCCTAAGTGCATGGTGTCATACTCATTTAATACATGTCAGATATGATAGAAATCTAATGTGACATGTGATTAAGGAGGGAAGAATGAAATCGTATCTTGATGGAGATTACCACTTAGGTATGAGAACTATCTAAGAGCATCTCCACTAGTTCCAAAAAAGTCCCTAGGGTGTTAGGTTATTCAAAGTGCATAGTAGTCATTTAATATGTGTCCATATGTGCCATGTAGGAGAGGTTGCTAATGTGGCACACGAGTTAAAGAGGTGAGAGAATAGAGTAGGTATTGAAAACTGAACCATATAAGGACTTGTTTGGTTAGCTCTCAATCCATGTGCATTGAGTAGGATTGAATGGGTTTAAATCCCAAACAAGTCAAACTTCTTAATTTTTTTCTATCTCATTCAATCCATATGTAATGGGAATAACCGAACAACGCCTAAGTGGTCCACAATTCATACACTAGTATACATATTCATTATTTAATTATCTTGTGGGGACCGTAAACCAACATATGATCAAGTAATGCACCCAAACTTTGGATATTATGACAAGAAACAATGGGTTGGGAATAGCATTATTAACCAAAAATATGCTCCAATAGTTTCTTAAATAAGGTCCTCAAATGTACTAACTTCCTTAATATCCCTATTTATTATCCATATTTAGGGAGTTGTTTGATATTCTCAATAGTCTATTTCGTGTGTCAATCATACCATAAAATCATTTGCTTGCCATTGAGTTCACGCTCGTATACAAGTAATGTACTTTTGAGACGCATAAAGGATGAATTCATCGTCCTCATTTGACCAGTCTGAAGATGACCCATCAAAAAAATTAGAGAAAAACGACCGACCATGATTCATACGGAATGAAAATAGTAATCATCAAGAGACGAATAATGATTATTTAACTTTATCATCAAATGAAACCAAATCTGAAGATGCAATTAATAACTAGAAAAACTGAGCTAGTATAATTAAAACATATTTAACAACCTAAGAATTGGAAACTATTGGAGGCTAGAGTTGTTTTTGTTTTCAATATATATTTAGCAACTCGCTAAATCTAAGCATAGGGAGCATTTTTAGAAACTAATGGAGATGCTCTAAGTGACCCACAATTTATAATCTCACACACATATAACATTTAATTGTCTTGTGAGGACTATAAAATAACATATGATACTATACATTGGGACAACTATATCTTCTACAATAACATATGATGTGTCAACTTTAGATAATGTGAAAAAATAATGGGTTAAGAATAGCCTTATGAGCTTCATATTATTACCTACGGAGTCAACATATAATGATAAGATACATTGAGATGCAGAAGCAACATTTGTCGTTTTATGTTCTCGTTATTAAAACATTAGTATATAACGATTACATAGCGAATCAGCGAGCCTTGGGATTTCTTTGGCCTAGAGCATCGGACCGTTCGGTGGAAAACCGGACCGTCTGACAAGAGTTCCACGGTAACCTGTAGATTTAGAATGGACACATGCCAGGCCACTGTTCACTAATCGGTGGTGCACCGGACAGGCACTGTTCATGGTCCGGTGCACCACTCGATTGTGTAGTTTTGGCAACTTTTCTGCAACGGCTATTTGGGTAGTTGGGACCTATAAATACCCCCAACTAGCACATTGAAGACACAAGAGCTAAACCAAAGTGATATACATCAAGTGCAATAACTCCTACGACCCCAAAGCCTCACAAGCGTGAATTTGATCGATTTGAGTGATTAGACTTATTGCTTGTGCTCTCGAGTGTTGCAATCTCTTATGTTCTTGATTTGAGCTTCCACATCCTCACTCCCATTCTCATTTTCTTGATTGTAAAGCAAGGAAAGAGACTTCAAATACATTGTGTGGAGGTCCTTGTAGTACTTAGTGTCCCCGTGATAGTGAAGCAAGCTCAACTGGTCATCGTGACTGTTTGAGAGATGGAAAGGGTTGAAAGAGACACGTCCTACGTGGACTCTTCAACGGGGACGTACACTCTTCAGGGGTGGAACCCAGGGAAACAAATCATCATGTTGATTTGTATTGATCATCACTTTGTGATTTGATTCTTCCTCTCCCCTCTTTAGTTCTCTTGCTTGCGATCGTTTTTGACTTGGCTCCCAAAGTAATACGCAATCGATTGAGTAACTCTTAGCAAGAAGAACTCTCTCCCGCAGTAAGATTTTGTTTATACTCGTTCTAACGCTAACCTCAGGTGAAGTTTGTGTTCAAAGTTTATAGTTTTTAGGTTTTGTCTATTCATCCATCCTCTAGGTGACTTTCAAATACCAAACTGTCATGCCACTTTGTCACTCATCAAATATGATTGTGTGTCATCTGTTGGAACTTGCCCTCCGGACGAGGTCGATCCAACAAGAAAGAAAGGAAAGGGTTTGCAAAGCTTGATACGGAATGCCAAAAGCTTCGTTAATCTCCCTGTGCCTGGGCACAGTACGGGGGTATTTATAGGTACTCGAGGGGCCGCCTGTCCCTGTCAAAGACGTTTAGACCCTCAAGTACCCGGTTTATCCCCAGAATATTCCCATGAGGGGGGTTACAGACAGTCATTACGGTAAACTTTATTACAGACACGACCCTTAATACATCTATCCAGGCGGGGCCCATCTCTATGGGCCGAATCACACATGGGCCTCCCCCGGTGGTGAGGGAGCGGGAGGTCCGTAGACTTTGGCAGGGCCTTCGTCTTGTAACACGAGAGCGAAGGGGGTCGAGCAGGCCTTCGTCTGATTGGCGCCCTCGACATGTTCTGGTGGGTTCCATGGGTCTAGCCTTCGTCTGCGCAAGGCAAGGGTGAAGTCATGGAGCGAAGGGTGGCGTGTTCGCCTTTGCCCCAACATTTGCCCTCCGAGGGACCAGTTTGACTAAGTCGGTTGGTGCTGAAGACCGTCGTAAGATGGTGAAGACGCTGCCCTCGCTCGAAGTGGTCCCGCGGGGGTTTTTGAAATGTGACCGTTGATGGACGTGTTAATGTTGGACTGCGTGTTTCCCGAGGCGTCACGTCGTGCCTATAAAAAGCTGACCACGGCTAGGCCTGTTTCCAGCTTGCATTTGCACGGTAGAAACCCTAGCTTTTGTAAACCGCTCGCCTGCCCTCTTTGCTCTCCTGTTTCGGAAATCTGACCCGCATCAAGCAGACCGCGCGTCGCTGCTGATGGTACATTGCAATGTCTTCTTCTTCGTCTGCTGCAAGCGCGTCGCCGGCCGTGCCGTCGTCCGAGGAGACTTTGAGTGATTTGGCGGTGATAGAGTTGCAGCCTGGCCATACCGTGGAGTTTGGTACTTGGAGGATTTCCTCGGTCCGCGTGCTGGAGATGCAGCGGCTTGGTTACTTTGGTGATGGCGTCGGGCGGGCACCGGGTGCAGAGGAGGTCCCCGAGCCTGAAGGCGAGTTAGTTGTTTTTGAGGCCTTTTTGTCACCGGTCTTCGCCTCCCGACACATCGATTCATGGCGGAGGTATTGCAAAGGTTCGAAGTGTAGGTCCACCAGTTGACGCCTAACGCCGTGGTTGCACTTGCGAAGTATGTCTGGGCAGTTACTTCCTACGGCGGGCAGCCGTCTATGGAGGTATTCGCCAAAAATTATTACCTGCATTGGCAGAAAAGGAAAATAGGAAATAAGATAGCACAATTTGGATCATGCACCTTCACGTCGAGGGCTGGGAAGTGAAAGGGAAATGTGCCCTTGGGCCATTTCTAGTATAGTTTTGGTGATTAAGTGCCCAACACATATTGAGTGAGTAATTATGTGCCAAATGATGGATGAAGTGCAAATCAACAAGAAGGTATGATTCTAGACTCAGTACATTGTTTTTTGTGTATTAATATATTTGTCTAAGTGCTAGAATCAGAGAAAAGAGAAAAAGGAAAAGACTTGGCTGGAGCAGCCAAGACTCAGCGCAGTCTGGCACACCAGACTGTCCGGTGGTGCACCGGACAGTGTTTTGTGCGCCAGGCTGGCTTCTAGCGAACTGGCCACTCTCGGGAATTTGTCGGCGGCGTACGGCTATAATTCACCGGACTGTCTGGTGGTGCACCGGACTGTACGGAGAGCCAACAGCCGCCAGCGCAACGGTCGGCCGCCAAATCCGCGGGCGACGCGTGGCCCGCTCCAACGGTCGGCAGGATGCACCGGACTGTCCGGTGTGCACCGGACAGTGTCCGGTGCGCCAACGGCTACAATTCTGCAACGGTCGGCTGTGCCATTTCAGGAAGGCGATCTGCACCGGACCATGAACAGTGCCTGTCCGGTGCGCCACCCGACAGAAGACAAGAATTGCCTTCCCAGATTGCCTCCAACGGCTCCTAGCTGCCTTGGGGCTATAAAAGGGACCCCTAGGCGCATGGAGGAGTTACCCAAGCATTCTTTGATCATTCCTAAGCACCAAGACTCCATTCTCGCGCATTTGATTCCTTGTGATAGTGACTTGAGCTCTATTTGAGTAGAGAACTCCTCGCATTGTGTTGTGAGCTCAAGTTGTGGCTTGTGTGCGTGGTTGTGCTTGTACTTTGAGTCTTATGTGTGTTGCTCTCCCCTCCCTTACTTTCGTGCTTCTTTGTGATTATCATTTGTAAGGGTGAGAGGCTCCAAGTTATGGAGATTCCTCGCGAACGGGAGATAGTAAAAGAAAGGAAAACACCATGGTATTCAAGTTGATCATTGGATCACTTAAAAGGGGTTGAGTGCGACCCTGAGAGCACCTAGAGGGGGGGGGGGTGAATAGGTGATCCTGTGAAAACTTAAAACTTACGCCACAAAAACTTGTTAAGTGTTAGCACAATAATTGCCAAGTGGCTAAGAGAAGTCTCAACAAAACACAATACCACAAGAGATCAAGCACAGAGGTGACACAGTGGTTTATCCCGTGGTTCGGCCAAGACCAACGCTTGCCTACTCCACGTTGTGGCGTCCCAACGGACGAGGGTTGCAATCAACCCCTCTCAAGCGGTCCAAAGACCCACTTGAATACCACGGTGTTTTGTTTTGCCTTTCACTATCCCGTTTGCAACGAATCTCCACAAATTGGAGTCTCTTGCCCTTACAAGTATATGATCACAAAGAAGCACAGAGTAAGGGAGGGAAGCAACACACACAAATCCACAGCGAAACGCGCACACACACGGCCAAGAATCGAGCTCACAAGAGTATCACAAAGTTCTCACTAGAACGGAGCTCGAATCACTTAGAATGACAAACGAATGCGCAAAGACTGAGTGTGGATGATCAAGAATGCTCAAAGGTTGCTTGTGTGTCTCCTCCATGCGCCTAGGGGCCCCTTTTATAGCCCCAAGGCAGCTAGGAGCCGTTGAGAGCAAATCTGGAAGGCCATCCTTGCCTTCTGTCGTCGGGGGCACCGGACAGTCCGGTGCACACCGGACACTGTCCGGTGCCCGATTTGTTTCCTTAAACAGCGAAGCCGACCGTTGCAGACCGTTGGCAGATCTGGGGCCGTTGGCGCACCGGACATGTCCGGTGCACACCAGACAGTCCGGTGCCGTCTTCCGACCGTTGGCTCGGCCACGTGTCCCGCGCAGATTGCGCGGCCGACCGTTGGCCCGGTCGACCGTTGGCTCACCGGACAGTCCGGTGCACACCGGACAGTCCGGTGAATTTTAGCCGTACGCCGTCGGCGAATTCCCGAGAGCGGCCACTTCGCGCCGAGTCGGCCTGGCGCACCGGACACTGTCCGGTGCACACCGGACAGTCCGGTGCACACCGGACAGTCCGGTGCTCCAGACCGAACTGAGTCTTGGCTGCACACAGCCAAGTCTTTGTCTCCTCTTTTCTTTTCTTCTACTTTCTGTTTCTAACACTTAGACAAGTATATTAGTACTCAAAACCAATGTACTAAAGCTTAGAAACATACCTTTATCCTTGATTTGTACTTTGTTCACCATTTTATAATTTGGCACCTGTGTTGGGCACTAAATCACCAAAATACTCAGAAATGGCCCAAGGGCACATTTCCCTTTCAATCTCCCCCTTTTTGGTGATTTATGCCAACACAACATAAAGCAAGTAGAACAAGTACAAAAACACTTCAAATAAGAACTCAAATTATTTTGATTCAATTTTGACATATATGGATCACTCTATGCCACCACTTGGTTTGTTTTTGCAAATCAAACTCAAATCTCTATCTCTAAGTCAAACACACATGTTGAAGCATAAAGAGAGTCATTTCAAAAGAGATTGATCAAGGATTTCAAAAACTCCCCCTTTTTCCCATAATTACTACTTCTCCCCACAGGAAGCCAAAAGAGACAATAAAAGAGTTTTGACAAACCAAAAGCTCTACTCTACTATTTTCAAAATCTCTCAAGTGGTAGCTGATCCATTTATCGCTTTGGCCTTTATTTTCTCCCCCTTTGGCATCAAGCACCAAAACGGGATCAATCTTGGCCCTTTAACCCCATTGCCTCACCAAAATCTTCAACTCAGAGCAAATGGCAATAAGAGTTCATGAGATGGACTTGGAATGAATTACCCTCTCTTCGGAGTGCAGTGGAAGTCTTTTATGGTCCAAGTCCACCTTTTCCCTTTCAATTCTCCTTTGTGACTAAAACAAGCAAACTCAAACATATGGTTAGTCAAAAAGGGTCAAGTTGTAACACATCTCCCCCTAAACATGTGCATCACTTTGCAACGGACTTGTGAGGTCCAGGGAGTGTTTGTACAACTTGAGCACCATGATAAGCAACAAGATGCAAAAAGGAACATGATCAAAAGCATGAATACATGTATGCTACAATTCAATCCAAGTTCCGCGAATCTAAGACATTTAGCTCACTACGCAACCTGCAAAAGGTCTTCTCATCTAAAGGCTTGGTAAAGATATCGGCTAGCTGGTTCTCGGTGCTAACATAAAATACTTCGATATCTCCCTTTTGCTGGTGGTCTCTCAAAAAGTGATGCCGGATGTCTATGTGCTTTGTGCGGCTGTGCTCAACAGGATTTTCCGCTATTCGGATAGCACTCTCATTGTCACATAGGAGTGGGACTTTGCTCAGATTGTAGCCAAAGTCCCGGAGGGTTTGCCTCATCCAAAGTAGTTGCGCGCAACACTGTCCTGCGGCAACGTACTCGGCCTCAGCGGTGGATAGGGCAACGGAGGTTTGTTTCTTAGAGTTCCATGACACCAGGGACCTTCCTAAGAATTGGCACGTCCCCGATGTACTCTTCCTATCGACCTTACATCCAGCATAGTCGGAATCTGAGTACCCAATCAAGTCGAAGTTAGACCCCTTTGGATACCAGATCCCGAAGCAAGGCGTAGCGACTAAATATCTAAGAATTCGCTTCACCGCCACCAAGTGACACTCCTTAGGATCGGATTGAAATCTAGCACACATGCATACGCTAAGCATAATATCCGGTCTACTAGCACATAAGTAAAGCAAAGAACCTATCATGGACCGGTATGCTTTTTGATCAACGGACTTACCTCCTTTGTTGAGGTCGGTGTGTCCGTCGGTCCCCATCGGAGTCTTTGCGGGCTTGGCGTCCTTCATCCCAAACCGCTTCAGTAAGTCTTGCGTGTACTTTGTTTGGGAGATGAAGGTGCCGTCCTTGAGTTGCTTCACTTGGAACCCAAGGAAGTAGTTCAACTCGCCCATCATCGACATCTCGAATTTCTGCGTCATCACCCTGCTAAACTCTTCACAAGACTTTTGGTTAGTAGAACCAAATATTATGTCATCGACATAAATTTGGCACACAAACAAATCACCATCACAAGTCTTAGTGAAGAGAGTTGGATCGGCTTTCCCAACCTTGAAAGCATTAGCAATTAAGAAATCTCTAAGGCATTCATACCATGCTCTTGGGGCTTGTTTAAGTCCATAGAGCGCCTTAGAGAGCTTACACACGTGGTCGGGGTACCGCTCATCCTCGAAGCCAGGGGGTTGCTCTACGTACACCTCCTCCTTTATTGGTCCGTTGAGGAAAGCGCTCTTCACATCCATTTGGTACAACCTGAAAGAATGGTGAGCGGCATATGCTAGCAAGATACGAATTGATTCTAGCCTAGCCACAGGAGCAAAAGTCTCCTCAAAGTCCAAACCTGCGACTTGGGCATAACCTTTTGCCACAAGTCGAGCCTTGTTCCTCGTCACCACCCCGTGCTCGTCCTGTTTGTTGCGGAAAACCCACTTGGTTCCCACAACATTTTGCTTGGGACGAGGCACCAGCGTCCAAACTTCATTGCGCTTGAAGTTGTTAAGTTCCTCCTGCATGGCCAACACCCAATCCGGATCTAGCAAGGCCTCCTCTACCCTGAAAGGCTCAATAGAGGAGACAAAAGAGTAATGTTCACAAAAATTAACTAGTCGAGACCGAGTAGTTACTCCCTTGCTAATGTCACCCAGAATTTGGTCGACGGGATGATCCCTTTGAATCATCGCTCGAACTTGGGTTGGAGGTGCCGGTTGCGCTTCTTCCTCCATCACATGATCATCTTGTGCTCCCCCTTGATCACACGCCTCCTTTTGATGAACCTGTTCATCGTCTTGAGTTGGGGGATGCACCGTTGTTGAGGAAGAAGGTTGACCTCGTTCATTTTGTTCCTGTGGCCGAACGTCTCCAATCGCCATGGTTCGTATAGCGGCCGTTGGAACATCTTCTTCATCTACATCATCACAATCAACAACTTGCTCTCTTGGAGAGCCATTAGTTTCATCAAATACAACGTCGCTAGAGACTTCAACCAAACCTGATGATTTGTTGAAGACTCTATACGCCTTTGTATTTGAATCATAACCTAATAAAAACCCTTCTACAGCTTTGGGAGCAAACTTAGAATTTCTACCCTTCTTCACTAGAATGTAGCACTTGCTCCCAAATACACGAAAGTACGATACATTGGGTTTGTTACCGGTTAGTAGCTCATACGAAGTCTTCTTGAGGAGTCGGTGAAGATAGACCCTGTTGATGGCGTGGCAAGCCGTGTTCACAGCTTCCGACCAAAAGCACTCGGGGGTCTTAAACTCTCCAAGCATCGTCCTCGCCATATCGATTAGCGTCCTGTTCTTCCTCTCTACCACACCATTTTGTTGTGGTGTGTAGGGAGCGGAGAACTCGTGCTTGATCCCTTCCTCCTCAAGAAATTCCTCCACTTGAAGGTTCTTGAATTCGGACCCGTTGTCGCTCCTTATCTTCTTCACCTTGAGCTCAAACTCATTTTGAGCTCTCCTGAGGAAGCGCTTGAGGGTCCCTTGTGTTTCAGACTTATCCTGCAAAAAGAACACCCAAGTGAAGCGGGAAAAGTCATCAACAATAACTAAACCATACTTACTCCCCCCTATGCTTAGATAGGCGACGGGTCCGAAGAGGTCCATATGCAGCAGCTCCAGAGGTCTTGACGTGGTCATCACATTCTTGCTGTGATGCGCTCCTCCCGCTTGTTTACCTGCTTGACAAGCTGCACAAGGTCTATCTTTTTCGAAATAAACATTGGTTAGACCTATCACGTGTTCTCCCTTTAGAAGCTTGTGGAGGTTCTTCATCCCCACATGTGCTAAGCGGCGATGCCACAGCCAGCCCATGCAAGTCTTAGCCATTAAGCATGCATCTAGACCGGCCTCATCTTTTGCAAAATCAACTAAGTAAAGCTTGCCGTCTAGTACACCCTTAAAAGCTAGTGAACCATCACATCTTCTAAAGACAGACACATCTACGTTTGTAAATAAACAGTTGTACCCCATATTGCATAATTGGCTAACAGATAGCAAATTGTAACCAAGAGACTCTACTAAAAACACATTAGATATTGAGTGCTCATTAGAAATTGCAATTTTACCTAACCCTTTTACCTTGCCTTGATTCCCATCACCGAATATAATTGAATCTTGAGAATCCTTATTTTTGACGTAGGAGGTGAACATCTTCTTCTCCCCCGTCATATGGTTTGTGCATCCGCTGTCGATAATCCAGCTTGAACCCCCGGATGCATAAACCTGCAAGGCAAATTTAGGCTTGGGTCTTAGGTACCCAACTCATGTTGGGTCCTGCAAGGTTAGCACAAATATCCTTAGGGACCCAAATGCAAGTCCTGTCTCCCTTGCATTTTGCCCCTAACTTCCTAGCAACTATTTTCTTATCCTTTCTACAAATAGCAAAGGAAGTGTTTAAAGCACAATAAATTATAGAAGGTTCATTCACTACTTTCCTAGGAGCATGAATAACATTCTTTCTAGGCACATGATGGATAGCATTTCTCCTAGACATATTTCTACCATGCATATAGGAAGAGCTAGAAGCAAACATGGCATGAGAGTCAAAATCATCATAAGCATTATAACTTCTATAAACATTTCTAGTTTGTCTCCTATCATGATACAAGAAGGCATGATTCTTTTTAGCACTGCTAGCCATAGGGGCCTTCCCTTTCTCCTTGGCGGAGATGGGAGCCTTAAGGCTTGTCAAGTTCTTGGCTTCCCTTTTGTAGCCAAGTCCATCCTTAATTGAGGGATGTCTACCAATCGTATAGGCATCCCTTGCAAATTTTATTTTATCAACTTCACTCTTGCTAGTCTTAAGTTGGGCATTAAGACTAGCCAATTCCTCATTTAATTTGGAAATTAAAACTAGGTGTTCACCACAGGCATCAATATCGAAATCCTTACACCTAGTGCAAATCATAACATGTTCTACACAAGAATTAGATTTATTTGCTACTTCTAATTTGGCATTTAAATCATTGTTAACACCTTGTAAAGTAGAAATGGTTTCATGACAGGAAGATAATTCACTAGAAAGCACTTCATTTATTTTAATTTCTAGAGCAAGAGAATTTTGTGCACTAACAAATTTATCATGCTCCTCATATAAAAGATCCTCTTGTTTTTCTAGTAATCTATTCTTATCATTCAAAGCATCAATCAACTCATTAATTTTATCTATCTTAGATCTATCTAAGCCCTTGAACAAGCATGAATAATCTATGTCATCATCATCACTAGACTCATTATCACTAGAAGAAGCATAAGTGGAGTCTTGAGTACTCACCTTCTTCTCTCTTGCCATAAGGCATGTGAGACGCTCGTTGGGGAAGAGAGAAGACTTGTTGAAGGCGGTGGCAGCGAGTCCTTCATTGTCGGAGTCGGAGGAGGAGCAATCCGAGTCCCACTCCTTTCCTAGATGTGCCTCGCCCTTTGCCTTCTTGTATTGCTTCTTCTTCTCTCTTTTGTTCCCCTTTTCCTGGTCACTTTCATTATCGGGACAGTTAGCGATAAAATGACCAAGCTTACCTCATTTGAAGCATGAGCGCTTCCCCTTTGTCTTGGTCTTGCTTGGCTGCCCCTTGCGACCATTTAGCGCCGTCTTGAATCTCTTGATGATGAGAGCCATCTCTTCATCATTGAGTCCGGCCGCCTCAATCTGTGCCACCTTGCTAGGTAGCGCCTCCTTGCTTCGTGTTGCCTTGAGAGCAAGGGGTTGCGGCTCATTGATCAGACCATTCAAGGCGTCGTCCACATACCTCGCCTCCTTGATCATCATTCGCCCGCTAACGAATTTCCCAAGAACTTCTTCGGGCGACATCTTGGTGTACCTGGGATTTTCACGTATATTGTTCACCAAATGAGGATCAAGAACGGTAAATGACCTTAGCATTAGGCGGACGACGTCGTGGTCCGTCCATCGCGTGCTCCCGTAGCTCCTTATCTTGTTGATAAGGGTCTTGAGCCGGTTGTATGTTTGCGTCGGCTCCTCGCCCCTTATCATCGCGAACCGTCCAAGCTCTCCCTCCACCAACTCCATCTTGGTGAGCAAGGTGACGTCGTTCCCCTCATGAGAAATCTTGAGGGTGTCCCAGATTTGCTTGGCGTTATCCAAGCCGCTCACTTTATGGTATTCATCCCTGCACAAGGAAGCTAGAAGAACAGTAGTAGCTTGTGCATTCTTATGAATTTGTTCATTAATGAACATGGGACTATCCGAACTATCAAAGTGCATTCCACTCTCTACAATCTCCCAAATACTAGGATGGAGAGAGAATAGGTGACTACGCATTTTGTGGCTCCAAAATCCGTAGTCCTCTCCATCAAAGTGTGGGGGCTTGCCGAGTGGAATGGAGAGCAAATGTGAATTTGAACTTTGCGGAATACGAGAGTAGTCAAAAGAAAAGTTCGAATTAACCGGTTTCCTTCTCTCGTAGTCGTTGTGGTCGTCGTCCTTTTGGGAAGAAGTAGACTCATCGCTGTCGTAGTAGACGATCTCCTTGATGCGCCTTGTCTTCTTCTTCTTCCCTTCCTTCCGTCTATGACCCGAGCCGGAGTCGGTAGGCTTGTCGTCCTTCGGCTCGTTGACGAAGGATTCCTTCTCTTTGTCGTTGATCACGATACCCTTCCCCTTAGGATCCATCTCTTCGGGCGGTTAGTCCCTTTGTGAAGAGAACGGCTCTGATACCAATTGAGAGCACCTAGAGGGGGGGGGGGTGAATAGGTGATCCTGTGAAAACTTAAAACTTACGCCACAAAAACTTGTTAAGTGTTAGCACAATAATTGCCAAGTGGCTAAGAGAAGTCTCAACAAAACACAATACCACAAGAGATCAAGCACAGAGGTGACACAGTGGTTTATCCCGTGGTTCGGCCAAGACCAACGCTTGCCTACTCCACGTTGTGGCGTCCCAACGGACGAGGGTTGCAATCAACCCCTCTCAAGCGGTCCAAAGACCCACTTGAATACCACAGTGTTTTGTTTTGCCTTTCACTATCCCGTTTGCAAGGAATCTCCACAAATTGTAGTCTCTTGCCCTTACAAGTATATGATCACAAAGAAGCACAGAGTAAGGGAGGGAAGCAACACACACAAATCCACAGCGAAACGCGCACACACACGGCCAAGAATCGAGCTCACAAGAGTATCACAAAGTTCTCACTAGAACGGAGCTCGAATCACTTAGAATGACAAACGAATGCGCAAAGACTGAGTGTGGATGATCAAGAATGCTCAAAGGTTGCTTGTGTGTCTCCTCCATGCGCCTAGGGGCCCCTTTTATAGCCCCAAGGCAGCTAGGAGCCGTTGAGAGCAAATCTGGAAGGCCATCCTTGCCTTCTGTCGTCGGGGGCACCGGACAGTCCGGTGCACACCGGACACTGTCCGGTGCCCGATTTGTTTCCTTAAACAGCGAAGCCGACCGTTGCAGACCGTTGGCAGATCTGGGGCCGTTGGCGCACCGGACATGTCCGGTGCACACCGGACAGTCCGGTGCCGTCTTCCGACCGTTGGCTCGGCCACGTGTCCCGCGCAGATTGCGCGGCCGACCGTTGGCCCGGCCGACCGTTGGCTCACCGGACAGTCCGGTGCACACCGGACAGTCCGGTGAATTTTAGCCGTACGCCGTCGGCGAATTCCCGAGAGCGGCCACTTCGCGCCGAGTCGGCCTGGCGCACCGGACACTGTCCGGTGCACACCGGACAGTCCGGTGCTCCAGACCGAACTGAGTCTTGGCTGCACACAGCCAAGTCTTTGTCTCCTCTTTTCTTTTCTTCTACTTTCTGTTTCTAACACTTAGACACGTATATTAGTACTCAAAACCAATGTACTAAAGCTTAGAAACATACCTTTATCCTTGATTTGTACTTTGTCCACCATTTTATAATTAGGCACCTGTGTTGGGCACTAAATCACCAAAATACTCAGAAATGGCCCAAGGGTACATTTCCCTTTCAGACCCTCGTCCAGTGGGATGCCACAACGTGGAGTAGGCAAGTGTTATACTTGGCCGAACCAAGTGATAAATCACCGTGTCTCTTATGCTTGTTTTCTTCGTGACCATTGTGTTTCATAAGAGCTTGGTCCTTGCCACTTGATTCTATTGAGCTAACACTTAACCAAGTTTTGTGGCTACAAGTATTTGATTTTTACAGGATCACCTATTCACCCCCCTCTAGGTGCTCTCAATTGGTATCAGAGCCGTTCTCTTCACGCAAGGGACTAATCGCCCGAAGAGATGGATCCTAAAGGAAAGGGGATGGTGGTCAAAGACAAAGGAGTCTATCGTCAACGAGCCAAGAGATGATAAGCCCTCGGACTCTGGCTCGAGTCATAAGAAAAAAGACAGGAAGAAGAAGAGGCACATTAAGAAGATCGTATACTACGACAGCGACGAGTCTTCTTTTTCCCCAAGAGACGACGAATACGATGAGAAAAGGAAACCGGTCAATTCGAATTTTTCTTTTGATTATTCTCGTATTCCGTTTAATTCCAATGCTCATTTACTTTCAATTCCACTTGGGAAACCTCCACACTTTGATGGAGAATAATACTCATTTTGGAGTCACAAAATGCGTAGTCACCTATTCTCTCTCCATCCAAGTATTTGGGAGATTGTTGAAAACGGAATAATTTTTGATAGTACTGACAACCCCGTTTTCATTAATGAGCAAATCCATAAAAATGCACAAGCTACCACTGTTTTGCTAGCATCCTTGTGCAGGGACGAGTACAACAAGGTGAGCGACTTAGATAACGCCAAGCAAATTTGGGACACCCTCAAGATTTCTCATGAGGGGAACGACGCCATCATGATCACCAAGATGGAGGTGGTGGAAGGCGAAATGGGAAGGTTTACAATGATCAGGGGAGAGGAGCCAACGCAAATGTACAACAGGCTCAAAACCCTGGTCAACAAGATCTGGAGCTATGGAAGCACGAGATGGACGGACCACGACGTCGTCCGACTTATGCTCAGGTCCTTCACTGTTCTTGATCCTCATCTTGTGAACTCAATCCGTGAGAATCCTAGGTACACAAAGATGACGCCCGAGGAAATACTCGAAAAGTTTGTAAGCGGGCGTATGATGATCAAGGAAGCAAGATACGTTGATGAGGCATTGAATGGCCCAATGCCCATCTACGAGCCTCAAACCGTTGCTCTCAAAGCAACAAGCAGCAGGGAGGCGCTACCTAGCAAGGTGGCACAAGTTGAGGCGGCCGGGCTAAATGAGGATGAAATGGCCCTCATTATCAAGCACTTCAAGACGGCGCTAAAAGGATGCAAGGAGCATCCCAACAAGAGCAAGACGAAGGGAAAGCGCTCCTGCTTCAAGTGTGGTAAGACTGGTCACTTTATTGCTAACTATCCCGATAATGATAGTGACCAGGGACAAGAAAAGAGCGGGAAGAGGGAGAAAAAGAAGTCCTACAAGAAGGCGAAGGGCGAGGCGCACCTTGGCAAAGTGTGGGATTCAGATTGCTCTTCGTCCGACTCTGACGACGAAGGACTCGCCGCCTCGGCCTTCAACAAGTCATCTCTCTTCACCAACGAGCGCCATACTTGCTTAATGGCAAAGGAGAAAAAGGTAAGCGTTCGAGAAACTCCTAAATACACTACTTCTAGCGATGAAGAATCTAGTGATGATGAAGTAGACTATTCTAGCTTATTTAAAGGTTTAGATAAAGCCAAGGTAGAAAAAATCAATGAATTAATTGATGCTTTAAATGAAAAGAATAGACTCTTAGAAAAGCAAGAGGATATATTGTATGAAGAACATGATAAGTTTATTAGTGTACAAAAATCTCTTGCTTTAGAAACTAAAAGGAATGAGATTTTATCTTCTGAAATTTCTGCTTGCCATGAATCTATTTCTAATTTGAAGAGTATTAATGATGAGTTAAATGCTAAGTTAGAAGTAGCTAATAAGTCTAGTTCATGTGTGGAACATGTCGTAATTTGTAATAGGTGCAAGGATTTTGATGTTAATGCTTGTAATGAACATCTGGCATCCATTACTAAATTAAATGATGAAGTTGCAAGTCTTATTGCTCAACTTAAGACTTGCAAGATGGATTTTGATAAACTAAAATTTGCAAGGGATGCCTACACTGTTGGTAGACACCCCTCTATCAAGGATGGGCTTGGCTTTCGAAAGGAAGCCAAGAACTTAACAAGTCAAAGGGCTCCCATTTTTGCCAAGGAGAAAGGGAAGGCCCCTATGGCTAATAGTGCTCAAAGGAATCATGCTTTCATCTATAGTGATAGAAAATTTTCTAGAAATGCTCATAAGAGTTATGCTTATGATTCACATGCTATGATTGCTTCAAGTTCTTCTTGTGTGCATGGTAGAAATATGCCTAGGAAAAATATTGCTCATGTGCCTAGGAAAGTATGTAATGAACCTTCTACAATTTACCATGCCTGCAATACTTCTTTTGCAATTTGTTGTAAGAATAAGAAAGTGATTGCTAGGAAGTTGGGGGCCAAGTGCATGGGAGACAAGACTTGCATTTGGGTCCCAAAGACTATTATAACTAACCTTGTAGGACCCAACAAGAGTTGGGTACCTAAAACCCAAGCCTAATTTGCCTTGCAGATTTATGCATCCGGGGGCTCAAGCTGGATTATCGACAGCGGATGCACAAACCACATGACGAGGGAGAAGAAGATGTTCACCTCCTACGTCAAGAACAAGGATTCTCAAGATACAATCATATTTGGAGATGGGAATCAAGGCAAGGTCAAAGGCTTAGGCAAGATAGCCATCACAAATGAGCACTCTATCTCTAATGTATTTCTAGTAGAGTCGCTAGGCTATAATCTGCTGTCTGTTAGTCAATTGTGCCACATGGGCTACAATTGTTTATTTACAAATGTTGATGTGTCTGTCTTTAGAAGGAGTGATGGTTCATTAGCATTTAAGGGTGTACTAGATGACAAACTCTACTTAGTTGATTTTTCAAAAGAGGAGGCCGATCTAGATACATGCTTAATAGCTAAGACTAGCATGGGCTGGCTGTGGCATCGCCGTCTAGCACATGTTGGGATGAAGAATCTCCATAAACTTCTAAAGGAAGAACATGTGTTAGGTCTAACAAATGTGTTTTTTTCAAAAAAGATAGACCTTGTGCAGCTTGTCAAGCAGGCAAACAGGTGGGAAGCGCTCATCACAGCAAGAATGTGATGACCACATCAAGACCTTTGGAGCTACTTCACATAGACCTCTTCGGACCCGTCGCCTACCTCAGCATCGGGGGAAGTAAGTATGGCCTTGTTGTTGTTGATGATTTTTCCCGCTTCACTTGGGTATTCTTTTTGCAGGATAAATCAGAAACCCAAGGGACCCTCAAGCGCTTTCTAAGGCGAGCTCAAAACGAATATGAACTCAAAGTGAAAAAGATTAGAAGCGACAACGGGTCCGAGTTCAAGAACCTTCAAGTGGAGGAGTTCCTTGAGGAGGAAGGAATCAAGCACGAGTCCTCCGCTCCCTACACACCATAGCAAAACGGTGTGGTAGAGAGGAAGAACAGGACACTTATAGACATGGCGAGGACGATGCTTGGAGAATTCAAGACGCCCAAGCGGTTTTGGTCGGAAGCTGTGAACACAGCTTGCCACGCCATAAACCGGGTCTACCTTCATCGCCTCCTCAAGAAGACGTCGTATGAACTTCTAACCGGTAACAAACCCAACGTGTCTTATTTTCGTGTATTTGGGAGTAAATGTTACATTCTAGTGAAGAAAGGTAGGAATTCAAAATTTGCTCCCAAAGTTGTAGAAGGGTTTTTGCTAGGTTATGACTCAAATACAAAGGCGTATAGAGTCTTCAACAAATCATCGGGTTTGGTTGAAGTCTCTAGCGACGTTGTATTTGATGAAACTAATGGCTCTCCAAGAGAGCAAGCTGATCTTGATGATATAGATGAAGATGATGTTCCAACGGACGCAATTTGCACCATGGCGATTGGAGATGTGCGACCACAGGAGCACCAAGTGCAAGATCAACCTTTTTCCTCAACAATGGTGCAACCCCCAACTCAAAATGATGAACAGGTTCCTCAAGAGGAGGCGTGTGATCAAGGGAGAGCACAAGAAGACCAAGTTGTGGAGGAAGAAGCACCACGGGCCCCTCCAACTCAAGTTCGAGCGACGATTCAAAGGAATCATCCCGTCGACCAAATTTTGGGTGATATAAGCAAGGGAGTAACTACTCGCTCACGTCTAGCTAATTTTTGTGAGCATTACTCGTTTGTCTCTTCTATTGAGCCTTTCAGGGTAGAAGAGGCCTTGCTAGATCCGGACTGGGTGTTGGCCATGCAGGAAGAGCTCAACAACTTCAAGCGAAATGAAGTTTGGACATTGGTGCCACGTCCCAAGCAAAATGTTGTGGGAACCAAGTGGGTGTTCTGCAACAAACAGGACGAGCACGGGGTGGTGACAAGGAACAAGGCTCGACTTGTTGCAAAAGGTTATGCCCAAGTCGCAGGCTTGGACTTTGAGGAGACTTTTGCTCCTGTGGCTAGGCTAGAGTTGATTCGCATTTTGTTAGCCTATGCCGCTCACCATTCTTTCAGGTTGTTCCAAATGGACGTGAAGAGCGCTTTCCTCAACGGGCCAATCAAGGAGGAGGTGTACGTGGAGCAACCCCCTAGCTTTGAGGATGAACGGTACCCCAACCACGTGTGTAAGCTCTCTAAGGCGCTCTATGGACTTAAGCAAGCCCCAAGAGCATGGTATGAATGCCTTAGAGATTTTCTAATTGCTAATGCTTTCAAGGTTGGGAAAGCCGATCCAACTCTTTTCACTAAGACTTGTCATGGTGACCTATTTGTGTGCCAAATTTATGTCGATGACATAATATTTGGTTCTACTAACCAAAAGTCTTGTGAAGAGTTTAGCAGGGTGATGACACAGAAATTCGAGATCTCGATGATGGGCGAGTTGAACTACTTCCTTGGGTTCCAAGTGAAGCAACTCAAGGACGACACCTTCATCTCTCAAACGAAGTACACGCAAGACTTGCTCAAGTGGTTTGGGATGAAGGACGCCAAGCCCGCAAAGACTCCAATGGGAACCGACGGACATGTCGACCTCAACAAAGGAGGTAAGTCCGTTGATCAAAAGGCATACCAGTGTATGATAGGTTCCTTGCTTTACTTATGTGCTAGTAGACCGGATATTATGCTTAGCGTTTGCATGTGTGCCATATTTCAATCCGACCCAAGGGAGTGTCACCTTGTGGCCTTTAAGCGAATTCTTAGATATTTAGTTGCTACGCCTTGCTTCGGGATCTGGTATCCAAAGGGGTCTACCTTTGACTTAATTGGATATTTAGACTCCGATTATGCCGGGTGCAAGGTTGATAGGAAGAGTACATCAGGAACGTGCCAATTCCTAGGAAGGTCCCTGGTGTCTTGGAGTTCAAAGAAACAAACTTCCGTTGCCCTATCCACCGCTGAGGCCGAGTATGTTGCCGCAGGACAGTGTTGCACGCAACTACTTTGGATGAGGCAAACCCTTCGGGACTTTGGCTACAATCTGAGAAAAATACCACTCCTATGTGACAATGAGAGTGCAATCCGCATGGCGGACAATCCTGTTGAACACAGCCGCACAAAGCACATAGACATCCGACATCACTTTTTGAGAGACCACCAGCAAAAGGGAGATATCGAAGTGTTTTATGTTAGCACCGAGAACCAGCTATAGCCGATATCTTTACCAAACCTTTAGATGAGAAGACCTTTTGCAGGTTGCGTAGTGAGCTAAATGTCTTAGATTCGCGTAACTTGGATTGATCTATAGCATACATGTGTTTTATGTCTTTGATTATGGTCCTTTATGCATATTATTGCTTATTTATGGTGCTCAAGTTGTGCAAGGGATCCCCGGACCTCACAAGTCCATGTGTGAATGATGCACATATTTAGGGGGAGAAATGCTACAACTTGACCCTTTGAGACTAACCGTGTGCTTGAGTTTACTTAATTTAGTCTCAAAGGTGGATTGAAAGGGAAAGGTGAACTTGGACCATGCATGACTTCCACTGCACTCCGATGAGAGGGTAATTTACTCCAAGTTCATCTCCATGCTCTTATTGCCTTTTTATTCTTAATTGACGATTTTGGTGAGGCAATGGGGTTTAAGGGCCAATAATGATCCCGTTTTGGTGCTTAATGCCAAAGGGGGAGAAATTAAGGCCAAAGCAAATGGATCAGCTACCACTTGAGAACTTTGAAAATAGTAGAGTTACCACTTGAGAACTTTGAAAATAGTAGAGTTAGAACTTTTGATTTGTCAAAATAATACTCTTATTGTCAAAATTTGGTCTCTTATGGGAAGAATTTATGATTATGGGAAAAAGGGGGAGTTTTTGGATATTGATCATTTTATCTCTTGGATTATCTCTCTTAATGCCCAAACAAGTGAGTTTGACTTAGAGATAGGAAAATGAATTTGATTTGCAAAAACAAACCAAGTGGCGGCAAAGAACGATCCAAATATGTCAAATCTTGTAAAAGACAATTTTTGTTCTCAATTGCATTGATGTTGCACTTCTATTTGTTGTTTTTTGATGTGTTGGCATAAATCACCAAAAAGGGGGAGATTGAAAGGAAAATGTGCCCTTGGGCTATTTCTAGTATAGTTTTGGTGATTAAGTGCCCAACACATATTGAGTGAGTAATTATGTGCCAAATGATGGATGAAGTGCAAATCAACAAGAAGGTATGATTCTAGACTTAGTACATTGTTTTTTTGTGTACTAATATATTTGTCTAAGTGCTAGAATCAGAGAAAAGAGAAAAAGGAAAAGACTTGGCTGGAGCAGCCAAGACTCAGCGCAGTCTGGCACACCGGACTGTCCGGTGGTGCACCGGACAGTGTCTGGTGCGCCAGGCTGGCTTCTAGCGAACTGGCCACTCTCGGGAATTTGTCGGCGGCGTACGACTATAATTCACCGGACTGTCCGGTGAGCCAACAGCCGCCAGCGCAACGGTCGGCCGCCAAATCCGCAGGTGACGCGTGGCCTGCTCCAAAGGTCGGCAGGAGGCACCGGACTGTCCAGTGTGCACCGAACAGTGTCCGGTGCGCCAACGGCTACAATTCTGCAACGGTCGACTGTGTCATTTCAGGAAGGCGATCTGCACCGGACCATGAACAGTGCCTGTCCGGTGCGCCACCCGACAGAAGGCAAGAATTGCCTTCCCAGATTGCCTCCAATGGCTCCTAGCTGCCTTGGGGCTATAAAAGGGACTCCTAGGCGCATGGAGGAGTTACCCAAGCATTCTTTGATCATTTCTAAGCACCAAGACTCCATTCTCGCGCATTTGATTCTTTGTGATAGTGACTTGAGCTCTATTTGAGTAGAGAACTCCTCGCATTGTGTTGTGAGCTCAAGTTGTGGCTTGTGTGCGTGGTTGTGCTCGTACTTTGAGTCTTGTGTGTGTTGCTCTCCCCTCCCTTACTTTCGTGCTTCTTTGTGATTATCATTTGTAAGGGCGAGAGGCTCCAAGTTGTGGAGATTCCTCGTGAACGGGAGATAGTAAAAGAAAGGTAAACACCGTGGTATTCAAGTTGATCATTGGATCACTTGAAAGGGGTTGAGTGCGACCCTCGTCCAGTGGGACGCCACAACGTGGAGTAGGCAAGTGTTATACTTGGCCAAACCATAGGATAAATCACCGTGTCTCTTGTGCTTGTTTTCTTCATGACCATTGTGTTTCACAAGAGCTTGGTCCTTGCCATTTGATTCTATTGAGCTAACACTTAACCAAGTTTTGTGGCTACAAGTATTTGATTTTTACAGGATCACCTATTCACCCCCCTCTAGGTGCTCTCAGGAAGACTTTGGCTGAAGTCGTGGAGATAGTCCCTTGTGCTAGGAACAAATGGGGCAACTGGTGGGATTTTTGGTTCTATGTGGCTCCTGGTGACGTCGAAGACCTGCCAAGCTTCCCTCCGGCCATTATGTGCTCACACTGCTATGTGGCGTTTCCTCGATTTGAGGTGGCGGAGGAAGACGAGGACGGAGGGGCCCTTCGATATGCTGCCCGCTTGAGTAGCGGGCGCGACTTGGTTGAAGAGTTTATCGCCTATGGGGTGTGGCCCTTGGCGCACGGCTGGGTATTGGGCGAAGTATGCCCCCGTCAGATGCCAACCCTGGGCGACCAGTTGGTGTTGAGTCCTGCCCTTGTGGTGGACCTACGTGGTCCCAACCCGGCCGCATTTGTGCGTGAAGTGGAGGCCGAGGCCGCGAAGATTGTAGGAAAGTATGTTCCGAAGACGGAGACTCTGAGGAGCTGGGATATCCGCGGTTCAAATGTTTGGTTGAACCGCGTTTTTGAGTTGAACCGTCTGCCGTATGCCGGCTACCCAGGGGACGACGATACCGATGCTGCTGTCCGCTGAGGGAAAAAGGTGATGACAACGACCGATGAGGGCCCTTCACGAGGAATAGCGCCGATCGCAGTCGCCAAGAAGAAGAAATTAGGTACAGCAGCTGAGGGGTCGAGGGCTTCCGATCGTTTTGCTGCGGATTTGCTGGAAACCTGTGCGGCTCCCGGGGAGACGATGTCTTCGCCCGAGCTCCGGGAATCTTCCGCGCGGATGCTGAAGGTTACCGGGGGTCGCTGGCCTAGGAATATTCCGATTCACCGGGCGACCGACGAGGAGATGTTTAAATCTTGATTAGCTCGTGAGATGAAAAATTTCCCTTACGGACAGAATGTTGGTGCTGTTGTATCGGTAGTGATGGAGAAGGATCGTCAAGACGCGCCACGGAAACGCCGGGCGTTCGCCAGGGTTGGGGACCCGAGGCACGAGGTCAAAATGGTTTGGGCGAGCGCGAAGCCTGCTGCCCTTGGCGCCAGGATGCCTCCGCCTAGCGCGCCCGGCGCCAGCATGCCGCTGCCTGCCGCACCCATGCATGAGCGAAGGCTTCCCTCGCCACCGCGCACTGCTGAGGTGGTGGTGGGTGGCACCGAAGTCTCCATGGATTTGTTCGTGGACGACTACCTTGTGGGCGGGGTCGCGATGTTTGACGTCCACACAGGGTGGGGTCCTGCTGGTGAGTTTTTTTGCGAATTCTGGGTTTCTGACATGACCATGATGTAGGAGCAGAGTCTGGGCAACTGGCTGTTGTCCCGGCGCCAGTGGTGGCTGGCCTGGTGGCCTTGGTGAAGGGGTTCTCGCAGCACCCATGGTCCAGGTTCTGCGCCAGCGGCGAAATTGCCTCGTCCGGCGCCACGAAGGACGTGGTCGCCTCAGTTGCGCAGCAGCTAAAACACGTGAGTAATCAGTGCCTCTGGAGTTTGTTTTTCTTTCATGGCTCCGAATTTGATAGTCTTTTGCGCCAGGCCACCGCCTTCGCTGAGCACATTGCATCGGGGGCGTTGACCTCGAAGTTTGCTGCCGAAAGACGGCGACTCGAGGGGAGGATTGAGCGCCTCCGAGTGCAGCATACGGAGGCTGTGCGAGACAAGTCGGTGGTGGAGAACAAGAGCCGCAACCTGCTAGAAAAGCTATCGGCGGTGGAGGCTGAGAATGAGGATCTCGGTCGTCGGCTTGTGGTGGAAAAGGAGGACACAGAAAAGGCCCGCGCAGAGGCCCAGGCTGCCCGTGCCGAGGCCAGCCTCGCCCTCAAGCACGCCACCGACGTGGAGTCCGGGCAGAGCAGTCTGCGCGACTATGTGGACAAGGCGGAGGCCTCCACCCGCACTGGGGTCGACCGAGCACACACATTGCTCGTGGACACGTATCGGCAGCTTGGTGCGTGTACCACCCCCTTCGACACATCCGGCGGGGAGGTGGGCCTCTACTTCCTCGGGTGGCTGCAGGAGGAGCTGGAGTTGCTCCCATCCATCGTGACGGGTCTCATGTCTTTCGCCTCGCTCATTACCTGCGAGGGGGCTGCGAATGCTTTGTCCCGTGAGGGATGTAGGCATTTCGAAGTCTTTGACCGGGCAAACGAGGACTTCGACCGTGGAATTTTCCAAGTCGAAGATGAGGTGTTAAAGCGGTCCGCTGGGGCGCTTTATGACAGGATGTGGGGCCCTCACGGCCGCGATACTGTCCGGGAGAGGTCCGACCGGGCGCTGGAGTAGGTGTGTGACGTTTTTTGTTTTTTTGTGTGGTTTTTTGTGTCCTTTTTTAACGTTTCGTGCTATTTCTGTAGATGATGAATGATGAAGAAGTCGACGACTTCGGTGGCCTGGATAGCTCGGTGACCCGGGCAAAAGATGCGAGGGCGGGGGTTGAGGAGCAACTAGTGCCACAAGCCAGCCCTGGCGGAGACCATGCAGCGGCTGCTGCGTCGGCTGGCGAAGACCTTCTAGCAGCAGCTGCGCCGGCTAGTGAAGACCCTGCAGCGTCGGCTGCTCCTTCGCAGGTGGCGGGGTCGTGTTAGGGGCGTTGGGTTTATGACTTTATTTTTGTGATACTGAAAGTCGGTTGCTGCGCAGGTTCCGATGTCCGGGCCTGCGCAAGCAACCCCTACTAATGGTATTAATTTTGTGGCGGCTACGAATGCAGTCCTGTTAGTGGAAATTTGTCTGGTTCTGAAACTGAGTCTTGGTCATCTGACGGGGGTGAGTTTGGGAGCCTGTTTTCTTGGACCGAGGAGTCCTCGGATGAGGATTTATATTATTTTGCTACGTTGGATGTGGCCACGGTGGAGTCCTTGCGCAGCCTAAAATGCGCGAAGTGTTTGCTCCCCCGGTTGGGATGATGACCGAAGAGCACCGCCAGCGAAAGGTGGTGTCGAAGCACACTGTTGGCAAGATGTCGCGAAGAGGGAGGCACTGACGGATGGGGATAGAACGATCCCGTCTTCGGCTAGATCGGGGTGGCCAGAGAGATTTGCTGTCCTCGATGTCCGGGACGTGTATTGGGGAGGGGAATTTGCGGAACCTTTTTGAGGATGAGGAGTTAAGGATGATGTTGTTTAATTTTCGAGAGGCATGCCTTATTCTGAAGGCTGAGCCGATGTAGCATGTTTGCTGCCCTTGCTTTCGTGTTGCGATAGTGAGTGAAAACGCTGCCCTCCCCTGACTCGTAATAGAGAGGGAGGGCAGCAAAATGCAATTTGTATTATTTGTGCAATGTGGCCGGTGGCCCTTCGCAGTGTGTATGTAAACTATGATGACGTTGCTTGCTGTGAAATGGGATGGGGACCTCGCTTGCCATTGCGATGTTTGGACGCTTATGACGCGTACCTAGTTGCGTCCTTAGGTGGTTTTTGTTCGACCGTGTTAGATAGTAGAGACTTCGCACCTGTAAGGTGGTCGTAATAGCCTTTGCGCCATTAGGGTGATGTCGCACATTTATGCATGTCCGATTGCACCCTTAGGCGGCTTTTGCTCGGATGTCTTATAGTAAAGACTTTGTATCACGCACTTGTTGTGCGTATCCGGCTGCACCCGTAGGCGGCTTTTGCTCGGATTTGTCTTATAGTGAAGACTTTGTATCACGCACTTGTTGCGCGTATCTGGCTGCACCCGTAGGCGGCTTTTGCTCGGATTTGTCTTATAATAAAGACTTCGTGTCGTGCACTTGTTGTGCGTATCCGGCTGCACCCTTAGGCGTCTTTTGCTCGGATTTGTCTTATAATAAAGACTTCGTGTCGTGCACTTGTTGTGCGTATCCGGCTGCACCCTTAGGCGTCTTTTGCTCGGATTAGTCGCACGCGAGGGTAGTCTAGGCTACTTCTCGCGGTGACTATGTATGCATCGAATGTCGAAGACCGTCGATGCGGTCTTTTTTCGACACTTATGGCAAGGATGCTTGTTGGAGTTTTTTGCGGGGGCTTTTCGGTGGTATATTACATGGCGCTGCCTCATTAAAAACCTCACCCCCGAGAGGAAAATAGTGCGGGCCCGAATGACATTGTTTGAAGAATTACAAAGGCGCTTAAGCCTTGGATCTTAAATGAATTTTTTTTGGAGATTGTCGATGTTCCATGAGTGTTCTAAGTCTTCGCCGGATGAAGTTGTTAGCCTGTAAGCGCTTGGGGATGCCTTCGTCTTGATTATGTACGACCCTTCCCACTTTGGCTCTAGCTTGCCGGACTATGTCCTGGTGGTCCTCACGAGTACTAGGTCCCCTTCGTTGAATTCTCTTGGGACGATAGTGTTGTCACGCCATGCCTTGGTCTGGACCTGATACTTGTTGAGGGCCTACAGGGCGAGGACGCGGTCTCCGTTGATGAGATCTTTAGAGGTCAGTTCGTTGACGTCGGGGATGGGTGACTCATTTGTTCGGGGGGACCTGTGCTTTAACTCTTGCGGTGTCATTGCCTCGGATTCATACATCAGGCGGAAGGGAGGGGGACCTGTGCTTTAACTTGCGGCGTCATTGCCTTGGATCCATACATCAGGCGGAAGGGTGTGAATCCGGTTGCCCGGCAATCTGTCGTGTTCAGCACCCATATGACTTCGGGTAGTTGGTCTGCCCATTTGCCCTTTTTGTCGTCGAGGAGCCTTTTCTTAATGGTGCTAAAAATCTTGTCGTTGGCGCGTTCGACGACACCGTTGGATTGTGGGTGGTAGACAGAGGCGAAGACTGGCTTCGTGCCGATGGAGCTACATAATTCCCTGAAGTCTTGGCTGTCAAATTGTTTGTTGTTGTCGACAGTTAGTTCGGACAGGACTCCGAAGCGACAGACAATGTTCTGCCAGAAGAATTTTTGGGCGGTCTTCGCTGTTATCGTGGAGACTGCCTTGGCCTCGATCCACTTTGTAAAATATTCGACGGCGACAAAGGTGAACTTTAGGTTTCCTTGAGCCGTAGGCAGTGGCCCGACAATGTCCAGCCCCCAACGCTGAAGTGGCCATGTGTGGGCAATGAGCTTGGTGAATTGCGAAGGGTTGCCTGAGCGAGGAGAGAACTTTTGGCATGCCTCGCCATGACCTGGTGACTCGGTTGGCTGTGCAAATTATCTCGGGCCAGTAAAATCCCTAACGAACCACCTTGGCTGCGAGGGCCCTAGGTCCTGAGTGTGAACCACAGGTTCCACCGTGGACTTCGTGGAGGATTTCTAGGCCTTTGGTTTAGGTTATGCATTTCATCATAGGTTGGCTGATGCCCTTTTTGTACAGCTGGCCTTCGACTATTGCGAAATCCTTGCTCATGTGCTTCAGTCGTTTGGCCTCATTACGATCGGTTGGGTGGTAGTGGCCCTGCAAGTAGAGTGTTATGGGGGCCCGCCAGTCTTCGACCATGATGAGGTTGACGATTCGGTGGCCTTCGGCGTCTTGAGTTATTTGCAAGCCTTCGGGATTACGGATGACTGGTGTGCCGATGACGTGGTAGAACACGTCGGAGGGCAGGGCCTCACCCTTGGCTGCTGCCTTGGCCAACGCATCGGCCTCTTCGTTCCTGTTGCGGTCGACATGCTACAAGGTGAAGCCCTTGAATTGTTTTTCGAGACCGCGGACGACAGTGAGGTATTGCATGAACACAGGTTCTTTTGCCGAATAATCTTTTTCGATCTGGTCAGCGATGACCTTGGAGTCTGTTCTGATGATGCATGTGGTAACGCTGAGGGCCCGTAGTTTGCGAAGTCCTAGGATGACGGCTTTATATTCTGTGATGTTGTTGGTGCACCTGTCAGACTCTAGAGCAAAGCTGAGGCACGTGGCGTATCTGTACTTGACACCGGCGGGTGATGTGATAATCGCCGCGATGCCTGCCCCCGCATGGCATCATGCACCGTCACAGTGGATGGTCCAGACTTTTTCCGAGTGCTCTTGTTGTGGCCCCACAGGTCCTGTCTAGTCGACGATGAAGTCTATCAAGACTTGTGACTTAATTGCTGTTCTGGGCTCAAAGGTGATGTGGTACCCGGAGAGTTCAACTGCCCATTTTGCAATTCTAGCGGATGCCTCCGGGTTCCTGAACAATTCTCCCAGACCCCTGTCCGAAGTGACCCATACTTTGAATGCCTCGAAATAGTGTCGTAGCTTGCGCGAGGCCATGACCACTGCGTATGATATTTTCTTGAGTTCGATCATGTTGCACTTGGAAGCCGTGAGGACTTTGGAGACATAGTACATTGGGAATTTTGACTTTTGCCATCTCTATCCTGCTCCTGGACTAACGCTGCGCTGACTGCGCATGGTGAAGCCGCAATGTAAAGAAGCAGTGGCAGCGAAAGGTCGAGGCTTGTTAGAGTTTCTAAGTCAGACAGGTGCTGCTTGAGCGACTCGAAGGCCGCTGCCTGCTATGGGCCCCAGGCGAAGTCTTTCGCACCACGCAATGTTTTGATGAAGGGTAGGCTTCGGTCAGCGAACATAGAGATGAATCTGTTTAGGGCCGCCAATCTTCCTGTCAGTCGCTGGACGTCCCTGGTGGACTGCGGAGGTGCCATGTTGATGATTGCTTGGTTCTTGGTTGGGTTGGCCTCAATCCCTCAGTGCGATACTAGGTAACCAAGTATTTTCCCCTGGCGGACTCCGAAGACACACTTCTTAGGATTGAGCCGAAGTCGTGCGTCACGCATGTTTGCGAATGTTTCTGTGAGGTTGGCCAGGTGGTCCTCTTTGCTTTTGCTTGCGACGACTATGTCGTCGACGTAGGTGAAAATGTTGCGGCCAACTTGGTTTTCGAGGACCTTCTTGGTGAGGCGAGAAAAGGTTGAGCCGGTGTTCTTCAGTCCCTCGGGCATTCATACAGAATAGTATGTGTCGAAAGGTGTAATGAAGCTTGTGCTTGCCTTGTCCTCCCCTTTCATGTAAATTTGGTGGTACCCCGAGAAGCAATCAAGGAGGGACATGACTTCGCAGCCTGCTGTGCTGTCGACAATTTTGTCGATTCGTGGCAAGGGGAAATTGTCATTGGGGCAAGCCTTATTGAGACTTGTGAAGTCGATGCTCATGCGCCACTTGCCACTCTTCTTCTGCACCATGACCACGTTGGCGAGCCATGTTGGATAAGCGATTGGCTCGATGATTCTGGCTTCCAACAGGTGATGCACCTCGGTCTTGGCTGCCTCAGTTTTCTCATCAGACATCTTTCGCAGTCGCTGCTTTTTCGGGCGCACCAAGGGGTTGATGCCTAGGCTGTGCTCAATGATGGACTGGCTGACCCCAACCAGATCGAGTGTGGACCAAGCGAAGACATCCTTGTTTCGGGAGAGACAGGAAAGGAGTTTTTCCTCGTCTCACGAGGTCAGGTCTTCGGTTATTATTATCGTTTGCCTTGGCGTTGCTGGGTCGAGGGGTACCGCCTTCATTCCATCGTTGCTTTGGAGCTGTGCTTTGACTTTTTCGTCTTCGACCAGGCGATTGCTTTCGAAGCCTTCGCGCTCTGCCGTGAGGCAGTGTACGTTTCGTTGCCCTGGAATGAAGTCCCTTTCGATGTTGCATGCTGTCTGCTGGTCGTCGTAGACAGTGATCACGCCTTCAGGGCCTAGGATTTTTATACAGAGGTAGAGTCCATGAATGGCCACCTCAAATTTGTTGATCGAGCCCCGCCCCATTATGGCATTGTATGGGTAGACCATTTCGACAATGTCGAAAGTGACCTGCTCACTTTGCGCATTGGGTGCGACACCAAATGACAGGGGGAGCTCTATCTTGCTGACAGGGAAGGTGCCCTTGCCGCCGAAGCCGTAGAGGGGATTGTCCACAGGCTTCAGGAGGCTATGGCTTATTCCCATGCGATCGAAGGCATGTAGAAAAATGATGTCAGCCTAACTACCATTGTCGACCAGCACCTTGTGTAGGTCCCAGCCTGCTACCCTACAGTTGATCACCATGGCGTCTGCGTGTGGAGCGCTGCGCAAGTCAACGTCCCTGGCGTCGAAAGTGAATGGTACATGGGACCACTTTGTTTGCACCACTAGGCCAGTGAGAGCGACATGGTTCACACTTCGGTAGTGGTCCCTTTTTGCTGCTTTGTGTCGAAGTCCACGCTTGATCCCCCAGTGATCATGTGGATGACTTCGCGATATGGTGGTTCCGCGAAGTCTTCTTGTTTGGGTGCTGGTGGGGGTGGTTGTGGTGCGGGGGATTTGGGTGATGCGGAGGCGGTGGTGGGAGAACCTGCACCTCTTGATGGTGCTGATAAGCATGGTTGGGTGGATGCTGGATTTGCTCGTGGTAGGGTTGCTGGTGATGGTACGTGTGCGCGACGACCCTCTGGTTATCGGCTGGTTGTGCTCTGGACATTCTGTCCCTGGTGGCCTTGGTCTCTGGACAATCCCTTGTTGGGTGCGCCCAGTCTTCATCGTGAAACAAGCAATAGATCTACGTGGCTGCTGTGTTCGTCCGTGGCCTCTTCCTCTTGCGTCGTTGCCACGGCCTTGGGCGGGGTATTCCTGACGACGGGTGGCCTCTCCGGCTGGGTGCTGATAGGCTATGTTGTGCACCGATTGATGATTGTGATTGTCCCGACCGGAGTCTGGATGTGTCGGCTTGGTCTAGGTTCTGCTGGACTGCGGAGGGTCCTTGGGCTTTCTCCGAGATTCAACCTTGCGTTGATGGAGCTCCTCAGGCCTGGCATATTTCTCAAATAATTGGTATAGCTCCTGTAGATTCTTGGGTGAGTCCCTGATGTAGTGACTGTATAGGACTGAAAGTCACCTAGAGGGGGGGGGGGGGTGAATAGGCGAAACCTGAAAATTAAAACTTTATCCCCCAACTAGATCCCTTGATTAGTGGTTAGAACAAGATATACAATTATCGGAGTATAAAAACTAAGTCCTTGCTTGTAAAGAGTATTGCTTTCAAATAATGCGGAATTGATAAAACAATACAACTAATAGGTCTATGAGAATAAAGCAAGTGTACTTAGATAAGATGAGCAATTACACAAGTTCTTTCTTGCAAGGTGTTGCTTTGCTAAATGAGAATTTAACTTGAAACAACACCAAATGATATTAGCAAAGAATGGTGCAAGAAAAACTTAGAAAGGGAAAGAACAAACAAATCACAAGCAATAAGCACACGAGACACGGGTGATTTGTTTTACCGAGGTTCGACCCTCGAAGGCCTAGTCCCCGTTGAGGAGTTCACTAAGGATGGGTCTCTTTCAACGCTTTCCCTCTCTCCACCGATCACACAAGACCGGCGAGCTCTTCTTCTTCTCAAGGATCACTTAAGACCCCGCAAGGACCACCACACTCTTTGGTGTCTCTTGCTAGCTTTACGAGCCTCCAAAACTTTGGAGGAAGTTCAATAGGGGCCAAAACTCCACGCGCAAATGAACACAAAGATGTAGCACACACTATCTCTCAATGAATCTCACAAGGCACTAGTGCTAAACTCAAATGAGTAGCTCTCTCTTGCTTGGTCTCTCTTTTGTTGCACTTGTGTTGGTTGTAGTGGTCTAAATCTTGTGTATAGGATAGATCAATGAATAGATGTGGTTGGGAGGGCTTGAATATGTCAACTAGATGACTTGGAATGTTGCTTAGGCTCCCACACACTGAAGTGGCCGGTTGGGGTGGTATTTATAGCCACCATCCAAATTGTAGCCGTTGGAGAAGGCTCTGGCGATGGGCGCACCGGAGAGTCCGGTGCACCACCGGACAGTGTCCGGTGTGCCGTCACGTCATCCTCCCATTAGGGCTTGGAGCTGGTCGACCGTTGGAGGCTTTGTCCTCATGCAGCACCGGACAGTCCGATGTGACACTAGACAGTCTGGTGCCCCTCTGACCAACTGCTCTGACTTCTACTGCGGTCACTGTGCTGCACTGTTCACTGTTAGAGTCGACCGTTGCGCGTAGATAGCCGTTGCTCCGCTGGCACACCGGACAATTCGGTGGCCCACCGGACAGTCTGGTGAATTATAGCGGAGCTGTGCCTGAGAAACCCGAAGCTGAAGAGTTTGAGTTTGATCCTCCCTGGTGCACCAGACACTGCCCGGTGGTGCACCGGACACTGTCCGGTGGCACACCGGACAGTCCGGTGCGCCAGACCAGGGAGCACTTCGGTTTCCTTTGCTCCTTTCTTTTTGAACCCTTTTTAATCTTTGTATTGGTTTTGAGTTGAACCTTTGGCACCTGTAAAACATATGCTCTAGAGCAAACTAGTTAGTCCAATTATTTGTGTTGGGCAATTCAACCACCAAAATCATTTAGGAAAAGGTTTGACCCTATTTTCCTTTCAATCTCCCCCTTTTTGGTGATTGATGCCAACACAAACCAAAGCAAATATATAAAGTGCAGAATTGAACTAGTTTGCATAAGTAAGTGCAAAGGTTGCTTGGAGTTAAACCAATATATTATTTTTACTAGATATGCATGGATGGTTTTCTTCTAATTATTCAAGATTTTGGACCATGCTTGCCAAGCTTCGAGAGAAAGTAAAAGAGATGATGTGGTTGAAAAGGTGGTAACTGTGGATAGCGCCAAGTAAGCTAATCCTAAATGTCCAGCCACGCCAAACCGAACTCTTATCACATTATTTGTAGGCTTTGCTATTCTTACTCCTCTGTGACCTTCATCAATCACTAGGCACAATATCAGTTAGCGTGATATGGGTTGGTAAAGTAGTAAAGAAAGTCTTAGTTATTAGGAAAGAAATGTTGCAGCCTATCTGCCACTGAGTTGGAATCGATTTGCTTAACCTGCTAATGCACGGAGATTAGCCAAATTAGAGAATATGAGGACGTCGGCAATGTTTGGTTTTAATGCTCGCACAGACGAAATAGAATACCGGATTGGACCTTAGCCGCTCGAGAATAGAATCCTTCACCACCAGGAAAGGCAATCGCCACGACGCTGACATCTTTTCATACGTACTAGACCCGATTCGGAAGAAGCCGCTTACACGACTTCCAATACAGACAACTCAAGCAAGAGGTTTGACATCACTCCTGCAACTGCAAGACAAAGACTCAATCAAGAACCAGAGAAACTTAAATCAACCTTAGTATTAGTAAGAGTAAGAGTATTAGTAAGAGGAAAGCCTCTAAGAGGGGGAGACACCCCTTCTCATATTGAAGAATAGGCATGGAATGCATTCCCGAGCTCTATAGTATAGACCAGTGCTGAAACAAGATATGAATGAACAATTACAACCGCTTCTCAAGCTAATACCAAACAGAGCCCTCAAGTAAAGCACTAGTTTTGTTTTTGCAAATTATTTGTAAAATCCTTTTCAAAAACCTTTTGCAAATGATCAAAGGTACATAAATAAGATTGAAAGAAGCATTTTCAAGATTTTGATATTTTCTCCCCCTGTTTCAAATGCTTTTCCTTTGACTTAAACAAAAACTCCCTCTCAATGAAATTCTCCTCTTAGTGTTCAAGAGGGTTTTATAAATTTTTGAAGATACTCCCCCTTTTTGAACACAATGAGACACCGATTTGAAAACTTTATTTTTAAAATTCGGTGGTGGTGGTGCGGTCCTTTTGCTTTGGGCTAATACTTTCTCGCCCTTTGGCATGAATCGCTAAAAACGGATACTTGTGAGTGAAATATAAGCCCATGTACTTTCTCCCCAATGGTAAACAAATAAATATGAGTGAAGATTGTACCAATGTGGAGAACTATACGGAATACCGGCAAATACCAATGGAGTTGAGTGGAAGTGTCGTCTTTGCCGAATACTCCATTTCCCTTTCATTATCTATGATTAAGTATAATAATACACTTGAAAACACATTAGTTATAGACATAAAAGAGATATGATCAAGAGATATATCAATTAAGTATAATCATAGTTCTATATAACATAGATTGCTCCCCCTAAATATGTGCATGGTGAGGAATACATATTTTGGCCTTAAATGCCAATTGCACATAATTAGGTTAATGAGAACATGTCTATATCATACAAAACGTGAAGTGTATTGTGTCATAGTATAAGTATGATGCTCATGACAGTTTATGCACTTATGAAAGCATGTTATAAACATCTTAAGCATTTTCTCTTAAGGATTTCAAAGAGACTTAAGGATCATCCACCTTTGGAACAAAGGTAGCTTATTCTCATTACAAGGTTAAGCTTTAAGCTCTTTGACAATAAAATTACTTCACCTAGTTTCAACAAAGATGCATTAATGCAGGAATGAAATTTTAAGAGGTTAAACTAGGTATGAAGCAGGGATAATGCATGGACATGCTTTCTCTTCCTTTTATACAAGATATGCTAAGAATGTATATACAAGGAAGATTTAGGTACATGTATAAATGAGATGAAGTAGTTTTACCCTTTTGTACCTTCACGTAGAGACGCTCTCTTCATTGTGCTTTGTCCTTAGTCTTAGATGCTTAAGACCTATACTCAAGACAATATATGGAAATATTTTGCATAAGAGAGTTCTACAACTAGTGATCCTTTTCTAAGACATTGTCAGCATATATCAAATGGATCACAAATTGCATAGATGTATCATGAATTCTCCTTTTAACTTAGTGCATACCAAGATAGATGTTGATTGATAGAATATGCAGCACTAAGAGACATAAGTGTTAATTGAAGTTATTCAATGATCAAACAAATAATAGATGTGATCAAAAGAACAACATATGCATTAGATAAGCTTAAAATAGGAGAATCCATTACATATGCTACTTTAGCAATGAAAGCAACAATCCTTGATAAGAGCGACATTATTTTAACAAGTTGGATTGATATGTAGTAGTATACTTCATGAGAAACTTATTCTCATACTTGAGACTAAATGAGATTGCTAAGATAAAGTGTTAGTCTCAACATGATCAAGATATAGAAATAGACTCCCCCTAAAGATATGCATCAAGAATTTGAATGAGATGAATAGATGCATTCATTTTAGAGACGTGTAGAGAGAAGCATTATACATCTTGATCAAGGCTTATAAGATTTGCAATAAACAACTTATGCCTGATATTCTCACAACGAAAAGGATTTAGAATACTCACAACCACACTATTGATTGTTTTGTAGATCTTACTATCCAAGTAGGTGGTGTTGTTCTTGATGTCCTCCTTTTCATTTGAGAGTCCTCCCTTTGCAGTTATCTCTTTTTTCCTTCCAAACTTATTGAAATACTTTGCTTTTACCTTTCTCCCTTAGGGTGAAGAGTAACCCTAGAGGCTTGTGACTTTAGACATGCACTTTCTCTTTTGTAGATTTCCATAAGTAAGCTCAAGAGATACATGGTTAGTAACACAAGCACAAGTTTCCCTTTTTGTAATCATTTTGATAAGGAATGAAAAGTGAATTACTAAAGCATGGAAACTTTATAATATGAACTAGATTATTCCATGATATATGTTTAGTTTTAACTTATGAAACAAGCATAGTTAATTCCTTAAGATAATGGGAACAAATCTAATTCAGAACATGGAGAGTGATGTAAGTTAGAAGAATCATATCCAATTTAAGCAAGAAGCATAACAACATAAGACATTGGATTGATTTCCCTTTTTGAGTTAGATTACTCACTTCCAAAGAGAAACTTATTCTCTACAAGTGAGACTACTTGGGTTACTTAGATAAAAGCATTAGCCTCACTCTTCTAGTTATAGAGAGAATTTTCCTTTTATAAGTGTCCTAAGGATTTGAATTCCTTACATGACACCTTATTCTTTTAAGAACATGGAATATCTCTTTATATCTAGATCATGGCAATAATAGAATGACGAGCTAAAAACATGCCATGAGGTGCTTACAATAATTTAAAGCATGTAGATTGTCATAGCATAGAAGAGATGAATATGCAATCTACCATATGAGAGGAATTCCTTCAAAGAATTGTGACATAAGTTGAAACAATTTAAGTGATTTATTTTTCTAGTGACTACACAAGACACATGAGAAATGACAATTTAAGATACGTGCACTTAAAACATAAGTGTTACCATCCTTCGGCTTTTCTCCATGTTGTAGGTCTTGATCTTTCTTGCATAGGGTAATTCTTTATTTCCCTACAACATCAATAACTTTCCTGAGATGATATGAGTTTTGAATATAATAGATTTTAAATAACTTTGGGTCAATCTTGGATATATAGATCATTAAAGATTGATAGCTTGAGTTAATTGAGTTGACTCTCTCAAGCACCCCAAAGCTTCATATCATCTCCTTCTCCTGCAAAGCTTGTCAAGCATACTTTGGTACCCATCTCTTGATGGGTCCATCAAGGTTAGTCAACAAAAATCTAGGAACCCAAACGTCCTTTGTGTTAGCACTAGGTAAACTCATTACCTTTCTAGCACAAGTTGCAATTTTGGGTTGCCTAGTTACATGAGAATTAATTGACAAGCTAGGAGTGGGGTTGTTACCAATGGGACAATCTTTGCATTGATGTCCCTTCTTTCGGCATATGTAGCATAGGCGATCTTCAAGCCTTGAAGATTCCTTCCTTCCTTGTTTCTTGCTTGCTACATAGTTAGTAAATGTTTTCTTTTCTAAAATTATGCCTTTTTGTTTTAAATGGGGACAAGATCTAAATAAGTGTCCCTTCTTGGAGCATTTAAAACAAAGTTTATCATCCTTGTTAATAATCAAGTCATTTTTAATATAGGGACATGACCTAATCGAGTGCCCCTTTTCAAAGCATTCACTACACTTCTTACTTCTCTTAGTGTGAAGTGTGACTTGATTATTACCTTAGATGTTACCTTTTATGTAGGCGTGGTTGAGCCTTTTGGAGGGGCATTGATTTTCATCTTTTATTCCTTCCTCTTGGCAATCCTCAAGTCCTTGACATTTTCTTCAAGGGATTTAGTGCATGCCATGATTGTTCCCGTCTCGAGCTTCTTCACCATGTGATCACGGTTATCTTGAGAAGGTTGAGCAATGCACTTCCCTTTTAGTTGTGTCAAGCTCATTTTTAGCCTCTCATTTTCTTCTTTGAGCTTTTGATATGTATCATCGTTTAATCCTGCAAATTCTAGCTCAAAGGAAGATTTGCTTGTCGACGGACAAAAAGCATTAGCACATGGTAATGTAGTTTCAATAATACATGTGCATGAGTGAGGTTGTTGGGATTTTAAGTTTTCTATCACAACCTCATGAGCAATATTTAATATGATATGATCATCCATAAGATTTTCATGAGAACATAGAAGCATATCATATTTTTCTTGAAAAGCTAGATTTTCAAATTTTAGCTTTTCTACTTGGTCCTTAAGTAAGGCATTCCTATTTACTAATTGAGCGATACAATGTAAAGAGTTATCTTGCTCAATTGAAATAGTTTCATACCTTCGGACCAAATCAACATGAGAGCACTTTAGCTCCTCATGTTCTTTAGTCAACTCGTCAAAGCTTAGCATTTTTATGGAGAGAATATCTTCTAGCCTTTGACGAGCTTCGCTTTGCTCTCTCGCTCTTTTTAGAAGTTTAAGCATGACCGCCTTATCTTCTTGGCTTAGGCGAGCGTAGAGTTGCAAGATGCTTCTTTCTTCCTCCTCATCCTCGTTTGTGCTTTCGCTATCATTTTCATTAGCCACACAACATATGTGGGAATCGAAATGAGAAGACAAACCTCTTGGAGAGGTGGATTCATCGTTTGGTCTCCATCGATCATTTTCTTCTTCTTCCTTGCAAGGGTTAGTATCACAAAGACCAAAGGAAGTAGAAGCACAAAATGAACTATCATGTTTGGACTTATCAAATTTGCTTTTAATTCTAGTCCAAATATCATGCACATCACAAATAGGTTTATCATATTTTATTATGAAGGCATGATAATCTTCTTTGCTAAGGGATTTACTTAAGATGACATAAGCTAGATAGTTTAAGCGTATACATCTTAAATCATCTTCGGAGGCATTTTCCCTAGCATAGTTAGAAGGAATGATACTCTTGTCTAAAATTTGCTCTAATTGAGGATCTACGGTCTTAAAAGCATTTAACACCCTAGTAGACCATGAATTATAATTAGAACAATCGGGAAGTAATATCTCAAGAGTTACCTCCTTGTTCTCCTTGCTCTTCTTGTTCTTTTGGGATCTTCTACGAGCCATCACTTCGAGTAGTTAGACTCAAGATGAAGTGCCTAGCTCCGATACCAATTGAAAGTCGCCTAGAGGGGGGGTGAATAGGCGAAACCTGAAAATTAAAACTTTATCCCCCAACTAGATCCCTTGATTAGTGGTTAGAACAAGATATACAATTATCGGAGTATAAAAACTAAGTCCTTGCTTGTAAAGAGTATTGCTTTCAAATAATGCGGAATTGATAAAACAATACAACTAATAGGTCTATGAGAATAAAGCAAGTGGACTTAGATAAGATGAGCAATTACACAAGTTCTTTCTTGCAAGGTGTTGCTTTGCTAAATGAGAATTTAACTTGAAACAACACCAAATGATATTAGCAAAGAATGGTGCAAGAAAAACTTAGAAAGGGAAAGAACAAACAAATCACAAGCAATAAGCACACGAGACACGGGTGATTTGTTTTACCGAGGTTCGGCCCTCGAAGGCCTAGTCCCCGTTGAGGAGTCCACTAAGGACGGGTCTCTTTCAACCCTTTCCCTCTCTCCACCGATCACACAAGACCGGCGAGCTCTTCTTCTTCTCAAGGATCACTTAAGACCTCGCAAGGACCACCACACTCTTTGGTGTCTCTTGCTAGCTTTACGAGCCTCCAAAACTTTGGAGGAAGTTCAATGGGAGTCAAAACTCCACGCGCAAATGAACACAAAGATGTAGCACACACTATCTCTCAATGAATCTCACAAGGCACTAGTGCTAAACTCAAATGAGTAGCTCTCTCTTGCTTGCTCTCTCTTTTGTGGCACTTGTGTTGGTTGTAGTGGTCTAAATATTGTGTATAGGATGGATCAATTAATAGATGTGGTTGGGAGGGCTTGAATATGTCAATTAAATGACTTGGAATGTTGCTTGGGCTCCCACACACTGAAGTGGCCGGTTGGGGTGGTAGTTATAGCCACCATCCAAATTGTAGCCGTTGGAGAAGGCTCTGGTGATGGGCGCACCGAACAGTGTCCGGTGCACCACCGAACAGTGTCCGGTGTGCCGCCACGTCATCCTCCCATTAGGGCTTGGAGCTGGTCGACCGTTGGAGGCTTTGTCCTTATGCGGCACCGGACAGTCCGGTGCGACACTGGACAGTCCGGTGCCCCTCTGACCAACTACTCTGACTTCTGCTGCGTTCACTGTGCTGCACTGTTCACTGTCAGAGTCGACCGTTGCGCGCAGATAGCCGTTGCTCCGCTGGCACACCGGACAGTCCGGTGGCCCATCGGACAGTCCGGTGAATTATAGCGGAGCTACGCCTGAGAAACCCGAAGCTAAAGAGTTTGAGTTCGATCCTCTCTGGTGCACCGGACACTGTCTGGTGGTGCACCGGACACTATCCGGTGGCATACCGGACAGTCCGGTGCGCCAGACCAGGGAGCACATCGGTTTCCTTTGCTCCTTTCTTTTTGAACCCTTTTTAATCTTTGTATTGGTTTTGAGTTAAACCTTTGGCACCTGTAGAACATATACTCTAGAGCAAACTAGTTAGTCCAATTATTTGTGTTGGGAAATTCAACCACCAAAATCATTTAGGAAAAGGTTTGACCCTATTTCCCTTTCAAGGACGCCTGCCCGAAGACCACTGATGGCGTAGAGGATTGCGATGTGGTCGTCAACTGATGGCAGTTGCGATTTGAGCGTCAGGAATTTCCTATAGTACTCGCGAAGGGTTTCCTTCTCCTGCTGCTTGCAGAGGGATAGCTCGGCCAGGGCGTCTGTATTGGGTCGGTACCCTTGAAAGTTGAGCAGGAACTTGTCGCGAAGCCCTTTCCAGGACTCAATGGACAGTGGCGGTAACCTGGTGTACCAAGTCAAGGTCGGGCCTTCGAGTGCGATGATGAAGGATTTGGCCATGGTGGCATCGTCCCCTTCGGACGATGCGACGGCTACCTGGTAGCTCATGATGTACTGAGCCAGGTCGGTGCTGCCGTTGTTTTTGGGGTAGGTGCCGGCCTTGAAGTTGGTGGGCTAGGGCGATGCCTGGAGTTGCGGAGCCAGAGGGCTTCGCTCGTCGAGATAGTTAATCCCCTGGAAAGCTGCGGCTGGTGGAATGAAGGGTCCGCGCTGTGGTAGGAATGGGTCTCCAGCTTGAATGTACTAGTGGAGAGGCGCTGGTGGTGCGAGGGGTCCGCGCTGCAGGTTGTATTGGCCTTCACCTTGCATGAGCACGATCTCTTGCTCTAGCTCCTGAGCTCTCTGCTCCTCATATTGTATCATCTGACGCACCCTGGCTTGCATGGTGACTCGTTGGCGCTTGGCTTCGAGGATTTCTTTCTGCTTCTGCAGGTGGTTGTTTTTGATGCGCAGAGCTCGCAACTTTAGCTGGTTTTCGGCTGAGATGCCGATGACTTCGCCGTCCTCTATGGTGTCTTCGCCCTCTGGCGGAGCGAAGCCTGGCGGTGGTGCTTATGGTGCGCCTTCGTAATTGCAGGTGTGTACAGTGCCGTCGGGGGTGGGGTGGTCTTGGCGCTGTCTTTTGCTGTTGACAGCGTCATCTTCGAAGGCCTCCTGGGGGGTGATGTTCGCGAGGGCCTTGCCTTTCTTTTCTGTCAGTAGTGCTGCCTTTGCCGCGTCGTCAATGGATGCGGCAGCCTTCGAAGTTGCTCTCTTGGGGGCCATCGCAGGTTGTTTTTCGTCGCACGAACGGTGGGCGCCAAATGTTGGAACCTAGCCTCCGGACGAGGTCGATCCAACGGGAAAGCAAGGAAAGGGTTTGCAAAGCTTGATATGGAATGCCAAAAGCTTCGTTAATCTCCCCATGCTTAGGCACAGTAAGGGGTATTTATAGGTACTCGAGGGGCCGCCTGTCCCTGTCAAAGACGTTTAGACCCTCGAGTACCCGATTTATCTCTAGAATATTCTCACAAGGGGGGTTACAGACAGTCATTACGGTAAACTTTATTACAGACACGACCCTTAATACATCTGTCCAGGTGGGGCCCATCTCTATGGGCCAAATCACACATGGGCCTCCCCCGATGGTGAGGGAGTGGGAGGTCCGTAGACTTCGGCAGGGCCTTCGTCTTGTAACACGAGAGCGAAGGGGGTCGAGCAGGCCTTCGTCTGATTGGCGTCCTCGGCCTGTTCTGGTGGGTTCCGTAGGTCCAGTATTCGTCTGCGCAAGGCAAAGGTGAAGTCGTGGAGCAAAGGGTGGCGTGTTCGTCTTCGCCCCAACATCATCGCAACGTACATGAATTGTACTAGTGCAAACTAAATACTATTTAATTACTAACTAAATACTATCTAACTAACTGAATTTTATCTAATTAATTAACAACACAATATCTAATTAACTATAACTAAAAACCTAACTACATATGACACCAAGCTACTAAGCTTAATCACTAAGTTACTAAATAATAACTACCTAAGTAACTAACTAGCTACCTAAGTAAATAAGTACTACTAACTAATAACCGCATAACTAACTAACTAAATGACTAACTATGTTACTAACTAAATTATTAACTAATTATTAATAAAGAACTATCTTTCACCGTTTGAACTTTGAAGTATGCGCCACATTCGTGGATGGAGAGCAAGCACTGAAGCAGGAGACTATGGGGGCACGCGGGGGTTGGCTAGGGGCACGCACGGGCATGGACATATGTATGTGTATGAAACAGTGATGCCTAAGAGGGTAGTGAATTAGGATCTCTAAAAATTCTTTTATGAACTAGGCCACAAATAAATTCATAGAGCAAAACTAATGCAAATAAACAATTTAGAATGTGCAAACTAGGTTTTATCTAAGTGTTGATATCTCTACTGCAAGGTCTAAGTTTCAATTCTAAATAAATGCGGAAGGTAAAAAGCAAGGTATATGCAAACTCTCTTCGATGACACCGGTATTTTTATTGAGGTATTCGGAACCACGCAAGGTTCCGACTAATCCTCGTTGGTGCCCCTATGTAAAGGGTAGCCCACATGAGGGCCAAGCACATCACTCGAGTAACTTCGTAGAGAGCCACGGGCCTTCTCCACGCGCAAGTGGTGCTTCCCTTACGGCTCCTTTCGGACGCTCCCCGTCGTCTCCACTATCGAGCTTCCGGCCAAAACATCGCGGGCCTCGTTCCCTTCGATACACGGTGGCGGCCGTGACACAAACGCGGTTGTCACGGTCTTGCAAGACTCTCGCCCTACTCGGTACAATTACAATGGCTAACGCAAGAGCCGAGGGGTTGTGTGGTTTTTCTAAACTCACTCAACTAACTAGGATTTACCTAGAGCAAGTGCTAATGTGGTCTAACTAACCTAAGCACTTCGCAAAGCATCTACGTGAATCACCGAGTGATTCTATTAAGCACTTGGGTGTTTGAGCACTTGGAAATGTCTACAATATGCCTTGGTATGTTGCTTGGTCTACCACATATTGAAATGGCCGGTTGGGGGTATTTATAGCCTCCCCCACAATTATAGCCATTGGACAGAAGCAACAACTTTCTATCGACGGTCGCACCGGACAGTTCGGTGCACACTGGACAAGCATTGTTCACTGTTCGGTGCCCTGCCACGCCAGCCGACCGTTAGGGTCTGTAGCAGTCGACCTTTGGATCCGACTTTTACCCAGACTGTCCGGTGCTACAGCACAAGAGCGCCTGTTGTGGGCCTCTCTGCACAGACTGCCCAGTGTCCCACCGATAGTCCGATGCACACCAGACAGGTTACTGTTCACTGTCCAGTGCACCACCAGTGTGCTGACTGACTGTCCTCTTCATGGATTTCTTTGTTGTTTCTTTTTGGGCTTCTTTTCCTCTTGAGTCTTGGACTTCTACGCATCTTTTATGTCTTCTTTTGAGGTGTTGCATCCTCAGTGTCTTAGTTCAATCCTCTTCGCATCCTGTGAACTATAAACACAAACACTAGCAAACATATTAGTCCACAGGTTATGTTGATCATCAAACACCAAAACCTTTTGAGCCAAATGGCTCGAGGTCTATTTTCCTTATAGTATGCCAAGGGTCAGCATCAGACAGTGTCACACCCAGTTTTAGAAGGCAAACCGAATGCGAACCATGTACGTGCCAGGATCAGCAATTCATGTACACAGCAGTTACATAACTGGACATCATCACACAGTGCTCAAATAATAACATAAAAGGGGAAATAATAGTCGATTACATCATATGTCTGAGACATCCACATAGTCTTTACAATAATCAAAGTGCGGAAAAGAAACGTAGATACACGTGGCCTTCATAGGCAGCCGACTGGAGGTTGCCGCTAACCCACGACTAGAACTCGTTGTAATCTTGGAACTCCTTGAAGTCTCCTTCCATGGCTTCATCTTCTCCTGAGCAGTGGTTGCACTGCAGACAACCTGGGGATGGGGGGTTTGGTGTGTAGAGCAAGGGTGAGTACACATCAACATACTCAGCAAGTGTCCTGTTTGGCTGTAGTGGACTAGCTTTATGTGGGGGTAAGTCAAGCAGTTGCTTTTAGTTGGTCAGATTATTATTACTAGTAGAGAGAGCCATATTTTAGTATTAACCCAAGTTGTTAACCCAAAAGTACCCTTTCCAAACGAAAAGAATACCACTTACCATTACCATAGTCAATACCAAAACCACCATTCTCATCACCTCCTGTAATCCGAACATCTCTGATCAAGTGTCACTAATCAATGGAGCTCCCTTGGCCGCTCATAACCGCGAGCACGACTGATATATCAGTTTTCAAACACTCTGCAGAGGTTGCACACTTTACCCACAAGCCATGATTCCCTTTCTACCCAAAGATCATGACTCTCCATTAATCACTACCAAGGTGACCCAGCCGGGTATCACTACGTAGCCTTTACAAAGATTCCCTAGGGCTGTAGCCGCCCATTAGGTTTCCTAAATGTACCGCACTCCTCCCCAAGGGGCGAACCAACCTTGGCAGAGCGAGCCGCATACATCGAGCCCCATTAACGGCACGACGACTAAGCGAACTACACCCCGGTTCCTCTAATTATTCAGCTAAGGGTGTCACATTCCACCCTCATGGTTGCACTGTTTTCCCAGGTGATCATCCAACGAACAGGTCCTTACAGAGAGGCACTCGAGAAACCGCTCGAGTCCCCTTAAATGTCACAAGTATATCATAAATAAGAAGGAAAACAACGTATCATAGATAAATCTCATCATGTTCATTGATTAATGTTAAGCACTAGCGTAAAGCTAAACCATAATAATCCAACCCAAATAGGTAAGCAAGGACATGGATAACAAAAGCTAGTCAATCCTTAGGTATAACTGTGTAAATGCGGAAAGTGAATTACAGAATGTATAGGACAAAGTTAGGTCAAGGGACACTTGCCTCCACCAACCAGCTGCTGCTCAGGGTCTTCTCCTGCGAGTTCTTCGGATTCCTCAACCAGATCGTTCTCTATGCGAGCGCAAACATACATCCATCCATTTGAATTAGGAAATAAACAGTACACCATACAAGAGAGCAGATAAACTGAATATGCATAAGATATGACATACGATTTTGCATTCACAATTGCTGGAAAGAAAAGGAGAAAGGTCTCGCAGTGGTTAAAGCTATAGTCGAAGCGTATTATGGGTAGATGCATAATTAATCATTACGTGATTTAGTTCCACCTAGTTACACTAACAAGTGTTAATCACATTCACTAATAGAATTATAAGTATTTCCAATGGGTTGACATTAAACTAAGTCGATAATTAACTACATGAAATAACTAACGTAATCAATTTCTGAGTTGAGTTTCCATTTCATTAATATAAATAACGTGATCACTACGCATAGAATACACGGGGAGGGGTAGATGAGCACGTCACCCGCGACAGGACGCTACGCGTCGTGTCGAGGACACGGCGAGCCGCGCCAAAGCACCGCACGCACCACGCGAGCACGCGCGCGTGCAAGGCCGCGCTAACGCGCCGTGAACGAACCACGCGCACGCCGGGGCCGAGCTGCGCACGCGCCACGCTATGTAGGGGCACCGCGGTCGCGCGAGCCGAAGCCGCGCCGGGCCAGGGCCACGCCGTGTAAGGGCAGGGGCCGGGCCACGCCACGGCGAGACTGCGTCGGGCGGGGAAAGCCACACCGAGGCCGGGACGGGACCGAGTGCGATGGGGCCGCGCGCCGAGCGAGGCAGAGCTGTGCGCCGCGAGCAGGGGTGTGCTGGGGTGGCCGGGGCCGTGCACGCCGCGCCGGGCGTGGCGGGAGCGCGCACACAGGGGGCCGCGCGCCAGGGGCCAGGGCGAGGTCGCCGCGAACGCACTGGGGACGCCACGGCCGCGCCGCGCAGGGCAAGGCGGGGCGGAGCTACGCCGAGTGGGGCACCACGGCCGCGCGCAGGCTGGGGGTCCACGCCGAGCCGACCGCGCCGGGCAGCTGCGAGCGGGCCACGCCAGGCACGCCGCGCCGCGCGCCGCCGCGAGTAGGCCACGCCACGCGGGGAGGGAGAGGTTGGGCCGCGCTACGCCGATCGGGAGGGCCGCGCGCACAGGGAGGAGGGGGACGGGGAAGAGGGAGACGGGGACGAGCTCACTGAAAGTCGCCTAGAGGGGGGGTGAATAGGGCGAAACTAAAATTCTCAAAAATAATCACAACTACAAGCCGGGTTAGCGTTAGAAATATAATCGAGTCCGCGAGAGAGGGTGCAAAACAAATCGCAAGCGAATAAGAAGTGTGACAAGCGGATTTGTTTTACCGAGGTTCGGTTCTCGCAAACCTACTCCCCGTTGAGGAGGCCACAAAGGCTGGGTCTCTTTCAACCCTTACCCTCTCTCAAACGGTCCCTCGGACCGAGTGAGCTTTCTCTTCTCAATCACTTGGAACACAAAGTTCCCACAAGGACCACCACAAGATTGGTGTCTCTTGCCTCAATTACAAGTGAGTTTGATCGCAATGAAGAATCAAAGAAGAAAGCAATCCAAGTGCAAGAGCTCGAAAGAACACAAGCAAATCTCTCTCTCTAGTCACTAGGGCATTGTGTGGAATTTGGAGAGGATTTGATCTCTTTGGTGTGTCTAGAATTGAATGCTAGAGCTCTTGTAAGTAGTTGAGAAGTGGAAAACTTGGATGCAATGAATGTGGGGTGGTTGGGGGTATTTATAGCCCCAACCACCAAACTAGCCGTTTGGTGAGGCTGTCTGTTCGAGGGAGCACCGGACAGTCCGGTGCACACCGGACATGTCCGGTACGACAGCCACGTCACCAATGCCGTTGGGTTCCGACCGTTGGAGCTCTGACTTCTGGGCCCGCCTGGATGTCCGGTGGCGCACCGGACATGCACTGTAGATTGTCCGGTGCGCCAGTATGGGCGTGCCTGACCTCTGCGCGCGCAGCACGCGCATTTAATGCGTCGCAGGTAGCCATTGGCGCCGAAATAGCCGTTGCCCCGCTGTTACACCGGACAGTCCGGTGAATTATAGCGGAGCGGCTGAAGTGAATTCCCGAGGCTGGCGAGTTGCAGAGGCCACCCTTCCTTGGAGCACCGGACATGTCCGGTGTACACCGGACAGTCCGGTGAATTATAGCGGAGTTGCCACTGGAATTTCCCGAAGGTGACGAGTTTGGAGTTGGCGTCCTCTGGTGCACCGGACATGTCCGGTGGCACACCGGACAGTCCGGTGCGCCAGACCAGAGGTGCCTTCGGTTGTCTCTTGCTCCTTTGTTTGAACCCAATACTTGGTCTTTTTATTGGCTAAGTGTGAACCTTTGGCACCTGTGTAACTTATACACTAGAGCAAACTAGTTAGTCCAATATTTGTGTTGGGCAATTCAACCACCAAAATTAATTAGGGACTAGGTGTAAGCCTAATTCCCTTTCAATCTCCCCCTTTTTGGTGATTGATGCCAACACAAACCAAAGCAAATATAAAAGTGCATAAATGAACTAGTTTGCATAATGTAAGTGCAAAGGTTGCTTGGAATTGAGCCAATATAAATACTTACAAGATATGCATGGATTGTTTCTTTATTTTTAATATATTGGACCACGCTTGCACCACATGTTTTGTTTTTGCAAATTCTTTTTGTAAATCCTTTTCAAAGTCCTTTTGCAACATAGTCAAAGGTAAATGAATAAGATTTTTCAAAGCATTTTCAAGTTTGAAATTTTCTCCCCTTGTTTCAAATGCTTTTCCTTAGACTAAACAAAACTCCCCCTCAAATAAATTCTCCTCTTAGTGTTCAAGAGGGTTTTAAGATATCAAGTTTTGAAAATACTACTTGCTCCCCCTTTAGAACACAAAGAGATACCAATTTGAAATTTTCTAATTGAAAACCATTAATTTTTAAAATTAGGGTGGTGGTGCGGTCCTTTTGCTTTGGGTTCATACTTTCTCCCCCTTTGGCATGAATCGCCAAAAATGGATACTTTGAGTGAGATATAAGCCCTTGCCTAACTATTTTCTCCCCTTTGGCAAATAAAACATAAGAGTGAAGATTATACCAAAGACGGAGAGTGATGCGGAGCGACGGCGAAGGATGAGTAGTAGAGTGGAGTGGAAGCCTTTGTCTTCGCCGAAGACTCCAATTCCCTTTCAATATACCTATGACTTGGTTTGAAATATACTTGAAAACACATTAGTCATAGCATATATAAAAGAGACATGATCAAAGGTATATTTATAAGCTATGTGTGCAAATTAGCAAAAGAAATTCCTAGAATCAAGAATATTGAGCTCATGCCTAAGTTTGGTAAAAGTTTGTTCATCAAGAGGCTTGGTAAAGATATCGGCTAATTGATCCTTAGTGTTAATGTATGAAATCTCGATATCCCCCTTTTGTTGGTGATCCCGAAGAAAATGATACCGAATGGCTATGTGTTTAGTGCGGCTATGCTCAACGGGATTATCCGCCATGCAGATTGCACTCTCATTATCACATAGAAGAGGAACTTTGGTTAATTTGTAACCATAGTCCCGCAGGGTTTGCCTCATCCAAAGCAATTGCGCGCAACAATGGCCTGCGGCAATATACTCGGCTTCGGCGGTAGAAAGAGCGACCGAATTTTGCTTCTTTGAAGCCCAAGACACCAAGGATCTTCCCAAGAACTGGCAAGTCCCCGATGTGCTCTTCCTATTAATCTTGCACCCCGCCCAATCGGCATCCGAATAACCAATCAAATCAAATGTGGATCCCCGAGGGTACCAAAGCCCAAACTTAGGTGTGTAAGCCAAATATCTCAAGATTCGTTTTACGGCCGTAAGGTGTGATTCCTTAGGGTCGGCTTGGAATCTTGCACACATGCAAACGGAAAACATAATGTCCGGTCGAGATGCACATAAATAAAGCAATGAACCAATCATCGACCGGTATACCTTTTGATCCACGGACTTACCTCCCGTGTCGAGGTCGAGATGCCCATTTGTTCCCATGGGAGTCTTGATGGGCTTGGCATCCTTCATTCCAAACTTGCTTAGAATGTCTTGAGTATACTTCGTTTGGCTAATGAAGGTGACCTCTTGGAGTTGCTTGACTTGGAATCCTAGAAAATACTTCAACTCCCCCATCATAGACATCTCGAATTTTTGTGTCATGATCCTACTAAATTCTTCACAAGTAGATTCGTTAGTAGACCCAAATATGATATCATCAACATAAATTTGGCATACAAACAAATCATTGTCAAGAGTTTTAGTGAATAAAGTAGGATCGGCCTTGCCGACTTTGAAGCCATTTGCAATAAGGAAATCTCTAAGGCATTCATACCATGCTCTTGGGGCTTGCTTGAGCCCATAAAGCGCCTTAGAGAGCCTATAGACATGATTAGGATACTCACTGTCTTCAAAGCCAGGAGGTTGCTCAACGTAGACCTCCTCCTTGATTGGTCCGTTGAGGAAGGCACTCTTCACGTCCATTTGATAAAGCTTGAAGCCATGGTAAGTAGCATAGGCCAATAATATACGAATTGACTCAAGCCTAGCTACGGGTGCATAGGTTTCACCAAAATCCAAACCTTCGACTTGTGAATACCCCTTGGCCACGAGTCGAGCTTTGTTCCTTGTCACCACACCATGCTCATCTTGCTTGTTGCGGAAGACCCATTTGGTTCCTACATCATTTTGGTTAGGACGTGGAACTAAATGCCATACCTCGTTCCTCGTGAAATTGTTGAGCTCCTCTTGCATCGCCATCACCCAATCCGAATCTTGTAGTGCTTCCTCTACCCTGTGTGGCTCAATAGAGGAAACAAAAGAGTAATGCTCACAAAAATGTGCAACACGAGATCGAGTAGTTACCCCCTTATGAATGTCGCCGAGGATGGTGTCGACGGGGTGATCTCGTTGGATTGCTTGGTGGACTCTTGGGTGTGGCGGCCTTGGTTGTTCATCCTCCTTGTCTTCATCATTTGCATCTCCCCCTTGATCATTGCCATCATCTTGAGGTGGCTCATCTCTTTGATCTTGTCCTTCATCAACTTGAGCTTCGTCCTCATTTTGAGTTGGTGGAGATGCTTGCGTGGAGGAAGATGGTTGATCTTGTGCATTTGGAGGCTCTTCGGATTCCTTAGGACACACATCACCAATGGACATGTTCCTTAGTGCGATGCACGGAGCCTGTTCTTCACCTATCTCATCAAGATCAACTTACTCTACTTGAGAGCCGTTAGTCTTATCAAACACAACATCACAAGAAACTTCAACAAGTCCTGAGGACTTGTTAAAGACTCTATATGCCCTTGTGTTTGAGTCATATCCTAGTAAAAAGCCTTCTACAGTTTTAGGAGCAAATTTAGATTTTCTACCTCTTTTAACAAGAATAAAGCATTTGCTACCAAAAACTCTAAAATATGAAATATTGGGCTTTTTACCGGTTAGGAGTTCATAGGATGTCTTCTTGAGGATTCGGTGTAGATATAAACGGTTGATGGCGTAGCAAGCGGTGTTGACCGCCTCGGCCCAAAACCGATCCGGTGTCTTGTACTCATCAAGCATGGTTCTTGCCATGTCTAATAGAGTTCGATTCTTCCTCTCCACTACACCATTTTGTTGTGGAGTGTAGGGAGAAGAGAACTCATGCTTGATGCCCTCCTCCTCAAGAAAGCCTTCAATTTGAGAGTTCTTGAACTCCGTTCCATTGTCGCTTCTAATTTTCTTGATTCTTAAGCCAAACTCATTTTGAGCCCGTCTCAAGAATCCCTTTAAGGTCTCTTGGGTATGAGATTTTTCTTGCAAAAAGAACACCCAAGTGAAGCGAGAATAATCATCCACAATAACTAGACAGTACTTACTCCCGCTGATGCTTATGTAAGCGATCGGGCCGAATAAATCCATGTGTAGGAGCTCCAGTGGCCTGTCGCTCGTCATGATGTTTTTGTGTGGATGATGAGTGCCAACTTGCTTCCCGGCTTGGCATGCGCTACAAATCATGTCTTTCTCAAAATGAACATCTGTTAGTCCTAAAATGTGTTCTCCCTTTAGAAGCTTATGAAGATTCTTCATTCCAACATGGGCTAGTCGGCGGTGCCAGAGCCAACCCAAGTTAGTCTTAGCAATTAAGCAAGTGTCGAGTTCAGCTTTATCAAAATCTACCAAGTATAGCTGACCCTCTAACACTCCCTTAAATGCTATTGAATCATCACTTCTTCTAAAGACAGTGACACCTACATCAGTAAATAGACAGTTGTAGCCCATTTGACAAAGTTGCGAAACGGAAAGCAAATTGTAATCTAAAGAATCTACAAGAAAAACATTGGAAATTGTATGGTCAGGTGATATAGCAATTTTACCCAAACCTTTGACCAAACCTTGATTTCCATCCCCGAATGTGATAGCTCGTTGGGGATCTTGGTTTTTCTCATAAGAGGAGAACATCTTCTTCTCCCCTGTCATGTGGTTTGTGCACCCGCTTCGAGTATCCAACTTGAGCCCCCGGATGCATAAACCTACAAAACAATTTTAGTTCTTGATTTTAGGTACCCAAACGGTTTTGGGTCCTTTGGCATTAGAAACAAGAACTTTGGGTACCCAAACACAAGTTTTGGAGCCCTTGTGTTTGCCCCCTACAAACTTGGCAACTATCTTGCCGGATTTGTTAGTTAAAACATAAGATGCATCAAAAGTTTTAAATGAAATAGCATGATCATTTGATGCATTAGGAGTTTTCTTTCTAGGCAACTTGGCACGGGTTGGTTGCCTAGAGCTAGATGTCTCATCCTTATACATAAAAGCATGATTAGGGCCAGAGTGAGACTTTCTAGAATGAATTTTCCTAATTTTGCTCTCAGGATAACCGGCAGGGTATAAAATGTAACCCTCGTTATCGTGAGGCATAGGAGCCTTGCCCTTAACAAAGTTAGATAAATTCTTTGGAGGGGCATCAAGTTTGACATTTAACATAGGATCATTTTGTTGTTTAATTAAAGCCATGTGATCATGAATAGCATTGATATCAACATCTCTACATCTAGTACAAATAGAAGTGTGCTCAACGGTAGATGTAGAGGGTTTGGAAGATTTTAATTCTACAACCTTAGCATGCAACATATCATTCTTAGTTCTAAGGTCGGAAATAATAGTATTGCAAATATCAAAATCTTTAGCCTTAGCAAATAATTTCTCATTCTCATCTCTAAGGCTAGCAAGAGAATCATTCAATTCCTTAATCTTAGCAAGCAAATCAACATTATCATTTCTAAGATTAGAAGTTGAATTAATACAAACATGAGAATCAACCTTAGCAATTAATTTAGAATTTTCATTTCTAAGGTTGTTAATGGTCTCATGGCAAGTGCTTAGCTCACTAGACAATTTTTCACATTTTTCAACTTCTAGAGCATAAGCATTTTTAACCTTAACATGCGTTTTGTTTTCCTTAATAAGGAAGTCCTCTTGAGAGTCCAAGAGATCATCCTTCTCATGAATAGCACTAATCAATTCATTTAATTTTTCCTTTTGTTGCATATTAAGGTTGGCAAAAAGGGTACGCAAATTATTCTCCTCGTCACTAGCATTATCATCACTAGAGGATTCATATTTAGTGGAGGATTTAGATTTAACCTTCTTCCTTTTGCCGTCCTTTGCCATGAGGCACTTGTGGCCGACGTTGGGGAAGAGGAGGCCCTTGGTGACGGCGATGTTGGCGGCGTCCTCGTCGGAGGAGGACTCGGTGGAGCTCTCGTCGGAGTCCCACTCCCGGCAAACATGGGCATCGCTGCCTTTTTTCTTGTAGTACCTCTTCTTTTCTCTCCTCTTTCCCTTCTTGTCATCGCCCCTGTCACTGTCACTAGATATAGGACATTTTGCAATAAAATGACCGGGCTTACCACATTTGTAGCACACTTTCTTGGAGCGGGGTTTGTAGTCCTTCCCCCTCTGTTGCTTGAGGATTTGGTGAAAGCTTTTGATGATTAAAGCCATCTCCTCATTATCGAGCTTGGAGGCGTCAATTGGTTGTCTACTCGATGTAGATTCCTCCTTCTTCTCCTCCGTCGCCTTGAATGCCACCGGTTGTGCTTCGGATGTGGAGGGTTCATCAAGCTCGTTGATCTTCTTTTAGCCCTTGATCATACATTCAAAGCTCACAGAATTCCCGATTACTTCCTCGGGAGTCATTAGTGTGTATCTAGGATTACCACGAATTAATTGAACTTGAGTGGGGTTAAGGAAAATAAGAGATCTTAGAATAACCTTAACCACCTCGTGGTCGTCCCACTTCTTACTCCCGAGGTTGCGCACTTGGTTCACCAGGGTTTTGAGCCGGTTGTACATATCTTGTGGCTCCTCCCCTTGGCGAAGACGGAAGCGACCGAGCTCCCCCTCGATCGTTTCCCGCTTGGTGATCTTGGTGAGTTCATCACCCTCGTGCGCGGTCTTGAGAAGGTCCCAAATTTCCTTTGCATTCTTCAACCCTTGCACCTTGTTGTATTCCTCCTTGCTTAGAGAGGCGAGGAGTATGGTTGTAGCTTGGGAGTTGAAGTGCTCGATTTGGGCCACTTCGTCCGTATCATAATCCTTATCCCCTATGGATGGTACCTGTGCTCCAAACTCAACAACATTCCATATACTTTTGTGGAGTGAGGTTAGATGAAATTTCATTAAATCACTCCACCTAGCATAATCTTCGCCATCAAAAGTTGGCGGTTTGCCTAATGGAACGGAAAGTAATGGAGTATGTCTAGATGTACGAGGATAGTGTAAGGGGATCTTACTAAACTTCTTGCGCTCTTGGCGCTTAGAAGTTATGGATGGCGCATCGGAGTCGGAGGTCGATGTTGATGAAGTGTCGGTCTCGTAGTAGACCACCTTCCTCATCCTCTTGTGCTTGTCGCCTTTCCGATGCGACTTGTGGGAAGAAGATTTTTCCTTCTTCTCTTTGTGGTGTGAGGAAGAAGATCTTTTCTCCTTCCGTTTGGAGGAGTCCTTCTTCTTCTCATTCCTCTTGGTGCGGGACTCTTCCGATGAAGTGCTCCCTTGGCTCGTAGTGGGCTCGTCGCCGGTCCCATCTCCCTCTTGGTGTGATCTCCCGACATCACTTCGAGCGGTTAGGCTCTAATGAAGCACCGGGCTCTGATACCAATTGAAAGTCGCCTAGAGGGGGGGGGGGTGAATAGGGCGAAACTGAAATTCTCAAAAATAATCACAACTACAAGCCGGGTTAGCGTTAGAAATATAATCGAGTCCGCGAGAGAGGGTGCAAAACAAATCGCAAGCGAATAAGAAGTGTGACAAGCGGATTTGTTTTACCGAGGTTCGATTCTCGCAAACCTACTCCCCGTTGAGGAGGCCACAAAGGCCGGGTCTCTTTCAACCCTTACCCTCTCTCAAACGGTCCCTCGGACCGAGTGAGCTTTCACTTCTCAATCACTTGGAACACAAAGTTCCCACAAGGACCACCACAAGATTGGTGTCTCTTGCCTCAATTACAAGTGAGTTTGATCGCAATGAAGAATCAAAGAAGAAAGCAATCCAAGTGCAAGAGCTCGAAAGAACACAAGCAAATCTCTCTCTCTAGTCACTAGGGCGTTGTGTGGAATTTGGAGAGGATTTGATCTCTTTGGTGTGTCTAGAATTGAATGCTAGAGCTCTTGTAAGTAGTTGAGAAGTGGAAAACTTGGATGCAATGAATGTGGGGTGGTTGGGGGTATTTATAGCCCCAACCACCAAACTAGCCGTTTGGTGAGGCTGTCTGTTCGAGGGTGCACCGGACAGTCCGGTGCACACCGGACATGTCCGGTGCGACAGCCACGTCACCAATGTCGTTGGGTTCCGACCGTTGGAGCTCTGACTTCTGGGCCTGCCTGGATGTCTGGTGGCGCACCAGATATGCACTGTAGATTGTCCGGTGCGCCAGTATGGGCGTGCCTGACCTCTGCGCGCGCAGCACGCGCATTTAATGCGTCGCAGGTAGCCGTTGGCGCCGAAATAGCCGTTGCCCCGCTGTTACACCGGACAGTCCGGTGAATTATAGCGGAGCGGCTGAAGTGAATTTCCGAGGCTGGCGAGTTGCGGAGGCCACCCTTCCTTGGAGCACCGGACATGTTCGGTGTACACCGGACAGTCCGGTGAATTATAGCGGAGTTGCCTCTGGAATTTCCCGAAGGTGACGAGTTTGGAGTTGGCGTCCTCTGGTGCACCGGACATGTCCGGTCTGGTGCGCCAGACCAGAGGTGCCTTCGGTTGTCCCTTGCTCCTTTGTTTGAACCCAATACTTGGTCTTTTTATTGGCTAAGTGTGAACCTTTGGCACCTGTATAACTTATACACTAGAGCAAACTAGTTAGTCCAATATTTGTGTTGGGCAATTCAACCACCAAAATTAATTAGGGACTAGGTGTAAGCCTAATTCCCTTTCACTCACCTCGGCGAATCCCGAACGGCCAGCGGGACGTCGAGCACACGGCGGAGCTCGACGATCGGCACGACGGCGGTTTTGCGTGGGCGTGAGGCAAGAATGAGCGAGCTACACGGGGTGAGAGGAAAGCGGGCATCATGGAGGTTAGAGGAGATGAACAGGGGGCGACTTGGGCACCTATAGGTGGGCCCCACCGGTGGCGACGGCGGCTGGGCAACTGCCCAGCGTGCACGCACTCGATAGGACCGGGGCGAGCTGTTGGGGGTGGCTGGGTCGCGTGCCAGCCGGTCGGCCCAAGACAGGGGGGTTCGCGGGCCACGTGGGGCAGAAAACGGCTGGGCCGCACAGGGAAGGGGGAAGGGAGCTGGGTCGCGGACGCGAGTCTGCCGTGGGCCAAGGCACGGAGCCGGGCCGAAGGGAGGGGCGCAGCTAGGTGGGCCGCGGGCAGGCCGCCGGGCGAGCCCAGGATACAGGGGGGTTTTCCTTTTTCTATTTTTTCATGTTTTAGCCCTAATTCATTACTAGAATGCATGATTCACAAACCTTCTCAATCAAACAACAAAAATGTATGATCCGACATGATGCAACAGCCAAAAGAAACATTTCCAGGTTTACTTTTACCCGAATTCGAGTTAACTCTCGCTAGAATTTTGAGAAAGAACAAGGCATAATGAGAAGAAAATGGAAAAAGGAAAGGTAACGCCCGAATTTGGGTGAGTGCTGGAGAAAGTAAAAATTCAACTCTTAAATTCAGGGCGTTACAAACATATCCCCCTTAAAAGGATCTCGCCCTTGAGATCCAAGGTTGGCTAGCAAAGAGCTCAAGGTATTTAGCCATCAGATCATCTTCACGCTCCCACGTTGCTTCTTCCTCAGAGTGATGACCCCATCTGACTTTGCACATTCTAATAGTCTTCCTTCGGGTGACCCTGTCTGTAGTCTCAATGATTTGCGTTGGCTTCTCAATATAGGTCAAGTCTTCTTGGACTTCAAGACCTTCCACTGGCAACTGCTCTTCAGGCACACGCAGACATTTCCTTAACTGAGACACATGAAAGACATCATGCACGACAGACAAATTTTCTAGCAGGCTGAGATGATAGGCCACTTCTCCACGCCTTGCAAGAATCTGATACAGACCAATATAACGGGGTGCTAGCTTGCCTTTCACTCCGAATCTTTTGACTCCTCTGATAGGTGACACTTTCAGATAAACAAAATCTCCAACTTCAAAACTCAGCTCTCTTCATCTTGTGTTTGCATAGATTCGCTGCCTTGATTGCACTATCTTCAGATTCTCCCGAACTATCTTGATGTTCTCTTCAGCTTCAAGCAGAATGTCTGGCCCGAACGCTTGCTTTTCTCTAGGCTGATCCCATTGCAACGGAGTTCTACAACTCCTTCCATAAAGCGCCTGAAATGGTGACATCTTCAAGCTGGCCTGGTAACTATTGTTATAGGAGAATTCTGCATAAGGCAACCTCTTGTCCCATCCGAACTGATCTTGCAATGCACAGGCTCTCAACATATCTTCGAGGATTTGATTAGTTCTTTCAGTCTGACCGTCTGTCTGCGGATGATAAGCTGAACTGAAATTCAGATGTGTACCTAAGGCTTCATGCAACTGCTGCCAGAAATGAGAGGTGAACTATGTTCCTCTATCTGACACTATCTTCTTTGGTACACCGTGAAGACAAACGATCCGGGATATGTACAACTCTGCCAATACTGCACTGCTGTAGTTGGTCTTGATAGGTATGAAGTGGGCTGACTTGGTTAAGCGGTCCACCACTACCCAAAAGGAATCGTAGCCGGCTCGAATGCGAGGCAATCCGACTATGAAATCTATCCCGATTTCATCCCATTTCCACTGAGGAATTTGCAACGGTTGCAACAACCCAGCTGGCCTCTGATGCTCTGCCTTGATCCGCCGACAACTATAACACATAGCCACATGCTCTGCGATATCCCTCTTCATTCCGTACCACTAGAATTTCCTCTTCAGATCTTGATACATCTTCTCACTTCTAGGGTGTATCAAATAAGCTGTCTCATGAGCTTCCTTGAGGATCAACTCCCGAATAGACTGGACATTGGGAACACACAAGCGGTCTTTGAACCATATCACACCTTCTGCATCTTCCCAAAAATCTTTGCCCCTGCCTTCTAGAATCAGTCACCGGATTTCACTGATCTTCTCATCATTCTTCTGTGCTTCTTTGATTTCTCGCTCCAAGGTGGGTTCTAGCTCAATTGTCACTCCTCGTGTATTGTTCAGAAATCCAAGGCTCAACCTATCAAACTCTTTGGCCAAATCATAAGGCATCGGATGAGCAACCATTAGATTGACCTGACTCTTCCTACTCAAAGCATCTGCCACTATATTCACTTTGCCTGGATGGTAATGAATCTCCAACTCATAGTCCTTGATCAACTCTAACCATCTTCGTTGCCTCATATTCAACTCCGACTGAGTGAATATGTACTTCAGACTCTTGTGGTCTGTGTAAACATCACATTTCTACCCATACAGATAGTGCCTCCATGTATTCAGTGCGTGAACCACTGCTGCCAACTCTAGGTCATGGATTGGGTAATTCTTCTCATGAACCTTCAGTTGTCCAGACGAATAAGCCACAACTCTTCCCTCTTGCATCAACACACATCCCAAACCAGTGTAACAAGCATCGCAATACATCGAGAAGGGCTTGTGCAAATCAGGCAAGACTAAGACAGGCGCTATAGTCAACTTCTCTTTCAACGCTTCGAAGGCCTCTTGACATTTCTGGGTCCACTTGAACTCAACTTTGTTGCCTAGCAAAGCTGTCATTGGTTTCGCAATCTTCGAAAACCCTTCGATAAATCGCCGATAATATCCGGCCATTCCGATGAAGCTCTTGATCCCTCGGGCATCTATTGGCGCTTTCCAGTTCAGAATATCTGCCACTTTCTTCGGATCCACAGCCAATCCTTCTTTGTTGATTATGTGACCCAAGAACAGGACTTCATCAATCCAGAATTCACACTTGCTCAACTTTGCAAATAGCTGGTGCTCTCGCAATCTCTGCAATACCATCCTCAAATGACCCGTATGCTCTTCTTCGCTTTGAGAATATATCAGAATATCATCAATAAATACCACCACAAACTTGTCAAGATAATCCATGAATACACTGTTCATCAGATTCATGAAGAAGGCTAGTGCATTTGTTAGACCAAAAGACATCACAGTGAACTCATACAACCCATACTTGGTAATGAATGTCGTCTTCAGAATATCTGAGGGTCGAATCCTGAGCTGATGATAACCTGACCTCAGATGTATCTTTGAAAACATACTGGCTCCTCTCAACTGGTCGAACAGATCTTCTATTCTGGGCAAGGGGTACTTGTTCTTGATCGTGACTTCATTCAGGGCTCGATAATCAATACACATCCTTCTGGTGCCATCTTTCTTCTCCACGAATAGGACAGGGGCGGCCCAAGGCGAGGTACTTGGTCGGATGTAACCTTTCTCTGACAGCTCATCAATCTGCTTTTTAAGCTCAACCAACTCTGGTCTAGATACTCTGTAAGCTCTCTTAAAGATGGGGGCGGTTCCAGGAAGAAGCTCTATGGCAAACTCAACTTTTTGCTCAGGTGGCATGGCTGGTAGATCCTTTAGGAGCACATCTGGGAACTCGAACACAACCTTGATAATCTCCAGTGGATCTGCTTCACTGCTATCAACAGCCATCTGATAACAACTTCCTTTCTTTAGCTCAGGCGAGACTAACTCGGTTACCACTTCCTCTCCTAGTGGGGACATCAACTTGATTGTCCTCTTATCACAACTGATAACTGCCTAATACTTATCTAGCCAATTTATCCCTAGGATAACATCTATTCCCTGAGTACCCATTACTATGAGGTTAGCGGGAAACGCTATCCCCTTATTTCCACACTTACATTCAAGCAAATGCTATCGGCTCGAATTCTACCACTGGCTGAGTCAATTTGAATGGGGGTTGACATGGTAGTTATTAGAAGATTATGTGCTTCCACCCATGATGCAGTAATGAATGAATGTGTTGCTCCAGTATCAAATAACACTTCTGCAATATGGGAGTCGACTGGAAACATACCTACTATCATGCCGGGGGTCTCCTGAACTGCTTCAATCTCCAAGTGGTTCAGTCTCCCATGGTTGTAGCATGGCTGAGAGCGGTTGCCTGCTCTAGGCTGAGGCACATTCTGCTTTGCTGGGGCATTGGGGCCTGACCGCTACTGGGCTGCCTTCTTCGGACATTGCATCACCCAATGGCCTTGCTCTCCATAGTGGAAACATGCCCTGCTTCCGCCTTGAACCGATGCTGCTTGACTGTTCTGGTTGGTTGCTGGGGTGAGAAGATGAGGTGCCTGCTGATTCTGCCTCTGGAACTGACCTCCTCCTGACTGATTGTTCTGGCGATTCTGATGCTGGTGCTGAGGGTACTGCCTTTGGAACTACTGCTGCTAAGGTGGACGCTGGTTCTGCCTGAACTGCTGAGGTGGGTTGCCTGAGAAACGAGAACGATTGCTGCTTCTAGGCTGAGGTCCACTGATCTTACGCTTGCGATCCTCCATCTTTTTATGCTTTGTAGCATCCCAAAAATTCAAATCTTGAAATTTTCTCAAACTCGCTCTAAATTCAAAATGAATTTCAAATTTCATTTCAAAATGTTTGTTTGCGAGTTGATATCAGCAAATAAATTATAGTGGTCTATATTCTCTCCAAAATCCTCCTCAAAATATCCTACAAATATTTTCTCGAGTGATCCCCTTCAAGTTCTTTCCAGAAATACTGCTCAACTATTCCACCAATATATCTTCAGATATTTTCCTCTTGAGAAATACCTTCGGAATCATTTTTCAAGACCCTACAAATATTTTCTTCATAACTTTCCTCATGCCCATACGTATATGTATGCCTCCAGTGTCATACGTGAGCTCTACAAGCTAATCTCACTTATACAAGACAAATACCTGCTAATCTCCCACTAATCCTCTCATCCTCCCACTAATCCTCTCATCCCTCCCCCTAATCCCCCCACCATGGCTATAAATAGAGGGGCAAGGGCCTCCTCTCATCCCACCCCAAGCCATTTCATGGCAACTCTCTTCCCCCCCCACACACACCCACTCCACGTTCCACACAAGCACACACTAGCACAGGGATCGTTCGATCGTTCTTCGATCGTTCGTCCCCTGTTATTAGTTTGTTCGTTCGTTCGTCCGATCGTTCGATCGTTCGTCCGATCGTTCATGGTTCGTTCGTCCGTTCGTCCGATCGTTCGATCGTTCGTCCGTTTGTTCGTCCAAATAATCTTTTTCATGTCGTTATGCTGCCAAAATTCCGATCGTTCGTTTGTTCGATCATTCGATCGTTCATCGTTCGTTCATAGTTCCCTATTCATCGTTCATCGTTCGTTCATAGTCCCTATTCATCGTTCTTCCAGATAATCTTTGTCCTGCCGTTATGCTGCCGAAATTCCAATCGTTCGTTCGTTCGATCATTCGATCGTTCATCGTTCGTTCATAGTTCCCTATTCATCGTTCATCGTTCGTTCATAGTCTCTATTCATCGTTCATCGTTCGTTCATAGTCCCGATTCATCGTTCTTCCAGATAATCTTTGTCCTGCCGTTATGCTGCCGAAATTCCGATCGTTCGTTCGTCCGATCATTCGATCGATCGTTCGTCCGTTCGTTTGTCCAAATAATCTTTTCCTGCTGTTATGCTGCCGAAATTCCGATCGTTCGTTCGTCCGATCATTCGATCGTTCGTCCGTTCGTTCATAGTTTCTATTCATCGTTCATCGTTCGTTTATACGAGCTATTCACTATCACTATTCACCATTACTATTCACCATTACTATTCATCGTTACTATTCATATACACTATTCATCATCGTTACTATTTATCATTACTATTCATCATCGTTACTATTCATCGATGATATCTATAATTACTTTTCCATCGCCACTATTCATCGTTACTAATCATCGTTACTATTCATCGGTCATCTAGTCATCCCAAATTTCGACTACTCATCCGTCATGCTGTCCAGTCCACCTAAGACCAGCCAGACCCATGTTCCAGTCATACGAACTCCGGTGACTGTGATTTTCCTTCCAGTGGGAACTTCCCATCTGGTCACCCATCCCAGGTTTCTCCAAGTTGAGCATGCTTAACTTTGAGATTTCTTTGAACCAGGCTTCCAAACTCAGATTCCAATAATTCTTGTTTCTAAATTCTTATCAAATTATTCCCTATCCAATCATGCCATCCCTTAAGCATGGTTCATATTTCAGAAGACTCCCAAAATACTCTTGTCCCATATTCTACCTATAACTCTCCTGTTCATACTAAGTCAGACGATTCATTCGTCACTATTCTCACCAACAGTGAACTTCACTGTGCTACACCACATACACCCAGCTATAAATACACCCAGCTACCCTCTCCCTCTCCACACACACTCAACACCCTCAGCCAAGGCAAACACCCCACCCACTCAGTTACTCTGCTCTGTCGGCTACACACATAGTGTCGCTTCGCCTCCAGTCCACCCTCCTGGTAAGCACCTCCGCACCACCACTAGTAGTATCTCAACACCACATGACACAGATTCTACTCAAGACTCTACCCATCTATATATCGCTGTTCTGACCACTATACTAAATATTTGTTGGTATACTTGCTTGTTTGTATGTTTGCTTATTCATGTTGCATAGTTATCGGAGTGTTCGTGCCGTCTCGTGGAGGCCAGATCTGCAAGTCTACACCAAGCGGTGGAGCTAGAAGCCAGTTTCGCGAGCTCTCCTTCCCCCTTCGCAGGATAAGCACGGCAAGCTCACTGGATCCCTTTGATGCATAAATTACCTATGTTTTACAACCACAACCCTCAGCCTGTTATTTTATGCATAATATGATTTTGAGACAAGTTATTATGGCCACCCAGCCGCTTGCCGCAATCAATCCATGATATAATTGTTACAAATGATTTGAGGAAAGGTGTGAGTTTTCAAAAGAAAAGGCTTTTCAAAATGTGTTTGATGAAGGGTTTTCACCCTTATCACCTTTGAGTAGGGATGATCAAGGACTCCCTGGTTTAGGGGAGGGCCTAAGGTGATGGCTCAGCTGGTTTAGGCGTGAGCAGAAGGATTGTCCCCTCATATAAGGACCGGTTTGTCATCTTCACTACCTGTACTCTTTAATAGTACAACCACTCGAGACTGTGTGGGCAGTCACTCAATCTGAACTCGTACGGTCCAACCCTAGGGTTATGAAGGCTGGGGAGCACCGGGAGGATAAGGAGGGGGAAAGTTTTGTCCGGTTTGGACATGGCGGTGGCCTGACTCCTTCCGGTATAACTGTTAAGGTTAGGACGTGCGAGGAAAGAAAGAGATTCGGATTCGGATCTCATCGGCCATGAGATCGCAGAGCCGGACTAGTGGGTAAAGTGTATACCTCTGCGCAGAGTTTGAAAACCTATTCGAATAGTCTGTGTCCACAGGAATGGACGAGTCTGGTGTGGTATGGCAATTAATGTTTTGCTTTCAAAAAAATAGGTGCTTTTGAGAAAAGTGGTTTTTAAAAGGTTCGGCAGTTGAGCCGTGAGCTATGGTGGACGGGAAGTCCAGTAGCTGTTTTTGAAAATGAAAACCAGTGTGTCACACCCGGTTTTAGAAGGCAAACCGAATGCGAACCATGTACGTGCCAGGATCAGTTATTCACGTACACAGCAGTTACATAACATGGACATCATCACACAGTGCTCAAAATAGTATTAAAAGGGAAATAATAGTCGATTACATCATACGTCTGAGACGTCCATATAGTCCTTACAGTAAATCAAAGTGCGAACACGAAACGTAGATAAACGCAGCCTTCACAGGCAGCCGACTGGGGGTTGCCGCTAACCCACACCTAGAACTCGTCGTAGTTTTGGAACTCCTGGAAGTCTCCTTCCACAGCTTCATCTTCTCCTGAGCAGTGGTTGCAATGCTGACAACCTGGGGGGGGGGGGGGTTTGGTGTGTAGAGCAAGAGTGAGTACACATCAACATACTCAGCAAGCATCCTGTTTGGCTGTAGTGGACTAGCTTTATGTGGGGGGGGTAAGTCAAGCAGTTGCTTTTAATTGGTCAGGTTATTATTTACTAGTAGAAAGCCAGGTTTTAACATTAACCCAAGTTATTAGCCCTGATGTACCCTTTCCAAACGGAAAGAATACCACTTACCAGCACCATAGACATAACCAAAACCATCAGTCTCATTGCCACCTGTAAACCAAAATGTCTCTGATCAAGTACCACTAATCATTAGAGCTCCCTTGGCCGCTCATAACCGCGAGCACGGCTGATATATCAGTTTTCAAACAGTCTGCAGAGGTTGTGCACTTTACCCACAAGCCGTGATCCCCTTTCTGCCCGGAGAGAGCTACTCCCCATTGATCACTACCTAGGTGGTCCAGCAGGGCATCACTACGTAGCCTTTACAAAGATTCCCCAAGGCTGTAGCCGCCCGTTAGGTTTCCTAAATGTACCGCACTCCTCCCCAAGGGACAAATCAACCTTGGCAGAGCGAGCCGCATACACCGAGCCCTATTGACGGCACGACGGTGAAGCGAACTACACCCCGGTTCCTCTAATTACTCAGCTAAGGGCGTCCCACTCCACCCTCATGGTTGCACTGTTTTCTCGGGCGGTCATCCATAGAACTGGTCCTTACGGAGAGGCACTCGAGAAACCGCTCGAGCCCCCTTGAAGACCACAAGTACAACATCATAATAAGAGAAGGGAAAACAGCGTATCATAGATAATCTCATCATGTTCATTGATTAGAGTTAAGCAATAGCATAAAGCTAAACAATAATAATCCAACCCAGATAGGTAGACAAGGACATGGATAACAAAAGCTAGTCAATCCTTAGGCATAAATGTGTAAAGCGGGAGGTGAATTAAATAATGAATAGGACAGAGATAGGTCAAAGGACACTTGCCTCCACCAACCGACTGCTGCTCAGGGGCTTCTCCTGCGAGTTCCTCGGGCTCTTCAACCGGATCGTTCTCTATGCGATTGCAAGCACACATACATTCATCCATTCAAATTAAGAAACAAACAGTACACCATACAAGAGAACAAATAAAGTAAATATGCATAAAGTATGACATTCGATATCGCATTCGTTAAGGTTAGAAAGAAACGGGGAAAGGTCTCGCAGGGGTTAAAGCTTATGCACTAATGATTAGTTAAATTATGCGCTCTAGTTCCAATTGGTTCTAACAAAAGAATTAGTTATATGCACTAACGGAAACCTAGCCCCTTTTTAGTTGATCAACCTTAAGCGAAATGAACAATTGACTATATGAATTGACTAACGTAACGGAATTCTAAATTAAGTTTCCTATTTCATTAACATGAACGATGATTAGCTTGCCCAGAATAAAATAAATAACAATAATAAAAGAAAATAAAATAAATAAAAAAAGGGGGCGGTTGAACCGGCCAGGGGCAGGGGCGGCCAAGCCGGCGGCGGGCGGCCGAGCTGGCGGGGGGGGGGGGGCGGTCGAGCTAGGGCAGGGGCGGCCGAGCTGGGCGCGCAGGGGCGGCTGGGCAGGGGCGGTCGAACCGGCGGGCGGGGGGGGGGGGGGCTGGGTCGGCCGAGGCGGCGGCCGGGCCGGCAGCCGAACCGGCGGCCGAGGCGGCGGCCGGGCCGGCAGCCGAACCGGCGGCCGAGCCGGGGCGGGCGGGCGGCCGGACCGGGGGCGCGGGGGCGGCCGAGCGGTGGTGGCCGAGCCAGGCGGGGGAGGGGAGGGGAGATGGGAGAGGGAGGAGAGGGGGAGGGGGACCTCACCGGGGACGGGGACGGGGCGGCCGAACCGGCGATGAGCAGGGGCGGCGGCTGGGGTGGGGGAGAGGGAGAATGGGAGGGAGAGAGAGGGATTTGGGGGGAAAAGGGAGGGGCGACTGGGCCAGCTGGGCCCAAAGGGGGCACGCGGGGGGGGGGGCGGCTGGGCCGGCCGGGGCGGCCCACGGCGCGGGAGAGAGAAAAAGGAAGGAGAGAGAGAAGGAAGGAAAAAAAAGAAAAAGAAAAAAAGGTTTTCTCCTTTTCGAAATCCGTTTTTCCTGGATGAATGCACTTACATTTTTAAGCAATCGAAAGAATGCATGGTTCGGCATGATGCATCAAACAACATAAAGTATTTTAAGGTTTTGCTTTATGCGGGAATTCCAAGCCGAACCCCGCAATAATTTTGGAAAAGATCAAGGTCTAGCGAGGGAAAAGGAAAAAAAGAAAGGGTAACGCCCGAATTTAGCGAGTGAAGAAAAGAAAAAATTCAACTCCAAAATTCGGGGCGTTACACAGTGGGAAACTGCTGAGATACCTGGATGGTTTAGTCCAGGGGATTTTGTTCTAATATTGAAAAACTTCCTGCTCCTTTTGGAGAGGATGCGCTTTGCAAAATACAAAATGTTTTTCAAAACAACCCTGCATAAAATATTGTTGTTTCTGCAAATATCCTGAGCTCTACATATTCCATGCATTATATCTGATTTCCCCATTCCGCGGGTGAAAGTGGGCTGCTGAGTACGTTTGTACTCACCCTTGCTTATTTGTTGTTTTTCAGAAAAAGGAGATCGGGTAAGAGTTACGACTGTTCCCAACCTTGCCTGTGGCTGTTGGACCACTGATTTGCTTCGCTGCGTATATCGGGCTGCTTCAGCCCCACTCTGATGATATGTCCCGAGTTGTGGACCAACTCTTAAAGTTGTTCGCCACCTTTGTAGGTTTGTCTCGTTTAAGCAGATTTGGTATCATCTGATGTATAAATGTGTTTACTAGCCTCCTGGGACTAGTAATTGTATCACATTTGAGTCCCAGAGGATTGGGGACGCTTCAGGTGGTATCGGAGCTGTTAGGTTGGCCGCAGGACGTAACCCTTAGCCTGATCAAAAGTTTTTGAGTCAAAACTATTTTCTTAAAAAAGATTCTTGCTCTCATCCCTTCATTTCAAAAATGCTTCCCCCTTTCCTTCTCTCAGAAGTCAGATGGAGGTTCGTTGCCAAACTAGCTTTTGCCAGAATGAAGATGGTTTCCCCAAGTTGCTGAGAGCATGCACAGTTCGCCTCAGAATCAGGAGCCAGCCAGAGTATGATGGTCGTGAATTCGTCGAGCATGGCACAAAGAAGTGTGTCATGACTATATACATTGGATCCAGTCCGCACCATGTGGAATGGAGTATCACTACTGCTGGGCACAGATTCAAAGACACCTGCCAAGTCGTCGCCCGCAAGGCATTGAGGGCCCTGTGTCAACTTTATGAAGAAGAAGTGGCCGACACACCGCTCAGATTCTTTCCGCCCTTTCAGAGAGACCGTCCAGTTTGGATGGCCAGGATGCGTGCCTTGGAAGGTCAACAGCTGCTTGAGGACGACCCCACAGTCGTGTACCTCACTGCCTACCTGCTCACCCTGGATGCACAGTATGATTTCTTGGCTCGGCACCACCGTCAGATGATTGCCCGAGAAGAAGATGCAGAGAAGCTCAACCGTAAGCTCCATGTGGATCTCACCTCAGCTCAAGCCTATGTAGCTGCCTTGGAAAGTCGTGAAGCCATTGCTGTTGAAGCCCTGAAGCAAGCTAAGGATGAGCACGTCCAGAAGCTGATGGAGGCCTACTTGGTAACCCATAACCAACGTAGAGCCCTGCGGATCCAAGAGCCCACTTCATCCAACCTTGTTCAACCCATCAGAGTTGAAGATCCCCAGATTCTTGAAGGTCACCCGGTCTCTATCATAGGAGAGAAGAAGGCTTGGGAACTCCCGAAAGGAGCCATAGTCTTGGAAGGAATTCCAGTCTTCCCTCAGGCTATGAATAAGCAAGAGCACCCCGAGTCCTCTCAAGATCCCCCGCTAGAGTTGTTTGAGCCCTTCTCCGTGAAGAAGATTCCAGCACCGCCCCATGAAATCAAGGAAGAAGCTGCAAGCACCCCGCCAGCACTGCTGCCCTCTGAGGAGCTACAAGAGCCAGTCTCGCTTGAAGAAGAGTTCGACCCCGTGTTGCCATCTCAGTCGTCGCCAGAAGAAGTCATCAACATCAGCTCCCTCTTGACCCATCCAGGAGATGTCTCAGATTGAAGTTGTGTGCAAGCCTTGCCAGAAGTGAAGCTACTAGATCTGAGTTAGTTATGCCCAGTCCTCTGCATGCATCGGGTAGTGAAGTTTTCTTCACTTTGGCTAGAACCCTGCATGTATGAGAGGTAATCGTGTAGACCGTGTTTTGAAAAACTCTAACTGTGTGGCCCCCTAGGGCATTTCAAAATGAATTTCGCTTGATGTTTTCTTCCCTTTGGAGTGCATATGTGATGCTTTAACGTTAGTGCTCATAAGTTGCATTTAGCATAGTTCTCAATTCAGGAGCCAAGCAATAGTAGTTATGCTTAGCCCCCGAATCTGAGTAGTCCGTGCTTTGGAAAAACTCTATTCTTCCCCTATTCAAAACATTTGATTTGTTTGTGCTTATCATTGTTGAGCTTGTGTGTTTTCTTTCCGTTTGTCTTAAAAAAAGGGTTTTCTCTAAAAACATAGATCACAAATTAGATCCAATCCTCACCTTATTCTTCCATTCTCATCTTAACCCATCTCAAGAGAAAAGCACCTTACCCAAGAAGATACCGGGAAGCTTACCCTTGAAGCCTGGAATAAGCTACAGAAGAAACCAGTCCAGCCGCTCAGTCAAAAGGACCGACCGTGAGAATCAAAGCACTGCCCCTGAGTCAAAGTAAACAGAAAAAGAGGACAGAAGGAGTTTTTACCATACAGAGAGGCAAAGATTCTTGGAACCAGAGACCACAAACATCAGGGTCATTGACTCCACCACTCACCCGTGCCCCCCGCACGCGTGTCCCATCTCCAACCACCGCCCCACGCCCCCCTTTGCAGCGCACTACCACCGCCCACGCCCCCTTTGCAGCGCACTACCGCCACCCACGCCCCCTTTGCAGCGCACCCACCGCCGCCATCATCGCCGGCAACACCAGGCCCCCCTTCCCCTCCATCGCACCTGCTGCCACATCACCACCGACTCCACAACCAAACACCACCGCTCACCTATAAAACTCTGCACCAACTCCCTCAGTTCCCGTCCCAAGCAAAGCACACACCTGATAAACCCCCCCACCAGCTCCCTCAACGCCCATCTAGCTCAAAGCAAAGCACATTCCAGATAAACCCCCTCTGCCAAATCGCAAGCAACTCCATTTTCCACTCCCTCGCCCCTAAGATCACAATGCTTGGTGATTCTTGGGTTGAAGACTGTTGCACATGGTTCATAGTCTTTGGTTTCCTCCAGTGTATGATAGTAATACTCTTTGATAGAATCCTCGAGTGGGAAGAGCAAAGAGAAAGAAAGGAGCAGTGAAAAGAAGATAGTGAAGAGAAGATGAGAAGAAGGTTCTCCCAGAATCAACCCTGTGTCAGTCATCACTCCGCAGCCTGGTCAAGAAGCAACAGCAGAAGAAGGCCCCGTAACACCCTTGTTATGAGGTACTTCAAGGAGTTCAAATCCCCAAGATTCAAGAGATCTACCCTCATTCATTTTAAGTGGGGTAGTGTTCCAGCCAAGTTCCTGCTATGGAGAAAAAGAAGAAGGCCTGAAGCAAGCTTGTCGAGGACCAGATCATCAAAGCATATAAGTTTCTAGATGAGAAGTGGTCACCCAAGTTTCGTTGATGAAGCATCAGAAGACCAATCAAGGAAGGAATCCATGTGGGAGTTTGCAAGAGAAAGGTTTGCGTGTTGGCATCAATGCTTCCTCAATACGCTAGCTGCCAAGCGAAAGCTAGAAGCCTGAAGATGATCTTTGACTAGTCAGAATCAGCGTTTGCAATCAGTAGCCGGACGCTCCGCAAGGGCCAGATTTTGTTGAAGTTCCATCTCCTCGAAGATTTGCAAAGTGAAGATATGTAGCTGAAGTAAAGCTATACCCATAACCCTTCTAAGCCGAATCTCGAGGACGAGATTCCTTTTAAGTGGGGTAGATTTGTAGCATCCCAAAAATTCAAATCTTGAAATTTTCTCAAACTCGCTCTAAATTCAAAATGAATTTCAAATTTCATTTCAAAATGTTTGTTTGCGAGTTGATATGAGCAAATAAATTATAGTCTTCTATATTCTCTCCAAAATCCTCCTCAAAATATCCTACAAATATTTTCTCGAGTGATCCCCTTCAAGTTCTTTCCAGAAATACTGCTCAACTATTCCACCAATGTATCTTCGGATATTTTCCTCTTGAGAAATACCTTCGGAATCATTTTTCAAGACCCTACAAATATTTTCTTCATAACTTTCCTCATGCCCATACGTATATGTATTCCTCCAGTGTCATACGTGAGCTCTACAAGCTAATCTCACTTATACAAGACAAATACATGCTAATCTCCCACTAATCCTCTCATCCTCCCACTAATCCTCTCATCCCTCCCCCTAATCCCCCACCATGGCTATAAATAGAGGGGCAAGGGCCTCCTCTCATCCCACCCCAAGCCATTTCATGGCAACTCTCTTCCCCCCCCCCAAACACACCCACTCCATGTTCCACACAAGCACACACTAGCACAGGGATTGTTCGATCGTTCTTCGATCGTTCGTCCCCTGTTCTTAGTTTGTTCGTTCGTTCATCCGATCGTTCGATCGTTCGTCCGATCGTTCATGGTTCGTTTGTCCGTTCGTCCGATCGTTCGATCGTTCGTCCGTTCGTTCGTCCAAATAATCTTTTTCCTGCCGTTATGCTGCCAAAATTCCGATCGTTCGTTTGTTCGATCATTCGATCGTTCATCGTTCGTTCATAGTTCCCTATTCATCGTTCATCGTTCGTTCATAGTCCCTATTCATCGTTCTTCCAGATAATCTTTGTCCTGCCGTTATGCTGCCAAAATTCCGATCGTTCGTTCGTTCGATCATTCGATCGTTCATCGTTCGTTCATAGTTCCCTATTCATCGTTCATCGTTCGTTCATAGTCCCTATTCATCGTTCATCGTTCGTTCATAGTCCCTATTCATCATTCTTCCAGATAATCTTTGTCCTGCCGTTATGCTGCCGAAATTCCGATCGTTCGTTCGTCCGATCATTCGATCGATCGTTCGTCTGTTCGTTTGTCCAAATAATCTTTTCCTCCTGTTATGCTGCCGAAATTCCGATCGTTCGTTCGTCCGATCATTCGATCGTTCGTCCGTTCGTTCATAGTTTCTATTCATCGTTCATCGTTCGTTCATACGAACTATTCACTATTCACCATTACTATTCACCATTACTATTCACCATTACTATTCATCAGTTACTATTCATATACACTATTCATCATCGTTACTATTTATCATTACTATTCATCATCGTTACTATTCATCGATGATATCTATAATTACTTTTCCATCGCCACTATTCATCGTTACTAATCATCGTTACTATTCATCGGTCATCTAGTCATCCCAAATTTCGACTACTCATCCGTCATGCTGTCCAGTCCACCTAAGACCAGCCAGACCCATGTTCCAGTCATACGAACTCCGGTGACTGTGATTTTCCTTCCAGTGGGAACTTCCCATCTGGTCACCCATCCTAGGTTTATCCAAGTTGAGCATGCTTAACTTTGAGATTTCTTTGAACCAGGCTTCCAAACTCAGATTCCAATAATTCTTGTTTCTAAATTCTTATCAAATTATTCCCTATCCAACCATGCCATCCCTTAAGCATGGTTCATATTTCAGAAGACTCCCAAAATACTCTTGTCCCATATTCTACCTATAACTCTCCTGTTCATACTAAGTCAGACGATTCATTCGTCACTATTCTCACCAACAGTGAACTTCACTGTGCTACACCACATACACCCAGCTATAAATACACCCAGCTACCCTCTCCCTCTCCACACACACTCAACACCCTCAGCCAAGGCAAACACCCCACCCACTCAGTTACTCTGCTCTGCCGGCTACACGCATAGTGTCGCTTCGCCTCCAGTCCACCCTCCTGGTAAGCACCTCCGCTCCACCACTAGTAGTATCTCAACACCACATGACACAGATTCTACTCAAGACTCTACCCATCTATATATCGCTGTTCTGACCACTATACTAAATATTTGTTGGTATACTTGCTTGTTTGTATGTTTGCTTATTCATGTTGCATAGTTATCGGAGTGTTCGTGCCGTCTCGTGGAGGCCAGATCTGCAAGTCTACACCAAGCGGTGGAGCTAGAAGCCAGTTCCGCGAGCTCTCCTTCCCCCTTCGCCGGATAAGCACGGCAAGCTCACTGGATCCCTTTGATGCATAAATTACCTATGTTTTACAACCACAACCCTCAGCCTGTTATTTTATGCATAATATGATTTTGAGACAAGTTATTATGGCCACCCAGCCGCTTGCCGCAATCAATCCCTGATATAATTGTTACAAATGATTTGAGGAAAGGTGTGAGTTTTCAAAAGAAAAGGCTTTTCAAAATGTGTTTGATGAAGGGTTTTCACCCTTATCACCTTTGAGTAGGGATGATCAAGGACTCCCTGGTTTAGGGGAGGGCCTAAGGTGATGGCTCAGCTGGTTTAGGCGTGATCAAAAGGATTGTCCCCTCATATAAGGACCGGTTTGTCATCTTCACTACCTGTACTCTTTAATAGTACAACCACTCGAGACTGTGTGGGCAGTCACTCAATCTGAACTCGTACGGTCCAACCCCAGGGTTATGAAGGCTGGGGAGCACCGGGAGGATAAGGAGGGGGAAAGTTTTGTCCGGTTTGGACATGGCGGTGGCCTGACTCCTTCCGGTATAACTGTTAAGGTTAGGACGTGCGAGGAAAGAAAGAGATTCGGATTCGGATCTCATCGGCCATGAGATCGCAGAGCCGGACTAGTGGGTAAAGTGTACACCTCTGCGCAGAGTTTGAAAACCTATTCGAATAGTCTGTGTCCACAGGAATGGACGAGTCTGGTGTGGTATGGCAATTAGTGTTTTGCTTTCAAAAAAATAGGTGCTTTTGAGAAAAGTGGTTTTTAAAAGGTTCGGTGGTTGAGCCGTGAGCTATGGTGGACGGGAAGTCCAGTAGCTGTTTTTGAAAATGAAAACCAGTGGGAAACTGCTGAGATACCTGGATGGTTTAGTCCAGGGGATTTTGTTCTAATATTGAAAAACTTCCTGCTCCTTTTGGAGAGGATGCGCTTTGCAAAATACAAAATGTTTTTCAAAAGAACCCTGCATAAAATATTGCTGTTTCTGCAAATATCCTGAGCTCTACATATTCCATGCATTATATCTGATTTCCCCATTCCGCAGGTGAAGGTGGGCTGCTGAGTACGTTTGTACTCACCCTTGCTTATTTGTTGTTTTTCAGAAAAAGGAGATCGGGTAAGAGTTACGACTGTTCCCAACCTTGCCTGTGGCTGTTGGACCGCTGATTTGCTTCGCTGCGTATATCGGGCTGCTTGAGCCCCACTCTGATGATATGTCCCGAGTTGTGGACCAACTCTTAAAGTTGTTCACCACCTTTGTAGGTTTGTCTCATTTAAGCAGATTTGGTATCATCTGATGTATAAATGTGTTTACTAGCCTCCTGGGACTAGTAATTGTATCACATTTGAGTCCCAGAGGATTGGGAACGCTTCATGCTTCCTCTCTGTCATGATTGCTCTGTCAATCAGGTGCTGAAAAGTGGGGAAGGTATGATTCATCAGCTGATACTGCAGAGGGTCGACCAAGCCTCTCAGGAAACGATACTGTCTCTTGGCATCGGTGTTGACATCTTCAGGGCATAGCGAGATAGCTGCAGAAACCTATCTCGGTACTCACTGACAGACATTGACCCTTGCTTGAGTGCCAGGAATTCCTCCTTCTTCACTGTCATTAGACCTGCAGGAACATGGTATTGGCGGAAATTGTTTCTGAATTCCTCCTAGGTAATAGTGTCGGGGTTGGCATGGGTGGCGAGGTAAGACTCCCACCGGGACTGGGCTGCTCCTCTCAACAGACGGGGACCATACAAAACCTTCTCCCTGTCATCGCACTGAGCGGTGTGCAACTCCTGCTCCACAGTGCGCAGCCAATCTTCAGCATCCATGGGGTCAGAAGAATGAGCGAACGTTGGGGGATGACCTCTCATGAATTCAGCACATTTGTCTCTGGGCATATGAGGCATTTGAGGCTGAGGTGGGGGTTGCTGCTACTGCTGCTACTGAATGGCGGCTAGAGTCTGACCGATGGCCTGAACTGCCTGAGTCTGCATGAGGAACATCTGCTCGATGGTCATTGGGGGCGGGGGTGGCAGCTACTGTTGCTGGGGTGCCTCATCCTGCGGGACTGCCTGCTCCTACTGAGCACGCCTTCCTCCTCTGCGCCTGTTTTCTGATATCTGCAGAATGCAATCACACATCAGAACTGATCTTACAACTTGCAGCATAAGAAAAGAGTATAAAATTCTCCACAACACTGAACAGATGAATATCTTCGCTGACTTCCAACACAGACCAACACAACTTCTCAGAATAAAAGGAAAGTGGAATAAAGGCTTTCCAACTAGATAACTAACTTCATTAACATATAACAGATAAACCAAAATGCAGGGAATACCCACACTCTAGAGACAGTCATTACAAAGATCCAACTCCAGCATTGTTCATCATAACAAGCATAAAAGCACAGGATAAGCAAACTACCTTGTCTAACTAAGACTAACTAAGAGTATAACTGAGACTAAGACTAAGACTGGGACTAAGACTAAAACTTCTATATTAAGTATTTATTACAGGACCCAACACTGACGATTTATGGTTCTAAATTTATCTTGGTCCTGCAGTTGGGGTCGCCATAAGACTGGTGTCCACGCCGAGGTGAGCGGTACGGGTGCTGAGTCCCGACGGGAGCGGGGGAGCCATCCTCCAGGTGACGATGCTCCGCGCGCTCAGCCCGCAGCTGGGCAATCTCAGCACGAGCCCTACTTAGCTCGTCTAATGCATGGTCCAGCTCTGTGTTTAGCACGGCAGCTAGGTTGGCTGTGCTGCTCAACCTAGGATTGTCCTCTCCAACAGGTGAGACAATCACGCCTCCTGTGCTGCCCGATGGACGACGGGGGTAATATTTCAGGTTGAGACCGTTGGCTACCCCGCCGAGCACTGAGCAGTAGTGCGAAAGTGCACGTCGTGCGACATCTTGCATGGTTGCCTCAGCTAAGTCCCACTCAGAGATAGAGTAGTGCTCTGAGCAGACCTCCGCACCCCGGAGACTGTTCTCCGGACGGCGCACCAAGTAGGTCGCCTCACAGCAATTCGGGTAGACCCCGCGACTATGCTAGAAGACCACACAACGATACTCGATAGACCAAGTACGCCGGGCGAGTGCCTGGTGTAGCAGGGTGTTGAGCGCGTCGTGGAAGTGACACCCGCGAGTAGCGTCGCGAGTGATGGGTCGGGCAACCCATCCTTCCGACTCCTGGTCGGCTGAAAGGTCGATGCTGAAGCTCGAGCTGCCATTGCCGCCTCCATCGTCAGGGTCTCCTCCAGCAGCTACTCCAGCGGCTGGGGCGCTCAGTGGTGGTGCAGGGGGCGCCTCCAGTGGGAGCACAGGGGAGCAGCTCCTCACAGACTCTATCTCCTGCTGAAGCGAGAAAGAAGAGCCCTGTTGCCCCAGCTCCTGTCGTCGATGTTCCTGCTCCTCGTGCAGGCGGTGATGCAGCCTCTCCAAGTGGCTAGACTGACCAGCCACTGGACGACGAAGCGAACGCTCCGCGAGACGAGAAGGCAAGAAAGGAATGACTGACTTCCGTGCAATGTGTCTAAGACGAGCCATCTACAAAAGACATCGTAAGCATAAGAGTGAGAATAGAACTAATATGACCAGCAAGTAGACCAAAAATAAATGAGGAATTAGAATAAAACAAGATTTTCAGCAAGGTATAATATATATAGTAGAACATAGGTTTGGTCGATATGACCAACTTTTGAAGGGATACCAAAGTCAAGGTGATAATAGGGGTCTATAATCCTTAGGATGACCTTTCTATTCTAGGTTAGCGGTCCTACAGTCAGCACGGCTTTGATACCACCTATGTCACACCCGGTTTTATAAGGCAAACCGAATGCGAACCATTACGTGCCAGGATCAGCAATTCACGTACACAGCAGTTACATAACTGGACATCATCACACAGTGCTCAAATAATAACATAAAAGAGGAAATAATAGTTGATTACATCATATGTCTGAGACATCCACATAGTCTTTACAATAATCAAAGTGCGGAAAAGAAACGTAGATACACGTGGCCTTCATAGGCAGCCGACTGGAGGTTGCCGCTAACCCACGATTAGAACTCGTTGTAATCTTGGAACTCCTTGAAGTCTCCTTCCATGGCTTCATCTTCTCCTGAGCAGTGGTTGCACTGCAGACAACCTGGGGATGGGGGGTTTGGTGTGTAGAGCAAGGGTGAGTACACATCAACATACTCAGCAAGTGTCCTGTTTGGCTGTAGTGGACTAGCTTTATGTGGGGGGTAAGTCAAGCGGTTGCTTTTAGTTGGTCAGATTATTATTACTAGTAGAGAGAGCTAGATTTTAGTATTAACCCAAGTTGTTAACCCAAAAGTACCCTTTCCAAACGAAAAGAATACCACTTATCATTACCATAGTCAATACCAAAACCACCATTCTCATCACCACCTGTAATCCGAACATCTCTGATCAAGTGTCACTAATCAATGGAGCTCCCTTGGTCGCTCATAACCATGAGCACGACTGATATATCAGTTTTCAAACACTCTGCAGAGGTTGCACACTTTACCCACAAGCCGTGATTTCCTTTCTGCCCAGAGATCATGACTCTCCATTGATCACTACCAAGGTGACCGAGCCGGGTATCACTACGTAGCCTTTACAAAGATTCCTCGGGGCTGTAGCCGCCCGTTAGGTTTCCTAAATGCACCGCACTCCTCCCCAAGGCGCGAACCAACCTTGTCAGAGCGAGCCGCATACACCGAGCCCCATTAACGGCACGACGGCTAAGCGAACTACACCCCGGTTCCTCTAATTATTCAGCTAAGGGCGTCCCATTCCACCCTCATGGTTGCACTATTTTCTCGGGCGGTCATCCAACGAATAGGTCCTTATAGGAGAGGTACTCGAGAAACCGCTCAAGTCCCCTTAAATGCCACAAGTATATCATAAATAAGAAGGAAAACAACGTATCATGGATAAATCTCATCATGTTCATTGATTAATGTTAAGCACTAGCATAAAGCTAAACCATAATAATCCAACCCAAATAGGTAAGCAAGGACATGGATAACAAAAGCTAGTCAATCCTTAGGTATAATTGTGTAAATGCGGAAAGTAAATTATAGAATGTATAGGACAAAGATAGGTTAAGGGACAGTTGCCTCCACCAACCAGCTGCTGCTCAGGGTCTTCTCCTGCTAGTTCTTCGGATTCCTCAACCAGACCGTTCTCTATGCGAGCGCAAACATACATCCATCCATTTGAATTAGGAAATAAACAGTACACCATACAAGAGAGCAGATAAACTGAATATGCATAAGATATGACATACGATTTTGCATTCACAATTGCTGGAAAGAAAAGGAGAAAGGTCTCGCAGTGGCTAAAGCTATAGTCGAAGCGTATTACGGGTAGATGCATAATTAATCATTACGTGATCTAGTTCCACCTAGTTACACTAACAAGTGTTAATCACATGCATTGATAGAATTATAACTATTTCCAATGGGTTGACATTAAACAAAGTCGATAATTAACTACATGAAATAACTAACGTAATCAATTTCTGAGTTGAGTTTCCATTTCATTAATATAAATAACGTGATCACTACGCATAGAATACACGGGGAGGGGTAGACGGGTGGCTAGGGGTAGACGAGCACGTCACCCGCGACAGGACGCTACGTGTCGCGCCGAGGACACGACGAGCCGTGCCAAAGCACCGCGTGCACCACGCGAGCATGCGCGCGCGCAAGGCTGCGCTGACGCGCCGCAAATGAATCGCGCGCATGCCAAGGCCGAGCCACGCACGTGCCGCGCTACGCAGGGGCACCGCGGCCGCGCGAGCCGAAGCCGCGCCGGGCCGGGGCCGCGCTGCGCAGGGGCCACGCCGTGCAAAGGCAGGGGCCGGGCCGTGCCATGGCGAGGCCGCGTTGGGGCAGGGAGCTGCGTCGGGCGAGGAAAGCCGCGCTGAGGCTGGGACGGGACCGAGTGCGATGGGGCCGCGCACCGGGCGAGGCGGAGCTGCGCGCCGCAAGCAGGGGCATGCCAGGGTGGCCAGGGCCACGCACACCGCGCCGGGCGAGGCGGGAGCACGCGCACAGGGGGCCGCGCGCCAGGGGCCAGGGCGAGGCCGCTGCGAACGCGCCGGGGCCCGGGGATGCCACGGCCGCACCGCGCAAGGTCGAGGTGGGGCGGAGCTGCGCCGAGTGGGGCACCACGGCCGCGCGCCGGCACGCCGGGCCGCGCACCGCACCGAGCAGGGGAGGGGCGAGGGCACGCTGAGCCGCGGGCAGGGGTCCGCACCGAGCCGATCGTGCCGGGCAGCTGCGAGCGGGCTGCGCCGGGCCGCCGTGGGTAGGCCGCGCGCGCGAGCAGGCCGCGCCGCGTGCCGCCGCGAGCAGGCCACGCCGCGCGGGGAGGGAGAGGTCGAGCCGCACTACGCCGAGCGGGAGGGCCGCGCGCACAGGGAGGGGGACGGGGAAGAGGGAGACGAGGACAAGGGAGACGGGGACAAGCTCACCTCAGCGAATCCTGAACGGCCAGCGGGACGTCGGGCACATGGCGGAGCTCGACGATCGACGCGACAACGATTTTGCGTGGGCGTGAGGCAAGAACGAGCGAGCTGCGCGGGGTGAGAGGAAAGCGGGCGTCGTGGTGGTTAGAGGAGATGAACAGGGGGCGGCTTGGGCACCTATAGGTGGGCCCCACCGGTGGCGACGGTGGCTGGGCAACTACCCAGCGCGCATGTGCGTGACAGGAGCGGGGCGAGCTGTTGGGGGTGGCTCGGCCGCGCGCCAGCCGACCGGCCCAAGACAAGGGGGGTTCGCGGGCCGCGCGGGGGAGAAAACGGCTGGGCCGCGCAGGGAAGGGGGAAGGGAGCTGGGCCATGGACGCGCGTCTGCCGTGGGCCGAGGCACGGAGCCGGGCCGAAGGGAGGGGCGCAGCTAGGTGGGCCGCGGGCAGGCCGCCGGGCGAGCCTAGGATACAGGGGGTTTTCCTTTTTTCTATTTTTTCCTGTTTTAGCCCTAATTCATTACTAGAATGCATGATTCATAAACCTTCTCAATCAAACAACAAAAATGTATGATCCGGCATGATGCAACAGCCAAAAGAAACATTTCCAGGTTTACTTTTACCCGAATTCGAGTTACCTCCCGCTAGAATTTTGAGAAAGAACAAGGCATAGTGAGAAGAAAATGGAAAAAGGAAAGGTAACGCCCGAATTTGGGTGAGTGCTGGAGAAAGAAAAAATTCAACTCTCAAATTCGGGACGTTACAGACAGGGGCGAGCATCGACTAGGGCAGCTGCACGGGCAAGGATGGGCACAAACAAGGAGTTGCTAGGGTGGGTGAGAGGGCAGGGTGGGGGCGGTGAACGGTAGTCAGAGAGGAAAGGCCACAACGATAAAATGATTGTGTGATAGAGAGCGTGAGCGAGTGAGAGATGTTGTGTGGGGGAAAGGAGATGCGACGACCGGGGCATTGGACCTTGACACCAAGATCCGTAGCACCAAAGTGCTACTATGTTACTTGTATGGTAGTGTAGGTGACAGTACTTCGATGGCATAGGTCATGGTATCGACCTCTAGGATCCAAAAATGATCTCAGTTCCAAGGGTTTAAACATGATTTTTTAAAAACAATGATAAAATACAAAAAATTCAGGCAAGCCTCATGGCTTGGTTGTGGGATGGCTAGAGAATTGATGCTTGTGGCAAGGAGACGTGTGACGGTTGTAGCCGAAGATGCAGTGACCGAGCTAGGTCGTTATATTAGGTACATGTGTAAAAAAGTGTACAAAGCAAATATGCAACATTGTATAACATCGTAAATCCATATGGAGGACTTAGCATGGATTTGGAAGTTATTTTCTTTGTCTTTGAAGCTTTCTTCAAGGGCTGGACGAAATACTCGTGGCTCGTTAGCTCGCTCGGTTCATGGTCAGCTCAGCTTAGCTCGAATCGGCTCGTTTGAATTTTTTCACGAGATGAGCTGACATCCTAGCTCGGTTCGTTAACGAGCTAGCTCGATTCGTTAACGAGCCAGCTCGCGAGCTAAATGAGTTACCATATTCTAGCAAAATAAAACTACATGCATATCATTTACAGAATAAATGTCACACCCGGTTCCAGGGGTAGAACCGAGCGCATACCATATGTGTGCCAGGATCCATTTCCACACATATGTTGACGTCACAAGTGTAATATATCAAAAGACAATGCAATAAAGGCGTAAAGAGAGTATAATACTTTATTACATCATCTGAAACATTGTATCTTTAACAAGTATCACATCAAAGTAAAGCGGAAATAAACAACTGGGCAATCTTCCACAGGAAGTTGACCGGCGTATCGTTAGACTTAGAATTCCTCGTCGTCAAAAACTCTATCAAAGTCTCCAGCATCACCCTCTGATCAAAATAAGCAAGGGTGAGCTCACTTATGGTCGGGGCTCAACAAGTGGGGGAAAATTAATGCAGGTATAACAAGGTGAGGCTAAGGTTGAGCAGTAAGCATTTTAGTTGGTCAATATTTTATCAACAACACCTGTCTTACTAATAAGTGTGAATCCCAAATATCCCATTTAAACAAAGGAATATGAATATATCAAAAACACTTAAGTGAAACCACTTAAGCAAATTACTGGCAGATCATCGGATCTCAATTTTATTCCATCTTCAAGTTCAATTATCATGTGAGAAGTCTAGGTCTCTCATAATCGGGAGCACGGCTGATATATCAGTTTTACACTCTGCAGAGGTGGTACAACTTTACCCACAAGCCATGTATCCCATCTAGCCCGGTTGATCGGACCCATAGACACTGCCGAGGTGAATGGCTAGGGATCCATTATGAGGCTTTCACAAAATACACTTAATACGAAGCAACCCGCTAAGGTTTCTAAGACGATGGTGGTGGCCCCCTGGGTGAAGTACCTTAGCCAAGAATACAACCCCATGTTAACGTGGGCTGCCAGCACCTACCGCTCCCTCTCTTGCCCATCTTTCAGGCAAGGTTGCTAGGCACTAAGCATATAAAGCTAATTACCAAAGCCAGAGCCATGATAGCACTCGTGGTTGCACTGTTATCCTAGGTGGTCACTCCATGTTCCAATTAAATTTGTAATAAAGTTATCTTAACCATCGGGTTAATGTCATAATTGTCAATTAACATTTTTGGAACATTAAAACTAATTAATGAGTGACATTATGAGTCATTAAATTGAGCGGTAGCATAAATCTTGCACAGCTTAATTATTTCCCCAGGTTAAACAAGGAATACAGGTAGTAAATCTAGGAAATCCTTAATTAGGTAAAACCCATCAAATTATGCAGTATATCAAAAAGTAAACATTATTATATGCAATGAGTAGGTACAAACAGAATATGCAGAGGGAGAATCCACTTGCCTTGTTCAAAAGCGTCTTGCGGGTCGTCCTCGAACGAGTTCGGATCGCCTACCGCACAATCGGCTTCTAATAGAGTCACATAGCGCACATACAAAAATAAAACATACATAAATAAATAAACATGCACCATTTCATAAACATATACCAATACATCATTAAACACACATTAACATATCGCACTAATCACATCTTAATTTTGTACTAATCGCGTAAATACTTATTAATTCAATTGTGGCTATTAATGTGAGTCCTAATGGTGAATTTATGGGTGGGTGTAATAAATATAATTTTAACCAATATTAATATATTTTAACATCATCAATGAAATAAAAATGATAATTTTCGTCTTTAATAAATAAATTAATACCTTTTATCATTTCTAACTCAAATTATTTAGTATGACAAAAATGAATCTAATAATATTAATATTCTAAAAATCTACATAAATTGGTAATTAGACTTTTTATAACACAAGTGAGGATATTTTGACATAAACTAGTATTTTGCTTAATCTAAAAATCTAAGTGCTCAATTTGCGAACATGATTATTTAACTAGCAAAAATCTATTTACCACACTACCGGTGATATTTTCTCTTTTCTTTCTAAAAAGAAAATGCTAATATAATAATTAGATAAATCATCTAAAAATCCTATATTATTCATATGACATGAGTTCTATACCAATTTCTAAAAAAAACCATTTAAAATGCACCTATAACTATAATTCTCCAAATAGTTTCTAAAGTTTATTGTGACCACATTTAACTACAAAAATTCCTATCTAGTATTTTTATCGCCAACAGGTGACTACTAAATCTATGACATATTCTTCTAATCCAACAATCAACGCCACAACTAACATGAAATATAACGGTGTACGAATAATCGCATGAATCTACCAAACAATTCCATAACGCTCATACACATAAATTCTGAATCACGCGTGTTCATATTACAACAAATAAATTATACAACTCATGAATCGAATCAAAAAGTACTTTATAAAATATACAAAATAATTTGGGTCATCATCAACCTTGGGTTCGCGCGTGTGACGGGGATGGATCGACGGGTTTTCGGCCGGGTGGAGAAAAGCAGGGGCTCGACTACGGACGGCGAATGCGTGGCTCCGGTGAACTCCGGCGAACTCCACGGGCTCCGGCGACGAACGGCAACGAACGACGAGCGACACTAGCGATGAGCGAGGAGCACTAGAGAAAGAGGCGAGCTCGGGTAGGAAGGAATGGGGAGGGCTCTACTGCCTTTTATAGAGAGAGGGAGGGAAGAAGAAGGGTCTGCCAGAGAGAGTAACGCGGTCTTCAATGGCCATCACAGCGACAGTTTCTAATGAGCGTAATGGAGGGAAGGAGAAACGGAAGGGTTCATGCTCCATTAACACCGAGACGAATGGACGGCGGTTTCAGCAACGGGCAGCGCGGCTCGCGCGGGGTCGCAGGACAGTGCAGAGGCGCGCGCGAGGCGGCTCGGCGAGCAGCGGCAGTCGGGCTCCCTGCGCGCGGTGGGTGGCTCGCGCGCGGCTGGAGGGCGGCTCGGTGCAGGGCGCCGAGCAGGCGTCGCGCCGATGGGGCGGCTCGGCCGCGGTCGGGCGCGCTGGGCGCCGGTCGGCCTGGCTTGGCGACGTCGCGCGGGGAGGGCAGGAGGCCGGGCGTGGCTCTTGGGCTCCTGCGCGAGCGAGAGAGAAGCGAGGGGAGAGAGGGAATAGAGGAGAGAGAAGGGATAGGGAGGCGGCGGCGGCTGGGGAGAGAAGGCAGCGAGGGCGCGCGTGCCAAGCGCGTGGAGTTAGGGTTGGGGTCTTGGGCCCCAAGTGGGCCGGCTGGGTGTAGGTTTAGTTTTGTTTTTAATTCCGAAATACCTTTCTATATAGCTCAAAAATTCATAAAAATTCACTAAAATTATTTATAAATAACATATTTATTTTTAGACTAGTAATTGTTATATTATTTAATTATTATATTATTTACTAGGTTTTTCTTTAACAAGAATTGATTAGAAAAACATCCGATAATCAATCAAGCGCACACAACGAAAATTGATTCAAAATGCAAATAAATAATTAAACACTTAAAAAAATTATGACCCTAATTAATATAATAACTAAATTCATTATTTTTATTTGATGGCTTTTGTGGTGTTACAAACCTACCCCTCTTAAAAAGAATCTCGTCCTCGAGATTAAGAAACTTCTGAGAATAGCTGAGGGAATTCTGCTCTGAGTTCATCTTCCCTTTCCCATGTGGCCTCATCTTCCGAATGATGACTCCACTGAACTTTGCACATGTTAATGATTTTACTCCGTGTAATTCTGCGAGATGTTTCCAGAATTCTGACCGGGTACTCTGAATAAGTCAAATCCTCATTAACATTCAGTTCTTCCATAGGTAACTGTTCTTCTGGTACCCTTAAGCACTTCTTAAGTTGTGATACGTGAAATACGTCATGCACATCCGATAATCTATCGGGTAGCTCTAACTGATAGGCTATTTCACCTTTTCTTTCCAAAATTTTGAATGGGCCGATATAGCGAGGTGATAATTTTCCCTTAACCTTAAACCTTTTCATTCCTCTCATCGGTGAAACTTTAAGATATACAAAGTCTCCTACTTCGAACATCAACTCTCTTCTTCTATTATCAGCATAGCTTTTCTGTCTTGACTGTGCCGTCTTCAAATTTTCTTTGATAATCTACACTTGTTTTTCCGCCTCTTGGAGAATTTCTGGACCGAATACTTGACTTTCTCCAGTCTGATTCCAATAAAGCGGTGTTCTACACTTTCGTCCGTAGAGTGCTTCAAACGGTGCCATTTTTAGACTTGCCTGATAACTGTTGTTATACGAAAATTCTGCATAAGGCAAACTTTTATCCCAGCTTCTACCATGCTTTAGAGTGCAAGCTCTTAGCATGTCTTCTAACACTTGGTTTGTCCTTTCTGTTTGCCCATCCGTCTACGGATGATAAGCTGAACTAGAATTTAGCTTGGTATCCATGGACTCATGTAGTCTTTTCCAAAAGCGTGAGGTAAACTGGGTTCCTCGATCTGATACGATCTTCTTCGGTACTCCATGCAGACAAACAATCCTCGACATGTATAACTCTGCTAACTGGGCTCCCGAGTAAGTTGTCTTCATAGGTATAAAGTGTGCTACTTTAGTTAACCTGTCCACTATGACCCATATTGAATCATAGCCATCTCGAGTACGGGGTAGTCCAACTATGAAATCCATACGGATTTCTTCCCATTTCCATTCCGGTACCTTGAGAGGTTGTAGCAATCCTGCTGGTCTTTGGTGTTCGGCTTTAACTCGCGGACACACGTCACATAATGCAACATGAGTAGCAACATCTCTTTTCAATCCGTACCACCAATACTTTTCCTTAAGATCCTGGTACATCTTTGTACTTCCAGGGTGAATAGAGTAAGCTGAATCATGAGCTTCTCTCAAAATAAGTTGGCGCAAGTGCTCGATTTCTGGTACGCAGATTCTCTTCTTAAACCATATGGTGCCTTGTTCATCTTCCGTGAAATCTGGGGCTTTACCCAAACCAATCAAAGCTTTAAATTCCTTAATTTTCTCATCGGACTCTTGTCCTTTACGAATCTCTTCTTCCAAAGTAGATTCTACTTCCATCACCATTGCTTCTACATTATTGAGCAATCCAAGGTTGAGTCGTTCCATTTCCCAGCACAATTCTTGTGACATCAAATGAGTAGTGATGTTGTTCACTTGACCCTTACGACTCAAAGCATCAGCTACTACATTTGCTTTTCCGGGGTGATATTGTATTTCCAAATCATAGTCCTTAATCAACTCAAGCCATCTTCTCTGTCTGAGGTTGAGTTCTTTCTGAGTGAATATATATTTCAAGCTTTTGTGATCCGTGAAGATTTTGCACTTATTTCCAATCATATAGTGCCTCCAAATCTTCAAAGCATGCACTACGGCAGCTAGTTCCAAATCATGCGTAGGATAATTCTTCTCATGTTTCCTCAACTGTCTTGAAGCATAAGCTATCACTTTTCCTTCTTGCATTAGCACACATCCAAGTCCAAGGTGTGATGCATCGCAATACACATCAAATCCCTTGTGGATGTCTGGCATTACCAGTATTGGTGCAGTGGTTAACCTCTTCTTGAGTTCTTCAAAACAATTCTGGCAAGCCTCATCCCATTTGAACTCTTTACCTTTCTCCAGTAGAGAGGTAAGAGGTTTCACTAACTTGGAGAAACCTTCAATAAATCTTCTATAGTATCCTGCCAATCCAAGAAAACTTCTGATCTTGGACGCATCCTTTGGTTGCTTCCAATCTAGAATCTCACTTATCTTTCCTGGGTCCACTTTAATTCCACCATCGGTAACGATATGCCCTAAGAAAGCAACTTCCTTCAACCAAAAATCACACTTCGAGAATTTTGCGTACAGTTGGTTGTCACGAAGCTTTTGTAGGACTAGCCTTAGATGATCTTCATGTGTTTCTTCATTCGGAGAATATATCAGTATGTCGTCAATGAATACGACCACAAACTGATCCAGATATTCCATGAATACTTTATTCATCAAGTTCATAAAGTATGCCGGTGCATTAGTCAGTCCAAACGACATGACCAAAAACTCATATAATCCATATCTCGTCGTGAAGGCTGTCTTGGGTACATCTTCTGCTCGAATTTTTAACTGATGATATCCCGATCTCAGATCTATCTTCGAGAATATCTTGGCTCCTTTCATTTGATCGAATAAATCTTCAATCCGAGGTAACGGGTATTTATTCTTGATGGTTACTTCATTCAAACTTCTATAATCAACGCACATTCTCCTCGAACCATCCTTCTTGTTCACAAATAGAATTGGGGCTCCCCAAGGGGATGAACTTGGGCGAACGAAACCTTTTTCTAGTAATTCTTCTATTTGTTTCTTCAGTTCTACTAAATCTTTGACATCCATTCTATATGGTCTTTTCGAGATAGGTGCGGTTCCGGGTACTAATTCAATAGAAAACTCTATATCACGGTCAGGTGGCATACCTGGTAATTCCTCCGGAAATACATCTGGGTATTCGCACACTACTTTGATATTTTCCAAGGGCTTTTCTTCCAAGTGATTGATCACTGTCTTCCCTTTTTCATCTGTTGACTTGTCTATGTTAACTTGGATTCTTTCACCTTGAGGACTTGTCAACATAATTGTTCCGTTGGCACACTGTATCACTCCATCACAACTTTTCAACCAGTTGCAACCAAGAATCACATCAATACTGTTGGATCCTAGGACCACTGGGTCGACTGAAAAATCTATTCCTTGGATCTTGATATTAACATGGGGGCATGAGTGTGTGGCCTTCATGTCACCTCCCGGTGAACTAATGTGTAATATCTTCTTAAGAGGGTACTTAGGTATATTGTGTTTTTCCACAAATGACTCAGTTATAAACGAATGCGATGCTCTAGAGTCAAATAAAACTGATGCAGGTATGGAGTTAACAAGGAACATACCATACACTATGTCAGCATCCTCAGGCACTGATTCCGCAGTGACGTGATTGACCCTTCCTCTGCTCTGGTTCTGAGGAGTCTTGTTCTGAGCAGATCCACGAGCGGGGGTGTTTTGGTCATTCCTCTGATTATTGCCTTTCTGGGTTGTCTGCTGGTTGCGCCTTGGGCAGTTGTTGGCATAGTGGCCTAGCTCACCGCACTTGAAGCAGCCATTGGGTTGGACAGGTGCGTTGTTTCTGGCCTGCGTGTTATTGGTGCCACCTTGACGGTTCTGTGAATTTCCACCAGACCTCTGGTTGGTCTGGGAGTTGCTCCTTTGCTGGTTCTGGTTTTGATTATTTCTCTGGCTTTGCTATCCAGAGCGTTGCACTTGATAATTGTTTCCACCCTGATTTCCAGAGCGGAACTGCGAACCTTGAGCGTTATTCGGACGAGTGTTCCTGCTTGTCTGACCTTGAAATTTCCTTTTGTGGTCAGATAATTCCTTCCTTTTGCTCTCAAGGCCAATTGCCTTGTTCAACAGTGTCTGGAAGTTGGGAAATGTATGACTCTGAAGTTGATAGTTCAGAGGTCCAATCAATCCTTCCAGGAAACGCTCTTGGCGCTTCTCATCAGTGTCCACTTCTTCAGGGGCATAGCGTGAAAGCTGAGTGAAGCGATCACGATACTCGCTGACAGACATATTCCCTTGAGTAAGGGAAAGGAATTCCTTCTTCTTCAGCTTCATAATTCCAGAGGGGATGTGATGAGCGCGTAAGTTCTCCTGAAACTCCTGCCAGGTTATTGTATCAGCATTGGGATGTGCCGCTGTGAAGGCATCACACCAATCGGACGTGGCTCCCTCGAGTCTTCCCGAGGCGTACAAGACCTTCTCCCGGTCATTGCACTGAGTGATGTCCAGCTTCTTTCCAATGACCTTAAGCCAGTCATCGGCATCCAGAGGATCAACCGCATGAGAAAATGTCGGCGGGTGACGACTCATAAAATCCCGGTGCTTATCTCTGGCCGGGGGCGCATACTACTGCTGCTGGGGTTGCTGATTCTGTTGGTTCTGTTGTAATTGCTGAACAGCCGCAGTGAGTCCTTGCAGAATCTGCATCTGGGCAGCGATGAATTGTTCCATGTTGGGGTTCGGTGGTGGTGGTGGTGGTACTTGTTGACCACGCTGGTTCCTGTTGTTAGGTCCTTGACGTGGGTTCACCATCTGATTGGTTAGGAAGTGAAATCCTTAGAAAAGTGAGGAGTAGAAAAGATTCTAGAGGGAAAATAGCTTAAGTTTTAAAAATTTTATATGTTCTTATGGCCATCATTCCATAAGACCATAGCACTCAAACAAAGATCCAAATCAAACATTTCAACCAATCACCATCACATGGTTGTTATTTATTAATATGAAAACTTAAATAGAGTTTCATCGTCTAACGCGAAGTATAACTTATTACATCATAGCTTAAAATACTTTAAAGCAGCCTAGTGACGGATTCGGGCTCTCCATAGCGCAGCCTCTTGCGGGGAGGAGACAACACCACGGCGGGGACCTGAGCTTCAGGCGGATCCAGTCCTTGCAGTTGGGCTTCCAGGGCTGCAATCCTGGCGTGGGCATTCTCCAGCTCCAAGTGCACCCTGTAGAGGTCCAGGGTGGCACTGTCCAGGTCGGTGTTGAGACCAGCCACTACACCAGCTAGGGTGTTGAGGCGATCCTCACCAGGTTCACCTGGGACGATGTTGGTCTGGCTTTCTCCACGCAGACGCTGAGGAAGATGCCTGAACCTCGTGTTCTGCAGCTACTGCCGGTAGGTGTGGCTGAGCGACCATAGGGTCCGACGGGCAGCATCACTGACCAAGGCAGCGTAGGTGGACAGTGGTATCAGGGACTCATGAGCAGACAGAGTCCTAAATCCCCTATCACCTGCATCCATCACCCTGACGTGGATGCGAGTGATGTAATAGCAAGCCAGGGGAGGCTCGCTCACTCGCCTTGTTTCGTACAGGGGGCGGACGTAGGTGCCTAGCGCGTGCAGCACCTCTTGCAGTAGATTGGGGAAGTGCCCCGTCTCGAACATTGATGTGTAATGTTCGACAACAGGACCAAACCCCATGAAGTGGTCCTGCTGGGCGTAGTCAGCTTCCTCGTTGACGTGTCCGTCTTCTCCATCGTCTTTGTCGTCGTCATCCTCGTCATCGCCGTCTCCGGAGTCGTCGGGGTTGTCGCCTCCAGGTGCAGGTGCTTGGAAGGCTGGTGCAGACAATGCTGACGTCGATGACCCATCTGCGAAAGCCAGGGATTCTGCCAACGGAGTGGGGGTCGGCAGCTGCTCCTCCGAGCTGTCCTCCAGGTTGATTACATTCTCCACTCGGATGGGAGGGAGATCCGCCAGAACTTCCTCGACTACCACTGGGTAGACCGGGATCTGCCGGGGCTGAGGGGCGTAGCTGTTGTTGACGTGGGTAGTTTGGAGAGTGCGAACCATCTACAAGAGAAGTGTCAACTCAGTTGAATTTCAAAGAGGTAAGACTGATAAAGGAATTTATCAGAATGAAATTAGCAAGTTTTGAACAACTAGGCTTTCCATTTCTAACTAATCTAATGACCTAGGGTCAGCATAGCTTTGATATCACTTCTGTCACACCCGGTTCCAGGGGGTAGAACCGAGCGCATACCATATGTGTGCCAGGATCCATTTCCACACATATATTGACGTCACAAGTGTAATATATCAAAAGACAATGCAATAAAGGCGTAAAGAGAGTATAATACTTTATTACATCATCTGAAACATTGTATCTTTAACAAGTATCACATCAAAGTAAAGCGGAAATAAACAACTGGGCAATCTTCCACAGGAAGTTGACCGGCGTATCGTTAGACTTAGAATTCCTCGTCGTCAAAAACTCCATCAAAGTCTCCAGCATCACCCTCTGATCAAAATAAGCAAGGGTGAGCTCACTTATGGTCGAGGCTCAGCAAGTGGGGGAAAAATTAATGCAGGTATAACAAGGTGAGGCTAAGGTTGAGCAGTAAGCATTTTAGTTGGTCAACATTTTATCAACAACACCTGTCTTACTAATAAGTGTGAATCCCAAATATCCCATTTAAACAAAGGAATATGAATATATCAAAAACACTTAAGTGAAACCACTTAAGCAAATTACTGGCAGATCATCGGATCTCAATTTTATTCCATCTTCAAGTTCAATTATCATGTGAGGAGTCCAGGTCACTCATAACCGGGAGCACGACCGATATATCAGTTTTACACTCTACAGAGGTGGTACAACTTTACCCACAAGCCATGTATCCCATCTAGCCCGGGTTGATCAGACCCTTAGACACTGCCGAGGTGAATGGCTAGGGATCCATTATGAGGCTTTCACAAAATACACTTAATATGAAGCAACCCGCTAAGGTTTCTAAGACGATGGTGGTGGCACCCTGGGTGAAGTACCTTAGCCAAGAATACGACCCCATGTTAACGTGGGCTGCCAGCACCTACCGCTCTCCCTCTTGCCCATCTTTCAGGTAAGGTTGCTAGGCACTAAGCATATAAAGCTAATTACCAAAGCCAGAGCCATGATAGCACTCGTGGTTGCACTGTTATCTTAGGTGGTCACTCCATGTTCCAATTAAATTTGTAATAAAGTTATCTTAACCATCGGGTTAATGTCATAATTGCCAATTAATATTTTTGGAACATTAAAACTAATTAATGAGTGACATTAGGAGTCATTAAATTGAGCGGTAGCATAAATCTTGCATAGCTTAATTATTTCCCCAGGTTAAACAAGGAATACAGGTAGTAAATCTAGGAAATCCTTAATTAGGTAAAACCCATCAAATTATGCAGTATATCAAAAGTAAACATTATTATATGCAATGAGTAGGTACAAACAGAATATGTAGGAGAATCCACTTGCCTTGCTCAAAAGTGTCTTGTGGGTCGTCCTCGAACGAGTTCGGATCGCCTACCGCACAATCAGCTTCTAATAGAGTCGCATAGCGCACATACAAAAATAAAACATACATAAATAAATAAACATGCACCATTTCATAAACATACACCAATACATCATTAAACACACATTAACATATCGCACTAATCACATATTAATTTTGTACTAATCGCGTAAATACTTATTAATTCAATTGTGGCTATTAATGTGAGTCCTAATGGTGAATTTATGGGTGGGTGCAATAAATATAATTTTAACCAATATTAATATATTTTAACATCATCAATGAAATTAAATGATAATTTTCGTCTTTAATAAATAAATTAATACCTTTTATCATTTCTAACTCAAATTATTTAGTATGACAAAAATGAATCTAATAATATTAATATTCTAAAAATCTATATAAATTGGTAATTGGACTTTTTATAACACAAGTGAGGATATTTTGACATAAACTAGTATTTTGCTTAATCTAAAAATCTAAGTGCTCAATTTGCGAACATGATTATTTAACTAGCAAAAATCTATTTACCACACTACCGGTGATATTTTCACTTTTCTTTCTAAAAAGAAAATGCTAATAAAATAATTAGATAAATCATCTAAAAATCCTATATTATTCATATGACATGAGTTCTATACCAATTTCTAAAAAAACCATTTAAAATGCACCTATAACTATAATTCTCCAAATAGTTTCGAAAGTTTATTGTGACCACATTTAACTACAAAAATTCCTATCTAGTATTTTTATCGCCAACAGGTGACTACTAAATCTACGACATATTCTTCTAATCCAACAATCAACGCCACGACTAACATGAAATATAACGGTGTACGAATAATCGCATGAATCTACCAAACAATTCCATAACGCTCATACACATAAATTGTGAATCACACTTGTTCATATTACAACAAATAAATTATACAACTCATGAATCGAATCAAAAAGTACTTTATAAAATATACAAAATAATTCGGGTCGTCATCAACCTCGGGTTCGCGCGTGTGACGGGGATGGATCGACGGGTTTTCGGCCGGGAGGAGAAAAGCAGGGGCTCGACTACGGACGGCGAATGCATGGCTCTGGTGAACTCCGGCGACGAACGGCACACTCCGGCGAACTCCACGGGCTCTGGCGACGAACGGCAACGAACGACGAGCGGCACTAGCGATGAGCAAGGAGCACTAGAGAAAGAGGCGAGCTCGGGTAGGAAGGAATGGGGAGGGCTCTGCTGCCTTTTATAGAGAGAGGGAGGGAAGAAGAAGGGTCTGCCAGTGTTGGCGTTTTGAGACCGGGGGGTCCCTCAGGCCGACGAGTGAGTGCCGCGTGCCCCAGCCCAGATGGGTCGAGCGCGTGGGCGAGCGCAAAGGGGGGAAAGGAGCGAGGCGGCCGGAGACCGGCGCGAGAGTGGTGGGAATCCTGCGGCCTTCGTGTTCGTCCCGCGCCCAGGTCGGGTGCGCTTGCATTAGGGGGTTACAAGCGTCCACGCGGGTGAGGGAAGCGAGCGGCCCCAAGAGAGCGCCTGTCCCGTCCTCGTCCCGCGCGGCCAACCCTCTCTAAGAGGGCCCTGGTCCTTCCTTTTATAGATGCAAGGAGAGGATCCAGGTGTACAATGGGGGTGTAGCAGAGTGCTACGTGTCTAGCGAGGGAGAGCTAGTGCCCTGAGTACATGCCAATGTGGCAGCCGGAGAGATCTTGGAACCCAACTAGTGTGATGTCGTGGCCGTCGAAGGAGCGGCGGAGCTTGGCGGAGGGACAGCTGTCGGAGCGGTTGTGTCCTTGCTGACGTCCTCCTGCTTCCGTAAGAGAGCTAAGAGCCGCCGTCGTCACAGGGCATGCGGGGCGCCATCATTGCCTATCTGGTGGAGACAGCCAGATGGGACACCGATCTTGTTCTCTGCGGCCCGAGTCAGCTCGGGGTAGGGTGATGATGGCGCTTCCTGTTGACGTGGCTGGCCTGCGCCCTAGGTTGGGCAACGTGGAGGCTCCTCCGAAGCCGAAGTTGAGTCTGTCTTCCATGGCCGAGGCCGAGTCCGAGCCCCTGGGTCGGGCGAGGCGGAGGTCGTCGGCAGAGGCCTGGGCGGTGTCCGAGCCCTGGGGTCGGGCGAAGCGGAGTTCGTCGTCTTCCGGGTCTTAGCCCAAGTCCGAGCCCTGGGTCGGGCGGAGCGGAGTTCGCCGTCTTCCGGGTCTTAGCCCGAGTCCGAGCCCTGGGGTCGGGCGAAGCGGAGTTCGTCGTCTTCCGGGTCTTAGCCCGAGTCCGAGCCCTGGGTCGGGTGGAGCGGAGTTCGCCGTCTTCCGGGTCTTAGCCCGAGTCCGAGCCCTAGGTCGGGCGGAGTGGAGTTCGCCGTCTTCCGGGGCTGAGCCCGAGTCCGAGCCCTGGGTCGGGCAGAGCGGAGTTCGCCGTCTTCCGGGGCTGAGCCCGAGTCCGAGCCCTGGGTCGGGCGGAGCGGAGTTCGCCGTCTTCCGGGGCTGAGCCCGAGTCCAAGCCCTGGGTCGGGCGGAGCGGAGTTCGCCGTCTTCCGGGGCTGAGCCCGAGTCCGAGCCCTGGGTCAGGCGGAGCTTCCTATGGTGCCTTTGGCAGGGCCTGGCTTCCTGTCAGCATCACTCTGTCAAGTGGCGCTGCAGTCGGAGTGGCGCAGGCGGCGCTGTCCTTCTGTCAGACTGGTCAGTGGAGCGGCGAAGTGACGGCGGTCACTTCGGCTCTGCCGGAGGGCGCGCGTCAGGATAAAGGTGTCAGGTCACCTTTGCGTTAAATGCTCCTGCGATTTGGTCGGTCGGTGCGGCGATTTTGTCAGGGTTGCTTCTTAGCGAAGGCAGGGCCTCGGGCGAGCCGAAGATGTGTCCGCCGTTGGAGGGGGGCCTCGGGCGAGACGGAAATCCTCCAGGGTCGGCTGCCCTTATCCGAGGCTAGGCTCGGGCGAGGCGTGATCAAGTCGCTCGAATGGACTGATCCCTGACTTAATCGCACCCATCAGGCCTTTGCAGCTTTATGCTGATGGGGGTTACCAGCTGAGAATTAGGAGTCTTGAGGGTACCCCTAATTATGGTCCCCGACAGTAGCCCCCGAGCCTCGAAGGGAGTGTTTGCACTCGCTTGGAGGCTTTCGTCGCACTTTTATGCAAGGGGACCAGCCTTTCTCGGTTGCAATTTGTTCCGGTGGGTACGCGCGAGCGCACCCGCTGGGTGTAGCCCCCGAGGCCTCGGAGGAGTGGTTTCACTCCTTCGAGGTCTTAATGCCTTGCGTAATGCTTCGGCTGGTCTGGTTGTTCCCTCATGCGAGCTGGCCGTAGCCCGGGTGTACGGTCGGGGCCCAAGTTCTCGGGCTGGTATGTTGACGCTGTCAACGGTTTGGCCGGAGCCGGGTTTGCGAGAGCAGCCCCCGAGCCTCTGCACAGGGCAAGAGGGCGATCAGGGACAGACTCGGCTTTTTTACATACGCCCCTGCGTCACCTTTCCGCAAGGAGGAGGGGGGGAGAGCGCCATGTTACCCTCGATGGGCGTCGAACATGGTGTCTCCGGTGAGCTGCAAGCGGGTAATCCGAGTGGACGTCCATGCCCCGTTCGTTAGGGGTCGGCTAGGGGCCCAGAGGCACGCCCAAAAGTACCTGCGGGTGATCTGCCGGACCCGGTCCCCTGGCGACGGGGTCCGAGGGCTCGATGCCTCCCTCCGATGGGATTCCGTTACAAGATCGCTCCCACTGGTCTCGGAAATGTCCTAGGGTACCTCGGGAGCGCAGCCCGAGCCTTGGTTATGTATCGAACGTGCCCCTGGTCATCCCTCGCTAGGCGTCTGAGGCGGCTGTGAACCCTTCGGGGCCAGCCTTCGAACCCCTGATCAGTAATGGGCGCGGAGCCCGAGTAGCCTGAGGCGGCCGTGGAACCCTTCGGGGGGCCGGCCTTCGAACCTCTGACCAGTAGTGGGTGTAGGGCCCACGCGATCTGAGGCGGCTGTCGAACCCTTCGGGGGGCCAGCCTTCGAACCTCTGATCAGTAAGGAGGCTCGGAGCCTGGTTCCTTCACGGGGAAGGATCCCTTTCGGAGTATCCCCCTTCCCCGGTCCCTGTCGCAAGAGATAGAGAAAGAGGAAAAAGGGAAAAGGATACGAAACCGAACGACGTGGCGTACCTTTTTTGGCGCGGTTGTTTCGGCGAAGGCGAAGCGTCACCCGCTGCTCCTGCCAGAAGCGCCGCCTGTCCAGCCGCGGAGTTAATGCGACGGGGCGAGTAGTTGGCGGGGCGGCCGTTGCGCGTGCGCGAGCCGTTCGAGGAACGGATCACGGGCGCGTTGTCTTCACGCCGTGAGAGGGGGTTCTCTTGTTGCCCCCGGATGGGACGTGAGCTTGGCTGACGACGTGACCACTGCTCCCACGCGCCTGCCACCGTCATTACTGCCGGCCCACTTTTGGCCGCGTTGACCGCCGCGTCAGGCTGGCGCTGCTGGGTCGCGCGCTGGGTCGCCTCGAGTCACGGTATTGGTTCCGCAATCGAGGAGGTGCGGTGGTGGCGCAAGTGGCGGTGCAGTTGCTTGCATGCAGCATCCGGCGCGCCGGTTGCGCGACGCGTGGGCCTGGGCCTCCATGCTGGCGTGTCGGGAGTCGGAGAAGCGCGTCCACTTGGCGCGGTTGCATGCCGCCTGCATGGCTGCCCGCCCCTTTCGCCCGTTGGTCTGGGCGAAAGTGGAGGGTCACTTGTAACCGCTGGGCGGTTGCGTGCACCACGCGCGGCGGTTTGGCTTCTTCTGCTCGGAGCCGGTCTGCATGACATGCGGGACCCAGCCCCCGCGCCGCAGGGGAGGGCTTTGGAGCGCGTTGGAGAAGACTCAGCCCGTGACGGTTGGGGGTGCAAGCAGGGAGAGTTGCCTTTAAAAGGAGGGTGACCCCTTTCGAAAGGCAACCGTGTCTTCTCGCTCCCTTATGCACCGCGTCTTTCCACCTTCCAAGCCCCCGGATGGGGGATACCCGCCGTCTTTTTGCCTCGTCGTTGGAGGGACGCAACTCCGTGGGAGTTGGTACCTTTCGGCCATCGTTCGGCTTCAAGGGTTTTCATCATGCAGCCCGGCTGCACCCCTCCACTGGTGGTCACCCAAGATGGTGACCTCCAGCTTGATGGTGGGGAAAGCCAGCCGGGCTGCGGCCTCTGCCCCTACCTCGGCCTCAAGGATTTTCGTCATCCAGGCCAAGATGGAGGATGAGGCGAGTCGGGGGGCTGCCTCCGTGGGGGTCGGTTGCCCTCTTCTTCCCCTGGCGTCTGGGGGAGAACGGCATCCTCCAGCTTCACGGAGACTTCCTCCAGCCATGCCGGGAGAGGCGGGCCGCCGTCACTCAGCCAGGGCGCAGCACTACGTCCTCCGTCCGGACGACGGTTGCGCCGCGCACCGCGAGGGCAGCGCCCACGCTCTGGGCGGTCCCGGCAAGGGCGAAGACCTGCCGGCGTGCTTCGAGGCGTCGGCAGCCGGAGATGGCTTCTCTACCGATGAGATTGCCAACTCCGCCAGTAGCCCTGGGTCTCCGTCTCCCGGCCTGAATGGCTGGCTCTCGTCCTCGGTGGGTGAGAGTCCTTCTGCCGTAGCACCCGCCCCGAAGCCGCTGCTGAAGCTGCTTCGTTGCTCGGGGCAAGGGTAGTTATCGCTGTCGCCGGATCGGGCGGCGGCGGGCCACCTGTCGGCCCGCGATCGTTCCGCGGGCTCCCCAATCTTGTGGGGTTGTTCGTGCCCATGGGGACGGAACCGGAGTTCCGTTTGAAATGGCACTCCAAATGCCAGTGTTTTTGTTCATTACGGCTTTCGGGGCCTGAACATGTATGTAATTTCGGCACGGAGCCGTGTTTTTTCCTCATTTTTGAGCGCTAAGACTCGTCTGTTGATTATCTGAACCGCTTCACCAAGCATGAGTCACCCCGTGTCAAGGTGACGAGTGAGGTATCCGTATCCCGGAGGCGTAGGAGTCCCTCGGCTCGGTCGGCCTTGCTGTCCGAGGCTCCTCTAGCTTAGTTAAAGGGACCCCTCGGCCGCTCTTCGATGAGCCGAGGCCAGGGGTAGCGATATCAGTATGAACAGAGGCGGAGTCGGCTCGAAAATGAAACCTGGTTGGCCGGAGCCTAGCCGGGTTGTCCGTTGGCGGGACCGACGTCGGAGTTGATCAGCCGAGGCCTCAGGTCGGGCTGACGCCCTTGGGAGATGGTCGGCCGAGGCCCCAGGGGCAACCAGCCGAGCCGCCTGCTCGGGCCGGATTCCCGGAGAAGTCCCTGGCAGCGATTGCCTGGGCGTGGTGATGACGTCGTCCTTCGGAGCGAAGATCCTCGGACCGCGTCGCCGTCCGAGGCTAGGTCGGGCCTCGCCGAAGGTGTCGTCGATGCCGAGGGTGTTGCTGCCCCCTTCCAGCGTCAAGACCCGAGCCTGCAAGGTCAGAGTGTCTTGTAGCGTGTGCCTTCTGCAGCCGCCGAGGCCAGAATACACGCCCTCGCTGTGTTGTAAAGCTGCGTCTCCTTTCCTCTTGTTTCAAGTATCTGGACTTTTTTGTTGGTAACAGGGATGTTTGTGTGAGTGGGAGTTGCTTCTCGCGGAAGGTGACGAGTGAGGTATCCGTATCCCGGAGGCGTGGGAGTCCCTCGGCTCGGTCGGCCTTGCCGCTTACGCGTACTTTCACCCGTCCATGAGGCCCTGCCACCGACTCAGTCGAGAAGGCTCGAAGGATTGCTTCGGCAGAAGAACTTCCGAACATGAAGACTTGTTCGGTCCGCGGCATCACTTTATCCGAACGCGAGTTACTTATCGCAGAAGGTGATGAGTGAGGTATCCGTATCCCGGAGGCGTAGGAGTCCCTCGGCTCGGTCAGCCTTGGCTGCTTACGTGTACTCCGTCGTTTTCAGGACCCACTTTTCGAAGTAGTCAAAAAGCACGAAAGATATTCTGGCAGAAGAGACCTTTTTTCGAGGAAAATTTCGACGCAGAGGGGTCCCCCCCCTTTTAGCCCCCGAGGGAGGGTCGGGCTTTGCCGAGGCGAGGCCGACCCTTCCTTGATGACTAAACTTTGCGTGGGTGCTAGGTATATGAACGACTTGAAAACATCTTAAGGGTAGAAGCGACGTAGCTGTTGGATGTTCCAAGCGTTGCCGTAGACCTCGCCTTGACTGTTGGCCAGCTTGTACGTTCCGGGCTTCAGAACTTTGGCGATGACGAATGGCCCCTCCCAGGGGGGCGTGAGCTTGTGCCTCCCTCGGGCGTCTTGCCGCAGCCGAAGCACCAGGTCGCCCACCTGGAGGTCTCGGGGTCGGACCCCTCGGGCGTGGTAGCACCGCAGGGACTGCTGATACCGCACCGAGTGTAGTAAGGCCTTGTCCCGAGCCTCTTCCAGCTGGTCCAGCGAGTCTTCTCGGCTAGCTTGGTTGCTTTGATCGTCGTAGGCCCTCGTTCTCGGGGAGCCGTATTCCAGGTCAGTGGGCAAGACGGCCTCAGCCCCATAGACCAGGAAGAACGGCGTGAAACCCGTGGCCCGGCTTGGCGTCGTCCTCAGGCTCCAGACCACCGAGGGGAGTTCCTTCATCCATCGCTTGCCGAACTTGTTGAGGTCGTTGTAAATCCGAGGCTTGAGCCCTTGTAGAATCATGCCGTTGGCACGCTCTACTTGCCCATTCGACATGGGATGAGCTACGGCGGCCCAGTCCACCCGGATGTGGTGATCCTCGCAGAAATCCAAGAATTTTCTGCCGGTGAACTGGGTGCCGTTGTCGGTGATGATGGAGTTCGAGACCCCGAAGCGATGGATGATGTTGGTGAAGAACGTCACTGCCTGCTCAGACCTGATGCTGTTCAGAGGTCGGACCTCGACCCACTTGGAGAATTTGTCGATGGCGACCAGCAGGTGCGTGTAGCCCCCGGGCGCCTTCTGCAAAGGGCCGACGAGGTCCAGACCCCACACAGCGAAGGGCCAGGTGATTGGTATCGTCTGCAGAGCCTGAGCGGGCAGGTGGGTCTGCTTCGCATAGAATTGACACCCTTCGCAGGTGCGGACAATTCTAGTGGCGTCAGCCACCGCCGTTGGCCAGTAGAAGCCTTGCCGGAAAGCATTCCCGACGAGGGCTTGAGGCGCTGCGTGATGGCCGCAAGCCCCCGAGTGTATCTCTTGCAGGAGTTCCTGACCTTCGGCGATGGAGATGCATCGCTGGAGGATGCCCGAGGGGCTGCGGTGGTAGAGCTCCTTCTCATCGCCCAGCAGGACGAACGACTTGGCGCGTCGCGCTATCCGCCGAGCCTCGGCTCAGTCGAGGGGTAGCTCTCCTTGGCGGAGATATTGCAGGTACGGGGTCTGCCAATTTCGATCAGGCGTGGCCCCGCTTCGCTCCTCCTCGACGCGCAATGCCTCGCCCTCGGAGACCGAGGGTACCTCGGGTTGAGCTGAGGGTGCCTCGGGTCGTGCCGAGGGTACCTCGGGCTGGACCGAGGGCGCCTCGGGCTCAGGAGGGTCGTCGATCTTGACGGAGGGCTGATGCAGATCCCGGGAGAAGACGTCCGGGGGAACCGTTGTTCGCCCGAGGCTATTTTTGCCAGCTCGTCCGCAGTCTCGTTGTAGCGCCGAGCGATGTGGTTAAACTCGAGCCCGTAGAACTTGTCTTCCAGGCGCCAAACCTCACTGCAGTAGGCCTCCATCTTCGAGTCGCGGCAGTGGGAGTTCTTCATGACTTGGTCGATGACGAGCTGCGAGTCGCCGCGAGCGTCGAGGCGTCGGACCCCTAGCTCGATGGCGATTCGCAATCTGTTGATCAGAGCTTCGTACTCAGCCACATTGTTGGACGCCGGGAAATGGAGGCGTAGCACATAGCGTAGGTGTTTCCCGAGGGGTGAGACGAAGAGTAGGCCCGCGCCGGCTCCCATCTTCATCAACGACCCGTCGAAAAACATGGTCCAGAGCTCCGGTTGGATCGGAGCCGTCGGTAGCTGGGTGTCGACCCATTCGGCTACGAAGTCCGCCAAGACCTGGGACTTGATGGCCTTCCGAGGCGCGAACGAGATGGTTGAAAGTCGCCTAGAGGGGGGGTGAATAGGGCGAAACTGAAATTCTCAAAATAAACACAACTACAAGCCGGGTTAGCGTTAGAAATATAATAGAGTTCGCGAGAGAGGGCGCAAAACAAATCGCAAGCGAATAATGAAGTGAGACACGCGGATTTGTTTTACCGAGGTTCGGTTCTCTCAAACCTACTCCCCGTTGAGGAGGCCACAAAGGCCGGGTCTCTTTCAACCCTTACCCTCTCTCAAGCAGTCCCTCGGACCGACTGAGCTTTCTCTTCTTAATCACTTGGAACACAAAGTTCCCGCAAGGACCACCACAAGATTGGTGTCTCTTGCCTCAATTACAAGTGAGTATTTGATCACAAGAAAGAATCAAGAAAGAAGAAAGCAATCCAAGCGCAAGAGCTCGAAAGAACACAAGCAAATCACTCTCTCTAATCGCTAGGGCGTTGTGTGGAATTTGGAGAGGATTTGATCTCTTTGGTGTGTCTAGAATTGAATGCTAGAGCTCTTCTAAGTAGTTGGGAAGTGGAAAACTTGGATGCCATGAATGGTGGGTGGTTGGGGGTATTTATAGCCCCAACCACCAAACTAGCCGTTTGGTGAGGTTGTCTGTTCGATGGTGCACCGGACAGTCCGGTGCACACCGGACATGTCCGGTGCGACAGCCACGTCACCAAAGCCGTTGCAATTTGACCGTTGGAGTTCTGACTTCTGGGCCCGCCTGGATGTCCGGTGCACACCGGACATGAACTGTAGATTGTCCGGTGCGCCTGCTCCCGCGTGCCTGACGACTGCGCGCTTCTGGCGCGCATTAAATGCGTCGCAGGTAGCCGTTGGCGCCGAAATAGCCGTTGCCCCGCTGTTACACCGGACAGTCTGGTGTACACCGGACAGTCCGGTGAATTTTAGCGGAGCAGCCGAAGTGAAAAGCCGAGGCTGGCGAGTTCCTGAGGCCGTTCTTCCTTGGAGCACCGGACATGTCCGGTGTACACCGGACAGTCCGGTGAATTATAGCGGAGTGGCCTTCAGAAATTCCCGAGAGTGAAGAGTTCTGTGCGCAGTTCCCTGGTGTACCGGACACTGTCCGGTGCGCCACCGGACAGTCCGGTGTGCCAGACCAGGGACCCTTTCGGGATGCCTTTAGCTTTCTAATTTGAACCCAACTTTGGTCTTTTTAATTGGCTTGTTGTGAACCTTTTGCACCTGTATAACTTACACACTAGAGCAAACTAGTTAGTCCAATATTTGTGTTGGGCAATTCAACCACCAAAATTAATTAGGAACTAGGTGTGAGCCTAATTCCCTTTCAATCTCCCCCTTTTTGGTGATTGATGCCAACACAAACAAAAGCAAAGATAAATGTGCATAAATTGAACTAGTTTGCATAATGTAAGTGCAGAGGTTGCTTGGAATTGAGCCAATAAAAGTACTTACATGATGTGCATGGATTGTTTCTTTGTTTTTAACATATTGGACCATATTTGCACCACATGTTTTGTTTTTGCAAATCCTTTTGTAAATTCTTTTCAAAATCCTTTTGCAAGATGGTCAAAGGTAAATAAATAAGATTTAGAGAAGCTTTTTCAAGTTTTGAAATTTTCTCCCTTTGATCCAAATGCTTTTCCTTTGACTAAACAAAACTCCCCCTAAATGAGATCCTCCTCTTAGAGTTCAAGAGGGTTTTGATATATCATTTTTTGAAATACTACTTCCTCCTTTAGAACACAAAGAGATACCAATTTTGAAATTTACCAATTGAAAATCATCAATTTTAAAATTATTTTAAAATTAGGGTGGTGGTGCGGTCCTTTTGCTTTGGGCTCATATTTTCTCCCCCTTTGGCATGAATCGCCAAAAACGGATACTTTGAGTGAGACATAAGCCCTTTCTTGTTAACTATTTTCTCCCCTTTAGCAAAATAAAACATATGAGTGAAGATTATACCAAAGACGGAGAGTGGAGCGGAGCGACGGCGAAGGATGAGTAGTAGAGTGGAGTGGAAGCCTTGTCTTCGCCGAAGACTCCAATTCCCTTTCAATATACCTATGACTTGGTTTGAAATACACTTGAAAACACATTAGTCATAGCATATATAAAAGAGACATGATCAAAGGTATATTTATGAGCTATGTGTGCAAATTAGCAAAAGAAATTCCTAGAATCAAGAATATTGAGCTCATGCCTAAGTTTGGTAAAAGTTTGTTCATCAAGAGGCTTGGTAAAGATATCGGCTAATTGATCTTTAGTGTTAATGTATGAAATCTCGATATCCCCCTTTTGTTGGCGATCCCTAAGAAAATGATACCGAATGGCTATGTGTTTAGTGCGGCTATGCTCAACGGGATTATCCGCCATGCGGATTGCACTCTCATTATCACATAGAAGAGGAACTTTGGTTAGTTTGTAACCGTAGTCCCGCAGGGTTTGCCTCATCCAAAGCAATTGCGCGCAACAATGGCCTGCGGCAATGTACTCAGCTTCGGCGGTAGAAAGAGCGACCGAATTTTGCTTCTTTGAAGCCCAAGACACCAAGGATCTTCCCAAGAACTGGCAAGTCCCCGATGTGCTCTTCCTATTAATCTTACACCCCGCCCAATCGGCATCCGAATAACCAATCAAATCAAATGTGGATCCCCGAGGGTACCAAAGCCCAAACTTAGGAGTATAAGCCAAGTATCTCAAGATTCGTTTTACGGCCATAAGGTGTGATTCCTTAGGGTCGGCTTGGAATCTTGCACACATGCAAACGGAAAGCATAATGTCCGGTCGAGATGCACATAAATAAAGCAATGAACCAATCATCGACCGGTATACCTTTTGATCCACGGACTTACCTCCCGTGTCGAGGTCGAGATGCCCATTTGTTCCCATGGGAGTCTTGATGGGCTTGGCATCCTTCATTCCAAACTTGCTTAGAATGTCTTGAGTATACTTCGTTTGGCTAATGAAAGTGCCCTCTTGGAGTTGCTTGACTTGGAATCCTAGAAAATACTTCAACTCCCCCATCATCGACATCTCAAATTTTTGTGTCATGATCCTACTAAATTTGTCTTCAAAGCCGGGAGGTTGCTCAACATAGACCTCCTCCTTGATTGGTCCGTTGAGGAAGGCACTCTTCACGTCCATTTGGTAAAGCTTGAAGCCATGGTAAGTAGCATAGGCTAATAATATGCGAATTGACTCAAGCCTAGCTACGGGTGCATAGGTTTCACCAAAATCCAAACCTTCGACTTGTGAATATCCCTTGGCCACGAGTCGAGCTTTGTTCCTAGTCACCACACCATGCTCATCTTGCTTGTTGCGGAAGACCCACTTGGTTCCTACAACATTTTGGTTAGGACGTGGAACTAAGTGCCATACCTCGTTCCTTGTGAAATTGTTGAGCTCCTCTTGCATCGCCATCACCTAATCCGAATCTTGTAGTGCTTCCTCTACCCTGTGTGGCTCAATAGAGGAAACAAAAGAGTAATGCTCACAAAAATGTGCAACACGAGATCGAGTGGTTACCCCCTTATGAATGTCGCCGAGGATGGTGTCGACGGGGTGATCTCGTTGTATCGCTTGGTGGACTCTTGGGTGTGGTGGCCTTGGTTGTTCATCCTCCTTGTCTTCATCATTTGCGTCTCCCCCTTGATCATTGCCGTCATCTTGAGGTGGCTCATCATTGTCTTCTTCATCTTTATCAACTTGAGCCTCGTCCTCATTTTGGATTGGTGGAGATGCTTGCGTGGAGGAGGATGGTTGATCTTGTGCATGTGGAGGCTCTTCGGATTCCTTAGGACACACATCCCCAATGGACATGTTCCTTAGCGCTATGCATGGAGCCTGTTCTTCACCTATATCATCAAGATCAACTTGCTCTACTTGAGAGCCGTTAGTCTCATCAAACACAACGTCACAAGAAACTTCAACAAGTCCTGAGGACTTGTTAAAGACTCTATATGCCCTTGTGTTTGAGTCATATCCTAGTAAAAAGCCTTCTACAGTTTTAGGAGCAAATTTAGATTTTCTACCTCTTTTGACAAGAATAAAACATTTGCTACCAAAAACTCTAAAATATGAAATATTTGGCTTTTTACCGGTTAGGAGTTCATAGGATGTCTTCTTGAGGATTCGGTGTAGATATAACCGGTTGATGGCGTAGCAGGCGGTGTTGACCGCCTCGGCCCAAAACCGATTCCGGTGTCTTGTACTCATCAAGCATGGTTCTTGCCATGTCCAATAGAGTTCGATTCTTCCTCTCCACTACACCATTTTGTTGTGGGGTGTAGGGAGATGAGAACTCATGCTTGATGCCCTCCTCCTCAAGGAAGCCTTCAACTTGAGAGTTCTTGAACTCCGTCCCGTTGTCGCTTCTAATTTTCTTGATGCTTAAGCCGAACTCATTTTGAGCTCGTCTCAAGAATCCCTTTAAGGTCTCTTGGGTATGAGATTTTTCCTGCAAAAAGAACACCCAAGTGAAGCGAGAATAATCATCCACAATAACTAGACAGTACTTACTCCCGCCGATGCTTATGTAAGCAATCGGGCCGAATAAATCCATGTGTAGGAGCTCCAGTGGCCTGTCACTCGTCATGATGTTCTTGTGTGGATGATGAGTGCCAACTTGCTTCCCGGCTTGGCATGCGCTACAAATCCTGTCTTTCTCAAAATGAACATTTGTTAGTCCTAAAATGTGTTCTCCCTTTAGAAGCTTATGAAGATTCTTCATTCCAACATGAGCTAGTCGGCGGTGCCAGAGCCAACCCAAGTTAGTCTTAGCAATTAAGCAAGTGTCGAGTTCAGCTCTATCAAAATCTACCAAGTATAGCTGACCCTCTAACACTCCCTTAAATGCTATTGAATCATCACTTCTTCTAAAGACAGTGACACCTACATCAGTAAATAGACAGTTGTAGCCCATTTGACATAATTGGGATATGGAAAGCAAATTGTAATCTAAAGAATCTACAAGAAAAACATTGGAAATAGTATGGTCAGGTGATATAGCAATTTTACCCAATCCTTTGACCAAACCTTGATTTCCATCCCCAAATGTGATAGCTCGTTGGGGATCTTGGTTTTTCTCATATGAGGAGAACATTTTCTTCTCCCCTGTCATATGGTTTGTGCACCCGCTGTCGAGTATCCAACTTGAGCCCCCAGATGCATAAACCTACAAAACAATTTTAGTTCTTGACTTTAGGTACCCAAACGGTTTTGGGTCCTTTGGCATTAGAAACAAGAACTTTGGGTACCCAAACACAAGTCTTGGAGCCCTTGTGTTTGCCCCCAACAATCTTGGCAACTACCTTGCCGGATTTGTTAGTTAAAACATATGATGCATCAAAAGTTTTGAATGAAATAGCATGATCATTTGATGCATTAGGAGTTTTCTTTCTAGGCAACTTGGCACGGGTTGGTTGCCTAGAGCTAGATGTCTCACCCTTATACATAAAAGCATGGTTAGGGCCAGAGTGAGACTTCCTAGAATGAGTTCTCCTAATTTTGCTCTCAGGATAGCCGGCAGGGTACAAAATGTAACCCTCGTTATCCTGAGGCATGGGAGCCTTGCCCTTAACAAAGTTAGATAAATTCTTTGGAGGGGCATTAAGTTTGACATTGTCTCCCCTTTGGAAGCCAATGCCATCCTTGATGCCCGGGCGTCTCCCATTATAGAGCATACTTCTAGCAAATTTAAACTTTTCATTTTCCAAGTTATGCTCGGCAATTTTGGCATCTAATAAGGCTATATGATCATTTTGTTGTTTAATTAAAGCCATGTGATCATGAATAGCATTGATATCAACATCTCTACATCTAGTACAAATAGAAACATGCTCAACATTAGATGTAGAGGGTTTGCAAGATTTTAATTCAATAACCTTAGCATGTAACAAATCATTTTTAGTTCTAAGGTCAGAAATAGTAGCTTTGCAAACATCAAAATCCTTAGCCTTAGCAAGCAATTTTTCATTCTCAATCTTAAGACTAGCAAGAGAATCATTCAATTCCTTAATCTTAGCAAGCAAATCATCATTATCATTTCTAAGATTAGGAATTGGAGTATCACAAACATGAGAATCAACCTTAGCAATTAATCTAGCATTTTCATTTCTAAGGTTGTCAATAGTGTCATGGCATGTGCTTAGCTCACTAGATAATTTGTTACATTTTTCTACCTCTAGAACATAAGCATTTTTAACCTTAACATGTTTCTTATTTTCATTGATTAGGAAGTCCTCTTGGGAGTCCAAGAGATCGTCCTTTTCATGGATGGCACTAATTAGCTCATTTAATTTTTCTTTTTGTTCCATGTTAAGGTTGGCAAAAAGGATACGCAAATTATCTTCCTCACCACTAGCATTATCATCACTAGAAGATTCATATTTAGTGGAGGAGTTAGATTTAACCTTCTTCCTTTTGCTGTCCTTTGCCATGAGGCACTTGTGGCCGACGTTGGGGAAGAGGAGTCCCTTGGTGACGGCGATGTTGGCGGCGTCCTCGTCGTCGGAGGAGGAGTCGGTGGAGCTTTCGTCGGAGTTCCACTCGCGGCACACGTGGGCATCGCCGCCTTTCTTCTTGTGATACCTCTTCTTTTCTCTCCTCTTGCCCTTCTTGTCGTTGTCCCTGTCACTGTCACTTGATAATGGACATTTAGCAATAAAGTGACCGGGCTTACCACACTTGTAGCAAACCTTCTTGGAACGGGATTTGTAATCCTTCCCCTTCCGTTGCTTGAGGATTTGCCGAAAGCTTTTGATGATTAAGGCCATCTCCTCATTGTCGAGCTTGGAGGCGTCAATTGGTTGTCTACTTGGTGTAGACTCCTCCTTCTTCTCCTCCGTTGCCTTGAAGGCCATCGGTTGCGCCTCGGATGTGGAAGGTTCGTCAAGCTCGTTGATCTACTTTGAGCCTTTAATCATGCATTCAAAGCTCACAAAATTCCCGATAACTTCCTCGGGGGTCATTAGTGGATATCTAGGATTACCACGAATTAATTGAACTTGAGTGGGGTTAAGGAAAATAAGAGCTCTTAAAATAACCTTAACCACCTCGTGGTCATCCCACTTTTTGCTCCCGAGGTTGCGCACTTGGTTCACCAAGGTCTTGAGCCGATTGTACATATCTTGTGGCTCCTCCCCTTGGCGAAGACGGAAGCGACCGAGCTCCCCCTCGATCGTTTCCCGCTTGGTGAGCTTAGTGAGTTCATCACCCTCGTGCGCGGTCTTGAGTAGGTCCCAAATCTCCTTTGCATTCTTCAACCCTTGCACTTTGTTGTATTCCTCCTTGCTTAAAGAGGCGAGGAGTATGGTTGTGGCTTGGGAGTTGAAGTGCTCGATTTGGGCCACTTCGTTCGTATCATAATCCTCATCCCCTACAGAAGGTACCTGTGCTCCAAACTCAACAACATTCCATATACTTTTGTGGAGTGAGGTTAGATGAAATTTCATTAAATCACTCCACCTAGCATAATCTTCGCCATCAAAGGTTGGCGGTTTGCCTAATGGAACAGAAAGTAATGGAGTATGTCTAGGTGTACGGGGATAGTGTAAAGGGATCTTACTAAACTTCTTGCGCTCTTGGCGCTTAGAAGTTACGGACGGCGCATCGGAGTCGGAGGTCGATGTTGATGAAGTGTCGGTCTCGTAGTAGACCGCCTTCCTCATCCTCTTGTGCTTGTCGCCTTTCCGATGCGACTTGTGAGAAGAAGATTTTTCCTTCTTCCCTTTGTGGTGAGAAGAGGAAGATCTTTTCTCCTTCCGTTTGGAGGAGTCCTTCTTCTTCTCCCTCCTCTTGGTGCGGGACTCTTCCGATGAAGTGCTCCCTTGGCTTGTAGTAGGCTTGTCGCCGGTCTCCATCTCCCTCTTGGTGTGATCTCCCGACATCACTTCGAGCGGTTAGGCTCTAATGAAGCACCGGGCTTTGATACCAATTAAAAGTCGCCTAGAGGGGGGGTGAATAGGGCGAAACTGAAATTCTCAAAATAAACACAACTACAAGCCGGGTTAGCGTTAGAAATATAATAGAGTCCGCGAGAGAGGGCGCAAAACAAATCGCAAGCGAATAATGAAGTGAGACACGCGGATTTGTTTTACCGAGGTTCGGTTCTCTCAAACCTACTCCCCGTTGAGGAGGCCACAAAGGCCGGGTCTCTTTCAACCCTTACCCTCTCTCAAGCGGTCCCTCGGACCGACTGAGCTTTCTCTTCTTAATCACTTGGAACACAAAGTTCCCGCAAGGACCACCACAAGATTGGTGTCTCTTGCCTCAATTACAAGTGAGTATTTGATCACAAGAAAGAATCAAGAAAGAAGAAAGCAATCCAAGCGCAAGAGTTCGAAAGAACACAAGCAAATCACTCTCTCTAATCGCTAGGGCGTTGTGTGGAATTTGGAGAGGATTTGATCTCTTTGGTGTGTCTAGAATTGAATGCTAGAGCTCTTGTAAGTAGTTGGGAAGTGGAAAACTTGGATGCCATGAATGGTGGGTGGTTGGGGGTATTTATAGCCCCAACCACCAAACTAGCCATTTGGTGAGGCTGCCTGTTCGATGGCGCACCGGACAGTCCGGTGCACACCGGACATGTCCGGTGCGACAGCCACGTCACCAAAGCCGTTGCAATTTGACCGTTGGAGTTCTGACTTCTGGGCCCACCTGGATGTCCGGTGCACACCGGACATGAACTGTAGATTGTCCGGTGCGCCTGCTCCCGCGTGCCTGACGACTGCGCGCTTCTGGCGCGCATTAAATGCGTCGCAGGTAGCCGTTGGCGCCGAAATAGCCGTTGCCCCGCTGTTACACCGGACAGTCCGGTGTACACCGGACAGTCCGGTGAATTTTAGCGGAGCAGCCGAAGTGAAAAGCCGAGGCTGGCGAGTTCCTGAGGCCGTTCTTCCTTGGAGCACCGGACATGTCCGGTGTACACCGGACAGTCCGGTGAATTATAGCGGAGTGTCCTTCGGAAATTCCCGAGAGTGAAGAGTTCTGTGCGCAGTTCCCTGGTGTACCGGACACTGTCCGGTGCGCCACCGGACAGTCCGGTGCGCCAGACCAGGGACCCTTTCGGGATGCCTTTAGCTTTCTAATTTGAACCCAACTTTGGTCTTTTTAATTGGCTTGTTGTGAACCTTTTGCACCTGTATAACTTACACACTAGAGCAAACTAGTTAGTCCAATATTTGTGTTGGGCAATTCAACCACCAAAATTAATTAGGAACTAGGTGTGAGCCTAATTCCCTTTCAATGGTCTCGCCCATGATTTCCACCGCCCACTTTGCAATCCTGCCCGAGGCCTCTCGGCACTGGATGATCTCCCCCAGGGGGAAGGATGACACCACAGTTACCGGGTGAGACTCGAAGTAGTGTCGCAACTTCCGCCTTGTCAGGATCACTGCATACAGCAGCTTCTGAACTTGTGGGTAGCGGATCTTGGTTTCGGACAGTACCTCGCTGACGAAGTAAACCGGCCTCTGAACGGGCAATGCATGCCCCTCTTCTTGCCTCTCGACCACAATCGCGGCGCTAACCACCTGAGTGGTCGCGGCGACGTAGACCAAGAGGGCTTCTCCATCGGCTGGGGGCACCAAGATAGGCGCCTTGGTGAGGAGCGCCTTCAGGTCCCCGAGAGCTTCCTCGGCCTCAGGGGTCCAAGTGAAGCACTCGGCCTTCCTTAAGAGGCGGTACAGAGGCAGGCCTCTTTCGCCGAGGCGCGAGATGAAGCGGCTCAGGGCCGCGAGACATCCCATGACCCTCTGTACACCTTTTAAGTCCTTGATGGGCCCCATGCTGGTGATGGCTGCGATCTTCTCCGGGTTGGCTTCGATGCCCCGCTCGGAGACGATGAACCCCAAGAGCATGCCCCGGGGCATCCCGAAGACACACTTCTCGGGATTGAGCTTGACGCCTTTTGCCTTGAGACACCGGAATGTCACTTCAAGGTCGGAGAGGAGGTCGGAAGCTTTCCTTGTCTTGACTACGATGTCATCGACGTAGGCCACGACCGTGCGACCGATGTGTTCGCCGAACACATGGTTCATGCATCGCTGGTACGTCGCACCCGCATTCCTCAAACCGAACGGCATGGTGACACAGCAGTACATGCCGAAGGGCGTGATGAAAGAAGTCGCGAGCTGGTCGGACTCTTTCATCCTGATTTGATGATACCCTGAGTAGGCATCGAGGAAAGACAGGGTTTCGCACCCAGCAGTGGAATCCACGATTTGATCGATGCGAGGTAGAGGGTAGGGAACCTTCGGACATGCTTTGTTGAGACCAGTGTAGTCTACACACATCCGCCATTTCCCCCCTTTCTTTCTCACAAGCACAGGGTTGGCGAGCCATTCGGGGTGGAATACCTCTTTGATGAACCCGGCTGCCATTAGCCTGTGGATCTCCTCGCCTATCGCTCTGCGCTTCTCCTCGCCGAATCGGCGCAGAGGCTGCTTGACCGGTCGGGCTCTGGCCCGAATATCCAGCGAGTGCTCGGCGACATCCCTCGGTATGCCGGGCATGTCCGAGGGACTCCACGCGAAGACGTCGGCGTTCGCGCGGAGAAAGTCGACGAGCACTGCTTCCTATTTGGGCTCGAGCCCGGAACCGATCCGGATCTGCTTGGAGGCGTCGCCACTGGGGTCGAGGGGGATGGTCTTAGCCGTCTCCACTGGCTCGAAATTGCCGGCATGACGCTTCACGTCTGGCACCTCTTTGGAGAGGCTCTCCAGGTCGGCGATGAGGGCCTCGGACTCGGCGAGGGCCTCGGCGTACTCCACGCACTCCACGTCGCATTCGAACGCGTGTTTGTACGTGGGGCCGACGGTGATGACCCCGTTGGGGCCCGGCATCTTGAGCTTCAGGTAGGTGTAGTTGGGGACGGCCATGAACTTCACGTAGCATGGCCTCCCCAGCACCGCGTGGTAGGTTCCTCGGAACCCGACCACCTCAAACATCAGAGTCTCCCTTCGGAAGTTGGAGGGTGTTCCGAAACAGACAGGGAGGTCGAGTCGTCCGAGGGGCTGGACGCGCTTCCCGGGAATGATCCCGTGGAAGGGCGCAGCGCCTGCTCGGACGGAGGACAGATCAACGCGCAGGAGCCCGAGGGTCTCGGCGTAGATGATGTTGAGGCTGCTGCCCCCGTCCATATGGACCTTGGTGAGCCTGACGTCACCGATGACAGGGTCGACGACGAGTGGGTATTTCCTCGGGCTCGGCACGTGGTCGGGGTGATCAGCTTGGTCGAAGGTGATGGGCTTGTCGGACCAGTCTAGGTAGGCTGGCGCCGCCACCTTCACCGAGCAGACCTCCCGACGCTCTTGCTTGCGATGCCGAGCCGAGGCATTCGCCGCATGCCAGCTGTAGATCATGAAGCAGTCGCGGACCTCGGGGAACTCTCCTGCTTGGTGATCTTCCTTCTTGTCGTCGTCACGGGCCCTGCCACCCTCCGCGGGTGGCCCGGTCCTGTGGAAGTGGCGCCGAAGCATGACACACTCCTCAAGGGTGTGCTTGACGGGCCCCTGATGATAGGGGCACGGCTCCTTGAGCATCTTGTCAAAGAGGTTGGCACCTCCGGGGGGCTTCCGAGGGTTCTTGTACTCGGCGGCGGCGACAAGGTCCGCGTCGGCGGCGTCGCGTTTCGCTTGCGACTTCTTCTTGCCCTTCTTCTTGGCGCCGCACGGAGTAGACGCCTCGGGAGCATCTTCCGACGGGCGGCCCTGGGGCTGCTTGTCCTTTCGGAAGATAGCCTCGACCGCCTCCTGGCCAGAGGCGAACTTGGTGGCGATGTCCATCAGCTCGCTCGCCCTGGTGGGGGTCTTGCGACCCAACTTGCTCACCAGGTCGCGGTAGGTGGTGCCGGCAAGGAACGCGCCGATGACATCTGCGTCGGTGATGTTGGGCAGCTCGGTGCGCTGCTTCGAGAATCGCCGGATGTAGTCCCGAAGAGACTCTCCCGGCTGCTGTTGGCAGCTTCGGAGGTCCCAGGAATTCCCAGGGCGCACATACGTGCCCTGGAAATTTCCGGCGAAGGCTTGGACCAGGTCATCCCAGTTGGAGATCTGCCCCGGAGGCAGGTGCTCCAACCAGGCGCGAGCGGTGTTGGAGAGGAACAGGGGGAGGTTGCGGATGATGAGGTTGTCGTCGTCTGTTCCACCCAGTTGGCAGGCCAGGCGGTAGTCCGCGAGCCACAATTCCGGCCTCGTTTCCCCCGAGTACTTTGTGATAGTAGACGGGGGTCGGAACCGGGTCGGGAACGGTGCCCGCCGGATGGCCCGGCTGAAGGCCTGCGGATCGGGTGGTTCGGGCGAGGGACTCCGATCCTCCCCGCTGTCGTAGCGTCCCCCACGCCTGGGGTGATAGCCTCGGCGCACCCTCTCGTCGAGGTGGGCTCGACGGTCGCGGTGATGGCGCTCGTTGCCGAGGTGGCCCGGGGCCGCAAGCGCGGTGTTGCGCATGCGCCCGGTGTAGACCGAGGCTTCCCGCATGAGTCGGGAGGTCGCGGCATGAGGTTCCGAGGGGTATCCTTGCCTTCGGGAGGTAGTGCTCTCGGCCCGTCGGACCGCGGCGCCTTCCAGGAGATTTTTGAGTTCTCCCTGGATTCGCCGACCCTCGGTGGTGGATGGCTCCGGCATCGCACGGAGGAGCATCGCTGCTGTGGCCAGGTTCTGACCGACCCCACTAGATGCAGGTGGTGGCCTGACCCTGACGACATCGGCGACGCGGTGCTGGAGACCCTGGGGCAGGTGACGTATTTCTCCGGCCGGGGGTTGGCCCGCCCATGCCTGCCCGACGTCCCGGCGGATCGGCTCAAGCGCTCCTGCTCCCTCGTCGATCCTGGCCTGCGCCCCGCGGACTTGCTCAAGCTGTGGGTCGTAACCCCCCGCCGGAACGGGGACCATAGCTAGCTCCCGCGGGATGTCAGCGCGAGGCACCGGCCCAGGGGGAGCACCGTCCTCCGGCATGCCGAGATGGTTGCCTTGGGAGGGACCCCCCAGATCGACGTGGAAACATTCGCGGCTTGGGCCGCAGTCCTCGTCGTCGAGGCTACGGCTACCGTCGGAACAGTCGGAGAGGCAGTAGTCACATGCGGTCATGAAGTTCCGCATGGCACTGGGGTTACCAAATCCAGAGAAATCCCAACAGATGTTGGGGTCGTCATCTTCCTCGGACCCAGAGGGCCCGTGGGTCGAGACGTCCGTCAGCCGGTCCCAAGGCGACCGCAAGCGAAACCCTAGAGGGTTTGTACTCGCCTCTACAAGGGCGCCCGCCAAAGCAAGATTGCTAGGCGGGTTGAGGCTGAGTACAAATGACGTAGGATGGGAATCGGTTGGTACCTTTTGGTCGTCGAGCGGCGATGAAGTCACGTCGAGGACTGACTGCATCGTCGCCTCCGGTACGAGGGCGACGTCCTGCAAGCTTTTCACAAGCGCGCTGGCGTCGTCCACTTGCTCGGGATTGGCGTGTCGCGGGGAGACGGCGCTCGCCTTCGTCTCAAACGCGAGGTCGACGCCCAACGCGCCCCCCGTTGGGGTGCTAGGGACGTCGACTCGCTCGACAGCCGACGAGGCGCGGCCTCCTGCTTGGCCTTGGTTGCCCCGCCTCCTCCTCCGTTGGCGGGGGAGAGGACGGGGCGAGCTCGAATGTTGTCCTTCTGCCACGCGGGGAAGTCGTCGTCGATTCCGCCGCCGGCGGGCGGGCTGTCGGTCGCCATTGTCGTTGTCGCGCGGCGGTGGAAGGAGTATCATGTTGTAGCTGCCGTCGAGGGACATGAACTCAAGACTCCCGAAACAGAGCACCGCCCCGGGTTGGAGAAGTTGTTGGAGACTGCCTATCTGGAGCTTGACGGGAAGCTGTTCGTCAACATGCAGCAGGCCCCTACCTGGCGCGCCAACTGTCGACGTTTCGAGACTGGGGGGTCCCTCAGGCCGACGAGTGAGTGCCGCGTGCCCCAGCCCAGATGGGTCGAGCGCGTGGGCGAGCGCAAAGGGGGGAAAGGAGCGAGGCGGCCGGAGACCGGCGCGAGAGTGGTGGGAATCCCGCGGCCTTCGTGTTCGTCCCGCGCCCAGGTCGGGTGCGCTTGCAGTAGGGGGTTACAAGCGTCCACGCGGGTGAGGGAAGCGAGCGGCCCCAAGAGAGCGCCTGTCCCGTCCTCGTCCCGCGCGGCCAACCCTCTCTAAGAGGGCCCTGGTCCTTCCTTTTATAGATGCAAGGAGAGGATCCAGGTGTACAATGGGGGTGTAGCAGAGTGCTACGTGTCTAGCGAGGGAGAGCTAGTGCCCTGAGTACATGCCAATGTGGCAGCCGGAGAGATCTTGGAACCCAACTAGTGTGATGTCGTGGCCGTCGGAGGAGCGGTGGAGCTTGGCGGAGGGACAGCTGTCGGAGCGGTTGTGTCCTTGCTGACGTCCTCCTGCTTCCGTAAGAGAGCTGAGAGCCGCCGTCGTCACAGGGCATGCGGGGCGCCATCATTGCCTATCTGGTGGAGACAGCCAGATGGGACACCGGTCTTGTTCTCTGCGGCCCGAGTCAGCTCGGGGTAGGGTGATGATGGCGCTTCCTGTTGACGTGGCTGGCCTGCGCCCTAGGTTGGGCAACGTGGAGGCTCCTCCGAAGCCGAAGTCGAGTCTGTCTTCCATGGCCGAGGCCGAGTCCGAGCCCCTGGGTCGGGCGAGGCGGAGGTCGTCGGCAGAGGCCTGGGCGGTGTCCGAGCCCTGGGGTCGGGCGAAGCGGAGTTCATCGTCTTCCGGGTCTTAGCCCGAGTCCGAGCCCTGGGTCGGGCGGAGCGGAGTTCGCCGTCTTCCGGGTCTTAGCCCGAGTCCGAGCCCTGGGGTCGGGCGAAGCGGAGTTCGTCGTCTTCCGGGTCTTAGCCCGAGTCCGAGCCCTGGGTCGGGCGGAGCGGAGTTCGCCATCTTCCGGGTCTTAGCCTGAGTCCGAGCCCTGGGTCGGGCGGAGCGAAGTTCGCCGTCTTCCGGGGCTGAGCCCGAGTCCGAGCCCTGGGTCGGGCGGAGCGGAGTTCGCCGTCTTCCGGGGCTGAGCCCGAGTCCGAGCCCTGGGTCGGGCGGAGCGGAGTTCGCCGTCTTCCGGGGCTGAGCCCGAGTCCGAGCCCTGGGTCGGGCGGAGCTTCCTATGGTGCCTTTGGCAGGGCCTGGCTTCCTGTCAGCATCACTCTGTCAAGTGGCGCTGCAGTCGGAGTGGCGCAGGCGGCGCTGTCCTTCTGTCAGACTGGTCAATGGAGCTGCGAAGTGACGGCGGTCACTTCGGCTCTGCCGGAGGGCGCGCGTCAGGATAAAGGTGTCAGGTCACCTTTGCGTTAAATGCTCCTGCGGTTTAGTCGGTCGGTGCGGCGATTTAGTCAGGGTTGCTTCTTAGCGAAGGCAGGGCCTCGGGCGAGCCGAAGATGTGTCCGCCGTTGGAGGGGGGGCCTCGGGCGAGACGGAAATCCTCTGGGGTCGGCTGCCCTTGTCCGAGGCTAGGCTCGGGCGAGGCGTGATCGAGTCGCTCGAATGGACTGATCCCTGACTTAATCGCACCCATCAGGCCTTTGCAGCTTTATGCTGATGGGGGTTACCAGCTGAGAATTAGGAGTCTTGAGGGTACCCCTAATTATGGTCCCCGACAGCCAGAGAGAGTAACGCGGTCTTCAATGGCCATCACAGCGACAGTTTCTAACGAGCGTAATGGAGGGAAGGAGAAATGAAAGGGTTCATGCTCCATTAACACCAAGACGAACGAACGACGGTTTCAGCAATGGGCAGCGCGGCTCGCGCGGGGTCGCAGGGCAGTGCAGGGGCGCGCGCGAGGCGGCTCGGCGAGCAGCGGCAGTCGGGCTCCCTGCGCGCGGTGGGTGGCTCGCGCGCGGCTGGAGGGTGGCTCGGTGCAGGGCGCCGAGCAGGCGTCGCGCCGACGGGGTGGCTCGGCTGCGGTCGGGCGCGCTGGGCGCCGGTCGGCCTGGCTTGGCGTCGTCGCGCAGGGAGGGCAGGAGGCCGGGCGCGGCTCTTGGGCTCCTGCGCGAGCGAGAGAGAAGCGAGGGGAGAGAGGGAATAGAGGAGAGAGAGAAGGGATAGGGAGGCGCCGGCGGCTGGGGAGAGAAGGCAGCCAGGGCGCGCGTGCCAAGCGCGTGGAGTTAGGGTTGGGGTCTTGGGCCCCAAGTGGGCCGGCTAGGTGTAGGTTTAGTTTTTTTTAATTCCGAAATACCTTTCTATATAGCTCAAAAATTTATAAAACTTCACCAAAATTATTTATAAATAACATATTTATTTTTAGACTAGTAATTGTTATATTATTTAATTATTATATTATTTACTAGGTTTTTCTTTAACAAGAATTGATTAGAAAAACATCCGATAATCAATCAAGCGCACACAACGAAAATTGATTCAAAATGCAAATAAATAATTAACCACTTAAAAAAATTATGACCCTAATTAATATAATAACTAAATTCATTATTTTTATTTGATGGCTTTTGTGGTGTTACAATAAACGAGTTACCATATTCTAACAAAGACTTACTGATTTGGTTACAATTGCACTTGAGAGTGCAATTTTGGAGAAGTTTGAATATGACAATACAATTGAGGATTTCATTTCAAGAAACACTAGAATAATGATGTTGTGCAAATAAAGAGTTTAATAAACATGTATGTTTAGGTATGTTTCGTAATATATCTATTATCTTATTGCAATGTGAAAGTATTACAATATTTTGTAAACAATTATTATAATATTATCATTAAGTGTTATATTATTCTGTCATTTTTAGATTTTTGTAAAGGACCACAAATTTCCTCAGCACAGCCGTGTCCTTGTTGTCGACCGTGTTCAAATGGATGGCACAGAGAGTAGCCACCAAAACAGGAGGGGAAGGGAGAGGAATGGGTGAGGCCATGGATCCAAGAAAAGGAAGCAATCAAACCTAAAACCTATCTCTATACTTACTAAATCATGTAGATATTATACATAGAAATAGTATCTATGATAGATAGTTTCTTCATAATCAAAATTTGGCCAGTCAAATATCTTCTTCCGTAATCTATTTATGCCTCAGTTCTTGTATAGACATAGTTTACTACAATACCATATCATGTTTAGTTGGCACACTAATTTTTAGGTATGGAAACCATCTAATTTTTTGGCTGAGAATGTCCTTAGAACTATCTCAAAAATAAAAAATATAGAGAAATGTAATATGATAGAAGATCTGCTGGAACTATCATATCTTCTATATTGTAAAAGCCAACTTAAGGATATAAGTGAATATGATATCTGGTAGAGTTGTTCGTTAATGTTCACTCTCTGTAATCTGCCGTTGAAAGAAGTTGGAACCACAAACTCAGTCAAAATTAATTGCCCATCTTAAATAGCCTAATCATAGAAGCCCGTCTCCGCAACTGGTGCGCTACTACCCAGACCACAGGCAGCCCCACACATAAATGTCTCGTATTTTAAAGGGTATTAAGGTAGTAATTGCAAAAAAAAAAACAAAAGAAACGATATCTTGACGAAGGAACGCCTCTAGCACGGTTATCTAAATCTAGATACGGTTCTATACTTCTACTCATACAAGTCACATAAATGAGTCGTATGTTGAAATGTTCTAGTGAATAAGATACAAAACATACATTCGACTGTTCTCGCAGATGCTGTAGCTACAATCCATAAAGACAAAATACTGTAGAAGCTACAGCCGTACCCGGATTAAAATCGCAGCAAACCGCAGCGAACAAGCTAAATACATTGAGTTGTATAGGGCCCGTTTGTTTCATTGGAATTGAATTCCATTTTAATAATTATAATTTAGAAAAAACTAATTAAGTTTATATATTTATATATGTAATATATTTATATATTATCCTAAATGATATGAGATAGTTATATACTAAATTTATGTTATAGTGAAGTAAGTAGAACAGTGTGCTATAAGTTGTACTTCGGAAAAATAGCATGTAAATCTATAGAATCAATTTCCATCTCCCACCCTATAAATTTGAGATATGCTTATATGATAACTTTGGAAAGTGGTGGAATATCACATTCTAAAAAATAACCTATTCCATTAGTAAGATTCTAATTCTTCTAAATGAAAGTAAACAAACGGAACCTAAGAGATTTTTTTAGATGTATCTAGTACTCGGAGAATCACAGTATAGTACTCCCTCCGTTTCGTTTTATTTGTCACTTGTAAAATTAAACTATCCAGCGACAATTAAAAATAAACAGAGGGAGTATCTAGATTATACATGACCTCGTACCATTTCTAGATGCAAGGATCTCACATCTAAGAAATTAATTGCATACCATGGTTGACTTCTCGATAACTGCCCGGCCGGTGTCCAGAACAAGAGAAACCTGATTTAGACATCGGCGCGGGTAGCGTTGGCGTGCCATGGATTCCGCCAAGGCGATCAAAGGCGCGCGAGATGTGCCCGAGGCAGAGAAACGCCGGCCAACCGGTCTGGGGACTGTCACTGCCGTCTTCTTGCTCTCGTTACCGCTGCTCCTCCTGCTCTTCCTCTTCGGCGACCGAGCTGTCGCCTCCATTGCCGGCGACTCCCTGGTTTGGCAGCGCGCGGAAGTGCACAGTAGTTACTCCTTTCTCTTGCCTATGCCTACAGGCGCATCCGTTGCACGGTAACGGCCCGGCACTCAGCATTCCATTCGTTTGCATCGCAGGCTCCGGCAATGCGTCCTCGTCCCCAGAAAACGCTCACCACGACCTGCTCCTCGGCGGGCTCCTCTCGCCAGACTTCGACGCGGCGACGTGCCTCAGCCGGTTCGAGGCGTCCAGGCGATGGAAGCCGTCGCCGTTCCCGGTGTCCCCGTACCTGGTCCAGAAGCTGAGGCAGTACGAGTCGAACCATCAGCGGTGCGGACCGGGCACCGCGAACTACCGCGAAGCCATGGGCCAGCTCATGTCCGGCCGCAACGGCGGCCGCGCCGAATGCAGGTACGTGGTGTGGTTCCCGCTCCAGGGCCTAGGCAACCGGATGCTCAGCGTTGTCTCCACCTTCCTCTACGCGCTGCTCACCGGCCGCGTGCTCCTCGTCCACGAGCCGCCCGAGATGGAGGGGCTCTTCTGCGAGCCGTTCCCGGGGACCTCGTGGATCCTGCCGCCAGGCTTCCCCTACACGGGCGGCTTCTGGGCCCGCTCAAACGACAGCTACCTGAGCATGCTTGAGAACGACGTCGTCCGCTACGACGACGACCGCGGCGACGCCAGCGCGCTGCTGCCGCCCTACGTCTACTTCCACCTGGAGCAGATACGGCTGCGGCTCCAGAAGCACACCTTCTGCGAGGAGGACCACCGCGTGCTGGACAGGTTCAACTGGATGGTGCTCCGGTCAGACAGCTACTTCGCCGTGGCGCTGTTCCTGATGCCCATGTACCGGGCCGAGCTGGACCTGATGTTCCCGGCGAAGGGGTCCGTGTTCCACCACCTCGGCAGGTACCTCCTCCACCCGGGGAACCGAGCGTGGGGGGTCGTGGAGAGGTTCTACGACGGGTACCTCGCCGGCGCCGACGAGCGCCTCGGCATACAGGTCCGCCTCGTGCCATTCCTCTCGCTCACGTTCGAGGGCATGTACGAGCAGATCACCCGGTGCGCGCGGGAGCACGACCTCCTGCCACGAGTGACCGGCACCAGCGAGCCACCGGGTGCCCGGCCGTCGTCCAACGGCACGGCGGCCACGGCCAGGGTGAAGGCCGTGCTGGTGGTCTCCTTGAAGCCGGAGTACTACGACAAGCTGCACAGAGTGTACTACACCAACGCGACGGCGACCGGCGAGGTCGTCGCGGTGTACCAGCCGAGCCACGACCAGGACCAGCACACGGAGGTGCGGGCGCACAACGAGCGCGCCCTGGCCGAGATCTTCCTGCTCAGCTACTCGGACCGGTTGGTGACCACGGGGTTCTCGACGTTCGGGTACGTCGCGCACTCGCTGGCTGGGCTGCGGCCTTGGCTGCTGATGCTGCCGGACCAGACTACGAAGAGGGCCGCCGTGGCTTGCGTGAGGGCCGCGTCGGTGGAGCCATGCCTGCACTCGCCGCCGTCGCTCGTCTGCCGGGCGGAACAGGATCTTGATCCGGTGGCGCATGTGCCCTTTCTGCGACGCTGCGAAGATGTGGACTTCGGCCTCAAGCTGTTCGATTGATTCTAATCCTGCATAGATGCTTGTTTCCTCGCAGTGCTACATGCTTCGTTCTGCATTCGTAGAACGGCGGCCCGTGCATGCACGGCTCCATCGACTTGGCCCGCCGGCGCGGCGGGTAAGGTGTGGTGTGGTTCTCGGGCATGGACATGATCCACGGCGTGAGCCCACCAAGGCCGTGGCCGACCGCCGACGTAGCCCAACGTCGACCAGCCGCTGGTGACGATCTTGTCTGTCGTGCCCAGGAGGTACATCTCCGCCACCGCCTTCATGTCGTGCGTCGTGTAGCCGGAGAGCCGGTGCTCCTCGTGGCTCGGCTGGTACACGCTCACAACCTCGCCGGTGGCCACCGTCGACTGCCAATACTTCCACACTATTACCCTGTTTTTGAATATTTATCGACCTTTAGTTTATTTTTAATCAAAATACGACAAATAAAAAAGAATAGAGAATATGTCATATGATGTCCTCGGTCACATAAAAAAAATACATATTATATTTTTTGAGTGATTGAGGACATTATATTTCCCTTAGTTTATATATTTTTGGAGTGATTGAGGACATTATAGTTTATGTAACAAAAATATTATATTTTTTCATCATTATATATATTTAGTTTTTTATACCATTAAAGTACTACATCTGTTCTCTAATATTTGTCACCCACTAATTCATTTTTCTAGGTTAAATAATGATATTAGCTACTAACAAATAAAATTTAAACTGAAAACTCAGTTTGTATAGAAAGAAGAAAATAAAGAAATATAAATTTTGTTAAGGTAAATCGAACTAACTCAAAGGAGTAGATGAACAAAATGAACTAAAAAAATACTTCAGTTTGTAAAGAAATAATAATGACAAATTTTATTAAATGGTGAATTGAACTAACTCAAATGAGCGGAGTGGATAAAGTAAAAAAAAATTACCTCAAAGAGTAGAGTAATTTGGACTTTTTACTTAAAAAACAAACGGTTCATCGTCGCTTTATGCGTGATGTGTACTGTTGCCTCTCCCTCTCCGTCTCACGACCACGGCTTACTTTTCTCGGGACGAGAACACCGAAGAATTTCAGTAAATTTTCTCATTTTCGCTTCTAACCGGAAAAACGAGTTTCGGTCCGGTTTTAAACGGATATCGATTTAAAATATAAAAATATAAAAGTCAAATAATTAGTCAACCAAACGAAATTCGGATCGTCCGAAACGGAAATTGTGAACCCTGCTCACGACTGCTATATTGAATTAAATTTTGAAAAAAAAACTTAACGACACACACCAAATTAGGCCCCGTTTCAATCTCACGGGATAAACTTTAGCTTCTTGCTAAACTTTAGCTATATGAATTGAAGTGCTAAAGTTTAGCTTCAATTACCATCATTACTCTTCTGTTTAGATTATAAATGGCTAAAAGTAGCTAAAAAAAGCTGTTAAAATTTATCTCGCGAGATTGGAATAGAGCCTTAGTTAAAATCTGCAGTTTCCAGGGAGCTCGTATCGTATTCAGACGCATGGGCCGCACGCACAATGATTTGTGCCACACTGTTGCTGGCATTTGATGGCTATTCACATGTGATGTGCCAAATCTACATGTGTGTGTAACGCTAACATGCATGCATGTCGAGGAGGCGGATCTGACTGGGCGACAATTCGCAGACATACATGGCGAAGCGCGCGCCGGCGCGCGGGGGAGGCCCCGGAGTTGTCACGATTGCCTTTTGCTGCTCTCCGTTCCGTTTGCTCCGGCGGTCGACGACGGCTGCTGACGTCGTTGGACTCTGATCCTGCAAATGTTTATTGCAGTCAACAGTAAGCCAGCTGCCTAGCATATAGTAGCATGTCGATGTAGTAGTACAACCAAGCCCAGACGTGCGTGCAGCGGTAATCGATCTGATCGCGTTGCGGTTTTGCCGACATAGAAGATGGAGGAACCTCAACTTCTCGTAGCTGCTCAGCTCCCAGCGTTGGCATGCATGTGCGTGTGGTACGTAACGAAGGTGGTGCGTTTATTTGGTGAGCCAATTGGATATGGAGCGGCTCAGTTCCGGTTCCTAAGAATAGAGTCATTTCATTCTGTGTTTGACAATCAAAACGAAACCGCTTCATTTTTTTGTTTTGTTGAAGAGTAGAACAAAGCGGGGTCATTTCGTTTTGTTTGGTTGGAGAAGTATATAAGTGTGGAGGGGAGAAGAGGAAGGAGAGCGTTCACATCCGCGAGAGCGCTCGTATTCGGTCGTTTTAGTGGAACAGGAGCATTCCAAATATTTGCCATATATAGACTTCAGAGTCGCTCCACTCCTCTTTTGTTGGAAACCAAACATCTATAAAACATGAATAGAGCCGATCCATTCTCCCCAGTTCCTCAACCAAACACACCTAGACGGGCCATTTGAAAAAAATGTGTCCGCAAACTGCCATGCTCGATTTCAGATCGTCACTTGCGAGTAGTCCTGAAAGTTTGGGCCGTGTCCAATGGGTCAGCCCGAGAAAACAGACACAAGGCCTGGCACAGCACGAACGATTTGTTCGCGGGCTAGCACGACACAAATCGCGGGCTGGGCCGTGCTTTAACTTTTGGCCCGTCGTGCTACACGGCCTGGCACGTCGTCGTGGGTCGTGCTCATGCTAGCCCGGCACGATAAGAGGCACGAGATTAGGGTTTTTAGGCTTTTAGGGTTCACACGCACGCGGTCAACTGGTCACACCTCTCCCACTCCACCGCCATCCAGTCCAACTGAGAGCACCTAGAGGGGGTGAATAGGTGATCTTGAAAAAAACAACACTAAATGGCACAAAACTTGGTTTATGAAATGTTAGAAGAATCAAAACCAAGGTGCTATGTCTAAAGAGAAAGAGACGACTTCTTCACTTAATTGCTCTTCATAAGGTGAGTATTAAACTTAGAGCAATTATCAAGTGAGTAGAAGCAGAGAGAATCGCACACGAATAACAACAGATGACACAACGATTTTTATCCCGTGGTTCGGCCAAGTAGAATACATGCCTAGTTCCACGTTGTGGCGTCCCAATGGACGAGGGTTGCACTTAACCCCTTTCAAGTGATCCAATGATCCACTTGAATACCACAATTTTCTTCCTTATAGCAGATGTTCCCTTTGTGAGGAATCTCCACAAGTTGAAGCCTCTCACCCTTACAGTATTGATCACAATGAAAATCAAAAGAGTAAGGGAGGAAATAGAAACACACGCAAGAGCTACAGTCGCAGCAACGACACGCACACAAGTCAAGAAACGAGCATACAAACACAACGCAACGAGTTCACAACTCAACAAGTGCTCAAATCTCAATCACAATGATCCGGATGCGTGCTTGCGGAGTCTAGGCATCTTAGGATGTTCAATTGAGGCTTGGTGTATTGCTCCATGCGCCTAGGGGTCCCTTTTATAGCCCCAAGGCAGCTAGGAGCCGTTGGAGTTCCATTTGGTAGGCAATTCTTGCCTTCTATCCGTTGGCGCACCGGACAGTCCGGTGCACCACCAGACATGAACAGTGCACGATTTCTTTCCTTCTTTGGCGAAGCCGACCGTTGAGCCCTTGGTCCACTTGGCACACCGGACAGTCCGGTGCGGCCTAGTGACCGTTGGCTCTGGCCACACGTCGTCCGTTGATTGCGCGCTGATCGCGCTGCCGACCGTTGGTGCGAGCGCTGATGGCTCACCGGACAGTCCGACGAATTTTAGCTGCAGCGACCTTGGCGATTCCCAAGAGCAGCGAGTTTGTCGCTGAGCCAGCCTGGGCATTGGACACTGTCCGGTGCATCACAGGCTGGTGCAAGTCTGGCTAGACTTAGCCAAACTTCTCCAATCCAATCTCATTTGATTTGACAAGGTTCCTAGCACTTAGAGGAATATGTTAGTACCAAAAACAATTCACTAAGGCTAGAGTCATACCTTGATTCTTGATTTGCATCTCTTTAAGCACTTAGCACATATCAGCCAAAACAATATGTGTTGGACATCTAATCACCAAAACATTTATAGAAATGGCCCAAGGGCACATTTCCCTTTCACCAGCCCGCTGCCGCCGCTGGCTATAGCGACCACGGGCGTGCTTCTGCTTCCATAGTTCAACTGCCTCGCCGCGGCGTGCTTTCTGAAAGGGAAATAGGGTCAAACTTGTTCCATAATTAATTTTGGTGGTTGAATGCCCAACACAAATATTGGACTAACTAGTTTGCTCTAGAATATGTGTTCTACAAGTGCATAAAGGTTCAACACAAACCAATAAAAGATTAAAGATAGGGTTCAATTCAAAAGAGCAAAGAAACCGAGTGTGCCCTGGTCTAGCGCACCGGACTGTCCGGTGTGCCACCGGACAGTGACCGGTGCACCAGGACAGTTGCAAACTCGCCACTCTCGGGTTTCTTAGAGTGCGCTCCGCTATAATTCACCGAACTGTCTGGTGTGCCACCAGACTGTCTGGTGCACCAGCGGAGCAACGGCTACTCGGCTCAACGGTCGTCTGCAAAAGTCGCTGACCTAGTGAACAGTGCGCTACAGTGCGCGGCAGAAATCAGAGCAGAAGTCAGAGGCGCACCGGACAATGCACAGTAGCTGTCCGGTGCGGCACCGGACTGTCCGGTGCGGCACCGGACTGTCCGGTGCCATAAGAAGTCAGTGCTCCAACGGTCAGAAGCTTTAGAACCCTAACGGTTGGGTGACGTGGCTGGCGCACCGGACAGTGTTTGGTGGTGCACCGGACTATCCGGTGCGCCCATCAACTGCAGCCTTCCCCAACGGCTACAAGATGGTTGGTGGCTATAAATACCACCCCAACCGGCCACTTCAAGGTGTGGGAGCTCAAGCAACATTCCAAGTCATATAGTTGACATATCCAAGCCCTCCCAACCACCTCCATTCATTGATCCATCCTATACACAAGATTTAGACCACCACAATCATCAGTTCATCACAAGTGCCACAAAAGAGAGATATAGCAAAAGAGAGCTACTCGTGTGAGTTTAGCGATAGTGCCTTGTGAGAATCATTGAGAGAAAGTGTGTGCTACCTCTTGTGATCACTTGAGCGCGGAGTTTTGACTCCCATTCATTATAAAGCTAGCAAGAGCCCCTTATCTTTGTGGTTGGCCTTGCGGAGACTTCGGCCTTTTGATGACAAAGAAGAAGCACTCGCCGGTCTTGGTGATCGGTGGAGAGAGGGAAAGGGTTGAAAAAGACCCGTCCTTAGTGGACTCCTTAACGGGGATTAGGTTCTTGGTGAACCGAACCTCGGTAAAACAAATCACCCGTGTCCCTTGTATTTATTGCTTGTGATTTGTTTGTTGTCTCCCTCTCCAAGTTCTCTTGCACTATTCTTTGCTAATATTATTTTGTGTTGCTTCAAGTTAAATTCTCATTTAGAGAAGCAACACCTTGCAAGAAATAACTTGTTCCTCTTCCTATCTAAGCCCTCTTGCTTTATTCTTTATAAACATTTTAGTTGTGTTGATTTGTTAATTTCGCATTCTTTGAAAGCAACACTCTTTGCAAGCAAAGGACTTAGTTTTATACTCCGATAATTGTGCTTCTTGTTCTAACCACTAATCAAGGGATCAAGTCTGGGTTTAGAATTATAAATTTCAGGTTTCGCCTATCCACCCCCCCTCTAGGCGACTTTCACTTTCCTCCTTAGCCCTCATCGTCTCGTGATGATGCAGCGATGTTGGTATCGTGGTCGCGCGTGCCCATCCACCGTCGTGGTGGCCATTTGCTAAGGTATGTGTGTTAGCCGATGCACTGTCTTGGTCTTGGTGGCCAGTTTTAGGCACGCGCCGAAGCACGGTGGCCCGTTCAGATCCGTGCCTTTTTCCAAGATAGAGCAGTAAGTGCTTGATCATTCAATTCTCATCCAACCTCTGTTCCCCACATCGTGCCTCATTGATGATGCGATTAAATGGATTAATGGGCTGTATGGATTTTATTGAAACCCTAATATGGATTTAGTTGAATCAGCTCCCCTCGAGCCCTCCCCAAGGGCCCAGGCGCCCAGTTGCACATGCTCGAGTGAAAGGGAAATAGTGTCAAACCTTTTTCTAATATGAATTTTGGTGGTTGAATTGCCCAACACAAATTATTGGACTAACTAGTTTGCTCTAGAAAATATGTTCTACAGGTGCCCAAGGTTCACAACAAACCAATACAAAGATAAAAGAAAGGGTTCAAAACAAAGGAGCAAAGTATACCGAAGGCAGCCTTGGTCTGGCGCACCGGACAGTGTCTGGTGCACCAGGGAGAGTTAAATCAAACTTGCTAGTCTCGAGAATTTGGGAGGCCGCTCCTCTATAATTCACCGGACTGTCCGGTGCAACACCGGACTGTCCGGTGTGCCAGCGGAGCAACAACTACTTCACGCCAACGGTCGTCTGCAGAAGGCATTTAATGCGCTACAGTGCGCGCCAGCGCGCGCAGAAGTCAGAGCAGGTGCCAGAAGGCGCACTGGACAGTCTATAGGACCTGTCCGGTGCACCATCGGACTGTCCGGTGGCCCCACAAGTCAGAGCTCCAACGGTCGAACCCTAACAGTTGGGTGATGTGGCTGGCGCACCGGACAGTGTCTGGTGGCGCACCGGACTGTCCGGTGCGCCCGTCGACAGAAACCATCCCCAACGGCCATTTTGGTGGTTGGGGCTATAAATACCCCAACCACCCCTCATTCATGGCATCCAAGTTTTCAGCCTTCAAACCTCATACAAGAGCTATAGCATTCAATACAAGACACAAAACAAAGAGATCAAATCCTCTCCCAAGTCCGGAATCACTCCAAACAAATTAGTGACAAGAGAGAGTGACTTTTGTGTTCTTTTGAGCTCTTGCGCTTAGATTGCTTTTCTTCTTCCTCATTCTTGTTTCCATAACACTTGTAATCAAAACAAGAGACACCAATTGTGTGGTGGTCCTTGTAGTGGATTAGTGTCCCATTTGATTGAGAAGAGAAGCTCACTCGGTCTAAGTGACCGTTTGAGAGAGGGAAAGGGTTGAAAGAGACCCGGTCTTTGTGACCACCTCAACAGGGAGTAGGTTTGCAAGAACCGAACCTCGGTAAAACAAATCTCCGTGAGGGGTGAGGGGGTCGCTGAGGCCGGTGCGAGGCTTAATGGCGAGGAGACGGGGCGTGAGGCGGTCGGCGGCGAACGCGCCGGTGAGGCATGGGCGGGACGACGAAGCTGACAGGCGGGCCCGGGCTGCCAGAGAGAGCGACACGAGAGGGGGAGAGGGGGAGTCGCTGACCAGTGGGGCCGGCCAGTCAGGGGTGGCGCGGGCGCGCGCGGCTGGGCCGCTTGGGCCGTGGGAGAGGGGGAAGCGCGGGCGCGGCGCGGGTTGGGTTAGAATGGGCCCAACCGAGGGGGGAAGGGTTTTCTCTTTTTTTTTCTTTTTCTGATTTCTATTTCCTTTTTCCCTTTTTCTTTTTTTGTTTCTTTCTATTCCCTTTTTCTTTTGAATCAATAATTTGCTAAATACTCTTGAGTGATGAGTAGTCTATGTGAGGTGCTCCTAACATTTCAAGTGTATGCACATGATGAGATGACCTAATGGGTGGAGTTTTAGGGGAGAAAATAAAATAGGGGGGGTTAGGGTTCCAAACCTTGGGTTGAGATTTTGGGATGTTACAAACCTACCCCACTTAAAGGAATCTCGCCCTCGAGATTTAGACTGGATTTGAGAAAAGATAAGGGTATTCCCTCCTCAAGGAGTCCTCACTCTCCCAGGTAGCTTCCTCTTATCCTTCTCTGCTCCATTGAACTTTATAGAGTTTCACTTCTGAGGTGCGGGTCTTCCGGACTGCTGAATCAAGAATCTTTACTGGCTTTTCACGGTATTGAAGATCTTTCTGAATCTACACTGCCTCTTCTTCGATGTGACTTTCTGGTGTTCGCAGGCATTTGCGGAGCTGGGATACGTGAAACACATTGTGGATGTCAGACATGGATTCTGGTAGTTCGAGGCGGTATGCTGCGGGTCCTACTCTGCCAACGATGGGATAGGGACCGACGAACCGTGGTGCTAGCTTTCCTTTTACTTGGAACCTCTTGACACCACGCATCGAGGAGACCTTGAGGTAGACGAAGTCTCCTTCCTCAAATCTGAGTTCTCTCCGCCTGTTGTCCGCATAACACTTCTGCCGACTATGAGCTTCAAGTAATCTCCTGCGGATCAGGGCAACTTTCTCTTCCGCCTCTTTGACGAAGGCAGGTCCTTCTAGTGCTTTTTCCCCTACGTTGGACCACATGAGAGGGGTCTAGCATTTCCGTTCATACAATGCCTCAAACAGTGACATCTTGACGCTGGCCTGATAGCTGTTGTTGTATGAGAATTCTGCGTAGGGTAAACTGGATTCCCAACTTCTATCGAATGCTAGCACACATGCTCTTAATAGATCTTCAAGGACTTTGTTGACTCTTTCTATCTGCCCGTCTGTCTGAGGGTGATAAGCGATGCTGAAATCTAGCTTGGTGCCCAAAGCTTTCTGAAGGCTTGTCCAGAATTTGGAGGTGAACTGGGTTCCTCTGTCTGACACTATCTTCCTTGGGATACCATGGAGTCTGACTATCTCATTGAGATAAATTCGGGCCAGGGTGGCCCCTCCAAAGGTAGTTTTTACTGGAATGAAATGAGCCATCTTGGTGAGGCGATCTATTATTACCCAGATAGAGTCATTTCCCTTTTGCGTTCGGGGTAGCCCGGTTACAAAATCCATGCCTATTTCTTCCCACTTCCATTCTGGCACTGGGAGGGGTTGCAATAGGCCTGCAGGTTTTTGGTGCTCGGCCTTCGTTCGTTGGCAGATGTCACACCGGGCCACATACTGAGCTATTTCTTTCTTCGTCCCTCTCCACCAGTATCTGGTTTTGAGGTCTAGGTACATCTTGGTAGTTCCTGGGTGGATGGAGTAGGCTGAGTTGTGAGCTTCCTCGAGTAGGATTTCTCGTGCCTCTCCTTTTGGTACCCACAGACTATTTTTGAACCAAAGGGCTCCTTGTTCATCTGTCCTGAGGTCCGGGAGTTGTTCCTTGCGGGCTTTTTCCACAAGTCTTGCTGTCTCTGAGTCTAGGCGTTGAGCTTTGCATATGAGGTCTTCTAGCATTGGTGTGACTTCGAGACTGCCGTTGTTTCCCAAACATGTATTCAATTGAGCTGATTCTTTCTTCCAATCTTCTAAAAAGTTGGTTCCCTTTATTCCGAAAGGTTTTCGGCTGAGGGCGTCTGCTACCACGTTGGCCTTTCCGGGGTGATAATGAATCTCAAGGTCATAATCTTTGATCAGTTCCAACCATCTTCGTTGACGGAGATTTAGATCTGGTTGAGTGAAGATATACCTCACACTCTTGTGATCGGTGAAAATGTGACATTTGTTCCCGATTAGGTAATGCCTCCATATCTTCAAAGCGTACACTATGGCTGCCAATTCCAAATCATGGGTGGGGTAATTCTGTTCGTGCGGCTTGAGTAGGCGCGATGCATAAGCAATGACTTTCTCGTTTTGCATCAGCACACACCCTAAGCCTTGCCTCGAGGCATCACAGAAGACGACAAAATCCTGATGAATATCTGGTAGTGTCAAAACGGGTGCGGTTGTGAGTTTCTCCTTTATGATCTGGAAACTTCCTTCACATTTTGGGGTCCACACAAATTTATGGTCTTTCTTGAGAAGCTCGGTCATAGGTCTTGCAATGCTGGAGAATCCTTTGATAAAGCGGCGGTAGTATCCTGCCATTCCCAGAAAGCTTCAAACTTCACTGACGTTGGTCGGCTGCCTCCATTTTGATATTGCTTCCACCTTGGGAGGGTCTACTTCTATTCCTTCCACAGTCAAGATATGCCCGAGGAAGGCTATCTTTTCCAACCAGAATTCACATTTACTGAGTTTAGCATAGATTTGGTGCGCCCTGAGCTTTCCTAGGACGATCCGGAGGTGACGCTTATGGTCTTCATGGTTCTTGGAGTAGATAAGGATGTCATCGATGAAGACCACGACAAACTTATCCAGCTCTTCCATAAATACATTGTTCATGAGGTTCATGAAAAAGGCGGGTGTGTTTGTCAGTCCGAACGGCATCACTGTGAATTCATATTGTCCGTACTGGGTGACAAATGCAGTCTTCTGGATGTCTACTTCCTTGATCCTCAATTGGTGATAACCAGATCTTAGGTCTATCTTGGAGAAGTATTTGGCCCCTTGAAGCTGATCGAAAAGGTCGTCGATCCGAGGAAGTGGATACTTGTTCTTGATGGTGACTTCATTTAACGATCGGTAATCGATACACATTCATACTCCCATCTTTCTTAGAGACGAACAGGACTGGTGCTCCCCAAGGGGATGAGGTAGGACGGATGTATCCCTTTTGTTGAAGATCTGCGATTTGGAGCTTCAGTTCTGCTAACTCGGTAGGAGCCATGCGGTATGGTCTCTTTGCGGTGGGTGCCGTCCCAGGGATCAGATCTATGTAGAACTCCACTTCTCTTTCCGGTGGCATTCCTGGTAACTCTTCTGGAAACACATCCATGAATTCTTCTATCACTGATATGATTTCTGTTGCCAAATTGAACATCATCGGGTCATTGGCGGGTGGTTGGGCCTGACAAGAGACTGACTTTCCTTGGTGGTCTGTGAGGAGGACTGTCTTGTCTGCGCAACTGATGATACCTTTGTGTTTTGTCAACCAATCCATCCCTAAAATTACATCAATCCCTTTGGATGGCAAGACGGTTAAGTCTGCCAAGAATACTACCCCACTTAAAAGGATTCTGACTTGGGAGCATTTGAGCTGGCACAGAAGGTCTGACCCTGGGGTTCGGGTGACCAAGGGAATCTCTAGAGGAGTAGAGGGAATGCCATGCTTTTCCACAAAACTAGTGGCTATGAAAGAGTGGGATGCTCCAGAATCGAAAAGTACGGTAGCGGGAGTAAATTCAACAAGGAACTCACCGAGCACTACTCCCGGAGCTTGCTGAGCCTCCTGGGCATCGACGTGATTCACTCGTGCCCTTCCTTGGTATTGGGTCTTGTTCTGCTGGCTGATGGAGGAGGGCGCCTTGGGGGCGGATGCCGAGGTATTCTTGGGGCCATTCACCGAGTTGGAGTAGGCGGGTCCTGGTGGCTTCAGTCGGGGACAGTTGTTCTTGAAGTGACTGGGATCTCCGCAGTGCCAACATGCATTCGCCGGGGGTTGGTTGCTTGCAACTGAGGGGGCATGGAAGGAGCTCTAACTCTGTTGACTGAACCGTGACGGGGTGGGTCCAGCTGGTCTACTGAAGTTTGGTCCCTTGGGTGGAAATCCAAAGGATCGAGTTTTCTGGTGCCGATCTTGCTGCTGAGCTCGGAGAACTTGGAATTTCCTTTTGAGATGCCCTTTTTCTTCCTCCTTTGCCCTTTCAACTTGCATGGCCTTGTTGGAGAGGTGGGAGAAACTGAGGAAGTCTTGGCTAGCCAGGATGGTTTTGAGTTCTGGCCTGAGTCCCTTTAGGAAGCGGGCCATCTTCTTGACTTCGGTATTGACGTCATCTAGTGCGTAGAGGGCTAACTCCGTGAACTTGTGCACATATTCACTGACAGATCTTCCATCTTGAGTCAGTTCCCGGAACTCGTCCTCCTTGAGCTGAACGAGCCCTTGGGGCACATGGTGTTCCCAGAAAGCTGTTTCAAACTCCTCCCAGGTAGCATCTCTGATGGTGATGTTGAAAGTATCCCACCAGGCTAAGGCCATCCCAAAAAGTTGATGGGCAGCCAGTTGAACACGCTGATTTTCTGGACATCCGATGGCTTCCAGCTTTCTTTTAATCGTGCGCATCCAATCGTCAACATCGACAGGATTGCTAGATCCGGCAAACGTGGGAGGCTTGAGCCTCAGGAAATCCCCCATTCGATCTTGCGATCTTCCACCATTCGGACGTTGATTTTCCAGACTTCGAGTGAGGACCTCGATGAGTCGGGTTTGATTGGCTAGAACTTGGGCTAGATCTAAGGGTAGTCGTGGAGGTGCGGGGAGGTGGGTTTCACTTTCCTCTCTAACGGCTTCCCTTTCAGCTCTCAGGGGAAACCCTGCTCCAACCCCGGAGGCGGTAGGCGTGGTTTTATCCGAAACCATCTGCTAGGGGGAAGAGAGTCACTATTATGCATATACCAATTGTTTTCAAACAAGTTATTTTATTCATTACACTAGTACATTACAAGCATATGGCTACGACAAGTGGTACTACACGCGAGCGTTCCCTGAGGTACTACTGAATTCTTTTTCTAGAGTGTCCCCAAATTCCTTGAGAAGATCATCAAGGCTAGCGAGGGACATGTCCTCGATATCGGACAAATTTTCTATCCTGGCGGGAGCTGGTGTTGGGGGAGCTTTCTTCTTCCTCTCCGTCTGGCATCCTTGGCTCGTGGTTTTCTTCCGGATTTTCTTTGTGGGGGCGAGCTTCTTAAGCTTCTTATCATAGTCCATCTTTAAGGTCCGATAGGCTTCACGGGTGTTGGCCTCCTCGCCTTCCGCTATGTCGAGACACTCTTGGAGAGATGCCTTCTCCTTCTTGAGCTCTTTGACTTGCTGCTCTAGGCTTTCCACCCGGGAGTTTAGGTGGGTGCAGTGGGAGGATAGATCATCGTAGTGGGTATCGAGGGTGTGGAGGTATCCGGCCATGTAGACAATGGTGGGGTCATCCTCGGTGGGGTCTCTTCCTGACAGAGCCTGAAGTCTTTTCCTCTAGGTGGGGGTATTTTTGTTGCTGGGTGGGAAATAACGAAGAGGGTTTCACAGATCTCTCTGCTGTAGTTTTGGCATAGTTGTTTAAGGGCTTTTCGGGAAACACTCTGGCAAGTGTCTGGGAAGCGGTGCCCGATGAAGGTGACTTGGAAGGGAGGGTGGTTTGGGTAGCTTCGGCTTTCTCTCAGGTAGACCGCCATAGAGCACTTCTCTACTCCATTTTTGCGATATTCCTTCCAGATGTATTCGGGCTTCTTGTGGATCCCCATGCGCAGTCCGCAACTCCGTAGAAGCTGAGGAAATCCCTCCTCCTCTGAGCAGTAGGATGTCCTAATGACCCAGGGGCCTTCCATCTGGTAGGAGAAAAGAAAGGTCTGTTAATATTGGGGAAAGGAGAGAAAGTGTTTCTTGGGGGTAAGAGGTGTTTTCTTGTTAAGGCAACTTTTAAGGTCAGGGCTACGGTCTACGGCCAGTCCTATAGGCTTTGGTACCACCTGAAGCGTCCCGATACTTTGGGACTCAAATGTGATACAATTACTAGTCCCAGGAGGCTAGTAACCACATTCCTTACTTCAAATAGTTACAGAGTCTGAGAAAGGTTATTACAATATCGGGGGGGGGGGGGGGTACAAGCTCGAGAGTGAGCCAAAATTATAAAACGCAGTGGAAGATAAATTAGCCCAGGCCACAGGCAGAACTGGGTGAAGACACAACCCCTTCAATCAAGCATAGCAGAAAAGAAGTCTTCAGCTGCTGAAAAACATAAATGAATCTGGGTGAATACACTAGGTATTCCGCAAGCCCACCCGGCTCCCGTAAAGAGAAAGAGACCTATATCGTACATGCTTCATATGGTGGAGTTGAAATTGCTCTTCATTTTTCTCAGAGAAAAGGCAATACTTGTTGTTAGGGTTTTCCCGAAACAATAGAAATGACACTTGCTTTACCACTACTGAGCTTCCCGCTCCCGTGGCACCATTTTCTTTCCGGAGACACACACATATTCCCCTGTTCCCAATTGTTGTAGAAACACTAATTGTCATACCACACTAGACTCGTCCATACCAGTGGACACGGACTATTCGAATAGGTTTAAACTCTGCGCAGAGGGGTACACTTTACCCACTAGTTCGGTTCTGCGATCTTATGATCAATGAGACCCGAATCCGAATCTCTTTCTTTCCTCGCACGTCCTAACCTTAACGGTTATACCGGAAGGAGTCAGGCCACCGCCATGTCCAAACCGGACAAAACTTCCCCCTCCTTATCCTCCCAGTGCTCCCTAGCCTTCATAACCCTGGGGTTGGACCGTACGAGTTCAGATCGAGTGACTGCCCACACAGCCTCGAGTGGTTGTACTTTTTATGAGTACAGGTAGTGAAGGATGACAAACCGGTCCTTATACGAGAGGACAATCCTTCTGCTCACGCCTAAACCAGCTGAGCCATCACCTTAGGCCCTCCCCTAAACCAGGGAGTCCTTGATCATCCTACTCACCAGGTGATGAGTGTGAATACCCTTCATCGCACACTTTTTGGAAACATGATACACACACCCCCTTTTCTTATCCCATATCTTGAAATCAAATGGTATTAGTCAATGCGGGCTCTCTCATGCTCACCATGCAAATTGATTTCATTCCCGAATCCCGGCTTAGGTAGTGGTAGAGAGAAATAGGTAAATTATGCATCAAGGGAAGGATGGACTTGCCTTCGTCGAAGCTTTCCTGGCACAAAAGGTTTATCTCGGAGGGGTTGTGTTCCTGCCCTTCTTCCAGAGCTACAAATTCCGGAGGATCGGATCCCTCTTCCGCTAACAAACATAGATAATAACAATACATCAATCATGGTGACTATAGTGGGGTGTGCCATTTCTTATATCTTATTATTTTTGTGCTCTATAATTTATTTGAACTATTTTTGGTACATAAAATATTAGCATATAATTCTATATGTGAAAATGGGAAAAAGAAGTGAGAAAATAAAAAGAAAAGGGTTTCCTGCTTGGCTAGGCTGGGGAGGGGGATTTTGGCCCACCCAGCGCGCGCGCGGGCGCGGGTGGCGGCCTAGCTAGCCCAGCAGCGAGGGGGGAACGGCGGGGGACGGTGCTGTGGTGCGGGGCCCACATGCCAGCGAGGGGGGGGGGTTAACAGCGCGGACGGCAACGGAGGGAGGGCGAAAAGGTCGACCGAAGTCCGGCCAGCGGTGAAACCCCGCGGCGGTTCTCCGCCGTGGGTCCGGTTCTGCGGCGGGGAGGCGGTGGCGAGGCACGGGCGGGTGCAGGGGATCACGGGAGTGGGGTTAATTTGACCGGCGGGGGCCTAGAGCGGCCGGTCCGCGGCGCGGTGGCGGGTGCTCACGGCGGCGAGGTCGCCGGTGAGGCAATCGAGTGCAATAGGGGGCGGGGAGGTGTGTCCTGTGACCGTGAGCATGTGGCGGAGCTTCACGCACTAGATAATTTGACCGAAATTCACTTGGGAGGGAAGAGCGGGGCTCACCAGAGCGACGGGGAAGTGCGGCAGCGCTAGCTCGATTGGCTCGGGGAGAAGCGGAGGAAGTGGCCGGAGCTGGTGTGGAGGGAAACGGGGCTCGGGCGGCTCCTTTTATAGGCGCCCGGGAGGGGGAGAGGGATGGAGGGGACGGCGAGCGCCGACGAGCTCGCCATGATGGCGGGAATGGAGCAAACGACGATTGGGACGGCTCGGGTAGGCAAGGGGTGAGGGGACGGCTCAGGTACAGTGGCGGGGCGTCGCTGAGGCCGGTGCGAGGCTTAATGGCGAGGCGATGGGGCATGAGGCGGTCGGCGGCGAACGCGCCGGTGAGGCATGGGCTGGACGACGAAGCTGACAGGCGGGCCCGGGCTGCCAGAGAGAGAGAGAGCGACGCGAGAGGGGGAGAGGGGGAGTCGCTAACCAGTGGGGCCGGCCGGTCAGGGGTGGCGCGGGCGCGCGTGGCTGGGCCGCTTGGGCCGTGGGAGAGGGGGAAGCGCGGGCGCAGCGCGGGTTGGGCCAGAATGGGCCCAGCCGAGGGGGGGGGGGGGAAGGGTTTTCTCTTTTTTTCTTTTTCTGATTTCTATTTTCTTTTCCCTTTTTCTATTTTTGTTTCTTTCTATTCCCTTTTTATTTTGAATCAATAATTTGCTAAATACTCTTGAGTGATGAGTAGTCTATGTGAGGTGCTCCTAACATTTCAAGTGTATGCACATGATGAGATGACCTAATGGGTGGAGTTTTAGGGGAGAAAATAAAATAGGGGGGTTAGGGTTCCAAACCTTGGGTTGAGATTTTGGGATGTTACACACACGAAGGAGACGAGGTGATCAAGATCACCAAGAGGGAGACGATCGAGGGGGAGCTCGGTCGTTTCATGCTCAACCAAGGAGAAGACCCTCAAGCCATGTACAACCGGCTAAAAACCTTGGTGAACCAAGTGCGCAACCTCGAGAGCACCAAGTGGGATGACCATGAAATGGTCAAGGTTATTCTTAGATCACTTGTATATTTTAACCCCACTCAAGTTCAATTAATTCAAGGTGATCCAAGATATAAACTAATGTCTCCCAAGGAAGTGATAGGTAAATTTGTGAGCTTTGAACTAATGATCAAAGGCTCCAAAAAGATCATCGAGCAAGGCACATCCTCCTCCATACCCGAAGCACAACCCGTTGCATTCAAGGTAACGGAGGAGAAGAAAGAAGACTCTACACCGAGTAGAGTCTCCATCGACGCCTCCAAGCTCGACAATGAGGAGATGGCGCTCATCATCAAGAGCTTCTGTCAAATCCTCAAACAAAGGAAGGGGAAAGATTACAAGCCCCGTTCCAAGAAGGTTTGCTACAAGTGTGGTAAGCCAGGTCATTTTATTGCAAAATGTCCATTATCTAGTGATAGTGACAGAGGCGACGACAAGAAGGGAAATAGAAGAGAAAAGAAGAGGTACTACAAGAAGAAGGGCGGCGATGCCCATGTTTGCCGGGAGTGGGACTCCGACGAGAGCTCCACCGACTCCTCCTCCGACGTGGACGCCGCCAACATCGCCGTCAACAAAGGGCTCCTCTTCCCCAACGTCGGCCACAAATGCCTCATGGCAAAGGACAGCAAGAAGAAGAAGGTAAAATCCAAATCCTCCACTAAGTATGCAACATCTAGTGATGAGGCTAATTCTAGTGATAATGAGGATGATTTGTTTACTCTCTTTGCCAACTTAAACATGCAACAAAAGGAAAAATTAAATGAATTAATTAGCGCTATTCATGAGAAGGATGAACTCTTGGATAGCCAAGAGGATTTCCTAATTAAAGAAAACAAAAAGCATGTTAAATTTAAAAATGCTTATGCTCAGTAGGTAGAGAAAAATGAAAAATTAACTAGTGAGCTAAGCACTTGCCATGACATTGTTTCCAACCTTAGAAATGAGAATGCAAAACTAATTGCTAAGGTTGAAAAGTTTGATGTTTGTGATGATTCAATTGTTAGTCTTAGAAATGATAATGCCAATTTAATTGCTAAGATTGACAATTTGAATGCTTCTCTTTCTAGCCTTAAAATTGAAAATGAAAAATTAATTGCTAAGGCTAAGGATTTAGATGTTTGCAATGCTTCTATTTCCAATCTTAGAGATGAGAATGATATTTTGCATGCTAAGATTGTTGAATTAAATACTTGCAAACCCTCTACATCTTCCGTTGAGCATGTTACTATTTGCATTAGATGTAGAGATATTAATGTTGATGCTATTCATGATCACCTAGCTTTATTTAAACAACAAAATGATCACATAGCTCAACTTAGTGCCAAAATTAATGAGCATGACTTAGAAAATGAGAAATTTAAATTTGCTAGAAGCATGCTCTATAGTGGGAGACGCCCTAGTATTAAGGATGGCATTGGCTTCCAAAAGGGAGACAATGTCAAGCTTAATGCCCCTCCTAAAAAATTGTCTAACTTTGTTAAGGGCAAAGCTCCCATGGTTCAGGATAACGAGGGTTACATTTTGTACCCTGCCGGCTATCCCGAACACAAAATTAGGAAAATTCACTCTAGGAAGTCTCACTCTGGCCCTAATCATGCTTTTATGTATAAGAGTGAGGCATCTAGTTCTAGGCAATCAACCCATGCTAAATTGTCTAAGAAGAGAACTCCTACTGCATCAAATGATCATAATGTTTCATTCAAAACTTTTGATGCTTCTTATGTGCTTACTAACAAATCCGGCAAGGTAGTTGCCAAATATGTTGGGGGCAAACACAAGGGATCAAAGACTTGTGTTTGGGTACCCAAAGTTCTTGTATCTAATGTCAAAGGACCCAAAACTGTTTGGATACCAAAAATCAAGAACTAAATTTGTTTTGTAGGTTTATGCATCCGGGGGCTCAAGTTGGATCATCGACAGCGGGTGCACAAACCATATGACTGGGGAGAAATGAATGTTCTCCTCCTATGAGAAAAACCAAGACCCCCAACGAGCTATCACATTTGGGGATGGAAATCAAGGTTTGGTCAAAGGGTTGGGTAAAATTGCTATATCACCTGACCATTCTATTTCCAATGTTTTTCTTGTAGATTCTTTAGATTACAACTTGCTTTCTGTTTCTCAATTATGTAAAATGGGTTACAACTGTCTTTTTATGGATACAGGTGTTACTGTCTTTAGAAGAAGTGATGATTCAGTAGCTTTTAAGGGAGAATTAGAGGGTCAGCTATACTTAGTTGATTTCAATAGAGCTGAACTCGATACTTGCTTAATTGCTAAGACTAACATGGGTTGGCTCTGGCATCGCCGACTAACCCATGTTGGAATGAAGAATCTTCATAAGCTTCTAAAGAGAGAGCACATTTTGGGACTAACAAATGTTCATTTTGAGAAAGACAGGATTTGTAGCGCATGCCAAGCAGGGAAGCAAGTTGGTGTTCACCATCCACATAAGAACATCATGACGACTGACAGGCCACTCGAGCTCCTCCACATGGACCTATTCGGCATGATAGCTTACATAAGCATCGGCGGGAGTAAATACTGTCTAGTTATTGTGGATGATTATTCTCGCTTCACTTGGGTATTCTTTTTGCAGGAAAAATCTCAAACCCAAGAAACTTTGAAAGTATTCTTGAGACGGGCTCAAAATGAGTTTGGCTTGAGGGTCAAGAAAATTAGAAGCGACAACGGGACGAAGTTCAAGAACTCACAAATAGAAGGCTTTCTTGAGGAGGAGGGCATCAAGCATGAGTTCTCTTTTCCCTACATGCCACAACAAAATGGTGTAGTGGAGAGGAAGAACAGAACTCTATTGGACATGGCAAGGACCATGCTTGATGAGTACAAGACTTCGGATCGGTTTTAGGCCGAGGCGGTCAACACCGCTTGCTACGCCATCAATCGGTTGTATCTACACTGAATCCTCAAGAAGACATCTTACGAACTCCTCACCGGTAAAAAGCCCAATGTTTCATATTTTAGAGTCTTTGGTAGCAAATGCTTTGTTCTTGTTAAAAGAGGTAGAAAATCTAAATTTGCTCCTAAGGCTGTAGAAGGCTTTTTACTAGGATATGATTCAAACACAAGGGCATATAGGGTCTTTAACAAGTCCACTGGACTAGTTGAAGTTTCTTGTGACATTGTGTTTGATGAGACTAACGGCTCTCAAGTAGAGCAAGTTGATCTTGATGAATTAGATGATGAAGAGGCTCCATGCGTCGCGCTAAGGAACATGTCCATTAGGGATGTGTGTCCTAAGGAATCCGAAGAGCCCATTCAAGCACAAGATCAACCATCTTCCTCCAATCAAGCATCTCCACCAACCCAAGATGAGGATGAGGCTCAAGATGATGAAGAAGAAGATCAAGAAGATGAGCCACCTCAAGAAGACAGCAATGATCAAGGGGGAGATACAAATGATCAAGATAAGGAGGATGAACAAAATCCAAGACAGCCACACCCAAGAGTCCACCAAGAAATCCAACGAGATCACCCCGTGAACACCATCCTAGGAGACATTCATAAGGGGGTAACTACTCGATCTCGTGTTGCTCACTTTTGTGAACATTACTCGTTTGTTTCCTCTATTGAGCCACACGGGGTAGAGGAAGCACTTCAAGATTCAGATTAGGTGTTGGCGATGCAAGAGGAGCTCAACAATTTCACAAGGAATGAGGTATGGCATTTAGTTCCATGTCCTAACCAAAATGTTGTAGGAACCAAGTGGGTCTTCCGCAACAAACAAGATGAGCATGGTGTGGTGACAAGGAACAAGGCACGACTTGTGGCCAAAGGGTATTCACAAGTCGAAGGTTTGGATTTTGGAGAAACCTATGCACCCGTAGCTAGGCTTGAGCCAATTCGAATATTACTTGCCTATGCTACTCACCATGGCTTTAAGCTTTACCAAATGGACGTGAAGAGTGCCTTCCTCAACGGACCTATCAAGGAAGAGGTCTATGTTGAGCAACCTCTCGGCTTTAAAGATAGTGAGTACCCTAACCATGTCTATAAACTCTCTAAGGCGCTTTATGGGTTCAAGCAAGCCCCAAGAGCATGGTATGAATGCCTAAGAGATTTTCTTATCACTAATGGATTCAAAGTCGGTAAAGCCGATCCTACTTTATTCACTAAAACCATTGAAAATGATTTGTTTGTATGCCAAATTTATGTTGATGATATCATATTTGGGTCTACTAACAAATCTATTTGTGAAGAGTTTAGTAGGATCATGATTCAAAAATTTGAGATGTCTATGATGGGGGAGTTGAAGTATTTCTTAGGATTTCAAGTCAAGCAACTCCAAGAGGGCACCTTCATCAGCCAAATGAAGTATATTCAAGATATTCTCACCAAGTTTGGAATGAAGGATGCCAAGCCCATCAAGACACCCATGGGAACCAATGGGCATGTCGACCTCGACACGAGAGGTAAATCCGTAGATCAAAAGGTATACCGGTCGATGATAGGATCTTTACTCTATTTATGTGCATCTCGACCGGACATTATGCTTTCTGTATGCATGTGTGCAAGGTTCCAAGCCGACCCTAAGGAAGTTCACCTTAGGGCCGTGAAGAGAATCTTGAGATATTTAGTTCAAACACCTAAGTTTGGTCTTTGGTACCCCAAGGGATCCTCATTTGATTTATTAGGATATTCCGATGCTGATTGGGCAGGGTGTAAGATTGATAGGAAGAGCACATCAGGGACTTGTCAGTTTCTGGGGAGATCCCTGGTGTCTTGGGCTTCAAAGAAACAAAACTCAGTAGCTCTTTCTACCGCCGAAGCCGAGTACATTACCGCAGGCCATTGTTGCACGAAATTGCTTTCGATGAGGCAAACCCTTAGGGACTATAGCTACAAGTTTAGCAAAGTCCCTCTCCTATGTGACAATAAGAGTGCAATCCGCATGGCGGATAATCCCGTTGAACACAGTCGCACTAAGCACATAGCCATTCGGTATCACTTTCTGAGAGATCACCAACAAAAGGGGGATATCGAGATAGCCTATATAAACACCAAAGATCAATTAGTCGATATCTTTACCAAGCCCTTAAATGAGCAATCCTTACCAAACTTAGGAATGAGCTAAATATTCTTGATTCTAGGAATTTTGATTGATTCTTTGCACACATAGCTCATTTATATACCTTTGATCATATCTCTTCTATGTCTATGACTAATGTGTTTTCAAGTGTATTATTTTGCTTAGTCGTAGATATTGAAAGGGAAATGGAGTATTCGGCAAAGAAGGCGCTTCCACTCAACTCCAATTGTTTTTGCCGGTACTCCGCATCGTTCTCCACTTTGGTATAATCTTCACTCATATTTTTGTGTTTGCCAAAGGGGGAGAAAGTTTAACAAAGGGCTTATATCTCACTCACAAGTATCCATTTTTGGCGATTCATGCCAAAGGGGGAGAAAGTATGAGCCCAAAGCAAAAGGACCGCACCACCACCGAATTTTAAAAATGAAGTTTTTCAAATTGACATCTTATTGTGTTCAAAAGGGGGAGAAAGTAGTATCTTTAAAACTTGCAAAACCCTCTTGAACACTAAGAGGAGAATTTTATTTAGGTGGAGTGTTGTTTAAGTCAAAGGAAAAGCTTTTGAGACAGGGGGAGAAAAATTCAAATCTTGAAAATGCTTTCTTCAATCTTATTCATATACCTTTGACTATTTGCAAAAGGTTTTTGAAAAGAATTTTACAAAGAATTTGCAAAACAAAACCCGTGGTGCAAATGAGGTCCAAAATTTTAAACAAGAAGAAAAACCATCCATGCACATCTATTGAAATAAGTATATTGGTTTCAATTCTAAGCAACCTTTGCACTTACATTATGCAAACTAGTTCAATTCTGCACTTTTATATTTGCTTTGGTTTGTGTTGGCATCAATCACCAAAAAGGGGGAGATTGAAAGGGAAATAGGGTCAAACCTTTTTCCAATATGAATTTTGGTGGTTGAATTGCCCAACACAAATTATTGGACTAACTAGTTTGCTCTAGAAAATATGTTCTACAGGTGCCCAAGGTTCACAACAAACCAATACAAAGATAAAATAAAGGGTTCAAAATAAAGGAGCAAAGTATACCGAAGGCAGCCCTGGTCTGGCGCACCGGACTGTCCGGTGTGCCACCGGACAGTGTCCGGTGCACCAGGGAGAGTTAAACCAAACTTGCCAATCTCAGGAATTTAGGAGGTCGCTCTACTATAATTCACCGGACTGTCCGGTGTGCCAGCGGAGCAACGGCTACTTCGCGCCAACGGTCGTCTACAGAAGGCATTTAATGCGCTACAGTGCGCGCCTGCGCGCGCAAAAGTCAGAGCAGGCGCTAGAAGGCGCACCGGACGGTCTACAGGACCTGTCCGATGCACCACCGGACTGTTCGGTGGCCCCACAAGTCAGAGCTCCAACAGTCGAACCCTAACGGTTAGGTGACGTGGCTGGCGCACCGGACAGTGTTCGGTGGCGCACCGGACTGTCCGGTGCGCCCGTCGACAGAAGCCATCCCCAACGGCCATTTTGGTGGTTGGAGCTATAAATACCCCAACCACCCCTCATTCATGGCATCCAAGTTTTCAGCCTTCAAACCTCATACAAGAGCTATAGCATTCAATACAAGACACAAAACAAAGAGATCAAATCCTCTCCCAAGTCCGGAATCACTCCAAACAAATTAGTGACTAGAGAGTGACTTTTGTGTTCTTTTGAGCTCTTGCGCTTGGATTGCTTTTCTTCTTCCTCATTCTTGTTTCCATAACACTTGTAATCAAAACAAGAGACACCAATTGTGTGGTGGAACTTGTAGTGGACTTAGTGTCCCATTTGATTGAGAAGAGAAGCTCACTCGGTCTAAGTGACCGTTTGAGAGAGGGAAAGGGTTGAAAGAGACCCGGTCTTTGTGACCACCTCAACGGGGAGTAGGTTTGCAAGAACCGAACCTCAGTAAAACAAATCTCTGTGCCATCCATTCTTATTTGCTTGTGATTTGTTTTTGCCCTCTCTTTCGGACTCGTTTATATTTCTAACGCTAACCCCAGCTTGTAGTTGTGCTTAAGTTTGTAATTTTCAGATTCCGCCTATTCACCCCCCTCTAGGCGACTTTCAATTGGTATCAGAACCTGGTGCTTCATTAGATCGTCTAGCCTCTAGGCGACTATTTATCTACCCCTCTCGGCCTTTTGTTGTCGCTAATCTCGAGCACTAACCAATCCACCAGCCACCATGGGGAGGAAGAGGGCAGCTTTTAGGAAGTCTTCTGCTAGTAGGAAAGATGGTTGTAGCAATCCTCCCCAACTCTCCACAATCGTAGAAATGCTGTCTTGGATGGTACCAAATCTACTGATAGGGTTCATGTTGAAGTTGAATCCTTTGTGGCCAGTGCCTCCTCCCTAGTAGATGTTGGTGGAGGTTGACCTGTTTCAAACGATGATGGGGATGATGGTGATCATGTGCCAGTGCCACTACCCCAAAAATCTAAAGCCTTTGTTTCTAGGGCAGAGTGTTGGAATCATATGGATAAGCGGGAAATTGTTGAGAATGGTATAATTTTTTATTGCTATATGTCATTATTGTAAAACTGCATTGAGTGCAGATTCTGCTGGTGGAACTGGAAACAAATCATCACTTCAAAGCATGTTTGAAGAAGGTAGGACAAACTGTTGGTGGAGGTGTGCAAACCCAATTGAACTTCGCTGCCGATGGCACTGTAAGTACATGGGTTTACAACCCTCATGTAGCACGTGAAGAAATTATTAATTACATTGTCTCTGAAGAGTTACCTATTATGATTGGTGAAAGCTAAAATTTTAAGAATTTGATTCAGCGTGCTTTCTGTCCACATACTAATATGTTAGTAGAACTACTACAAAATAAGATTTGATGTCGTTGTACCAAAAAAAGCTTGCTGCACTTAAAGAAAATTTTAAGAATGTTCAGTTTTCATTTGCTTTAACTTCTGATATGTGGACTTCATCACACCAAAAGACTAGTTATATTTCCGTTGTTGCCCACTATTTGGATAATTCATATTGTCTGAACAAGCGCGTTATTGGTTTTAGAGTAATGAATGATTCAGATACTGGTACTGTCATTGCTAATCATATTCTAGAGGTGGTTAATGATTTTGAGATAAAGAATAAAATTATCTTTATTACTCTTGATAATGCTTCCTCAAATACAAATGCAATTGAAGTTCTTACCCCTCAATTGCAGTCATACATTGCTGGTTTTGTTATTCACCAAAGGTGTGTGTGCCATATCATAAACTTGGTTGTTCAGGATGGCATAACAGTTGTTAGTAATTTATTGGATAATATTTGTGCTGCTATTCGCTTCATAACTAGTACCCCTCAAATGGTTACAAAGTTTGTTGAGTACTGCAAAGCAAATAGTATGAAACCTAGGAAATTTGGCCTTGATATGAAGATTAGATGGAATTCAACCTACCTAATGCTTAAGAAACCAGATGGTTATGAAAAAATTATTACTATTTTGTGAATGCTAATGCTCAGGATCTTGATTTGGTACTAACTGAAGCTGATTGGTATATTGTGAGACGTTTTAGAGAGTTTCTAATGCCCTTTTATGCAACAACAAATGTTCTATCAGGTGTTTACTATCCAACTTCTTGTTTAGTGATTGATTACATCTGGTTAATTGCTGAATCATTTTCTAAACATAAATATCATTCCCTCCTTAGAACTGTTGTAGCCCCCAATGGAGGTAAAATTTCTAAAATACTTTAATACAATATCTCATATATATTGCTTTGCAACTATTTTGGATCCTCGTAAGAAACTTGATGGTTTACAAACTGCCTTGGAAAGAATTGGTGACTTGCTAGATATGGATTACTTAGATGCCTTTAATCATGTAAAAGATGAATTATTTCGTGTGTTTGGCTTTTACTATAACAAATATTGTGAAAACGAGGTTTCAGGTACTTCGCCTGAGCCTGACACAAAAACTTCATTGATAGCCCACTTATGGAAGAGGTCCAAGAGAAAAGAAACTGCTGCCTCATCATTAAGTCAAATGTGGAATCCTAATGCTGAATTGAATCATTATCTGTCTATTAACTTTGCAGCCACAGATCGCACCTTAAAGGGTGATAAGGTAAAGTTACTTGAATGGTGGAGGGAACATAAGTACAGTTTTCCAGTATTGTCTCATTTTGCTAGAGACTTCTTGTTCGTGTTTCCACGGTTTCGTCTAAAGCAACATTTATCATAGTGGGGAGAATAATTGAAGAAATGAGGTCTTCTCTTGCAGTGGAGGCAATAACTTACCTTAAAGATTGGAAGAGAGCAGATGATCGAAAGCAACATCAACTTGAAGATCCTGAGATTGAACAAGCTTTTGCAGATTTTAGCAATGATTAGTCATTAATGTTACCTTTTCTTTTATCTAGTTCATGGTTGACTGTTATTGTAATATGGATTGGACATTAAGACTTTTGTTGATCTGTACTCTTTTCCTTACAGAGGGAGCCCCTCACTGGGGTATAAGGTTTTTAATGAGATAGATCAAGGAACAAAATTTTGTTTCTCTCAAATCTTGTTGTGTACACTGATTTAGTGTATGATGATGACTTGTAGTGATCCCTAGTGCTCAAAAAATGATTCTGTAATTTTTTGTTGGTGTTGTTGGAGACCATAAACTATATTTTGTGTTCTGTTGTATATTGTGTGCTGTGTCTGGGCTAGCACGGCCCGATGGAAGCCTGTCGTGCTTTAGGGCCATGCTGGGTCCTACTTTTACCCACCTAGCTCGGTGAGATACAGACCGAACAGATTTCGTGCTGGCCCAGCCTAACACATCTGGGCCTGAAGCACGGCGAGCTCGTGCCAGGCCAGCAAACCCAAGTTGCAACACTACTTGCGAGCAAGTACATTGCAAAATAATGCTTTGGCATGTGTTAAAGAGAGAACAGTGTCGTATCACTAAACACTAGTACAGTGTTCGTGCTATATGATGATACACAAATTCTTCGATAAATTGTTAGTACATGATGTGTGTTAAAAATATGCTTCATGTATGCATTTTTGTTATGTGCTCTTCTGTGGAGGTTGCTCACTTTCTCGTGGATGCATATCAGCTCACGGGAACCCAGTGCTGCCATATCTGGCCTCTGAAACACCATCCGAACCATTAGTGCTAGTTTTAGAGTCATAAAACTAGAGGGTAGTGGAGGGGCTAGAATCTCCATCTTATTCAATTTTGAATAAGAGTGATTTTAGTCCCTCCAAAATCCCTCCGATTTTATGGATCTCAAACTAGTCCTTAGTGGATGATTGTATAAACTGGGTCTGAATCCATGAGCTTAAAAAGCAAACAACCATCGTGCAAGTTAATATTATGGAAGAAAGATGATGAATCAAATAAAGGTTAAAGCACTCAAGAGACTAGTGAGATGTGTTTACATTTTTTAGATAATGGAAACAAAAAAAGTTTTAGCCTTTTGTAGTCTCCTACATACAACCTTATAGATCAAAACTTAATAAAAACACACGCCATAAAAATGAACACCCTTAAAAAGAAACATGTTCTCTAATAAGCATCATCTAGTCTTGTATTAGACTTCCATTCATTCTTGTAAAGATCTCTATTGCAACCATCTCTAAGGATTGATATACCGCAAGAACCTTGTAGTGAGCTTCTTTCTGCAATAGTCTCTAGAGTTTGAATCAGTATGTTCCCTTAAAAAGAACCTGCAAAATTGATGTTACTGGTTTAAAAGTAAAGGTCACCTCGTTGCGACAAAGCCAAATAGACCAAAACATTACCGCCACTCCAATTAAGAGTTTTTTCCCATGTGTTGTTCCCTTGTTAACAGCTCAACACATAATTATATGATTAACACTGTTGGAAAGCAAAGTAAATAATTTTTCAAATATTTTTAGCAAGATAGCTGAATAGACTCATTTTGGTTACATAACCAGAACTTCCGTTCCGTTTGTGCAGTCTATACTCCAGAATTACATTTAGAACGGAACAATTGCGATAGTTTCTCATACCGTAATTACGTTTAATCGATCAATTTACAAATCATGCGATTTGTTTTGCACGTTGTTGGGAAGATGGAAAATGTGTGCCATCATTTATTGAACCAATGGACAAGAGAGACCGTCCAACACATGGACGAGTCCAAAGGTTAACCCAATAAGGATGGACAGCTAAGAGATACCAAAGATAAATCTCCCAATACAAAAGAATTAGGATCTCCATAAATTTCTTAATTCCAAAAAAATGTGAACCGTCCAAGAAATTCTCCAAAAACCAAAATGAATAGGCTCCATCGCAAGTCACAGCATAATCGGTGGGGGGGCATGGACGAAGCAAGTTCCTGTTCGGCTACACCAACCAGCACCAGCTCTGGCTGCACAAAGCCGGCGGCGGGACTGCCGGCGCAGGCGTCCGCGATGGCGCCGGGTAAGGCGGCGCAGCGAGTAAAGGTTTGCGTGCTGTGCGTGGACGGCGCAGGTGGAGCCGGCGTCCAGATCACCGGAGTGTGGGGGAGACGAACAGAGGCGGGAACTGGGCACAAATACGCGAGAACGAAGTAGACGAGACGGATTGGGGCCCTCGATCGAACCTGCGAAGCTATGCGCCGCCGAGCGGGATTTTTACGCGTGCGACGGTATAGCATAGGGAGGTGATGTCGTGATGATGATTATGCTGTGCTGTCCTCGGATCATCACCTCAAAGCAGCAACCGAGGACCCAAGAATAAAAAAATAAAAACAACGGAATCGATAGATGAGAGGAAACAAGATTCACCGCAGCCACAACTTTGACGATGTGGACGACGAGATTTGAGGGACGTTGCTGACTATTTTCAGCAGACTTTCTATCACACTCTTGGTCTCACTCCATATTTAAAACTTTATTTTATAAACAGTGTAATTTACTGTTTACATAGGTGAGTATAAGACTCAACCGTGCACGCGGGCAAAATCCTAGCTCGCACGGGCTGAGATGGGCGGCCACCTGGATGCGTGCATCTGGTGTCGGCTGCGGCCCACCGAACATTGCAGGCCCTTCGCCGAAGTAGCGGGCGGGCGACGACCAACGCTGCAACGCATGACCGTCGAAACTGACAAATGCAACAGTGGAGATGCACGAAGGACTTGGAGCTAGTATCCAAGGAGATACATAAATCACTTTGAGCTAGCTAATATGCGAGCTAGGAGCAGGAGGTAGACTTGGGATCCGTTTAGTTAGGCTGTGACTGTGAAAACAAATTGCTGTGGGTTGTGAGTTGTAAAAAAAACTGTTGTAGGCTGTGAGCTGTTAAAAAGCTAAAAACCATTTGGTGAAAACCACTAATAGTCGCTAAAAGTTCATCGATATATGTTTTCACAGTTCAATCCGAAAGCCACTAAAAGCAGGTTCAGTGGTGCTTTCAGTTTTGCACTGCGAGAAAGTTGACTTTTAGAAAAAGCTGCTTCCTGAATCCAGCTCTTTGGTTGGTTTTTGGTTTTTATGGGGCAAAAGCCAAAGACAAAAGCCAAATCAAATACACCCTTAGTACCAGACCACGAGTGTACCATATATTTCGGTTACTACAGTGTGTTACCTGATGATTTTTGAGCTGAGCCATTTGTCGGTGTAATATACTTCCTCCATCCAAAATATAATCCATTTTAAACTAAATATACATTCATTGATAAACATAGATGAAAAATAGATGGCTAAATAGAACTATATTTTGGAACGGATGTAGTCGCCTTGTTCGCTGCGGCTTGCTGCGGCTTTAATCCGGCTGCGGCTGCGGCTTCTACAGTATTTTTCTCTCTATGGATTGCAGCTGCAGCAGTCCAAACGGCTTTAATCCAGCCGCAGCGAACAGCCTAAGTATCTGAAAGGGACATGTAAAAGGAAACAATACTAAAAACATTTAAAGTTTTTGTAAACATATGCTGTGTGATTAAATCGCCACTATTCCTCCTCCCACAATTTTACTTATGACTTGTGCAAGAGGAGATGAACTCTGAATCTAGAGTGTGTGCGTACTGTTACAGTGATAGTCATGCTGCTAATCTCTACCGGAATCCGTCTCTGTGCCGAGTACCGAGTGACACTCGGCAAAGACTTTGTCGAGTGCCTAATACAAAGTACTCGGCAAACAAACCGTTGCTGATGTACTGTTCGCCGAGATCTCTTTGTCGAGTGTCACACTTGGCAAAGACTTGGCCGAGTGTTTTTCAGGCTTTGCCGAGTGCTTCAGGCACTCGGCAGAGCGCCCGATTCTGGTAGTGACTACAGAACACCCTCATTTATACAGTACTACTACCTCAGGCCCTTCTCTACTACATCTCGCTCTTTAAATTGTTAACCAACCTAGTCCGATTAGCCAGTTCTTACAGCGAGACAAAGCCATCTGTGCTAAGCGTTTTGACTAGGCAACTGCACAAACTAACCTCATCGTGCAACCGAGAATGAGGTGGATCAAGTTGGGCTGTTGATGGGCCAACTTTGTATGTTGACCTAGGCTAAAGATGTTTTTGACCGCCTTTTGAACAATTAACATCATACGTTGCTACAATTTCTATACCACATATATCACATATATAAAGTTTTATATTATGTTTATATCACATATGTAAACTTTTTATATTATGTTTGAGTATGAAACATAAAACATAAAAATATAAAAATATATGTGTTATGTTGATTAAATACGTATCAATGTGGAGCCAATGGCTAACGTCGAACCGACACTTGTACCTAATTTTAACTAGTGCAATACATGTGTGTTGCGATGGTACATCAATGATACCATATTTGATGGTATAGTGCAACAGTTGTACGCCATCTGAGGGTCCAGTGGCTTGCAAGCAACTGCAATATACCCTCCCAAAAAATAAATTTCAAAATTAAAATGAACCCTCCCCATAAAAAATAAATTTAAAATTAAAGTGGACATATGAGCAGATATTAAACTGCAGATACTCACTACCGGAATTTGGCTCTTTGTCGAGTGTCAATTTATTTGCAGAGTGTTTTTTGGGCACTAGGACAAAGAAGGTCTTTGCCGGGTGCCCAACAAAAAACACTCGGCAAACAAAAAAACTTGACAAAGAAGCACTTTGCAGAGTGTTTTTTCGGCACTATGCAAAGAAAGTTTTTTTATCGAGTGTTTTTTCGACACTAGGCAAAGAGTTTCTTTGTGTGTTTTTTTATCACTCGGCAAAGAAGTTGTTTACCGAGTGTTTTTTCAGCACTAGGTAAAGAAAGTTTCTTTGCCGAGTGTTTTTTCTGACACTAGGCAAAGAGCTTTTTTGCGGAGTGTTTTTTAACACTAGTCAATTTTCAAATCACATTTTGAAGCTATAAATTAATTCAAATGAAAACATTTTCAACTACAAAGTTGTATAACTCATCAAGATGCATAAATTTTGCGGAGTGCCATGTGGCGCTCGGCAAAGAAAAGTCGCCATCACAGCGCCAGGTGACGGCGACGGAGACTTTGTCGAGTGTCACATTGACACTCGGCAAAGGCTCACTCTTTGCTGAATATCTATTGTATAGGCATTCAGCAAAGAAGCACTGAAAGGGAAAAAGGGTCAAACCATTTCTATATGATTTTGGTGGTTGAATTGCCCAACATAAATTATTGGACTAACTAGTTTGCTCTAGATTATGAGTTCTATAGGTGCCAAAGGTTCACAACAAACCAATACAAAGTCCAAGAAAGGGTTCAAATAAAAAGAGCAAAAGACAAACGAAGGTTGCCCTAGTCTGGCACACCGGACTGTTCGGTGTGCCACCGGACAGTGTCCGGTGCACCAGGGTGAATCCACTCTGAACTTGCCAGCTTTGGGTTTTCGGGGAGCCGCTCCTCTATAATTCATCGGACTGTTCGGTGTGCCAGCGGAGCAACGGCTATCTACGCCAACGGTCGTCTGCAAAAGGCTACAGTGAACATGAACAGTGCGCGCTTGCGCGCGCAGAAGTCAGAGCAGCGCTAGAAGGCGCACCAGACAGTGAACAGTGACTGTCTGGTGCACCAACGGGCCGTCCGGTGGCCCCACTTGTCAAAGCTCCAACGGTCGAACCCTAATGGTTGGGTGATGTGGCTGGCGCACCGGACAGTGTCCGGTGGCGCACCAGACTGTCCGGTGCGCCATACGACAGCAGCCATCCCCAACGGCCACTTTGGTGGTTGGGGGCTATAAATACCCCCAACCACCACTCATTCAAGGCATCCAAGTTTTCAGCCAACACAATCAATACAAGAGCTATAGCATTCAATTCAAGACACAATTCGAGTGAATCAAAATCTCTCCAAGTCCCAATTCCACTCAAAGCAATAGTGACTAGAAGAGAGAGTTTTGCCGTGTTCATTTGAGCTCTTGCACTTGGATCACTTTTCTTCTTCTTTCTTTCTTGTTCCCAACTAAATTGTAATCAAGGCAAGAGACACCAATTGTGTGGTGATCCTTGTGGGGACTTAGTGTCCCGTTTGATTGAGAAGAGAAGCTCACTCGGTCTAGGTGACCGTTTGAGAGAGGGAAAGGGTTGAAAGAGACCCGGTCTTTGTGACCACCTCAACGGGGAGTAGGTTTGCAAGAACCGAACCTCGGTAAAACAAATCACCGTGTCATCCGTTCCTATTTGCTTGTGATTTGTTTTCGCCCTCTCTTTCGGACTCGATTATATTTCTAACGCTAACCCCGACTTGTAGTTGTGCTTAAGTTTATAATTTTCAGATTCCGCCTATTCACCCCCCCTCTAGGCGACTTTCAATTGGTATCAGAGCCTGGTACTTCATTAGAGCCTAACCGCTTGAAGTGATGTCGGGAGATCACGCCAAGAAGGAGATGGTGACCGGCGAGAAGCCCACTACAAGCTACGGGAAGGCTCCATCGGGAGAGTCCCGCAACAAGAAGAAGGAGGAATCACCTCCTCACAAGTCGCATCGGAGTGGCGACAAGAAAAAGAAGATGAAGAAGGTGGTCTACTACGAGACCGATTCTTCGTCGCCATCCACCTCCGGCTCCGACGCGCCGTCCGTAACTTCTAAGCGCCATGAGCGCAAGAAGTTTAGTAAGATCCCCCTATACTACCCTCGCATTTCTAAACGTACTCCATTACTTTCCGTTCCATTAGGCAAACCACCGGTTTTTTACGGTGAAGATTATAATATGTGGAGTGATAAAATGAGGCATCACCTAACCTCACTCCACACTAGTATTTGGGACGTTGTTGAGTTTGGAGTGCAACTACCATCCATAGGGGATGAAGACTATGATTCGGACGAGGTTGCCCAAATCCGGCACTTCAACTCCCAAGCCACCACTATACTCCTCGCCTCTCTAAGTCGAGAGGAGTATAACAAGGTGCAAGGGTTAAAGAGTGCCAAAGAGATTTGGGACGTGCTCAAGACCGCGCATGAAGGAGATGAGATGACCAAGATCACCAAGAGGGAAACGATCAAGGAGGAGCTCGGTCGTTTCATGCTCAACCAAGGAGAAGACCCTCAAGCCATGTACAACCGACTAAAGACCTTGGTGAACCAAGTGCGCAACCTCGGGAGCACCAAATGGGATGACCATGAAATGGTCAAGGTTATTCTTAGATCACTCGTATTTCTTAACCCCACTCAAGTTCAATTAATTCGTGGTGATCCTAGATATAAACTAATGTCTCCCGAGGAAGTGATAGGAAAATTTGTGAGCTTTGAATTGATGATCAAAGGCTCCAAGAAAATCATCGAGCAAGGCGTCTCCTCCACACCCAATGTGCAACCCGTCGCATTTAAGGCGGCGGAGGAGAAGAAAGAAGAGTCTACATCAAGTAGGCTTCCCATTGACGCCTCGAAGCTCGACAACGAGGAAATGGCGCTCATCATCAAGAGCTTCCGCCAAATCCTCAAGCAAAGGAGGGGGAAAGACTACAAGCCCTGCTCCAAGAAGGTTTGCTACAAATATGGTAAGCCCAGTCATTTTATCGCTAAATGTCCTTTGTCTAGTGATAGTGACAGGGATAACGACAAGAGGGGAAAGAAGAAGGAGAAGAAGAGATATTACAAGAAGAAGGGCAGCGATGCCCATGTTTGCCGGGAGTGGGACTCCGACGAGAGCTCCACCGACTCCTCCTCCGACGAGGACGCCGCAAACATCGCCGTCAACAAGGGTCTTCTCTTCCCCAACGTCGGCCAAAAGTGCCTCATGGCAAAGGACGACAAGAAGAAGAAGGTAAAATCTAGATCCTCCACTAAGTATGCAATATCTAGTGATGAGGCTATTCTAGTGATGATGAGAATGATTTGTTTACTCTTTTTGCCAACCTCAACATGCAACAAAAGGAGAAATTAAATGAATTAACTAGTGCTATTCATGAGAAGGATGAACTCTTGGATAGCCAAGAGGACTTCCTTATTAAGGAAAACAAAAAGCATGTTAAGGTGAAAAATGCTTATGCTCAGGAAGTAGAGAAATGTGAAAAATTGACTAGTGAGCTAAGTAGTTGCTATGACACTATCTCCAACCTTAGAATTGAGAATGCTAATTTGATTGCTAAGGTTGAGAAGTCAAATATTTGTGATGATTCAATTACCAATCTTAGAAATGATAATGCTAGTCTAATTGCTAAGATTGAAAAATTGAATGCCTCTCTTTCTAGCCTTAACTTTGAGAATGATAAATTAATTGCTAAGGCTAAGAATTAGATGTTTGCAATATTTCTATTTCCAACCTTAGAGATGAGAATGCTATTTTACATGCTAAGATTGATGAATTGAATGTTTGCAAACCCTCTACATCTACCGTTGAGCATGTTTCTATTTGTACTAGATGTAGAGATATTAATATTGATGCTATTCATGATCACCTTGCTATGATTAAACAACAAAATGATCATATAGCAAAACTAGATGCTAAAATTGCCGAGCATGAACTAGAAAATGAGAAATTTAAATTTGCTCATAGCATGCTTTATAGTGGGAGACGCCCTGGCATTAAGGATGGCATTGGCTTCCAACAGGGAGACAATGTCAAGCTTAATGCCCCTCCTAAAAGATTGTCTAATTTTGTTAAGGGCAAGGCTCCCATGACTCAGGATAACGAGGGCTATATTCTATATCCTGCTGGTTATCCTGAGGATAAGATTAGGAGAATTCATGCAAAGAAGACTCATTCTGTTTCTCACCATGCTTTTATTTATAAGAATGAGGCTTCTAGCTCTAGGCGCTCTACACATGTTAAAATGCCTAAGAAGAAATCTCCTATTGCATCAGATGATCATAACATTTCATTCAAGACTTTTGATGCATCTTATGTGCTTACTAACAAATCAGGCAAAATAGTTGCCAAATATGTTGGAGGCAAACACAAGGGCTCCAAGACTTGTGTTTGGGTACCCAAGGTGCTTGTTTCTAATGTGAAAGGACCCGAGACCGTTTGGGTACCTAAGAACAAGGCCTAAATTTGTTTTGTAGGTTTATGCATCCGGGGGCTCAAGTTGGATCATCGACAGCGGGTGCACAAACCACATGACTCGGGAGAAAAAGATGTTCTCCTCCAATGAGAAAAACCAAGATCCCTAAAGAGCTATCACATTCGGGGATGGAAATCAAGGTTTGGTCAAAGGATTGGGTAAAATTGCTATATCACCTGACCATTCTATTTCTAATGTTTTTCTTGTAGATTCTTTAGACTATAACTTGCTTTTAGTTTCTCAATTATGTAAAATGGGTTACAACTGTCTTTTTACGGATATAGATGTTACTGCCTTTAGAAGAAGTGATGATTCAATAGCATTTAAGAGAGTGTTAGAGGGTCAGCTATACTTAGTTGATTTTAATAGAGCTGAATCGACACTTGCTTAATTGCTAAGACTAACATGGGTTGGCTCTGGCATCGCCGACTAGCCCACGTCGGGATGAAGAATCTTCATAAGCTTCTAAAGGGAGAGCACATTTTGGGACTAATCAATGTTCATTTTGAGAAAGACAGGATTTGTAGCACATGCCAAGCAGGGAAGCAAGTTGGTGTTCATCATCCACACAAGAACATCATGACGACTGACAGGCCACTGGAGCTACTCCACATGGATCTATTCAGCTCGATCGCTTACATAAGCATCGGCGGGAGTAAGTACTGTCTAGTTATTGTGGATGATTATTCTCGCTTCACTTGGGTATTCTTTTTGCAGGAAAAATCTCAAACCCAAGAGACTTTGAAAGGATTCTTGAGACGGGCTCAAAATGAGTTCGGTTTGAGGATCAAGAAAATAAGAAGCGACAACGGGATGGAGTTCAAGAACTCACAAATAGAAGGCTTTCTTGAGGAGGAGGGCATCAAGCATGAGTTCTCTTCTCCCTACACGCCACAACAAAATGGTGTAGTGGAGAGGAAGAATAGAACTCTATTGGACATGGCAAGGACCATGCTTGATGAGTACAAGACTTCGGATCGGTTTTGGGCCGAGCCGGTCAACACCGCTTGCTACGCCATCAACCGGTTATATCTTCACTGAATCCTCAAGAAGACAACATATGAACTCCTCACCGGTAAAAAGCCCAATGTTTCATATTTTAGAGTCTTTGGTAGCAAATGCTTTATTCTTGTTAAAAGAGGTAGAAAATTTAAATTTGCTCCTAAGGCTGTAGAAGGCTTTTTACTTGGTTATGATTCAAACACAAGGGCATATAGAGTCTTTAACAAGTCCACTGGACTAGTTGAAGTTTCTTGTGATATTGTGTTTGATGAGACTAACGGCTCTCAAGTAGAGCAAGTTGATCTTGATGAGCTAGATGATGAAGAGGCTCCGTGCGTCATGCTAAGGAACATGTCCATTGGGGATGTGTGTCCTAAGGAATCCGAAGAGCCTCCACAAGCACAAGATCAACCATCTTCCTCCATGCAAGCATCCCCACCAACCCAAGATGAGGATCAAGCTCAAGATGATGAAAATGAAGATCAAGAAGATGAGCCACCTCAAGAAGAGGACAATGATCAAGGGGGAGATGCCAATGATCAAGACAAGGAGGATGAGCAAGATCCAAGGCCGCCACACCCAAGAGTCCACCAGGCGATTCAAAGAGATCACCCTGTGAACACCATCCTAGGCAATATCCATAAGGGGGTAACCACTCGATCTCGAGTCGCTCATTTTTGTGAACATTACTCTTTTGTCTCCTCTATTGAGCCACACAGGGTAGAGGATGCACTTAAAGATTCGGATTGGGTGCTAGTGATGCAAGAGGAGCTCAACAACTTCACGAGTAATGCGGTATGGCATTTAGTTCCACGTCCTAACCAAAATGTTGTAGGAACCAAGTGGGTCTTCCGCAACAAGCAAGATGAGCATGGTGTGGTGACAAGGAACAAGGCATGACTTGTGGCCAAGGGTTATTCACAAGTCGAAGGTTTGGATTTTGGTGAAACCTATGCACTCGTAGCTAGGCTTGAGTCAATTCGCATATTACTTGCCTATGCTACTTACCATGGCTTTAAGATTTACCAAATGGACGTGAAGAGTGCCTTCCTTAATGGACAAATCAAAGAAGAGGTCTATGTTGAGCAACCTCCAAGCTTTGAAGATAGTGAGTATCCTAACCATGTATATAAACTCTCTAAGGCGCTTTATGGGCTCAAGCAAGCCCTAAGAGCATGGTATGAATGCCTAAGAGATTTCCTTATCACTAATGGCTTCAAAGTCGGCAAGGCCGATCCTACTCTCTTTACTAAAACAATTGAAAATGATTTGTTTGTATGCCAAATTTATGTTGATGATATCATATTTAGGTCTGCTAACAAATCTATTTGTGAAGAGTTTAGTAGGATCATGATTCAAAAATTCGAGATCTCTATGATGGGGGAGTTGAAGTATTTTCTAGGATTTCAAGTGAAGCAACTCCAAGAGGGCACCTTCATTAGCCAAACAAAGTACATTCAAGATATACTCACCAAGTTTGGAATGAAGGATGCCAAGCCCATCAAGACACCCATGGGAACCAATGGGCATCTCGACCTCGACACGGGAGGTAAATTTGTAGATCAAAAGGTATACCGGTCGATGATAGGATCTTTACTCTATTTATGTGCATCTCGACCGGACATTATGCTTTCTATATGCATGTGTGCAAGGTTCCAAGCCGATCCTAAGGAAGTTCACCTTAGGGCCGTGAAGCGAATCTTGAGATATTTAGTTCATACACCTAAGTTTGGTCTTTGGTACCCCAAGGGATCTTCATTTGATTTATTAGGATATTCTGATGCTGATTGGGCAGGGTGTAAGATTGATAGGAAGAGCACATCAGGGACTTGTCAGTTTCTGGGGAGATCCCTGGTGTCTTGGGCTTCAAAGAAACAAAACTCAGTAGCTCTTTCTACCGTCGAAGCCGAGTACATTGCCGCAGGCCATTGTTACGCGCAATTGCTTTGGATGAGGCGAACCCTTAGGGACTATTGAAAGTCGCCTAGAGGGGGGGTGAATAGGGCGAATCTGAAATTTAACAACTTAAACACAACTACAAGCCGGGTTAGCTTTAGAAATAGAAACGAGTCCGAGAGAGAGGGTGCAAAACAAATCGTGAGCAAATAAGGAGTGAGACACGATGATTTGTTTTACCGAGGTTCGATTCTCTCAAACCTACTCCCTGTTGAGGAGGCCACAAAGGCCGGGTCTTTTTCAACCCTTTCCCTCTCTCAAACGGTCCCTCGGACCGAGTGAGCTTCTCTTCTCAAATCAAACTGGGAACAAAACTTCCCCGCAAGGACCACCACACAATTGGTGTCTCTTGCCTCGGTTACAATTGAGTTTGATCACAAGAACAAATGAGAAAGAAAGAAGCAATCCAAGCGCAAGAGCTCAAAAGAACACAACAAATCTCTCTCACTAGTCACTAAAGCTTTGTGTGGAGTTGGAGAGGATTTGATCACTTGGGTGTGTCTAGAATTGAATGCTAGAGCTCTTGTAAGGTGTGGAAGTGTGAAAACTTGGATGACTTGAATGTGGGGTGGTTGGGGGTATTTATAGCCCCAACCACCAAACTAGCCGTTTGGTGGAGGCTGTCTGTCGCATGGTGCACCGGACAGTCCGGTGCACACCGGACAGTGTCCGGTGCGCCAGCCACGTCACCAGGCCGTTGGGTTCCGACCGTTGGAGCTCTGACTGCTGGGCCCGCCTGGATGTCCGGTGGCGCACCATACATGTACTGTAGAGTGTCCGGTGCGCCACTTCGCGCGTGCCTGACTTCTGCGCGCTCTGGCGCGCATTTAATGCCGCTGCAGGTGACCGTTAGCGCCAAAGTAGCCGTTGCTCCGCCGTTACACCAGACAGTCCGGTGTACACCGGACATGTCCGGTGAATTATAGCAGAGCAAATTCCCGAAGCTGGCGAGTTCAGAGTCGCTTCTCCTTGGAGCACCGGACACTGTCCGGTGTACACCGGACAATCCGGTGAATTACAGCGCTGCGGCTCTGAGTTTTCCCGAAGGTGCGAAGTTCAGCTTGGAGTCCCCTGATGCACCGGACACTGTCCGGTGGCACACCGGACAGTCTGGTGCGCCCGACCAGGGTGCCTTCGGTTGTCCCTTTGCTCCTTTGTTTGAACCCTTTCTCTTGATCTTTTTATTGGCTTATTGTGAACCTTTGGTACCTGTAGAACTTATAAACTTGGGCAAACTAGTTAGTTCAATTATTTGTGTTGGGCAATTCAACCACCAAAATCAATTTAGGAAATAGGTGTAAGCCTAATTCCCTTTCAATCCCCCCCTTTTTGGTGATTGATGCCAACACAAACCAAAGCAAATATAGAAGAGCATAATTGAACTAGTTTGCAATATGTAAGTGCAAAGGTTACTTAGAATTGAGCCAATAAATATTACTTACTAGATATGCATGGATTGTTTCTTTATTTTTAACATTTTGGACCACGCTTGCACCACATGTTTTGTTTTTGCAAATTCCTTTTGTCAATCCTTTTCAAAGTCTTTTTGCAAATAGTCAAAGGTAAATGAGTAAGATTTTGCAAAGCATTTTCAAGATTTGAAATTTTCTCCCCTTGTTTCAAATGCTTTTCCTTTGACTAAACAAAACTCCCCCTCAAATAAATTCTCCTCTTAGTGTTCAAGAGGGTTTTAAGATATTAATTTTGAAAATACTACTTTCTCCCCTTTTGAACACGATAAGATACCAATTTGAAATTTACCACTTGAAAATCATTAATTTTAAAATTAGGGTGGTGGTGCGGTCCTTTTGCTTTGGGCTCATACTTTCTCCCCCTTTGGCATGAATCGCCAAAAACGGATACTTTGAGTGAAATATAAGCCCTACGCTAACTATTTTTCTCCCCTTTGGCAAATAAAACATATGAGTGAAGATTATACCAAAGACGAAGAAGTGCTTGGAGCGACGGCGAAGGAAGAGTGATGGAGTGGAGTGGAAGCCTTTGTCTTCGCCGAAGACTCCAATTCCCTTTCAATACACTTATGACTTGGTTTGAAATTCACTTGAAAAAACACATTAGTCATAGCATATATAAAAGAGACTTGATCAAAGGTATAATACATGAGCTATGTGTGCAAGACATCAAAAGAAATTCCTAGAATCAAGAATATTTAGCTCATGCCTAAGTCGGGTAAAAGTTTGTTCATCAAGTGGCTTGGTAAAGATATCGGCTAATTGATCTTTAGTGTTAATGTATGCAATCTCGATATCCCCCTTTTGTTGGTGATCCCTAAGAAAATGATACCGAATGGCTATGTGTTTAGTGCGGCTATGCTCAACGGGATTATCCGCCATGCGGATTGCACTCTCATTATCACATAGAAGAGGAACTTTGGTTAATTTGTAACCATAGTCCCGCAGGGTTTGCCTCATCCAAAGTAATTGCGTGCAACAATGACCTGCGGCAATATACTCGGCTTCAGCAGTAGAAAGAGCGACCGAATTTTGCTTCTTTGAAGCCCAAGACACCAAGGATCTTCCCAAGAACTGACAAGTCCCCGATGTGCTCTTTCTATTAATCTTACACCCCGCCCAGTCGGCATCCGAATAACCAATTAAATCAAATGTGGATCCCCGAGGGTACCAAAGCCCAAACTTAAGAGTATAAGCCAAATATCTCAAGATTCGTTTTACGGTCGTAAGGTGAGATTCCTTAGGGTCGGCTTGGAATCTTGCACACATGCATACGGAAAGCATAATGTCCGGTCGAGATGCACATAAATAGAGTAATGAACCTATCATTGACCGGTATACCTTTTGATCGACGGATTTACCTCCCGTGTCGAGGTCGAGATGCCCATTGGTTCCCATGGGAGTCTTGATGGGCTTGGCATCCTTCATCCCAAACTTGTTTAGAATGTCTTGAGTATACTTCGTTTGACAAATGAAGGTGCCCTCTTGGAGTTGCTTTACTTGGAATCCTAAGAAATACTTCAACTCCCCCATCATCGACATCTCGAATTTTTGTGTCATGATCCTACTAAATTCCTCACATGTAGATTCGTTAGTAGACCCAAAAATGATATCATCAACATAAATTTGGCATACGAACAAATCATTGTCAAGAGTTTTAGTAAATAAAGTAGGATCGGCCTTGCCGACTTTGAAGCCATTAGCAATAAGGAAATCTCTAAGGCATTCATACCATGCTCGTGGAGCTTGCTTGAGCCCATAAAGCGCCTTAGAGAGCCTATAGACATGGTTAGGGTACTCACTGTCTTCAAAGCCGGGAGGTTGCTCAACATAGACCTCTTCCTTGATTGGTCCATTGAGGAAGGCACTCTTCACGACCAGTGCTACTCTAGGTCAGCGGTCCTACAGTCAGCACGGCTTTGATACCACCTATGTCACACCAGGTTTTGGAAGGCAAACCAAGTGCGAACTATGTACGTGCCAGGATCAGAACTCACGTACACAGCGATTACATAAATGAACATCAATGCACATTGCTCGAATAATAACTTAAGAAGGTATTAGCTTAATTACATCACAGAGTCATAGACATCCACATAGTCATCAACTTAACAGTTAAATCAAAGTGCTAGCGAAACACAGTAAAGATAAGGCCTTCACAGGCAGCTGACTGGGGGTTGCCGCCAACCCACACCTAGAATTCGTCGTAGTCTTGGAACTCCTGGAAGTCTCCTTCCACGACTTCGCCTTCTCCTGAGCAGTGGTTACAATGCGGACAACCTGGGGTTTTGTGGTAAAGCAAGGATGAGTACACATCAACGTACTCAGCAAATGTCCCGTTTGGCTAAAGTGGACTAGCTTTATGTGGGGTTAGGCTCCAGCAGTTGCTTTTAGTTGGTCAGGTATTTATCATTAGTAGAAGCCAGATTTTATCATTTACCAACCCATGGACCATTTCCTCATCGAGGAACAACATCATCATATTCGAACCAAAACCATAACATAATCCTTGTATCTCGAACCCTCTGAATCTCTAATCAAAGAGGATCCCAAGGCCGCTCTTAACCGTGAGCACGGCTGATATATCAGTTTCACTACCCTCTGCAGAGGTCGCACACTTTACCCATGAGCCATGATTCCCGTTCTGCCCGGGGAGAGCTAATCCCCATTGATCACTTCCTAGGTGGTCCGGCAGGGTATCACTACGTAGCTTTTACAAAGATTCCCTAGAGATCATAGCTGCCCGTTAGGTTTCTCCAGTTTGATAAACACAGTACTCCTCCCCGCAGGAGAGTGACTAACAAAAGCAAAACGAAAGAACCTCGGCACTCAGCCTCGGCAGAGCAAGCACTGTGCCTGGACCCCATTGACGGCACGACGGCGAAGCAACTACACCTCTAGTTCCTCTAATTAATTAGCTAAGGGCACCCCATTTCACCCTCATGGTTGCACTGTTATCCCGGGTGGTCTCTCAACGAACAGGTCCTTACGGAGAGGTACTCAGGAAACAGCCTGAGCCCCCTAGAGTATCACAAGATCATCAACATCATCAGGATAACAGTATCATAAATATTCACATCATGTTCATTGATTAAGTTAAGGCAGTAGCAGAATGCTAACCATAATAGCCCATAAGGTCATCAAGGATAAAGTAAAGTGTAAAGCTAGTCAATCCTTAGGTTTCAAGTAAGTAATGCGGGGTAGTAAGTTATAAATGAATAGGACATAATGGGTCAGAGGACACTTGCCTTCACCAACTGTTGATCAGGAACTTCCTCTGCAACTTCCTCGGGAAACACAGACTGCTCGTTGTCTATGTAAAGTAATCATTCACACTATGCACTTGGGAAATAACAAACAAAAACAATATACCAACATATGCAGCAAAGAGATCACAAGTTCATAATAGAAAAGGGATAGGCACTCTGGTATTCTCTAGGTCTAGGGTAGAGGACTATACAAAAGGATTCATTATCCACTACTCAGGTTTAAGTCAGTGGTGGGATTAAATCATTATCTGGTTTTAAGTTCCTAAACTTAGGTGTTTAAGTCCATAAACTTAAGTGCTCCAACTTTTATTAAAGTCTACCAACTTCTAATTATCTCAAATAAGGTTCCAATAACCTTAATCCTATCCTAATGATTAACCATTAATTGGGACATGGAAACAGCAGGGAAACATTGTTTAAATAGATAGACAAAAACATCATGAGCATTTTGCAATTTGAAGCACCTAATTTGGAGTTCATATGGCAAAGTTATGAATTTTACAAGTTTAGGGGTTAAAAATATACCCTAAGTACCTATTTTGAATTAAATAAAAGGTCCGAGGACCTAACCGTAAGAAACCAGGGACGGCGGGTTCAAATTCCAGAAAACCGGGGGTCTCTTTAAGAAAACGCGCGGGCGAAGGGGTATCGGGCTCCTACGGCCGTTGGATCTCAGGCGGACGGCCAGGATTAGATCCTGCGGGCGGGCGCGCGAGCGCGCGGCGGCCTGGGTGGCTGACAGGCGGGACCGGCGGGCAGCGCGAGCGCGCAGGCGGGCTGACAGGCGGGGCCGGCGGGCAGCGCGAGCGCGCGGGCGGGTTGACAGGCGGGGCCGGCGGGCAGCGCGAGCGCGCGGGCGGGTTGACAGGCGGGGCCGGCGGGCAGCGCGAGCGCGCGGGCGGGCTGACAGGCGGGGCCGGCGGGCAGCGCGAGCGCGCGGGCGGGCTGACAGGCGGGACCCAAACGGCAGGGAGACGGGGTGTGGGGGAAGCGGGCCTGGGCCGCTGGATCTCCGGCGGACGGCCAGGATCAGGTTTGGCCTAATTAAAACGGGACCGCCCGATCTGGGACGGACGGTGGGGATTGGGTGGCCGGCCTGGGCTTCTCCTACGGCTAGCTGGGGCGGCGGCGCTCGTCCCCGCGGCGGAGGACTCGCCGGAGACGAGGGGCGCGGGCGCTTGGCGGGTCTCTGGGGCGACCTGAGTGGCCGGGAAGGTTGGGAAGGGCACGGGGAATCCTTTGGTGGGGTCTAGGTCGGGGCAGGGGCACCGGAGGGGGCGGTTCACGGCGGAGCGGCTCGGCGGCGGCGTTGAACAACTCCGGCGAGGAATCAAACGCGATAGAGTGCAATAGAGGGGAAGAGAGGGGGCATGGGAGGTTCCTTACCTCAAGGCGAACTCCGGGGACTCCTTGGTGGCGGCGATGACGCGACGGTGGCCCGGGGCGACGGTGGCGGACCCCCGCGGCTACACGGAGGACGGCGGGTGAGCGCGGGCAGAGAGAAATAAGGAGGGGGAGAGGGAATTGGGGCGCGTCCCGGGTTGAGGACGCCGGGGCGAAGCTCACCGTGGCAATGGACACGGCGGAGCTCCAACGGCGGCCAGGAAACGAGCTCGGGACGGCGGCGGTTCGCGGCGACGACGCACTGGCGTGCGCGCAGCGAGGGGGAGGTGGAAGAGGGGTCTGCAGGTGCGCAAGTGAGGGAGGGGGAGAGGGCGAGTGGGGTTCTGGGCTCAAGTGGCCGGGGGCGGGGCAGTTGCGAGCTCCACGCGCGACGTGGGCGCGGAGAAGGCGGCCGCGCGCAGCTCGGGCGGCGGTTACGCGGGGACAACGGGGCTGACAGCTCGGGCCCGCGAGCAGAGAGAGAGGGGAAAGCGAATGCGGGCGCGGGGAAGGCGGGGCTGACAGGCCGGGCCCGCGAGCAGAGAGAGAGGGGAAAGCGAATGCGGGCGCGGGGAAGGCGGGGCTGACAGGCCGGGCCCGCGGGCAGAGAGAGAGGGAGGCGGGCGCGGAGACGGCGGCCACGCTGACGGGCGGGCCCGCCAGCGCAGAGAGAGAGGAGGGGGGGAGGGCGCGCGCGCGGGATGGGCCGATTGGGCCGAAAGGCCGAGGGGGGCAGGGGGAGTGGGCTTCTTTTCCTTTTTCTTTTATTCTGGTTTTTGTTTTCTCTTTTCTTTTTATTTTCTCTATTTGATTCAAATTCAAATAAGCCACAAATTCAAATTAGACTTTCTAAGAATTATGCACCAAACAAAAGTGAAATCTAGGGTTCAACATGATGCAACAATTCATACTCCCTTGGAGTTTGAGCTAATAGACTATAATTATAAATAAAATAACCACTTTTCTCCTATAGAAATGAGAGAGAGGAGATTGGGGAAGGATGAGAAAAGGGAAGTAACACCTGAATTTGTGAATATGAGCAAAGAAATTTTATACCCCCAAATTCAGGGTGTTACAAACCTATCCCCCTTAAAAGAATCTCGCCCCGAGATTCAGGGTTGGCCAGCAAAGAGTTCAGGGTATTTGGCTTTCAGATCATCTTCTCGTTCCCAGGTTGCTTCTTCCTCCGAGTGGTGACCCCATCTGACTTTGCACATTCTGATAGTATTCCTCCGGGTGACTCTGTCTGCGAACTCTAGAATCTGTGTCGGCTTCTCTATGTATGTCAGATCCTCCTGGACTTCCAAACCCTCCACTGGCAACTGTTCTTCTGGTACTCGCAGACACTTCTTCAATTGCGACACGTGGAACACATTGTGTACTGCCGACAAACTTTCTGGTAGGTTGAGTTGGTAAGCCACTTCTCCACGCTTTGCTTGAATCTGATATGGTCCAACGTACCGGGGTGCTAACTTGCCTTTAACTCCGAACCTTCTGACTCCCCTGATAGGTGACACCTTCAGATAGACGAAATCCCCCACTTCGAAACTCAGTTCTCTTCTCCTTCGGTCCGCATAGCTTCGCTGTCTTGACTGGGCTATCTTCAGATTCTCCCGAACCATTTTGATATTCTCTTCGGCTTCAAGCAAAATGTCGGGGCCAAACACCTGTCTCTCTCCAGGCTGGTCCCAATGCAGCGGAGTCCTACAACTCCGTCCATAGAGTGCCTGAAACGGTGACATCTTCAAGCTGGCCTGGTAACTATTGTTATAGGAGAATTCTGCATAAGGTAACCTTTTGTCCCATCCTGACTTGTCTTGCAACGCACAGGCTCTCAGCATATCTTCTAGGATCTGGTTAGTTCTTTCAGTCTGCCCGTCTGTCTGCGGATGATAAGCCGAGCTGAAGTTCAAATGGGTGCCCAAAGCTTCTTGTAGCTGCTGCCAAAAATGAGAGGTGAACTGCGTTCCTCGATCTGACACTATCTTCTTCGGCACACCATGAAGGCAGACTATCCGTGACATGTATAACTCAGCTAACGTTGCTCCGGTGTATGTGGTCTTCACAGGTATGAAATGGGCCACCTTTGTTAAGCGGTCCACCACCACCCAGATGGAATCATAATCGGCCCGGGTACGAGGTAGGCCAACTATAAAATCCATCCCGATCTCATCCCACTTCCACTGAGGAATCCGCAATGGCTGCAACAATCCGGCGGGCCTTTGATGCTCTGCTTTGGTCCTTTGACAGCTATCACAGATGGCGACATATTCTGCGATTTCTCTTTTCATGCCATACCACCAAAACCTCCTTTTTAAATCCTGGTACATCTTTTCACTTCCCGGGTGTATGGAGTAGGCTGTCTCATGAGCTTCCTTTAGGATCAGCTCCCGAATAGGTTTGAGGTCGGGGACACACAATCGGTCCTTGAACCATATTACTCCCTCTTCATCCTCTCGAAAGTCTTTGCCTCTTCCTTCTAAGATTAGCTGCCGGATCTTGTTGATGCTTTCATCATCCTTCTGCCCTTCTTTGATCTCCCGCTCTAGAGTGGGCTCTAATTCCACTGTTACTCCTTGCGTACTGTTCAGGAAACCGAGACTCAGTCTGTCGAACTCCTTGGCTAACTCATATGGCATTGGGTACGTGGCCAACATATTGACTTGACTCTTCCTGCTCAGAGCATCTGCAACCACATTGGCTTTGCCTGGATGGTAATGTATCTCCAACTCATAGTCCTTGATCAATTCCAACCATCTTCGCTGTCTCATGTTTAACTCTGACTGGGTGAATATGTACTTCAGACTTTTATGATCTGTGTAGATGTCGCACTTCTGTCCATACAAGTAATGTCTCCATGTCTTTAGAGCATGAACTACTGCTGCCAACTCCAGGTCATGTGTGGGATAATTTTTCTCATGGATCTTCAGCTGTCGAGATGAATATGCTACAACTCTTCCTTCTTGCATTAGCACACACCCCAATCCGGTGTAAGAAGCGTCGCAATACACTGAGAATGACTTGTGAACATCAAGCAGGACTAGCACAGGAGCTGTAGTCAATCTATTTTTCAGTTCTTCAAATGCTTCCTGACACTTTTGGGTCCACTTAAACTCAACTTTCTTCGCTAGTAACGCTGTCATTGGTCTAGCAATCTTTGAGAAGCCTTCGATGAAACGCCTGTAATACCCAGCCATTCCAATGAAGCTCTTGATCCCACGAACATCCTTTGGTGCTTTCCAGTTTAGGATATCTGCCACTTTCTTTGGATCCACTGCCAACCCATCTTGATTTATGATGTGACCCAGAAACAAGACTTCATGAATCCAGAACTCGCATTTGCTCAGCTTGGCATATAGCTGATGCTCTCGAAGTCTTTGCAATACCATCTTCAAATGCTCTACATGATCTTCCTCACTTTGAGAGTATATGAGAATATCATCGATAAACACTACCACAAACTTGTCCAGATAATCCATGAACACACTGTTCATCAGGTACATAAAGAAGGCTGGCGCATTTGTCAAACCAAAGGACATAACTGTGAATTCATATAACCCGTACTTGGTGATGAATGCCGTCTTCGGTATGTCCGAGGGTCGGATTCTGAGTCGATGGTAACCTGATCTCAGATCTATCTTTGAGAATACGCTGGCACCTCTGAGCTGGTCGAACAAATCTTCTATCCTTGGCAGGGGGTACTTGTTTTTGACAGTGACTTCATTCAAGGCTCTGTAATCTATGCACATCCTTTTGGTACCATCTTTCTTCTCTACAAACAACACCGGAGCGGCCCAAGGCGAGGTACTTGGTCTGATGTAACCCTTCTCTAACATCTCATCTATCTGCTTCTTGAGTTCCACCAATTCTGGCCCAGACACTCGGTAGGCTCTTTTGGAAATGGGGGCGGTACCAGGGATAAGCTCTATGGCAAATTCAACTTTTCTCTCGGGTGGCATGCCCGTTAGCTCCTCGGGAAATACGTCCGAAAAGTCCGACACAACCTTGATAGCCTCGAGCGGGTTGGACTCCTTACTATCAACTAAAATCTGGTGACAGACACCCTCCGCTGATTTAGGCATCCTTAGCTCGGCCACTACCTCTTCTCCTGACGGGGACTTCAATGTTACGGTCCTCTTGTCACAGCTAACATTCGCTTCGTACTTCATTAACCAATTCATCCCTAGAATGACATCTATCCCAGGGGTGTCTATTACTATTAAGTCACTAGGGAATCCTATCCCCCTTATTTCCACCCTTATATTTGAGCATATTTTATCTGTTTGCACCTTGCCACCAACCGAATTAATCCTCATGGGCGGCATCATTGCCTCTACTGAGATGTTATGCAATTCTACCCAGGTTGCCGTGACAAATGAATGAGTTGCACCAGTATCAAATAGCACTTTCGTGGGATGACATTCGACTGAGAACATACCTACTGCCACATCTGGTGCATCCTGGATCGCTTCGGCCTCCAAGTGGTTCACCTTTCCACGGTTGTACGCTTGGTTACGATTGCCTGCCGTCGGCTGCAGTACACCTTGCCTTGTTGGAGCATTGGGGTTGGTCTGCTGCTGCGCCGCCTTCTTCGGGCACTGCATCGCCCAGTGGCCTTGTTCTCCACAGTGGAAACATCCTCTGCCTCCTCCTTGTGCTGGGGCTGCTTGGTTGCTCTGGTTTGCTGCTGGGGCAGGAAGGCGAGGTGCCTGGTTGTTCTGCTTCTGATACTGATTACCTCCTTGCTGGCTGTGTTGACGATACTGCTGCTGCTGCTGATACTGCCTCTGAAACTGCTGCTGATGCGGACGCTGGTTCTGATTCTGATATCCTTGTGGGTGACCAGGCCTGCCTTGCTGAGATGAACTGCCTGAGAAACGTGGACGGCTGATGCCTCCGGTCTGGGGTCCACTCATCTTGCGCTTCCAATCTTCCATATCCTTACGCTTCTTCTCAGTCATAACTGCCCTATCGATCAGGTGCTGGAAGGTGGGGAAGGTGTGATTCATCAGCTGGTAATGCAGGGGATCCACCAAACCTCTCATGAACCTGTACTGCCTTTTAGCATCAGTGTTGACATCCTCAGGTGCATAACGAGATAGCTGCAGAAACTTGTCTCTGTATTCACTAACAGACAGGGGTCCCTGCTTCAGAGCCAGAAACTCCTCCTTCTTCACGATCATCAGTCCCTCCGGCACATGGTACCTGCGGAAACTCTCGCTGAATTCTTCCCAAGTGATGGCTTCGGGGTCAGCATGTGTGGCGAGGTAGGACTCCCACCAGGACTGGGCTGCTCCCCTTAGCTGACGGGGACCATACAGAACCTTCTCCCTGTCGTCACATTGGGCGGTGCGCAGTTCTCTTTCCACTGCGCGCAGCCAGTCTTCTGCATCCATGGGGTCGGCAGAATGGGCGAAGGTAGGAGGGTGCCCTCTCATGAACTCACCACGCTTATCCCGTGGCATCTGGGGCATCTGCACTTGCAACTGGGGTTGGGGTTGCTGTTGAGCCTGCTGCATGGCTGCCAGAGTCTGCCCAATGGCCTGCACTGCCTGGGTCTGCATCAAGAACATCTGCTCCACTGTCATCGGGGGGGGGGGGGGGGGTGGGGGAGGCTGCCTCTGTTGTTCCTCCTGCTGGTCCTGCTGCTCTTGCTGAGCACGCCTGTTGCATCGGCGCCTGTTGTCAGACATCTGTGGAAGACATTCATACATCAGCATTGATCTTACAACCCTCCAGCATAAGAAAAGAGAATACATAATTCTTCATGACACTTAGTGAACAAAGAGCTTCACTGATCCTCATTACGATTCAACACAGCTCCTCAGATAAGAAGGAAAGTAGAAGTAAATGGCTTCCCAACTAAATAACTGACTTTATTAACATTATAGCTAGGCCAAGCTGCAGGAGAAACCCACAGGTTGGCAACAGTCATTACAAAGATTCAAATCCAGCACAAGTTCATCATAACAAGCATGCAAGCAACTGATAAGCAAACTAAGCTAATTGGAAGCAACTGATAAGCAAACTAAACTAACTATTTGAGACTGAGACATCTGACTTAAGAATTATTACAAACTTCGACGCTAACGATCTAAGGATCCAGATCTATCCTGGTCTTACAGGCAGGGGAACCATAAGTGTGGTGACCACGTGGCGGCGAGCGGTATGGGTGCTGAGTCCCAACAGGAGCGGGAGAACCACCCTCCTGGTGATGGCGCTCTGCCAGCTCAGCACGCAACTCCGCAATCTCCGTTCGAGCCCTGCTCAGCTCGTCCAGAGAGTGATCCAGCTCAGTGTTAAGCACTGTGACTAGGTTGACTGTGCTGCTCAACCTAGGGTTAGCCTCACCAACAGGTGAGACAACCACACTCTCTGTGCTGCCAGTAGGGCGGCGGGGGTAGTACCGAAGGTTAAGACCGTCGGCCACGCCACCGAACAAAGAACAGTACTGGGAGAGTGCACGTCGTGCTGCATCCTGCATAGCCGCCTCTGCAGTGTCCCTCTCGGAGATGGAATAGTGCTCCGAAACGGCCTCCGCACCCCGGAGGTCATCCTCCGGACGGCGAACTAGGCAGGTAGCCTCCCAGCGGTCCGGGTACCTCCCGCGACTGTGCTGGTAGACTACACAACGATACTCGATCGACCAGGTGTGCCGGTCGAAAGCCTGGCGCAGCAAGGTGTCGAGTGCGTCGTGGAAGTGACAACCGCGAGCGGCGTCACGGGTGATGGGTCGGGCGACCCATCCTTCCGCCTCCTGCGGCTCAGAAGACTCCGTGCTATGGTCTGAGTCGTCGTCGTCGGGGTCTCCTCCAAGACCTCCTCCAGTAGCTCCTCCAACAGCCGAGGCATCCCGCGGTGGTGCAGGGGGCGCCTCCAGCTGGGCAACAGAGGAACGGGGCCTCACGGACTCCACCTCCTGCTGGAGTGGGGAGGAAGAGCCCTGCTGCTCTCTGTGCTGGCGCCGGCGTTCCTGCTCCTCACGCAGGCGGTGGTGCAGTCTCTCCAGGTGACTCGACTGACCGGACACGGTGCGGTGCAGAGGACGCTCCACAAGTCGAGACGGCAGGAAAGGAATCACCGACTTACGTGCAGTGTGTCTAAGACGAGCCATCTACAAAAGACACCGTAAGCATAAGAGTAAGAGCAGAACTAATATGACAAGTGAATAAACCATAGACAGAATAAGATAAAAATTTTAACAAGGTATAATATAGTATATATATATGTAGTAAAACGTAGGGTTGGTCGAGGTGACCGACTTTTGAAGTAACATCAGAGGTCAAGGGGAGAGGGAAGGTCAATAGTCCTTAGTACGACCAGTGCTACTCTAGGTCAGCGGTCCTACAGTCAGCACGACTTTGATACCACCTATGTCACACCAGGTTTTGGAAGGCAAACCAAGTGCGAACTATGTACGTGCCAGGATCAGAACTCACGTACACAGCGATTACATAAATGAACATCAATGCACATTGCTCGAATAATAACTTAAGAAGGTATTAGCTTAATTACATCACAGAGTCATACACATCCACATAGTCATCAACTTAATAGTTAAATCAAAGTGCTAGCGAAACGCAGTAAAGATAAGGCCTTCACAGGCAGCTGACTAGGGGTTGCCGCCAACCCACACCTAGAATTCGTCGTAGTCTTGGAACTCCTGGAAGTCTCCTTCCACGACTTCGCCTTCTCCTGAGCAGTGGTTACAATGCGGACAACCTGGGGTTTTGTGGTAAAGCAAGGATGAGTACACATCAACGTACTCGGCAAATGTCCCGTTTGGCTGAAGTGGACTAGCTTTATGTGGGGTTAGGCTCCAGCAGTTGCTTTTAGTTGGTCAGGTATTTATCATTAGTAGAAGCCAGATTTTATCATTTACCAACCCATGAACCATTTCCTCATCGAGGAACAACATCATCATATTCGAACCAAAACCATAACATAATCCTTGTATCTTGAACCCTCTGAATCTCTAATCAAAGAGGATCCCAAGGCTGCTCTTAACCGTGAGCACGGCTGATATATCAGTTTCACTACCCTCTGCAGAGGTCGCACACTTTACCCATGAGCCGTGATTCCCGTTCTGCCCGGGGAGAGCTAATCCCCATTGATCACTTCCTAGGTGGTCCGGCAGGGTATCACTACGTAGCTTTTACAAAGATTCCCTAGAGATCATAGCTGCCCATTAGGTTTCTCCAGTTTGATAAACACAGTACTCCTCCCCGCAGGAGAGTGACTAACAAAAGCAAAACGAAAGAACCTCTGCACTCAGCCTCGGCAGAGCAAGCACTGTGCCTGGACCCCATTGACGACACGACGGCGAAGCAACTACACCTCTAGTTCCTCTAATTAATTAGCTAAGGGCACCCCATTTCACCCTCATGGTTGCACTGTTATCCCGGGTGGTCTCTCAACGAACAGGTCCTTACGGAGAGGTACTCAGGAAACAGCCTGAGCCCCCTAGAGTATCACAAGATCATCAACATCATCAGGATAACAGTATCATAAATATTCACATCATGTTCATTGATTAAGTTAAGGCAGTAGCAGAATGCTAACCATAATAGCCCATAAGGTCATCAAGGATAAAGTAAAGTGTAAAGCTAGTCAATCCTTAGGTTTCAAGTAAGTAATGCGGGGTAGTAAGTTATAAATGAATAGGACATAATGGGTCAGAGGACACTTGCCTTCACCAAACTGTTGATCAGGAACTTCCTCTGCAACTTCCTCGGGAAACACAGACTGCTCGTTGTCTACGTAAAGTAATCATTCACACTATGCACTTGGGAAATAACAAACAAAAACAATATACCAAACATATGCAGCAAAGAGATCACAAGTTCATAATAGAAAAGGGATAGGCACTCTGGTATTCTCTAGGTCTAGGGTAGAGGACTATACAAAAGGATTCATTATCCACTACTCAGGTTTAAGTCAGTGGTGGGATTAAATCATTATCTGGTTTTAAGTTCCTAAACTTAGGTGTTTAAGTCCATAAACTTAAGTGCTCCAACTTTTATTAAAGTCTACCAACTTCTAATTATCTCAAATAAGGTTCCAATAACCTTAATCCTATCCTAATGATTAACCATTAATTGGGACATGGAAACAGCAGGGAAACATTGTTTAAATAGATAGACAAAAACATCATGAGCATTTTGCAATTTGAAGCACCTAATTTGGAGTTCATATGGCAAAGTTATGAATTTTACAAGTTTAGGGGTTAAAAATATACCCTAAGTACCTATTTTGAATTAAATAAAAGGTCCGAGGACCTAACCGTAAGAAACCAGGGACGGCGGGTTCAAATTCCAGAAAACCGGGGGTCTCTTTAAGAAAACGCGCGGGCGAAGGGGTATCGGGCTCCTACGGCCGTTGGATCTCAGGCGGACGGCCAGGATTAGATCCTGCGGGCGGGCGCGCGAGCGCGCGGCGGCCTGGGTGGCTGACAGGCGGGACCGGCGGGCAGCGCGAGCGCGCAGGCGGGCTGACAGGCGGGGCCGGCGGGCAGCGCGAGCGCGCGGGCGGGCTGACAGGCGGGGCCGGCGGGCAGCGCGAGCGCGCGGGCGGGCTGACAGGCGGGGCCGGCGGGCAGCGCGAGCGCGCGGGGGGGGGCTGACAGGCGGGACCCAAACGGCAGGGAGACGGGGTGTGGGGGAAGCGGGCCTGGGCCGCTGGATCTCCGGCGGACGGCCAGGATCAGGTTTGGCCTAATTAAAACGGGACCGCCCGATCTGGGACGGACGGTGGGGATTGGGTGGCCGGCCTGGGCTTCTCCTACGGCTAGCTGGGGCGGCGGCGCTCGTCCCCGCGGCGGAGGACTCGCCAGAGACGAGGGGCGCGGGCGCTTGGCGGGTCTCTGGGGCGACCTGAGTGGCCGGGAAGGTTGGGAAGGGCACGGGGAATCCTTTGGTGGGGTCTGGGTCGGGGCAGGGGCACCGGAGGGGGCGGTTCACGGCGGAGCGGCTCGGCGGCGGCGTTGAACAACTCCGGCGAGGAATCAAACGCGATAGAGTGCAATAGAGGGGAAGAGAGGGGGCATGGGAGGTTCCTTACCTCAAGGCGAACTCCGGGGACTCCTTGGTGGCGGCGATGACGCGACGGTGGCCCGGGGCGACGGTGGCGGACCCCCGCGGCTACACGGAGGACGGCGGGTGAGCGCGGGCAGAGAGAAATAAGGAGGGGGAGAGGGAATTGGGGCGCGTCCCGGGTTGCGGACGCCGGGGCGAAGCTCACCGTGGCAATGGACACGGCGGAGCTCCAACGGCGGCCAGGAAACGAGCTCGGGACGGCGGCGGTTCGCGGCGACGACGCACTGGCGTGCGCGCAGCGAGGGGGAGGTGGAAGAGGGGTCTGCAGGTGCGCAAGTGAGGGAGGGGGAGAGGGCGAGTGGGGTTCTGGGCTCAAGTGGCCGGGGGCGGGGCAGTTGCGAGCTCCACGCGCGACGTGGGCGCGGAGAAGGCGGCTGCGCGCAGCTCGGGCGGCGGTTACGTGGGGACGACGGGGCTGACAGCTCGGGCCCGCGAGCAGAGAGAGAGGGGAAAGCGAATGCGGGCGCGGGGAAGGCGGGGCTGACAGGCCGGGCCCGCGAGCAGAGAGAGAGAGGGGAAAGCGAATGCGGGCGCGGGGAAGGCGGGGCTGACAGGCCGGGCCCGCGGGCAGAGAGAGAGGGAGGCGGGCGCGGAGACGGCGGCCACGCTGACGGGCGGGCCCGCCAGCGCAGAGAGAGAGGAGGGGGGGGAGGGCGCGCGCGGGGGATGGGCCGATTGGGCCGAAAGGCCGAGGGGGGCAGGGGGAGTGGGCTTCTTTTCCTTTTTCTTTTATTCTGGTTTTTGTTTTCTCTTTTCTTTTTATTTTCTCTGTTTGATTCAAATTCAAATAAGCCACAAATTCAAATTAGACTTTCTAAGAATTATGCACCAAACAAAAGTGAAATCTAGGGTTCAACATGATGCAACAATTCATACTCCCTTGGAGTTTGAGCTAATAGACTATAATTATAAATAAAATAACCACTTTTCTCCTATAGAAATGAGAGAGAGGAGATTGGGGAAGGATGAGAAAAGGGAAGTAACACCTGAATTTGTGAATATGAGCAAAGAAATTTTATACCCCCAAATTCAGGGTGTTACACCCTTGATCATTGCCGTCATCTTGAGGTGGCTCATCATTTTGATTTTCTCCTTCATCAACTTGAGCCTCATCCTCAATTTGAGTTGGTGGAGATGCTTGCGTGGAGGAGGATGGTTGATCTTGTGCATTTGGAGGCTCTTCGAATTCCTTAGGACACACATCCCCAATGGACATGTTCCTTAGCGCGATGCACGGAGCCTCTTCATTACCTATCTCATCAAGATCAACTTTCTCTACTTGAGAGCCGTTAGTCTCATCAAACACAACGTCACAAGAAACTTCAACTAGTCCTGAGGACTTGTTAAAGACTCTATATGCCCTTGTGTTTGAATCATATCCTAGTAAAAAGCCTTCTACAGTCTTAGGAGCAAATTTAGATTTTCTACCTCTTTTAACAAGAATAAAACATTTGCTACCAAAGACTCTAAAATATGAAATGTTGGGCTTTTTACCGGTTAGGAGATCATAGGATGTTTTCTTGAGGATTCGGTGTAGATATAACCGGTTGATGGCGTAGCAGGCGGTGTTGACCGCCTCGGCCCAAAACCGATCCGGCGTCTTGTACTCATCAAGCATGGTCCTTGCCATGTCCAATAGAGTTCGATTCTTCCTCTCCACTACACCATTTTGTTGTGGGGTGTAGGGAGAAGAGAACTCATGCTTGATGCCCTCCTCCTCAAGGAAGCCTTCAATTTGTGAATTCTTGAACTCCGTCCCGTTGTCGCTTCTTATTTTCTTGATCCTTAAGCCGAACTCATTTTGAGCCCGTCTCAAGAATCCCTTTAAGGTTTCTTGGGTTTGAGATTTATCCTGCAAAAAGAATACCCAAGTGAAGCGAGAATAATCATCCACAATAACTAGACAGTACTTACTCCCGCCGATGCTTATGTAAGCAATCGGGTCGAATAAATCCATGTGTAGGAGCTCCAGTGGCCTGTTAGTCGTCATGATGTTTTTGTGTGGATGATGAACACCAACTTGCTTCCCAGCTTGGCATGCGCTACAAATCCTGTCTTTCTCAAAATGAACATTGGTTAATCCTAAAATGTGCTCTCCCTTTAGAAGTTTATGAAGATTCTTCATTCCAACATGGGCTAGTCGGTGGTGCCAGAGCCAACCCATGTTAGTCTTAGCAATTAAGCAAGTGTCGAGTTTAGCTCTATCAAAATCTACCAAGTATAGCTGACCCTCTAACACTCCCTTAAATGCTATTGAATCATCACTTCTTCTAAAGACAGTGACACCTACATCAGTAAATAGATAGTTGTAGCCCATTTGACATAATTGGGAAACGGAAAGCAAGTTGTAATCTAAAGAATCAACAAGAAAAACATTGGAAATGGAGTGGTCAGGAGATATAGCAATTTTACCCAAGCCTTTGACCAAACCTTGGTTTCCATCCCCGAATGTGATAGCTCGTTGGGGATCTTGGTTTTTCTCGTAGGAGGAGAACATCTTCTTCTCCCCTGTCATGTGGTTTGTGCACCCGCTGTCGATGATCCAACTTGAGCCCCCGGATGCATAAACCTACAAAACAAATTTAGTTCTTGACTTTAGGTACCCAAACGATTTTGGGTCCTTTGGCATTAGACACAAGAACTTTGGGTACCCAAACACAAGTCTTTGATCCCTTGTGTTTGCCCCCAACAAACTTGGCAACTACCTTGCCGGATTTGTTAGTCAAAACATATGATGCATCAAAAGTTTTAAATGAAATGTCATGATCATTTGATGCACTAGGAGTTTTCTTCTTAGGCAACTTAGCACGGGTTGGTTGCCTAGAGCTAGATGTCTCACCCTTATATATAAAAGCATGATTAGGGCTAGAGTGAGACTTCCTAGAATGAATTCTCCTAATCTTGCTCTCGGGATAACCCGCAGGGTACAAAATGTAACCCTCGTTATCCTGAGGCATGGGAGCCTTGCCCTTAACAAAATTAGACAATCTTTTAGGAGGGGCACTAAGTTTGACATTGTCTCCCCTTTGGAATTCGATGCCATCCTTGATGCCAGGGCGTCTCCCACTATAGAGCATTCTTCTAGCAAATTTAAACTTTTCATTTTCTAAGTTATGCTCGGCAATTTTAGCATCTAATTTTGCTATATGATCATTTTGTTGTTTAATTAAGACCATGTGATCATGAATAGCATTAATATCAACATCTCTACATCTAGCACAAATAGACACATGCTCAACGGTAGATGTAGAGGGTTTGCAAGAATTAAGTTCAACAATCTTAGCACGCAAAATATCATTGTTATCTCTAAGATCGGAAATTGTAACATTGCAAACATCTAATTCTTTAGCCTTAGCGAGCAATTTTTCATTTTCAATCTTAAGGCTAGCAAGAGAGATGTTCAATTCTTCAATCTTAGCAAGCAAATCATCATTATCATTTCTAAGATTGGGAATTGAAACATCACAAACATGAGAATCAACCTTAGTAATTAATCTAGCATTTTCATTTCTAAGGTTGGCAATAGTATCATGGCATGTGCTTAGCTCACTAGATAATTTTTCACATTTTTCTACTTCTGGAGTATAAGCATTCTTAACCTTAACATGCTTTTTATTTTTCTTGATTAGGAAGTCCTCTTTGGAGTCCAAGAGATCATCCTTTTCATGGATGGCACTAATCAATTCATTTAATTTTTCCTTTTGATGCATGTTTAGGTTGGCAAAAAGAGTGTGCAAGTTATCTTCCTCATCACTAACATTATCATCACTAGAGGATTCATATTTAGTGGAGGATTTGGATTTAACCTTCTTCTTTTTGCCGTCCTTGGCCATGAGGCATTTGTGGCCGACGTTGGGGAAGAGAAGTTCCTTGGTGACGGCGATGTTAGCGGCGTCCTCGTCGGAGGAGGAGTCGGTGGAGCTCTCGTTGGAGTCCCACTCGCGGCACACATGGGCATCGCCGCCCCTCTTCTTGTAGTGCCTCTTCTTCTCCTTTCTTCTCCCCTTCTTGTCGTCGCCCCTGCCACTATCACTAGATAATGGACATTTAGCAATGAAATGACCGGGCTTACCACATTTGTAGCAAACTTTCTTGGAGCGGGACTTGTAGTCTTTCCCCCTCCTTTGCTTGAGGATTTGGCGGAAGCTTTTGATGATAAGCGTCATTTCCTCATTGTCAAGCTTGGAGGCGTCGATTGGTTGTCTACTTGATGTAGACTCCTCCTTTTTCTCCTCCGTCGCCTTAAATGCCACCGGTTGTGCTTCGGGCGTGGAGGAGGTGCCTTGCTCGATGATTTTCTTTGAGCCTTTAATCATTAGCTCAAAGCTCACAAATTTTCCTATAACTTCCTCGGGAGACATTAGCTTATATCTAGGATCACATCGAATTAATTGAACTTGCGTAGGGTTAAGAAATACGAGGGATCTAAGAATAACCTTGACCATCTCATGGTCATCCCATTTTTCGCTCCCGAGGTTGCGCACTTGGTTCACCAAGGTCTTCAAGCGGTTGTACATAGCTTGTGGATCCTCTCCTTGGTGAAGCATGAAACGACCGAGCTCCCCCTCGATCGTCTCCTGCTTGGTGATTTTTGTCACCTCGTCTCCTTCATGCGCGGTCTTGAGTACGTCCCAAATTTCCTTCGCACTCTTTAACCCTTGCACCTTATTATACTCCTCTCGACTTAGAGAGGCGAGGAGTATAGTAGTGGCTTGGGAGTTAAAGTGGTGAATTTGGGCCACTTCGTCCGAGTCGTAGTCTTCATCCCCTACGGATGGTACCTGTACACCAAACTCAACAACATTCCATATGATTGTGTGGAGTGAGGTTAGATGATGCCTCATTTTGTCACTCCACATATTATAATCTTCATCGTCAAAAACCGGTGGTTTGCCTAATGGAACGGAGAGCAAAGGAGTACGCTTTGAAATGTGGGGATAGTGTAGGGGGATCTTACTAAACTTCTTGCGCTCATGGCGCTTAGAAGTGACGGACGGCGTGTCGGAGCCGGAGGTCGATGGTGATGAAGAGTCGGTCTCGTAGTAGACCACTTTCCTCATCCTCTTGTGTTTGTCGCCTCTCCGATGCGACTTGTGGGAAGAGGATTTCTTCTCCTTCCCCTTCCCTTTGTTGGAGGAGTCTTTCTTCTTCTTCCTCTTGTTGCGGGACTCTTCCGATGAAGTCGACTCGTGGCTTGTAGTGGGCTTGTCGCCGGTCTCCATCTCCTTCTTGGCGTGATCTCCCGACATCACTTCGAGCGGTTAGGCTCTAATGAAGCACCGGGCTCCGATACCAATTGAAAGTCGCCTAGAGGGGGGTGAATAGGGCGAATCTGAAATTTAACAACATAAACACAACTACAAGCCGGGTTAGCTTTAGAAATAGAAACGAGTCCGAGAGAGAGGGCGCAAAATAAATCGTGAGCAAATAAGGAGTGAGACACGATGATTTGTTTTACCGAGGTTCGGTTCTCTCAAACCTACTCCCCGTTGAGGAGGCCTCAAAGGCCGGGTCTTTTTCAACCCTTTCCCTCTCTCAAACGGTCCCTCGGACTGAGTGAGCTTCTCTTCTCAAATCAAACCAGGAACAAAACTTCCCCGCAAGGACCACCACACAATTGGTGTCTCTTGCCTCGGTTACAATTGAGTTTGATCACAAGAACAAATGAGAAAGAAAGAAGCAATCCAAGCGCAAGAGCTCAAAAGAACACAACAAATCTCTCTCACTAGTCACTAAAGCTTTGTGTGGAGTTGGAGAGGATTTGATCACTTGGGTGTGTCTAGAATTGAATGCTAGAGCTCTTGTAAGGTGTTGAAGTGTGAAAACTTGGATGACTTGAATGTGGGGTGGTTGGGGGTATTTATAGCCCCAACCACCAAACTAGCCGTTTGGTGGAGGCTGTCTGTCGCATGGTGCACCGGACAGTCCAGTGCACACCGGACAGTGTCCGGTGCGCCAGCCACGTCACCAGGCCGTTGGGTTCCGACAGTTGGAGCTCTGACTGCTGGGCCCGCCTGGATGTCCGGTGGCGCACCGGACATGTACTGTAGAGTGTCCGGTGCGCCACTTCGCGCGTGCCTGACTTCTGCGCGCTCTGGCGCGCATTTAATGCCGCTGCAGGTGACCGTTAGCGCCGAAGTAGTCGTTGCTCCGCCGTTACACTGGACAGTCCGGTGTACACCGGACATGCCCGGTGAATTATAGCGGAGCAAATTCCCGAAGCTGGCGAGTTCAGAGTCGCTTCTCCTTGGAGCACCGAACACTGTCCGGTGTACACCGGACAGTCCGGTGAATTATAGCGCTGTGGCTCTGAGTTTTCCCGAAGGTGCGAAGTTCAGCTTGGAGTCCCCTGGTGCACCGGACACTGTCCGGTGGTGCACCGGACAGTCCGGTGCGCCCGACCAGGGTGCCTTTGGTTGTCCCTTTGCTCCTTTGTTTGAACCCTTTCTCTTGATCTTTTTATTGGCTTATTGTGAACCTTTGGTACCTGTAGAACTTATAAACTTGGGCAAACTAGTTAGTCCAATTATTTGTGTTGGGCAATTCAACCACCAAAATCAATTTAGGAAATAGGTGTAAGCCTAATTCCCTTTCAACTATGGCTACAAATTAGCAAAGTCTCTCTTGTATGTGATAATGAGAGTGCAATCTGCATGGCGGATAATCCCGTTGAACACAGCCGCACTAAGCACATAGCCATTCGGTATCACTTTTTGAGAGATCACCAACAAAGGGGGGTATCGAGATAGCCTATATTAACACCAAAGATCAATTGGCCGATATCTTTACCAAGCCACTAGATGAGAAAACCTTTACCAAACTTAGGAATGAGCTAAACATTCTTGATTCTAGGAATTTTGATTGATTCTTTGCACACATAGCTCATTTATATACCTTTGATCATATCTCTTTTATGTCTATGACTAATGTGTTTTCAAGTGTTTTCTCATGTTTAGTCATAGAATTGAAAGGGAAATGGAGTATTCAGTAAAGACGACGCTTCCACTCAACTCCATAGGTATTATCTACTCTTTGTCGGTATTCCGCATATTTCTCCACTTTGGTATAATCTTCACTCATATTTAATTGTTTACCATTGGGAGAAAGTATAAGGGCTTATATTTCACTCACAAGTATCTGTTTTTGGCGATTCATGCCAAAGGGGGAGAAAGTATTAGCCCAAAGCAAAAGGAACGCACCACCACCAAATTTTAAAATGAAGTTTTCAAATTGATATCTTATTGTGTCCAAAAAGGGGGAGAAAATTCTAGTATCTTCAAAAACTTGTAAAACCCTCTTGAACACTAAGAGGAGAATTTTATTCAGGGGGGTTTGTTTAAGTCAAAGGAAAAGCATTTGAAACAGGGGGAGAAAATTTCAAATCTTGAAAATGCTTCCTTTAATCTTATTCATATACCTTTGACTATTTGCAAAAGGTTTTGAAAAGAATTTTACAAAGAATTTGCAAAACAAAACTTGTGGTGCAAATGTGGTCCAAAATTTTTAAATAAGAAGAAAAACCATCCATGCATATCTAGTAGAAATAATTATTGGTTTAATTCCAAGCAACCTTTGCACTTCTTTATGCAAATTAGTTCAATTCTGCACTTTTATATTTGCTTTGGTTTGTGTGGGCATCAATCACCAAAAAGGGGGAGATTGAAAGGGAAATAGGGTCAAACCCTTCCTATATGATTTTGGTGGTTGAATTGCCCAACACAAATTATTGGACTAACTAGTTTGCTCTAGATTATGAGTTATACAGGTGCCAAAGGTTCACAACAAACCAATACAAAGTCCAAGAAAGGGTTCAAATAAAAAGAGAAAAAGACAACCGAAGGTTGCCTTGGTCTAGCGCAACGGACTGTCCAGTGTGCCATCGGACAGTGTCCGGTTCACCACCGGACAGTGTCCGGTGCACCAGGGTGAATCCACTCTGAACTTGCCAGCTTCGGGTTTTCAGGGAGCCGCTCCGCTATATTTCACCGGATTGTCCGGTGTAGCACCGAACTATCCGGTGTGCCAGCGGAGGAACGGCTATCTGCGCCAACGGTCGTCTGCAAAAGGCTATAGTGAACGTGAACAGTGCGCGCCTGCGCGCGCAGAAGTCAGAGCAGCGCCAGAAGGCGCACCGGACAGTGAACAGTGACTGTCTGGTGCACCACCGGACCGTCCGGTGGCCCCACTTGTCAGAGCTCCAACGGTTGAACCCTAACAGTTGGGTGACGTGGCTGGCGCATCGGACAGTGTCCAATGGCGCACCGGACTGTCCGGTGCGCCATACGACAGCAGCCATCCCCAACGGCCACTTTGGTGGTTGGGGGCTATAAATACCCCCAACCACCACTCATTCAAGGCATCCAAGTTTTCAGTCAACACATTCAATACAAGAGCTATAGCATTCAATTCAAGACACAATTCGAGTGAATCAAAATCTCTCCAAGTCCCAATTCCACTCAAAGCAATAGTGACTAGAAGAGAGAGTTTTGCCGTGTTCATTTTAGCTCTTGCGCTTGGATCGCTTTTCTTCTTCTTTCTTTCTTGTTCCCAACTCAATTGTAATCAAGGCAAGAGACACCAATTGTGTGGTGATCCTTGTGGGGACTTAGTGTGTCCCGTTTGATTGAGAAGAGAAGCTCACTCGGTCTAGGTGACCGTTTGAGAGAGGGAAAGGTTTGAAAGAGACCCGGTCTTTGTGACCACCTCAACGGGGAGTAGGTTTGCAAGAACCGAACCTCAGTAAAACAAATCACTGTGTTATCTGTTCTTATTTGCTTGTGATTTGTTTTCGCCCTCTCTTTCGGACTCGATTATATTTCTAACGCTAACCTCGGCTTGTAGTTGTGCTTAAGTTTATAATTTTCAGATTCTGCCTATTCACCCCCCTCTAGGCGACTTTCAAGCACCCCGTGGGGCCCTTTCCAGTTCCTTTGCCGAGGGTATTAGGTGGCACTTGCCAAAGGCTCCCTCTTTGTCGAGTGCCTGCCGGACTAGCACTCGACAAAGGGAGCACCGGTGGGGCACTTTGTCAGTTCCTTTGCCGAGTGGACTAGGAGGCACTCGGCAAAGGTTGCTTCTTTGCCGAGTGCTAAGGCTACAACACTCGACAAAGAAGCTTTACCGGTTCCCAGGCGTGCCTTCTTTGTCGACTGCTATGTCCTTGACACTCGGTAAAGTGACTAGAATACCCCTTTTTATTTGTTTTTTATTCCATCCAAACAAAAGATATATCACATAATCATCACATATACATCATATATATCACATAATCATCGCATACATCATACACACCACATATCTCACAAATATCACCACATCAAACAAGTTCGAACACAAACATAAGTATCCAAGACTCACAAACATAATTCTCAAGTATCTCACAAAGCATTACCAACATCAACAAGTTCAGGCCAAGTTATCTCACAAAGTATTAACAACACCAACAAAGATAAGGTCATGTGCACATAGTATCTCAGCGAGGTGGGTGGCTGGACTGGTGCGACGATGGGCTGGGCGATCCATGAGGGTTGTTGGATGCCATAGATTTTTCCTGCACAGAGAAGAGATTGTATGTGTTATACTAGATGAATATATATCATGCATGACTAGAATTTTGGAACTCACATAAGTATGGAACTAAGCAGGGTCAGCTAGAGGGAACAACAGAGGTGGTGGAGCAAAACCCTGTGCGGCGCCAAGGCTCTGCATGTACTGGAACATCTCCGCCATCCTCTGCTGATCATTTTGCCAATAAAATCTTGAGCGGATGGCATCTAGTTTTTTAACACCCTGACGGGCACCTCAAAAAGGACATCATGAAAATTGGAAGGCTGCTTAGGACTGAATTAATGAGCACTAGACGACCACCGAAAGAAAATAGTTAACTTTTCCAAGTAGCTAATCTTTTTTTCGAACCTATCAATGACACACTACCACTCGCTACTTCGTAACCTGCGATGGGTCATAGGAATTCTGAGGTATTTGAGAGAAAAAGAACTGATCTCACAATAAAAAAAGATGAGAATATTCTAGTTCATAATCCTCAGCAAACCCATAGCAAAACGCTCACTTTTGTGTAAGTTGATTTTCAAACCTGATATTTTCTCAGAAGCGATGAGGATAAGTTTCACATTTCACGCATGATCCAAGTTATGATCCATAAAAACAATGGTATCATCCGCATATTGGAGGATAGAAAGTTCCCCCTCCACTAGATGAGGAACCACACCTACAAATTGGTTATTTTCCTTTGCTCTTAACAAGAGAATTGCCAACATGCTCGCAACTATATTAAAGAGAATCGGAGAAAGAGGATCATCTTGACAGAGACCCTTATGAGTAGAAAAGAAAGGACCAACTTCATCATTAATTTTAACCCCCACATGTCCTCTAGAGACAATTGACTGAACCCAAGCACACCATTTCTGTGAGAAACCTTTCATTCGCATAGCCTGTTGGAGGAAGGACTATTTTATCTTTTGTAAGATTTTTCAAAATCCAACTTTAGAATTAGACCATTTATTTTTCTGTGGAGTTCGTGAATAGTCTCATGAAGCACAATTACGCCTTCAATAATATTGCGACCATGCATAAAAGTAGTTTGCGACAGGTTAATAATCTTGTCTGCAACCACACCAATTCTATTCACAAGGACTTTAGTAATTATATTAAAACTAACATTAAGCAAACAAATGGGTCGATGATCTTGAATTTTTGAGGCATTTACATTTCTTAGGTAGGAGAGTAATAATACCAAAATTAAGGCTATAAAAAGGGAGAGTGCCATTATGAAATTCCATGAACAAGGCTAGTAATTCATCCTTTATTACTTCCCAAAAACCCTGGTAAAACTCAGCTAGGAAACCATCTGGTCTAAGGGCTCTATTATGTTCCATGTGGAAGATAACCTCACGAACCTCATCGACGGTGAAGGTGCCGCCAGAATCGCATTTTCGACATCTAAAACCTGAGGGATATCATGAGTAATCGATTCCTCTAGCAATATTATGTTTTGTTCTGGCTTCCTGAACAAGCCTTTATAGTACTTTGTGATATGGCGCTTGAGGTCTGCTTCTTCAATATGGGTTCCATCATCATTCTCAAGGCTAAAAATTATTTGTTTTTTATGTCTGACTGTAATACCCAAAAATGTAAACCAGGAAAATAGAGGTTTGAAAGAGTTGATCACCCCAAGTGCATGACTTTTATTCTATATCACATGCTAACACTCATGTCCCAAATAAAACAAATCAACAATGGACGCAATACTAAATTATGCATCATGTTGGTCTTTGGTTGTATGTGCATTAAATAAAAATAATAAGGATAATAATAATAAGTTAATGATTATCAGAAGTTGGATTAAACCCTAAGTTGAAATTTGGGTTTGAAAATAAGAAAAAGGAGAGAAGAGGAAGAAAAAGAGAAAGATTGTGAAAATATAAATAATATATATGTAAATAAATATATCCAGAACCAATACCCCTAAATTCACAAATATAAGTTGTAGTGATGAGCCATAGAGGTTTGAATTCAAATTTAAACTTGGAAATAGAGAAAATGGGATAGAAAATAAAATAGAAAAGAATAAAAGACTCCATGGGCCGACCGAGCACCATTTTGGCCCACTGGAGGAAACCCACTGCGCAGCCTAGTTCTTTTCATGCCGACACGGGGCCCCACTGGCCAGACGCCTACCCGCGCTCGTTCCTCTCGTTTGTTGGCTCGCTGACTTCGCGGGCCCATCTGTCTACCGCTGCGCTATCCTCCCCGCTCACGCTCGCATCTTTTCCCCGTCTCTAGCGTGTGGGCCGATGTCGTCAATACCGGCTTAAACCACCCGGTCGAAAAGCTCACCGCCGCCATAGAATCCTCGCGCGCGTCGTCGCCCGTGTCACTAAGCGACCGGGCCCGCATTGGCTGAGACTCTACCCCCCGCGCGTTGTCCGGTCGACCGACTGCCAGGTGGGGCCGGGCAGACGCGGTCGCCCTTCAACTGACCACCCGGCAATGGTGCACGTTCGCCGTCAAATCCGGGAAGGTCGTTGCCCACCTCGGCCACCTCGCGACTATATGGGTCCCTAGAACCCAGGCCGACCTATTCATCCCAATTTGGAGACTCGCCTCGCTAAATACTGTGTCGCCGCCGTAGCACCGAGAGGAGTGAGCGCCGCCACAGCCTGCCCTCGGCAACGTTGCCGTTGGGGTCTTGGGGAGGAGTCTTGTAGCTTCACCGCGTCACCATGAAGACGTCCTTGGAGGTATCTGGCGGAATTGACCCTCAGGGCGGCCCCAATTCCTCGCCGCACTTCAACCCCGCCGCGGAACCGCATTGCTGCGTGGGCAGAGAAGTCGCCGCCCCGATCCGAGGTAAAACCACTCCTGTTGTGTTCGCGTATGCCTTCTCTACGCGTAGGGTTATTTAGGAGGGGTATAGGACACCGGTAGTCCTCACTGCGGGGCTCGCCGGCGTTTTTACACAGGGCGCAGGGGCGCCGCCGCCGTCACCCGTGTCCAGAGGGAGAAGACGATCGTGGGCCGTTGGATGATCCCTAGGCGGTTTAGATCAGGCCACGTATACCGATTCGTTCAGATTACACGACGACCGTCCGATCGGGATCGGATGGTAAGTACTCGCACCAGGACTCATTAAATCAGGGCCGTCAGATTGTAATCCGAGAGTTCGCGCTACGTACCGTTTCGTGGGCGGCGAGATCTAATCTCGTGCGCCCATCTCTAATCAGATGACTCAGATTTAAAGATACCCTCTCAGCCACGCAAGTTTACACATAAGACCCCCGAGATTTAGGATTTGAACCCACAATCCACCTAGTGGGTCATCTGTGTCTTAGGACCTTTTGCGCCAGGGCCCCTGAACTTACCAGAAATCGAGGCCCAGTCCAGAACCTATTTAAAATGAATAAATGAATTAATAAATGCATTTTAATACAAAAACAATTCTATAAACTTGGGAAATTAATATTAAATTCATTTTAGCTTCAAATTGATCCATTCCAATTTCTATAATTTTTTAATATTATTGTTCATCCATTAATGCCACTGTTTTGACATGAAAGACATATTAAAATTTATCTCTCAATACATAATACCTTTGGAAATTCATATTTCAAAAGCCATAACTCCAAATTTAATGATTCCAGTTCCTATGATCTCATTTTAATGTGTAGATTTTTATTGTATATTTTATTTACCTGTTGGTGTGATGTTAAATTTTATTATACTATGTATGTATTGTGTTGATGCGAGTAGACGAGCAAGCCAATGTGGATCCTGAGGTTCAGCAGGTAGAAGTTGCTGAGCAGGAGCTCATTGAAGGCAAGTTGTGCCCTTGATCACTTACTTTTTCTCAGCCATGTTCTTATTAACTATAATGATCTACATAGGTTAATTTTGATGGGATCCAATAGGTTACCCCAGTTTTGGTTATCTTTATACCTTGTTTACCACTGAAATATTTTTGGGTAGTACCTGCTATTACTTTATGTGGATTTGGGTATGGAGATACATTATTCATGATTACACTTTTATTATCTTTTTATTATTATTGTTCATGTTAAGATCATTATGTTAATGGGAACATGGAGCAACCACCCGGGAAAACAGTGCTACCACAAGGGTTTAATGGGAGGCCCTTGGCTGATTAACTAGGAAAGCTAGTGGATGACTTCCTTACCCAAAAGGAGCAAGGGCAGTAGGGGAGTGGTCAGTGTAGGGAGGTCCTTGGGTTGATTTTGCTGCGATGGCGGTCAGGCGAGGGATTCCTGCACTGTAGCTTCCTATAAACTGTAGCGGGATTTCTGAAGCTAGTGGAACTTTGTAAAGGCCTCGTAGTGTTACCCTGCCTCGCCTCCTCAGTAGAGGTGTATGGGATTGGCCGTCTCTTTGCAGATGGGTAACATGACTTGTGGGTAAATATGTGTAACCTTTGCAGAGTGTAAAACTAGTATACTAGCCGTGCTCACGGTCATGAGCAGCTCGGATCCTCACATGATTAATCTATGGAATTAAAACTCAATTTGTCATTTGCATCGCATTGGGATTATTTATTTATTACTTTTCTTTATTATTATTAAGGTTTGGTATTTACTTACACTTAGTAACTGCTAATAAAATTTTGACCAACTTATAAAAGCAATGCTCAGCTTCAGCCTTTATTTTGTTGATCAGCCTTACACTTCACTTGAACTCCCACCTTTGGTGAGTTCAAGCACATTATTCCCCACAACTTGTTGAGCTATGAACGTATATGAGCTCACTCTTGCTGTCTCACACCCCTCCACAGGAGAAGAGCAGGTGGTCGAAGAGGAGTCGCCTAACACTGAGGCTTTCGACTTGATCTAGGTGGCATCTCCCAGTCAGCTTCGTGGCGCCAGGGAATAATATTTAGTTCGGTTTATTTTATCATTTATTTTTGTAAGACTTTCGCTATGTAAAAAGTATATTTATGATATTTATGACATTTATCTCTATGCACTCTATTATTATGTGTGTTGTTCTTCCTTGGCGCACATATGAGATGCACCCGGATTTGTTCCTTAAATCCGGGTGTGATAGAAGTGGTATGTTGACTGTAGGACGAAACCTAGATAGAAATGGACAAAACCATTACCTACTTACCTTATTTTGATTCCTTCTACACTTATCTTACTCTGATTCTCTCTATACTTACCTTGAGCCTGTCTTACCTTCTACTGTTCTACTCTGATTATTCTTATCTTTTCTACTCTGAGACAAGAAGGATTTCACACCTTGGAATCCTACATTTATGACCTTTTTAAGAGATAGGGAACCTAAGACAAAATTAAAACTATTTTCTATATTTAAAAATGTTGGTTGATTGTCCTGATGATCAATGTCTGATTTGCTTCTTTGATTGATTGAAATAGTATAGACGGACATCTTAGCATGTACCACCATAAGGTAATGAATTAGCTTTAGTAGGTGACACATAGCTAATAAATCCCCCATAGTAACATGATTCGTAACTACCTGCCTTGTCTACTATCTTTTCTTACCATATGTTTCTAACTCAGATGGTCAATACCAGGAAGGGTGGTGGAATTGATCTACCTCCCAATCGACACACTCGGTGGATATATAGACAACCCCAACCACAACTAGCAGAGATGGATCCTCCACCGCCTCCTCCACCAGTCGGAGCTGACCCCATAGTTGCAGCTCAGATGAGGATGATGCAACAAATGGCTGACACCATGACGGATATGCGCACGCAGATGCAGCAGGAACGCCAAGAGATGCGCCAGGAGAGAGAAGAGATACACTAGGAGCTGCGTCAGGAAATAGAGGAGATACGCCAGGAAAGGAGGGCGCAACAGAAACAGCAACAACAGCAGCAGCAAATACCACTGCCACCACCACCACCACCACTTCCACCTTGGGACAAGCACCGGGAGTTCATGAGTCACAAGCCTCCTACCTTCGCCAGTTCGCCAGGTCCACTAGACGCTGATGATTGGCTGAAATCTATTGATAAGATGCTCAACATCGCCCAATGCTCTGACAGGGAGAAGGTTCTTTATGCTTCTAGTCGCCTGACTGGTCCTGCTGCTGACTGGTGGGATTCTTATGTTGCTGCCCACGATGCTGCTGATACTATTACTTGGGCGGAGTTCAGTACACAGTTCAGAAACTACCACATTCCTGCTGGTTTGATGAAGATCAAGAAGAAGGAGTTTCTGTCATTGAAGCAAGGCAACATGTCTGTCAGCGAGTACAGAGATAAATTCATTCAGTTGTCCAGATATGCTTCAAATGAGGTGGCCGATGATGAAAGGAAGCAAAAGCACTTCACAGAAGGACTCAATGGCCCCCTACAGTATGCACTGGTTGCTCACACATTTCCATCATTCCAGAGGCTGCTTGATAAGGCTCTCGCTATTGAACACAAGCGTGTTCAACTAGGAGACTTAAAGAGAAGGCTATTTCATAGGGACAGGGTAGCAGCAGTGTTCGTCCTCGCTACGTTCCGCCTTAGGGTACCCCAGCTCATCCAAGAGGAGGACCATGCCCAGTTCAGTATGCTCCACAGGGGTCTCCACGGACACCTCCCACTCGTCAGGCTGCCCCCATTGGCACCCCAGTGAAGTCTACAGGAGAGAAGACTGGCCCTACATGCTTCAAGTGCAGTCAGATTGGGCACTATGCTAATGCTTGTCCGGTGGGTAATTCTGGTACACCAGCTCAGAACAAGCAACAGACTCCTGGCAAGGGATATTCTATTGCCAGGGTTAATCAAGTTAGCGTTGATGCTACTCCTAATGGTGCTGACATCGTACTTGGTATGTTTTACATTAATGCATTTCCTGCAACCATATTATTTGATTCTGGTGCTACACATTCATTTATGTCTGCTCGATATGCCCATACAAATGAGATACCACTACTAAATATGAGAAAACCAATGATAGTAATTACACCTAAAGTGCATGTTGAGGCAAATCATATGACACATAGATTGACATTAACAATTATGGGAAGAGAATTCTAGGCTACCGCTATAGTGTTAGAGGAAAGCAGTATAGATCTGATCCTCGGTATGTCATGGTTGAGGAAGGCAAAGGCCATTATAGCATGTGGTAGGGGTACTGTAGAACTCACCAGCCCTAAAGGAGAAAGATTTCAAGTTCAAATTGCAGTAACCACCTCTTCCAAACGAGCCATGTTCTTTATACCTGAGGAGTTTGTTGGTGACAACATCCATGTGGTTAGGGATTTTCTGGATGTCTTTCCAGAGGAGTTACTAGGGATGCCACCAGAGAGGGAAGTTGAGTTTGTCATTGATCTCTTACCTGGGACTACTCCTATTTCTAAACGCCCCTACAGAATGTCCGTAGAAGAGTTACAAGGACTTAAGAAGTAGTTAACGGAGTTGCAGGAGGCAGTGTACATACGTCCGAGTTCCTCACCTTGGGGAGCACTGGTACTGTTTGTACAGAAGAAGGATGGTTCGCAACGGATGTGTGTGGACTATAGAGCACTTAATGATGTTACCATCAAGAATAAGTACCCGTTACCTCATATTGATGACTTGTTTGATCAGATGAGAGGTGCCCGGGTGTTCTCTAAGATTGATCTCAGGTCGGGGTATCATCAAATGAAGATTAGGCCATCTGATATTCTCAAGACAGCTTTTTCTACCCGATATGGTCTATATGAATTCACAGTCATGTCATTTGGCTTAACAAATTCACCAGCTTATTTTATTAACCTGATGAATAAGGTGTTTATGGAGTATCTTGATAAATTCATCGTAGTATTCATCAACGATATTCTTATTTATTCCAAGAATGACAGTGAGCATGAGGAGCATTTGTGGATGGTGCTACAGAAGTTACGGGATAACCAGCTTTATGCCAAATTTACCAAGTGTGACTTTTGGCTTGATGAAGTACATTTTCTTGGGCATATCATCTCTAAAGGAGGGATCGCTATTGATTCGGCTAAAGTAACAACAATAATGGATTAGAAGACACCCAGTACAGTTTCAGAGATCCAGAGTTTCTTGGGACTCCCAGGTTATTACCGGTGATTCATTGAAGGGTTCTCTAAGATTGCTAAGCATATGACCTCATTGTTGGAGAAGGGCAAGGAGTTTAAGTGGACTGATAAATGTCAAGAGAGTTTTGATTAGTTGAGATCTAAGTTGATGGCTGCTCTAGTATTGATTATGCCAGATCTACAGAAGAACTTTGATGTATATTGTGATGGAAGTCGCCAAGGCCTGGGATGTGTGCTTATGCAGGAAGGACACGCCATTGCCTACGCATCTCGCCAGTTGCGGAAACATGAGTTGAACTACCCCACGCACGACTTGGAACTGGAAGCCGTTGTGCATGCTCTTAAGATTTGGAGACACTATATTATGGGAACCAAGTGTCGAATCTACACTGATCACAAGAGCTTAAAATACATTTTCACTCAGAAGGATCTTAACCTTAGGCAACACCGATGGTTGGAGCTCATCAAGGATTATGACCTGGAAATTCACTATAATCTGGGCAAGGCGAATTTGGTTGCGGATGCTTTGAGTCGGAAGGGGCAGGTTCATGCAGCTATTGTCACCCAATTACCCGATGAGTTAGCAGAAGATTTTGAGAGGCTCAATCTGGGAATAGTTGCTCATACTGAAGGAATTACCATCGAGTTGGAACCTACCTTAGAGTAAGAAATACGAAAAGGTCAGATTGGTGATGCCAAAATTCAGGAGATCAAGGATCTGATAACAGAAAGTAGAGGCCCAGATTTCATGGAGGATGAGCAGGGTACAATATGGTTCAAGAATCGGATTTGTGTTCCAGATATTGATAGTTTTCGTGAAACCATATTGAAGGAGGCACATGACTCAGTTTATTCTATCCACCCTGGTAGTACTAAGATGTACCAGGACTTGAAGCTGAAGTATTGGTGGTATGGGCTAAAGAAGGATGTTGCTTCACATGTTGTACTATGTGATGTTTGCTAGAGGGTGAAAGTGGAACATCAAAGACCTGCTGGTTTACTGCACCCGCTTAAGATACCTGAGTGGAAATGGGAAAAGATTGGCATGGACTTCATTATGGGTCTACCCCGCACATCTGCTGGGTATGACTCTATATGGGTGATTGTGGATAGGCTAACTAAAGTAGCCCACTTTATTCCAGTGAAGACCACGTATTCAGGAGCCAAGCTAGTAGAGTTGTACATGGCACGGATTGTATGCTTGCATGGGGTGCCAAAGAAGATTGTGTCAGACCGGGGATCACAGTTTACTTCTCGGTACTGGAAGAAGTTGCATGAGTCCTTGAATACAAGACTGAATTTTAGTTCGGCTACCATCCCCAAACTGATGGACAGACTGAGAGGACCAACCAAGTTCTAGAGGATATGTTAAGAGCTTGTGCTCTTAAACATGGTGGAAGTTGGGATAAGAGTTTGCCTTATGCAGAGTTCTCTTACAATAATAGCTACCAGGCCAGTTTGAAGATGTCACCGTTTGAGGCTTTGTATGGCAGAAAGTGCAGGACTCCACTGTATTGGGATCAAACTCGTGAAAGGCAGTTATTTGGGCCTAGAATTATACAAGAGGCTGAAGAACAAGTCCAGCAAGTAAGGGAAAATCTAAGGACTGCTCAGTCAAGACAGAAGAGCTATGCTGATACCCAGAGAAGACTGCTAGAGTTTAAGGAGGGTGATCATGTCTATTTGAAGGTGTCACCACTCCGTGGTACGAGAAGATTTAAAGTCAAAGGGAAGTTGTCGCATCGCTTCATTGGCCCCTTCTTAATCCTAAAGCGAGTGGGAGAGGTGGCATATCAATTGGAGTTACCGGATCATCTTGCGGATGTTCATGATGTCTTTCATGTATCTTAGCTGAAGAAATGTCTCAGGGTACCTGAAGAGCAGCTACTAATGGAGGACCTTAGTGTTCAAGATGATCTGACTTATGCAGAATATCCTATCAAGATTCTTGATACACTAACTCGTGTCACGAGAAATAAGGTGATAAAGATGTGCAAAGTTCAGTGGAGTCACCATGGAGAAGATGAAGCTACTTGGGAGAGAGAAGAAGAGCTTCGCATAGATTTTCCCCATCTTTTCCCTAGATCTTCTTAAATCTCGAGGATGAGATTCTTTGTAAGGGGGGTAAGATTTGTAATACCCAAAAATATAAACTAGGAAAATAGAGGTTTGAAAGAGTTGATCACCCCAAGTGCATGGCTTTTGTTCTATATCACATGCTAACACTCATGTCCCAAATAAAACAAATCAACAATGGACATAATACTAAATTATGCATCATGTTGATCTTTGGTTGTATGTGCATTAAATAAAAATAATAAGGATAATAATAATAATAATAAGTTAATGATTATCAGAAGTTGGATTAAACCCTAAGTTGAAATTTGGGATTGAAAATAAGAAAAAGGAGAGAAGAGGAAGAAAAAGAGAAAGATTATGAAAATATATCCAGAACCAATACCCCTAAATTCACAAATATAAGTTGTAGTGATGAGCCATAGAGGTTTGAATTCAAATTTAAACTTGGAAATAGAGAAAATGGGATAGAAAATAAAATAGAAAAGAATAAAAGACTCCATGGGCCGACCGAGCACCATTTTGGCCCACTGGAGGAAACCCACTGCGCAGCCCAGTTCTTTTCACGCTGACACGAGGCCCCACTAGCCAGACGCCTACCCGCGCTCGTTCCTCCCGTTCGTTGGCTCACTGAATTCACGGGCCCATCTGTCTGCCGCTGTGTTATCCTCCCTACTCGCGCTCGCATCTTTTCCCCATCTCTGGCGTGTGGGCCGGTGTCGTCAGTACCGTCTTCAACCACCCGGCCGAAAAGCTCGCTGCCGCCACAGAATCCTCGCGTGTGTCGTCGCCCGTGTCACTAAGCCGTCGGGCCCGCATTGGCTAAGACTCTACCCCGCGCGCGTTGTCCGGTCGACCGACTGCTCGGTGGGGCCGGGCAGACGCGGTCGCCCTTCAACTGACCACCCGGCAATGGCGCACGTTCGCCGTCGAATCCATGGAGGTCGTTGCCCACCTCGGCCACCTCGCGACTATATGGGTCCCTAGAACCTTGGCCGACCTATTCATCCCATTTTGGAGACTCGCCTCACCAAATACTGCATCGCCGCCGTAGCACCGAGAGGAGTGAGCGCCGCCGCAGCCTGCCCTCGGCAACGTTGCCGTTGGGGTCTTGGGGAGGAGTCTTAGAGCTTCACCGCGTCACCAGGAAGACGTCCTTAGAGGTATCTAGCGGAATTGACCCTCAGGGCGGCCCCAATTCCTCGCCGCACTTCAACCCCACCACGGAACCGCATTGCTGCATGGGCAGAGAAGTCGCCGCCCTGATCCGAGGTAAAACCACTCCTGTTGTGTTCGCGTATGCCTTCTCTACGCGTAGGGTTATTTAGGAGTGGTATTGGACACCGGTAGTCCTCACTGCGGGGCTCGCCGGCGTTTTTACACCGGACGCAGGGGCGCCGCCACCGTCGCCCGTGTCCAGAGGGAGAAGATGATCGCAGGCCGTTAGATGATCCCTGGGCAGTTTAGATTAGGCCACGTATACCGGTTCGTTCAGATTACATGACGATCGTCCGATCAGGATCAGATGGTAAGTACTCGCACCAGGATTCATTAAATCAGGGCCGTCGGATTGTAATCCGAGAGTTGGCGCTGCGTACCATTTCGCGGGCAGCGAGATCTAATCTTGTGCGCCCATCTCTGATCAGACGACTCAGATTTAAAGATACCCTCTCAGCCACGCAAGTTTACACATAAGACCCCCCGAGATTTAGGATTTGAACCTGCAGTCCACCTGGTGGGTAATCTTTGTCTTGGGACCTTTTGCGCCAGGGCCCCTGAACTTACCAGAAATTGTGGCCCAGTCCAGAACCTATTTAAAATGAATAAATGAATTAATAAATGCATTTTTAATACAAAAACAATTCTAGAAACTTGGGAAATTAATATTAAATTCATTTTAGCTCCAAATTGATCCATTCCAATTTCTATATTTTTTTTAATATTATTGTTCATCCATTAATGCCACTGTTTTGATATGAAAGATATATTAAAATTTATCTCTCACTTAACCTTGTATTAAATACATAATACCTTTGGAAATTCATATTTCAAAAGCCATAACTCCAAATTTAATGATTCCAGTTCCTATGATCTCATTTTAATGTATAGATTTTTATTGTATATTTTATTTACCTATTGGTGTGATGTTAAATTTTGCTATACTATGTATGTATTGTGTTGATACGAGTAGACGAGCAAGCCACTGTGGATCTTGAGGTTCAGCAGGTATAAGTTGCTGAGCAGGAGCTCATTGAAGGCAAGTTGTGCCCTTGATCACTTACTTTTTCCCAGCCATGTTCTTATTAACTATAATGATCTGCATAGGTTAATTTTGATGGGATCCAATAGGTTACCCCAGTTTTGGTTATCTTTATACCTTGTTTACCACTGAAATATTTTTGGGTAGTACCTACTATTGCTTTATGTGGATTTGGGTATGGAGATACATTATTCATGATTACACTTTTATTATATTTTTATTATTACTGTTCATGTTAAGATCATTATGTTAATGGGAACATGGAGCGACCACCCGGGAAAATAGTGCTACCACAAGGGTTTAATGGGACGCCCTTGGCTGATTAACTAGGAAAGCTAGTGGATGACTTCCTTACCCGAAAGGGCAAGGGTAGTAGGGGAGTGGTCAGTCTAGGGAGGTCCTTGAGTTGATTTTTCTGCGATGGCGGTCAGGCGAGGGATTCCTGCACTGTAGCTTCCTATAAACTGTAGCTGGATTTCTGAAGCTAGTGAAACTTTGTAAAGGCCTCATAGTGTTACCCTGCCTCGCCTCCTCGGTAGAGGTGTATGGGATTGGCCGTCTCTTGGCAGATGGGTAACATGACTTGTGGGTAAAGATGTGCAAACTCTGTAGAGTGTAAAACTGGTATACTAGCCGTGCTCACGGTCATGAGCAGCTCGGACCCTCACATGATTAATCTATGGAATTAAAACTCAATTTGTTATTTGCATCGCATTGGGATTATTTATTTATTACTTTTCTTTATTATTATTAAGGTTTGGTATTTAATTACACTTAGTAACTGCTAATAAAATTTTGACCAACTTATAAAAGCAATGCTCAGCTTCAGCCTTTATTCTATTGATCAGCCTTACACTTCACTTGAACTCCCACCTTTGGTGAGTTCAAGCACATTATTCCCCACAACTTGTTGAGCTATGAATGTATGTGAGCTCACTCTTGCTTTCTCACACCCCCCACAGAAGAAGAGCATGTGGTCGAAGAGGAGCTGCCTAACACTGAGGCTTTCGACTTGATCTAGGTGGCGTCTCCGAGTCAGCTTTGTGGCGCCAGGGAATAATATTTAGTTCAGTTTATTTTATCATTTATTTTTGTAAGACTTCCGCTATGTTATAAGTACGTTTATGATATTTATGACATTTATCTCTATGCACTCTGTTATTATGTGTGTTGTTCTTCCTTGGCGCACATATGAGATGCACCCGGATTTGTTCCTTAAATCCAGGTGTGACACTGGCATTGGCAACTTACTGGATTTATTTAGTGTTATTATCCCTTCAAGAGATGTTTAACCTTCACCCGCTGAAAGAGACGAATTTCCTCTTGTCTTAAGATAGTAGTAAGTCTTCTCCACCTTTTTATCCAACTCATCAAGCTTCTGAGTAAGTCGAGACTTCTCCCTTTAAAGGGATCCGAATGTGTTCTTTGCCCAATATCGAAGGTGTTGATGCAAGGCTCTTAGCATGTGTTTGGTTTCGGAACAACGTGGGTCGGGTCAGAGCGGACCCATTTTTCTGGGTTGGTCGGACCCGTACCTTGTTTGGTTGGAATGACAGGTTAAACCTAGTTTCTTGTTTGATTACAGGTTGAAGTGGATTGGAGCTACACCATCTCTTGTTTGTTTTGTGATGAAGGATGAACTGAATATGGTCACCTTCCTAATCATATTACCACACTCATGATGATATCTTCAATTCAATAAGATAACACCATTCAAAATAAATGAAACCGTCACTATTTTAATATTTGATATACATAAATTAAAGACATTATTAACCAAGTCATAAATTTTTAGTGATGAGGTCTCACTGTTACATTTCAGTCATAATTAAAGGAACATCCCAACAACATCAAGATGCATTTTAGTGATGTAACATTAGCCATGACTAGCAGGCTTGTCTAGGCGATGACGAGCACTGATCTTTACCTATTCGACGACAACACTAGCAAGGCTCGTGGGTTCTGCCTACTGGAGAACACGCCAGCATCGAAGGGCAGGCCAGCGAGGGACTGACGGTGGGAGGTGCAGCAAGCTGGTGGTGGAGTCTGACGGCGCTGACGGAGGCCAGCGCGCTGGAGGGCAGGCCACTGTGGTACTGACGACAGGATGTAGGCGGAGGATTAATGTCGGAGGGTAGGCCAGCGGGGGTCCCTCGTCCTAGTAGGTCGGCAGTGGCGGCGCGCCCTTGTGCTGGTCTCAAGTGGATAAGGAATGGGTGACGGGAAGGTGGAGAGAAAGTGGGTTGAAATGGTTCGCTTGTTTTAGAGGAATCACTAGAACCCACGTTTTCAAGAAGTATTTCGATCCAGAACCAACCTAACCCGCGAGCTATTTTGAACCAAACGCAGGTTGTTGTGGGTTGAACCCGTTCAAACCGTATCAACCCGCTAACCAAACACACGCTTATTTCACAATGCCATTTCTCCAATTCTTGTGCTCTACTAACGCCCAGTTGCCGAAGGTGGTCACGTCCCATTCCTAAGAGCATGTTGGGTTTGATTTGGATTGAAGGGGATTAGAGTAGATTAAATCTCTCCTATTCAAATTCACCCCTAACCGAACTGTTAGGGGTCTTCTTCTCCGCCGAAGGTCCTTAAGGCAAAAACACCTTCGGCAAGACAGTACAAAGGCAGGTGTGACATGAAGATATAAGCTGAAGATGAAGCAAACAAAAGCCGAAGCTACGACTGAAAGAGCTTCGGCTTGGTATTGTGATAAAGGTGATGGACGATACCGACTTAAAGAAGAAAAGACTATATAGTTCGCATTATGATTATAATTAGTTAACAGGGACATAGATGTAATTTTGTCTAGGCTGCGTCCCGTGCCTATAAATAGATGAACAGTACCACTATACTGTTCACGCTGAATTGTAATCACCCTTGCATCACTTTCGCATTTCACCTTCCAGCAAGCCGAAGGTATTACTGTAATGTTAGTATCGTTGGTTTTTATTCATAATTATAAAATGAGAATATAGATAATATAATAATTCATAATGATTATTTATATTCTTTTGTGTTTCATGTATACTTATTTATATTCGTTCATTGAGATGATGAAGGTACGCCCTTCATGACCTTCGTCCAAAGATCATTATATCCTAAAGGAGATAATGCTTCGAAGGACAAAGGTCTCTAATTGTTAACAATTGTGTTGCTTTGTTCTTGATGTATAGCATTCGAGAGCAAGGACCAACATTGGCGCCCACCTTCGGTGAACTCACTTCCACAGTTGCGACAATGGCTTCGCATAACAACCAAGCTCTAGCATTTTCGGCCACGAAGCTGGTGCTCCCAATCATAGGAGGCTCAAGTTCTGAATAAGCTAACAAGAAGTAGAAGAAAGAAGCGCAGAGAAGGGTACAACATGTTAGGGTGCAAGGACCCTTCATCAAGTCCAAGTGGTCTCATATTCCAATTACCTTCTCTCAGGAAGACCTTCAGCTCAAGGATTATTCTCACAACAATGCAATGGTCATATCTTGTGTCATCAAGGGATTTCTGGTCCACAATGTCCTTGTGGACACAAGCAGTGCAACAGATATCATGTTTGCAAAGGCCTTCAGGCAAATGCAAGAGCCATAGGACAAGATACATGATGCAACACACCCTCTTTGTGGCTTCGGAGGAAGACAGATTGTGGCACTTGGCAAGATAACAATGCCAGTTACCTTCGGCTATGTTCACAACACAAGAATGGGATAGGTTGTTTTTGACATTGTTGATATGGAGTTTCCATACAATGCAATCATTGGTCGAGGGACGCTTAATGTCTTCGAAGCAATACTTCATCCAACATATCTTTGCATAAAGATATGTTCGGAACAAGGGCCCATTGCTGTACACGAGAGTCAAGAAGCTGTCAGGAGGGCTGAAGGGAGTTGGACGGATTCGAAGGCTATTCATAATATAGATGAAGCCAAAGCTTATCGGCAATATAAGCATAAAAAGATAAGGCTGCTTTAGTAGATCAGCCGAAGCCTATGCTTTTATGTGAAGACATAACAGAGCAAAAAGTATTGCTAGGATCTTAGCTATCTGATGAACAGGAAAAGACTTTGCTAAGATTCTTGTTCAACAACAAAGATGTCTTTGCTTGGATAGCTAATGATCTCTGTGGTGTCAATAGAGATGTCATTGAGCATTCACTCAATGTGAACTTGTCCTTCAGACTAAGAAAGCAGAGGCTTCGGAAAATGTCCAATGATAAAGCCAAATGTGCACGAAATGAAGTGAAGAGACTTCTAAGTGCCAGTGTTATCAGAGAAGTAATATACCCAAAGTGGCTGGCCAACACTGTCATGGTAAAGAAAGCTAATGGAAAATGGAGAATGTGCATTGATTTCACAGATCTCAACAAGGCATGTCTGAATGATGAATTCCCACTACCAAGAATAGATTTCCTTGTAGATGCAGCAGCTTCTTCAGAACTCATGAGTTTATTGGACTGCTACTCGGGTTATCATCAAATCTGGATGAGGAAGGAGGATGAGCCAAAGACAAGCTTCATAACTCTTAGTGGTACCTATTGTTACCTTCAGATGCCTGAGGGGCTCAAGAATGCTGGAGGAAGCTTTAGCAGAATGACTGCCAAGGTTCTTTACTCCCAAATTGACAGGAATGCGCTCACATATGTTGATGACATCATAGTGAAAAGCACAAAGCAAGAAAATCATGTTGCTGATTTGCAAGAGACGTTTGCCAATTTTAGACAAGCCGGTCTCAAGTTAAATCCAGAGAAATGTGTCTTCGGAGTGAAGAAGGGAAAGTTTATTGGTTGCCTGGTATCAACAAAAGGCATCGAAGCTAATCCAAGCTATCCTTCGAATGGAGCCACTAAATTCAAAGAAGGGGGCTCAACGGTTGGCAGGAAGGCTGGCATCGTTAAACATATTCATTTCAAGATCAGTAGAAAGGAATCTACCTTTCTTTGAAATACTGAAATCAGCCGACGTCTTCCAATGGGGTCCAGCTCAACAGAAAAGCCTTCGAAGAGCTGAAGTAGTATTTGATAGATCTGACAACTCTAACCCCACCTTCATCAGGAGCTCCGTTACTTCTATATGTGGCTGCTTCCCATGCTGCGGTTAGTGCAGCACTTGTATAAGAGAAACAAGAGGGCCAGGTAAAAAAGCAAGCACCAGTATACTTCGTTTCTGAAGTACTCAGCCCTTCAAAGAAAAATTACACAGAGTTGGAAGGTACTATATGCTGTATTGATGGCCTCCATGAAGCTTCGACATTACTTTCAAGCATATCACATAATAGTGCCTTCATCGCAACCCCTGAAGGACATAATGAGGAATAGAGAAGCTACAGGAAGTATCGGAAAATGGGCCACGGAACTTAACGAATTCACCATTGATTACATGCACAGATCCTCAATTCAATCTCAGGCTTAGCAGACTTCATTGCTTATTGGATGCCAGGGGCTCAGGATGAAGAAGCAACAAAAGATGTCGAAGCTTCGACGGTATTTTGCGATGGATCTTGGGGGACCTTTGGGTGCAGGAGCAGCTGCTGTCCTAATCGCACCCTCTAAAGTCAGAACATGTTATGCAATAAAGTTAGACTTCAGCTGTACAAATAACATTGCCGAGTACAAAGCTCTTCTTTTGGGGCTTCGGAAGCTAAAGGCAATGGGAATAAGAAGGGCAATCCTTAAACTGATTCGCAAGTTATTTTGGGCCATGTGGATAGGAGCAGCAATGCAAGAGACCCGAAGCTTGAAAAGTATTTGGATGCAGTCCGAAGATTGGAAGCTTCTTTCGAAGGGTTTTCTGTAAAAAAATATCCCAAGGGGAGAGAATGAGCATGCAGATTTATTAGCTAAATCAGCGGCATAGGGGCTTCCTTTGCCTTCGGAAGTATTTTTTGAAACAATAAAAGCACCTTCAATCGAGCTCATGGAAAGAGCAGTGCTCACAATCTCACCTATACACAGTGAAGACCAGAGGACCGAAATAATATCCTTTCTCCAGGGCAACTGTCTCTTAGATGACGAAGCTTATAACAAGAGAATGGAAGCAATAGCAAGACCTTATGTAATAATTGAAGGGGAGTTATACAAGCATGGAGTTTACTCCCAATTGCTCAAATGCCTGTCCAGAAATGAAGGATAAGAATTAATGAAGGAGATACATGCAGGACTGTGTGGAGCTCACATGGGGTCCAGGTAGAGATGGCAATGGATACCCATGACCCGATACCTGATGGGTATTTACTCTATTAGGGTATGTATGTGGGCTAAATATTCTACCCGTGGGTCTGTTATTGGGCAAAAATCTTCATCCAATGGGTAAACGGGTATTAGAACGTTCCACCTTCACCCATACCCATTAACCCGTGGGTACAAAATACCCAATATAAACTTAGCCCAAACATGAACTTGGACTTTAGTCATCCATCTTTTTTACTATTTAACAACCTTTTAGGCTATAATGTCATAGAAGAGTTAATGACAATTTAATGACCATGTAATGGAAAATGTAATGTGCTATGTAGTACTGTCCTAGTGTTACTACTTTATCCAATTATCTTTGGTCTGTTGAATGGATGGTTAAATGATGCTAGAAATTTTGTAATGATATTTAGATGGATATACTTGACATTTGTATAATATAATATTTTGATAGATGTTTAATTTTTGTGGGTACGGGTGACCCGATGGGTGACTCATACCCACATGGGTATGGGTATGAGGGTAAATCCATACCCACCAGTGTATATGGGTGACCCGATGGGGTTATTTTTTGTCGTGGATATGGGTACGGGGTAGTAATACCCGGTGGGTATTTACCCATTGCCATCTCTAGGTACAGGCCTTTACTGAGAAAGGTTTTTATTGGCCGAAGGCAGCTACGGATGCAACAAACTTGGTCCAGAAATGTGAAAATTGTCTGAAGTGTGCCAGAGACCAGAAACAACCTTTGTCTCTGACACAACTGATTCAACCTACTTGGCCATTAAAGAGATGGGGTCTAGATTTGTTAGGCCCGCTTCCACCAGCACAAGGAAACTTGAAATATGTTGTGGTAGCAGTGGAATATTTCTCAAAGTGGATCAAAGCTAAACCCCTAGCTACAATAACTTCGGCCACAGTCCAAAAGTTATTCTGGCAAAATATTGTTTGCCGCTTTGGTGTGCCGAAGGCTATTACAGTCGATAACGGAACTCAATTTGATGCTGAAACGTTCAAAGCTTTTTGTGACCAGATTGGTACAAAAATACACTTTGCGTCAGTAAGGCATCTGGAATCAAATGGATTAGTAGAAAGAGCAAATGGAATTATAATAACAGGAATAATGAAGTCAAACTTCAACTAGCCCAGAGGAAAGTGGCCAGATGAATTAATAAAGGTGGTGTGGAACCACAACATTGTTGTCTCAAGGTCAACAGGTTTTACTCCATTCAAGCTTTTGTTCGGTGACGAAGCAATAACACTGGAAGAAGCAAGAACATGATCAATAAGAACCATAACTTCGACGGAGGATGAAGCTGATTGCCAAATAACAAAAGACACCATAGAAGGGACCAGACTTCAGGCCATAGAGCACATCAATAAGTACTAGGCCAAAACAATAAAATGGCGTGATAGAAAGGTTCGACTGAAAAATATCAAACCAGGCCATTTGATGCTTCAAAGGATAGCTAACCTAGATACAGTGGGGAAGCTTCAGCGGAAGTGGGAAGGCCCTTTTCTGGAAGTATCTTCGTCAAGACCCGATTCTTACAGACTGAAGGATATGGACGGCAACGACATACCCAGGTCTTGGAATACGGATGAGCTTCGGCGATATTATGTGTAATTGATGTAATCTTTTTATTTTTTTCCTATGGCACCATTTTCCTTTCAGGAGGGGAGAAAGGTTTTTAATGGGGCCATAGTTTGTAATTTTCTTTTTTTTTGTTTAGCCCTATGCAATACAAGGGCCAAATTCCCCCAAAAATGTAACATGTAACATCAGAATCCGCACCATCGAGTGTAAAAAGAATAGGGAAAAGCTCAAAAGTCATCCCTAAGGGGATGCAGAGCTACAATGTCACTCGGAAGGTGACGAAGCTACAAAAGTTGTTCCAAAGGGAGTGCAGAGTAAGTTCCGAAGCTCAAAAGTTGTTCTAAGGGAGCGCAGGGTAAGTTCCGAAGCTCGAAAGACGTTCCTAAGGGAATGCAGAGCCAAAATACCACTAAAATAGAAGGTGAATAAGCTCAAAAGACGTTCCTAAGGGAATGCAGAGCTTAAATGCCATCGAAATAGAAGGTGAAGAAGCTCAAAAGATGTTCCTAAGGGAATGCAGAGCTTAAATGCCACCGAAATAGAAGATGAAGAGACTCAAAAGTCACTCCTAAGGGGATGCAGAGTCTGGGTGTGGTTTCGTGTGTGTTCAGGTCATACATTTGCATATTCCATTGCATCATTCTTTGCATTCATACAAACATTCATTAAACATTTGTAGGATCATCATTATCATGACATGAAGCACAGGCGTTAACATGGAAGATAATGTTGCCTGTCTTTGGTGACAAAATGCTTCGGTGAATACGAAGATGCTTCGTCTCAGACAAGACGAATACAGAGGCACTTTGTACAATGAAAAAATGCTTCGATGTGAACAAAAAGAAGGGAAGGTGTTTTTCGCCTTCGGCTCAAAAATTATAACTGTGGGTTTCGTCCACAACAAACCAATTCATACATGGACGGAGAGGTAAAATTATATTACAAGGTATGGACAAATATGTACAATGTTGTGTTCGGCTCTCAATTACAATCTTTTGCAAAATAATGCAAAGAGATCCTAAGTTTTCTACAGGTAGTTACAAAAAGAAGCTTCAGCCCAGCAACCTTCGGAACAAGCTTTGGCTTAGCGACCTTCGGCGCCACCATCCTGCAAACAGATGACGGTATAAGGTAAATACAAATGTAATAAAGAAAAACCAAGGTAAAAGACAGGTAAAAGTTCCATACCGAGTTGAGCAGTTTTCGAGCTTCGTCTCCAGCTAGCTCGCGCCCGCCATTAGCCCAAATTTGAGTGATAAATTTATTTCCAATGCTTCGGGCCTCACCAGGAATATCGACTAAGTCTAATGGTGAGAAGATGAAGGTTGGCTTGTTCACTGTTTTGGCATGAGTACATCCGGCCTTCAAAAATGTAGCAGCCATGCCACGAGAAGCTAACAGAGCACAGAAATCCCCATGCCCAGTTATAACTTCATCAAGCGCATCAACTTCATTTTAAATATGCTCGAAGGCTTTGGGGATATCTTCAGTCGAAGGGGCAATTTCTTCAGAATTAGCCCCAACCGAGTTGAATATTCCTTTTAATCGATGCACACAGCGGGTGGCGAAATCTGAGCACTTATTCCGAAGGTCTTTCAGTGATTCTCGTAGCTTCGTATTGTTCTCAGCTTCGGCTTCAGCTTTTGCTTGCAGTTCTTTTCTTTCCTGCTCAAAACGCTCTGATTCTTTCTTTAAAGTTGTTTGAGCATTGTAAAGTTCCTCGCTTAATTTAGTATTTTCAGCTTGTGCTTCTGCGAGGGAACCTTCGGCTGCTTGTAGCAGGAAATCTTTATTCTCTAGAGAAGCTTCAAAATCTTTAGTCTTGTTCTCCAAGCCTTCAATTATTATTTCATTTTTCTTATCTTTGAAATCTTGCTGCATTCTTAGCGCCTTACTTAGCATCATGCTTTGCGAAAACAAGTTAAGGTTAGAACATTTTAATCCATCACAAAGGTAACAAAAATCTAGACAAAGATTTCACCTTGAAATTGGAATAAAATAGGCTACCGACAATGTGTTGCCGTCGGTAACCACTGATGTCAGACTCCAGCTTCGGGAAACCAACACTCTTAGACAGAGTGCCGATTATTTTTGCCCGGTGCGGTCACGAATATATCCTAAAATTTCTTTGTCAACCCCACCGAAGAGCAAAGAACCCGGCTGATAGCCGCAAGATATTGCATATTCTTTCAACTCTTTGTTGTCTGCCTCAGACAGTTCCTGGCCACCCAGGTGCCGAAGGTCAAAATCTTTCTCTCCCGAAGAAGTATCAACACTTCTCTTCCCTTTATCAGGCACTACGGCCATGCTTTCTTCCGCAGCCAAACCTGTCTCCTCTGCAACCATATCTGATATAAGCTTGTCAATTCCTGACATTGTGGTTACGAGTTTTTCAGCTTCGGCAGCAGCATCGGCTTCGGCACCCGCAGCAGTCACTATTTTGGCCGCTGAAGCTGAAGGCGGTGTTCGCTCGATGGCTTGCATCACGGTGACTATTCTTCGTTTCTTTTGCCCTTCAACCTTCTCCTTTGCAGTCAAAGGTTGTTCTTTCTTCTGTAAAAATTTCTTCAGTTCTGGTCCCAGAGGACTTAGCAGCTTGATGGGCAGGGAGTCAGTCATTACCTTTAAAATTTCTGCTACTTCGACAGCAGAGGGTGTTGAAGGAGCTTCATCTGTCTCATCCACCTTCGGCTCAGCAGAGGATGTTGTATAAAGTCTTCATTTTTTAGAGGGTGTCGCTTTTGGCTCAGGAGCTATTTTCGCTTTCTTCAAAATTTTCTCATCTTCTTTTATTAGTCGGGCAGCTTGCCTATTCAGGATGCTGACAACCCTTTTTCCTTTTCACCCCTTCGGTCCCTTTGTCAAGCTTTTCATAGTGGGGGTATTCGAAATTTAAGGCGTCCATTACCTGGTTCAATCTTTGTTTCGGCCGGGTACCGAAGGCTGCAGTCATCAACTGATCTTCTTTCTTGGTATAATTACCAAGTATTTCATTGCACGTGGTCTTGATCATCTCTAGCCATTTTTTGCAAGGTTTTTTGAATTGTTTCTCAAACTTAAAGCGATAGGGGAGCCGTACAAGCTCATGCCTCTTTCCCACTTCTTTTCCCTTTGGCATTCCCCAACCGCTAGAAGTTGGATAAGTTCTGTTTGATAAGTACTCTTGCACTAAGTCCCTAGTACTGTTGTGCCCAACCACCACTCTAAATTCTACTTTGGCCAACTGGCAAGGGGACCCTAACTGCATGTTGCATAAGGTTCGAGTCATGCCGAAGTTCAGCTTCAAGGGACTCATTACCATACTCATGAGTTTTTCTCTCTTCTTCTCATCAGCTTTCATGTAAAACCATTCATTAGTTCACCCGGTTGGCCACTTGGTGCGATAGCTAATAACCGGGGCCTTTGTATCCTTCCGATACGCAAAATTATAACAGCCGAAGTTCTTGTGAAGGCCATCTGCTCTAGCCTTCGTCTGGTAGTGTAGCTCATGCACTCGGCAAAAAGCTTCGACATTAGCATCCATTCCTTGGCTTCGGAGAGTCTATATGGAGACGTTAAGTCTAACGATAGCATTGGGGTCAGCTGATGAAGGTATATTTGAAAGTTCTTTAGAACCTCCCCTATCATGTCATTTAGGGGGAACTGAAGCCCTGCTCTAAAGAAGCTCTTAAAGATGACAACTTTGTCCTCCCTTGGCTCCGGAATTATCTCTTCTCTAGCAAATCGAACAAGCTTGCCCAGTTTTTTCATCATAGTCATGTCATCTTCTGTTATAGTAGATTTTTCAAACTCAAGATGACTAGGCTTTGCCGGGTTCAGAATGATGTTATCCTCTTCGCTTTCATTATCACTCTCACACTCAACCACAATTTGTCCAGCTTCGGCATTGGAAGCACCTTCATCAGTAACTTCCCCTGGCACAACTAGACCTGATCGCTTCATTACTTCTGATATGGGCGTTGTTTCGGCAGCTTCGGCCTCGTCCCCTTCACGAGACACCCTAGCGGTGGATCGAACTCTAGCCATTTGTGTTTACGCTTTTTCTAAGATGAAACTAATCTCCAGTGACAAAGTGTTTGCTCAAAAATGCAATACAAAGAGCTTCGGCTATGGTTAAAAATTTTAACAGCACAACAGTGCAATGGCAATGAATGTTGTGGTAACTCCTCACCAACCCGTCTGTTTATATAGTGCTGCAGGGGGACAAGACGAACCACCATACTGCTCGCAATGGCTGAGTGGTGGACCATCCGGCGTCCGGAATATTATAGTCGTTTCTCGACAACGAGCTCAGGGAAGGTGTTTTTCGGACCTTTGGCATTCCGAAGCCTTCGTGTTTTTCGCGGATCGAGCTCGTTACAAAAAACGATCTAGCACCGCGAAGGGGCTACTATTGTGTAATACCCATTATGTAAAAGAAATAAAAGGAGAGATTTTTCCCTTTATATGTGATTTCTCCATTTATCAACACATGGGAACACTTCACTTGAAAACAAATAATTAATAAAAATGTATGCCACCAAATTATGCATCATGCTAGATTTTATCTTGAGTGCATTATTTGTGACAATATAAAAATAACATAAAAAGAAGTATGTTAAAAAATCCAAAGTAGAATTTTAATTCTAAAGGAAAAATTTAGGAATTGAGAAAAAGAGAAGAAGAGAAACTGCTAGGTGAATAAAAATAAGTATAAAAATATTTTTATATATTCCTCATACATATTTGAGTTTGAATGTTTGACTCAAAGGTGAAGTCCATAAAAGAATTCAAATTCAAACTAGAGATTCAAATGAAAAGAAAATAAAATCAGAAAAAGGAAATCAGAAATTGTAAAAGAAAAAGAAAAAAAAGAGATGTCGTGTTGGGCCTAAAGCAACCGACGCTCGGCCCACTACCACCATTTCACCTCCACGTGACCCATCAGTCTGGGATCAGCGCCGACATGTGGACCCAGGGAGTCAGCCTCCCGTACGTCGCTCAGCTCACTGCACTACCAGGGCGGGCCTCCTCTATCAGTCGCACCAGAGCGTCCGCGCTACTCCACCACTATCTTGTGGGCCCCTTTGGCCAGGACTGCTCACCGCACCACGATTGCGCGGACCGAGTCCGTCACCGGTAATGGCGGGCTCCCTCAACGACATCGCCAGGCGTTTCGCGGATGGCTGACCTGCGTGGACTCATCGGACCATAAAGCGTGGCCTTAACCTTAACCGACCCTTGTCGTGCCCCAGTTCCTCGCCACCAGTGCGTATAGTGCCCTCTACAGCCATCACCGGCGAATCTCATCACCGTGTGTAGTCTGGCCTTGGTGTAGAGCTAGGGAGGGTCGTCTGCACTCGGGGTTGTTGTTCGTGTCCGCAATTGGAAGGAGAGGCCGCAGAACTGCGACAATTTCTCGTCGTCGACCGATTTCCGCCGCGGATAGCCTCGCACCGCGACCGGGTGCTTCTACGGTGTCAAGGCCGGTATGTCGCCCACCCACGAATTCACCTTAATCAGCGCAGTGGGTCAACGCTGTTAGGACATAGGATTATCGCCATGTGGTCGGGCCCGTTGTTCGTTGGCGTTTGCGCCGCCGTTAGAGACCGTGTAGGGGAGACGATACCCCAGCACCATCCGATGCCCAACGGGCGGCTCGGATTAGTGGGTCGGATACCGTTTCAATCATTAGATCTTTGCCGTTCATAGTCGATCGATCGGTCGGGGGGTCCTAGATAGTACTTTAGATCTTAGACATTGGGATTGAATCCAATGGCTGTCTACAGACCGCATCTCATAAAACCCTAGCCGTTGATCTTTGTTCCAACGCACGTGATTACTTACCGGTTTGCAAGAATCTAAATCTAATCTGGGCCGCTTGTTTGTAATCGGACGGCCGAGAACTCAGGATACCCCTTCGCGGGCCAGATTTACACGTGAGCCCCTCGAATACCTGTGAATCAACCCGCCGTCCTAAGCGACTGTGCTCTGTGTCTGTGGTATTTTACCCTGAGACCCCTGCTCTTCCCTGTATTAGTGCGCCCAGTCCAGAAGGTTAAGAAAATCAGATAAATGAATTAGAACTTGAATATTTAATATGAAAATAAATGCTAGGAATTGTATACTTCATAGAAAATTCATATAAACTCCAAATCAATCCATTCCGATTTCTAAAATTTTGTAAGATTATTCTCTATCACTTAGGGACTTAGGGTCTCTGTTTTGACATGAAAACAATAAGAAAAATAATTTCTCACTTAACCCTAATTAAGCACATAAAACCTTTGGAAATTCATATCTTAAAATCTATAACTCCAAAAATTATGATTCATGTTCCTAGGATTATATTTTAATGTGTAGATTTTTATTATGTATTTTGTTTACATGTTTGGTGTGATGTTAATTTTCTCTATATATTGTGCTTGTTTGTATTGTGGCGAGTAGAAGAGCCTGTGACTGAGGATCCTGGTGACCAGTAGATAGAAGTAGCTGAGCAGGAGCTCATTAAAGGCAAGTTGTGCCCTTGACCACTTTTTACCCAATAATGTTCTTTAATATCACTTATTCATGCATAGGTTAATCTTGATGGGATCCAATAGGTCACCCTAGACTGTCTATCTATTTTACCTTGTTATCCCTGAATCACTTGGGTAGTTTTGCTATTGCTTTACACGGTTTTGGGATAATATTTCATTATATCCATGTTCCAATTATTTTGTTATTCTATTTATGTTCATGTCAAGATCATTAATGTTAATTGGAACATGGAGCTTAACTTGATAAACACGTGCCACCACAATGGAGGAATGGGACCCCTTGGCTAACTAATTAGGAAAGCTAGTGGAAGATTACCTTACCCGAAAGGGGCAAGGGCAGTAGGGGAGTTGCATACAAGGAGGTTCTCAGGTTGATTTTGCTGCGATGGCGGTCAGACGGGAGATTCTTGCAAGTGCTCTTCCCATAAACTGTAGCAGGTTTTTGGAAGCTAGTGGAACTTTGTAAAGGCTCGTAGTGTTGCCCCGCCTCGCTTTCTTGGTAGAGGTGTATGGGGCCCGTACAACCCCGTGGCAGATGGGTAACATGACTTGTGGGTAAAGGGTACAACCTCTGCAGAGTGTAAAACTGGTATACTAGCCGAGCTCACGGTTATGAACGGCTTAGGACTCTCGCATGATTAATTTATGGAATTTAAATTCAATTTGTCATTTGCATATGCATGGGATTATTTATTAATTTTGTTCTATTACTTTTATTAAGGTTTGGTATTTACTTACATCTAGTAAGTGCTAATAAAATTTTGACCAACTAATTAAAAGAAATGCTCAGCTTTGACCCCTGTTGTTGATTAGCCTTACACATCACATGAACTCCCACTTTTGGTGAGTTCATGTCCACTGGTTTCTTCACAATTTGTTGAGCTATGATTATGTGTGAGCTCACCATTGCTGTCTCACACCTCCCACAGGAGAAGATCAGGTGGTTTAGGAGGAGCCACACAACGAGGAGTTCGATCTGATCTAGGTGGCGTTTCCCAGTTGACTTTGGCGCCAAGGATGATCCTTAGTTTGTTTTATATTTATCTTTTATTTTATAATAAGACTTCCGCTATGTAATAAATACTCTGATGTTATTGTGACATTTACCTCTATACACTCTGTTATTATATATATTGTCTTCTTGGCGCATGTATGAGATGCATCCGGCTTTATTCCTTAAAGCCCGAGTGTGACATATTGGGGGTCTTCTTCTCCACCAAAGGTCCCCAAGGCAAAAACACCTTCGGCAAGACAGTACAAAGGCAGGTGTGACATGAAGATATAAGTCGAAGATGATGCGAACAAAAGTCAAAGCTACGACTGAAAGAGCTTCGGCTTGGTATTGTGATAAAGGCGAAGGACGATACCAACTTAAAGAGGAAACGACTATATATACCTTAATAGTTCGCATTATGATTATAATTAGTTAACAGGGACATAAATGTAATTTTGTCTGGACTGCGTCCCGTGCCAATAAATAGATGAACAGTACCTCTGTATTGTTTACGCTGAATTGTAATCAGCCTTGCGTCCCTTTCGCATTTCACCTTCCGGCAAGCCGAAGATATTAATGTAATATTAATATCGTTGGTGTTTATTCATATTTATAAAATGAGAATATATATAATATAATAATTTAAAATGATTATTTATATTCTTTTGTGTTTTATGTATACTTATTTATATTCGTTCACTGAGATGATGAAGGTACGCCCTTTATGATCTTCATCCGAAAATCATTATATCCCAAAGGAGATAATGCTTCGAAGGACGAAGGTCTCTAATTATTAACAATTGTGTTGCTTTGTTTTTGATGTATAGCATTCAAGAGCAAGCAACAACACCAACAAAACCCTAAGGCCCCGTTTGTTTCCTTTCATTTTAAGGAATTGAAATATTACTAATGGAATATGCTATTTTTTTAGAATATGACATTCCACCACTTTCCAAGGTTATCATATAAGTCTATCTCAAATTCAAGGGGTGGGAGATGGAAATTGATTCTATAGATTTACATGCTATTTTTCTGATGTACAACTTATAGCACACTTTTCTACTTACTTCGTTATAACACAAATGTAGTATATAACTATCTCTCTTATATGATTTAAGATAATATACAAATATATTATATATATAAATATATAAACTTAATTAATTTTGTCTAAATTATAATTATTAAAATAGAATTCAATTTCAACGAAACAAACGGGGTCTAACGGACATTGCTGCCATCGAACATGCCGTGCAGCTCACATCGGCTATAGTGGAGCAGGAGCGGATTTGGGTTGCAGTGCAGCGTCCTAGACTGCGTTAGGCTGCCTTGGTTGCAGCGGTGCCTGGCCGGGTGTGGCCACGAGTAAGGATGGTAACTGTAACGATCCAAATGTTTCTTCAGTAGCTATTTGATTTCTTAAATAATTTTAGCTTAAAAATAAATAAAAATAAAATTTAATTCTAATCCTATTTGATTTTTAAATTTTATCGTGTAAAATTTAGAGCTTGTTATCAGCTTTAGCTATGAGAGGTGGTCTATAGGACGTGAGACAGACTACCAATTAATTATAGCTACGTCAGGCTGTCTGAGCTGTCAGAGACCTAGGTGGTTGCGGGGTTGCGCCCTTAGGTTACTATTTGAACCTAGGTACTCCCTCCATCGCAGAATATAAGGCGTAACCACTTTTTGTTATTGTCCTACAATATAAGATGTAATCTCTCTATACATACGTACATCGATGTATTTTTTTTGAAAGGGAGGGGCAAAAGATTTGCCGCTCCAATAAATTAGAGAGGAGAAACACTTACAAGTAGGGCTGGAAACGAGCCGAGCCGAGCTCGGCTCAGCTCGGTGCAGCTCGGTGGCTGACCGAGCTCGGCTCGGCTCGGCCATTTCACGAGCTGAGGAACCAGGCTCGGCTCGGCTCGAAGGCGGCTCACGAGCTGGCTCGGCTCGCGAGCCACACCCTGATATTATTTAATTGCATTATATAGTGAATTATTAGTATATAAATATGAAATATATAGATATAATTCATTATTATGAGGAATCTAAATTATTAATTGTCATATATCTATCATGAAATGCTAAGAAACAAATTGACAACCTATAAAATTAGCCAATATCCATCAGTATTATACATATTAAGTAATTCGACACAGCTCGCGAGCCGGCTCGGCTCGGCTCGCTACGGGAACGAGCCCAAAAGGCAGGCTCGGCTCGGCTCACTCGAGGCTCGCGAGCCGCTCCGAGCCAAGCTGAGCCTCTCCGAGCTCGAGCCGGCTCGCGAGCCTCGAGCTTATTTTCCAGCCCTACTTACAAGACACTCACACGAAGACAAAGGAGGGAGAAAAGAAAGAAGAAGGACAAAACTCAACTGCCTACTGAGGCTAAACACAACTCCGAAACCACCAGGCTCAAACTAACCCAATAGAGCACCAACTAGCACTTTCACTAATGAAGCGATCTGATCTGGATTTTTCTGCTCATTCCTGAAAATCCTGTTGTTTCTTTCTAACCATAAGCTCCACCAAAAATAGATCAGAAGACCGTCGAATTTTTTCCTAGATTGCCTATTACAGAGACCTCTTAGATTCCTCCACCAACCATACAGCGACTCGGATGTCTGGTTTTCTCTCAGAAAAGAACAGTTCCCCCATATCAATATTTTATTCCACACCTCTCTACTGAAAGGGCAATCTTTGCATAAATGAGTTACCGTCTCTAGCGCTGAGTTACAAAGACAGCAAACTGGGTAACACTGCCAATGTCTCTTCTGAAGGTTGTCAGCAGTCAGCACTTTATTATGCAAAAGAGTCCACGCAAAAAAAAACGGCATTTAGGTTCAACTTTTGCTTTCCAAATGGGGTCAATTTTCATTGTGCAATAATTTGTTGCAAACTAGATCTTATATGCGCTGCTTGCACTATACTCACCATCTTCCGTCCATCTCCAATAAATGGAGTCTTCTAGATCATTGAGCCCGTGTGTACTATTGATAGCCTGCCAGAAGGAGACCAATTCCTTGATTTCTTCTGCACCACCGTAGGGAGAGCATAACTGGATCCAACGGTTGTTTCTCAGGGCATGGAAAGTCGAAATGTTCTTCCTTTTTGCTTTTTTGAAAAGACTTGGTGCAATGCTTTTTGGTGCTTGACCATGGATCCAACTAGATTTCCAGAATACTGCAATTTTCCCATTCCCCACTTTCACACAAGTGGAAGCGTTGAAAAGATCTTCATCTGTTTTATCACATGGTAGCTGCAAATCCACCCATGCTTTATCTTTGGCTTTCCATCGCATCCACAGCCATCTTAGTCTTAAAGCTCTCGCAATATGTAGTGGTATAAAGAGACTTAAATGTATTTCTTGGTCTTTGATCCAGAAGTGGTTACGCCTTAGGGCATGTACAATGGGTGTCTTAAGTTGTGTCTTAGAGTGTGTCTAAGAAGGAATGTAAAAAAACTCAAGACATGTATCTTGACGAAGACACAGTGTCTTAGCTCTATGTTCGAGACAGGAGACTAGTTGATTGATCAATTTAATTTATTGAATGCTCTGATTGGTACAATGAATATGATAAGACACATGTTTTAGACACGACCACTATATTATGTTGTGTTTTAGTTGTGTCTTATACTTGGAGTACCGTGCAGCCGTGTCTAGATTGTACATGCCCTTATATACTGGGACGGAGGGAGTAATAGTCAAACAGTATAGATTTCACAGCTAGCCCACTTGTTGTGCGTAAATTGAAATCTACCTAGGATCATATATATATATATATATATAGGGTAGGTATAACGGGAGCCCTGGGCTTCCAATAGTTAAAGGAAGTCCAGGCCGACCACCCTGCAACGTGGTTCAGCCCAACGCGCTGACTCAATCAGGCTGTTGGGTGCGCCATCCACCTCATGCGCGTAAAAAAGGAATGCATGCATGAGTTAAGCACGTTCCCTTGCATGCGCGTAAATTTAGGAAAGATATGTGTGACGGTTTCTGTTTTTAAATGCTTTATTTACTCCATAAATTTAGGATCGCTGTAACAGTCATGCAGCTAAACTCGTAAGGACCATTTTATGACATATACTGATACTAAATATGCTACACTGTGTAGATAATTATGCACTTCGGTATACTGCATAAAAATCTGCTACCAGCTGCATGCGCACGAATTTATGATAAAAAGAATGTGCAATGAAAGGAAATGAATTGCACGCATAGAAACAAAAAATCGTATTTAATGTTTTATTTCCTTCATAAATATAGGATCTCTCCAACAGCCATGCAGCTAAACACATTAGACTAGTTTATGATTTATACTTATACTAATTATACTACACGATGTAGGTATTTATGCAATTCGGTACACTGCGTAAAAAATATAGCATGTTGTTCACTGGTGGATGCATCTACAGGTTGGAGCGTAAAAACCTTAAGTTTTAAGCATAAAATCTCTCGATTATAAGCGTAAATATCTGGCCAATGTGAGAGGTTGATAGCTCTGGTAGGTTGTTATTACGATCCTATTTTTATGGTAGATTCAAAAAATATGGCAGCCGCATGCATGTAGTTTCTATTTTTATAACAGATCCAAAAATTATGGCAAAATGCATGCATGAGTCAAACACGTTCCCTGACATGCGCGTAAATTTAGGAAAGATATGTGTGATAGTTTCTATTTTAAAGGCTTTATTTCCTCCATAAATTTAGGATCGCTGCAACAGACATGCAACTAAAACTCGTAATGACCATTTTATGATATATACTGATACTAAATATGCTACACTATGTAGATAATTATGCAATTCGGTATACTGCGTAAAAATCTGCTACCAGCTGCATGGACACGAATTTATGATGGAAAGAATATGCAATAAAAGGAAATGAATTGCATGCATAGAAACAAAAAATCGCATTAAATGTTTTATTTCATTCATAAATATAGGATCCCTCCAACAGCCATGCAGCTAAACGCATTAGAACTAGTTTATGATGTATACTGAAACAAATTATACTACACGGTGTAGGTATTTATGCAATTCCTTACACTGCGTAAAAAATCTGGCATGTTGTTCACTGGTGGACGCATCTCCGGGTGGAGCATAAAAACCTTAAGCTTTGAACATAAAATCTCTCAATTATAAGCGTAAATACCGAGTCAATTAAAGGTTGATAGCTTTAGTAGGTTGTTATTACGATCCTATTTTTATGACAGATCCGAAAAAAATATGGCAGCCGCATGCATGCAGTTTCTATTTTTATACAGATCCAAAATTATGGCAAAATCGTGGGAGTTTCCATTGCATGCGCGCAAATTACGAACAGCATAAATTAAGAAATTGTCTTTCTAATGTGCATGCAGTAAACTGATATACGAACTCTGTGTTCAAGCATAAAATCGTACAGTTTTTAGCGTAAATAATACATGTGGTAGGCATAAAACACAATAATCGAAAAGAAAACTGCGCCGGATCGGAGGATGTCACGCGCGATCATCGCTGCGCGCATCTCGGGCCTTGCGTGACGCCGCTCGCTCGAAGATCGCGCCTCATGCGTCGCCGTCGCTACTCGCACGTCGACGGGCGTCGCTTGCTCGCCGGCCTTGGAAGTGCCGCCTCCTCGGGACCTCGGGGACACCGCCGCTTGCCCGCACAAGGGCCCCGCTGTTGCTCGCCCTCTGGATCGGGGAGCGCCGCCACCGACCTGGGAACCGCCGCCACTACTCCGGATCGAGGAATCTCCGCCACCGCGCGTCGAGGTCATGGAGTTGCGGCCACCGGCTGGGGGTCCACCGCCGCGCACGGTCTGGGGCAGCCGCCGTCGTCGCACGCGGCGTCGCTAATGAATTGGGGTGGAGCGTAAAAAACTGAACCCTAGCACTCCGGGTCCTCTTTTATAGACGTCCGGATGTGGTCCGGCTCGACCGGTTTGCACCATCCGACCTGGGCTTCCTCTAGTTATTAGAAGCCCAGGGCTCCTAATATATAAACTATATATATATATATATATATATATATATATATATATATATATATATATACGGGTCCCATTCAGTGACGGACCCAGGATTTTATGACAGCCTAGGCTGTGAGCCAGTGCTGCGGTGCAGGCCTGCGGTAGCCTGAGCTTTGCATCCTTTTTTGAACTGGAGTCAAATACATGCTCCATACAGACGCGCGAGGCAGCCCAGACCGTGGCATGTGGTGCCTGTGTACTGCGTCCGCCTCTGGTCCCATTGAAATATATACGTAATAATTCGAACAAGTGGTGTAAACTACTTTTCTCTACGTTCCATTGATTTCACGGCTATCCACTTGCTGCGTACAGCGTGCAATCGAGCCCCGGAAGGCACGAACCACAACGCCAAAGGAGTTGATATTTACAAGTACTGCTCCGGCCAGATCGTTTACATTGAACATTGATGACTAGAGTTAAATACTAGACACTTAGCATAGGGACGCGCGATGGCCCCTGTGTGCCAGAAAGACTCTCCATGCACGTCGAAAAGCCGCGAGTATTCCAGTTGACTTGCATTGCGCGCAATTTGCAACACGACGACGACCGGAGCTGATCACACCGGCGGTTCAGAAAGCATATATATGTGTGTGGATGTGGTTGCGGTTCATCGAAGAAGCGAGTATAAGACGATGAAGCTGGAGGCGATGCATGGCAACAAGCGATCGAGGTGGATGGTCGGCGCCACGCTCACCGCTGTCGTCGTCGTGACGACCGTGCTCATCCTCGGCGGGCGAAACGGTGGAGCCCCGGCGACGGCGAGGGTGTGGGCAGCAGTAGCCAGCTTCCGCCAAGGTATATATATGTCATTCTGTTTTTTCTTTCATTCTTTGCAATATATCTTTCTTTCTTTCTTCGCCACGGTTTTGTATCACGTTTTATCGTAGAGATGAGGAAAAGAGTAGCTCTGTAGCTGCATGCTCCATCATTTCTAAAATTATACTTCCTCCGTTATCAGATATTTCGCCTGTTAGTTTAATTCTTGAAATAAAGAAAGGAGGGAGTAACTAATTACAGGTCGTTTTTAATATAACATAGCGTAAATATATAGCACGATATATATAACCGCAAACAACACAATAATAACCTCTAATCTAGCATGGAAGTAGAATAAGAGACAAGTAAGTCAGGGCTTGCCACACACACAAAAAAAATCATATTAGAACAGAGAGAGACACACACACACAGAGGGAGAGAGAGAGAACATCAAACTTTATAAATTTTGACAAATAATTCATTAAATTGCATGAAAATTTAGAGCATATATATATATATATATATATATATATATATATATATATATATATATATATATATATATATATATACACCTCTAATATGATATTGATTGTTTAGCCACCAACTTTATAATTAGAGAGAAAGTAATGATCAAAGTTTATTTTGTGTGACTTTTCCTCTCATCTAATATAATTACCTTTTTTTACGGAAGGAATTAGCAGACACTATAGTTCATAGGAGAAAGTTCCTCATGCCTCCATAAATTCTTGTCTCTTCGGGCACCCTTTCAAATACTCTAGAGTCTTAGTCGTCTGAAAATTTCAATGCTCTCGATCCATGTGATTTTGGTCTTCGTTCGTTCTGAGATGGCGAGGTATGGAAGCGGCATTTTGGATTGAAAGTTAAAAGAAGGATGCAAAGGTAAATTCAATGACAATGGTAGCACATAGACATATCAGATTTGGTGTGTCTTGGGGGGCCGGGGATAAAGGAAGACAGAGAGAGAGAGAGACTACGTTAAAGAATTAGAGCCTCGATAGATGATTATACGTGACAGAGAAGGTGCATCAGCATCACACGTTCACTTAGCTTTATATTATCTTTTTTGCTCTCTCTATCTTTTCTTGTCCTTATCCTCACGCACCAGGCACCATGCGCGAGCCTCTCTTCCATGCATGGCGGCCGCACCTCGGCGTCAGCTTGCTCGGCGACACGCGCGCTCTGCCGGCTTCGACTCCGACAGGCCCGGCGGCCCAACTCCGCCGGCCTCGACCGGTCGACCCCGTGCACCCCAGCGCGTGGTGCCAAACGGCAGCTAAAAAAACTACTTACTGTGTGTCCTATTATTCATCGTTTTGATAAGGTTGGAGTTAAATTTATAAAATTTTAATTACAAATAATTATTTTTTACTTAGTTTTGAAACCTAACATTTATATGAACTGGTTTATCTTAGAAATAACTTTTATAAAAAATATAAATGTATTAAGAGTTTATTTGTATTTAAAAAAACATTGATTAGAGTTATTCTAAACAACAAGTAATGTGATATCGGAGGGAGTAACGTGGAGAGACGATACTCGTATAGATCGGTTACCGACTGTTATTCGGAACGAATGTCAGAATGTATGCTGTTTATAAACTGTACCATTTTCCTCTTCTGACGTCTCCTGTGACAGGTTCCACCGGTCTCTCCTCCTCGCCTCCGGCGGCAGCGCGCCACGACGACAGACTGTACAGCGGCCTACTGACCGACAGCTTCGACGAGGAATCCTGCCACAGCAGGTACCAGTCCGCCATGTACCGCGGGAAGCCCGGACGGCGACCCTCCGCGTACCTCATCTCCAAGCTGCGGCGACACGAGGCTCTCCAGCGGCGGTGCGGCCCGGGCACCGCCGCGTACAGCGACGCCCTAGAGCAGCTCAGGGCAGGCAGCATGAGCACCATCGCGCCACCGGAGTGCGCGTACATCGTCTCCATCTCGTACAGCGGGCTCGGGAACCGGATCCTCGCGGCGGCCTCGGCGTTCCTGTACGCCGTGCTCACGGACCGCGTCCTCCTCGTCGACCCCAGCAACGACATGGACGACCTTTTCTGCGAGCCGTTCCCCGGCACCACGTGGCTGCTGCCGCCGGGCTTCCCGGTGGCGAACTACACCGGCTTCGGCGTGGACACCGCCGAGAGCTACGGGAACATGGTGAGGAACAAGGTGGTCGTCGAGAGCGGCGGCGTTGCCGATGCTGCTTCGACGGCGGGACGACGACTGCCTCTGCCTGCGTTCGCGTACGTCCATCTCCACAACGACGCCACCGTCGAGGACAACTACTTCTTCTGCGACGGCGACCAGAGGCTGCTCCGGCGCGTCCAGTGGCTGGCGATGAGGACGGACAGCTACATCGTGCCGGGGCTGTTCCTCGTGCAGGCGTTCCAGGGCGAGCTGGACCGGATGTTCCCGGAGCGCGACACCGTGTTCCACCACCTGGGCCGGTACCTGTTCCACCCGAGCAACCACGTCTGGGGCCTCGTCACGCGCTACTACGACGCCTACCTCGCGACGGCGCAGCAGCGGGTGGGCATCCAGGTGCGCGTCTTCGGCGCGCAGCCCAACTCGCCCGAGCTGCTGGAGCAGATCACCTCGTGCACGCAGAAGCAGAAGCTGCTCCCGGAAGTGCGGCTCGCCACGGGAGAGCCGACGCCGCCGCCGCCGCCGGCGGTGCCCGCGTCTCGTGCCAGGTCCAAGGCCGTTCTCGTCACCTCGCTCAAGTCGTGGTACTACGAGAAGCTCAAGAGCATGTACTGGGAGCACGCGGCGGCCACCGGCGAGGCGGTCAGCGTGCACCAGCCGAGCCACGAGGAGTACCAGCGCTCCGGCGCCAGGTCGCACGAGCACAAGGCGTGGGCCGAGATGTACCTGCTGAGCCTCACTGACGTGCTGGTGACCACCGGCGTGTCGACGTTCGGTTACGTGGCACAGGGGCTCGCCGGCGTGCGGCCGTGGGTGCTGTACAAGTCTACCAACAGCTCTGCCGTGCCCGATCCGCCGTGCGGCTGGGACGTGTCCATGGAGCCGTGCTTCCATAAACCACCAAGCTATGATTGCCGGCTCAAGCAGTGGACGGCGGACATCTCAAAGGATGTGCCGTACATCCAGCACTGTCACGACTTGACCTGGGGGCTGAAACTTGTTGGTCGGAACAAATAGGATGTACCAAAGGGGACTCAACATAAGGCTGATCTGAGTCGTAAGTTTTATCTTGTTGTTTCTAAACGTGTGATCTCATGTAGAGTCAATTGTGAGGATGGACCAAACAAGATCATCATGTGATACATAATCCAAATTTTGTTGTTTCACAAACTAAACATAACATTTAATTTATGAAGTAGGATATATAGGAGGAAATGAAACTTTTGTCCCTCAATGAATATGTTTGGTTGGGTAGCTGTAGAAAAAGTTGATGTGGATTGTGAGCTGTAAAAAAGCTAAAACCTATTTGGCGTAAGCTGCTCAAAGTTCTTCCATATATATATATTCACATTTTCATCCGAAAACTACTAAAAATAGGTCTAGAGGTGCTTTTATTTTTGCACTGCAAGAAAGTCGGCTTTTGAAAAAAAATCTTCTTCCTAGATCTAGCCCTTTGATTTGACTTTTGGCTTTTAGGGGGCAAAAGTCAAAGCCAAACCAAACATACCCTATATCCATCTCAATCTATTTGTGCTGGAGTGGATTAGACACTACAGGAATCCTAATGATTCCCGTCGGCCAGGGTAATTCCCGTCGGCCAGGGACAAAGCCGACGAGGATAACTTAACTCCCGTCGGCTAAAACTCAGCCGACGGGAGTTATGTTAACTCCCGTCGGCCAGAGAGTAAGCCGACGGGAGTTAAGTTAACTCCCGTCGGCCAGAGCGTAGGCCGACGTGGATTATGTAACTCCCGTCGGCCAGAGCGCAGGCCGACGGGGATTAGCCTTTTATGAGCGCGCGCTCACCCGCGCGGACTCATTTTCCCTGTCTTCAACCCGAGCCGCCGCCGTCGCTTCTTCCTCAACCGCCGCCGCGCTGCGCCAAGCACCGCCGCCGTCCCTGCCCCGTGCGCCGCCGCCCCTGCCCCGTGCGCCGCCGCCCCTGCCCCAAGCACCGCCGCCGTTCCTGCCCCGTGCGCCGCCGCCCCTGCCCCATCCACCGCCGCCGTCGCGCCTCCCCAACCGGCCCCGCGCCGCCCCAAACGGCCGGTCGGCCACCGCGCCGCCCCTGCCGGACCCCGCCGCCCGGCCGACGCCTCCCCCGTCGGCCTCCTCCACCGCCGCCCATCGCCCCGACCGGCTCTCCGAGCACCGCCGCAGCCCCAAGTGCGCCGTCGCCTCCGATCGCCTCCCCGAGTGCCGCTGCCGGTCCCGACCGCCTCCCCGAGCGCCGTTGCCGCCTTGTCGTTGAGGTATACATCCTTAATTGTGAATACGAGTGTGATTATAATAGTTAAATATGTGTGTAGATGTTTATTTTCGTCGGTTTTTTATGGCCGACGGGAGTTAACTTTCATGTGATTAGAGTTAGTTTAAATTTGTTAATTGTTTATTGATTAGATTTAACTTATAATATTAGGATGTATGAAGGTTTCGATATTGATAAATTTGATGCTATTGTTAATAAATTTGATGTTCTGAAAATTTTATTTAATTTAATGGATTTAATGTTGCAAATATTGTTTATTTTCGTCGGTTTTTATGGCCGACGGGAGTTAACTGTAATGCGATTACAATTTATTTAATATTGGTATTTGTTGTAAATTTGATGTTCTGGAAATGTTGCAAATATTGTTTATCTAAATTTGGATGTTGCATTATTGTTAATTAATGAATATCATGTTATTGTGTTGAAGGTGATGTTATGTATATATATATATATATATATATATATATATATATATATATATATATATATATATATATATATATATATATATATATATATATATATAGTTTTACTACTTACCTATAGATGTATGTGTGACGTGTACAAACATGAATGTCTCACACACACTCTTTACTCGTACACACAGCCACAATAATGGGTGATAGACGTGATTGGATGTATGAAGGTTTCAAGAAGGGTGGGTGTCACACAAGTGAATGGTTTGCCAAGACGCAGATGTTTCTGGACCATGCAGCTGCTTTGTCACAAATAGATAATATTAGGTGTCCATGCAATAAATGTAGAAATATGACGAGCCACACCAAGAGGCAGGTCACACTACACCTGTGTTCGCATGGTTTCGTGCCAGGCTATAAGGTCTGGTATCTCCATGGTGAAGATGTTGAACAAGCAGCAGAAGTAGAAGTTGATGACGGTGAAGATGATGTTGATAGGATGGACCAGATGCTTGAGGATCTGCAGCCTGAACTGGCACCAGATCATCATGATTCACCTACACCGGAGGTTCAGAAGTTCTTCGACCTTCTCAAAGCGTCAGAAGAGCCTCTTCACGGGCACACTGACGTGACCGTACTGGAATTTGTGACCCGGCTGATGTCAATCAAGTCCAAGTTTGCATTCTCAATTAATTGTTACAAGGAGCTTGTGGATTTGATTAGCGAGGTTCTTCCTACGGGTCACAAGATGCCGAAAGACATGTACCAGTCCAAGAAATTGCTTGAAGGTCTTGGTATGGAGTATGAGAAGATTGATGTTTGCCAAGACAATTGTATGCTTTTTTGGAAGGAACATGACAGAGAACAGAAATGCTTAAAATGTGGGAAGTCGAGGTACGTGGAGCTTGTAAATGAAGATGGGGAGAAGGTGGTGACAAAGGTTGCACATAAACAGCTTCGGTACATGCCTCTCACTCCTAGAGTGAAACGTTTGTTTCTCTCGAGGAAGACCGCTATGCACATGAGGTGGCATAAAGATTGTACGGACAGACAAGATGGGTTAATGGTGCACCCGTCAGATGGTGATGCATGGAAGGCTCTTGACAAATTTGATCCAGATTTTGCCAGCGATGCAAGAAACGTTCGTATCGGCTTGGCAACTGATGGTTTCACGCCGTTCAATATGACCGCTGCGTCGTATTCATGTTGGCCTGTCATTGCCATATCGTACAACCTTCCACCTGCTCTTTGCATGAAATATGAGTTTATGTTCCTATGTCTTGTTATACCTGGTCCTGAGCATCCTGGCGTACGCCTCAATGTGATGCTTCAACCACTGATTGAAGAGTTGAAGAAGCTATGGCAAGGTGTGGAAGCCTATGACTGCTTCAAGAAGCAGAAATTCAATCTTCGTGTTGCATATCTGTTCTCGGTTCATGATTTTATGGCGTATGGTATTTTCTCTGGATGGAGCGTGCATGGTAGATTGACGTGTCCTTATTGTGCTAAAGATACAGATTGTTTTCGTCTTAGTGCTGGTGGCAAGATATGTTACTTTGATTGCCATAGATGTTTTCTACCCTTCAATCACCCCTTCAGAAGGCAGAGAAAGGAATTTAGGAAGGGCACCATCGTCACGAAGGGACCGCCCAAGCGACGTAGTGGGATAGAAATTACAGAAGAGCATATGAAACTTGTCCTAGACGAGAGTGGGAAAAGGTATCAAGGTTTTGGTGAGGAGCATAACTGGACTCACATATGTGGCTTGTGGGAGCTTCCTTATGCTAAGTCATTGATTTTGATGCACAACATCGACGTCATGCATCAAGAGAGTAACTTTTGCCAAGCCCTCATAAATACATGCATGGATTTCCCTGATAAAACGAAAGACAATGACAAGGCACGCATGGACTTAGCAGTGATATGTGATCGTCCAACCCTGGTGCTTAGAGAAAACGGAGGCAAACCAAAAGCTGACTATTGTCTGAAATCTAAGCAACGGAAAGAAGTGATGAAGTGGATGAAGGATATTAAATTCCCCGATGGTTATGCCGCTGGTTTTAGAAGATCTGTGAACTTGAAGACAATGAAGATGAATGGACTGAAGAGCCATGACTTCCACATAATTATGGAGAGGCTCATGCCTGTAATGTTTCGTGGGTACATTTCTGAAGCTGTGTGGAAAACGTTAGCTATTTCTACAGACAGTTGTGTGCTAAAGAAATCAGAAGAGATGTGATGGAACAGCTGGAGAAAGAGGCACCGGTGCTTTTGTGCAAATTGGAAAAAATATTTCCACCGGGTTTCTTCAATCCTATGCAGCATCTCTTTATACATCTTCCATATGAGGCTAAGGTCGGTGGTCCTGTTCAGTATAGGTGGATGTTTCATATAGAAAGAGCATTAAAGAAGCTTAGAGCAATGGTGGGCAATAAGGCAAGAGTTGAAGGATGTATTGCAGAACAATTTAAACTAAAGGAGGTAGCACACTTCACAAGTTGTTACTTTGCAGAAGAACATAATGTATTTGCTCGAAAGAAAAGGTACCATGATGATGAACGAGAGATGCCTCCTTGTAGTGATCTTTCGATTTTTCAGACAAACGGCAATGCCGTTGGTCCACCCAAGGCATATCACCTCAGTATGGAAGAACGGAAGTCTGCTTTACTGTACATGTTCACGAATATGCCTGAGGTGGAGAAATACTTTGTGTAAGACTTATTTTCTTAAACTGTTCATATGTGAATTAGTTTATGTTATCAAATATCTCATGTCACACAATAATATTTGACAGCGAGTTTGATGAACAAAACATGAGGTGTCTCGGTAGGCCAACAGCGAGAGACATAGACAAATTGCGACGCGATGGTATGCATGGACGACCTAATTTCATTATGTGGCTTCGGGACCGTGTAAGTCTTAATTATGTGGGTCCGAGAGCTAATTTCATTTAACAAATATTACAGAATTTGCTAATGCTTTGTGGCATGATTGACAGTTTGGGGAGGAAATGAATTTGAATGATGACTTACGTCAGTTATCTATTGGAAGCATAACTGCCAAAAGCTATGGACGTTACGACGTCAATGGATATCGCTTTCGTTCAAGCATTTTCGAATCAAGTCATCCTATGGCCGCCACTCAAAATAGTGGAGTCGTTACTAGGGCAACCGACATGGAAGGACACGAAGCCTGCTATTACGGGAAAATCAAAAATATAATCGAGATTACATTTGCTGGAAATAAGCCTTTAGCGCTAGTTTTCTTTGAGTGTAAATGGTATGACCCGAAGTATTATAGGACCGAATTTGGGATGACACAGATCCAACCTGAGAAATTGCTTCAAGGACACGACACGTATATCCTTGCCCATCAAGCAGACCAAGTTTATTTCTCGACATATCCATGCAAAAAGTTGTCTAAATGGAGGGTTGTGTACAATGTAAATCCCCGCGAACGCCTATACACTCCTGGTGAGGACGAATATCAAATTGGTCACCTTGAGCAGGTTGATGAGGTGTTTCAAGAAGAAGAGTTGCCAACTAGTTTTCATATTGATCCTGCACCGGCATTAGATTCACTAGTCGCAGACGTTAACGACTTAACTTTTCCGGAGAGGCGGAGAAGACAACCTGTTAGGAGAAAAGTTACATGGCGACCTCTGCATAGAAGAGAACAAATAGATCCTGATTTTGATGATATTTAACAAGTAAAGTTGTTTTGTTATTTCATTTGTTTATATTTTAAGTATTATGTCATTTTTGATGCACTAATGAATAATTTCTTATTTTTTATGCAGGATGCCGCCAAAATCAAAGAAGTCAGTGAAAGGGTTGTTCAAGGGCCTGGGCCTTTTTCAGGGCAGTTCTTCGAGCAGCAGCAGACGTCGAGAGCTGTTGAGCGCGGTACATGGAGATGAGGTAACATATCTTGTACAAATAAATTTGTTTACAAATTTACAAATAAATCTTGAGTTGTATGTACCAGGATGAGCAACACACAGAGGAGCAGCACATTGAGGAGGAGCAGCACAATGAGGCTGAGCAGCACAATGAGGAGGTGGAGCACATTGAGGAGGTGGAGCACGTGACATGGGACCAGGCCGCACAGCATCACCAGCCATGGGACCAGTGGGACCACCAGAGAGAGCAGCAACAGGCGTGGGACCAGTGGGGCCAACAGGGCGAACCGGCTGACAACCCGATGGATGATGGCTCGGGAGGCTCTTCAGCGACACGCACACGTCGCTCAAGAAAAAGCCACTCAGTAAAGCCTCGTCACGCGATAGAGCGAGAGGCTGATAGGACTTTAATCATGCCACATGGAGATCGGTGAGTGTAATATATTAACTTATCTCATATAACTATTATGTGTATTGTTAATGTTTTTGTGTAATGCAGGAATTGGGAGGACCTGTCCTTTGACGGCAAGGGACACCACACTCAGGTTAACCTTACGTTGGGTTCTCTTTGCCGCCTTCACTACCCTGGTATAGTGAAGGTGTCAAACGGTGATACCGAGGATGAGGTGCTCGTCAGTACCTGGGACGAGTACAAGTTTAAAAAGGAACGAAACCACACCGACAGACAGGGACTTGTGCGTAATGACTTTTGGGTATGAATTCTTTATTATTTTTGTTATGTTTCTTAATATTGTAAATCTATGACTTATACCATTGTATTTGTATTCTTTATGTTGTAGCTTCGATATCGGTTGCCTGACGGAGAGGATTACATGGGGCACGCTGAACGTGTCTTCCAAAACAATGCAAAGAAGCTGGTGAAGGATGCCATATACTATGCGAGAATTCAGGCTACAAACCTGTATTTTCAAAAGCATCCGGAAGAAGCAGGCCCCTTGACTAAAAAGGAAGGGTCGTCAAAGATATATTTGACTGAGGATCAATATCGTGAGGTTAGTATTCAATTTGTTTTACCCTTTATATTTATTGTTGTGATTGATAATATGTAACATTGTGTGTGTGCAGGTGATGGTTCCATGGATGGCGCCCGTGCCTGATGCGTACTATGCTTGGTGTCGATATTGGGCTTCCGAAGGCTTCCAGAAAGCGTCAGCGCATCACAGACAATGTCGAGGAACCAATCCTAACCACAAGTTTGGCGGTGACGACATGATACGAAAAGCTAAAAGAATGGTAAGTTTGATCTATCTATGTCGATCAGCAAATAATACGATTGCTTATGAATGTTTTTTGTTTATACAGGAAGCTACGAGTGGCCAAAAGCCTAGTGACATTGAGGTCTACCAGGAGGGCCACAAAGGACCAGACCCGAACAACCCTGACCAGCTCTGCAGCCAGACAGCCACGGATCGCTTGGTGAGTTTTGGCTCAAAAGTTCAAACGTTCAAAGTATATAAATTCTTGCATTTGTAAGGTTGTCAATGATGTATAGGCGGCATATGGGGAGGAGATGGTTCGTCGCCATGGCCCTGACTTCGACTGGCGCCATGAACCGGTGGATCCCTCGGTGGTGTACGCAAGTGGTGGTGGCAAAGCGCATGGACGGTAAGCTCTAACTTATGAAATTATATGGTTGACACTAAATTGACTATACAATAATCACATTTTTTGAATAACTTATAGATACGCACTCTTCGACGGATTCATTGACTCGTCGTCGGTGAGATCTCAGAGGACGGGTTCATCTTCCCGTAGCTCATGCTCTCGTCGACCGAACGAGCAGGAGTTGGAGATTATGAGGATGCGCGAAGAGATGAGACAACAACGCGAATTTATGGAAGCTTGCAATGCTCATAATCAAGCGATGTATCAAGTGAGTACACATAATCCGAACTCTAAATTATTATATTTCAATACAACATCTTCGGTAGTAACACATATGTGTTTAACAGTTAATGCAGCAACAAGGCATGACATCAAATTTTCCACCGCCACCACAATGGAGCCAATTTGCAAACACACCAGTTCCACCACCACAGTTCACCACCCCTCCGACACATATACCTGCACCTGGAGGTAGGGTACGTTTGATAACTCCATTAATTTATACACTTGTATACTTTTTGATATTTGCATTTAACGTGTTGATATTTGCTAACTTGCATAGGTTACGCCTGAAGCGGGTGGCAGTGGGTCTGATCCAGCAGCAGGGACTGGATTTGTTGACTCGCTCTTCGCGTACCCTCCTCCTGGTGGTGAAGGCGGCAGCGGTCAAAGCTCTAACCACCCAAGTGGTGGTTATCTTTAAACACTTAAACTCGTGCTCGTTATGTTTTTAACTCCTGGACGTTATGTTTGTGTAAACACTCTCGTATCTGAAATGTTTGTGATGTGTGAATTATATCAATGTGTTTGTGATGTGTGATGTCAATGATGTGTTTGTGATGTGTGATGTCAATGCGTTTGTGATTTATATGTTTATGTGATATGTTTTGTCATATGTTTGTGATATATATGTTTTGTGTATGTTATGTGTGAGAAATATCTAATTTGGTGTTGCTGTTGCAGAAATATAGGTTAACTCCCGTCGGCCCAGTTAATTCCCGTCGGTTTGACCATAGCCGACGGGAATTGACTATTACCTCCCGTCGGCCCAGATAATTCCCGTCGGCTGACCTGGCCGACGGGAATTAATTAGTAACTCCCGTCGGCCAGGTCAGCCGACGGGGATTAATTAGTAACGCTCGTCGGTTGTAGAGCCGACGGGAATTAGCCCTTATTCCCGTCGGCTCGATTTTGGCCGACGGGGATTACGTATTCCCGTCGGCGGCCGACGGGAATAACCGTATCCCCGACAAGGGACGCCTGGCGGCTGACAACCGACGGGAATAAGGGCTAAACCGACGGGAATTACTTATTCCCGTCGGTTTAGTGCTTATTCCCGTCGGTTCCTGGCCGACGGGAATTAACTGTTTTCCTGTAGTGAGAGTGTATTTTTAGACTGTTTTATCGTAACTTAATGTTAAAGGGAAAGAAAGTGAAACTGAGTCATGGTGACTCTTCGATGCCGCAATATCATTAGATGGTTAATACCACAACCCGATATCATGAAATCAGTTGTGTCTATGCCTTTCTCTATTTTCCTGCATTACTTCTTGTTTACCTCTTTCTTATCTTTATTGCATGCAAAAATTTGTTGAGTGACAACTAGGATTGCTATAGCAAATTAGGACTTGTTTTCTTTCAACTATATAGTCATTATATGCTAAATTACTTTAGCTGCATTGAAACCAAATAGACCAACCAATGGACTAGATAAACTTTAGCTAGAGCCCAAATTCTGTCATCACAGTCTCATATTAGCAAATGATAGCTAATACTTGGTGATTAATCCATATATCTATGATTTCACCTATCCCGAGCATAGTCCCACGAACCATCCCAAGGGCTTCCTTTTCCTTTTCCTAGAAGCAAAAGGGGTACTCATGTGCTTTTGTTTGTATTAGCTATTCCATTATCAAGCAAACCAAACATCCTACTGCTAGCTAAACTTTAGCTAGCTAATACTTCCAGCTAAACTTTAGCTAGCTAAATTATACTTGGGGTGGAACTAAATAGGGACTTAATCTAGGTTTAACTCTTGTTTTTAAGTATATATTATCTCTTAGGGTGATGATGAGCTCTAATCTTAACAAGATTGTGATGATTGTAAGGAAAATGATCCATATAGACCATTTTGTTTGGATTTTGGTGTTTGATGAACAATATAATAATTTCGGCTAATATTATTTGCTAGTATACAAGGTATTGTTCGAATATATGCAAGGTGGACTTGGACTTAGGTAAAATCATGGCCCCAACGATCAACACCTCAAGCAAGACATTATAAACCATGTTGAAAACCATCTTTGAGACTCACTTACATATGGGGAAGACCCGTGGTCTATTCATAGAGTTACCTGATCAGGAACTTGGCCCTTGCGAGCGAGGGTCTTCAATGAGAACTAGGTGGAAGCATGAGCTTATCGATACCTGTCGGCGTTTCGGACCCGGGGGGTCCCTGGACCGACGAGTGAAATCACTGCGTGCCCCTGCCCAGATGGGTTGGCGCGGGATGGAACACAAGAGGTGGGACAAGCCTTGTATTATCCTGCACCAGGGGTGTCGCTCGTAGTAGGGGTTACAAGCGCGTCGCGTGAGGGAGAGAGTGAGATAGAGAGCGGGAGCCCGTTCATCCGCTCCTCCCGCGCGAACCCCCCTCCAGGATGGCCCTAGACCTCCCTTTTATAGACGCAAGGAGAGGGTCCAGACGTACAACGGGGGGCGTAGCTATGCGCTAATGTGTCCGGCAGAGGAGTGCCTAAGCCTTGTGTACATGCCAACGTGGCCGTCGGGGGAGAGCTTGAGCCATGTACACGTGATAGCGTGGCCGTCGGAGGAGCGCCTGAGTCCTGTAGGAGCACAGCTGGCAGTGCGGCAAGGATCCTGCTGACGTCTCCTTGCTGCCGTAAGGGGCTGAGAGCCACCGGCGTCATGGTGCACGCGGGGCACCATCATTACCCGTCGCCGGGGTAAGCCAGATGGGACGCCGGTCTTGTTCCTTGTAGCCTGAGCAGGCTAGGAATAGGGTAATGATGTATCCCCTGTTGGCGTGGTTGGTCTGAGCCCAAGGTCAGGCGAGGCGGGGACTTCTCTTGAGGCCGAGGCCGGGGTCGGGCAAGGACGCGATTCCTCCTGAGGCCGAGGTCAAGGCCGAGTCCAGGGGTCGGGCGAGGCGGAGACCTCCTCCCGAGGCCGGAGCCTGAGGTCGGGCGAGGCGGAGCTTCCTGTTGCGCCCGAGGCCGAACTCGGTGGTTGATCATGACTTGTTGTCAGTCTTCGCCTAGGTGGTTGGCACGACAGTCGGAGCGGGGCGAGCGGCGCTGTTTTCCTGTCATATTGGACAGTAAAAGAGAGGGACAAAGTGACTACGGTCACTTCGGCCTGGCCGACTGAGGCGCGTGTGTCAGGATACGGCGTCAGGCGTCCTCTGCATTAAATGTGCCTGCGAAGCGGTCGGTTGGTGAGGCGGTCTGGCCAAGGTTGCTTCACAGTGAAGCCTGCCCGAGCCGGGCTTCGGGAGAGCCGAGGAGGTGCCCGCTGCCTGAGGAGGCCCTCGGGCGAGGCGTGAACTTGTCTGGGACTACTGCTCCAGCCTGAGGCTGGGCTCGGGTGAGGTCGCGTCCCTTGGGTAGACGAAGCCTTGACTTGAACCGCGCCCGTCAGTTGGTCTGAGGGTGTTTACCAGCCGTGATTAGGAGTGTTGGGGGTACCCCTAATTATGGTACCTGACAGTAGCCCCCGAGCCTCGAAGGGAGTGTTGGTACTCGCTTGGAGGCTTTTTGCCGCATTTTCGGTGAGGGGACCGACCTTTCTCGATTTTGCTTTGTTCTGGTGGGTGCGCGCGAGTGCACCCGCCGGGTGTAGCCCCCGAGGCCTCGGAGGAGTAGTTTGACTCCTCTGAGGTCTGAATGCTTTTCGTGGTGCCTCGGCCGGTCTGATCGTTCCCTCATGCGGCCTGGCCGTAGCCCGGGTGCGTGGTCAGGTTCCAAGTTATCAAGCTGGTTTGTTGACGCTGTCAACAGTTTTGGCCATAGCCGGGTGCGAGAGCAGCCCCCGAGCCTCTGCACGGAGCGAGAGGACGATCAAGGACTTTCCCGACTTTTATCATACGCCCCTGCGTCGCCTTTCCGCAAGGAGGGGGGAAGCGCCATGTTGCCCTCGAAGGGCGCCGAACATGGTGTTTCCAGTGAGCTGCTAACGGGTGATCCGAGTGGACGTCCGTGCCCCGTTCGTTAGGGGTCGGCTGGTGGCCCAGAGGCGCGCTCCAAAAGTACCTACGGGTGATTCGCCGGACCGAGACCCCTTCGATAGGGTCCGAGGGCTCGATGCCTCCCTCCGGTGGGATTCCATTACAAATCGTTCCCGTCGGTCTCGGAAATGTCCTAGGGTACCTCGGGAGCGTAGCCCGAGCCTCGGCCATGTATCGGACGTACCCAGAGTCGTCCCTCACTCTGCGTGCTCTGGGGAGACTATCAAACCCTTCTGAGGGGCCAGCCTACGAACCCCTGATCAGTAATGGGCACGGAGCCCGAGCGCTCTGGGCGGCTGTCGAATCCTTCCGAGGGGCTAGCCTTTGAACCCCTGATCAGTAATGGGCTTGAAGTCCGAGTGCTCTGGGGCGGCTGTCGAAACCCTTCTGAGGGGCCAGCCTTCGAACCCCTGATCAGTAGGAGGGCTCGGGGCCCACTTCCTTCGCCGAGAAGGATCCTTTCCATAACATCCCCTTTCCCGGTCCCTGTAGCAAGAGAGAGAGAGAGAGGAGGAGGGGAAGGATATGAATTTAAATAAGGTGGCGCACCTTTTTTGACGCGGTCATTATGGCGAAGGCGAAGCGACGCCCGCCTCGCCTGCCAGAGGTGTCGCCTGCTCCGCCGGGGAGCTAATGCGGCAGGATGGGCGATTCGCGTGGTGCCTATTGCGCGTGAGCCGTTCAAGGAACGGGACACGGGTGCGTCGTCTTCACGCCGTGGGAGAGGGCTCTCCTGTAGCTTCAGGAGGGGACGCGATCCTGCGGGTGATTTGACCGCCGCTTCCGCTGCAGTTACTGTCGGCCCACTTTTGGGCCATGCCGACCGCCACGCCTGTCCCTGCAGTCGACTAACCCATGGCCGTCGCCTTCAATTGGCACTGTTGGGTCACACGCGCGGTCGCCTCGAGTCGCGGTACTGGTTCTGCAGCCGAGGAGGCGTGGCATTGGCGTAGGTGGCGGTGCGGCTCTTTACACGTCGTAACCGGCGCACCGGTTACATGACATGCGGGCCCGCTTCCTTTGCGCTGGTCCACCGGATGTGGTCGAAGCCGAAAGGGCGCACAGTCGCGGTGCAGTTGGACACCGGTCGCGTGGCAGTCCACCCTTTCGACCACCGATTTCTGCGAAGATGGGAGAGCGCTTGTAACCGCGGGACGGTTACATGCCTCGCGTGCGGCGGTTCGCCTTCTTCGCGCTTCGGATCAGCTCGTATGACGTGGGGGTCCCAGCCCCCGGGTCGTAGGAGGAGAACCCTAGAGTATGTCAGTGGAGACTTCGCCTGTGACGCTAAGGGGTGCAAGTGAGGAGGTCTGCCTATAAAAGGGGATCGATCCCCCGGGCAGTGGCCATGCCTTCGTCCTCCCCTCATGCATTGCGCCCTTCCACCTTTCGAGCCCCCAGATGGGGTGCACTAGCGTCGCCTTGCTCTTGCTGTCGTTGGAGGAGCGCGGTCTCGTGGAGATCGACGCCCTTCAGCCATCGCTTGGCTTCAAGGATTTTCGTCGTGCAGCCCGGCTGCATTCCCTCACCAATGGGCAGTTTGGTGGGGAGAAGCAAGCCGGGCTGCGGCCTCCGCCCTGCCCTCAGCTTCAAGGATCTTCGTCATCCTTGCTGTGGCGGAGGGCGAGCTGAGCCGGGGCCTGCCTCTGCGTAGGCAGCGGCCCGCTCCTTCCCTCAGTGATCTGGGGAAAAGTGCGTTCGCCGCCTGTGGCGCTTGGCAGCTGTCGCGCATCTGGCTCCCCAACACGAGCGGTTCTAGCGCTGCTTCCGGTGCCGCCCCCTCACCGCCGGCTCACGCTGTTCTGCCGGCTGTTGGGGGGTTGCCCAACACATCGTACGCCGCGAGGGCGGCGTTCATGTTCTGGGACGGCCCCGTTCTTGTTCTTGTGGTGAGGAAGGGAGTGAGGACCTACCGGTGCGCTTCGGGGCGACCGCTGTTCGCCGGCGTGGTGTTGGAAGGCAGGTGGCCGCTGTCGTCGGTGCTGAGGCGGCGGTCGCCATAGGTGAGGCTTCCTCTTGCACCAGCGGTTGTTTCCGCCGATGAGACCGTCGGCGCCACCTGCGCTCCAGGCCTCTAGCTCTTTGGCTTTAATGGCTGGTTCTCGACCTCCGTGAGGGACACGAATGAAGGCCCTTCAGCAGTAGCATTTGTCCTGAGGCCATCGCTGCTGCTGTCTAGCCGCCCGAGACGAAGGTCGTTGTCTCTGCTGCTGCGGAGGTCGCCGGCGAGCCGCTTGGAGTTTGTTATCCCGCGGGCCCCCTGGTGTGGAGGTTGTTCATACCCGCGAGAGCGGAACCAGAGTCCTGTTTGTAAGGAGATATACCGGGTTTTTGCCGGAGCAAAATGTGACCGCTTCAAGTACTTAGACATTTGTCGTAGGTCGGGAGAACCGCTGAGGGTTCTGCCGACGTCTAAGTCTGTGTAGCATAGTTACCCCAAGTATATGTGTTTGTTCTTTGTGGCTGTCGAGGCCTGAACATTTGGGTATTTCGAGTATAAAGCTGTGTTTCTTCCTCATTCCGAGCACTGGGACTTGCCTGTTGACTAGCCGAACCACTTAACCGAGCGTGAGTTGCCTTTCGCGGAAGGTGACGAGTGAGGTATCCGTATCCCGGAGGCGTAGGAGTCCCTCGGCTCAATCGGCCTTGCCGCTCTAGGCCTCTCTTGCTCAGTTTTTAGGACCCTTGGCTACTCTACGATGAGCCAGAGCCGGAGGCAGCGGTGTTGGCGCGGATAGAGGCGGAGTCGGCTCGAAAAGAGACTTCGTCGGCCTGGGAGCTGGCGGCTTCCCAGGCCGAGGAAGATATGGCAGCAGCAGCTAAAGCTTGGCCGAGACATCCACTAGCATGGTGCTGGCGTCCTCCCTTGGGTGAAGGTCCCTTCGCCCGGGTCGCCGCCCAAGGCCGGGCTAGGTTCCGCCGAGGGTGCTGCTGCTCCCCCTGCCGATGCCTGAACCCGCAGGAACAGTTTGTCTGTAGCATGCGCATGTTTTTTCACGGCCGCCGAGGCCTAAAACACTTTATCGTCGTGTTTAAAAAGTTGTGTTTTCTTTCCTCTCGTTTCGAGCATCACGACTTGTCTGTCAATAGCAGAATCGTTTTATCCAAGCGAGAGTTACTTTTCGCAGAAGGTGATGAGTGAGGTATCCGTATCCCAGAGGCATAGGAGTTCCTCGGCTCGGTCGGCCTTGCCGCTTACGTGCACTCTCATTTGGTCGTAGGATTCCGTTATTGATACGGTCGAGAAGGCACGAAAGTTGTTTTCTACCCGAGTGTTTGGACTTGTTCGGTAGCAGGATCGCTTATCCGAGCGAGAGTTACTTCTCGCGGAAGGTGATGAGTGTGGTATCCATATCCCGGAGGCGTAGGAGTTCCTCGGCTCGGTCGGCCTTGCCGCTTACGTGTACTCTCGTCGTTCTCAGGATCCCGCTTCGATACGGAAGTCGAAAGCACAAAGGTCGTTTTGGTAGAAAATTTTTCCGAGGAAAATTTTGACGCAGAGGGGGTTCCCCCCTTCTAGCCCCCGAGGAAGGGTCGGGCTTTGCTGAGGCAAGGCCGACCCTTCCTTAACGGTTAGACTTTGTGTATGTAAAGAAAATGAGGTACATGAACGACTTAAAACATCTTAAGGGTAGAAGCGACGTAGTTGTTGGATGTTCCAAGCGTTGCTGTAGACCTCGCCTTGGTCGTTGGCCAGCTTGTATGTTCCGGGCTTCAAAATCTTAGCGATGATGAAGGGCCCTTCCCAGGGAGGAGTGAGCTTGTGGCGCCCTCGGGCGTCCTGTCGCAGACGAAGCACCAAGTCTTCCACTTGGAAGCCTCGGGGTCGAACGCTTCGGGCGTGGTAGCGTCGCAGCGACTGCTGGTACCGTGCCGAATGTAGTAAGGCGACGTCCCGAGCCTCTTCGAGCTGGTCCAGCGAGTCCTCTCGGCTGGTCTGGTTGCTTCGGTCGTCGTACGCCCTGGTCCTCGGGGAGCCGTATTCTAAGTCCGTGGGGAGGACGGCCTCAGCCCCATAGAATAGAAAAAACGGCGAGAAACCCGTGGCGCGGCTCGGCGTCATCCTCAGACTCCAAACTACCGAGGGTAGCTCTTTCATCCACCGCTTGCCGAACTTGTTGAGGTCGCTGTAGATCCTCGGTTTGAGTCCGTGCAAAATCATGTCGTTGCCACGCTCCACCTGCCCATTCGTCATGGGATGAGCTATGGCGGCCCAGTCCACACGGATGTGGTGGTCGTCGCAGAAGTCCAGGAACTTTTTTCGGTGAACTACGTGCCATTGTCGGTGATGATGGAGTTTGGGACCCCGAATCGATGGATGATGTTGGTGAAGAACGCCACCGCCTGCTCGGACCTGATGCTGGTCAAGGGTCGGACCTCGATCCACTTGGAGAATTTGTCGATGGTGACCAGCAGGTGCGAGAAGCCCCCGGGTGCCTTCTGCAAGGGACCGACGAGGTCTAGACCCCACACAGCAAACGACCAGGTGATGGGTATCGTCTACAGGGCCTGAGCGGGCAGGCATGTCTACTTTACGTAGAATTGACACCCCTGGCAGGAGCGAACAATCCTAGTGGCATCGGCCACCGCGGTTGGCCAGTAGAAACCTTGTCGGAAGGCATTTCCCACGAGGGCTCGAGGTGCTGCATGGTTGTAGGATCTAGGACACCGGCTAGAGGGGGGGTGAATAGACGGTTTTGACTAAAAACAACAATACTCAATAAATTTAATCAATGCAACAAGAGAAATAAATTATCTAGTGTCAACAAGTAAACAATGTATGAAAAACAACTACGGAGATTGAATACTTGAAGAGCAATAAGCAAAGCACTGATCAATTGCAAGGCAATAAGTAATGCTAGAAATAAAAGACACCAAAATTTATCCCGTGGTATCGGTGATTTGCCGATCACCCCTAATCCACGTTGAGGTGGACTTCAAGCTCTCACTTGCTCCTCTATCAAGATACGACTTGATCTTTCAGCCAAGTGGACAAGAAATCACTCAATACCTCGATTCCACTAATGTCACCTTTGCCGCTCCGGCGAGGTAGGCGCGAACCCCTCACAATCCACACCGCGGCTTCTCCACAATCTTCTTGGAGAGCTCGACGGAGACAATCACCCGAGCCGTCTAGGAGGCGGCAACCTCCAAGAGTAACAAGCCAATGACGCTTGCTCGGTGTACCACCTAGTGCCTCAAGAATCACCAAATGATGCAAATGCACTAGGAACACTCAATCCCTCACTAGAATGCAATCTCAAGCAAAGAGTGTGAGAGAGTGAGTTGGAGGATCACAAATGAGCTCAATGTATGCAAGGAATGGCCAAGAGAGCTCTCTCACACGAGCTACCCTTCTATTTATAGACCCCCACTAAAATCCAACCGTTATGTGCAAAAGGTAGCAATTCTGCGCACACGCGGACCGTCCGCGCCCTAGGGCCGGACGGTCCGCCGTACATATAACGGCTATAAAGACATTCAAAAACATGTCAGAGCTGACTCAAAAGGTGGGTCCGGACAGTCCACCCCTCAAGGCCGGACCGTCCGCGACCTGGCAGCATGAAACACCCGAGCCTCGGATCACAACAAGTTAACACGTGCGGACCGTCCGGCTATAAATCCCGGACGATCCGCGACCTGAGACAGTACTGTCCGGACTGGCCACCCGGACAGTCCGTAGTACAAATCAGTAAAAGCACACAGTCCCTGTCCAAAAACGAGTTAGACACTTGCGGACCGTCCGCCTCTCACAGGCGGACCGTCCGCCTAATAAATCAGGGACTGGACCGAGGACATCCTTCTCTGGACATGACTGCGGACAGTCCGGCCCTAAGGCCCGGACGGTCCGCAGTGCACTCATACAGAACCAGCCCGAAATGAACAGACACATGACCCCTCTGGATGGGTCGCGGACGGTCCGGCCACTTGGCCCGGACGGTCCGCCGACCCCAAGACTTAGTCACTTTTCAAACTCGCTTTTGAAAAGATTTTAACTTTCGGAAACGGAAGCGCTGCTAGTCCTCATGCAAATGCAACCACTAGATGCTCTATGAGGCACTAAGTCTTACACAGAACAAAGTCATTAACCCCTCTTAATAGTACGGCTATCTAGCCTACCAATCCGGTCAATTTCTTCTCTAAACACCTGGTGACCGGCAAAAAAACAAAACCTATGTTATACCTTTGCCTTCACCAGATCCACAACCAATGCTTATAAGTCTTCAAGACTTCTCAGTTCTCTGTGGTTCAACCTACATTCTTATTTCTCCAAGAATTATTAGTCCACAAGTAGTTGTCATTAATTACCAAAACATTACCAAAGGGGCCTAGATGATTCACAATCTCCCCCTTTTTGGTAATTGATGACAACACCACATTATATATTAAAGAGATGTTTAGTTTCTCCAAATCTCTCTCATACCGAAGGTATAAGATAGATCTTGGAGATGAGTTTCATAGGACTTATCTTGATTTGAAGTTCTGTCCGAGAGATAGATAAATCCCAATAAAAAACTCAGTATGTAAGAAAGGCTCCCCCTAAGTGTGTGCAGGATTATCTGAAGTTGAAGATATAACACACATAATATATTGGAGCTTGATGGAGACTTTCCTACAAACATGGTTATCGAGGCATACAAGAGATGATCCATAGAGTGAGCGCAGCAATTATAATCACTCCTCGAATAACCACACATAGAGAAATTTGAACTAAAACATAGTTCATCCCACAGAATATTACAGAAAATAGTCCACAGACATACGACATAGAGTTAATAGTTCAAACTAGTTCCAAATGCGTAAGTCATAAACTAATGCAAGCGGCATAAAAAGGTAAAATGCATATGCAAGGTCTTAATGTCCACATAGAACCACCAACTCCCCCTGAAGGAGACGCCAGACAACTTCTCATCACTTATCACCTCTCTCCCCCTTTGGCATCAATTGCCACAAAGGAGAGGCCTCACTGATCGCTTGGCGGCGGATGCATGTTGTAGTAGTGAGTGCTGAAGGTGTCAAACAGGGAGGAGAACTGGCCAAAATCCTGCTGGAGCTGCTGCTGCCTCTGACTGATCTCCTGCATGTTGTCATGGGTAGAAAGATTATCAAATTGACTGGAGAGAGCACCCATGTTATCCTGAAAGCTCTGTTGCATATTATTCAGCCTGGTCATGATGGGGTCAGTGACATTAGTGTGAATCTGATCACGAAAATCAGAAAACTCAGAGTTGAGTGTATCCCAGTTATTGTCAAACTGAGACTGCATGGCATCGAAACGGTGATCCATTTGTGTCATCAGGCCATCAAAGCGAGTATCAATGTGAGTCTCAAGACCCTGCTGCATATTGTGAAAATAAGGATCAAAGTATCCTGGGGCAGGCTCCCAATAATGCTGAGGCTGAGGAGGAGGTGGAGGTGGAGGTGGAGGCATCTGCTCACCCTCAACATCAGGAGCTGCTCCACCCTCATAGCCAGGGTCTTCCTCATCATCTGGGAATGGGGTGAGTGGCCTGGTGAGAAACCCTATCTCATTCTTAAAAGGCCTGAATGGGGTGTGAACAATCTCGCATGGGCCCTCAAATCTTGTCTTGGATTTGATGAGAGCCATAATATATGTAAGGAGCATACGCCAAATTTTGATTCTTATCCATCTTCAGATCATTAAGCTGTCGCATCATGAAAAGAACAATATTCATGACTTCACCATTCATGATATGCTGGATGATGTTCCAGAACTTATCCCTGATTTTACTCTTATCACCACTCTTGGGAAGGATGGTGACTCTGGCAATCTTGTTGATTACAGCAGGATGATGTCTGAGTCCTGCTGTCTCTCCAAATCTCCTGGGTATACCAAGTCTGGCTGGCTCATAAAACTGCACCAAATCCTCAAAATTATCTTCAGTATAAAGATCCAATCCAGTAGAAATGGTGCCATAGTTCAGACTGTTGGCAGCTGCAAAGTCAGCAAAAGAAGCAGAATAGCGCTTGAAGCCAGTCATCCAGGTGATAGATTCTTCTTCAATATCAATCTCTGAGGTAGCCAGGAATTGCTTAACAGCCATTTCATTGAAATCTGTGCGCTGCCCCATAAACTGATATAGTCCGCAGGTTTCAAACTTAGGGATCAGACCCTCCATGACTGATTGACTTAGCAAGAAGGACCAATCAATCACCTGATGCTTATGAAAATTAGTATCCACTAGGGTGCCCCAGAAAACATCAAACTGCAGCTGCGTGTGGAAGAACTGGATATGTGTATCAGATGGCAGAGTATACTGGTTCACAGTCCGTCTGGAGCAGTACTCAGCCATAGAAAATCGCCGCTTTGGGTAAGTCCATCCTTGGATATCAATGGGATAATCGGGATGAACATGAGGAAAATCTTCAGCATCCATGGATTCAGTGCCCCCAGCTGAGGATTGGGCCTCTGAATCAGTGGTTGGTACATAGTCATCATCATTTCCACGAGGGCGCTTGGATTTAAAGCGACCTGCAAGTTTCTTGCGTAGACCACCAAGACCACTGCAACAATGTGACAGACATCCATAGATAAATAATTGAAATCAATCACCATTTGTAAAAGGAATGGAACTGTAATGCTCTGCCAGGGTCCGGACGGTCCGCGCTGGGGCGCCGGACTGTCCGCGCCAGAGGCCCGGACGGTCCGCGTCCACCAGGCGGACGGTCCGCGACCGACCAGAGGCGACTCCCAAGAACCCTAGCCGCCACAAATGTTGAAGTTAATGATTCTGCAGATAATACGCGTCCAAACCAGTTCAAAATTTTGCATAGCAGTCATATTGAGGAGAACCAACAATCCCACCAATTAGATTTTGAAACCGACTGCTCAATTTCAGATCGGAGAGGAAACCCATATAATCTCAAAAGTGAAGAGATATAATAAAATCCACAAGATTTGAAGATACCGTGATGAAGACATGTTGATGGAGTGTTGCCACAAACTGCCGGACTGTCCGCACACAACTTCACTGCACCGTCCGCGCACACTCGTCACAGGAGAGGACTGGGTGAGTGGAGAGCAAAAGCAGACGAGCGAATGAGCACAAATGACAAGGCTGCGGGCGCTGGGTGATTTTACTGCCCTGTCGCGGACGGTCCGCGCGGGGACGGCGGACGGTCCGCGCCCTGATGATGCCAGACTGTCTGTGTGGCTGCCCGGACTGTCCAGGTTCTGATGCGGCGGACGGTCCGCGGTCCATGGGCGGACGGTCCGCGGCCTGATACTCATTTTTCCAATTTCTGTCCATTTGCTGATTTTGAATTTCGAATCCGAATTGGTGCTTATATATGGACATTTCGACCAATCCTAGAGTTAGTATGCATGCATATACACATTATGTAATTGAGGAGTGCAAAACTTTTGAATTAAACTATCAAGAACAATTAGAAATGAGAAATGCACCAATAATACCAAATAAATAGCATAAAAAGCATGTTTAGACCCGAGATGCAAGACGACACATGTGTGATCAACTTCAAGCCACATTTGAGAGATCGATCACATTCATTTCACTTCTTAGGGAACAAAATCTTGTTTCATCCAAAGGCTTTGTAAAAATGTCTGCTAATTGATCATCCGTTCCAATGGAATAAATATAAATATCTCCCTTGCCAACATGATCCCTTAAGAAGTGATGCCGTATATCAATATGCTTGGTTCTTGAGTGTTGGACCGGATTGGTAGCCAATTTTACCGCATTCTCATTATCACACATGAGAGGCACATTCTTGAAAATAACTCCATAATCCAATAAAGTTTGTTTCATCCATAATAGTTGAGCACAACAATTTCCGGCCGATATATATTCCGCCTCGGCGGTAGATAGAGCAACCGAATTTTGTTTCTTAGAAGACCATGAAACAAGAGATCTACCAAGAAATTGACAACAACCGGAGGTGCTTTTTCTATCAACTTTGCACCCCGCATAGTCCGAATCCGAATATCCAATTAATTCAAAGTGAGCACCTTTGGGATACCATAGACCAATATTGGGGGTATACTTCAAATATCTTAGAATTCTTTTTGCGGCCTTCAAGTGAATCTCTCTAGGTGAAGCTTGAAATCGAGCACACATGCATACACTAAACATAACATCGGGCCTAGATGCGGTAATATAAAGTAAACTACCAATTATTGAACGATAAAGTTTTTGATCAACCATGGTACCTCCTTCATCTAAGTCTAGATGACCATTTGTTGCCATTGGAGTCTTGATAGGCTTAGCATTTTCTAAACCAAACTTCTTGAGCATGTCCTTCAAATATTTTGATTGACTTATAAAAATACCATCTTTCAATTGTTTGATTTGAAGGCCAAGAAAGAAACTCAATTCTCCTATCATAGACATCTCAAATTCTTTTGACATCATTTTTCCGAACTCCTCGCAAAATAATTCATTAGTAGATCCAAAAATAATATCATCAACGTAAATTTGACAAACAAATAAGTCTTTGCCAATTCTTTTAGTGAATAGAGTAGTGTCAACCTTCCCAATTTTGAAGTCTTTGGAAAGCAAGAAATCACTAAGCCTTTCATACCAAGCGCGTGGAGCTTGCTTAAGCCCATAGAGAGCTTTAGAAAGCTTGAACACGTTAGGTCTTTTGGGGTCCTCAAAACCGGGAGGTTGTTCAACATACACTAGTTCTCTAATCTTACCATTTAAGAAGGCACTCTTTACATCCATTTGGTAGAGCTTGATATTATGTGCACAAGCATAAGCAAGTAGAATCCGGATTGCTTCTAATCTTGCTACGGGGGCAAATGTCTCCCCAAAATCCAATCCTTCAATTTGAGTATATCCTTGTGCAACCAATCTTGCCTTGTTTCTTACTACCACACCATCTTCATTGTGCTTGTTGCGAAACACCCATTTTGTACCAATAACATTGTGGTTCTTTGGTCTCTCAACAAGCTCCCAAACTTCATTTCGAGCGAAGTTATTTAATTCTTCATGCATTGCATTCACCCAATCAACATCAAGTAAAGCTTCATCTACACGGTTAGGTTCCATACAAGATACAAAAGAGAAGTGTTCACAAAACGAAGCTATGCGAGAGCGAGTTTGAACACCCTTACTAATATCACCCACAATTTGATCAACCGGGTGATCCTTCACAATGGAATGATGAATTCTTGATACCGTTTGATAATTGCTTGTTGAAGCATTAGAAGGAACCGAAGGTCTTGAAGTCCCTTGATCATTTGTATCCATGGTTTCATTGAGTTGTTTGCTTTGGTGATCTTCTTCATTTATAGTTGAGGATGAAGGAATGACAACCACACTATTTTCATCATCATCCTCCTTTGGTTTTATTTCACCAATGGCCATTGTTTTCATAGCATTTATCAAATGAGTTCCCCCAACATCATCAAGATTATCACTCTCATCTTGAGACCCATTTGTTTCATCGAATTCAACATCATATGCTTCCTCAATAATACCATGAGTTTTGTTGAAGACTCTATAAGCCTTACTATTTGATGAATATCCAAGAAGAAAACCCTCATCACATTTCTTCTCAAATTTAGAAAGCCGGCTCCCTTTCTCAAAATATAACATTTGCAACCGAATACCCTAAAATATGAGATATTTGGCTTTCTACCAATAAGCAATTCATATGGAGTTTTCTTCAAAAGCTTGTGACAATATAATCTATTTGATGAATGACAAGCGGTATTTATTGCCTCGGCCCAATAAGAATCCGATATACTATATTCCGCTAACATGGACCTAGCCATGTCAATAAGAGTTCTATTCTTTCTTTCAACAATACCATTTTGTTCCGGGGTATATTTGGAAGAGAATTCATGTTTGATACCCTTGTCATCACAATATTGATCAATTCTTGCATTTTTGAATTCCGACCCATTATCACTTCTAACCTTTTTGATGTCGAAATCAAATTGATTTTGAGCCAATATAGCAAATGACTTGAATGTTTCAAACACATTGGATTTGTCTCGTAGAAAATAAACCCAAGTAAATCTTGAATAGTCATCCACAATCACAAGACAATAAGAATTACCACCAATACTTACAAAAGATGTGGGCCCAAATAAATCCATGTGAAGTAATTCCAAAGGTCGATGAGTGGACATTTGACTTTTATTTGGATGAGTATTTGCCACTTGCTTACCGGCTTGACAAGAGCTACATAATTTGTTCTTTTCAAACTTCACATCTTTTAAGCCTCGAACTAAGTCATGCTTGGTTAACCGATTGAGTTGCTTCATCCCAACATGACCAAGTCTTCTATGCCATAACCAACCTAGTGAAGCTTTTGAAAATAGGCAAGTTGTGAGCCTTGCCTCATTAGATGAGAAATCAACAAGATAAAGATTTTCATGTCTAAAGCCTTTAAATTTAAGGTTGCTACCATCAACACTAGAGATAATAACATCTTCAACTGTGAAATTGCAACAAAATCCTAAATCACATAATTGAGCTACGGAAAGTAAATTAAAATTCAAAGACTCAACCAATAGCACATTTGATATAGAATGATCATTAGAAATAGCAATTTTACCCAAACCTTTAACCTTTCCTTTACGATTATCTCCAAATGTGATACTATCATAATTTGAGCAATCTTCCTCACTCATTTGGGTAAACATTTTCATATCCCCGGTCATGTGTTGAGTACATCCACTATCCAACACCCAATGATTCCCTCCCGCCTTGTAGTTTACCTACAAAAGGAAATCAATCTCTTTTAGGTACCCAAACTTGCTTGGGTCCTCGGATGTTAGTGACCAAGGTCTTTGGCACCCAAATAGCTTTCTTTTTGTTTCCAATAATTGAAGTACCAACAAATTTAGCATGAACACCTTTTGCATTATGAGAAAGAACATAACAATGCTCAAAACAAGTGGAGGATACATTTTTGAACTTAGGACAATTTTTCTTAACATGCCCCTTTTTGTGACACTTGTGACACACTTTGTCACATTCTTTCACAAACAATGTCTTTTGCTTTACAAAAGCATTCTTTCCTTTCTTAGGAACATATCCAAGACCTTCACGGTTAAGAGAGCATCGTTGACTTCCCAATATGAAATCCAATTTAGTCTTACCACCATATGCCTTTTCTAGATCATGAGTTAGAGCATTTATTCTATCTACTAACACTTCATTCTCAACAATAATTTTTGATTCATCAAAAGCAATGTTATCAATGAGAGAAGTTTTGCATTTATCACAAATAGAGTTAGTAGGTAGTGGTTCACTTGTAAGACTATCAAGTAAGTCACAAGTGACTCCAACATCCTTAGTGACCACCTCAACTTCATGCACAATAGATGATTTTTGAGCATCCGCAAGCTTCTCACAATTTTCTTTGAGGTCATTGTGAGAGGTCTTGAGCTCCTCAAAAGACACTTGGAGGTTTTTATACAATTCCTTCAAGGTCTTAAATTTTTCTTTTTCTTTGTGCATGTAGTCATCGGCCTCACCTAGCATTCTAACAAGATCATCATATGAATAGCCATCATCATCAACATCATCAATATCATCATCATCTTTTATATCATTTAAATCGGTGATGATTTTTACCTTAGCATCTTCCTTTGCCATAAGACAATGAGGGGATGAGAAGAGGGAGGGAGCTTCCTTGATAGCAATTCCGGCATTAAGCTTAGATGAGGTGTCATCATCATCATTATCCGAGCTATCATCCGAGTCCCATTCAACTAAGTAGGCTTTGCCATCTTTCTTCTTGTTATAGTATTTCTTTTTCTTCTTGTCACTTTCATCTTTGCCCTTCTTCTTCTTGCTTGGGCAATTCATGGCAATGTGACCGGGTTCTCCACACTCAAAACATTTTCTATCATTGAAGGCATTTCTTCTAGATGTTTGACCTCTTCTAGGTTGACCTCTTTTCATCTTCATGAATTTATTGAATTTCCTTACAAATAAAGCCATGTCACCATCACTCTCACTTTCATTTTCTTCATCATTGCTATCTTCTTTTTCAATTGCCTTTGAGGCCTTGGCTTTGAGAGCAATAGATTCATTTTTCACCTTCTTTGCCAAACTTAAGGCATCGGCTTGAGACTTCTTAAATATATCTTGAGTGAGAATTTCTCCCAATACTTCGGTTGGAGAAGTTGTAGATAGATCACTCCTTACTAGCATTGTCACAATAGTCTCATATTTCTCCGGAAGTGATCTAAGGAACTTGTGTGTGAAATCCACATCCGGTACATTAAAACCAAGTCCCTTGAGTTCATTTACAATCTCATTCAACCGATTGAACATATCGGATACACTCTCATCTTCTTTCATAATAAATTGCTCAAACTTCCCTTTGCACACATATAGTTTGGCACTCTTCACAATTGTAGTTCCTTCATGAATTTCCATTAGTTTTATCCAAATCTCATGAGCGGTTGTGAGATTCTTGATACGATTGAACTCATTTATATCAAGAGCATCATAAAAGACATTCATGGCTTGATCATTTGTGAGGATATTCTCATTATCACTAACGGATGGTTCATCTTCCTTCAATACAACAAATCCATCCCTAACAATTGGCCAAATTTTTCCACCCATTGCTCTAAGATGCATTGACATTCTTATTTTCCAATAATCATAATTGCTTCCATCAAAGTGCGGTGGCTTCCCAATGTGCACATTGTTGTTACTAGCCATTTTGTCCCACTCCGGGATGATTAGATCCACAAACTATGGAGTCCTTGGCTCTGATACCACTTGTAGGATCTAGGACACCGGCTAGAGGGGGGGTGAATAGACGGTTTTGACTAAAAACAACAATACTCAATAAATTTAATCAATGCAACAAGAGAAATAAATTATCTAGTGTCAACAAGTAAACAATGTATGAAAAACAACTACGGAGATTGAATACTTGAAGAGCAATAAGCAAAGCACTGATCAATTGCAAGGCAATAAGTAATGCTAGAAATAAAAGACACCGAAATTTATCCCGTGGTATCGGTGATTTGCCGATCACCCCTAATCCACGTTGAGGTGGACTTCAAGCTCTCACTTGCTCCTCTATCAAGATACGACTTGATCTTTGAGCCAAGTGGACAAGAAATCACTCAATACCTCGATTCCACTAATGTCACCTTTGCCGCTCCGGCGAGGTAGGCGCGAACCCCTCACAATCCACACCGCGGCTTCTCCACAATCTTCTTGGAGAGCTCGACGGAGACAATCACCCGAGCCGTCTAGGAGGCGGCAACCTCCAAGAGTAACAAGCCAACGACGCTTGCTCGGTGTACCACCTAGTGCCTCAAGAATCACCAAATGATGCAAATGCACTAGGAACACTCAATCCCTCACTAGAATGCAATCTCAAGCAAAGAGTGTGAGAGAGTGAGTTGGAGGATCACAAATGAGCTCAATGTATGCAAGGAATGGCCAAGAGAGCTCTCTCACACGAGCTACCCTTCTATTTATAGACCCCCACTAAAATCCAACCGTTATGTGCAAAAGGTAGCAATTCTGCGCACACGCGGACCGTCCGCGCCCTAGGGCCGGACGGTCCGCCGTACATATAACGGCTATAAAGACATTCAAAAACATGTCAGAGCTGACTCAAAAGGTGGGTCCGGACAGTCCGCCCCTCAAGGCCGGACCGTCCGCGACCTGGCAGCATGAAACACCCGAGCCTCGGATCACAACAAGTTAACACGTGCGGACCGTCCGGCTATAAATCCCGGACGGTCCGCGACCTGAGACAGTACTGTTCGGACTGGCCACCCGGACAGTCCGTAGTACAAATCAGTAAAAGCACACAGTCCCTGTCCAAAAACGAGTTAGACACTTGCGGACCGTCCGCCTCTCACAGGCGGACCGTCCGCCTAATAAATCAGGGACTGGACCGAGGACATCCTTCTCTGGACATGACTGCGGACAGTCCGGCCCTAAGGCCCGGACGGTCCGCAGTGCACTCATACAGAACCAGCCCGAAATGAACAGACACATGACCCCTCTGGATGGGTCGCGGACGGTCCGGCCACTTGGCCCGGACGGTCCGCCGACCCCAAGACTTAGTCACTTTTCAAACTCGCTTTTGAAAAGATTTTAACTTTCGGAAACGGAAGCGCTGCTAGTCCTCATGCAAATGCAACCACTAGATGCTCTATGAGGCACTAAGTCTTACACAGAACAAAGTCATTAACCCCTCTTAATAGTACGGCTATCTAGCCTACCAATCCGGTCAATTTCTTCTCTAAACACCTGGTGACCGGCAAAAAAACAAAACCTATGTTATACCTTTGCCTTCACCAGATCCACAACCAATGCTTATAAGTCTTCAAGACTTCTCAGTTCTCTGTGGTTCAACCTACATTCTTATTTCTCCAAGAATTATTAGTCCACAAGTAGTTGTCATTAATTACCAAAACATTACCAAAGGGGCCTAGATGATTCACAATGGTGGCCGCAAGCCCCCGATTATATTTCTCGCAACAGCTCTTGTCCCTGGGCGACGGATATGCATCGTTGGAGGATGCCCGAGGGGCTGCGGTGATAGAGCTCCTTTTCATCACCCAGCAAGACGAATGACTTGGCGCGCCGAGCCAGTTGCCGAGCTTTGGCCTGGTCGAGGGGAAGCTCTCCTCGGAGGAGATATTCCAGGTACGGGGTCTGCCAGTTCGGATCTGGTGTGACCCCATTCTGTTCCTCCTCGACGGGCAAGGCCTCTTCCTCGATGGCCGAGGGTACCTTGGGTTCGGCCGAGGGTACTCGGGCTCGGCCGAGGGTACCTCGGGCTCGGGCACGTCGTCGATCTTGAAGGATGGTTGATGTAGGTCTCTGGAGAAGACGTCCGGGGGGACCGTCATCCGCCCCGAGGCTATCTTCGCCAGCTCGTCCGCAGTCTTGTTGTACAGTCGGGCGATGTGGTTTAGCTCCAGCCTGTAGAACTTGTCTTCCAGGCGCCGGACTTTGTCGCAGTAGGCTTCCATCCTCCGGTCGCGGCAGTGGGAGTTCTTCATGACTTGGTCAATGACAAGCTGTGAGTCACCACGAGCGTCGAGGCACCGGACCCCTAGCTCGATGGCGATGTGCAGCCCGTTAACCAGAGCATCATACTCGACCACGTTGTTTGATGCCGAAAAATGGAGGCGTATGACGTAGAGGAGATGCTTTCCGAGGGGTGAAACGAAGAGCAAGCCAGCGTCTGCCCCTGTTTTCATGAGTGACCCATCGAAATACATGGTCCAAAGCTCGGGTTGGATTGGAGTTGTTGGCAACTGGGTGTCAGTCCACTCAGCCAGGAAGTCTGCCAAGACCTGGGATTTTATGGCCTTCCGAGGGGCAAATGATAGCGTTTCGCCCATGAGTTCCACTGCCCACTTCGCTATCCTACCTGAGGCCTCACGGCACTGGATGATCTCCCCCAGGGGGAAGGATGACACCACAGTCACCGGATGAGACTCGAAGTAGTGTCGCAACTTTTGTCGTGTCAAAACCACTGCATAGAGCAGCTTCTGGATCTATGGGTAGCGGACTTTGGTCTCGGAAAGCACTTCGCTGATGAAGTAGACTGGCCTCTGGACGAGTAGTGCATGCCCTTCTTCTCGTCTCTCGACTACGATCGCGGCGCTGACCACCTGAGTGGTTGCGGTTACGTAGATCAAGAGGGCTTCTCCTGCAGCGGGGGGCACCATGATGGGTGTGTTTGTAAGGAGCGCCTTAAGGTTTCTGAGGGCTTCCTCGGCCTCGGGGGTCCAAGTGAAGCACTCGGCCTTCCTTAAGAGGCGGTACAGAGGCAAGCCTTTCTCGCCAAGGCGTGAGATGAAGCGGCTCAGAGCCACAAGGCATCCCATGACCCTCTGTACTCCTTTCAAATCTTTGATCGGTCCCATGTTGGTGATGGCCGCGATTTTCTCCAGATTGGCCTCGATGCCCCGCTCGGAGACGATGAATCCAAGGAGCATGCCTCGGGGGACTCCGAAGACACACTTTCCGGGATTGAGTTTCACGCCTTTCGCTCTCAGACACTTGAATGTCGTTTCAAGGTCAGAGAGGAGGTCAGAGGCTTTCTTCGTCTTGACAACGATGCCATCAACGTAAGCCTCGACCGTTTTGCCGATGTGTTCTCCAAACACGTGGTTCATGCACCTCTGGTAGGTGGCGCCTACATTCCTCAAACCAAATGGCATTGTAGTGTAACAGTACATACCAAAAGGTGTGATAAAAGAAGTTGCGAGCTGGTCGGACTCTTTCATCCTGATTTGGTGATAGCCTGAGTAGGCATCGAGGAATGACACGGTTTCGCACCCAGCAGTGAAGTCCACAATTTGATCGATGCGAGGTAGAGGGTAGGGAACTTTCGGGCATGCCTTGTTTAGACCAGTGTAGTCTACACACATCCTCCATTTCCCATCCTTCTTCCTTACAAGAACAGGGTTAGCTAACCATTCGGGATGGAATACCTCTTTGATGAACCCTGCCGCGAGTAGCTTGTGGATCTCCTCGCCTATGGCCCTGCGCTTTTCTTCGTCAAAATAGCGTAGGGTTTGCTTCACAGGTCGGACTCTAGCTCTGATGTCCAGTGAGTGCTCGGCGACATCCCTCGGTATGCCGGGCATGTCCGAGGGACTCCACGCAAAGACTTCGGCGTTTGCGCGGAGAAAGTCGACGAGCACTGCTTCCTATTTGGGGTCGAGCTCGGAGTCGACCCAGACTTTCCTGCCGGCGTCGTTGCTGGGGTCGAGAGTGACGGACTTGACCGCCTCAACTGGTTCGAAGTTGCCAGCGTGCCGCTTCGCGTCGGGCGCCTCCTTGGAGAGGCGTTCTAGGTCGGCGATGAGGGCCTCAGACTCGGCGAGGGCCTCAGCGTACTCCACGCACTCCACGTCGCATTCGTACATGTGGCGGTACGTGGATCCGACGGTGATGATCCCGTTCGGGCCCAACATCTTGAGCTTGAGGTAGGTGTAGTTGGGGACGGCCATGAACTTGGTGTAGCACGGCCTTCCCAACACTGCATGGTAGGTTCCTCGGAACTCGACGACCTCAAAGGTGAGAGCTTCCTTTCGGAAGTTGGAGGGAGTCCCGAAGTAGACGGGTAAGTCGATCCGTCCGAGGGGTAGGATTCGCTTCCCGGGCGCGATCCCGTGGAAGGGTGCCGCACCAGCCCGAACCTCGGACCTGTCGACCCGCAAGAGTTCCAGGGTCTCGGCGTAGATGATGTTAAGGCTGCTGCCTCCGTCCATGAGGACTTTGGAGAGCCTAACGTTGCCGATGATCGGATCGACTACGAGAGGGTACCTTCCTGGGCTTGGCACGCAGTCGGGGTGGTCGCCTCGGTCGAAGGTGATAGGCTTGTCGGACCAGTCTAGGTAGACCGGCGCTGCCACCTTCACCAAGTAGACCTCCCGGCGCTCCTGCTTGCGGTGTCGAGCCGAGGCGTTCGCCGCCTGCCCGTCGTAGATCATGAAGCAGTTATGGACCTCCGGGAACTCCTCTTCATTGCCGCCCTCCTTCTTGTCGTTGTCATGGCCCTTGTCATCTTCTGCCGGGGCCTGGTCTTATGGAAGTAGCGTCAGAGCATGACACATTCTTTGAGGGTGTGCTTGACGGGCCCCTGGCGATAGGGGCACGGCTCCTTGAGCATCTTGTCGAACGCGCCGGCCCCTGCAGGAGGTTTCCGAGGGTTCCTGTGCTCAGCCGCAGCGACGAGATTCGCGTCAGCAGCGTCGCGCTTCGCTTGCGACTTGTTCTTGGCCTTCTTCTTCCTGCCCCGCTGGGCGGACGCCTCGGGAGCATCTTTCTTCGGCTCTCCCTGAGGCTGCTTGTCTTTTTGGAAGATGGCTTCGACCGCCTCTTGACCCGAGGCGAACTTGGTGGCGACGTCCATCAGTTCGCTCACACGGGTGGGAGTCTTGCGCCCCAGTTTGCTCACCAGGTCTCGGCAAGTGGTGTCGGCGAGGAAAGCCCCGATGACATCCGAGTCGGTAATGTTGGGCAGCTCGGTGCGCTGCTTCGAAAACCGCCGGATGTACTCTCGGAGGGACTCCCCTGGCTGCTGGCGGTAGCTTTGGAGATCCCACGAGTTCTCGGGGCGCACGTACGTGCCTTAGAAGTTTCCCGCGAAAGCTTTGACCAGATCGTCCTAGTCGGAGATCTGCGCAGGAGGCAGATGCTCCAGCCAGGCTCGGGCGGCGTCGGAGAGGAAAAGGGGTAGATTACGGATGATGAGGTTGTCATCATCCGCCCCTCCCAACTGGCATGCCAGTCGGTAGTCCGCGAGCCACAGCTCCAGCCTCGTCTCCCCCGAGTACTTGGTGATGGTAGTCGGGGCTCGAAAATGGGCAGGGAACGGTGCTCGTCGTATGGCCCGGCTAAAGACTCGCGGACCGGGTGGTTCGGGCGGAGGACTGCGATCCTCCTCGCTGTTGCAGCGTCCCCCACACCTGGTATGGTAGCCTCGGCGCACCTTCTCGTCGAGGCGGGATCGATGGTCGAGATGGCGGTGCTCGTTGCCGAGGCGATCCTGGGTGTCAGGCGCCTCGTCCCACGTGCGCTCGGGATGGACCGAGGCTTCCCGAATGTATCGGGAGGACACCGCGTGATGCTCCGAGGGGTCAGCTCGCCTTCGGGAGGCGGAGCTCTCGGCTCATCGAACTGTGGCGCCTTCTAGGAGATCCTTGAGTTCGCCCTGGATACGCCGTCCCTCGGTGGTGGATGGCTCCAGCATGGCTCAAAGTAGCATCACCGCTGTAGCTAGGTCCTGGCCGGACCCGCTGACGGCTGGGGGCAGCGCTGCCCTGGCATTGTCGACGATGCGGCGCCGGATGTCTTGGGCCCGATGACAGGCTTCTCCGGCGAGTGTTCGGCCTACCCACTCCTGTTCGATGTTCTGTCGGAGCTACACAAGCCGGCCTGCTTCCCCGTTGACCCTGGCCTGCATCTCGCGGATTTGCTCGAGCTGTATGTCTTGACCCCCCGCAGGGACTGGGACCACAGCTAGCTCCCGCAGGATGTCAACGTGAGATGCAGGCCCAGGGGGGTCGTCAACCTCCGGCATACTGAGGTGGTTGCCTTCGTTGTGATCTCCCTAATCGACGTGGAAACATTCGCGACTTGGGCCGTAACCCTCGTCGTCAAGGTCATGGCCATCGTCAGAACAACCGGAGAGGCAGTGGTCACATGCGGACATGAAGTCCCGCATGGCACCGAGGTCATTAAGGCCAGAGAATTCTCAAACGAAGTCGGGGTCGTCCTCTTCCTCGGAACCCGCCGGTCCGAAGGTTGAGATAGCTGTCAGTCGGTCCCAGGTCGACCACATATGGTACCCCGGAAGGTTTGGATGCGCCTTTACGAAGGCGCTCACCGTAGCGGGGTCGCTAGGTGGATCGAAGCTGAATCGAAAGGGTACGGGATGGAAAACGGACGGTACCTCATGGTCGATGGACGGTGGTGACATCGCGTTGGGGGTGGAGCACACCGTCATCTCAGGTACGAGGGTAACGCCCAGCAGATCCTTTGCGAGGGTGCTGGCGTCATCAGTCCGCTTGGGGTTGATGCATTGCGGGGAAGTGACACCCGCCGTCGTCTCAGGTGCGAGGACAATGCCCGACATGTCCCCTGGGGGAGTGCCGGCGTCGTCGACTCACTTTGGTGCGACAACCGACAACGTGCCGCCTCCTGCGTGGCCATGGTTGCCCCGTCTCTGCCTCCTCCAGCGAGGAGGGTGGCGGGGATGACCGGAGTGCTCCTCTTCTGCCGCGGGGAGATGCTGTCGCCGAGCTCGCCGCCGCCGGGCGAGTCGAAGACCGTCGTTGTCGTCGCGCCGCGGGGGGAGGAGTACCATGTCGTAGCTGCCGTCGAGGGACATGAACTCGAGACTCCCGAAGCGGAGCACCGTCCCGGGCTGAAGAGGTTGCCGAAGACTCCCCATCTGGAACTCAACGGGAAGGTGTTCGTCAACACACAGCAGGCCCCTACCTGGCGCGCCAACTGTCGATGTTTCGGACCCGGGGGGTCCCTGGACCGACGAGTGAAATCGCTGTGTGCCCCTGCCCAGATGGGTTGGCGCGGGATGGAACACAAGAGGTGGGACAAGCCTTGTATTATTCAGCACCAGGGGTGCCGCTCGTAGTAGGGGTTACAAGCGTGTCGCGTGAGGGAGAGAGTGAGATAGAGAGCGGGAGCCCGTTCGTCCGCTCCTTCCCCCGCGCGAACCCCCCTCCAGGATGGCCCTGGACCTCCCTTTTATAGACGCAAGGAGAGGGTCCAGACGTACAACGGGGGGGGCGTAGCTATGCGCTAACGTGTCCGGCAGAGGAGTGCCTAAGCCTTGTGTACATGCCAACGTGGCCATCGAGGGAGAGCTTGAGCCCTGTACACGTGATAGCGTGGCCGTCGGAGGAGCGCCTGAGTCCTGTAGGAGCACAGCTGACAGTGCGGCAAAGATCCTGCTGACATCTCCTTGTTGCCGTAAGGGGCTGAGAGCCACCGGCGTCATGGTGCACGCGGGGCACCATCATTACCCGTCGCCGGGGTAAGCCAGATGGGACGCCGGTCTTGTTCCTTGTAGCCTGAGCAGGCTAGGAATAGGGTAATGATGTATCCCCTGTTGGCGCGGTCGGTCCGAGCCCAAGGTCGGGCGAGGCGGAGACTTCTCTTGAGGCCGAGGCCGGGGTCGGGCGAGGACGCGATTCCTCCCGAGGCCGAGGTCGAGGCCGAGTCCAGGGGTCGGGCGAGGCGGAGACCTCCTCCCGAGGCCGGAGCCTGAGGTCGGACGAGGCGGAGCTTCCTATTGCGCCCGAGGCCGAACTCGGTGGTTGATCGTGACTTGTTGTCAGTCTTCGCCTGGGTGGTTGGCACGGCAGTCGGAGCGGGGCGAGCAACGCTGTTTTCCTGTCATATCGGACAGTAAAAGAGAGGGGCGAAGTGACTGCGGTCACTTCGGCCTGGCCGACTGAGGCGCGTGTGTCAGGATACGGCGTCAGGCGTCCCCTGCATTAAATGCGCCTGCGAAGCGGTCGATTGGTGAGGCGGTCTGGCCAAGGTTGCTTCACAGCGCAGCCTGCCCGAGCCGGGCTTCGGGAGAGCCGAGGAGGTGCCCGCTGCCTGAGGAGGCCCTCGGGCGAGGCGTGAACTTGTCTGGGACTACTGCTCCAGTCCGAGGCTGGGCTCGGATGAGGTCGCGTCCCTTGGGTAGACGAAGTCTTGATTTGAACCGCGCCCGTCAGTTGGTCTGAGGGTGTTTACCAGCCGTGATTAGGAGTGTTGGGGTACCCCTAATTATGGTACCCGACAATACCTCAGCAAAAATACATCAACCAGAGTTTGCATATCATATCTATTTCAATTAAGCTTCCACGCTTTATTTATTCCTTACCTAGGTTATGTCCTTACTTTACTAGTTTAGCTTGCTAGTCTAGTGATGGGAATAAAATATAATTTGCATAACTCTTTTGCGGAAGAGATAACAACCCACCTAACTAAATCAAAGTCGTATATCTGAATAGATTACATGTATGTGTTTTAATTACGTGAAACTTAGAGGTCTTACTTTAAAAAGGATAGACTGTTAAGTTATCTAATTCATCTTCTCTTCTGAGAGGCCATGATCCCTTCTAGTGAAAATTAGTTTGTTGACAAAAAAAATATTTGTCAAGCTTGATTGTGAAATCTAAAATAAAGAACTGAGTGTTTGTTTCATCTAAAGTCCCGAAATTGGACATAAGGTCTCCGAGTCAAATGAGAGGAGCCAAAACTTATATATTAACGTCCATTGACCATTATATTATGCGTTGCAATTAAAGGTGTCATGACAGAATCAAAGTACTACGACCTTGAACATGCCAAAAAAAAAACAATCTGCCAGTTGAGTTCTAGGGGCATCCCAATGCTAAGGGACACAAAGCCGCTAACTAAACACTAAAAAACGGGGTTTGTTACTCGGAGTTCAATATATATTAATATTTTAGAATCCCTATGGTAACGAAGACCCTTCACATGTAGCTTTTGCATAGACTCCGGGGGCCACGCAGCGGGTCGGCATCCAGGTGCGCGTCTTCGATGCCCAGCCGAACTCGCCCGAGCTCCTGGAGCAGATCACCTCGTGCACGCAGAAGCAGAAGCTGCTGCCGGAGGTGCTCGCCACGGGGGAGCCGATGCTGCCTGCGTGACTGCGTCCCGTGGTGGCGTGGTGCCAAGAAGTCTAGAGCCGTTCTCGTCACGTCCCTGAAGCCCTGGTACCAGGAGAAGGTCAGGAGCATGTACTGGGAGCACGCGACGGCCACGGGGGAGGTGGTGAGCGTGCAGTGCACCAGCCCAGCCACGAGGAGTTCCAGCGCTTCGGCGTCAGGTCGCACGACAGCAAGGCGTGGGCCGAGATCTACCTGCTCAGCCTGACCGACGTGCTGGTCACCACCAGCCAGTCCACGTTCGGGGTACGTGGCCCAGGGCCTCGGTGGCCTCAGGCCGTGGGTGATGTACAAGCCGGCCAACGGCACAAGGGTGCCGGATCCACCGTGCGGCCGGGACGTGTCAATGGAGCCGTGTTTTTTTCCAGCCGCCGAACTACAATCTTCGGCAGAACAAATGGCTGGATGCTAGTAAGATCGTGCCACACCCACACGTCCAGCGTTGCCACGACTTCCCCTGAGGCGGCCTGAAGCTTGGTGTTGGGAATGAAAAGCTTCAAACACGTCGAAGATATACCAGGTAGGATCTGTCCAATCTCAGCTCCAGTGTTCTAACAAAATATTTTGTTGAGCACTAGATTTGGAACCTAGATTTGGCACCTGAAGGCAGGACGGTCCGCCCCTCACTCTAGACTGTTCGCCCCCGGAAGTGGCGGAGCCCAAAATATTCCTAAGACTCACACGAGACAAACAAAACGAACGGATCACAAATTGGATATCGAAAAGTCCGAATCAACCCAAAATTGTGTCGCTATCTAGTGTCGATTTCAGCAGCTCGAAATTCAGTTCTTGAATGCGAAACTGAACCAAAACACTACCGGAATCAGCTCCTTTGTCGTGTGTCTCAGACACTCGGCAAAGGCTATTTTACACTCGGCAAAGGTTTTGCCGAGTGTAACACTCGGCAAAGAACGATCGGCGAACTGTACATCGGCAGCGGTCTCTTTGTCGAGTATTTTTTGTCGGGCACTCGGCAAAGAATTTGCCGAGTGTCATTTGACACTCGGCAAAGAAAAGTCATCGTCACGGCGCCAAGTGACGGTGACGGATCCTTTGCCGAGTGTATTCTTTGGCACTCGGCAAAGAGGCCAATTTTGCCGAGTGCCTGCTATCGTAGCCCTCGCCAAAGACGGGTCCAGTGGGCCCCACCGCCAGTCCCTGTGCCGAGAGCCTAGTGGACCGGCACTCGGCAAAGAGTCCTCCAGTGGGTCCCTTTGCCGAGTGCCTTGGCAACAGCACTCGGCAAAGATGGCTTTGCCGGTTCCCAGGTTTCCTTCTTTGCCGAGTGCCATGGTCAGCACTCGGCAAAGATGGCTTTACCGGTTCCCAGGTTTCCTTCTTTGTCGAGTGCCATGGTCATAGCACTCGGCAAAACGACCCTTTGCCGAGTGTTACACTCGGCAAAGTGACCAGGATGTCCCTTTTTTATTTGTTTTTGCTGTTCTATCCAAACAAACAAAAGATATATATCATTCACATCACATTATATATCAATCGCATCACAGAATGAACACATTTATCATCAACACCATATATATCACAAAGTCTCACTAAAGTCTCACAAATATAAGTCAGGATCATCACAAAACAGATATAAGTCTGGATCATCACTAACATCACCAAGTATCTCACAAGACAAAGTCTAACTAACATCACCAACACTCACAAAGGTAAGTCTGGATCATCACAAAACAGATCATCAACGAGGTGGGCATCTGGACTGGTTCGGCGAAGGGCTGGACGAAGCATGAGGGTTTTTCGACGCCGCCGATTGACCCTGCACAGAGAAGAGATTGTATGTGTGAGAACATATGAATATATATCATGCAGTACTAAAATTTTGATACTCACGGGAGTAGTGAACTCTGCAGGGTCAGCTGCAGGGAACAACGGAGGTGGTGGAGCATGACCCTGTGCGGCGCCAAGGCTCTGCATGTACGCGAACATCTCCGCCATCCTCTTCTCCAGCTCCTCACGTTGCCTCCTCTCATCATCTAGCTGAGTCTGTAATATTTCGCCCTAATGTTACGATAATGCAAAGAGAAGATATATAATAATCAATGAACGATGAATAGATAAGGAATAACCTGGAGTTGCTGGATACGATGCTGTGAGCTGTCCTGCCGGGGTCTTATGGCTGGGCTCGCGCTCGTGCTCCTTGCTCACACCTGAGAGAGAGTGGGAGTGGAGGACGAGTCGATTGCCCCGTCGGCAATCCAGTACCGCACATGCCTCTTGCCTCCTCCGACCCTCATGAGGACATCTCCGTCGATGTCCTCGGTCCTCGGATCGTAATCTGGCCCATGGACCTCTTTGCCCATGGCGGTGTACTCACTGAGGTGGCTGTGGATGGCGGGATTGGTGTACGCCTCGGGCCCGTCATCCGGGTTGTAGGTGACGTCGGACGTCACCTTCCCCTTGTGGGCCATAGCATATGCCGAGAACGTGGAGCAAGGCGCGCCACCATGTGCCGCCGACTGCGAGAAAACCAACGAGATGGTTAGAAATCATGTCTAATCGAAAGTTATATACCTAAATAAAAAAGAGCGCGTACCCATGCTTCCGCGTATTTGCCCAGGCTGCGGCTGCCTTGATGGTGGGAGGGACCTTGCATCAGCAAACGCCGTTCCCGGCTAGCGTTGTGCGCCTCATCCCACTCAGCCGAGCACCACGTCTGCACCATCTGCTCCCAGCACTCAGGATGCGCGGCGCACCAATGAGGGAACATCTAAAAAAATATAAGTACACCGCATATCAGAAGATAAAAATAAGCATATTTAGTACCAATAATAAAGTTTTGTATTTACCTGCAAGTACTGGTCCAGAGTCAACGACATGGTTCGGGCGTCCTTCTTGGTCACCTTCTCCCCAAGGACGGAGCCGTGGTAAGTGACGATGGCCTGGATGCGCGCCTCGTAGTGCATGTCCACGACGAGCTTCTTACAGCACGTAGTAGACACCACATCTGCCCTGGCCTCGTATCCAGCATCGCATCTGAAGAAATCCTACATACAAAGACGATGTATCCATACATTATTTCAAGAATATGCAACAAATGCGACTTATTAAACAATATAGTGCGAGGAAGACTTACCCACAGCTCTTGCTTCACTCGCTCCGCCTTGTTGTTGAATTGTCTGCCGTCCCGATCTACTGCATCGGGGGCGACGGCGTAGTGGTCGAAGGTGTATGCTAGGCTCGTCACTCCGGCATACTCAACAAGTCTAGGGAAGTGTTCCCTGCATAGAAGGCCGAGGATGCCATTGGGGTTGCGGCCGTGACCCCCTGCAGTCTCCAAAACCATCCAAGACCTGTCCAAGTGATTAAGATGAAGTATTAGTTTCTATTATTAATTTGAACATATAATATGAAAAAGCAGCAACAACATCTAAAGTTACCTACCTCTCTCCATCGGGTCGTATCAGCGGACGTCTGTCACGAAGTATGGGTCGCTTAGGGAGACTCGCGGGACCTCGCAGGTAGATACTCCTCGAACCTGAGGAGCCAGAACCTGAGACGTCCTGCTGAGCGGCGGCATCATCGTCGTCGTCGTCCTGCTGCGCCGCATCGTCGTCGTCCTGCTGTGCCGCATCGACAGCGGCTTGCTGCTCCACCTGCTGCTGTACAGCGTCGTCCTGCTGCGCCTCCTCCTCCGTCCTACGGGTGCTCCTCCTCCCCCTCCCCCTCCTCGTCCTCGTCCCACCGCCCACCATCTTTGTCCAACAACCTGCAATTAAGAGTAAACAATTAAGCACAGATAAAAAATATGTATTTAGAAACATATGCAAAATAAATGAAATATAGCATTACATCGATTAAAAATAATCTTCATATGTGTCCGGGTTAGCCGGATCATAAGTGTCATCATCACTATCAACCATTTCATAGTCAACACCATCTAAAGGCGCAATTTCGTCATTGGCATTGCCTTCAAGTATTTCTAAGTCATTCTCATTTTGCACCTCATCATCCTCGTCATCAACAACCATTTCAATATCTACTTCCATTCCGATCGCTTCGGTTAAGTCTATCTCAAATCGCCCTTCGAGCCCATCTTCTTGGAAGAACTCTCTGTCATATGTGTCCGGGTCTAAGTTATAATCTTCATCGTTTGGAACAGGTAATTTAGCGTGCGGTGATACCTTATACACAACATCCCAACCCTTAAGATGTTGTTTCGTTTGGCACGCATATGGAAGATAATACACTTGTGTGGCCTGTTGGGCCACAATATAGACATCGTCTCCTGGTAAGGTGGAATCCTGTCGAATTTCGACTAGCCCAAGATTAGAATGTGTCCGTCTCGTAACTTCAGGGTCAAACCAATGACATTTGAATATCACTGGAGTAAGAGGTTTGGAACCATAAAAATTGAGTTCATATATTTCTTGAATTCTTCCATAATACTCGACCTCGTCAAGCCTAGGCGTAAAGACTCTAGAACACGTGGTTTTTCGATTGGGTCGACTTTGCTCGTAGCTTGTTGTGCGGAAACGGTATCCATTGACGTCATACCCAGAAAATTTCCTGACCCTATAGGCAAAGCCATTGGCTACTTGTCTCAACTCGGCACTCATAGACGGCTCTCTTTGGCCCTGCAAGTTCAAACACGCTAGATTGTTATATTATTCGCACGTAAGAGCAACTTCAAATGACAAACTAAGCACGTACCTTACGTTTAAACCAGGAAATGAAATCGGGCAATCTATTTCCCGTACCCTTTCCAAGAAGGGTATCATATTCCTGTGGAGTTGGGTCCCTTGATCGACGCCAGAATTCATGAAGAAATTGCTCCATGTATGGCGTCACCTCTTCAAGGTTGGTCAATACATATAGCATGATATGCCGCCACTCTTCATGTGTCAGGGTCTTGGTGGTCGAACCACTTGCGCTTCCGAGTTGCCCTCGAAAAATGCTGAGGTTCGATTTATTGTCGCCATCATTATAATGAGGGGGTGGATTATGCACGCTCGGCAGTTTGTCACCATAGTAAGTTGTTGTGAAGTTTGACACCTCCTCCAGTATGTATGCCTCTGCAATGGAAGCCTCGATTTTGCATTTATTTCTACATTTCTTTTGGATAGTCTTTAGACATCTCTCGATTGGATAGCACCAACGTCCCTGCACGGGCCCCCCCATTCGTGCCTCATACTGTCATACAGGAGATGAAGAATCAAATGCTGCATCGGATTGAAGAAGCCGGGTAGAAAGATCTTCTCCAGCTTACACAGTAACACGGGTGCCATCCTTTCCAAGTCTGCAATCATGGTCCGAGCTAACTCTTTTGCACAAAGCTGGCGGAAGAAATAGCTCAACTCTGCAAGCGCTAGCCAGACATGCTCAGGGACATAGCCTCGAACCATCACAGGAAGAATTCGTTCAATCCATATGTGGAAGTCATGACTCTCCATCCCTAAGACTCGCAGAGTAGATAAGTTCACCCCCCTACTAAGGTTAGCTGCATACCCATCAGGGAACATTAACATCTTGATCCACTGTAGTACTTCCTTCCTCTGGGCCCTGCTCAGGGCGAAATCGGCCTTAGGCCTTCTCCATGTCTTACCACCACTAGGCGGCTTCATCTCTTGGTTTGGTCTATCACATAACTCTGCCAGATCCACTCTTGCCTTTACGTTATCCTTTGACTTATCAGGAATCTCCATAATTGTTGCCCAAAGTGCCTCGACGACATTCTTTTCAGTGTGCATCACGTCAATGTTGTGTGGAAGGAGTAGGTCATCATAATAGGGGAGCCGAGTCAAGCCCGACTTATGTGTCCACATATGTTGCTCACCATATCCCACAAAACCACCTTCTGGGTTGGCCACGAGACCATCTATCTGTTCGTGAATTTCGGCACCAGTCATCATTGCAGGTGGGCGGTCTGTCACCACGACACCTTTCGTAAAGTTCTTGATGTCTAGTCGGAATGCATGGTCAGGAGGGAGAAATTGTCGATGTTTATCGAATGACGAATATTTGCCACCCTTCTTCAACCAAATGAACCTAAGAGCTTCCTTGCAAACTGGGCATGGGAACTTACCGTGAACACACCAGGCGCAAAATAGCCCATAGGCCGGAAAGTCATGCATGGAGTACTGGTACCAAACATGCATTTTGAAGTTTGTCTTCGTAGCTCGGTCGTACGTCCATACCCCTTCCTCCCAAGCACGGACCAATTCATCAATCAAAGGCTCCATCTACATGCCCATTTTATTCCCCGGGTGTCCAGGAATTATCAACGACACGAATATGTTCTGTCTTTGAAAGCATACGCCGGGGGGAGATTAATGGGGATAACAAACACGGGCCAACATGTGTATGGGGCAGCGGTCATTCCATAGGGATTGGACCCATCTGTGGCCAGCACAACACGAACATTACGAGCCTCTTTGGCTTTCTCATGGTGAATGGCATCAAAGTGGGTCCATGCTTCACCATCGGATGCGTGAACCATCTTGTCAGGATTGTATCGTTTGCCTTTTTTGTGCCATGTCATCTGTTTCGCGGATTCCTCTGTCATGTATAGGCTGGATCCTCGGTATGAATGGAAGGTGGCGTAGGATTGTCACGGGGATGTCGAGCTGCCTCTTCTGTCCATCACCAGAGTCTACCTCCATGAACCTAGACGATTTACACTTTGGACAGTACTTTGCCTCAGTGTGTTCTTTCCTAAATAGGACGCAGCCCTTCGGACAAGCATGTATCTGCTCATACGTCATCTTGAGTGCACGAAGGAGTTTCTGTGCCTCGTACATGCTCTTTGGCAGAACGTGATCCTCCAGAAGCAGGCTGCCAATAACTGTCAACAAATCATCGAAGGCGTCTCGACTCATGCTATACTGCGACTTGAACGCCATTATACGCCCAATGGCATCCAGTTGAGAAACCTTTGTCTTGCCGTGAAGGGGTTTCTGTGCCGCGTCAAACATGTCGTAGAATGCCTTTATGGTCGCCTCTGGCTCGTCCTCCGTACATCCTTCGGCGAACTGTGCCTCGTGATAGTCGTTCAACATGTCTGCTACCCCGACATCAGCATCGTAATCCTCGACGCGTTGTCTCACCACCTCCTCTCTCGTGCGATGCGCTTCACCATGGATGATCCACCGAGTATAGTCCGGCGTAAATCCATTCTTCCAAATATGTTCTACCATGGCCTTCTTTGGTTTTCTTTTCCAGTTGTCACATTTGCTGCACGGGCAAGGGACTAGGCTAGCTCCTTTAGCAGCTTCTCCATATGCCCGTTCCACGAAAGCATCGGTCTTCCTAATCCATTCTGGGGTGACATCATTATGTCGAACGCGGCCCGTGTACATCCACTCACGGTCCTCCATCCTCTAACATATATAACCGAGTATAGTTTAATATAGACATGTAATGCATGTACACTACGTTCCTACCTTCTAATAGGTAAGGATAGGTCCTAATCCCACCCGCGGTTGCGTAGATGGAGTTAGTTTCCATGCTCTACTCCGATCCGAGATAGAATTTCGGCAGCACCTCCCCGCTGTTCTCCGGATACACGTCCTAGCAGGGAGAGTGTACTGTCCGGAGAACAACAGGGAGGTGACGCCGAAACTCTTTCTCGGACCGGAGTAGAGCATGGAAACTAACACCATCTACGCAACTGCGGGCTGTCCAAAATACATGGACAATTCGAAACTGATACATTTGTAGATATGCAAAGATCTGCATATCTACATCGTATCTCTTTCGAACGGGAGACGCCTAACTGGGTTACGTGATCTACGACCATGATGCGGAAATAGAGGTTATACCTAGGGTGGCGGTGAAGTCAAGCTAGTGGGGCTGTGGCGGGTCGGTGCAGTGGCGACGCGACGCGGTGCAGGCAGACCCGCAATGGCTAGGAAGACCTCTGCAAAAAAATAAACAAGCCTATCAATACAAAATTTTGGCAGCACCTCCCCTGCACGGGGAGGTTTCCAAAACCTGCAAATAAAGCTGACAACACAATGGCTGACATCCACACATATATCAACGACACGATGGCCGACAATCACATTTAATCGACATCCATATCCACCATCACCAACTAATATTAATTTCTACAACTAATTAACAGAAGAACCATATCCGTATCCATATCCACACAATTAATCCATTCTTCAATTACGTACCGGAGGCGCGGACGGCGGCGAGCGGGCAGATGACTGGCGGACGGCGGCGAGCGGGCGAGGTCGCGGTGGCGGGGGCACGGCGAGGGGTGCGGGCATGGCGGTGCGGGTGCGGCGGCGTAGAGGGCGCGCGGCGGCCGAGGGCGTGGAGGGCGCGCGCGGTCGGGCGAGGGGCACGGACGCGGTCAGGCGAGGGCGAGGGCGTAGAGGGCGCGCGTGGTCGGCCAAGGGCGTAGCAGGCGCGGTGGCGGCGGCGGCGCGTGAAAGTGAGAGGGCGAGGGCGCGGCGTGTGACACCCCAGTGTCACCTAGGGTTTCTCTCAATTGCCAAACCCAGAACCATCATTCTATGTGAATCAAAGTAAGTATGAGCATCAAAATAACTTAAGTAATAAAGAATTCACCAAGTATATACTTAAAAGTATCATGATCAAGACAATTGAGTATTTTAACAGGAAAAGAATATGTAACCCTAATGAAAACCCTAAGTAAGCCCCATGAGCAAAATTCAAGAGAATAAGAAAAATGGTATGGAAAATTTGAAATTATGACTTGAGCCAATTATAAAAATTAAAGTATATTTAATAAACAACAAGAAAGATTGAGAAAGCTTAGCCAAATTAACTCAATTAAGTTCTCAAATCAGCCCTTGATCTATAAACCCTTAGAGAAATTCAGATTTCTGAATTTCTGAAATTCAGACCTCTTTCCAAAGATCAACTGTGTTCTCTATTTTTCGAAACTCAAAACCAAGAGATCCAAATATCAAAGTTGTGCCAAATTCCCTTGAACACATCCTGGAAAAGTTTGAACTCAAACCAAATTCTTTTGACATGGTTTTGGAGCGGTTTGACCTCAGGACCAGGCATTCTGACACTGGCACCTTGGTGACGCTACAACTCCCTGTCCCTAGCCTAAAACCGCGCGACGTCCATACACAAAAGACAAAGCTTGGTCAGGTGAACAAATCCTTCACAGCGATCTTGCCCAAATTCGCGAAGATTTGCTCCCAATCAGCGCTTGAACTCGGGCAGAAGCATCGGGCACACGTGTTCGACCGTGGCTGACACCTCCGGTTCACGCCCGTTCGCGCACCCGCGCTCTCCAGTGCACACCCGCGCGCGCTCACCGGTCCACGACCGCCCGTGCACCGCGTCGTGCCTATAAAGCCTTCCCAAGTGCGCCTCACTTCGCCCCGCACTCACCCTCACCGGCCAGCCACTTTCCCTTAGCTCCGGCGAGCTCAATTCCGCCCGCCATTGCCGCCAGAGCTTCGGCCACCGTGGCCAGCCCCCTCCAGCCATCCCCAAGCCGAGCCAGTGCTTCGGCTAGCTCCACCAGTAGCCCGTGAAGCTCGCCAAGCCCTCGGACTAGGCCAGACTTCACCGGAGGCCCGAGATCGACCTCACCGGACTTCGGTCTTCCGCCGTCGCGCGTGGACCGAGTTATCCAGTGAGTCTTCACCCAATTCCTTGCGCTCATGTCTTCTCTGGCATCCCATGGACCCCTCTGACCCATTCAATTGACCTACCTCACCATGACCAGGCCGGTCTCCTCGCCGCCGACGAGAATCCCCGCCTGCGCGCGTGGACCAACCGACTCCGGCCATCTCCGACGGCGACCCGCACCTCGTTGTGATCCCCGAGACCTCACCTACGTCCTCGACCACTTCACCGGAGCAATCTCGCCGCCGGTAAGCCCCTCCGCCCTTTTCTTCCGCCGCAGTTACTGTTAAGGTAGAAGAAGGACCTCGGGTTAGGATTGGTAGAACCCGAGGGGTTTTCTATAACGTCAGTGACTCATGTGAATAGTAGCCTAAGGACTGATTCGCGAGGAAAACTTAAAAACCCGTCAGGGACCCCAGTGCAAAATGGATTTTCATTAAACCAATTCTGTTATTCTTTTTAAAATAACCAGAGAACTTAGAAAAACCATAACTTGATGAATTCTTCATAAAAAGTTGTCAAACCAATTTTGCTAGCTCCTGAATATTATGAACTATCATTTAAAAATGGTAAACCCTATGCTTTCTGTTCTAAATTTTAAAGTTTAAAATTAAAAACAGAAACCCACCAAACCTTGGTTAATTAAGGAAAATTAGTTTTTCTTCTGTGCTGAACCTAAGAAAATTTGTAGATGTTCTAACCTCATTTAGACACTATTTAAAATTAGTAGGAACCCCAACACTGGAAATTATAATGTAGTTATTCATTTAAAGCTATTTTGTCCAAAACTTAGAGAAAATCAGAAAGGCATTAGAATTTAATAAACAATGATTAAGATTATTTTTCCTAGTTCACTTATGTAATAGAGAACCTAGGAAAAATACAGAGACCATTAAATTGCACCAGTTTTAAATTAAAATAATTTATTTAAGCCTTATATAGACTGAAAATCAATTGTAGAGATATAAAACTATACCCAAAATGGATAATAAAATTCCAGTAAACTTACAACCACCAGAGCCCCACTACAAAAATAAAGAGCACCTCAGCCCAACTTTTTATGTGGGGAAAATAAATGTAAAGTGATAATAAGGCATTTTCCCAATAATTCTTGAATAACCCCTAATAATGCAATAATGGGCAACCAAAATTTTGCTAAGTCCATAATGTGAAGAACTACCAGAGAAAAATGCAAACCCATGAAAAAGAAGCAAACTCATACCTGTTGCTAATAATTTAAAAGAAAGACCACTTAATTCAATTAATGCATACCACCCCTTCCCTTAAGCAAATAGAGGCCAAACTTCAGAATTATTGCTCTTGCACAAAATAATAACCAAGAAAAATAAGAACTCTATTGTTTGATGTTTTTCAAATATAGTGGTAGTAGAAAGCATCTATATGGCTAGAAACTTGAGAAAACCATAGTAAAATAACTGAAGGGTATTAATGGCTAGAAATTTGTATCAAGTCATCTTATAACACCTAAAAACCAGCAAAAATAAGTTTTAGAAAATTTACCACTGTTAAATAATAGTTGTAGTTCAAAGCACCCCTTCTGCCCTAAAATTTGGTAATTTTGTCCAGAGAAAACTATTCACTTTCTGACCCCCAAATTTTGAGATAGAGAATCATACCCCCAGTGCCCAGCCACTGTAATTTTTGCAGAATTTTTAGAATTTTATAAAAGCAACTTGTAGTTCAAACCCACTCCAAAACATTAAAGGAATAAAAGAAAAGGAATAAAGGAATAAACCCCACCCCAATAAGCCTGTCTTGAATACTCATCAATTCTCCCTAAAAGCTTAAAAGGAACTCAGTGGAACCCCAAAAATGAACCTACCACTTACCTTAGCTAAGTTTAAACCAATTTATCGAGTATACCACTAAAAGGGTCTTACATAAGTAAAGTTAACCTTGTTTAACTCAGAAAGATCATACACCCTTAAGTTGTAATTTCTAAAAGCACATATCATATCATGCATATATCTTACGCATTGCATTCATTAGATTGTAATCTTGCCGACGGAGAGTACGTGCTCATCCCCGAGCAAGGACTTGTCCAAGAGGAGGACCAGGAGCAGGCTTCAGAGGCTGCTATTGAGGATCTCCCCGCAGCCCCAGCAATTGAAGGCAAGCCCCGGTTTTATGCATAACCATTTATATATGCTATTTTACTACACTTAATGTTTGTAGGTTTGTAATGCGCACTTAAGTGTAGGAGTTGCTTGAAACCTCTAGTTGCATGAACATAGGATTCCTTTTTGAGATGAATACTAGTATGCTAGGTCGAGTAGCTGCTTTGCTAATCAGGATCTCGGTAGAAGACGAGTGATTTTTCTAGCACTCGCGCGAGGTCAGGAATCGATTGTATTCATCTTGATAACGGGATGTACATTGGTCTATGGACTTGGATCCAGGGAGGATGTCTTGTCCATGAGACGGGAAAAAGAACTAAGGATTAATGTGTGGATACCTGAGTCAAGCTTTTGAACGTACTAAGCACATGCCGGGAAAAATGGTAACCGGTAAACCTAGTACCTGAGTGAAGCCGGGCGCGGACTTTATCCCTCATGCGACCTGAGACTGGGTCTCCCATGCTAGCTATGGTGGGTACAAGTGCGGTCACTGCACAGCGGCAGCCGGGGTCAGTGGAGCATTGTATGCCAAGGCGGTGAGGCCTGGACGCGAACGGGGAATCGATGGGGACGGTTGTCATGTGCAGGGTCGGAGTGCCCTGACATGCCGTGTGTTTAGGTTTACCTTGCAAGGTTAAAACTCGATTCGAATCGTCTGCTTCTCGCAGCTAATGAGACTGCATGATTCCTTGTACTGCATCGAGTAAGAAGTGAAATGAGGTTACATGAGATAACTTGTTTGAATTAAATGATTGTTACCATGTATGCTTAGAAGGAGCAAATCTAGCTAAGTTAATGATGATAGAATTGGAAAAGCTAAAAATTGATTTTAGTAATAGCTAGTGCTTTTGGCAAACCAAACCCCTCAGCCAAACAGCTGCATAGTCTAGAGGTAGAGGAGTAGACTCCTCACACCGGGTAAGTCTAGCTGAGTATTAGTATACTCAGCCTTGCTTGTGGCACAATTTTTGCAGGTACCATGCAGGAAATAGTTGATGGTGTGACTTGGCCTGCCACCCTGCCACCGGGTTGGACGGTCGAGTGGGATGCTGCTCCGGCAGGAGAGGAGCACGAGGAGTAGTGGGCTAGGCCTTGCCCATTTCCTCGATACCGACGACATCGTTTATCCGCTGCACTTTATTTGTGAACTTTATTTGCTACTCAAAACTCCGATTTATGTAATAACTCAGTACTTAATTAGAGGTTTCCTGTTTTATTGTATTTCTTCTGTGACTCACCTTCGAGTGAGATTGTGGAATTTGATCCTCGTTAAGTGGCTCTATCAGACTAGATCTGAAGGACTGACGGGTTATTCCGATTTAAGTGTGTTACGGCCCCTGAGGCGTGACTTAGGCACTTAAGCTGGAATAATTTGGGTGGTTCTGCCACAGCTGGTATCGGAGCAGATTCCACCACAGAGAAGGACAATAAACCATGAATACCAATTTTCAAAATCTAAAACTTGCCTAGAAACTGCTAAGGATCGCCAGGACTAGACCGCTAGACCTAGAACGAAAGGCCTCAGGTATAGGGGGAGAAATAGGTGGCTACTTGATTAGGCCCCTAGGCCAGTACTTCTATTTATATGGATGCCCTAAAAAGCACCCTATTTTCTTTCGAGAGGCAACGTTTTTCCCAGCATGCATGCATTATAAAACACAAGGAGGAATTTAAAAATTTGAGCTAACCCACTTTCTCTAAAACCATATAGGGCTCTCCTTTTCTTTTTCCTTCCACCATAATCTTTACCTTTGATTCCCTTCCGCAGATTAACTCACCCACCCCCGCTAGTGGAGGAGACTCTAGTTTCAGTTCTGACTTCCTTTCTCGCGATGGTTTTCCTTCCATCTTGTGGGAAGTGCTTAACTCCGCCGGTTACCCTACGCCCCCTTTGTACATGGTGCAGTTGTATGAAGAGCATCGGGTACCTCGTTGTCGGGTCTGGCTGACTTTGGAGGCTCATCCCCTTCAGCCGGGTTGGCGTTCTCTTGATTCTGAGACAATTGGACTCAGGACGGACGACACCGTTGAAGCAGCAGCCATGAAGACTCTGACGACTTTTTGTGGCTACCATCCCCTGGAGATGGTGATGCACCCTTTGGGACTCTTCCCTGATGAGAGGAAGGATGATCCCATGTGGTGTAGCCACGTGAGCCATGTGAAAGATGTGTGGGCAATGTATCCTGACTTGGTTAGGAGGGTCACTGTTCAGTGCATGAGTGCGCTGTACCGCCTTCAGGCCCTTCAGAGCGATGCTATGGCATTCCTCGCTAACATCGCTCAAACCACCAAGCTCACTCTCGATAATCGAGAAGATTTTGTGGTTGATCTATCTACCGAGCTGGTAGAGAAAGATCTGCAGGTGGAGAGGCTGAGGCAGCGCATCACCACCTTGGAGCAGCAGGTGGAGATCCGAGACAACACTATTGATGTCTTGGAGAACCAGCTTCACGATGTGCAAAGGGAACTCGAGGAAGCAAATGACCACCTGGACATGCACCACTTGGAGATGGAGGCCAATGAAGCTGGAAGCGAGGAAGAAGAGGATCCCGAGGAGCTAGGACCAGCCCCTGGTGCCAATGGGACTACCTCCGCGATGCCCCCTTCACCCGCGTCCAGTGTCGCTTCCACCGCTCAGGGTTAAGCAGTCACTTCGACACTCTTAGGCGGATAGAAACCTATGCGAGCTTAGTTACTATCAGATTTTGGACTAGGCTTATGGGTGCTTTCTCCTAATTGATGTAACCCTGTGAACTTTTGAATTCTATGGGATATCTGTCACCATGTTATCTTGAATTCGAACCTAGTATTATTATTATGGCATTTTTCCTTCCATATGGGATAATATTTTGATGTTCGAAACTATGAGTTGGGATAACAATGGCGGCAATCTCTGTTTACAGATGGCAGCTAGGCAGCGTCGCGGGCATAACGAGCAGGTTCCCCCGCCACCTCCTCTAGCTCCCACGGTGCAGGAGCTGATGGCCCAGCAGAATGAAATTTTGCGACAGCTCTTGCAGCGTCAGCCCCACCCCCAGCAGCATGGTGGAGGCCAGCCTCAACGACCTCCAGCAATGGCAACCTACCAGGAGTTTCTGAGCACGCAGCCACCCTTGTTCACCAAGGCAGAGGATCCGTTGGATGCCGACGTATGGCTTCGCGTCGTCGAGTCCAAGTTTCCCCTCCTCACGGGAGACTGCCCTGATGCTACCAAGACCCGCTTTGCCGCGCAGCAGCTTTGCGGATCTGCTCGGACTTGGTGGGATCACTTCCGTGCTATGCTCCCCGCTGATCGAGAGGTATCTTGGGAGGAGTTCAAGACTGCCTTCAGAGGACACCACATCCCAGCTGGCATTCTTGATCGGAAGCTGAATGAATTCCTGGCCCTCAATCAAGGAACCCGCACGGTACTGCAGTATGCGCAAGCCTTCAACGACTTGTGCCAGTATGCAGGGTATCATGCTGATTCTGATGAGAAGAAGAGAGATCGCTTCCGTAGGGGTCTCAATACCAAGCTGCGGGAACGACTCAACACTGTCCGGGCTGATAGCTTCAATGAGTTGGTCAATATGGCCATCTCCCAGGAGGATTGCATTGTAGCTCACCGGGCAGAGAAGAAGAGAAAGGCACCCATGGCAGCACCATCCGCTCAGGCTCAGAGGTTCCGGATTGTTTCCCACAATCAGAGCAGGGGTTTTCAGCAGCAGGCAGGCAGATGGGTGATCAGGCCGCCTCAGCAGCAGCAGCAGCCGGCACCCAACCGCTTTCTAGCTCTCGCCCCAAGAAACAACCAGCCTCCGCAGCAGCAGCAGTTTCGCCAGGGTAATGGGAACAAGTGTTTCACTTGTGGCAATTTGGGCCACTATGCCAAGAATTGTCCCAGGAACCCACAGAGGCAGATGCCAGCACCAAATCAAGACAAGGGAAGAAGGCAGAAGGTGCAAGTCAAGAAAGGGAAGCTCAACTTCACCACTCTTGAGGAAGTACCTGAAGGAGCTCCTATCATGACTGGTATCTTTTCAGTTTATAATCAACCTGCTTTAATTCTATTTGATTCTGGTGCATCTCATAGTTTCATTAGCCAAAAGTTCAGTGCTAGATGCAAACTGCCCTTCTCTCACTCTAAAGGGTCATTCATGATAGTCACACCTGGGGGTAAAATTGCAACTAATCAATTAAACCGAAGTGTGCCTATTCAACTGGGAAGCCACATTGTCAAAACCACTCTTCTTGTGTTGGGATTGGAAAATGTGGACATTATTCTAGGAGCTAATTGGATGACCTTGCACCAAGTTGTGCTGGATATAGCCAGTCGTGCCGTGGGAGTTAATTCTCCATTCTGTGGAAACTTCACTTTAATTCTGCCCAGTCAAGATTTTACTCAGTCATGTGCTTTCTCTATGACGGAGTTACCTTTGAAGAAGATCCCAGTGGTCTGTGAGTATGCAGATGTCTTTCCCGATGAATTGCCAGGCATGCCACCGGACCGGGACATTGAATTCGCCATCGAGTTGCAACTGGGAACGGCCCCAATTTCCAAAAGGCCCTACCGAATGCCACCCGCTGAGTTGGCAGAGTTGAAGAAGCAATTGCAAGAGTTGCTGGATAAGGGATTTATTCGCCCAAGTACTTCGCCTTGGGGATGTCCAGCACTATTTGTGAAGAAGAAGGATGAAAGCTTGAGGCTGTATATAGATTACCGCCCTCTTAATGCGGTAACTATCAAGAACAAGTATCCTTTGCCTCGTATTGATGTTCTTTTTGACTAGTTGGTCGGGGCCAAGGTATTCTCCAAGATAGACCTTCGCTCTGGCTACCATCAGATCAAGATACGAGCAAGCGATATTCCGAAGACGGCATTCTCAACCAGATATGGGCTATATGAATTCTTGGTGATGTCATTCGGGCTGACAAATGCACCAGCATATTTCATGTATCTGATGAATTCTGTTTTTATGCCTGAATTGGACAAGTTCGTGGTGGTTTTCATCGATGACATTTTGGTGTACTCAAAGAACGAAGAAGAACATGCCGGGCATTTGCATGTAGTACTTCAACGACTGCGAGAGCACCACCTTTATGCCAAGTTATCCAAGTGTGATTTTTGGCTGAAGGAAATCAAATTCTTGGGTCACACTATCTCTCAGGCTGGAATAGCTGTTGATCCTGACAAAGTGCAAGAGGTGATGAACTGGAAGACACCAACAACTGTTCGCCAGATTCGGAGTTTTCTGGGATTAGCTGGTTATTACCGAAGATTTATTCCGGACTTCTCTCGAATTGCAAAGCCTATCACTGAGTTGCTGAAGAAAGAAGTCAATTTTGTTTGGAGTCAGAAGTGCGAAGATGCCTTCCATGCATTAAGGCAGCATCTGACCACAGCACCAGTTTTGGCGCAGCCTGACAGCAGCAAGCCTTTTGATGTGTATTGCGATGCCTCTGGCACCGGGCTAGGTTGTGTCTTGATGCAAGACAACCGAGTCATTGCTTATGCCTCAAGAGCACTCAGGCCTCATGAGCAAAACTATCCCACTCATGACCTCGAGTTAGCAGCAGTGGTTCATGCATTGAAAATGTGGAGGCATTATCTAATGGGGACTCACTGCAACATCTTCACTGATCATAAGAGCCTTAAGTACATTTTTACTCAGGCTGATCTCAACATGAGGCAGAGAAGATGGCTAGAGCTGATCAAGGATTATGACCTGGAGGTACATTATCACCCAGGAAAAGCTAACGTGGTAGCAGATGCCTTGAGCCGGAAAATGCAGTGCAATTGTATTCTGATGGATTCTCGTATTGACACCTTGTGTGATGAGTTGAGTAAGATGCAAATTGAAGTGATTCCTTCTGGTTCTTTGTCTCACATTTCTGTTGAGCCAGCTTTGCAAGACCAGATCATCATGGCCCAGCTCAGTGACAAGGGAGTGCAAATTATCAAGAAGAATCTCCATCAGAAGGTTGAGAAGTATAATTGTTTCCGCCAGGATGAGAAGGGTGTGCTATGGTTCAAAAACAGATTGGTGATTCCTAAAGATCAGGACCTCAAGAGGAAAATTTTGGATGAGGCTCATCTCTCCAAATTCTCTATGCATCCGGGAAGCACCAAGATGTACCATGATCTGAAGCCCTTGTACTGGTGGACCAGAATGAAGAGGGAGATAGCCCAGTATGTATCAGAATGTGACACCTGTCAGAGGATAAAGGCAAGCCACTTGAAATCAGCTGGAGCCTTGCAACCCCTGTCCATACCTTCATGGAAGTGGGATGACATCAGCATGGATTTCGTCGTGGGACTGCCCAACACCTCTCGTCATCATGACTCAATTTGGGTTATTGTGGACCGATTGACCAAAGTGGCACATTTTCTTCCTGTGCACACCACCGATAAGGCTCAGAAGTATGCAGAATTGTATATTGACCGGATCGTGTGTTTGCATGGATTACCTCGGACCATTGTCTCTGACCGAGGAGCCCAATTTGTTGCCAGATTTTGGGAACAATTGCAAAAGTCTCTGGGAACCAAGCTAATCAGGAGTTCAGCTTACCACCCACAGACTGATGGTCAGACGGAAAGGGTAAACCAAACTCTGGAGGATATGCTGAGAGCTTGTGCGATCGATAGCGGCAAGAACTGGGATAAGCACCTCTCCTTGGCAGAGTTTGCTTATAACAATAGTTATCAATCCAGCCTAAAGATGGCACCTTTCGAAGCTCTCTATGGAAGAAGGTGTAGAACACCACTCAATTGGTCTCAACCTGGAGAAAGAGAAGTTTTTGGACCTGACTTAGTGACTGAAGCCGAAAGGAAGGTCAAACTAATCAGGAAGAATCTAGAAGCTGCTCAGGCCAGGCAGAAGAGTTACCATGATAAGAGAAGGAAACCTCTCTAGTTCGAGGTGGGAAGTTTCGTATACCTCAAGGTATCACCCACCAAGGGAGTGCAGAGGTTTGGGATCAAAGGCAAGCTCGCCCCTCGTTACATTGGACCTTATGAGATCATAGAGGCATGTGGACCCGTGGCATACAAGCTGAAGTTACCGTCGAAAATGTCTGCCCTACACGATGTATTCCATGTATCTCAGCTGAAGAAGTGTGTTCGATTACCGACTGAAATCTTAGCGGAGCCAGAATTGGAGATAGAAGCAGACCTATCGTACCAAGAGTACCCCTCCAAGATTCTGGATTGCAAAGAGAGATCAACTCGGGCTAAATCGATCAAGATGTACAAGGTCCAGTGGAGTAATCACTCAGAGGAGGAAGCTACTTGGGAAACCGAGGAATTCCTGAGATCCAACTTCCCCGATTGCCTACCTAAGGAAGCTGGTATGTAATCACACCCCACCCCTCCTCCTGCCCTTCGAATCTAACTTTCAAAAATATAATCTTAATTCAGAATGAAGTAACTATGAAGTAAAACTTAAAAAGGAATTCCTTCTGAAGTTGCAAAGAGAATGACATTCGAAGAACAGCTTTACCCTAATGATAATAGTAATCACCCATTTCCTATAAAGTCTCACCCTTCGCTTCACCCTGGGAGGACTCTGGCCCGAATCTCGGGACGAGATTCCTTTAAGGGGGGAAGGCTGTGACACCCCAGTGTCACCTAGGGTTTCTCTCAATTGCCAAACCCAGAACCATCATTCTATGTGAATCAAAGTAAGCATGAGCATCAAAATAACTTAAGTAATAAAGAATTCACCAAGTATATACTTAAAAGTATCATGATCAAGACAATTGAGTATTTTAACAGGAAAAGAATATGTAACCCTAATGAAAACCCTAAGTAAGCCCCATGAGCAAAATTCAAGAGAATAAGAAAAAGGGTATGGAAAATTTGAAATTATGACTTGAGCCAATTATAAAAATTAAAGTATATTTAATAAACAACAAGAAAGATTGAGAAAGCTTAGCCAAATTAACTCAATTAAGTTCTCAAATCAGCCCTTGATCTATAAACCCTTAGAGAAATTCAGATTTCTGAATTTCTGAAATTCAGACCTCTTTCCAAAGATCAACTGTGTTCTCTGTTTTTCGAAACTCAAAACCAAGAGATCCAAATATAAAAGTTGTGCCAAATTCCCTTGAACACATCCTGGAAAAGTTTGAACTCAAACCAAATTCTTTTGACATGGTTTTGGAGTGGTTTGACCTTGGGACCAGGCATTCTGACACTGGCACCTTGGTGACGCTACAACTCCCTGTCCCTAGCCTAAAACCGCGCGACGTCCATACACAAAAGACAAAGCTTGGTCAGGTGAACAAATCCTTCACAGCGATCTTGCCCAAATTCGCGAAGATTTGCTCCCAATCAGCGCTTGAACTCGGGCAGAAGCATCGGGCACACGTGTTCGACCGTGGCTGACACCTCCGGTTCACGCCCATTCGCGCACCCGCGCTCTCCAGTGCACACCCGCGCGCGCTCGCAGGTCCACGACCGCCCGTGCACCGCGCCGTGCCTATAAAGCCTTCCCAAGTGCGCCTCACTTTGCCCCGCACTCACCCTCACCGGCCAGCCACTTTCCCTTAGCTCCGGCGAGCTCAATTCCGCCCGCCATTGCCGCCAGAGCTTCGGCCACCGTGGCCAGCCCCCTCCAGCCATCCCCAAGTCGAGCCAGTGCTTCGGCTAGCTCCACCAGTAGCCCGTGAAGCTCGCCAAGCCCTCGGACCAGGCCGGACTTCACCGGAGGCCCGAGATCGACCTCACCGGACTTCGGTCTTCCGCCGCCGCGCGTGGACCGAGTTATCCAGTGAGTCTTCACCCAATTCCTTGCGCTCATGTCTTCTCTGGCATCCCATGGACCCCTCTGACCCATTCAATTGACCTACCTCGCCATGACCAGGCCGGTCTCCTCGCCGCCGACGAGAATCCCCGCCTGCGCGCGTGGACCGATCGACTCCGGCCATCTCCGACGGCGACCCGCACCTCGTTGTGATCCCCGAGACCTCACCTACGTCCTCGACCACTTCACCAGAGCAATCTCGCCGCCGGTAAGCCCCTCCACCCTTTTCTTCCGCCGCGGTTACTGTTAAGGTAGAAGAAGGACCTCGGGTTAGGATTGGTAGAACCCGAGGGGTTTTCTGTAACGTTAGTGACTCATGTGAATAGTAGCCTAAGGACTGATTCGCGAGGAAAACTTAAAAACCCGTCAGGGACCCCAGTGCAAAATGGATTTTCATTAAACCAATTCTGTTATTCTTTTTAAAATAACCAGAGAACATAGAAAAACCATAACTTGATGAATTCTTCATAAAAAGTTGTCAAACCAATTTTGCTAGCTCCTGAATATTATGAACTATCATTTAAAAATGGTAAACCCTATGCTTTCTGTTCTAAATTTTAAAGTTTAAAATTAAAAACAGAAACCCACCAAACCTTGGTTAATTAAGGAAAATTAGTTTTTCTTCTGTGCTGAACCTAAGAAAATTTGTAGATGTTCTAACCTCATTTAGACACTATTTAAAATTAGTAGGAACCCCAGCACTGGAAATTATAATGTAGTTATTCATTTAAAGCTATTTTGTCCAAAACTTAGAGAAAATCAGAAAGGCATTAGAATTTAATGAACAATGATTAAGATTATTTTTCCTAGTTCACTTATGTAATAGAGAACCTAGGAAAAATACAGAGACCATTAAATTGCACCAGTTTTAAATTAAAATGATTTATTTAAGCCTTATATAGACTAAAAATCAATTGTAGAGATATAAAACTATACCCAAAATGGATAATAAAATTCCAGTAAACTTACAACCACCAGAGCCCCACTACAAAAATAAAGAGCACCTCAGCCCAACTTTTTAAGTGAGGAAAATAAATGTAAAGTGATAATAAGGCATTTTCCCAATAATTCTTGAATAACCCCTAATAATGCAATAATGGGCAACCAAAATTTTGCTAAGTCCATAATGTGAAGAACTACCAGAGAAAAATGCAAACCCATGAAAAAGAAGCAAACTCATACCTGTTGCTAATAATTTAAAAGAAAGACCACTTAATTCAATTAATGCATACCACCCCTTCCCTTAAGCAAATAGAGGCCAAACTTCAGAATGATTGCTCTTGCACAAAATAATAACCAAGAAAAATAAGAACTTTGTTGTTTGATGTTTTTCAAATATAGTGGTAGTAGAAAGCATCTATATGGCTAGAAACTTGAGAAAACCATAGTAAAATAACTGAAGGGTATTAATGGCTAGAAATTTGTATCAAGTCATGTTATAACACCTAAAAACCAGCAAAAATAAGTTTTAGAAAATTTACCACTATTAAATAATAGTTGTAGTTCAAAGCACCCCTTCTGCCCTAAAATTTGGTAATTTTGTCCAGAGCAAACTATTCACTTTCTGACCCCCAAATTTTGAGATAGAGAATCATACCCCCAGTGCCCAGCCACTGTAATTTTTGCAGAATTTTTAGAATTTTATAAAAGCAACTTGTAGTTCAAACCCACTCCAAAACATTAAAGGAATAAAAGAAAAGGAATAAAGGAATAAACCCCACCCCAATAAGCCTGTCTTGAATACTCATCAATTCTCCCTAAAAGCTTAAAAGGAACTCAGTGGAACCCCAAAAATGAACCTACCACTTACCTTAGCTAAGTTTAAACCAATTTATCGAGTATACCACTAAAAGGGTCTTACATAAGTAAAGTTAACCTTGTTTAACTCAGAAAGATCATACACCCTTAAGTTGTAATTTCTAAAAGCACATATCATATCATGCATATATCTTACGCATTGCATTCATTAGATTGTAATCTTGCCGACGGAGAGTACGTGCTCATCCCCGAGCAAGGACCTGTCCAAGAGGAGGACTAGGAGCAGGCTTCAGAGGCTGCTATTGAGGATCTCCCCGCAGCCCCAGTAATTGAAGGCAAGCCCCGGTTTTATGCATAACCATTTATATATGCTATTTTACTACACTTAATGTTTGTAGGTTTGTAATGCGCACTTAAGTGTAGGAGTTGCTTGAAACCTCTAGTTGCATGAACATAGGATTCCTTTTTGAGATGAATACTAGTATGCTAGGTCGAGTAGCTGCTTTGCTAATCAGGATCTCGGTAGAAGACGAGTGATTTTTCTAGCACTCGCGCGAGGTCAGGAATCGATTGTATTCATCTTGATAACGGGATGTACATTGGTCTATGGACTTGGATCCAGGGAGGATGTCTTGTCCATGAGACGGGAAAAAGAACTAAGGATTAATGTGTGGATACCTGAGTCAAGCTTTTGAACGTACTAAGCACATGCCGGGAAAAATGGTAACCGGTAAACCTAGTACCTGAGTGAAGCCGGGCGTGGACTTTATCCCTCATGCGACCTGAGACTGGGTCTCCCATGCTAGCTATGGTGGGTACAAGTGCGGTCACTGCACGGCCGCATCCGGGGTCAGTGGAGCATTGTATGCCAAGGCGGTGAGGCCTGGACGCGAACGGGGAATCGATGGGGACGGTTGTCATGTGCAGGGTCGGAGTGCCCTGACATGCCGTGTGTTTAGGTTTACCTTGCAAGGTTAAAACTCGATTCGAATCGTCTGCTTCTCGCAGCTAATGAGACTGCTTGATTCCTTGTACTACATCGAGTAAGAAGTGAAATGAGGTTACATGAGATAACTTGTTGTTTGAATTAAATGATTGTTACCATGTATGCTTAGAAGGAGCAAATCTAGCTAAGTTAATGATGATAGAATTGGAAAAGCTAAAAATTGATTTTAGTAACAGCTAGTGCTTTTGGCAAACCAAACCCCTCAGCCAAACAGCTGCATAGTCTAGAGGTAGAGGAGTAGACTCCTCACACCGGGTAAGTCTAGCTGAGTATTAGTATACTCAGCCTTGCTTGTGGCACAATTTTTGCAGGTACCATGCAGGAAATAGTTGATGGTGTGACTTGGCCTGCCACCTTGCCACCGGGTTGGACGATCGAGTGGGATGCTGCTCCGGCAGGCGAGGAGCACGAGGAGTAGTGGGCTAGGCCTTGCCCATTTCCTCGATACCGACGACATCGTTTATCCGCTGCACTTTATTTGTGAACTTTATTTGCTACTCAAAACTCCGATTTATGTAATAACTCAGTACTTAATTAGAGGTTTCCTGTTTTATTGTATTTCTTCTGTGACTCACCTTCGAGTGAGATTGTGGAATTTGATCCTGGTTAAGTGGCTCTATCAGACTAGATCTGAAGGACTGACAAGTTATTCCGATTTAAGTGTGTTACGGCCCCTGAGGCATGACTTAGGCACTTAAGCTGGAATAATTCGGGTGGTTCTGCCACACGGCGGCGGGCGAGGTCGTGGTGGCGGGCGGGCAGGCGCCGGCGAGGGCGCGGCGGGCGGACGGGCGAGCGCCGGCGAGGGCTCAGGCGCGGGCGCGGGCGGCCGCGGCTGGCGCGGGCGGATGCGGCGTGGAGGAGGCCACGGTGGGGCGGCGAGCCAGCGACGGCGCGGGGCAGCGGCGGCAGCGCAGGGAGGCGGCAGCGGGCGCGACAGACGAGAGAGAATGGCGCGGGACAGCGAGAGCAGAGAAAGAAGGAGGAAGAATGGCGCGGGCGAAGTATATTCGCCTTCTTTGCCGAGTGCCCGTGATCTGGCACTCGGCAAAGTTTTTTTTAATTTTTAAAATAAACTTTGCCGAGTGCCAGATCGATGGCACTCGGCAAAGGATCCTTTGCCGAGTGTCTACCATTTGATTTTATAAAAGATCTGTGTGATTAAAATATTAATATATATTATAATTTGGTTAATATAAATTGTATGAGAGGTTATTCTATAAATAATTATCTCAACTTTAATCTAAGTTATAAATTAACCATAGATCATATTCTAGTAGTTTATAAACAGTTTAACCAGACTAACCCACAATAGTTAACTACAATATAACTATAAAATAATGAGACATGGTATAATAAATGTTGTTATTGCATACTAAATATTTATACAGGACTAACACAACTTGAACGGATCAAATCAGAATTAAAATGAAGAAGTTATGAATTTATGAAGTTTTAAGTGTTGGATAATAGATTAATTAGGATATTAATTTTAATATGGCTTTCACGTCAAAACAGTGGCACTAATTGGTAAACAACAATATTACAAAATCATAGGAATTGAAATGAACTGAAAAGGAGCTAAAATAAATTTTATATGGATTTTACAAGTTCTAGGATTATTTTTACACTTAAAAATTCATTTCTTAAATAGATTTCCTGATTAATTATCTGTCTGGACTACGTGCCAAATAAAAAGAAACTCAGGGGCCACAGCGCAAAGTTCCCTAGACTCAGCGAATAGTGAGCGGGGATGGCGGGTTGATTACATAATTTATCAAGGGCTCTTATGCTATTCTGTCATGGCGAAAGCATATCGTGATCTCAGGGCCGTCCGATCTGGAATCTAGGGCTGAGATTAAATCCGATCGCGACCGAAGCAGTACGGAATCATGACCCACGGATCAAAGATCCACGGCCAGAAATCCCTCTCTTACCCTAAACTGCTCTATCCCTTGGATCCAAAAATCACAGTCCAGATCAAATCCTCAAAACGGTATGTTGGATCCTCTAATCTGCGTCGTCAATCACCAGATCAACGCCCCAGCGCCTTCGCCAGAGTCTGCTATCCGCGCACGACGATGCCGCCGTTGCCTCACGGCGAGAGTTCGCTGGTGACAAGCAATCGGTCCAATCCCCACACTAAATTCTAAGAGGTTTGCAGCTACACGTGAACAACTACACGGCGAAAACGATGGAGGCACTGCATGCCGTGTTCTGCCTCGGTGGAGGTCCTGTCACAGCGCAGCACGGGTGGACGGCAATGGAGTTGCTTCGGCGAGCAATTCAGGTAGCTCTGGTAAAAATTCCTAGGTGGCACGGCCACAACCTCTTTCCCTCAGGCCCGAGGAAGACACTGGCACGGTACCGAAGGCTTGGATGACGACGATGCTGAGCATCCACGCAGCGGCTTCTTTCCTCCTCCCTCGGTGCTCACGATCGGGATGGGGGTGTTCACGGTTAGGGATGAGGCGCTGCGAGAACTGGCACGACCTTTATGCGCGTAGGCAGACTCCGCATCCCCGCCGATATTCCCGTGCGGAACCACTACACGCGTTTACCCCCGGCGGAATCGGCCAGCCCGCCATTATCGCGCGCGGAGGTTGTCGATCAGTCCATGCGCGCCTATGGCAGAGGAGATATCTACCCGTAGGGATAGATTCCAGGTGAGGCGAGCGCGCGGGTCATAGCATCACACTCAATTTGTGGATGCCAGAAGCCCAGCTTGCCTGCCCGCCCAATTCGCAGGTCAGTTCAACTGCGAGCGTGGGGAAGAGAGGACTGACAGCGCGGAGGCCACCGACCATTGAGTCAGTCGCGCGTACAGAGGCAGACACCTGAGGCCCACACGTCGGCGCCAATTCTCCATCTGCAGGCACGGAGAGGGGAAATGTGGGCCGGCTGGGGTGGTAATTGAAATATGCGCGGGTGCCCTAGTTGGGCCGAGAAACGGAGATTCGGCCCACACGCAGGGAAGTCTCCTTATCTTTTTCTTTTCTATTTTCCTTTCTTTTTCCTTTCCACTTGATTTCATAATTTGAATTCAAAAATTTGTTATGAGTTTTCCCATTTATTTTAAATATTCAATTTCAAATACTGGTCTAAATTAGTTTCTTTATTTGTATATTTATTTTCTCTATATGTTATAGTATTTTCCTTCTCTTCTCAAATTATAGAATTTCCTTTAGAATTCCAATTCCAATTTGGGTACCAACATATTTCTTTTTACATTATTTTTATATTATCACAAAATGCTCACAAAGCAAAACCTCAGCATGATGTATATTCCATTTTAGTATCTTTTATTTTAACTAATCACCCTTAATTATAGGTATGCTCCTGTTATGATGAATATATGGCACACAACATAAGGAGATTTACTATATCCTCATCGTATACATTTTTGGGTATTACAAATCCTACCCCCCTTAACAAGAATCTCGTCCTCGAGATTTAGGAAGGACTAGGGAAAAGATGGGGAAAATCTATGCGAAGCTGTTCTTCTCTCTCCCAAGTAGCTTCATCTTCTCAATGATAGCTCCATTGTACTTTGCTCATCTTTTGTCACCTTATTTCTTGTAACTCGAGTTAAGGTGTCAAGAATTCTTGATAGGATACTCCGTGTAAGTCAAATCACCCTGAACACTGAACTCTTCCATTGGTAATTGTTCTTCACGGACACAGAGACACTTCTTAAGTTGAGACACATGGAATACATTATGCACATCAGATAGATTATCAGGTAGCTCGAGTTGGTATGCCATCTCCCCAACTCGCCTAAAATTTTTTGAATGATCCAATATAGCGAGGGGACAATTTACCCTTAATCTTGAATCCCCTCACTCCACGAAGTGGTGACACCTTGAGGTACACATGATCACCTTTCTCAAATTCCAGTGGTCTCCTTCTATTATCAGCATAGCTTCTTTGCCTGGTCTGAGCTACCCTCAAATTCTGCCGAATTATACGAACTTGTTCTTCTGCCTCTTGAATAAGTTTAGGTCCAAAGAACTGTCTTCCTCTAGTCTGGTCCATAATAGAGGAGTCATGCATTTCCTATCATACAGAGTCTCAAACGGTGACATCTTCTGACTGGCCTAGTAACTATTATTATATGAGAACTCAGCATAAGGTAGACTCTTGTCCCAACTACTACCATGCTGAAGGGCACAAGCTCTCAACATATTCTCCAATACTTGATTAGTCCTTTTAGTCTGTCCATCAGTCTGAGGGTGATAGGTTGAACTAAATTTCAACTTGATATCCATTTTCTCATGAAATTTTTTCCAAAATCTGGAGGTAAACTATGATCCTCTATCCGAGAGATCCTCTTTGGTACACCATGTAGAGACACAATCTGAGCCATAAATAACTCTACCAATTAAGATCCCTTATAAGTAGTCTTGACCGGAATGAAATGAGCCACTTTGGTCAGTCTATCCACAATAACCCATATAGAATCATACCCTTTTGAGGTGCGAGGCAATCCAGTAATGAAATCCATAACAATCTCTTCCCACTTCCATTCGGGTATCTTTAATGGGTATAATAGTCTAGTTGGTCTTTGGTGTTCTGCCTTACCTCTTTGACACACATCGCACATAATCACATGTGCAGCCACATCTCTCTTCAGTCCATACCACCAGTACTTCTGCTTCAAATCCTGATACATCTTGATACTCCCAGGATGAATAGAATAATCCGAGTCATGGCTTCCTTTAAAATAGCCTCACGAAGGCTACCAATCTCAGTGACTCGGTGCCTTGCTCATCCTCCATGAATTCTGGACCTCGTCCTTCAGTAATCAGATCCTTAATCTCTTGTATTTTAGCATCACCAATTTGTCCTTTGTGGAATTCTCATTCCAAGGTAGATTCCACATCAATGGTAAGTCCTTCAGTGTGAGCAACTATCCCCAGGTTGAGTCTCCTGAAATCCTCAACAATCTCATCGAGTAGCTGGGCAACAATAGCTGAATGAACGTGCTCCTTTCAACTCAAGGCATATGCAACAAAATTCTCCTTGCCCGGGTGATAGTGAATTTCCAATTCATAATCCTTAATAAGCTCCAACCATTGGCATTGCCTAAGGTTGAGATCCTTCTGAGTGAATATATACTTCAAACTCTTATGATCCATGTACACTTGGCACTTGGTCCCCATGATACAATGCCTCCATATTTTGAGCGCATGCACTACGGCTGCGAGTTCTAAGCCATGAGTGGGGTAGTTTAACTCATGTTTCTGCAACTGACGAGATGCGTAGGCAATTACGTGTCCGTCTTGCATAAGTACACATCCCAAGCCTTGGCCACAGGCATCAGAATAAATGTCAAATCCCTTCAGTAGATCTGACAACCAACATTGGGGGTGACATCAATTTCAACTTCAGTTGGTTAAAACTATCTTGGTACTTCTCATCCCACTTAAAATCTCTTGCCTTCTCCAGAAGTGAGGTCATAGGCTTAGCAATCTTAGAAAATCCTTCAATAAATCTCCAATAATATCCTACCAGTCCCAAGAAACTCCAAACCTCCGTAACTGTAGTGGGTATGCTCCATGCCACTATCTCCTTGACTTTAGCAGGATCCACTGATATCCCTCCATTAGAAATGATATGTCCAAGGAATGGTACCTCGTTAATCCATAACTCGCATTTACTGTACTTGGCGTAGAGTTGATTATCTCATAGCTTCTGTAGCACCAATCACAGATGTTCCTCATGATCACTATCACTCTTGGAATAAATAAAAATATCGTAGATGAAAACCACGACAAATCTGTCCAGATCATGAACACCTTATTCTTCAGATCCATAAAATAGGCTGGTGCATTAGTTAGTCCAAATGACATAACGGTGAACTCATATAAACTATATCGGGTCGAGAAATTCGTCTTGGGAATATCCGATGGCCTAATCTTCATTTGGTGATAACTCGATTAGAGATCAATCTTCAAGAATACCCTTGCACCTCTCATCTAATCAAATAAATCTTCAATGCGGGGTAATGGATACTTGTTCTTCACAGTGACATCATTAAGGGTCCTATAATCCACGCACATCCCTTGCGATCCATCTTTCTTCTGTACAAATAGAACTGGCGCTCCCCCAAGGTGAGGGACTCAGACGAATGTACCCAGCCTCCTATAACTCAGTTAACTACTTCTTAAGTTCTTTTAATTCTTCTACGGACATCATGTATGGCCGTTTAGAAATAGGAGTAGTTCCAGGTAAGAGATCAATTACAAACTCAACGTCCCTATCTAGTGGCATCCCTAATAACTCTTCTAAAAAGACATCCAGAAAATCTCTAACCACACGGATGTTGTCGCCAACAAACTTCTCATCCACTAAGAATGTCGCTAGTCTGGTGATGGTGGTTACTGCAATTTCAACTTCAAATCTTTCTCCTTTGGAACTGGTGAGTTCTATGGTTCCCTTAGCATAGTGTATAAACTGCCTTTGCCTTTCTTAACCATGACCTACCAAGGATCAAGTCTATACTGCTCTCTTCTAACACTATAGGGGTAGCCCATCTAGGTTAGAAACATAGGGTAAGAAAGGAAGAATTGTAGACAAGGAGAGTAATTACGAGGAATGCTACTGCGGGGAATTTATTAGCTAAGTAGATTAGTGTGTCACCCACTAAAGCTAATCCATTACCTTATGGTGGTACATGCTAAGATGCCCAACTATAATGTTTCAATCAATCAAAGAAGCAAATCAATCATTTATCATCAGAACAATCACCCAACTTTTTTTAAATAGAGGAAATAGTTTTAATTTGGTCTTAGGTTCCCTATCTCTTAAAATGTCATAAATGTAGGATTCCAAGGTGTGAAATCCATCTTGTCTTAGAGTAGAAAAGATAAGAGTAATCAGAATATGACAGCAAAAGGTGAGATAGGATCAAGATAAGATAAGTATAGAATGAATCAGAGTAAGGTAAGTAGGTAAGGGTTTTGTCCATTTCTATCTAAGTTTCATCCTACAATCAACATTTCCTCTGATACCACTTCTGTCACACCCGGGCTTTAAGGAACAAAGCTAGGTGCATCTCATACATGCGCTAAAGAAGACAACATATATAATAACAGAGTGTATAGAGATAAATGTCACAATAATCAGAGTACTTATTACATAGCGGAAGTCTTACAAAATAAAAGATAAATATACAAGGATCTAAAATCCATCCTTGGCGCTAGAAAGTCAACTGGGAGACACCACCTAGATCGAAGTGAACTCCTCATTGTGTGGCTCCTCTTGAACCACTTGTTCTTCTCCTATAGGGGTGTGAGACAGCAAGGGTGAGCTCACACATGTTCATCGCTCAACAAGTTGTGGCGAATAATGTGCATGAACTCACCAAAGGCGGGAGATCATGTAAAGTGTAAGGCTTACCAAAGAGAATGGTTAAAGCTGAGCATTGCTTTTAAAGTTGGTCAAAATTTTATTAGCAATTACTAGATGTAAGTAAATACCAAACCATAATAACAATAACAGAACAAAATTAATAATAACCCATGCACATGCAAATGATAAATTGAATTTAAGTTTCATAAATTAATCATGCGAGAGTCCTGAGCTGCTCTTGACCGTGAGCTCGGCTAGTATACCAGTTTTACACACTGCAGAGGTTGTAACCTTTACCCACAAGTCGTGTTTCCCATGTTGCCAGGGCTAGCTAGACCCTTAGACACTATCGAAGTGAATGGCTATCGAAGTGAATGGCTAGGGATCCACTACGAGGCCTTTACAGAGTTCCACTAGCTTCCGAAAACCCGCTACAGTTTATGGGAAGAACACTTGCAAGAATCCCCCGTCTAACCGCCATCGCAGCAAAATCAACCCAAGAACCTCCTTGCATACAACTCCCCTACTGCCCTTGCCTCTTTCGGGTAAGGTAGTCTTCCACTAGCTTTCCTAATTAGTTAGCCAAGGGGTCTCATTCCTCCCTTGTGGTGGCACATGTTTCTCAAGTTAAGCTCCATGTTCCAGTTAAAAATATAATGATCTTAACATGAACATAAATAAAATAACAGAATAACTGGAACAAGGATATAATGAAATATTAACCCAAAACCATATAAAGCAATAGCAAAACTACTCAAGTGATTCAGGGGTATACAAGGTAAAAATGATAATAGACTAGGGTGACCTATTGGGTCACATTAAAATTAAACCTATGCATGAATAAGTGATATTAAAGAACATTATTGGGTAATAGAAGTGATCAAGGGCACAACTTGCCTGGGACTTGAGATTCCAGGTACCAGGATGATATTTCAGATCCTCGCAACCTCACGCTAGTCGTAGTGTTGGGGACTTGTTCTCAAATGCTTCGGATTAAGAACAAGGCAACATAAAAAGTGTTAAATGATAAAGTCTTTCGTCCTCTGAAACATTATTTCCCCTCGGGATGTAATGTATTTCGGACGAAGACCACAAACAATATACCTTCGTAAGCACAATAAACAATGATGAAGAACTTATATGTAACATAAAAAGTAATATAAACATTTAAATATTATCACAGCATCATTTCTATTTTATTATCATAGAAAAATAGAAATGATTTCGGATTACAAGTGTACCTTCGGATTGCAGGAAGGCAAAAGTATAAAGATGACGCAAAAGCAAATGCCAAGTCAGCGTGAACAGTACGGGAGTACTGTTCATCTATTTATAGGCGTGGGACGCAGCCCATGTAAAATTACATTCATGCCCATTACATTTGCTAATGACTTATGGGAGTCTATCAAGGCCTAAGTAGTCTTTTCATCTTTAGGTCGGTTCCCCTTTCTGCTATCGCGACGAAGCTTTCCTGCGCATAGCTTCGGCTGTGCACCATCCTTCGTACAGCATGGTAATCAGCCCGTCCATCTCAATCCCCCTTCGTCTGGCTTAGGCTTCGTCCTGACCGTACTCCATGTTCATAATCTGAGTCCGAAAATACCTGTTCATATAATTCACTTGGAAAACATTGTCAAATCTTGTTTTTGAGGACCTTCGGAGGACGAAGGCCCCCAACAGTAGCCCCTCGCAATATTAATTTGTTAGTGATAAATTCAGATTGCGATATGGACGAAGGCCTTAAGCCGAAGGTCCGAAAAAACACCTTCCCTTTGCTAGAATAGCAACATTCACTGACAAGCGGGGTCTTTCAATTTTCAACGCACTGGGCGTATAAATAAGATCATACCGCAAACTCATTTGGTACGCTCTCTTGCCATCTGCTCCCGCTCACTGAATTTTTAGCTCTTGCGCACTAAGATTTGCTGATCTTTTAGTTCTGAAGCTTTGGCTTTGAAAACAGTTTTTTAGTGTTTCCGAAGATGTCTGAAGATAAGAAGGCTGCTGCTGAGATGAAGTTGAGTCTCGACGAAGAGAAGAACTTGGGGTTTCTTATAGCGATGGCGAAGACCAATACGGAAAAAATCACCAAGGAGATTCTGGAAGGTTTGTCTGAAGATACTGGTGACAGCGACAGTTATGATGTGGACAGTGGTGGCGAAGACTCCGAAGATCGCCCCTGGCGACCAAGCCATTCAGTCTTTGGCAAGTCAGGTATCAAAGAAAATCATCTTGTCAACATGAGGGGAAGATACTTCCGGGATTTATCCATTGTGAGGGTCGACGAAGGAGAGAAAACTTGCCCGACCCCTGAAGAAAATGAAGTTGCAGTGTTCCGAAGCTTTTTGAAAACTGGACTGCGATTTCCCCTGAGCAGCTTTGTCGTAGAAGTGCTGAAAATGTTTGAAATCTATCTTCATCAACTTACCCCCGAAGCAATTATAAGGCTGAATATCTTCGTGTGGGCCGTAAGAAGCCAAGGTCTGGAACCTGATGCGAAAAGTTTCTGCAACATACACGAGTTATCATACGAGACAAAACCCTGGGGTAAGGAACAGTATCACAATAATTTTGGCTGCTACAGTTTCGTTTCTCGGTCTGGGTCAAGCTGTCCCGTGCCAACATTTCGGAAGAGATGGCCCGGCGACTGGATGACAGAATGGTTCTATGTGAAAAATGACCTGAAAGCACGGGAAGATATTAAAGGTATAATTATGCGCCCTATTTGGCAAAGTTTCGGCCTGCGAAAGCCGAAGGTTGAGATGAATGAAGGTGCCGAAGAATGCCAGAGAGCCTTCGGAGTTATTTGTTCTTTTATTGGAACGAGAGATTTGGTACAAGAACATATTGCCTTCAGAGTATGGCCGCTCGTGGAGAAATGGGAAATGCCGCAAGAAACCATGAAGGAGGCCGACGAAGGTGGACTTATCAGGCTGAAGTATACTTTCAAGTTCGGAGATAAATTCGTTGAGCCAGATGATGACTGGTTAAAGAGTATTGAAAATTTAAGTGATGAACTGCTTGGGGCTTATTTGAAGGCCGAAGATACTGCACTGTCAGCAGCCTTCGGAGGCCGAAAAAAGAAAAGGCTGAACCGGGTGTTTGATGCAATCGGGTTCGTCTACCCTGACTATCGTTATCCCATTCGAGGGCAGAAAAGAAAAAACACAACCTCTGCGAAAGAAGAAGCTGCAACTGCTCCTAGCAAACCAGAGCCGAAAAGAAAGAGGATAAAGGTCCTCACACATCGGCCACGCTATATTGAACCAGCTTCGGTGCCTGAGTTCACCGGAGAAACTTCTACGGCCACCGAAGCTGAAAAGCCAACCAAACCAACCTTGCTGCCAGAAGTGGCAGAAATGGCCGAAGCGCCAACAAAGATGGAATTGGAAGAACCGAAGATTTTGTTATCAGAAACCAAAGAGATGGCCGAAGCGCCATCCACAGAAAAAATGGAAGAAGCGAAAAAACCAACTGAGGAAAAAACATCAGAAGTTTTGAGTCCTGCAGCAAATGTTGAGATAGTAAAAAATCAAAAGGTGTCAGCAGTGACTCCGAAAAGAAAGAGAATGGCTAATGTGCTAGATGTTCTGGAAACAATTAAGTCCTCAAGCACAACTCCGAGGAAAACTGTTGAAACCTCCGAAGCGAAAAGTGAGATTTTTGATACTAAAGCTCCAGAGCAAGAAACTGAAGCTGAAGCCGGGCCTTCGGAGCCCACGAAGGTAAAATCCTTGGAAACCGAAGAAGAAAAAATGACAGAGCCAATTCTTGTTGAAGAAATCAGTGCTATTGCCCCCGAAGCATCCCCCAAAGTCCTTGATTATATTGTTCGACATGCTTCGGGGAAAAAGTTATCAGAAGAAGAAATTTTTGAAGCTAATCATTATGCTAAAGAATTGAAATATCCGAAGGGGGCACTAGTGTTGAATGGTACAAATGAAGAAGATTTCCTATACTGCCTCCCGGATAACAAAGAACTACTTGTCTGCCGGGAAATGGCCCGAAGCATGGGGTTTCCGAAGCTGGAGGCTGGCCTCTGCGCGATGACAAAGGACGATCTTGCGGACAGCCTTGCGTATAATAGTCTGAAGGTACGAGAACTGCGCATTTGGAAACTTTATGATTTGAAATCTATTGTTTTATTCTTATACTAACTTTTTATATATAGGGTTTAATACTAAGCAATGCGCTGAGAGCGCAAAAGAATGCCGAAGACGAGAGCTATGAAATTGCCTTCAACAACCTTCGATCAGAGGTTATCAAACTGAGGAACGAAGCCATGGAAAAGGACAAAATTCTAGTTACATTGGTGGATAAAATAAAGGAGGACGAAACTGCCTCTAAAGCACAAGCTGCAGCTCAAAAACACGAGATTGCCGACCTTCGAAAGCAATTAGCCCGAGCTAAAGAAGAACGCATACTTGAAGAAACGAGGCGGGAATGCAGCGACCAATGGGCCAATCATTTGGAAGGAACCGTTGAAGAGCTTCGGTCTTCTAAGAAAAGGTGCTACGAAAAATCCATGGAATGTGTAAAGAAGATAAAAACCAGCTTCGCCAGTGTTGGCGCATTTTCGAGTGAAGAAGATTTCGTGAGAGGTAACCCAGAAGGACCGATCGAATGGATCAGCCACGAGGCTGAAGCCTTCGAAGAAATTCTAAACAGTCGTGGAGACATTTGCGCCTTCTCGGGTGCCAGGGGGATTGCTACTATGCTGGAGAAAAAAGGCTGCGATCATGTTAAGGTTCTTGCACAATCCGAAGCCAGCCTATCCCCTGAAGATATTAAAGACCCCTCGGCCGAAGCTAGCCAGGCTGGTGGAAAATTTTTCACTGACGTCTGGGACAATGGTGGCCGAGAAATGGCCTGAGAAATTATTCAGAAAAGTGAGAAGGGCATTCACGACGCTAGAGAAATAGCTAAGGCCGCTGACAAAAGCTCAGAGCCCGAAGGGCAAATAGGTATTAGCTAATGGTTTTTATTGTGTTGTAATTTTTGATTTTAAACTTCGTTCGCAATTTGTAATAGCAATGTGGCCATATCCTGTCCTCCTTCAGATCCTACTAAAGCGTCTTCGGGCCCTCACCCGAAAGGAGACGAGGAAATTAAAAAGATGGCTGAAGCTATCATGGATGAAGTTGTTAACCGACTCCTGAACGAAGCTGCAGAAGTTGTTTTGAGAGAAGATTAAGCACTATTGTAAAAAACTTCTAAAATGAAATATGTGTAACATTTTGTAACCCTGTAATATATTTGCTTTTAATGATTCGATTCTTTACGATGCATGAAACTTTACATACGTACCGTTTTTGAGCCTTCGGCGAAAAAACACCTTCCCTTCTTTTCATGCTTCGTGAAGATAGAAAAACTTTTATGCATCACAACGTCCATAGCGCTCTGATGAAGAATATCCAAACTTCGTGAAAACATTCTCCGAAGCTATATTCCGAAGATCACTATTGTATCCCCTTGTGACTTAGCACGATTTTCACTTTCTCAAAGCATCCTTCCGAAGGTCGATACTGTGTTCCCTTCTTTTGCCATATGCAACATGATGTATGATGCTTATGCTATGCAAAATGATGTGATGATGTTATGTTATGTAGATGACATTTGTTCCGAAGATACACACATATCCCCGTAAAACACAAAATCTTTTTGTATCAGCGCTGACTTTTCGCTGTAAGCTCTGCATTCCCTTAGAAACGACTTTGGAGCTTCTTCGCCTTTTACTTAGGCGGTATCAGCGTTGACTTTTCGCTGTAAGCTCTGCATTCCCTTAGGAACGACTTTGGAGCTTCTTCGCCTTTTACTTAGGCGGTATCAGCGTTGACTTTTCGCTGTATGCTCTGCATTCCCTTTGGAACGACTTTGGAGCTTCTTCGCCTTTTACTTAGGCAGTATCAGCGTTGACTTTTTGCTGTATGCTCTGCATTCCCTTTGGAACGACTTTGGAGCAGAAAACTTACACTGCGTTCCCTTTGGAACGGCTTTTTGTGACTTCGAAGGATTTTTGATAATTCGAAGGTCCTCCCTGTTATCGCAAATCTTTAAGCTTCAGCAACTTAAGCCTGTGGAGAAAATACATTTTCCTTGTGGCAAACAACGAAACTATTACATGAAAACTAAAAGATGTCCTTTATTACACAGAAAATAGAACTGAATGGAAAAGACTGCTATCAAGGTAGGATATTTGTCAATAGATGTGCTTCGACTCTGGCACAGTGCTATTGACTGTGCGAGCTTCGGATTGTTCTCTGAAGTCCCTTTGGTGTGGAGCATATTGGCTCCCTTCTAGCTGTTGGCCTTGTTGCAGCGGTGATGGAGGCAGAGGCTGTTGCCAGGAAGCTTGAGGTTGACTCGCCGAAGCAACAGAAACTGCAGGGTGGTTGCCTACGTATTCTGGGATGTAAGGCGGATGGTACGAAGCAGTATGCATGACCTGCTTCGGCTGAGCTTGTTGTGCTGCAGCTTCGGCTATCTCCTTTTGCTTCTGGATGGTAACATGGCACATCCTGGTGGTATGGCCCTTGTTTTCACCACAGAACAAGCAAAATATTCTCCTTGGTTGATCTCCAAATCTTCCGCCGAAGCCCCTGGCGCCTCTGCCTCTTGGAGCTGGTAGCCGGAAGAAGCTTTGCTGTTGCCCCGAAGCCTGTGAAGAGCACTGCGGCCTATGCTGCTGACTCCCCTTATCATCATTTTGAGTAGAGTTGTGGATTGACCTGACATGCCTCGGATAGGATCTTCCTCCGAAGCCCCTGGTCATTTCAGAAAACCTGAAAGCCTCCTCCCTTCTTTGGCGAAAATCATTGTCGGCACGAATATACTCGTCCATCTTCTGGAGCAGCTTCTCCAAAGTTTGAGGAGGCTTCCTAGCAAAGTACTGAGCTGAAGGTCCAGGCCGAAGTCCCTTGATCATGGCCTCAATGACAATTTCGTTGGGCACCGTTGGTGCCTGCGCCCTCAAACGCAAGAACCTTCTGACATACGCCTGAAGGTATTCTTCGTGATCCTGAGTGCACTGAAACAGGGCCTGAGCAGTGACCGGCTTCGTCTGAAACCCTTGGAAGCTGGTTAACAACATGTCCTTCAGTTTTTGCCATGAAGTGATCGTTCCTGGTCGAAGGGAGGAATACCAGGTTTGAGCAACACTCCTGACAGCCATAACAAAAGACTTTGCCATGACTGCAGCATTGCCACCATACGAAGATACTGTTGCTTCGTAGCTCATCAAAAACTGCTTCGGGTTTGAATGGCCATCGAATATGGGAAGCTGTGGCGGCTTGTAGGACGGAGGCCAAGGTGTAGCCTGCAGCTCAGCGGACAGAGGAGAAGCATCATCGAAAACAAAATTTCCATGATGGAAATTGTCATACCAGTCATCTTCGTTGAAGAAACCCTCCTAATGAAGGTCTTTTTGTTGAGGCCTTCGGTTCTGCTCATCGTGAGTAAGATGGCGAACCTCTTCAGAAGCTTCGTCTATCTGCCTTTGCAGTTCAGCTAGCCTGGCCATCTTTTCCTTCTTCCTCTGCACCTGTTGATGAAGCATCTCCATATCTCTGATCTCTTGGTCTAGCTCATCCTCTTGAGGCGTCGGGCTGACAGCCTTCCTCTTCTGGCTTCGGGCCTCCCGAAGAGAGAGAGTCTCCTGATTGGGGTCTAGCGGTTGCAGAGCTACAGCCCCAGTTGCTGAAGCTTTCTTCGGCGCCATAGCGAAGGTTTATGGCTTCCGAAGGTGTTCAAAAACTCAAAAAGTGGAAGTGAGTTCACCGGAGGTGGGCGCCAATGTTGGGGACTTGTTCTCAAATGCTTCGGATTAAGAACAAGGCAACATAAAAAGTGTTAAATGATAAAGTCTTTCGTCCTCTGAAACATTATTTCCCCTCGGGATGTAATGTATTTCGGACGAAGACCACAAACAATATACCTTCGTAAGCACAATAAACAATGATGAAGAACTTATATGTAACATAAAAAGTAATATAAACATTTAAATATTATCACAGCATCATTTCTATTTTATTATCATAGAAAAATAGAAATGATTTCGGATTACAAGTGTACCTTCGGATTGCAGGAATGCAAAAGTATAAAGATGACGCAAAAGCAAATGCCAAGTCAGCGTGAACAGTACAGGAGTACTGTTCATCTATTTATAGGCGTGGGACGCAGCCCATGTAAAATTACATTCATGCCCATTACATTTGCTAATGACTTATGGGAGTCTATCAAGGCCTAAGTAGTCTTTTCATCTTTAGGTCGGTTCCCCTTTCTGCTATCGCGACGAAGCTTTCCTGCGCATAGCTTCGGCTGTGCACCATCCTTCGTACAGCATGGTAATCAGCCCGTCCATCTCAATCCCCCTTCGTCTAGCTTAGGCTTCGTCCTGACCGTACTCCATGTTCATAATCTGAGTCCGAAAATACCTGTTCATATAATTCACTTGGAAAACATTGTCAAATCTTGTTTTTGAGGACCTTCGGAGGACGAAGGCCCCCAACACGTAGCAATACAAACAAATATGATACAGACCAAATTAACATCACACCAAACATAAGAATAATTTGCGTAATAATAATCTACGCGTCGCTACGAGATCGCGGGAATGAGAACCAATAAAATCGGAGTTACGGTTAAGGAGTTATGATTTTATAAAAGATCTGTGTGATTAAAATATTAAACTATATTATAATTTGGTTAATATAAATCATATGAGAGGTTATTCTGTAAATAATTATCTCAACTTTAATCTAAGTTATAAATTAACCATAAATCATATTCTAGTAGTTTATAAACAGTTTAACCAGACTAACCCACATTAGTTAACTACAATATAATTATAAAATAATGAGACATGGTATAATAAATGTTGTTATTGCATACTAAAAATTTATACGGGACTAACACAACTTGAACGGATCAAATTAGAATTAAAATGAAGAAGTTATGAATTTATGAAGTTTTAAGTGTTGGATAATAGATTAATTAGGATATTAATTTTAATATGGCTTTCATGTCAAAACAGTGGCACTAATTGATAAACAACAATATTACAAAATCATAGGAATTGAAATGAACTGAAAAGGAGCTAAAATGAATTTTATATGGATTTTACAAGTTCTAGGATTATTTTTACACTTAAAAATTCATTTCTTAAATAGATTCCCTGATTAATTATCTGTCTGGACTACGCGCCAAATAAAAAGAAACTCAGGGGCCACAGCGCAAAGTTTCCTAGACTCAGCGAACAGTGAGCGGGGACGGCGGGTTGATTACCTAATTTATTAGGGGCTCTTATGCTATTCTGTCATGGCGAAAGGGTATCGTGATCTCAGGGCTGTCCGATCTGGAATCTAGGGCTGAGATTAAATTCGATCACGACCGAAGCGGTACGCAATCATGACCCTCGGATCAAAGATCCATGGCCAGAAATCCCTCTCTTACCCTAAACTGCTCTATCCCTTGGATCCAAAAATCATGGTCCAGATCAAATCCTCAAAACGGTATGTTGGATCCTCTAATCTACGCCGTCAATCACCAGATCAATGCCCCAGCGCCTTCGCCAGTGTCTGCTATCCGCGCACGGCGACGCTGCCGTTGCCTCACGGCGAGAGTTCGCCAGCGACAAGCAATCGGTCCAATCCCCGCACTAAATTCTAAGAGGTTTGCAGCTACACGTGAATATCTACACGGCGAAAACGATGAAGGCACTACATACCGTGTTCTGCCTCGGTGGAGGTCCCGCCACGGCGCAGCGCGGGTGGACGACAATGGAGTTGCTCCGGCGAGCAATTCAGGTAGCTCTGGTAAAAATTCCCAGGTGGCACGGCCACAACCTCTTTCCCTTAGGCCCGAGGAAGACGCTGGCACGGTACCGAAGACTTAGATGACGACGGTGTTGAGCATCCATGCGGTGGCTTCTTTCCTCCTCCCTCAGTGCTCACGACAGGGATTGGGGTGTTCACGGTTAGGGATGAGGCACTGCGAGAACTGGCATGACCTTTATGCGCATAGGTAGACTCCGCGTCCTAACCGATATTCCCATTGAAAGGGAAATGTGCCCTTGGGCCATTTCTAAGTATTTTGGTGATTGGGTGCCAACACAAATGCCTAAGTCAGAAACTATGCCAAATAATGGTCAAGGTGCAAATCAATACAAAGGTATGATTCTAGACTTAGTACATTGGTTTTTGAGTACTAACATGTTTGTCTAAAGTGTTAGAATCAGAGAAAATTCAATTGAAAAAGAGAGGCTCGAAGCAGCAAGGAGTCTGCTCAGTCTGGGTGCACCGGACTGTCCGGTGGTGCACCGGACAGTGTCCGGTGCGCCAGGCTGGCATCCATCAACTTGCTGCTCTCGGGACATCGTCGACGGCGTAAGGCTAAAATTCACCGGACTGTCCGGTGAGCCAACGGTCGGCCGGGCCAACGATCGGCCGCGCGATCCGCGCAGGACACGTGGCCGAGCCAACGGCAAGAAGGGGGCACCGGACTGTCCGGTGTGCACCGGACAGTGTCCGGTGCGCCAACGGCTCCAAGGCTGCCAATGGTCGGCTTCGCCAAATAAGGAAGGAAATCCGCACCGGACAGTGTCCGGTGGTGCACCGGACTGTCCGGTGCGCCAGTCGACAGAAGGCAAGAATTGCCTTCCCGGATTGCTCTCAACGGCTCCTAGCTGCCTTGGGGCTATAAAAGGGACCCCTAGGCGCATGGAGGAGGACACCAAGCAACCTTTGAGCATTCTTGACCATCCACACTCAGTCTTTGCGCATTCGTTTGTCATTCTTAGTGATTCGAGCTCCGTTCTAGTGAGAACTTTGAGATATTCATTTGAGCTCGAGTTTGGTCGTGTGTGTGCGTATTTGCTGGTGATTTGTGTGTGTTGCTTCCCTCCCTTACTCTAGTGCTTTCACTTTGTTTCTCATTGTAAGGGCGAGAGACTCCAAGTTGTGGAGATTCCTCGCAAACGGGAAATAGTAAAGCAAGCAAAACACTGTGGTATTAAAGTGGGTCTTTGGACCGCTTGAGAGGGGTTGATTGCAACCCTCGTCCGTTGGGACGCCACAACGTGGAGTAGGCAAGCGTTGGTCTTAGCCGAACCACGGGATAAACCACTGTGCCATCCTTGTGTTGATCTTCTTGTGGTTGTTGTGTTCTGCTAAAGACTCCTCTCTAGCCACTTGGCACTATTGCGCTAACTCCTAATCAGTTTTTGTGGCATTAAGTGTTAAGTTTTTACAGGATCACCTATTCACCCCCCTCTAGGTGCTCTCAATTGGTATCAGAGCCGTTCTCTTCACAAAGGGACTAATCACCGAAGAGATGGATCCTAAGGGGAAGGGAATTGTGATCAACGATAAGGAAAAGGAGACCTTCATCAACGAGCCGAAGGATGACAAGCCTACCGACTTGGGCTCGGGCTACAAACGGAAGGATGGGAAGAAGAAGAAGACAAGGCGCATTAAGGAGATCGTCTACTACAACGACAGCGATGAGTCTACTTCTTCCCAAAAGGACGACGACAGCGACTACAGGAAGACGGTCAATTCGAACTTTTCTTTTGACTATTCTCGTATTCCTCATAGCTCAAATACACATTTGCTTTCCATTCCTCTTGGCAAACCTCCACACTTCGATGGGGAGGACTACGGATTTTGGAGTCACAAAATGCGTAGTCACTTATTCTCTCTCCATCCAAGCATATGGGAGATTGTAGAGAATGAATGAAATTTGATAGCTCGGATAGCCCTATGCTTATAAATGAACAAATCCATAGAAATGCACAAGCTACTACTGTTCTCTTAGCATCTTTGTGCAGGGAAGAGTACAATAAGGTGAGCGGCTTGGACAATGCCAAGCAGATATGGGACACCCTCAAGATCTCACATGAGGGGAATGACGTCACCATGCTCACCAAAATGGAGTTGGTGGAGGGAGAGCTTGGAAGATTTGCAATGATCAGGGGCGAAGAGCCAACCCAAACATACAACCGGCTCAAGACCCTCATCAACAAGATAAGGAGCTACGGAAGCACACGATGGACGGACCACGACGTCGTTCGTCTAATGCTAAGGTCCTTTACTGTACTTGATCCACATCTGGTGAACAATATTCGTGAAAATCCTAGGTACACCTAGATGTCGCCCGAAGAAGTTCTTGGGAAGTTCGTAAGCGGGCGAATGATGATCAAGGAGGCGAGATACGTTGACGACACGTTGAACGGTCCAATCCACGAGCCTCAACCCATTGCTCTCAAGGCAACGAGGAGCAAGGAGACGCTACCTAGCAAGGTGGCGCAAGTTGAGGCGGTCGGGCTCAATGATGAAGAGATGGCCCTCATCATCAAGTGCTTCAAGACGACGCTAAAGGGTCGCAAGGGGCAGCCAAGCAAGACCAAGACAAAGGGGAAGCGCTCATGCTTCAAATGTGGTAAGGTTGGTCATTTCATTGCTAACTGTCCCGATAATGATAGTGACAAGGAACAAGGGAAAAATGGGAAGAGAGAGAACAAGAAGGTTTACAAGAAGGCTAAAGGTGAGGCACACCTTGGAAAGGAGTGGGATTCGGATTGCTCTTTGTCCGACTCCGACGACGAAGGACTCGCCGCCACCGCCTTCAACAAATCAGCCCTCTTCCCCAACGAGCGTCACACATGCCTCATGGCAAAAGAGAAGAAAGTAAGCACTCGTAATACTAGTACTTATGCTTCTTCAAGTGAGGATGAGTCTAGTGATGATGATGAAATAGATTATTCATGTTTATTCAAGGGCCTAGATAGAACCAAGGTTGATAAAATTAATGAATTAATTGATGCCTTGAATGATAAGAATAGATTGTTAGAAAAGCAAGAGGATCTTTTGTATGAAGAACATGACAAATTTGTAGAGGCACAAAAATCTCTTGTTTTGGAAATTAAAAGGAATGAAATGCTTTCTTGTGAACTATCTACTTGTCATGAAACCATTTCTACTTTAAAAGGTGTTAATGATGATTTAAATGCTAAACTAGTAGAAGCAAATAAATCTAACTCTTGTGTTGAACATGTTGCAATTTGCACTAGGTGTAAGGATTTTGATATTAATGCTTGTAGTGAACACTTAGTTTCAATTTCAAAACTAAATGATGAAGTGGCTAGTCTTAATGCCCAACTTAAGACTAGCAAGAGTGAAGTTGATAAAATAAAATTTGCAAGGGATGCCTACACGGTTGGTAGACACCCCTCAATTAAGGATGGTCTTGGCTTCAAGAGGGAAGTAAAGAACTTAACAAGCCATAAGGCTCCCATCTCCACCAAGGAGAAAGGAAAGGCCCCTATGGCTAGTAGTGCTAAAAAGAACCATGCTTTCATGTACCATGATAGGAGATATTCTAGAAATGCTTTTAGAAGTTATGATGCTTTTGATTATCATGCAATGTTTGCTTCAAGTTCTTCATATATGCATGGTAGTGATATACCTAGAAAAAATGTTGTTCATCATATGCCTAGAAGAGATTTTGTTCATGTTCCTAGGAAAGTAGTGAATGAACCTTCTACCATTTATTATGCTTGCAATGCTCCCTTTGCTATTTGTAGAAAGGGTAAGAAGATAATTGCTAGGAAATTAGGGGCCAAATGTAAGGGAGACAAGACTTGCATTTGGGTCCCTAAGACTATTGTGACTAACCTTGTAGGACCCAACAAGAGTTGGGTACCTAAAACCCAAGCCTAAATTTGCCTTGCAGGTTTATGCATCTGGGGGTTCAAGCTGGATTATCGACAGCGGATGCACAAACCACATGACGGGGGAGAAGAGGATGTTCACCTCCTACGTCAAGAACAAGGATTCCCAAGACTCAATAATATTCAGTGATGGGAACCAAGGCAAGGTGAAAGGGTTAGGAAAGATCGCTATTTCATCCGAGCACTCGATTTCTAATGTGTTTTTAGTAGAGTCTCTTGGATATAATTTGTTATCTGTTAGTCAATTATGCAATATGGGATATAATTGTTTATTCACAAATGTAGATGTGTCTATCTTTAGAAGATGTGATGGTTCACTAGCTTTTAAGGGTGTACTAGACGACAAACTTTATTTAGTTGATTTTGCAAAAGAGGAGGCCAGTCTAGATGCATGCTTAATTGCTAAGACTTGCATGGGCTGGCTGTGGCATCGCCGTTTAGCACATGTGGGGATGAAGAACCTTCACAAGCTTCTAAAGGGAGAACACGTGATAGGTCTAACTAATGTGCATTTCGAAAAAGATAGATCTTGTGCAGCTTGTCAAGCAGGAAAACAGGTGGGAAGCTCACATCATCCCAAAAACGTGATGACCACGTCAAGACCACTGGAGATGCTTCATATGGACCTCTTCGGACCCGTCGCCTATCTAAGCATAGGAGGAAGTAAGTATGGTCTGGTTATAGTTGATGATTTTTCCCGCTTCACTTGGGTATTCTTTTTGCAGGATAAATCTGAAACCCAAAGGACCCTCAAACGCTTCCTCAGGAGAGCTCAAAATGAGTTTGAGCTCAAAGTGAAGAAGATAAGAAGCGACAACGGGTCCGAGTTCAAGAACCTTCAGGTGGAGGAGTACCTTGAGGAGGAAGGGATCAAGCACGAGTTCTCCGCTCCCTACACACCACAACAAAATGGTGTGGTAGAGAGGAAGAACAGGACGCTCATAGACATGGCAAGGACGATGCTGGGAGAGTTCAAGACCCCTGAGCGGTTTTGGACAAAAGCCGTGAACACGGCCTGCCACGCCATCAACTGGGTCTACCTTCACCGCCTCCTCAAGAAGACTTCGTATGAGCTGCTAACCGGCAACAAACCCAATGTGTCTTATTTTCGTGTATTTGGGAGCAAATGCTATATTCTGGTGAAGAAAGGTAGAAATTCTAAGTTTTCTCCCAAAGCTGTAGAAGGGTTTTTATTAGGTTATGACTCAAATACAATGGCGTATAGAGTCTTCAACAAATCATCGGGTTTGGTTGAAGTCTCTAGCGACGTTGTATTTGATGAGACTAATGGCTCTCCAAGAGAGCAAGTTGTTGACCTTGATGATGTAGATGAAGAAGACGTTCCAACTGCCGCAATACGCACCATGGCGATTGGAGATGTGCGGCCACAGGAACAAAATGAGCAAGATCTCAACCCTCTTCCTCAACAATGGTGCATCCCCCAACCCAAGACGATGAACAGGTTCATCAAAAGGAGGCGTGTGATCAAGGGGGAGCACAGGATGTCCAAGTTGAAGAGGAAGAAGCACCTCAGGTCCCTCCAAACCAAGTTCGAGCGACGATTCAAAGGAATCATCCCGTCGACCAAATATTGGGTGACATTAGCAAGGGAGTAACTACTCGTTCTAGATTAGTTAATTTTTGTGAGCATTACTCTTTTGTCTCTTCTATTGAGCCTTTCAGGGTAGAAGAGGCCTTGCTAGATCCGGACTGGGTGCTGGCCATGCAGGAAGAACTCAACAACTTCAAGCATAATGAAGTTTGGACACTGGTGTCGTGTCCCAAGCAAAATGTTGTGGGAACCAAGTGGGTGTTCCACAACAAACAGGACGAGCACGGGGTGGTGACAAGGAACAAGGCTCGACTTGTGGCAAAAGGTTATGCCCAAGTCCTAGGTTTAGACTTTGAGGAGACTTTTGCTCCTGTGGCTAGGCTAAAGTCCATTCGTATCTTGCTAGCATATGCCGCTCACCATTCTTTCAGGTTGTTCCAAATGGATGTGAAGAGCGCTTTCCTCAACGGGCCAATCAAGGAGGAGGTGTACGTAGAGCAACCCCCTGGCTTCGAGGATGAACGGTACCCCGACCACGTGTGTAAGCTCTCTAAGGCGCTCTATGGACTTAAGCAAGCCCCAAGAGCATGGTATGAATGCCTTAGAGACTTTTTAATTGCTAATGCTTTCAAGGTTGGGAAAGCCGATCCAACTCTTTTTACTAAGACTTGTGATGGTGATTTATTTGTGTGCCAAATTTATGTCGATGACATAATATTTGGTTCTACTAACCAAAAGTCTTGTGAAGAGTTTAGCAGGGTGATGACTCAGAAGTTTGAGATGTCGATGATGGGCGAGTTGAACTACTTCCTTGGGTTCCAAGTGAAGCAACTCAAGGACGGCACCTTCATCTCCCAAACGAAGTACACGCAAGATTTGCTAAAGCGGTTTGGAATGAAGGACGCCAAGCCCGTAAAGACTCCGATGGGAACCGACGGACACACCGACCTCAACAAAAGAGGTAAGTACGTTGATCAAAAAGCATACCGGTCAATGATAGGGTCTTTACTTTATTTATGTGCTAGTAGACCGGATATTATGCTTAGCGTATGCATGTGTGCTAGATTTCAATCCGATCCATGGGAGTGTCACTTGGTGGCCGTGAAGCGAATCCTTAGATATTTAGTCGCTACGCCTTGCTTCGGGATCTGGTATCCAAAGGGGTCTAACTTTGACCTGATTGGATATTCAAATTCCGACTATGCTGGATGTAAGGTCGATAGGAAGAGTACATCGGGGACGTGCCAATTCTTAGGAAGGTCCCTGGTGTCATGGAATTCTAAGAAACAAACTTCCGTTGCCCTATCCACCGCTGAGGCCGAGTATGTTGCCGCAGGACAGTGTTGCGCGCAACTACTTTGGATGAGGCAAACCCTCCGGGACTTTGGCTACAATCTGAGCGAAGTCCCACTCCTATGTGATAATGAGAGTGCTATCTGCATAGCGGAAAATCCTGTTGAGCACAGCCGCACAAAGCACATAGACATCCGACATCACTTTTTGAGAGACCACCAGCAAAAGGGAGATATCGAAGTGTTTCATGTTAGCACCGAGAACCAGCTAGCCGATATCTTTACCAAGCCTCTAGATGAGAAGACCTTTTGCAGGCTGCATAGTGAGTTCAATGTCTTAGATTCGCGGAACTTGGATTGAATTATAGCATACTTGTGTTTATGCCTTTGCTCATGTTCCTTCTGCATTTTGTTTCTTATTTATGGTGCTCAAGTTGTACAAGCACTCCCCGGATCTCACAAGTCCTTGTGCAAGTGATGCACACATTTATGGGGAGATGTGTTACAACTTGACCCTTTGAGACTAACCATGTGCTTGAGTTTGCTTGATTTAGTCCTGAAGGAGGATTGAAAGGGAAAAGGTGGACTTGGACCATGTAAGACTTCCACTGCACTCCGATGAGAGGGTAACTTATTCCAAGTTCATCTCCTATACTCTTATTGCCTTCTTACTCTTAGTTGAAGATTTTGGTGAGGCAATGGGGTTAAAGGGCCAAGATTGATCCCGTTTTGGTGCTTGATGCCAAAGGGGGAGAAAATAAGGCCAAAGCAATGCCAAAGCAATAAATGGATCAGCTACCACTTGAGAAATTTTGAAAATAGTAGAATAGAGCTTTTTGATTTATCAAAACTCTCTTGTTGTCTCTTTTGTCAAAAGTTGGTCTCTTGTGGGGAGAAGGCTTAATCATGGGAAAAAGGGGGAGTTTTTGAATCCTTGATCAATTTCTCGTGAAACAGCTCTCATTATGGTTCAACATGTGTGTTTGACTTAGAGATAGGAAATTGAGTTTCATTTGCAAAAACAAACCAAGCGGTGGCAAAGAGTGATCCATATATGTCAAATTTGAATCAAAACAATTTTGAGTTCTTATTTGAATTGATTTTGCACTTGTTCTACTTGCTTTATGTTGTGTTGGCATAAATCACCAAAAAGGGGGAGATTGAAAGGGAAATGTGCCATTGGGCCATTTCTAAGTATTTTGGTGATTGGGTGCCAACACAAATGCCTAAGTCAGAAACTATGCCAAATAATGGTCAAGGTGCAAATCAATACAAAGGTATGATTCTAGACTTAGTACATTGGTTTTTGAGTACTAACATGTTTGTCTAAAGTGTTAGAATCAGAGAAAATTCAATTGAAAAAGAGTGGCTCGAAGCAGCAAGGAGTCTGCTTAGTCTGGGTGCACCGGACTATCCGGTGGTGCACCAGACACTGTCCGCTGCGCCAGGCTGGCATCCATCAACTTGCTGCTCTTGGGACTTCATCGGCGGCGTACGGCTAAAATTCACCGGACTGTCCGGTGGTGCACCGGACTGTCTGGTGGGCCAACGGTCGGCCTCGCGATCCGCGCGGGACACGTGGCCGAGCCAACGGCTAGAAGGGGGCACCGGACTGTCCGGTGTGCACCGGACAGTGTCCGGTGCGCCAACGGCTCCAAGGCTGCCAACGGTCGGCTTCGCCAAATAAGGAAGGAAATCCGCACCGGACAGTGTCCGGTGGTGCACCGGACTGTCCGGTGCGCCAGTCGACAGAAGGCAAGAATTGCCTTCCCGGATTGCTCTCAACGGCTCCTAGCTGCCTTGGGGCTATAAAAGGGACCCCTAGGCGCATGGAGGAGGACACCAAGCAACCTTTGAGCATTCTTGACCATCCACACTCAGTATTTGCGCATTTGTTTGTCATTCTTAGTTATTCGAGCTCCGTTCTAGTGAGAACTTTGAGATATTCATTTGGGCTCGAGTTTGGCCGTGTGTGTGCGTATTTGCTGGTGATTTGTGTGTGTTGCTTCCCTCCCTTACTCTAGTGCTTTCACTTTGATTCTCATTGTAAGGGCGAGAGACTCCAAGTTGTGGAGATTCCTCGCAAACGGGAAATAGTAAAGCAAGCAAAACACCGTGGTATTCAAGTGGGTCTTTGGACCGCTTGAGAGGGGTTGATTGCAACCCTCGTCCGTTGGGACGCCACAACGTGGAGTAGGCAAGCGTTGGTCTTGGCCGAACCACGGGATAAACCACTGTGCCATCCTTGTGTTGATCTTCTTGTGGTTGTTGTGTTCTGCTAAAGACTCCTCTCTAGCCACTTGGCACTATTGCGCTAACTCCTAATCAGTTTTTGTGGCATTAAGTGTTAAGTTTTTACAGGATCACCTATTCACCCCCCCCTCTAGGTGCTCTCACCCATGCGGACCCACTACACACGTTTACCCCAGCGGAATCAGTCAGCCTGCCATTATCGCGCGCAGAGGTTGCTGGTCAGTCCATGTGCGCCTACGGCGGTGGAGATATCTACCCATAGGGGTAGATTCTAGGTGAGGCGAGCGCGCGGGTCATAGCGTCACACTCAATTTGTGGATACCGGAAGCCCAGCTTGCCCGCACGCCCAATTTGCAGGTCAGTTCAACGACCGAGTGTGGGGAAGTGAGGACTAAAAGCGCGGGGGCCACCGCCCATTGAGTCAGTCGCGTGTACAGAGGCAGACACCTCAGGCCAACACGTCGGCGCCAATTCTCCATCTGCAGGCGCGGAGAGGGGAAACGTGGGCCGGCTGGGGTGGTAATTGAAATCTGTGCGGGTGCACTAGTTGGGTCGGGAAACGGAGATTCGGCCCACACGCAGGGAAGTCTCCTTATCTTTTTCTTTTCTATTTTCCTTTCTTTTTCCTTTCCACTTGATTTCATAATTTGAATTCAAAAATTTGTTATGAGTTCTCCCATTTATTTTAAATATGCAATTTCAAATACTGGTCTAAATTAGTTTCTTTATTTGTATATTTATTTTCTCTATATGTTATAGTATTTTCCTTCTCTTCTCAAATTATAGAATTTCCTTTAGAATTCCAATTCCAATTTTGGTACCAATATATTTCTTTTTACATTATTTTTATATTGTCACAAAATGCTCACAAAGCAAAATCTCAGCATGATGCATATTCCATTTTAGTATCTTTTATTTTAACTAATCACCCTTAATTATCGGTATGCTCCTGTTATGATGAATATATGGCACACAACTTAAGGAGATTTACTATATCCTCATCGTATACATTTTTGGGTATTACAACACCACAAGTTAAGAGACATGGCTACACACACATAACTCACGCCTCGGTTAGTCCACGCCTCAACCCGAGACACTACCCTTTGACAATCACTCATCATCAACTCGAACCACATGGGACAAATCAACCTTGTATTCACATAATTTAATTTCTATCTATGTCCTACTTGTAGACCTTTGACAATAGTCTCCATAGACAAACATGTTCCTTGAGTATCTCTTTTGGTCTCGTCAGGCTACATCATAGCCCAGAATCTCAACCAGTACGTTCCTCTAAAAACAGAATGCATAAAGGATACATATTTTACTTTATCAAACTGAATATTATTTTGAGAGAGCCTGATAGCCCAACAAATGACGGTTGGACCTATGAAAATATTTTTTCCTTAGATTAAGATTCATCCCTAGAAGCCAATTTTCTAACATATAGGAAACCGATGTTGGTTGTCTTAACCTAATAGTTGTGGAAACAACTCTCCAAATCGATTTAGCATGATGACAATAAAAAAGAGGTGCTCAATTGTTTTGTTGCCATTGCAAGAAAACGACATTTTTAACTGCTCTTCTAGTTTTGCTTTGTTAAATTATCCTTTGTATCCTCGCTAAAGATACCAAAGGAAAATTTTATTTTTTTAGGCTAATTTGGAAGTTCCTTTTTTCTAAGGGATTCTTATTTTCTTAAGGCTAGTTTAGAAACTACATTTTCTAAAGTGATTCCTATTTTTCCAAAAAAAATGACCTAATTTCCCTTCGTAAAATGAAAATCCCTTGGAAAAATGGGTTGCCAAACTAGCCCTAAAGAGAAAATGAACTAATTTACTTTGAGAAAATGAAAATCACTTGAGATAGTAGGGTTCCCAAACTAGCCATTAGTGAGATTCTCAATCTCCAGAGTAATCTATTGGTGAATGGAATATATTGATTCATCATAACATGATAGAAAGAACGAATGATAAATTGTCCATTTTTAGAGAGGCCGATATGGGTCTTCTATAGTTAACTGTATAGTTTCTTCTTCCTCGCGTTTGGAGCTCTAAGTTTAATATCTCTAAGTTTAATATCATAAGGTAGTTTGCAGTTTGCACGGCACTGCGGAGGACTGGTTTGTCACGCTCCAACTCCGACGAGAGGCCCATGACGCCACAAGACAAGCAGTAGAACGAGCTTGAAACCCTTGCCATCCTTATCAAAGACGTCCATTTATAGTATGTCAGAGGATTCTAAAACCAATCGATCAAGATCTCAACTGCGGTGCGGAGTCGCACGCTGAAACGGGCAGCAGCACGAGCTCGAATATATAATATAGAGACTATAGAGACTATAGAGTTGACCTGCACTAAATACATCGTGTCCATTGGCGGCACATCTGTCAAGCCGCGAGACTGAAGCTCCTCCAGATCAGGAAGTCGTAGCAGCAGTACTACAAGAGAATCGGGACACATGCACGAACATGCTGCATTTAGAAGGAGACCCGAGGAAGAAGCTTCCCCTGCTCAGTGGCCAAGATGAACAGAGTGCTCACTGCCGACGACGGCAAGCGATGGAACTGGGGGGCTAGCGCTTTGCTCACTGCCTTCGTGATGACCGTGCCCACGCTCGTCGTCATCCTCCTCGGCGGGAGCACTGCTGGCGCGCCGGTGGTCTGGGTTAGGACAGCCATGGCCGGCTTTCGGCAAGGTAACCAAGTTTTTCCTCAACGCATGCACATGTTCGTCACGGAAAGACTACTATATATAATTAATTTTTACTTCCCTGCATTTTGGGAAGCAGAGATTTTTTATACTCAGTTAGGTTTTACGAGTAGCTTTGGCCTTTGGGTTTGTATAGGGAAGCGCATTTTTTCGGTAAGACTTCGCTGATGAATGGTTCCTCATGAATGCATCTTGCTAACTAATGAAGTGCTCCCTTCAAATCCAAACGAAGAAAACTTCGCAGTTAGATTCACTTGTTGATTTCTGTCGCCTTTCATGTATGGCCATTGGATTTGGTTGCAGAGACGTCCAGACCTGAGGTGATTCATTCATCCTTTGTGCTTACTTTTGCAAGCAAACGGTCTGCAGGTCCGGACGATTTCTCCTTCCCGTACGCGAGCACGAGGACAGCGCACGACAGGCTCCACGGCGGCCTCTTGGCGGCAGGATTTGACCAGGAGGCGTGCCACAGCCGGTACCAATCGGCCATGTACCGCCGGAACCCGGGCAGGCGACCAAGCGAGCACCTCGTCTCCAAGCTGCGACGGCACGAAGCCCTGCAGAGGCGGTGCGGCCCCGGCACCGCAGCCTACTCCAGCGCACTGGAGCAGCTCAAGTCCGGCAAGAACGCCGGCGCGTCCCCCGCGGATCCGGAGTGCAGGTACCTGGTGTCCATCTCGTACCGCGGGCTTGGGAACCGGATCCTCGCCGCGGCGTCCGCGTTCCTGTACGCGCTCCTCACCGACCGCGTGCTCCTCGTCGACTCCAGCAACGAGATGGGCGAGCTGTTCTGCGAGCCGTTTGCCGACACGACGTGGCTGCTGCCCTGGAGGAGCTTCCCGCTGTGGAACTTCAGCTTCGACACGCAGGAGCGGTACGGCAGGATGCGCGAGAACGGCGTGCTCAGGACGAACAACGACGTCGGCTCATCATCCCCGGCAGAGGTGGTGCCGCCGGCGTTCGCGTACATCCACCTCGACTACAACCACACTGGCTACGACCAGCTCTTCTTCTGCGACGACGACCAGCGGCTGCTGTCGAGCTTCCAGTGGCTGGTGATGAGGACGGACAGCTACATCGTGCCGGGGCTGTTCCTCGTGGAGTCATTCCAGGAGGAGCTGGACAAGCTTTTCCCGGAGCGTGAGGCCGTGTTCCACCACCTCGGCCGGTACCTGTTCCATCCCACGAACCATGTGTGGGGCCTAATCACGCGCTACTACCGCGCGAACCTGGCGTGGGCTCAGCGCCGGGTCGGCATCCAGGTCCGCGTCTTTCCGTGGGAGCCGGACTCTCCGGAGCTCCTCGAGAGGATCACCAAGTGCACGCAGGAGGAGGGGATGCTCCCGGGACTGGTGGAAACGGAAGAACCGGCAGCCGCGACGACGGCCGCGTCGGGTGCCAAGTCAAGCGCCGTTCTCATCACCTCTCTCAAGGCCTGGTACTACGAGCAGATGAAGGGCATGTACTGGGAGAACGCGACGGCCAACGGCGAGGTGGTGGTCGTGAACCAGCCGAGCCACGAGGAGTACCAGCACTACGGCGTCAAGTCGCACGAGTACAAGGCCTGGGCGGAGATCTACTTGCTAAGCCTGACGGACATGCTGGTCACCACCGGCAAGTCGACGTTCGGCTATGTAGCGCAGGGGCTCGCAGGGTTGAGGCCGTGGGTTCTGCTCAAACAGGCCAACGGCACGGCGGGGCACGGGCACGGCTGGTGCAGCCGGGACATGTCCCTGGAGCCGTGTTTTCACATCGCGCCGTCCTACGACTGCAAGCGACGACATGACTCCGGCGAGATCGTGCCGCACGTGCGGCACTGCGAGGACGTGCCCACGGGGTTGAAGCTTGTTGACCCAAACTAAGCATTAGAATGAGCATTGTATTTCAATTGTAGCCTATTGTATTGACAACCGTGAAGTTTTTAGGAAGATTACCTAATCAAATTTATATACCTCAATTATGTCCCAAACTCAAGCGCTTGAACTAACCACAAAAAAAAAACTTTAGAGACGGCCTCGGTGACATAGGCGGTGAGGCCCACCCCAACTGCCACTCACCCCCTCCATCCCTCTTGCCTCACCGTTACATACTTACGACCTTGCATATGTTGTAAAGCCAAAGCTTGGATCCAAGAAGAGAAGTTCCATGCTCTTAGATCAAGATGTGAATGCATGTGTAACATGGTATATGAAGTTTACTCCTTGATTTGATACAACATGTATGCAATATGATGATGATAACCGTGTCTTATACCAAATATAAAATAGAAAATATATGCAAAAGTATGAAAATAGAAAATATATGGACAATGAAGCCCGCCTTTTTCTATTCATGAGCCCACATACATATTTTTCAATACTTAGACCTTCATTGTCCATATATTTTCTATTTTCGTACTTTTGCTTAGTCTTATGTCTCTTCTACTCACATATTTAGAGAGATGTCATACTTTTAGAACACAGAGCATTCATTAGGTGGAAACGGAAGACATGTATAAGCAGCATATACAAGTAGTGTGTATGTGATCTTGGAAGCATGATAAATAATCGAACACGAAAAGCCTCCCTATCGGCTAACTCCTCTAGCTGTCCTGGGTATTGGTCTATGTGTTCGTGGGTGCTCCTACCACTTTTGCCTGAAAATTTAGAAAAGTCTGACATCTTAGTCCCTAAAGGGTAGGGTATGGCGTCAAATCGGTGATCATATGTGTCGGAGAGAAAATACTCCGGCCGGGTGGCGGAACGCACCCGCCCTAAATCCTAAGATGAGGAGGGGCCTAAGCGGTTTGCCTGTCTGCTAGATGGTCGATGAACACGAGAGGACACGATGATTTAGAGTGGTTCAGGCCGCCGGAGCAGAATACCCTACCTCCACTGTTTGCCTGTTGTATTGAGTGTGTCAAGCGTATAAGTTGAACTTGTCCCTTGTACGCTGTGTCCTCTCCCTTTTATAGTTTAAGGGGGGAACATATAAGGGTGCTGAGCCCCGACATGCGGGCTCGAGAGCATAATGAAAGGAATACATTATGTGGATAATTAATACTAATAACACCTGAGTAATCACCGGGCGCCATGATGACCGCAGTCCACGCAGTATTGTTAGGCGGTGACTGTTTTCTTGGTAACGTGCGAGTAATGATGAGTAATAGCGTAGTGCACGCAACATGGACTAGGCGCGTCGCCTGCCAGTGGAATGCACAGGCGTACGTCTTATCCGCAATAAATGCAGAGGCGGCGTAGCCCAGAGGCCTTATGCCAGGCTCCGCCCGTTGGCTTACGTCACGTGAAGTAGGCCACGTGGCAGCATCGGGTCTCCGCCTGGGCGGGGAGCTGAATTGTATACGATAAGGTAGGGACACGTGTCGGCACCGGACCCCCGCCTGGGCCTTGACTAAGGCTTGGGTATGCTCTGTCCTAGAATCCTAGGACCCACACAGAGGGGTCCGGATCCCATCCTAGGGGTCCGGTTTGCACACGTGGAGGTCCTGGATCATACTCGGAGGCCCGGACTGTATATACAGGGGTTCAGCACCTTCGCATGGGGGTCTCTGGACCCGCTGGTGATGCCCTAGAGTGTGCAGCTCTCTGGACACGCAGCGGTACTAGACCTGCCCAGGTGGTGGAGTCAGTGCTGTTGCTGGCCCAGAGTAGTCGCCCGATGCATGGGCGAGTCATGGCCTGGTCCCACGTACAGCCCTTTTACCACGCGACTACAGATAGCCGTGTGGGCACTGTGCTTTTATACAGCAGTAGGGGGTACCCCTGTTCTAGGGTACCGACAGTGGCTCCCGGGCCCACCTTAGGGGAGGATGCGAGCCTGCAGGTAGGGCCAAAGCTTGTACCTTGCTTCAAGATGACCTGAGCGATGATTGGGGCACCATCTTAGCACGCCTGCTAACGCGCTGCGCTACTTTAGCCCATCTATCGACGCACCTGCTGTCAATATGCCTTTGGTCACGTCAACTGCCATATCTGTCTCCGCGGCTGACTGACCCATGGCCCTCACGTCTGGCGGTCCCATCGGGCCACGAGCGGGGCGCCTTGTTGCCGTCGCCTTGGTTAAAAAATATCCTTCTGCAGCGGCCCCGAAGCGGCGCGCGATCGTGCGCGGCGGTTCGCTCCCCGCGTGGCAGTTCACTTTTTCTACACTCGGAGGCCGGCACATCAGTTGTATGACTTGTGGACCCGGTCCCCCGTGTCAGAGACTGGGCCGCCTGGGCGCTAGGTCCGCGTCGAACGGGATTTCCTGCAGCGTCTTGGAGCGCGAGTGGGATAGTTTTCGTAGAAAAGGGATTCACCCCGCGTGCAACAGTTACGCTTTCGCATTCTCTCCCAATCGCTTGCGCCCCTTTGCCTTCGTGCTTCCACGCTCGCGCCGCCGGCTACACCTCCTTTGTCTTCACGCTCCTCGGTTCCACACCTGCGCCGCCAGACACGCCATGGCCTCGCTCGGTCACCCTGATCGCTTCTAGGGCGAGGATGAGCTCAACCTGGTGCGCGACCTGCTTGGGTGGAGCGCGCCAGCGCTCGCCGGGAAGATACGTGTCGGCGCTGCTCCCCTCGGCGATCTCGCCATCGGGGAGTTTGTTCTATTCGTCTCCTACGTCTCCTGCGGGTTGGCTCTGTCGGTCTCGCCTTTCTTCCTGCTGCTGTTGGAGGAGTTTGGGCTCTAGCTTCAGCACCTCACACCCCACTCCATCCTCCAGGCAGCCATCTTTGTCCACCTCTGCGAGATGTTCGTCGGGGTGGCCCCCTGCACTTCCCTCTTCCACCATTTCTTCGTGTTGGTGAAGTCTGGGAAGGCTAAGGACCACCTTGGTACCTACTACTTCCAGACGAGGCTAGATTCAGCCGTGGCTTACATCCCCACCCTCGGCGGCGCGAGGTGGGAAAACTGGCGCAGCGACTGGGTGATTGCCAGCGCCGAGGCCAACGACCGCCTCGTCCTGCCGAGCGATGGGCCAACACTCGATCGGAAGTAATGGAGGGCTAAGCCATCCCTTGCACCAGAGTTCCTGCCTGTGTTGGACAGGATCAAGGTCTTGGCAACCGGTGGTCTGACCTCGATGCACGTGGTCGGTGATTTCCTCAAGCGCCGGATCATGCCGCTGCAGAGGAGGCCGCGCTTGTGCTGCTGGTTCACCGGCCCAAATGACATTGGCAGGATCCAGTGCGGGTCGGGGACCGACTTGTCCTGGGAGGAGCTGGAACTCTTGGTCAAGGGGATTACTGGGGAGACCTTTGTCCCCAAATCCCTGATCCTCCCCCAGGACACCCCGGCGCTCTGCGACGATCCAGGGCTGAGGACGGCGATCCTGGCCACGCTGCCGACCCTTGACGACAGTGGCATGGCGGTTTGCCAGACCGGCGGCCGGGACCCCCTTCGTGGGATCCGGATCCCTGGTGTACCGGCTAGGGGTCCCCAGCACGCCAGTGGGACTCCTAGTGCCGGTCCCGCCGTGGCCCCCAGCCCCATGGACATGGGTAAGGGGCCTGCAAGCAGCGCCTCTGCCCGAGGTGGCTCCAAGGGGTCGGAGGAGGAGAGGTGACGCAGGCTACGTCGTGCTGATGGGTCGCTCATTTCAGAGCCGGCCTAGAAGCGCTAGAGGACCGCAGGCGAGACCGAGGGGGCCAGCTCCCAGGCCCCTAGCGTGCAGGGGCGCGCCAGTCCCGTGGTCCCGCCGCCACCACCACCATCCGGGGGTGATCACCCCCGGGAGCACCAGCAGCAGCAACAGCAACCACTGCCGCCAACGTAGCAACAGCAGTAGGAGCGGCGGTCATCCCGCTTCTAGGGTCGCTGGAAAGTTCAGGGCCCCAAGTAAGTGTAGCCCCTTTTTCCACTAGTCTAGTTATCATGCCGACGGGTCTTAATCCATCCTTTGTTTGTCAGGGCTTCTTCCCCCTCTACCCCAAGGTCGCACCTCCTCCGCTAGGTACCAGGCCCGCCGGCGGGTCTGGCTCTCAGCAGCAAGAATCTGCTAAGAGTGGAGTCAGCGGTCCGCAACCCGCTGCCGCTGAGACAGCGCCAACGGGCTACCATGCTCCAGTTGGGGGTCCGGCAGCAGCGGTGCCAGCGTCAAGCGGCATCGCAGCGGCGGAGGAGGTCCCAACTGTGCCCACTCCTACCATCGAGGGTGACGTGGGGGGCGCATCCAGCTCCATCCCGCCGCCCACTCCGAAGGAGACGAAGTTGGTTTTTGGGAGGCGGCTCTGGTCTGGCGCCGAGCCAGAAGCAGCGCCAGTCCCCCTCCCCCGGGTGCTGTCTCGTGCCCATCAGTCTCTTCATGAGACTGAGGCAGCGATCCTGCGGGAGTGGGAGGCGCTTGAGGCCAAGCACCAGCGCCTCAGCGACTGGCGCACCCAGCTGGAGGAGCGCACCAAGGCGGCGTCCCGCCAGTTCGCCTCCGAGAGGTCCAAACTCGAGCGGGACCGCAAGAATAACAAAAGGGACCTCTAGAAGGTGTTCGCCAGGGAGCTGGAGGTGTCCCGGCAGGAGAAGAAGGTGGCCAGGAGGGAGGAGGCCGTGAGCCAGAGGGAGGCTCTGACGGTGGAGTACTAGAGCAAGTTGAGTGCTCTGGACAAGACCCTGGAGGCCCAGCGGGTCCAGCAAGTGGAGGCCATAGAAAGGATGAAGAAATGGCAGCAGGAGCTAGACGACAAGGCCAGCGACATCTCCCTCGTCAAGGAGAACCTCAAGGCGATGGAGGAGTCCTTGGGTAGGCGGGAGGCGGATCTCGCTAGGCGAGAGACAGACCTCGCCTTCCAGGAGGAAATGCTTGAGGCGGGGGAGAAGGAGAAGAAGCTGGAGGAGTGGGTCCGCCAGTTCGAAGCGGCGCAGGCGACGCCGGGTCCCCAGGCGACAGAGGCCACCAAGAAGGCCCTGGAAGATCTCCAGGCAGAGCACCGCGCTGGGGTGTAAGGCCCAAAATGTGTATAAGAAAAAAAATAATAAAAAATAAATGAAGAAATAAAATAGTAAATTCAGAAATCTCAAATTATACTTGCGTACTGAAAATCGGGGACTGAATTTTGAAAACCAAAGACGTAATAGAAAAGTTTTCTACTCAACTGAATGAGTATGCATATCATGATGTACCATAAGCATTTTTTTACATGAATGTTTAATGTTGAAGTAACTTCTATTTCATATTCCACCTTCAAAATACTACTTTTCTAAAAAAGAAAGAAAATAATATGAGTAATTCTCATTTCAAACATCTATCAACTAAATAAAATCAATTAAAATAAATATATCTATTGCTTCATAATTGATTTTTAGTATGTACAAAATTGAATTCTTAAACTTTATCTTAGATTGGAGTTAGAATTTTGTAATGCCACAAAAAAAAGAAGAAGAACAAAATTCTAAGATTGGAGAGAAGAGGATTAAACTACTACACAAAATAGAGAAATAAATTTATGAACGCATGAGTCCTTCCCATATTAGGATATTAAATTTGTATGTTTAAAATGAGTATGAGTTCACAATTAGAATGGAATTCAAATTTGAATTCTAGAAATTTAAAAGGAATAGAAAAGGGGAAAGGAAAATATAAAAGAAAACGAGAAATGCTTGAATGGGCTGAGATCTCGCTTTTCGGCCCACTAGGGAATCCCCTCTGCGCGGCCCATCCACTGCGCACTTGCGCCTGCTGACGCTGGGGCCCACTTTTTAGCCTCCGTGGACACCTGTTTGGACCAATGACGCGTGGGGCCGCGTCGGTCATCCAAACGTTCCCACTCACCTGCCTATGCACCGGTGTTGGGTCAATGCGCGTGGGGCCGATTTGGCAGAATCAACTCCCTCCCGAGAACCTCGCCAGGTTGTTGCAAATGCTGTGTGCGGATCTCGCCTCCTTCCCCCTTTATCGCGATTATCCAGCCGCGTGCAGATCGAAAACTTCACACCGCCTACACGGGCCCAGGATACAGAGTCAAAACTATCTCCTCTCCCCAACAGAACGCAGCTGATTCTTCGCCATGAATCTCGCTCCCGGCCGATGCGGCTTCAACAAATCCCCCACCGACTTCTCTGGCCTATATGGGCGGATGGAGGCCATTGACTCCCCCTGTGCTACCTGTCCGCTGCGCACCCTAGCCACCGTGTGCACCTGTGCCAGATCGCCGCCATCGCCATACTCGCGCTCGCCGGAGTGGTGCGTGCGAAAATTGGACGCCGGGCAACTACGTGGTGCTCCGTGCTACAAAGCCTGGTGAGAAACATCCCCAAGCCTTCCGTTGTCTCTGTAATTTGTGCGCGCATAGCTTCGAAGGGAACAACGGGGTTTGGGTTGGCAATTTCTCGCCGCCGTGCGGCCACCGTCGCGGGGCCGCATTGTGCTGTGGTTAGCCCCGCGTGCACCCATGCCACCAGAAAATTTGTCATCAGATGATTCCCTAGGTCCTCCATTTCATGTATCTCGCACTAGGAGTAGCAATCGAGGCTCCGGTCTGTAATCGGGATTTTTCCCGGTGATGCTCCGCCGTGCTCAGCGTGCTGGCGCCTCTGTTTGGACGAGGGAGGAGGACGATTAGCCAGGGCCGTTGGATCCTGGCCAACGGTGGAGATTAGTTCGGGCGTAGCTTTTCGGGAGATCGGATCGTGACCACAGATCGTGTATCGTACGGTTTGGGTGAGTGGAACCGTCATAAAATCTGTGCCGTCCAAATGAAATCTAGCGGCTATCTGAGCATACCGATTCATATGGATCCGATCTATTCTGGGCTGTCCAGATGGGATCCAACGGTTAGGAATTAGAGATACCCTTTGGTCGAACACTTTTTCATAAGAAACCCTGGACTTTTATAGTTTTACCCCGCCATCCAACTCGGTAGTTAGCTGAGTCTGGGCAAGTTTTATAAATTAGCCCCTATGCTTCTCTGTATGTTGGGGACTTGTTCTCAAATGCTTCGGATTAAGAACAAGGCAACATAAAAAGTGTTAAATGTTAAGGCCCTTCGTCCTTCCAAACATCATTCCCCTTCGGGAATAATGAGTTCCGGACGAAGGTCACAAGAGACATACCTTCGTAAATATAACAAGTAATAACAAAGGATTCATACAAAACATGAAATGCAAATCATAGAATCATTTCTATTTTATCAACACAGAAAAATAGAAATAATTACAAATTACAAATGTACCTTCGGTCTTGAGAGAAGGTAAAAAGTACAAGCGTGACGCAAATGCCAATGCCAAGTCAGCGTGAACAGTACGGGAGTACTGTTCATCTATTTATAGACGCGGGACGCAGCCCACGTAAAATTACATCCATGTCCATTACATTTGTTAATGACTCATGGAAGTCTGTCGAGGCCCACGTAGTCTTTTCATCTTTAAGTCGGTTCCCCTTTCCACTATCGCGACGAAGCTTCCTTGCACACAGCTTCGGCTGTGCACCTTCGTAGAGCTTGGTAATCAGCTCGTCCTTCGTCTGGTTCAGGCTTCATCCTGACCGTGCTTTATGTTCATAATTCTGAGTCCGAAGATACCTGCTCACATAATCCACTTGGAAAACATTGTCAAATCATGTTTTTGAGGACCTTCGGAGGACGAAGGCCCCCAACAGTAGCCCCTCGCAATATTAATTTAATATTAAATTCAGATTGCGATTTGGACGAAGGCCTTGAGCCGAAGGTCCGAAAAAACACCTTCCCTTTGCTAGAATAGCAACATTCACTGACAAGCGGGGTCTTTCAATTTTCAAGGCCCTGGGCGTATAAATAAGATCACATCGCGAACTCATTTGGTACGCACACTTGCCATCTGCTTCGGTCCACTAAATTTTTAGCTCTTGTGCTTTAAGATTTGCTGGTCTTTTTGATTTTGAAGCTTCGGCCTCGAGAGCAGTTTTTTAGCGTTTCCGAAGATGTCCGAAGGTAAGAAGATTCCTGCTGATACGAAGCTGAGTCTCGAGGAAGAGAAAAATCTGGGGTTCCTGATTGCGATGGCGGAGACCAATACAGAGAAAATCACCAAAGAGATTCTCGAAGGTTTGTCCGAAGATACTGATGACAGCGACAGCTATGATGTAGAAAGTGGTGGAGAAGAGGCCGAAGATCGACCATGGCGGCCAAGTCACACGGTTTTCGGGAAGACCACTATCAAGCAGAGTCATATTGATAATATGAGGGGGCGGTATTTTCGAGATATATCTATTGTGAGGGCTGACGCTGGAGAAAAGACTTCTCCCACCCCCGAAGAAGATGAAGTTGTAATCTTCCGAAGCTTTCTCAAGGCTGGGCTTCGATTCCCCCTGAGCAACTTTGTTATTGAGGTACTGAAAACATTTCAAGTCTACCTTCATCAACTTACTCCTGAAGCTATCATAAGAATGGGGATGTTTGTTTGGGCTGCAAGAAGTCAAGGTTTAGAACCAAATGTTAAAAGTTTTTGCAACATTCATGAACTGTTATATGAGACGAAGCCGTGGGGAAAAGAACAATATCACAATAATTTTGGGTGTTACAGCTTCGGTGCCCGCTCCGGGTCAAGCCGCCCTGTGCCAACCTTTCGGAAGAGATGGCCCGGAGCCTGGATGACTGAATGGTTCTATGTAAAAAATGACTTAACTGCGCAAGAAAATGTCAAGAGTATCATTATGCGCCCCATCTGGCAACGCTTCGGACTTCGAAGGCCGAAGGTTGAAATGGACGAAGCAGCCGAGGAATGCCAAAGAGCCTTCGGCATAGTCTGCTCTTTCATTGGGACAAGGGACTTGGTCCAAGAGCACATTGCCTTCAGGGTATGGCCACTTGCAGAAAAGTGGGAAATGCCGAAGGAGACCATTAAGGAGTCCGACGAAGGCGGACTGGTCAGACTGAAATACACATTCAAATATGCAGATAAATTTGTTGAACCTGATGATGACTGGCTGAAAAGCATTGAAACATTAAGTGATGAACTACTTGGGGCATATTCGAAGGCCGAAAATACTGCGCTATCAGCAGCCTTCGGAGGCCGAAAGAAGAAAAGGCTCAACCGTGTGTTTGACGCAGTCGGGTTTATGTACCCTGACTATCACTATCCGGTATTGGGTCGCAAAAGGAAAAATACTTCTCCTGCGACAGAAGCTACCACGAGTGCCCCTAGTGAGCCAGCGCCTCAAAGAAAAAAGATGAAGGTACTCACCCATCGGACACGCTTTATTGAGCCGGCCACAGTGCCAGAATTCATTGGTGAAGTTTCTTTGGCCTCTGAAGCTACAGAACCAGCTCCAGTGCCGAAGATGGAAGAGAAGACTGAAGCGCCTTCAGCAGTAGAAAAACCGAAGGTTGAAGGGCCAAAAACATCAGAAATTTTAAGTCCTTCAACAAATGTCGACACAACAAAAAATCAAAAGGGCCCATTGGTGACCCCAAGAAGAAAAAGAATGGTGAACGTACTGGATGTCTTGGAGACAATTAAGTCTTCAAGCACAACCGCAAAGGAGTCTGTTGAACTCGCTGAAGCATCTACGGAAGCTTCGAAACAACAAGCTGAAGCTGAAGCCGAAGCTGGGCCTTCAGAGCCCGCCAAGGAACAATCCGAGAAAATATCAGAACCAGCTTTAGTTGAAGAAATTGACACTGCCGCCCCCGAAGCTCCCTCCAGCACACGCGATTACATCGTGCGACATGCTTCGGGGAAGAAACTGTCTGAAGAAGAAATCTATGAAGCGAATCACTATGCTAGAGAGTTGAAGTATCCGAAGGGGGCAGTAGTATTCAATGGGACAAACGAAGATGATTTCCTGTACTGTCTCCCAGACAATAAGGAATTATCCGTATGCCGGGAAATGGCTAGAAGCATGGGGTTCCCAAAACTCGAAGCTGGATTATGCGCCATGACGAAAGAGGATCTCGCAGACAGTCTTGCATATAATAGCCTAAAGGTATGGGAATTAGTCGTTTGAAAAAATTTTACAATACATAATTCATTCCTTTATCCTTATATGGACTCTTTCTTTTATAGGGTTTAATTCTGAGCAACGCATTGAGAGCACAAAAGAGTGCCGAAGATGAGAGTTATGAGATTGCATTCAACAATCTACGATCCGAAGTTATAAAACTGAGAAACGAAGCTCTAGAAAAAGACAAAATTCTGGTTACACTAGTAGACAAGGTAAAAAAGGACGAAGCCGCTGCAAAGATCCAGGCCGAAGCCCAAAAACGTGAAATTAAAGATCTTCAGAAACAGCTGGCTAGGGCTAAAGAGGAACGTGTGCTGGAGGAAACAAAACGAGAACTCAGTGATCATATGGTCAATAAATTGGAGTTAAGTGTTAAAGAGCTTCGTTCATCTCAGAGGAAATGTTATGTTAAATCTGTAGAATGCGTGAAAAAGATAAAATCCAGCTTCGCCAGCGTTGGCGCCTTTTCTAGTGAAGAGGACTTTTCAAGAGGCAATCCCGAAGGTCCACTGGACTGGATTAGTCACGAAGCAGAAGCCTTCGAAGAAATTCTGAGCAGCCGCGGCGATATCTGCGCTTTTTCAGGCGCCAGGGGAGTTGCTGCTGTTTTGGAGAAGAAAGGTTGTGAACATATAAAATCCTTAGCTCAGTCCGAAGCTGCCCTGTCCCCTGAAGACATCAAAGATCCCTCAACCGAAGCAAGCATGGTTGGCGGTAAATTCTTCACTGATATCTGGGATAATGGCGGCCGAGAAATGGCGCAAGAAATAATTCAAAGAAGCGAAAAAGGCATTCATGATGCTAGGAAGGTGGCAGAAGCTGCCGAAAAAAGTACAGAGCCCGAAAGGAAATTAGGTACTAACTAGTCGTTCTTATTGTGCTGTAATTTTTATTTCAAACTTTGCTCACGGTTTGTAATAGTAATGAAGAAATGTTCTCTTCCCTCAGAAGCTGCTGGATCGACTGCCGACCCCCACACAAAAGGGGATGATGAAATTAAACAAATGGCCGAAGCTATCATGGACAAAGTTGTTGATCAACTTCTAAATGAAGCCGCTGAAGCAGTATTAAGAGAAGACTAGATGCTATTTAGAAAAAACATTTAAAGTGTGATCTATGTAACATTTTGTACATTTGGATGTAATATACAAGTTTCTTTCATTACTCAATTCTTTACGATGCATGAAACTGTACATACATACCATTTTTGAGCCTTCGGCGAAAAAACACCTTCCCTTCTTTTCATGCTTCGTGAAGAAGACATTCTCCGTTAAAATTATTCTGATGAAACACGTTCATACTTCATGAAAACATTCTCCGAAGCTATACAATTTCGATATTGCTCTGATGAAGCTCGTCCATGCTTCGTAAAAATATTCTCCGAAGCTGTATTCCGAAGATTATCATTGTATTCCCTCGTGACTTTACACAATTTTCACTTTCTCAAAGCGTCCTTTCGAAGGTTGATACTGTGTCCCCTTCGTTTGCCAAATGCAACATGATGTATGATGCTTATGTTATGCAAAATGATGTGATGATGTTATGTTATGCAAATGACATTTGTTCCGAAGATACACACAAAATATATTCGTAAGCTCTGCATTCCCTTAGGAACGTCTTTGGAGCTTCTTCGCCTTTTACTTAGACGGTATAAGCTCTGCATTCCCTTAGGAACGTCTTTGGAGCTTCTTCGCCTTTTACTTAGGCGGTATCAGCGTTGACTTTTCGCTGTATGCTCTGCATTCCCTTAGGAACGTCTTTGGAGCAAAAAACTTACACTGCGCTCCCTTTGGAACGGCTTTTTGTAACTTCGGCAACTTACTCTGCGTTCCTCGGAACGACTTTTTGTTGCTTTGAAGGATTTTTAATAATTCGAAGGTCCTCCTTGTTGCCGCAAATATTTAAGCTTCAGCAACTTAAGCCTGTGGAGAAGATAGATTTCCCTCATAACCAACCACGAAACTATTATATGAAAACTGAAGTGTTCTTTATTACGCCGAAAACAGAACTTAAACGGAAAAAACTGCTATCAAAGTAGGATATTTGTCAATAAATGTGCTTCGACTCCGGCACAGTACTGTTGACTGTACGGGCTTCAGATTGCTCTCTGAGGTCTCTTTGGTGTGGAACATATTGGCTCCCTTCTGGCTGCTGGCCTTGTTGCAGCGGAGGTGGAGGCGGGGGCTGTTGCCATGAAGCTTGAGGTTGACTTGCCGAAGCTACGGAAACTGCAGGGTGGTTGCCCACGTACTCCGGGATGTAAGGCTGATGGTACGAAGCAGTATGCATGACCTGCTTCGGCTGTCCCTGTTGCGCTGCAGCTTCTGCTAGCTCCTTTTGTTTCTGGATGGTAACGTGGCACATCCTGGTGGTATGGCCCTTGTTCTCACCGCAGAATAAGCAAAATGTCCTCCTTGGTTGATCTCCAAATCTCCCGCCGAAGCCCCTGGCGCCTCTGCCTCTTGGAGCTGGTGGCCGAAAGAAAGTTTGCTGCTGCCCCGAAGCCTGTGAGGAGCACTGCGGCCTGTTCTGTTGACTCCCCTTATCATCATTTTGAGTGTTGTGGATGGACCTGACATGCCTTGGATAGAATCGTCCCCCGAAGCCCCTGGTCATCTCAGAAAATCTGAAGGCCTCCTCCCTTCTTTGGCGAAAGTCATTATCAGCACGAATGTACTCGTCCATCTTTTGGAGCAGCTTCTCCAAAGTCTGAGGAGGCTTCCTAGCAAAGTATTGGGCTGCAGGTCCAGGACGAAGCCCCTTGATCATGGCTTCGATGACAATTTCATTGGGCACCGTTGGAGCCTGCGCCCTCAGACGCAAGAACCTTCTGACATACGCCTGAAGGTATTCTTCATGGTCCTGAGTGCACTGGAACAAGGCTTGAGCAGTGACCGGCTTCGTCTGAAATCCTTGAAAGCTGGTTAACAACATATCCTTCAGCTTCTGCCATGAGGTGATCGTTCCTGGTCGAAGGGAGGAGTACCAGGTCTGAGCAACATTCCTGACGGCCATGACGAAAGACTTCGCCATGACTGCAGCATTGCCTCCATACGAAGACACTGTTGCTTCGTAGCTCATCAAGAACTGCTTCGGGTCTGAGTGGCCGTCGAACATGGGAAGCTGGGGTGGCTTATAGGATGGAGGCCAAGGTGTAGCCTGCAGCTCAGCGGACAAAGGAGAAGCATCATCGAAAACAAAATTTCCCTGATGGAAATTGTCATACCAGTCATCTTCGTTGACGAAGCCCTCCTGATGAAGGTCTTTCTGCTGAGGCCTTCTGTTTTGTTCATCATGGGTAAGATGGCGGACTTCCTCAGAGGCTTCGTCTATCTGCCGTTGCAACTCAGCTAGCCGGGCCATCTTCTCCTTCTTCCTTTGCACCTGTTGATGTAGGATCTCCATATCCCTGATTTCTTGGTCTAGCTCTTCCTCCTGAAGCGTCGGGCTGACGGCCTTTCTCTTCTGGTTTCGGGCCTCCCGAAGAGAGACGGTCTCCTGGTTGTGGTCCAGCGGTTGCAGTGCTGCAGCCCCAGCCGCTGAAGCTTTCTTCGGTGCCATATCGAAGGTCTACAGCTTCCGAAGGTGTTCAAAAAAACTCGAAGTGGAAGTGAGTTCACCGGAGGTGGGCGCCAATGTTGGGGACTTGTTCTCAAATGCTTCGGATTAAGAACAAGGCAACATAAAAAGTGTTAAATGTTAAGGCCCTTCGTCCTTCCAAACATCATTCCCCTTCGGGAATAATGAGTTCCGGACGAAGGTCACAAGAGACATACCTTCGTAAATATAACAAGTAATAACAAAGGATTCATACAAAACATGAAATGCAAATCATAGAATCATTTCTATTTTATCAACACAGAAAAATAGAAATAATTACAAATTACAAATGTACCTTCGGTCTTGAGAGAAGGTAAAAAGTACAAGCGTGACGCAAATGCCAATGCCAAGTCAGCGTGAACAGTACGGGAGTACTGTTCATCTATTTATAGACGCGGGACGCAGCCCACGTAAAATTACATCCATGTCCATTACATTTGTTAATGACTCATGGAAGTCTGTCGAGGCCCACGTAGTCTTTTCATCTTTAAGTCGGTTCCCCTTTCCACTATCGCGACGAAGCTTCCTTGCACACAGCTTCGGCTGTGCACCTTCGTAGAGCTTGGTAATCAGCTCGTCCTTCGTCTGGTTCAGGCTTCATCCTGACCGTGCTTTATGTTCATAATTCTGAGTCCGAAGATACCTGCTCACATAATCCACTTGGAAAACATTGTCAAATCATGTTTTTGAGGACCTTCGGAGGACGAAGGCCCCCAACACTGTAATAGTGCGCTTGATCCAGAGGTTAGTGAAAATGAAATTTTAATATAAAACAATTACTATAACTTGTTTAATTCATAGAAAATTCATTTTAAATCTTTTTTAGTCCATTCCAGTTCCTATAATTTGGTATTAATATTTCCTATTACTTGGTAACACTGTTTTAACATGAAAACCATACTAGAATTTATTACTCCGTTAATTTTGTAGCAAGCACATAAAACCTTCAGAAAATCATAACTCCTTCATTTTAATTCCGAATTGACTCGTTCCAGTTGCGTTAGTCTCGTATAAATATTTACTACGCAGTAACAATATTGATTATATTATGTCGCATTCTTTTATAATTAAGATCTTTATTTAACTTATGTTGGTTAGTCTTGTTAATCTGCTTATCATTATAACCTATTAGAATACGATCTATGGTCAATTTATAACTTAGATCAAAGTGAGTTAATTATTTATAAGATAACATCTCATATGATTTATATTAACCAATTTATAATATAGTTTAATATTTTAATCACACAGATCTTTTATAAAATCATAACTCCTTAATCGTAACTCCGATCTTAGTAGTTCTCGATTCCGCGATCTCGTAGCGATGCATAGATTATTATTATTCAGTTTATACTTATGTTTGGTGTGATGTTAATTTTATCCATACCATGTTTGTTTGTATTGCTACGACTAGCGTGAGGTCACGAGGATCCGAAGAATTACCCTGGTAATTGGAATCTCAAGTGTCAGGCAAGTTGTGCCCTTGATCACTTACTTTTCCCAGCCATGTTCTTATTAATTTTAATGATCTGCATAGGTTAATTTTGATGGGAGCCTTTATGTTACCCCAGTTTTGATTACCTCTATACCTTGTTCACCCCTGAAATATTTTTGGGTAGTACTTGCTATTGCTTTATGTGGATTGGGTATGGAGATACACTATTCATGATTATTCTGTTATTATCTTGTTATTATTACTGTTCATGTTAAGATCATTAAATTAATGGGAACATGGAGCGACCACCCGGGAAAACAGTGCTACCACAAGGGTTTAATGGGACGCCCTTGGCTGATTAACTAGGAAAGCTAGTGGAGGGCTACCTTACCCGAAAGGGGCAAGGGCAGTAGGGGAGTGGTCAGTGTAGGGAGGTCCTTGTTTGATTTTGCTGCGATGGCGGTCAGGCAAGAACCCTGCACTGGAGCTTTCTATAAACTGTAGCGGGTAGTCTGAAGCTAGTGGAACTTTGTAAAGGCCTCGTAGTGTTACCCTGCCTCGCTTCCTTGGTAGAGGTGTATGGGATTCATGACCCCTTGGCAGATGGGTAACACGGCTTGTGGGTAAAGATGCGTAACCTCTGCAGAGTGTAAAACTAGTATACTAGCCGTGCTCACGGTCATGAGCGGCTCGGTCCCTCACATGATTAACTATGGAACTTAAATTCAATTTGACATTTGCATCGCATTTGGGATTATTTTACTATTACTGTTCTTTATTATTATTAAGGTTTGGTATTTACTTACACTTAGTAATTGCTAATAAAATTTTGACCAACTTATAAAAGCAATGCTCAGCCTTAGCCTCTATTTCATTGATCAGCCTTACACTTCATGAACTCCCACCTTTGGTGAGTTCATGCCACATTATTCCCCACGACTTGTTGAGCTATGAACGTATGTGAGCTCACTCTTGCTGTCTCACACCCCCCCACAGGAGAAGAACAGGTGGTCGAAGAGGAGCTGCCTAACACTGAGGCATTCGACTTGATCTAGGTGGCGTTTCTCAGTCGACATTGGCGCCGACGATCCTTAGTTCGTTTTATGGTTATACTTTTATTTTGTAATAAGTCTTCTGCTATGTAATAATTACTCTGATGTTTTATGACATTTATCTCTATACACTCTGTTATTATATATGTTGTCTTCTTGGCGCATGTATGAGATGCACCTGGCTTTGTTCCTTAAAGCCGGGTGTTACAGAAGTGGTATCAGAGGAATGTTGACTGTAGGACGAAACCTAGATAGAACTGGATAACCCTTACCTACTTACCTTACTCCGACTCTTTCTATACTTATCTTGATCCTGTTTCACCTTCTACCGTTCCACTCTGACTAACCTTACCTCTGCTACTCTGACTCTTTCTAAACTGATCTTAATCTTTTCTCATCTAATTCCGCTTAACTCCGATTATTCGTACCTATTCACTTCTAAAGACAAAAGTGGATTTCACACTTTGAAATCATGTGCCTAAAGTGATCTTTAGGAAAAGGAGCCTACTCTTAGGAACAAAAACAAAACTATTTTTATAGGTATTTATACGCTTGAGTGTTTGTTCTTATGATATTTGTCTGATTCAGATCTTTGATTGAGAGTGATGAGTCGTGGAGTAACGTCCACGATTACATCTACATATACGTATAGGCATAAATAGAATTCATAAGATAACTAAACAACTTAGACTATCCTCCACTAAAAGGTATCTATTTCATAGAAGACCCTCTTATCTTAAAAGACACTCTCTTATCTTAATAGATCCATCTTATCTTACAAGATACTCTCTTGCCTTAATAAATTCATCTTATCTTGAAAAAATTTTGTTATCCTAATAGATCTAATTTACCTCAAAAGATTCTACCTTATCCTTATGAATTCATCCTACCCTAATTAGCATATTTATCCCAGTCTAAAATATCAACCATGATCTAATTCAAAGTAATTAGATATTGTCTAGACTAATCTGGTGATACCAATCTAGATCCCATCTAATCTAATATGATCCAATCTAAAGTGAGTTATTTAATAGATTAGTTAGTACTAGTGAAATGGATTAGACCTCACTCCTATAAAAATGATTTAAGCTAAATTGATGCCCTAGATTAACTTGACCATATACATATGCAACTACCTTACCCATCCGATAGTTGCATAATCCCTCTGTGTTAACCTAATAAGCTTCTGACCTACCTACACCATATACCCCATCCTATCTCAAAAGATTCTAACATATCCTAACCAGATATATCTTACCCTGATAAATCTATCTAACTTAAATTAGTCTAATCTAGATCATATCTAATTTAATATGGTCTAATCTAGTGTGAGTTACTTAATGCTGGTAGAAAGGATAAGGCCATACTTCTAAATCACTTAAGCCTAATTTGGAGACTTATATCAACTTGGCCATACACAACAACTTGACCTATATAACAAGTTACATAACTTACCCAATCAATAGAGTCTTAATGGATTGCATAATCTATCAACCACCACCTGACATCAAACCAGATTTTGACCTACATCATGTACTCTATCTCACCCATATATATCTAATCATGACAAAATTTTATCCTACCTTTGGATATTCACCTTCTACGACTAATTACCCCAATCCGGACATAAAACAAAGATTAAGCACTGCTAAAAAAAATCTCCAGATCGTAACCAGTTATTGGCCTATACGTCTGCCTGCCTAATAATTTTCCTTGCAAAATTATATTACCATATGATTCTAACTTCGATGATAAATACCAGGAAGGAAAGATTATCAGGCAGCAACAAACAGAAATGAATCCTCCAAATTCTCCACCTGTTGAAATCGATCAAGTGGTTGCCACCCAAAGGCTGGTAATACAACAATTGACAGACATGGTGACCGAAATGCAAAATCAGATAAGACAAGAACGTGAGGAAATACGTCAGGTCCGCCAAGAAATAAGGCAAGCGCGGTTGGAGAGACAACAACAACAACAACCTCCACCACCACCACCAACTTCACCAAGCTACATAAACATATATATAAATTACTACTATTTGTAAGATCTAGATGTTACTTTAGTTAGTAGATGATATGATACTATCCTGGGAGGAATAATAAGGTCTAATCGATCCCATGTGTTGCTAATAAAGTATGCATCATGCTGAGATTTTTGTTTGTGCATATGTGTCGAGACAATATGAGTATACACCCTTTCCTTACAAATCTCGAGGACGAGATTTCTGTTAAGGGGGTAGGATTTGTAAGGCCCAAAATGTGTATAAGAAAAAAAATAATAAAAAAATAAATGAAGAAATAAAATAGTAAATTTAGAAATCTCAAATTATACTTGCGTACTGAAAATCGGGGACTGAATTTTGAAAACCAAAGACGTAATAGAAAAGTTTTCTACTCAACTGAATGAGTATGCATATCATGATGTACCATAAGCATTTTTTTACATGAATGTTTAATGTTGAAGTAACTTCTATTTCATATTCCACCTTCAAAATACTACTTTTCTAAAAAAGAAAGAAAATAATATGAGTAATTCTCATTTCAAACATCTATCAACTAAATAAAATCAATTAAAATAAATATATCTATTGCTTCATAATTGATTTTTAGTATGTACAAAATTGAATTCTTAAACTTTATCTTAGATTGGAGTTAGAATTTTGTAATGCCACAAAAAAAAAGAAGAAAAACAAAATTCTAAGATTGGAGAGAAGAGGATTAAACTACTACACAAAATAGAGAAATAAATTTATGAACGCATGAGTCCTTCCCATATTAGGATATTAAATTTGTATGTTTAAAATGAGTATGAGTTCACAATTAGAATGGAATTCAAATTTGAATTCTAGAAATTTAAAAGGAATAGAAAAGGGGAAAGGAAAATATAAAAGAAAAAGAGAAATGCTTGAATGGGCTGAGATCCCGCTTTTCGGCCCACTAGGGAATCCCCTCTGCGCGGCCCATCCACTGCGCACTTGCGCCTGCTGACGCTGGGGCCCACTTTTTAGCCTCCGTGGACACCTGTTTGGACCAATGACGCGTGGGGCCGCGTCGGTCATCCAAACGTTCCCACTCACCTGCCTGTGCACCGGTGTTGGGTCAATGCACGTGGGGCCAATTTGGCAGAATCATCTCCCTCCCGAGAACCTCGCCAGGTTGTTGCAAATGCTGTGTGCGGATCTCGCCTCCTTCCCCCTTTATCGCGATTATCCAGCCGCGTGCAGATCGAAAACTTCACACCGCCTACACGGGCCCAGGATACAGAGTCAAAACTATCTCCTCTCCCCAACAGAACGCAGCTGATTCTTCGCCGTGAATCTCGCTCCCGGCCGATGCGGCTTCAACAAATCCCCCACCGACTTCTCTGGCCTATATGGGCGGATGGAGGCCATTGACTCCCCCTGTGCTACCTGTCCGCTGCGCACCCTAGCCACCGTGTGCACCTGTGCCAGATCGCCGCCATCGCCATACTCGCGCTCGCCGGAGTGGTGCGTGCGAAAATTGGACGCCGGGCAACTACGTGGTGCTCCGTGCTACAAAGCCTGGTGAGAAACATCCCCAAGCCTTCCCTTGTCTCTGTAATTTGTGCGCGCATAGCTTCGAAGGGAACAGCGGGGTTTGGGTTGGCAATTTCTCGCCGCCGTGCGGCCACCGTCGCGGGGCCGCATTGTGCTGTGGTTAGCCCCGCGTGCACCCATGCCACCAGAAAATTTGTCATCAGATGATTCCCTAGGTCCTCCATTTCATGTATCTCGCACTTGGAGTAGCAATCGAGGCTCCGGTCTGTAATCGGGATTTTTCCCGGTGATGCTCCGCCGTGCTCAGCGTGCTGGCGCCTCTGTTTGGACGAGGGAGGAGGACGATTAGCCAGGGCCGTTGGATCCTGGCCAACGGTGGAGATTAGTTCGGGCGTAGCTTTTCGGGAGATCGGATCGTGACCACAGATCGTGTATCGTACGGTTTGGGTGAGTGGAACCGTCATAAAATCTGTGCCGTCCAAATGAAATCTAGCGGCTATCTGAGCATACCGATTCATATGGATCCGATCTATTCTGGGCTGTCCAGATGGGATCCAACGGTTAGGAATTAGAGATACCCTTTGGTCGAACACTTTTTCATAAGAAACCCTGGACTTTTATAGTTTTACCCCGCCATCCAACTCGGTAGTTAGCTGAGTCTGGGCAAGTTTTATAAATTAGCCCCTATGCTTCTCTGTAATAGTGCGCTTGATCCAGAGGTTAGTGAAAATGAAATTTTAATATAAAACAATTACTATAACTTGTTTAATTCATAGAAAATTCATTTTAAATCTTTTTTAGTCCATTCCAGTTCCTATAATTTGGTATTAATATTTCCTATTACTTGGTAACACTGTTTTAACATGAAAACCATACTAGAATTTATTACTCCGTTAATTTTGTAGCAAGCACATAAAACCTTCAGAAAATCATAACTCCTTCATTTTAATTCCGAATTGACTCGTTCCAGTTGCGTTAGTCTCGTATAAATATTTACTACGCAGTAACAATATTGATTATATTATGTCGCATTCTTTTATAATTAAGATATTTATTTAACTTATGTTGGTTAGTCTTGTTAATCTGCTTATCATTATAACCTATTAGAATACGATCTATGGTCAATTTATAACTTAGATCAAAGTGAGTTAATTATTTATAAGATAACATCTCATATGATTTATATTAACCAATTTATAATATAGTTTAATATTTTAATCACACAGATCTTTTATAAAATCATAACTCCTTAATCGTAACTCCGATCTTAGTAGTTCTCGATTCCGCGATCTCGTAGCGATGCGTAGATTATTATTATTCAGTTTATACTTATGTTTGGTGTGATGTTAATTTTATCCATACCATGTTTGTTTGTATTGCTACGACTAGCGTGAGGTCACGAGGATCCGAAGAATTACCCTGGTAATTGGAATCTCAAGTGTCAGGCAAGTTGTGCCCTTGATCACTTACTTTTCCCAGCCATGTTCTTATTAATTTTAATGATCTGCATAGGTTAATTTTGATGGGAGCCTTTATGTTACCCCAGTTTTGATTACCTCTATACCTTGTTCACCCCTGAAATATTTTTGGGTAGTACTTGCTATTGCTTTATGTGGATTGGGTATGGAGATACACTATTCATGATTATTCTGTTATTATCTTGTTATTATTACTGTTCATGTTAAGATCATTAAATTAATGGGAACATGGAGCGACCACCCGGGAAAACAGTGCTACCACAAGGGTTTAATAGGACGCCCTTGGCTGATTAACTAGGAAAGCTAGTGGAGGGCTACCTTACCCGAAAGGGGCAAGGGCAGTAGGGGAGTGGTCAGTGTAGGGAGGTCCTTGTTTGATTTTGCTGCGATGGCGGTCAGGCAAGAACCCTGCACTGGAGCTTTCTATAAACTGTAGCGGGTAGTCTGAAGCTAGTGGAACTTTGTAAAGGCCTCGTAGTGTTACCCTGCCTCGCTTCCTTGGTAGAGGTGTATGGGATTCATGACCCCTTGGCAGATGGGTAACACGGCTTGTGGGTAAAGATGCGCAACCTCTGCAGAGTGTAAAACTAGTATACTAGCCGTGCTCACGGTCATGAGCGGCTCGGTCCCTCACATGATTAACTATGGAACTTAAATTCAATTTGACATTTGCATCGCATTTGGGATTATTTTACTATTACTGTTCTTTATTATTATTAAGGTTTGGTATTTACTTACACTTAGTAATTGCTAATAAAATTTTGACCAACTTATAAAAGCAATGCTCAGCCTTAGCCTCTATTTCATTGATCAGCCTTACACTTCATGAACTCCCACCTTTGGTGAGTTCATGCCACATTATTCCCCACGACTTGTTGAGCTATGAACGTATGTGAGCTCACTCTTGCTGTCTCACACCCCCCCACAGGAGAAGAACAGGTGGTCGAAGAGGAGCTGCCTAACACTGAGGCATTCGACTTGATCTAGGTGGCGTTTCTCAGTCGACATTGGCGCCGACGATCCTTAGTTCGTTTTATGGTTATACTTTTATTTTGTAATAAGTCTTCTGCTATGTAATAATTACTCTGATGTTTTATGACATTTATCTCTATACACTCTGTTATTATATATGTTGTCTTCTTGGCGCATGTATGAGATGCACCTGGCTTTGTTCCTTAAAGCCGGGTGTTACAGAAGTGGTATCAGAGGAATGTTGACTGTAGGACGAAACCTAGATAGAACTGGATAACCCTTACCTACTTACCTTACTCCGACTCTTTCTATACTTATCTTGATCCTGTTTCACCTTCTACCGTTCCACTCTGACTAACCTTACCTCTGCTACTCTGACTCTTTCTAAACTGATCTTAATCTTTTCTCATCTAATTCCGCTTAACTCCGATTATTCGTACCTATTCACTTCTAAAGACAAAAGTGGATTTCACACTTTGAAATCATGTGCCTAAAGTGATCTTTAGGAAAAGGAGGCCTACTCTTAGGAACAAAAACAAAACTATTTTTATAGGTATTTATACGCTTGAGTGTTTGTTCTTATGATATTTGTCTGATTCAGATCTTTGATTGAGAGTGATGAGTCATGGAGTAACGTCCACGATTACATCTACATATACGTATAGGCATAAATAGAATTCATAAGATAACTAAACAACTTAGACTATCCTCCACTAAAAGGTATCTATTTCATAGAAGACCCTCTTATCTTAAAAGACACTCTCTTATCTTAATAGATCCATCTTATCTTACAAGATACTCTCTTGCCTTAATAAATTCATCTTATCTTGAAAAAATTTTGTTATCCTAATAGATCTAATTTACCTCAAAAGATTCTACCTTATCCTTATGAATTCATCCTACCCTAATTAGCATATTTATCCCAGTCTAAAATATCAACCATGATCTAATTCAAAGTAATTAGATATTGTCTAGACTAATCTGGTGATACCAATCTAGATCCCATCTAATCTAATATGATCCAATCTAAAGTGAGTTATTTAATAGATTAGTTAGTACTAGTGAAATGGATTAGACCTCACTCCTATAAAAATGATTTAAGCTAAATTGATGCCCTAGATTAACTTGACCATATACATATGCAACTACCTTACCCATCCGATAGTTGCATAATCCCTCTATGTTAACCTAATAAGCTTCTGACCTACCTACACCATGTACCCCATCCTATCTCAAAAGATTCTAACATATCCTAACCAGATATATCTTACCCTGATAAATCTATCTAACTTAAATTAGTCTAATCTAGATCATATCTAATTTAATATGGTCTAATCTAGTGTGAGTTACTTAATGCTGGTAGAAAGGATAAGGCCATACTTCTAAATCACTTAAGCCTAATTTGGAGACTTATATCAACTTGGCCATACACAACAACTTGACCTATATAACAAGTTACATAACTTACCCAATCAATAGAGTCTTAATGGATTGCATAATCTATCAACCACCACCTGACATCAAACCAGATTTTGACCTACATCATGTACTCTATCTCACCCATATATATCTAATCATGACAAAATTTTATCCTACCTTTGGATATTCACCTTCTACGACTAATTACCCCAATCCGGACATAAAACAAAGATTAAGCACTGCTAAAAAAAAATCTCCAGATCGTAACCAGTTATTGGCCTATACGTCTGCCTGCCTAATAATTTTCCTTGCAAAATTATATTACCATATGATTCTAACTTCGATGATAAATACCAGGAAGGAAAGATTATCAGGCAGCAACAAACAGAAATGAATCCTCCAAATTCTCCACCTGTTGAAATCGATCAAGTGGTTGCCACCCAAAGGCTGGTAATACAACAATTGACAGACATGGTGACCGAAATGCAAAATCAGATAAGACAAGAACGTGAGGAAATACGTCAGGTCCGCCAAGAAATAAGGCAAGCGCGGTTGGAGAGACAACAACAACAACAACCTCCACCACCACCACCAACTCCACCAAGCTACATAAACATATATATAAATTACTACTATTTGTAAGATCTAGATGTTACTTTAGTTAGTAGATGATATGATACTATCCTGGGAGGAATAATAAGGTCTAATCGATCCCATGTGTTGCTAATAAAGTATGCATCATGCTGAGATTTTTGTTTGTGCATATGTGTCGAGACAATATGAGTATACACCCTTTCCTTACAAATCTCGAGGACGAGATTTCTGTTAAGGGGGTAGGATTTGTAAGGCCCAAAATGTGTATAAGAAAAAAAATAATAAAAAAATAAATGAAGAAATAAAATAGTAAATTTAGAAATCTCAAATTATACTTGCGTACTGAAAATCGGGGACTGAATTTTGAAAACCAAAGACGTAATAGAAAAGTTTTCTACTCAACTGAATGAGTATGCATATCATGATGTACCATAAGCATTTTTTTACATGAATGTTTAATGTTGAAGTAACTTCTATTTCATATTCCACCTTCAAAATACTACTTTTCTAAAAAAGAAAGAAAATAATATGAGTAATTCTCATTTCAAACATCTATCAACTAAATAAAATCAATTAAAATAAATATATCTATTGCTTCATAATTGATTTTTAGTATGTACAAAATTGAATTCTTAAACTTTATCTTAGATTGGAGTTAGAATTTTGTAATGCCACAAAAAAAAAGAAGAAGAACAAAATTCTAAGATTGGAGAGAAGAGGATTAAACTACTACACAAAATAGAGAAATAAATTTATGAACGCATGAGTCCTTCCCATATTAGGATATTAAATTTGTATGTTTAAAATGAGTATGAGTTCACAATTAGAATGGAATTCAAATTTGAATTCTAGAAATTTAAAAGGAATAGAAAAGGGGAAAGGAAAATATAAAAGAAAAAGAGAAATGCTTGAATGGGCTGAGATCCCGCTTTTCGGCCCACTAGGGAATCCCCTCTGCGCGGCCCATCCACTGCGCACTTGCGCCTGCTGACGCTGGGGCCCACTTTTTAGCCTCCGTGGACACCTGTTTGGACCAATGACGCGTGGGGCCGCGTCGGTCATCCAAACGTTCCCACTCACCTGCCTGTGCACCGGTGTTGGGTCAATGCGCGTGGGGCCAATTTGGCAGAATCATCTCCCTCCCGAGAACCTCGCCAGGTTGTTGCAAATGCTGTGTGCGGATCTCGCCTCCTTCCCCCTTTATCGCGATTATCCAGCCGCGTGCAGATCGAAAACTTCACACCGCCTACACGGGCCCAGGATACAGAGTCAAAACTATCTCCTCTCCCCAACAGAACGCAGCTGATTCTTCGCCATGAATCTCGCTCCCGGCCGATGCGGCTTCAACAAATCCGCCACCGACTTCTCTGGCCTATATGGGCGGATGGAGGCCATTGACTCCCCCTGTGCTACCTGTCCGCTGCGCACCCTAGCCACCGTGTGCACCTGTGCCAGATCGCCGCCATCGCCATACTCGCGCTCGCCGGAGTGGTGCGTGCGAAAATTGGACGCCGGGCAACTACGTGGTGCTCCGTGCTACAAAGCCTGGTGAGAAACATCCCCAAGCCTTCCCTTGTCTCTGTAATTTGTGCGCGCATAGCTTCGAAGGGAACAGCGGGGTTTGGGTTGGCAATTTCTCGCCGCCGTGCGGCCACCGTCGCGGAGCCGCATTGTGCTGTGGTTAGCCCCGCGTGCACCCATGCCACCAGAAAATTTGTCATCAGATGATTCCCTAGGTCCTCCATTTCATGTATCTCGCACTTGGAGTAGCAATCGAGGCTCCGGTCTGTAATCGGGATTTTTCCCGGTGATGCTCCGCCGTGCTCAGCGTGCTGGCGCCTCTGTTTGGACGAGGGAGGAGGACGATTAGCCAGGGCCGTTGGATCCTGGCCAACGGTGGAGATTAGTTCGGGCGTAGCTTTTCGGGAGATCGGATCGTGACCACAGATCGTGTATCGTACGGTTTGGGTGAGTGGAACCGTCATAAAATCTGTGCCGTCCAAATGAAATCTAGCGGCTATCTGAGCATACCGATTCATATGGATCCGATCTATTCTGGGCTGTCCAGATGGGATCCAACGGTTAGGAATTAGAGATACCCTTTGGTCGAACACTTTTTCATAAGAAACCCTGGACTTTTATAGTTTTACCCCGCCATCCAACTCGGTAGTTAGCTGAGCCTGGGCAAGTTTTATAAATTAGCCCCTATGCTTCTTTGTAATAGTGCGCTTGATCCAGAGGTTAGTGAAAATGAAATTTTAATATAAAACAATTACTATAACTTGTTTAATTCATAGAAAATTCATTTTAAATCTTTTTTAGTCCATTCCAGTTCCTATAATTTGGTATTAATATTTCCTATTACTTGGTAACACTGTTTTAACATGAAAACCATACTAGAATTTATTACTCCGTTAATTTTGTAGCAAGCACATAAAACCTTCAGAAAATCATAACTCCTTCATTTTAATTCCGAATTGACTCGTTCCAGTTGCGTTAGTCTCGTATAAATATTTACTACGCAGTAACAATATTGATTATATTATGTCGCATTCTTTTATAATTAAGATCTTTATTTAACTTATGTTGGTTAGTCTTGTTAATCTGCTTATCATTATAACCTATTAGAATACGATCTATGGTCAATTTATAACTTAGATCAAAGTGAGTTAATTATTTATAAGATAACATCTCATATGATTTATATTAACCAATTTATAATATAGTTTAATATTTTAATCACACAGATCTTTTATAAAATCATAACTCCTTAATCATAACTCCGATCTTAGTAGTTCTCGATTCCGCGATCTCGTAGCGATGCGTAGATTATTATTATTCAGTTTATACTTATGTTTGGTGTGATGTTAATTTTATCCATACCATGTTTGTTTGTATTGCTACGACTAGCGTGAGGTCACGAGGATCCGAAGAATTACCCTGGTAATTGGAATCTCAAGTGTCAGGCAAGTTGTGCCCTTGATCACTTACTTTTCCCAGCCATGTTCTTATTAATTTTAATGATCTGCATAGGTTAATTTTGATGGGAGCCTTTATGTTACCCCAGTTTTGATTACCTCTATACCTTGTTCACCCCTGAAATATTTTTGGGTAGTACTTGCTATTGCTTTATGTGGATTGGGTATGGAGATACACTATTCATGATTATTCTGTTATTATCTTGTTATTATTACTGTTCATGTTAAGATCATTAAATTAATGGGAACATGGAGCGACCACCCGGGAAAACAGTGCTACCACAAGGGTTTAATGGGACGCCCTTGGCTGATTAACTAGGAAAGCTAGTGGAGGGCTACCTTACCCGAAAGGGGCAAGGGCAGTAGGGGAGTGGTCAGTGTAGGGAGGTCCTTGTTTGATTTTGCTGCGATGGCGGTCAGGCAAGAACCCTGCACTGGAGCTTTCTATAAACTGTAGCGGGTAGTCTGAAGCTAGTGGAACTTTGTAAAGGCCTCGTAGTGTTACCCTGCCTCGCTTCCTTGGTAGAGGTGTATGGGATTCATGACCCCTTGGCAGATGGGTAACACGGCTTGTGGGTAAAGATGCGCAACCTCTGCAGAGTGTAAAACTAGTATACTAGCCGTGCTCACGGTCATGAGCGGCTCGGTCCCTCACATGATTAACTATGGAACTTAAATTCAATTTGACATTTGCATCGCATTTGGGATTATTTTACTATTACTGTTCTTTATTATTATTAAGGTTTGGTATTTACTTACACTTAGTAATTGCTAATAAAATTTTGACCAACTTATAAAAGCAATGCTCAGCCTTAGCCTCTATTTCATTGATCAGCCTTACACTTCATGAACTCCCACCTTTGGTGAGTTCATGCCACATTATTCCCCACGACTTGTTGAGCTATGAACGTATGTGAGCTCACTCTTGCTGTCTCACACCCCCCCCACAGGAGAAGAACAGGTGGTCGAAGAGGAGCTGCCTAACACTGAGGCATTCGACTTGATCTAGGTGGCGTTTCTCAGTCGACATTGGCGCCGACGATCCTTAGTTCGTTTTATGGTTATACTTTTATTTTGTAATAAGTCTTCCGCTATGTAATAATTACTCTGATGTTTTATGACATTTATCTCTATACACTCTGTTATTATATATGTTGTCTTCTTGGCGCATGTATGAGATGCACCTGGCTTTGTTCCTTAAAGCCGGGTGTTACATGGGGTCCAGCGGATAGCTGAGTGGGCCGGTGAGGTGAGCACGACGCTGGTGCCACTGGGGATGAGTCCCATCCCAGTGTCGGAGCTGCCAGCGTCGATCTTCGATGCCCTCCCAGTGCTGGACTCTGCTGCCGATCGCCTTCGTCGCTTGGACCAGATCCTCTGCGCTCGCCTGGAGGCAGATGGCAGCAGGCTCTGCCGGACGGTGATGGACTACGTGCTGACGTGCTTTCGGAGCCACGACCCGGCCATGTCCTTGGCGCCGATGCTCGATGGTCCGGTGGCCGCCACAGAAGACGCCACCCGAGAGAGCGTCCAAGACGCCGTGGAGACGGTGGCCGCGCTCTTACAGCGCGACCCTGCCGATGCCGAGTAGCTTGTATCTGTAAAGACAAGGCTAGGGTTCCGCTTGAAGGCGGATGTAATAATCTTTGGACACATAACATACTTTTGTGAACCATTAATTTAATAACATCATAACTTATCTGTATGTTATTTGCTTTTGCTATGTGCGATGTCACCAACTTCCACTTGGTACTCGGCCCCCCTGGGATGCAGGCTCGACGTGTCGAGGCTGAATACCAGCACACCAAAGAAAGAATTGGTGACCCGGCCCCTAGAAGGTAGTCTGGACTGGGACCTGGACCTGTACACAGCTTCGGCTAGGAAGTTTTAGTAGCACACCCATAGGACCCACCGTTTGGTATATTTCATCCTTTGATTCATGCCAGAGGACCTGCAGGACTTAGCCTGGGAAGCCAAGCCGTATGTACGGACCCATAGGATCACAACTCCAAATACTAGGGTCCAGTTGCAGAGTGGTGGAGGTGCAGGCTTAGGGTATGGAACCAGGCTAAGCGGCTACACAGCTTCGGACCACTCCAGGAAACGAGCGCCCATTCTTTAGAACTAGACCAGCAGGTTGCCGGACCCCCTGTATTAGTAGAGGGGTCCCGAACTGCAAGCCTGGCTACTCAATTCGTATGTCATCATACCAGCAAGGATGGGAACTGTATGGGTGGGTTAGATAAAAAATAATGCTCGTAAACTAAAGTAGAATGAAACATCACAAAAGCTCCTCTTGGAGGTAAATTCTTTCCTTATAACTTGATATACATGGGTGCAGACCAACAGGCCAGGCTTACGAGGGCGGACCTCACCGGATTGACGTACACATATGCACAACCCAGTTACAAAGGAAGAAAATGCAACCCCCCAGTTTTGCTTCTATGGATAAAACTTACAGAGATGCTCTATATTCCAGGGATTGGGCAGAGGCACTCCTTCTGGTGTGGCAAGGTGGACACACCCGCGTCGGCATATTTCTGTCACCTTGAAGGGTCCTTCCTAATAGGGGGAGAGTTTGTGGAGCCCTTCTCGGTTCAGTACTCGCCTTAGGACTAGGTCCCCGACCCTGAGCTCCCTACTATGCACAAACCGTTGATGGTAGCGCCTGAGCGCTTGGTTGTACCGTGCATTTCGGATCGCCGCTCGCCATCTACGTTCGTCGATGAAGTCCATGTCCTCACGCCGTCGCTGTTCCTGCATAGACTCATCAAACGACTGGACCCGTGGGGAGCCCATAATGATTTCCAGGGGAAGACAGGCTTCAGCCCCGTAGACTAGGAAGAATGGGGTCTCCTCGGTAGCTCGACTGGGTGTGGTCCGGTTCCCCCATAGCACGCACGGGAGCTCGTTGACCCAATTTGCACCATGCTTTTTTAAGCAGTCATAGGTGCGTGTCTTGAGTCCCCTGAGGATTTCTGTGTTTGTCCTCTTTGTCTGGCCGTTGCTCTTGGGATGAGCCAAAGACGCAAAGCAGAGCTGGGTGCCAATGCCCTCAATACTCCTGGAAGAGCCGACTTCTGAACTGGGTCCAGTTGTTCGTAATGATACGGCTTGGGACCCCGAATCTGCAAACGATCGACTTGAGGAAGGCAATAGCAGCACCCTGGGTGATGCTGGCCTTAGGCCACTTCATGAATTTGTCGATGGCGACGAAGAGGAAACGGTACCCGCCGATAGCCCTGGGGAATGGCCCCAGGATATCCACCCCCCATATGGCGAATGGTCAGGAGGGTGGGATCATTTGCAGAGCCTGAGCCGGTGTGTGTATCTGCTTTGCATGGAACTGGCATGCTTTGCAGGACTTTACCAGCTCAACTGCATCCTGGAGGGCGGTTGGCCAGTAGAAGCCATGTCGAAAGGCCTTACTGACCGGTGTGCGTGATGATGAATGACTTCCACACTCCCCTCCATGGATCTCCGTGAGCAGCTCACGACCCTCCTCCTGGGTGATGCATCGCATGGGAATGTCGTTGGCGCCACAGCGGTAAAGATCCCCCTCTACCACCATGTAGCGTTTAGCCAACTGCACTATGCGCTCTGCGGACACATGATCTTCAGGAAGGATATTTTCCTTCAGGTTGTCCCAGATCTCGGAGATCCATGCATTGGGACCACTCTGAGCTATTTGGTTGTGGCGCTAAGAGGTTGGCAGGACCCTCTATAGCACACACAGTCTTCGGTGGGTTCTGTAGATGGGACGCCACCGGGACCGCTAGCTTCGAGGTGCTAGTCTCGCCCCCTTCGCCCAGTTCGGCAGGCTGGGCGGTGGGTCTCAGCAGCCGTCTTTTGAAGACGCCCTCTGTCACACCCGGTTTTAGAAGGCAAACTAAATACGAACCATGTACGTGCCAGGATCAGCAATTCACGTACACAGCAGTTACATAACATGGACATCATCACACAGTGCTCAAATAATAACATAAAAGGGGAAATAATAGTCGATTACATCATATGCTGAGACATCCACATAGTCTTTACAATAATCAAAGTGCGAAAACGAAACGTAGATACACGCGGCCTTCACAGGCAGTCGACTGGGGGTTTGCCGCTAACCCACACCTAGAACTCGTCGTAATCTTGGAACTCCTGCAAGTCTCCTTCCACGGCTTCATCTTCTCCTGAGCAGTGGTTGCAATGTGGACAACCTGGTGAAGGGGGGTTGGTGTGTAGAGCAAGGGTGAGTACACATCAACATACTCAGCAAGTGTCCTGTTTGGCTGTAGTGGACTAGCTTTATGTGGGGGTAGGTCAAGCAGTTGCTTTTAGTTGGTCAGATTTTTATTACTAATAGAGAAAGCCAAGTTTTAGAATTAACCCACGTTATTAACCCAAACGTACTCCTTTCCAAACGGAAAGAGTACCACTTACCATTACCAGAGTCAATACCAAAACCATCAGTCTCATTGCCACCTGTAATTCCGAACATCTCTGATCAAGTATCACTAATCACTGGAGCTCCCTTGGCCGCTCATAACCGCGAGCACGGCTGATATATCAGTTTTCATAACACTCTACAGAGGTTGCACACTTTACCCACAAGTCGTGATTCCCTTTCTGCCCAGAGATCATGACTCTCCATTGATCACTACCAAGGTGACCTAGCAGGGTTTCATTACGTAGCCTTTACAAAGATTCTCCGGGGCTGTAGCCACCCATTAGGTTTCCTAAATATACCACACTCCTCCCCAAGGGGCGAACCAAACTTGGCAGAGCGAGCCGCATACACCGAGCCCCATTGACGGCACGACGGCTAAGCAAACTACACCCCGGTTCCTCTAATTATTCAGCTAAGGGCATCCCATTCCACCCTCATGGTTGCACTGTTTTCCCGGGCGGTCATCCAACGAACAGGTCCTTATGGAGAGGCACTCGAGAAACCGCTCGAGTCCCCTTAAAAGCCACAAGTATAACATCATATTGAAGAAGGAAAAACAACGTATCATTGATAAATCTCATCATGTTCATTGATTAGAGTTGAGCAATAGCATAAAGCTAAACAATAATAATCCAACCCAAATAGGTAAACAAAGACATGGATAACAAAAGCTAGTCAATCCTTAGGTATAAATGTGAAATGCAGGAGGTGAATTAAAGAATGTATAGGACAGAGATAGGTCAAGGGACACTTGCCTCCACCAACCGACTGTTGCTCAGGGGCTTCTCCTGCGAGTTCTTCGGGCTCCTCAACCAGATCGTTCTCTATACGAGCGCAAACATACATACATCCACATATTTAATACAAAAGGACAGTACACCATACAATAGGATGCAATAAATAAACAGACGTTCCACGCGGGCTCGCAATTACGGTTAAGAGAGAAAGAGGAAAAGACAGTCGAGAAACGATCACGTTACATTATTATAAATTAAACCACTCGCTTAATAGAAGGGCATTAATTTGGACACTACGTTTAGCATAAGGTGAAGTCATGTTTCATGTTTAATCATTATAAGCAGATGAAGATAAATTAAAAGGATTGTCGCGCGGCGAGACGCGCGACATAACACTTTAAATCGAATTAATAAATCAACGACCTGTCGCGCGACAAAGCGCACAACGAGACACTTGCATTAATTATAAAGAGACGTTAAGCATCGCGCGACGAAATGCACGACGGCATACGTCATTCGAACTGAATTTAAAGTGAAACATCGCGCGACTGGACGCGCGACTTCACACATTAAACAACCTGAAATTAAAATGGATCATCGCGCGACGAAGCGCGCGACGCAGCACATTAATGGAATCTGAAATTTAGATAAATTCGTCGCGCAACGAAGCGCGCGACGCAGCACGCTAACTAACGGAGTTTGAAATTAATTAAAAACCAAGAATAATCACCGCGTGCATGGGGCTGCGCACGCGGGAACACGTTAGGGCAAACGGGAGAGCGCGAGGCCGCGCTGGGGGCCGGGACGCTGCGCACAGGGGCCGAAGGCCGCGCGCCGGGGAACCGCTCGCAGGGGGCCGAGGCCGCGCGCCGGGGGCAGAGGACCGGGCACCGGGGGGCCGAGGGCCGCGCGCCGGGGCCGAGCAAGGGGTGGTCGGGGCCGCGCCACCGTGGGGGAGGGGCAGGGGCGGGCTGCGTCGCCGCAGGGAGGGAGCAGGGGCGGGCTGCCGCCGGGGCGAGCAGGGGCAAGCCGCGCCGGGGCCGCAGGGGCGAGCGCGCAGGGGAGAGAAGGGGGGGCGCAGGAAAGAGAAGGGGAGGGAGAGGGAGAGAGAGGAGAAGGGAGGGGAGGGGAGCTCACCTCGGGGATCCAACTCTAGCGATCACCGTCTCCAAGACCTAGGGCACCACGGGAGAGGGAGAGAGAGATTGGAGAGGGAGAGGTTGCTACGCGGGAGAAATCAAATGAGCTAAACGGATCTGCGGGAGGGGGCACAGGGGGTGGGCAGGGGCGCCAGGGGCGCGCGGGCCGGACCGGACCGGACCGGGCTGGGTCACATCACGGATCGAAACCCACGACACGCACGACCATTAAACGGAATTCAATCGTGAACCGAAATCTGAAATGGAACGAGACGAACACGCGACATCAGACAAAGAAATGCGCTTTGGCATGATGCAACACCCATGACACTTAGGTTTTGTTTATACATGACACGGACACCTGTCACTATACTGGTTTGAAATTGGGAAGAAGGGGCAAAACGGGAAGAGAAAAGAGAGTAACGCCCGAATTCGGTGAGTGAAAAGAAGAAAAATTCTACCCCCAAATTCAGGGCGTTACAAACCTATCCCCCTTAAAAGAATCTCGCCCTCGAGATTCAAGGTTGGCTAGCAAAGAGCTCAGGGTATTTAGCCATCAGATCATCTTCACGCTCCCAGGTTGCTTCTTCCTCAAAGTGATGATTCCATCTAACTTTGCACATTCTGATGGTCTTCCTTCAGGTGACTCTGTCTGCAGTCTCAAGGATTTGCGTTGGCTTCTCAATGTAGGTCAAGTCCTCCTGGACCTCAAGACCTTCTACTGGCAACTGCTCTTCTAGCACTCGCAGACACTTCTTCAACTGAGACACATGAAAGACATCATGCACTGCGGACAAACCATCTGGCAAACTGAGCTGATAGGCCACTTCTCCACGCCTTGCGAGAATCTGATACGGACCAATATAGCGGGGTGCTAGCTTACCTTTGACTCTGAATCTTCTGACTCCTCTGATCGGTGACACTTTTAGATAGACAAAATCTCAACTTCGAAACTCAGCTCTCTTCTTCTGGTGTTTGCATAGCTTCGCTGCCTTGATTGCGCTATCTTCAAATTCTCCCGAACCATCTTGATGTTCTCTTCAGCTTCAAGCAGAATGTCTGGCCCAAACACTTGCTTTTCTCCAGGCTGATCCCATTGCAATAGAGTTCTACAACTCCTTCCATAAAGCGCCTGAAATGGTGACATCTTCAAGCTGGCTTGGTAACTATTGTTATAGGAGAACTCTGCATAAGGCAACCTCTTGTCCCATCCGGACTAATCTTGCAACGCACAGGCTCTCAACATGTCTTCGAGGATTTGATTAGTTCTTTTGGTCTGACCGTCTGTCTGCAGATGATAAGCTGAACTAAAATTCAGATGTGTGCCTAAGGCTTCATGCAACTGTTGCCAGAAATGAGAGGTGAACTGTGTTCCTCTATCTGACACTATCTTCTTTGGCACACCATGAAGACAAACGATCCGAGACATGTACAACTCTGCCAAGACTGTACTGCTGTAGTTGGTCTTGATGGGTATGAAGTGGGCTGACTTGGTTAAGCGGTCCACTACTACCCAAATGGAATCGTAACCGGCTCGAGTGCGAGGCAGTCCGACTATGAAGTCCATACCGATTTCATCCCATTTCCACTGAGGAATTTGCAACGGTTGCAACAATCCAGCTGGCCTCTGATGCTCTGCCTTGATCCGTCAACAGCTATCACACATAGCCACATGCTCTGTGATTTCTCTCTTCATTCCGTACCACCAGAATTTCTTCTTCAGATCTTGATACATCTTCTCACTTCCAGGGTGTATCGAATAAGCTGCCGCATGAGCTTCCTTGAGGATCAACTCCCGAATAGACTGGACATTGGGAACACACAAGCAGTTTTTGAACCATATCACACCTTCTACATCTTCCCGAAAGTCTTTGCCTCTACCGTCTAAAATCAGTCGTCGGATCTCACTGATCTTCTCATCATTCTTCTGCGCTTCTTTGATTTCCCGCTCCAGGGTGGGTTCTAACTCAATTGTGACTCCTCGCGTGTTGTTAAAAAATCCGAGGCTCAGCCTGTCAAACTCTTTGGCCAACTCATAAGGCATCAGATGAGCGACCATCAGATTGACCTGACTCTTCCTGCTCAAAGCATCTGCCACTACATTCACTTTGCCTGGATGGTAATGAATCTTCAACTCGTAGTCTTTGATCAGCTCTAACCATCTTCGTTGCCTTATATTTAGCTCTGACTGAGTGAATATGTACTTCAGACTCTTGTGGTCTATGTAAACATCACATTTCTGCCCATACAGATAGTGTCTCCATGTCTTCAGTGCATGAACCACTGCTGCCAACTCTAGGTCATGGATTGGGTAATTCTTCTCATGAACTTTCAGCTGTTGGGACGAGTAAGCCACAACTCTGTAACACCCTAAAATCATAGTTTTGGGATTTAGGAGAATTTTCTAAATCTAAAATGTCTTTCCAAAAAAAAGTTATGCATTCAGAACATTTTTTTAAGATAAATAAATGATAATCCTAAATATTGTTAGTATGAACTTCTAAAACTAGAATTTAGATTGAAGCTAAAAAATATAAAACTAGTTATGTTTTTCAATTCATTTATTAGGAGAGGATTATTCCCCTCATAAATTATATAAGTGAAAACACTTTAAAATAATAGGTTAAAAATATATCTTGATAGAGATTTTACATAACTTTCTCCTAAATAAAATACGTAATGAATAGTCATAGTTGAATTAACTTTTAATGTTATCACACATGCATAACAATATTTTTTTAAAGTAAATAATGTGTGTGTATTTCGTATTTGCAACATAGCCTAAATAAATGGATAGATTAAATAAATATATAAATATATTTGCATTTATGGTGAGAACTTTGTAATTGTGTATTTAATCTATGCTCGAAACTTATAACAAGATTTTAGTTTGAAATAAGGATTTAAAAACATATAGTAAAACAGGAATAAGAAAAAAATAAAAAAAAGAAAGAAACTTCCGTGGCCTCCTCTCACGTCACCTTCTCATTTGTTTTTATTTTTATTTATTCTCTAGACACAAGCTACGTGACACGGCACATCTTGATGTTAGCCAATTTTTTTTTCTCACCTTGTTTTTTTCTATGATTGTTTGCTCTCGCTGGGACGCTGGCTCATGGGCCACTCGGCCAGTAAATCACCAAGAACCGTGTCATCGCTAGGTGGGTCCAAGTTGCATACGTCTTCAACCAACCAAGCGATAGACGCTCGCTCGACCATAACAACCGGGGCTGTGCGATCCGCTAGAATCTAGGAAAGGACGTTGAGATTCGATGCTCATCCCTGAGCATAAATAGCGAACGCTCGTGCCCAATAGGCTAGAACCAGTTGTGTCCACAATCGCCAATAGCGTTGAGGTAGCAGGGGAGAGAGAGAAAAAGATAGATTATTGCCGGAGTAGCAATCAACGCTCGACATCTTGGAGTCCTTGGAAGCGTCGTGGACCAGTTACAGACACACCGCCGCTGTCGTTGCTGGAAAAAGGAGGAACAATGGAAAGAATCCACCTCATTCTCACTCCATTTGCCGACTCCTTTTTTATGGATTTGCTCTCATCTTTAGACCCCAAAAAGCGTATATGGATAGTAACCTAATAAAATAAAAACCAAGCAAACGCTCTTTTTCCTAAATTTAGGGATCCTTTTTATTTAAGATCCTCTTTTCTCCATCTCATTTCTACTTCTACTGCTTATTGGGATGTCTATGTGACCCATAGAAAGTTGGTCATAAAGATGGCCACACTTAGATCCCATAGATTATGTCAATTTACCACGTAATTCTTTATGTGAACCCAATATAATCAATCAGATCACATCATGTCATCTATTTCTGTGTAGCCCTACTAAATTATTAAACATGTAATACATCTGTATTAGACGTCTGATTTATTCCACCCAGGTTGTGTTAGGTTCATACTAATTTTGAGTACATAGCATTAATATTGTTTTAATTATGTTACATGTTTGAATTAATTAATTAATGTTAATTAACTAGATAATCTAGTTAAACTAATTTATAGTTCTAACCTATGCATTTTATAAATAATTGTTAATGATTAATACCAACTCAAATATTTTAATTTAATACTTGCTTAGTTTAAATGTGATATCTGTTAAACCCCATCTATTAGATTTATTGCGCCTAAAATGTCGTTTTATCCATAAATTCTTCATTTTAACTTCGATTTTAATGGTTTTCGAACCCACGACCTCGTAGCGACGCATAGATCATTATTACTCAGTTTGTACTTATGCTTGGTGTGATGTTAAATTTTGTCTATGCCATGTTTGTCTGTATTGCTACGTTTAGCAACGAGGACACGTGTCATCTGAAGAGCAAGTTGGTACCTGGAATCTCAAGTCCCAGGCAAGTTGTGCCCTTGATCACTTCTTGTACCCAGTCATGTTCTAATTAATCATAATGATCTGCATAGGTTAATTTTGATGGGACCCAATAGGTTACCCTAGTTTGACTATCTTTATACCTTGTTTACCACTGAATCTTTGGGTAGTACATGCTATTGCTTTATGTGGTTTTGGGTATAGAGATATATATTTTATTCATGATTATCTTTTATTATCAGTTGTTAATTACTGTTCATGACAAGATCATTATGTTAATTGGAACATGGAGAACCACCCGGGAAAACAGTGCTACCACAAGGGTTTAATGGGACGCCCTTGGCTGACTAACTAGGAAAGCTAGTGAAAGACTACCTTACCCGAAAGGAGCAAGGGCAGTAGGGGAGTGGTCAGTGTAGGGAGGTCCTCGGGTTGATTTTGCTGCGATGGCGGTCAGACGAGGGATTTCTGCATTGGAGCTTCCTATAAACTGTAGCGGGTTTTCTGAAGCTAGTGGAACTTTGTAAAGGCCTCGTAGTGTTACCCTGCCTCGCCTCCTCGGTAGAGGTGTATGGGATTGGCCGTCTCTTGGCAGATGGGTAACACGACTTGTAGGTAAAGATGCGCAACCTCTACAGAGTGTAAAACTGGTATACTAGCCGTGCTCACGGTCATGAGCAGCTCGGACACTCACATGATTAATTTATGAAACTAAATTCAATTTGTCATATGCATTTGCATCACAGGTGATGTTGTTACTTTTGTTCTACTACTTAATTGGGTTGGTATTTACTTATACTTAGTAATTGCTAATAAAATTTTGACCAACTTTAAAAGCAATGCTAAGCTCTAACCATCCTCTTTGGTAAGCCTTACACTTCACGTGAACTCCCACCTTTGGCGAGTTCATGCACATTATTCCCCACAACTTGTTGAGCTATGAACGTATGTGAGCTCACTCTTGCTGTCTCACACCCCCCACAGGTCAAGTACAGGTACCACAAGATGAGGCGCATGGAGGATGCTGTGACGAGTTCGTGAGAGGTCTAGGCCATCGTCTCCCAGTCAACTTTGGGTTGTTGGACCGTTGTCTCCTTATAACATAATTATTTATTTATTTTGTACAGAACTACTATTACATAGTAAAGATGTGACATTCGATCCTGTGCCATGATTCATCATATGTGTGAGACTTGGTCCTAGCACACCTGGTGATTATGTTCGCGCCCGGGTCTTAGTGCCCCGAAACCCGGGTGTGACAAACTCTTCCCTCCTGCATCAACACGCATCCCAAACCAGTGTAACAAGCATCGCAATACACCGAGAAGGGCTTGTGCACATCAGGCAAAACTAAGACAGGCGCTGTAGTCAACTTCTCTTTCAGCGCTTCGAAGGCCTCTTGACATTTCTGGGTCCACTTGAACTCAACATTGTTGCCTAGCAAAGCTGTCATTGGTTTCGCAATCTTTGAAAACCCTTCAATGAATCGCCGATAATATCCGGCCATTCCAATGAAGCTCTTGATTCCTCGGGCATCTGTTGGTGCTTTCTAGTTCAGAATGTCTACCACTTTCTTTGGATCCACAGCCAATCCTTCTTTGTTGATTATGTGACCCAAGAACAGAACTTCATCAATCCAGAACTCGCACTTGCTCAAATTTGCATACAGTTGGTGCTCTCGCAATCTCTACAATACCATCCTCAAATGATCTGCATGCTCTTCTTCGCTTTGAGAATATATCAGAATATCATCAATAAATACCACCACAAACTTGCCAAGATAATCCATGAATACACTGTTCATCAGATTCATGAAGAAGGCTGGTGCATTTGTTAGACCAAAGGACATCATAGTGAACTCATACAACCCATACTTGGTAATGAATGCCGTCTTCGGAATGTCTGAAGGCCGAATCCTGAGCTGATGACAACCTGACCTCAGATCTATCTTTGAGAACACGCTGGCTCCTCTCAACTGGTTGAACAGATCCTCTATTCTAGGCAAGGGGTACTTGTTCTTGATGGTGACCTCGTTCAGAGCTCGGTAATCGATACACATCCTTTTGGTGCCATCTTTCTTTTCCACGAATAAGACAGGGGTTGCCCAAGGCGAGGTGCTTGGCTAGATGTATCCTTTCTCTGATAGCTCATGGATCTGCTTCTTGAGTTCAACCAACTCTAGTCCAGATATTCTGTAAGCTCTCTTAAAGATGGGGGCGGTTCCAGGAAGAAGCTCTATGCAAACTCAACTTTCCGCTCTGGTGGCATACCTGGTAGGTCCTATGGAAACACATCTGGGAACTCAGACATAACCTTGATAATCTCAAGTGGATCTGCTTCACTGCTATCAACAGCCATCTGATAACAACTTCCTTGCCTTGGCTCAGGCGGGACTAACTCGGTCATTACTTCCTCTCCTAGTGGGGACACCAACTTGATTGTCCTCTTATCACAACTGATAACTGCCTGATACTTATCTAGCCAATTCATCCCTAGGATGACATCTATTCCCTGAGCACCCATCACTATGAGATTAGCGGGAAATGCTATCCCCCTTATTTCCACACATACATTCAAACAAATGCTATCGGCTCGAATTCTACCATCGGCTGAGTCAATTTGGATGGGGGTTGACATGGTAGTAATTGGAAGATTATTTGCTTCTACCCATGATGCAGTAATGAATGAATGCGTTACTCCAGTATTAAATAACACTTCTGCAATATGGGAGTCGACTGGAAACATACCTACTGTCATGCAGGGGTTTTCCTGTACTGCTTCAGCCTCCAAGTGGTTCAGTCTCCCATGATTATAGCGTGGCTGAGAGCGGTTGCCTGCTCCAGGCTAAGGCACATTCTGCTTTGCTGGGGCATTAGGGCCTGCCTGCTGCTGGGCTGCCTTCTTCGGACATTGCATCACCCAATGGCCTTGCTGAAAGGGAATTAGGCTTACACCTAGTTCCTAAATAATTTTGGTGGTTGAATTGCCCAACACAAATAATTGGACTAACTAGTTTGCTCTAGTGTGTAAGTTCTACAGGTGCAAAAGGTTCAAACTTAGCCAATAAAAAGACCTAACTAAGGGTTCTACAAATGGAGCAAGGATCAACCGAAGGCTGCCTTGGCTTGGCACACCGGACTGTCTGGTGTGCCACCGGACAGTGTCCGGTGCACCACCGGACAGTGTCCGGTGCACCAGGGCACTTCAGATCAAACTCTTCACCTTCGGGAAATCCTGGAGCCCGCGCGCTATAATTCACCGGACATGTCCGGTGTACACCGGACAATGTCCGGTGCTTCAAGGGAACGCCGCTCCAAACTTCGCAGCCTCGGGAATTCACGGAAGCTGCTCCGCTATATTTCACCGGACATGTCCGGTGTGCACCGGACTGTCCGGTGAGACGACGAGGCAACGGCTACTTCGGCGCCAACGGCTACCTGCGGGCGCATTAAATGCGCGCCAGCGCGCGCAGAAGTCAGGCACGCCCATGCTGGCGCACCGGACACTCTACAGTGTATGTCCGGTGCGCCACCGGACATCAAGGCGGGCCTAGAAGTCAGAGCTCCAACGGTCGGTCGGGTGACGTGGCTGTCGCACCGGACATGTCCGGTGCACCATTCGACAGACAGCCTCCACCAAACGGCTAGTTTGGTGGTTGGGGCTATAAATACCCCAACCACCCCACATTCATTGCCATCCAAGTTTTCCCACTTCAACTACTTACAAGAGCTCTAGCATTCAATTCTAGACACACACCCAAGTGATCAAATCCTCTCCAAATTCCACACAACACCCTAGTGATTAGTGAGAGCGATTTGCTTGTGTTTCTTCGAGCTCTTGCGCTTGGATTGCTTTCTTCTTTCTTTGATTCCTTGTTGCAATCAAACTCACTTGTAATTGAGGCAAGAGACACCAATCTTGTGGTGGTCCTTGTGGGAGCTTTGTGTTCCAAGTGATTGAGAAGAAGAAGCTCACTCGATCGGTGGATCGTTTGAGAGAGGGAAAGGGTTGAAAGAGACCCGGCCTTTGTGGCCTCCTCAACGGGGAGTAGGTTTGCGAGAACCGAACCTCGGTAAAACAAATCCACGTGTCATACCTCTTATTCGCTTGCAATTTTTTTTGCGCCCTCTCTCGCGGACTCGATTATATTTCTAACGCTAACCCGGCTTGTAGTTGTGATTATTTTTGTAAATTTCAGTTTTGCCCTATTCACCCCCCTCTAGGCGACTATCAATTGGTATCGGAGCCCGGTGCTTCATTAGAGCCTAACCGCTCGAAGTAATGTCGGGAGAGCACGCCAAGAGGGAGATGGAGACCGGCGACAAGCCCACTACAAGCCACTCATCCGAAGAGTCCCGCAACAAAGGGAAAGGGAAGGGGAAAGAAAAGAAGTCCTCTTCTCACAAGTCGCATGGAGTAGCGGCAAACACAAGAAGATGAGGAAGGTCGTCTACTACGAGACCGACACTTCATCGCCGTCGACATCCGGCTCCGATGCGCCCTCCGTCACTTCTAAGCGCCACGAGCGCAAGAAGTTTAGTAAGATCCCCCTACGCTATCCACGCATTACTAAGCACACACCTCTACTTTCCATCCCTTTAGGCAAGCCACCAACTTTTGATGGTGAAGATTATGCAAGGTGGAGTGATTTAATGAAATTTCATCTAACCTCACTCCACAAAAGTATTTGGGATGTAGTCGAGTTTGGTGTGCAGGTACCATCCGTAGGGGATGAAGATTATGATGCGGACGAAGTTGCCCAAATCGAGCACTTCAACTCCCAAGCAACGACCATCCTCCTCGCCTCTCTAAGTAGGGAGGAGTACAACAAGGTGCAAGGACTAAAAAGCGCCAAGGAGGTTTGGGATGTGCTCAAGACGGCACATGAAGGTGATGAGCTCACCAAGATCACCAAGTGGGAGACGATCGAGGGGGAGCTCGGTCACTTCCGTCTTCGCCAAGGAGAGGAGCCACAAGATATGTACAACCGGCTCAAAACCTTGGTGAATCAAGTGCGCAACCTCGGGAGCAAGAAATGGGATGACCACGAGGTGGTTAAGGTTATTTTGAGATCACTCATTTTCCTTAACCCTACTCAAGTACAATTAATTCGTGGTAATCCAAGATACACACTAATGACTCCCGAGGAAGTAATCGGGAATTTTGTGAGCTTTGAATGTATGATCAAGGGCTCAAGGAAGATCATCGAGCTTGATGAGCCCTCCACTTCCGAAGCTCAACCCGTGGCGCTTAAGGCGACGGAGGAAAAGAAGGAGGAGTCTACATCAACTAGACAACCCATCGACGCCTCCAAGCTTGACAATGAGGAGATGGCGCTCATTATCAAGAGCTTCCGCCAAATCCTCAAACAAAGGAGGGGGAAAGACTACAAGCCCCGCTCAAAGAAAGTATGCTACAAATGTGGTAAGCCCGGTCATTTCATAGCTAAATGTCCATTATCTAGTGATAGTGACAGGGGCGACGACAAGAAAGGAAGAAGGAAGGAAAAGAAGAAATATTACAAGAAGAAGGGTGGCGACGCGCATGTTTGTCGCGAATGGGACTCGGACGAGAGCTCCTCCGACTCCTCCTCCGACGAGGACGCCGCCAACATCGCCGTCACCAAAGGCCTTCTTTTCCCCAACGTCGGCCACAAATGCCTCATGGCTAAGGACAGCAAAAAGAAGGTAAAATCAAGGTCCTCCACTAAATATGAAACCTCTAGTGATGAGGATGATGCTAAAAATGAGGAGGATAACTTGCGTACTCTTTTTGCCAACTTAAACATGCAACAAAAGGAGAAATTAAATGAATTAATTAGTGCTATCCATGAGAAGGATGATCTCTTGGACTCCCAAGAGGACTTCCTTATTAAAGAAAACAAGAAGCATGTTAAAGTTAAAAATGCTTATGCTCTAGAGGTAGAAAAATGTCAAAAATTATCTAGTGAGCTAAGCACTTGCCATGAGACTATTGACAACCTTAGAAATGAAAATGCTAGATTAATTGCTAAGGTTGATTCACATGTTTGCAATGTTTCAACTTCCAACCCTAGAGATAATGATATTGATTTACTTGCTAGGATTGATGAGTTGAATGTTTCTCTTGCTAGCCTTAGGGTTGAAAATGAAAAATTAATTGCTAAGGCTAAAGAATTAGATGTTTGCAATGTTACAATTTCCAATCTTAGAGATAAGAATGATATTTTGCATGCTAAGATTGTTGAGCTTAATTCTTGCAAACCTTCTACATCTACTGAGCATATTTCCATTTGTACTAGATGTAGAGATATTAATATAGATGCTATCCATGATCACCTAGCCTTAATTAAGAAACAAAATGATCACATAGCACAACTTAATGCTAAGATTAGTGAGCATGACTTAGAAAATGAAAAATTTAAATTTGCTAGAAGCATGCTCTATAATGGGAGACGCCCTGGCATTAAGGACGACATTGGCTTCCAAAGGGGAGACAATGTCAAAATTAATGCCCCTCCTAAGAAATTATCTAATTTTGTTAAGGGCAAGGCTCCCATGCCTCAGGATAACGAGGGTTACATTTTGTACCCTACCGGTTATCCTGAGAGCAAAATTAGGAGGATTCACTCTAGGAAGTCTCACTCTGGCCCTAATCATGCTTTTATGTATAATGGTGAGACATCTAGTTCTAGGCAACCAAACCGTGCCAAGTTGCCTAAAAAGAAAACTCCTACTGCATCGAATAATCATGCCATTTCATTCAAAACTTTTGATGCTTCCTATGTGCTAACTAACAAATCCGGCAAAGTAGTTGCCAAGTTTGTTGGGGGCAAACACAAGGGCTCCAAGACTTGTGTTTGGGTACCCAAAGTTCTTGTTTCTAATGCTAAAGGACCCAAAACCGTTTGGGTACCTAAAACAAAGAACTAAACTTGTTTTGTAGGTTTATGCATCCGGGGGCACAAGTTGGATAATTGACAGCGGGTGCACAAACCACATGACAGGGGAGAAAAAGATGTTCTCCTCATATGAGAAAAACCAAGATCCCCAACGAGCGATCACATTCGGGGATGGAAATCAAGGTTTGGTCAAAGGTTTGGGTAAAATTGCTATATCTCCTGACCATTCCATTTCCAATGTTTTTCTTGTTGATTCTTTAGATTATAATTTGCTTTCCGTATCTCAATTATGCAAAATGGGCTACAACTGTCTATTTACTGATGTAGGTGTCACTGTCTTTAGAAGAAGTGATGATTCAATAGCTTTTAAGGGAGTATTAGAGGGTCAGCTATACTTAGTTGATTTCAATAGAGCTGAACTCGATACTTGCTTGATTGCTAAGACTAACATGGGTTGGCTCTGGCACCACCGACTAGCCCATGTTGGGATGAAGAATCTTCATAAGCTTCTAAAGGGAGAGCATATTTTAGGGCTAACCAATGTTCATTTTGAGAAAGACAGGGTTTGCAGCGCATGCCAGGCAGGAAAGCAAATTGGTGCCCATCATCCACACAAGAACATCATGACGACCGACAGGCCGCTTGAGCTACTCCACATGGATCTATTCGGCCCGATTGCTTACATAAGCATCGGCGGGAGTAAGTATTGTCTTGTAATTGTGGATGATTATTCTCGCTTCACTTGGGTCTTCTTTTTGCAGGAAAAATCACAAACCCAAGAAACCTTGAAAGGATTCTTGAGGCGGGCTCAAAATGAGTTTGGCTTAAGGATCAAGAAAATAAGAAGCGACAACGGGACGGAGTTCAAGAACTCGCAAGTTGAAGGCTTTCTTGAGGAGGAGGGCATCAAGCATGAGTTTTCTTCTCCCTACACTCCACAACAAAATGGTGTAGTGGAGAGGAAAAATCGAACTCTATTGGACATGGCAAGAACCATGCTTGATGAGTACAAGACACCGGATCGGTTTTGGGCCGAAGCGGTAAATACCGCTTGCTACGCCATCAACCGGTTATACCTTCACCGAATCCTCAAGAAGACATCATACGAACTCCTAACCGGTAAAAAGCCAAATATTTCATATTTTAGAGTTTTTGATAGCAAATGCTTTATTCTTGTTAAGAGAGGTAGAAAATCTAAATTTGCTCCTAAAACTGTAGAAGGCTTTTTACTAGGGTATGACTCAAACACAAGGGCATATAGAGTCTTTAACAAGTCCTCAGGGCTTGTTGAAGTTTCTTGTGACGTTGTGTTTGATGAAACTAACGGCTCTCAAGTAGAGCAAGTTGATCTTGATGAGATAGGTGAAGAACAGGCTCCGTGCATCGCGCTAAGGAACATGTCCATTGGGGATGTGTGTCCTAAGGAATCCGAAGAGCCTCCAAATGCACAAGATCAACCATCCTCCTCCACGCAAGCATCTCCACCAACTCAAAATGAGGATGAAGCTCAAGTTGATGAAGAAAAAGATCAAGGAGATGAGCCACCTCAAGATGACGGCAATGATCAAGGGGGAGATGCAATTGATCAAGACAAGGAGGATGAAGAACCAAGGCCGCCACACCCAAGAGTCCACCAAGCAATCCAACGAGATCACCCCGTCGACACCATCCTCGGCGACATTCATAAGGGGGTAACCACTAGATCTCGTGTTGCTCATTTTTGTGAACATTACTCGTTTGTTTCCTCTATTGAGCCAACCAGGGTAGAGGAAGCACTCCAAGATTCGGATTGGGTGGTGGCAATGCAAGAGGAGCTCAACAACTTCACGAGGAACGAGGTATGGCACTTAGTTCCATGTCCTAATCAAAATATTGTAGGAACCAAGTGGGTCTTCTGCAACAAGCAAGATGAGCATGGTGTGGTGACAAGGAACAAAGCTCGACTCGTGGCCAAGGGGTATTCACAAGTCGAAGGTTTGGATTTTGGTGAAACCTATGCACCCGTAGCTAGGCTTGAGTCAATTCGCATATTATTAGCCCATGCTACTTACCATGGCTTCAAGCTCTTTCAAATGGACGTGAAGAGTGCCTTCCTCAACGGACCTATCAAGGAAGAGGTCTATGTTGAGCAACCTCCCGGCTTTGAAGACAGTGAGTATCCTAACCATGTTTATAGGCTCTCTAAGGCGCTTTATGGGCTCAAGCAAGCCCCAAGAGCATGGTATGAATGCCTTAGAGATTTCCTTATTGCAAATGGATTCAAAGTCGGCAAGGCCGATCCTACTTTGTTCACTAAGACTCTTGAAAATGACTTGTTTGTATGCCAAATCTATGTTGATGATATTATATTTGGGTCTACTAACGAGTCTACTTGTGAAGAATTTAGTAGGATCATGACACAAAAGTTCGAGATGTCTATGATGGGGGAGTTGAAGTATTTCTTAGGATTCCAAGTCAAGCAACTCTAAGAGGGCACCTTCATTTCTCAAACGAAGTACACTCAAGACATTCTAACCAAGTTTGGGATGAAGGATGCCAAACCCATCAAGACACCCATGGGAACCAATGGGCATCTCGACCTCGACACGGGAGGTAAGTCCGTGGATCAAAAGGTATACCGGTCGATGATAGGTTCATTACTCTATTTATGTGCATCTCGACCGGATATTATGCTTTCTGTATGCATGTGTGCAAGATTCCAATCCGACCCTAAGGAATCACACCTTACGGCTGTAAAACGAATCTTGAGATATCTAGCTTATACTCCTAAGTTTGGGCTTTGGTACCCTTGGGGATCCACTTTTGATTTAATTGGTTATTCGGATGCCGATTGGGCAGGGTGCAAAATTAATAGGAAGAGCACATCGAGGACTTGCCAGTTCTTGGGAAGATCCTTGGTGTCTTGGGCTTCAAAGAAGCAAAATTCGGTCGCTCTTTCCACCGCTGAAGCCGAGTACATTGCCGCAGGCCATTGTTGCGCGCAATTACTTTGGATGAGGCAAACCCTGCGGGACTACGGTTACAAATTAACCAAAGTCCCTTTGCTATGTGATAATGAGAGTGCAATCAAAATGGCCGACAATCCCGTCGAGCATAGCCGCACTAAACACATAGCCATTCGGTATCACTTTCTTAGGGATCACCAACAAAAGGGAGATATCGAGATTTCTTACATTAAAACTAAGGATCAATTAGCCGATATCTTTACCAAGCCTCTTGATGAACAATCTTTTACCAAACTTAGGCATGAGCTCAATATTCTTGATTCTAGGAACTTCTTTTGTTAAACTTGCACACATAGCTCATAAATGTACCTTTGATCATGTCTCTTTTACATATGCTATGACTAATGTGTTTTCAAGTCTATTTCAAACCAAGTCATAGGTATATTGAAAGGGAATTGGAGTCTTCGGCGAAGACAAAGGCTTCCACTCCGTCAACTCATCTTTCGTCGTCACTCCAAGCCATCCCTCATCCATGGGGGAGAAAGCAAAGCACAAGGACTCCGGCTTTGGTATAATCCTTCACTCATATTTTATTTGCCAAAGGGGAGAAAGTAGATAGACAAGGGCTTATATTTCATTCTAAATATCCGTTTTTGGCGATTCATGCCAAAGGGGGAGAAAATAGAGCCCAAAGCAAAAGGACCGCACCACCACCTAATTAAAACTTGTTGGAGATTTTCAATTGGTGAATTTCAAATTGGTATCTTATTGTGCTCAAAAAGGGGGAGAAAGTAGTATTTTCAAAAATGATATATCAAAACCCTCTTGAACACTAAGAGGAGGATCTCATTTACGGGGAGTTTTGTTTTAGTCAAAGGAAAAGCATTTGAAATAGGGGGAGAAAATTTCAAATCTTGAAAATGCTTTACAAAATCCTATTCCTTTACCTTTGTCTATTTGCAAAAGAACTTTGAAAAGTGTTTACAAAAGAATTTGCAAAAACAAAACATGTGGTGCAAGCGTGGTCCAAAATGTCAAATAAGAAAGAAATAATCCATGCGCATCTTAAGTATTTATATTGGCTCAATTCTAAGTAACCTTTGCACTTACATTATGCAAGCTAGTTCATTTATGCACTTTTATGTTTGCTTTGGTTTGTGTTGGTATCAATCACCAAAAAGGGGGAGATTGAAAGGGAATTAGGCTTACACCTAGTTCCTAAATAATTTTGGTGGTTGAATTGCCCAACACAAATAATTGGACTAACTAGTTTGCTCTAGTGTGTAAGTTCTACAGGTGCAAAAGGTTCAAACTTAGCCAATAAAAAGACCTAACTAAGGGTTCAACAAATGGAGCAAGGATCAACCGAAGGCTGCCTTGGCTTGGCACACCGGACTGTCCGGTGTGCCACCGGACAGTGTCCGGTGCACCAGGGCACTTCAGATCAAACTCTTCACCTTCGGGAAATCCTGGAGCCCCCGCGCTATAATTCACCGGACATGTCCGGTGTACACCGGACAATGTCCGGTGCTTCAAGGGAACGCCGCTCCAAACTTCGCAGCCTCGGGAATTCGCGGAAGCTGCTCCGCTATATTTCACCGGACATGTCCGGTGTGCACCGGACTGTCCGGTGAGACGACGAGGCAACGGCTACTTCGGCGCCAACGGCTACCTGCGGGCGCATTAAATGCGCGCCAGCGCGCGCAGAAGTCAGGCACGCCCATGCTAGCGCACCGGACACTCTACAGTGTATGTCCGGTGCGCCACCGGACATCAAGGCGGGCCCAGAAGTCAGAGCTCCAACGGTCGGCCGGGTGACGTGGCTGTCGCACCGGACATGTCCGGTGTGCACCGGACTGTCCGGTGCACCATTCGATAGACAGCCTCCACCAAACGGCTAGTTTGGTGGTTGGGGCTATAAATACCCCAACCACCCCACATTCATTGCCATCCAAGTTTTCCCACTTCAACTACTTACAAGAGCTCTAGCATTCAATTCTAGACACACACCCAAGTGATCAAATCCTCTCCAAATTCCACACAACACCCTAGTGATTAGTGAGAGCGATTTGCTTGTGTTTCTTCGAGCTCTTGCGCTTGGATTGCTTTCTTCTTTCTTTGATTCCTTGTTGCGATCAAACTCACTTGTAATTGAGGCAAGAGACACCAATCTTGTGGTGGTCCTTGTGGGAGCTTTGTGTTCCAAGTGATTGAGAAGAAGAAGCTCACTCGATCGGTGGATCGTTTGAGAGAGGGAAAGGGTTGAAAGAGACCCGGCCTTTGTGGCCTCCTCAATGGGGAGTAGGTTTGCGAGAACTGAACCTTGGTAAAACAAATCCGCGTGTCATACCTCTTATTCGCTTGCGATTTGTTTTGCGCCCTCTCTCGCAGACTCGATTATATTTCTAACGCTAACCCGGCTTGTAGTTGTGATTATTTTTGTAAATTTCAGTTTTGCCCTATTCACCCCCCTCTAGGCGACTATCACTTGCTCTCCACAGTGGAAACATGCCCTGCTTCCACCCTAAGCTAGTGCTGCTTGACTGTTCTGCTGATTTGCTGGGGCAGGAAGACGAGGTGCCTGATGATTCTGCCTCTAGAACTGACCTCCTCCTGACTGATTATTCTGGCGATTCTGATGCTGATGCTGAGGATACTGCCTTTAAAATTGTTGCTGCTGAGGTGGACGCTGGTTCTGCCTGAACTGCTGAGGTTGATTGCCTGAGAAACGAGGGCGATTGCTGCTTCTAGGCTGGGGTCCACTGATCTTGCGCTTGCGATCCTCCATCTCTTTGCGCTTCCTCTCTGTCATGATTGCTCTGTCAATCAGGTGCTGGAATATTGGGAAGGTATGATTCATCAGCTGATACTGAAGAGGGTCAACCAAGCCTCTCACGAAACGATACTATCTCTTGGCGTCGGTGTTGACATCTTCAGGAGCATAGCGAGACAACTGCAGAAACCTGTCCCGGTACTCACTGACTAACAATGACCCTTGATTAAGTGCTAGGAACTCCTCCTTCTTCACTGTCATCAGACCTGCAGGAACATGGTACTGCCAAAAGCTACCTCTGAACTCTTCCTAGGTGATGGTGTCAGGGTTGGCATGGGTGGCGAGGTAAGACTCCCACCAAGATTGGGCTGCTCCTCTCAACAGACGAGGACCATACAAGACTTTCTCCCTGTCATCACACTGAGCGGTATGCAACTCCTGCTCCACTGTGTGCAGCTAGTCTTCAGCATCCATGGGGTCAGAAGAATGAGCAAATGTTGGGGGATGACCTCTCATGAATTCAGCACGCTTGTCTCTAGGCATCTGAGGCATCTGAGGCTAAGGTGGTGGCTGTTGCTGCTGCTGTTGCTGAATGGCGGCCAGAGTCTGACCGATGGCTTGAACTGCCTGAGTCTGCATCATGAACATTTGCTCGATGAACATCGGGGGCGGGGGTGGCAGCTGCTGTTGCTGGGGTGCCTCATCCTGCGGGACTGCCTACTCCTGCTGAGCACGCCTTCCTCCTCTGCGCCTGTTCTTTGACATCTGCAGAATGCAACCACACATCAGAACTAATCTTGCAAATTTTGTAGCATAAGAAAAGAGTATAGAATTCTCCACAACACTGAACAGATGAACATCTTCACTGATCTCCAATACAGACCAACACAGCTTCTCAGATAAACAGGAAAGTGGAATGAAAGGCTTCCCAACTAGTTAACTAACCTCATTAACATATAACAGATAAACCAGAATGCAGGGGATACCCACACTCTGGTGATAGTCATTACAAAGATCCAACTCCAACATTGTTCATCATAACAAGCATAAAAGCACAGGATATAGCAAACTACCCTGTCTAACTAAGACTAACTAAGAGCGAGACTAACGCTAAGACTGAGACTAAGACTAAAACTTCTATATTAAGCATTCATTACAAGACTCAACACTAACGGTCTATGGTTCTAAGTTTATCTTGGTCTTGCAGTCGGGGTTTCCATAAGACTGGTGTCCACACCGAGGTGAGCGGTACGGGTGCTGAGTCCCGACGGGAGCGGGGGAGCCATCATCCAAGTGACGACGCTTCGCGCACTCAGCCCGCAGCTAGGTGATCTCAGCATGAGCCCTACTCAGCTCGTCTAGCGCATGGTCCAGCCCTATGTTTAGCACGGCGGCTAGGTTGACTGTGCTGCTCAACCAAGGATTGTCCTCACCAACAGGTGAGATAATCACGCCTCCTGTGCTGCCAGATGGACGGTGGGGGTAATATTTCAGGTTGAGACCATCGGCTACCCCACCGAGCACTGAGCAGTAGTGTGAAAGCGCGCGCCGCGTGGCATCTTGCATGGCCACCTCAGCTAAGTCCCGCTCAGAGATGGAATAGTGCTCTAAGCAGACCTCCGCACCCCAGAGACTGTTCTCCGGACAGCGCACCAAGCAGGTCGCCTCCCAGCGGTCCGGGTAGACCCCGCGACTGTGCTGGAAGACCACACAGCGATACTCGATGGACCAAGTACGTCGGTCAAGTGCCCGACGTAGCAGGGTGTCGAGTGCATCGTGGAAGTGATACCCACGAGCAGCGTCGCGAGTGATGGGTCGAGCAACCCATCCTTCCGGCTCCTGGTCAGCGGAAAGGTCGGTGTCATGGCTCGAGCTGCTGTCACCACCTCCGTCATCTGGGTCTCCTCCAGCAGCTACTCCAGGGGCTGGGGCGCTCAGTGGTGGTGCAGGGGGCGCCTCCAGCGGGAGCACAGGGGAGCAGCTCCTCACAGACTCTATCTCCTGCTGGAGCGAGAAAGAGGAGCCCTGCTGCTCCTGTTCCTGTCGTCGATGTTCCTGCTCCTCATGCAGGTGGTGGTGCAGCCTCTCCAAGTGGTTGGACTGACCGGTCACTGGACGACGAAGCGGACGCTCAGCGAGACGAGAGGGCAAGAAGGGGATGACGGACTTTCGGGCAGTGTGTCTAAGACGAGCCATCTATAAAAGACATCGCAAGCATAAGAGTGAGAATAGAACTAATATGACCAGTAAGTAAACCATAAATAAATGAAGGATTAGAATAAAACACAATTTTCAGCAAGGTATAATATATAGTAGAACATAGGTTTGGTCGATATGACCAATTTTTGAAGGGATACTAAAGTCAAGGTAGGAATAGGGGTCTATAATCCTTAGAACGACCATTCTACTCTAGGTTAGCGGTCCTACAGTCAGCACGACTTTGATACCACCTATGTCACACCCGGTTTTAGAAGGCAAACCGAATGCGAACCATGTACGTGCCAGGATCAGCAATTCACTTACACAGCAGTTACATAACATGGACATCATCACACATTGCTCAAATAATAACATAAAAGGGGAAATAATAGTTGATTACATCATATGCTGAGACATCCACATAGTCTTTACAATAATCAAAGTGCAAAAACGAAACGTAGATACACGCGGCCTTCACAGGCAGCCGACTGGGGGTTTGCCACTAACCCACGCCTAAAACTCGTCGTAATCTTGGAACTCCTGCAAGTCTCCTTCCACGGCTTCATCTTCTCCTGAGTAGTGGTTGCAATGCGGACAACCTGGGGAAGGGGGGGTTGGTGTGTAGAGCAAGGGTGAGTACACATCAACATACTCAGCAAGTGTCCTATTTGGCTGTAGTGGACTAGCTTTATGTGGGGGTAGGTCAAGCAGTTACTTTTAGTTGGTCAGATTATTATTACTAATAGAGAAAGCCAAGTTTTAGAATTAACCCACGTTATTAACCCAAACATACTCCTTTTCAAACGGAAAGAGTACCACTTACCATTACCAGAGTCAATACCAAAACCATCAGCCTCATTGCCACCTGTAATTCCGAACATCTCTGATCAAGTACTACTAATCACTGGAGCTCCCTTGGCCACTCATAACCTTGAGCACGACTGATATATCAGTTTTCATAACACTCTGCAGAGGTTGCGCACTTTACCCACAAGCCGTGATTCCCTTTCTGCCCAGAGATCATGACTCTCCATTGATCACTACCAAGGTTAACCAGCAGGGTTTCACTATGTAGCCTTTACAAAGATTCCCCAGGGCTGTAGCCGCCCGTTAGGTTTCCTAAATGTACTGCACTCCTCCCCAAGGGGGCGAACCAAACTTGGGAGAGCGAGCCGCATACACCGAGCCCCATTGACGGCACGACGGCTAATCAAACTACACCCCGGTTCCTCTAATTATTCAGCTAAGGGCATCCCATTCCACCCTCATGGTTGCATTGTTTTCCCGGGCGGTCATCCAACGAACAGGTCCTTATGGAGAGGCACTCGAGAAACCGCTCGAGTCCCCTTAAAAGCCACAAGTATAACATCATATTGAAGAAGGGAAAACAACGTATCATTGATAAATCTCATCATGTTCATTGATTAGAGTTGAACAATAGCATAAAGCTAAATAATAATAATCCAACCCAAATAGGTAAACAAGGACATGGATAACAAAAGCTAGTCAATCCTTAGGTATAAATGTGAAATGCGGGAGGTGAATTAAAGAATGTATAGGACAGAGATAGGTCAAGGGACACTTGCCTCCACCAACCGACTGCTGCTCAGGGGCTTCTCCTGCGAGTTCTTCGGGCTCCTCAACCAGATCGTTCTCTATACGAGCGCAAACATGCATACATCCACATATTTAATACAAAAGAACAGTACACCATACAATAGGATGCAATAAATAAACAGACGTTCCACGCGGGCTCGTAATTATGGTTAAGAGAGAAAGAGGAAAAGACAGTCGAGAAACGATCACGTTACATTATTATAAATTAAACCACTCGCTTAATAGAAGGGCATTAATTTGGACACTACGTTTAGCATAAAGTAAAGTCATGTTTCATGTTTAATCATTATAAGCAGATGAAGAGAAATTAAAAGGATTGTCGCGCGTCGTGCGACATAACACTTTAAATTGAATTAATAAATCAATGACCCGTCGCGCGACAGAGCGCACAACGAGACACTTGCATTAATTATAAAGAGACGTTAAGCGTCACGCGACGAAACGCACGACGGCATACGTCATTCGAACTGAATTTAAAATGAAGCGTCGCGCGACTGGACGCGCGACTTCACACATTAAACAACCTGAAATTAAAATGGATCGTCGCGCGACGAAGCGCACGACGCAGCACATTAATGGAATCTGAAATTTAGACAAATTCGTTGCACGACGAAGCGCGCGACGCAGCACGCTAACTAATGGAGTTTGAAATTAATTAAAAACCAAGAATAATCACCGCGTGCGTGGGGCTGCGCACGCGAGAACGCGTTGGGGCAAACGGGGGAGCGCGAGGCCGCGCCGAAGCCACGCGAGCCGCGCTGGGGCCGAGGCCGCGCGCCGGGGGCCGCGTGCCGTGGGCAGGGGCGGGGGCCGCGCGCCGTCGGGCTGGGGACGCCGTGTCGCGACCGGGCATGGGCGAGCGGGGCCGCGTGCCGGGGCCGAGCAGGGGGTGGGCGGGGCCGCGCCGTCGCGGGGAGGGAGCAGGGGCGGGCCACCGCCGGGATGAGCAGGGGCGAGCCGCGCTGGGGCCGCAGGGGCGCGCGCGTAGGGGAGAGAAGGGGGGGTGCGCGCAGGGAAGAGAAGGGGAGGGAGAGGGAGAGAGAGGAGAAGGGAGGGGAGGGGAGCTCACCTCGGGGTCCAACTCCGGCGATCACCGTCTCCAAGACCTAGGGCACCACGGGAGAGGGAGAGAGAGATGGGAAAGAGAGGTTGCTGCGCGGGAGAAATCAAATGAGCTAAATGGATCTGCGGGAGGGGGGCACAGGGGGTGGGCAGGGGCGCCAGGGGCGCGCGGGCCGTACCGGGCCGTACCGGGCCGGGCTAAGCCAGGCTGGGCTGGGTCACATCACGGATCGAAACCCACGACACGCACGACCATTAAACGGAATTCAATCACGAACCGAAATCCGAAACAAAACGAGACAAACACACGACATCAGACAAAGAAATGCGCTTCAGCATGATGCAACACCCATGACACCTAGGTTTTGTTTATACATGACATGGACACCTGTCACTATACAGGTTTGAAATTGGGAAGAATGGGCGAAATGGGAAGAGAAAAGAGAGTAACGCCCGAATTCGGTGAGTGAAAAGAAGAAAAAATTCTACCCCCAAATTCAGGGCGTTACACCCTCGGGCACGGGTGCCCAAGTTGATGCCCTCGTGGAGAGTTCATCTGCCGCCAAGTTGTCAGCTCGAGGAACATGTTGCAGTTCCAGGGCAGTGAAGTCCTTTTCCAGCTTCCTTACGTGGAGGAGGTAAGCTGCGAGCCTGGGCTCGTTGCAGCTACATTCCCCGCGGACCTGCTTGATGACCAGCTGGGAGTCCCCCTTCACGAGGAGCTGGTGGATCCCCAAGGATTGGGCGGCCGACAAGCCGAAGATTAGTGCTTCGTACTCTGCCATATTGTTGGTGGCCTTGAACTCAAGGTGCACCATGTACTTCACTTGATCTCCGCTTGGGTCGATGAGGACCACCCTAGCCCCGCCAACTTGCTGACGGGCGGATCCGTCGAAGAAGAGCGTCAAGTGGGGCTCGGTGAAGACCGGACCCCTGGGCTCCGCAGATGTGGGGTCCGAAACGGGATCCGGACCCCCAGGAGCGCTCGGGGGAGGTGTCCACTCCACGATGAAGTCAGCTAGGACCTGGCTCTTGACGGCATGGCGAGGTTGGAAGTCCAGCTGGAACTCAGCGAGCTCTGCGGCCCACTTGGCGATGTTGCCCATGGTGTTAGAGTTGTGGAGGATGGCCCTTAACGGAAAGGAGGTCACCACCATGACCCTATGTGCCTGGAAATAGTGGCGTAGCTTCTTGGATGCAACAAGTACAACATAGATAAGCTTGTGCGTCTCAAGGTACCTGGCCTTCGCTTCATGGAGGACCTCGCTGACATAGTAGACCGGCCTCTGAACGGTCCGGACCCCTGTAGCTGGTCCCGAGCCCTCAAGCTCTTGGCCTTCTTGCGCCGTCCTTTCGACAACCAGCACCATGCTCACCGCTTCTACAGCCGCCGCGATGTATAAATACAATGGCTCCCCATGTTCTGGAGCTACCAGTATTGGTAGGGACATCAGGTGCTGCTTCAACTCTTGGAAGGCTTGTTCCGCCTCTTTAGTCCAAGAGAATGGGCCGGACATCCGCAACAGCTTGAAGAAGGGTAGCACCCTCTCAGCCAGCCTTGAAATGAAGCGGCTAAGGGTGGCTAATGACCCCGTAAGCTTCTGGACGTCCTTGATACGGGTCGGAGGCCTCATCGCCTCAATCGCTTTGATCTTCTCTGGGTTTGCTTCAATGCTCCGGTGCGAAACCAGGAACCCGAGCAACTTTCCTGCAGAGACACCAAAGACGCACTTGTCCGGGTTCAGCTTTGTGCGTGTTGCCCGCAGCTTGTCAAAGACCAGGGTTAAGTCTTCCACTAGGGTTGACCCTCTCTTAGTCTTGACTATGATGTCATCGACGTATATCTCTATCCTGTCCCTAATCAGGTCCGCAAAAGTCTTACTCATCGCCCATACAAATGTTGGCAAAGCGTTCTTCATATCGTAAGGCATTACAACATAGCAGTAAAGCCCATCCACATTTACAAAAGCGGTATGCTTCCTATCTTCCTTAGACATCTGGATCTGATGAAAACCAGAGTAAGCATCTAGGAAGGACAAGAGGTCACACCCGGAGGTAGAATCCACGATTTGATCTATTCGTGGAAGTGGATACGGGTCCTTGGGACAGGCCTTATTTAGGCTGGTGTAGTCGATGCACATCCGAATCTTCCCGTTGGCCTTGGGGACGATGACTGGATTGGCCAGCCATAAAGGGTGATGGACCTCTTCGATGAAGCCCGCATTCAGCAGCTTCCGGACCTCCTCACGGATGAAATCCTACCGCTCAACGGACTGTCTCCGAGGCTTCTGACTCACTGGTTTGGCGTCAGGGTTGATCTTCAGATGGTGCTCAATCAGCTTCCTGGGGATCCTAGGCATCTGCGACGGTTCCCATGCGAAAACATCGGCATTTGCCTGGAGGAAGGCGATGAGCGTGCTTTCCTATTTCTCTCCCAGGTTACCCGCGATGCGAGTGGTCTAGGAGGAGTCCGTGCCGACCTGGATGGTCTTGACGGGTCCACTGTCTGCTCCTGACGGCTGCACCTTGGGCACCTTGGTAGGCGCCTTGGTACAGGAAGTCGAGGGGTCCCTCCCCCCCCGTCTTCTGGGCGAGCGGTCTCTATCGCTAGAGCGTGCAGCTTCTGTAATACTCCAAATTGTATACCAGGAATAATAGAGAGTTATTCTCAATTTTGTATGTCTCATTTGCATCATGAAAAGAGCCTACACAAAATTTAAGAGCTTAATTCCAACAAATGATAGAAAAATTTGCATCATGTTGGAGTTTTATTGTTTGTGCATTCAATAAAATAATAATGTTAATAATAATAACAAAACAATGATTCTAAAGATTGAATTGATCCCTAAATTAAAAATTAGGGGTTTGAACAAAGAGAAGGAAAAGATTATACAAAATATAGAAAATAAATATATAAATAATTATATTTCCAAAGTAGGTATTCTAAATCCCACAACATGAACTAAGAATAAATTAGGCACAAGTTTAAATTGAAATTTGAATTCAAATTGATTTTTGAAAGAAAGGAAAGAAAATGGGAAATGAAAAGAAAAAAAGAAAAACAAAATCTTACTGTTGGGCTGGATTTCCGTGTTTTCGGCCCACAACCGAATTCACCCGCGCGCCCACCTCTATTCGTTCACCGCGCGCGCTCCCGTCGCCTTTCGCTGGCGTGTGGGGCCCCCCTGCCCAGCCTCTCCACGCGCCTGACTTGTGGGACCTCACCCGTCGGCTTCTCCCTCCGAGACCGGGTCATCCGCATCCCGCGGCGACGGCAAGCTCGTCGTGCGCGCGATTCTCGGTGGTGGATTTCGCAACAACCTCCCCGCCAGTGTCGCGCTGAAGCCCCGCACCCCCCTTCCACCTCGGCGCGGACTCGCGGGCCCATAAAGGAGGGCGCGGACCTCTCTCGGCCTCCAAACCAACACCACCGTCGCTGCGCGCCTGCAACCAAGGGTGTGCGCTCGCCGCTGCCAGCCATTCCTTCGATTGGTGGGGCTCGGAGGCTTGGGGAGGGGTCTGGGACGTTCGCCGGCGACCAAGGATTCTGCGCGGGCTAGCAATCGGGCACAGGAAGTCGCGTTGTGGGGGAGATTGCTCGCCGCCGAGTCGTCTCCACCGTGGAGCCGCGCATCATCGTCGCCGGGGTTCTCTGCGACACTAGCATTGGTGAGACGTCCTTCATGAAGTTCGAATTTCCTTCGCCTGCGTTTAGCACCGCTCCTCGATGGGTTTACCACTATATGGCGGAAGAACGCCTTACGCCGGCGAGGCGCCGCCGAGATCGGTGTGCAGCGCCGCCGCATCCTCAATCGGGCTTCAGCAAAGGAACCCTGTCCGCCCGATCCCGAATGAGCGCTAGCGATTAAAACCTAGAGTACCGCTTCACGCGTGAGACCGAAGCCGTTCGATTGTGATCGATCGGTCTCGGGTGGAGCACGATTATTTAGAATATGGGCCGTAGATCTTTGATCTAATGGTCAGCAATGCATACCTGTTCGTATGGTGAGCGGATCTGATCCTACGCGTTGATCTCTAATCGGACGGCCCACCGTGGCCGATACCCTTTCGCCTTGGCGATTTTGCATATGAGTCCCTGGAACCTTATTAAATAAACCCGCAGTCCTGCGCTGTGGCGCCCTGAGTCATAGGATATTATGCCGTCTAGCCCCTGCAGTTTCCTGTAATTGAGGCCCGATCCAGAGAGTGTTAAAAAATCAGAAATTAATATCAGAAATTAATTTTTAGTGCAAAAATAAATGTTAAAACTTGTTTAATTCATAATAAATGCATATGAACTCCAAATTAGACCATTCCAGTTCCTAAATTTTCATAAAATTATTGTCTACTCATTAGTGCCTCTGTTCTAACATGACAAACACATTAAAATTATTCTTTCACTTAATCTTGTATTAAGTACATAAAACATTAGAAAATTCATAACTTAAAATATATAACTCCAATTTTGATAATTCCAGTTCCTGTAATCATATTTTAATGTCTAGTTTATTACTGTATATTCTATTTGCATGTTTGATGTGATGTTAATTTATGCTATGCCATGTATGTATTGTATTGATGCGAGTAGACGAGCAACCTACTGTGGAACCTGAGCTTCAACAAGTTGAAGTAGCTGAGCAGGAGCTCGTTGAAGGCAAGTTGTGCCCTTGATCACTTCTTTTACCCATTCATGTTCTTATTATTCATAATGATCTGCATAGGATAATTTTGCTGGGACCCAACAGGATACCCTAGATTTGACTATCTTTATACCTTGCTTCACCACTGGTTTTACTACTAAAGTTTTGGGTAGTACATGCTATTGCTTTATGTGGATTTGGGTATAGAGATATTCATCACTTATTGTTATACTTTTTATTATCTGTGTTATTCTTTATTGTTCATGTTAAGATCATTATGTTAATGGGAACATGGAGAACCACCCGGGAAAACAGTGCTACCACAAGGGTGGAATGGGACGCCCTTGGCTGATTAACTAGGAAAGCTAGGGGAGGGCTACCTTACCCGAAAGGGGCAAGGGCAGTAGGGGAGAGGTCAGTGCGGGGAGGTCCCTGGTTGATTTTGCTGCGATGGCGGTCAGCCAGGAACCCTTTACTGGATCTTCCTATAAACTGTAGCGGGTAGTCTGAAGCTAGTGGAACTTTGTAAAGGCCTCGTAGTGGTACCCTGCCTCGCTTCCTAGGTAGAGGTGTATGGAGTCTGATCAACTCTGTGGCAAAGGGGTAACACGACTTGTGGGTAAAGATGCGCAACCTCTGCAGAGTGTAAAACTGGTATACTAGCCATGCTCACGGTCATGAGCGGCTCGGACACTCACATGATTAAATTATGGAACTTAAACTTAATTTGTCATTTCATTGCATTTGGGATTATTTTATTATTACTTTTACTTATTATTATTATGGTTTGGTATTTACTTACACTTAGTAACTGCTAATAAAATTTTGACCAACTTATAAAAGCAATGCTCAGCTTCAGCCTTTATTTCATTGATCAGCCTTACACTTCATGAACTCCCACCTTTGGTGAGTTCATGTCACATTATTCCCCACGACTTGTTGAGCTATGATCGTATGTGAGCTCACTCTTGCTGTCTCACACCCCCCCCCACAGGAGGAGAGCAGGTGGTTCAGGAGGAGCCGCCTAACACTGAGGAGTTCGATCTGATCTAGGTGGCGTTTCTCAGTCGGCATTGGCGCCATCGATCCTTAGTTCGTTTTATCTTTATTATTTTATTTTGTAATAAGTCTTCCGCTATGTAATAATTACTCTGATGTATTATGACATTTATCTCTATACACTCTGTTATTATATATGTTGTCTTCTTTGGCGCATGTATGAGATGCACCCGGCTTTGTTTCTTTAAAACCGGGTGTTACAGAAGTGGTATCAGAGGAAATGTTGACTGTAGGACGAGACCTAGATAGAAACGGACAAACCCTTACCTACTTATCTCATTCTGAATCATTCTACACTTACCTTACTCTGAATCTTTCTATACTTATCTTGATCCTGTCTCACCTTCTACTGTTCTACTCTGGTCATTCTTACCTTTTCTACTCTAAGACAAGATGGATTTCACACCTTGGAATCCCTACCCCTATGACAATTTAAGAGATAGGAGGCCTAAGACCAAATCAAAACTATTTTCTCTATTAAAAATATTGGTTGATTGTTCTGATGATCAATGCCTGATTTGCTTCTTTGATTGATTGAAATATATTATATGGACATCTTAGCATGTGCCAGTATACGGTGATAAATTAACTATGGTAGGTAAAACATTAAACTGCTTAGCTAGTAAGTCCCCCAAAGTAACATGGGTTGTAAATACTGCCTGGTCCACTGCTCTCTCTTACCATATGTATCTAACTCAGATGGACAATACCAGGAAAGGAGAGACTATCACGCCACAGCAAACAGAAATGAATCCTCCAAATCCCCCACCTGTTGACACCGAGCAAGTGATCGCAACCCAAAGGCTGGTAATACAGCAATTGACAGACATGATGACCGAAATGCAAAGCCAGATAAGACAAGAACGCGAAGAAATACGTCAGGCCCGTCTGGAGATACAGCAAGAAATAAGGCAATCACGGTTGGAGAGACAACAGCAAGAGCAACCACCATCTCCACCACCACCGGCTCCACCAAGCTACGTAAACATATATGTAAATTACTACTATTTGTAGGATCTACATGTTCCTTTAGTTAGTATTCGGTATGATACTATTTTAGGAGGAATAAAAAGTCTATTTGACCCCGTGTGTTGCTAATAAAATTTATGCGTCATGCTGAGATTTTGGGTTTGTGCAAATGTGTTGGACAATATGAGAAAACCCATGAGAGTAATTACACCTAAAGGGCCTGTTGTGGTGAATCAAATGACACGTAGAGTGACATTGACCATTATGGGTAGAGAATTTGGAGTTACTGCTATAATATTGGAGCCAAGCAGTATAGAATGTCTGTAGAAGAGTTAAAAGAACTCAAGAAGCACTTAACGGAGTTGCAAGAGGCCGGGTATATTCGTTCCGAGTCTTCACCTTGGAGAGCACCAGTTCTGTCGGTACAGAAGAAAGATGGATCGCAAGGGATGTGCGTGGATTAAAGGTCCCTTAATAATGTCACTGTGAAGAACAAGTTTCTGTTACCCCGCATTAAGGATTTATTTAATCGGATGAGAGGAGCCAGGGTACTCTCGAAGATTGACCTCCGATCGGGTTACCATTAGATGAAGATTGGACCATCAAATATTCCTAAGACGGCTTTTCTCGACTCGATATGGATTATATGAGTTCATCGTTACGTCGTTTGGATTAACTAATGCACCAGCTTATTTTATGGATTTGATGAATAAGATGTTTTTGGAGTATTTGGACAGATTCGTCGTGGTGTTCATCGACGATAATCTTATCTATTCTAAGAATGAGAGTGACCATGAAGAACATCTAAGGTTGGTGCTACAGAAGTTACGAGATGATCAACTCTACGCCAAGTACGGTAAATGCGAGTTTTGGATTGGCGAGGTGCCATTTCTTGGACATATCATTTCTAATGTAGGAATAGCAGTGAATCCTGCTAAAGTCAAGGAGATAGTGGTGTGGAGCATACCCACTACGGTTACGGAGGACCGAAGTTTCTTGGGACTCGCAGGATATTACCGGAGATTTATTGAGGGATTTTCTAAGATTGCTAAGCCAATGACTTCGCTTTTGGAGAAAGGAAAAGAATTTAAGTGGGATGAGAAATGTCAAGAGAGCTTTGACCAATTGAAGGAAAGATTGATGTCTCCACCAGTATTGGTTATGCCAGACTTGCAGAAAGGATTTGATATTTATTGTGATGCATGTGGCCAAGGACTTGGATGTGTGCTTATGCAAGAAGGACATGTGATTGCCTATGCATCTCGTCAGTTGAGGAAGCATGAACTGAACTACCCCACTCATGATTTGGAATTGGCTGCCGTTGTGCATGCACTGAAGATTTGGAGACACTACATTATGGGGACTAAGTGCCAAGTATATACGGATCATAAGAGTTTGAAGTATATATTCACTCAGAAGGATCTCAACCTTAGGCAACGCCGTTGGTTGGAGCTTATTAAGGATTACGATTTGGAAATTCACTATCACCCGGGCAAGGCAAATTTGGTTACAGAGGCCTTGAGTCGCAAGGAGCATGTTCATTCAGCTGTTGTTGCCCAGCTACCCGATGAGATTGTTGAGGATTTCAGGAGACTTAACCTGGGGATAGTTGCTCACACTAAAGGAGCTATTATTGATATGGAACCTACCTTGGAGCAAGAGATCCGCAAGGGATAAATTGGTGATGCTAAGATTCAAGAGATTAAAGATCTGATTACGGAAGGTCGAGTTCCGGAATTCACGGAGGATGAGCAAGGTACTATATGGTTCAAAGATCGGATATGTGTTCCAGAGATCGATAGCCTCCGTGAGGCTATATTGAAAGAAGCTCATGATTCTGATTTCTCCATCCACCCTGGAAGCACTAAGATGTACCAAGACTTGAAGCGAAAGTATTGGTGGTATGGACTGAAAAGAGATGTGGCTGCACATGTGGCTATGTGCGATGTATGTCAAAGAGTTAAGGTTGAACACGAGAGGCCAGCTGGACTATTATACCCATTAAGGATACCCGAGTGGAAGTAAGAAGAGATTGGTATGGACTTCATTACTGGATTGCCTTGCACCTCGAAAGGATATGGTTCTATATGAGTTATTGTGGATAGACTGACCAAAGTGGCTCATTTCATTCCGGTCAAGACTACTTATAAGGGATCCCAATTGGCTAAGTTATACATGTCTCGGATTAAGTCTCTACACAATGTACCAAGGAAGATCATTTTGGATTGAGGATCACAATTTACCTCCAGATTTTGGAAAAGTTTTCATGAGAATATGGATACGAGGTTGAATTTTAGTTCGGCCTACCATCGTCAGAGTGATGGACAGACTGAAAGGACTAATCAAGTATTGGAGGATGTGTTGAGAGCTTGTACCCTTCAGCATGGTAGTAGTGGGACAGGAGTCTACCTTGTGCTGAGTTCTCATATAATAATAGTTACTAGGCCAGCCTAAAAGATGTCACCGTTCAAGACTCTATGTGGCAGGAAGTACATGACTCCTCTAAATTGGGATCAGACTAGAGGAAGATAGTTCTTTGGGCCTGAATTGATTCAAGAGGCAGAAGAACAAGTTCGAATGATAAGAGAAAATTTGAGAATTGCACAATCCAGGCAAAAGAGCTATGCTGATAATAGGAGAAGACTCCTGGAGTTTAAGGAAGGTGATCATGTTTATTTGAAGGTGTCACCACTTCGTGGTATGAGGAGATTTAAAGTTAAAGGAAAGTTGTCCCCTCGCTTTATTGGACCCTTCTTAATCTTAAAGCGAGTGGGAGAAGTTGCATATCAACTAGAGCTACCCGATCATCTGTCAGATGTACATGATGTGTTCCATGTGTCTCAGCTAAAGAAGTGCCTCAGGGTACCTGAGGAGCAGCTACCACTGGAGGACCTTAGTGTTCAAGAAGATTTGACTTATGCTGAGTACCCTATCAAGATTTTGGACACTTTGACTCGAGTTACAAGAAATAAGGTGATCAAGATGTGCAAGGTACAATGGAGTCACCATGGAGAAGATGAAGCAACTTGGGAAAGAGAAGAAGAGCTTCGTATAGATTTTCCCCATCTTTACCCTAGTCCTTCCTAAATCTCGAGGACGAGATTATTTTTAAGGGGGGTAGGATTTGTAATACTCCAAATTGTATACCAGGAATAATAGAGAGTTATTCTCAATTTTGTATGTCTCATTTGCATCATGAAAAGAGCCTACACAAAATTTAAGAGCTTAATTCCAACAAATGATAGAAAAATTTGCATCATGTTGGAGTTTTATTGTTTGTGCATTCAATAAAATAATAATGTTAATAATAATAACAAAACAATGATTCTAAAGATTGAATTGATCCCTAAATTAAAAATTAGGGGTTTGAACAAAGAGAAGGAAAAGATTATACAAAATATAGAAAATAAATATATAAATAATTATATTTCCAAAGTAGGTATTCTAAATCCCACAACATGAACTAAGAATAAATTAGGCACAAGTTTAAATTGAAATTCGAATTCAAATTGATTTTTGAAAGAAAGGAAAGAAAATGGGAAATGAAAAGAAAAAAAGAAAAACAAAATCTTACTGTTGGGCTGGATTTCCGTGTTTTCGGCCCACAACCGAATTCACCCGCGCGCCCACCTCTATTCGTTCACCGCGCGCGCTCCCGTCGCCTTTCGCTGGCGTGTGGGGCCCCCCTGCCCAGCCTCTCCACGCGCCTGACTTGTGGGACCTCACCCGTCGGCTTCTCCCTCCGAGACCGGGTCATCCGCATCCCGCGGCGACGGCAAGCTCGTCGTGCGCGCGATTCTCGGTGGTGGATTTCGCAACAACCTCCCCGCCAGTGTCGCGCTGACGCCCCGCACCCCCCTTCCACCTCGGCGCGGACTCGCGGGCCCATAAAGGAGGGCGCGGACCTCTCTCGGCCTCCAAACCAACACCACCGTCGCTGCGCGCCTGCAACCAAGGGTGTGCGCTCGCCGCTGCCAGCCATTCCTTCGATTGGTGGGGCTCGGAGGCTTGGGGAGGGGTCTGGGACGTTCGCCGGCGACCAAGGATTCTGCGCGGGCTAGCAATCGGGCGCAGGAAGTCGCGTTGTGGGGGAGATTGCTCGCCGCCGAGTCGTCTCCACCGTGGAGCCGCGCATCATCGTCGCCGGGGTTCTCTGCGACACTAGCATTGGTGAGACGTCCTTCATGAAGTTCGAATTTCCTTCGCCTGCGTTTAGCACCGCTCCTCGATGGGTTTACCACTATATGGCGGAAGAACGCCTTACGCCGGCGAGGCGCCGCCGAGATCGGTGTGCAGCGCCGCCGCATCCTCAATCGGGCTTCAGCAAAGGAACCCTGTCCGCCCGATCCCGAATGAGCGCTAGCGATTAAAACCTAGAGTATCGCTTCACGCGTGAGACCGAAGCCGTTCGATTGTGATCGATCGGTCTCGGGTGGAGCACGATTATTTAGAATATGGGCCGTAGATCTTTGATCTAATGGTCAGCAATGCATACCTGTTCGTATGGTGAGCGGATCTGATCCTACGCGTTGATCTCTAATCGGACGGCCCACCGTGGCCGATACCCTTTCGCCTTGGCGATTTTGCATATGAGTCCCTGGAACCTTATTAAATAAACCCGCAGTCCTGCGCTGTGGCGCCCTGAGTCATAGGATATTATGCCGTCTAGCCCCTGCAGTTTCCTGTAATTGAGGCCCGATCCAGAGAGTGTTAAAAAATCAGAAATTAATATCAGAAATTAATTTTTAGTGCAAAAATAAATGTTAAAACTTGTTTAATTCATAATAAATGCATATGAACTCCAAATTAGACCATTCCAGTTCCTAAATTTTCATAAAATTATTGTCTACTCATTAGTGCCTCTGTTCTAACATGACAAACACATTAAAATTATTCTTTCACTTAATCTTGTATTAAGTACATAAAACATTAGAAAATTCATAACTTAAAATATATAACTCCAATTTTGATAATTCCAGTTCCTGTAATCATATTTTAATGTCTAGTTTATTACTGTATATTCTATTTGCATGTTTGATGTGATGTTAATTTATGCTATGCCATGTATGTATTGTATTGATGCGAGTAGACGAGCAACCTACTGTGGAACCTGAGCTTCAACAAGTTGAAGTAGCTGAGCAGGAGCTCGTTGAAGGCAAGTTGTGCCCTTGATCACTTCTTTTACCCATTCATGTTCTTATTATTCATAATGATCTGCATAGGATAATTTTGCTGGGACCCAACAGGATACCCTAGATTTGACTATCTTTATACCTTGCTTCACCACTGGTTTTACTACTAAAGTTTTGGGTAGTACATGCTATTGCTTTATGTGGATTTGGGTATAGAGATATTCATCACTTATTGTTATACTTTTTATTATCTGTGTTATTCTTTATTGTTCATGTTAAGATCATTATGTTAATGGGAACATGGAGAACCACCCGGGAAAACAGTGCTACCACAAGGGTGGAATGGGACGCCCTTGGCTGATTAACTAGGAAAGCTAGGGGAGGGCTACCTTACCCGAAAGGGGCAAGGGCAGTAGGGGAGAGGTCAGTGCGGGGAGGTCCCTGGTTGATTTTGCTGCGATGGCGGTCAGCCAGGAACCCTTTACTGGATCTTCCTATAAACTGTAGCGGGTAGTCTGAAGCTAGTGGAACTTTGTAAAGGCCTCGTAGTGGTACCCTGCCTCGCTTCCTAGGTAGAGGTGTATGGAGTCTGATCAACTCTGTGGCAAAGGGGTAACACGACTTGTGGGTAAAGATGCGCAACCTCTGCAGAGTGTAAAACTGGTATACTAGCCGTGCTCACGGTCATGAGCGGCTCGGACACTCACATGATTAAATTATGGAACTTAAACTTAATTTGTCATTTCATTGCATTTGGGATTATTTTATTATTACTTTTACTTATTATTATTATGGTTTGGTATTTACTTACACTTAGTAACTGCTAATAAAATTTTGACCAACTTATAAAAGCAATGCTCAGCTTCAGCCTTTATTTCATTGATCAGCCTTACACTTCATGAACTCCCACCTTTGGTGAGTTCATGTCACATTATTCCCCACGACTTGTTGAGCTATGATCGTATGTGAGCTCACTCTTGCTGTCTCACACCCCCCCCCCACAGGAGGAGAGCAGGTGGTTCAGGAGGAGCCGCCTAACACTGAGGAGTTCGATCTGATCTAGGTGGCGTTTCTCAGTCGGCATTGGCGCCATCGATCCTTAGTTCGTTTTATCTTTATTATTTTATTTTGTAATAAGTCTTCCGCTATGTAATAATTACTCTGATGTATTATGACATTTATCTCTATACACTCTGTTATTATATATGTTGTCTTCTTTGGCGCATGTATGAGATGCACCCGGCTTTGTTTCTTTAAAACCGGGTGTTACAGCTTCTCGATGGCTGCCAGCGCAGCGGCGTGGTCGCCCTGCACGGTGAGGACCCCAGCAGGAGACGACATCTTGAGGACCAAATACCCATAATGGGCAATGGCCATGAACCGATACAGGGCCGGCCTGCCAATGATGGCATTGAAAGGGAGGTTAACCTCCGCAACGTCGAACTGGACGTTCTCGGTGCGGAAGTTTTCCTCGATCCCAAATGTAACCGGGAGCGTGATGCTCCTAAGGGGATACACCGATTGAGCGCCCACTCTGGAGAATGGACGAGAGGGTCCCAGTCGGGACCCTTGGATCTGCAGCTACTTGAACGCAGCATGGATGATGACGTTGAGCCCAGCCCCACCGTCGATCAGAACATGATGCAGCTTGATGTTGGCAATGACAGGGGCGGTGATGAGCAGTTGTATGCCGGCCCCTGCCATGTTCTCGGGGTAGTCGGATGCCCTGAAGGAGATAGTGGTGCTCCACCACCGCTGGTGTGGGGCTACCTTCGGGACCCCTAGGGTCGCCAACAGGACCTCGCGATGCAAGGACTTCATGTTCCTACGGGAGGTGAGTTCCCAGCTTCCACCGTACATCACATACAGCTTCTTGCGACGGTCGTTATCATCACCGGAGTCGGAGTCTCCAGTGAGTATGTCCTTGAGGACCTGCTCGGGGGACTGATACCCGAGGTCCCGTTCTCCCGTGGCCACATCACCGTCGTCGACCCTCTCCTTGCCAGGCCGACAACGAGGCGGTGAGCCATCCTTGGAGGCCTGCTCGCGCCGCTCGCTAATGCGCTTTGCGAGCTTGATGATTTCTCGGCACTCCGAGGCGCTGTGGCGGCTGTTGGGGTGGATAGGGCATGACCCACTGTCATTTCCCTGTTGTCGCAGATGTTTGCCGCGCTGGTCCCGGCCCCCAGCCACAGCTGCGACGACCGGAGCACTGGCTTGCGGCCTGTCATGGCCGCGGTTCTTCTTCTTCTTCTTGCCACCGCCTTGGGTGGCGACACCTAAGCTGCCCGCCTGGGTAGCTTCGGTCTGTGGTGCCGAGTGCCATGCACGGCCCTCGGCAGCTCTGGCACATTTTTCGGCTAGAGCAAAGAGTGTGGTGACAGTTTCCACGTCATGTGTGACCAACTTCTCCAGCATCTTCTCATCACGTACCCCCTGGCGGAAAGTGGTGATGATGGAAGCATCGGAGATACGAGGTATAGTCCCTCGTATCTTGGTGAAGTGGGAGATGAAAGCTCGAAGAGTTTCCCCGGGTTCCTGCCTCACTGCATGGAGGTGAGCCTCCACGCCATGCTGCTGATAAGCACTGGCGAAGTTCGCTGTGAACCGCGCACAGAGCTCTTCCCAGGAGTAGATCGATCCCGGGGTGGGGTTCATGAGCCAGGTCCGGGCCGGCCCAGACAAGGCTACATGGAAGTATGTTGCCATTATAGCAGTGTCTCCACCTGCTGCCGTAATAGCGATGACGTATACCTGCAAGAATTCCGACGGGTTTGGCGTATCATCGTACTTTTCTGGCAGGTGTGGCCGGAACTTGGATGGCCAAGTCGCTGCGCGGAGATGATCCGCCAGTGCGGCGCAGCCCACGCCGGCCAATGGGACACCCGCCTGGATTCGGGTGCCCGTTGGAATTTGTGGTGCGACCGCAGTGAAGTCTTGGTCGAGGCTGCGACCCTCGATGTTTTGTCGGCACTCATGCGCCCTCTCTAGAGAGACTCGAGCATCTTCGCGACCCTCGAAGTTTTGTCGACGCTCCCGCGCCCTCTCCAGAGAGATTCGAGCATCCTCGCCCGCACGCCTGCGGTTGAGCTTTGCCCGCAGGTCGTCGGTATGTGCACCCCTCACTGAGGGTGAGCGCACAGACGCCGATGCCTCGCGTTGACACCGGAATGACCGAGGCCTAGACCTGGCCAAGCCAGGATGGGCCATGCTGAGGAGACGGTCGACGTCCTCGTGCCACTGCCTCATGGCCCCCGACGAGGCCGTAGAACTCGGAGGGTTGCACAGCAACTCCCTGGATGCGGACAATGCCCCAACAGGAGCAACCCTCGATGGAGCCCTAGATGACTGCATGGTCGTGCACCGCTGCACAACATGCACAGCAGTAGCACCAGGCGCAGGGCAGTAAGAGCCCCGTGGCACAGAGGACGCTGCCCCTTCCTCCATCAGGAAGTCCTCAGGGGCCACATCACGGTGCTCGACGATCTGAACTATGGTGTCGAGCAAGAACATAGGCGAAAAACCTAAAGCCTAGACCCCTACCTGGCACGCCAAATGTCAGAGAGAAAATCCTCCGGTCGGGTGGCGGAACGCACCCGCCCTAAATCCTAAGATGAGGAGGGGCCTAAGCGGTTTGCCTGTCTGCTAGATGGTCGATGAACACAAGAGGACACGAGGATTTAGAGTGGTTCAGGCCGCCGGAGCGTAATACCCTACCTCCACTGTTTGTCTGTTGTATTGAGCGTGTCAAGCGTATGAGTTGAACTTGCCCCTTGTGTGCTGTGTCCTCTCCCTTTTATAGTTTAAGGGGGGAACATAGAAGGGTGCTGAGCCCCGATATGCGGGCTCGAGAGCATAATGAAAGGAATACATTATGTGGATAATTAATGCTAATAACACCTGAGTAATCACCGGGCGCCATGATGACCGCAGTCCACGCAGTATTGATAGGCGGCAACTGTTTCTTGGTAACGTGCGAGTAATGATGAGTAATAGCGTAGTGCACGCAACGTGGACTGGGCGCGCCGCCTGCCAGTGGAATGGACAGGCGTACGTCTTATCCACAATAAATGCAGAGGCGGCGTAGCCTAGAGGCCTTACGCCAGGCTCCGCCCGTTGGCTTATGTCACGTGTAGTAGGCCACGCGGCAGCATCGGGTCTCCGCCTGGGCGGGGAGCAGAAGTGTATACGATAAGGTCCGGACACGTGTCGGCACCGGACCCCCGCCTGGGCCTTGACTAAGGCTTGGGTATGCTCAGTCCTGGAATCTTGGGACCCCGCATAGAGGGGTCCGGTTTGCACACGTGGAGGTCCTGGACCATACCCGGAGGCCCAGACTGTATATACAGGGGTCCGACACCTTCACATGGGGGTCTCTGGACCCGCTGGTGATGCCCCAGAGTGTGCAGCTCTCTGGACATGCGGCGGTACCGGACCTGCCCAGGTGGTGGGGTCGATGCTGTTGCTGGCCCAGAGTAGTCGCCCGATGCTTGGGCGAATCATGGCCTAGTCCCACGTACAACCCTTTTACCACGCGACTATAGATAGCTGCATGGGCACTGTGCTTTTATACAGCAGTAGGGGGTACCCCTGTTGTAAGGTACCAACAATATGGTTTTCGATATGACGAACCCAGGACAGACATACTAATCACGAACCTATCTCGAAATAATTTGGCTATTTCTTCCCGAACCTTATCCATGATAGCCGGTTGTAATGAACTGAGCCTTACAATGTGAGGCTCAGGTGGATGGGCATTGTTATGCCAGTTATCTATATGATGATAATCCAATGTTTGTGGTAGTGTGAATCCCTCCAAGTCCTTAGGTGCCAAAAATGTTAGGTGTAGGCATGCTTCGGCTTTGGTGCGCCGAAGGTAGAGGAGAGTAATGTCGCAGAGGTGCGTGCAAATACTGGGTGTTATGAGCAACAACCTTTTCTAGGTATGTATACTCGGACAATCTGACCTGGGTGGTTGAATAGTCTAGTGCGACGCCGGACAGTCAAATGTAAGGTGCCTGACAGTCTATGATAAGGCCGAACAGTCAGTGGATGTGCTCGGACCGTTCCGCTGAGCTCTACATCATCGGCCCATCATATTGTGGGCTAAGTGCGACACCGAACAGTTCGGCATGAGATGTCAGGACCGGGCAGTCCAAGATCGTATCTAGACTATTTGGTCGTGCTTAGTGTTGTTGGTTTATCATAGAGTGAAGGTGTGCTAGTGATTGCCCTGGATATGAGTTAATCGATAAACCATATAATGACTAGGCTTGTAAGGGCACATTTGTAGCTGATAGGTTAGGCATATACATCTGGATGCTAGCCTCATTTGATGCGAAGCTAGGAATCCTATATTTTTGAATGCATGTGTGAGTCTCTTGATTTATTCTTCTATTCCCCTCATGTGTTGTTCCAACTGATCCTATTATAAATCTACATATTGTCTAAGGGACTAGAGATATCATAGGAATTACTTACGGTGGTGGATGGAGGCGAAGACAGGAGGGACTCGAGGTTGATCTCTCCTTGTTTAGCGATCTTCTGATGTTGGTCCATTGTGAAGTGCGACATAAATTTTTTCCTTCGTCAATTCGTGAGCTTGATTCATGAGGTCTTCAAATTTCTGCTGCTCGTCGGCTGACAAACCATCAAGTCGACCTACGAATGTTGTCTTGTGAGACATCAGAGCAACCTTTGAAACCAGAGTCGCCAAAAAGGTATGTTGGTACCTTTTTGGCCAAATACCAACGATCCTTAGGACCTGCACGTGGCGCACAAAACCTTGGGTACTCCTCTGCAGGTTGGCGAACCGTTCAAGGTAATAGGTCGCCGGACCACCTGCGATGGCGTAGAGAACTTTACTCTTCTTTGCAGGCGCGCGGACCATCCACGATGCATAGAGGGCTCCGTGTAGAACCTAGATGTCGCCTCCCAGGAGGGACCCCGTCGGGGAGGAGATTGTAGGGTTGCTTCGAGATCGACATGTCATCGTGCAAAGCGCCTCTAGACAACGTAAAGCCGAAGAGATGTAAAGATTAAGATTGGAGAACTACAACTAGAGGTACGCTACGTCTATATCTAAGACATGAAGATAAGTAGTGGTAAATATATGGGTTCGATTGGATCGTGTGCTCTCAATTGGCCATACCCCTTCATATTTATATCGAAGGACGTCTAGACCTTGTCCTAAACGAAGTCCAACAAAATACCGCAAGAAACATGGGTGATCTCGCAATAATCCCGGATGGTCCGAGCTAAAAAGCCGGATTTCCCACTGGCCGAACCGTTGGACGCTGTCAAATATGGTGTTGAACATAAATGCGCATGCCTATATGTATATTTTTTTTTGTCAAACACTCTCGGACTTTATTTGTCGTAGAGTGAGTAATTGTGCCATCTGACTATGATGAGCCAGCTGAGCCCTGCAATGCAGATCTATTGACTAAATGCATATATATATATCGGTGGTCGGTTTGGTCCATGTTTTTTGTTTTTGAACAAATCAGCAGAGCACTGGCTGCACTTCCAATACCATACGTGTGGTTAACTAGGCACATCAGCACATGCGTGGCGCCCTTCTCCGGTGTGCAGATGTAGGAGGCGGGAAGTGGGGCACTGGGGCTTCACCACCAATCGCATGCAGGACGGCGAGGAAGGGCACGAGGGAGGTGTATGCATTTTCTACAGCAAGAGGTCAGCGCTTGAGGGACGCGACAAGCGCGCGCGTCTTATTTATTTATTTATCTTCAAATTACCTGCAGCTAGCTTCTAGCTAGCCAGTGCATGCATCCTAAGAAGGTCTCTACCGGACCGACGGCCCCGTTTTATATGAACATCTCTGAACATTTGACAAACTGGCTGCCAGGCTTCAACGAAGTCGGCGACCGATCGATTGGGCAGGCCTAGCCAATCACTTACTAGCAGGTACTAGGTCAAGTGTAGCAGCGCGCTAGCTCTCGAGATTCGAGCCCGGATCCCAATACGAGAAGTCGAGAACCCATGCATGCCTGCATGGCGATCCGATCGACCCATAGTTTAGTAGATTAAAATTCTAGCCGACGGGCCGGGCATTCCACGCCAACCTATCACCACCACCGTTGGCTCTAGCTGCAGGTAGCCAACAATACACACAAGTGCAGCAGCAGCAGTGGCAGGTAGCTAGCTAGCTAGCTCAGACACTAGTCAAGCCAAGACAAGATGGTGGACAGCTGCGGCAGAACGGAGCGCGGCGACGACGATCAGCCCATCAGCTGGCTGGGGATCGAGGAGGTCTCGCCGCTGACGGGGAAGAAGGACACCAAGGCACCCCACGCCGGCGCCAGGCGATGGAGCTCCGTGGCCAGTGCCACCGTGGTGGTCTTGATCATGGCGACGCCGCCGCTTCTCTTCCTCCTCGGCGGCCGCCTCGGCGCGCCGGTGGTGTGGATCAGGTCCACCGTGGCCAGCGTAGGCGCGTCACAAACGGGTAATTACGTATACTCCTCTCATCTCATCAGGCGCGTGCGTGGTGTAGGGAAATGAAGAAACGGTTTGGGTTTTGAATGGTCTCGTCACACAGCTGAACTAGCTTAGCTCTGGTGACTGGCAGTGGTGGCAGCAGAATCCAAGAAAGACGCACTTCTCGGTGGCCTGCTGCTTCCAGGGTTCGACGAGCAGACCTGCGCCAGCCGCTACCAGTCCGTCTACTACCGCAAGAACCTGACCCGGCAGCCGTCGCCCTACCTCATCAAGCGGCTGCGGGAGCAGGAGGCGCTGCAGCGGCGGTGCGGCCCGGGCACCGAGCCGTACGCGAGGGCGTCGGAGCGGCTCCGGTCCGGTCAGACCGGCGCCATCGTCGACGACGACGACGGCGGCGGATGCCGCTACCTCGTGCTCATCTCCTACAGGGGCCTCGGCAACCGGATGCTGGCCATCACCTCGGCGTTCCTCTACGCCCTGCTCACCCGCCGCGTGCTCCTCGTGGACCGCGGCTACGGCAACACGCTGCCGGACCTATTCTGCGAGCCGTTCCCGGGCACGACGTGGGCGCTGCCGCTCGACTTCTCGCTCGACAAGGAGTTCCGGGACCTGGACGAGACGGCGCCGGAGAGCTACGGCAACGTGGCGGTCAACCGCAGCGGCTCCGTCTCCGGGATGCGCTTCGTGTACCTGCACCTCGACCACGCCGCGTCGCAGGCGAACAGGCTCGTGTACTGCGACGACGACGAGCCGTCCTCGTCGTTCCTGCGCCGGATGCAGTGGGCGATCCTCCGGACGGACCAGTACATGGTGCCCGGGCTCTTCTTCAACCCGGCGCACCAGGGGGAGCTGGACCGCCTGTTCCCGCGCAAGGACTCGGTGTTCTACCTCCTGTCGCGGTACCTCCTGCACCCGACCAACGACGTGTGGGGCATGGTCACCCGGTACTACAACGCGTACCTGAGCGGCGCGGACGAGCGGCTGGGCATCCAGATCCGGGTGCTGTTCGGCGGCGACAAGCCGGCGCAGCACGTCCTGGACCAGATCCTCGCGTGCACGTCGCGGGAGCGCCTGCTGCCGGGGGTGGTCACCACGCAAGGGCCCGGGCCCGCGCCCGCGCCGCCGCTCCCGCCCGCCGCCGGCGCGCGGCGGTCCAAGGCCGTCCTCGTCACCGGGCTCAGCGGGTGGTACCACGACAGCATCCGGGAGATGTACTGGGAGTCGCCGGCCGCGGACGGCGAGGTGGTGAGCCTGTTCCAGCCCAGCCACGAGGAGCACCAGCTGTGGTACCAGAACAAGCACGACATGAAGGCGGCGGCGGAGATCTACCTGCTGAGCCTCACCGACAAGATCGTCACCAGCGCGTGGTCCACGTTCGGCTACGTCGGCTACGCGATGGGCGGGCTCAGGCCGTACCTCATGTTCCTGCCGGAGAACCAGACGGCGCCCGACCCGCCGTGCACCAGGGCCATGTCCATGGAGCCGTGCTCCCACGGGGCGCCCTCCTTCGAGTGCACCAGAAAGGAGATCGGCACGATCATCAACACCGGGCTCCTGCTGCCCCATGTCCGCGCTTGCGAGGACATCTCATGGGGACTGAAGCTTACTGACCCGGATGAGGTGTAGGCGCCGCCGGCGTGTGTGTCGTCTCGTATCGACCACTTTTTTTTCTTCTTCTCTTCGGTCTTGTCTTCCATTCGGGCGTCGTTGTGGTCTGTTTGCCCGGTCTTCAAACGGTGCACTTGTGCTTTGTAGAGCACGTATACGTACAATTGAAACGGTACGGAGTCAGTTACACGTCAAGGACCTGAAGATTATATTAAATGATTTCATTGCAACCGTTTTTTTTTTTTGAAACATGCAGCGCGTGAGTGTTCAAAACACAGTAACGCTCATAGATACATGTCTTAAACGACTTGTAATTTAGATCCGAAGGGACCACATAAATGCAATATCGACCTGAAACACGATAATCAACCGAATATATAGAAATATCTTTGTGGAGAATGAGAAACTCAGATTGCCATGTGTTGTAAAACGGATAGGCAGTAGGCAGTGGTGTTCGTCGATCAGGTTCACTATTCATGAGTTTGGTTGACTGTTTGCTGGTGCTTACATCGTGTGATGCAATGAGCTGGTGTTTGGTTGTTGTCAACCAGGCTCTACTCGTGCGAGGTGTGTGTTTGATTACCTGCGTGCAGATGTGGAGCCAGGCTCGCACGATACTCAAAGCACTCTGGACCAGGCTCGGCAGGCGCGAGCAAATTAGTCGCATCTCTGGAGCCAGGCACCCGCCGGTGTCACACCTGGTTTTGGAAGGTAAACCGAATACGAACCATGTACGTGCCAGGATCAGAAATTCACGTACACAGCGATTACATAAATGACTCATCATAGCACAATGCTTCGAATAACAATAAAGAGTAATTAATAATATTAAAGACCAGAGTCATTTACATAATATAAATCAAAGTACACATAATAGAAACGTAGCCAACGTAAATTAACCCACCACAGGCAGCTGACTGGGGGAGGTCGCTAGCCTAATCCTCGAACTCATCGAAGTCCTGGAACTCCTGGAGATCCGCCTCGACGTCTTCTTCTTTAACTGAGCATAGATTGCACCAAAGGCAACCTGGTGTTTTGTGAAAGCAAGGGTGAGTACACATCAACGTACTCAACAAATGTCCTGTTTGGCTGAGGTGGACTAGCTTTATGTGGGGTTAAGCTCAAGCAGTTGCTTTTAGTTGGTCAGATATTTATTATCAGTGGAAGCCAAGTTTTAGTAATAACCAACCCGTGAACCATTTCCTCATCGAGGAAAATCATCATCATAGTCGAACCAAAACCATAAACATAATCATTGTATCTCAGATCATATGTATCTCTAATCAAAGAGGATCCCAAGGCCACTCATAACCGTGAGCACGACTGATATATCAGTTTCTAATCCTTTGCAGAGGTCGCACACTTTACCCACGAGTCGTGATTCCCTTTCTGCCCGGGGAGAGCTAATCCCCATTGACCACTACCTAGGTGGCCTGGCAGGGTATCACTACGTAGCCTTTACAAAGACTCCCCTGGTGCATAGCTGCTCGTTAGGTTTCGCCAGTCGTACAAACGCAGTACACCTCCCTAAGGTGGGTGACTAACAAAACCAAATCGAATGAACCTCTGCACCCCAACCTTGGTAGAGCGAGCACTACGCCCTGGCCCCCATTGATGGCCCTCCGGCAAAGCCAACTATACCCCAGGTTCATCTAATTAATCAGCTAAGGGCGTCCCATTCTACCCTCATGGTTGCACTATTATCCCGAGTGGTCACTCCATGAATAGGTCCTTACGGAGAGGTACTCAGGGAAAATGGCCTGAGTTCCCTAAAATATCACAATATCATCATCGGGATAACATCATCGTATCATAAGTATTCACATCATGTGCATTGATTAAAGTAAAGCAATAGCATGAAGCTAACCATAATAACCCAAAAGGTAATCAAGGACAAGATAAATACAAAGCTAGTCAATCCTTAGGTTTCAATTAAGTAATACATGACAATGAATTATAAGTGAATGGGACATAATGGGTCAGAGGACACTTGCCTTCACCAAACAGATGCTCAGGGTCTTTAGTCTCGTAGAACTCGTAAAGCTATATCACTTGGTCGCCAACGCTTGATCCTCGATCCCTCGAAGCTTGGAACCGGATCGCAATCTATTCGCGACGCACAGCGAATACAAACAGGCACAAACAAACAAACATATATGCATAAGAACATAAAATATGCAAAACGAAATAGAGCGTGTTACTACGATCACGCAAGGAAAAAGAAACGCGACAGGCGGAGCTACGGTCGAGAAGTTATCGTGTCTACACTAAACGAGTATTAGTCATAACATTTAGTTTGATCTGCTTATATTAATCGATATTTATTTAAAATGAAACTATAGCTATCACACAATTTTAATTAGCTGACCACACTAATAATTCTTAGTTAAATAAGTAATTTAAATAATATCAGCAACTCTAAGCAGGACGAATTAGCGGAGCGAGATGAAATACGTAACGCGTGAAACAGCACGCCCGCACGCGACCTAGCGCACATGACACGCGCGGCACACGCAGACAACGTGATGATGGCGAATCCAACACGACAGCGTGCAAAAATGACGTGCGGACACGCACGACATAGCACGCTGACAACACACGAAACAGCGCGCGCGACCAGCGCGAACGAGCACGCCACCACATGCGGAACAGCACGCGCGACAGGTGAGAAAACTAAATAAGTGACATGTTTATACTAAACAAATGTTAAATAAATAGAAAGTAGTTAAGTTAATATTTGTCATGTCAATATTTATTATAAAAGCACAAGTGGAGCACTACCCATTTAATCTATTTCTCTACTATCTATTAAGTCAATAGTGTAGACCACGGCACTACCATGACTTCACCCTCCCCAGACTCCACCGGCAGATATGCGGCCCGTCGCGGCCTCTATTGGCCATTCCGGTCTCGAGGCCCAAGCATGGTGGCCTTTCATCGGAGGCCCAAGCCCAACACAACTAGCTTCTGTTCGGTACACTTGGTAGCTTGACAGCCCAACAACAATTAGCAACAACGACATACACGTAGAAGCGGCAGTTGAGTTTAAGTGCAGAAACAACCCAGCCCCAGTAGTGTGTAACTGGCAGCAAATCTCCCGAGCAGTGCAATAGATTTTTTATTGCCTCTCACTTACAAGTACAGTTGTAGTATCTGTTCATGTATGCACACACACCAAAACGCACACCAACTCTCCCCTACCGTACACAAGCATACCATGACTCCACTCCCCCCAGGCCCGCGCACGCTCGCCAACACCAGTGTCGCCTCCCGCACCCTCCGCACGACACGCCCTAGCCAGCCTCTCGCTTCTCGCGTTCGCGCCGATTGGCTCTTGCAACGAACTGCCTCCGCCAGCAAACCATGACCTCCACGCCAGTCGCAAGTCTTCACGCCATCTGCAAACTCCATGCCATGTCAGTTGTCACGTCCCACCCGCCCACTCCACAACATACTCCAGCCCGCTTCTCCACCCGCACCAAAATGCACACCAACTCACCTCTATCGTACACAAGCAGACCATGACTCCACCCCCTAGGCCCGCGCACGCTCGCCAACACTCGTGTCGCCTCCCGCACCCTCTACACGACACGCCCCAGCCAGTCTCCCGCTTCTCGCGTTCGCGCCGATTGGCTCTCACAACTAACTTCCTCCGCCAGCAAACCATGACCTCCACGCTAGTCGCCAGTCTTCACGCCATCTGCAACCTCCATGTCATGTCAGTCGTCACGTCCCACTCGCCCACTCCACAATAGACTCCCGCCCACTTCTCCACCCGCAAGAAGGAGGGCACCCGCCTAGATAAGGTTGCATCGGCTTCTCCTGTAGCTGCCACTACCGAATGGTGATTGGTTCTAATAATTGGTGGGAGCTTTCCTCACTAACCTAACAGGCCAACAACTCACGGTCGAGTATTCGAGTGTCATCTCGCCAGACGCTCGTCCACAAGCTCGATGACGCCTAGATGAAGCTGACGCTGAGGTTCCGCTTCGCCGCCACCCCGCAACGCCGGCATCGACCTCAGGTCCAGATTTGGACCCGCAACAGTAGCAGCAGGCACTGTCGTTCCTGACCACAAGGCACCATCACTGGCAATGGCGTCGCCGACCAGCGGCGAGTCTCCCCGTGACGTCCAAATGAGGTTGACACCGAGGTTCCACCTTACCACCCAAGTGATGTTTGTTATTTCGTATATATGTTTTATACTAATTTTTTACTCCCGTGGCAACGCACGGGCATGAACCTAGTGGAATATTAATCTAATAAATATTAGTCGAGCGAACCCTAAGTTAATTATCTAACATATATAACCTGACGAATTAACTTATTAACATGAGTGATTATAAGCGAAAATAATTTATTATCACGAGCAGACGCCACGCGACCCGCAGGATCGACACGCGAGGTACGCGCTAACGACGCGCGGCAAGGCAAGCGACACGTGTAAATGGCACACGCGACACATGCACACGATGTGTGACAACACATGCGAATAGCACACGCGACACACGCGAACGACGCATGACAACGCGTACGAACAGCACGCGGACGACGCATGCGACACACAATAATCGCTAACAAATAGCGTGTTTATAATAAACAAGTATTAAATGAAAAGCGTTTAAGTTGGTATTAATCAAGTTAACATTTATTTATACAAGCGCGAGTTAAAAACTATAACACAGTTTTAATTAGAAGATCATTTTAATAAGTATCGAATTAATAGCTAATTAAATAACATAGACCTATGACATGATGAAATAATATTATTAATATGTTGACGATATTGTTATGAAATTAACGTAACGCGAAAGGGGGTCGTAACAGATTTAATAACGCACGCGACTGCACGAAACAGAGTAAACGATGAGCGTGAACGACACGCGGATCAGCACGTAACCACGTGCAAAATCGCGCGTGCGATACTGAGAGCACCTAGAGAGGGGTGAATAGGTGATCCTGTAAAACTTAACAACTTATAGCCACAAAAACTTGAATAAGAGTTAGCACAGTAATGTCAAGTGGCTAGAGAGGAGTCTTAGCAAAACACAATAACCACACGAAGATCAACACAGATAGACACAGTGGTTTATCCCGTGGTTCGGCCAAGTCCAACGCTTGCCTACTCCACGTTGTGGCGTCCCAACGGACGAGGGTTGCAATCAACCCCTCTCAAGCGGTCCAAAGACCTACTTGAATACCACGGTGTTTTGCTTGCTTTACTTTATCCCGCTTGCGAGGAATCTCCACAACTTGGAGTCTCTCGCCCTTACAAAGATGTTTCACAAAGAAGCGCAGAGTAAGGGAGGGATGAGCAACTCACACAAGACACAAAGATCACAGCAAATACGCACACACAAGACCCAGACTTGAGCTCAAGAGACTATCACGAGTTTCTCACTAGAACGGAGCTCAAATCGCTAAGAATGTTGAACAAGTGCGCAAGAACGAAGTGTGAGTGATCAACTATGCTCAAAGAATGCTTGGGTATCTTCTCCATGCGCCAAGGGGTCCCTTTTATATCCCCAAGGCAGCTAGGAGCCGTTGAGAGCATTGTAGGAAGGTAATTCTTGCCTTCTGTCGACTGGCGCACCGGACAGTCTGGTGCACCACCGGACACTGTCCGGTGCGGATTTGTTTCCTTATTTGGTGAAACCGACCGTTGGAGATTCAGGGCCGTTGGCGCACCGGACACTGTCCGGTGCACACCGGACAGTCCGGTGCTCCAATGTGACCATTGGCTCGGCCACGCGTCACGCGCGGAATCCTCGGCCGATCGTTGCCCCGGCTGATCGTTGGCTCACCGGACAGTCCGGTGCCTCACCAGACAGTCCGGTGAATTATAGCCGTACGCCGTTGATGGCTTCCCGAGACCGACGACTTCGCCTGTGAACGGCTCACCGGACAGTCCGGTGCACCACCGGATAGTCCGTTGATTTATACCGTACACTGCCGTCGAAGTCCCGAGAGCAGCAAGTTCGCCAGAGCCAGCCTGGCGCACCGGACATTGTCCGGTGCACCCAGACTGCGCAGACTTTGGCTGAACAAAGCCATCTCTTATCCAATTCGATTTCTCCTGTTTCCAGCACTTAGACACAATACATTAGTCCATAAAACAATGTACTAAGTCTAGAAACATACCTTTTGACTTGATTTACACTTTGTCCACCACTTTGCATAGATTAACACAAAAGCACTTGTGTTGGCACTCAATCACCAAAATACTTAGAAATGGCCCATGGGCACATTTCCCTTTCAATCTCCCCGTTTTGGTGATTTATGCCAACACAACAAAGAGCAACTAAAAGAAGTGCAATATCAATGCAAATTAAAACTCAAAATTGTTTTGATTCAAATTTGGTATATATGGATCATACTTTGCCACCACTTTGTTTGTTTTTGCAAATCAACCTCAATTTCCTATCTCTAAGTCAAACACACTTGTAGAGACATAAAGAGAGTTGTTCCAATAGAAATTGATCACAGTATCAAAAACTCCCCCTATTTCTCATAATCAACCATTCTCCCCACAAGAGACCAACTTTTGACAAAAAGAGCTAATAAGAGTATTTTGACAAAACAAAAGCTCTATTCTATTATTTTCAAAATTCTCAAGTGGTAGCTGATCCATTTATTGCTTTGGCCTTATTTTCTCCCCCTTTGGCATCAAGCACCAAAACGGGATCAATCTTGGCCCTAGAACCCCATTGCCTCACCAAAATCTTCAAATAAGAATACAAAGGCAATAAGAGTACATGAGATGAACTTGGAATAAGTTACCCTCTCATCGGAGTGCAGTGGAAGTCTTTCCTGGTCCAAGTCCACCTTTTCCCTTTCAAACCTCCTTTGAGACTAAATTAAGAAAACTCAAGCACATGGTTAGTCTCAAAGGGTCAAGTTGTAGCACAACTCCCCCTAAATATGTGCATCACTTGCAAAAGGACTTGTGAGGTCCGGGGAGTGTTTGTACAACTTGAGCACCACAAGTAAGCAACAAAATGCATAAGGAACATGATCAAGGCATAAACACATGTATGCTATAAATCAATCCAAGTTCCGCGAATCTAAGACATTTAGCTCACTACGTAGCCTGCAAAAGGTCTTCTCATCTAAAGGCTTGGTAAAGATATCGGCTAGCTGGTTCTCGGTGCTAACATAAAACACTTCGATATCTCCCTTTTGCTGGTGGTCTCTCAAAAAGTGATGCCGGATGTCAATGTGCTTTGTGCGGCTGTGCTCAACACGATTTTCCGCTATGCGGATAGCACTCTCATTGTCACATAGGAGTGGGACTTTGCTCAGATTGTAGCCAAAGTCCCGGAGGGTTTGCCTCATCTAAAGTAGTTGCGCGCAACACTGTCCTGCGGCAACATACTCGGCCTCAGCGGTGGATAGGGCAACGGAGGTTTGTTTCTTAGAATTCCATGGCACTAGGGACCTTCCTAAGAATTGGCACGTCCCCGATGTACTCTTCCTATCGACCTTACATCCAGCATAGTCGGAGTCTGAATATCCAATCAAGTCAAAGTTAGACCCCTTTGGATACCAGATCCCGAAGCAAGGCGTAGCGACTAAGTATCTAAGAATTCGCTTCACAGCCACTAAGTGACACTCCCTTGGATCAGAATGAAATCTAGCACACATGCATACGCTTAGCATAATGTCCGGTCTACTAGCACATAAATAAAGTAAAGACCCTATCATGGACCGGTATGCCTTTTGATCAACGGACTTACCTCCTTTGTTGAGGTCGGTGTGTCCGTCGGTTCCCATCGAAGTCTTTGCGGGCTTGGCGTCCTTCATCCCAAACCGCTTTAGCAAGTCTTGCGTGTACTTCGTTTGGGAGATGAAGGTGCCATCCTTGAGTTGCTTCACTTGGAACCCAAGGAAGTAGTTCAACTCGTCCATCATCGACATCTCGAATTTCTGCGTCATCACCCTGCTAAACTCTTCACAAGACTTTTGATTAGTAGAACCAAATATTATGTCATCGACATAAATTTGGCACACAAAAAGATCACCATCGCAAGTCTTAGTGAAAAGAGTTGGATCGGCTTTCCCAACCTTGAAAGCATTAGCAATTAAAAAGTCTCTAAGGCATTCATACCATGCTCTTGGGGCTTGCTTAAGTCCATAGAGCGCCTTAGAGAGCTTACACACGTGGTCGGGGTACCGTTCATCCTCGAATCCAGGGGGTTGCTCCACGTACACCTCCTCCTTGATCGGCCCGTTGAGGAAAGCGCTCTTCACATCCATTTGGAACAACCTGAAAGAATGGTGAGCGGCATATGCTAGCAAAATACGAATTGATTCTAGCCTAGCCACAGGAGCAAAAGTCTCCTCAAAGTCCAAACCTGCGACTTGGGCATAACCTTTTGCCACAAGTCGAGCCTTGTTCCTCGTCACCACCCCGTGCTCGTCCTGTTTGTTGCAGAACACCCACTTGGTTCCCACAACGTTTTGCTTGGGACGAGGCACTAGTGTCCAAACTTCATTCCTCTTGAAATTATTGTGCTCTTCCTGCATGGCCAACACCCAGTCCGGATCTAGCAAGGCCTCTTCTACCCTGAAAGGCTCAATAGAAGAGACAAAAGAGTAATGCTCACAAAAATTCACCAATCTAGAGCGAGTAGTTACTCCCTTGCTAATACCACCCAAAATTTGGTCGACGGGATGATTCCTTTGAATCGTCGCTCGAACTTGGGTTGGAGTTGCCTAAGGTGCTTCTTCCTCTTCAACTTGGACATCCTGTGCTCCCCCTTGATCACGCGCCTCCACTTGAGGTACCTGTTCGTCATCTTGGGTTGGGGGATTCACCATCGTCGAGGAAGAAGGTTGATCTTGCTCCAATTGTTCCTGTGGTCGCACATCGCCAATCGCCATGGTGCGTATTGCGGCCGTTGGAACGTCTTCTTCATCTACATCATCAAGATCAACAACTTGCTCTCTTGTAGAGCCATTAGTCTCATCAAATACAACGTCGCTAGAGCTTCAACCAAACCCGATGATTTGTTGAAGACCCTATACGCCTATGTATTTGAGTCATAACCTAATAAAAACCCTTCTACAGCTTTGGGAGCAAATTTAGAAGTTCTACCTTTCTTCACAAGAATATAACACTTGCTCCCAAATACACGAAAGTAAGACACATTGGGTTTGTTACCGGTTAGAAGCTCATACGAAGTCTTCTTGACGAGGCGGTGAAGGTAGACCTGGTTGATGGCATGGCAAGCCGTGTTCACGGCTTCCGACCAAAAGCGCTCGGGGGTCTTGAACTCTCCAAGCATCGTCCTTGCCATATCGATGAGCGTCCTGTTCTTCCTCTCTACCACACCATTTTGTTGTGGTGTGTAGGGAGCGGAGAACTCGTGCTTGATCCCTTCCTCCTTAAGGAACTCCTCCACTTGAAGATTCTTGACCTCGGACCCGTTGTCGCTCCTTATCTTCTTCACCTTGAGCTCAAACTCATTTTGAGCTCTCCTGAGGAAGCGCTTGAGGGTCCCTTGGGTTTCAGATTTATCCTGCTAATCATCAACTATAACAAGACCATGCTTATTTCCTCCTATACTTAGATAGGCGACGGGTCCGAAAAGGTCCATATGAAGCATCTCCAAAGGTCTTGATGTGGTCATCACATTTTTGGTGTGATGAGAGCTTCCCACCTGTTTGCCTGCTTGACAAGCTGCACAAGGTCTATCTTTCTCGAAATGCACATTAGTTAGACCTATCACGTGTTCTCCCTTTAGAAGCTTGTGAAGGTTCTTCATCCCCACATGTGCTAAACGGCGATGCCACAACCAGCCCATGCAAGTCTTAGCAATTAAGCATGCATCTAGACCGGCCTCCTCTTTTGCAAAATCAACTAAATAAAGTTTGCCATCTAGTACACCCTTAAAAGCTAGTGAACCATCACACCTTCTAAAGACAGACACATCTACATTTGTGAATAAACAATTATATCCAATTTTACAAAGTTGACTAACGGATAACAGATTATATCCAAGCGACTCAACTAAAAACACATTAGAAATAGAGTGCTCGGATGAAATAGCAATCTTCCCTAACCCTTTTACCTTGCCTTGGTTCCCATCACCGAATATGATTGAATCTTGGGAATCCTTGTTCTTGACGTAGGAGGTGAACATCTTCTTCTCCCCCGTCATGTGGTTTGTGCATCCGCTGTCGATAATCTAGCTTGAACCCCCGGATGCATAAACCTGCAAGGAAAATTTAGGCTTGGGTCTTAGGTACCCAACTCTTGTTGGGTCCTACAAGGTTAGTCACAATGGTCTTAGGGACCCAAATGCAAGTTTTATCTCCCTTGCATCTTGCCCCTAATTTCCTAGCAATTACCTTCTTATCCTTTCTACAAATGGCAAATGAAGCATTGCAAGCATGATATATTGTTGAAGGTTCATTAATTTTCCTAGGAACATTAACAACATTTCTCCTAGGCATATGATGAACAACATTTCTCCTAGACATATCTCTACCATGCATATAGGAAGAACTAGAAGCAAACATGGCATGAGACTCAAAAGCATCATAACTTCTATAGGCATTCCTAGAATGTCAACTATCATGATACATGAAAGCATGGTTCTTTTTAGCACTACTAGCCATAGGGGCCTTCCCTTTCTCCTTGGCGTAGATGGGAGCCTTATGGCTTGTTAAGTTCTTGGCTTCCCTCTTGAAGCCAAGTCCATCCTTAATTGAGGGGTGTCTACCAATCGTGTAGGCATCCCTTGCAAATTTTAACTTATCAAATTCACTCTTGCTAGTCTTAAGTTGGGCATTAAGACTAGCTAGTTCATCATTTAACTTTGCAATAGACACTTGGTGTTCACTACAAGCATCAACATTAAAATCTTTACACCTAGTGCAAATCACAATATGTTCTACACAAGAGTTAGATCTATTTGCTACTTCTAGTTTAGCATTTAAATCATTGTTAACATATTTTAAACTAGAAATTGTCTCATGGCAAGTAGATAGTTCACAAGAAAGCATTTCATTTCTCTTGATTTCTAAAGCAAGGGATTCTTGAGCCTCTACAAACTTATCATGTTCTTCATATAAAAGATCCTCTTGCTTCTCTAATAATCTATTCTTATCATTCAAGGCATCAATTAATTCGTTAATCTTATTAACCTTGGTTCTATCTAGACCCTTGAATAAACAAGAATAATCTATTTCATCATCATCACTAGACTCATCCTCACTTGAAGAAGCATAAGTAGTATTGTCTCGAGTACATACCTTCTTCTCCTTCGCCATGAGGCATGTGTGACGCTCGTTGGGGAAGAGGGATGACTTGTTGAAGGCGGTGGCGGCGAGTCCTTCATTGTCGGAGTCGGATGACGAACAATCCGAGTCCCACTCCTTGCCAAGGTGTGCCTCGCCCTTAGCCTTCTTGTATGCCTTCTTCTTCTCCCTCTTGTTCCCTTGTTCCTGGTCACTATCATTATCGGGACAGTTAGCGATAAAATGACCAATCTTACCACATTTGAAGCATGAGCGCTTCCCCTTTGTCTTGGTCTTGCTTGGCTGCCCCTTGCGACCCTTTAGCGCCGTCTTGAAGCGCTTGATGATGAGGGCCGTCTCTTCATCATTGAGCCCTGCCGCCTCAACTTGCGCCACCTTGCTAGGTAGCGCCTCCTTGCTCCTCGTTGCCTTGAGAGCAACGGGTTTAGGCTCATTGATTGGACCATTCAACGCGTTGTCCATGTATCTCGCCTCCTTGATCATCATTCGCCCGCTTACGAACTTCCCAAGAACTTCTTTGGGCGACATCTTGGTGTACCTAGGATTTTCACGAATATTGTTCACCAGATGTGGATCAAGTACAGTAAAGGACCTTAGCATTAGGCGAACGACGTCGTGGTCCGTCCATCACGTGCTTCCGTAGCTCCTTATTTTGTTGACAAGGGTCTTGAGCCGGTTATACATTTGGGTTGGCTCCTCGCCCCTTATCATCGCGAATCTCCCGAGTTCGCCTTTCACCAACTCCATTTTGGTGAGCATGGTGACGTCGTTCCCCTCATGTGAGATCCTGAGGGTGTCCCAGATCTGCTTGGCATTGTCCAAGCCACTCACCTTATTGTACTCTTCCCTGCACAAAGATGTTAAAAGGACAGTAGTAGCTTGTGCATTTTTATGAATTTTTTCATTTATAAACATGGGACTATCCGAGCTATCAACTTTCATTCCACTCTCTACAATTTCCCATATGCTTGGATGGAGAGAGAACAAGTGACTACGCATTTTGTGACTCCAAAATCCGTAGTCCTCCCCATCAAAGTGTGGAGGTTTGCCAAGAGGAATGGAAAGCAAATGTGTATTTGAGCTATGCGGAATACGCGAATAATCGAAAGAGAAGTTTGAGTTAACCGTCTTTCTTTTGTCATAGTCGTTGTCGTCGTTGTCCTTTTGGGAAGAAGTGGACTCGTCGCTGTCGTCGTAGTAGACGATCTCCTTGATGCGTCTTGTCTTCTTCTTCTTCCCGTCTTTTCGTTTGTGGCCCGAGCCCGAGTCGGTAGGCTTGTCATCCTTAGGCTCGTTGACGAAGGACTCCTTCTCTTTATCATTGATCACAATTCCCTTCCCCTTAGGATCCATCTCTTTGGGCGATTAGTCCCTTTCTTGAAGAGAACGGCTCTGATACCAATTGAGAGCACCTAGAGGGGGGGGGTGAATAGGTGATCCTGTAAAACTTAACAACTTATAGCCACAAAAACTTGATTAGGAGTTAGCACAGTAATACCAAGTGGCTAGAGAGGAGTCTTAGTAAAACACAATAACCACACGAAGATCAACACAGATAGACACAGTGGTTTATCCCGTGGTTCGGCCAAGTCCAACGCTTGCCTACTCCACGTTGTGGCGTCCCAACGGACGAGGATTGCAATCAACCCCTCTCAAGCGGTTCAAAGACCTACTTGAATACCACGGTGTTTTGCTTGCTTTACTTTATCCCGCTTGCGAGGAATCTCCACAACTTGGAGTCTCTCGCCCTTACAAAGATGTTTCACAAAGAAGCGCGGAGTAAGGGAGGGATGAGCAACTCACACAAGACACAAAGATCACAGTAAATACGCACACACAAGACCCAGACTTGAGCTCAAGAGACTATCACGAGTTTCTCACTAGAACGGAGCTCAAATCGCTAAGAATGTCGAACAAGTGCGCAAGAATGAAGTGTGAGTGATCAACTATGCTCAAAGAATGCTTGGGTATCTTCTCCATGCGCCAAGGGGTCCCTTTTATAGCCCCAAGGCAGCTAGGAGCCGTTGAGAGCATTGTAGGAAGTCAATTCTTGCCTTCTGTCGACTGGCGCACCAGACAGTCCGGTGCACCACCGGACACTGTCCGGTGCGGATTTGTTTCCTTATTTGGCGAAGCCGACCGTTGGAGATTCAGGGCCGTTGGCACACTGGACACTGTCCGGTGCACACCGGACAGTCCGGTGCTCCAATGTGACCGTTGGCTCGGCCACGCGTCACACGCGGAATCCTCGACCAACCGTTGCCCCGGCTGATCGTTGGCTCACCGGACAGTCCGGTGCCTCACCGGACAGTCCGGTGCCTCACCGGACAGTCCGATGAATTATAGCCGTACGCCGTTGATGGCTTCCCGAGACCGACAACTTCGCGTGCGAACGGCTCATCGGACAGTCCGGTGGACCACCGGACAGTCCGTTGATTTATACCGTACACCACCGTCGAAGTCTCGAGAGCAGCAAGTTCGCCAGAGCCAGCCTGCACCACCGGACACTGTCCGGTGCACCACCGGACAGTCCGGTGCACCCAGACTACGGAGACGTTGGCTGAACAAAGCCATCTCTTATCCAATTCGATTTCTCCTGTTTCCAGCACTTAGACACAATACATTAGTCCATAAAACAATGTACTAAGTCTAGAAACATACCTTTTGACTTGATTTACATTTTGTCCACCACTTTGCATAGATTAACACAGAAGCACTTGTGTTGGCACTCAATCACCAAAATACTTAGAAATGGCCCAAGGGCACATTTCCCTTTCAGATACGCGAGATAAACTAAATAAACATCGCTTTTATATTAAACGAACATTAGGGCAAAACGTTTGAGTTACTATTAATTACATTGACATGGATTTATAAAGTGTAAGTTAACTACTATAAACTAGTTAAATTAAAAGGTCTAATTAATTAACATTAGTTAAACAAAAGTATAATTATGTATTTAAAACGTGCGACATGGTGAAACAAGATTACTAACGCGTAGCCGATGCTCACTCTGCGACGACGGCTGACGGCCGGACGAGCTCACGGCAAAGCACAAGGATGGCGAGGCTGCTGCTACGATGGGGCCGCACAGGGACGCCGACCGAGCACGGACGCTGTGCTAGCCGAGCCGGACGCGCCGGGGCCGCACGCGCAGGCCACGCCACGGGCTCGCGTCGGGATCGGACTAGCGGGGTGCTGCGTAGACCGCGCAGAGCGCGCGCAGGACTGCGCTGGCCACGCGACACGAACAATGGCGGGGCGAGGGATGGCGATGAAGCTTCTCCTCGCGGCACGGGCGCGCGAACGGCGAGGGCGAGGCTTGACACAGCGTCGGCGAGCGCGGACATAGAGGTAGGCACGAATCTCACCTCGAACGGAAGCTTGACGAAGATGGTCGCGGCGGGGCTAGCAGCAGCGCTGGTCCGACCGGCTGCGCGGCGTTCCAATCGCCGAAGCGCGCCTGCAGAGGCCTGAGCAGCACAAGCCAGCGGCGCGGATGTGGCACACCTGCACGCAGAGCCCTGGGAACGACGCAGCGGGTATGCGTCAGGGAAAAAAAGGCGAGACGAGGGAGAGAGAGAAGGGAGAAGTGGAGTAGTGCAGGCGTGGCACGTTTGGCAGACGGAGGATGGAGCAGTTCGCGCATGCATGCAGGGAGCTGGGGCGTCTGCGCGAGTGCGCCTGTGGGAGGCCAGGGCACGCTGGCTGGGCTGCATGCGCGTGCGGGCGAGCGGCTGCATGCGGGGGTGGGCCATCTAGAAAATTGGAGATTCCAACCACCATCGCATGCAGGAACGACATGCAAGGAAAGAAAATAAAATCCTCCATGCCATGCACCTGAGAAAAGAAAAATAGATTTAGGGATCTCTTTTTTTTGAAGTTAAGACCAAAGTAAATTAATTAGAGATTAAGGCACCTAAAGACACAAATAATATGTTTGGAGTTTATAGAAAATATTTTTAGGTATCTCAAATAAATAAATTTTGATTTTCGAAAAAGGGAAAATACTCGGAAAAATTGTGAAAATCTGCTGAATACTTCTACGTTGTATATAAACATGACTCAGACACATATTTCACTTATACAATGGCATGAATGCAACAATCAAATCACCTCTATGACTCACGCTAATATAGCAAAATAACTCTCCATTATTTAAGAGAAAGAAAAGAAAAGTAAGGAAAGGAAAGGGTAACACCTCAATTTGGTGGATATTAGAAATAAAATTTTATACCCCAAATTCAGGGTGTTACAGCTGGCCTGGCTCATACAACTAGGCTACGGAGAGAAGCCAACCAAACATGCCATATGATTGTTGCAGCATTTGAAATCATGCACGCCTACAGCTGAAGGGGGAATGAGATTCACTGTCCTTGTGTTTGGTTGGGCGAGGAAGTTGTAGCGGCGGATACGCAAAACAATGTATGTTTGGTTTAGGCATGAACACATGCAGGTTGATGGCGTGTAAATACCATGTGTTTGGTTGCCCATATTTACTGGTGCTTGCATCGTCGGACTGAAGCTTACTGACCCGGATGAGGTGTAGGCGCCGCCGGCGTGTGTGTCGTCTCGTATCGACCACTTTTTTTTTCTTCTTCTTCTCTTCGGTCTTGTCTTCCATTCGGGCGTCGTTGTGGTCTGTTTGCCCGGTCTTGAAACGGTGCACCTGTGCTTTGTAGAGCACGTATACGTACAATTGAAATGGTACGGAGTCAATTACACGTCAAGGTCCTCAAGATTATATTAACACCCCTTTGGATCATTGGAATTAAATTCCATTCTAATATAAGTAATTTTAGTATATATCAATTAAACTAATTTAGTTTTTATGCAAAATATATTTATATACTATTATTAGCAAGATGTCGAGATATTTATGTGCTACATTTTTACTATAGAGGAGCGAGACGAAGAGTGTCATGTAAGTTACATAGTAGAAACAAATTCTACTAATGCATAAAAACATTTTTCATTCTCCACCCCATGAATTTGAGATAGGCTTATATCTGAACTATGGAAAGTGGTGGAATGTCAAATTCCAAACTAAATAAGTTACTTTATTGAGTGAATTCCAATTCCTCTAAAACGAAGGGATCCAAACGACCCGAGCCCGTAAATGATTTCATTGCAACCGTTTTTTTGAAACATGCAGCGCGTGAGTGTTTGCAGCGTAATTTTTGAAAACACAGTAACCACTACCGGAATCGAGCGTAGCACTCGGCAAAGCCTGTAAAACACCCGGTAAAGTCTTTACCGAGTGTAACGCTCGACGAACAGTACATCGACAACGGCTTCTTTGCCGAGTACTTTTTATCAGGCACTCGGCAAAAAGTTTGCCGAGTGTCAACCGGTACTCGTAAAAGAAAAGCGGCCGTCGCGGCGCCTGGTGACCGAGACGACGCCTTTGCCGAGTATTCTAGTTGACACTCGGCAAATAGATTTGCCGAGTGTCTACCAGCCTACCCTCGGCAAAGGGGGCCACTAGCGAGCCCCTTGTCAGTTTCTTTGCCGAGTGCACTAGAAGGCACTCGGCAAAGCTTGCTTCTTTGCCGAGTGTCAGGACCACAACACTTGACAAAGAAGCTTTACCAGTGCCCTGGTGTTGCTTCTCTGCCGAGTGCTATGGTCCTGCCACTCGGCAAAGTGACCAGTATACACCTTTTTTATTTGTTTTTTCTATTCCATCAAAACAAATAAAAGATATCATATATACATCACAGATATCACATATGCATCACATATCTCACAAAGACCATAAATCAAACAAGTTCTCACATCATTACCAACATGTTCGGACACAAACATAAGTATCCAACACTCAAGAACATAAGTTTCAAGTATCTCACAAAGCATTACCAACACTAAGAACATAAGTCTCAAGTCTCAAGTATCTCATAAGTCTCAACACTAAAAAGATAATATCTCATCGAGGTGGGCGGCTGGACTAGTGCGGCGATGGGCCGGGCGATCCATGAGGGTTGTTGGATGCTGCCCCAGATTGTCCTTACACAGAGAAGAGATTGTATGTGTTATACCAGATGCATTACCAATATCTAACTACAATTTTGATACTCACAGGAATATGGAACTGAGCAGGGTCAACTATAGGGAACAATGGAGGTGGTGGAGCGAAACCCTATGTGGCGCTAAGGCTCTGCATGTACTGGAACATCAATGCCATCCTCTACTGATCTGCTAGGCGGACCTCCCGCTCCGCCATCATCCTCGCCTCCATCTCCTGACGTTCCCTCCTCTCTGTTTCTAGCTGGTTCTGTAATATTCCAAACCAATGTTATAGTAACTCAAAGAGAAGGTATATAACTTAAGGAATGATGAGTTAAAGAAGCACTAACCTTGAGTTGCTGTATGCGATGATGTGAGCTGTCCTGCCGAGGTCGTATGGCTGGACTCGAGTCCATGCTCCTTCCTCGCACCTGAGACAGAGTGAGAGTGGACAATGAGTCGATTGCCCCATTGGCAATCCAGTACCGCCAATGTCTCTTGCCTCCTCCGACCCTCATGAGGACATCGAGGTCGATCTGCTCGGTCCTCGGATCGTATTCTAGGTCATGGACCTCCTGTGCCATGGTGGTATAGTCATAAAGGCGGCTGTAGACGGTGGGGTTGCTGTACGCCTCGGGCCCGTCATCCGGGTTGTAGGTGACGTCGGACGTCGTCTTGCCCTTGTGGCCATAGCATAGGCTGGGAAGATGGAGCAAGGCTGGCCAGCATGTGACGCCGATTGCAAGAAAACCAACGAGATAGTTAGGAATAATATCTAATCCAGTGTTATATACCTAAATAAAAAAGAGGGCGTACCCATGCTTCTACATATTAGCCTAGGTTGCGGCTGCCTTGATGGTGGGAGGGACCTTGCATCATCAGACGCCATTCCTGGCTAGCGTTGTGCGCCTCGTCCCACTCAGGCGAGCACCACCTATCCAGCTATTCCACTCAATGTTGTGTGGAAGGAGCAAGTCATCTTAATAGGGGAGCCGAGTCAAGCTCGACTTATGTGTCCACATATGCTGCTCACCATATCCCACAAAACCACCTTATGTATTGGCCACGAGTCCATCTATCTGTTGACGAATTTCGGCACTAGTCATCGTTGCAGGTGGACGGTCTGTCACTACGACACCTTTTGTAAAATTCTTGATGTCTAGGCGGAATGGATGGTCAGGAGGGAGAAATTGTCGATGTTTATCGAACGACGAATATTTGCCACCCTTTTTCAACCAAATGAACCTAAGAGCTTCCTTGCAAACTGGGCATGGGAACTTACCGTGAACAAACCTGGCACAGAATAGCCCATACGCCGGTAAGTCATGCATGGAGTACTGGTACCAAACATGCATTTTGAAGTTTGTCTTCGTAGCTCGGTCATACGTCCATACCCCTTCCTCCCAAGCACGTACCAATTCATCGATCAAAGGCTCCATGTACACAACCATTTTATTCCCCAGGTGTTCGGGAATTATCAATGACATGAATATATTCTGCCTTTGAAAGCACACACCGGGGGAGATTGATTGGGTGAAAGTCGCCTAGAGGGGGGTGAATAGGCGTAATCTGAAATTTACAACTTAAAACAACAAACTACAAGCCAGGGTTAGTATTAGAATTAAATCCGAGTCCGAGAAAGAGGGAGGAAAACAAATCAACCAAGAAATAGAGTAGATGAACACGATGATTTGTTTTACCGAGGTTCGGTTCTAAAGAACCTAGTCCCCGTTGAGGTGGTCACAAAGACTGGGTCTCTTTCAACCCTTTCCCTCTCTCAAACGGTCACTTAGACCGAGTGAGCTTTCTCCTTAATTCCCACGGGTCACTTAGAACCCGCAAGGACCACCACACAATTGGTGTCTCTTGCCTTGCTTACAAGTCACTTTGGTGTCTCTTGTATTGAATGTGTAGTGCTGGAAACTTGGATGCTTGGAGTGGTGGTGGTTGGGGGTATTTATAGCCCTCAACCACCACATAGCCGTTGGGGATGGCTGCTGTCGATGGGCACACCGGATAGTCTGGTTCGCCACCGGACGCTACCCGGTGCGCTAGCCACGTCACCCAACCGTTAGGGTTCTAGAGCAGTTGACCATTGGAGCTTTGTCTTCATGCGGCACCGGACAGTCCGGTGCCACACCGGACAGGCACTGTTCACTGTCCGGTGCCCCTCTGACTTCTGCACTCTGACTCTGCACGCACTGTTCATGGAGTCAGCAGCTTTTGTAGTCGACCATTGCGCCGAGTAGCCATTGCACCGCTGTCACACCAAACAGTCCGGTGGCACACCAGACAGTCCGGTGAATTATAGCGGAGCAGCGCTAGAGAAACCCGAGAGTGGCTAGTTTGTATCTGTATGGTCCTAGTGCACCTGACACTGTCCAGTGGCACACCTGACACTGTCTGGTGGCACACCGGACAGTCTAGTGCGCCAGACCAGGGCACACTCGGTTTCTATGCTCCATTGAATTTGATCCCTAACTTCAATCTTTTATTGGTTTGTGTTGAACCTTTATGCACCTATAGAACATGTATTCTAGAGCAAACTAGTTAGTCCATTATTTGTGTTGGCCATTCAACCACCAAAATTATTTATAAGAAAAGGTTAACCCTATTTCCCTTTCAATCTCCCCCTTTTTGGTGATTGATGCCAACACAAACCAAAGCAAATATATAAGTGCAGAAATGAACTAGTTTGCATAAGGTAAGTGCATAGGTTACTTAGAATTAAACCAATATGAAAGTCTTGTTGCATTTGAATAAGAGTGAATGAATTGCTTTCTTTTTATTTAACATTTTGGACCACATTTGCACGACGTGTTTGTTTTTGCAAATATTTTTCAAATTCTTTTTCAAAACTCTTTTGCAAATAGTCAAAGGTATATGAATAAGATTGTTAGAAGCATTCTTAAGATTTGAAATTTCTCCCCTTGTCTCAAATGCTTTTCCTTTGACTAAACAAAAGCTCCCCCTGAACAATATTCTCCTCTTAGTTTTCAAGAGGGTTTTTGAAATAGATACCAATTGGAAATATGTTTGAAAATTAGATACCAATGTTGAAAATCTATTTTTGAATATACCAATTCAAAATCAAACTTTTGTGAATACCAATTAAATCTTTCATTTCAAAAATTTTGAAATGGTGGTGGTGCGGTCCTTTTGCTTTGGGCTGAATATTTTCTCCCCCTTTGGCATTAAGAGCCAAAAACGGAGAATGTTGGAGCCCTTTTATATGTTCTCCCCCTTTGGTAAACAATATATGAGTGAGAGATTATACCAAATTTAAGAGATGGCGAAATACCGGCAAAGGCTAAATACCGAAGGAGTTGAGTGGAAGCGTTATCTTTGTCGAATACTCAATTTCCCTTTCAATCTACGACTTAGTATGGAAACATATTTGGAAACACATTAGTCGTAGCCTTGGCACAAGAGTTAATAATAAATATGTATTTGTACCAAAATGAAAGAGATATGATCAAAGGTATATAAATGAGCTATGTGTGCAATGTTTCAATCAAAATTCTGAGAATCAAGAATATTTAGCTCATTTCTAAGTTTGCTAAAGGTTTTCTCATCTAGTGGCTAGGTGAAGATATCGGCTAATTGATCTTTGGTGTTAATATAAGCTATCTCGATATCCCCCCTTTGTTGGTGATCCCTCAAAAAGTGATACCGAATGTCTATATGCTTAGTGCGGCTGTGTTCAACGGGATTCTCCGCCATGCGGATAGCACTCTCATTGTCACATAGGAGAGGGACTTTGCTCAATTTGTAGCCATAGTCCCTGAGGGTTTGCCTCATCCAAAGTAATTGCGCACAACAATGACCTACGACAATATACTCGGCTTCGGCGGTAGAAAGAGCTACTGAGTTTTGTTTCTTTGAAGCCCAAGACACCAGGGATCTCCCCAGAAACTGACAAGTCCCTGATGTGCTCTTTCTATCAATTTTACACCGTGCCCAATCGGCATCTGAATAACCTATTAAATCAAAGGTGGATCCCCTAGGGTATCAAAGTCCAAACTTAGAAGTGCAAACTAGATATCTCATGATTCTCTTCACGGCCCTAAGGTGAACTTCCTTAGGATCGGCTTGGAACCTTGCACACATGCATACAGAAAGCATAATATCCGATTGAGATGCACATAAATAGAGTAAAGATCCTATCATCGACCGATATACCTTTTGATCTACAGATTTACCTCTCGTGTCGAGGTCGAGATGCCCATTGATTCCCATGGGTGTCTTGATGGGCTTGGCATCCTTCATTCCAAACTTGTTAAGTATGTCTTGAATGTACTTGGTTTGGCTGATGAAGGTGCCATCCTGGAGTTGCTTGATTTGAAATCCTAAGAAATATCTCAACTCTCCCATCATTGACATCTCAAATTTTTGAACCATGATCCTACTGAACTCTTCACAAGTAGATTTGTTAGTAGACCCAAATATAATATCATCAACATAAATTTGGCATACAAATAAATCATTTGCAACAGTTTTAGTAAAGAGAGTAGGATCGGCTTTACCGACTTTGAAGCCATTAGTGATTAGAAAATCTCGTAGGCATTCAAACCATGCTCTTGGGGCTTGCTTGAGCCCATAAAGCGCCTTTGAGAGTTTATAAACATGGTTAGGGTACTCACTATTTTCAAAGCTAGGAGGTTGCTCAACATAGACCTCTTCCTTGATTGGTCCATTGAGGAAGGCACTCTTCACGTCCATTTATAGAGCTTAAAGCCATGGTAAGTAGCATAGGCAAGTAATATGCGAATTGACTCAAGCCTAGCTACAGGTGCATAAGTTTCATCAAAATCCAAACCTTCGACTTGTGAATAACCCTTGGCCACAAGTCGGGCTTTGTTCCTTATCACCACACCATGCTCATCTTGCTTGTTGCGGAATACCCACTTGGTACCTACAACATTTTGATTAGGACATGGAACTAAATGCCATACCTCATTTATCGTGAAGTTGTTGAGCTCCTCTTGCATTGCTAGCACCCAATCCGAATCTCTTAGTGCATCCTCCACCCTGTAAGGCTCAATAGAAGAAACAAAAGAGTAATGCTCACAAAAATGTACGACTCGAGATCGAGTAGTAACCCCCTTATGGATATCACCAAGAATGGAGTTCATGGGGTGATCTCTTTGAATCGCCTGGTGGACTCTTGGGTGTCGCGGTCTTTGACTCTGAATTTCTTGATCATCTTTAAAAGTCGCCTAGAGGGGGGGGGGTGAATAGGGCGAAACTGAAATTTACAAAGTTAATCACAACTACAAGCCGGGTTAGCGTTAGAAATATAATGCGAGTCCGAGAGAGGGCGTAAAAACAAATCGCAAGCGAATAAAGAAGTGAGACACACGAATTTTTTTTACCAAGGTTCGGTTCTCTCAAACCTACTCCCCGTTGAGGTGGTCACAAAGACCGGGTCTCTTTCAACCCTTTCCCTCTCTCAAACGGTCCCTCGGACCGAGTTAGCTTCTCTTCTCAATCAACCGGGAACCAAACTTCCCCGCAAGGACCACCACACAATTGGTGTCTCTTGCCTTGATTACAATTGAGATGATCGCAAGAAAGAATGAGAAAAAGAAGCAATCCAAGCGCAAGGGCTCAAATGAACACAACAATCACTCCCTCTAATCACTAAAGCTTTGAGTGGAATTGGGAGAGGATTTTATCTCTTTGGTGTGTCTAGAATTGAATGCTAGAGCTCTTGTAAGTAGTTGGAAGGTGGAAAACTTGGATGCCTTGAATGTGGGGTGGTTGGGGTATTTATAGCCCCAACCACCACAAAGTGGCCGTTGGAAGGCTGCAGTCGCATGGCGCACCGGACAGTCCGGTGCGCCACCGGACACTGTCCGGTGCGCCAGCCACGTCAGCAGACCGTTAGGGTTCGACCGTTGGAGCTCTATCTTGTGGGCCCGCCTGGCTGTCCGGTGGTGCACCGGACAAGCCCTGTAGGCTGTCCGGTGTGCCACCCGCGCGTGCTCTGCTCCTCTGTGCGCGCAGGCGCGCATTTAATGCATTGCAGTCGACCGTTGCGCGCGAAGTAGCCGTTGCTCCGCTGTCACACCGGACACTGTCCGGTGACTCACCGGACAGTCCGGTGAATTTTAGCGGAGCGGATTCCCGAAGCTGGCGAGTTCAGAGTCGCTCTTCCCTGGGGCACCGGACAGTCCGGTGAATTATAGCGAAGTGCCTCTGAGTTTTCCCGAAGGTGAAGAGTTCAGCTTGGAGTCCCCTGGTGCACCAGACACTGTCCGGTGGCACACCGGACAGTCCGGTGCGCCAGATCAGGGCACACTTCGGTTGTCCCTTGCTCTCTTTGTTTGAACCCATCCTTGGTCTTTTTATTGACTTTTTGTGAACCTTTGGCACCTGTAGAACTTATAGACTAGAGCAAACTAGTTAGTCCAATTATTTGTGTTGGACAATTCAACCACCAAAATCAATTAGGAAATAGGTGTAAGCCTAATTCCCTTTCAATCTCCCCCTTTTTGGTGATTGATGCCAACACAAACCAAAGCAAGTATAGAAGTGCATAATTGAACTAGTTTGCATATTTGTAAGTGCAAAGGTTACTTAGAATTGAGCCAATAGAAATTCATAAGATATGCATGGATTGTTTCTTTATAATTTTAACATTTTGGACCATGCTTGCACCACATGTTTTGTTTTTGCAAATTCTTTTTTAAAAAACATTTTGCAACTAGTCAAAGGTAAATGAATAAGATTTTTGAGAAGCATTTGTAAGATTTGAAAATTTCTCCCCTGTTTCAAATGCTTTTCCTTTGACTAAACAAAACTCCCCCTCAATAAATTCTACTCTTAGTGTTCAAGAGGGTTTTAAGATACCATGTTTTGAAGGTGCTATTTTTTCCCTTTTTGAACATAATAAAATACCAATTTGAAAATCATGAGTTTTAAAATTAGGTGGTGGTGCGGTCCTTTTGCTTTGGGCTCATACTCTCTCCCCCTTTGGCATGAATCGCCAAAAACGGAATCATTAGAGCCGTTTTGAACTACTTTCTCCCCCTTTGGTTAAAAATAGAAGAGTGAAGATTATACCAAAGTTGATGGAGCAGAGTGGAAGCCTTGTCTTCGCCGAAGACTCCTTTTCCCTTTCAATCTATGACTTAGCATGAAATGGACTTGAAAGAACACATTAGTCATAGCACATGAAAGAGATGATCAAAAGTATACATATGAGCTATGTGTGCAAAACATCAATAAAAATTTGTAAACCCTGAATAATGCTTTAAGGAATTTTAGCTAGTTCTTTATTTCATAAGAATAATGGTAAGGATCTATAGGACTTTAGTTAATCAAGAAAAAAAATATTAAAGTTATTTTTAGTATGTGGCTAAGTGTTGAAGACATGTTCCTTTTGAATCAACAAGTGTGAATTATTTCACCATAATAATACCTATTGGATTATACAATGATGTGAATTTCTCACTTATTGAATATCATACATGAAAATAAATACATGATCAAATTAAGAGAGGAATAAATACACATAAAATATTATTGCGTCATGCTAGGATTATTTTGTCAAAACTCAGAATTTAAATTGTTTGAAAAAAAATTGAAATTGAAACTTGAAAATAAAATGAAATAAAGAAAAGGAATTGAGAAACAGAAAATAAAAGAAATCGTCGTTTGGGCCGAATCCACTACATCGGCCCACCGCACCCCACACCTGCGTGGCCCGCGATCCGTGCTTGGGTCACCGACACGTGGGCCCTCTGTGTCAGCCTCTTCGCTGGCTGTGCGGGCTGTTGTGGGTGGCTGACTCGTGGAGGCCTACCTGTCAGCCACTCGTCAGCTTTGCGCAGCACCATCACTCAATGACGATCCGCCCTCACCTGTCAGGTTCATCTTCTAACCAATGACCAAAGCTCGATGTCTCGCTCTGGTCTGCTGCCGAGAAAATCGTTGGGTCGTTGCAACGAATCCTCGCGCCGCTATCCGTTTACCCAATCGCTCAGTTGCTTTGGCTCTCTGCCCGCGCGGCATCGCTTTGACCAGGCGCCACGCCGAACTCCATGGAAGCCGCACCTACCGCCGAAGTCGCCGCGGACTGTTACCAACCGAATCCGCGGAATCCTCGCCCCCGCCCTGGATTCCGGAGTCGGCCGAACCGCGCCATCTTGTGGAACGTCCTGCGGCTCGCCCCTATAAAACCCACCATCCGCCTTGGAGTTCTCCGTGGTCGCCGCGGGTGATTCACGTGGTCACCAGTGCTGGGTCCCCGAAAACCGGTTGGGGAGCTCCGCCTGGTTCCCGTGAAGGAGTTCGTAGCATTGATTGGATGGGAGCTCCTTCTGTGCCTCTGTGATTGCTCGTCGGTGAAGCGCCTCCGCCGCGGGTCCGCCGTTCGCCGTGGGCAGAACTGCCTACACCGCCTGCGATGGTATGAGTATTCCTGTTAGATTTGGCGTGTTCCCTTGTGCGCGTAGAACCTGGTAATTGTGGAATGGCATAGTCGCGGGCCTGATTGACCTCGCCGTCGGCGTTTGTTCCTCGGCGGCGCGTCATGCTGTGGGAGGAGAGTGAGGAGGTTGGGGGCGATCTTCGGATCGTCCGATCGACTTTGGGCGACCTAGATTAGACATGGCACAGCCGTTCGGTTGGGAACAGTTCAGGCGGTTGGATGGACATCGTGCGGCTCTGGGTGTGTATCGGTTCGGCTTAGGGTAATTTTGATCCTGTGCGTCGATCTCGGATCGGGCGGCTCTGGGCGCGTACCGGTTCGGCCGAGTTCCGGTCTAATCTGCGCCGTGCGAAGACGATCCAACGGCCGAGACTCGCCCGTACCCCTTCGCGGGTGCACTTTGCTAAAGAGACCCCGTACTTTTTACGAATCAACCCGCCGTCCTCTGCGGGGTTAACTCTGAGTCTCTGGAATTTTTGTAGATTAGCCCTTGTCTTTTCTGCAAATTGTTGCGCAGTCCAAGTAACTCAGAAAACTATTAGATTTAATTCAGAAATTCTTTTTAATGCAAAATAATATCACAAACTTAGGAAATTCATAGTTAATTCATTTTAACTCCAAATTGAGTCATTCTAGTTGCAATAATTTTGTATTAATATTGTTTATCACCTAGTACCTTTGTTTAACTATGAAACTTGAATTAAAATTTGCTCAATTGAATTAATCTATTCTAGGTGCTAAATGATTTCAGAAATTCATAACTCAATATCCGTAACTCCAAATTTAGTGATTCTTGTTCCTACGATCTCGTAGCAACGCGTAGATTATTATTATTCAGTTTGCATATATGTTTGGTGTAATGTTAATTTTGCCTATACCATGTATGTCTGTGTTGCTACGTTTAGCAGTGAGGTCACGAGAATCTGAAGATCATCCTGGTACCTGGAATCTCAAGTCCCAGGCAAGTTGTGCCCTTGATCACTTCTTTTTACCCACTCATGTTCTAATTAATCATAATGATCTGCATAGGTTAATTTTGATGGGACCCAATAGGTTACCCTAGTTTGACTATCTTTATACCTTGTTCACCACTGAATCTTTGGGTAGTACTTGCTATCGCTTTATGTGGTTTTGGGTATAGAGATACACACTACTATTCATGATTATACTTTTAATGTCAGTTGTTATTTACTGTTCATGTTAAGATCATTATGTTAATTGGAACATGGAGAACCACCCGGGAAAACAGTGCTACCACAAGGGAGGAATGGGACCCCTTGGCTGAATAATTAGGAAAGCTAGTGGAAGACTACCTTACCCGAAAGGGGCAAGGGCAGTAGGGGAGTGGTCAGTGTAGGGAGGCCCTCGGGAGGATTTTGCTGCGATGGCGGTCCTGCAAGGGATTCCTGCATTGGAACTTCCTATAAACTGTAGCGGGTTTTCGGAAGCTAGTGGAACTTTGTAAAAGCCTCGTAGTGGATCCCTAGCCATTCACCTCGGTAGTGTCTAAGGGCCTTGCAAACCCTAGCGACATGGGATACACGACTTGTGGGTAAAGATGCGCAACCTCTGCAGAGTGTAAAACTGGTATACTAGCCGTGCTCACGGTCATGAGCGGCTCGGACACTCACATGATTAAATTATGGAACTTAAACTCAATTTGTCATATGCATTGCATCGCAGGTGATGATGTTACTTTTGTTCTACTATTTAACTGGGTTGGTATTTACTTATACTTAGTAACTGCTAATAAAATTTTGACCAACTTTAAAAGCAATGCTCAGCTCTAACCATCTTCTTTGGTAAGCCTTACACTTCACGTGAGCTCCCACCTTTGGCGGGTTCATGCACATTATTCCCCACAACTTGTTGAGCGATGAACGTATGTGAGCTCACTCTTGCTGTCTCACACCCCCCCCACAGGTCAAGAACAGGTACCACTGGATGAGGCGCATGGAGGATGCTGCGATAAGTTCGTGAGAGGTCTAGGTCGTCGTCTCCCAGTCAACTTTGGGTTGCTGGACCGTTGTCTCCTTATAATGTAATTATTTATTTTGTATAGAACTCCTGTTTTATATAAAGATGTGACATTCGATCCTGTGCCATGATTCATCATATGTGTGAGACTTGGTCCCAGCACACCTGGTGATTATGTTCGCGCCCGGGTTTTGGACCCCTAAAATCCGGGTGTGACAGAAGTGGTATCAGAGGAATGTTGACTGTAGGACGAAACCTAGATAGAACTGGACAACCCTTACCTACTTATCTTTGCTACTCTGATTCTTTCTAAACTTTTCTTAGTCTCTTCTCATCTATTTCCGCTTACTCTGATTATTCTTACCTTTTCATTCTAAAGACAAATGTGGATTTCACACTTTGAAGTCCTGTACCTAAAGTAACTTTTAGGAGTAGGAGACCTATTCTTAGGAACAAAAACAAAACTATTTTTATAAGGATCTATACGCTTGAGTGTTTGTTCTTATGATACTTGTTTGATTTGGATCTTTGATTGTGTGTGATGAGTTGTGGAGTAATGTCCACAATTACATCTACATATACATATAGGTATAAATATAAATTAATAAAATTCATAAGATAACTAAACAATTTAGATAATCCTCCATTAAAGTGTATCTATTCTATATAGATCCATCTTATCTTACAAGATTCTCTCTTATCTTAAAGATTCTCCCTTATCTTAATAGATCCATCTCATCTTAAAAGATACTCATCCTATCTTGAAAAGATTGTATCTCATCCTAATAAATCTAACTGGTCTCAAAAGATTCTATCTTATCTTTATGGATCCATCTTATCCTAATGAGCATACTTATTTACCCTAGTTTAAGCAACCATGATCTAATGCAAATTAATTATATCTTATCTAGTCAAACTAGTCATACCGGTCTAATCTAGATCCCATCTAATCTAATATGATCTAATCTAATGTGGTCTACTTAAACATATTAGTGATACTGATAGAAGTGATTAAACCCCACTAGCCATGTATTAACTTAACTTAAGCACATTGGATCAACTCAATCATGAGCTAACCCAACCCATAGAACCATGATGAATGGTATAACCTTTCTATTCCCACCTAACAACAAACAAACTTTTAACCTACATCTTGTAGTCTATCTCACCCATATATATCTCTCATCTTGACAGATTCTATCTTACCCTTGGATACTCACCTTATATGACTGGTTACCCCAATCTGGACATAAAACAAAGATCAAGCCCCAACTGAAGAATCTTCAGATTATAACCAGCTACTAGCTTATTCATTCTGCTTATTGAATAAGGTCATATGCAAAACTATTACCACATGCTTCTAACTTTCATGGTCAATACCAGGAAAGGAAAGATTATCACGTAACAGCAAACAGAAATGAATCCTCCAAATCCTCCACCTGTCGAGATCGATCAAGTGGTTGCTGCCCAAAGACTGGTAATACAACAATTAACAGACCTGGTGACCGAGATGCAAAATCAGATAAGACAAGAACGCGAGGAAATACGTCAGGTCCGCCAAGAAATAAGGCAAGCACGGTTGGAGAGACAACAACAACAACAACCTCCACCACCACCAGCTCCACCAAGCTACATAGATATAAATTATGATGATTTGTAAGATCTAGATGTTACTTTAGTTAGTAGATGATATGATATTATTTTAGAAGGAACAATAAGGTCTATTGACCCTATGTTTTGTTAAAGAATTATACCTCATGCTGAGATTTCTTTGTTTGTGCATATGTTCCGAGAACAATATGAGTATACATCCCTTTTCTTACAAATCTCGAGGACGAGATTTCTTTTAAGGGGGGTAGGACTTGTAAACCCTGAATAATGCTTTAAGGAATTTTAGCTAGTTCTTTATTTCATAAGAATAATGGTAAGGATCTATAGGACTTTAGTTAATCAAGAAAAAAAAATATTAAAGTTATTTTTAGTATGTGTCTAAGTGTTGAAGACATGTTCCTTTTGAATCAACAAGTGTGAATTATTTCACCATAATAATACCTATTGGATTATACAATGATGTGAATTTCTCGCTTATTGAATATCATACATGAAAATAAATACATGATCAAATTAAGAGAGGAATAAATACACATAAAATATTATTGCGTCATGCTAGGATTATTTTGTCAAAACTCAGAATTGAAATTGTTTGAAAAAAAATTGAAATTGAAACTTGAAAATAAAATGAAATAAAGAAAAGGAATTGAAAAACAGAAAATAAAAGAAATCGTCGTTTGGGCCGAATCCACTACATCGGCCCACCGCACCCCACACCTGCGTGGCCCGCGATCCGTGCTTGGGTCACCGACACGTGGGCCCTCTGTGTCAGCCTCTTCGCTGGCTGTGCGGGCTGTTGTGGGTGGCTGACTCGTGGAGGCCTACCTGTCAGCCACTCGTCAGCTTTGCGCAGCACCATCACTCAATGACGATCCGCCCTCACCTGTCAGGTTCATCTTCTAACCAATGACCAAAGCTCGATGTCTCGCTCTGGTCTGCTGCCGAGAAAATCGTTGGGTCGTTGCAACGAATCCTCGCGCCGCTATCCGTTTACCCAATCGCTCAGTTGCTTTGGCTCTCTGCCCGCGCGGCATCGCTTTGACCAGGCGCCACGCCGAACTCCATGGAAGCCGCACCTACCGTCGAAGTCGCCGCGGACTGTTACCAACCGAATCCGCGGAATCCTCGCCCCCGCCCTGGATTCTGGAGTCGGCCGAACCGCGCCATCTTGTGGAACGTCCTGCGGCTCGCCCCTATAAAACCCACCATCCGCCTTGGAGTTCTCCGTGGTCGCCGCGGGTGATTCACGTGGTCACCAGTGCTGGGTCCCCGAAAACCGGTTGGGGAGCTCCGCCTGGTTCCCGTGAAGGAGTTCGTAGCATTGATTGGATGGGAGCTCCTTCTGTGCCTCTGTGATTGCTCGTCGGTGAAGCGCCTCCACCGCGGGTCCGCCGTTCGCCGTGGGCAGAACTGCCTACACCGCCTGCGATGGTATGAGTATTCCTGTTAGATTTGGCGTGTTCCCTTGTGCGCGTAGAACCTGGTAATTGTGGAATGGCATAGTCGCGGGCCTGATTGACCTCGCCGTCGGCGTTTGTTCCTCGGCGGCGCGTCATGCTGTGGGAGGAGAGTGAGGAGGTTGGGGGCGATCTTCGGATCGTCCGATCGACTTTGGGCGGCCTAGATTAGACATGGCGCAGCCGTTCGGTTGGGAACAGTTCGGGCGGTTGGATGGACATCGTGCGGCTCTGGGTGTGTATCGGTTCGGCTTAGGGTAATTTTGATCCTGTGCATCGATCTCGGATCGGGCGGCTCTGGGCGCGTACCGGTTCGGCCGAGTTCCGGTCTAATCTGCGCCGTGCGAAGACGATCCAACGGCCGAGACTCGCCCGTACCCCTTCGCGGGTGCACTTTGCTAAAGAGACCCCGTACTTTTTACGAATCAACCCGCCGTCCTCTGCGGGGTTAACTCTGAGTCTCTGGAATTTTTGTAGATTAGCCCTTGTCTTTTCTGCAAATTGTTGCGCAGTCCAAGTAACTCAGAAAACTATTAGATTTAATTCAGAAATTCTTTTTAATGCAAAATAATATCACAAACTTAGGAAATTCATAGTTAATTCATTTTAACTCCAAATTGAGTCATTCTAGTTGCAATAATTTTGTATTAATATTGTTTATCACCTAGTACCTTTGTTTAACTATGAAACTTGAATTAAAATTTGCTCAATTGAATTAATCTATTCTAGGTGCTAAATGATTTCAGAAATTCATAACTCAATATCCGTAACTCCAAATTTAGTGATTCTTGTTCCTACGATCTCGTAGCAACGCGTAGATTATTATTATTCAGTTTGCATATATGTTTGGTGTAATGTTAATTTTGCCTATACCATGTATGTCTGTGTTGCTACGTTTAGCAGTGAGGTCACGAGAATCTGAAGATCATCCTGGTACCTGGAATCTCAAGTCCCAGGCAAGTTGTGCCCTTGATCACTTCTTTTTACCCACTCATGTTCTAATTAATCATAATGATCTGCATAGGTTAATTTTGATGGGACCCAATAGGTTACCCTAGTTTGACTATCTTTATACCTTGTTCACCACTGAATCTTTGGGTAGTACTTGCTATCGCTTTATGTGGTTTTGGGTATAGAGATACACACTACTATTCATGATTATACTTTTAATGTCAGTTGTTATTTACTGTTCATGTTAAGATCATTATGTTAATTGGAACATGGAGAACCACCCGGGAAAACAGTGCTACCACAAGGGAGGAATGGGACCCCTTGGCTGAATAATTAGGAAAGCTAGTGGAAGACTACCTTACCCGAAAGGGGCAAGGGCAGTAGGGGAGTGGTCAGTGTAGGGAGGCCCTCGGGAGGATTTTGCTGCGATGGCGGTCCTGCAAGGGATTCCTGCATTGGAACTTCCTATAAACTGTAGCGGGTTTTCGGAAGCTAGTGGAACTTTGTAAAAGCCTCGTAGTGGATCCCTAGCCATTCACCTCGGTAGTGTCTAAGGGCCTTGCAAACCCTGGCGACATGGGATACACGACTTGTGGGTAAAGATGCGCAACCTCTGCAGAGTGTAAAACTGGTATACTAGCCGTGCTCACGGTCATGAGCGGCTCGGACACTCACATGATTAAATTATGGAACTTAAACTCAATTTGTCATATGCATTGCATCGCAGGTGATGATGTTACTTTTGTTCTACTATTTAACTGGGTTGGTATTTACTTATACTTAGTAACTGCTAATAAAATTTTGACCAACTTTAAAAGCAATGCTCAGCTCTAACCATCTTCTTTGGTAAGCCTTACACTTCACGTGAGCTCCCACCTTTGGCGGGTTCATGCACATTATTCCCCACAACTTGTTGAGCGATGAACGTATGTGAGCTCACTCTTGCTGTCTCACACCCCCCCCACAGGTCAAGAACAGGTACCACTGGATGAGGCGCATGGAGGATGCTGCGATAAGTTCGTGAGAGGTCTAGGTCGTCGTCTCCCAGTCAACTTTGGGTTGCTGGACCGTTGTCTCCTTATAATGTAATTATTTATTTTGTATAGAACTCCTGTTTTATATAAAGATGTGACATTCGATCCTGTGCCATGATTCATCATATGTGTGAGACTTGGTCCCAGCACACCTGGTGATTATGTTCGCGCCCGGGTTTTGGACCCCTAAAATCCGGGTGTGACAAAATTCCTATAATCAAGAATATTTAGCTCATGTCTAAGTCTGGTAAAAGTTTGTTCATCTAATGGCTTGGTAAAGATATCGGCTAATTGATCTTTAGTATTAATGTATGCAATCTCGATATCTCCCTTTTGTTGGTGATCCCTTAGAAAATGATACCGAATGGCTATGTGTTTAGTGCGGCTATGCTCAACGGGATTATCCGCCATGCGGATTGCACTCGCATTATCACATAGAAGAGGAACTTTGGTTAATTTGTAACCATAGTCCCCAATGGTTTGCCTCATCCAAAGTAGTTGCGCGCAACAATGACCTGCGACAATGTACTCGGCTTCGGCGGTAGAAAGAGCGACGGAATTTTGCTTCTTTGAAGCCCAAGACACCAAGGACCTTCCTAAGAACTGGCAAGTCCCCGATGTGCTCTTCCTATTAATCTTACACCCCGCCCAATCGGCATCTGAATAACCAATTAAATCAAAAGTGGATCCCCGAGGGTAGCAAAGCCCAAACTTAGGAGTATAAGCCAAATATGTCAAGATTCGTTTTACGGCCGTAAGGTGAGTTTCCTTAGGGTCGGCTTGGAATCTTGTACACATGCATACGGAAAGCATAATGTCCGGTCGAGATACACATAAATAGAGTAATGAACCTATCATTGGCCGGTATACCTTTTGATCTACGGATTTACCTTCCGTGTCGAGGTCGAGATGCCCATTGGTTCCCATGGGTGTCTTGATGGGCTTGGCATCCTTCATCCCAAACTTGTTTAGAATGTCTTGAGTATACTTCGTTTGGCTAATGAAGGTGCCCTCTTAGAGTTGCTTCACTTGAAATCCTAAGAAATACTTCAACTTTCCCATCATTGACATATCGAATTTCTGTGTCATGATCCTACTAAATTCTTTACATGTAGATTCGTTAGTAGACCCAAATATAATATCATCGACATAAATTTGTCATACAAACAAATCATTGTCAAGAGTTTTAGTGAATAGAGTAGATCGGCCTTTCCGACTTTGAAGCCATTAGCAATAAGGAAATCTCTTAGGCATTCATACCATGCTCTTGGGGCTTGCTTGAGCCCATAAAGCGCCTTAGAGAGCCTATAGACATGGTTAGGATACTCACTGTCTTCAAAGCCGGGAGGTTGCTCAACATAGACCTCTTCCTTGATTGGTCCATTGAGGAAGGCACTCTTCACGTCCATTTGGTAAAGCTCGAAGCCATGGTAAGTAGCATAGGCTAATAATATACGAATTGACTCAAGCCTAGCTACGGGTGCATAGGTTTCACCAAAATCCAAACCTTCGACTTGGGAGTATCCCTTGGCCACAAGTCGAGCTTTGTTCCTTGTCACCACACCATGCTCATCTTGTTTGTTGCGGAAGACCCACTTGGTTCCTACAACATTTTGATTAGGACGTGGAACTAAATGTCATACCTCATTCCTTGTGAAGTTGTTGAGCTCCTCTTGCATTGCCATCACCCAATCCGAATCTTGAAGTGCTTCCTCTACCCTATGTGGATCAATAGAGGAAACAAAAGAGTAATGCTCACAAAAATGTGCAACACGAGATCTAGTGGTTACCCCCTTATGAATGTCGCCGAGGATGGTGTAGACGGGGTGATCGAGTTGGATTGCTTGGTGGACTCTTGGGTGTGGCGGTCTTGGTTCTTCATCCTCCTTGTCTTGATCATTTGCATCTCCCCCTTGATCATTGCCGTCATCTTGAGGTGACTCATTTTTTTGATCTTCTTCTTTATCAACTTGAGCCTCATCCTCATTTTGAGTTGTTGGAGATGCTTGCGTGGAGGAGGATGGTTGATCTTGTGCATGAATGGGCTCTTCGGATTCCTTAGGACACACATCCCCAATGGACATGTTCCTTAATGCAATGCACGGAGCCTCTTCATCACCTATCTCATCAAGATCAACTTGCTCTACTTGAGAGCCGTTAGTCTCATCAAACACAACGTCACAAGAAACTTCAACTAGTCCTGAGGACTTGTTAAAGACTCTATATGCCCTTGTGTTTGAATCATATCCTAGTAAAAAGCCTTCTACAGTCTTAGGAGAAAATTTAGATTTTCTACCTCTTTTAACAAGAATAAAGCATTTGCTATCAAAGACTTTAAAATATGAAATATTGGGCTTTTTACCGGTTAGGAGTTCATATGATGTCTTCTTGAGGATTCGGTGTAGATACAACCGGTTGATGGCGTAGCAGGCGGTGTTAACCACCTCAGCCCAAAACCGATCCGGAGTCTTGTATTCATCAAGCATGGTCCTTGCCATGTCCAATAGAGTTCGATTCTTCCTTTCCACTACACCATTTTGTTGTGGGGTGTAGGGAGAAGAGAACTCATGCTTGATGCCCTCCTCCTCAAGGAAGCCTTCAATTTGAGAGTTCTTGAACTCCGTTCCGTTGTCGCTTCTTATTTTCTTGATCCTTAAGCCGAACTCATTTTGAGCCCATCTCAAGAATCCCTTTAAGGTTTCTTGGGTTTGAGATTTTTCCTGCAAAAAGAATACCCAAGTGAAGCGAGAATAATCATCCACAATAACTAGACAGTACTTACTCCCGCCGATGCTTATGTAAGCAATCTGTAACACCCGGATTTTAGGGGTCCAAAACCCGGGGTTAACATAAACACCAGGTATGCTGGGACCAAGTCTCAAACATATGATGTATAGTGGCACAGGATCGAATGTCACATCTTTATATATAACAGAAGTTCTATACAAAATAAATAATTACATTATAAGGAGACAACGGTCCAGCAACCCAAAGTTGACTGGGAGACGACGGCCTAGACCTCTCACGAACTCATCGCAGCATCCTCCATGAGCATCATCCTGCAGTACCTGGTCTTGATCTGTGGTGTATGTGAGACAGCAAGAGTGAGCTCACATACGTTCATCGCTCAACAAGTTGTGGGGAATAATGTGCATGAACTCACCAAAGGTGGGAGCTCATAAAGTGTAAGGCTTACCAAAGAAGATGGTTAGAGCTGAGCATTGCTTTTAAAGTTGGTCAAAATTTTATTAGCAATTACTAAGTATAATTAAATACCAACCCAATTAAATAGTAGAACAAAAGTTAACAACTTCACCTGCAATGCAATGCATATGACAAATTGAATTTAGTTCCATAAATTAATCATGTGAGGGTCCGAGCTGCTCATGACCGTGAGCACGGCTAGTATACCAGTTTTACACTCTGCAGAGGTTGCGCATCTTTACCCACAAGCCGTGTTACCCATCTGCCAAGGGGTCATGAATCCCATACACCTCTACCAAGGAAGCGAGGCAGGGTAACACTACGAGGCCTTTACAAAGTTCCACTAGCTTCCGAAAACCCGCTACAGTTTATAGGAAGATCCAGTGCAGGAATCCCTTGCAGGACCGCCATCGCAGCAAAATCCTCCCGAGGGCCTCCCTACACTGACCTCTCCCCTACTGCCCTTGCCCCTTTCGGGTAAGGTAGTCTTCCACTAGCTTTCCTAATTAATCAGCCAAGGGCATCCCATACTACCCTTGTGGTAGCACTGTTTTCCCGGGTGGTCGCTCCATGTTCCAATTAACATAATGATCTCAATCATGAACATTAAATAACAACTGATAACAAAAAGTGTAATCATGAATAGTGTATCTCCATACCCAAAACCACATATAGCACTAGCAAGTACTACCCAGAAAGATCAGTGGTAAACAAGGTATAAAGATAATCAAACTAGGTAACCTGTTGGGTCCCATCAAATTAACCTATGCAGATCATTATGATTAATCAGAACATGGCTGGGTAAAAAGAAGTGATCAAGGGCACAACTTGCCTGGGCCTTGAGATTCCAGGTACCAGGATGATCTTCAGATCCTCGTGACCTCACTGCTAGTCGTAGCAATACAAACATACATGGTATAGGCAGAATTAACATTACACCAAACATATATGCAAAATACATATTAATAATCTACATATTAAAATAAGATCACAGGAAAAAGAATTATTAATTTTGGAGTTATAGATTTCAAGTTATGAATTTCCTAGGATTTAAGGTGATTATAATATGATTAAATGATAAATAAATTTTCTGACAGAGTTTATGTCAAAACAGTGATTCTAAATGGTAGAGAATATTATTACAAAATTTTAGGAATTGGAATGACTCAATTTGGAGCTAAAATGAATTAGTTATGAATTAATTAAGTTTCAGGATTTATTTTAACACTAAAAATCATTTTCTAAATCATTTTCTATGATTTTATAACTCTCTGGACCCGGCCTCATTTAATGGAAAACGCAGGGGGCTCTGCGCAAATAAACCTAAGACTCAGAAAACAGTGACAAACGGACCGCGGGTTGGTTTTACGATTCTGCGGGGGCTCTTTAGAAAAACTGCCCCGCGAAGGGGTATCGGTGAACAAGAGCCGTCCGATTCAAAACAGACGGATCCGATTAGATCAAATAGTGCGCGAACCGGTACACTACATAGACCGTTGGATCCCCGAGCAGCGGCCCAGATTTAAATACCCGAGATTCCAACGAGACCCTCGGATTCTGATCGAACGGCCACCCGCCCGAGCCGCGAAGGGGGTATCCCTGGACTAATCTCGGCCGTCCGCGAGAGATCAAACGTCCAAGATGATTTCAACAGCTGCGATCCAATCCAATCCGTCCCTTGCTAAACCTACGGTCCACGATTTGTCTTCCACCTCGACAATGCCCAGGCACCACCGCTCACTGGACACGGTGGTGAAGTCCGGCGAGCACTCAACTCGCCGCGCCAAGGACCGAGACCCAAAATTGATGGCTCCAACACGAAGCGCACAGCGCTAGGAATTAAACGAGACAAGGGTTACCTGCGAATTGTAGGGCGGAGATGCTCGCCCGCGGTACCAGACGAAGTTGCGGCAAACTTGAATGGTCGGCGAGCAATTCCCAATCCTGCGGTGGTTCTCTGCCCAATTAACTCCCCCGACGGCTTGGTTATGACCCAGACTACCACCGAGTAGTCACAATTGCAACAAATTTCGACTACCAACGCGGATTCGCGGCGGCGGCCGAAAACCTGTCCCGCCCCCAGACCGGAATGGCAAATCCCGAACCCAGGTGGTTTATTGGCGGTGCACGAGGTAGCGGACCAAGGGGGGGTGCCCTCACGCTCCAGGTTTTATGGGGAGGGCGAGTCCGGAGCAATCGGAGCTGCCACGGCCATCGCGAGGAGCAGCTCCGGTGGATTCGCGGTTTAGTTGAAGACGCCTGATGCTTGGGTCCCACGAATCAGTGAGTGGTACAGGGAGCGTGCGCGGATCCGGGGATATGACCATGCAGGCCCACATGTCGGTCAAATGGGCATGGCACTGCGGAAAGGGAAAAGAAGCTGGGCCGCGCGAAGGTAAGCGCAGGTGGGCCGAAATGGTGGCCGCCGGCCCAGGTAGGTTTTAGTCTTTTTCTTTTTATTTCCTATTTTCTTTTCCCCATTTTCAAATCCAATTCAAATTCAGATTTCAAAATCAAATTCTTTGGTAAATTCTCCTCAGATTGAAAGTATAATTTGTAAACTCTGGTCTTACTTTTATTTATACTTTTTATTTTGTATATACTTTCCTTTTCTTCTTATTTTAAAAACCCAATTTCCAATTCAAATCAAACCCAGTTTTAAATTCTAGATTTCAAATTTATGCACAAGTTTAAACTTTCACATGATGCACAATTACTACATAATGTTTCCTTATTTATTATGATCATGTTCCTTTGAAAAGGGTGAGCTATAAAGTTTAATCACTTATAAATGTTTCTTTGCTCAAATTCCTTCTACCAATTCCCAAATTCAGAATTTGGGTGTTACAAATCCTACCCCCCTTAAAAATAATCTCGTCCTCGAGATTTGTAAGGAAAAAGGATCATATGCACAAACAAAGAAATCTCAGCATGAGGTATAATTCTTTAACAAAACATAGGGTCAATAGACCTTATTGTTTCTAGAATAATATCATATCATCTACTAACTAAAGTAACATCTAGACCTTACAAATCATAATTTATATCTATGTAGCTTGGTGATGCTGGTGGTGGTGGTGGAGGTTGTTGTTGTTGTCTCTCCAACCGTGCTTGCCTTATTTCTTGGCGGGCCTGACGTATTTCCTCGCGTTGTTGTCTTATCTGATTCTGCATCTCGGTCACCATGTCTGTTAACTGTTGTATTACCAGTCTTTGGGTAGCAACCACTTGATTGAGGTCAACAGGTGGAGGATTTGGAGGATTCATTTTCTGTTTGTTGTTACGTGATAATCTTTCCTTTCCTGGTATTGACCATGAAAGTTAGAAGCATGTGGTAATAGTTTTGCAAAGGAAATCACTAAGCGGAATGGATAAGCTAGTAGTTGGTTATAATCTATAGATTCTTTGGTAGGGCTTAATTTTTGTTTTATGTCCAGATTGGGGTGACCAATCATATAAGGTGAATATCCAAGGGTAAGATAGAATCAGTCAAGATGAGAGATATATATGGGTGAGATGGACTACAGGGTGTAGGTTAAAAGTTTGTTTGTTATTAGGTGGGAATAGAAAGGTCATACTATTCATTATGGCACTATGGGTTGGGTTTGAGTTGATCCAATGTGCTAAGATAATTTTAATACATGGCTAGTGGGGTCTAATCTCTTCTACTAGTGTCATTAATCTGTTTAAGTGAATCCACATTAAGTTAGATAACATTAGACCACACAGGATCAGGTCACATTAGGTAAGATAAGATCTAGATTAAATTGGATGTGACTAGATTAGACTAGTTTAGGTTAGATAGATCTATCAGGGTAAGATATATCTGAGTAGGATGGATTATGTGTAGGTTGGTTAGAATCTCTTGCTGGGTTAGAATCGAGGGGTTATGCAACTATTGGATGGTTAAGGTAGTTGCATATGGCCAAGTTGATCTGACATTCTTAATTTAGTGCAGGGTGATCTAAGTTAAGACTGGTTCTATAGTTTTAGAGTCTAAACTATTTCATCAGTATTATCTAATATGTTTGATAAGTCACTTTAGATTTGATCAGATCCAGGTTAGATTGGTGTGACTAGTTTGACTAGATAGGATCTAATTGATTTGCATTAGATCATGGTTGATGAACTAGGGTGGATAAGTATGCTTATTAGGATAAGATGGATCCATAAAGATGAGATAGAATCTTTCGAGGTCAGTTAGGTCTATTAAGATGAGATAAAACCTTTTCAAGATAAGATGGGTATCTTTTAAGATGAGATGGATCTATTGAGATAAGGAAGAATCTTTTAAGATAAGATGAATTGGTTAGAATGAGATTTTTTTTTTTTAGGATAAGATAAATCTCCTAAGCTAGATATGTTCCATGGGGATAATCTAGGTTGTTTAGTTATTTTATAAATATATTTTTATACCTATGTGTATATGCAGATGCAATTGTGGACATTACTCCACAACTCATCACACTCAATCAAAGATCCAAATCAGACATGTAACATAAGAACAAACATTCAAGTACATAAATACTTATAAAAATAGTTTTGTTTTTGTCCCTAAGATTAGGTCTCCTATTCCTAAAGTCACTTTAGGTACAGGATTTCAAAGTGTGAAATCCACATCTGTCTCTAGAAAGATAAAGGTAAGATTAATCAGAGTAAAGCGGAAATAGATGAGAAAAGATTAAGATAAGTTTAGAAAGAATCAGAGTGGCAAAGGTAAGTAGAGAATGGTTGTCCAGTTCTATCTAGGTTTCGTCTTACAGTCAACATTCCTCTGATACCACTTCTGTAACACCCGGATTTTAGGGGTCCAAAACCCGGGGTTAACATAAACACCAGGTATGCTGGGACCAAGTCTCAAACATATGATGTATAGTGGCACAGGATCGAATGTCACATCTTTATATATAACAGAAGTTCTATACAAAATAAATAATTACATTATAAGGAGACAACGGTCCAGCAACCCAAAGTTGACTGGGAGACGACGGCCTAGACCTCTCACGAACTCATCGCAGCATCCTCCATGAGCATCATCCTGCAGTACCTGGTCTTGATCTGTGGTGTATGTGAGACAGCAAGAGTGAGCTCACATACGTTCATCGCTCAACAAGTTGTGGGGAATAATGTGCATGAACTCACCAAAGGTGGGAGCTCATAAAGTGTAAGGCTTACCAAAGAAGATGGTTAGAGCTGAGCATTGCTTTTAAAGTTGGTCAAAATTTTATTAGCAATTACTAAGTATAATTAAATACCAACCCAATTAAATAGTAGAACAAAAGTTAACAACTTCACCTGCAATGCAATGCATATGACAAATTGAATTTAGTTCCATAAATTAATCATGTGAGGGTCCGAGCTGCTCATGACCGTGAGCACGGCTAGTATACCAGTTTTACACTCTGCAGAGGTTGCGCATCTTTACCCACAAGCCGTGTTACCCATCTGCCAAGGGGTCATGAATCCCATACACCTCTACCAAGGAAGCGAGGCAGGGTAACACTACGAGGCCTTTACAAAGTTCCACTAGCTTCCGAAAACCCGCTACAGTTTATAGGAAGATCCAGTGCAGGAATCCCTTGCAGGACCGCCATCGCAGCAAAATCCTCCCGAGGGCCTCCCTACACTGACCTCTCCCCTACTGCCCTTGCCCCTTTCGGGTAAGGTAGTCTTCCACTAGCTTTCCTAATTAATCAGCCAAGGGCATCCCATACTACCCTTGTGGTAGCACTGTTTTCCCGGGTGGTCGCTCCATGTTCCAATTAACATAATGATCTCAATCATGAACATTAAATAACAACTGATAACAAAAAGTGTAATCATGAATAGTGTATCTCCATACCCAAAACCACATATAGCACTAGCAAGTACTACCCAGAAAGATCAGTGGTAAACAAGGTATAAAGATAATCAAACTAGGTAACCTGTTGGGTCCCATCAAATTAACCTATGCAGATCATTATGATTAATCAGAACATGGCTGGGTAAAAAGAAGTGATCAAGGGCACAACTTGCCTGGGCCTTGAGATTCCAGGTACCAGGATGATCTTCAGATCCTCGTGACCTCACTGCTAGTCGTAGCAATACAAACATACATGGTATAGGCAGAATTAACATTACACCAAACATATATGCAAAATACATATTAATAATCTACATATTAAAATAAGATCACAGGAAAAAGAATTATTAATTTTGGAGTTATAGATTTCAAGTTATGAATTTCCTAGGATTTAAGGTGATTATAATATGATTAAATGATAAATAAATTTTCTGACAGAGTTTATGTCAAAACAGTGATTCTAAATGGTAGAGAATATTATTACAAAATTTTAGGAATTGGAATGACTCAATTTGGAGCTAAAATGAATTAGTTATGAATTAATTAAGTTTCAGGATTTATTTTAACACTAAAAATCATTTTCTAAATCATTTTCTATGATTTTATAACTCTCTGGACCCGGCCTCATTTAATGGAAAACGCAGGGGGCTCTGCGCAAATAAACCTAAGACTCAGAAAACAGTGACAAACGGACCGCGGGTTGGTTTTACGATTCTGCGGGGGCTCTTTAGAAAAACTGCCCCGCGAAGGGGTATCGGTGAACAAGAGCCGTCCGATTCAAAACAGACGGATCCGATTAGATCAAATAGTGCGCGAACCGGTACACTACATAGACCGTTGGATCCCCGAGCAGCGGCCCAGATTTAAATACCCGAGATTCCAACGAGACCCTCGGATTCTGATCGAACGGCCACCCGCCCGAGCCGCGAAGGGGGTATCCCTGGACTAATCTCGGCCGTCCGCGAGAGATCAAACGTCCAAGATGATTTCAACAGCTGCGATCCAATCCAATCCGTCCCTTGCTAAACCTACGGTCCACGATTTGTCTTCCACCTCGACAATGCCCAGGCACCACCGCTCACTGGACACGGTGGTGAAGTCCGGCGAGCACTCAACTCGCCGCGCCAAGGACCGAGACCCAAAATTGATGGCTCCAACACGAAGCGCACAGCGCTAGGAATTAAACGAGACAAGGGTTACCTGCGAATTGTAGGGCGGAGATGCTCGCCCGCGGTACCAGACGAAGTTGCGGCAAACTTGAATGGTCGGCGAGCAATTCCCAATCCTGCGGTGGTTCTCTGCCCAATTAACTCCCCCGACGGCTTGGTTATGACCCAGACTACCACCGAGTAGTCACAATTGCAACAAATTTCGACTACCAACGCGGATTCGCGGCGGCGGCCGAAAACCTGTCCCGCCCCCAGACCGGAATGGCAAATCCCGAACCCAGGTGGTTTATTGGCGGTGCACGAGGTAGCGGACCAAGGGGGGGTGCCCTCACGCTCCAGGTTTTATGGGGAGGGCGAGTCCGGAGCAATCGGAGCTGCCACGGCCATCGCGAGGAGCAGCTCCGGTGGATTCGCGGTTTAGTTGAAGACGCCTGATGCTTGGGTCCCACGAATCAGTGAGTGGTACAGGGAGCGTGCGCGGATCCGGGGATATGACCATGCAGGCCCACATGTCGGTCAAATGGGCATGGCACTGCGGAAAGGGAAAAGAAGCTGGGCCGCGCGAAGGTAAGCGCAGGTGGGCCGAAATGGTGGCCGCCGGCCCAGGTAGGTTTTAGTCTTTTTCTTTTTATTTCCTATTTTCTTTTCCCCATTTTCAAATCCAATTCAAATTCAAATTTCAAAATCAAATTCTTTGGTAAATTCTCCTCAGATTGAAAGTATAATTTGTAAACTCTGGTCTTACTTTTATTTATACTTTTTATTTTGTATATACTTTCCTTTTCTTCTTATTTTAAAAACCCAATTTCCAATTCAAATCAAACCCAGTTTTAAATTCTAGATTTCAAATTTATGCACAAGTTTAAACTTTCACATGATGCACAATTACTACATAATGTTTCCTTATTTATTATGATCATGTTCCTTTGAAAAGGGTGAGCTATAAAGTTTAATCACTTATAAATGTTTCTTTGCTCAAATTCCTTCTACCAATTCCCAAATTCAGAATTTGGGTGTTACACAATCGGGCCGAATAGATCCATGTGTAGGAGCTCCAGTGGCCTGTCAGTCGTCATGATGTTCTTATGCAGATGATGAACACCAACTTGCTTTCCTGCTTGGCATGCGCTACAAATCCTGTCTTTCTCAAAATGAACATTTGTTAATCCTAAAATGTGCTCTCCCTTTAGAAGCTTATGAAGATTCTTCATTCCAACATGGGCTAGTCGGTGGTGCCAGAGCCAACCCATGTTAGTCTTAGCAATTAAGCAAGTGTTGAGTTCAGCTCTATCAAAATCTACCAAGTATAGCTGACCCTCTAACACTCCTTTAAATGCTATTGAATCATCACTCCTTCTAAAGACAGTGACACCTACATCAGTAAATAGACAGTTGTAGCCCATTTGACATAATTGGGAAACGGAAAGCAAGTTATAATCTAAGGAATCTACAAGAAAAACATTGGAAATGGAATGGTCAGGTGAAATAGCAATTTTACCCAAACCTTTGACCAAACCTTGATTTCCATCCCCGAATGTGATAGCTCATTGGGGATCTTGGTTTTTCTCGTAGGAGGAGAACATTTTCTTGTCCCCTGTCGTGTGGTTTGTGCACCCGCTGTCGATTATCCAACTTGAGCCCCCAGATGCATAAACCTACAAAACAATTTTAGTTCTGGACTTTAGGTACCCAAACGGTTTTGGGTCCTTTAGCATTAGAAACAAGAACTTTGGGTACCCAAACACAAGCCTTGGAGCCCTTGTGTTTGCCCCCAACAAACTTGGCAACTACCTTGCCGGATTTGTTAGTTAAAACATAAGAAGCATCAAAGGTCTTAAATGAAATGTTAGAATCATTTGATGCCTTAGGAGTTTTCTTCTTAGGCAACTTAGCACGGGTTGGTTGCCTAGAGCTAGATGTCTCACCCTTATACATAAAAGCATGATTAGGGCCAGAGTGAGACTTCCTAGAGTGAATTCTCCTAATTTTGCTCTCGGGATAACCGGCAGGGTACAAAATGTAACCCTCGTTATCCTGAGGCATGGGAGCCTTGCCCTTAACAAAGTTGGATAATTTCTTAGGAGGAGCATTAAGTTTGACATTGTCTCCCTTTTAGAATCCAATGCCATCCTTTATGCCAGGGCGTCTCCCACTATAGAGCATGCTTCTAGCAAATTTAAAATTTTCATTTTCTAAGTCATGCTCGGCAATTTTAGCATCTAATTTTGCTATATGATCATTTTGTTGTTTAATTAAGACCATATGATCATGAATAGCATCAATATCAACATCTCTACATCTAGTGCAAATAGAAACATGCTCAATGGTAGATGTAGAGGGTTTGCAAGAATTAAGTTCAACAATCTTAGCACGCAAAATATCATTGTTATCTCTAAGATCGGAAATTGTAACATTGCAAACATCTAAATCCTTAGCCTTAGCAATCAACTTTTCATTTTTAGTTCTAAGGCTATCAAGAGAATCATTCAATTCTTCAATCTTAGCAAGTAAATCAACATTATCATCTCTAAGATTGGGAATTGAAACATTACAAACATTAGAATCAACCTTAGCAATAAGTTTAGCATTTTCATTTCTAAGGTTGGCAATAGTATCATGGCAAGTGCTTAGCTCACTAGACAATTTTTCACATTTTTCAACTTCTAGAGCGTAAGCATTTTTAATCTTAACATGCTTTTTGTTTTCCTTGATTAGGAAGTCCTCTTGGGTGTCCAAGAGTTCATCCTTTTCATGGATGGCACTAATTAATTCATTTAATTTTCTTTTTGTTGCATGTTTAGGTTGGTAAAAAGGGTACGCAAATTATCCTCCTCATCACTAGCATTATCATCACTAGAGGACTCATATTTAGTGGAGGATTTGGATTTAACCTTCTTCTTTTTGCCGTCCTTTGCCATGAGGCACTTGTGGCCGACGTTGGGGAAGAGAAGTCCCTTGGTGACGACGATGTTGGCGGCGTCCTCATCGGAGGAGGAGTCGGTGGAGCTCTCGTCGGAGTCCCACTCCCGGCAAACATGGGCATCGCCGCCCTTCTTCTTGTAGTACCTTTTATTTTCCTTTCTTCTCCCCTTCTTGTCGTCGCCCCTGTCACTATCACTAGATAATGGACATTTAGCAATAAAATGACCGGGCTTACCACATTTGTAGCAAACTTTCTTGGAGCGGGACTTGTAGTCTTTCCCCCTCCTTTGCTTGAGGATTTGGCGAAAGCTCTTGATGATGAGAGCCATCTCCTCATTGTCGAGCTTAGAGGCGTTGATTGGTTGTCTACTTGATGTAGATTCTTCCTTCTTCTCCTCCGTCGCCTTGAATGCAACCGGTTGTGCTTCGGGGGCGGAGGGGCCATCTAGCTCGATGATCTTCTTTGAGCCTTTGATCATCAACTCAAAGCTCACAAAATTACCTATTACTTCCTCGGGGGTCATTTGTGTATATCTAGGATTACCTCGAATTAATTGAACTTGCGTAGGATTAAGAAATACGAGGGATCTTAGAATAACCTTGACCATCTCATGGTCATCCCATTTTGTGCTTGCGAGGTTGCGCACTTGGTTCACCAAGGTCTTCAAACAGTTGTACATAGCTTGAGGATCCTCGCCTTGGTTGAGTCGGAACCGACCGAGCTCCCCCTCGATCGTCTCCCGCTTGGTGATTTTGGTCACCTCGTCTCCTTCGTGCGCGGTCTTGAGTACGTCCCAAATTTCCTTCGCACTCTTTAACCCTTGCACCTTATTATACTCCTCTCGACTTAGAGAGGCGAGGAGTATAGTGGTGGCTTGGGAGTTAAAGTGGTAGATTTGGGCCACTTCGTCGGAGTCGTAGTCTTCATCCCCTACGGATGGTACCTGTACACCAAACTCAACAACATTCCAAATGCTTGTGTGGAGTGAGGTTAGATGATGCCTCATTTTGTCACTCCACATATTATAATCTTCACCGTCAAAAACCGGTGGTTTGCCTAATGGAACGGAGAGCAAAGGAGTACGCTTTGAAATACGGGGGTAGCGTAGGGGAATCTTACTATACTTCTTGCACTCATGGTGCTTAGAAGTTACCGACAGCGCGTCGGAGCCGGAGGTCGATGGTGATGAAGAGTCGGTCTCGTAGTAGACCACTTTCCTCATCTTCTTGTGCTTGTCGCCTCTCCGATGCGACTTGTGGGAAGAAGATTTCTTCTCCTTCCCTTTCCCTTTGTTGCGGGACTCTTCCGATGAAGCCTTCCCGTGGCTTGTAGTGGGCTTGTCGCCGGTCTCCATCTCCCTCTTAGCGTGATCTCCCGACATCACTTCGAGCGGTTAGGCTCTAATGAAGCACCGGGCTCTGATACCAATTGAAAGTCGCCTAGAGGGGGGTGAATAGGGTGAAACTGAAATTTACAAAGTCAATCACAACTACAAGCCGGGTTAGCGTTAGAAATATAATGCAAGTTCGAGAGAGGGCGTAAAAACAAATCACAAGCAAATAAAGAAGTGAGACACACGGATTTGTTTTACCGAGGTTCGGTTCTCTCAAACCTACTCCCCGTTGAGGTGGTCACAAAGACTGGGTCTCTTTCAACCCTTTCCCTCTCTCAAACGGTCCCTCGGACCGAGTGAGCTTCTCTTCTCAATCAACCGGGAACCAAACTTCCCTGCAAGGACCACCACACAATTGGTGTCTCTTGCCTTGATTACAATTGAGATGATCGCAAGAAAGAATGAGAAAAAGAAGCAATCCAAGCGCAAGAGCTCAAATGAACACAACAATCACTCTCTCTAATCACTAAAGCTTTGAGTGGAATTGGGAGAGGATTTGATCTCTTTGGTGTGTCTAGAATTGAATGCTAGAGCTCTTGTAAGTAGTTGGAAGGTGGAAAACTTGGATGCCTTGAATGTGGGGTGGTTGGGGTATTTATAGCCCCAACCACCACAAAGTGGTCGTTGGAAGGCTGCAGTCGCATGGCGCACCAGATAGTCCGGTGCACCACAGGACACTGTCCGGTGCGCCAGCCATGTCAGCAGACCGTTAGGGTTCGACCGTTGGAGCTCTGTCTTGTGGGCCCGCCTAGCTGTCCGGTGGTGCACCGGACAAGCCCTGTAGGCTGTCCGGTGTGCCACCCGCGTGTGCTCTGCACCTCTGCGCGCGCAGGCGTGCATTTAATGCGTTGCAGTCGACCGTTGCGCGCGAAGTAGCCGTTGCTCCGATGTCACACCGGACACTGTCCGGTGACTCACCGGACAGTCCGGTGAATTATAGCGGAGCGGATTCCCGAAGCTGGCGAGTTCAGAGTCGCTCTTCCTGGGGCACCGGACACTGTCTGGTGGTGCACCGGACAGTCCGGTGAATTATAGCGAAGCGCCTAAGTTTTCCCGAAGGTGAAGAGTTCAGCTTGGAGTCCCCTGGTGCACCGGACACTGTCCGGTGGCACACCGGACAGTCCGGTGCGCCAGATCAGGGCACACTTCGGTTGTCCCTTGCTCTCTTTGTTTGAACCCATCCTTGGTCTTTTTATTGACTTTTTGTGAACCTTTGGCACCTGTAGAACTTATAGACTAGAGCAAACTAGTTAGTCCAATTATTTGTGTTGGACAATTCAACCACCAAAATCAATTAGGAAATAGGTGTAAGCCTAATTCCCTTTCAATCTTCCTTGTCTTGATCAACTTCATCTCCCCCTTGATCCTTGTCCTCTTCTCGAGGTGGCTCATCTTCTTGATCTTCTTCTTCATCATCTTGAGCCTGTTCCTCATCTTGGGTTGGTGGAGATGCTTGTATGGAAGATGACGGTTGATCTTGTGCTTGTGTAGGCTCTTCGGATTCCTTAGGACACACATCCGCAATGGACATGTTCTTTAGCGTGACGCATGGAGCCTCTTCATCATCTAGCTCATCAAGATCAACTTGCTCCACTTGGGAGCCATTAGTCTCATCAAACATAATGTCACAAGAAACTTCATCTAGTCCAGTAGACTTGTTAAAGACTCTATATACCCTTGTGTTTTAATCATATCCTAGTAAAAAGCCTTCTACAGCCTTAGGAGCAAATTTAGATTTTCTACCTCTTTTAACAAGAATAAAACATTTGCTACCAAAGACTAAGAAATATGAAACATTGGGCTTTTTACTGGTGAGGAGTTCGTATGATGTCTTCTTGAGGATTCAGTGAAGATATAACCGGTTGATGGAGTAGCAAGCAGTGTTGATTGCTTCCGCCCAAAACCGATCCGGTGTCTTGTACTCATCAAGCATGGTCCTTGCCATGTCCAATAGAGTTCTATTCTTCCTCTCCACTACACCATTTTGCTGAGGTGTGTAGGGAGAAGAGAACTCATGCTTGATGCCCTCATCCTCAAGAAAGCCTTCAATTTGAGAGTACTTGAACTCCATCCCATTGTCATTTCTTATCTTTTTGATCCTTAAGTCGAACTCATTTTGAGCCCGTCTCAAGAATCCCTTTAAGGTCTCTTGGGTTTGTGATTTTTCCTGCAAAAAGAACAACCAAGTGAAGCAAGAATAATCATCCACAATTACTAGACAGTACTTACTCCCACCGATGCTTATATAAGCGATCGGGTCGAATAAATCCATGTGGAGTAGCTCAAGGGCCTGTCCATCGTCATGATGTTTTTGTGTGGATGATGGGTGCCAACTTGCTTTCCTGCTTGGCATGCGCTACAAACCCTGTCTTTCTCAAAATGAACATTTGTTAGTCCCAAAATATGTTCTCCCTTTAGAAGTTTGTGAAGATTCTTCATCCCAACATGGGAAAGTCGGCGATGCCAGAGCCAACCCATATTAGTCTTAGCAATTAAGCAAGTGTCAAGTTCAGCTCTATTAAAATCAACTAAGTATAGCTGACCCTTTAACACTCCCTTAAATGCTACTGAATCATCACTCCTTCTAAAGATAGTAACACCTACATCACTAAAAAGACAGTTGTAACCTATTTTGCATAATTGAGAAACTAAAAGCAAGTTATAATCTAAAGAATCTACAAGAAAAACATTGGAAATAGAATGGTCAGGTGATATAGCAATTTTACCAAGTCCTTTGACCAAACCTTGATTTCCATCCTTGAATGTCATAGTTCTTTGGGGATCTTTGTTTTTCTCGTAGGAGGAGAACATCCTTTTCTCCCCTGTCATGTGGTTTGTGCATCCGCTATCAATTATCCAACTTGAGCCCCCGGATGCATAAACCTGCAAAACAATTTAGGTCTTGTTCTTAGGTACCCAAACAGTCTTGGGTCCTTTGATGTTAGAAACAAGCACCTTGTGTTTGCCCCCAACATATTTGGCAACTATTTTGCCTGATTTGTTAGTTAGAACATATGAAGCATCAAAAGTCTTAAATGAAATGTTAGATTCATTTGATGCAGCAGGAGTTTTCTTTTTAGGCATTTTAACATGGGTAGAATGCCTAGATCTAATGCCTCATTCTTATACATAAAAGGATGGTGAGAAACAGAATGAGATTTCCTAGCATAAATTCTCCTAATTTTGTTTTCGAGATAATTAGCAGGATCTAAAATATAGCCCTCATTATCCTAAACCATGTGAGCCTTGCCCTTAACAAAATTAGACAATCTTTTAGGGGCAATAAGCTTGACATTGCTTCCTTGTTGGACACCAATACCATCCTTAATGCCAGGGCATCTCCCATTATAGAGCATACTTCTAGCAAATTTAAATTTTTCATTTTCAATCTCATGCTCATGAATTTTTGCAGTTAATTGAGCTATATGATCATTTTGTTGTTTAATTAAAGCAAGGTGATCATCAATAGCTTCAACATTAACATCTCTACATCTAGTGCAAATAGGAACATGATCAACAGTAGATGTAGAAGGTTTGCAAACATTTAATTCATCAATCTTAGCATGTAAAATAGCATTCTCATTTCTAAGACTGGAAATAGTATCATTGCAAACATTTAAATCTTTAGCCTTAGAAATTAAATTATCATTCTCAGTTCTAAGGCTAGAAATTGTTTCATTCAATTTATCAATCTTAGCAATTAAACTAGCATTTTCATTTCTAAGACTGACAATTGAATCATTACAAGCATTTAATTTTTCAACCTTAGCAATTAAATTAGTATTCTCAGTTCTAAGGTTGGAAAAAGTGTCATGGCAAATGTTAAGCTCTTTAGCCAAATTTTTATTTTTCTCTACTTCCTGAGCATAAGTATTTTTTACTTTAACATGCTTCTTGTTTTCTTTAATAAGGAATTCATCTTGGCTATCCAAAAGTTCATCCTTCTCATGAATGGCTCCTATCAATTCATTCAATTTTTCTTTTTGTTGCATGTTAAGGTTGGCAAAAAGGGTAAGCAAATCATCCTCATCTTCACTAGAGCTACCGTCATCACTAGATGTTGTATATTTGGTGGAGGCTCTAGATTTTATCTTCTTCTTTTTGTCGTCCTTTGCCATGAAGCATTTGTGGCCGACGTTGGGGAAGAGGAGTCCCTTGTTGACGGCGATGATGGCGGCATCCTCGTCGGAGGAGTTGGTGGAGCTCTCATCGGAGTCCCATTCCTGACACACATGGGCATCGCCGCCCTTCTTCTTGTAGTATTTCTTCTTCTCCTTCTTCTTCCCCTTCTTGTCGTCGCCCCTGTCACTATCACTAGACATAGGACATTTAGCGATAAAATGACCGGGCTTACCACATTTGTAGCACACCCTCTTGGAGTAGGGTTTATAGTCTTTCCCCCTCCTTTGCTTGAGGATTTGGCGGAAGCTCTTGATGATGAGCGCCATCTCCTTGTTGTCGACCTTGGAGGCGTTGATGGGAAGCCTACTTGGTGTAGACTCCTCTTTCTTCTCTTCCGTCGCTTTGAATGCGACGGGTTGCACCTCGGGTGTGGAGGTGGCACCTTGCTCTAAGTTGACGATGTATTTGGAGCCTTTGACCATTAGTTCAAAGCTCACAAACTTTCCTATCACCTCCTCGGGAGACATTAGCTTATATCTAGGATCACCATGTATTAATTGAACTTGAGTAGGATTACAAAATACGAGTGATCTAAGAATAACCTTGACCATCTCATGGTCATCCCATTTAGTGCTCCCGAGGTTGTGCACTTGGTTCACCAATGTCTTGAGCCGGTTGTACATTGCTTGTGGCTCCTCTCCTTGGTTGAGGACGAATCGACCGAGCTCCCCCTCGATCGTTTCCCGCTTGGTGATCTTGGTCACCTCATCTCCTTCGTACGCCGTCTTGAGGACGTCCCAAATTTCCTTGGCGGACTTTAACCCTTGCAACTTATTATAGTCCTCTCGACACAGAGAGGCGTGGAGTATAGTTGTGGCTTGGGAGTTAAAGTGCCGAATTTGGTCGGCCTCATCCGAGTCATAGTCCTTGTCCCCTACCTTCGGTACCTGCGCTCCATACTCAACAATGTCCCATATGCTTTTGTGGAGTGAGGTTAGATGATGCCTCATTTTATCACTCCGCATAGAATAATCCTCACCATCAAAATATGGTGGTTTGCCTAAGGGAACCGAAAGTAATGGAGTGCGCCTAGAAATGCGAGGATAGCGAAGGGGCATCTTACTATACTTCTTGCGCTCATGGCGCTTAGAAGTAGTGGACGACGAGTCAGAGCTAGATGTGGAGGGCGACGAAGAGTCGGTCTCGTAGTAGACCACTTTCTTCATCTTCTTCTTCTTGTCGCCTCTTCGATGGGTCTTGTTGGAGGAAGAGGATTCCACCTTTTGCTTGTGGCCGGACTCCCTTGAGAGGGTTCTCCCCGAGCTTACGGGCTTGTCGCCGGTCATGATCTCCCTCTTGGCATGATCTCCCGATATCACTTCGAGTGGTTAGACTCTAATGAAGTACCAGGCTCTGATACCAATTAAAAGTTGCCTAGAGGGGGGGGGGGGGGGGGTGAATAGGCGTAATCTGAAATTTACAACTTAAAACAACAAACTACAAGCCGGGGTTAGTGTTAGAATTAAATCCGAGTCCGGGAAAGAGGGGGGAAAACAAATCAACCAAGAAATAGAGCGGATGAACATGGTGATTTGTTTTATCGAGGTTCGGTTCTAAAGAACCTAGTCCCCGTTGAGGTGGTCACAAAGACCTAGTCTCTTTCAACCCTTTCCCTCTCTCAAACGGTCACTTAGACCGAGTGAGCTTTCTCCTTAATTCCCACAGGTCACCTAGACCCCGCAAGGACCACCACATAATTGGTGTCTCTTGCCTTGCTTACAAGTCACTTTGGAACAAGAAAGAGGAAGGAAGAAAGCGATCCAAGCAACAAGAGTGCAAAGAACACGAACAAACGCTCTCTCAAGTCACTAGGAGGTTGGGATGAATTTTGCACTTGGAGAGGCTTTGATCTTTTGATTTGTGTCTTAGAGTGAATGCACTAGCTCTTGTATTGAATGTGGAGTGCTGGAAACTTGGATGCTTGGAGTGGTGGTGGTTGGGGGTACTTATAGCCCTCAACCACTACATAGTCGTTAGGGATGGCTGCTGTCGATGGGCACACCAGACAGTCCGGTGCGCCAACCACGTCACCAAACCGTTAGGGTTCTGGAGCAGTTGATTGTTGGAGCTTTGTCTTCATGCAGCACCGAACAGTCCGGTGCCACACCGGACAGGCACTGTTCACTGTCCGGTGCCCCTCTGACTTCTGCGCTCTGACTCTGCACGCACTGTTCACCACTGTTCACGGAGTCAGCGGCTTTTGCAGTCGACCGTTGCGCCGAGTAGTCATTGCACCGCTGTCACACCGGATAGTCAGGTGAATTATAGCGGAGCAGCGCTGGAGAAACCCGAGAGTGGCCAGTTTGTATCTGTACGGTCCTGGTGCATTGGACACTGTCTGGTGGCACACCGGACAGTCCGGTGCGCCAGACCAGGGCACACTCGGTTTCTATGCTCCATTGAATTTGATCCCTAACTTCAATCTTTTATTGGTTTGTGTTGAACCTTTATGCACCTGTAGAACATGTATTCTAGAGCAAACTAGTTAGTCCATTATTTGTGTTGGGCATTCAACCACCAAAATTATTTATAGGAAAAGGTTAACCCTATTTCCCTCTCATTGGGATAGCAAACACGGGCCAACATGTGTACGGGGCAGCGCTCATTCCATAGGGATTGAACCCATCTATGGCCAGCGCAACATGTACATTACGAGCCTCTTCAGCTTTCTCACGGTGAATGGCATCAAAGTGTTTCCATGCTTCACCATCGGATGCGTGCACCATCTTGTCAGGATTGTATCATTTTCCATTTTTGTGCCATTTCATTTGTTTCGCGGATTCCTCGGTCATGTATAGACGCTGGATCCTCGGTATGAACGGAAGGTGGCATAGGATTGTCAAGGGGTTGTCGAGCTGCCTCTTCTGTCCATCACCAGACTCTACCTCCATGAACCTAGATGATTTACACTTCGGACAGTACTTTGCCTCCGTGTATTCTTTCCTAAATAGCATGCAGCCCTTCAGACAAGCATGTATCTGCTCATACATCATCTTGAGTGCATGAAGGAGTTTCTATGCCTCATACATGCTCTTTGGCAGAACGTGATCCTCCGGAAGCAGGCTGCTAATAACCGTCAACAAGCCATCGAATGCATCTCAACTCATGCTGTACTGCGACTTGAACGCCATTACACGCCCAATGGCATCCAGTTGAGAAACCTTTGTTTGGCCGTGAAGGGGCTTATGTGCCGCGTCAAACATGTTGTAGAACGCCTTTGCAGTCAGCTCTGGCTCATCATCCGTACATCCTCCGGCGTACTGTGCCTCGTTATAGTCGTTCAACATATCCGCTACCCCCGCATCAGCATCATAATGCTCGACGCATTGTCTCAACACCTCCTCTCTCGTACGATGCGCTTCACCATGAAAGATCCATCGAGTATAGCATAGCGTAAATCCATTCTTCCAAATATGTTCTACCATAGACTTCTTTGATTTTCTTTTCCGATTGGCACATTTATTGCACGGGCATGGGACTAGACTCGCTCCTTTAGCAGCTTTGCCATATGCCCGTTCCACAAAATCATCGGTCTTTTCAATCCATTCAGGGGTGACATCATTCCTTCCTACACGGCAGTGTACATCCACTCACGGTCCTCCATCCTCTAACATATATAAAGAAGCCTATCAACAAAAAATTTTGGCAGCACCTCCACTGCACGGGGAGGTTTCCAAAGCCTGCAAATATAAGTAACAGCAGGATGGCTAACACACGTAGATATACATCAACGACATGATTGCCGCTGAAAATCGCCTAGAGGGGGGTGAATAGGCGAAACCTAAAAATTATAACTTTAAACCCAGACTTGATCCCTTGATTAGTGGTTAGAACAAGATGCATAATTATCGGAGTGTAAAACTAAGTCCTTTGCTTGCAAAGAGTGTTGCTTTCAAAGAATGTGGAATTGACAAATCAATACAACTAATAAGTTTATGGAGAATGAAGCAAAAGAGCTTAGATAAGAAGAGCAATAACACAAGTTCTTTCTTGCAAGGTGTTGCTTCTCTAAATGAGAATTTAACTTGAAGCAACACAAAATAATATTAGCAAGGAATAGTGCAAGAGAACTTAGAGAGGAAGAAAACAAACAAATCACAAGCAATAAACACAAGAGACATAGGTGATTTGTTTTAGCGAGGTTCGGTTCACCAAGAACATAATCCCTGTTGAGGAGTCCACTAAGGATGGATCTTTTTCAACCCTTTCCCTCTCTCTACCGATCACCAAGACCGGCGAGCGCTTCTTCTTAATCTCAAGGATCACTAAGACCCCGCAAGGACCACCACACTCTTAGGTGTCTCTTGCTAGCTTTACAAGCCTCCAAAACTTTGGAGGAAGATGAATGGGAGTCAAAACTCCATGCTCAAATGATCACAAGATGAAGCACACACTTTCTCTCAATGATTCTCACAAGGCACTATCGCTAAACTCACATGAGTAGCTCTCTTTTGCTTGATCTCTCTTTTGTGGCACTTGTGTTGCTTCTAGTGGACTAAATTTTGTGTATGAGATATATAAATAAATTGAGGTGGTTGGGAGGGCTTGGATATGTCAACTATATGCCTTGATATGTTGCTTGGGCTCCCACACCTTGAAATGGCCGGTTGGGGTGGTATTTATAGCCACCAACCATCTTGTAGCCGTTGGGGAAGGCTGCTGGCGATGGGCGCACCAGACAGTCCGGTGTGCCAATGGATAGGCACTATAGGCTGTCCGGTGCGCTGCCACATCACCCAACCGTCAGGGTTCGGAGCGAAGTCGACCGTTGGAGCTTTGTCTCCTTGCGGCACCGGACAGTCTAGTGCGCCTCTGACTTTCTGCTCTGACTTCTGCAGTGCACTGTTCAGGCACTATTCACCTTTGCAGAGTCGACCGTTGCGTGATCTAGCCGTTGCTCCAGTGGCACACCAGACGGTCTGGTGGCACACCGGACTATCCGATGAATTATAGCAGAGCGCGGCTACGAAAACTCGAGAGTGGATGTTTGGACTGTGTACGGTCCTGGTGCACCGACACTGTCCGGTGGCACACCGGACAGTCCGGTGTGCCAGACCACAGCACACTTGGTTTCTTTTGCTCCTTTGAATTTGATCCCTAACTTGAATATTTATTGGTTTGTGTTGAACCTTTGTGCACCTGTAGAACATGTATTCTTAGAGCAAACTAGTTAGTCCATTTGTTTGTGTTGGACATTCAACCACCAAAATTAATTGTGGGAAAAGGTTAACCCTATTTCCCTTTCAATCTCCCCCTTTTTGGTGATTGATTCCAACACAAACCAAAGCAAATATATAAAGTGCAGAAATGAACTAGTTTGCATATGGTAAGTGCATAGGTTGCATGGAATTAAACCAATTTATAATCTTACTAGATATGAATGGATTGCTTTCTTCTATTTGACATTTTGGACCACTTTTGCATCACTTTGTTTTATTTTTGCAAATCTTTTCAAAGTCTTTTCAAAATTCTTTTTGTAAATAGTCAAAGGTATAGAAATAATATTGCGAGAAGCATTTTTCAAGATTTGAATTTTCTTCCCCTGTTTCAAATGTTTTCCTTTGACTAGATAAAAGGTCCCTCTGAATGAAATTCTCCTCTTAGCTTCCAAGAGGATTTTGAAATAGATGCAAATTTGAAATTTCCTTGAATACCAATTGAAAACAAACATTTGTGAATACCAATTAAATCTTTCATTTCGAAAATTTTTGAAATGGTGGTGCAGTCCTTTTGCTTTGGGCTTAATATTTTCTCCCCCTTTGGCATTAATTGCCAAAAACGGAGACTTTGAGAGCCCCTTTATCTTTTCTCCCCCATTGATAAAAGAAATATAAGTGAAAGATTATACCAATTGGAGAGATGGCGGAATACCGGTGAAGGTAAATAGTACCAATGGAGTTGAGTGGAAGCGTTGTCTTTACCGAATACTCCATTTCCCTTTCAATCTAAGACTAATACAAGAAATACTCATGGAAGCACGTTAGTCTTAGCCTTGGCACAAGAAGAATAAGAAATATATATGTGTACCAAATGAAAGAGATATGATCAAAAGATATGTCAATTAAGCTTTATCATAGTTCTGTATAATATAGATTGCTACCCCTAAATATGTGCCTTGAGAGGAATACATATTTTGGCCTTAAATGCCAAATGCACATAATGAGGTTAATGAGAACATATATATATCATAGACAATGTGAAGTGCATTGTGTCATAATATAAGTGTGATGCTCACGACAAACTATACACTTATGAAAGCATGTTATAGATATTTGATGCATTTACCCTTGAGGTTTCAAAGAGACTTAAGGAACTTCCACCTTTGAGACATAGGTAGCCTACCCTTGTTACAAGGTTAAGCTTTAAGCTCTTTGACAAGAAAATCACTTTACCCAGTTTTAACAAAAATGCATCAATGGAGGAATGAAATTTTTGAGACGTTAAACTAGGTATGAAGCAGGGATATGCATAGACATGCTTTCTCTTCCTTTTATAAAAGATATGCAAAGAATGTATATAAGAGGAAGATTTAGGTACATGTATAAATGAGAGGAAGTAGTTTACCCTTTTGTACCTTTACATAGAGACGCTCTCTTCATTGTGCTTTGTCTTTAGTCTTGGTTACTTAAGACCTATATTCAAGACAATGTATGGAAATATTTTGCACAAGAGAGAGTTCTACAACTAGTGATCTTTTTCTAAGTCATTGTTGTCATATATCAAGTAGATCACAAATTGCATAAATTTATCCTGAATTCTCCTTTTAACTTAGTGCATATCAAGAGAGACATTAATTGAGAGTATATGAGGCACTAAGCAACATAAGTGTCAATTGAAGTTATTCAATGATCAAATGAATAACAGATGCGATCAAAAGAACAACATATGCATTAGATAAATAAGCTTAAAATAGGAGAATCTAGTAAATATGCTACTTTAATAATGAAAGCTAAAATCCTTGATAAAAGTGATATTACTTTACCAAATTGGACTGATTTGAAGTAGCATACTTCATGAGAAACTTATTCTCATACTTGAGACTCTATGGGATCACTAAGAGAAAATGTTAGTCTCAAAATGATCAAGATATAGAAATGGGGCTCCCCCTAAAGATATGCATCAAGAATTTGAATGACTTGGTTAGATGCACTTCTCCTTTAAAGAAAATAGGGGAATACATTGAACATCTTGATCAAGGCATGTAATATTTGCAATAATCACTTTATGCCTGGTACTCTCAAAAATGAAAAAGGTTTAGAATACTTACAACCACACCATTGATTAATTTGAAGATCTTGCTGTCTAAGTAGGTGTTGTCGTTCTTGATGTGGGGGACAGATGTTGGGGGCCTTCGGCTTCCGAAGGTCCTCAAAAATATGATTTGGCAATGTTTCCCAAGTGAAATATGTGAACAGGTATCTTCGGAATTGGGCCACGAGTATACAGGAATATGGTCAAGATGAAGCTTGAATAGGACGGAAGGCGATCATAACGAAGGATAAGATGATCACGAAGCTATGCGCAGAAAAAGCTTCGGCATGACAGCAGAAAAGGGGAACCGACTTATATGGTGAAAAGACAAATTGGACCTCGAAGAATCACTATAGAATTATTGATAAATGTAAAGGGCGTTAATGTAATTCTCCACGGGCTGCGCCCTGTGCCTATAAATAGATGAACAGTATTCCCGTACTAGGCATGCTGATCTAGCATCTGCTTTTCGCATCACGCCTGTATCTTACTTTTCGACAATCCAAAGGTACATTTATAATTTGTTATTATGACTCTGATAATACAAATTAGAAATAAATTGGTGATAATATTTGTGTTATTGTTTGTATTCCATGTATGTATTCTCCTTCATCATATGTTGGACATACGAAGGTCTTTTCCCTCATAACCTTCGTCTGAAATTCATTATATCCGAAGGGATATAATGTCTTGAAGGACGAAGGACTTTAATATTTAACACTTTTTATGTTGCCTTGTTCTTGACTCTTAGCATTTGAGAACAAGTCACCAACATTGGCGCCCACCTCCGGTGAACTCACGTCCATTTTTTGAGTTTTGAACATCTTCGGCAAGCATCACCTTCGTCATGCCGCCGAGGAAAGCTTCAGCCGCAGGGGCTGCTACTCTGCAGCCGCTGGATCCCAATCAGGATGTCCTTTCTCTCAGGGAGTCCCGAAGCCAGAAGAGGAAGGCCACTAGTCCAACGCCTCCGGAGGATGACTTGGATCAAGAAATCCAAAATTTGGAGATGCTCCATCAACAGGTCCAACGGAAGAAGGAAAAGATGGCTCGTCTAGCTGATCTACAAAGGCAGATAGACGAAGCCTCTGAAGAGCTTCGTCATCTTGCTCAAGATGACCAGAATCAAAGGCCCCCGCGCAGAGAGCTTCATCAAGAGGGCTTCTACAACGAGGGCGACTAGTATGAAGATTTCCATCATGGAAATTTTGCTTTTGATGATACTTCTCCCCTGTCAACAGAACTGCAGGCTACACCTTGGCCACAGTCTTACAAGCCACCTCAGCTCCCCATGTACGACGGTCATTCAGACCCGAAGCAATTCTTGATGAGCTATGAAGCAACCATATCTTCGTATGGTGGCAACACGACGGTCATGGCAAAGTCTTTTGTCATGGCTGTCAGGAGTGTTGCACAAACCTGGTACTCCTCTCTTCGGCCAGGGACAATCACTTCATGGCAAAAGCTAAAGGACATGTTGATAACCAACTTCCAAGGGTTTCAAACGAAGCCAGTTACTGCCCAAGCTTTATTCCAGTGCACCCAGGACCACGAAGAATATCTTCAGGCGTATGTCCGAAGGTTCCTGCGTCTGAGGGCACAGGCACCAACAGTGCTCAATGAAATTGTCATTGAGGCCATGATCAAGGGGCTTCGGCCGGGGCCTTCAGCTCAGTACTTTGCCAGAAAGCCTCCTCAAACTTTGGAGAAGCTGCTCCAGAAGATGGACGAGTATATTCGAGCTGACAATGATTTTCGCCAAAGAAGGGAGGAAGCATTCAGGTTCTCTGAAATGACCAGGGGCTTCGGAGGAAGATTCCATCCGAGGCACGTTAGGTCAATTCACAATTCTACTCAAAGTGATGACAAAGGGAGTCAACAGCAAAGGCCACAGTGCTCCTCGCAAGCTTCGGGGCAACAACAAAGCTCTTTCCGGCCGCCAGCGCCAAGGGGCAGAGGCGCCAGGGGCTTCGGGGGAAGATTTGGAGATCAACCAAGAAAAATTTACTGCCTATTCTGTGGTGAAGGCAAGGGCCATACCACCAGGATGTGCCATGTTACCATCCAGAAGCAAAAGGAGCTAGCAGAAGCTGTAGCGCAACAGAGTCAGCCGAAGCAGGTCATGCATACTGCTTCGTACCATTCGCCTTACATTCCAGAATATGTAGGCAATCACCCTGCAGCTTCTGTTGCTTCGGCAAGTCAATCCCAAGCATCTTGGCAACAGCCTCCACCGCCACCACCAATGCAACGAGGTCAGCAGCCAGAAGGGAGTCAGCACACTCACCTTCAGCGGGACTTCAGAGAGGAGTCCAAAGCTCGCACAGTCAATAGCACTGTGCCGGAGTCGAAGCATATTTACTGACAAATATCCTACCTCGTCAGCAGATTTTCGCATTTTCGCATTTCAGTCTTACTTTCTTTTTAATAAGGAACAATTATGGGAAGTTTAAGTGCTTTTTATCGTATTTTAATCTCTTGTAACAGTTTCGTTCTTTGCCATATTAAAAAAAATGTCTCCTCCATAGGCTTAAGTTGCCGAAACATAATAATTTATGGGGGCAAGAAGGACCTTCAAATTATCAAAAATTTGTTCTAAACAATACAGTGCAATTTCTTCGAAGCAGCAAAAGTCGTTCCTAAGGGAGCGCAGTGTAAGTTTTCCGCTCAAAAGTCGTTCCTAAGGGAGCGCAGTGTAAGTTTTCTGCTCAAAAGTCGTTCCGAAGGGAATGCAGAGCTTACAGCGAAAAATAAACGATGATTCCACTGAAAGTAAAAGGCGAAGAAGCTCCTAAGGGATACTTACAGCGAAAAATAAACGCTGATTCTGCTGAAAGTAAAAGGCGAAGAAGCTCCTAAGGGAGGCTTACAGCGAAAAATAAACGCTGATTCCGCTGAAGTAAAAGGCGAAGAAGCTCCTAAGGGAGGCTTACAGTGAAAAATAAATGTCGACCTTCGGCAAATATCATTTTGCATAACATCACATCATTACATCATTTGCATAGCATAACATCATACATCATAATGCATCAACAACGCAAGAAGGGGTGCTTCAATATTGATATTCGAAGATCGTTTTGAAGAAATAGTGGCACGGCACAAACAATGTGATAGAGGACGAGGCCCGATCTTCCGTGAGGTACGATAACTTGATTGGGTGGAGATCTCGACGTCGATGATCCAAGGCTCTGAGCGAACGGCTCCTCGCAATCACTACACCACTGCTCCGTTGGTTATCACCCGTGACACACGAGTGACCTCGCCACGAAGGCTTATCCCTGCAAGCGCAATCAAGAACACAAGCAAGAACAGGAAGAACGCAATCAAAACTGCATTGATCACGAGGTGGGGTCTCACAAACCGATGAACGGCGATACTGTTCGATGACAGATATGATCTAAGCAAAACCCAAACCCTAATGTGGTGGTGGGTGCTGGTAAAATAGAGGTTAGGGGCGTGCATAACCCCTAGTCGCACCCCTAATGGGCTCCAACACGATACACGGCCCAACAGCCCAACAAACGGTGTCGCAGCACCAAAACAGAATCTGAACGCTGACTTGTTTCGACGATTCCCGTTGACTCCGGATGAATTTTAAGGTGGTTCCAGTTGGGTTGGAAAGCTTATCTCCTTAGCTTTCCATCCATATAAAGCCCAACCTAATCGGAGTTCGGATGCATCCTGGGCGTTCATTTTAGTGCAGACTGGTCCTGGACTTCGAGGTGGAGACGTAGTTGAGTCGGACTTGGCTTTCTCTTGTTGTGAACATCCTAGCTTCTCCTCCTTGACATGTTGGCCTCTCCCAAGTCCTTGTTGGTCCTCTCCAAGGTTCCTAATCATCAAAACATCCATGGCACCAAGCGTAAGCTCTAAAACACAATTGATTAGGTTAGAACGAACCTGGAGATTTAGCTGTCGTGCACGTGCTCGTGTTGTCGGTCCATGCATTATTTGTATGGGAGAGATGTCCTCATCATCCTCCCCCACTTGAATTGGAGTCGTTCTCGACTCAGGCGGTGGCCAAGGGGGTGGCCGAGCTGCCGAGCTTATCTCCTTAGGATGTACAAGTCCTTTAGGCCCAAAAACAGGCGTCGTTAATTTCTGGCAGATTCTGGACGTCATCTTGTTATGACGATTCCCATCAGCTCCGTGTATATTTTGACGTGAAACCAGATGGGTTGGAAAGCTTGTCTTCTTAGCTTTCCAACGATATCTAGAACGTCGAAAACGGAGTCCGTATGTGGTCTGGGCGTCTGTTTTCGTGAGGACCACTCCTGCAGTCCTAACCGGATTCGCGAATAAACTGGACTTCAACTCCCCTTGAGCTTGGGACTCTATGATTGATTGGGCCTTGACTATATAGTTGACATCCATGTATTCATCATTCTCCCCTTCTTGGTTTTGAGTCGTCCTCGACTTAAAGTCGTTGGTGCCTGCAAAAGGTGTTGATGTAGTGCTTGATGTCGTCCAACCTTGCTTCCCTTCTTGAAGTTGACCCTGTTGTTGTAAAACATACAAAGAAGGACAAGTGGAACTGGACGTGATATGGTTAGCTTTAACACAGCCTTCTAGTTGATCATTTTGTTTTATGACAAAAGGAGAATTCATATTTGAACAAATATATACTCGATGTACCATATATTCTCCTTTCCAATTATATCTTCCAATAAAATGATATGTATGTTTAGATAACCATAGTAAATTAGCACTAAAAGAAAGTTTCTCCTCTAAATTATTTAGATTACATAGAACATCAAATTCAATATAGCCCAAAGTATTTAAAGAAGATAACAATTTTAGCTCATCATGCACACTAGTTATATGATTGAATGTTCTAATTTTGGCACAATTAATAGGATCAGAAGCAACAACATCAAGTTTGTTCTTTAGTTGTGGCATAGAAATAATAGTATTATCATCACACAACTCTTCTTTATCATAAGGAACAACAAGACAATCTTCTTGTAACAAAGGCAACTCAGATTTATCTGAAGGCATGATATCGGTAGAATTACTTAAATTATTTTTAGTATCATCCATAGAAACAAATTGTTGTCTCATTAGTGCTTTTACATCAGTCCAAGTTTGTGGTTTCTCATAGTCATGCAAATTATTCCACCAAACTAACGCATCATTCGTTAAAGTACTAGCCACAATTTTAATTTTTCGCCTATCACATATACGACGTCATGCAAAAATCTTATCCATTGATATTTCGCATTCAGTATATTCATTTGCAATATTTGCATCAAAAGAAGAGAAAGATGGATATATAGAACCTGAGGGAGACGAATCATCATCAATGGTGTGGCTCTGAAAAGCTTTAGTCAATGCGCGCATCATCTCCTTCAATTCCAGATGAGAGACACACTCATCGTCGTTAAGCTTAGGTTCCTTCTCCTTGTCCGTTTGGTTCTTTGGTCCTGTCATTGTTAGCACAAAACAGAGACAAAAAGGCAACAAACAAAGTGAACCCTACAACTATCTCTCAGGGTGGTGGTGGTGGAACACAAGTTATGAAGCGTCTTACCCCGCTCTTACAAGGTTCTTACTAGCACTGCAGGTGGCAAACGGTGACCGGTGTGACTGTCCAACGAGCGCGGGTGTGATTACAAAGGAGTACCTGTTCTGCTCGAGAGAAAGGTGGAGCTTTGGGAAGGCTGACTAAATATATATATGTGGCACACAAGTCAGTAACAGATAGCAATGCTGAATAAGTGTCCAAAGTACTCGTCCTAGTTGCTGGCCTAGAGAATGTATTAGCACAGTTGGAGGAAGACACAAAGGAGGTGACAAGGATCTAGGAACAGCAAGGTAACAAGTTGGAATGAAAAACAATCACAGAGGTGCACAGATCAATGGTGTTCCTACTTATGCGCACTCTTTTTCTCTTTTTTTCTCTGATTTTTTTCTTCTTCTTTTTTTTCTTTGTTTTGTGCGGTTTTTTTGTTTTGCACTTGCCTTTTTATATTCCCTTTTTTTTACAAGAGTGCCGCAAAAACAAGATATAACACAAGACTATCAAAAAAATTCTCGTCTGTCTATCACAGATTTTCTGCTCTAACTTCAACAGACTGTTTGACAAATTTAGAGACCCGAAACTCGAAAACTCAAAACACAAAAGTTGTAGGTCTTCCTTTTCTCTTTCTTTTGGATATATGGATCGCCTATTTTGGATAAAATAAGTGGGAGATATTGACCCCGAAATACAGACTGGTCCGAAATTTCAGGATCACAAATAGATTTACTTCTAAGATAGATAACTCCTCGATAATGATATTTTCTGGAAATCTTGTAAATATAAAAGTTGTAGATAATTTTCTAAGCTTTCCAGAAAGTACAAGAACACTAAATTCCGAGTTCGTATGCGAGAGTTATGATCAAAATACCAAACTAGATAGAAACTAATCTGATAAGGACGTGATGATGAGATAAAATAGGAGCGGTTAGGATCGGTTTTGTAGATGGGATCTGTTTTGGAGGTCGATTTTGTAGGATGGAAAGGATCAAACTGAACCAAAACAAATCTAAACCAGCAACCAAACTCAACCTAGGACACAAACTCAGAACTGCGGACTCCAAAACTGAATTGTGCAAAGGCTAAGGCGATGGTTTTAGGTCAGGATAAACAGATCGTAATTTTTTTAGCTTTTTTGTGGGTTATAGGACGAACAAAATAAATCTAATGGTAGGATTGTACCTCACAGGCAACCTGGAATCTTGATACCACTTGATAGAGGACGAGGCCCGATCTTCCGTGAGGTACGATAACTTGATTGGGTGGAGATCTCGACGTCGATGATCCAAGGCTCCGAGCGAACGGCTCCTCGCAATCACTACACCACTGCTCCGTTGGTTATCACCCGTGACACACGAGTGACCTCGCCACGAAGGCTTATCCCTGCAAGCGCAATCAAGAACACAAGCAAGAACAGGAAGAACGCAATCAAAACTGCATTGATCACGAGGTGGGGTCTCACAAACCGATGAACGGCGATACTGTTCGATGACAGATATGATCTAAGCAAAACCCAAACCCTAATGTGGTGGTGGGTGCTGGTAAAATAGAGGTTAGGGGCGTGCACAACCCCTAGTCGCACCCCTAATGGGCTCCAACACGATACACGGCCCAACAGCCCAACAAACGGTGTCGCAGCACCAAAACAGAATCTGAACGCTGACTTGTTTCGACGATTCCCGTTGACTCCGGATGAATTTTAAGGTGGTTCCAGTTGGGTTGGAAATCTTATCTCCTTAGCTTTCCATCCATATAAAGCCCAATTTAATCGGAGTTCGGATGCATCCTGGGCGTTCATTTTAGTGCAGACTGGTCCTGAACTTCGAAGTGGAGACGTAGTTGAGTCGGACTTGGCTTTCTCTTGTTGTGAACATCCTAGCTTCTCCTCCTTGACATGTTGGCCTCTCCCAAGTCCTTGTTGGTCCTCTCCAAGGTTCCTAATCATCAAAACATCCATGGCACCAAGCGTAAGCTCTAAAACACAATTGATTAGGTTAGAACGAACCTGGAGATTTAGCTGTCGTGCACGTGCTCTTGTTGTCGGTCCATGCATTATTTGTATGGGAGAGATGTCCTCATCATCCTCCCCCACTTGAATTGGAGTCGTTCTCGACTCAGGCGGTGGCCAAGGGGGTGGCCGAGCTGCCGAGCTTATCTCCTTAGGATGTACAAGTCCTTTAGGCCCAAAAACAGGCGTCGTTAATTTCTGGCAGATTCTGGACGTCATCTTGTTATGACGATTCCCATCAGCTCCGTGTATATTTTGATGTGAAACCAGATGGGTTAGAAAGCTTATCTTCTTAGCTTTCCAACGATATCTAGAACGTCGAAAACGGAGTCCGTATGTGGTCTGGGCGTCCGTTTTCGTGAGGACCACTCCTGCAGTCCTAACCGGATTCGCGAATAAACTGGACTTCAACTCCCCTTGAGCTTGGGACTCTATGATTGATTGGGCCTTGACTATATAGTTGACATCCATGTATTCATCACAATGGCCATGGAAGGGTTATATCTTCGTCAAACTCTGAGATGGAAAGATCTATTGATCATTGATTTTAGCAGGATTGGTTACTGATTTTATGAGAGCACGGATATTATTTACGAAGCATGAAAAGAAGGGAAGGTGTTTTTTCGCCGAAGGCTCAAAAACGGTATGTGTATAATGTTTCATGCATCGCAAAGAATAGAACTATAAACAGCTAATAAATTACACCCTAAGTTACACAATATTACACATGATTCTCGACAAACATTACATTCTGAATGTTTTTTGCAACAGCATCTAATCTTCCCTTAAGACTACTTCTGCAGCTTCGTTTAAAAGCTGATCAACAACTCTATCCATGATGGCTTCGGCCATTTGTCTAATTTCGTCATCCCCCTTTGTGTGGGGGCCCGCAGATGACTCAGCAGGTTCTGAGGGAAGAGTAGATACGGATTTATTACTATTACAAACCCTGAACAAGTTCGAAGTCAAAAGATTACAACAAAGAGACAAAAACTACTAGTTAATACCTATTCGCCCTTCGGGCTCTGCGCTTTTCTCAGCAGCCTCTGCTACTTTTCTAGCATCATGGATGCCTTTTTCGCTTTTTTGAATAATCTCTTGGGCCATTTCCCGGCCACCATTATCCCAGATGTCGGTGAAAAATTTTCCACCAACCATGCTAGCTTCGGCCGAGGGGTCTTTTATGTCTTCAGAGGATAAGGCAGCTTCGGATTGTGCTAAAGTTTTCACATGCTCGCAGCCTTTCCTCTCCAAAATAGTAGCAATCCCCCTGGCACCCGAAAAAGCACATATGTCTCCGCGGCTATTCAAAATTTCCTCAAAAGCCTCGGCTTCGTGATTGATCCATTCAATCGGGCCCTCGGGGTTCCCCCTTGTGAAGTTTTCCTCGCTCGAGAATGCGCCAACGTTGGCGAAGCTAGTTTTTATTTTCTTAACGCATTCTATAGATTTGTCATAGCACCTTCTCTTGGATGCACGAAGCTCTTCAACGTTTCCTTCTAAATGATTTGCCCACTGGTCGCTAAGTTCTCGTTTCGTTTCTTCAAGTATGCGTTCTTCTTTAGCTCGGGCCAACTGTCTCCGAAGACCCTCGATTTCCTGCCTTTGAGCTTCAGCTTGAGCTTTAGAAGTAGCTTCGTCTTCCTTTATCTTATCCACCAATGTAAGCAGAATTTTGTCTTTTTCCAAGGCTTTGTTTCTTAGCTTGATAACCTCTGTTCGAAGGTTATTGAGAGCAATAGTGCAGCTTTCGTCTTCAGCATTCTTTTGTGCCCTTAAGGCATTGCTGAGTATTAAGCCCTATACAAAGGAATGAATGGATTAAAAAAATTACCTTCAGACTATTGTATGCAAGGCTATCTGCAAGATCGTCCTTCGTCATGGCGCAGAGGCCAGCTTCGAGCTTCGGGAACCCCATACTTCTAGCCATCTCCCAGCAGACGGATAATTCCTTGTTATCTGGGAGGCAGTATAAGAAGTCGTCTTTGTCTGTGCCATTGAATACTAAGGCCCCTTTTGGATACCTCAGTTCTTGGGCATAGTGATTAGCTTCAAAAATCTCTTCTTTAGATAATCTTTTTCCCGAAGCATGTCGAACAATATAATCGAGGGCTTTGGAGGATGCTTCGGGGGCAGCAGTGCCAGTTTCTTCAACTAAAATCGGCTCTGTCATTTTTGTTTCTTCGGCTTCCAAGGATTTTACCTTGGTGGGCTCTGAAGGCCCAGCTTCAGTCTCAGATTGTTGCTTTAGAGCTTCGGTAACAAAGACTTCAGTACGTACTTCGGAAGTTTCAACAATTTTCTTTGGGGTTGTGCTTGAAGACTTAATTGTCTCCAAAACATCTAGCACATTAACCATCCTTTTTCTTTTCGGGGTCACCGCTGGACCCTTTTGGTTTTTTGTTGCCTCAATTTTCCCTGAAGGACTTAAAATTTCTGATGTTTTTGCTTCTTTAGTCCTCGGTTTTTCTGTTTTTTCTGTTGATGGTGCTTCGGCCATTTCTTCGATTTTTGGCACTGGAGGTGGTTCTTTAGCTTCGGTGGCCGAAGAGGACTCACCAATAAATTCAGGCACTATGGCCGGTTCAATATAACGTGGCCGGTGTGTGAGAACCTTTACCTTTTTTCTCTTCGGCGCTGGCTCGCTAGGAGCAGCTGAGGCAATTTCCTTTGCAGAAGAAGTATTCTTTCTTTTTTGACCCCACGCTGGGTAATGGTAGTCGGGGTAGACAAACCCAATTGCATCAAATACTCAGTTAAGTCTCTTCTTCTTTCGGCCTCCGAAGGCCGCTGATAATGCAGTATCTTTGGCCTTCGAGTATACCCCAAGCAATTCGTCACTTATGGCCTCAATACTTTTTAACCAGTCATCATCTGGCTCAACAAACTTATCTCCGTATTTGAATGTGTATTTTAGCCTAACTAGTCCACCTTCGTCAGTCTCTTTAATGGTTTCCTCCGGCATTTCCCACTGTTCTGCAAGTGGCCATACTCTGAAAGCAATGTGTTCTTGGACCAAATCCCTTGTTCCAATAAAAGAGCAAACAACGCCGAAGGCTCTCTGGCATTCTTTGGCTGCTTCATTCATTTCCACCTTCGGCTTCCGGAGGCCGAAGCGTTGCCAGATAGGGCGCATAATGATACCCTTGATATCTTCACGTGATTTCAAGTCATTTTTCACATAAAACCATTCCATCATCCAGTCTGAGAGCACCTAGAGGGGGGGGGGGGGTGAATAGGTGATCCTGTAAAAACTTCAAACTTAAGCCACAAAAACTTGTTAAGCGTTAGCACAGTTAATGCCAAGTGGCTAAGGTGAAGTCTTCAACAAAACACAATACCACAAGAATCAAGCACAGAGGGACACGGTGGTTTATCCCGTGGTTCGGCCAAGCCAATGCTTGCCTACTTCCACGTTGTGGCGTCCCAACGGACGAGGGTTGCAATCAACCCCTCTCAAGCGGTCCAAAGACCCACTTGAATACCACGGTGTTTTGTTGTTCTTATCTCAATCCCGTTTGCGAGGAATCTCCACAACTTGGAGCCTCTCGCCCTTACAAAAGATGTTCACAAAGAATCACGGAGTAAGGGAGGGATTAGCAACTCACACACAACACAAAGATCACAGCGAATACGCACACACAAAACCCAGACTTGAGCTCAAGAGGCTAACACACTAGAACAGAGCTCAAATCACTAGAATTTCAAACAAGTGCGCAAGATTGATGTGTGAGTGATCAAGAGTGCTCAAGGAATGCTTGGGTGCCTCCTCCATGCGCCAAGGGGTCCCTTTTATAGCCCCAAGGCAGCTAGGAGCCGTTGGGAACAAATCTGGAAGGCCATCTTTGCCTTCTGTCTCGTGGCGCACCGGACAGTCCGGTGCACACCGGACACTGTCCGGTGCCCGATTTGTTTCCAAAAACAGCACTTCTGACCGTTGCTGGCTGCTCCAGATCTGCGCTCAGTTGGCGCACCGGACATGTCCGGTGCACACCGGACAGTCCGGTGTTCCTTCCCGACCGTTGGCCCGGCCACGTGTCGCGCGCTGATCGCGCGGCCGACCGTTGGCCCTAGCCGACCGTTGGCTCACCGGACAGTCCGGTGCACACCGGACAGTCCGGTGAATTTTAGCCGTACGCCGTCGGCGAATTCCCGAGAGCGGCCAGTTCGAGCCGAGGCAGCCTGGCGCACCGGACACTGTCCGGTGCACACCGGACAGTCCGGTGCTCCAGGCCGAGCTGGGTCTTGGCTGCACACAGCCAAGACTTTCTCCTCTTTTCTTTTCATCTCCTTTTCTGTTTCTAACACTTAGACAAATATATTAGTACACAAAACCAATGTACTAAGGATTAGAAACATACCTTTTCTCCATGATTTGTACTTTGTCCCATTTTACAATTAAGCACATGTGTTGGGCACCAAATCACCAAAATACTTAGAAATGGCCCAAGGGCACATTTCCCTTTCAATCTCCCCCTTTTTGGTGATTTATGCCAACACAACATAAAGCAAGTTGAACAAGTACAAAAATACTTCAAATAATAACTCAAATCTATTTTGAATCAATTTTGGCATATATGGATCATCCTTTGCCACCACTTGGTTTGTTTTTGCAAATCAGACTCAAATCTCTATCTCTAAGTTAAACACACATGTTTAAGCATAAAGAGAGTCATTCAAAAAGAGATTGATCAAAAATTTCAAAAACTCCCCCTTTTTCCCATAATCAATACTCCTCCCCTCAAGAAGCCAACTTTTGACAAGAGAGACAACTTAAGAATTTTGACAAATCAAAAACTCTATTCTACTATTTTCAAAATCTCTCAAGTGGTAGCTGATCCATTTATTGCTTTGGCCTTTATTTTCTCCCCCTTTGGCATCAAGCACCAAAACGGGATCAATTGTGGCCCTTTAACCCCATTGCCTCACCAAAATCTTCAATTAAGAGCAAATGGCAATAAGAGTTCATGAGATGGACTTGGAATAAGTTACCCTTCATCGGAGTGCAGTGGAAGTCTTTCATGGTCCAAGTCCACCTTTTCCCTTTCAATTCTCCTTTGTGACTAACACAAGCAAACTCAAACATATGGTTAGTCTCAACGGGTCAAGTTGTAACACATCTCCCCCTAAACATGTGCATCACATTGCAACGGACTTGTGAGGTCCAGGGAGTGTTTGTACAACTTGAGCACCATAATAAGCAACAAAATGCAGAAGGGAACATGATCAAAAGCATAAATACATGTATGCTACAATTCAATCCAAGTTCCGCGAATCTAAGACATTTAGCTCACTACGCAGCCTGCAAAAGGTCTTCTCATCTAATGGCTTGGTAAAGATATCGGCTAGCTGGTTCTCGGTGCTAACATAAAACACTTCGATATCTCCCTTTTGCTGGTGGTCTCTCAAAAAGTGATGCCGGATGTCAATGTGCTTTGTGCGGCTGTGCTCAACAGGATTTTCCGCTATTCGGATAGCACTCTCATTGTCACATAGGAGTGGGACTTTGCTCAGATTGTAGCCAAAGTCCCTGAGGGTTTGCCTCATCCAAAGTAGTTGCGCGCAACACTGACCTGCGGCAACATACTCGGCCTCAGCGGTGGATAGGGCAACGGAGGTTTGTTTCTTGGAATTCCATGACACCAGGGACCTTCCTAAGAATTGGCACGTCCCCGATGTACTCTTCCTATCGACCTTACATCCAGCATAGTCGGAATCTGAGTACCCAATCAAGTCAAAGTTAGACCCCTTTGGATACCAGATCCCGAAGCAAGGCGTAGCGACTAAATATCTAAGAATTCGCTTCACCGCCACCAAGTGACATTCCTTAGGATCGGATTGAAATCTAGCACACATGCATACGCTAAGCATAATATCCGGTCTACTAGCACATAAATAAAGTAAAGACCCTATCATTGACCGGTATGCTTTTTGATCAACGGACTTACCTCCTTTGTTGAGGTCGGTGTGTCCGTCGGTTCCCATCGGAGTCTTTGCGGGCTTGGCGTCCTTCATCCCAAACCGCTTCAGCAGATCTTGCGTGTACTTCGTTTGGGAGATGAAGGTGCCGTCCTTGAGTTGCTTCACTTGGAACCCAAGGAAGTAGTTCAACTCGCCCATCATCGACATCTCGAATTTCTGCGTCATCACCCTGCTAAACTCTTCACAAGACTTTTGATTAGTAGAACCAAATATTATGTCATCGACATAAATTTGGCATATAAACAAATCACCATCACATGTCTTTGTAAAGAGAGTTGGATCGGCTTTCCCAACCTTGAAAGCATTAGCAAGTAAAAAATCTCTAAGGCATTCATACCATGCTCTTGGGGCTTGTTTAAGTCCATAGAGCGCCTTAGAGAGCTTACACACGTGGTCGGGGTACCTCTCATCCTCGAAGCCAGGGGGTTGCTCCACGTACACCTCCTCCTTTATTGGCCCGTTGAGGAACGCGCTCTTCACATCCATTTGGTACAACCTGAAAGAATGGTGAGCGGCATATGCTAGCAAGATACGAATAGACTCTAGCCTAGCCACAGGAGCAAAAGTCTCCTCAAAGTCCAAACCTGCGACTTGGGCATAACCTTTTGCCACAAGTCGAGCCTTGTTCCTTGTCACCACCCCGTGCTCGTCCTGTTTGTTGCGGAACACCCACTTGGTTCCCACAACATTTTGCTTGGGACGAGGCACCAGCGTCCAAACTTCGTTGCGCTTGAAGTTATTAAGTTCCTCCTGCATGGCTAACACCCAATCCGGATCTAGCAAGGCCTCCTCTACCCTGAAAGGCTCAATAGAGGAGACAAAAGAGTAATGCTCACAAAAATTAACTAATCGAGATCGAGTAGTTACTCCCTTGCTAATGTCACCCAAAATTTGATCGACGGGATGATCCCTTTGAATCATCGCTCGAACTTGGGTTGGAGGTGCCGGTTGCGCTTCTTCCTCCATCACTTGATCGACGGGATGATCCCTTTGAATCATCGCTCGAACTTGGGTTGGAGGTGCCGGTTGCGCTTCTTCCTCCATCACTTGATCGTCTTGTGCTCCCCCTTGATCACACGCCTCCTTTTGATGAACCTGTTCATCGTCTTGAGGTGGGGGATGCACCGTAGTTGAGGAAGAAGGTTGATCACGTTCATCCTGTTCCTGTGGCCGAATGTCTCCAATCGCCATGGTTCGTATAGCGGCCGCCGGAACATCTTCTTCATCTACATCATCACAATCAACAACTTGCTCTCTTGGAGAGCCATTAGTCTCATCAAATACAACATCGCTAGAGACTTCAACCAAACCCGATGATTTGTTGAAGACCCTATACGCCTTTGTATTTGAATCATAACCTAATAAAAACCCTTCTACAGCTTTGGGAGCAAACTTAGAATTTCTACCCTTCTTCACTAGAATGTAGCATTTGCTCCCAAATACACGAAAATAAGATACATTGGGTTTGTTACCGGTTATTAGCTCATACGAAGTCTTCTTGAGGAGTCGATGAAGGTAGACCCTGTTGATGGCGTGGCAAGCCGTGTTCACGGCTTCCGACCAAAAGCACTCGGGGGTCTTGAACTCTCCAAGCATCGTCCTCGCCATATCGATTAGCGTCCTGTTCTTCCTCTCTACCACACCATTTTGCTGTGGTGTGTAGGGAGCGGAGAACTCGTGCTTGATCCCTTCCTCCTCAAGAAACTCCTCCACTTGAAGGTTCTTGAACTCGGACCCGTTGTCGCTCCTTATCTTCTTCACCTTGAGCTCAAACTCATTTTGAGCTCTCCTGAGGAAGCGCTTGAGGGTTCCTTGGGTTTCAGACTTATCCTGCAAAAAGAATACCCAAGTGAAGCGGGAAAAGTCATCAACAATAACTAAACCATACTTACTCCCTCCTATGCTTAGATAGGCGACGGGTCCGAAGAGATCCATGTGTAGCAGCTCCAGGGGTCTTGACGTGGTCATCACGTTCTTGCTGTGATGTGCTCCTCCCACCTGTTTCCCTGCTTGACAAGCTGCACAAGGTCTATCCTTTTCGAAATGCACATTTGTTAGACCTATTACGTGTTCCCCCTTTAGAAGCTTGTGGAGGTTCTTCATCCCCACATGTGCTAAGCGGCGATGCCACAGCCAGCCCATGCAAGTCTTAGCCATTAAGCATGCATCTAGACCGGCCTCTTCTTTTGCAAAATCAACTAAATAAAGCTTGCCGTCTAGTACACCCTTAAAAGCTAGTGAACCATCACATCTTCTAAAGACAGACACATCTACATTCGTAAATAAGCAATTATATCCCATTTGACATAATTGACTAACAGATAGCAAGTTATATCCAAGACTCTCCACTAAGAATACATTTGATATAGAATGCTCATTAGAAATTGCAATTTTACCTAGCCCTTTTACCTTGCCTTGATTCCCGTCACCGAATATAATTGAATCTTGGGAATCTTTACTTTTGACGTAGGAGGTGAACATCTTCTTCTCCCCCGTCATATGGTTTGTGCATCCGCTGTCGATAATCCAGCTTGAACCCCCGGATGCATAAACCTGCAAGGCAAATTTAGGCTTGGGTCTTAGGTACCCAACTCATGTTGGGTCCTGCAAGGTTAGCACAAATATTCTTAGGGACCCAGATGCAAGTTTTATCTCCCTTACATCTAGCCCCTAATTTCCTAGCAACAACCTTCTTTCCCTTTCTACAAATAGCAAAGGGAGCATTACAAGCATAATAAATGGTAGAAGGTTCATTCACTAATTTTCTAGGAGCATGAATAACATTCTTTCTAGGCACATGAGCAATATTTCTCCTAGGCATATATACAACATTCCTCCTATCATGCTTATAAGAGGAACTAGAGGCAAACATGGCATGAGAATCATAAACATGTGAATCAAAATGATTATAAGCACTTCTAGCATGTCTCCTATCATAATACATAAAAGCATGGTTCTTTTTAGCACTATTAGCCATAGGGGCCTTCCCTTTCTCCTTGACGAAGACGGGAGCCTTATGGCTTGTTAAGTTCTTGGCTTCCCTCTTGAAGCCAAGCCCATCCTTAATTGAGGGGTGTCTACCAACTGTGTAGGCATCCCTTGCAAATTTTATTTTATTAACTTCATTCTTGCTAGTCTTAAGTTGGGCATTAAGACTAGCCACTTCATCATTTAATTTGGAAATTAGAACTAGGTGTTCACTACAAGCATTAACATCAAAATTCTTACACCTAGTACAAATTTCAACATGTTCAACACAAGAATTTGATTTACTAGCTACTTCTAGTTTAGCACTTAAATCAATATTAACACTTCTTAAGGTAGAAATGGTTTCATGACAGGAAGATATTTCACTAGAAAGCATTTCATTTCTTTTCACTTCTAAAGCATATGATTTTTGTGCCTCTACAAATTTATCATGTTCATCATACAATAAATCTTCTTGCTTTTCTAAAAGCCTATCCTTTTCATTCAATGCATTAATTAATTCATTGATTTTCTCTATCTTAGATCTATCTAAGCCCTTGAACAAGCAGGAATAATCTATGTCATCATCACTAGACTCACTATCACTAGATGAAGCATAAGTGGAGTCTTGAATACTCACCTTCTTCTCCCTTGCCATAAGGCAAGTGAGACGCTCGTTGGGGAAGAGAGCCGATTTGTTGAAGGCAGTGGCGGCGAGTCCTTCGTTGTCGGAGTCGGAGGAGGAGCAATCCGAGTCCCACTCCTTTCCTAGATGCGCCTCGCCTTTTGCCTTCTTGTATTGCTTCTTCTTCTCTCTTTTGTTCCCCTTTTCCTGGTCACTTTCATTATCGGGACAGTTAGCAATGAAATGACCAAGCTTACCGCATTTGAAGCATGAGCGCTTCCCCTTGGCTTTGGTCTTGCTTGGTTGTCCCTTGTGACCTTTAAGCACCGTCTTGAATCTCTTAATGATGAGAGCCATCTCTTCATCATTAAGGCCAGCCGCCTCAACTTGCGCCACCTTGCTAGGTAGCGACTCCTTGCTCCTCGTTGCCTTTAGAGCAATGGGTTGAGGCTCGTGGAGTGGTCCGTTCAACGCGTCGTCGACGTATCTTGCCTCCTTGATCATCATCCGCCCGCTCACGAATTTTCCAAGCACTTCCTCGGGCGTCATCATCGTGTACCTGGGATTCTCACGAATATTGTTCACGAGATGAGGATCAAGTACGGTAAAGGACCTGAGCATTAGGCGGACGACGTCGTGGTCCGTCCATCGCGTGCTCCCGTAGCTTCTTATCTTGTTGATAAGGGTCTTGAGCCGGTTGTACGTTTGCGTTGGCTCCTCGCCCCTTATCATCGCGAACCGTCCAAGCTCGCCCTCCACCAACTCCATCTTGGTGAGTAAGGTGACGTCGTTCCCCTCATGAGAAATCTTGAGGGTGTCCCAGATTTGCTTGGCGTTGTCCAAGCCGCTCACCTTATGGTATTCATCCCTGCACAAGGAAGCTAGAAGAACAGTAGTAGCTTGTGCATTTTTATGAATTTGTTCATTAATGAACATGGGACTATCCGAACTATCAAAGTGCATTCCACTCTCTACAATCTCCCATATACTAGGATGGAGAGAGAATAGGTGACTACGCATTTTGTGACTCCAAAATCCGTAGTCCTCTCCATCAAAGTGTGGGGGCTTGCCAAGTGGAATGGAGAGTAAATGAGAATGTGAACTTTGCGGAATACGAGAGTAATCAAAGGAAAAGTTCGAGTTAACCGGTTTTCTCCTCTCGTAGTCGTTGTGGTCCTCATCCTTTTGGGAAGAAGTAGACTCGTCGCTGTCGTAGTAAATGATCTCCTTAATGCGCCTGGTCTTCTTCTTCTTCCCTTCCTTTCGTCTTTGACCCGAGCCGGAGTCGGTAGGCTTGTCGTCCTTCGGCTCGTTGACGAAGGTCTCCTTCTCTTTGTCGTTGATCACTATACCCTTCCCCTTAGGATCCATCTATTCGGGCGGTTAGTCCCTTTGTGAATAGAACGGCTCCGATACCAATTGAGAGCACCTAGAGGGGGGGGGGGTGAATAGGTGATCCTGTAAAAACTTCAAACTTAAGCCACAAAAACTTGTTAAGCGTTAGCACAGTTAATGCCAAGTGGCTAAGGTGAAGTCTTCAACAAAACACAATACCACAAGAATCAAGCACAGAGGGACACGGTGGTTTATCCCGTGGTTCGGCCAAGCCAATGCTTGCCTACTTCCACGTTGTGGCGTCCCAACGGACGAGGGTTGCAATCAACCCCTCTCAAGCGGTCCAAAGACCCACTTGAATACCACGGTGTTTTGTTGTTCTTATCTCAATCCCGTTTGCGAGGAATCTCCACAACTTGGAGCCTCTCGCCCTTACAAAAGATGTTCACAAAGAATCACGGAGTAAGGGAGGGATTAGCAACTCACACACAACACAAAGATCACAGCGAATACGCACACACAAAACCCAGACTTGAGCTCAAGAGGCTAACACACTAGAACAGAGCTCAAATCACTAGAATTTCAAACAAGTGCGCAAGATTGATGTGTGAGTGATCAAGAGTGCTCAAGGAATGCTTGGGTGCCTCCTCCATGCGCCAAGGGGTCCCTTTTATAGCCCCAAGGCAGCTAGGAGCCGTTGGGAACAAATCTGGAAGGCCATCTTTGCCTTCTGTCTCGTGGCGCACCGGACAGTCCGGTGCACACCGGACACTGTCCGGTGCCCGATTTGTTTCCAAAAACAGCACTTCTGACCGTTGCTGGCTGCTCCAGATCTGCGCTCAGTTGGCGCACCGGACATGTCCGGTGCACACCGGACAGTCCGGTGTTCCTTCCCGACCGTTGGCCCGGCCACGTGTCGCGCGCTGATCGCGCGGCCGACCGTTGGCCCTAGCCGACCGTTGGCTCACCGGACAGTCCGGTGCACACCGGACAGTCCGGTGAATTTTAGCCGTACGCCGTCGGCGAATTCCCGAGAGCGGCCAGTTCGAGCCGAGGCAGCCTGGCGCACCGGACACTGTCCGGTGCACACCGGACAGTCCGGTGCTCCAGGCCGAGCTGGGTCTTGGCTGCACACAGCCAAGACTTTCTCCTCTTTTCTTTTCATCTCCTTTTCTGTTTCTAACACTTAGACAAATATATTAGTACACAAAACCAATGTACTAAGGATTAGAAACATACCTTTTCTCCATGATTTGTACTTTGTCCCATTTTACAATTAAGCACATGTGTTGGGCACCAAATCACCAAAATACTTAGAAATGGCCCAAGGGCACATTTCCCTTTCACAGTCGCCGGGCCACCTCTTTCGAAAGGTTGGCATAGGGCAGCTTGACCCAGTCCGAGCGCCGAAGCTGTAGCAGCCAAAGTTGTTGTGATACTGCTCTTTGCCCCAGGGTTTTGTCTCATACAATAGCTCATGTACGTTACAGAAGCTTTTTGCGTTAGGTTCCAAACCTTGGCTCCTCACGGCCCACACAAAGATGTTCATCCTTATGATTGCTTCGGGGGTAAGTTGGTGAAGGTAGATTTCAAATATCTTCAGTACTTCCACGACAAAACTGCTCAAGGGAAATCGTAATCCAGCTTTTAAGAAGCTTCGGAATATCACGACCTCATTTTCCTCGGGAGTCGGACTAGTCTTCTCTCCTTCGTCAGCCCTCACAACAGACAAGTCCCGAAAATATCTGCCTCTCATATTGACAAGATGATTTTCCTTAATACTGGATTTACCAAAAACTGCATGGCTTGGTCGCCAGGGTCGATCTTCGGAATCTTCACCACCACTATCCACATCGTAACTTTCACTGTCGCCAGTATCTTTAGATAAACCCTCCAAAATCTCCCTGGTAATCTTCTCTGTATTAGTCTTTGACATTGATTCAAGAAAACCCAGATGCATCTCCTCAGAAAGGCTTAGCTTTGAAGCACCAACAGCTTTCTTATCTTCAGACATCTTCGCAAATGCTGACAAAGCGCACTCAAAACCGAAGCTTAAAAATTTAAAACCAAGCAAGTGTTGTTGCGCGCAGGCTAAAAGTTGGGTGAGTAAAAGCAGCTGGCAAGGGAGCGTGCCAAATAATCTGGCAGTGAGCTCTTATTTATACACCTAGTACGTTGGAAACTGGAGGGTCCCGCTTGTCAAAGACTGTTGCTATTCTAGCAAAAGGAAGGTGTTTTTTTCGGACCTTCGGCTTAAAGCCTTCGTCCATATCGCAATATGAATTTATCATTCCAGTAAATTAAAATTGCGAGGGGCTACTGTTGGGGGCCTTCGGCTTCCGAAGGTCCTCAAAAATATGATTTGAAAATGTTTCCCAAGTGAAATATGTGAACAGGTATCTTTGGAATTGGGCCACGAGTATACAGGAATATGGTCAAGACGAAGCTTGAATAGGACGGAAGGCGATCATAACGAAGGATAAGATGATCACGAAGCTATGCGCAGAAAAAGCTTCGGCATGACAGCAGAAAAGGGGAACCGACTTATATGGTGAAAAGACAAATTGGACCTCGAAGAATCACTACAGAATTATTGATAAATGTAAAGAGCGTAAATGTAATTCTCCACGGGCTGCACCCTGTGCCTATAAATAGATGAACAGTATTCCCGTACTGGGCATGCTGATCTGGCATCTGCTTTTCGCATCACGTGTAACACCCGGATTTAAGGAACAAAGCCGGGTGCATCTCATACATGCGCCAAGAAGACAACATATATAATAACAGAGTGTATAGAGATAAATGTCATAAAACATCAGAGTATTTATTACATAGCGGAAGACTTATTACAAAATAAAAGTATAACCATAAAACGAACTAAGGATCGTCGGCGCCAATGTCGACTGAGAAACACCACCTAGATCAAGTCGAATGCCTCGGTGTTAGGCAGCTCCTCTTCAACCGCCTGTTCTTCTCCTGTGGGGGGGTGTGAGACAGCAAGAGTGAGCTCACATACGTTCATAGCTCAACAAGTCGTGGGGAATAATGTGGCATGAACTCGCCAAAGGTGGGAGTTCATGTAGTGTAAGGCTAATCAATGAAGTAAAGGCTGAGGCTGAGCATTGCTTTTATAAGTTGGTCAAAATTTTATTAGCAATTACTAAGTGTAAGTAAATACCAAACCTTAATAATAATAAAGAACAGTGATAGTAAAATAATCCCAAATGCGATGCAAATGTCAAATTAAACTTAAGTTCCATAGTTAATCATGTGAGGGTCCGAGCCGCTCATGACCGTGAGCACGGCTAGTATACTAGTTTTACACTCTGCAGAGGTTGCGCATCTTTACCCACAAGCCGTGTTACCCATCTGCCAAGGGGTCATGAATCCCATACACCTCTACCAAGGAAGCGAGGCAGGGTAACACTACGAGGCCTTTACAAAGTTCCACTAGCTTCAGACTACCCGCTACAGTTTATAGGAAGCTCCAGTGCAGGGTTCTTGCCGACCGCCATCGCAGCAAAATCAAACAAGGACCTCCCTACACTGACCACTCCCCTACTGCCCTTGCCCCTTTCGGGTAAGGTAGCCCTCCACTAGCTTTCCTAGTTAATCAGCCAAGGGCGTCCCATTAAACCCTTGTGGTGGCACTGTTTTCCCGGGTGGTCGCTCCATGTTTCCATTAATTTAATGGTCTTAACATGAACAGTAATAATAACAAGATAATAACAGAATAATCATGAATAGTGTATCTCCATACCCAATCCACATAAAGCAATAGCAAGTACTACCCAAAAATGTATCAGGGGTGAACAAGGTATAGAGGTAATCAAAACTGGGGTAACATAAAGGCTCCCATCAAAATTAACCTATGCAGATCATTAAAATTAATAAGAACATGGCTGGGAAAAGTAAGTGATCAAGGGCACAACTTGCCTTCAATGAGCTCCTGCTCAGCTATCTCTACTTGCTGAACCTCAGATTCCACAGTGGCTTGCTCGTCTACTCGCATCAACACAATACATACATAGCATAACATAAATTAACATCACATCAAACATGCAAATAGGATATACAGTAATAAACTAGACATTAAAATAAGATCACAGGAACTGGAATTAATAATTTTGGAGTTATATATTTCAAGTTATGAATTTCTGTAGCTTTTATGTATTTAATACAAGATTAAGTATTAGATAAATTTAAATGAGCCTTTCATGCCAAAACAGAGGCACTAATGGTTAGACAATAATATTATAAAAATCTAGGAATTGGAATGGTCCAATTTGGAGTCCAAATGCATTTTCTATGAATTATACAAATTCTATGAATTGTTTATATATCAAAAACTCATTTTGTAATTCATTTTTCTGATTTAATAACCCTCTGGATTGGGCCTCAATTTCAGAAAACAGCAGGGGCCCAGGGGTAACTAATCCTAAGACTCAGACGACCCACCAGGTGGACTGTGGGTTGATTTCCAGAGAGGTGAGGGTCTCTTTAGAAAAATTGACCCGCGAAGGGGTACGGGCGAGTCTCGGCCGTTGGATCCCAGACCGAGTGTCCAGATTAAATCACAGTCCTCGCGAACCGGTATCCGAACTTCGCCGTCCGATTATCAGCGAACGCATTGGATTTAAAGTAACCAGATCGAATCGCGCCCGCCCGATCAGAAACGGACGTCGCAGATTGACTATCGCGAAGGGGGTATCCTAGAATCTAATCTGAGCCGTCAATCTGAGATCCCATGGCCCACGGTTCTTCTTCCTTCCCCAAATCCCCGCGACGGCGGCGCACTGTCCGCCCACGGCGGAACATCGTCGGCGGACGCGCAATCCAATGCTCGGACACTCCAAACCCAAAATTGGTCGGTGCCAAACCTAGAGGGGGTGCTGGCGATTACGGAAGGGGGGTTCTCACCTTGAGATAACGTTGTGCCCAGCTCGGTTGACGACGTATGGCGGCTCGGCGGTACTCTATCTACTCCGGCGAGTAATTCCGTCAACGACCGAGGCCTTCCGGCCCCAATCCGCCACGGTCACGATCCACAGGCCCAGGCGGATCGCCCCGACCTATCGCAGAGGGTATACAAGGCGGGTTGGCGAGATTCACCGGCGGCGGAACCTTCGCCCAATGGTGGCGTCAGCCTTTTGTGGACGATGCGGCGCGGTCTGGGTGATGGGATGGAGCAGGGGAGGAGGAGATCGTGGGCGCGCCCGGCTTTTATCTCCCTATAAGGTCGCGGTCGTGGTCAAGCACACCACAAACCGCGCGCGGTCTCCGTGCGCCCGCCATGCGCGGGGGAGTTTGTTGAGGGAGGTGGAAGACGGCTGACAAGTGGACCCCACGGACCAGAGGCAGAGCGCGAGTGCGAGTGCGAGGGAGAGATGACAACGTGGCCCCACCTATCGGCGCACGCGGTCACAGTGTGGGCGCGAGGAAGCTGACTGACGAGGGGGGCCCAGGTGTCGGCGCCTGCGATGTAAGTGTGGGCTGCGCGCTGTGAAAGCGGAAGTGGGCCAGAAATGAAGCAGCCAGCCCAGGTAAGCTCTTATTCTTTTTCTTTTTTTATTTTTCTTTCTATTTTCTTCATTTCTAAGGTTTTTAGTTTGAAATCAAATTTAGTTTCAAACCTTGTACAAATTTGTTATCAAATCATATTATGAAATGAAAAGTACAAATTCTAGAAATATATTTATATTATTTTTATTTTCATATCATTTCCCTTCTTACTTTTAAACCCTAGTTTTCAATGTAGGGCTTAATCCAATTTCTAGTCATTTTTATATTACTATTATTTTTATTTAATGCACAAACATAAAAACTCCAACAAATGCACTTTCTTTTATTTTAGAATCATTGTTTTATTTAGTCACTCTCAATTACATAGGTGCTCTTTTTTTTATGTTGCAAATAAGGCACACAAAATGAGGAGCTCTCTCTATTACTCTTGGTATACAACTTTGAGTATTACAAATCCTACCCCCCTTAAAAATAATCTCGTCCTCGAGATTTAAGGAGATCTAGGGAAAAGGTGGGGAAAATCTATACAAAGCTCTTCTTCTCTTTCCCAAGTTGCTTCATCTTCACCGTGGTGGCTCCATTGCACTTTGCACATCTTTATAACCTTATTCCTCATAACTCGAGTCAAAGTATCCAAAATCTTGATGGGGTATTCAGCATAAGTCAGGTCATCTTGAACATTAAGGTCTTCCATTGGTAATTGTTCTTCAGGCACCCTAAGACATTTCTTCAGCTGAGATACATGAAAGACATCATGAACATCCGCAAGACGATCCGGTAACTCCAACTGATATGCAACCTCTCCAACTCGCTTTAAGATTAAGAAGGGTCCAATAAAGCGAGGGGACAACTTTCCTTTGACTTTGAATCTTCTCATACCCCGGAGTGGTGACACCTTCAAATAAACATAATCTCCCTCCTTAAACTCAAGTAGTCTTCTCCGGGTATCAGCATAGCTTTTCTGCTTGGATTGTGCAGTTCTCAAACTCTCCCTTATTTGCTGAACTTGTTCCTCTGCTTCCTGTATAATCTTAGGCCCAAACAACTGTCTTTCACCAGTTTGATCCCAATACAGTGGAGTCCTGCACTTTCTGCCATACAAAGCCTCAAACGGTGACATCTTCAAGCTGGCCTGATAGCTATTATTATATGAGAACTCCGCATACGGTAGACTCTTATCCCAACTTCCACCATGCTTAAGGGCACAAGCTCTTAACATATCTTCCAGTACTTGGTTAGTCCTCTCAGTCTGCCCATCAGTCTGGGGATGGTAAGCCGAACTAAAATTCAATCTCGTATCCAATGACTCGTGCAACTTCTTCCAATACCGAGAAGTAAACTGTGATCCCCGGTCCGACACGATTTTCTTTGGCACACCATGCAGGCAGACAATCCGTGCCATGTACAACTCTGCCAACTTGGCTCCTGAATACGTGGTCTTCACTGGAATAAAGTGGGCTACTTTAGTTAGCCTGTCCACAATCACCCATATAGAATCATATCCAGCAGACGTGCGGGGTAATCCAACAATGAAGTCCATGCCAATCTCTTCCCATTTCCACTCAGGTATCTTCAGTGGGTGCAATAGTCCGGCTGGCCTCTGGTGTTCAGCTTTAACTCTTTGGCATACATCGCACATAGCCACATGTGCAGCCACATCTCTCTTTAGTCCATACCACCAATACTTTTGCTTCAAATCCTGATACATCTTAGTACTTCCAGGATGAATAGAATAAATTGAGTCATGTGCTTCCTTCAATATGGTTTCCCGAAGACTATCAATATCGGGAACACAGATCCGATTCTTGAACCATATCGTGCCTTGTTCATCCTCCGTGAACTCTGGGCCTCTACCCTCTGTTATCAGATCCTTGATCTCCTGGATTTTAGCATCACCAACCTGGCCTTTACGAATTTCTTGCTCCAAGGTAGGTTCCAATTCAATAGTAACTCCTTCCATAAGTGTAACAATTCCCAGGTTGAGTCTCTCAAAATCTTTTGCTAATTCATCAGGTAGCTGGACAACGAAAGCGAAGTGAACATGCTCCTTCCGACTCAAGGCATCTGCAACCAAATTTGCCTTGCCTGGGTGATAGTGAATCTCCAAATCATAATCCTTAATGAGCTCCAACCAACGGTGTTGCCTAAGGTTGAGATCCTTCTGAGTGAATATATACTTCAAACTCTTATGATCCGTGTATACTTGGCACTTAGTTCCCATGATGTAGTGTCTCCAAATCTTAAGTGCATGCACAACGGCAGCTAGTTCCAAGTCATGAGTGGAGTAGTTCAGTTCATGCTTCCGCAACTGACGAGATGCATAGGCAATCACATGTCCTTCTTGCATGAGCACACATCCAAGTCCTTGGCCACATGCATCACAATAAATGTCAAATCCCTTCTGTAGGTCTGGCATAATCAATACTGGTGGCGACATTAGTCTCTCCTTCAATTGATCAAAGCTTTCTTGGCACTTCTCATCCCACTTGAATTCTCTTCCTTTCTCCAAAAGCGATGTCATGGGCTTAGCAATCTTAGAAAATCCTTCAATAAATCTCCGATAATATCCTGCGAGTCCCAAGAAACTCCGAATCTCCGTAACTGTAGTGGGCACTCTCCACTCCATTATCTCCTTTACTTTAGCAGGATCCACAGCTATTCCTCCATTAGAAATAATATGACCAAGGAATGGCACCTTGTCAATCCAAAACTCGCACTTGCTGAACTTAGCATAGAGTTGATTATCTCGTAACTTCTGTAGCACCAACCTTAGATGTTGTTCATGATCACTTTCATTCTTAGAATAGATAAGAATATCATCGATGAATACCACGACGAATCTGTCTAAATACTCCATAAACACCTTATTCATCAAATTCATGAAGTAAGCTGGTGCATTGGTTAGTCCAAATGACATAACAGTAAACTCATATAATCCATATCGAGTCGAGAAAGCCGTCTTGGGAATATCCGATGGTCTAATCCTCATCTGATGGTAACCGGATCGGAGATCAATCTTCGAGAATACTCTAGCTCCTCTAATCTGGTCAAACAAATCCTCAATACGGGGTAATGGATACTTGTTCTTCACCGTGACATCATTAAGTGATCTATAGTCCACACACATTCTTTGTGATCCATCCTTCTTCTGCACAAATAACACTGGTGCTCCCCAAGGTGAGGAACTTGGACGAATGTAACCAGCCTCTTGTAACTCCGTCAACTGCTTCTTAAGTTCCTTCAACTCTTCTACGGACATTCTATATGGCCGTTTAGAAATAGGGGCGGTTCCAGGTAAGAGATCAATAACAAACTCAACTTCTCTATCAGGTGGCATCCCTGGTAACTCCTCTGGAAAGACATCCGGAAAATCTCTAACCACCCGGATGTTGTCGCCAACAAACTCCTCAGGCATAAAGAACATTGCACGCATGGATGAGGAGGTTACTGCAATATTAACTTGAAATCTTTCTCCTTTAGTGGTAGTGAGTTCTACGGTACCTCTACCACAAGCTATAACGGCCTTTGCCTTTCTTAGCCATGACATACCAAGTATTAGATCTATACTGCTTGACTCTAATATTATTGCAGTAGCTCCAAATTCTCTACCCATAATGGTTAATGTCAATCTACGTGTCATTTGATTCGCCTCAACAGGCCCTTTAGGTGTAATTACTATCATGGGTTTTCTCATATTTAGCAGTGGTATTTCATTTGTGTTGCATATCTAGCAGACATGAATGAATGTGTAGCACCAGAATCAAATAATATGGTTGCAGGAATTGCATTAACATAAAACATACCAATTACGAGGTCCCCACCATCAGGAGTATCATCAACGCTGACTTGATTCACCCTGGCTATAGAATATCCCTTGCCAGGGGTCTGTTGCTTGTTCTGAGCTGGAGTAGTAGCAATCCTCTGTGGGCAGACATTTGCATAATGACCAGTCTTCCCACACTTGAAGCACGTAGTGCCTGGACTCTGTCCCGCAAACTTCGTCGGGGTGCCAGTGGGAGTAGCCTGTCGAGGAGGTGGAGTCCTCAGTGGTGATTGCTGAACTGGGCGTGGTCCTCCCGGTCGAGTCGGTGTACCCTGTGGTGAACTGTAGCGAGGACGAACACTGCTGCTACCCTGTCCCTGTGAGATAGCCTTCCTCTTCAAATCACCCAGTTGAACACGCTTGTGTTCAATAGCAAGAGCCTTATCTAGTAGCCTCTGAAATGATGGAAAGGTGTGTGCAACCAGTGCATACTGCAAGGGTCCATTAAGTCCTTCAATAAAGTGCTCCTGCTTCCTTTCATCCTCAGCAACTTCCTCCGAAGCATATCTCGACAGCTGAATAAATTTGTCTATGTACTCGCTGACCGACATGTTGCCTTGCTTCAATGCCAGAAACTCCTTCTTCTTGATCTTTATCATCCCAGCTGGAATATGGTAGTTCCTGAACTGCGTACTGAACTCTGCCCAGGTAATAGTATCAGCAGCATCATGGGCAGCAGTATAAGAATCCCACCAATCAGCAGCAGGACCCGTCAGACGTCCAGAAGCATATAAAACCTTCTCCCGGTCAGTGCATTGTGCAATGTTGAGCATCTTCTCAATTGCTTTCAGCCAATCATCTGCATCAAGTGGATCTGGCGAACTTGCAAATGTAGGTGGGTTATGACTCATGAACTCTCGGTGCTTATCACGAGGTGGAACTGGTGGTGGTGGTGGAGGCAATGGCACTTGTTGCTGTTGTTGCTGTTGTTGAAGTTGTTGTTGCAGCTGCTGTTGTTGCGCCCTCCTTTCTTGGCGTATCTCATCTCTCTCCTGGCGCAACTCCTGGCGTATGTCTTCTCTTTCCTGACGCATCTCTTGGCGTTCTTGCTGCATCTGGGCACGCATATCAGCCATAGTGTCCGCCATTTGCTGCATCACCGCCATCTGAGCAGCAACCAGTGGGTCAACTCCGCCTGGTGGAGGATTAGGAGGATTCATCTCTACAGGCTGTGGCTGAGGTTGTCTATAAATTCTTCGAGTGTGTCGGTTAGGAGGCAAATCAATTCCACCACCCCTCCTGGTATTGACCATCTGAGTTAGATACATATGGTAAGAAAAAGCAGTAGACAAGGCAGTAATTACAATCATGTTACTTTGGAGGATTTATTAGCTAAGCAGTTTAGTGTTTCACCTACCATAGCTAATTCATTACCTTATAGTGGTACATCCTAAGATGTCCATATTTAATACTTCAATCAATCAAAGAAGCAATTCAGACATTTTCCACCAGAACAATCCAACAACATCTTTAAATATAGAAAATAGTTTTGATTTGGTCTTAGGTCTCCTATCTCTTAAAATGTCATAGGGGTAGGGATTCCAAGGTGTGAAATCCATCTTGTCTTAGATTAGAAAAGGTAAGAAGGATCAGAGTAGAACAGTAGAAGGTGAGACAGGATCAAGATAAGTGTAGAAAGAATCAGAGTAAGGTAAGTATAGAATGAATCAGAATGAGATAAGTAGGTAAGGGTTGCCCAGTTCTATCTAGGTTTCGTACTACAGTCAACATTTGCTCTGATACCACTTCTGTAACACCCGGATTTAAGGAACAAAGCCGGGTGCATCTCATACATGCGCCAAGAAGACAACATATATAATAACAGAGTGTATAGAGATAAATGTCATAAAACATCAGAGTATTTATTACATAGCGGAAGACTTATTACAAAATAAAAGTATAACCATAAAACGAACTAAGGATCGTCGGCGCCAATGTCGACTGAGAAACGCCACCTAGATCAAGTCGAATGCCTCGGTGTTAGGCAGCTCCTCTTCAACCGCCTGTTCTTCTCCTGTGGGGGGGTGTGAGACAGCAAGAGTGAGCTCACATACGTTCATAGCTCAACAAGTCGTGGGGAATAATGTGGCATGAACTCGCCAAAGGTGGGAGTTCATGTAGTGTAAGGCTAATCAATGAAGTAAAGGCTGAGGCTGAGCATTGCTTTTATAAGTTGGTCAAAATTTTATTAGCAATTACTAAGTGTAAGTAAATACCAAACCTTAATAATAATAAAGAACAGTGATAGTAAAATAATCCCAAATGCGATGCAAATGTCAAATTAAACTTAAGTTCCATAGTTAATCATGTGAGGGTCCGAGCCGCTCATGACCGTGAGCACGGCTAGTATACTAGTTTTACACTCTGCAGAGGTTGCGCATCTTTACCCACAAGCCGTGTTACCCATCTGCCAAGGGGTCATGAATCCCATACACCTCTACCAAGGAAGCGAGGCAGGGTAACACTACGAGGCCTTTACAAAGTTCCACTAGCTTCAGACTACCCGCTACAGTTTATAGGAAGCTCCAGTGCAGGGTTCTTGCCGACCGCCATCGCAGCAAAATCAAACAAGGACCTCCCTACACTGACCACTCCCCTACTGCCCTTGCCCCTTTCGGGTAAGGTAGCCCTCCACTAGCTTTCCTAGTTAATCAGCCAAGGGCGTCCCATTAAACCCTTGTGGTAGCACTGTTTTCCCGGGTGGTCGCTCCATGTTTCCATTAATTTAATGATCTTAACATGAACAGTAATAATAACAAGATAATAACAGAATAATCATGAATAGTGTATCTCCATACCCAATCCACATAAAGCAATAGCAAGTACTACCCAAAAATGTATCAGGGGTGAACAAGGTATAGAGGTAATCAAAACTGGGGTAACATAAAGGCTCCCATCAAAATTAACCTATGCAGATCGTTAAAATTAATAAGAACATGGCTGGGAAAAGTAAGTGATCAAGGGCACAACTTGCCTTCAATGAGCTCCTGCTCAGCTATCTCTACTTGCTGAACCTCAGATTCCACAGTGGCTTGCTCGTCTACTCGCATCAACACAATACATACATAGCATAACATAAATTAACATCACATCAAACATGCAAATAGGATATACAGTAATAAACTAGACATTAAAATAAGATCACAGGAACTGGAATTAATAATTTTGGAGTTATATATTTCAAGTTATGAATTTCTGTAGCTTTTATGTATTTAATACAAGATTAAGTATTAGATAAATTTAAATGAGCCTTTCATGCCAAAACAGAGGCAGTAATGGTTAGACAATAATATTATAAAAATCTAGGAATTGGAATGGTCCAATTTGGAGTCCAAATGCATTTTCTATGAATTATACAAATTCTATGAATTGTTTATATATCAAAAACTCATTTTGTAATTCATTTTTCTGATTTAATAACCCTCTGGATTGGGCCTCAATTTCAGAAAACAGCAGGGGCCCAGGGGTAACTAATCCTAAGACTCAGACGACCCACCAGGTGGACTGCGGGTTGATTTCCAGAGAGGTGAGGGTCTCTTTAGAAAAATTGACCCGCGAAGGGGTACGGGCGAGTCTCGGCCGTTGGATCCCAGACCGAGTGTCCAGATTAAATCACAGTCCTCGCGAACCGGTATCCGAACTTCGCCGTCCGATTATCAGCGAACGCATTGGATTTAAAGTAACCAGATCGAATCGCGCCCGCCCGATCAGAAACGGACGTCGCAGATTGACTATCGCGAAGGGGGTATCCTAGAATCTAATCTGAGCCGTCAATCTGAGATCCCATGGCCCACGGTTCTTCTTCCTTCCCCAAATCCCCGCGACGGCGGCGCACTGTCCGCCCACGGCGGAACATCGTCGGCGGACGCGCAATCCAATGCTCGGACACTCCAAACCCAAAATTGGTCGGTGCCAAACCTAGAGGGGGTGCTGGCGATTACGGAAGGGGGGTTCTCACCTTGAGATAACGTTGTGCCCAGCTCGGTTGACGACGTATGGCGGCTCGGCGGTACTCTATCTACTCCGGCGAGTAATTCCGTCAACGACCGAGGCCTTCCGGCCCCAATCCGCCACGGTCACGATCCACAGGCCCAGGCGGATCGCCCCGACCTATCGCAGAGGGTATACAAGGCGGGTTGGCGAGATTCACCGGCGGCGGAACCTTCGCCCAATGGTGGCGTCAGCCTTTTGTGGACGATGCGGCGCGGTCTGGGTGATGGGATGGAGCAGGGGAGGAGGAGATCGTGGGCGCGCCCGGCTTTTATCTCCCTATAAGGTCGCGGTCGTGGTCAAGCACACCACAAACCGCGCGCGGTCTCCGTGCGCCCGCCATGCGCGGGGGAGTTTGTTGAGGGAGGTGGAAGACGGCTGACAAGTGGACCCCACGGACCAGAGGCAGAGCGCGAGTGCGAGTGCGAGGGAGAGATGACAACGTGGCCCCACCTATCGGCGCACGCGGTCACAGTGTGGGCGCGAGGAAGCTGACTGACGAGGGGGGCCCAGGTGTCGGCGCCTGCGATGTAAGTGTGGGCTGCGCGCTGTGAAAGCGGAAGTGGGCCAGAAATGAAGCAGCCGGCCCAGGTAAGCTCTTATTCTTTTTCTTTTTTTATTTTTCTTTCTATTTTCTTCATTTCTAAGGTTTTTAGTTTGAAATCAAATTTAGTTTCAAACCTTGTACAAATTTGTTATCAAATCATATTATGAAATGAAAAGTACAAATTCTAGAAATATATTTATATTATTTTTATTTTCATATCATTCCCTTCTTACTTTTAAACCCTAGTTTTCAATGTAGGGCTTAATCCAATTTCTAGTCATTTTTATATTACTATTATTTTTATTTAATGCACAAACATAAAAACTCCAACAAATGCACTTTCTTTTATTTTAGAATCATTGTTTTATTTAGTCACTCTCAATTACATAGGTGCTCTTTTTTTTATGTTGCAAATAAGGCACACAAAATGAGGAGCTCTCTCTATTACTCTTGGTATACAACTTTGAGTATTACATCACGCCTGTATCTTTACTTTTCGACAATCCAAAGGTACATTTATAATTTGTTATTATGACACTGATAATACAAAATAGAAATAAATTGGTGATAATATTTGTGTTATTGTTTGTATTCCATGTATGTATTCTCCTTCATCATATGTTGGACTTACGAAGGTCTTTTCCCTCATAACCTTCATCTGAAATTCATTATATCCGAAGGGATATAATGTATTGAAGGACGAAGGACTTTAATATTTAACACTTTTTATGTTGCCTTGTTCTTGACTCTTAGCATTTGAGAACAAGTCACCAACAACAGATATCCCTCGGGTCCACTAGAAGGATGAAAGACCTCACGAAAGGCCCAAAGGCCCCATAATTCGCAAGGTCATCCCCCTCGTGGGCCTGGAGGAACGACCAGTGAGACAGATCAACACAAGGTCGGGTTGGTGCAAGCCCAGTCGGCCCAACAACATCCGAACAGTAATCGCAGCAGTGACCCGACCTTCCCACGCAGGAGCATCGTACATCGGAACTGGGTGAAGATGAGTCGGCTGAATTATAGGGAGACAGACTCGGTTAGTTCATTATTATTCTGGCTCACGTTGTTATCATATCCATATGTAATGCCCCACGGTCGAGTATATAAGGCCTAGGGGGCACCCCTTCAAGAGGAGAGATCAACATTATTCATCACTTAGCCTCCCATCCCGCTCTTTACATTTTCCAGTACTAGAGAGCCCCCTTTTAACTCATCGCATAAAGCATTCCAGCCAGGACGTAGGGTGTTACGCATCTCAAAGCGGCCCGAACCTGTACATCACTGTTTACTATTTCTCGTGCGCCCAGCATGAACCATCGAGCTACAGTCGGTAACCCCGTCCTACTTCTAAAAAACACCTTGGGGGTAACCCTGGGTGTGCGGTCGGACCCAAAACACCGACAGCTGGCGCGCCAGGTCTCCTCATCAGAATTCGCCCCGCGCGAACGGCTTTGTCCATGGCCTTGTCGCGCTGGGCCTTCAGAGTAGCAGAAGTATCTTCAGCGGCCTTGATAGCCAACCGAGCGGCCTCTAGCTCCTGGACTACTGACTTTTTGGAAGCACGCAGATCCTTGATGACAATATCCTTGTTCGATACCAATTGTCTGAGGCGAATCATATCATCCAGAGACTTTTGCAGCTTGTAGCGATGGTTATCCAAGTCCTCCATGGTAAAACGATGACTCCTCTCCAAGATAGTCAACGAGTTGCTGGCATCACGGTATAGCTTTTCCAGATTGTCATGAGAAGTAGCGAGGGCACGCTTTTCCTCCTGCAAACAAGAATCAGTTTCTCCAAACGTCGAGCAAGCAATAAGAACACAGCAAACAAAGCCAAGATTCATAGGCCACCTTTTCAGAGTCGAACTGAGCATGGAGTGTAGAGTTCAGTGTGTTAGCATCATTCAAAGAAGCAGAGACCCGGGCCAGTTCAGCCTGGCCTTGAGAATGTTTTTCTTCAAGATTAGAGTATTGCCGGGCCATGTCTGTCAGGAAACAGTCAAGCAAGGGTGTTCAGCTATAAAGCAGATTACTCAAACAGCCAATAAAAGCAAAAAGGGGCACTAACCAGCATTTGCCGTCTCCAATTCAGATACTCGCCGCTGAAGTAACACTGGATTCCAATGCATTAGGGACAAAGCCCCTTCTGGGATAGAGGTCCTCTGTGATTTCAACCGGCTAGCCATTTCATCCACCAATGCCTGACGATAAAAACAGATGAGCATAATAATGACAATCTACCTGAAGTAAAAGACAGGGCAGAAGAAACCAAGATACCTGGAGGTTAGAGAAGAATGAGGGAACCCCCAAGTCGTGAGAAATCAACCGGTGGCTCGCTGAAGGGCGACCAACTGGAACAACCCGCAATGCATCATTGGGAACCAAGTCAGTGTCACCAGCAGAAGTCAGAACTCTGTCATAGGGAATGTTGACCTCTAAAACGACCTCTTGACACGAAACCCGCACTGCTGCCATACAATCAGAGTGCGGAGGAGAAGATCCCACATAACATCCATGGAAGTGTAAGAGAGAGAACCAACTCGAACACCCTCGGGGGCTAGGTTATCGCTTGCGCTACCCATCCGAGCCGGGTCATTCCCGGCAACACCCTCGGGGGCTGGGTAAGCGCCAGCACCATCCTTGAGGGTCGAGTTCTCTACAGCAGCCACCTCTAAGGCTGAAGGTCCCTCAGTCACTTCCATGGGAGCAGCGCAATCCAGACCAGCTTCCTGATCCTCAAGACCACGCTCCAAGGTTGATGAGGCGTGGGACGCTGCCCGAGATGACCCCAACCCGGCATCAAGCACATCAGCACAAACATCCATCGCGTCACCATCTGCCGGCTCTGACAACAGATCTTCTGGAACCATATCCTCAAGAGCCTGATCAAAGTTGGCCAGAGACAATTCTTGTAAATCAACAAGAGCAGACAGGTCTGGAGAAGGAACACCACTACTTTCGCCACTGGCAATGTAGTGTCGGCTGTTCTTCCGAGTTAGAGGGATTTCATCCTCCTCCTCCTCGCCATCATCGACAACACGGACAGTACACCCATTGGGGTCAGCATCATCCAGGTTACACCCATTGGGGTCAACGTCGTCCAGGTCACACCCATTGGGATTAATAGCAGGAAGGTTACAGCCATCGGGATTAGTTTCAGCAAATGCAGGCACTGGCACTTCTTCAGCAGCAGGAACGGAAGGACCAACATTCTGATCAAAACTAGACACTCGATGAAGACGTCTCTTCTTCTGTTTCTTCCCATCAGCAGGAGAAGCAGGCTGATTGGCTCGGCGAGAGCGCTTCGGACGAACGTTGTCAGACTTATGAATATCTAAAGCTTCGCTATCCTCTGGGATGGGCGCTACCGCCAGAGTTTCAGCAGGGACTGCATCAGAGGAATCTTCAGCTAACATATCCAGCATGGCACTTATCTCCGCGTCACTTGGATTCAAAGGCACCTCAAAATGAACCTGCCTCTCGTCGTCAGGAATCTCTCCGAGTGAGGCAACCTGATGTAGCTGAGGTGCCCGATCTTTCGGCGAGTAGAGATAATTCCGATTTAGCGGAAGATGACCCTTGCGATCCGACTACGACGAGCAAGCCCGAGGCGCCAATGCAATCGCTGAACCAACTCCTTGTGGTTACTGACCTTGCTGATGCGAGATCGGCCTGATCACGAATATCGTTTCCTATGCGCAATCGAAGAACGAACAAGAAAAAGATGTGAGCAATCTAATCTATTACTCGAGGGTGGAGTTCTGAATACACGAAGACAGCGCAGATTTGCGCGTGTTCGAGAGTAGCTAAAGCTAACGTAAAACAAAACTCGAAGAACAAAGGAGGCGCAGCTCCTGGATAAATAGAGAGGGGGCGCAGCCCCTAGGGGCGGCCAACCCTAGGTCGTCCACTATGGGCCGCAGTTGGGCTGGTCGTCTATTCTTCTGGGCCCTCATTCTTCAGTAGCATGACGAAGTTAAGATCTCTGGCACGGGCCCGAGTGATTGGCCCAGCTAATGAAGGAAGTGGCGCTTGATGTGGAGGTGTTGCTGGTGTAGTCGTACTCATAGTGATGTCCTCATCATCCTCCCCTTCTTGAAGTGAAGTCGTCCTCGACGACAACTCCTCATCCTCGGCCATATATGGTTTCAAATCTGCAACATTAAAACTAGTGGAAACACCAAATTCCGCAGGCAGGTCAAGGATATAAGCATTATCATTAATCTTTGTTAGCACCATAAAAGGACCAGCAGCACGAGGCATTAATTTAGAACGGCGCAAAGTAGGAAACCGATCCTTTCTCAAGTGCAACCAAACCATATCACCCGGCTCAAAAGTAACATGTTTTCTTCCTTTACTACCAGCAACCTGATTTTTTGCATTAGTAGCAGCAATGTTCTGTTTCGTTTGTTCATGTATGGTAATCATTTGTTCAACATGTGCAGCAGCATCTACATGTGGGGCGTTCGCAGCATTAAGTGAAATCAAATCAATAGGTGCCCTAGGGATGTAACCATAAACAATCTGGAAAGGGCACATCTTTGTAGAAGAATGTGTGGCATGATTGTAAGCAAATTCAACATGAGGCAAGCAATCCTCCCAACGTCTCAAATTCTTGTCTAAAACAGCCCTAAGCATGGTAGATAAAGTTCTATTTACTACCTCAGTTTGTCCATCAGTCTGAGGGTGACAAGTAATGCTAAACAACAATTTAGTTCCCAATTTATTCCAAAGAGATCTCCAAAAATGGCTTAGAAACTTAGCATCGCGATCAGAGACTATTGTTTTTGGAATACCATGTAAACGAATAATTTCTCTAAAGAACAATTCAGCAACAATGCTAGCATCATCAGTTTTATGACAAGGTATAAAGTGAGCCATTTTAGAGAATCTATCAACAACCACAAAAGTACTATCCCTCCCCTTCTTAGTTCTAGGCAAGCCCAAAACAAAGTCCATAGAAATATCAAGCCAAGGAGAAGAAGGGACAGGCAAAGGCATATACAAACCATGGTTGTTCAACCGTGACTTAGCTTTCTGACAAGTAGTGCAGCGTGCAACAAGGCGCTCAACATCAGCGCGCATCCGAGGCCAAAAGAAGTGGGCAGCCAACACCTCATGCATTTTGTAGACGCCAAAATGCCCCATGAGACCGCCTCCATGCGCTTCCTGTAACAACAAAAGACGAACCGAGCTAGCTGGAACACACAGCTTGTTAGTGCGAAACAGGAACCCATCCTGTATGTGAAATTTGCCCCATGGTATCCCATTAATACAATGGCTGAAAGCATCTTTAAAATCAGCATCGTCAACATATTGATCCTTCACAGTGTCCAAACCAAAGATTTTAAAATCTAATTGTGACAGCATGGTATAGCGACGAGACAAAGCATCAGCAATAACATTGTCCTTCCCGTTCTTGTGTTTAATAATGTAAGGAAAGGACTCAATGAATTCAACCCATTTAGCATGACGACGGCTCAGATTTGTTTGGGTACGAATATGTTTTAAAGCCTCAAGATCAGAATGAATTATGAACTCACGATGCCTGAAAGGGAATTAGGCTTACACCTAGTCCCTAAATAATTTTGGTGGTTGAATTGCCCAACACAAACAATTGGACTAACTAGTTTGCTCTAGTGTATAAGTTATACAGGTGCAAAAGGTTCACTCTCAGCCAATAAAAAGATCAAGTTTTGGATTCAACTAAGGAGCAAAAAGGCAACCGAAGCCACCTCTGGTCTGGAGGCACCGGACTGTCCGGTGTACACCGGACAGTGTCCGGTGCACCAGAGGACTCCAACTCGAACTCGCCACCTTCGGGAATTTCTCAGGCCGCTTCGCTATAATTCACCGGACTGTCCGGTGTACACCGGACAGTATCCGGTGCTCCATGGAAGCTCGGCCTCCTCAACTCGCCAGCCTCGGGTTCGCGCAGCAGCCGCTCCGCTATAATTCACCGGACATGTCCGGTGTGCACCGGACTGTCCGGTGTAACCACGGACCAACGGCTATTTCGGTGCCAACGGCTACCTGCGGCGCATTTAATGCGCGCAGAAGTCAGGCGCGCCCATACTGGCGCACCGGACAATGAACAGGTGATGTCCGGTGTGCACCGGACATCCAGGCGGGCCCAGAAGTCAGAAGCTCCAACGGTCAGAATCCAACGGCATTGATGACGTGGCGGGGGCACCGGACATGTCCGGTGTGCACCGGACTGTCCGGTGCGCCATCGACAGACAGCCTCCACCAACGGTCAAGTTTGGTGGTTGGGGCTATAAATACCCCAACCACCCCACCATTCATTGCATCCAAGTTTCTCACTTCTCAACCACTTACAAGAGCTAGGCATTCAATTCTAGACACATACAAAGAGATCAAATCCTCTCCAATTCCACTCAAGGCTTTAGTGATTAGAGAGAGAGATTTGTCGTGTTCTTTTGAGCTCTTGCGCTTGGATTGCTTCTTTTCTTTCTCACTTATTCTTGTGATCAAAACTCCATTGTAATCAAGGCAAGAGGCACCAATTGTGTGGTGGCCCTTGCGGGGAAGTTTTGTTCCCGGCTTTGATTTGAGAAGCTCACTCGGTCCGAGGGACCGTTTGAGAGAGGGAAGGGTTGAAAGAGACCCGGCCTTTGTGGCCTCCTCAACGGGGAGTAGGTTTGCGAGAACCGAACCTCGGTAAAACAAATCCGCGTGTCACACACTTCATTATTCGCTTGCGATTTGTTTTGCGCCCTCTCTCGCGGACTCTATTATATTTCTAACACTAACCCGGCTTGTAGTTGTGATTATTATTGTGATTTTCAGTTTCGCCCTATTCACCCCCCCCCTCTAGGCGACTTTCAATTGGTATCAGAGCCCGGTGCTTCATTAGAGCCTAACCGCTCGAAGTGATGTCGGGAGATCACACCAAGAGGGAGATGGAGACCGGCGACAAGCCCACTACAAGCCAAGGGAGCACTTCATCGGAAGAGTCCCGCACCAAGAGGAGGGAGAAGAAGAAGGACTCCTCCAAACGGAAGGAGAAAAGACCTTCCTCTTCTCACCACAAAGAGAAGAAGGAAAAATCTTCTTCTCACAAGTCGCATCGGAAAGGCGACAAGCACAAGAGGATGAGGAAGGTGGTCTACTACGAGACCGACACTTCATCAACATCCACCTCCGACTCCGACGCACCGTCCGTAACTTCTAAGCGCCAAGAGCGCAAGAAGTTTAGTAAGATCCCCTTACACTATCCCCGTACATCTAGACATACTCCATTACTTTCCGTTCCATTAGGCAAACCGCCAACTTTTAATGGCGAAGATTATGCTATGTGGAGTGATTTAATGAAATTTCATCTAACCTCACTCCACAAAAGTATATGGAATGTTGTTGAGTTTGGAGCACAGGTACCATCAATAGGGGATGAGGATTATGATACGGACGAAGTGGCCCAAATCGAGCACTTCAACTCCCAAGCCACAACCATTCTCCTCGCCTCTCTAAGCAAGGAGGAATACAACAAAGTACAAGGGTTGAAGAATGCAAAGGAGATTTGGGACCTACTCAAGACGGCGCACGAGGGTGATGAACTCACCAAGATCACCAAGCGGGAAACGATCGAGGGGGAGCTCGGTCGCTTTCGTCTTCGCCAAGGGGAGGAGCCACAAGATATGTACAACCGGCTCAAAACCTTGGTGAACCAAGTGCGCAACCTTGGGAGCAAGAAGTGGGACGACCACGAGGTGGTTAAGGTTATTCTAAGATCTCTCATTTTTCTTAACCCCACTCAAGTTCAATTAATTCGTGGCAACCCAAGATATACTCAAATGACCCCCGAGGAAGTTATCGGGAATTTTGTGAGCTTTGAATGCATGATTAAGGGCTCAAAGAAGATCAACGAGCTTGACGAACCTTCTACATTCGAGGCGCAACCGGTGGCCTTCAAGGCAACAGAGGAGAAGAAGGAGGAGTCTACACCAAGTAGACAACCAATTGACGCCTCCAAGCTCGACAATGAGGAGATGGCCTTAATCATCAAAAGCTTTCGGCAAATCCTCAAGCAACGGAAGGGGAAGGATTACAAATCCCGTTCCAAGAAGGTTTGCTACAAGTGTGGTAAGCCCGGTCATTTTATTGCAAAATGTCCTATGTCTAGTGACAGTGACAGGGGCGACGACAAGAAGGGAAAGAGGAGAGAAAAGAAGAAGTACTACAAGAAGAAGGGCGGCGATGCCCATGTTTGCCGGGAATGGGACTCCGACGAGAGCTCCACCGAGTCCTCCTCCGACGAGGACGCCGCCAACATCGCCGTCACCAAGGGACTCCTCTTCCCCAACGTCGGCCACAAGTGCCTCATGGCAAAGGACGGCAAAAGGAAGAAGGTTAAAACTAACTCCTCCACTAAATATGAATCTTCTAGTGATGATAATAGTGGTGAGGAATATAATTTGCGTATCCTTTTTGCCAACCTTAACATGGAACAAAAGGAAAAATTAAATGAGCTAATTAGTGCCATCCATGAAAAGGATGATCTCTTGGACTCCCAAGAGGACTTCCTAATCAAGGAAAATAAGAAGCATGTTAAGGTTAAAAATGCTTATGCTCTAGAGGTAGAAAAATGTAACAAATTATCTAGTGAGCTAAGCACTTGCCATGACACTATTGCCAACCTTAGAAAAGAAAATGCCAATTTAATTGCTAAGGTTGATTCTCATGTTTGTATTGATTCAACTTCCTATCCTAGAAATGATAATGATAATTTGCTTGCTAGGATTGATGAGTTGAATGTTTCTATTGCTAGCCTTAGAAATGAGAATGAGAAATTAATTGCTAAGGCTAAAGAATTAGATGTTTGCAATGTCACAATTTCCGACCTTAGAACTAAAAATGATTTGTTACATGCTAAGGTTATTGAATTAAAATCTTGCAAACCCTCTACATCTAATATTGAGCATGTTTCTATTTGCACTAGATGTAGAGATGTTGATATCAATGCTATTCATGATCACATGACTTTAATTAAACAACAAAATGATCACATAGCATTATTAGACGCTAAAATTGCCGAGCATAACTTGGAAAATGAAAAGTTTAAATTTGCTAGAAGTATGCTCTATAATGGGAGACGCCCTGGCATCAAGGATGGCATTGGCTTCCAAAGGGGAGGCAATGTCAAACTTAATGCCCCTCCTAAGAACTTGTCTAACTTTGTTAAGGGCAAGGCTCCCATGCCTCAGGATAACGAGGGTTACATTTTGTACCCTGCCGGCTATCCTGAGAGCAAGATTAGGAGAACTCATTCTAGGAAGTCTCACTCTGGCCCTAACCATGCTTTTATGTATAAGGGTGAGACATCTAGCTCTAGGCAACCAACCCGTGCCAAGTTGCCTAGAAAGAAAACTCCTAATGCATCAAATGATCATAGCATTTCATTTAAAACTTTTGATGCATCATATGTGCTTACTAGCAAATCCGGCAAAATAGTTGCCAAGATTGTTGGGGGCAAACACAAGGGCTCCAAGACTTGTGTTTGGGTACCCAAAGTTCTTGTTTCTAATGCCAAAGGACCCAAAACCGTTTGGGTACCTAAAGTCAAGAACTAAAATTGTTTTGTAGGTTTATGCATCCGGGGGCTCAAGTTGGATACTCGACAGCGGGTGCACAAACCACATGACAGGGGAGAAAAAGATGTTCTCCTCATATGAGAAAAACCAAGATCCCCAACGAGCTATCACATTCGGGGATGGAAATCAAGGTTTGGTCAAAGGATTGGGTAAAATTGCTATATCACCTGACCATACTATTTCTAATGTTTTTCTTGTAGATTCTTTAGACTACAATTTGCTTTCCGTATCCCAATTATGTCAAATGGGCTACAACTGTCTATTTACTGATATAGGTGTTACTGTCTTTAGAAGAAGTGATGATTCAGTAGCATTTAAGGGAGTGTTAGAGGGTCAGCTATACTTGGTAGATTTTGTTAGAGCTGAACTCGACACTTGCTTGGTTGCTAAGACTAACTTGGGTTGGCTCTGGCACCGCCGACTAGCCCATGTTGGAATGAAGAATCTTCACAAGCTTCTAAAGGGAGAACACATTTTAGGACTAACCAATGTTCATTTTGAGAAAGACAGGATTTGTAGCGCATGCCAAGCTGGGAAGCAAGTTGGCACTCATCATCCACACAAGAACATCATGACTAGTGACAGGCCACTGGAGCTCCTACACATGGACCTATTCGGCCCGATCGCTTACATAAGCATCGACGGGAGTAAGTACTGTCTAGTTATTGTGGATGATTATTCTCGCTTCACTTGGGTGTTCTTTTTGCAGGACAAATCTCATACCCAAGAGACCTTAAAGGGATTCTTGAGACGGGCTCAAAATGAGTTCGGCTTAAGGATCAAGAAAATTAGAAGCGACAATGGGACGGAGTTCAAGAACTCTCAAATTGAAGGCTTCCTTGAGGAGGAGGGCATCAAGCATGAGTTCTCTTCTCCCTACACTCCACAACAAAATGGTGTAGTGGAGAGGAAGAATCGAACTCTATTGGACATGGCAAGAACCATGCTTGATGAGTACAAGACACCGGATCGGTTTTGGGCCGAAGCAGTCAACACCGCTTGCTACGCCATCAACCGATTATATCTTCACCGAATCCTCAAGAAGACATCCTATGAACTCCTAACCGGTAAAAAGCCCAACATTTCATATTTTAGAGTTTTTGGTAGCAAATGTTTTATTCTTGTCAAAAGAGGTAGAAAATCTAAATTTGCTCCTAAAACTGTAGAAGGCTTTTTGCTAGGATATGACTCAAACACAAGGGCATATAGAGTCTTTAACAAGTCCTCAGGACTTGTTGAAGTTTCTTGTGACGTTGTGTTTGATGAGACTAACGGCTCTCAAGTAGAGCATGTTGATCTTGATGAGATAGGTGAAGAACAGGCTCCATGCATAGCGCTAAGGAACATGTCCATTGGGGATGTGTGTCCTAAGGAATCCGAAGAGCCTCCACATGCACAAGATCAACCATCCTCCTCCATGCAAGCATCTCCACCAACTCAAATTGAGGATGAGGCTCAAGATGTTGAACAAGAAGATCAAGAAGATGAGCCACCTCAAAATGACGGCAACGATCAAGGGGGAGATGCAAATGATGAAGACAAGGAGGATGAACAACCAAGGCCGCCACACCCAAGAGTCCACCAAGCAATACAACGAGATCACCCCGTCGACACCATCCTCGGCGACATTCATAAGGGGGTAACCACTCGATCTCGTGTTGCACATTTTTGTGAACATTACTCTTTTGTTTCCTCTATTGAGCCACACAGGGTAGAGGAAGCACTTCAAGATTCGGATTGGGTGATGGCGATGCAAGAGGAGCTCAACAATTTCACAAGGAATGAGGTATGGCACTTAGTTCCACGTCCTAATCAAAATGTTGTAGGAACCAAGTGGGTCTTCCGCAACAAGCAAGACGAGCATGGTGTGGTGACAAGGAACAAAGCTCGACTCGTGGCCAAGGGGTACTCACAAGTCGAAGGTTTGGATTTTGGTGAAACCTATGCACCCGTAGCTAGGCTTGAGTCAATTCGCATATTATTGGCCTATGCTACTTACCATGGCTTCAAGCTTTATCAAATGGACGTGAAGAGTGCCTTCCTCAATGGACCAATCAAGGAGGAGGTCTATGTTGAGCAACCTCCCGGCTTTGAAGACAGTAAGTACCCTAACCATGTTTATAGGCTCTCTAAGGCGCTTTATGGGCTCAAGCAAGCCCCAAGAGCATGGTATGAATGCCTTAGAGATTTCCTTATTGCAAATGGCTTCAAAGTCGGCAAAGCCGATCCTACTTTATTCACTAAAACTCTTGACAATGATTTGTTCGTATGCCAAATTTATGTTGATGATATTATATTTGGGTCTACTAACAAATCTACATGTGAAGAATTTAGTAGGATCATGACACAGAAATTTGAGATGTCTATGATGGGGGAGTTGAAGTATTTTCTAGGATTTCAAGTCAAACAACTCCAAGAGGGCACATTCATTTGCCAAACAAAGTATACTCAAGACATTCTAAGCAAGTTTGGAATGAAGGATGCCAAGCCCATCAAGACTCCCATGGGAACAAATGGGCATCTCGACCTCGACACGGGAGGTAAGTCCGTGGATCAAAAGGTATACCGGTCGATGATTGGTTCATTGCTTTATTTATGTGCATCTCGATCGGACATTATGCTTTCCGTTTGCATGTGTGCAAGATCCCAAGCCGACCCTAAGGAATCACACCTTACGGCCGTAAAACGAATCTTGAGATATTTGGCTTATACTCCTAAGTTTGGGCTTTGGTACCCTCGGGGATCCACATTTGATTTGATTGGTTATTCGGATGTCGATTGGGCGGGGTGTAAGATTAATAGGAAGAGCACATCGGGGACTTGCCAGTTCTTGGGAAGATCCTTGGTGTCATGGGCTTCAAAGAAGCAAAATTCGGTCGCTCTTTCTACCGCCGAAGCCGAGTATATTGCCGCAGGCCATTGTTGCGCGCAATTGCTTTGGATGAGGCAAACCCTGCGGGACTATGGTTACAAATTAACCAAAGTTCCTCTTCTATGTGATAATGAGAGTGCAATCCGCATGGCGGATAATCCCGTTGAGCATAGCCGCACTAAGCACATAGCCATTCGGTATCATTTTCTTCGGGATCACCAACAAAAGGGGGATATCGAGATTTCATACATTAACACTAAAGATCAATTAGCCGATATCTTTACCAAGCCACTTGATGAACAATCTTTTACCAGACTTAGGCATGAGCTTAATATTCTTGATTCTAGGAATTTCTTTTGCTAAACTTGCACACATAGCTCATAAGAATACCTTTGATCGTGTCTCTTTTATATGCTATGACTAATGTGTTTTCAAGTGTATTTCAAACCAAGTCATAGGTATATTGAAAGGGAATTGGAGTCTTCGGCGAAGACAAAGGCTTCCACTCCGCTCTACCACTCATCCTTCGCCGTCACTCCGCATCACTCTCCATCTTTGGTATAATCTTCACTCATTTATGCTATGACCAAAGGAGGAGAAAGTACTTTTAAGGGCCTATATTTCATTCTAAGTATCCGTTTTTGGCGATTCATGCCAAAGGGGGAGAAAGTATTGGCCCAAAGCAAAAGGACCGCACCACCGCCCTAATTTTTAAATTTAATGGTTTTCAATTGGAAAATTTCAAATTGATATCTCTTTGTGTTCTAAAGGGGGAGCAAGTAGTATTTTTCAAAATTGATGTCTTAAAACCCTCTTGAACACTAAGAGGAGACTTTAATTGAGGGGGAGTTTTGTTTAGTCAAAGGGAAAGCATTTTTGAACAAAGGAAGAAAATTTCAAAACTTGAAAATGCCTTGCAAAATCTTATTCATTTACCTTTGAATATCTTGCAAAAGGACTTTGAAAAGAATTTACAAAAGAGTTTGCAAAAACAAAACTTTTGGTGCAAATGTGGTCCAATATGTCAAAAACAAAGAAAACAATCCATGCGCATCATGTAAGCATTTATATTGGCTCAATTCCAAGCAACCTTTGCACTTACATCATGCAAACTAGTTCAATTATACACTTCTATATTTGCTTTGGCTTGTGTTGGCATCAATCACCAAAAAGGGGGAGATTGAAAGGGAATTAGGCTTACACCTAGTCCCTAAATAATTTTGGTGGTTGAATTGCCCAACACAAACAATTGGACTAACTAGTTTGCTCTAGTGTATAAGTTATACAGGTGCAAAAGGTTCACTCTCAGCCAATAAAAAGATCAAGTTTTGGATTCAACTAAGGAGCAAAAAGGCAACCGAAGGCACCTCTGGTCTGGAGGCACCGGACTGTCCGGTGTACACCGGACAGTGTCCGGTGCACCAGAGGACTCCAACTCGAACTCGCCACCTTCGGGAATTTCTCAGGCCGCTTCGCTATAATTCACCGGACTGTCCGGTGTACACCGGACAGTATCCGGTGCTCCATGGAAGCTCGGCCTCCTCAACTCGCCAGCCTCGGGTTCACGCAGCAGCCGCTCCGCTATAATTCACCGGACATGTCCGGTGTGCACCGGACTGTCCGGTGTAACCACGGACCAACGGCTATTTCGGCGCCAACGGCTACCTGCGGCGCATTTAATGCGCGTAGAAGTCAGGCGCGCCCATACTGGCGCACCGGATAATGAACAGGTGATGTCCGGTGTGCACCGGACATCCAGGCGGGCCCAGAAGTCAGAAGCTCCAACGGTCAGAATCCAACGACATTGATGACGTGGCGGGGGCACCGGACATGTCCGGTGTGCACCGGACTGTCCGGTGCGCCATCGACAGACAGCCTCCACCAACGGTCAAGTTTGGTGGTTGGGGCTATAAATACCCCAACCACCCCACCATTCATTGCATCCAAGTTTCTCACTTCTCAACCACTTACAAGAGCTAGGCATTCAATTCTAGACACATACAAAGAGATCAAATCCTCTCCAATTCCACTCAAGGCTTTAGTGATTAGAGAGAGAGATTTGCCGTGTTCTTTTGAGCTCTTGCGCTTGGATTGCTTCTTTTCTTTCTCACTTATTCTTGTGATCAAAACTCCATTGTAATCAAGGCAAGAGGCACCAATTGTGTGGTGGCCCTTGCGGGGAAGTTTTGTTCCCGGCTTTGATTTGAGAAGCTCACTCGGTCCGAGGGACCGTTTGAGAGAGGGAAGGGTTGAAAGAGACCCGGCCTTTGTGGCCTCCTCAACGGGGAGTAGGTTTGCGAGAACCGAACCTCGGTAAAACAAATCCGCGTGTCACACACTTCATTATTCGCTTGCGATTTGTTTTGCGCCCTCTCTCGCGGACTCTATTATATTTCTAACACTAACCCGGCTTGTAGTTGTGATTATTATTGTGATTTTCAGTTTCGCCCTATTCACCCCCCCCTCTAGGCGACTTTCAATGCCAAAGATAGTGCTACCATGTATGCAAAGTGCGCACTAAAGCGTAAAGCTCCTTATCATAAGTAGAATATTTCAGACTAGCACCACTTAATTTTTCACTAAAATAAGCAACTGGTTTTCCTTCTTGTAACAAAACAGCACCTAGCCCAATACCGCTAGCATCGCATTCAAGCTCAAAAACTTTATTAAAATCAGGCAATTGCAAGAGGGGAGCTTGGGTTAACTTATCTTTCAAAGTGCTGAACGCTACCTCCTGCGAATCACTCCAAGCAAATGGCACATCTTTCTTTGTAAGCTCATGTAGAGGCGCTGCAATGGAGCTAAAATCACGAACAAATCTGCGGTAGAAACCGGCAAGTCCAAGAAAGCTCCGAATTTGTGTGACCATCGTCGGTGTAGGCCACTCCCGAATGGCAGCAATCTTGCTGCTATCCACCTCAATGCCCTGCGGAGTAACCACATAACCAAGAAACGAGACACGTTGCGTGCAAAATGTGCACTTTTCCATGTTACCAAACAAGCGAGCAACACGTAAAGCATCAAAAACAGCACGCAAATGTTCTAAATGCTCCTCTATAGACTTGCTGTAAATAAGGATATCATCGAAATAAACAACAACAAACAAACCTATGAAGGCCCGTAGAACTTCGTTCATTAAACGCATAAAGGTGCTGGGAGCATTAGTCAATCCAAATGTCATAACCAACCATTCATATAAACCAAATTTCGTTTTAAAAGCCGTTTTCCATTCATCACCGAGTTTCATTCTAATCTGATGGTAACCGCTACACAAATCAACCTTAGAGAAAATAACGGCACCACTAAGCTCATCTAACATATCATCAAGGCGTGGAATAGGATATCGATAACGAACTGTGATGTTATTAATAGCACGACAATCTACGCACATACGCCATGACCCATCTTTCTTCGGAACGAGTAAAACAGGAACCGAGCAAGGGCTAAGAGACTCACGAATGTAACCTTTATCAAGCAGCATCTGCACCTGGCGCTGGATCTCCTTCGTCTCATCTGGATTTGTACGGTACGGGGCGCGGTTCGGAAGAGAAGCGCAAGGGATGAGATCGATCTGATGCTCAATGCCACGGAGGGGAGGAAGACCCGGTGGTAAGTCCGTAGGATAAACATCAGCATACTCCTGCAAAAGGTTAACAACAGCAGGGGTATATCCAAAGACGGTGCATCATCAAGCGGAACAAGCATGCGCGAGCATACAAGTGCATAACAGGGCATATGAGCTTCATGGAGATCATTAAAATCAGCACGTGTAGCAAGTAAAACAGGAGAGTGCAACTTGATTTCAGATTTAATAGGTGCGGCTGATGTCGATTTGACTTGTTGTGCAGTTTTAGCAGCCCTAGTAAGATCATCTTTCAAAATTTGGTCAGGGGTCATTGGATGTATAATTATTTTCTGGCCTTTAAACATGAAAGAATAATGATTTGAACGACCATGATGTAAACTATCAGTATCATATTGCCAAGGTCAACCCAATAACAAAGAGCATGCTTCCATAGGAATAACATCGCAATCAGCATAATCAAAATAAGAACCCAGCGAAAAGGGGACACATACCGAACGTGTTACCTTTATTTTACCACCATCATTAAGCCATTGAATGTGATACGGATGTGGGTGTGTGCGAGTGGGCAAGGATAATTTCTCTACCAACACTGTACTTGCCAAATTGTTGCAGCTGCCACTATCGATGATGATGCGAATCGACCGTTCGTGCACAACGCCCTTGGTATGGAATAGAGTGTGTTGCTGATTTTTTCGGCCTGGGCAACCTGTGTGCTGAGAACATGCTGCACAACAAGACTCCCATACCTATCGGCGTCGATGGGATCAACGTGGACTTCCTCATTTTCTGCATGGTTAGTGGCAATCATAGCATGACTAGTTTCCTCAGAATCACTGGCTGAAGAGTACTCACCATTGTCACGTATAAGCAAGGTACGCTTGTTTGGGCAGTCCCGAATCATGTGCCCAAACCCTCTGCAACGATGGCACTGTATATCCCGTGTACGTCCTGTGGAAGAAGCGGCGCCTTTGGCAGGGGGCGCCGCTGGCTTGGTCGTCCCTGTGCGCGGTGTAGTGCTAGGCGTTGAAGGTGCAGGGCTGGTGTAACACCCCACTGATCCCACACAATGGATGATACCAAAAAAAAACCTTTCTACAAAACTTATGCAACACATAGAGAAAGAAAGTATTGCAAAATCCGGCAGCACCTCCCTTGAAAGTAGCATAACAAGGGAAGCATATAGTTTATACAGGATATAAAAGAAAGATAATTGCCATAGTATAATCAAAATGCAACTGTAGAAAAGAACATTCAGGACCAGACAAAAAATAGACATCTCAGCCCACCAAACAAAACAGTTCAACTACCATGAAAGATTAGAATGTAATAATTCCCTAGACTTGACCCTTCCTGTTTAACATCATTAATAAACAGTTATTCCTTTATTTAAAAGTGTGGTGGCCGTGCTGCTACATCCCTTCTTTCCCAAAGCAAAGATCAGGTGCCTGCATCAGACAATGCAAGAGTGAGATGACACATCTCAGCAAGTAAAAAAAACAAACAACAGTTGGACAATGCAAGCCAACCGTGCATAAGCAACCACATGGTTCCCAACTTCTTCCTTAAATATTAATTTGCAGCAAGTAAGCAAGTAATCAATTACTCAATGCCAAGATGAATTACAAAGTAAAGATCCACCTTATCCACATCACCAAAATAGGTTCCACACTTCACCCATGAATGCACATGGCTACAGATGCAACATGACTTCTGCCTTCATACCTCTAAGGATATGAAGCTGCATCATACCCCTTCTCGGGAAACATATGATGCTCATTGTACCGGTACGGTCGGACCATAAGATCGCGACGAAAACTTCAATGCAATGGATGATGAATGCATTATGCATGTCAACAACATGAGTTCTTCCCAAATAAAATGTGCTAGACATATACTTCCACCCATTCCACATCAATAACCACATGGGTAACATGATCAAACCACACCCTCCACATGTATAATCCATAAAGCATGAATAATTTCAAACGAAGGTACCCAATTAGAAATATGGGTACGAACACAAATAGCACAAACATAATCAAGTATGAGACTCTTCAATCAAAAGACGAAATAACCATCACTGTTTTACTTGCCTTTACCGAAGTTCGGGCAAAATCCCTAAGAACGATCCGGAAGTCCACCACCTGTTTTTGACACCCAACTTAGTGCACCAAATTTTCATGAAATAAAACTCAAAGACAACACCGCACCTACGCGCAATCTCAAACCCCGCCGCGGTAACAATTCTCCCCTCACTAACCAAACTGCAGCGGCGCTGCTTAACAATTCCATAACTTAAAATTTAGGACAGCAGTGATGATAAACAAAAACTTCAGAGACAACTACATAAAATTCCCCACAAGTTTTGCATACAACTCATGATTGAATTCTAACATCTACTTACCTCTAAACGGTCCTCAAAATAAACCCTGCAATCTGTTTTTTTTTTCTGATTTGAGCAGCGACATACGCGGATTCAAACAGCGATAACTTTTAAAATATAATTCCGATTTGAGCGCATAAGTACTTGTTGGAAAGATAAGAAAAAGCCCTACATGATTCTCATACTGATTAACACTAATTACTCCCGAAACATCCCCAGAAACTGCTAACACTGCTGCTGTTCATCACTCTGAAAAATCTGTTTTCTGGACAGCCACATACCCGGATTCAAACGATGATAACTTTTAATTTATAACTCCAAATTGAGCGCATAAATACTCGTTGGAAAGATAAAACAAAGTTCTACAAGATTCTCATACTGATTAACACTAATTGCTCCCGAAAAATCCCCAGAAACTGCTAACACTGCTGCTGTTCATCACTCTGAAAAAATCTGTTTTCTGGACAGCCACATACCCGGATTCAAACGATGATAACTTTTAATTTATAACTCCAAATTGAGCGCATAAATACTCGTTGGAAAGATAAAACAAAGTTCTACAAGATTCCCAAATTGATCCCCATTAAATCTTCACGAAAAAAAACTAAAAACTGCTGGAACTACCGCTGTTCATCCACCACGCAAAATTCTGGACAGCCCCCCTCTATCTAATCGCAAACGCAACTTCTAATCAATTGAATCGCAGCGCAAATGAACAAGGGATGAACACAAAAGAAAAATCACCTTGGGTTCTCCCCTTTTCCTTCCTCCCTTCTTCCTTCCACCAAAACGATTAGAGATTCGCACCAAAAGACGATGATCCGAGCGGCACGGAGTAGCACCTAGGGAGGAGGGGATTGGGGGGGTGGCTAGGGTTTTGGTGGCTGCAACAATGGAGGGAGGAGGAGGTGGGCAGGGGGGGCGGCGGCCAAGGGGGAAAGGAGGAGTGGGGGGGGCGGCTGCACATGGGGGGGGGGGGTAATTAAGTGGGTGGCGGCTAGGGTTTGGGAGGCCTAATGGGCTGAAACACCAATTGCGGCCCAACTAACCCCCGCGACAGCTCTCGACCGCAACGCAACGTCAAACCAAATAAATTCTACTGCCCTAGTTGCGAATGTTGTTCACAAAATTCTAAATCCCCAAAACAACAACTGGATGAGGGAAAAAAACAAAAAGAACAACCCCCAACTTCTCTTCTTTGCAAACCGGGTATCACATTCTACCCCTCTTAAAAAGAATTCGACCTCGAATTCTGACGCTTCTATCGGAATGACACAAGAAAAGATTAGCGAATCAACCACACTTACCCACAACGAAAAGTTCCGGGTACTTCTGCCGCATCAACTCCTCAAGTTCCCACGTAGCCTCGCGCTCTGACTGATTAGACCATAAGACCTTGACATACTTAATTGATCTCTTCCTCAACACACGCTCCGAGAATTCCAATATACGCACCGGACGGCACTCCAGAGTCAGATCCTGCTGCACCGCAATTGGTTCCATCTCAATCTGATGGTCCGGATCCCGCAAGAACTTCCTCAACATAGAGACATGAAAAACCGGGTGTACCCCTGCCATGGAATCCGGCAGCAGCAAGCGATAAGCCAGGCTGCCCACTCGGGCCAAGATAGTGAACGGTCCAATGTATCTTGGGCTGAGCTTCCCAGAGACACCGAACCGAACAACTCCCTTAGTGGGTGATACCCTGAGAAGGACTTGGTCACCCACAGCAAATTCCAGATCCCGCCTCCTCACATCAGCATAACTCTTCTGACGACTCTGAGCTGCCAAAATATTCTGACGAATTTCCCGAACCTTTTCAGAAGTTTGCTGAACCCAATCAGGACCAACCAGGGATCTCTCTCCCAAAGTCTCCCAGCACAGAGGAGAGATACACCGCCTGCCATACAAAGCCTCAAATGGTGCCATCTTGATGCTGGCTTGGTAGCTGTTGTTATACGCAAACTCTGCCAGAGCAAGATGGTCCTCCCAGCTACCCTTCCATGACAGAACACAAGCACGCAACATATCCTCCAAGGTTTGGATTGTTCGCTCTGACTGACCATCCGTCTGAGGGTGAAAAGCGACACTAAGCGAAAGCTTGGTGCCCAATGCACTGTGGAGACTCTCCCAGAATTTGGATACAAATTTGGAGTCTCGATCAGAAACAATAGACTTAGGTACCCCGTGAAGCCTGACTACTTCCTTCATATACAAGGGAACCAAATCTGAAGCTGAATTCGTGGTCTTCATGGGAATAAAATGCGCAGACTTAGTCAAGCGATCCACTACCACCCAAATAGCATCCCTGCCACGAGGGGAACGAGGTAGACCCACCACAAAATCCATGGTGATATGCTCCCATTTCCACTCTGGAATTTCCAATGGCTTCAGCAAACCTGCAGGCCGCTTATGTTCGGCCTTCACGCGCTGACATACTTCACAGGCGGCCACATACTTAGAAATGTCAACCTTCATCCGCTTCCACCAGAAGTTTTGCTTCAAATCTCGGTACATTTTGGTTTCGCCAGGATGGACGGTGTAAGGCGTTTTATGAGCTTCTCGCAGGATATCCAGCTTCACCTCTGATTTCTGAGGCACACAAAGACGGCCCCTGAAACGAACCAAATCATTCTCATCAATGGTGAACTCCCGCGGTTTACCATCACCAACCCTCCTTCGGGCTTCCTGCAAAAGACGATCCTGCTGCTGAGCCGCACGCACTCTCTCCATAAGAGAGGATTGAATAAGCATCTGAGTCTCCTCGCTAGCGGTGCCGACATAACACAAAGCGATCCCCAAACGGTCCAGATCAGCGATCAACGGCAAGGCCACCATTGGAACCCCGGACCTGCTAAGGGCATCCGCCACCACATTAGCCTTCCCCGGGTGATAATGAATGGACAAATCATAATCTTTAATCAATTCCAGCCATCGACGCTGCCTCAAATTCAGCTCCTTCTGAGTAAAAATATACTTGAGACTTTTGTGATCAGTGAAAATGTCACAAGCCTCGCCATAAAGGTAATGCCTCCACGACTTTAGAGCAAAAACCACCGCAGCCAATTCCAGATCATGAGTTGGATAATTTCCCTCATGCTTCCTCAACTGCCTTGAGCCATAAGCAATCACCCTGCCTTCCTGCATCAGCACACAGCCAAGACCAATACGCGAAGCATCCGTATAAACTGTGAAACGCTTACCGCTCTCAGGCAAAGCTAGGATAGGGGCGTCCACCAACTTGCTCTTCAATGACTGATAACTGATCTCACAATCGCTGGACCAGACGAAGGGAACACCCTTCCCCAAGAGCCTAGTCAAAGGCTTAGCAATGCTGGAAAAATTTGGTACGAAACGCCGATAATACCCAGCAAGCCCCAAGAAACTTCGGATTTCAGAGACACTAGAAGGTCTCTTCCACTCCACTACAGCCGCAACATTCTTGGGGTCAACCGCAATACCCTGCTGATTAATCACGTGCCCCAGGAAAGCCACTTCAGATAGCCAAAAGGCACACTTCTTCAACTTGCCATAGAATTGATTCTTCCTTAGGGCACCCAGAACGAGACGGAGATGCTGATCATGCTCGGCCTCGGTCTTTGAATAAATCAAAATATCATCTAGGAATACGACCACAAAATCGTCCAAGAATTCATGCAGCATCCTATTCATTGCTTCCATAAACGCAGCAGGGGCATTAGTTAAGCCAAAGGACATGACTATGAACTCATAATGCCCATACCTGGTGCAGAAGGCAGTCTTCTCAATATCCTCCTCACGAATCCTCAATTGATGATAACCAGAGTTCAAATCAATTTTGGAGAACACCTGGGCACCCCTCAACTGCTCAAAGAGGACCTCAATTCGGGGAAGCGGATATTAATTCTTGATTGTCACTTGATTCAAAGCGCGATAATCCACACACAGCCGCTTGCTTTTATCCTTCTTCTCAACAAACAATACTGGGGAAGCCCATGGAGACCTGCTAGGCCTAAAGAAGCCCTTAGCCAGCAGATCATCCAATTGCCGCTTTAATTCAATCTGCTCCTTTGGAGCCATTCGATACGGGGCCTTATGAATAGGCTGCGTACCCGGGATCAGCTTAATCTCAAAAGCTGCATCGCGCTCCGGAGGAATGCCTAGAAGCTCTGCTGGAAACACGTCAGCAAAGTCACACACCACCCGGATGTCCTGCACCCGCAAGGCAGCCTCGCCCTCCACCACCATAGAGAAAAAGATCCCCGACTTCCTTGACCAGCGATCAGGAAGCAATTGCGCCAACAAGGATAATGTGAACTTCGGAGAACTTCCCAAGAATACCACCTCCTTACCCGACGGCGCCTGCAATAACACTGTCTTCCAGAAGCAGGATATAACCGCGCAATACTGGGATAACCAATCCATACCCAAGATAACATCGAATGCCCCCAAGGAAATCACCACCAGATTAGCCGAAAAAACCTCATCAGCAAGAATGACGGAACACCCCTGACAAACTGAACAGCTACTAATGGGGCCATTAGCAGAACTGACCAAAATTGGGTGACCCAACCTCTGCACCGAAAGACCAGCCCGCAACACAAAATCCTCCGAAACAAACGAATAGCTAGCGCCAGAATCAAAAAGAGCATGGGCTGCAAATGAATCAACTGAAATCGTACCTGTCACCACGTCTCCTTGCTCCCTGCCATCCGTAGCGGGTAGCACATAAGCTCCAGGAATACCCGCAGAAGAGGAAGCTCCCGGAGTGAAATTAACAGAAGAACCCCACTGAGCCACCGGAGGAGGCTGGCGCGGAGCTCCAAACTGAGACAGCACAGGGGTAGACGGCGCAGGAGTAGGCACAACCTGATACTGCGGAAAACCTTGCATCGGCACGAACTGAGAAGCCCCAGGCACAAAAAGCTGCTGTGCAGGAAGAGGAACTGAAAACTGCTGCTCAGCACTTGACATCATATTGATAGTGCCCTGAGAAGAGGAGGAAGCTATCGGCTCCCATCTGAGCTTCCCATTGGGATTCCTCCTACACACCACATCCTTGTGGTCCTGACTGCAGATAGAACACCTGCCACTCCACTGACACTCTGCACGGCGATGCGCATCTCCACAGCGGAAACACACCAGCCCCAACCCGGGCTTAGGAACGGCCCGAAACCTCTGAGTACTTCCTCCTGAAGTACCTGAGTCAGAAGATTTGCCACGGTAAGGATGGTGGCGCTGATGCTGAGACTTGCCCCTCTTGTGAGCTGGACCTCCAGTGTTGCCCCTCCTCGTGTCCTGGCTACGAGGTTGATCAACACCGGAAGACTTCTGCGACTCCATGGTGTACTGGTGTTGCATCTCCACACCCAGCGCCTGCTCCACTGTGGTACGGAAGTCCACCAACGGAAAGGCCCCCAGAGCATGCCTGATAGAAGGCTTCAAACCCTGACGGAATTGGCTCGCCTTCTCCATCTCATTATAAGCCACATGAGGGACAAAGCGGACCATTTTGTTGAAGCCCACCTCATACTCTGTGACAGACTTCTTCTCCTGCTTGTAGGACTGCAAGTCAATCTTCATCTTCTCCAGAAAGGTGACTGGGTAGAATCTCCTTTCGAACTGCCTGATGAAAAGATCCCATGATAGGACTCCTGGTGAGGAGGAGTGCGCTGCCTGCACGCCTCTCCACCAAATCTGCGCCTCACCCTTCAGCAGCTGAGTGCCAAAGCGAACCCGATCTTCATAAGCAATCTCGAAGACATTCATCTTATCCTCCACATAAGTCAGCCAATCTGCCGCCTCGACCGGAGTACCACTGCCATCAAAAGAATCCAACTTCATGCCCATCCACTGCATCAGAGAAAGACCACTGACAGGAAGAGGCACCCCGGCCCCGCCACCAGGAACAGCACCCGCAGGGACAGCGCCCCCGGGCACTTCTCCACCTCCAGCTCCCTGAGCAGCACCTGCAGGGGCGACAGGAATGGCTTGCCTCAGAAGGGCCAACTCCTGCTGCATGGCCTGCATCGCGGCTAACATTGCCGCCGGACTCATCGAGTCCCCACTAGGAGCTTGCGGACTACCCCGAGCTCTACGAGGCGGCATAGCTGTATCCACAGGGATGAGAATAATAAGTATATGAGATAAGCATAGCATCTCTCTAGATAATGTCAAAACTAGCACAGAGAATAACATAATCATATCAATAGCAAGACCGAAAACCCATCCTACATGTGCAGTGTGTCAATTTATTACTACTCCACTTGCTAGGACCTACAGCCTATGCTCTGATACCAACTGTAACACCCCACTGATCCCACACAATGGATGATACCAAAAAAAAACCTTTCTACAAAACTTATGCAACACATAGAGAAAGAAAGTATTGCAAAATCCGGCAGCACCTCCCTTGAAAGTAGCATAACAAGGGAAGCATATAGTTTATACAGGATATAAAAGAAAGATAATTGTCATAGTATAATCAAAATGCAACTGTAGAAAAGAACATTCAGGACCAGACAAAAAATAGACATCTCAGCCCACCAAACAAAACAGTTCAACTACCATGAAAGATTAGAATGTAATAATTCCCTAGACTTGACCCTTCCTGTTTAACATCATTAATAAACAGTTATTCCTTTATTTAAAAGTGTGGTGGCCGTGCTGCTACATCCCTTCTTTCCCAAAGCAAAGATCAGGTGCCTGCATCAGACAATGCAAGAGTGAGATGACACATCTCAGCAAGTAAAAAAAACAAACAACAGTTGGACAATGCAAGCCAACCGTGCATAAGCAACCACATGGTTCCCAACTTCTTCCTTAAATATTAATTTGCAGCAAGTAAGCAAGTAATCAATTACTCAATGCCAAGATGAATTACAAAGTAAAGATCCACCTTATCCACATCACCAAAATAGGTTCCACACTTCACCCATGAATGCACATGGCTACAGATGCAACATGACTTCTGCCTTCATACCTCTAAGGATATGAAGCTGCATCATACCCCTTCTCGGGAAACATATGATGCTCATTGTACCGGTACGGTCGGACCATAAGATCGCGACGAAAACTTCAATGCAATGGATGATGAATGCATTATGCATGTCAACAACATGAGTTCTTCCCAAATAAAATGTGCTAGACATATACTTCCACCCATTCCACATCAATAACCACATGGGTAACATGATCAAACCACACCCTCCACATGTATAATCCATAAAGCATGAATAATTTCAAACGAAGGTACCCAATTAGAAATATGGGTACGAACACAAATAGCACAAACATAATCAAGTATGAGACTCTTCAATCAAAAGACGAAATAACCATCACTGTTTTACTTGCCTTTACCGAAGTTCGGGCAAAATCCCTAAGAACGATCCGGAAGTCCACCACCTGTTTTTGACACCCAACTTAGTGCACCAAATTTTCATGAAATAAAACTCAAAGACAACACCGCACCTACGCGCAATCTCAAACCCCGCCGCGGTAACAATTCTCCCCTCACTAACCAAACTGCAGCGGCGCTGCTTAACAATTCCATAACTTAAAATTTAGGACAGCAGTGATGATAAACAAAAACTTCAGAGACAACTACATAAAATTCCCCACAAGTTTTGCATACAACTCATGATTGAATTCTAACATCTACTTACCTCTAAACGGTCCTCAAAATAAACCCTGCAATCTGTTTTTTTTTCTGATTTGAGCAGCGACATACGCGGATTCAAACAGCGATAACTTTTAAAATATAATTCCGATTTGAGCGCATAAGTACTTGTTGGAAAGATAAGAAAAAGCCCTACATGATTCTCATACTGATTAACACTAATTACTCCCGAAACATCCCCAGAAACTGCTAACACTGCTGCTGTTCATCACTCTGAAAAATCTGTTTTCTGGACAGCCACATACCCGGATTCAAACGATGATAACTTTTAATTTATAACTCCAAATTGAGCGCATAAATACTCGTTGGAAAGATAAAACAAAGTTCTACAAGATTCTCATACTGATTAACACTAATTGCTCCCGAAAAATCCCCAGAAACTGCTAACACTGCTGCTGTTCATCACTCTGAAAAAATCTGTTTTCTGGACAGCCACATACCCGGATTCAAACGATGATAACTTTTAATTTATAACTCCAAATTGAGCGCATAAATACTCGTTGGAAAGATAAAACAAAGTTCTACAAGATTCCCAAATTGATCCCCATTAAATCTTCACGAAAAAAAACTAAAAACTGCTGGAACTACCGCTGTTCATCCACCACGCAAAATTCTGGACAGCCCCCCTCTATCTAATCGCAAACGCAACTTCTAATCAATTGAATCGCAGCGCAAATGAACAAGGGATGAACACAAAAGAAAAATCACCTTGGGTTCTCCCCTTTTCCTTGCTCCCTTCTTCCTTCCACCAAAACGATTAGAGATTCGCACCAAAAGACGATGATCCGAGCGGCACGGAGTAGCACCTAGGGAGGAGGGGATTGGGGGGGTGGCTAGGGTTTTGGTGGCTGCAACAATGGAAGGAGGAGGAGGTGGGCAGGGGGGGCGGCGGCCAAGGGGGAAAGGAGGAGTGGGGGGGGCGGCTGCACATGGGGGGGGGTAATTAAGTGGGTGGCGGCTAGGGTTTGGGAGGCCTAATGGGCTGAAACACCAATTGCGGCCCAACTAACCCCCGCGACAGCTCTCGACCGCAACGCAACGTCAAACCAAATAAATTCTACTGCCCTAGTTGCGAATGTTGTTCACAAAATTCTAAATCCCCAAAACAACAACTGGATGAGGGAAAAAAAAAAGAACAACCCCCAACTTCTCTTCTTTGCAAACCGGGTATCACAGCTGGAAGGAGTTGAGCTGTGTGTCGGACCCCGGCCTGCAAAAGAGTTAGTATATGTCTTTGATCGTCGTCCCTGCACTTCACGTTCAGCTTTGCAAGCATATTCAAACAATGTGGTTATATCAAAATAATCCTTATAATCAAGTATATCCTGAATTTCCCTGTTCAAACCACCACGAAAACGCGCCATAGCAGCGTCATCCGACTCAACCAAACCACAACGAAGCATACCCTTTTGTAACTCTTGGTAATATTTCTCAACAGATTGTGAACCTTGTTGAAAACGCTGCATTTTGTTAAGCAAATCACGAGCATAATAGGAAGGAACAAATCTGTGGCGCATGGCAGTTTTTAATTGGGTCCAAGTAGTGACACTGTTAATGGGAAGTTTTTGTTTATACTCACGCCACCAAATTAAAGCAAAATCAGTAAATTCACTAATGGCAGCCTTCACTTGGCTATTAGCAGGAGTATCATGGCATGAAAATTTCTGTTCTACCTCCAATTCCCAATCAAGATATGCAGCAGGATCATATTTACCATTAAAAGATGGAATTTTAAATTTAATCTTAGAAAATAAGTCATTAGGGGGATGACGAACCACACGGCGTGCACGACCACGGCGATCTCCATCGTCCTGCTCAGTGTCACCGCCGTATTCCTGCTCCATCTTTGTGGTCAACGCATCAAGGCGTGCCAGGATGGTGTCGAGTGTGGTGCGAGTCGCCGTTTGAGCAAGGTCAAGTTGGTTGAAACGCTCGGTCGTCGAAGTGACCGTTGAATCAAGCCGTTCATGCATCGTCCTAATGTCAGCAGCAAGTCCATCAACTTGTCCCCTTACTTCCTGCAACTGGGCATCCACCATGTCGTGTGCTCCTGCCATAGTTAGCGCAAACACCAAAACACCAAAAGGAGAAAAACCGACGACAACAGGGGAATGGTGGTGACAACTTGCTCGCTCAATGGAATGCTGTTATCAAGTTCTTATACGTTCTTACCAAGCCACAGTGGTGAACTGCAATCAACAGGTGCAACCGGTGAAAGATTGGATGAGTGATTGCGTGGAGAAACAGAAACCTGCTCGTCGTAGAAATATGTGGAGTTCTGGGTAGGCTGCACTCAAGTCAAGGATTAGCACGATCAAACAATAATGCAAAGTTGAATTAGTGCAAAACATGAAACTATATTGCTGGCCACAGGTGCAAAGGACGATGGAACTAGCAGAATGGCAGTACCGTAAATATTGTACTAGCGATGCCAAAAAGGCACTAGTAGGAATCACAGGTGATTTTGTTTTTCTTTTTGTATGATTTTTTGATATTTTTCTCAGCACAAGAAGCAACAAAATAGGAGCTACACGAAGTTTCACCTAAAACAGAGTTCAGATGTGGTCTACAGAAAATCAGAAAGTTCTCTGAAAAGCGTGCGAGAACTTTGACAAATTTTTTTCTTTATTTTCCCAAAATTTTTGACAATTTTGTCGAAACCCAAATAGACCGTAGGTAAGTTTGGCCAGCCTCAGAATGGTGTCAACAAGCTCCTGTAAAAATTTCAGATTTTTTGGGCAACCGAGCGAAAAGTTATGCCCGGTTTAAGAAAGGTACCTCAAGTTATGGTTAAAACGACCGAGATGAGACAACCGCTTTGTTTCCTTTCCCTATTTTTTGTTTGTTCTCTGGTTCTATCCTTTCTCTTTCTTTTTCTTTTTTTTCTTTTCTTTTTTTTTGTTTCTGTTTTTTTTGACGTAACCGAAGGTGAAAAACAAGGAAGCGGCGTTGACTCGGTTTGTGGCGTTGACTCGGTTTGATGTAACCGAAGGAGAGAAACAAGGAAGATGGTTGCGGCGCGCTAGGGTTTGATGTAACCGAAGGAGAGAAACAAGGAAGATGGTTGCGGCGCGTTAGGGTTTGATGTAACCGAAGGAGAAAAACAAGGAAGAAGAAGGATGGTGAGAAAAAACACAATGCGACCAGCAACAAATGACGCGAAAGCACACAAATTCAACAATGCAGATTATTGAAAGAAGGTGCGAGGCTCAAAAGGGTGCTGGTATAAGGTCTAACCTGAATTTTTATGTGGTTTTGTGGACTGTAGGAAAAAAAGCTCTCGATAAACTCACCGATCAACCTGGAGCTCTGATACCAATTGATGTAGCTGAGGTGCCCGATCTTTCGTCGAGTAGAGATAATTCCGATTTGGCGGAAGATGACCCTTGCGATCCGACTACGACGAGCAAGCCCGAGGCGCCAATGCAATCGCTGAACCAACTCCCTGTGGTTATCGACCTTGCTGATGCGAGATCAGCCTGATCACGAAGATCGTTTCCTGTGCGCAATCGAAGAACGAACAAGAAAAAGATGTGAGCAATCTAATCTATTAATCGAGGGTGGAGTTCTGAATACACGAAGACAACGCAGATTTGCGCGTGTTCGAGAGTAGCTAAAGCTAACGTAAAACAAAACTCGAAGAACAAAGGAGGCGCAGCTCCTGGATAAATAGAGAGGGGGCGCAGCCCCTAGGGGCGGCCAACCCTAGGTCGTCCACTATGGGCCGCAGTTGGGCTGGTCGTCTATTCTTCTGGGCCCTCATTCTTCAGTAGCATGACAAAGTTAAGATCTCTGGCACAGGCCCGAGTGATTGGCCCAGCTAATGAAGGAAGTGGCGCTTGATGTGGAGGTGCTGCTGGTGTAGTCGTACTCATAGTGATGTCCTCATCACAACCAAAGCACTAACTTCTTCGGGAGAAGGTCGTACTCTAAGGCCCAAACCGCTATCATCAGCAGGAGGATTTGACATGAAACTGATAAAGGCCTAGGAGGGAGGCAAATTCTAGGCCGAGTATGCAACAGGAGCGCCGATGTTCGACACCTTGCCTCTGAGTATCATCTCGAGCCAGTTCACCAAGTCCACAGTAGGAATTCTTCTGTTGGTCACCCGGTTGAATCAGCTAAGCCTCGGTACAAATAGGCCGGATATGCTCTGTCTTTCAATGGCTGAATGTTCTTGAAAACAAAGTCAATGACCACAGCTTCTGTAGTCAGACCCCATTCTTTCAACAATCCAACTTCTGCTAACAGAGCCCTTGCCTCAGCCACCTCCTGGTCTGTGGGGGATTCGGTCCAGCTCAGAGTGCGAACATCCGGCTGTCTCCCTGACCGTGGGAGGAGGTAATTCCCATGATTCTCCACGATGAACCATTCTAGGCGCCATCCCTTGATGCTGTCCTTTAGTGGGATGTCGAGGTAGTCAGTCTTCCTTCCGCGATGCATCTCCAAGCTCGCGCCCCCACCAACTGGTGCTGCCCCCCGGCCATCCCAGGCCGACAGTGGTACAGATACCTCCAAAGGCCAAAGTGGGGCAAAACACCAAGAAAGGCTTCACATAAATGAACAAAAACAGAAACTTGCAGAATAGAATCGGGATTCAGATGGGTCAAATTCAAGCGATAGAAATCAAGGAGACCACGGAAGAAAGGAGAAATGGGTAGGGCGAGTCCGCGGATAAGGAAAGGAACGTAAATGACGGATTCGTGGGTGTCTTCTGTCGGAATAGTGAGCCACGGTAGATCCGCCACGAACAGAGCTCCTTTGGAGGAAGAACCCCGATGGAAACAAGATGAAGAAGGTCGAATTCGGAGACAACAGACATATGGTTACCTACGAAAGGCAACTGACTGTTGGGATCAATGGGAGGAATGATTGCGACGGACGAACTCGAAGCTTTCCGCTTGGGCGCCATCTCAACCTTGCTAGCAAACGGAGCGGAAGCGATATTGCAGGAAAGCAGAAAGAATCTGGATGCAAAAAGCAGAAACTAGGGCACGAATCGGGGAGGCGTGCGACAGCGCAGTACATATGGGATTTCCCCGAGCCAGATGTCATTTCTAAAAAGTGCCCAGTCATCACCCAGCCGTTATTTCTAAAACGCTGGCGTGCCATGTCATCGCCAGTCGTTATTTCTAAAACGCTGGTGTGCCATGTCATCACTCGACCGTTATCTCCAAAACGGCCGACGCGGCCAAAATTGACTCAGCTGTCGTTTCTAAAAATGCTGGCGTTATTTGACTTCACTCGGCCACTACTTTCAAAACGGTCGACGCAGTCCGTTATCACTCGGCTGTTACCTCTAAAACGCCGACATCGCCAATAACTGCTCGGTCGTTATTTCTAAAACACCAACGCGACCCGTTATCGCTCGGCTATTGTCGGTGTTTTGGGTCCGACCGCACACCCGGGGTTGCCCCTCAAGGTGTTTTTAGGAGTAGGACGGTGTCGCCGACTGTAGCTAAATGGTTCGTGCCGAATGCACGAGGAGCGATGGACAGTGTTTACAAGTTCGGGCCACTTTGAGATGCGTAACACCCTACGTCCTGGTGAGTATGCTTTATGTGGTAGATTACAAGGAGGTTCTCTAGTATTGGAAACGTAGAGAGCCGGAGTTGGTGGCTAAGTAATGAGATCGATTGTTCTGAAGGGGTGCCCCCTAGGCCTTATATATTCGACCGTGGGGCAATACATGCAGATATGATAATAATGTGCACCTAAGAGATAGTGAACTGATCGAGTCTATCTTACTATAATTCGACCGACTTATCCTCGCCTGGTTCCATCGTACGGGGCTCCAGCGCAGGAAAGTCGGGTCTCTGTTGTGGTTGCTTGCTCAACGTTATTGGGGCCATCCAGGCTCGCGCTGATCCGGCCTTACATCGATCTGCTTCGCTGGTCGTTCTTCCCCAGACCCACAAAGGGATGACCTTATGATTTATTGGTCCCTTGGGCCTTTCGTGAGGTCTTTTATCCTTCCAGTGGACCCGAGGGATATCTGTCCCCCACAAGCCCCCGATCTTTGGGTTGATTTTGAGATAATCGGCCCAAAGATCCTAGGTCCAGCTTGCGGTCTTCATTTTATGACAAGGGATACTTTCAGGGTAGTTTGGTAAAAACAATTTCTTACTATCTCCTTCTGCTCGAAAACTGGCGTTCTATCTCAAACTCATGCTTTGGAGGTCAGCATTTCATATTTGTAGGATCCTGAACTCCATTGGGTGCACTGGAGGTGCACCCAATGGGTGTAGCCCCCGAGCTTCGAGTGGATTTTTTGAAAATAATCCACTCGAAGCTCTTCATTTTGTGTCCTTTTGCTGAGAGTCATCTTTTCTTTTTTCTTCCGAATGCCTTAGAGGTCAGCATTATATCATCGATATTATGCTTTAGAGGTCAGCATTATGTCATCGATATTATGCTTTAGAGGTCAGCATGTATTTTGTCTTTGGAGCCGAGTTCGTGATCTGCCCATATCTTGCTAGGTGGTGTGATTTATTTGATCTGCAACTGATTGGACATTCGATGGACGTCCCCTAGCTAGTCTTCATGTCGCTTCTGTCAGTCAGACTTTATACTTCACCGGCTATATTTGGCTTTCCTTTGATCCTTACTGATATCTCATTTTTGTCTTGAGGTATTCATTGCATGCCCTACATGGACGTGACAGTTTTCAAAAATATACTGATAATTCCTGGGCGTCCCCCCCCAATGGGTGTGGGCAAGGGACGGCTTGGTACGCTGAGTGTTTTAGCCGGCTGCTTCCGAGTAGTAATGTGATGTGACGGCGGGTGTAATCATATCACCCGTGCAGTTGACTGGAGTCCCAATGGGTGTTGCATTGCATGAAACGGCGTCAGCCGCCTGACGTATCTTCAGACGGGTTGAAGTGTATATTGAATATTTTGCGACTGTTCGGCGACCGTGGTAGGAGGTGAGCGGTTGCCTTCTTCTTATATAAATAGTGCCTTTGCCTCTCCGGTTTCTTCACACCTCTTTGTTGTTCTCCACTGCTTGCTTTCTTCTTCTCCCCTCGTTTCCACCATGGGCAAGAGTAACAAATGCAAGCGCGAGCCAACTCCTCCATCAGAGGACTTCGGCGATTCGGAATACTCAGAGGAGGAGTTCTCCTCCGAGTCCGAGGGGTCTCCAGCTCCCGTCTCTCCCCCGGCGTCATCTGACGATTCAGACGACTCCCAGGGGATTGCCGCGGAGGTCTGGACTTACATTCGGGCCGTCGAGCACTCCGAGCTTGTGGGCTCGGATGAGTCGGAGTACTCCTCGGACGAGGAGGACTCTTCGGACTCGTCCGAGGAGGGCGGCGGCGGCGATGGCGGAGACGACGGCGACGGCGGGGGCGATGATGACGATGGCGACGATGACGGTGACAGTGGCAACGGGGGCGGCGGCAGGGGCGGCAATAGCGGCAGCAAAAGCGTCAACGGCGGCAGCGGCGACAGGGGCGGCAACGGCGGCAGCAAAAGCGGCAACGGCGGCAGTGGCAGGGGCAGCAACGGCGGCGGCAGCGGCAGGGGAAGCAACAAGGCTAGTGGCTAGATGCCAGTGGTTTTTAGATGTTAGTATAGATTAGAAGTAGTATAGTAAAATAATGTAGTAGTAGTTAGTAGTAGAGTGTAGTATAGTAGTGGTAGAATGTAGTATAGTAGTAGTAGAATGTAGTGTAGTAGTAGAAATAGGGAAGTATCAACTCATAATGAGTTGATTTGTAAGTTCTGAAACTTCCCTTAATGTAGAATGATGTTCTCTGTCTGTTATGTTTGTGTCGCAGCTTGGGGTTTTCAAGTCATTTCTTCGTTTGCTTTGTCTGTGAAATCAATCCCTCTGGAGTAGTAGTTGAGTCATTCGGGCATCATATCGTCGCTTTTAGGGTGATGACCGAGTTATTATTGTCAACATTTACACCTTTGAAGTGGCATCCGAGTGATGATGAAGCCACATCAGCGTTGGAATGACTGATGACCACGTCGGCGCTTTTAGAGGTAACAGCCGAGTGGCTGAAGACGACGTCGGCGTTTTAGAGATAACTGCCGAGTGACTGAAGATGACGTCGGCGTTTTAGAGATAACTGCCGAGTGACTAGAGACGACGTCGGTGTTTTAGAGATAACTGCCGAGTGACTGAAGACGACGTCGGTGTTTTAGAGATAACTGCCGAGTGACTGAAGACGACTTCGGCGTTTTAGAGATAATTGCCGAGTGACTGAAGATGACGTCGGCCACTTTGAAGGTAATAGCTGAGTGATGATGTGGCGCCCGGTGCTTTTAGAAATAACCGCCGGGTGATGACTGGGCGCTTTTTGGAAACGGTATCTAGCCCGGGAAGATCCCATATGCATTGCGCTTTCAGCCGCCTCTGCTTTCCGTGCCCTAGTTCTTGCTTTCCCGCCTCCAGATCCTCTCTGTCCTTTTGCAATTCGGCTCCCGTTCTGTTCGCCGGTGGAATTGAGATGGCGCCCAAGCGAAAGGCCTCGAGTTCATCCGCTGCGGTGATTCCCCCTATCGACCCAACAGCCAGTTGCCTTTCGCAGGTAACCACATGTCTGTCGTTTCTGAGCCCGACCTTCTCCATCTCGTGTCCATCGGGGTTCTTCCTCCGAAGGAGCTCTGTTCATGGCGGATTTGCCACGGGGTCACTGTCCCAACAGAGGATACCCACGAATCGTATCCCTTGGGCCTTTCGTGAGGTCTTTTATCCTTCCAAGCGGCATATTTGAGCGCTTGGAATGGTTTATTGTTGAGAACCACGGAAAATCACTCCCCCCACGGTCAGGGAGACAGCCGGATGTTCGTACTCCGAGTTGGACCGAGTCTCCTACGGACCAGGAGGTGGCTGAGGCAGGGGTTTTGCTGGCTGAGGTTGGACTGCTGAAGGAGAGGGGTTTGACTGCACAGGCTGTGGTTGCTGATTTTGTTTTCAAGAACATCCAGCCGTTGAAGGATAGGGCATACCCAGCCTACTTATACCGAGGTTTGGCTGACTCAACCCGGGTCACCAATAGAAGAATTCCCGTTGTAGACTTGGTGAACCGGCTTGAAATGATACTTAGAGGCAAGGTGTCCAATGTTGGTGCCCCTATCGCATACTCGGCCTGGAACCTGCCTCCTTCCAAGGCTTTTACTCATTTTGTGTCGAATCCTCCTGTTGCTGACGGCGGTTTGGGCCTTAGAGTACGACCCTCTGCCGAAGAAGTTAGTGCTTTGGTTGCTTCGATTGGAGAAATTCCCGATGATGAACGACAAGTCCACTTTGAGGTGCCTTTGGATCCTAATGATGCAGAAATAAGTGCTATGTTTGATATGCTGGCTGAAGACTCTTCTGATGCTGCGCCTGCTAGGACATTGGCGGTGGTGCCTCTCCTGGAAGCTGGTATAACCTTGGATGTTCAGAGGCCTGTCAGTGTTCGTTCGAAACGCCCTTGCCGAGCTAATCAACCTGATTCTCCTGCTGATGAGCAGAAAAAGAAAAGGAGACGTTTTCGGTGAGTACGTAGTTTGGATCGGGAAGTTGGTCCTTCGGTTCCTGCCGCTGAGGAAGTGCCTGTGCCTGAATTTACCGACGCTGATCCCAATGGGTGTGCTCCATCTGTCGCTGATCCCAATGGGTGTGCTCCATCTGTCGCTGATCCCAATGGGGGTGCTCCATCTGTCGCTGATCCCAATGGGGGTGCTGTCTGTGTTGCTGACGAAATCGTGGGGGAGGAAGAAGATGAGGTCCCTTTGACTCGAAAAAACAGTCGGCAATATATTGCCAGTGGGGAGAGTAGTGGGGTTCCTTCTCCTGCTCTGTCAGCCCTCATCGGTCTGCAGGAATTATCTCTAGCGAACTTTGATCAGACTCTAGAAGATATGGTTCCAGAGGACCTGTTATCAGAGCCAGCGGATGGTGACGCGAGGGATGTTTGTGCTGATGTGTTCGACGCCGGGTTGGGGTCATCCCGGGCAGCGTCCCGTGCCTCATCGACCTTAGAGCGCGGTCTTGAGGGCCAGGAAACTGACTTTGATCGTATTGCTCTCATGGAAGTAACTGAGGGGCCTTTAGCCTTAGAGGCGGCTTCCGCAGAGAACTTGACCCTCAGGGATGGTGTTGACGCTTACCCAGCCCCCGAGGGTGTTGCCGGGGATGATTTGGCTCGGGTGGGAAGCGTAAGTCACGACCTAGCCCCCGAGGGTGTTGCCGGAGACGATCCGGCTCAAGTGGGCAGCGCGAGCTATGACCCAGCCCTTGAGGGTGTCCGAGTGGGGTCTCCCTCTTGTACTTCCATGGATGTTCACGTCGGATCTCCTCCACACTCTAGTTGCATGGTGGTGGCCCAAGTTTCTGGTCAGGGAGTCGCTTTAGAGGCCAGCGTTCCTGACGACCAAGCTTTGGGCTCTGCTGATGATACTGAATTGGTTCCCGCTGGTTCATTGCAAGTTGCTCTGGATGGTGACTCTATGCCAAGTCATCAATTGATTTCTCACGATCTGGGAGTCCCCTCATTCTTCTCCAACCTCCAGGTACTATGCCATATTCTAGTTTGACTTTTACACCTGACGAATTGCTGCCTTTGCACTCATTTGCTCTCGTTATCAGGCATTAGTGGACGAGATGGCTAGTCAGCTGAAATTACAGGGTGCTTCTGTTCCGGAAAGAGCTTCGTCACTGGCCCGTTGGAATCCGGTACTGCTTCGACAGCGTGTCTCTGACTTAGAGGCGACGAATGCTGGTTGGTGCTTTTCTACTTCCCTTCGTCTACCTTGTTAAACTGCTTCTCAATTTGACTTTTTCGCTTGATTGTTTCTCGCTAGATATGGCTCGGCAGTTATCTGTTCTTGAAGAGAAACATTCTCAAAGTCAGGTTGAGCTGGTCCGGCGATGTTCTGATTTTGAGGAAAGGTGTTCCCAAAGCCAGACTGAGTTGGCCCAGGTCTCTGCTGCTCTGAATGATGCTAATATGCTGAATTCTACTCTTCGCGCTCAGCTTGATTCTGAAAAGGTGATTTATGAATCTGCGCCTTGTGTTGCTGTGTTCTTATTGCTTGCTTGATGTTTGAAGAAGCTGATTCTTGTTTGCAGGAAGAAAAACGTGCCCTTGTTGCTTCTCGTGACAATCTTGACAGGCTATATCGCGACTCTAGCAACTCGTTGACCATCCTGGAAAGGAGTCATCGCTTCACCATGGAGGAGTTAGACAATCTTCGCTGTAAGCTGCAGGAATCCACGAATGATGTGATCCGTCTCAGGCAGTTGATATCGGCTAAGGATGCTGCTATCAAGGAACTGCGCGCTTCCAAGAAGTCCATCGCCCAGGAGCTGGAGACCGCTCAGCTGGCCGTCAAAGTTGCTGAAGAAACTTCCGTTACTCTGAGGGCCCAGCGCGACAGGGCTATGGATAAAGCCATTCGCGTGGGGCGGATCTTGATGAGGAGACCCGGCGTGATTGTTCTTGATGACATAAGGGCTAATGTGAACGCTGCTCCTGATTCCTCGAGTCGCCCTTCTTCGTCGGTTGCTCCTGAGAAAAGTGTTGCAAAATAGAGAAACATTGCGTGCTTTGAGCATGCGGTTATCGTGCCCGGCTATTTGTTAGAGGACACCAGCTCGACATTTGAATACTACCGTTACTCTCCTACTATTTTAGAATTCAACAATACATAGATTTGCAGGAGTAAAATGCTGTATGATGATTTTGAAATTTCTTCACGGGATATAGAGATCACCCCTATATGAGTAATCGTAAGCATGTGGAATCGCCTTAAATCGTTGCTGATTTAGATCGATTGCTCCGTTAGCAGGGCATAGTGGTCACCCCGAGTTAAGTAAGCATGAGCATGTTGCACCGTCTTAAGTCATTGCCGACTTAAGCTGATTGCTCCGTTAGCAGGGCATAGTGGTCACCCCGAGTTAAGTAAGCGTGAGCATGTTGCACCGTCTTAAGTCGTTGCCGACTTAAGGTGATTGCTCCGTTAGCAGGGCATAGTGGCCACCCCGAGTTAAGTAAGCGTGAGCATGTTGCATCGTCTTAAGTCGTTGCCGACTTAAGTCGATTGCTTCGTTAGCAGGGCATAGTGGTCACCCCGAGTTAAGTAAGCGTGAGCATGTTGCACCGTCTTAAGTCGTTGCCGACTTAAGGCGATTGCTCCGTTAGCAGGGCATAGTGGCCACCCCGAGTTAAGTAAGCGTGAGCATGTTGCATCGTCTTAAGTCGTTGCTGACTTAAGCCGATTGCTCCGTTAGCAGGGCATAGTGGTCACCCCGAGTTAAGTAAGAATGTAGGTCGATCATGAACAAACTGAGTATTCTTGAAATCTTGTTTATTGATGACATATTTCCCATTTTACAGAGTACATTGTCGTCCCAATAGCTTTTGAAATACAGCTAGGGATAAAATTTCTTGAGGTGTTCTATATTCCAGGAGTTCCCAATTTCCGTGCTGTTCATTTGAGTGAGACGATATGATCCCGGCCGAGTGACTTTCGCTACTATGAATGGTCCTTCCCATAGGGGTGACAACTTGTGCCGTCCCTCCCCCGTTAGAATTCAGCGGAGGATGAGGTCTCCCACTGCAAAGGATCGTCGTCGCACGGCCTTGTCGTGATAGCGTCTCAGAGTCTGCTGGTATCGTGCCAATTGAATTACTGTGTTCAGTCGTTCTTCTTCGAGTACATCGATATCCTCCAGCCTAGTAGCTTCAGCTTCTGCTATGCTTTCAAAGACTAACCTTGGCGCCCCAAACTTGAGATCAGCGGGTAACACTGCCTCTGACCCATAGACCATGAAGAAAGGAGTGTTTCCATGCAGAGCTCGGCTAGGTTGAGTTCTTAGGCTCCAAACGACGTAGGGCAATTCCCTTATCCATTTTCCTGTGAACTTTTCATTTTTATCGAAGACCTTTTTCCTGAGTGCTTCCAATATCATCCCGTTAGCTCGTTCAACCTGCCCGTTGGCCCTCGGGTGTGCTACCGAAGCATACTTGATCTGAATGCTCTTTTGCTCGCAAAAATCGAAGAACTCTGAACTTGTGAAGTTGGTTCCTAGGTTAGTTATGATATTGTTTGGTATTCCGAATCTGAATATTATGTCTTGTATGAATTCCACGGCCTTGGCTGAGGTTAAAGAAGCAATGGGTTTGAATTCTATACATTTGGTGAATTTATCGATTGCTACCAGTACATGAGTGTATCCTCCTTGAGCTTTCTTGAAAGGTCCAATCATATCCAGTCCCCAGCATGCGAATGACCATGTTACTGGTATGGTCTGCAGCTGCTGTGCCGGTAGATGTTGTTGCTTTGATAAGTACTGGCAAGCTTCGCACCTCTGAACTAATTCGGCCGCATCACTTTTCGTCGTTGGCCAATAGAATCACGACCTGAAGACCTTTCCGACTAGTGTCCTGGATGCTGCGTGTATTCCACATTGCCCGGCATGGACCTCATCTAGAAGTTGCCTCCCCGTAGGTGGAAGAATGCATTTCATGAGGACACCCGATGCACCTCTTCTGTACAGTGTCTCCCCGATGAGTGTGTAGTGAGCTGACTGTCTAGCAATGCGCTCGGCTGCATTTTTGTCATCTGGTTCCTCTTCATTCTTTATATATCTGATGATCGGCCTTCTCCAGTCATCGGAATCTGACTCTGATTGGTTCACGATATTACATTCTTCTGCCTGGTCCATCGAGATGCCCGGATGCGGTACTTCTTGTACAAAGATTCCAGGTGGGGCCTGAGTTCGACTGGATCCTAGCTTGGACAATACATCAGCTGCCGTGTTTCGATCTATTTCTACATGATGAAATTCCAGACCTTCGAATTTATCTTCTAGTTTCCGGACGGCGGTGCAGTACTTTCCCATTGAATCGCTCGAACAGTCCCATTCTTTGTTTATCTGGCTTATGACTACCAAGGAATCTCCGTATACCATCAGTCTCTTGACGCCCAGTGATATAGAAATGTTCAGTCCATGAATCAGAGCTTCATATTCGGCTGCATTGTTGGAGGCTGGAAATAGTAACTGGAGGGCATATTTGAGGTGCTCGCCTCCAGGTGCGGTAAAGAGAATTCCCACGCCTGCTCCCTGTAGTTTCAACGAGCCATCGAAATACATTTGCCATACTTCCGCTGTTTCTGGGTTGTCTGGTACTTGTTGTTCAGTCCACTCTGATACGAAGTCAACCAACGCTTGAGTTTTGATGGCAGTGCGAGGTTGAAATTCGATGTCATGAGATCCCAGTTCGCAGGCCCACTTGGCTATTCGACCAATGGCTTCCTTGTTGTGAAGAATATCCCCTATCGGAAAACTAGTGACTACTATGACTTTGTGGTCGTCAAAGTAGTGACGTAGCTTGCGGGCAGTTAGAAGTACTGCATATAATAGCTTCTGAACTTGAGGATACTTTTTCTTTGAGGGACCCAGAACTTCACTGATGAAATAAACAGGATGTTGCACTGGGTAGGCATGCCCTTCTTCTGTTCGCTCGACTACCAACGCGGTGCTTACAACGTGAGTCATGCAAGAGATATATAGCAGCAAATCTTTAGCCGGTTGAGTCGGCGTGGCTCGCCGTGGTGGCTTCAGCACTGGTGGTGTTGTCAAGAATTTTTTCAGTGCATCCAGGGCTTCCTGTGCTTCTGAAGTCCACTGAAACTTATCCACTTTCTTGAGTAGCTGGTAAAATGGCAAGCCTTTTTCTCCCAGCCTGGATATGAATCTGCTCAGGGCTGCCATACATCCACTGAGTCTCTGAACCTTCTTTTGTGATCGTGGTGCTTCCATTTTCATGATAGCTTCAATCTTATCCGGGTTAGCTTCAATTCCCCGATGACTGACAATAAATCCGAGTAGCTTTCCTGCCGGCACCCCAAAGACACATTTTTCGGGATTAAGCTTCCATCGATACCGTCGTAGACTATTGAAAACCAGCTGTAAGTCCTCGATGAAATTTTCTGAGTTCGCCGTTTTGATTACCACATCATCTACATAGGCCTCCACACGCTTGCCCCAGTGATCAGCTAAACATGTTTGAATGGCTCTCTGATAAGTCGCTCCAGCGTTTTTGAGGTCGAACGGCATGGAGGTATAGCAGAAAGCACCGAATGGAGTGATGAACGCTGTTTTTTCCTCGTCTTCTTTTGCCAGGCTAATCTGATGATATCCAGAGTAGCAATCCAGGAAAGATAGCATAGAACATCCAGCGGTGGAATCTACCACCTGATCTATCCTAGGAAGCCCGAAGGGATCCTTTGGACAGTGTTTGTTGAGATCCGTGTAGTCGACGCACATGTGCCAATCCACTTTATTCTTTTTGAGTACAAGAATTGGGTTGGCTAACCACTCGGGATGTAACACCTCTCTGATAAACCCAGCCGCGACCAAGCGGGCCAGCTCAACGCGAATGGCCTCTCTCTTGTCGGGCGTGAAGCGACGTAGTTTTTACCGAATCGGCCTCGCCTGGGGATAGACATTCAGTTTGTGCTCGGCCAGTTCTCTCGGGACTCCCGGCATATCCGAAGGATGCCATGCGAATACATCTCGGTTATCTTGCAGAAACTGGACGAGCGCGCCTTCCTATTTGTTATCCAGGCTGGAGCTGATGATGGTAGTCTTGCGTTCACAAGCGAACCCCAGGTTGATCCTTTTGGTTTCTTCAGTCGGCCGCATAGAGGTCACGGCTTGAGCTTCATTTGCAGGTACTGCAAGGTCTTCCTTAGGCTTAGAGTTTGCCTGCGCTGAAGAAGTTGCCGACGGCTTGGTGGTGAGGGCTGCCTGGATGGCCACACGGAAACACTCTGCGGCGCCTTGGAAGTCAGTGCGCACAGTTATGATTCCTTGCGGTCCTGGCATCTTCAGTATCATGTACGTGTAATGTGGAATGGCCATGAATTTTGCCAATCCCGGCCTCCCGATGATGGCGTTGTACCCGCAGTCGAAGTTCGCCACTTCGAACCTCAGGAACTCGGTTCTGTAGTTCTCCGGAGTTCCGAAGGTGACGGGCATGTAGATGTGGCCCAGCGGGTATTCCCCTTCAGTCGGCACGATGCCGAAGAAAGGAGTGTCTGACTCGTGGAGCTCTTTGAGGTGAACCCCCAAGCCTTGGAGTGTCCGGGGGAAGGTGACGTTGATGTTGCTCCCCCCGTCAACTAATACCTTCTTCACCCTGTTCTCTCGGATCACTGGATCGACGAGGAACGGGTATTTGCCTGGGTGGTCGAAGTTGAGCCATTGATTGGCCCGAGTGAAGGTGATCGGGTGCTCCGACCATTGGTACGGAGCGGGAGGACCGGTGGTCGCCACCAATATTTGGCGATCGTTGAGCTTTTGTTGTCTTCTGCTCTCCTGCGATCCGTGTCCGCCAAAGATGACGTTGACTTCCCCGTCAATGCGCGGGAAGGCTCCACCTCTTCCCTCCTCCTGCTGCTGGGGTTGTCGTGGTTCCCCTGGTCCTCCCTGCGGCGGAGGAGGAGGTAGAGGTTGGAAGGGTCGGCCGTGCCCGACGGAGTGCTTGAAGTCTCTATAGTTCCGAAGGGTGTGGCGCATGTCCTTGTGGTACGGGCACTGAGCGTTGAGGATGTCGTCCAGTGTACGTTCGCCTCCGCGAGGTCCTCCTCGGGCACGAGAGGCAGGTGGTCCGGCGGCATGCACCTCTTCGCGAGGCCTCTTCTCCTAGCGTTTGTCGGGTTGCTGGTTCGTGTCGCGTCATGGCACCGTCGGTGCAGGTTTCATTCCCCCGATGAGGTCCTGAGCTCGCTCGTCGGCGGTGATGTAGAGGTCGGCTTCCCGGAATAGCTGCTCGGAGGTAGTCGGCGCCTTCTGTAATATGGCTCGGACGAATGCCGAGTCGTTGGACCCTCTGTAGAAGTCTTCGATCACGGCCGCCTCCGTGACCTCGGGGATACGATTTCTCATGGTCTGGAACCTTTTGAGGTACGACCGGAGAGTTTCGTCCCCCCGACGCTTGATGGATTTGAGGTCCCATGGTTGCGCTGGTTTGTCGGAGAGGGACTGAAAGTTGGCGATGAAGCGTCGACTGAAGTCGCTCCAGTCATCGATGCAGTGTCGAGGTAGGTGTCGCAGCCATTGTAGCGCGTCTTGTCCGAGGACAATGGGTAAGTATGCGGTCATCACGTCCTCGGACGCTCCAGCGGCTCGAGCAGCGGTGGTGTAGACGGCCAACCAGCCTCCTGGATCCTGCTTAGGTTCATATTTGTCGATATTTGATACCTTGAAGTTAGGGGGCCATTGAATGGCCCTAAGGCGTGGAGTAAGGGCAGACACTCCACACGTGTCTTCTTGTCAACGGGGATGATGTCTGTCCCGGGGAGGGGAGTAGTTGTCGTGGTCCCTCGACCGTCCCCGGGTAGTACCACCAGTCGAGGCTGTTGCCAACTCAGTTCTGGTGGCATGACTCCGAGCTGGAACGCCATGATGCCTGTCGTACTCCTCCCGGCGGCGGATCTCGTTCTCATGTCGTCGTTCACGTGAAGCGTTGATGGAGCTTCGCGCGTCCCGACGGCTGTTGATGGCGTGTCGTAGGTCGTTCGGAGGGTGAGCGAGAGGTAGAAGATGGTTGGCTGCTTGAGTGAACAGTCTTCGATAGCCCTCGGCGTCGGGAGTCCGAGGGAGTCCATCAGCTATCCGAGCTAGTACCCCTTCGACTTCACTCGGCGTGTTCATGGCTCGGGCGAAGTCGGGATTCAGGTTGCGCCCGAAGAGTGGATTTTCCCGATGTTGCCTTGCCTCCTGCTCGGCTTGTTCCTGAGCTCGCCGGTGATCACGCCGTCGGGAGTTCCTTCGTTCTCTGAAGACGCGTTCCTCCGGAGTTTCTCCTATCTCTGAGGCCTCGTCTTGCGAGATAGGCTGCTCCGGATTCCGCTCTCCGGCCTCATGATGCCGCCGGATATTTCGGCGCCGGTTTCTCCGTCGACGGGATTCTCGCTGAGGTGGCTCTTCTCCGGGCGCGGTCGGTTCGTCGTCTGAGACGGGGGGCGACTCCACTCTTCCGATGAAAAGAACGTCGGGGTAGAATGGTGTGGCTGTCTTGGCAGTCTTTTTTCCATTTTCCTTCGAGGGCAGAGGCATGGAGAGAACAACTTGCTTCCTCCCGGTTTCGTTCGTTTCTTTCTTCCTTGCGATTTGTGTCCATTCTTTCGTCGGGGATGTAGACAGCGGAGTTCTCCGGGTCAGCGGGCCCTCGGCCCCTGGCTTGCTGAAGGTGATCTCTTTTCAGAGCACTGGAGGTTGAGCTTTTTCCTTCCTTACTCCGACATTCTCGGAGTTTGTTGGAGGAGACTTCTTCTTTGGCGGATCTGCGATGCGATGTAGAGTTCCTTCTTCGTCTGCCACGGATGAGATTGTTCCAAAGCAGAACACAGATCCGGGGCGGAGGGTGATCTTGCGGTGGAAGGTGATGGCCATTGTGCTAGCTTAGATCGGCGACACACCCCCTACCTGGCACACCAGCTGTCGGTGTTTTGGGTCCGACCGCACACCCGGGGTTGCCCCTCAAGGTGTTTTTAGGAGTAGGACGGTGTCGCCGACTGTAGCTAAATGGTTCGTGTCGGATGCACGAGGAGCGATGGACAGTGTTTACAGGTTCGGGCCGCTTTGAGATGCGTAACACCCTACGTCCTGGTGAGTATGCTTTATGTGGTAGATTACAAGGAGGTTCTCTAGTATTGGAAACGTAGAGAGCCGGAGTTGGTGGCTAAGTAATGAGATCGATTGTTCTGAAGGGGTGCCCCCTAGGCCTTATATATTCGACCGTGGGGCAATACATGCAGATATGATAACAATGTGCACCTAAGAGATAGTGAACTGATCGAGTCTATCTTACTATAATTTGGCCGACTTATCCTCGCCTGGTTCCATCGTATGGGGCTCCAGCGCAGGAAAGTCGGGTCTCTGTTGTGGTTGCTTGCTCAACGTTATTGGGGCCATCCAGGCTCGCGCCGATCCGGCCTTACATCGATCTGCTTCGTTGGTCGTTCTTCCCCAGGCCAACGAAGGGATGACCTTACGATTTATTGGTCCCTTGGGCCTTTCGTGAGGTCTTTTATCCTTCCAGTGGACCCGGGGGATATCTGTCCCCCACAGCTATCACCTCTGAAAAGCCCCAACATCGCTGATAATCACTCGGCCACCACTACTAAAGCACTGGCATCGTGAAGAAGGTGATCTAAAGCACAGTTCAACGATTCTAAGTTGCTACTCAAGCATTACGTTCAGAAACAGCCTCTACAGTAAGCACAAACACAAATGACAATCAGCAAGAAGGCGGAATGATACGCATGAGAGGAATTGAAATCATTCTTCATTATACGGGAAGTACTACCGAACTTACAAATCAACTCATTATGAGTCGATGACCCCCCCTACTACTACACTATACTTCACTACTCTATACTACTAACTACTACTACATTATTTCATTATACTACTACTAATCTATACTAATAATTAAAACCAGTGGCATTTAGCCACTGGCCTTGTTGCTGCCCTTGCTGCCGCCGCCGCCGTCGCCGTTGCCGCCATGGCCGCTGTCGCCTTCGCCCTTACCGCTGTTGCCGCCGCCGTCGCCGTCGCCTCCGTCGTCGTCGCCGTCACCACCGTCGTCGCCGCTGCCCTCCTCGGACGAGTCGGAGGGATTCTCCTCGTCCAAGGAGTACTCTGACTCATCCGAGCCCTCGAGCCCAGCATGCTCGACGACCCGGATGTAGGTCCACACTTCCGCAGCGATCCCCTGGGAGTCGTCTGAATCATCAGACGACGCCGGAGGAGAGGCGGGAGCCGGAGAACCCTCGGACTCGGAGGAGAACTCCTCCTCCGAGTATTCCGAGTCGCCGAAGTCCTCCGAAGGAGGAGTCGGCTCGCGCTTGCGCTTGTCGCCCGAGTGATGCGAAGAGCTGCTGCCTTTCTTGTTCTTGCCCATGGCGAAAGTGGAGGGAAGGAGAGAAGATTAAACAGCAAGCAGTAGCAAGAAGCGTGAAAACGCTGGAGAAGCAAGGGCACTATTTATAGAAGAAGAAGGCAACCGCTCATCTCCTACCACAGCCACTGAATAGTCGCAAAAATTCAATATACAATTCAAACCATCTAAAGACACGTCAGGCGGCTGACGCCGTTTCACGTAACACGACACCCATTGGGACTCCAGTCAACCGCACAGGCGATATGATTACGCTCGCGGTCACATCAAGTTACTACTCAGAAGCAATTTGCTAAACGCTCAGCGTACCAAGCCACCCCTTGCCTACACCCATTGGGGGGGACGCCCAGGAATTATCAGTATATTTTCAACACTGTCACATCCGAACAGTATATGCAATGAATACTTCAAGACAGAAGAAAGATATCAGCGGGGATCAAAGGAAAGCCAAATATAGCCGATGAGGTACAAGTCTAATCGACAGAAGCATCAAAGCACGAAGTGACATGAAGACGAGCCAAGGGCCATCTATCGAACGTCCAATCAGTCGCAGATCAAATAAATGGCAAAACCTATCAAGATATGGGCAGATCGCGTACTCGGCCACAAAGACAAAAATATACGCTGACCTCTAAAGCGTAGCATCAACAATATAATGCTGGTCTCCAAGGCATTCAACAAAAAGGGAGGAAGATTCCCAGAAAAATACACGAAATGAAGACCTTTGAGTGGATTATTTTCAAAAATCCACCCGAAGCTCGGGGGCTACACCCATTGGGTGCACCTTCGGTGCACCCGATGCACTTCACGGCTCGACAGTGGAAAATGCTGACCTCTGAAGCATAAACCCGAGATAGAACACCAAATTTTGAGGAATAATAGCAGAAGAAGACAATAAAAAGAAGATGTGTTAACCGGATCACTCAGAATTCTGAAGCAGTGACTCGATAGACTTATTTTCAAAAGCAGTCCCTAGTAAAATCAAATACCACAAGCAGGACCTAGGATCTTTGGGCCGTTTATTTCAAAATCAGCCCAAAGATCGGGGGCTTGTGGGGGAAAGATATCCCCCGGGTCCACTAGAAGGATGAAAGACCTCACAAAAGGCCCAGAGGCCCCATAATTCGCAAGGTCATCCCCCTCGTGGGCCTGGAGGAACGACCAGTGAGACAGATCAACACAAGGCCGGGTCGGTGCAAGCCCAGTCGGCCCAACAACATCCAAACAGTAATCGCAGCAGTGACCCGACCTTCCCACGCAGGAGCCCCGTACATCGGAACTGGGTGAAGATGAGTCGGCTGAATTATAGGGAGACAGACTCGGTTAGTTCACTATTATTCTGGCTCACGTTGTTATCATATCCATATGTAATGCCCCACGGTCGAGTATATAAGGCCTAGGGGCACCCCTTCAAGAGGAGAGATCAACATTATTCATCACTTAGCCTCCCATCCCGCTCTTTACATTTTCCAGTACTAGAGAGCCCCCTTGTAACTCATCGCATAAAGCATTCCAGCCAGGACGTAGGGTGTTACGCATCTCAAAGCGGCCCGAACCTATACATCACTGTCTACTATTTCTCGTGCGCCCAGCACGAACCATCGAGCTACAGTCGGTAACACCGTCCTACTTCTAAAAAGCACCTTGGGGGTAACCCTGGGTGCGCGGTCGGACCCGAAACACCGACACTTGATGTCTTCTTTTTCATTTGAGTGTCCTCCCTTTGTAGTTGTCTCTTTTCCTTTTCAAACTTATTGAAAAATACTCAAAAAGGACATTAGCAGTACAAGAGAGTATATGATAAATGATGATTTCTTTAGATAAGAGATATAAATGATTCGTCATCCACAAGTCACACAGACATGAAGTAACATCCTTAATATTAGTGCACATCATTAGAAAAGATGAATATGCACCTTTTAACATTTCTAATCAACCATAGGAAGTTTACTTCTTCATATTGAATTTATTAACATAACTTAGAAGCATATTAATACGAGAACAGATATAGCAAAGGCATGAATTAGATTCTAATGGACTAGTGCATTTATGAAAACAAGATTGAATGCACTTCTAGCTGATTTAAGTCCAATAGGAATCTATTCTTCTCATAGGCAGAATATGATAATTTAGAACAAATACCAATTGATGGGAACTATTGTTGATTAAGAAGATGAGTTCCCATACCTTTGCTTTTACCTTTCTTCTTTTAGGTCAAGAGCAACCCTTGAGGCTTGTGTCTTTTAATAAATTGAACATGCACTTACTCTCTTGTAGATTTTCATAAATATGCTCAAGAGATATGTCATTAGTAACACAAGCACTAGTTTCCCTTTTTTAATCATTTTGAGAAGGAATGAAAAGTAGATTACACTTGGTTTCTTTTGCTCCTTTTGAATTTGATCCCTAACTTGAATATTTATTGGTTTGTGTTGAACCTTTGTGCACTTGTAGAGTATGTATTCTTAGAGCAAACTAGTTAGTCCATTTGTTTGTGTTGGACACTCAACCACTAAAATTAATTATGGGAAAAGGTTAACCCTATTTCCCTTTCAGCCGCCAATCACGAATATATATTCAATCCATGAGAGATAGCACAACAAGACTACATAACTACATGCAAACTAAATTTTTATTATATATACTACATGGAAACTATAAAATCATTTATAGTATATATACTACATTTATATAACTACATGTACACCAACTACATACCTAAATGTTTCGATAGCATATACACTACATGGATATTAAATTTTCAATAGCATGTAGTTTTGTACAGATCAACCATATGCATATACTAAAAATGTATATCTTAGCGGAGATAGCCGGGGCAATGGGTTTGGCGGCTGGGCGGAGGTCGGGATGGCCCGACGGCGGTTGCCAAGGCGACGGGGTTGGCAGGCCAGTGGCGGGGGAGATGGCCGGGGAGGCGGGCGCGACGGCGACGGGCGAGGGCGCAGGGAGGCGGCGGCGGTGGCCGCGGGCGAGGGAGGCGAGCGCGACGGTGGCGGTGGTGGGGGAGATGGCCGGGGAGGCGGGCGCGACGGCGGCGGGCGAGGGCGCGGGGAGGCGGCGGCGGGCGAGGGAGGCGGGTGTGGCGGCGGCGGGTGAGTGAGAGTGAGAGTGAAAGGAGATGGAGAAGAAGAGGGCCGCACGGTCTTTAAGTTTAACGTCTTTGGCGAGTGCCTGCGATTTGGCACTCGACAAAGATTTTTTAATTAAAAATATACTTTGCCGAGTGCCAAAGGACAAGCACTCGGCAAAGTCTACCTTTAGGGTTTTTGAAAAACCTTTACCGAGTGCCCCCCCTCTGACACGCGGTAAAGATTACTTTGCCGAGTGTCATTCTTTGGACACTCGGCAAAGTATATTTTTATTTTTTCTTTTCCCAACCAAACTTTTTGTGGTATGTTGCTACACTATGTAAACCTACATGTACCATTTTGGCACAATTATAAAATTGTTTTCTATAACTATTAGATTTAGTTCTTTTAATTGAATTTCTTCGGATAATTCACATTTGAACTGCAAGTCACTCGAAACATGGAAAACCGTGCATGCAAAAATGATATCCATATTAGTGAACACAAGTTACGACCGATTTCAGGAGCAGACCAGAATCTTGGAGCGCCTTGCTCACTAAACATGACCGTGAACTTGCCATCAAGTTGTTTAAAAATTGTATAAAATACAAACAAAGTCAGAAAATCATGAAACTTGTCCACATGTCATGATGATATCATATATAGAGGTTGTGATAAAAATTTGAGAATGTTTCGATAAAGCTGTGAGGCAGTATGCGTAGAAACCTAAGTGAACTACATTGAAACTTTATGATTTCATGTGTAAGAGAGTTTTAGATACTAAATGATACAATCCTAAGCCTATAAATTATAAATACAGTCAAGACACAACATGTATTGAGAGTCGCGTAAAGGCATGCTCTTCGCAGAGAGTATACCTCTTAATTTTTTTACTTAGTTTACTAGAGACAGTTTAATAGACTTTTTATTTAATTGGTTGGTCGATGCGCGGGACAACACCGTTCCGACGTTTGTGCTCTTCGAGTACCATCCGAGTACCAGTACCAGTACCAGTACCAGTACCAGTACCAGTAGAGAACGCATACTGAAAGGCACGTTTAAATTGGGGCGAGTGAAAACTAGTTAGTATAGTTCTCTACTACAAATTAAACTGGGGGGCCGCAGGCTCAGGCCTTTTGACTTGGTTCCTCGAAATCCTGTATACTCAGGAATTGTTTGATCATGTCTGCTACTAGGAAGGACTCTGACAGGATGTACTGGAAATTAAAGTAAATGCATGGCACATGCAAAGCCCCAAGTAGTAATACATAGATCAAGGTGCACTAAACCCGTGCCGCCATGCGTCGATCGATCGAATGGTCCCTCAACCTTTAGATCCACCGACCGACCCCGCGCGCTAGAAGAATCTTTAAAGAAACTAGCAAAATGAATCGTCGGTGGAAAAATTCTTCGTGCTAACAAAGGAAGAAGCAAACGGAGCAGAGGAGGTTAGAAATTCATCGATTGCTTAGGCACTGTCAGGAACGGAGTCAGCAGTGGAGCGGCCGAACGGGTGGGGCTCCAACCCGGCCTCGACCGCTTCTGATTCCATGGAGCCCAGCCCGGTAGATCACGTATGTTGGAGATCATGACCTCTCAAATCACATTCTTAGAGCCCGCTTCTGATACATAGATCATGACCTCTCAAATCACGTATGTTGGATCCATGGAAAAAAAAACCAATGACCTCACATGTCACAAATGGGTTGTGCCAGAAGCGCACGGTAGTAGCACTTAGAGAGTGTTTTGTTCCTTTAGGAGGTATTTAGATGCACTAGAGATAATAGTTAGTCAGCTAAAAATATACTAGTAGAATTAGCTAGCTAACAAATAGTTAGCTAACTAGTAGCTAATTTACTAAAAATAGTTAATAGCTGAACTATTAGCTAGAGTGTTTGGATGTCCCTTTTAGCCACTAACTATTATCTCTAGCGCGTTCAAACACCCTCTAGCTAGTCACCCTCATATACTTTAGGGACTAAACTATAGTCACCAGAAATTTTATTTGGAAGATGTATTTTAGTCATTCTATTTGTTATTTTAGGGACTAAAAGTTACTAAACTTTAGTTTAGAAGGTGTGAACCAAACACTCCCTTAGCTGAGCAATAGCGAAAAATAATTGATGAGGGAGTAAAAAGTGTGGTTTTTTTTTTTTGCTAAAAATTGAGAGTTAAACACCTTTTGCAATTTGTCGGTCCAGTGCTTTAAGATTTCACAATCTTGCAATATTTCTCATATGTTCGAGGTTTGGCTTAGAGAATATGTTCTTTAAATGGTATCTTGACGTTAAAAAAGAGTTCTAAGTGTGCACATTCTTAGGAGAGGCTTAAGCTTATCAGGTGTGTAGTGGTTTCATTAAAGGAAAATAGAGTCCTCGATGAAAAGCAACATGTTTCAACTTTAAGCATTTAATGATTGGTATCATATACATGGGTATCAAGTTCAAATTGGTATCATATATATTGGTATCAAGATCACTTAGGGGGTGTTTGAATGAACTAGAGCTAATAGTTAGTAGCTAAAATTAGTTGAGATATCCAAACATCCTAGCTAATAGTTCAGCTATTAGCTATTTTTGGTGAATTAATTAATAGTTAGGTAGCTATTTGTTAGCTAGCTAATTCCACTAATAAATTTTAGTCAACTAACTATTAGTTCTAATGCATTCAAACACCTCCTTAATATCTCTTACATGCTTTCTCCATGCATTGTATAGATTGAAATCATGTTTGTTTTAATTTACCCTTCTACTAATGATAAATTTTACTTTTCTGCTAATATAAATAGAATATAATTTTCGTCATTTGTATTTATGTATATAGGGGGAGCTTAATTACAATATAAAAGTCAAATTTTTGACCAATCTCCTATGAAAACTTTCATATTATAAAGGGAGGAATAAAGTTTTAACAGTGGCAAAATGGCTATAGATCACAAAATTTACCCATTCCTAATGTTTTAATATCTTCCTTTCTTGTTGTTTGATTCCAAAGGGGGGATTTTTCAGGAAAAAAACAAGCCCAACTTACACCAAATACCAAAACCACAAAATTCGAATTCTTATTAAATAGTACGGAACATGTTGCGTTTTGTGGAAGTCATGTTTAAATAAGGGAAGTGCACTAAAAGATATTGATATAGGGACATTTTTCAAAGGGAGATAATGTCATCCTATATTGGGATTTGGTCTAAGAGAGGGAGAAAGTGGATAATGGAGTTAGGAGAGGCTTAAATACATAATAACACAATATGAGGATATTTAGCATTAGCAAAAAAAAGTTGTATTTTTATAATATCATTAAGTGATATCTTTTTATAATCATATGAATTTTGCTTTTTATATTTACATCCTAGTAAGTAGATTGAATTTACCTTTTGGTATTTATCATTTGCTTGCTTTGGATGTGTTGCCATCAATCATAAAAAAGGTAAAGATAGTAAGAAAAATGGACCGATGACCATTTAATAATAGGTTTTAGTCCTTGATGATCAACATAACCATTTCAACTAACATTCTTTGCTTTTATTTTTTTTGTTATAATTTAAAGGATACAACATAGACTTGGACAGAAGATAAAGTTTTTATTGAGACGTTAGGGGTGTAAAATGATGAAATTGTATCCCACCGATTAGAAAGAGCTACTACTACGTAATAGGAAGAACATAATTGTAATTTTATACAAAGATATATATTGGTCTGACCTTATAAATAGATAAACAGAACCATTTTTATAGAGATCGGCCATTTCGTAATCTTGCGCCTGCAACACCTTCATCCTGAGAGAGCTTCTGAAGGTAATATGATGCCGAAGCTCATTTAAATATTCCCTTGTGTATGTTATATGATGCTCGAAGTAACTTATTCTTTAATCCAGGTTATGACATACATGCTTAAACTAATCTTAACAAAAAAAATGTAAACATGTAAAAGTACAATACATTCTTAAACTAATCTTAACAATAAAATAAATAACAAAAAAAGTAAATAATAACTCATAAATGTTTTGAATAGGATGAGTGATTGAAGTTTTTTATTAAAAGTGAACCGTGTCAAATAAAAAAGAACGGAGAGAGAGTAGTATATTAAGTTGTTTTGCTAATATCGACTGCCTTATGTGACATTAATCCAAGCATTTGGTGTTACCTTTTGCTTATGACTTGAATGTTCTTCGAATATATGGAAGGCGCTATAATCCTTCTTCCATTCATTTCCGTGAGAGGGGAGAATGGATAAACTAAAGAGCTACTGGCATTGCTCTGTTGTTGTTCTTTTAAAAATTTCAATAGACCCCCAATAGAAATCAAGTGATTACATGATTTGTTTGGAAAGTCCAATGTAACGGGATCGATTGCCTCTCTTCAATAAACAATAGAATAATGCATCCAGGAAATTCGATGGAAATTGACAAACAACGAAACGTGAGGAACCGGAAACACCGATGCTCGCCACCGCCGGAGACTGAGCCGTGAAGAGCAGAAAACAATGGTGACAGCAAGCAGCACAGGGGAACGAAGGAGACAGAGCTATGTAGGCGAGGAAGGGGCGGAGCGGCGGAGCCACAGTGAGCAAGGAACATGCATGCGGAACTACAGACCGGGGCTTTGCGCTTGGTCGCACCTCATGGAAACGCCAGCCAGCCGGCCTCCTCACCGGCCCATACAGATGATCAGATAGACATGGACAATCAGACAAGATCAGAGTACAACAAACATGGCACACAGCTCAAGGGACGATCCATTCAGACATTGGCGACGTAATGGCATATCATTCACAGTAACTAGGCTATAATAACAGAATAAGATGATTGCCAGCTAAATGGTGCCTTCCCTTTCATCATGAATCTCAAACAAAACGAACTTGTAAATCCCACCAAAAAAATCATAGAAGATAAAAATGAAAATATATATATGCATCAGGTAATCTCTCCTTAGAATCAGGGGTGCGTAATCGGCTTCCAAGATCAACTGATATACAATCGAAATCAAGCAAAAGCTGCCATCACAAATTTTTCATACACGTGGTATCCTACAGTCTGTCTTCTTTGGTTCAATAGCACGTTTGGATGAGAGTTCATGATTGTTGGTTGCAGCTTGAAACAGGATCTGAACTGGTAAAGATGAGATGGAGCTAGTTTTGGAGGACTTGAGTTAGGCCTAGAGCTCCCAAAAAAACTAACAGGAAATAATTGGACTGGCTCTGCAAACAAGTTTGATCAGGTTTGGTTTTAATCTTAAACGTCACAAGCCTATGTTCAATATATACTCAGAAATTAAAGCGCGTGTTTTTATACTATATAACAAGTTCAGTCATATTCCACCACATACACCATCACCGCACTGGACTTATATCGCAAAATATCATTTATCGTCAGATCATATAAGCTGGTCCAGATGAATCGCATGAAAGGTTGAAGAAGAGCAACAGCGGTGTTTCAATGGCTTGGCAATACATCATGTGGAACCCTGGAAAGAGCGGAATCAGAGATCTTTTTTATAACCGCTTCCTGACAGCACAACAAGCGGCTAGAATGAAAAAGAAGGCTTCAAGTTAAGAACAAGGGTGCTCATTTTGGTGTAATTTATCTTTCAGTTTGGTGCCTTTTGAGTTGGGACCCTCTGTGGCTGTTTGAGGCATATGGGTGGCCGTGTGGGGCCTCTATAGTTAAACCCGGTTTTAATTGTATTTAGAACTCATTTTGCCTCTTAATTGAAAGGCAAAACTCCTGCCATCTTTTTTGGAAGGAAAAAGGTCCGGATGACTCAGAGGATTCAGTTTAGTGGGCACTGTTATTTCAATTCAGATGGCAATACTAGATGCACACCCATCAATCATCTAGTCTGATCGTCCTAACTAATGCACCATGGATGCAAACTTTATTGCCAAACAACACTCAGGCTAGCATACAGCCTATCCCCAAGTGGCGGGCGGCATCGAGGCGAACTGGTTCGGACGACGTCAGATAGAATAGGGCTAAACAGATAGATGCGAGGACTGGACCAAGGAGATCTGACAAGAAGATTAGAACATGGCTGATTTAATCTACCTAAAACTTTATTTTTTATCTATACTTAACATTAAATGAACATTAGGTGTAAAGGGGGGCCATGGCCATCTTTGCCCCCCACCTATGGATCCGCCCCTCCTATCTATCAACAACGACCAGGGTCATAACAGAAACATGTTACTTTAATAGGACGAGCTTATGTATGTCATACGACTAACGGAGCTTAGCAGTGAGGGAAAAATTGCTATTTTGCCACTCTCAGTTTTGACTCTGTTAGTATGTTATTATGTCATCCCGTGTCTCTGACTCTCAGCAGTGAGATGCAAAGCAGCAAGGCACAATAAAGCTAAAACCTTTGCATAATCCCGCCCAAAATAAGAGCATCACCAATTTACCATTGCCTACAGCCAATATATAACTACTCAAGGGGCATCAACAAGCATTATTATACCACTCATCCTGTTTTAAGAAGATAAGGTAATCACGAGAAACAAACATTGAGCTTGATTTAAGTGGACGTTCAACCATATCCAAATTCCCACCAAGAACGTGCTTTTCATGTTCCACTCATTGTATCTCGTACATAGTAATTGAAGCTTGCAAACATTATTATTCACCTCGACCAAGTAATACAATCTAACCTTCTACAGCTTGGCAGGCTTGGGGAAGATGTCAGGGGTGAACTTCTGCGCCGCACTGATGCTCCCCTTGATTTTAATCGCCCCTCTGCACATCAACAGAGTCCATCAGCCTCGAAGAAACTACAACACAAAATTCTAAAGTACAACGAGAGAGAAAAAAACAAAGATTGGTCTTGTTCTCCTAACCGGATGAATGCAATCTGCGGATTCGTCTTGCCGGTGGCGATTCCAAGGAATTCGTTGTCCGTGAAGGAGAAAGTGGCATCCGGCTTTCCCTGGTACGGCCCTGAGAATCATAAGCAAGGCTTCAGAACTCCGATACGGGCAACGTTAACTAGATATAAAAAAATAAGGTTGGAGGGCGGTAAAGGAGGAACCTTTGGTGACCTCGCCCTTCTTGAGGTCGACCACGAAGATCTCCTCATCAACGCCGATCTTCTGCAACGCGGAAAACCGCGCAGGAATACGGGATCAGAAAGGCTGTCGATCTGGCCAGAATTTCACTCAATCTAGGGGGAGGGAGGGAACGGGACCTTGGGGGCGATGTTGAGCTGGTAGACGAGGCCGACCTTCTTGGTGAGCTCCTTGCCGGCATCGGTGGCCAGGTGCTGGCGCATCAGCTCCAGGAGCTGCGCGGATTTGAGGCTGCTACTGTCCATCTCAGCGGACGAGCTGGGACTGGGAGTGGGATTAGCAGCGCGGATTAGAAACGGAGGTTGGAGGAGGGAGACGCCGGGCGCGAGAATAGGATGAGGGGTTTGCTCAGTTTTGATGGAAAGGATGAGTAGTTGCGGGAAGGAGAAGGCAATCAAAGCGGCAAGACGTGCAGGACTGCAGCTGCAAGCACGCCACGCCACGGCCCATGCTGGTTGCTGGATCTGGATCTAGCTGGGGGCGGGTGGATGCCCTGGCCCTATCCGGGTGGTTACTGGTTAGCTGTTGGCACATCAGAACGACCGGCAGAACTTTCAATCAAAACGTCGAGTTGAGCAATTTTACAAATTTAAGGTCCGTTTGGTTTTGCTAGACTAAAGCAAAAAGGCTAAAATCTAGCTAGTTTAAGGGCTAATGTATCAAACACAAAGACTAAAAAGGGGCTAAAACAATTTAGCCCCGTTAGACCATCTTGTCAAGCTAAAGTATGCTAAAATCTTCAGCTTTCCACCTAGTACCCTCCCCACTAGCGACCATTTGGCGCAGGATATTTTGGTCTTTGTGAACAATATTAATTACTTTATTAACTATTTTAGTCAGATGATCTAAACTGGGTGTGCTAAATTTTAGTCTCTAAACTTTAGCCATTTTACTTTAGTCTAGAGAAACCAAACATGTCTTTATAAGAAGATGAGAGCGAGGGATGAATGAGGTAAAGTAAGAGGTATAAAAGGATGATTTTAGTTCTTTAATTTAATATTAGGAATTGTTGGTTACCTACTTTGATTTCTAAGGCAGACCAAAACAGGACAACACAATTAGAAAAAAGACATTCGTTCCCTCAATCTACCTAGTGAATAGATGAAAAAAGAATATTATCATAATAAATGACCTTCAAATAACGAAATGAAAATACTTAAAAGAGATCATTACTGATGTATTCCCTTTATTATTCTTTCTTCACTAGGGGAGTGCCCGTGCGTTGCAACGGAAACACATAATACCACAATACTGTTATGAGAAAAGGTTTCTTAATACATTTGTGATCCTATCCATACATAAATTTTGTTATTTCAATCTAGTTGTTTCACCACTACATTGCAAACATCAATATCATGCAGACTTTTATATATGATATTTAGGTACACGTGTGTTACTACAATTTTTAAATGAATTATCTTGTAATTGATTCAAAAGATCCAAAGAAAAAGTACGTAAGCTTACCAAAGTTTAAGAGAACTTACCCGACAACCAGCCTTCATCATGTGCTTTAAAAGTTAAGAAATTAATACATAAAAAAGTGCATTACAAGTTAAGGAATTAATACATAAGAAAAACATCATGTGCATTACAAGTTAAGGAATTAATATATAAGGAAAACAAAACAGGAACAAGAATAAAGCACGTCTAGTTGCATATCTAGAGTTGTCAGGCGCATAAGAAAAAACATAATCAACCAAAAGTGAAATACTAACATCCAACATCTTCGCCATCCTCATCCTACCATTTGTCTAGTCAACCTTCAAGAACACAAGTCCTTTTTCAGGAGCCTTGGCCACCAACCGCTCTCATCTTTCTTGTTCTGGTAGCATATGGTTCTTGGGACAACAACTGCTTTGCTCTCCTGCAAATAGGAAGGCCAATACGATCAAAATCTGAAACGCTACATTCAACATGTATTAAATAGACAACATCAAACAACTCAAGATCAAACTCGCAGGGCGAGTCATCTGAGCCCTTAGCTGACAAGTTGAAATGACCTTTAGGCTTTAAGTTCTGCTTCACAACCTTGGCGTCAGGCAGCTCTATCGTCAAAAACACCATGCCAGATCAAAACTGTACAGACAAACCAAGTCGCATCAACCCAAATCTAGAAGTACCCAGGAAATTCGATGCCATTTTCTGTAGTCATTAGAGTAACACCAATATCATTAAGCATGCAAAAAACAGAATACAGAAAGTCATCAGCACAAGGAGTAACTTGATAATGTTACAGGTGTCCCAGATTAATGATTCTAAATAGAAATTATTAACAAAGGGGAAAAGATGGTTGAAGAATATATCTGGAGATCAGAACAAGAACCAACAAAATACAATCCTATCACAACAGGAATCCAAGTAATTCCCGTCGGCCAAGAACCGACGGGAATTAGCACTATACCGATGGGAATTAGTTATTCCCGTCGGTATAGTACTTATTCCCGTCGGTTCTCGACCGACGGGAATACCTAGTCGGGGTTTAGTTAATTCTCGTCGGCCGCCGACGGAAATTAATTAATTCTCGTCGGCTTACTATAGCCGACGGGAATTGTATGTGCGTTGTCTCGACCGTGGCACACACCACTAATCTCGTCAGCCAGAGAGGGTCGACGGAAGTTACGCCACTAATTCCCGTCGGTCACCAATAGCCCATGGGAATTATTGTGTTCTTTTCATAACTCTCGTCATCCTCTAGCAGCCCATGGGAGTTATTCTGTTCTGCTACCATAAACAGTTTTCTCTATTTTTTGTCACATTTTAACATAACAAATCACATATATTATATTTTACAATTCTCATGCATGGCATATTAGAATTCATATACAAAGAAAAAAGACATGGTTGTTGTCAGTCTTATTACAAAATCTGCAGAATCCAAACATTAATGTCACCTTCTCTCGCTGTTAAAAATATGACATGACTACGGTAAATCTTATTACGGAATTTACAGAATTCAAACAATTTCCCCTAGAAATGGACATATCAAATTCTATTGAAACAACACAAGGCATCAGAGAGGGGTCTCGCATGCCATGTTTATTCTCATCTCCCTATGAGCACTAGTTCCATCAGCTAAACGAAGGTGGCACCTAGCCAAATCTCCTGATGCTCTGCCTGCTTAGTGGTCCTTGCGGCTACACAATTATTTTTCAGTTGTGCTACGACACACTTCTTGTCTGCACTGTGCCTCGCCAATGTGAGCTGGGTCATCATCTTGTCTTGCGCACGGGCAAGCATCCGCTTCACCTCAACCTTCAGGAACGCAAAGCCATGGTTAAAATTATTGATACGAATAATGCGGTATCCACACAACACGGTGACAGAAAATATCTTAGCTCTATACTCTTTGGTTTTGTATGTTCTAAGCCTAAACATCGATAGCAAGCTGAACAAAAGAACTAAATACAGAGTAGTGGCACAACACATCGACGTCGGCTCATTGAGTAGCCTAGAAAACTTACCATCATACTTGACTTGCTATGTCAAATCCAAATGGATACAAATACCAACTGCTATATGTTGGTGCAATAAAAAATTAGTGTCCTAGCTATAAGTTATATCTCATGCTAAATTTCAAAACAAGAATATCATCATATTCTATTTGTTTGAGAACACATTGTATATTCATGCGAAGTGACCAGATGATAGCAAGAGCAGCCAAGCTTTGATGTAATAACAAGAGCGACTACATGGAGAATTATAAACACCTATTTTTGAAATAACAAAGAGGACAAGGGAGATGAATTAGCTTGCACCCAAGGTTTTACTGAAATGGGAAAAAGCTAAGAAATAAAGGGTAACACGTAGGTAGATCAAGGATGCAGGTGGGTACCAAATGGTGCTTTCTAGGTCCGCTAGTTTAGTTCATTTCTCTCCATAAATAATTATGTATAATGTCATTCTTATTCATTTTAGCAAGTTTTGGATTGACCCAATGACTCAAAAGAAGTGCAACTCACATCCCTAGTAGACAATCAACATACCAGAAATGATGCAAAGTGCTCTGATGTCATTACTGCATTAAAACCAACAACTGGTACCAATGCTGCCAGAACTGTTCCAAGCACAACCTGCATTACGTTTAACGGTACAAAAAATTACTTGCTTGTACAAAAGATTTGGTATGACACTAAACATATGGATTTAGAAGGGGAGCATAACCAATATAAAGTCATGGAGAGTACGACCGGTCACAATACACAAGAGAACCTGCCTCAGGATAAGATTGATGATCAATGTGTAGCCTCCACAAGAACAAACCTGAAAGGGGATGCAGTACCATATCTTAGATCAGTGATTACCTTTAAAAGGGAAATTTTATCTCTGATAAGAGAGAAATTAATGATAATTTATTTATCTGATGGTAAGATCTTAATTGATCTTTTAGTATTGGTTCTGTGAGAACAGGCCGCATGGCCTGCCTGAAGACTTTTAAATGTCCACACTAATTGTCTCATTTCATGAGATTTTTTTTAAAAAAACTGAATGTGGACAAAGCAAAGAAAAACCAAACATATACAGGTAGTGCAATAGATAAAAGACTTACAGAGCAAAACCCTTTGGATTTAACCGATTTCTCATCTAGACTCGGGGCAAAATTTCAGAAACAAACATCACTGCAAACTGCACGTTTATACGAATACTTTCTAAGTTTAGAGATCCTTTTACCATTAGCGCAGAAGCAAATGCTATCATGAATAACCTATGAAGTATCCAAATGTTACTAACCTTCAATCATTACCACACAAGCGTCATAGGAATAACCTATGAACTATTCAAATGTTGCTAACCTTCATTGCTTCAGCAGTGTAGTGTGAGGATTTTAGATCTAAGGGCTTGAAAGGAAAAGCATTAGGGCCATCTCCAACTAAAGGAGGACCACCTCCAAATCTAATAGGATCATTGTCATTTGTGCTACCAAACATGAATAGCGTCCCCGTGGTTGGCGAGCCCTGGCCTTGAAGAATTACAAGGAAACAAAAAAACATTGCTGTCAGGTACGAAATAGCTTCAGTATCGGAGTTTATTAAGGTGATACCTCCTTAGTTAATTTACATATGAAATAACATGATGATTCAAAATACAGATATGAATATGAACAGAGCAAACACATGAAATTCCTATCCAGCTTTGACAACATTAACAGCTGTTATATTGGAGTTCCAAGTAGTACATAAGGGGGAAGTTTGGACCTGAAGTGTGGGGCATACATTGCCATATAACTATGGAATGAAAAGAGATTGATCATCATGTTCCTGCTTTCAAGAAAACTTTGAAATATTTGAATGGTACGATACTATTTTTCTGCTTTTGAGAAAACAAACAGAAGCCTGTTTGGAAAGAAGAGACTAGATGCTACAAAACAAGGCAGAACTGATCATCATGGAACTGAAGTAGAGCTTTCACGAACTCCCCTGGAGAGGTCAAAAGTTTATTAAAGCAAGCATTCTTGAACTCCTAGTTTAGCATCCATAGACGAAAGCAATACTGATTCTGGTAAAGCAAGCATTCTTGAAAGCAATACTTACAAGAGCACATACCATGGAATTAGAAACGAAGACTGGTGACTCCAGCAGCGTAGCTGGGCTCAAGCCAGGCGGGATGGTGAGGTAGGGCGATGGAACTTTGGGTACTGAATTGTCAGCTCCAGCTGCTGTGCTGAAGGGCATGTTGAGCTTCGGCACCATGAATCCAGCTCCTGCCTGCATCCTCTCGGCGAGGCTGCTGCCAGGACTGGACTTCTGGCCAAGCTGTGGAGTCACTGGCAATGACCGAGCTTCCTCCTCAGGCGGCTTTACGGCGACTGTAAATCACACCGTCGACACATGAGTCAAGCAGCGAGTCACACTGGCGGTGGCGGAGGAGGAGGAGGCTGCCAGTTCCATTCCACGGGCGGCTCAGCTCGTCGGCAGCCAGTCCATTCCACGGACGGCAGCAGCGGCGGGGCTCAATCGTCTGGCTAGGCTGCTGCCGCTACGATCGACGACTGCGGCGCTGCGCACGCGATCAGGATCTGTTGTTCGTTGGGCCAGATCCGGGGCCAAGGGCACAACAGGGTGGGTAGGCGAATGCGAGGACGACGACAATCTCCATGGTGTAGGTGGGCGGTGGGGGAGGCGGCTGGGCATACGTCGCGGTGGCCGTCTCGGTAGGGAGGACATCGTGAGCATCGCGGAGGATGCGGCGCTGAGGCCGGGGTGAACGGAGAAGGGTTGGGAGAGCCGGCCGGGCGGGCGCTTCGCGGCGGGGTTCGTGTGGAGCGGTCGCGGCGAGCGCTTAGCGGCGGGGTTAGCGGCTGGCAGGCGGGGTATTAGGCCGGGGCAGTCTACAATCCCCTCTTAATAGTTAGTATATATATATATATAATATGAGTGTCTTTGGATGTTATAACACCCAAGTCATTGGAGATTCCTCTCAATGGTACATATGCTATTCTGATGCCTTTGTGACAACAAAATCCCGAACACATCTACTCTAAAAGTAGCACATAAGAATTAGGTAGTTTTGCATAATGATAAGTCATAATGGATGAGCTGTCAGCTACCAAGTGGTTCAGTAAACTGGACTTAAGGGCAGGGTATCACCAGATATTGCTACAACAAGGAGAAGAACACAAGACTGCCTTTCAAACTCATATGGGACATTTCGAATTTAGAGTAATGGCTTTTGGCCTTACCGGCGCTCCCAACACATTTTTGGAAGCCATGAATGATACTCTAGCACCAGTTCTAAGGAAGTGTGCTCTGGTTTTTTTGATGACATCTTAATATACAGTCCCTCTTTTGAAACCCATCTAGAGCATTTGACATTGGTGTTACAGCTGTTGCAGAAGGATAATTGGAAGGTTAAACGTTCTAAGTGTGACTTTGCTTAGACAAGCATATGTTATTTAGGACATGTAATTAGTGCTGATGGAGTAGCAACTGATCCATCAAAGATACAAGTGATTGAACGGTGGCCTGTTCCTACATCTGTCAAAGCCTTGAGGAGCTTCTTGGGGTTGACCGGCTTCTACCGGAAATTTGTGCGGCACTTTGCTACTATCAGCAGACCCCTCACAGAGTTGTTAAAGAAACATGTAATTTTCATTTGGACAACCGTGCATCAGCAAGCATTTGATTGTTTGAAGAAAGCCTTGGTGTCTGCACTAGTATTAGCCCTGCCTGACTTCTCTGTCACTTTTAGCATTTACACTGATGCTTGTCTGACTAGTGTGGGAGCAGTATTGGTTCAAAAAGGGCACCCATTGGCGTACCTCAGCAAAGCACTGGGATCTAGAAATCAAGGTTTATCTACCTATGAGAAAGAATACATGGCTATTTTGCTAGCAGTAGCACAATGGAGATCATATCTTCAGTTGGCTGAATTTTACATCTACACGGATCATCAGAGTTTAACTCAATTAAATGAGCAAAGACTTCATACTATGTGGCAGCAGAAGGTCTATTCCAAGTTAGCTGGTTTACAATATCGAATCATCTATAAGAAAGGATCAGAGAACACTGCTGCAGATGCTCTCTCACGATATCCTCATACCCTAGGACAATTGTTTCATGTGTCTCACTGCACACCAATCTGGATACAGGAGGTTGTGCAAGGCTATGAACAAGATGATTCAGCTAAACAGCTGTTGAGTCAACTGGCGGTGACTTCACAAATAGCTAACTCGGATTTCACCTTAAAGGATGGAGTTATCCGATATAAAGGTCGTATTTGGTTGGTCACTAATGTGCAGCTGCAAAATAAGGTCATATCAGCCCTCCACGATTCAGCTTTGGGTGGGCATTCGGGAGCTCCAGTTACCTACAGAAGAATCAAACAACTATTCTATTGGAAGGGCATGAAGCAAGCTATTCATCGTTTTGTGCAAACTTGTAGTATTTGTCAGCAAGCAAAGCCAGACAGACTAAAATCTTTGGGTTTATTATCACCACTGCCAGTTCCCCCCTCATGCCTGGCACACAGTGTCTCTTGATTTCATAGAAGGACTACCTCAATCAGCTAACATGAATTGCATTTTAGTGGTTGTGGACAAGTTTTCTGAATACAGTCACTTCTTAGCTTTGGCACATCCCTTCACAACTGTTAAGGTGGCTAGATTATTCGTAGACCAAGTCTACAGATTACATGGTATGCCATTCACCATAGTATCTGATAGGGACAGGATCTTTACCAGTCAGTTTTGGCAGCAACTATTTTCTCTCACTGGCACCAAACTCAATATGAGTTCAGCGTATCACCCACAAACGGATGGGCAGACAGAGAGGGTTAATCAGTGCATTGAGACATATTTGCGTTGTTTCGTTCACGCATGCCCGGGCAAATGGTTTCAGTGGCTCCTAGTTGCTAAATTTTGGTATAACACCAACTTTCACTCTTCCTTGGGTACATCTCCATTCGAAGTCTTGTATGGGTATCTACCTCGCCACTTTGGTATTCAGGATTCTACGGTGGTTCCTTCAGATGATCTGAATTCTTGGCTACAAGACAGAGAGTTGGTTACTAAGTTGGCTCGACAACACTTATTGCGCACTCAAGCTCGGATGAAATATCAAGCCGATAAGAATCGGACCGAATGAGTATTTCAAGTGGGTGATAAAGTGTATTTGAAGCTCCAGCCGTATGTTCAGTCGTCCGTCGCAACTCGATCCAATCAGAAATTGGCGTTCAAATTTTTTGGACCTTACACAGTGCTACAACGCATTGGTGATGTTGCATACAAATTACAGTTACCTGACAGTTCCAATGTGCATCCAGTCTTTCATGTTTCTCAATTGAATACTGTGTTGAGTAGAGAACATAAACTGATTCCTCAGCTGCCAGATGATGCTAATATTTTTCAGATTCCAATTCAAATTCTTCAGAGTCGTATGGTGCAGCGGGGAGGCTCTTTTGTGGCACATGTACTGGTTCTCTAGTCAGGTTTGGATGCTTCATTAGCAACATGGGAGGATCGAGATGCTATCAAGAATCGATTTCCCAATGCTCCGGCTTGGGGACAAGCCGTATTTGAAGAAGAGGGGAATGTTAGCACTCTCGAGATGGAACCAGATGAACTGAAGATTGTGGAAGCCGGAGGAACGCAGCAGCCTCGCGTGCAACAGAAGAGGGTTTAGTCATCTTTAACGAGATTTATTTTATTGACAATCACAGTAGGTCCACAACCCTTTTCTATTGATTGTCGTGCTGTCTCGACCTCTGGATGATCCATGCTACTTTTAGACCTAGCATCATATTCTTAACATGTTGGTATTTAGAGCCGATATAATGTGCCCTCACCTATCAAAAAGTGCTAAAAACATATTTAAAATGTGCACCGAAGGCTTTTTCCATAAAATATTTCCTCAAAATAAATGCACAAATATGAAAGCCTAATGACATACCACTTCGCCACTTTCCTTATTGGTTGCACGTCAAACGCTCCCAAACGTTGATAATTGTATACCTAGAGCACAATGGAAAAATGGTAAGAACAGAACAACCTAGACAATATTTTGATATGCCAGAACCATCTAGTTATAGAGCATCTTCATCTCTCCATTTTATTCGGTGGTGGTGCACAATACCGACCTCATTTCAGAACACTTGTATAGGAAAAAAAAATAGGACTCATATTCTATATATATATATATATGGAATATGAGTGTCTTTGGATGTTATAACACCCAAGTCATTGGAGATTCCTCTCAATGGTACATATGCTATTCCGATGCCTTTGTGACAACAAAATCCCGAACACATCTACTCTAAAAGTAGCACATAAGAATTAGGTAGTTTTGCATAATGATAAGTCATAATTAGATCATTTCTACATTAGAGAGTGTGCACGTACCTAAGGTCATGCCATCCAAAGTGAAGGATAGCATAACCAATATACACCAAACTTGGGTACGTGACATACAGAGTGATAAACAACCTAATGTGTCATAGGCCCCTTGTGTTCTAGGCATAACGATGGTATATCAGGGACTGCAGGTTTTCTTGAGTGCATATAAGGAGTCATAGTAATCTAGCCAGTGAATTGTTATGATATGTAAAGGATCTGTAGAATAATAAACAATGGAAAAGGGGGCACAATTCACATTTTATGAGTAAAAACAACTTCAGTTTCTTGTCTCAAAGGCATATATATTTTTAATAACATTAGGAGCTCTATCTTTTAATTTAGATAGAGAGAAGAGATATAGTCTAGCCAAAACAAGGAGGGGGTAATAACAAGCCAGAAGGATTAATGTAAAACAAGGCAAATTTTGAATTCCTAGCTAATTGACATTCTCCGTCAACCAAAAAAAGCAAAAGCAGCAACAACACCCAAATGAATAGAAGTGCAAGTGGCCCAGCCAGCTCACATCACACCTCTATATATGCAACATTGGAAACCTAACACATTATGTAGATTACTTCTATACATCGGTAGTAGTTCTGTTTACTGCAAAAATACAGCTAATGATCCAAGCACATCCTTCGTAATTAAAAAACAGAAACTCCACACAAGGAAGTGTGCGCCCAAGCAATCTTCAGCTAAGATATTTGCATGTTGCAGTGCAGTGGCACTCCAAGTCCAAGTCTCACATTTGCATATTCTTGATCGTGGAACCCAGCATCACTGACACTCTCTGTGGATATTTTTAACAAGCAATAATTGGGGACCCAGCATCACTGACACTCTCTGTGGATATTTTCAACGAGCAATAATTTATAAATTTTATCAACATTTTGGATGTTGTTGCATACTGTCATGTTGCCAGAGAAACAGATCCACCATGCTCAAATGAATGGGCTAAAGCTGCACTATAATCACTGGGCAACGCTAATGTCTGATAACATGAGGAAACAACTTTTTTAAAAAAATTAATCATACAACTACAATGTTCTCAGTATTTCGTAAGTGTGGGTCAACAGACTAGGAGCACTCTGCTACCCAGCTCACATCAGACTCCTCCCGTTAATGTCTGTTGAGCCTCCCTTTCATTTGTAAGTGTGATAAAAGCCATTTCACAATCCTCGTATAGTGACTAAGGGAATGAACCAGTTGCGCATAGGCAGCCTAATGAACTTACAGAAGGTTGAGCAGAGACATACCGATGTGGCCACCGAAGTTTGATGCCGAGGTGACCGGTTGTTGAAGGGGATCTATGCCGACGTGCCCTATGCCCACTGTCGCTGGTTAGACAACAAGGCATGGCAGCCGATTGACCTTATGCACGCCGATTGACCTATGCATGTGATGCTTAAGTTGATTTAATAGGAACTTATTCCTGATTTCAGGTTTGAGTGGGATATGCTATTGGAATCAGTTAATGCAGTGACTAAGCATGTTGAAGAGCTGATAGAAAAGATGCAAGACAACTCAGTTAAACCTGAGAGTCCAATACGCATGGATGAGCATTTAACTCGTAAGTATTTGTTTAGGCATAAGTTAATAATATTCAAGGATACCTTAACTGAATGGACTTTGACTGTTACTGTTGGTTGATAACGTTTTTCAGCGTTGAACATGAGGTGCATTGAGCGACTGGTTGAATCGATGGTGACCTGACCTAGCAGCCTTGAAACGCGTTGAATTGCTACGAGAGTGAAGGAAACAGCCACCTCGAAGCTCAGCAAGCGCGTAGGGTCCGACACCCTCCTGGTTCGGTCCAAGCACGTACCAGCCAACCTTGGTGGCGGCGGCGGGCGCACTGCTGGTCTCCATGGGCACCCAAACTCGAATGGGTACTGGGCAAAGAAACAACCACCTCAGAGGAGAGCGATGGGGTGGGGGTTGTTGAGAGCGCGGTGAGAAGATCGTCGGTGCTTACTGACTGAAGGCGTTGCCACGGCCAATGGCGGACCGGACACCAGATCCACGTCGTCCCATCCTGCGTGCCAAGGTCACGCCGCACGGATCCGCTTCTTGGGCGGCAGGGCGCGGAACACGGTGGTGAGGTCGCGTGACGGGGAAGAAGGACCGGCGAGCCCGTGCCGTGGAGGAGGGCGGGGATGGCCTGCTGCGCTTGTTGGCGGGCGTTGACGGCAACAGAGGCGCCCACACCGGCTTCCGCGGCGCTGGCGGGCACTCGGCCGGCCGCTGCAGTAGGTTCCTGTCGGGGACCATAATTAGGGGTACCCTCAAGACGCCTAATTCTCAGCTGGTAACCCCCATCAGCATAAAGCTGCAGAGGCCTGATGGGTTTGATTAAGTCAGGGATCAGTCCATACGAGCGACTCGATCACGCCACGCCCGAGCCTAGCCTCGGGCAAGGGCAGCCGACCCTGAGGTGTTTCCGTCTCGCCCGAGGCCCCCTTTTTTACGGCAGACGCATCTCCGGCTCGCCCGAGGCCTTGCCTTCGTTAAGAAGCAACCCTGACTAAATCACCGCGCCGACCGACCAAGTCACTGGGGCATTTAACGCAAAGAGTGAGACTGACGGGCGGCCAGGCTTTGCCAAAGGCGCCATAGGAAGCTCCGCCCGACCCAGGGCTCGGACTCGGGCTAAGGCCCCGGAAGACGGCGAACTCCGCTCCGCCCGACCCAGGGCTCGGACTCGGGCTAAGGCCCCGGAAGACGGCGAACTCCGCTCCGCCCGACCCAGGGCTCGGACTCGGGCTAAGGCCCCGGAAGACGGCGAACTCCGCTCCGCCCGACCCAGGGCTCGGACTCGGGCTAAGGCCCCGGAAGACGGCAAACTCCGCTCCGCCCGACCCAGGGCTCGGACTCGGGCTAAGGCCCCGGAAGACGGCGAACTCCGCTTCGCCCGACCTAGGGCTCGGACTCCGCCCTGGCCTCTGCCGAACGACCTCCGCCTCGCCCGACCCAGGAGCTCGGGCTCGGCCTCGGCCATGGAAGACAGACTCGACCTCGGCCTCGGAGGAGCCTCCACGTCGCCCGACCCAGGGCACAAGTCCGCCACATCAACAGGAAGCGCCATCATCACCCTGCCCCGAGCCGACTTGGGTCGCAGAGAACAAGATCGACGTCCCATCCGGCTAGCTCTGCCAGATAGGCAATAATGGCGCCCCGCTAGACCCATGACGACGGCGGCTCTCGGCTCCCTTACGGAAGCAGGGAGACGTCAGCAAGAGCCCAACTGTTCCAACAGCTGTCCCTCCACCAGGCTCCGTTACTCCTCCGACGGCCACGACACCACACTGGCTGGGTGCCAAGTTCTCTCCGGCTGCCACATTGGCATGTACCCAGGGCGCTAGCTCTCCCCCGCTAGACACGTAGCACTCTGCTGCACCCCCATTGTACACCTGGATCCTCTCCTTGCGCCTATAAAAGGAAGGACCAGGGCCTTCTTAGAGAGGGTTGGCCTCACGGGAACGAGGGCAGGGGCAGGCGCTCTCTTGGGGCCACTCGCTCCCCTCACCCGCGCGGACGCTTGTAACCCCCTACTGCAAGCGCACCCGACCTGGGCGCGGGACGAACACGAAGGCCGCGGGATCTCCGCCTCCCTCACGACCCGGCTCCGGCCACCTCGCTCTCCCCCCTTCGCGCTCGCCCACGCGCTCGACCCATCTGGGCTGGGGCACGCGGCACACTCACTCGTCGGCTCGGGGACCCCCCGGTCTCGAAACGCCGACAGTTGGCGCGCCAGGTAGGGGCCTGCTGCGTGTTGACGAGCAGTTTCCCGTCAAGCTCCAGATGGGCAGTCTCCAACGACCTCTTCAACCCGGGACGGTGCTCCGTTTCGGGAGCCTCGAGTTCATGTCTTTCGACGGCAGCTACGACATGATACTCCTTCCACCGCCGCGCGACAGCGACAATGGTGGCGGACAGCCCGCCCGCCGGCGGCAGAATCGACGACGTCTTTCCCGCGTGGGGGAAGGACAACTTTCGAGCTCGCCCCATCCTCTCCCTCGCCATTGGAGGAGGAGGCGGGGCAACCAGGGCCAAGCGGGAGGCTGCGCTCAGTCAGCTGTCGAGCAAATCGACATCCCCAGCGCCCCAACGGAGGACGCGTCGGGCGTCACCCTCGCGTTTGAGGCGAAGGCGAGCGCCGTCCCCCCGCGACATGCCAACCCCGAGCAAGTGGACGACGCTAGCGCGCTCACGGAGGGCCTGCAGGACGTCGCACTCGTACCCAGGACGACGGCGCGATCAGCCCCCGATGTGACTTCGTTGCTCCTCGTCGACCAAAAGGTACCGGCTGATTCCCATCCTTTGTCATTTCAACTCGACCTCAACCCGCCTAGTGACCTCGCTCTGGTGGGCGCTCACGTTGAGGCGAGTGCAACCCCTTTCGGGTTTCGTGTGCGGTCGCCTTGGGACCGATTGACGGGCGTCTCGACCTACGGACCCTCTGGGTCCGAGGAAGATGACGACCCCAGCATCTGCTGGGATTTCTCCGGATCTGGCAACCCCAGTGCCATGCGGGACTTCATGACCGCATGCAACTACTGCCTCTCCGACTGTTCCGACGGCAGCTGCAGCCTTGATGACAAGGACTGCGGTCCGAGCCGCGAATGTTTCCACGTCGAGCTAGGGGATCCCTCCGGAGGCAGCTGTCTCGGCATGCCGGAGGGTGGTGATCTCCCTAGGCCAGCGCCTCGCGCCGACATCCCGTGGGAGCTAGCTGTGGTCCCCGTTCCGGCGGGGGGTCACGACCCACAGCTCGAGCAAGTCCGCGGGGCGCAGGCCGAGCTCGATGAGGGAGCAGGAGCGCTCGAGGCAATCCGCCGGGACGTCGGGCAGGTATGGGCGGGCCAGCCCCCGGCCGGAGAAATACGTCACCTACCCCAGGGTCTCCAGCACCGCATCGCCAATGATGCCAGGGACAGACCGCCACCCGCATCCGGCGGAACCGGTCAGGACCTGGCAGCCGCAGCGATGCTCCTCCGCGCGATGCCGGAGTCATCAACCACCGAGGGTCGGCGAATCCAGGGAGAGCTCAAGCATCTCCTGGAAGGCGCTGCGGCCCGGCGGGCCGAGAGCTCTGCCTCCCGAAGGCAGGGGTACCCCTCGGAACCTCGTGCCGTGACTTCCCGACTCATGCGGGAAGCCTCGGTCTACACCGGGCGCACGCGCAACACCGCGCCTGTGGCCCCGGGCCACCTCGGCGACGAGCACCCTCATCGCGACCGTCGGGCCCGCCTCGACGAAAGGGTGCGCCGAGGTTATCACCCCAGGCGTGGGGGACGCTACGACAGCGGGGAGGATCGGAGTCCCTCGCCCGAACCACCCGGTCCGCAGGTCTTCAGCCGGGCCATTCGGTGGGCGCCGTTTCCGACCCGATTCCGACCCCCGACTACTATCACAAAGTACTCGGGGGAAACGAGACCGGAATTGTGGCTCGCGGACTACCGCCTGGCCTGTCAACTGGGTGGAACGGACGACGACAACCTCATCATCCGCAACCTCCCCCTGTTCCTCTCCGACACTGCTCGCGCTTGGTTGGAGCACCTGCCTCCGGGGCAGATTTCCAACTGGGAGGATCTGGTCCAAGCTTTCGCCGGCAACTTCCAGGGCACGTACGTGCGCCCCGGGAATTCCTGGGACCTCCGAAGCTGCCGGCAACAGCCGGGAGAGTCTCTTCGGGACTACATCCGGCGATTCTCGAAGCAGCGCACCGAGCTGCCCAACATCACCGACTCCGATGTCATCGGCGCGTTCCTTGCCGGCACCACCTGCCGTCACCTGGTGAGCAAGTTGGGTCGCAAGACCCCCACCAGGGCGAGCGAGCTGATGGACATCGCCACCAAGTTCGCCTCTGGTCAGGAGGCGGTCGAGGCCATCTTCCGAAAGGACAAGCAGCCCCAGGGCCGCCCGTCGGAAGAGGCTCCCGAGGCGTCTACTCCGCTCGGCGCCAAGAAGAAAGGCAGGAGGAAGTCGCAAGCGAAACGCAACGCCGCCAGCACGGACCTTGTCGCCGCCACCGAATACAAGAACCCTCGGAAGCCCCCCGGAGGTGCCAACCTCTTCGACAAGATGCTCAAGGAGACGTGCCCTTACCATCAGGGGCCCGTCAAGCACACCCTCGAGGAGTGCGTCATGCTTCGGCGCCACTTCCACCGGGCCGGGCCACCCGCAGAGGGTGGCAGGGCCCGCGACGACGACAAAAAAGAAGATCACCAAGCAGGAGAGTTCCCCGAGGTCCGCGACTGCTTCATGATCTACGGAGGGCATGCGGCGAATGCCTCGGCTTGGCATCGTAAGCAAGAGCGTCGGGAGGTCTGCTCGGTGAAGGTGGCGGCGCCAGTATACCTAGACTGGTCCGACAAGCCCATCACCTTCGACCAAGATGACCACCCCGACCACGTGCCGAGCCCGGGGAAGTACCCGCTCGTCGTCGACCCCGTCATCGGCGACGTCAGGCTCACCAAGGTCCTGATGGATGGGGGCAGCTGCCTCAATATCATCTACGCCGAGACCCTCAGGCTCCTGCGCGTCGATCTGTCATCCGTCCGAGCAGGCGCTGCGCCCTTCCATGGGATCATTCCTGAGAAGCGCGTCCAGCCCCTCGGACAGCTCGACCTTCCTGTCTGCTTCGGAACACCCTCCAACTTCCGAAGGGAGACTTTGACGTTCGAGGTGGTCGGGTTCCGAGGAACCTACCACGCAGTATTGGGAAGGCCATGCTACGCGAGGTTCGTGGCCATCCCCAACTACACCTACCTGAAGCTCAAGATGCCGGGCCCCAACGGGGTCATCACCGTCGGCCCCACGTACAAACACGCGTTCGAATGCGATGTGGAGTGCGTGGAGTACGCCGAGGCCCTCGCCGAGTCCGAGGCCCTCATCGCCGACCTGGAAAGCCTCTCCCGAGAGGTGCCGGACGTGAAGCGACACGCCGGCAACTTCGAGCCAGCGGAGACGGTTAAGGCCATCCCTCTCGACCCCAGTGGCGACACCTCCAAGCAGATCCGGATCGGTTCCGGGCTCGACCCCAAATAGGAAGCAGTGCTTGTCGACTTTCTCCGCGCAAACGCCGACGTCTTTGCGTGGAGTCCCTCGGACATGCCCGGCATACCGAGGGATGTCGCCGAGCACTCGCTGGATATTCGGGCCGGAGCCCGACCGGTCAGACAGCCTCTGCGCCGATTCGACGAGGAAAGGCGCAGGGTGATAGGCGAGGAGATCCACAAGCTGATGGCAGCAGGGTTCATCAAAGAGGTATTCCATCCCGAATGGCTTGCCAACCCTGTACTTGTGAGGAAGAAAGGGGGGAAATGGCGGATGTGTGTAGACTACACGGGTCTCAACAAAGCATGTCCGAAGGTCCCCTACCCGCTACCCCGCATCGATCAAATCGTGGACTCCACTGCTGGGTGCGAAACCCTGTCTTTCCTCGATGCCTACTCAGGGTATCATCAAATCAAGATGAAAGAGTCCGACCAGCTCGCGACTTCTTTCATCACGCCCTTCGGCATGTACTGTTATATCACCATGTCGTTCAGTTTGAGGAACGCGGGTGCAACGTACCAGCGGTGCATGAACCATGTGTTCGGCGAACACATCGGTCGCACGGTCGAGGCCTACGTCGATGACATCGTAGTCAAGACAAGGAAAGCCTCCGACCTTCTCTCCGACCTTGAAGTGACATTCCGGTGTCTCAAGGCGAAGGGCGTCAAGCTCAATCCCGAGAAGTGCGTCTTCGGGGTGCCCCGAGGCATGCTCCTGGGATTCATCGTCTCCGAGCGGGGCATCGAAGCCAACCCGGAGAAGATCGCAGCCATCACAAACATGGGGCCCATCAAGGACTTAAAAGGCGTACAGAGGGTCATGGGATGTCTCGCGGCCTTGAGCCGTTTCATCTCGCGCCTCGGCGAAAGAGGCCTGCCCCTGTACCGTCTCTTAAGGAAGGCCGAGTGCTTCACTTGGACTCCCGAGGCCGAGGAAGCTCTCGGGAACCTGAAGGCGCTCCTCACCCAGGCGCCCGTCTTGGTACCCCCAGCTGATGGAGAAGCCCTCTTGGTCTACGTCGCCGCTACCACTCAGGTGGTCAGCGCCGCGATCGTGGTCGAAAGGCAGGAAGAGGGGCATGCTTTGCCCATTCAGAGGCCAGTTTACTTCGTCAGCGAGGTGCTGTCCGAGACCAAGATCCGCTACCCACAAGTCCAGAAGCTACTGTATGCAGTGATCCTAACGAGGCGAAAGCTGCGACATTACTTCGAGTCTCATCCGGTGACTGTGGTGTCATCCTTCCCCCTGGGGGAGATCATCCAGTGCCGAGAAGCCTCGGGACGGATCGCAAAGTGGGCGGTGGAAATCATGGGCGAGACAATCTCGTTCGCCCCTCGAAAGGCCATCAAGTCCCAGGTACTGGCGGACTTCGTAGCCGAATGGGTCGACACCCAGTTGCCGACGGCTCCGATCCAACCGGAGCTCTGGACCATGTTTTTCGATGGGTCGCTGATGAAAACGGGAGCCGGCGCGGGCCTGCTCTTCGTCTCGCCCCTCGGGAAACACCTGCGCTACGTGCTCCGCCTCCATTTCCCGGCGTCCAACAATGTGGCTGAGTACGAGGCTCTGATCAACGGATTGCGAATCGCCATCGAGCTAGGGGTCCGACGCCTCGATGCTCGCGGCGACTCGCAGCTCGTCATCGACCAAGTCATGAAGAACTCCCACTGCCGCGACCCGAAGATGGAGGCCTACTGTGATGAGGTTCGACGCTTGGAAGACAAGTTCTACGGGCTCGAGCTTAACCACATCGCCCGGCGCTACAACGAGACTGCGGACGAGCTGGCAAAGATAGCCTCGGGGCGAACGACGGTTCCCCCGGACGTCTTCTCCCGGGATCTGCACCAACCCTCCGTCAAGATCGGCGACACGCCCGAGCCCGAGGCGCCCTCGGCCCCGTCCGAGGTGGCCTCGGCCCAGCCCGAGCCATCCTCGGTTCAGCCCGAGGAACCCTCGGCCCCCGAGGGCGAAGCACTGCGCATCGAGGAGGAGCGGAGCGGGGTCACGCCAGATCAAGATTGGCAGACCCCGTACCTGCAATATCTCCGCCAAGGAGAACTGCCCCTCGACCGAGCCGAGGCTTGGCGGGTAGCGCGACGCGCCAAGTCGTTCGTCTTGCTGGGCGATGAGAAGGAGCTCTACCACCGTAGCCCCTCGGGCATCCTCCAGCGATGCATCTCCATCACCGAAGGTCAGGAACTCCTGCAGGAAATACACTCGGGGGCTTGCGGCCATCATGCAGCACCTCGAACCCTCGTCGGGAACGCTTTCCGGCAAGGTTTCTACTGGCCGACGGCGGTGGCTGACGCCACTAGAATTGTCCGCGCCTGCGAAGGGTGCCAATTCTATGCGAAGCAGACCCACCTGCCCGCTCAGGCTCTGCAGACGATACCCATCACCTGGCCCTTCGCTGTGTGGGGTCTGGACCTCGTCGGCCCTCTGCAGAAGGCGCCCGGGGGCTACACGCACCTGCTGGTCGCCGTCGACAAATTCTCCAAGTGGATCGAGGTCTGACCCCTGAACAGCATCAGGTCCAAGCAGGCGGTGGCGTTCTTCACCAACATCATCCATCGCTTCGGGGTCCCGAACTCCATCATCACCGACAACGGCACCCAGTTCACCGGCAAAAAATTCTTGGATTTTTGCGAGGATCACAACATCCGGGTAGACTGGGCCGCCGTAGCTCATCCCATGTCGAATGGGCAAGTAGAGTGCGCCAATGGCATGATTCTACAAGGGCTCAAGCCTCGGATTTACAATGACCTCAACAAGTTCGGCAAGCGATGGATGAAGGAACTCCCCTCGGTGGTCTGGAGCCTGAGGACGACGCCGAGCCGAGCCACGGGTTTTACGCCGTTCTTCCTGGTCTACGGAGCCGAGGCCGTCTTGCCCACGGACCTGGAATACGGCTCCCCGAGGACGAGAGCCTACGACGATCAAAGCAACCAAGCTAGCCGAGAAGACTCGCTGGACCAGCTGGAAGAGGCTCGGGACAAGGCCTTACTACACTCGGCACGGTATCAGCAGTCCCTGCGACGCTACCACGCCCGAGGGGTCCGACCCCGAGACCTCCAGGTGGGCGACCTGGTGCTTCGGCTGCGGCAAGAAGCCCGAGGGAGGCATAAGCTCACGCCCCCTGGGAGGGGCCGTTCGTCATCGCCAAAGTTCTGAAGCCCGGAACGTACAAGCTGGCCAATAGTCAAGGCGAGGTCTACGGCAACGCTTGGAACATCCAACAGCTACGTCGCTTCCACCCTTAAAATGTTTCCAAGTTGTTCATATACCTCGCACCCACGCAAAGTTTAGTCAACAAGGAAGGGTCGGCCTCGCCTCAGCAAAGCCCGACCCTCCCTCGGGGGCTAAAAGGGGGGAAACCCCCTCTGCGTCAAAATTTTCCTCGAAAAAAAATCTCTTTTACCAGAATGTCTTTCGTGCTTTTTGACTACTTCGAAAAGTGGGTCCCGGAAATGACGGGGTACACGTAAGCAGTCAAGGCTGACCGAGCCGAGGGACTCCTACGCCTCCGGGATACGGATACCTCACTCATCACCTTCTGCGATAAGTAACTCACGTTCGGATAAAGCGGCTCCACGGATTGAACAAGTCTTTACGTTCGGAAGCCCTTCTGCCGAAGCGATCTTTCGGGCCTTCTCGACCAAGTCGGTGACGGGGCCTCATGGACGAGTGAAAGTACGCGTAAGCGGCAAGGCCGACCGAGCCGAGGGACTCCCACGCCTCCGGGATACGGATACCTCACTCATCACCTTCCGCGAGAAGCAACTCTCGCTCGCACTAACATCCCTGTTACCGACAAAAAGTCCAGATGCTCGAAACAAGAGGAAAAGAGACGCAGCTTTACAACACAGCAAGGGTGTGTGTTCTGGCCTCGACGGCCGCACAAGGCCCACGCTACAAGACAATCTGATCCTGCAGGCTAGGGTCTTGACGCTGGAAGGGGGCGGCAACACCCTCGGCATCAACGGCACCTTCGGCGAGGCCCGACCTAGCCTCGAACGGCAACGCGGTCCGAGGGTCTCCGCTCCGAAGGACGACGTCATCACCACGCCCGAGCGATCGCTGTCAGGGACTTCTCCGGGATCCGGCCCGAGCGGGCGGCTCGGCCGGCCACCTCCGGGGCCTCGGCCAACCACCTTCCGAGGGCACCAGCTCGGTCCGAAGCCTCGGCTGACCAACTCTGGCGTCGATCCTGCCAACGGACAACTCGGCTAGGCTCCGGCCAACCAGGTTTCATTTTCGAGCCAACTCCGCCTCTGCTCATGCTGATATCGCTACCCCTGGCCTCGGCTCGTCGAAGAGCGGCCGAGGGGTCTCTTTAACTAAGCTAGAGGAGCCTCGGACAACAGGGCCGACCGAGCCGAGGGACTCCTACGCCTCCGGGATACAGATACCTCACTCGTCACCTTGACACGGGGCGACTCAGGCTTGGTGAAGCGGTTCAGATAATCAGCAGACGAGTCTTAGTGCTCGGAAATGAGGAAAAAATACGGCTCTGTGCCGACGTCACATACATGTTCAGACCCCAACTCGGCACACTCCCCTCCTCAGCCCTGGTGATGAAAATCCTTGAGGCTGAGGAAGGGGTGGAGGCCGCAGCCCGGCTCGCTTTCCCCCACCATCAAGCCGGAGGTCACCATCTTGGGTGACCGCCGGTGGAGGGGTGCAGCCGGGCTGCATGATGAAAATCCTTGAAGCCGAACGATGGCTGAAAGGTACCCGCTCCCACGGAGTTGTGTCCTCCGACGATGAGGCGAGGAGACGGCGGTTTCCCCCATCCGGGGGCTTGAAAGGTGGAAAAACACGATGCATAAGGGAGGGAGAAGACGTGGTCGCCTTACGAAAGGGGTCGCCCACCTTTTAAAGGCGACTCTCCCTGCTTGCGCCCCCAACCGTCACGGGCTGAGTCTTCTCCAACATGCCTCCAAAGCCCTCCCCTGCGGCGCGGGGGCTGGGACCAACATGTCATGCAGACCGGCTCCGAGCAGAAGAAGCCGAACCGCCGCGCACGGCGCGCGCAACCACCCAGCGGTTACAAGTGACCCTCCACTTTTGCCCAGACCAACGGGCGAAAGGGGCGGGCAGCCATGCGGGCGGCATGCAACCGCGCCAAGTGGACGCGCCTCTCCGACTCCTGACAGGCCAGCACGGAGGCTCAAGCCCACGCGTCGCGCAACCGGCGCGCCGGATGCTGCATGCAAGCCACTGTACCACTTGCGGCACCGCCGCACCTCCTCGATTGCGGAACCGATACCGCGACCCGAGGCGACCTAGCGCGCGACCCAGCAGCGCCAGCCGGACGCAGCGGTCAAACGCGGTCAAAAGTGGACCGGCAGTAATGACGGTGGCAGGCGCACGGGAGCAGCGGTCACGCCGTCAGCCAAGCTCACGTCCCATCCGGAGGCAGCGAGAGAACCCCCTCTCACGGTGTGAAGACGACGCGCCCGTGACCCGTTCCTCGAACGGCTCGCGCACGCGCAACGGCAGCCTCGCCAACTACTCGCCCCGGCGCATTAACTTCGCGGCTGGACAGGCGACGCTTCTGGCGGAAGCAGCTGGCGACGCTTCGCCTTCGCCAAAACGACCCCACCAAAAAAAAAGGTACGCCACGTCGTTCAATTTCGTATCCTTTTTCCCTTTTTCCTCTTTCTCTATCTCTTGCAACAGGGACCGGGAAAGGGGATACCCCCAAAGGGATCCTTCCCCGTGAAGGAACTAGGCTCCGAGCCTCCTTACTGATCAGGGGTTCGAAGGCTGGCCCCCCGAAGGGTTCAACAGCCGCCTCAGATCGCGTGGGCCCGACACCCACTACTGGTTAGGGTGTCGGGGACCATAATTAGGGGTACCCTCAAGACGCCTAATTCTCAGCTGGTAACCCCCATCAGCATAAAGCTGCAGAGGCCTGATGGGTTTGATTAAGTCAGGGATCAGTCCATACGAGCGACTCGATCACGCCACGCCCGAGCCTAGCCTCGGGCAAGGGCAGCCGACCCTGAGGTGTTTCCGTCTCGCCCGAGGCCCCCTTTTTTACGGCAGACGCATCTCCGGCTCGCCCGAGGCCTTGCCTTCGTTAAGAAGCAACCCTGACTAAATCACCGCGCCGACCGACCAAGTCACTGGGGCATTTAACGCAAAGAGTGAGACTGACGGGCGGCCAGGCTTTGCCAAAGGCGCCATAGGAAGCTCCGCCCGACCCAGGGCTCGGACTCAGGCTAAGGCCCCGGAAGACGGCGAACTCCGCTCCGCCCGACCCAGGGCTCGGACTCGGGCTAAGGCCCCAGAAGACGGCGAACTCCGCTCCGCCCGACCCAGGGCTCGGACTCGGGCTAAGGCCCCGGAAGACGGCGAACTCCGCTCCGTCCGACCCAGGGCTCGGACTTGGGCTAAGGCCCCGGAAGACGGCGAACTCCGCTCCGCCCGACCCAGGGCTCGGACTCGGGCTAAGGCCCCGAAAGACGACGAACTCCGCTTCGCCCGACCCAGGGCTCGGACTCCGCCCTGGCCTCTGCCGAACGACCTCCGCCTCGCCCGACCCAGGAGCTCGGGCTCGGCCTCGGCCATGGAAGACAGACTCGACCTCGGCCTCGGAGGAGCCTCCACGTCGCCCGACCCAGGGCACAAGTCCGCCACGTCAACAGGAAGCGCCATCATCACCCTGCCCCGAGCCGACTTGGGTCGCAGAGAACAAGACCGACGTCCCATCCGACTAGCTCCGCCAGATAGGCAATAATGGCGCCCCGCTAGACCCATGACGACGGCGGCTCTCGGCTCCCTTACGGAAGCAGGGAGACGTCAGCAAGAGCCCAACTGTTCCAACAGCTGTCCCTCCACCAGGCTCCGTTACTCCTCCGACGGCCACGACACCACACCGGCTGGGTGCCAAGTTCTCTCCGGCTGCCACATTGGCATGTACCCAGGGCGCTAGCTCTCCCCCGCTAGACACGTAGCACTCTGCTGCACCCCCATTGTACACCTGGATCCTCTCCTTGCGCCTATAAAAGGAAGGAGCAGGGCCTTCTTAGAGAAGGTTGGCCTCGCGGGAACGAGGGCAGGGGCAGGCGCTCTCTTGGGGCCGCTCGCTCCCCTCACCCGCGCGGACGCTTGTAACCCCCTACTGCAAGCGCACCCGACCTGGGCGCGGGACGAACACGAAGGCCGCGGGATCTCCGCCTCCCTCACGACTCGGCTCCGGCCACCTCGCTCTCCCCCCTACGCGCTCGCCCACGCGCTCGACCCATCTGGGCTGGGGCACGCGGCACACTCACTCGTCGGCTCGGAGACCCCCCGGTCTCGAAACGCCGACAGTTGGCGCGCCAGGTAGGGGCCTGCTGCGTGTTGACGAGCAGATTCCCGTCAAGCTCCAGATGGGCAGTCTCCAACGACCTCTTCAACCCGGGACGGTGCTCCGTTTCGGGAGCCTCGAGTTCATGTCTTTCGACGGCAGCTACGACATGATACTCCTTCCACCGCCGCGCGACAGCGACAATGGTGGTGGATAGCCCGCCCGCCGGCGGCGGAATCGACGACGTCTTTCCCGCGTGGGGGAAGGACAACTTTCAAGCTCGCCCCATCCTCTCCCTCGCCATCGGAGGAGGAGGCGGGGCAACCAGGGCCAAGCGGGAGGCTGCGCTCAGTCGGCTATCGAGCAAATCGACATCCCCAGCGCCCCAACGGAGGACGCGTCGGGCGTCACCCTCGCGTTTGAGGCGAAGGCGAGCGCCGTCACCCCGCGACACGCCAACCCCGAGCAAGTGGACGACGCCAGCGCGCTCACGGAGGGCCTGTAGGACGTCGCACTCGTACCCAGGACGACGGCGCGATCAGCCCCCGATGTGACTTCGTCGCTCCTCGTCGACCAAAAGGTACCAGCTGATTCCCATCCTTTGTCATTTCGACTCGACCTCAACCCGCCTAGTGACCTCGCTCTGGCGGGCGCTCACGTTGGGGCGAGTGCAACCCCTTTCGGGTTTCGTGTGCGGTCGCCTTGGGACCGATTGACGGGCGTCTCGACCTACGGACCCTCTGGGTCCGAGGAAGATGACGACCCCAGCATCTGCTGGGATTTCTCTGGATCTGGCAACCCCAGTGCCATGCGGGACTTCATGACCGCATGCAACTACTGCCTCTCCGATTGTTCCGACGGCAGCCGCAGCCTTGACGACAAGGACTGCGGCCCGAGCCGCGAATGTTTCCACGTCGAGCTAGGGGATCCCTCCGGAGGCAGCTGTCTCAGCATGCCGGAGGGTGGTGATCTCCCTAGGCCAGCGCCTCGCGCCGACATCCCGCGGGAGCTATCTGTGGTCCCCGTTCCGGCAGGGGGTCACGACCCACAGCTCGAGCAAGTCCGCGGGGCGCAGGCCGGGCTCGATGAGGGAGCAGGAGCGCTCGGGGCAACCCGCCGGGACGTCGGGCAGGTATGGGCAGGCCAGCCCCCGGCCGGAGAAATACGTCACCTGCCCCAGGGTCTCCAGCACCGCATCGCCAACGATGCCAGGGACAGACCGCCACCCGCATCCGGCGGAACCGGTCAGGACCTGGCAGCCACAGCGATGCTCCTCCGCGCGATGCCGGAGTCATCAACCACCGAGGGTCGGCGAATCCAGGGAGAGCTCAAGCATCTCCTGGAAGACGCTGCGGCCCGGCGGGCCGAGAGCTCTGCCTCCCGAAGTGTAACATCCGGCTTTAAGGAACAAAGCCAGGTGCATCTCATACATGCGCCAAGAAGACAACATATACAATAACAGAGTGTATAGAGATAAATGTCATAAAACATCAGAGTATTTATTACATAGCGGAAGACTTATTACAAAATAGAGTAATAAAGATAAAACGAACTAAGGATCGTCGGCGCCAATGTCGACTGGGAAACGCCACCTAGATCAGATCGAACTCCTCAGTGTTAGGCGGCTCCTCCTGAACCACCTGATCTTCTCCTGTGGGGGGGTGTGAGACAGCAAGGGTGAGCTCACACATGATCATAGCTCAACAAGTTGTGGGGAACCAGTGGACATAAACTCACAAAGGTGTGAGTTCATGTGATGTGTAAGGCTTAATCAAAGACAGGGGTTAAAGCTGAGCATTGCTTTTAAGTAGTTGGTCAAAATTTTATTAGCAGTTACTAAGTGTATGTAAATACCAAACCATAAGTAAAGTAATAGAACAAAATTAATAACAAACCCATGCAATGCAAATGACAAAATTGAATTTAAGTTCCATAATTTAACATCAGAGAGTCCTGAGCTGCTCATGACCGTGAGCTCGGCTAGTATACCAGTTTTACACTCTGCAGAGGTTGTACCCTTTACCCACAAGTCATGTTACCCATCTGCCAAGGGGTCGCGAATCCCATACACCTCTACCTAGGAAGCGCGGCAGGGCAACACTACGAGGCCTTTACAAAGTTCCACTAGCTTCCGAAAACCCGCTACAGTTTATAGGAAGATCCAGTACAGGGTTCCTGGCTGACCGCCATCGCAGCAAAATCAACCAGGGACCTCCCCGCACTGACCTCTCCCCTACTGCCCTTGCCCCTTTCGGGTAAGGTAGTCTTCCACTAGCTTTCCTAATTAGTCAGCCAAGGGGTCCCATTCCTCCCTTGTGGTGGCACGTGGTTCTCAAGTTAAGCTCTATGTTCCAATTAACATTAATGATAACAACATGAACATAAACAAAATAACATCAAGAATTGGAACATAGAGGTAATAAATGATTATCCCAAAACCATATAAAGCAATAGCAAACTACCCAAGTGATTCAGGGGTAAACAAGGTAATGAGATAAACAATCTAGGGTGACCTATTGGGCCCCATCAAAATTAACCTATGCATGGATAAGTGATATTTAAAGAACATTATTGGGTAAAAAGTGGTCAAGGGCACAACTTGCCTTCAATGAGCTCCTGCTCAGCTACTTCAACCTGCTGCTCACCAGGATCTTCAACAACGGGCTCTTCTACTCGCCACATTACAAACAAGCACAGTGCATAGAGGAAATTAACATCACACCAAACATGTACACAAAATACACAGTAATAATCTACACATTAAAATAAAATCCTAGGAACAGGAATCATAATTTTCTGAGTTATGGATTTTAAGTTATGCATTTTCAAAGGTTTTATGTGCTTTAAATAGGATTAAGTGATAAATAAATTCCTTACTGTTTTCATGACATAACAGAGGCTCTAGGTGATAGAGAATAAAACTACAAAAATTTAGAAAGTGGAATGGATTATTTTGGAGCCCATATGAATATTCTATGAATTATACAAGTTCTAGGGTTTATTTTTATATTAAAAATCTAATTTCTAATTCATTTAATCACTTTAAAACAGCACTGGACTGGGGCTCATTTAAACAGGAACACAGGGGTTTCGGTGCTAAAAATACTGAGACACAGAATCCTGGGGTATGGACCGCGGGTTGATTCTTTACTTTCACGGGGGTTCTTTAGCAAAATAGCGCAACTGAAAGGGTACCCAACAATGCTAGCCGTCCGATCGACCACAGATGGCCCCGATTAGATCGACCATCGCCTGAGCCGATACGGGATCGAGGCCATAGGATCCGAATCCTACGGTTCCAGTTAAATCATGCGAAAAGGTTTGCGCAAAGCAATCGTAGCCGTTCAAGACCTGATCGACGGCACCCGGTATTTCTTCTTCCCTCAGCCGGACGTACAGTGGCGGCGCGGCGACGACCGCGGTTGGGCGCTCATCGGTGAACCCCGGATGGATTTCCCGGTGCCCAAGATCGTCACAGAGGGACCCTACACAAAACGGCTACAATCGTGAAGTCAATGGAGGGATCCTTACCCAGGATGTCTGTGAAGGTGGTGCTGCCCGCGGCAATGCGCGCGATGGGGACGCGCTCCGGTGTTCCCCACAGCGAGCACCCGCACACCACCGGATGTCAGGACGAAGCTTCAATTCCACAGCGCGACAAAATGGAGCCCACCACGGCGCACCAGACCATGGGTATTCCTCCCCCCCCTTTTCTCACTCTCCTTCGCCGTCGACGGCCACGACGAGAGATGCAAGGACAGCGCTGCTCGGTGGTTTTGAATGCGACGAGGATAACGTTGCGTCGCATAAATACACAAGGATTCGGTCGAGGAGTCAAGCAGGTCCCTTGGCCGCACGCTGGGCGACGACGGACTTGCCCAACTCGGCCCCGGGGAAGTCGCTAAGGTAGCTCAGGTGGCGGTTGAGCGAGGTCCGCCATGCACGGGCGAGATCTGCGGGGAAGAAGCGCCCAGACGTGGGTCCCACGCGATGGTGACGCCGAGTCAAACCCGCACCTGGTTATAGGGGCAGGCGGTTCGTGGAGGAGATTCGCGCGGTGGCCTCCCCGTTGAAGCGACGCAGGAAGCGGACTCCCCAGGTCTTGCGGCGGCGCGCGGCAATCACGGAGGAGCTGCGAAGCGGACAGACCCAGAAGATCTACAGGGCGAGCACCCGACGTGTGGGGCCCACGCGGCACGGTCGAGCGCGCAGAAAACAAATGCCCATGCGCGATGTCTGGTGAATGGCCCGCCTGCGACACGGGGTGGAGTGGCTGAGAGCATAAATGGGCCGGCCGAAGTGCTTTGAGCCCAAGTGCAGGTAGAACAGTGTTTTTTTTTATTCTTTTATTTTCTGTTTTCTTTCCCTTTTAATTTCCATTCAAATTTGAATCCAATTTTGTTTGTGCGATTATACTTATTTTGAATGTACATATTGAACCCAATAATATGAAAGGTCCAATTATTTTTATATCTATTTCTTTAGTTTTGTATAACATTTTCCTTCTCTTCTCTAACCTCTAATTTGCAAACTAGGGTTAAATTCCCAAATTTTGATATTAATATATTTCTTTTTATATTACTTTTATATTGTCACAAAATGCAAACAAAATAAAAGTCCAGCATGATACATAATTTAGTGGCATATCTTTTTATTAATTGTTCTTGGACATGGTGTTCTCATATGATGATGCATAAAGATCAAACTCATATAAAGAGAAATTGTTTCTCTATTGGTATTACCTCTAGCAAATACAAAGTGGGTGTTACAAATCCTACCCCCCTTAAAAATAATCTCGTCCTCGAGATTTAAGAAGATCTAGGGAAAAGGTGGGGAAAATCTATGCGAAGCTCTTCTTCTCTTTCCCAAGTTGCTTCATCTTCACCGTGGTGACTCCATTGGACTTTGCACATCTTTATCACCTTATTTCTTGTAACTCGTGTCAAAGTATCCAAAATCTTGATTGGGTACTCCGTGTAAGTCAAATCACCCTGTACACTGAGCTCTTCCATTGGTAACTGTTCCTTAGGGACACGGAGACACTTCTTCAGTTGAGATACGTGAAACACATTATGCACATCTGATAGGGTAGCAGGTAACTCGAGTTGGTATGCTATCTCCCCAGCTCGCCTAAAGATCAAGAATGGTCCAATATAGCGAGGGGACAATTTGTCCTTGACTTTAAATCTCCTCATTCCACGCAGTGGTGACACCTTGAGATACACATAATCTCCTTCTTCGAATTCTAGTGGTCTCCTTCTATTATCAGCATAGCTCTTTTGCCTGATTTGAGCCACTCTCAAATTCTCTCGAATTATACGGACTTGTTCTTCTGCCTCTTGAATCAATTCAGGCCCAAAGAACTGTCTTCCTCTAGTCTGATCCAATATAGAGGAGTCTTGCACTTCCTGCCATATAGAGTCTCGAACGGTGACATCTTTAGACTGGCCTGGTAACTATTATCATATGAGAACTCAGCATAAGGTAGAATCTTGTCCCAACTACTACCATGCTGAAGGGCACAAGCTCTCAACATATCTTCCAGTACTTGGTTAGTCCTTTCGGTCAGTCCATCAGTTTGAGGTAGGCCAAACTAAAATTCAACTTCGCATCCGTATTCTCATGAAAACTTTTCCAAAATTCTGGGGTAAACTGTGATCCTCTTATCCAAAACGATCTTCTTTGGTACTCCATGTAAACACACAATCCGAGTCATGGGCTTCCTTTAAAATAGTCTCACGAAGGCTTTCAATCTCGGGGACACATATCTTATCCTTGAACCATATTGTGCCTTGCTCATCTTCCGTGAATTCCGGAACTCGATCTTCGGTAATCAGATCCTTAATCTCTTGTGTCTTAGCATCACCAACTTGTCCTTTGCAGATTTCTTGCTCCAAGATAGGTTCCAAATCAATAATGACTCCTTAAACGTGAGCAACTATCCCCAGGTTAAGTCTCCTGAAATCCTCAACAATCTCATCGGGTAGCTGGGCAACAACAGCTAAATGAACATGCTCCTTTCGACTCAAGGCATCTGCAACCAAGTTTGCCTTGCCCGGGTGATAGTGAATCTCCAAATCATAATCCTTAATAAGCTCCAACCAACGGCGTTGCCTAAGGTTGAGATCCTTCTGAGTGAATATATACTTCAAACTCTTATGATCCGTATACACTTGGCACTTCTCGTCCCACTTGAATTCTCTTTCCTTCACCAAAAGCGAGGTCATAAGCTTAGCAATCGTAGGAAATTCTTCAATAAATCTCCAATAATATCCTGCAAGTCCCAAGAAACTTCGGTCTTCCGTAACCGTAGTGGGTATGCTCCACACCACTATCTCCTTGACTTTAGCAGGATCCACTGATATCCCTCCATTAGAAATGATATGACCAAGAAATGGCACCTCGCCAATCCAAAACTCGCATTTACCGTACTTGGCGTAGAGTTGATCATCTCGTAACTTCTGTAGCACCAACCTTAGATGTTCTTCATGGTCACTCTCATTCTTAGAATAGATAAGATTATCGTCGATGAACACCACGACGAATCTGTCCAAATACTCCAAAAACATCTTATTCCTCAAATCCATAAAATAAGCTGGTGCATTAGTTAATCCAAACGACATAACGATGAACTCATATAATCTATATTGAGTCGAGAAAGCCGTCTTAGGAATATCTGATGGTCTAATCTTCATCTGATGATACCCCGATCGGAGGTCAATCTTCGAGAATACCCTGGCTCCTCTCATCCGATTAAATAAATCCTTATTGCGGGGTAACAGAAACTTGTTCTTCACAGTGACATCATTAAGGGACCTTAAATCCACGCACATCCCTTGCAATCCATCTTTCTTCTTTACAAACAAAACTGGTGCTCTCCAAGGTGAAGAATTCAGACGAATGTATCCATCCTCTTGTAATTCCGTTAATTGTTTCTTAAGTTCCTTTAGCTCTTCTATGGACATCATGTATGGTCGTTTAGAAATAGGGGCAGTCTTAGGTAAGAGATTAATGACCAACTCAACTTCCATATCTGGTGGCAGTAGTTACTGCAATTCCAACTTCAAATCTTTCTCCTTTGGAACTGGTGAGTTCTACGGTTCCCTTAGCGCAGTGTATAAACCACCATTGCCTTTCTTAACCATGACATACCAAGGATCAAGTCTATACTGCTCTCTTCTAACAGTATAGGGGTAGTCCATCTGGGTTAGAAATACAGGGTAAGAAAGAAAGAATTGTAGACAAGGCGAGTAATTATGAGGAATGTTACTGCGGGGGATTTATTAGCTAAGTAGATTAGTGTGTTATCCACTAAAGCTAATACATTACCTTATGGTGGTACATGCTAAGATGCCCGTCTATACTATTTCAATCAATCAAAGAAGCAAATCAGGCATTGATCATCAGAACAATCAACCAACATTTTATTAATAGAGAAAATAATTTTTTTTTATTTCGTCTTAGGTCTCCTATCTCTTAAAAATGTCATAGGGGTAGGGATTCCAAGGTGTGAAATCCATCTTGTTTAAGATTAGAAAAGATAAGAATGATCAGAGTAGAACAGTAGAAGGTGAGACAGGATTAAGATAAGTGTAGAAAGAATCAGAGTAAGGTAAGTGTGGAATGAATCAGAATAAGATAAGTAGGTAAGGATTGTCCATTTCTATCTAGGTCTCGTCCTACAGTCAACATTCCTCTGATACCACTTCTGTAACATCCGGCTTTAAGGAACAAAGCCAGGTGCATCTCATACATGCGCCAAGAAGACAACATATACAATAACAGAGTGTATAGAGATAAATGTCATAAAACATCAGAGTATTTATTACATAGCGGAAGACTTATTACAAAATAGAGTAATAAAGATAAAACGAACTAAGGATCGTCGGCGCCAATGTCGACTGGGAAACGCCACCTAGATCAGATCGAACTCCTCAGTGTTAGGCGGCTCCTCCTGAACCACCTGATCTTCTCCTATGGGGGGGTGTGAGACAGCAAGGGTGAGCTCACACATGATCATAGCTCAACAAGTTGTGGGGAACCAGTGGACATAAACTCACAAAGGTGTGAGTTCATGTGATGTGTAAGGCTTAATCAAAGACAGGGGTTAAAGCTGAGCATTGCTTTTAAGTAGTTGGTCAAAATTTTATTAGCAGTTACTAAGTGTATGTAAATACCAAACCATAAGTAAAGTAATAGAACAAAATTAATAACAAACCCATGCAATGCAAATGACAAAATTGAATTTAAGTTCCATAATTTAACATCAGAGAGTCCTGAGCTGCTCATGACCGTGAGCTCGGCTAGTATACCAGTTTTACACTCTGCAGAGGTTGTACCCTTTACCCACAAGTCATGTTACCCATCTGCCAAGGGGTCGCGAATCCCATACACCTCTACCTAGGAAGCGCGGCAGGGCAACACTACGAGGCCTTTACAAAGTTCCACTAGCTTCCGAAAACCCGCTACAGTTTATAGGAAGATCCAGTACAGGGTTCCTGGCTGACCGCCATCGCAGCAAAATCAACCAGGGACCTCCCCGCACTGACCTCTCCCCTACTGCCCTTGCCCCTTTCGGGTAAGGTAGTCTTCCACTAGCTTTCCTAATTAGTCAGCCAAGGGGTCCCATTCCTCCCTTGTGGTGGCACGTGGTTCTCAAGTTAAGCTCTATGTTCCAATTAACATTAATGATAACAACATGAACATAAACAGAATAACATCAAGAATTGGAACATAGAGGTAATAAATGATTATCCCAAAACCATATAAAGCAATAGCAAACTACCCAAGTGATTCAGGGGTAAACAAGGTAATGAGATAAACAATCTAGGGTGACCTATTGGGCCCCATCAAAATTAACCTATGCATGGATAAGTGATATTTAAAGAACATTATTGGGTAAAAAGTGGTCAAGGGCACAACTTGCCTTCAATGAGCTCCTGCTCAGCTACTTCAACCTGCTGCTCACCAGGATCTTCAACAACGGGCTCTTCTACTCGCCACATTACAAACAAGCACAGTGCATAGAGGAAATTAACATCACACCAAACATGTACACAAAATACACAGTAATAATCTACACATTAAAATAAAATCCTAGGAACAGGAATCATAATTTTCTGAGTTATGGATTTTAAGTTATGCATTTTCAAAGGTTTTATGTGCTTTAAATAGGATTAAGTGATAAATAAATTTCTTACTGTTTTCATGACATAACAGAGGCTCTAGGTGATAGAGAATAAAACTACAAAAATTTAGAAAGTGGAATGGATTATTTTGGAGCCCATATGAATATTCTATGAATTATACAAGTTCTAGGGTTTATTTTTATATTAAAAATCTAATTTCTAATTCATTTAATCACTTTAAAACAGCACTGGACTGGGGCTCATTTAAACAGGAACACAGGGGTTTCGGTGCTAAAAATACTGAGACACAGAATCCTGGGGTATGGACCGCGGGTTGATTCTTTACTTTCACGGGGGTTCTTTAGCAAAATAGCGCAACTGAAAGGGTACCCAACAATGCTAGCCGTCCGATCGACCACAGATGGCCTCGATTAGATCGACCATCGCCTGAGCCGATACGGGATCGAGGCCATAGGATCCGAATCCTACGGTTCCAGTTAAATCATGCGAAAAGGTTTGCGCAAAGCAATCGTAGCCGTTCAAGACCTGATCGACGGCACCCGGTATTTCTTCTTCCCTCAGCCGGACGTACAGTGGCGGCGCGGCGACGACCGCGGTTGGGCGCTCATCGGTGAACCCCGGATGGATTTCCCGGTGCCCAAGATCGTCACAGAGGGACCCTACACAAAACGGCTACAATCGTGAAGTCAATGGAGGGATCCTTACCCAGGATGTCTGTGAAGGTGGTGCTGCCCGCGGCAATGCGCGCGATGGGGACGCGCTCCGGTGTTCCCCACAGCGAGCACCCGCACACCACCGGATGTCAGGACGAAGCTTCAATTCCACAGCGCGACAAAATGGAGCCCACCACGGCGCACCAGACCATGGGTATTCCTCCCCCCCCCCTTTTCTCACTCTCCTTCGCCGTCGACGGCCACGACGAGAGATGCAAGGACAGCGCTGCTCGGTGGTTTTGAATGCGACGAGGATAACGTTGCGTCGCATAAATACACAAGGATTCGGTCGAGGAGTCAAGCAGGTCCCTTGGCCGCACGCTGGGCGACGACGGACTTGCCCAACTCGGCCCCGGGGAAGTCGCTAAGGTAGCTCAGGTGGCGGTTGAGCGAGGTCCGCCATGCACGGGCGAGATCTGCGGGGAAGAAGCGCCCAGACGTGGGTCCCACGCGATGGTGACGCCGAGTCAAACCCGCACCTGGTTATAGGGGCAGGCGGTTCGTGGAGGAGATTCGCGCAGTGGCCTCCCCGTTGAAGCGACGCAGGAAGCGGACTCCCCAGGTCTTGCGGCGGCGCGCGGCAATCACGGAGGAGCTGCGAAGCGGACAGACCCAGAAGATCTACAGGGCGAGCACCCGACGTGTGGGGCCCACGCGGCACGGTCGAGCGCGCAGAAAACAAATGCCCATGCGCGATGTCTGGTGAATGGCCCGCCTGCGACACGGGGTGGAGTGGCTGAGAGCATAAATGGGCCGGCCGAAGTGCTTTGAGCCCAAGTGCAGGTAGAACAGTGTTTTTTTTATTCTTTTATTTTCTGTTTTCTTTCCCTTTTAATTTCCATTCAAATTTGAATCCAATTTTGTTTGTGCGATTATACTTATTTTGAATGTACATATTGAACCCAATAATATGAAAGGTCCAATTATTTTTATATCTATTTCTTTAGTTTTGTATAACATTTTCCTTCTCTTCTCTAACCTCTAATTTGCAAACTAGGGTTAAATTCTCAAATTTTGATATTAATATATTTCTTTTTATATTACTTTTATATTGTCACAAAATGCAAACAAAATAAAAGTCCAGCATGATACATAATTTAGTGGCATATCTTTTTATTAATTGTTCTTGGACATGGTGTTCTCATATGATGATGCATAAAGATCAAACTCATATAAAGAGAAATTGTTTCTCTATTGGTATTACCTCTAGCAAATACAAAGTGGGTGTTACACGAAGGCAGGGGTACCCCTCGGAACCTCGTGTCGCGACTTCCCGACTCATACGGGAAGCCTCGGTCTACACCGGGCGCACGCGCAACACCGCGCCTGCGGCCCCGGGCCACCTCGGCGACGAGCACCCTCATCGCGACCGTCGGGCCCACCTCGACGAAAGGGTGCGCCGAGGTTATCACCCCAGGCGTGGGGGACGCTACGACAGCGGGGAGGATCGGAGTCCCTCGCCCGAACCACCCGGTCCGCAGGTCTTCAGCCGGGCCATTCGGCGGGCGCCGTTTCCGACCCGATTCCGACCCCCGACTACTATCACAAAGTACTCGGGGGAAACGAGACCGGAATTGTGGCTCGCGGACTACCGCCTGGCCTGTCAACTGGGTGGAACGGACGACGACAACCTCATCATCCGCAACCTCCCCCTGTTCCTCTCCGACACTGCTCGCGCTTGGTTGGAGCACCTGCCTCCGGGGCAGATTTCCAACTGGGAGGATCTGGTCCAAGCTTTCACCGGCAACATCCAGGGCACGTACGTGCGCCCCGAGAATTCCTGGGACCTCCGAAGCTGCCGGCAACAGCCGGGAGAGTCTCTTCGGGACTACATCCGGCGATTCTCGAAGCAGCGCACCGAGCTGCCCAACATCACCGACTCTGATGTCATCGGCGCGTTCCTTGCCGGCACCACCTGCCGTGACCTGGTGAGCAAGTTGGGTCGCAAGACCCCCACCAGGGCGAGCGAGCTGATGGACATCGCCACCAAGTTCGCCTCTGGTCAGGAGGTGGTCGAGGCCATCTTCCGAAAGGACAAGCAGCCCCAGGGCCGCCCGTCGGAAGAGGCTCCCGAGGCGTCTACTCCGCTCAGCGCCAAGAAGAAAGGCAGGAGGAAGTCGCAAGCGAAACGCGACGCCGCCAGCACGGACCTTGTCGCCGCCGCCGAATACAAGAACCCTCGGAAGCCCCCCGGAGGTGCCAACCTCTTCGACAAGATGCTCAAGGAGACGTGCCCTTACCATCAGGGGCCCGTCAAGCACACCCTCGAGGAGTGCGTCATGCTTCGGCGCCACTTCCACCGGGCCGGGCCACCCGCAGAGGGTGGCAGGGCCCGCGACGACGACAAAAAAGAAGATCACCAAGCAGGAGAGTTCCCCGAGGTCCGCGACTGCTTCATGATCTACGGAGGGCATGCGGCGAATGCCTCGGCTCGGCATCGTAAGCAAGAGCGTCGGGAGGTCTGCTCGGTGAAGGTGGCGGCGCCAGTCTACCTAGACTGGTCCGACAAGCCCATCACCTTCGACCAAGATGACCACCCCGACCACGTGCCGAGCCCGGGGAAGTACCCGCTCGTCGTCGACCCCGTCATCGGCGACGTCAGGCTCACCAAGGTCCTGATGGATGGGGGCAGCTGCCTCAATATCATCTACGCCGAGACCCTTAGGCTCCTGCGCGTCGATCTGTCATCCGTCCGAGCAGGCGCTGCGCCCTTCCACGGGATCATTCCTGAGAAGCGCGTCCAGCCCCTCGGACAGCTCGACCTTCCTGTCTGCTTCGGAACACCCTCCAACTTCCGAAGGGAGACTTTGACGTTCGAGGTGGTCGGGTTCCGAGGAACCTACCACGCAGTATTGGGAAGGCCATGCTACGCGAGGTTCATGGCCATCCCCAACTACACCTACCTGAAGCTCAAGATGCCGGGCCCCAACGGGGTCATCACCGTCGGCCCCACGTACAAACACGCGTTCGAATGCGATGTGGAGTGCGTGGAGTACGCCGAGGCCCTCGCCGAGTCCGAGGCCCTCATCGCCGACCTGGAAAGCCTCTCCCGAGAGGTGCCGGACGTGAAGCGACACGCCGGCAACTTTGAGCCAGCGGAGACGGTTAAGGCCATCCCTCTCGACCCCAGTGGCGACACCTCCAAGCAGATCCGGATCGGTTCCGGGCTCGACCCCAAATAGGAAGCAGTGCTCGTCGACTTTCTCTGCGCAAACGCCGACGTCTTTGCGTGGAGTCCCTCGGACATGCCCGGCATACCGAGGGATGTCGCCGAGCACTCGCTGGATATTCGGGCCGGAGCCCGACCGGTCAGACAGCCTCTGCGCCGATTCGACGAGGAAAGGCGCAGGGTGATAGGCGAGGAGATCCACAAGCTGATGGCAGCAGGGTTCATCAAAGAGGTATTCCATCCCGAATGGCTTGCCAACCCTGTACTTGTGAGGAAGAAAGGGGGGAAATGGCGGATGTGTGTAGACTACACGGGTCTCAACAAAGCATGTCCGAAGGTCCCCTACCCGCTACCTCGCATCGATCAAATCGTGGACTCCACTGCTGGGTGCGAAACCCTGTCTTTCCTCGATGCCTACTCAGGGTATCATCAAATCAAGATGAAAGAGTCCGACCAGCTCGCGACTTCTTTCATCACGCCCTTCGGCATGTACTGTTATGTCACCATGCCGTTCGGTTTGAGGAACGCGGGTGCAACGTACCAGCGATGCATGAACCATGTGTTCGGCGAACACATCGGTCGCACGGTCGAGGCCTACGTCGATGACATCGTAGTCAAGACAAGGAAAGCCTCCGACCTTCTCTCCGACCTTGAAGTGACATTCCGGTGTCTCAAGGCGAAGGGCGTCAAGCTCAATCCCGAGAAGTGCGTCTTCAGGGGTGCCCCGAGGCATGCTCCTGGGATTCATCGTCTCCGAGCGGGGCATCGAAGCCAACCCGAAGAAGATCGCAGCCATCACAAGCATGGGGCCCATCAAGGACTTAAAAGGCGTACAGAGGGTCATGGGATGTCTCGCGGCCTTGAGCCGTTTCATCTCGCGCCTCGGCGAAAGAGGCCTGCCCCTATACCGTCTCTTAAGGAAGGCCGAGTGCTTCACTTGGACTCCCGAGGCCGAGGAAGCTCTCGGGAACCTGAAGGCGCTCCTCACCCTGGCGCCCGTCTTGGTACCCCTAGCTGATGGAGAAGCCCTCTTGGTCTACGTCGCCGCTACCACTCAGGTGGTCGGCGCCGCGATCGTGGTCGAAAGGCAGGAAGAGGGGCATGCTTTGCCCATTCAGAGGCCAGTTTACTTCGTCAGCGAGGTGCTGTCCGAGACCAAGATCCGCTACCCACAAGTCCAGAAGCTACTGTATGCAGTGATCCTGACGAGGCGAAAGCTGCGACATTACTTCGAGTCTCACCCGGTAACTGTGGTGTCATCCTTCCCCCTGGGGGAGATCATCCAGTGCCGAGAGGCCTCGGGACGGATCACAAAGTGGGCGGTGGAAATCATGGGCGAGACGATCTCGTTCGCCCCTCGGAAGGCCATCAAGTCCCAGGTACTGGCGGACTTCGTAGCCGAATGGGTCGACACCCAGTTGCCGACGGCTCCGATCCAACCGGAGCTCTGGACCATGTTTTTCGACGGGTCGCTGATGAAGACGGGAGCCGGCGCGGGCCTGCTCTTCGTCTCGCCCCTCGGGAAACACCTGCGCTACGTGCTACGCCTCCATTTCCCGGCGTCCAACAATGTGGCTGAGTACGAAGCTCTGATCAACGGGCTGCGAATCGCCATCGAGCTAGGGGTCCGACGCCTCGACGCTCGCGGCGACTCGCAGCTCGTCATCGACCAAGTCATGAAGAACTCCCACTGCCGCGACCCGAAGATGGAGGCCTACTGTGATGAGGTTCGACGCCTGGAAGATAAATTCTAACAGGCTCGAGCTTAACCACATCGCCCGGCGCTACAACGAGACTGCGGACGAGCTGGCAAAGATAGCCTCGGGGCGAACGACGGTTCCCCCGGACGTCTTCTCCCGAGATCTGCACCAACCCTCCGTCAAGGTCAGCGAAACGCCCGAGCCCGAGGCGCCCTCGGCCACGTCCGAGGCACCCTCGGCCTAGCCCGAGCCATCCTCGGTTCAGCCCAAGGAACCCTCGGCCCCTGAGGGCGAGGCGCTGCGCATCGAGGAGGAGCGGGGCGGGGTCTCGCCTGATCAAGATTGGCAGACCTCGTACCTGCAATATCTCCGCAAGGGAGAGCTACCCCTCGACCAAGCCGAGGCACGGCGGGTAGCACGACGCGCCAAGTCGTTCGTCTTGCTGGGCGATGAGAAGGAGCTCTACCACCGCAGCCCCTCGGGCATCCTCCAGAGGTGCATCTCCATCGCCGAAGGCCAGGAACTCCTGCAAGAGATACACTCGGGGGCTTGCGGCCATCACGCAGCGCCTCGAGCCCTTGTCGGGAACGCTTTCCGGCAAGGCTTTTACTGGCCGACGGCGGTGGCTGACGCCACTAGAATTGTCCGCACCTGCGAAGGGTGTCAATTCTATGCCCGAGGGGTCCGACCCCGAGACCTCCAGGTGGGCGACCTGGTGCTTCGGCTGCGGCAAGACGCCCGAGGGAGGCACAAGCTCACGCCCCCCTGGGAGGGGCCATTCGTCATCGCCAAAGTTCTGAAGCCCGGAACGTACAAGCTGGCCAACAGTCAAGGCGAAATCTACGGCAACGCTTGGAACATTCAACAACTACGTCGCTTCTACCCTTAAGATGCTTCCAAGTTGTTCATATACCTCGCGCCCACGCAAAGTTTAGTCAACCAGGAAGGGTCGGCCTCGCCTCGGCAAAGCCCGACCCTCCCTCGGGGGCTAAAAGGGGGGAAACCCCCTCTGCGTCAAAATTTTCCTCGAAAAAAAAATCTCTTTTACCGGAATGTCTTTCGTGCTTTTTGACTACTTCGAAAAGTGGGTCCTGGAAACGACGGAGTACACGTAAGTAGCAAAGGCTGACCGAGCCGAGGGACTCCTACGCCTCCGGGATACGGATACCTCACTCATCACCTTCTGCGATAAGTAACTCGCGTTCGGATAAAGCGGCTCCACGGATCGAACAAGTCTTTACGTTCGGAAGCCCTTCTGTCGAAGCGATCCTTCGAGCCTTCTCGACCAAGTCGGTGACGGGGCCTCATGGACGGGTGAAAGTGCGCGTAAGCGGCAAGGTCGACCGAGCCGAGGGACTCCCACACCTCCGGGATACGGATACCTCACTCATCACCTTCCGCGAGAAGCAACTCTCGCTCGCACCAACATCCCTGTTACCGGCAAAAAGTCCAGATACTCGAAACAAGAGGAAAAGAGACGCAGCTTTACAACGCAGCGAGGGTGTGTGTTCTGGCCTCGACGGCCGCACAAGGCACACGCTACAAGACAATCTGATCCTGCAGGCTCGGGTCTTGACACCGGAAAGGGGGCAGCAACACCCTCGGCATCAACGGCACCTCCGGCGAGGTCCGACCTAGCCTCGGACGGCGACGCGGTCCGAGGGTCTCCGCTCCGAAGGACGACGTCATCACCACGCCCGAGCAATCGCTGTCAGGGACTTCTCCGGGAATCCGGCCCGAGCAGACGGCTCGGTCGGCCACCTCCGGGGCCTCGGCCAACCATCTTCCAAGGGCGCCGGCCCGGTCCGAAGCCTCGGCTGATCAACTCCGGCGTCGATCCTGCCGACGGACAACCCGGCTGGGCTCCGGCCGAACAGGTTTCATTTTCGAGCCAACTCCGCCTCTGTCCATACTGATATCGCTACCCCTGGCCTCGGCTCATCGAAGAGCGGCCGAGGGGTCTCTTTAACTAAGCTAGAGGAGCCTCGGACAACAGGGCCGACCGAGCCGAGGGACTCCTACGCCTCCGGGATACGGATACCTCACTCGTCACCTTGACACGGGGCGACTCATGCTTGGTGAAGCGGTTCAGACAATCAGCAGACGAGTCTTAGTGCTCGGAAATGAGGAAAAAATACGGCTCTGTGCCAACGTTACATACATGTTCAGGCCCCGAAAGCCGAAATGAACAAAGAGCCCGGCATTCGAAGTGCCATTACAAACGGAACTCCGGTTCCGTCCCCGCGGGTATGGGCAACCCCCGCGACGGGGAAGCCCGTGGAGCGACGAGCTCTGGGCGAATCACCAGCGAAACGCGGGACGTCCCCGAGCGCCCCGGCAGATCCTCGCAGCCGTCCTCGCCGCGAATGCGATGAAGAAGACGGAATGTTGCATCCTAGCTGGGCAGCAACAGTTCGCCTTCCCCGGCATGGCTGGAGGATGTCTCCGCCACAGGGCTAAAGGGCGATTGCCACCACCAGAAGTTGGAAGAAGAGGTGGTCTGCCTACCCGCGCAGGAGGTGGAGCCCCGGCTCGCCTCGCCCCCCGCCCCAGCGAGGATGACGAACACCCTCAACACTGAGGGTGGGGCCGGGATCACAGCCCGGTTTGCCTCTCCCCATCCAGGAGCTGGAGGTCACCGTCTTGGGTGACCACCAGCGGAGGGGAGCAGCCGGGCTGCCTGATGAAAATCCTTGAAGCCGAACGATGGCTGAAAGGTACCCGCTCCCACGGAGCTGTGTCCTCCGACGATGAGGCGAGGAGACGGCGGTTTCCCCCGTCCGGGGGCTTGAAAGGTGGAAAAACACGATGCATAAGGGAGGAAGAAGACATGGTCGCCTTACGAAAGGGGTCGCCCTCCTTTTAAAGGCGACTCTCCCTACTTGCGCCCCCAGCCGTCACGGGCTGAGTCTTCTCCAACACGCCTCCAAAGCCCTCCCCTGCGGCGCGGGGGCTGGGACCCACATGTCATGCAGACCGGCTCCGAGCAGAAGAAGCCGAACCGCTGCGCACGGCGCGCGCAACCACCCAGCGGTTACAAGTGACCCTCCACTTTTGCCCAGACCAACGGGCGAAAGGGGCGGGCAGCCATGCGGGCGGCATGCAACCGCGCCAAGTGGACGCGCCCCTCCGACTCCTGACAGGCCAGCACGGAGGCTCAAGCCCACGCGTCGCGCGACCGGCGCGCCGGATGCTGCATGCAAGCCACTGTACCACTTGCGCCACCGCCGCACCTCCTCGATTGCAGAACCGATACCGCGACCCGAGGCGACCCAGCGCGCGACCCAGCAGCACCAGCCGGACGCAGCGGTCAAACGCGGTCAAAAGTGGGCCGGCAGTAATGACGGTGGCAGGCGCACGGGAGCAGCGGTCACGCCGTCAGCCAAGCTCACGTCCCATCCGGAGGCAGCGAGAAAACCCCCTCTCACGGTGTGAAGACGACGCGCCCGTGACCCGTTCCTCGAACAGATCGCGCACGCGCAACGGCAGCCTCGCCAACTACTCGCCCCAGCGCATTAACTCCGCGGCTGGACAGGCGACGCTTCTAGCAGGAGCAGCTGGCGACGCTTCGCCTTCGCCAAAACGACCACACCAAAAAAGGTACGCCACGTCGTTCAAATTCGTATCCTTTTTCCCTTTTTCCTCTTTCTCTATCTCTTGCAACAGGGACCGGGAAAGGGGATACCCCCAAAGGGATCCTTCCCCGTGAAGGAACTAGGCTCCGAGCCTCCTTACTGATCAGGGGTTCGAAGGCTGGCCCCCCGAAGGGTTCAACAGCCGCCTCAGATCGCGTGGGCCCGACACCCACTACTGGTCAGGGGTTCGAAGGTCGGCCTCCTGAAAGGTTCCACGACCGCCTCAGGCTACTCGGGCTCCACGCCCATTACTGATCAGGGGTTCGAAGGCTGGCCCTCCGAAGGGTTCACAGTCGCCTCAGACACCGAGCGAGGGATGACCAGGGGTACGTTCGATACATAACCAAGGCTCGGGCTGCGCTCCCGAGGTACCCTAGGACATTTCCGAGACCAGCGGGAACGATCCTGTAACGGAATCCCATCGGAGGGAGGCAACGAGCCCTCGGACCCCATCGCCATGGGACCGGGTCCGGCAGATCACCCGCAGGTACTTTTGGGCGTGCCTCCGGGCCCCTAGCCGACCCCCAACGAACGGGGCACGGACGTCCACTCGGATTACCCGCTTGCAGCTCACCGGAGACACCATGTTCGGTGCCCATCGAGGGTAACATGGCGCTCTCCCCCCCTCCTCCTTGCGGAAAGGCGACGTAGGGGCGTATGTAAAAAAGCCGAGTCTGTCCCTGATCGTCCTCTCGCCCTGTGCGGAGGCTCGGGGGCTGCTCTCTCAAACCTGGCTCCGGCCAAACCGTTGACAGCGTCAACATACCAGCCCGAGAACTTGGGCCCCGATAGTGCACCCGGGCTACGGCCTGTTCGCATGAGGGAACCGCCAGACCAGCCGAAGCATTACGCAAGGCATTAAGACCTCGAAGGAGTGAAACCACTCCTCCGAGGCCTCGGGGGCTACACCCGGCGGGTGCGCTCGCGCGCACCCACCGGAACAAAGTGCAACCGAGAAAGGCTGGTCCCCTTACAAAAAAGTGCGACGAAAGCCTCCAAGCGAGTGCTAACACTCCCTTCGAGGCTCGGGGGCTACTGTCGGGGACCATAATTAGGGGTACCCTCAAGACGCCTAATTCTCAGCTGGTAACCCCCATCAGCATAAAGCTGCAGAGGCCTGATGGGTTTGATTAAGTCAGGGATCAGTCCATACGAGCGACTCGATCACGCCACGCCCGAGCCTAGCCTCGGGCAAGGGCAGCCGACCCTGAGGTGTTTCCGTCTCGCCCCAGGCCCCCTTTTTTACGGCAGACGCATCTCCGGCTCGCCCGAGGCCTTGCCTTCGTTAAGAAGCAACCCTGACTAAATCACCGCGCCGACCGACCAAGTCACTGGGGCATTTAACGCAAAGAGTGAGACTGATGGGCGGCTAGGCTTTGCCAAAGGCGCCATAGGAAGCTCCGCCCGACCCAGGGCTCGGACTCGGGCTAAGGCCCCGGAAGACGGCGAACTCCGCTCCGCCCGACCCAGGGCTCGGACTCGGGCTAAGGCCCCGGAAGACGGCGAACTCCGCTCTGCCCGACCCAGGGCTCGGACTCGGGCTAAGGCCCCGGAAGACGGCGAACTCCGCTCCGCCCGACCCAGGGCTCGGACTCGGGCTAAGGCCCCGGAAGACGGCGAACTCCGCTCCGCCCGACCCAGGGCTCGGACTCCGCCCTGGCCTCTGCCGAACGACCTCCGCCTCGCCCGACCCAGGAGCTCGGGCTCGGCCTCGGCCATGGAAGACAGACTCGACCTCGGCCTCGGAGGAGCCTCCACGTCGCCCGACCCAGGGCACAAGTCCGCCACGTCAACAGGAAGCGCCATCATCACCCTGCCCCGAGCCGACTTGGGTCGCAGAGAACAAGACCGACGTCCCATCCGGCTAGCTCCGCCAGATAGGCAATAATGGCGCCCCGCTAGACCCATGACGACGGCGGCTCTCGGCTCCCTTACGGAAGCAGGGAGACGTCAGCAAGAGCCCAACTGTTCCAACAGCTGTCCCTCCACCAGGCTCCGTTACTCCTCCGACGGCCACGACACCACACCGGCTGGGTGCCAAGTTCTCTCTGGCTGCCACATTGGCATGTACCCAGGGCGCTAACTCTCCCCCGCTAGACACGTAGCACTCTGCTGCACCCCCATTATACACCTGGATCCTCTCCTTGCGCCTATAAAAGGAAGGACCAGGGCCTTCTTAGAGAAGGTTGGCCTCGCGGGAACGAGGGCAGGGGCAGGCGCTCTCTTGGGGCCGCTCGCTCCCCTCACCCGCGCGGACGCTTGTAACCCCCTACTGCAAGCGCACCCGACCTGGGCGCGGGACGAACACGAAGGTCGCGGGATCTCCGCCTCCCTCACGACTCGGCTCTGGCCACCTCGCTCTCCCCCCTTCGCGCTCGCCCACGCGCTCGACCCATCTGGGCTGGGGCACGCGGCACACTCACTCGTCGGCTCGGGGACCCCCCGGTCTCGAAACGCCGACACAGGGGTTCGAAGGTCGGCCTCCCGAAAGGTTCCACGACCGCCTCAGGCTACTCGGGCTCCGCGCCCATTACTGATCAGGGGTTCGAAGGCTGGCCCTCCGAAGGGTTCACAGTCGCCTCAGACACCGAGCGAGGGATGACCAGGGGTACGTTCGATACATAACCAAGGCTCGGGCTGCGCTCCCGAGGTACCCTAGGACATTTCCGAGACCAGCGGGAACGATCCTGTAACGGAATCCCATCGGAGGGAGGCAACGAGCCCTCGGACCCCGTCGCCAGGGGACCGGGTCCGGCAGATCACCCGCAGGTACTTTTGGGCGTGCCTCCGGGCCCCTAGCCGACCCCCAACGAACGGGGCACGGACGTCCACTCGGATTACCCGCTTGCAGCTCACCGGAGACACCATGTTCGGTGCCCATCGAGGGTAACATGGCGCTCTCCCCCCTCCTCCTTGCGGAAAGGCGACGTAGGGGCGTATGTAAAAAAGCCGAGTCTGTCCCTGATCATCCTCTCGCCCTGTGCGGAGGCTCGGGGGCTGCTCTCGCAAACCCGGCTCCGGCCAAACCGTTGACAGCGTCAACATACCAGCCCGAGAACTTGGGCCCCGACAGTGCACCCGGGCTACGGCCTGTTCGCATGAGGGAACCGCCAGACCAGCCGAAGCATTACGCAAGGCATTAAGACCTCGAAGGAGTGAAACCACTCCTCCGAGGCCTCGGGGGCTACACCCGGCGGGTGCGCTCGCGCGCACCCACCGGAACAAAGTGCAACCGAGAAAGGCTGGTACCCTTGCAAAAAAGTGCGACGAAAGCCTCCAAGCGAGTGCTAACACTCCCTTCGAGGCTCGGGGGCTACTGTCGGGGACCATAATTAGGGGTACCCTCAAGACGCCTAATTCTCAGCTGGTAACCCCCATCAGCATAAAGCTGCAGAGGCCTGATGGGTTTGATTAAGTCAGGGATCAGTCCATACGAGCGACTCGATCACGCCACGCCCGAGCCTAGCCTCGGGCAAGGGCAGCCGACCCTGAGGTGTTTCCGTCTCGCCCGAGGCCCCCTTTTTTACGGCAGACGCATCTCCGGCTCGCCCGAGGCCTTGCCTTCGTTAAGAAGCAACCCTGACTAAATCACCGCGCCGACCGACCAAGTCACTGGGGCATTTAACGCAAAGAGTGAGACTGACGGGCGGCCAGGCTTTGCCAAAGGCGCCATAGGAAGCTCCGCCCGACCCAGGGCTCGGACTCGGGCTAAGGCCCCGGAAGACGGCGAACTCCGCTCCGCCCGACCCAGGGCTCGGACTCGGGCTAAGGCCCCGGAAGACGGCGAACTCCGCTCCGCCCGACCCAGGGCTCGGACTCGGGCTAAGGCCCCGGAAGACGGCGAACTCCGCTCCGCCCGACCCAGGGCTCGGACTCGGGCTAAGGCCCCGGAAGACGGCGAACTCCGCTCCGCCCGACCCAGGGCTCGGACTCGGGCTAAGGCCCCGGAAGACGGCAAACTCCGCTCCGCCCGACCTAGGGCTCGGACTCGGGCTAAGGCCCCGGAAGACGGCGAACTCCGCTCCGCCCGACCCAGGGCTCGGACTCGGGCTAAGGCCCCGGAAGACGACGAACTCCGCTTCGCCCGACCCAGGGCTCGGACTCCGCCCTGGCCTCTGCCGAACGACCTCCGCCTCGCCCGACCCAGGAGCTCGGGCTCGGCCTCGGCCATGGAAGACAGACTCGACCTCGGCCTCGGAGGAGCCTCCACGTCGCCCGACCCAGGGCACAAGTCCGCCACGTCAACAGGAAGCGCCATCATCACCCTGCCCCGAGCCGACTTGGGTCGCAGAGAACAAGACCGACGTCCCATCCGGCTAGCTCCGCCAGATAGGCAATAATGGCGCCCCGCTAGACCCATGACGACGGCGGCTCTCGGCTCCCTTACGGAAGCAGGGAGACGTCAGCAAGAGCCCAAATGTTCCAACAGCTGTCCCTCCACCAGGCTCCGTTACTCCTCCGACGGCCACGACACCACACCGGCTGGGTGCCAAGTTCTCTCCGGCTGCCACATTGGCATGTACCCAGGGCGCTAGCTCTCCCCCGCTAGACACGTAGCACTCTGCTGCACCCCCATTGTACACCTGGATCCTCTCCTTGCGCCTATAAAAGGAAGGACCAGGGCCTTCTTAGAGAGGGTTGGCCTCGCGGGAACGAGGGCAGGGGCAGGCGCTCTCTTGGGGCCGCTCGCTCCCCTCACCCGCGCGGACGCTTGTAACCCCCTACTGCAAGCGCACCCGACCTGGGCGCGGGACGAACACGAAGGCCGCGGGATCTCCGCCTCCCTTACGACCCGGCTCCGGCCACCTCGCTCTCCCCCCTTCGCGCTCGCCCACGCGCTCGACCCATCTGGGCTGGGGCACGCGGCACACTCACTCGTCGGCTCGGGGACCCCCCGGTCTCGAAACGCCGACAGTTCCACACGGACGTAGGCATCAATTCAACCAACTGCAGCTGGCGTCACGGCAGGGGTGGGGAGCCCTGGCGATGACTGCGCGTGGGGGTGGAGTGGAGGAGACGGCGCGCGGCGGTGGGCCTGTGGAGGCGACACGGCGTGCGGGGGTGGGGAGGCCGCTGTCGCGCTGAGCACTGTGGGCTTCTCTAGGACACAAGCAGATGGGCCTCCCAGGAAAAGTGTAATTCATATTGGCAAGCTAAAAATAGTACCACATTGTTCACTAAACTGTGCATACACTTGTTTATAAGGTCTAGTGCGCACTACAACATGTGTAGTCTTGGTTGGCTGCGAGCTTTAACCCACGCAGCTAGCTTTTTTGGTAAAAAATTGGTCGCGGTGCGCGGGACACAATTGGGAATGGGAAACGGGTCACATGCGCGGGACACAGTTTGGAATGGGAATGAAAACACACAGGAGTTGGGAATGGGAATGAAAACACACAGGTTCAGAAATAGGAAACCGACCTGTCAGGGGCGCATGGGAATGGGAATGGCAGCCTACCCCTTACCGTTTTAATAGTAGTAAAGATTACAGATGATTATAGATATACCTTCGGGAGTCAAGGTGTTGATACGAAGGTAAGAAAACAATATTGCTTCAGAGATGGAGCGATTTAGATCTCCCTCATCAAAAAAGGTATCCATATGCATGGCACTGTATCTCTGTTTATAGTGGCGAGTCGTAGTACAACTTCGTATGAATTACAAGCATGTCCCATGTTCCTACACACACGGACTACAAGCATCCTCCGATGATTATATCCTCCAATTTATGTTATGCCTTCGATTATTGTGTTTTATGCCTATCACATGCACTATTTGCGCTAAAAATTGAAGGATTTTATGCTCGAACACGAAGTTCGTACATCAGTTTACTGGATACCATATTTGTTGCATGCACATTGAAAAGGAAATTCCTTGATTTATGCTATTCTTAATTAACATAAAAAATCAAATCAAATCACTTATGTTCGTAACTGCCAGATTTTTACGTTTGCAATAAAATTGTCCCTAATTCCCGCGGGCGATGTTAGTTGGACCGATATTAGATTTTTTTTATCAATTATGCTACACGGTGTAGGTTTTTTAAGACTTTGTACAAGAATTTATACTCTGCGTGACTCATGTCATCCAATTTTTTGCATGCGTGCAGCGGAAACAAAAATACCATCCAAAATTTACGCGCATGCAATGGAAAGTTCCACAATCTGCCATAATTTTTGGACCTACATAAAAAAGAAACTGCATGAATGCGACTCCTATAATTTTTGGATCTGCCATAAAATAGGATTATGAATACAACGCACCAGAGTTATCAACCTTTCTCACATTAGCTCGGTATTTACGCTCAAAACTGAAGGTTTTTACGCTAAAACATGGTAATGTGTCGACCAGTGAACCGCATTTTACGTAGTGTACTAGATTACATAAATAACTACAATGTGCATCATAATTAGTATGAGTATATATCATAAACCAGTTCTAACGAGCCTAACTGCATAGTTATTGAAGTGATCCTATATTTATAGAGGAAATAGAGTATTTAAATAAGATTTTTTTGTTTCCATACATGCCAATCCATTTTCTTTCATCACACATTCTTGTCATCCTAATTTTTTGCGCATGCAACTGGAAAACGGATTTTAAAGCATTGTACTGAATTGCATAAATACCTATACTATGTAGCATAATTTGTATAAGTATATATCATAAACTTGTTCTAATGAGCCTAGCTGCATGGATGTTGAAGCGATCATATATTTATGGAGCCATCTAATTTTTGCGCACAATCAATGGAAATGAAAATGTGTGACACCTCCAAATCTCATTTTGAGAATTATGTAAAAATTTCCAAAGATTTTGAGTTAGAATATTTTCTTTTTCATTCTTTCTTCTTTCGAAACTTTTGAAGTCACATCTCCTAATATAAATGTTTTACGTCAAAGATATAATAAAAGGGATTCTTATATAAATTATCCTTTGTTGAAGCTGATAAGTATTGTATAAGGATGAATATCAGAGCATCGTTTAATCGAGATTATACAATCGAAGCTATTTTTCTTAAAATAATTATGTGGAGCAACATGTCCAAAAGTAATTACTTGTGTAGGATAATAAACAAACAAATAAATAAAGTAAAATGAATACTACATCACATGTTGGTTTTTGATTCTGAATATTAAATATGAAACCAGAGTCAAATTTAAATTTGAAAGTTTCAAAATACAAAGAAATAGAAATAAGAAAAGAAAAAAAACAAAAATAGAAAAGAAAAGGGAAATACCAGAACTGGCCCTCAGGCCTAAAGTCTTTGCTCGCGGCCCAACTCGGCTTCTGTAACGCCCTGAATTTGGGGGTAGAATTTTTTTCTTCTTTTCTCTCACCAAATTCAGGCGTTACTCTTTCCTTTTTCCCTTTTCTTCTCGCTAAGCCTTGACCTTTTCCAAAGTCGCAGCGGGTTTTGGCTTTAGACCTCGTGTAAAGCAAAACCTTAAAACACTTTATTTTGTGTGATGCACCATGCCGAACCATGCATACTTTTTGATTGATTAAAAATGTGAATGCTTTCATCTAGAGGAAATTAGAAATTAGAAAAAAAGGAAAAGCCTTTTCTTTTTTTCTTTTCTCTTTCCCCCCCTTCTCCCTTTCTGCCGGCCCAGCTAGCGGCCCAGCCGCCCCCCTTCCCCCCCTTCCCGCGTTGGCCCCACGCCGGCCCAGCCGCGCGCCCCCTCTCCCCCCCTTTGGGCCCAGTCGGCCCAACCGTTCCCCCCCTTTTTTTTCTTTTTCCAAAAATCCCCTCCCTCTCCCTCTTTCTCTCTCTCCCTCACCCTCACCCTAACCCTAGCGCCGCCGCCGCCTCTCCCCTGCCCTAGCGCCGCCGCCACCCCTCCCCGGCGCCATCGCCGCGCCGTCCCCCTCCGGTGAGGCCCCCCCTCCTCTCCTCCCTCTCCCTCCTCCCTCTCCTCCCTCCGGCGCCCTCCCCTCACCCGCGCCGCGCGGCTCGGCCCCCGGCTCGGCCGCTCCGGCGAGCTCGGCCCGGCCCCGGCCGCCCGGCCTCGCTCGCGCCCGACCGGCTCCGGCCCGGCCACCCCGGCCGCTCGCGCCCCCGACCCCGGCCCCGACCGCCCGCTCGGCCACCCCGCCCGCGCCCGGCCACCCCGCGCCGCCCCCCGGCCGCCCGCGCGAGCCCCGCCCCGCCCCGCGCCGCCCCTCTCCCATGCCCGGCTCGACCGTTCCCCGGCTCGGCCGCCTCCCGCGCCCGGCCTCGGCCGCTCGCGCCCGGCCTCGGCCGCCCCGACCCCGGCTCGGCCGCCCGCGCCCCGGCCCTGGCCCAACCGCCCCCGCTCGGCTCGGCCGCCCCCCCCGGTTCAACCGCCCCGGCCCCCGGCTCGGCCGCCCGCGCCGCCCCTCCCCCGGCTCGGCCGCTCCCATCGCGCCCCAGCCCGGTCGCCCCGCCCCCGCGCCCGGCCTCGCCCGACCGTGTCCTCGCCCCGTCCGTGCCTCGCTCGCAGTGGTCCGCGGCGTCCTCGCTCGCCCGTGCTCGCTTGCCCTAGCATGTTTGCCCGCTCGCTCCGCCGTGCCTTGCTCGCGTCGTGTCGGCCCTCGGCGTGGCCTCGAGCTCGGCCCAGCGTGCTTTCGGCGCGCGGCCTCGAGCTCGGCCAGCGCACGGTCCCGACGCGTGCGCGACTCGTTCGCGGCACGTTAAGTGTGGCTTTGCGCGTGCGCGTGTTCGCGCAGCGTTCTGGCGTAGCTCGTCGTGCTCGCGACGCGACGCATAGCGCCCTATCGCGCTCGTGACACGATCGTCTACCCCCTAGCCCCGTCTACCCCCCCTGTATCCTATCTGCGCTAATCACGTTGTTTATATTAATAAGATAGGAGTCTCAATTTGGAAATTGGTTACGTTAGTTAATTTGTATAGCTACTCGTCTATCTTATTCAATGTTAATCTACTAAAAATGGTCACGTTTACATTAGTGCATGTAGCTAATTCTTTTGTTAAGACCAATTGGAATTAGAACACGTGACGTCTAGTTATTCATCAACCCATAGTGCGTCTCGGGCATAAGCTTTAACTCTCGCGAGACCTTTTCTCATTTCTTTCTAACCATGGTAAACTCATTATTGTATGTGATATTTTATGCATGTTTAATCTACTTGTTCTCTTGTATGGTGTATTGTTGGTTTCCTAATTTCAATGGATGGATGTATGTATGCTTGCAATCGCTTAGAGAACGATCCGGTTGGAGAGCCCGAAGAACTCGCAGGAGAAGCCCTTGAGCAGCAGTCGGTTGGTGGAGGCAAGTGTCCTTTGACCTATCTCTGTCCTATTCATTCTTTAATTCACCTCCCGCATTACACATTTATACTTAAGGATTGACTAGTTTTGTTATCCATGTCCTTGTTTACCTATTTGGGTTGGATTATTATCATTTAGCTCTATGCTATTGCTCAAACTCTAATCAATGAACATGATGAGATTATATATGATACGCTGTTTTCCCTTCGCTTATTATGATGTTGTACTTGTGGTCTTCAAGGGGGCTCGAGCGGTTTCTCGAGTGCCTCTCCGTAAGGACCTGTTCTATGGATGACCGCCCGGGAAAACAGTGCTACCATGAGGGTGGAGTGGGACGCCCTTAGCTGAATAATCAGAGGAACCGGGGTGTAGTTCGCTTAGCCGTTGTGCCGTCAATGGGGCTCGGTGTATGCGGCTCGCTCTGCCAAGGTTGATTTGTCCCTTGGGGAGGAGTGCGGTACATTTAGGAAACCTAACGGGCGGCTACAGCCCTGGGGAATCTTTGTAAAAGCTACGTAGTGATGCCCTGCTGGACCACCTAGGTAGTGGTCAATGGGGAGTAGCTCTCTCCGGGCAGAAAGGGGATCACGGCTTGTGGGTAAAGTGCACAACCTCTGCAGAGTGTTTGAAAACTGATATATCAGTCGTGCTCGCAATTATTAGCGGCCAAGGGAGCTCCAATGATTAGTGGTACTTGATCAGAGACATTTTGGTTTACAGGTGGCTATGAGATCGATGGTTTTGGTTATGTCTATGGTGCTGGTAAGTGGTATTCTTTCCGTTTGGAAAGGGTACATCGGGCTAATAACTTGGGTTAATGCTAAAACCTGGCTTCCTATTAGTAAATAATAATCTGACCAATTAAAAGCAACTGCTTGACTTACCCCCCCCCCACATAAAGCTAGTCCACTACAGCCAAACAGGATGCTTGCTGAGTATGTTTATGTGTACTCACTCTTGCTCTACACACCAAACCCCCCCCCCCCAGGTTGTCAGCATTGCAACCACTGCTCAGGAGAAGATGAAGCTGCGGAAGGAGACTTCTAGGAGTTCCAAGACTACGACGAGTTCTAGGTGTGGGTTAGCGGTAACCCCCAGTTGGCTGCCTGTGGAGGCCGCGTTTATCTACGTTTCGTTTTCGCACTTTGATTTAGTGTAAGGACTATATGGACGTCTCAGACGTATGATGTAATCGACTATTATTTTCCTTTTAATACTATTTTGAGCACTGTGTGATGATGTCCATGTTATATAACTGCTGTGTACGTGAATAACTGATCCTGGCACGTACATGGTTCGCATTCGGTTTGCCTTCTGAAACCGGGTGTGACATAAGCTGGTATGAGTTCACTGTGATGTCTTTTGGATTGACCAATGCGCCGGCCTTTTTCATGAATCTGATGAACAGTGTATTCATGGATTATCTTGATAAGTTTGTGGTGGTATTCATTGATGACATTCTGGTTTATTCTCACAGCGAGGAAGAACATGCAGATCATTTGAGGATGGTATTGCAGAGATTGTGAGAGCACCAGTTGTATGCAAAGTTGAGCAAGTGTGAGTTCTGGATTAGTGAAGTCCTGTTCTTGGGTCACATAATCAACAAAGAAGGATTGGCTGTGGATCCGAAGAAAGTGGCAGACATTCTGAACTGGAAAGCGCCAACGGATGCTCGAGGAATCAAGAGCTTCATTGGAATGGCCGGATAATATCGGCGATTCATTGAAGGGTTTTCGAAGATTGCGAAACCAATGACAGCTTTGCTAGGCAACAAGGTTGAGTTCAAGTGGACCCAGAAATGTCAAGAGGCCTTCGAAGCGCTGAAAGAGAAGTTGACAACAGCGCCTGTCTTAGTCTTGCCTGATGTGCACAAGCCCTTCTCTGTGTACTGTGATGCTTGTTACACAGGTTTGGGATGCGTGTTGATGCAAGAGGGAAGAGTTGTGGCTTACTCGTCCCGACAGCTGAAGGTTCATGAGAAGAATTACCCAATCCATGACCTAGAGTTGGCAGCAGTGGTTCACGCACTGAAGACATGGAGGCACTATCTGTATGGACAGAAATGTGATGTTTACACAGACCACAAGAGTCTGAAGTACATATTCACTCAGTCAGAGCTGAATATGAGGCAGCGAAGATGGTTAGAGCTGATCAAAGACTATGAGTTGGAGATTCATTACCATCCAGGCAAAGCAAACGTAGTGGCAGATGCTTTGAGCAGGAAGAGTCAAGTCAATCTGATGGACGCTCGTCCGATGCCTTATGAGTTGGCCAAGGAGTTTGACAGGTTGAGTCTCGGGTTTCTGAACAATTCGCGAGGAGTCACAGTTGAGTTGGAACCTACCTTGGAGCGAGAAATCAAAGAAGCGCAGAAGAATGATGAAAAGATCAGTGAGATTCAGCGACTGATTCTAGATGGCAGAGGCAAAGATTTTCGTAAAGATGCAGAAGGCGTGATATGGTTCAAAGACCGCTTGTGCGTTCCTAATGTCCAATCCATTCGGGAGTTGATTCTCAAGGAAGCTCATGAGACAGCTTATTCGATTCACCCTGGTAGTGAGAAGATGTATCAGGATCTGAAGAAGAAATTCTGGTGGTACGGAATGAAGAGGGAAATCGCAGAGCATGTGGCTATGTGCGATAGTTGTCGAAGAATTAAGGCAGAGCACCAGAGACCAGCTGGATTGTTGCAACCGTTGCAAATTCCTCAGTGGAAATGGGATGAAATCGGTATGGATTTCATAGTCGGATTGCCTCGCACTCGAGCCGGCTACGATTCCATTTGGGTAGTGGTGGACCGTTTGACCAAGTCAGCCCACTTCATACCTGTCAAGACCAACTACAGCAGTGCAGTGTTGGCAGAATTGTATGTGTCTCGGATCGTTTGTCTACATGGTGTGCCAAAGAAGATAGTGTCAGACAGAGGAACGCAGTTCACCTCTCATTTCTGGCAGCAGTTGCATGAAGCCTTGGGTACACATCTGAATTTCAGTTCAGCTTATCATCCGCAGACAGATGGCCGGACTGAAAGGACCAATCAAATTCTTGAAGACATATTGAGAGCCTGTGCGCTGCAAGATCAGTCCGGATGGGACAAGAGATTGCCTTATGCAGAGTTTTCCTATAACAACAGTTACCAGGCCAGTTTGAAGATGTCACCATTTCAAGCGCTCTATGGGAGGAGTTGTAGAACTCCGTTGCAATGGGATCAGCCTGGGGAAAAGCAAGTGTTCGGGCCAGACATTTTTCTTGAGGCCGAAGAGAACATCAAGATGGTTCGAGAAAATCTAAAGATAGCGCAATCGAGGCAGCGAAGCTATGTAGATACAAGAAGAAGAGAGCTGAGTTTCGAAGTCGGAGACTTTGTCTATCTGAAAGTGTCACCGATCAGAGGAGTCAGAAGATTCAGAATCAAAGGCAAGCTAGCACCCCGCTACATTGGTCCGTACCAAATTCTCTCAAGGCGTGGAGAAGTGGCCCATCAGCTCAGTCTGCCAGAGAATTTGTCCGCAGTGCATGATGTCTTTCATGTGTCTCAGCTGAAGAAGTGCTTGCGTGTGCCAGAAGAGCAGTTGCCAGTCGAAGGTCTTGAAGTCCAGGAGGACTTGACCTACGTTGAGAAGCCAGTGCAAATCCTTGAGGTTGCAGACAGAGTCACCCGAAGGAAGACCATCAGAATGTGCAAAGTCAGGTGGAATCACCATTCAGAGGAAGAAGCAACCTGGGAGCGTGAAGATGATCTGATGGCTAAATACCCAGAGCTCTTTGCTAGCCAACCCTGAATCTCGAGGGCGAGATTCTTTTAAGGGGGATAGGTTTGTAACACCCTGAATTTTGGGGTAGAATTTTTTCTTCTTTTCTCTCACCAAATTCAGGCGTTACTCTTTCCTTTTTCCCTTTTCTTCTCGCTAAGCCTTGACCTTTTCCAAAGTCGCAGCGGGTTTTGGCTTTAGACCTCGTGTAAAGCAAAATCTTAAAACACTTTATTTTGTGTGATGCACCATGCCGAACCATGCATACTTTTTGATTGATTAAAAATGTGAATGCTTTCATCTAGAGGAAATTAGAAATTAGAAAAAAGGAAAAGCCTTTTCTTTTTTTCTTTTCTCTTTCCCCCCTTCTCCCCTTCGGCCGGCCCAGCTGGTGGCCCAGCCGCCCCCCTTCCCCCCTTCCCGCGTGGGCCCCGCGCCGGCCCAGCCGCGCGCCCCCTCTCCCCCCCTTTGGGCCCAGTCGGCCCAACCGTTCCCCCCCTTTTTTTCTTTTTCCAAAAATCCCCTCCCTCTCCCTCTTTCTCTCTCTCCCTCACCCTCACCCTAACCCTAGCGCCGCCGCCGCCTCTCCCCTGCCCTAGCGCCGCCGCCACCCCTCCCCGGCGCCGCCGCCGCGCCGTCCCCCTCCGGTGAGGCCCCCCCTCCTCCTCCCTCCTCTCCTCCCTCTCCCTCCTCCCTCTCCTCCCTCCGGCGCCCTCCCCTCACCCGCGCCGCCCGGCTCGGCCCCCGGCTCGGCCGCTCCGGCGAGCTCGGCCCGGCCCCGGCCGCCTCGGCCTCGCTCGCGCCCGACCGGCTCCGGCCCGGCCACCCCGGCCGCTCGCGCCCCCGACCCCGGCCGCCCGCTCGGCCACCCCGCGCCGCCCCCTGGCCGCCCGCGCGAGCCCCGCCCCGCCCCGCGCCGCCCCTCTCCCGCGCCCGGCTCGGCCGTTCCCCGGCTCGGCCGCCTTCCGCGCCCGGCCTCGGCCGCCCCGACCCCGGCTCGACCGCCTCGGCTCGGCCGCCCGCGCCCCGGCCCCGACCCAACCGCCCCCGCTCGGCTCGGCCGCCCCTGATAGAGGACGAGGCCCGATCTTCCGTGAGGTACGATAACTTGATTGGGTGGAGATCTCGACGTTGATGATCCAAGGCTCCGAGCGAACGGCTCCTCGCAATCACTACACCACTGCTCCGTTGGTTATCACCCGTGACACACGAGTGACCTCGCCACGAAGGCTTATCCCTGCAAGCGCAATCAAGAACACAAGCAAGAACAGGAAGAACGCAATCAAAACTGCATTGATCACGAGGTGGGGTCTCACAAACCGATGAACGGCGATACTGTTCGATGACAGATATGATCTAAGCAAAACCCAAACCCTAATGTGGTGGTGGCTGCTGGTAAAATAGAGGTTAGGGGCGTGCACAACCCCTGGTCGCACTCCTAATGGGCTCCAACACGATACACGGCCCAACAGCCCAACAAACGGTGTCGCAGCACCAAAACAGAATCTGAACACTGACTTGTTTCGACGATTCCCGTTGACTCCGGATGAATTTTAAGGTGGTTCCAGTTGGGTTGGAAAGCTTATCTCCTTAGCTTTCCATCCATATAAAGCACAACCTAATTGGAGTTCGGATGCATCCTGGGCGTTTATTTTAGTGCAGACTGGTCCTGGACTTCGAGGTGGAGACGTAGTTGAGTCGGACTTGGCTTTCTCTTGTTGTGAACGTCCTAGCTTCTCCTCCTTGACATGTTGGCCTCTCCCAAGTCCTTGTCGGTCCTCTCCAAGGTTCCTAATCATCAAAACATTCATGGCACCAAGCGTAAGCTCTAAAACACAATTGATTAGGTTAGAACGAACCTGGAGATTTAGCTGTCGTGCACGTGCTCGTGTTGTCGGTCCATGCATTATTTGTATGGGAGAGATGTCCTCATCATCCTCCCCCACTTGAATTGGAGTCGTTCTCGACTCAGGCGGTGGCCAAGGGGGTGGCCGAGCTGCCGAGCTTATCTCCTTAGGATGTACAAGTCCTTTAGGCCCAAAAACAGGCGTCGTTAATTTCTGGCAGATTCTGGACGTCATCTTGTTATGACGATTCCCATCAGCTCCGTGTATATTTTGACGTGAAACCAGATGGGTTGGAAAGCTTATCTTCTTAGCTTTCCAACGATATCTAGAACGTCGAAAACGGAGTCCGTATGTGGTCTGGGCGTCCGTTTTCGTGAGGACCACTCCTGCAGTCCTAACCGGATTCGCGAATAAACTGGACTTCAACTCCCCTTGAGCTTGGGACTCTATGATTGATTGGGCCTTGACTATATAGTTGACATCCATGTATTCATCATTCTCCCCTTCTTGGTTTTGAGTCGTCCTCGACTCAAAGTCGTTGGTGCCTGCAAAAGGTGTTGATGTAGTGCTTGATGTCGTCCAACCTTGCTTCCCTTCTTGAAGTTGACCCTGTTGTTGTAAAACATACAAAGAAGGACAAGTGGAACTGGACGTGACATGGTTAGCTTTAACACAGCCTTCTAGTTGATCATTTTGTTTTATGACAAAAGGAGAATTCATATTTGAACAAATATATACTCGATGTACCATATATTCTCCTTTCCAATTATATCTTCCAATAAAATGATATGTATGTTTAGATAACCATAGTAAATTAGCACTAAAAGAAAGTTTCTCCTCTAAATTATTTAGATTACATAGAACATCAAATTCAATATAGCCCAAAGTATTTAAAGAAGATAACAATTTTAGCTCATCATGCACACTAGTTATATGATTGAATGTTCTAATTTTGGCACAATTAATAGGATCAGAAGCAACAACATCAAGTTTGTTCTTTAGTTGTGGCATAGAAATAATAGTATTATCATTACACAACTCTTCTTTATCATAAGGAACAACAAGACAATCTTCTTGTAACAAAGGCAACTCAGATTTATCTGAAGGCATGATATCGGTAGAATTACTTAAATTATTTTTATTATCATCCATAGAAACAAATTGTTGTCTCATTAGTGCTTTTACATCAGTCCAAGTTTGTGGTTTCTCATAGTCATGCAAATTATTCCACCAAACTAACGCATCATTCGTTAAAGTACTAGCCACAATTTTAATTTTTCGCCTATCACATATACGACGTCGTGCAAAAATCTTATCCATTGATATTTCCCATTCAGTATATTCATTTGCAATATTTGCATCAAAAGAAGAGAAAGATGGATATATAGAACCTGAGGGAGACGAATCATCATCAATGGTGTGGCTCTGAAAAGCTTTAGTCAATGCGCGCATCATCTCCTTCAATTCCAGATGAGAGACACACTCATCGTCGTTAAGCTTAGGTTCCTTCTCCTTGTCCGTTTGGTTCTTTGGTCCTGTCATTGTTAGCACAAAACAGAGACAAAAGGCAACAAACAAAGTGAACCCTACAACTATCTCTCAGGGAGGTGGTGGTGGTGGAACACAAGTTATGAAGCGTCTTACCCCGCTCTTACAAGGTTCTTACTAGCACTGCAGGTGGCAAACGGTGACCGGTGTGACTGTCCAACGAGCGTGGGTGTGATTGCAAAGGAGTACCTGTTCTGCTCGAGAGAAAGGTGGAGCTTTGGGAAGGTTGACTAAATATATATATGTGGCACACAAGTCAGTAACAGATAGCAATGCTGAATAAGTGTCCAAAGTACTCGTCCTAGTTGCTGGCCTAGAGAATGTATTAGCACAGTTGGAGGAAGACACAAAGGAGGTGACAAGGATCTAGGAACAGCAAGGTAACAAGTTGGAATGAAAAACAATCACAGAGGTGCATAGATCAATGGTGTTCCTGCTTATGCGCACTCTTTTTCTCTTTTTTTCTCTGATTTTTTTTTCTTCTTCTTTTTTTCTTTGTTTTGTGCGGTTTTTTTGTTTTGCACTTGCCTTTTTATATTCCCTTTTTTTACAAGAGTGCTGCAAAAACAAGATATAACATAAGACTATCAAAAAAAATCTCGTCTGTCTATCACAGATTTTCTGCTCTAACTTCAACAGACTGTTTGACAAATTTAGAGACCCGAAACTGAAAAACTCAAAACACAAAAGTTGTAGGTCTTCTTTTTCTCTTTCTTTTGGATATATGGATCGCCTATTTTGGATAAAATAAGTGGGAGATATTGACCCCGAAATACAGACTGGTCCGAAATTTCAGGATCACAAATAGATTTACTTCTAAGATAGATAACTCCTCGATAATTATATTTTCTGGAAATCTCGTAAATATAAAAGTTGTAGATAATTTTCTAAGCTTTCCAGAAAGTACAAGAACACTAAATTTCGAGTTCGTATGAGAGTGTTATGATCAAAATACCGAACTAGATAGAAACTAATCTGATAAGGACGTGATGATGAGATAAAATAGGATCGGTTAGGATCGGTTTTGTAGATGGGATCTGTTTTGGAGGTCGATTTTGTAGGATGGAAAGGATCAAACTGAACCAAAACAAATCTAAACCAGCAACCAAACTCAACCTAGGACACAAACTCAGAACTGCGGACTCCAAAACTGAATTGTGCAAAGGCTAAGGCGATGGTTTTAGGTCAGGATAAACAGATCGTAATTTTTTTGGCTTTTTTGTGGGTTATAGGACAAACAAAATAAATCTAATGGTAGGATTGTACCTCACAGGCAACCTGGAATCTTGATACCACTTGATAGAGGACGAGGCCCGATCTTCCGTGAGGTACGATAACTTGATTGGGTGGAGATCTCGACGTTGATGATCCAAGGCTCCGAGCGAACGGCTCCTCGCAATCACTACACCACTGCTCCGTTGGTTATCACCCGTGACACACGAGTGACCTCGCCACGAAGGCTTATCCCTGCAAGCGCAATCAAGAACACAAGCAAGAACAGGAAGAACGCAATCAAAACTGCATTGATCACGAGGTGGGGTCTCACAAACCGATGAACGGCGATACTGTTCGATGACAGATATGATCTAAGCAAAACCCAAACCCTAATGTGGTGGTGGCTGCTGGTAAAATAGAGGTTAGGGGCGTGCACAACCCCTGGTCGCACCCCTAATGGGCTCCAACACGATACACGGCCCAACAGCCCAACAAACGGTGTCGCAGCACCAAAACAGAATCTGAACGCTGACTTGTTTCGACGATTCCCGTTGACTCCGGATGAATTTTAAGGTGGTTCCAGTTGGGTTGGAAAGCTTATCTCCTTAGCTTTCCATCCATATAAAGCCCAACCTAATTGGAGTTCGGATGCATCCTGGGCGTTTATTTTAGTGCAGACTGGTCCTGGACTTCGAGGTGGAGACGTAGTTGAGTCGGACTTGGCTTTCTCTTGTTGTGAACGTCCTAGCTTCTCCTCCTTGACATGTTGGCCTCTCCCAAGTCCTTGTTGGTCCTCTCCAAGGTTCCTAATCATCAAAACATTCATGGCACCAAGCGTAAGCTCTAAAACACAATTGATTAGGTTAGAACGAACCTGGAGATTTAGTTGTCGTGCACGTGCTCGTGTTGTCGGTCCATGCATTATTTGTATGGGAGAGATGTACTCATCAGCCCCCCCTGGTTCAACCGCCCCGGCCCCCCGCGCCGCCCCTCCCCCGGCTCGGCCGCCCCGTGCCCCGGCTCGGCCGCTCCCGTCGCGCCCCGGCCCGGTCGCCCCGCCCCCGTGCCCGGCCTCGCCCGACCGTGTCCTCGCCCCGTCCGTGCCTCGCTCGCAGTGGTCCGCGGTGTCCTCGCTCGCCCGTGCTCGCTTGCCCTTGTTAGTTTTTCCATAAACATTTGCTTTCTGTAATCTAGTTGATTGTTGAGGCGTAGAATCACGAGCATGTCAGTGCGGTGCCTGACTGCGTCGTGACCATCTGGTTAGATATCCCGTCGCCTGAACATGCTGCACCTGTCCACTGTGTTCCTTAAAAGGGGGAGAACGTGGGGCATGGACTAGTGGCGGCGGGAGATCTGGGCATTAGGCCATGTAATTGCTTTTTACTTTAAATAACAGAAAAGCAAAAGGTTGCGCTGCGACAGTTGCGCAGACCCATCTCATTTTCTCTCTGTGCTTGTGTTCTCATACCTGGGGTTTTCTCTGGCGGCGCTCGCTCCACCACGGCGACCGCGCCCAGAAGCCCGACTCGCCGCCCAGCACCGTCGTCTGCAAAGCCAGCTGCCGAGTCCAGGATCCAACATCTGGTATCAAAGCCAGGGGAAGTTCTACGGTGGTTCTGTGAGCCCGCCGTGAGAATTTCCGAACAAGAAGCGTGTGATCCCACGCCGGTCTTTGCAGAAGACGATGGCGGACACACGCACAGGATCCGGCGCTGCGACTTCAGGCATCAAGGAGAGCTCCCTGGTATGGCCAATGCTAACTCGATCCAATTATGCAGAGTGGGCTATGTTGATGAAAATCAATTACGAGGCGATGGAAATCTGGGATGTGATAGACCCGGGTACCAACGTCCGACGCTCACAGGATCGACAGGCTATGGGTGCGTTGATGAGATCCGTACCTAAGGAGATGTGGGGAACTCTCGGTGCAAAACAGACAGTGAAGGAAGCCTGGGAGACAGTGATGGTGATGAGGATTGGAGCTGATCGGGTGAAAGAGGTAAATGCACAGAAACTCTTGAAAGAATTTGAGAACATCGAGTTCAAAGAAGGGGAGAGTGTAGAAGATTTTGGTATGAGAATCATTAATCTTGTTACCAATATAAAATCCCTTGGGGAAACTGTAGATGATGCTCGAGTTGTCAAAAAATTTCTGAGAGTGGTTCCACCTCGTTTTAATCAAGTAGCAGTTTCGATTGAAATGTTCTATGATACAAAGACACTCACTGTGGAGGATTTAGTTGGTCGTTTACGTGCAGCCGAAGATAGGTTTGAGAATAATTTAGATCATGTCACTGACAAAGCAGGGAGGTTACTATTAGCTGAGGAGGATTGGCTTGAAAAACATAAGCATCGTTTTCAGGCCAATACAAATAAAGACAGTGGTAGTAATGCTTCAAGTCAGTGGAAGGCTAAGGCTTCACATCGATCAGATGGTGGGAGTTCAAGCAGCTCAAACAAAGGGAAGCTCACGTCACAGGGAACACCAAGGAGGAAAGGAAGATGTCGCAATTGTGGTATTTATGGACACTAGGCACAAGACTGTAAAAGACCCAAGAGGGAGAAGAAAGAACAGAAGCAACCGGAAGCAAATGTGGTTGTTGAAGGTGAAGAGCATGGAGCACTCCTGCTAGCTGAACTAGAGAGAGTTGAAAGTGTGCCTTCACAGTTTGTTCATCTTTCAGAAGAGAAACTGGTGCCAAAAATGTGTCCAGAAGGGATGTGGGTGCTGGACACAGGAGCCAGTAATCACATGACTGGTTCAAGGTCAGTACTGACACATCTCAATAATAATGTCCGTGGCTCTTTGAGATTTGGGGATGGATCTGCAGTAGAAATATGTGGACTTGGATCTGTAGTGATACAAGGTCGACAGGGTCAACACAAGGTTTTAACCAGAGTGTATTACATCCCGAAGTTAAAAAGTAATATTGTCAGTCTTGGACAATTAGAGGAGGCTGGTTGCGACATCAGGTTATTTGATGGGTGTCTAAAAATATTTGACCCAGACCACAATCTGTTGGTCAGCGCACCCCGCACTGATAACAGACTCTACACAGTAAAGCTAGCTGTAACACCTCCTGTTTGTCTACTAATGAAGCTGAATGACACTGCGTGGAAGTGGCATGCCAGGTATGGACATCTCAATTTTAGAGCTCTTCGTGAACTTGGCAAGAGACAAATGGTTGTGGGAATGCCTGTAGTAGATCGAGTTGAACAAGTATGTGATGGCTGCACTCTAGGAAAGCAGCATCGCACTCCTTTTCCAAAGCAGTCCTCTTTTAGAGCTAAAAAGGGACTGGAGTTGTTTCATGCAGATCTTTGTGGACAAGTCAGGCCACAGACACTAGGGGGAAAGAATTATTTCTTACTGGTTGTAGATGATTTCAGTCGTTTCATGTGGATAAAGCTGTTAAGAACCAAAGATGAAGCGTTATTCTATCTAAAGAAGATAAAAGAGAGGGCTGAGGTTGACCAGGAAGGCAGGTTGAAATCATTGAGAACTGATAGAGGAGGTGAATTCAATTCGAGCCAGTTTTCTATTTTCTGCAGTGGTCAAGGGATAATGCATTACACTACCACTCCGTACTCCCCTCAGCAGAATGGGGTGGTAGAGAGGAGAAACCAGTCTGTGGTTGAAATGGCAAGATGTATGTTGAAAAGTAAGGGTGTCCCTCCTAGATACTGGGGAGAGGCAGTCTCTACTGCTGTGTATTTGCTGAACAGGTCACCTACTAAAAGTGTACAAGGGAAAACACCGTATGAGGCCTGGCACGGCAAGAAACCTCAAGTGGGACATTTCAGAACTTTTGGCTGTATTGGACATGTCAAGAAAATAGGCCCCAGAGTAGATAAGCTGGCAGATAGATCCACTAAAATGGTCCTGTTGGGCTATGAACCAGGGACAAAAGGCTACAGAATGGTTGATCCAATTACTGAAAAATTGTGCATCAGTAGGGATGTGAAGTTTGAAGAAGATGAGGCATGGAACTGGGACAGTAATAACAAAGATCAGTTGACTGAAGTTGGCCCAGAAAACTCAAATTTTCAGTTTCAGTTCACTGTTCCCAGTCAGGCTATGTTGTATCCTCCTGGTACAGGTGAGGAGGGTGAGAGTTCTGGGGGTGGTGAAGTACCCTCAGTGCCACCACTACCACAATCACCTGTGACCCCTCAAAATTCAAGAACTCAACCTATACTTTCAGGATCACAAGCACAAAATCCAGGCTCAGTTTCAGTTACTAGTTACAATTCACAGCCATCTAGTTCAGAAAGTTCAGGAATGGTTCCTGCGAAATATAGGACATTGACTGACCTGTTTGAAAATACTGAAAAAATACTCGATTATGAGTACAGTGTTGTATGTATGTTAGCAGTGGATGAACCTGTGGATGTTGAAACAGCTCTGAAGAGTCTGAAGTGGAGAGAAGCTATGCAATCAGAACTCAAATCAATAGAAGCCAACAACACTTGGTTTTGGTCTGATCTGCCTAGAGGTCACAAAGCCATAGGTTTGAAGTGGGTTTTCAAACTTAAGAAAGATGCTGCAGGTAATGTTGTCAAACACAAAGCGAGACTTGTTGCCAAAGGGTATGCACAGAAAGAAGGTGTGGACTATGATGAAGTTTTTGCACCAGTGGCTAGATTAGAGACCGTCAGAGTTCTGTTGGCACTGGCAGCACAAGGAAACTGGCAGGTACATCATATGGATGTAAAGTCAGCTTTCTTAAATGGCAACCTGCAAGAAGAGGTGTATGTATTGCAACCACCAGGTTTTGAAGACCCAAAAGGAATTAGAAAAGTTCTGAGATTGAAGAAGGCTTTATATGGCTTGAAACAAGCTCCAAGAGCTTGGAATGCCAGACTTGACTCTGAGTTAACTCTTCTGGGTTTTGAGAAATGTAAGGTGGAACATGCTGTGTACAGGAAAGGGACTGGTCATTCTTTGTTGGTGGTAGGAGTTTATGTTGATGATCTTATTATCTGTGGGCCCTCTGTGACAGAAATCACAATTTTCAAGCAGCAGATGAAGCATACTTTCAGCATGAGTGACTTAGGCTTGCTCAGTTACTATTTAGGTATGGAGGTCAGGCAATTGGAGAGTGAGATTACAATTTGCCAGAGCTCTTATGCAGCAAAGATCGTTGATCAGTGTAATATGACAGGATGTAATCCTACAGACACTCCCATGGAACAACGAACAAAGCTCACATCCGGTGCAGGAGGAACTGAAGTTGATCAAACAAGATATAGAAGTATCATTGGCAGTCTAAGGTATTTGGTGAATACAAGACCTAATTTGTCTTTCTCAGTTGGACTTGTTAGCAGGTTCATGGAGACTCCAAACAAAGAGCACTGGAATGCTGTGAAAAGGATTGTGAGGTATATAGCTGGAACAATCAATTTTGGAGTAAAATTCAAAAAAGGAGGAGGAGGGGGTCTATCTTTACTAGGATACACTGACAGTGACTGTTCGGGTGATCTAGTTCACAGGAAAAGTACCTCAGGTATTCTATTCTTTTTGGGCATCAATCCAGTAACCTGGTCATCTCAAAAACAAAGAGTGGTTGCTCTATCATCTTGTGAAGCAGAATACATTTCAGCAGCATTGGGTGTGTGTCAGGGGGTCTGGCTAAGTATGTTGTTAGCCGATATTACAAAAGAAGAGGTGCAGAAGTTTAGTCTACTCATCGATAATATGTCAGCAATAGAACTAAGCAAGAATCCAGTGCACCATGATAGGAGCAAACACATTGACACTCGCTACCATTACATCCGTGATTGCATTGAACAAGGCATGGTAGATGTAGACCATGTGGGAACTGATCATCAGCTTGCAGATATACTGACCAAGCCATTGGGCAGAATCAAGTTCGTTGAGCTCAGGACAAAGTTGGGAGTGGCTCCGGTTCAACTAGATTAGGGGGTGATTTGTTAGTTTTTCCATAAACATTTGCTTTCTGTAATCTAGTTGATTGTTGAGGCGTAGAATCGCGAGCATGTCAGTGCGGTGCCTGACTGCGTCGTGACCGTCTGGTTAGATATCCCGTCGCCTGAACATGCTGCACCTGTCCACTGTGTTCCTTAAAAGGGGGAGAACGTGGGGCATGGACTAGTGGCGGCGGGAGATCCGAGCATTAGGCCATGTAATTGCTTTTTACTTTAAATAACAGAAAAGCAAAAGGTTGCGCTGCGGCAGTTGCGCAGACCCATCTCATTTTCTCTTTGTGCTTGTGTTCTCATACCTGGGGTTTTCTCTGGCGGCGCTCGCTCCACCACGGCGACCGCGCCCAGAAGCCCGACTCGCCGCCCAGCACCGTCGTCTGCAAAGCCAGCTGCCGAGTCCAGGATCCAACATCCCTGGCATGTTTGCCCGCTCGCCCCGCCGTGCCTTGCTCGCGTCGTGTCGGCCCTTGGCGTGGCCTCGAGCTCGGCCCAGCGTGCCTTCGGCGCGCGGCCTCGAGCTCGGCCAGCGCACGGTCCCGACGCGTGCGCGACTCGTTCGCGGCACGTTAAGTGTGGCTTTGCGCGTGCGCGTGTTCGCGCAGCGTTCTGGTGTAGCTCGTCGTGCTCGCGACGCGACGCATAGCGCCCTGTCGCGCTCGCGACACGATCGTCTACCCCTAGCCCCGTCTACCCCCCCGTATCCTATTTGCGCTAATCACGTTGTTTATATTAATAAGATAGGAGTCTCAATTTGGAAATTGGTTACGTTAGTTAATTTGTATAGCTACTCGTCTATCTTATTCAATGTTAATCTACTAAAAATGGTCACGTTTACATTAGTGCATGTAGCTAATTCTTTTGTTAAGACCAATTGGAATTAGAACACGTGACACCTAGTTATTCATCAACCCATAGTGCGTCTCGGGCATAAGCTTTAACTCTCGCGAGACCTTTTCTCATTTCTTTCTAACCATGGTAAACTCATTATTGTATGTGATATTTTATGCATGTTTAATCTACTTGTTCTCTTGTATGGTGTATTGTTGGTTTCCTAATTTCAATGGATGGATGTATGTATGCTTGCAATCGCTTAGAGAACGATTCGGTTGGAGAGCCCAAAGAACTCGCAGGAGAAGCCCCTGAGCAGCAGTCGGTTGGTGGAGGCAAGTGTCCTTTGACCTATCTCTGTCCTATTCATTCTTTAATTCACCTCCCGCATTACACATTTATACTTAAGGATTGACTAGTTTTGTTATCCATGTCCTTGTTTACCTATTTGGGTTGGATTATTATCATTTAGCTCTATGCTATAGCTCAAACTCTAATCAATGAACATGATGAGATTATATATGATACACTGTTTTACCTTCTCTTATTATGATGTTGTACTTGTGGTCTTCAAGGGAGCTCGAGCGGTTTCTCGAGTGCCTCTCCGTAAGGACCTGTTCTATGGATGACCGCCCGGGAAAACAGTGCAACCATGAGGGTGGAGTGGGACGCCCTTAGCTGAATAATCAGAGGAACCGGGGTGTAGTTCGCTTAGCCGTTGTGCCGTCAATGGGGCTCGGTGTATGCGGCTCGCTCTGCCAAGGTTGATTTGTCCCTTGGGGAGGAGTGCGGTACATTTAGGAAACCTAACGGGCGACTACAGCCCCGGGGAATCTTTGTAAAGGCTACGTAGTGATGCCTTGCTGGACCACCTAGGTAGTGGTCAATGGGGAGTAGCTCTCTCCGGGCAGAAAGGGGATCACGGCTTGTGGGTAAAGTGCACAACCTCTGCATAGTGTTTGAAAACTGATATATCAGCCGTGCTCGCGGTTATGAGCGGCCAAGGGAGCTCCAATGATTAGTGGTACTTGATCAGAGACATTTTGGTCTACAGGTGTCTATGAGATCGATGGTTTTGGTTATGTCTATGGTGCTGGTAAGTGGTATTCTTTCCGTTTGGAAAGGGTACATCGGGCTAATAACTTGGGTTAATGCTAAAACCTGGCTTCCTATTAGTAAATAATAATCTGACCAATTAAAAGCAACTGCTTGACTTACCCCCCCACATAAAGCTAGTCCACTACAGCCAAACAGGATGCTTGCTGAGTATGTTGATGTGTACTCACTCTTGCTCTACACACCAAAGCCCCCCAGGTTGTCAGCATTGCAACCACTGCTTAGGAGAAGATGAAGTTGTGGAAGCAGACTTCCAGGAGTTCCAAGACTACGACGAGTTCTAGGTGTGGGTTAGCGGCAACCCCCAGTTGGCTGCCTGTGAAGGCCGCATTTATCTACGTTTCGTTTTCGCACTTTGATTTATTGTAAGGACTATATGGACGTCTCAGACGTATGATGTAATCGACTATTATTTCCCTTTTAATACTATTTTGAGCACTGTGTGATGATGTCCATGTTATGTAACTGTTGTGTACGTGAATAACTGATCCTGGCACGTACATGGTTCGCATTCGGTTTGCCTTCTGAAACCGGGTGTGACAGCTTCCCTCCCGTGCGGCCCATTTCCACTTCACCCGTGCCATCCCATCTCGTCCTCGTTCTTTTCTTTTCTCACCCTGTCGCTGACGTGCGGGTCCTGTTCGTCGGTCATAGCGTGTCCAGCACTTGGTCATCCCTGTCCTTCGCTCACAGAGGGAGCCGCAATAAACTCGATCGCATCTTGCGCGAGCTTATCAGAGCAAATTCCGAACCGTCCGTGGACCCTCTGTGGCGGCGCTATAATGCACAGGGTCGCGATCTCCCATCCAGCCTTCTCTTCTTCCTCGTGCAATCCGCCTAGTGGTTGACCGCTCATGTTCCTATCCCCCACCAGCGCTGTGCTCCACCAGCTACACCTCCTAGCCATGGCGCAGGACCTGTTCCTCTTTGGCTTCCCCTCCGTGTTGGCTCGCCTTTAGCCATCGCGTGGACACCAGCAAACTCCAGATCCGAGCGCTTGTGCCCCAAGTCCGACCAGCGCCCCCACCATGAACTGGCTCTATGCCTCCTCTGGTGCACGACTGCATCTATTGCCGCCGCCGGGGGCTTCTCCTGCATTACCACGGGTCAACAAGCGAGGAAAACATAGAGAGAGAGGTAGGAGATGGAGTCGGATGCCTCTGGCGCGCGCCCCTCTCTGGTCACCCGCTACCGCAGCAATCCACCAACCCAGTAGGCGTTCGGGGCATGAGTTCAAGCCTTGGGTGCTCAACGGTGCTGGCAGGGCTGACACTCGGAATTATCCCAGTCGGTGTGGAGAAACGCGATGGACGGGTTGCTCATCACTGATTATCCTCCGTCGCGGGTGAACCATCGCCGTGGTCAGGCAGCGCCTCACCGGGGAGAGACTCGGTGATCTCCGGCACCTGGGACCTTCACGGATGGTCCAGGGAGGTGGTCGTCATCGTGGCAAGGGAGACCCACAGCCGATGAACCCAGAATTTCACACTGGAGCCCGGATTCATGGTCAAGCCGCCGTGTGCTGCAGCTAGCTTCCCTTTCCGCCCTCCGACGATGGTAAGCACCTCCCTCTGGTTCGCGAACACCCTCTCTTTGTTTAGCATCCATCAGATCGGAGATTCGAGCATTAAGGCCTAGGATGGAGGAATCTGACCATGGCGCCACCGCATCCTTGCTTGCGCCGCCGCGTCGGAGTATTGGACAAAGATGAAGCCTCCTTCACCGTCCATCCTAGAATAGACGGATGTGATTAGAAGTAATATACCCCTTCGCGCTATAAGATCTAAGCCGTAGGATTTGGATCTGAGGGTTGCCGATGTGTCTCGGCTCTAGTCTAATCTGGGCTCTTGGGTAAGCATCCAACGGTTCTAATTCAATGAAATATAGATTAAACCCACGCCATAGATCTCTGATCTTACGGCAGCCATCAAATACCGATTCGTTTTGGGGTCAATCTAATCAGAGCCATAGGTATAAGATCGGACAGATCTAAATACTCCATACCCCTTCGCCATGCCTTTTCGCTAAAGAGACCCTATGCTTTACATATATCAACCCACAGTTCAGCTAACAGTGCTCTGTGTCTTAGAACAATTTGCCCCGATGCCCCTGCGTTTCTAGTTAATTGAGACGCAGTCCAGAATCATAGGAAAATTCAGAAATTCAATTGGAAAATGATTTTTAGTGTTAAAATAATTCCAGAAATTAATTTAATTCATAGAAAATACATTCTAGCTTCAAATTAATTCATTCCAGTTCCTATAATTTTGTAATATAATTGTTTATCAATTAGTGGCTCTGTTTTGACATGAAATCCACATTAAAATTGATTTCCTAGTTAATCTTATACCAAGTACATGACAACTTCAGAAATTCATAACTTCTCCATTTTAATTCAGAATTGACTCATTTTAGTTACGTTAGTCTCGTATTAATATTTACTATGCAATAATAACATTAATTGTACCATGTTTCATTCTTTTATGACTAGACTTTTATTTAACTTATGTTGGTTAGTCTTATTAAACTGCTTACCATTATAATATACTAGAATATGATCTATGGTCAATTCATGACTTAGATTAAAGTTGAGGTAGTTATTTATAGAATAATCTATCATATAATTTATATTAACCAATTTATAATATAGTTTAATATTTTAATCACACAGATCTTCTATACAATCATAACCCTTTAATTGTAACTCCGATCTTAGTATTTCTCGATTCCACGATCTTGTAGCAACGCGTAGATTATTATTATTCAGTTTGTACTTATGTTTGGTGTGATGTTAATTTTGCCTATACCATGTTTGTTTGTATTGCTACGACTAGCAGTGCGGTCATGAGGATCCGAAGTATCACCCTGGTAATTGGAATCTCAAGTGCCAGGCAAGTTGTGCCCTTGATTCACTTTTGTTACCCAATAATATTCTTTATTATCACTATTTATGCATAGGTTTAATTTTGATGGGACCGAATAGGTCACCCTAGTCTGTTTATCCTGTTTACCTTGTTTACCCCTGATTCAATTGGGTAGCTATGCTATTGCTTTATATGGTTTCGGGATAATATTTCATTGCATCCATGTTCCTATTATTTTGTTGTGTTATTTATGTTCATGATAAGATCATTATGTTAATGGGAACATGGAGAACCACCTGGGAAAACAGTGCTACCACAAGGGTTTAATGGGACGCCCTTGACTGATTAACTAGGAAAGCTAGTGGATGACTACCTTACCCGAAAGGGGCAAGGGCAGTAGGGGAGTGGTCAGTGTAGGGAGGTCCTTGGGTTGATTTTGCTGCGATGGCGGTCAGGCGAGGGATTCCTGCATTGGAGCTTCCTATAAACTGTATCGGGTTTTCTGAAGCTAGTGGAACTTTGTAAATGCCTCGTAGTGTTACCCTGCCTCGCTTCCCTGGTAGAGGTGTATGGGATTCATGACCCCTTGGCAGATGGGTAACACGGCTTGTGGGTAAAGATGCGCAACCTCTGTAGAGTGTAAAACTGGTATACTAGCCGTGCTCACGGTCATGAGCGGCTTGGGCACTCACATGATTAATTTATGGAACCTAAACTCAATTAGTCATTTCATTGCATTGGGATTATTTTGTTATTACTTTTACTTATTTATTATTGTTTGGTATTTACTTACACTTAGTAACTGCTAATAAAACTTTGACCAACTTATAAAAGCAATGCTCAGCTTCAACCTTTATTTTGTTGATCAGCCTTACACTTCACATGAACTCCAACTTTGGTGAGTTCATGCCACATTATTCCCCACAACTTGTTGAGCGATGAACATGTGTGAGCTCACCCTTGCTTTCTCACACCCCCATAGGAGAAGAATAGGTGGTTCAAGCGGAGCCGCATATCGAGGAGTTCGATTCGATCTAGGTGGCGTCTCCTAGTTGACTTTCTGGCGCCAAGGATGGATTTTAGATCCTGCTATATTTATCTTTTATTTTGTAAGACTTCCGCTATGTAATAAGTACTCTGATTATTGTGACATTTATCTCTATACACTCTGTTATTATATATGTTGTCTTCTTTGGCGCATGTATGAGATGCACCCGGCTTTGTTCCTTAAAGCCCGGGGTGTTACAGAAGTGGTATCAGAGGAATGTTGACTGTAGGACGAAACCTAGATAGAAATGGACAAAACCCTTATCTACTTACCTTACTCTGATTCTTTCTATACTTATCTTGATCCTGTCTCACCTTCTACTGTTCTACTCTGACTAACCTTACCTTTGCTACTCTGATTCATTTCTAAACTCATCTTAATCTTTTCTCATCTATTTTCGCTTTACTCTGATTATTCTTACCTTTTCTTTCTAAAGACAAATGTGGATTTCACACTTTGAAGTCCCATGCCTAAAGTGACCTCTAGGAATAGGAGACCTACTCTTAGGAACGAAAACAAAACTATTTTTATAGGTACCTATACGCTTGAGTGTTTGTTCTTATGATATATGTCTAATTTGGATCTTTGATTGAGTGTGATTAGTTGTGGAGTAATGTCCACAATTACATCTGCATGTACGTATAGGTATAAATATAAATAAATAGAAATTCACGAGATAACTAAACAACTTAGATTATCCTCCATTAAAATGTATCTATTTCATAGAGATCCCTCTTATCTTAAAAGACTCTCTCTTATCTTAAAATGATCCATCCTATCTTAAAAGATACTTTCTTACTTTATTAGACTCATCTCTTCTCGAAAGGATTCTCATCTTATCCCAATAAATTTAACCAATCTCAAAAGATTCTATTTTATTCTTAGAGACTCATCTTGTCCTAATAAGCATACTTATCTCCACCACTTTGCTTATCTCGTAATGGTGTGACCGACATAATCTATTCTAAAATAAAATAAGCAGATCTTATCTAGATTAATCTAGTCACGCCTAGACCCCATTCAACCTAAACTGATCCAAAATTAATTAGGTCTTATTTAGTCAAATCTAGTTATGCTAAACTAATCTAGTTTCCATCTAATCTGAACTAACCCAATGTGACCCACTCAAACAGATTAGTTAATACTTGTAACATGGATTAGACCCTATCCACCTGTTCTAACGTGATTCACTCGGCACTAAATTAAGGGTAACCGACCAACTCGGCCTTATGCAACTACCTTAATCATCCGATGGTTGTATAACTCTTCTGTTTTAATTTAAACAGAAAATTCTGATCTACCTCAAGTATTAACTAAACCATATTCCTATAAATGGGGATTAAACCTAAATTTGTGTCCTAGACCAACTCGTTTGTGAAACCACGACCTAGCCTACGTGATAGGTTGCCCAACCCATTCATCCCAAAAGCAAAGTAAAACTCTGTTTAATCTACCTACCCCATGTACCCGCATTGTTATCTCGACTCAGATAATGGCATATAACACCACAACTGATGGTCCCTAAGTCAGACCCTCAAAGGAAGCTCGATTATGCCATAATACACTCATTCTATGTCTACACTCACCTAAAAGCTAAAACCTGAGGTACCCTTGTTTCTATACCACACCTGTTAATGCATGAAAATTTTAGGTGTATAAAAAATTTGGAAGTTCTACTTAAAAAATTACTAGAACTTCGTAAGGATAAGGTCACCTTGAGATGCTTAACTAAATGACATTCTTAAATAGGATTATGGAAGCTAATGTGATCCAATCCAATGTGGCCTGCTTAAACATATTAGTGGTACTTGGACCCTCCTAGCCAGGTATAGACCAACTTAACCATGAGTTTAAGAGCTAACCTAACCCATAATGTCATGATGAATTGCATAATCCATCTATCCCCACCTAACATCAAACAAAATTTTGACCTACATCATGTAGTCTAGCTCACCCATATCTATCTCATCTTGGCAGATTCTATCGTACCTTTGGACATTCACCTTATACGACCAGTTACCTCGATCTGGACATAAAACAAAGATTAAGCCCTGCTAAAGAATCTTCAGATCATAACCGGTTACTAGCCTATTCCATTTGGCTGACCAAATAATTTCCCTTGCGAAACTATTTTGCCATATGCTTCTAACTCTCATGGTCAATGCTAGGAAGGGAAGATTATCAAACAACATCAAACAGAAATGAATCCTCCAGATCCTCCACCGGTTGGAATCGATCAAGTGGTTGCCGCCCAAATGCTGTTAATACAACTAATGGCAGACATGGTTACCGAAATGCAAAATCAGATAAGACAAGAACACGAGGAAATACGCCAGGACCGGCTGGAGATACGCTAAGAAATAAGGCAAGCACGGTTGGAGAAACAACGACAACAACAACCACAACCTCCTCCACCACCACCAGCTCCACCAAGCTACATAAACATAAATATAAATTACTACTATTTATAAGATCTAAATGTTACTTTAGTTAGTAGATGGTATGATACTATTTTAGGAGGAATAATAAGGTCGGTTTGACCCCATGTGTTGCTAATAAATTATGCATCATGCTGAGATTTTTGTTGTGCATATGTGTTGAGACCATATGAGTATACACCCTTTTCTTACAAATCTCGAGGACGAGATTTCTGTTAAGGGGGGTAGGATTTGTAACACCTCGAAATCTCATTTTGAGAATTATGTAAAAATTTCCAAAGATTTTGAGTTAGATTATTTTCTTTTTCATTCTTTCTTCTTTCGAAACTTTTGAAGTCACATCTCCTAATATAAATGTTTTACATCAAAGATACAATAAAAGGGATTCTTATATAAATTATCCTTTGTTGAAGCTGATAAGTATTGTATAAGGATAAATATTAGAGCATCGTTTAATCGAGATTATACAATCGAAGCTATTTTTCTCAAAATAATTATGTGGAGCAACATGTCCAAAAGTAATTACTTGTGTAGGATAATAAACAAACAAATAAATAAAGTAAAATGAATACTACATCACATGTTGGTTTTTGATTCTGAATATTAAATATGAAGCCAGAGTCAAGTTTGAATTTGAAAGTTTCAAAATACAAAGAAATAGAAATAAGAAAAGAAAAAACAGAAATAGAAAAGAAAAGGGAAATGCCAGAACTGGCCCTCGGGCCTAAAGTCTTTGCTGGCGGCCCAACTCGGATTCCCTCCCACGCGACCCATTTCCACTTCACCCGCGCCAGCCCATCTCATCCTCGTTCTTTTCTTTTCTCACCCTGTCACTGACGTGCGGGTCCCATTCGTCGGTCATAGTGCGTCCAGCACTTGGTCATCCCCGTCCTTCACTCACGGAGGGTGCCACAACAAACTCGACCGCATCTCGTGCGAGCTTATCAGAGCAAACTCTAAACCGTCCGTGGACCCTCTATGGCGGCGCTATAATGCACAGGGTCATGATCTCCCATCCAGCCTTCTCTTCTTCCTCGTGCAATCCGCCTAGTGGTTGACCGCTCATGTTCCCATCCCCCACCAGCGCTGTGCTCCACCAGCTGCACCTCCTCCCAGCCATGGCGTAGGACATGTTCCTCTTCGGCTTCCCCTCCGTGTTGGCTCGCCTTCGGCCATCGCGTGGACACCAGCAAACTCTAGATCCGAGCGCTTGTGCCCTAAGTCCGACCGGCGCCCTCGCCATGAACTGGCTCCATGCCTCCTCTTGTGCACGACCTCATCTATTGCCGCCGCCGGGGGCTTCTACTGCATTACCACGGGTCAACAAGCGAGGAAAACATAGAGAGAGAGGTAGGAGATGGAGCCAGATGCCTCTACTGCGCACCCCTCTCCGGTCATCCGCTGCCGCAGCAATCCACCAACCCAGTAGGCGTTCGGGGCATGAGTTCAAGCCCTGGGTGCTCAACGGTGTTGGCGGGGCTAACACTCGGAATTATCCCAGTCGGTCTGGAGAAACGCGATGGACGGGTGCTCATCACTGATTATCCTCCATCGCGGGTGAACCATCGCCGTGGTCGGGCAGCACCTCACCGGGGAGAGACTCGGCGATCTCCGGCACCTGGGACCTTCACGGACGGTACAGGGAGGTGGTCATCATTGTGGCATGGGAGACCCATGGCCGATGAACCCGGAATTTCACACCGGAGCCCGGATTCATGGTCAAGCTGCCGTGTGCTGCAGCTAGCTTCCCTCTCTGCCCTCCAATGATGGTAAGCAGCTCCCTCTGGTTCGTGAACACCCTCTCTTAGTTTAGCATTCGTCAGATCGAAGATTCGAGCATTAAGGCCTAGGATGGAGGAATCTGACCATGGCGCCACCGCATTCTCGCTTGCGCCGCCACGTCGGAGTACTGGACGAAGATGAAGCCCCCTTCGCCGTCCATCCTTGAATAGACGGTTGTGATTAGAAGTAATATACCCCTTCGTGCTATAATTTCTGAGCCATAAGATTTGGATCTGAGGGTTGCCGTTGTGTCTCGGTTCTAGTCTAATCTGGGCTCTTGGGTAAGCATCCAACGGTTCTGATTCAATGAAATATAGATTAAACCCGCATCGTAGATCTCCGATCTTACGGCAGCCATCAAATACCGATTCGTTTTGGGGTCAATCTAATCAGAGCCATTGGTATAAGATCGGACAGATCTGAATACTCCATACCCCTTCGCCATGCCTTTTCGCTAAAGAGACCCTGTGCTTTACATATATCAACCCACAGTTCAGTTAACAGTGCTCTGTGTCTTAGAATAATTTGCCCAATGCCCCTATGTTTCTGGTTAATTGAGGCGCAGTCCAGAATCATAGGAAAATTCAGAAATTCAATTGGAAAATGATTTTTAGTGTTAAAATAATTCCAGAAATTTATTTAATTCATAGAAAATCCATTCTAGCTTCAAATTAATTCATTCCAGTTCCTATATTTTGTAATATAATTGTTTATCAATTAGTGTCTCTGTTTTGACATGAAATCCACATTAAAATTGATTTCCTAGTTAATCTTATACCAAGTACATGATAACTTCAGAAATTCATAACTTCTCCATTTTAATTCAGAATTGACTCGTTTCAGTGGCGTTAGTCCCATATAAATATTTACTATGCAATAATAACATTTATTGTACCATGTTTCATTCTTTTATGACTAGACTTTTATTTAACTTATGTTGGTTAGTCTTGTTAAACTGCTTACCATTATAATATACTAGAATATGATCTATGGTCAATTCATGACTTAGATTAAAGTTAATGTAGTTATTTATAGAATAATCTATCGTATAATTTATATTAACCAATTTATAATATAGTTTAATATTTTAATCACACACATCTTCTATACAATCATAACCCTTTAATTGTAACTCCGATCTTAGTATTTCTCGATTCCGCGATCTCGTAGCAACGCGTAGATTATTATTATTTAGTTTGTACTTATGTTTGGTGTGATGTTAATTTTGCCTATACCATGTTTGTTTGTATTGCTATGACAAGCAGTGCGGTCACGAGGATCCGAAGAATCACCCTAGTAACTGGAATCTCAAGTGCTAGGCAAGTTGTGCCCTTGATTCACTTTTGTTACCCAATAATATTCTTTACTATCACTATTTATGCATAGGTTTAATTATGATGGGACCCAATAGGTCACCCTAGTCTGTTTATCCTGTTTACCTTGTTTACCCCTGATTCAATTGGGTAGCTATGCTATTGCTTTATGTGGTTTCGAGATAATATTTCATTACATCCATGTTCCTATTATTTTGTTATGTTATTTATGTTCATGATAAGATCATTATGTTAATGGGAACATGGAGAACCACCCGGGAAAATAGTGCTACCACAAGGGTTTAATGGGACGCCCTTAGCTGATTAACTAGGAAAGCTAGTGGATGAATACCTTACCCGAAAGGGGCAAGGGCAGTAGGGGAGTGGTCAGTGTAGGGAGGTCCTTGGGTTGATTTTGCTGCGATGGCGGTCAGGCGAGGGATTCCTGCACTGGAGCTTCCTATAAACTGTAGCGGGTTTTCTGAAGCTAGTGGAACTTTGTAAAGGCCTCGTAGTGTTACCCTGCCTCGCTTCCTTGGTAGATGTGTATGGGATTCATGACCCCTTGGCAGATGGGTAACACGGCTTGTGGGTAAAGATGTGCAACCTCTATAGAGTGTAAAACTAGTATACTAGTCGTGCTCACGGTCATGAGCGGCTCGGACGCTCACATGATTAATTTATGGAACCTAAACTCAATTTGTCATTTCATTGCATTGGGATTATTTTGTTATTACTTTTACTTATTTATTATGGTTTGGTATTTACTTACACTTAGTAACTGCTAATAAAACTTTGACCAACTTATAAAAGCAATGCTCAGCTTCAACCTTTATTTTGTTGATCAGCCTTACACTTCACATGAACTCCCACCTTTGGTGAGTTCATGCCACATTATTCCCCACAACTTGTTGAGTGATGAACATGTGTGAGCTCACCCTTGCTGTCTCACACCCCCCATAGGAGAAGAACAAGTGGTTCAAGCGGAGCCGCATATCGAGGAGTTTGATTCGATCTAGGTGGCGTCTCCGAGTTGACTTTCTGGCGCCAAGGATGGATTTTAGATCCTGCTATATTTATCTTTTATTTTGTAAGACTTCTGCTATGTAATAAGTACTCTGATTATTATGACATTTATCTCTATACACTCTGTTATTATATATGTTGTCTTCTTTGGCGCATGTATGAGATGCACCCGGCTTTGTTCCTTAAAGCCCAGGGTGTTACAAAATGTCATCCAAAATTTGCGCAAATACAATGGAAACTTCCACTATCTACCCATAATTATTGGATCTAGCATAAAAATAGGATTTGTATGCATGCGCCTGTGTGTGTGCATGGGTCCAGTGGCTGAGTGAGGTTTTTATGCCATCTTTATGAACTATTTATGCTATTTGCACAAAAAATAGAACCGTGTTTATAGCGTGCGTTCCACGTAGGGGTTAGGATGTTGGACCATGGCTTCAACTGACGCACGTGGGGGATGTTTGACCTGGTGTACACAGGCGTGTGTTGTGGGCGGGCACACTGATGCGGTCCAACCAGGTCGCAGGGGGTGATCGGCCAGGGCTTTCTATACCATTTGGAAGCCCAGGGCTTCCAATATACCTTCCATATATATATAGTTTAGATATTTAGAGCCCTGGGCTCCAATAGCTGGGTGAAAGCCCTAACCCGATGCTGCCATCCAGTTCAACCGCACCACCTCAAGCGACCCAGGCCTCGGGCGTCTATAAAAGTAGCCTAGATTCCAGGGATTAGGGTTTCAATTTTTAGCGGCGGTTGAGATCGTACGAGGCATGAGCGGCGGTGAGCGGACGTTGACGATGGTGTCACGTGGCGTGAGGTGCGAGCGTCGAGCGGCGGCGTGAGACGCGAGGGGCGGCCAGAGGTGTGACACAGGCGAGTGGTGGGCCATGTCGACAAGCGGCAGACGACATCAGTGAGTGGGAGGCGACATCAGTGAGCATCGCTTGAGACACGAGTGCCACGACGACCGCGACCGTCTGATGCTCGAGCGGTGGCGGCGTTCGACCTCTTGTGGTACGATCAACGGTGGCGACAACAACTGGTTGAGGTGCGAGCATCGGCGACAGCAGCGGCGGAAACTATCCACGACGACACGCGTAGCGGAAGGCCACCAACGTCGAGATGCACTCGGTGCAGTTCGTCTAGTTCTCGATGGCCACCGTCGAGCGCTTGGTGCACGACGAGTGTCACACCCGGATTTAAGGGGCAAACACGACTGCGAATCAAATGTTTGCTAGGATCAAGTTTCACACATATGATGACTTATGGTACATAAACAAATGTCACATCTTTACTATATAATGGAGTTCTATACAAAATAGTTAAATAGTTACATCATACGAAGACAACGATCTAGCAACCATAGTTGACTGGGAGACGACGGACTAGACCTCTCACGAACTCAACGTGGTGTCCATCATGCTCCTTATCTTATAGTACCTGTCCTTGACCTGGGGGATGTGAGTACAGCAAGGGTGAGCTCACATACATTCATTGCTCAAAAAGTTGTGAGGAATAATGTGCATGAGCTCACTTACAGTGGGGCTCATGTGAAGTGTAAGGCTTACCAAAGAAGTCGCGAGCTGGTCGGACTCTTTCATCCGAATCTGATGGTAGCCCGAGTACGCATCAAGGAAGGAAAGGGTTTCAAATCCTGCAGTGGAGTCTATGATTTGATCTATTCGAGGAAGAGGGTAAGGAACTTTCAGACATGCTTTATTTAAACCAGTGTAGTCTACACACATCCTCCATTTCCCTCCTTTTTTCCTAACTAGTACAGGGTCAGCTAAACCATTCAGGATGGAACACTTCCTTGATGACTTTGGCCACCAAGAGCTTGTGGGTCTCCTCCCCGACGACCTACGCTTTTCCTCGTCAAATCGGTGCAGGTGCTGCCTCACAGGCTATGAGTTGTGCTCATCGACTTCCCTCGGTATGCCTGGCATGTCCGAGGGACTCCACGCAAATACCTCGGCATTTATGCAGAGAAAGTCGATATTTGGGCTCGAGCTAAGAGCCAATCCGCAACACTTTCTCGCCAGAGATGCAATGATCGAGGGGAATGGTCTTTGTGGCCTCGGCCAGCTTGAAGTTGCTGGCGTGCTTCCTGGCGTCGGGTACCTCTCCAGTGAGGTTCTCCAAATCGGCGATGAGTGCATTGGAGTTGACGACCTCCTCAGCGTATTCTATGCACTCAACATCGCACTCGTAGGCATGACAATATGTGGGGCCAATGGTGATGACGCCCGCTGGCCCAGTCATCTTCAGCTTTAGTTACGTATAGTTCAGAACGGCCATGAATATGGCGTAACATGTTCGCCCGAGCACAACGTGGTATGTACCTCGGAACCCCACCACTTTGAACGTGAGGGTTTCCTTTCAAAAATTGGTGGGCATCCCGATGCAGACGGGCAGGTTGACTTGCCCACGGGGATGCATCCTTTTGCCGAGGGTGATCTCGTGGAATGGTGCGGCCCTAGGGCAGATCTATGACCGCCTGACCCCTAGGAGTTCTAAGGTGTGCAAGATGATATTGAGGCTGCTGCCTCTGTCGGTGTTTGGAGCCCGACCGCACACCCAGGGTTACCCCTTGCGGTGCTTTTAGGTAGGATGGTGTTGTTGACTGTAACTCAATGGTTCGTGCGAGATGCACGAGAGATGACGGTCGATTTTCTACGGGTTTGGGCCGCTTGGAGAGGCGTAACACCCTACTTCCTAGTGTGGATCTCTATGTGGTGGGTTACAAGAAGAGTTCTCTAGAATGGAGAGAAACTAGTGAGATGGGTTGGTGATTAATTGATTGGAAATGATGGGGTACCCCCTAGGCCTTATATATTCGACCATGAGGCATTACATGCATATGCGATGATGATGTGTACCCTAAATAATAGTGAACCGACTAAACTAATCTTCCTACAATCTTGCCGACTTATCCCAAATCCACCCCGATATTCAAGGGCGCTGCACGCGGGAAAGTCGAGTGGGCGCTTTGGATAGCGCTTAAGTTTGACGGGTTGTTCGGGCCTGAATCTACTTCTTTCCCATAGCGGCCCATTCCGCCAGTAGTCCTCCCCTAGCCCACAAAGGTATGGCCTTACGAGATAACAGTCCCAAAGCCTCTCGCGAGGCCTTCTTGCCTTCTAGTGGACCCGGGGGATATCTGTCCCCCACAAGCCCCCAATCTTTGAGTTGATTTTGAAATAATCAGTCCAAAGATTCTAGGTCCGGTTCATAGGTTTGTTATGTGGCGCAATTCCCACTCTGCCAATGGGTGTACCGAAAGTGCATCCATTGGATGTAGCTCTTAAGATTTGAGTGACTCAGCAAAAATAGTCCTCTCAAAGGTCTTGATTTTATGCTTTGGAGATCAACATTCTGTTATCATATTATGCTTTAGAAATCAGCATTTCATCTTCTAAGATTAGGAATCTATTGGGTGCACCGAAGGTGCACCCAATGGGTGTAGCCCTCGAGCTTTGAGCGGATTATTGAAAATAACCCACTCAAAGATCTTCATCTTATGCTTTCGAAATCAGCATTTCGTCTTCTGAGATTAAGAATCTATTGGGTGCACCGAAGGTGCACCCAATGGGTGTAGCCCCCGAGGTTTGAGTGGATTTTTAAAAATAATCCACTCAAAGATCTTCATCTTATGCTTTAGAAATCATCATTCCGTCATCATCTTATGCTTTAGAAATCAACATTTTGTCTTCATCTCATGCTCTTGTGAATTCAAACAATGCTATCTGCCCACGCCTTGTTAGGTCTGAGATTTATTTGATCGGTGACAGATTGGACATTTGGTAGATGGCTCTTGGCTGGACATCACCCTGCTCTATGCTTCAATGCCTCTGCTAATTATACTTGCGGTTCAATAGCTATATTTGGATTTCCTCTGATCTTTGTCGATCTCCTCCTTTTGTCGATGTACATTCATTGAGTATACTGTATGGATATGACTTCTTCAGAAAATCTTTTAAAAATTCCTGGCTACACCCCTAATGGGTGTGACCAAGGGGTGTCTTGGTACGTAGAGCGTTTAGCACACTGTCCTGGAGTAGTAACTTGATGTGACCGTGGGGTGTAATCATACCGCCCGAGCAGTTGACCTTGGTCCAAACGGTGCCATGTTACGTGAAGTGGCGCCTGCTGCCTGACTCATTTTCAGGCGGCTTGAATTGCTTATTGAATACTTGTGACTGTTCGACGAGCGTAGTAGGAAGTGGACGGTCACCCCAGGCCTCTATAAATAGCTTGCTTGCACCGTTGTTCTCTTCACTCATCCTCCGATCATCTGTTGCTTTCTTCTACCTTTTTCTTCTTCTCCAACCAACCATGGCCAAAGGCAAGAGAGGTCGAGGCTTGCCTCGCCGTGCTGGTGACAAATAGAAGCGCGCCCCAAGTCCTCCCTCGGAGGACTTCGGCGATTCGGAATACTCGAAGGAAGTTTCCTCCGGGTCTGGGGGATCACTGGCTCCCGCTTCTCCCTCGGCGTCGTCCGATGACTCGAACGACTCCTAGGGGTTGTCCGCTGCAGTCTGGACATACATGCGCGCTGTCAAGCACGCCGGACTCGAAGGGTCGGACGAGTCTGAGGTCTCCTCGGATGAGGAGAACTCCTCTGGCTCATCTGAGGAGCGGAGCGGCGGCGACGGTGATGATGAGGGCGACGGCAGCGACGACGATAGCGGTGGAGGTGACAGCGGCGACGGTGGCGACGATGGCAGCAAGGGCAGCGGTGAAGGCGATGGCGGCAGCTGCGGTGAAGGCGGCGACAGTGACAAGGGCGACGGTGGCGACGGCGACAGCAAGGGCGACGACGGCGACGACGGCAGTGGCGACGACAAGGCCAGTGGCATAGCGCCACTGGTCTAAATATTAGTATAGATAGTTAGTAGTAGTAGTAGAATAATGTAGTGGTAGTTAGTAGTGTAAGTAGTAAGGTAGTGTAATGTAATATAGTAAACAGGGTGGAAAAAGGCCGACTCAAAATGAGTCAACTTTTGAGTTTGTGTAACCCCTCCAATATGAATCAAGAAATTAGTTGCCTCAAGTGATCGTTGTTTTTTTGCTGCTTTTCTGTTTGCATGTTTGATAGTTCGTCCATGTGCATGATACTGCCAGCATTTTAGAGGTAACTGCTGAGTGATGCCTGAGGCTTTTGCTTTTCCGAGTAGTGATCTGGCACTTTAGAAATAGTGCCTGGCCCAAGAGACCCCATTTATACTCGTGCTGACGTGCCTTTTTGATTTCCGAGCCCTAGCGTCACTTTTTCTCTTCATCCGCTCCTCTGCTTCCCCTGAATTTCCAAGCCCGCTCGCCCTGCTGGAAAAATCGTGATGGCCCCCAAGCGGAAAAGTCATAGCACTGCTGCTGTAATCATCTCACCCATCAACCCCAACAACCAGCTTCCCTTCGCTGGTAACCACATATCTGTCATTTCTAAATCCGATCTTCTTCATCTCGTTGGGGTTGGGGTTTTGCTTCCGAAGGAGCTCTGCTCTTGGCGGATCTGTCGTGGTGTCACTGTTCCAATAAAAGACATGCATGAATATGTCATTTACGTTCCCTTTCTCATTCGTGGGCTTGCTCTTCCCATCTCCCCCTTCTTCCGTGGTTTCCTTGATTTCTATGAGTTGAATCTGATGCATCTGAACCCTAATTCAATTCTGCAAGTTGCCATTTTCGTACATCTGTGCGAGGCTTTTCTTGGGATTCTTCCCCACTTTGGTCTTTGGAAATATCTTTATCACTGTCGGCCCGGGATGGCTGGTGGACAGCACCAGCTTGTTGGTGGCGCAAGTTTGGAGCTTCGCTAGGGAAGGAAGGTGGAGTATCTCGATATTCCTCTCAAGGACAGTATCAAAGGATGGCGCCTTGAGTGGTTCATTGTTGAAAACCACTGCAATTTTCTCCCCCTCGGTCAGGGAGGCAACCAGATGTCCGCACACCTAGCTGGGTAGAATCTCCTACCTTTTTGGAGATAACAGAGGCCAAAGTATTGCTTGCCGAGATCTGCTTGCTGAAGGATGGGGGTCTGACTGCTGAAGCTGTGGTTGCTGACTTTGTCTTCAAAAACATTCAACCCTTGAAGGATAGAATTTATCATGCCTACTTGTATAGCGGCGTCAATGATTCCACCTGAGTCACGAACAGGAGGATTCCCAATGAAGATCTGCTGAGCCAACTGGACATGATTTTGAGGGGCAGAGTCTCAAATGCTGGTGCTCCTGTGGCTTATTCTGCGTGGAACCTACCTCCAAATAGGCCATTCTCTGAGTTTGTCTCCAATCCTCTTGCTCATGATGGTATCCTGGGCCATAGAGTGCGACCCTCTCCTGAGGACATTGAGGCGTTGGTTGCTCCACTTTGGAGTCTTCCTGGGGATGAGAGGCAAACTCACTTTTAGATGCAGCCAGCACTGATGATGTTGAATTGGATGTCGTGCTTAGCCTGCTGGCTGGGGAATCGTCCGACTCTACCCGCAACGAGCCAATGGCCATCACGACTGGGCAAGAATTTGGTGAAGAGGCAGAGATTCAAAAACCTGAAGGTGCCCGCCCAAAGCATTCATGCCGAGTGAACCGCCCAACTGCACCAATCGAGGAGAAAAGGAAGAAGACGCGACTTCGGCGATTGTCGTGCTTGGATCAGGATGCTGGTCCTTCTGCACTGATCCCTGATAATGTCCCCGCGGACGCCATCCCTGAGGTTGACGCCAAAGGTTGTGATCATGCGCTGGCTGCTAGCGACATGTTTGACGAGGATGAAGAGGAAGAAGAAGTCCCACTGATCCGCAAGAACAGCCGGCACTATAGAGGCAGCGAGGGGGAGCGATATTCCCTCTCCAGCTCTATCGGCACTTGTCAGTCTTTAGGAACTTTTGATATCAGATTTTGATCAAGCACTGGAGGAGATCATTCCTAAAGACATACTATTAGAGCCTCCTGAAGCTAATACGCCAGCCGTCTGTTTAGAGGTCCCAGACGGTGGGCCTTCATTGCTTGATTCTATCGGGCAAGAGGTAACCCGAGTGGTGTCTCGCACATCGTCGACCTTGGAGGGTAGTCTTTCATGCAGAAACACTGATCCGAGTTACCCGACTCGCAACGAGGTGGCTGAGGGGCCTTCAGCTTTAGAAGCTGCTTCTGCAGAAGACCTAGCCCCCGAGGGTGGCGCTGGCAGCTACCCAGCCCCCCGAAGGTGTCGCTGGTAGCGATCCAGCCCTTGTGGGTAGTGCAAGCTGCAACCCAGCCCCCGAGGGTGTTCAGGCGTGCTCTCTTTCTAATACTTCCATGGATGTCCAAATCGGGTCATCCCCAATTCGGTTCGATGGGGCGACGGCAGCTCGTACTTCTACGGCTTCAACTGGACAAGTCGCCTTAGAGGTCGACGAGCCAGATGCGAGGAGCCTGCTATCTGCTGGTGGGGCTGAGGTCATCGTGGATAGTGCCCTCCAGATTGTTCCTGCTGATCTTCCCTCATCATGCCATGCTCCAGCTCCTCCTGCCTTAGGTCTTCTACTGTTCTTTCTAATCTCCAAGTGAGTTGGTTTTTTGCTCTATATTGTTCGTACTAGCAAATTATCTTTCTTCTGCTCATCTGTCTATGACCATAGGATTTTGTTGACAGAGTATCTGCCCAGTTGAGGTCCTGCGGCGCCACTGTTCCCGAACAAGCTCTTTCTCTAATGCAGTGGAATCCTTTGCTGCTCCAGAAACAGATAGATGATTTAAAGGCGTCGAATGCTGGTTAGTGAGCTTATAGTTTCTTCGGCTGCTTTTAATTGATCAACTTATCGCTAATCACACATTCCTTTTCATCTGCATTATCAGATATGGCTCAATGATGCTCTGACCTTGAGGAGAAGTATTCTCAGAGTTAGACCGACTTAGCTCACACTTTTGCCTTTCTGCATAGTGCATGCTCTCTGAACTCTTCTCTGAATTCCCAGCTTGATTCTGAAAGGACGGCACACGAGGTAAATTTCCCTGGCTGGCCCTGCTCTGTTATTATTGCCTTGGTGCTGACTATTGTTTCCTGTTTGTAGGAGGAGAAAAGAGCACTTGTTGCCTCTCACGACAATCTTGACAGGCTGTACCGTGATGCCAGCAACTCCTTGACCATCCTAGAGAGGAGCCACCGCTTCACCATGTCTGAACTAGATCATCACCGCCATGTGCTGCAGGCGTCTCAAGATGAAGTTCTGTGACTTGGACGATTGCTGTCGACCAAAGACTCCACCATCATGGATCTGTGTGCTTCCAAGAAGCTTGTCGCGCAGGAGCTAGAGGTCGCTCAACTAGTTGTTAAAACTCTAGAGGACAACTGTGTCGTATTGAAGGCCTAGCGCGACAGGGCTATGGATAAAGCCATTCGCGCTGGACGGATCCTGATGAGGAGACCCGACGTTGTGGTGCCTGATGATATTGTTGCTGATGTCTAGGCCGTGCCTGATGCTGCAAGTCATCCCTCTTCTTCTGTTGCTCCTGCGAAGGATACCGTCTGCAAGGATGTTTTGACACAGTGATGTCCTGTAAAACACTTTATTTATTGAGTTAGTATCTCCTTGGAAGATGGATGTAATATGCATTCTATGTGCACGTGATGGTTGTGTTAGAACTCAAATACTCTGTGAACAGGGTGCCGGAAAACGTCCCTAGCACTAGCAAGTAAGATGTTCTAAAGTGGTTTCAATCTTAGCTGATTATTTTGTTGTTTAGGGTATAGTGGTCACCTTAAACAACACGAAAACAAGTGTACCATGCTGGCTTAAAGGCGTGTTCCGACTTAAGCCGATCGCCATGCTGGTAGAGTGTAGTGATCACCCTAAGTGGAGTAAGTTGAAGTATATTGCACCATCTTAGATCGTTAGTAGGGTATAGTGGTCACCCTAAGTCAGGTAAGTGTGAGCATGTCGCACTGATGTAAGTCGTCGCCGACTTAGGCTGAGTGCTTCGTTAGCAGGGTATAGTGGCCATCCTTAGTCAAGTAAGCATGAGCATGTCGCACCGACTTAAGTCGTTGCCGACTTAAGCCGATTGCTCTGTTAGCAGGGTATAATGGTCACCCTTAGTTAAGTAAGCGTGAGCATGTCGCACCGACTTAAGTCGTTCTGACTTAAGCCGATTGCTCTGTTAGCAGGGTATAGTGGTCACCCTTAGTCAAGTGAGCGTGAGCATGTCGCACTGACTTAAGTCATTGTCGACTTAAGCTGATTGCTCTGTTAGCAGGGTATAGTGGTCACCCTTAGTCAAGTGAGCGTGAGCATGTCGCACCGACTTAAGTTGTTGCCGACTTAAGCCGATTGCTCCGTTAGCAGGGTATAGTGGTCACCCTTAGTCAAGCAAACATGCTAATTTCAAGCCTAGCCCAATCGAAGTCAGCTGTAAGTCAAGAGTCTGAATGCCTTTGGAAAACAAAAACTTTATTGATGATGAAGTCCTCAGATTACAGAGTACAATGTTCCTTCCAAGAATTTTGAGGCCTCGCTAAGGATAGAATTTTCTAAGGTGTTCTATGTTCCATGAGTTCCCCACCTTTGTGCCATCCATCTGAGTAAGCCGGTATAATCCCGGCCGAGTGACCTCTGATATGATGAATGATCCTTCCCACGGTGGTGATAGCTTGTGTCGCCCTTCCCCCGTTAGAATTCGGCGAAGGACCAAGTCTCCCACTGCAAAGGATCGATGCCGCACAACTTTATCATGGTAGCGCCTCAAGGTTTGCTGGTACCTAGCCGACTGAATTACTGTGTTCAATTGTTCTTCCTCCAGTACATCAATATCTTCTAGCCTGGTCGCTTCTGCTTTAGCTATGCTTTCAAAAGTTAATCTTGGTGCCCCAAAGATTAGGTCGGCGGGCAGCACTGCCTCTGACCCATAAACCATGAAAAATGGGGTATTTCCATGCAGAGCTTGATTGGGTTGAGTTCTCAAGCTGCAGACCACGTATGGCAGCTCTCTGATCCATTTTCCTGCAAGCTTTTCGCTCTTGTCAAATACTTTCTTCCTAAGTGCTTCTAGTATCATTCCGTTGGCTCTTTCTACCTGGCCATTGGCTCTTGGGTGTGCTACTGATGCATACTTAATCTGGATGCTCTGTTGCTCGCAGAAATTGAAGAATTTAGAGCTGGTGAAGTTGGATCCCAGATCGGTGATGATGCTATTTGGTATCCCAAACCTGAATATTATGTCTTATATGAATTCCACTGCTTTGGCTGAGGTCAAAGAAGCGAATGGCTTGTACTCTATCCATTTTGTGAATTTGTCAATGGCAACTAGTATATGACTATAGCCTCCCTGAGCCTTCTTGAAAGGTCCAATCATGTCCAGCCCCCAACATGCGAACGACCATATTACAGGAATGGTCTGCAGTTGTTGTGCAGGTAGGTGTTGTTGCTTTGATAAGAATTGGCAAGCCTCACACTTCTGGACTAACTCGGTAGCATTGCTCTTCGCTGTTGGCCAATAGAAACCATATCTGAAAGCTTTCCTGACCAGAGTCCTGGATGCTGCATGTACTCCACACTGCCCGGCATGGATTTCATCTAACAGTTGTTTCCCGATGGCCGAGTGAATGCATTTCATGAGGACTCCTACCGCACCTCTTCTATATAGTAAATCCCCTATGATGGTGTAGTGGGCCGACCGCCTTGCGATGCATTCCGCTATAGCCTTGTCATTCGGCTCTTCTTCATTTTTTATATACCTGATGATAGGCTCTCTCCAGTCATTGGGGTCTGACTCTGGTTGGCTCAAGGTGTTGCACTCTTCCACCTGATCCGAGAGGATGCTTTGTTTATCTGGCTTATGACCACTAGCGAATCTCCATATACCATCAGTTTCTTGATGCCGAGTGATATGGCGATACTTAGCCCGTGGATTAGTGCTTCATACTCTGCTGCATTATTTGATGCTAGAAATAGTAGTTGGAGTGCATACTTGAGTTGCTCTCCTCCAGGAGCAATAAAGAGAATCCCTGCACCTGCTCCTTGTAGTGTCAATGAGCCATCAAAGTACATTCTCCACACATCAGTAACCTCTGGGCTATCTGGGACCTGATGTTCAGTCCATTCTGATACGAAGTCAACCAGTGCATGAGTCTTGATTGCTGTGTGGGGCCGAAACTCTATGTCATGAGCTCCCAGCTCACACGCCCACTTGGCTATCCTTCCAATAGCTTCTTTGTTGTGGAGAATATCTCCTATTGGAAATCTTGTGACTACTATGACTTTGTGGTCGTCAAAGTAGTGACGGAGCTTGCGGGCGGTTAGGAGTACTACGTATAGCAGCTTCTGGACTTGAGGATAATTCATCTTTGAGGGCCCGAGGACTTCACTGATGAAGTAGACCGGATGTTGCACCAGGTATGCATGTCCTTCTTCTGCCTGCTCAAATACTAACGCGGTGCTTACCACGTGAGTCGTGTATATAGCAACAGATCTTATGTCGGCTGACTCAGCATAGCTCGACGTGGTGGCTTGAGTACTGGTGGCGTAGTCAGAAACTTCTTCAGTGCCTCTAGAGCCTCCTGTGCTTCTGTGGTCCACTAAAACTTGTCCACCTTTTTGAGTAATTTGTAGAATGACATGCCTTTCTTGCCTAGCCTTGATATGAACCTGCTCAAGGCTGCCATGCATCCCTTAAGCCTCTGCACCTTTTTCTGTGATCGTGGCGCTTCCATTCTCATGATGGCCTCAATTTTTTCCGGGTTAGCTTCAATCTCTCGGTGGCTGACAATGAATCCAAGTAACTTTCCTGCCGGTCCTCCGAAAACACACTTTTCTGGGTTGAGCTTCCATCGGTAGCGCCTCAAGTTGTTGAAGACCAGCTGCAAATCTTCAATGAAGTTTTCTAAGTTTTCTGTTATGATCACTACATCATCGACATAGGCTTCCACTCGCTTGCCCAGTGGTTGGCTAAGCAAGTCTGAATGGCTCTCTGGTAAGTTGCTCCTGTGTTCTTGAGGCCGAATGACATGGAGGTATAGCAGAAAGCTCCAAATGGGGTGATGAAAGAAGTCTTCACCTCATCATCTTTTGCTAAGCTGATCTGATGGTACCCAGAATAACAGTCTAGGGAGGACAACATAGAACAACCAGTGGTCGAATTAACCACCTGATCTATTCTAGGGAGCCCGAAGGGATCCTTCGGACAATGCTTGTTGAGATCAGTATAGTGAACGCACATGCGCCAATCCACTTTATTCTTTTTGAGTACAAGAACGGGATTTGCTAGCCACTCGGGATGCATCACTTCCCTAATGAACCCCGCAGTCACTAAGCGGGCTAGCTCAGCGCGAATAGCTTCACTTTTGTTAGGCGTGAAACGACATAGCTTCTGTCGAATCGGCCTGGCTTGAGGATAGACCTTCAATTTGTGCTCAGCCAGCTCTCTCAGGACTCCCGGCATATCCGCAGGTTGCCATGCGAATACGTCTCGGTTATCTTGCAGGAACCGAACGAGCGTGCTTTCCTATTTGTCGTCAAGGCTGGAACTGATGATAGCAGTCTTGCACTCGTTGGCAAATCCTAGGTTAATCCTTTTAGTCTCCACAGTCAGCCGTATAGAGGTCACGGCTTGAGCTTCGTTAGCGGGTATCGTGAGGCCTTCCTCTGGCTTGGTGTTCGCCTGCACGAGGGGAGCTGTTGGGGGCCTGGCGATGAGGGCCGCTTGGATGGCTCCCCGAAAGCACTCTGCGGCGCCTTGGAAATCAGCATGCACGGTGATGATTCCTTGAGGTCCCGACATCTTCAATATCATGTATGAGTAGTGTGGAATGGCCATGAACTTCACCAGTCCTGGCCTGTCGATGATGGCATTGTATCCGCAGTTGAAACGTGCCACCTCGAACCTCAGGAACTCGGTTCTGTAGTTCTCTGGAGTCCCGAAGGTGACGGGCATATAGATGTGTCCGAGTGGGTACTCCCCATCGGTTGACACGATGCCGAAGAAAGGAGCATCTGACTCAGTGAGGTCTTTGAGTGCGACCCCCAAGGCTAGAAGCGTTCGAGGGAAGGTAACGTTAATGCTACTTCCTCCGTCCACTAGTACTTTCTTTACCCTGCTTTCTCGGACCACCGGATCAACGAGGAGCGGGTACATGCCAGGATGGTCGAAGTTGAGCCACTGATCCGCTCGGCTGAAGGTTATTATGTGCTCCGACCACCGATAAGGAGCTAGGGCACTGGTGGTTGCCGCCAGGACCTGTCGGTCATTGAGCTTATGTTGCCTTCTGTTCTCCTGCGACCCGTGTCCTCCGAAGATGACGTTGACCTCCCTGTCAACGCGTGGGAATGCTCCACCCCCTCCCCCTTCTAGCTGCTGAGGCTGCCTAGGCTCGCCGGGCCCTCCTCATGGTGGGGGAGGTGGTAGAGGCTGGAACGGTCGGCCATGTCCAACGGAATGCTTGAAGTCCCTGCAGTTCTGTAGGGTGTGGCGCATGTCCTTGTGGTACGGGCACTGGGCGTCGAGGATGTCATCCAGCGTCTGCTCGCCTCCGCGGGGCGCCCCTCGGGCATGAGCGACGGGTGGTCCGACGGCGTGTACCTCCTCACGTGGCCTTTTCTCCCAGCGCATGTTGGATTACTGGTTCATGTCGCGCCGTGGTGCCGGTGGTAAAGTTTTCGTTCCTCCGATGAGGTCCTAGGCTCACTTGTCAGCGGTGATGTAGAGGTCCGCCTCTCAAAATAGTTGTTTGGAGGTGGTTGGCACTTTCTATAGTATGGATCGGACGAAGGCCGAGTCATTGGATACCCGGTAGAAATCTTCAATCACCGCTACCTCAGTGAATTCGGGGATACGATTTCTCATGGCCTGAAACCTCTTGAGGTACGACTGAAGCGTTTCATCGCCCTGACGCCTGATGGATTTGAGGTCCCATGGCTACGCCGGCTTGTCAGAGAGGGACTGGAAGTTGGCAATGAAACACCGACTAAAGTCACTCCAATCGTCGATGCAGTGTCGTGGCAAATGTCGTAGCCATTACAGTGCATCTTGCCCAAGGACGATGGGCAAATATGCTGTCATCACGCCTTCTGTTGCCCCGACGGCCCAGGCAGCAGTCGTGTAGATGGCCAACCAGCCCCGGGTTCCTGCTTAGGCTCGTACTTGTTGACGTTAGAGACTTTGAAGTTAGGGGGCCACTGGATGGTCTGGAGACGTGGAGTAAGCACGGATACTCCGCATGTGTCTTCCTGTTGGTGTTCATGATGTCGGTCCCTGGGAGGGGAGTCGGTGATGTGTCGTCTCGACCGTCCCCGGATCGGACCACTAGTTGAGGCCGTAGCCAACTCAACTCGGGTGGCGTGGCTTCGGGCCGGGATGCCGTGGTCCCGGTCATACTCCTCCTGGCGCCTTATCTCATTTTCGTGCCATCGGTCGCGCGAAGCATTGATGGAGCTCCATGCGTCTCGCTGACTGTTGATGGCGTGTCGTAGGTCGCCCAGGGGATGAGCGATAGGCAGAAGGTGGTTAGCTGCCCGAGTAAGCAGTCGCCGATAGCCTTCAGCGTCTGGAGTTCGCGTAAGGCCATCAGCTATCTGGGCCAGCACTCCTCCGACTTCGCTCGACGTATTCATTGCGCGAGCAAAGTCAGGGTTTAGGTTTCAAGCAAAGAGGGGATTCTCTCGGCGTAACCTTGCGCCCTGCTCGGCTTGTTCTCGATCTCGGTCTTGGGCTTGCCGGCGATCATGTCGGCGAGAGTTCCACCATTCTCGGTGTACCCGCTCATCAGGGGTTTCTCCCACTTCTGAAACTTCATCCCAAGATACGGGCTGTGCTGGGTCTCGCTCCCTAGCCTCGTGATGTCGCTGAATATTCTGGCACCTGTTTCTTTGTCGCCGTGCTTCACGCTGGGGAGGTTCTTCCCCCTGCACGGTCGGCTCGTCGTCGGAGATGGGAGATGATTCCAATCTGCCCCTAATGAAAAGGATGTTAGGGTAGAAAGGAGTTGTCGTGATGGTGAGTTCCTTTCCGTCCTCCTTTGAGGGCGAAGGCACCGGAAAGATAGCTTGGCAGAGCTTTGTCCTCTTTTGAGGAACGCTTGCTTTTTTCTTCCTTGTAATCCGTGTCCACTCCTTTGTGGGTGAAGTGGGCAGTAGAGTTCTTCGGGTGGGTAAATTCCCGATTCTTGGATTGCAAGAAGCAGTCTTTGCCTGAGGTGCAAAAGGTTGCACTATCCGTTGTCTTGTTCCAGCTTTCCTGGGAATTTCCGAGGAAAACTCCTCCGGTGGATTTACTGCGGTGCAGAATTCCTTTTTCATCTGCTACGAACGAGATGGTCTCGAAGCAGAACATGGATCCAGGGCGAAGAGCGATCTTGCACTGGGAAGTAACGACCATTGAGCTAGCTTGGATCAACAACACAACCCCTACCTAGCGCGCTAGCTGTCGGTGTTTGGAGCCCGACCGCACACCCAGGGTTACCCCTTGCGGTGCTTTTGGGTAGGACAGTGCTGTTGACTGTAACTCAATGGTTCGTGCGAGATGCACAAGAGATGATGGTCGATTTTCTACAGGTTTGGGCCGCTTGGAGAGGCGTAACACCCTACCTCCTAGTGTGGATCTCTATGTGGTGGGTTACAAGAAGAGTTCCCCAGAATGGAGAGAAACTAGTGAGATGGGTTGGTGATTAATTGATTGGAAATGATGGGGTACCCCCTAGGCCTTATATATTCGACCGTGAGGCATTACATGCGTATGTGATGATGATGTGTACCCTAAATAATAGTGAACCGACTGAACTGATCTTCCTACAATTTTGCCGACTTATCCCAAATCCACCCCGATATTCAAGGGCGCTGCACGCGGGAAAGTCGAGTGGGCGCTTTGGATAGCGCTTAAGTTTGATGGGTTGTTCGGGCCTGAATCTGCTTCTTTCCCATGTCGGCCCATTCCGCCAGTAGTCCTCCCCTGGCCCACGAAGGGATGGCCTTGCGAGATAACAGGCCCAAAGCCTCTCGCGAGGCCTTCTTGCCTTCTAGTGGACCCGGGGGATATCTGTCCCCCACAGCCTCCATCCATGAGCACCTTTGTGAGGCGTGTGTTGCTGATGATGGGGTCGACAACAAGAGGATAGCTCCCAGGGTTTGGGATGTAGTCTGGGTGATCGTCTCGATCAAAGGTGACGGTGCGGTCCGACCAGTCTAGGTATACCAGGGTCTCTACCTCGACCGAGAAGACTTCTTGGCGTTCTTACTTGCGCTGCCTTAAGGAAAGGTTGACGGTGTCCCCCTGAAGATCATGTAGCAGTTATGTACATCGAGGAAGGTGTCATCCTTGTCATCGTTTCCGCTGTCGGGAGCCTTCTTATTTTCCCCTCCCGCCGAGGGACTGGTCTTGTTGTAGAAGCGATGTAGCATGTCGCACTCGCCGAGAGAGTGTTTGACCAAGCCCTTGTGGTAAGGGCATGACTCCTTTAGCATCTTGTCAAAGACCCACGGCCCCCCTAAGGGGGCTCGAGGGTTGTGTTTCTCCGTTGCGGCGACAAGCTCGGCGACGAAGGCCTCAGGCTAGCCCTACTGCGTCTTCCACTTTTTGCCCTTCTTTGGGTTGCATTGGGTGGACGCCTCAGGGGCGCCTTCCTTTCGCTTCTCGTCCTCCTTGTCCTTGTTGAAGAGGGCCTCGACCGCCTCCTACCCAAAGCGAACTTTATGGCGATGTCCATCAACTCATTGGCCTTGGTCGGGGTCTTGCGACCCAGCTTGCTGACCAGATCCCGATAGGAGGTCCTAGCGAGGAATGCCCCAATGACGTCGGAGTCGGTGACATTGGGGAGCTTGGTGCGTTGTTTCGAAAACCAGCGAATGTAATCGCGGAGGCTTTCATCAAGAAAGCAGGAGCACTTTATTGAAGGACTTAATGGACCCCTACAGTATGCACTGGTTGCACACACTTTTCCATCATTTCAGAGACTGCTGGATAAGGCTCTTGCTATTGAACACAAGCGTGTTCAGCTGGGTGATTTGAAGAGAAAGGCAATATCTCAAGGACAACGAAGCAGTAGTGTTCGTCCTCTCTACAGTTCACCACAGGGTACACCGACTCGACCAGGAGGACCGCGCCCAGTTCAGCAATCACCACTAAGGACTCCACCTCCTCGACAGGCTACCCCTGCTGGCACCCCACCGAAGTTTTCAGGACAGAGTCTAGGCACTACTTGTTTCAAGTGTGGGAAGACTGGTCATTATGCAAATGTCTACCCACAGAGGATTGCTACTACTCCAGTTCAGAACAGGCAGCAAACTCCAGGATCTGGCAAGGGATATTCTATTGCCAAAGTTAATCAAGTCAGCGTTGATGCTACTCCGGATGGTGGGGACCTCGTACTTGGTATGTTTTATGTTAATGCAATTCCTGCAACCATATTATTTGATTCCGGTGCTACACATTCATTCATGTCTGCTAGATATGCCAACACAAATGAAATACCACTACTAAATATGAGAAAACCCATGATAGTAATTACACCTAAAGGGCCTGTTGAGGCAAATCAAATGACACGTAGATTGACATTGACCATTATGGGTAGAGAATTTGGAGCTACTGCTATAATATTAGAGGCAAGCAGTATAGATCTGATCCTTGGTATGTCATGGCTAAGAAAGGCAAAGGCCGTTATAGCATGTGGTAGAGGTACCGTAGAGCTCACTACCACTAAGGGAGAAAGGTTTCAAGTTAATATTGCAATAACCTCCTCACCCATGCGTGCAATGTTCTTTATACCGGAGGAGTTTGTTGGTGACAACATCCGGGTGGTTAGAGATTTTCCGGATGTTTTTCCAGAGGAGTTACCAGGGATGCCACCTGATAGAGAAGTTGAGTTTGTTATTGATCTCTTACCTGGAACCGCCCCTATTTCTAAACGGCCATATAGGATGTCCGTAGAGGAGTTGAAGGAACTCAAGAAGCAGTTAACGGAGTTACAAGAGGCTAGGTACATTCGTCCGAGTTCCTCACCGTGGGGAGCACCGGTACTGTTTGTACAAAAGAAGGATGGATCACAAAGAATGTGTGTGGATTATAGATCTCTCAATGATGTTACTGTGAAGAACAAGTATCCGTTGCCCCGTATTGAGGATTTATTTGATCAGATGAGAGGTGCTAGAGTATTCTCGAAGATTGATCTCCGATCAGGTTACCATCAGATGAGGATTAGACCATCGGATATTCCCAAAACGGCTTTCTCGACTCGATATGGATTATATGAGTTTACTGTTATGTCGTTTGGATTGACCAATGCCCTAGCTTATTTTATGAACTTGATGAATAAGGTGTTTATGGAGTATTTGGACAGATTCGTCGTGGTATTCATCGACGATATTCTTATTTATTCTCAGAGTGATAGCGATCATGAGGAACATCTGAGGTTGGTGCTACAGAAGCTACGAGATAACCAGCTATATGCTAAGTTCAGCAAGTGCGAGTTTTGGATTGGCGAGGTGCCATTTCTTGATCATATCATTTCTAATGGAGGAATTTCAGTGGATCCTGCTAAGGTTAAGGAGATAATGGAGTGGAGAGTACCCACTACAGTTACTGAGATTCGGAGTTTCTTGGGATTAGCAGGCTATTATCGGAGATTTATTGAAGGATTTTCTAAGATTGCTAAGCCTATGACTTCGCTTTTGGAGAAAGGAAGAGAATTTAAGTGGGACGAGAAGTGCCAAGACAGCTTTGATCAATTGAAGAAAAGATTGATGTCGCCACCAGTATTGGTTATGCCGGACTTACAGAAAGGATTTGATATCTATTGTGATGCATGTGGCCAACGCTTAGGATGTGTGCTCATGCAAGAAGGACATGTGATCGCTTATGCTTCTCGTCAGTTACGGAAACATGAATTGAACTACCCCACTCATGACTTGGAATTGGCAGCCGTTGTGCATACACTTAAGATTTGGAGACATTATATCATGGGGACCAAGTGCCAAGTATATACGGATCATAAAAGTTTGAAGTATATATTCACTCACAAGGATCTCAACCTTAGGCAACGCCGTTGGTTGGAGCTTATTAAGGATTATGATTTGGAGATTCACTATCACCCGGGCAAGGCAAATTTGGTTGCAGATGCCTTGAGTCGAAAGGAGCATGTTCATTCAGCTATTGTTGCCCAGCTACCCAATGAGATTGTTGAGGATTTCAGGAGACTTAACCTGGGGATAGTTGCTCATACTGAAGGAGTTACTATTGATGTGGAACCTACTTTGGAGCAAGAAATCTGCAGAGGTCAACTTGATGATGCTAAAATAAAAGAGATCAAGGATCTGATTACTGAAGGTCGAGGTCCGGAATTCACGGAAAATGAGCAAGGCACTGTATGGTTCAAGGACAAGATGTGTGTTCCTGATATTAAAAGGAGGCCCATGACTCGGATTATTCTATTCATCCTGGTAGTACTAAGATGTATCAGGATTTGAAGCGGAAATATTGGTGGTATGGATTGAAGAGAGATGTAGCTGCACATGTGGCTATGTGCGATGTATGTCAAAGAGTTAAGGCTGAACACCACAGGCCAGCTGGACTACTGCATCCACTGAAGATACCCGAGTGGAAATGGGAAGAGATTGGTATGGATTTTATTACTGGATTGCCTCGCACCCAGAAAGGATATGATGCTATATGGGTGATTGTGGATAGATTGACTAAAGTGGCTCACTTTATTCCTATGAAGACTACTTATAAAGGTTCTCAGCTAGCAGAGTTATATATGGCTCGGATTGTGTGTTTACATGGAGTACCAAAGAAGATCGTGTCTGATCGAGGTTCACAGTTTACCTCAAGATTTTGGAGAAGCTTTCATGAGAATATGAGCACAAAGTTGAATTTTAGTACAGCTTATCACCCTCAGACTGATGGACAGACTGAAAGGACTAATCAAGTATTGGAAGATATGTTGAGAGCTTGTGCCCTTCAGCATGAAGTTGGGATAAAAGTCTACCTTATGCTGAGTTCTCATATAATAATAGTTATCAAGCCAGTCTGAAGATGTCACCTTTTGAAGCTTTATATGGGAGGAAGTGCAGGACTCCTCTATATTGGGATCAGACTGGAGAAAGACAGTTCTTTGGGCCTGAATTGATTCAAGAAGCAGAAGAACAAGTCCGTATAATTCGAGAGAATTTGAGAGTGGCTCAAACCAGGCAAAAGAGTTATGCTGATAATAGAAGGAGGCCACTGGAATTTGAAGAAGGAGATTATGTGTACCTCAAGGTGTCACCACTTCGTGGAATGAGGAGATTCAAAGTTAAGGGCAAATTGTCCCCTCGCTATATTGGACCATTCTTGATCTTTAGGTGAGTTGGGGAGATGGCATACCAACTCGAGTTACCTGATAGTCTATCGGATGTGCATAATGTGTTCCACGTATCTCAACTGAAGAAGTGTCTCTGTGTCCCTGAGGAACAGTTACCAATGGAAGAGCTCAGTGTTCAGGGTGATTTGACTCACACGGAGTACCCGATCAAGATTTTGGATACATTGACTCGAGTTACAAGAAATAAGGTGATAAAGATGTGTAAAGTACAATGGAGTCACCACTGTGATGATGAAGCAACTTGGGAAAGAGAAGAAGAGCTTCGCATAGATTTTCCCCACCTTTTCTCTAGTTCTTCTTAAATCTCGAGGACGAGATTATTTTTAATGGGGGTAGGATTTGTAACACCCACTTGTAAATTGCTATAAAAAAATACCAATAGAGAAACAATTTCTCTTTATGGGAGTTTGATCTTTATGCATCATCATATGTGAACACCATGTCCAAAAACAATTAATAAAGAGATATGCTACTAAATCATTGCATCATGCTGAATATTTTATTTGTGTGTGTATTTTTGTGACAATATTATAATAAGGCAAAAAGAAATATGTTAAATATCCAAATGGGGATTTAAATCCTAAATAATCCTAGAATTAAGAAAAGAGAGAAGGAAGAGGTTATACAAAATAGAGAAAATAAATGTATGAAAGAATACATTTTGTCCCTACTAATATTTTAATTTAAGTATTTAACTCAGTTATGAAGCTCACAAACAAGTTTGAATTCAAAATAGATATTTAAAAATGAAATGAAACAGAAAATAAAAAGAAAAAGAGAAGAAACCTAATTGGGCCGTGAACACCCTATTCGGCCCAACACCGGATTACCTCCACCGCGGCCCAACTTCACCCCCTGCGCGCGCGCCCACTGGTCAACCTTTCCTCTCGCGCTCACGCTCACTATCTTGCTGGAATGCGGGGCCCGCTCGACAGTTTCACACCACTCCCGCGCGCACATCTGACTTACTCGCCTATGCCACTGAGTTCTGGGACCCGCACGTCAGGGAGGGTCGTCGTCAACCACTCGCCCGAGCTTCGCGCGGGTGATGGCGAGTCGACCGGCTCAAAATCCGCGTGTGCGGTGACGATTCTTCCCCTGTGCCTATAAGGAATTGTGGTCGCGGTTCTTCCCTCTCCCTTTCCCCGAATACGCTAGCCGTCTGACCCTTGAATAGCACCGCGGGCGCCTCGCCACGGACAAGAAAGAGAGCTGAGCGCCGCCGTGCGGGGATTCCGTCCAACCGGCGATTTGGTCCTTCGATCGGGACCGGGGTGGCTCCGCGACGTTGTGGGGGTGGTTGTGCGCCTCGTTTCGGTTAGGACTGGCGAACCGGGAGCCTGAAATTCTTCACCGGGAGCTCCGTCACCACCACCGTACCGCCCTTCGTCAACATCGGGTCGCTACGCTCTCCGATTCCTCGGTAAGACCTCCCCATTGAGTTCGCATCCGTCTTACCTACAAGTAGCCACCTTCAGATTAGGGATTAGTGTCTTGCACCCTCGATTGGCATGGATCCGACTCCCCCTCTGCCGTGGCTCGGCGGCGCCGCCATGGTCGGCTGTCGTGGAGAGAGAGAACCTGGTGACCGTCGATTCCCGATGAACAGTGGGGATTAGAGCTTGGCGTACCCTTTCGCGTGAACGATCTGAGCCACTGATCTGTTAATGGACGGATCCTGTTGGATCTCATCTCATAAAACCGCGACCGTCGGATTTAGATCCGAGGGCTTCAGCTGCATACCGGTTCAGTAGTAGGCGGTCTAATCCGGGCCGTTCATTTGAGATCGTGCAGCTCTCGGCGATGAATACCCCTTCGCTGGGACACTTTTACGTAAGAGCCCTCGGGCTTCCAGGGAATCAACCCGCCGTCCAGAGCAACAGTGCTCTGAGTCTCAGGATTAGTTGTAGAATAGCCCCTGGGTTTATCTGGATTTGAGGCCTAGTCCAGTGCCATGATAAACTGAATAAATAAATTGGAAAATAGGTTTTTAATATAAAAATAATTACTAGAACTTTATAAATTCATAGAAAATTCATACTAACTCCAAATTAATCCATTCCAGTTCCTAAAATTTTGTAATTTAATTCTCTATCACCTAGTGTCTCTGTTTTATCATGAAAACAGTAAGAAATTTATTTCTCACTTAATCCTATTTAAAACACATGAAACCTTTGAAAATTCATAACTTAAAATCTATAACTCGAAAAATTATGATTCCTGTTCCTAGAATTTTATTTTAATGTGTATATTATTACTGTGTATTTTATTTATATGTTTGGTGTAATGTTAATTTCTCTATATGCACTGTGCTTGTTTGTATTGTGACGAGTAGAAGAGCCCGTGACCGAGGATCCTGGTGAGCAGCAGGTTGAAGTAGTTGAGCAGGAGCTCATTGAAGGCAAGTTGTGCCCTTGACCACATTTTACCCAATAATGTTCTTTAATATCATTTATCCATGCATAGGTTAATTTTGATGGGACCCGATAGGTCACCCTAGATTGCTTATCTCATTACCTTGTTTACCCCTGAATCACTTGGGTAGTTTGCTATTGCTTTACATGGTTTTGGGATAATCATTTATTACCTCTATGTTCCAACTCTTTTGTTATTCTATTTATGTTCATGTTGAGATCATTAATGTTAATTGGAACATAGAGCTTAACTTGAGAACCATGTGCCACCACAAGGGTTTAATGGGACGCCCTTGGCTGATTAATTAGGAAAGCTAGTGGAAGACTACCTTACCCGAAAGGGGCAAGGGCAGTAGGGGAGTGGTCAGTGTAGGGAGGTCCTTGCTTGATTTTGCTGCGATGGCGGTCAGGCAAGAACCCTGCATTAGAACTTCCTATAAACTGTAGCGGGTTTTCGGAAGCTAGTGGAACTTTGTAAAGGCCTTGTAGTGTTGCCCTGCCGCGCTTCCTAGGTAGAGGTGTATGGGATTCGCGACCCCTTGGCAGATGGGTAACATGACTTGTGGGTAAAGGGTACAACCTCTGCAGAGTGTAAAACTGGTATACTAGCCGAGCTCACGGTCATGAGCAGCTCAGGACTCTCTGATGTTTAAATTATGGAACTTAAATTCAATTTTGCCATTTGCATTGCATGGGATTATTATTAATTTGTTCTATTACTTTATTTATGATTTGGTATTTACTTACACTTAGTAACTGCTAATAAAATTTTGACCAACTACTTAAAAGCAATGCTCAGCTTTAACCCCTATCATTGATTAGCCTTACACATCACATGAACTCACACATTTGTGAGTTTATGCCCACTAGGTTCCCCACAACTTGTTGAGCTATGATCATGTGTGAGCTCACCCTTGCTGTCTCACACCCCCCCCCCACAGGAGAAGAGCAGGTGGTTCAGGAGGAGCCACAAGGCGAGGAGTATGATCTAATCTAGGTGGCGTTTCTCAGTTGACATTGGCGCCAACGATCCTTAGTTCGTTTTATCTTTATTATTTTATTTTGTAATAAGTCTTCCGCTATGTAATAAGTACTCTGATGTTTTATGACATTTATCTCTATACACTCTATTATTATATATGTTGTCTTCTTGGCGCATGTATGAGATGCACCTGGCTTTGTTCTTTAAAGTCGGGTGTGACAGAAGTGGTATCAGAGGAAATGTTGACTGTAGGACGAAACCTAGATAGAAATGGACAAACCCTCTCCTACTTACCTTACTCTGACTCATTCTATACTTATCTCATCTTGATCTTGTCTCACCTTTTGCTACTCTACTCTGATTAATCTTATTTTTTCTACTCTAAGACAAGATGGATTTCACACGTTGGAATCCTACCACTATGATCTTTCTAAGAATATAGGGAACCTAAGACAAAATTTAAAACTACTTTCTTTAAAAATGTTGTTTGATTGTTCTGATGTTAAATGTCTGATTTGCTTCTTTGATTGATTGATATATTATATATGGACATCTTAGCATGTACCACCATAAGGTATTGAATTAGCTATGGTAGGTAAAATATTAATCTGCTTAGCTAATAAAATTCCCCAAAGTAACATGATTTGTAATTACCAGCCTTGGCTACTATTTTCTTACCATATGTATCTAACTCAGATGGTCAATACCAGGCGGGGTGGTGGAATTGATTTGCCTCCTAATCGACACACTCGGAGAATATACAGACAACCCCAGCCACAACCTGCAGAGATGAATCCTCCTAATCCTCCACCAGGCGGAGTTGACCCACTAGTTGCTGCTCAGATGGCGGTGATGCAGCAAATGGCGGACACTATGGCTGATATGCGTGCCCAGATGCAGCAAGAACGCCAAGAGATGCGTCAGGAAAGAGAAGATATACGACAGGAGTTGCGCCAGGAGCGAGAGGAGATACGCCAGGAAAGGAGGGCACAACAACAGCAGCTGCAACAGCAAATGCAACAACAACAGCAGCAACAGCAACAGCAACAAGTACCACTGCCTCCTCCACCACCACCAGTTCCACCCCGAGATAAGCACCGAGAGTTCATGAGTCATAAGCCACCTACATTCGCTAGCTCACCTGATCCACTGGATGCAGATGATTGGCTGAAGTCCGTTGAGAAGATGTTGAATATTGCACAATGTACTGACCGGGAGAAGGTTTTATATGCTTCTGGACGTCTGACAGGTCCTGCTGCTGATTGGTGGGATTCATATACTGCTGCCCACGATGCTGCTGATACTATTACTTGGGCGGAGTTTAGTACACAGTTCAGGAACTACCATATTCCAGCTGGTATGATAAAGATCAAGAAGAAGGAGTTTTTGTCATTGAAGCAAGGCAACATGTCGGTCAGCGAGTACAGAGACAAATTCATTCATCTGTCGAGATATGCTCCGGAGGAAGTTGCTGAGGATGAAAGAAAGCAGGAGCACTTTATTGAAGGACTTAATGGACCCCTACAGTATGCACTGGTTGCACACACTTTTCCATCATTTCAGAGACTGCTGGATAAGGCTCTTGCTATTGAACACAAGCGTGTTCAGCTGGGTGATTTGAAGAGAAAGACAATATCTCAAGGACAAGGAAGCAGCAGTGTTCGTCCTCGCTACAGTTCACCACAGGGTACACCGACTCGACCAGGAGGACCGCGCCCAGTTCAGCAATCACCACTGAGGACTCCACCTCCTCGACAGGCTACCCCTGCTGGCACCCCGACGAAGTTTTCAGGACAGAGTCTAGGCACTACTTGTTTCAAGTGTGGGAAGACTGGTCATTATGCAAATGTCTGCCCACAGAGGATTGCTACTACTCCAGTTCAGAACAGGCAGCAAACTCCAAGATCTGGCAAGGGATATTCTATTGCCAAAGTTAATCAAGTCAGCGTTGATGCTACTCCGGATGGTGGGGACCTCGTACTTGGTATGTTTTATGTTAATGCAATTCCTGCAACCATATTATTTGATTCTGGTGCTACACATTCATTCATGTCTGCTAGATATGCCAACACAAATGAAATACCACTGCTAAATATGAGAAAACCCATGATAGTAATTACACCTAAAGGGCCTGTTGAGGCAAATCAAATGACACGTAGATTGACATTGACCATTATGGGTAGAGAATTTGGAGCTACTGCTATAATATTAGAGGCAAGCAGTATAGATCTGATCCTTGGTATGTCATGGCTAAGAAAGGCAAAGGCTGTTATAGCATGTGGTAGAGGTACCGTAGAGCTCACTACCACTAAGGGAGAAAGGTTTCAAGTTAATATTGCAGTAACCTCCTCACCCATGCGTGCAATGTTCTTTATACCGGAGGAGTTTGTTGGTGACAACATCCGGGTGGTTAGAGATTTTCCGGATGTTTTTCCAGAGGAGTTACCAGGGATGCCACCTGATAGAGAAGTTGAGTTTGTTATTGATCTCTTACCTGGAACCGGCCCTATTTCTAAACGGCCATATAGGATGTCCGTAGAGGAGTTGAAGGAACTCAAGAAGCAGTTAACGGAGTTACAAGAGGCTGGGTACATTCGTCCGAGTTCCTCACCGTGGGGAGCACGGGTACTATTTGTACAAAAGAAGGATGGATCACAAAGAATGTGTGTGGATTATAGATCTCTCAATGATGTTACTGTGAAGAACAAGTATCCGTTGCCTCGTATTGAGGATTTATTTGATCATATGAGAGGTGCTAGAGTATTCTCAAAGATTGATCTCCGATCGGGTTACCATCAGATGAGGATTAGACCATCGGATATTCCCAAAACGGCTTTCTCGACTCGATATGGATTATATGAGTTTACTGTTATGTCGTTTGGATTGACCAATGCCCCAGCTTATTTTATGAACTTGATGAATAAGGTGTTTATGGAGTATTTGGACAGATTCGTCGTGGTATTCATCGACGATATTCTTATTTATTCTCAGAGTGATAGCGATCATGAGGAACATCTGAGGTTGGTGCTACAGAAGCTACGAGATAACCAACTATATGCTAAGTTCAGCAAGTGCGAGTTTTGGATTGGCGAGGTGCCATTTCTTGATCATATCATTTCTAATGGAGGAATTTCAGTGGATCCTGCTAAGGTTAAGGAGATAATGGAGTGGAGAGTACCCACTACAGTTACTGAGATTCGGAGTTTCTTGGGATTAGCAGGCTATTATCGGAGATTTATTGAAGGATTTTCTAAGATTGCTAAGCCTATGACTTCGCTTTTGGAGAAAGGAAGAGAATTTAAGTGGGACGAGAAGTGCCAAGACAGCTTTGATCAATTGAAGAAAAGATTGATGTCGCCACCAGTATTGGTTATGCTGGACTTACAGAAAGGATTTGATATCTATTGTGATGCATGTGGCCAAGGCTTAGGATGTGTGCTCATGCAAAGAAGGACATGTGATCGCTTATGCTTCTCGTCAGTTACGGAAACATGAATTGAACTACCCCACTCATGACTTGGAATTGGCAGCCGTTGTGTATGCACTTAAGATTTGGAGACATTATATCATGGGGACCAAGTGCCAAGTATATACGGATCATAAAAGTTTGAAGTATATATTCACTCAGAAGGATCTCAACCTTAGGCAACGCCGTTGGTTGGAGCTTATTAAGGATTATGATTTGGAGATTCACTATCACCCGGGCAAGGCAAATTTGGTTGCAGATGCCTTGAGTCGAAAGGAGCATGTTCATTCAGCTATTGTTGCCTAGCTACCCGATGAGATTGTTGAGGATTTCAGGAGACTTAACCTGGGGATAGTTGCTCATACTGAAGGAGTTACTATTGATGTGGAACCTACTTTGGAGCAAGAAATCCGCAGAGGCCAACTTGATGATGCTAAAATAAAAGAGATCAAGGATCTGATTACTGAAGGTCGAGGTCTGGAATTCACAGAAGATGAGCAAGGCACTGTATGGTTCAAGGACAGGATGTGTGTTCCTGATATTAAAAGCCTTCGAGAGACTATTTTAAAGGAGGCCCATGACTCGGATTATTCTATTCATCCTGGTAGTACTAAGATGTATCAGGATTTGAAGCGGAAATATTGGTGGTATGGATTGAAGAGAGATGTAGCTGCACATGTGGCTATGTGCGATGTATGTCAAAGAGTTAAGGCTGAACACCAGAGGCCAGCTGGACTACTGCATCCACTGAAGATACCCGAGTGGAAATGAGAAGAGATTGGTATGGATTTTATTACTGGATTGCCTCGCACCCAGAAAGGATATGATGCTATATGGGTGATTGTGGATAGATTGACTAAAGTGGCTCACTTTATTCTTGTGAAGACTACTTATAAAGGTTCTCAGCTAGCAGAGTTATATATGGCTTGGATTGTGCGTTTACATGGAGTACCAAAGAAGATCGTGTCTGATCGAGGTTCACAGTTTACCTCAAGATTTTGGAGAAGCTTTCATGAGAATATGAGCACAAAGTTGAATTTTAGTACAGCTTATCACCCTCAGACTGATGGACAGACTGAAAGGACTAATCAAGTATTGGAAGATATGTTGAGAGCTTGTGCCCTTCAGCATGGAGGAAGTTGGGATAAAAGTCTACCTTATGCTGAGTTCTCATATAATAATAGTTATCAGGCCAGTCTGAAGATGTCACCTTTTGAAGCTTTATATGGGAGGAAGTGCAGGACTCCTCTATATTGGGATCAGACTAGAGAAAGACAGTTCTTTGGGCCTGAATTGATTCAAGAAGCAGAAGAACAAGTCTGTATAATTCGAGAGAATTTGAGAGTGGCTCAAACCAGGCAAAAGTGTTATGCTGATAATAGAAGGAGGCCACTGGAATTTGAAGAAGGAGATTATGTGTACCTCAAGGTGTCACCACTTCGTGGAATGAGGAGATTCAAAGTTAAGGGCAAATTGTCCCCTCGCTATATTGGACCATTCTTGATCTTTAGGTGAGTTGGGGAGATGGCATACCAACTCGAGTTACCTGATAGTCTATCGGATGTGCATAATGTGTTCCATGTATCTCAACTGAAGAAGTGTCTCTGTGTCCCTGAGGAACAGTTACCAATGGAAGAGCTCAGTGTTCAGGGTGATTTGACTTACACGGAGTACCCGATCAAGATTTTGGATACATTGACTCGAGTTACAAGAAATAAGGTGATAAAGATGTGTAAAGTACAATGGAGTCACCACGGTGAAGATGAAGCAACTTGGGAAAGAGAAGAAGAGCTTCGCATAGATTTTCCCCACCTTTTCTCTAGTTCTTCTTAAATCTCGAGGACGAGATTATTTTTAATAGGGGTAGGATTTGTAACACCCACTTGTAAATTGCTAGAAAAAAATACCAATAGAGAAACAATTTCTCTTTATGGGAGTTTGATCTTTATGCATCATCATATGTGAACACCATGTCCAAAAACAATTAATAAAGAGATATGCTACTAAATCATTGCATCATGCTGAATATTTTATTTGTGTGTGTATTTTTGTGACAATATTATAATAAGGCAAAAAGAAATATGTTAAATATCCAAATGGGGATTTAAATCCTAAATAATCCTAGAATTAAGAAAAGAGAGAAGGAAGAGGTTATACAAAATAGAGAAAATAAATGTATGAAAGAATACATTTTGTCCCTACTAATATTTTAATTTAAGTATTTAACTCAGTTATGAAGCTCACAAACAAGTTTGAATTCAAAATAGAGATTTAAAAATGAAATGAAACAGAAAATAAAAAGAAAAACAAAAGAAACCTAATTGGGCCGTGAACACCCTATTCGGCCCAACACCGGATTACCTCCACCGCGGCCCAACTTCACCCCATGCGCGCGCGCCCACTGGTCAACCTTTCCTCTCGCGCTCACGCTCACTATCTCGCTGGAATGCAGGGCCCACTCGACAGTTTCACACCGCTCCCGCGCGCACATCCGACTTACTCGCCTATGCCACTGAGTTCTGGGACCCGCACGTCAGGGAGGGTCGTCGTCAACCACTCGCCCGAGCTTCGCGCGGGTGATGGCGAGTCGACCGGCGCAAAATCCGCGTGTGCGGTGACGATTCTTCCCCTGTGCCTATAAGGAATTGTGGTCGCGGTTCTTCCCTCTCCCTTTCCCCGAATACGCTAGCCGTCTGACCCTTGAATAGCACCACGGGCGCCTCGCCGCGGACAAGAAAGAGAGCTGAGCGCCGCCGTGCGGGGATTCCGTCCAACCGGCGATTTGGTCCTTCGATCGGGACCGGGGTGGCTCCGCGATGTTGTGGGGGTGGTTGTGCGCCTCGTTTCGGTTAGGACTGGCGAACCGGGAGCCTGAAATTCTTCACCGGAGCTCCGTCACCACCACCGTACCGCCCTTCGTCAACATCGGGTCGCTACGCTCTCCGATTCCTCGGTAAGACCTCCCCATTGAGTTCGCATCCGTCTTACCTACAAGTAGCCACCTTCAGATTAGGGATTAGTGTCTTGCACCCTCGATTGGCATGGATCCGACTCCCCCTCTGCCGTGGCTCGACGGCGCCGCCATGGTCGGCTGTCGTGGAGGGAGAGAACCTGGTGACTGTCGATTCCCGATGAACGGTGGGGATTAGAGCTTGGCGTACCCTTTCGCGTGAACGATCTGAGCCACTGATCTGTTAATGGATGGATCCTGTTGGATCTCATCTCATAAAACCGCGACCGTCGGATTTAGATCCGAGGGCTTCAGCTGCATACCGGTTCAGTAGTAGGCGGTCTAATCCGGGCCATTCATTTTAGATCGTGCAGCTCTCGGCGATGAATACCCCTTCGCTGGGACACTTTTACGTAAGAGCCCTCGGGCTTCCAGGGAATCAACCCGCCGTCCAGAGCAACAGTGCTCTGAGTCTCAGGATTAGTTGTAGAATAGCCCCTGGGTTTATCTAGATTTGAGGCCCAGTCCGGTGCCATGATAAACTGAATAAATAAATTGGGAAATAGGTTTTTAATATAAAAATAATTACTAGAACTTTATAAATTCATAGAAAATTCATACTAACTCCAAATTAATCCATTCCAGTTCCTAAAATTTTGTAATTTAATTCTCTATCACCTAGTATCTCTGTTTTATCATGAAAACAGTAAGAAATTTATTTCTCACTTAATCCTATTTAAAACACATGAAACCTTTGAAAATTCATAACTTAAAATCTATAACTCGAAAAATTATGATTCCTGTTCCTAGAATTTTATTTTAATGTGTATATTATTACTGTGTATTTTATTTATATGTTTGGTGTAATGTTAATTTCTCTATATGCACTGTGCTTGTTTGTATTGTGGCGAGTAGAAGAGCCCGTGACCGAGGATCCTGGTGAGCAGCAGGTTGAAGTAGCTGAGCAGGAGCTCATTGAAGGCAAGTTGTGCCCTTGACCACATTTTACCCAATAATGTTCTTTAATATCATTTATCCATGCATAGGTTAATTTTGATGGGACCCGATAGGTCACCCTAGATTGCTTATCTCATTACCTTGTTTACCCCTGAATCACTTGGGTAGTTTGCTATTGCTTTACATGGTTTTGGGATAATCATTTATTACCTCTATGTTCCAACTCTTTTGTTATTCTATTTATGTTCATGTTGAGATCATTAATGTTAATTGGAACATGGAGCTTAACTTGAGAACCACGTGCCACCACAAGGGTTTAATGGGACGCCCTTGGCTGATTAATTAGGAAAGCTAGTGGAAGACTACCTTACCCGAAAGGGGCAAGGGCAGTAGGGGAGTGGTCAGTGTAGGGAGGTCCTTGCTTGATTTTGCTGCGATGGCGGTCAGGCAAGAACCCTGCATTGGAACTTCCTATAAACTGTAGCGGGTTTTCGGAAGCTAGTGGAACTTTGTAAAGGCCTCGTAGTGTTGCCCTGCCGCGCTTCCTAGGTAGAGGTGTATGGGATTCGCGACCCCTTGGCAGATGGGTAACATGACTTGTGGGTAAAGGGTACAACCTCTGCAGAGTGTAAAACTGGTATACTAGCCGAGCTCACGGTCATGAGTAGCTCAGGACTCTCTGAAGTTTAAATTATGGAACTTAAATTCAATTTTTCCATTTGCATTGCATGGGATTATTATTAATTTGTTCTATTACTTTATTTATGATTTGGTATTTACTTACACTTAGTAACTGCTAATAAAATTTTGACCAACTACTTAAAAGCAATGCTCAGCTTTAACCCCTATCATTGATTAGCCTTACACATCACATGAACTCACACCTTTGTGAGTTTATGCCCACTGGTTCCCCACAACTTGTTGAGCTATGATCATGTGTGAGCTCACCCTTGCTGTCTCACACCCCCCCCCCACAGGAGAAGAGCAGGTGGTTCAGGAGGAGCCACAAGGCGAGGAGTATGATCTAATCTAGGTGGCGTTTCTCAGTTGACATTGGCGCCAACGATCCTTAGTTCGTTTTATATTTATTATTTTATTTTGTAATAAGTCTTCCGCTATGTAATAAGTACTCTGATGTTTTATGACATTTATCTCTATACACTCTGTTATTATATATGTTATCTTCTTGGCGCATGTATGAGATGCACCTGGCTTTGTTCCTTAAAGCCGGGTGTGACAGATAGGCAAGTCGATAGTCAGCAAGCCAGAGCTCCGGCTTCATCTCCCCCGAATACTTGGTGATAGTAGTCGGGGCTTTGAATCGAGGCAGGAACGGTGCTCTACAGATGGCCTTGCTGAAGACATGAGGTCCTGGCGGCTCAGAGGAGGGGCTTCGGTCCTCCCTGCAGTCGTAACGGCCGCCCCACTGAGGGTGGTAGCCAAATGTTTCGTGATGTCAGACATGTCTGTCGAGACGATCATGAACTACCTAGGGCTGGTGGTTGTCTCAGAGACGATTGTGCACAATGGGTGCCCTTTCTCTGGTAGGTGCAGGGTGCATCGAGGCTTCCCTCTCAAAGTGAGAGGGCCCCACCTGATGACTTGAGGTGGGCTCTCGGAGCCGAGAGGCAGAGCTCTCAGCCTGCTAGACTGTGGCACATTCTAGAAGCCCCCGAAGTTCTCCATGGATGCGACGTCCTTTGGTGGTGGAGGGCTCCAGCTTGGTGCAAAGCAAGAGTGCTGCCGTGATAAGACTTTGACTGGCTTGGTTGAGGATGGGGGGCGCGGCGGTGTCGGCGTCTTCCTCGATGCGATGCTGGATGTCACGTGCCTTCGCTCACGTGCCTCTGTCGAGGGCTTTGCCAGTGACCTCCCTCTCTAGAGCTTGTCGTAGCTGCTACAACCATTGTTGTTCCTCCTTGAGCTTGCTGTGTAGCTCTCAGAGTTGCTCGAGTTGAGCCACGTGGCTCCTAGGGGGAGTCTGGGCCCCGCTTGGCTCCTGAACGTGTGGTGGAAGCTGGTCACCTTCCCGAGGCATGCCAAGGTGATCTCCCTCATCGAGGATCTCCGAGTCGATGTGGAGGCATTCTCGGGTCAGATCGTAGCCATCCCCACCAGAGCTATAACCCTCCTAGCTTTTGGAGAGCATCTCGTTGCATACATCCCGAGACCTCGCAGCCCGGAGAAGTCTAGGGCAAAACTTGGACCATCTTCTTCCTTGGAGTCCAAACACCTCGTGGGATAAGGAAGCTCATCATACATCCTTGTGACGGAGCTGGTGTTGAAGCTGGGCTCAAAGGGGATGGGGTTGAACACGGACGGTTCTCTCCGGGCCCTCATCATGTCTCTCCAAGGAGCGACCGGCTCCTCCCGACCTGTGGGTGGGAGGATCGGTGCGGCTGGAACCGCTTGCTCAATGACATGGGGAACTGGCATTTCCCACATCGGAGGAGGTGGTACCAGCAAAGTCGGCGCAGGTGCCGCTGGTGGCGCTCTGGGTGCAATGCTGGCATTGGCTCGGTCCCTCGAGAGGGAGTCTATACCATCAACCATCCTAGGGGCTCCTCCAAGGCATGGGGTGCCATGAGTAGCACGACCTCGGTTGCTCCATCTCTGCCTCCTGCGACGAGAAGGGCGACGACGGGAGCTTGGGCGCTCGAGAGGGACAGGCAGGAGGAGTATCATGTCATACTCGCTGCTAAGTGACATGAACTCCAGGCTCCCTAACCTTATCACCGTCCCAAGCCTGAGTGGATGGTGGAAACCTGCCATCTAGAGTCTTGGCGAGAACTGAAAGTGTTTCATGTGATAAGCCCCTACCTGGCATGCCAATTGTCAGTGTTTGGACTAAGGGTACTTAACCAACTAGTAAATAATGTCGTGTGGCTAGAATCTAGATGGTGTGTGAGTAGACACAAGCGATCTATCCTGGTTTCGGCAATGCAAGGCCCTACTCCTAGCAGAGGGGATGAGGCTTATATTACTCGCACCAAGGCGCCTGCAGTAAGGATTACAAGCACGACGGGAGAAGGGAAGTCTCCAAGTCTCTTGAAATGATTGAGGCAAGTGCCAATATCGAAGACTGAGTGGAGAAGAGAGTGTTCATCTATGTGTTGCTTGTCCCGTTCGTCTCCTTCTCCGTTGGAGGGACTCTACTGCCCTATTTATACATGGAGGGGGTGTCCGTAGTGAAGCCTGGCGTTGTATTCGAAGGAGAGGCGCCCTGCAAGCCGACATGACAGTGCACTGTGTTGTTGACTTGCACTCGCTTGTTTCCCGCTGAGAGCCGAGGCAGAGGCCGAGGGATTGTCCGTACGTCCGAGCCCCTGGGAGAGAGGCTGCCCATTACGTAGTTGTTGTAACAGCGCCGGGTATGGGCTAAAGGCATGCTTATGGGGTGCGTCAGTGTCCTTGCGCGGGATGACGTCGAGATTCCCCATGGCACTTATCGAGGTTGGAGCCCCGCTCGGGTGAGGCGGAAGTCGTCCCGAGGTGTTGGACGAGCCATGACGTGCGCCACAGTTTGGCGGAGTGGCCGTCCGCAGGATTCGCGGAGGAGTAGGTGGCCGAGGCCGAGCTTGGGCGAGGTGGAGAATTCATCTGAGGTCCGAACTCGATGTCGAGCGAGGTGGAGAAATTGCCGAGGGCTGGACTCGGAGTCGGGCGAGGCGGAGATTGCGCCCGTGGGTTGGACTCGGCGTTGGGTGAGGCGGAGAATTGCCCCCGAAGGCCAGTCTGCTTTGTCTTGTTGTATTAGATGTCCCATCGGGGGATGGCAAGCGACGTGCACGCATTGTAGCGGAGACGTAATCATGTTGTTGCGCCCAGATGTGATTGCCATCTTGTTAGCCACTGTGCTCTGCTGCCATAAAAGATACATATTCTAATGAACATTCCTAAATAATTTTGGATAAGGATTTCTGATTTATTCATATACATAAAAGATACTATTCTAAGAAAATCATTTCCCACATCGCATACTAAATATTCTAATGAACATTCCTAAATAATTTTGGACAAGGATTTCTGATTTATTTCCTGCTAAGACAAGGTTCCTGGTCACATAATGTAATACCCAATCTGAACATAATATGATGAGAGTTGATCTCCTTATATGTGTTGCCCTCTACTCTTTAGGACATGTGAATAACCATAAGTAAAAGTGAACAATTCTTTAATAAAACAAAAATAAGCCATGCATCATGTTGGAGTTTGTTTGTTTGTGCATATAATAATAATAGCAACACTATTAATCAAAATATAATAATAAGGAAATTGAATTGAAACCTAAATGGAGATTAGGGTTTGAAAATGGAAATGGGAAAAAGGAGAGAAAAGAAAAGGAGAAAGAGTATAAAACATACATAAAAAATATATATAAATGTATCTTCAAAATTGGTACTTTTAATTGTGCAATATAATCTGTGAGAAATCTGTAAATCAAATTTGAATCCAAATGCTAGATTTGAAATGGATGAAGGAAATTCAAATAAAATAAAAAACAGAAGAAGAACCCTAACTGGGCCTGGAGGCCAATTTGGCCTGCTCGTGCCCGCGTAAACTCGGCCCATTACGGCACGCTCGCACGCACCTGGCACATGGGACCCAGGCGTCGGTCGCTTCGGCATGCGCACCTCACTTCCTTTCACTCGCTGACAAACCGGACCGCTCGACCCCGGGGCTTCCTGTTGTGTGTGCTCTAGATCCCGAGCAACCGCCAGGTGGGACCCTCACGTCGGCTATTCCCTCGACCTCCAGCTCGTGTGCGATGGTTGTAACCGCTTGCCGAATGTCACACCCGGGTTTTAGGGGTCCAAAACCCGGGCACGAAATAATCACCAGGTGTGTTGGGACCAAGTCTCACACATATGATGAATAGTGGTATAGAAACGACTGTCACATCTTTACTATATAGTAGGAGTTCTATACAAAAAAATTAAATAATTACATCATATGGAGACAACGATCTAGCAACCCAAAGTTGAATGGAGACGACAGCCTAGACCTCTCACGAACTCATCACAACATCCTCCATGCGCCTCATCCTGCGGTACCTGTTCTTGACCTGTGGGGGGGTGTGAGACAGCAAGAGTGAGCTCACATACGTTCATCACTCAACAAGTTGTGGGGAATAATGTGCATGAACTCGCCAAAGGTGGGAGCTCATGTGAAGTGTAAGGCTTACCAAAGAGGATGATGGTTAGAGCTGAGCATTGCTTTTAAAGTTGGTCAAAATTTTATTAGCAATTACTAAGTATAAGTAAATATCAACCCAATTAAGTAGTAGAACAAAAGTGATAACAACACCCGTAATGCAATGCATATGACAAATTGAATTTAGTTCCATAAATTAATCATGTGAAGGTCCGAGCTGCTCATGACCGTGAGCACAGCTGATATACCAGTTTTACACTCTACAGAGGTTGCGCATCTTTACCCACAAGTCATGTTACTCATCTGCCAAGGGAAGGCCACTCCCATACACCTCTACTGAGGAGGCGAGGCAGGATAACACTACGAGGCCTTTACAAAGTTCCACTAGCTTCAGAAAATCCGCTATAGTTTCTAGGAAGCTCCAATGCAGGGACCCCTCGCCTGACCACCATCGGAGCAAAATCAACCCAAGGGCCTCCCTACACTGACCATCCCTATTGCCCTTGCCCCTTTCGGGTAAGGTAGTCCTCCACTAGCTTTCCTAATTAGTCAGCCAAGGGCGTCCCATACCACCCTTGTGGTAGCACTGTTTTCTCGGGTGGTCGCTCCGTGTTCCAATTTACATAATGATCTTATCATGAATAGTAAATAACAAACTGATAACAAAAATATGATCATGAATAATGTGTATCTCTATACCCAAAACCACATAAAGCAATAACAGGTACTACCTAAAAATTCAGTGGTAAACAAGGTATAAAGATAGTAAAACTAGGGTAACCTACTAGGTCCCATCAAAATTAACCTATGCAGATCATTATGACTAATAAGAACATGATTGGGTAAAAAGAAGTGATCAAGGGCACAACTTGCCTGGGACTTGCGATTCTAGGTACCAACTTGCTCTTCAGGTGACTTGTAACCTTGCTGCTAGTCGTAGCAATACAGACAAACAAGCTATAGGCAAAATTAACATCACACCAAACATAAGCACAAACTGCATAATAATATTCTACGCGTTGCTACGAGATCGTGGGTTCGAGAACCACTAAAATCGGAGTTATCGTTATAAAGTTAGGATTTATAGAAGATCTACAGGATTTAAATATTAAACTATATTATAAATTGATTAGTATATATCATATGAGAGAATATTCTATGGTTAGTTATCTCAACTTAATCTAAGTCATTACTTGATTAAAGATCATCTTTTAGTCGAATTATAACCATAAGATCAGAATACCATATTAACATTAGAAAAGCTAATTCCAATAAACATAGATTAATCCAATTAGTTACTTAATTATACAAGTACGTGATATCGTATATTTAATGTTGCTAACACAATTTTAATGGATCGAATCGAAGTTAAAATGAATTAGTTACGATTTTCCGAAGTTTTAAGTGGTAGATACAAAATAAATCGAGCGTATAAATTTAACCATATGTTTCATACTAAAATAAGGTTACTAGATGATAAACAATATTATCATGAATCTAATGCAATTGGAATGGATCAAAACGGAGTTAGAATGAATTAAATATGAATTAAACAAGTTTCAGGAATTATTTTTTACTAAAAACTATTTTTCTATATTAATTACTTGATTTAATCCATTCCTGGGCAGCGGGTGCTATTTACTAGAAGCTCAAGGTTTAATTCGCAAAATCTACCAGACTCAGCCCTGACCTGAGGTGGACGGCGGGTTCATTTCCAATAAGCCGAGGGGCTCATATGTAAAAAGTCCTCGGCGAAGGGGTACAGGAACATCCTGGCCGCACGATTAGATATCGTGGGCCGGGATTAGATCCAAACCCGCCAACACACCTGAGCCGCGGATCCAGAGATCGGCGGCCACCATACCACACCCGAGCTGGGATGCTATGATCCAGTTGTAGTCGTCCATCCGCGAATCAATGAATTAGATGTAACTAGTCCAAATTGGTAAGAGTCATGCGATCTAGAACGTCCATTCACGATCCTATGCCTATGCACTCATCCCCCCCATCCAACGCCTAGTGGCGGCGGCGCCTCCACTCTGCACGGCGGTGCACGCCGACGAGGAGGTGCCCTGGCTTCCACGGTGCCCTATTTCGCATGAGACTACACGGAGAATGAATAGGGGAATATGGCAGACTAGGGAGGGCAATCCTTACCGTTGATTGAGCACAAGGGATGGTCCCACGATGGTGAAAGGCGGCACTGCGGTCACGCCAAGCTTCGGCCCAAGCTCCCAGGTTCCAAACGACGAGAGAGCGGAGGCAGGGATGAATACGAGGGAAAGGTCTTGAGTATTTATTCAGCTACGTGGAGGAGGGAAATTCGGGCAGGTTCGTTCCTGGCTGCGCCTCCGTTGCGAGGTTGTTGAAGCATCTGAGCAGACGGGCCCACGTGGCGGTGTTAGGCGTGTGATGCACGGGTGGGACCACATGTCAGTGGTGACGCCGGAGGAGGGATGGGCCGACAAGTGGTGAATTGGGCCAAGGGAGGATAGTGGAGTGGGCCGAGGATGCAGGAATTCAGCCCATACGTGGGTTTTTCTTTTCTTTTATATTTTCTGTTTTCCTTTATATTTTCTATTTCAGATATCCAAATCAAATTCAAATCCCTATTTTGAGGTTCTAATTTCCAATATCAAATATGATTAAATTATGAATATAAACGCTACTATCATCAGTATTAGTATTTATTCTCCTTCCCCTAATATAATTCTAGTAATAAATGATTCAATCACAATTTATTTCCTCATTTTCTCTTTTATGTTTTCAATTTAAAATTTTGAGGTCAAATTTAAATTATGATACCTCATTTTAATAGGATGTATCACCACAAATTATAAGCAAGGGATGCCTCTCCTCATTATTCATCTAGTGGCTACTAAATTAACATTATTATTTGATTAGGAAAGGTCCTAGTAAATTTTCCCAAGGCTTTCAAAAATTCTAGAAATACTATCATAAATATATCTTTTTTCTTTATTTTATTATTTTATGATATATTTTTTCTGTCAAGTTTAGGTCTTACACCGAAAGCCTAGCGATCAGCTCGGGACTGACCCGACCGAATCGCCACGGCCGGACTTCACTTCGGCCCTAGGATTATAAACCACGCTCGGACCGCTAGTTAACCCCTCTACACACCCAACTTGCGACTCAGAAGAGAGAGAAGAGAGAAGAACATGGCGGCGGTGGGGATTCGGTTCCAGGCCGATTAACCCAAAAACTGGGCCACGGGAAGGTGTTGGGTGTGGGGAAGGAGAACATCGGGATCCATCGCCTCAGAGGGACTCAAGTCATCGGTGAATTTTCACTGGTCGTTGTGTATCGTGGCGGAGCCACTTTTCTCCGTGGTCTGGCTTGTCACTGAAAGTCGCCTAGAGGGGGGTGAATAGGGCGAAACTGAAATTTACAAAGTTAATCACAACTACAAGCCGGGTTAGTGTTAGAAATAGATATGAGTCCGAGAGAGGGCGTAAAAACAAATCACGAGTGAGTGAAGAAGTGAGACGCAAGGATTTGTTTTACCGAGGTTAGGTTCTTGCAAACCTACTCCCCGTTGAGGAGGCCACAAAGACCGGGTCTATTTCAACCCTTTCCCTCTCTCAAACGGTCCCTCGGACCGAGTGAGCTTCTCTTCTCAAATCAACCGGGAACAAAACTTCCCCGCAAGGACCACCACACAATTGGTGTCTCTTGCCTCGGTTACAATTGAGTTTTGATCACAAGAACAAATGAGAAAGAAAAGAAGCAATCCAAGTGCAAGAGCTCAAATGAACACAACAAATCTCTCTCACTAGTCACTAAAGCTTTGTGTGGAGTTGGAGAGGATTTGATCACTTTGGTGTGTCTAGAATTGAATGCTAGAGCTCTTGTAAGTGGTTGGAAGGTGGAAAACTTGGATGACTTGAATGAGGGGTGGTTGGGGGTATTTATAACCCCAACCACCAAACTAGCCGTTGGTGAAGGCTGCTCTCGATGGGCGCACTGGATAGTCCGGTGCGCCACCGGACAGTGTCCGGTGCGCCAGCCACGTCACCCGGCCGTTAGGGTTCGACCGTTGGAGCTCTGACGTGTGGGCCCGCCTGGCTATCCGGTGGTGCACCGGACAGGCCCTGTAGGCTGTCCGGTGTGCCACCTGCGCGTGCACTGCTCCTCTGCGCGCTCTGCCGCGCATTAAATGCTTCTGCAGGTGACCGTTGGCGCGAAGTAGTCGTTGCTCCGCCGTTACACCAGACAGTCCGGTGTGCACCGGACATGTCCGGTGAATTATAGCGGAGCGGATTCCCGAAGCTGACGAGTTCAGAGTTGCTCTTCCTTGGGGCACCGGACACTATTCGGTGGTACACCGGACAGTCCGGTGAATTATAGCGGAGCCCTCTGAAAATTCCCGAAGGTGCGAAGTTCAGCTTGGAGTCCCCTGGTGCACCGGACAGTCTGGTGCGCCCGACCAGGGTGCCTTCGGTTGTCCCTTTGCTCTTTTGTTCGAACCCTTTTTCTTGGTCTTTTTATTGGCTTATTGTGAACCTTTGGCACCTGTAGAACTTATAAACTAGAGCAAACTAGTTAGTCCAGTTATTTGTGTTGGGCAATTCAACCACCAAAATCAATTAGGAAATAGGTGTAAGCCTAATTCCCTTTCAATCTCCCCCTTTTTGGTGATTGATGCCAACACAAACCAAAGCAAATATATAAGTGCATAGTTGAACTAGTTTGCAAAATGTAAGTGCAAAGGTTACTTAGAATTGAGCCAATAAATAATACTTATTAGATATGCATGGATTGTTTCTTTATTTTTTAACATTTTGGACCACGCTTGCACCACATGTTTTGTTTTTGCAAATTCTTTTTGTAAATCCTTTTCAAAGTCTTTTTTGCAAAATAGTCAAGGGTAAATGAATAAGATTTTGTGAAGCATTTTCAAGTTTTGAAATTTTCTCCCCTTGTTTCAAATGCTTTTCCTTTGACTAAAACAACACTCCCCCTCAATAAATTCTCCTCTTAGTGTTCAAGAGGGTTTTAAGATACTAATTTTTGAAGGTGCTACTTCCTCCCCCTTTAGAACACAAAGAGATACCAATTTGAAATTTACCAATTGAAAATCATTAGTTTTAAAATTAGGGTGGTGGTGCGGTCCTTTTGCTTTGGGCTCATACTCTCTCCCCCTTTGGCATGAATCGCCAAAAACGGAATCATTAGAGTGAAATATAAGCCCTTTATTACTACTTTCTCCCCTTTGGCAAATAAAACATATGAGTGAAGATTATACCAAAGACGAAGAATTGCTCGGAGCGACGGCGAAGGATGAGTTATGGAGTGGAGTGGAAGCCTTTGTTTTCGCCGAAGACTCCAATTCCCTTTCAATACACCTATGAATTGGTTTGAAATACACTTGAAAACACATTAGTCATAGTATATATAAAAGAGACATGATCAATGGTATATTTATGAGCTAAGTGTGCAAGACATCAAAAGAAATTCCTAGAATCAAGAATATTTAGCTCATGCCTAAGTTTGGTAAAAGTTTGTTCATCTAGTGGCTTGGTAAAGATATCGGCTAATTGATCTTTAGTGTTAATATATGCAATCTTGATATCCCCCTTTTGTTGGTGATCCCTAAGAAAATGATACCGAATGGCTATGTGTTTAGTGCGGCTATGCTCAACGGAATTATCCGCCATGCGGATTGCACTCTCATTATCACATAGAAGAGAAACTTTGGTTAATTTGTAACCATAGTCCCTAAGGGTTTGCCTCATCCAAAGCAATTGCGCGCAACAATGGCCTGCGGCAATATACTCGGCTTCGGCGGTTGAAAGAGCCACAGAATTTTGCTTCTTTGAAGCCCAAGACACCAAGGATCTTCCCAAGAACTGGCAAGTCCCCGATGTGCTCTTTCTATTAATTTTACACCCCGCCCAATCGGCATCCGAATAACCAATTAAATCAAATGTGGATCCTCGAGGGTACCAAAGCCCAAACTTAGGAGTATAAGCCAAATATCTCAAGATTCGTTTCACGACCGTAAGGTGAGATTCCTTAGGGTCGGCTTGGAACCTTGCACACATGCATACGGAAAGCATAATGTCCGGCCGAGATGCACATAAATAGAGTAATGAACCTATCATCGACCGGTATACCTTTTGATCGACGGATTTACCTTCCGTGTCGAGGTCGAGATGCCCATTTGTTCCCATGGGAGTCTTGATGGGTTTGGCATCCTTCATTCCAAACTTGTTTAGAATGTCTTGAGTATACTTTGTTTGGCTAATGAAGGTGCCTTCTTGGAGTTTCTTGACTTGGAATCCTAGAAAATACTTCAACTCCCCCATCATTGACATCTCGAATTTCTGTGTCATGATCCTACTAAATTCCTCACATGTAGATTCGTTAGTAGACCCAAATATAATATCATCAACATAAATTTGGCATACGAACAAATCATTTGCAAGAGTCTTAGTAAATAAAGTAGGATTGGCCTTGCCGACTTTGAAGCCATTAGCAATAAGGAAATCTCTTAGGCATTCATACCATGCTCTTGGGGCTTGCTTGAGCCCATAAAGCGCCTTAGAGAGCCTATAGACATGGTTAGGGTACTCACTGTCTTCAAAGCCGGGAGGTTGCTCAACATAGACCTCTTCCTTGATTGATCCATTGAGGAAGGCACTCTTCACGTCCATTTGGTAAAGCTTGAAGCCATGGTAAGTAGCATAGGCTAAAAGTATACGAATTGACTCAAGCCTAGCTACAGGTGCATAGGTTTCACCGAAATCCAAACCTTCGACTTGGGAGTATCCCTTGGCCACAAGTCGAGCTTTATTCCTTGTCACCACACCATGCTCATCTTGTTTGTTGCGGAAGACCCACTTGGTTCCTACAACATTTTGGTTAGGATGTGGAACTAAATGCCATACCTCATTCCTAGTGAAGTTGTTGAGCTCCTCTTGCATTGCCGTCACCCAATCCGAATCTTGGAGTGCTTCCTCTACCCTGTGTGGCTCAATAGAGGAAACAAAAGAGTAATGCTCACAAAAATGTGCAACACGAGATCTAGTGGTTACCCCCTTATGAATGTCGCCGAGGATGGTGTCGACGGGGTGATCTTGTTGGATTGCTTGGTGGACTCTTGGGTGTGGCAGCCTTGGTTCTTCATCCTCTTTGTCTTGATCATTTGCATCTCCCCCTTGATCATTGTCGTCATCTTGAGGTGGCTCATCCTTTTGATCTTCTCCTTCATCAACTTGAGCCTCGTCCTCATTTTGAGTTGGTGGAGATGCTTGTGTGGAGGAGGATGGTTGATCTTGTGCATTTGGGGGCTCTTTGGACTCCTTAGGACACACATCCCCAATGGACATGTTCCTTAGCGCGATGCACGGAGCCTCTTCATTACCTATCTCATCAAGATCAACTTGCTCTACTTGAGAGCCGTTAGTTTCATCAAACACAACGTCACAAGAAACTTCAACTAGTCCTGAGGACTTGTTAAAGACTCTATATGCCCTTGTGTTTGAATCATATCCTAGTAAAAAGCCTTCTACAGTCTTAGGAGCAAATTTAGATTTTCTACCTCTTTTAACAAGAATAAAGCATTTGCTACCAATGACTCTAAAATATGAAATGTTGGGCTTTTTACCGGTTAGGAGTTCGTATGATGTCTTCTTGAGGATTCGGTGTAGATATAATCGGTTGATGGCGTAGCAGGTGGTGTTGACCGCCTCGGCCCAAAACCGATCCGGCGTCTTGTACTCATCAAGCATGGTCCTTGCCATGTCCAATAGAGTTCGATTCTTCCTCTCCACTACACCATTTTGTTGTGGGGTGTAGGGAGAAGAGAACTCATGCTTGATGCCCTCCTCCTCAAGGAAGCCTTCAATTTGTGAATTCTTGAACTCTGTCCCGTTGTCGCTTCTAATTTTCTTGATCCTTAAGCCGAACTCATTTTGAGCTCGTCTCAAGAATCCCTTTAAGGTCTCTTGGGTTTGAGATTTTTCCTACAAAAAGAATACCCAAGTGAAGCGAGAATAATCATCCATAATAACTAGACAGTACTTACTCCCGCTGATGCTTATGTAAGCGATCGGGCCGAATAAATCCATGTGTAGGAGCTCCAGTGGCCTGTCAGTCGTCATGATGTTCTTGTGTGGATTATGAACACCAACTTGCTTCCCGGCTTGGCATGCGCTACAAATCCTATCTTTCTCAAAATGAACATTTGTTAATCCTAAAATGTGCTCTCCCTTTAGAAGCTTATGAAGATTCTTCATTCCAACATGGGCTAGTCGGCGGTGCCAGATCCAACCCATGTTAGTCTTAGCAATTAAGCAAGTGTCGAGTTCAACTCTATCAAAATCTACCAAGTATAGCTGACCCTCTAACACTTAAATGCTATTGAATCATCACTTCTTCTAAAGACAGTGACACCTACATCAGTAAATAGACAGTTGTAGCCCATTTGACATAATTGAGATACGAAAAGCAAACTGTAATCTAATGAATCGATAAGAAAAACATTGGAAATGGAATGGTCAGGAGATATAGCTATTTTACCCAAACCTTTGACCAAACCTTGGTTTCCATCCCCGAATGTGATAGCTCATTGGGGATCTTGGTTTTTCTCGTAGGAGGAGAACATCTTCTTCTCCCCTATCATGTGGTTTGTGCACCCGCTATCGATGATCCAACTTGTGCCCCCGGATGCATAAACCTACAAAACAAATTTAGTTCTTGACTTTAGGTACCCAAACGGTTTTGGGTCCTTTGGAATTAGACACAAGAACTTTGGGTACCCAAACACAAGTCTTTGACCCCTTGTGTTTGCCCCCAACAAACTTGGCAACTACCTTGCCGGATTTGTTAGTTAAAACATATGATGCATCAAAAGTTTTAAATGAAATGTCATGATCATTTGATGCACTAGGAGTTTTCTTCTTAGGCAACTTAGCACGGGTTGGTTGCCTAGAGCTAGATGTCTCACCCTTATACATGAAAGCATGATTAGGGCCAGAGTGAGACTTCCTAGAGTGAATTCTCCTAATTTTGCTCTCAGGATAACCGGCAGGGTACAAAATGTAACCCTCGTTATCCTGAGGCATGAGAGCCTTGCCCTTAACAAAGTTGGACAATTTCTTAGGAGGGGCATTAAGTTTGACATTGTCCCCCTTTTGGAAGCCAGTGCCATCCTTAATGCCAGGGTGTCTCCCACTATAGAGCATACTACGAGCAAATTTAAATTTCTCATTTTCAAGTTCATGCTCGGCAATTTTAGCATCTAATTTTGCTATATGATCATTTTGTTGTTTAATTAAAGCCATATGATCATGAATAGCATCAATATCAATATCTCTACATCTAGTGCAAATAGAAACATGTTCAATGGTAGATGTAGAGGGTTTGCAAGATTTTAATTCTACAACCTTAGCATGTAATATATCATTTTCACTTCTAAGGTTAGAAATAGTAACATTGCAAACATCAATATCTTTAGCCTTAGCAATTAATTTCTCATTTTCAATCCTAAGGCTAGCAAGAGAGATGTTTAATTCTTCAATCTTAGCAAGCAAATCAACATGATCATTTCTAGGATTGGGAATTGAAACATCACAAACATTTGAATCAACCTTAGCTAACAAATTAGCATTCTCATTTCTAAGGTTGTCAATAGTCTCATGGCAAGTGCTTAGCTCCTTAGATAATTTTTCACATTTCTCTACTTCTAGAGCATAAGCATTTTTAACCTTAACATGCTTTTTGTTTTCTTTAATAAGGAAGTCCTCTTGGGAGTCCAAGAGATCATCCTTCTCATGAATAGCACTAATTAATTCATTTAACTTTTCTTTTTGTTGCATGTTTAGGTTGGCAAAAAGAACGCACAAGTTATCCTCCTCATTACTAGCATTATCCTCATCACTAGAGGTTTCATATTTAGTGGAGGATCTTGATTTTACCTTCTTCCTTTTGTCGTCCTTTGCCATGAGGCACTTGTGGCCGACGTTGGGGAAGAGAAGTCCCTTGGTGACGGCGATGTTTGCGGCGTCCTCGTCGGAGGAGGAGTCGGTGGAGCTCTCGTCGGAGTCCCATTCCCGACAAACATGGGCATCGCCGCCCTTCTTCTTGTAGTACTTCTTTTTCTCCTTTCTTCTCCCCTTCTTGTCGTTGCCCCTGTCACTGTCACTTGAAATAGGATATTTTGCTATAAAATGACCGGGCTTACCACACTTGTAGCAAACTCTCTTGGAGCGGGGCTTGTAATCTTTCCCCTTCCTTTGCTTGAGGATTTGACGGAAGCTCTTGATGATGAGCGCCATCTCCTTGTTGTTGAGCTTGGAGGCGTCGATGGGTGTTCAACTTGGAGTAGATTTCTCCTTCTTTTCTTTCGTCGCCTTGAATGCGACCGGTTGTGCTTTGGACGTGGAGGGGCCATCAAGCTCGTTGATCTTCTTTGAGTCTTTGATCATTAACTCAAAGCTCACAAAATTACCTATAACTTCCTTGGGGGTCATTTGTGTATATCTAGGATTACCACGAATTAATTGAACTTGAGTAGGGTTAAGGAAAACAAGCGATCTAAGAATAACCTTAACCACTTCGTGGTCATCCCATTTTTTGCTCCCGAGGTTGCACACTTGATTCACCAAGGTTTTGAGCCGGTTGTACATGTCTTGTGGCTCCTCCCCTTGGTGAAGATGGAAGCGACCAAGCTCCCCCTCGATCGTTTCCCGCTTGGTGATCTTGGTCACCTCATCTCCTTCGTGCGCGGTCTTTAGCACGTCCCAAATTTCCTTAGCACTCTTCAACCCTTGCACCTTGTTATACTCCTCACGACTTAAAGAGGCGAGGAGTACAGTTGTGGCTTGGGAGTTGAAGTGTTGGATTTGGGCCACTTCGTCCTCATCATAATCCTCATCCCCTACAGATGGTACCTGTACACCAAACTCAACAATATCCCATATACTTTTGTGGAGTGAGGTTAGGTAATATCGCATCATATCACTCCACCTAGCATAATCTTCACCGTCAAATGTTGGTGGTTTGCCTAATGGGACGGAAAGTAAAGGTGTATGTTTAGGAATGCGAGGATAGCGTAGGGAGATCTTACTAAACTTCTTGCGCTCATGGCACTTAGAAGTTACGGACGGCGCGTCGGAGCCGAAGGTGGAAGGTGATGAAGTATCGGTCTCGTAGTACACCACCTTCCTCATCTTCTTGTGCTTGCCGCTACTCCGATGCGACTTGTGGGAAGAGGATTTCTTCTCCTTCCCCTTTCCCTTGTTGCAGGACTCTTCCGATGAAGTCTTCCCGTGGCTTGTAGTGGGCTTGTCACCGGTCTCCATCTCCCTCTTGGTGTGATCTCCCGACATCACTTCGAGCGGTTAGGCTCTAATGAAGCACCGGGCTCCGATACCAATTGAAAGTCACCTAGAGGGGGGTGAATAGGGCGAAACTGAAATTTACAAAGTTAATCACAACTACAAGCCGGGTTAGTGTTAGAAATAGATATGAGTCCGAGAGAGGGCGTAAAAACAAATTGCGAGTGAGTGAAGAAGTGAGACGCAAGGATTTGTTTTACCGAGGTTCGGTTCTCGCAAACCTACTCCCCGTTGAGGAGGCCACAAAGGCCGGGTCTATTTCAACCCTTTCCCTCCCTCAAACGGTCCCTCGGACCGAGTGAGCTTCTCTTCTCAAATCAACCGGGAACAAAACTTCCCCGCAAGGACCACCACACAATTGGTGTCTCTTGCCTCGGTTACAATTGAGTTTTGATCACAAGAACAAATGAGAAAGAAAAGAAGCAATCCAAGCGCAAGAGCTCAAATGAACACAACAAATCTCTCTCACTAGTCACTAAAGCTTTGTGTGGAGTTGGAGAGGATTTGATCACTTTGGTGTGTCTAGAATTGAATGCTAGAGCTCTTGTAAGTGGTTGGAAGGTGGAAAACTTGGATGACTTGAATGAGGGGTGGTTGGGGGTATTTATAACCCCAACCACCAAACTAGCCGTTGGTGAAGGCTGCTGTCGATGGGCGCACCGGACAGTCCGGTGCGCCACCGGACAGTGTCCGGTGCACCAGCCACGTCACCCGGCCGTTAGGGTTCGACCGTTGGAGCTCTGACGTGTGGGCCCGCCTGGTTGTCCACACCGGACAGGCTCTGTAGGTTGTCCGGTGTGTCACCCGTGCGTGCACTGCTCCTCTGCGCGCTCTGGCGCGCATTAAATGCTTCTGCAGGTGACCATTGGCGCGAAGTAGCCGTTGCTCCGCCGTTACACCGGACATGTCCGGTGAATTATAGCGGAGCGGATTCCCGAAGCTGGCGAGTTCAGAGTTGCTCTTCCTTGGGGCACCGGACACTGTCCAGTGGTACACCGGACAGTCCGGTGAATTATAGCGGAGCCCTCTGAAAATTCCCGAAGGTGCGAAGTTCAGCTTGGAGTCCCCTGGTGCACCGGACACTGTCCGGTGCGCCCAACCAGGGTGCCTTCGGTTGTCCCTTTGCTCTTTTGTTCGAACCCTTTTTCTTGGTCTTTTTATTGGCTTATTGTGAACCTTTGGCACCTGTAGAACTTATAAACTAGAGCAAACTAGTTAGTCCAGTTATTTGTGTTGGGCAATTCAACCACCAAAATCAATTAGGAAATAGGTGTAAGCCTAATTCCCTTTCAGTCACCAACTCAATCGCGGGTGAGTGCTCCCTTCCTGAATCCGTTGTCGTCTCAGCTTCGGTTAGCACCTAGCGCGACGTGTAATCATGCACCGTGGGCAAACATGGGAATTCCGGCCATGGCGCGCCACTGTGCGGTTCTATTTCATCGACGGTGATGGCCAGGGAGAAGGGCGGAATCGCGTACGCCGTTGGTTCGGGCAGGGACGACTACGATTAGAATTAGCATACCAATTTAGGTGTGCCCAATACGAGTCGTGCGATCTGAATCGGGCGTTCTGGGCTGGTGTTCGTTACTTTAAATCCGCGACGTCGATCTCTGATCCAGTGATTGAGAGAGGAGGCGGGTCTGTGATCAACCAGATGTAATCTAGGACCTAGGATTTGGATCGTGCGACTAGAATCCCATCATACCGCTTCGGCGCGGGAATCTTGCAAAAGAGCCCCAATCCTTATCTGTATCAACCCGCAGTCCCGCGGGAGTAGTCTGAGTCTGGTAGATTTTTACAAATTAAACCTTGTACTTTTCAGTATTAGTGCGCGCAACCCAGACTGTTGGTGAATAGAAATCAATTTTTAGTATAAAAATAATTCCAGAAACTTGTATAAATCATATTTAATTCATTTTAACTCCAAATTGATCCATTCCAGTGGCATTAATTTTGTTTTAATAGTGTCTATCACCTAGTAACTCTGTTTAGCCATGAAACTTGGATTAAAATTATTCACTTGAATTATTCTATACTAGGCACTTAATAACTTCAGAAATTCATAACTTGATAAACGTAACTCCAAATTTAGTGACTCTTGTTCCTACGATCTCGTTACGACGCATAGAATATTATCATGCAATTTATCCCTCTGTTTAGTGTGATGTTAATTTCTGTTATACCTTGTTTGTTTGTATTGCTGCGAGTAGACGAGTAAGCCACTGAGGACCTAGGTGTTCAGCAGGTGGAGACTGCTGAGCAGGAGCTTGTTGAAGGCAAGTTGTGCCCTTGATCACTTCTTTTTACCCAATAATGTTCTTATTAATCATAATGATCTGCATAGGTTAATTTTGATGGGACCCAATAGGTTACCCTAGTTTGGCTATCTTTATACCTTGTTTACCACTGAATTTTTGGGTAGTATCTGCTATTGCTTTACGTGGTTTTGGGAATGGAGATACACATTATTCATGATCATACTTTTATTATCAGTTTGTTATTTACTGTTCATGATAAGATCATTATGTTAATTGGAATATGGAGCGACCACCTGGGAAAACAGTGCTACCACAAGGGTGGTATGGGACGCCGTTGGTTGACTAATTAGAAAAGCTAGTGGATGACTACCTTACCCGAAAGAGACAAGGGTAGTAGGGGATTGGTCAGTGTAGGGAGGTCCTTGGGTTGATTTTGCTGCGATGGCGGTCAGGCGAAGGATCCGTGCATTGGAGCTTCCTAGAAATGTAGCGGGTTTTCTGAAGCTAGAGGAACTTTGTAAAGGCCTCCTAGTGTTACCCTATCTCGCTTCCTTGGTAGAGGTGTATGGGAGTCGCGATCCCTTGGCAGATGGGTAACATGACTTGTGGGTAAAGATGTGCAACCTCTGCAGAGTGTAAAACTGGTATATCAGCCGTGTTCACGGTCATGAGCGGCCCGCTTGGACCCTCACATGATTAATTTATGGAATTAAATTTAATTTGTCATTTGCATCGCATTGTGGTTTATTATTAATTTTGATCTACTATTACTCTGGTTTGGTATTTACTTACATCTAGTAACTGCTAATAAAATTTGACCAACTTATTAAAAGCAATGCTCAGCTTTAATCATTATTTGTTGATCAGCCTTACACTTCACATGAACTCCCACCTTTGGTGAGTTCATGCACATTATTCCCCACAACTTGTTGAGCTATGATCTTTTGTGAGCTCACTCTTGCGATATATAAACCCCCCACAGGTGAAGAGTAGGTGGTCCAAGAGGAGCCCTATAATGAGGAGTACGAGTTGATCTAGGTGGCATCTCCCAGTCAGCTTGATGACGCCAAGGAATAATATTAGTTCGTTTTATTGTTATCATTTATTTTTGCAAGACTTCCACTATGTAATAATGATACTTGTGACATTTATCTCTATACACTTTGTCATTATATGCACATATGATACGCACCCGACTTTATCCCTTAAATTCGGGTGTGACGCATAACCTATAATGAATAGTTTCACTAATTGAATAATGGGTAATCTTGCTAGGTTTTTCTCTTTTAACCCAAATTCTAGTTCATAGTTTTAACTCTAACTTGGAACTACCATAATTTTGATTTCACTAATTATTTTCTTCAAATATTTACAATTTTAGAAAGGAGTTTATTATTAAAGAAATTTTGACCCAAATCTTTTGGAGAAATTTTTCCCAGAATAGGATCTCGGGAGCGAGCTGCTGCCGCTGATGGAGGCGCTGAGCGAGCGAGGGCCAGGGGCGCGGCGGCGGTGGACCTGCAACTTTGCTTCGCGTTCGATAACATCCACGAGCGACGTCGGATCCCAGAGGCGCGTGTGGCGAAGGCGGCTCCCCTAGACACGAGCGATGGCCCTGTTTTTATGATATTTTGTATATCTATTTATGGCAACGTCAATAGATTTTTACGACATATATTTCAGTTCATGACTCTGCTTCCATCTATTGTCTGTTTATGATATTTCAATTTATATTTTATGCAAACGATTTATTGATTTTATGCATTATCTCATTACTTAATCCAGTGTGTATTGGTTCCTACCATTTACGGCATATGTATAAGATATTTACGATACACATATTTACGCAACAAAATAGAAATTTAGAAATAGGTAAACACTCTAAGAAATGAGGTCATTTTCCACGATTCCATAAAATCTCGCGTATGCCAATTCATTTTCTTTCAACGCACATTCTTGCCATACTAAATTTGTGCTCATGCAGCAGGAAACAAACTTTACGCAGTGTCCATACTGCATAAATATCTTAACAGTGTAGCATAATTAGTATCAGTATATGTTATAAACTGGTTCCAACGAGCCTAGCTGCATGACTGTTGTAAAAATCCTATTTTTATGGACGAAATAAAGCATTTAAATCAAATTTTTTTTGTTTCCATGCATGTCAATCCATTTTCTTTCAACGTACATTATTGTCATTCTAAATTTGTGCGCATGCAACAGGAAACAGATTTTGTACGCGGTGTACCACATTACATAAATATCTACACCGTGTAGCATAATTAATATCAGTATATGTCATAAACTGGTTCCAACGAGCCTAGCTGCACTGTTGGAGTCATCATATATTTATGGGGAAATAAAGCATTTAAATTAGATTTTTTATTTCTATACATGTCAATCCATTTCCTCTGAACGCATATTCTTGTTATCCTAAATTTATGCATATGCAGCAGGAAACTGATTTTTTACGCATCGTACCATATTGCATAAATATCTATACTGTGTTGCATAATTAGTATTAGTATATATCATAAAATGTTTCTAACGAGCGTATCTGTATGGTTGTTATAGAAATCCGATATTTATAGACATAATAAAGCATTCAAATTAATTTTTTTTCATGCATGTCAATCCATTTCCTAAATTTATATGCATGTCTTTTAAAATTTTCGCGCATGCAAATAGAAACAAATGTGCATGCAGGTACACGTGGGGTGGAGACGGTAAGGCTAGTCATGTCAGAGGAGAGGTTTGATCTGGTGGAGACGTACCAGACCGCATGTACCTGGTTATTAGATACGATTTTGGAAACCCTGGCTCCCAATATCCCCTTTCACCACACCCCATCTGATCGTATGATTCGGTCCTTCACCATTTCTCGCCACCATTTCTCGGCTCGTGCAGCGTCTACTATCGTCGGCTCAGATGACCCCTAGTATTTCTAGGGTGAGGCTACCCCTAGAGCATGCGCGGCTCCAACCCCTGTCCGAGGACGGTCGGCCATGGCCCTAGCCACCGCCCACCGCGTGAGACCTCGGCCGCCGGCCGCACACGGGCAAGCACCGGTCCACCACCGTGGAAAAGCGTGACCTCAACTAGCGATCCATCCGAAACAAAAAAAGATGAGGTTGAAAAAAAAATTGACAGCATTTTTTTTTCAGAAGACATAACTGTAAAATCAAACGGCTTCTATTTTCCACACGGGCCACCGCTGTTTTTCCACAGCTCACAGCATATTTTTCAAAACGGCAAATCAACCAAACATACTCCAGGTTACTTGCATTATCTCACCATGGCAATAGATAGGAGTGAGTTAATAAACAAATTAGATGGCACGCCTCATTGTTCATGTGAGGATCGCGCAACCGAACCTAAACAGCGAACTGTCAGGCGCAGACTACCCACGTCACAGAACAAGAACGGCAGCTCTGAAGTAGCGGCGGTCTACAGGGGTAACGGGGTACTCAGTACTCTTGACTTCATCTGATATATACACACGGGCACATCTAGCCCGATGATCTTGACTTCGGTCAATTTTGTGCAAGCTCCAGCAGGCTACCATGGGCCAGTCAGGGTGCGGCGCAGGCAAAGCTTCTTTGCCTTTGGTCCATGTTGGCTGTTGATACGCTCCAGGACCTGCAAAAACCATTTACAGAGAAGCTTTTGTGAGTGAAAAAAAAAACACATTGTCTGAAGGGAACCGTCATTTCCCAGTTGATGAATATGCAGCGCATCAAAATCGGCAGCCAGAAAGATCTACTGTCTTCCGCTACAAAATAGTCATAGAATTTTCACCAAGATTGTCAGGGAAAAGCATATTTCTCAGGTTAATGTGTTAAAAATAGTGATCAGAACCAAGAACTATCTGAATTTCAGAAAAAAATTATTGTTTTGCTATTTTATCTCACTAAATCATAAGGATGCCAAGACAGATATCGTTGTTCACTCACTGGTGAGATTTTTTTTCTATCCTTTTCCTTTTAAGAAATATCAACTAATCAGGATAAGTAAAAATATAGACATGGTAGCACTAAGCAAGGTTCAATTGCTAGTGTTAGCATTCTTTTTCCAACAAGTAAACATCACGTCATATAAATCACATTTATGTGAAGCCCTCTTTGTTTAAAATATGAAGTAATTAATTAGATAAAAGATAAAAAAATATAACACATCAAATTCTCAATAGAGTTAACTCATTACTTTACTAAATTATATCAAGAAGAGATGCATGAAAAGTGTATGCAACAATTTCAAAAGTTTCAATTGAATGTGTATCTTATTAGCAATGGTACATTTCTTTGATGTCAAACTAATTCACATTCACATAGGATACTGATTGATATGTACCTAGTGCTCTGGTAGGCTTGTGGTGAAATTGTGAAAGATATGTCGATATTAGAATTCAAATATGTTTTTCTTGTGGTTACAAGAAACCATGTCATTCTGGAAGTTTTGGTATCCTAAACATCTCATGCATAGAATGGAATGTTGTATTGAAACCTATACCTGTGTTGAAACACTTGACTGGACATGTCAAGGTTTATCACATAAGAACTGAGATTGATATTCATAGCATTGGGTAAGGTCCAGACCTTGGCCCATACTAAATTGATCGGCTTTTTGCAATCTGTATTCACATTTGACCATATGATTCATTTGAAATTGTTTTGGCGAATTAACTCTTAAGATCCCTTAGAGGAAGGCAATAGTCTCCAGATAATGGCAGTATAGCTTTTGAAATCAAGGGGGGCCTCCTAGAACTGCAGACTATGGCTTGCATTCCGGAGTCAAGTTGATGGTTTCTGTGTATCTGACACGCCTAGATACTCAAATTACATGAAACAGGCACAATAAAACAGGATGGAAACGAGAATCAAGTCATCGCTTTTCAATGTCATTCCTATTTATGTGTATCTGGTAGCTGCATTTGAATGTCATCACTTTTGAATGTGTTTCGCTTAGATGCTCAAAGTACACAAAAAAAAAGCATGCAGAACAAAACCAGATGGAAGAAAAGAAATCAAGTCATCCCTATTTCCATGCAATGAATTAATTTCATTTTTGGATACTAATTCAATCAATCTTTTTTTTCTTATAAACACTGAACATAGTGGATGAATGGACTGGTTGACATCATGTTTTACGAACAAATCTATGGTTCAGAGAGTTTTTGGGTGCAAAAGGAGAAACTTTCAAAATCATGTAACAAAATCATATGGGCGTGAAAATGGAGTAAGTTCATCATGCGTTTTAGTGATAGGTACATGTTGGAGTAAATTCTAGTCGTATTTTTTAAAGAAAAAAAAAACAAACTCATGTCCAACCAAACATCAGCAGGTATCTATCATGGGAAACTACTAGAAAGAGCCCCACTGAAATGTTGTGAGGCTAGACCCGTGAAAGTTCCATGGAAAGGATTAAAACAGTCATAGAAAACATAAAACTTTGTTGCTTAACAGCAGCATATCATCAGCCCCTGCCTCTTTCCCCAATATTAAAAAAACATGCAATAGTGATCACTGATCAGGCAGAGTCTAAATAGAACTTGCTAAAGCTTCTACAGAAACGAAATTTTTGAACATCAGTGTTTTTCCAAAATGAAAGATCATTACCTCATCCTTTTGCTTCTTTAGCATTTCAACCTGCACAATGAAACATAAATGTTAACATAGCCTCTTTCGTTTTTATCAGGAGTTAAGAAGAAACAAACTATCATGGATGAAATGGAATTTAGATCTGAAATATATAAATCCCTGACAGACTGTTTGGATCCTTCATTTCAGAAGAATTGGAATCTACATAAAGGACTAGGTTATTTGGCTTCAAATTTGACATTATAGTAATTTTGAAAGTTTAGATATAGCATGTCTTAAATTCATGAGCTGAGAGATAGAACTAGACTCCATTGATCCCCATGCTCTGTTTCTCCTTTGCAACTTATACAACTCTTCAGCTTGCTCACATGCAAGTATGCAACAACACTTGGACGGCCAGAAAGTCCACACCCCGGACGGTCCGCGGGATGGCCCGGATGGTCCACGATTAGATTAATTCAGGCTGACTCCTTATCTCGTGCGTGGTTATTCTAATAAACCCGCAAAAAACTATTGGATCTCACATAGGAACGAGTCTAGACCTCCTCCTATAGTTGTAGTTCCCTAATCTCAATCTTCACCTATCTTCGGCTCTACGTCGTCTAGAGACGATTTGGGTGGCCTACCAATCCTAAAGCAATCCTATGATCTCTCCTCCCCGACGGGGTCCCTACCGGGAGGCGAGATCTAGGTTCCCGAGAGCTCTTTACTTCATCGCAGACGGTCCAGTGACCTACCGCAGACGGTTCGGTGACCTACAGAGCCGACCCCAAGGTCCTACACATCGCGTGCTAGCCATAGGGTTCGTTAGTATTTGGCCCAAAAGCGAGCCAACATACTTTTTGGCGACTCCGTTGGGGGCGACTGAGTTTAGATCTATCAGATCAGATCTATTAGGTCAAATCTATTAGATCGATCACGATGGTCAATTCCAAAGATCACATCGATGTTTCCCTAGACAATATACTTAGGTTGATTATAGAGGATTTGTCAGACGCTGAGCAGAAAGAATGTGAAGACTACATGAAGAAGCTGGATGAGGAGTTCCAACGACAACAAGGTCAGAAGCGCGAGGAGGCAAAGAGGTGGTACCGCTCGCACTTTAGGATAGATCGCCACCAGAAGGTTGTCTAGGAGAGAGAAGTGAAGCTCGCTTCCCTGACGGCCTCGCTGCAGCAGCCTCCTAATGTGAATAACTCTAATGATGATACCCAATCCCTTAGGTATTTTATAAATCAACACGAAGATCAATTGAAACAGTACCTAGATCTACAAATAGAAACACTCAAAAAACTTAGATCATATGGGGTTACTACCAAGGTATTAATGCCAAGCACATCGGCAACAAATGGAATTTCTCAGTCCTAGCCATATTATGGTATTGCTAATGAACTCATATCCAGACCAATCACTGCCACCTCGTGCACCGTACAATAGGTTGGAACTGAGTACGGCCGAACATTCCGTGTACAATCACGGACTGCCTAGCCCTTTCACGAATCGTCCGACTCTGTATGCCAGACTATCTGGTACAATTTTGGGCCCGCCACATGGCACACAGACAGTACCAAACATTATTGGACAATTCAGACATAATTTTGGACCGTCCGATCCCATAGCGGACCGTCCAGCACCTTACGTCGGACAATCCGGCATCACATTGGACTGTCCGACCACCTAGTTTGAACCAACCGGGTACGTCTACACAGGACAGGATACTGCACAATAATACAGTTTTTCTACTCACATCAACAACACTACTATCTCCCACCTGCGGTACATCAAAGTCGTAGTATACCATCACCACCACCATCAATATGCAACGCACAACTGGTTCTGGGTATGGCTAGATAGTCTGAGTACGATCTCAGACCGCCTGGACACCTCGCGGACTGTCCGACACCTTTCGTCGGACTATCCGGAGGCTCATCGAGCATGACACGCGACATCCAGATAGTACTCCACACGACCGAACAGTCCGGGTCTAACCACGAACTATTCAGCAAGTCGTGGACCGTCCAACATCGTTCATCGGACCGTCCGTAGTCCTGCAGGACCGCCCGACCACTCTCGTCAGACTGTCCGTTTATACATACACGACCGAATAGTCTGTATACCACACCGGACCGCTCGACCAAATCATGGACCGTCTAACACCCTCCGCCGAACCGTTCGTAGTCCCGCAGGACCGTTCGACCACTCCCGTCAAACCGACTGACTATACATACGCAACCCAACAGTCTGTATACCACACAAGGCCGTCCGGCCAAGTCGCGGACCATCCGAGACCTTATGTCAGACCGTCCGGATATGCATACATAGAACAAAGTGATGAACGTCAGGCACAATTTTCTTGCTCACCTCAATGGCACTACTCTACCCCACCTACAGCACACGTAGTCATAACATGACACCACCCACGCATGAGGCCGAATATTTTTTAGCTCCTAGAGAGCTAAAAAGGTTCATCCAATACCACATGACAGTGGGATGCAGTACCGGTAAGCCTCAGAGGCCTATACCGGAAGTCTCCTTTGATTGTCCTAGTACAGAAGGCCGACATAATGATAACCAACCACCTGAGCCCCATGATGAGCATAGTGACGGTAGTAGCTCAGATGACGAGTTGAAAGAGTTACATGTCACTGAGCTTGTTTAGCCTACTAAGGCCAAACTTTCTGCTTGCTCTTCCCTGTAGCCGGTTCAAGAATCGGCAAGGAGAAGCTAAGTTCACATTTAATGTTGCTAAGTGTGACAAAGTATTTAATGAGTTACTTAAGAATGGCAACATTAGATTGTCCCACATAAATCCTCCGATAGAGGAATTGAAAAGGCATGCTTATTGTAAATGGCATGGCTCCTTTTCTCATACCACCAATGATTGTAATGTCTTCTGTCGGCAATACAATAGGCTATAAATGAAGGTCGATTGAGCTTTCAGGAAATGCACACTGATAGGCAACCTTTCCCCATCAACCCATTAAAGTCGGTGGACAAGAAAGTCTTGGGTCGGCCGGGTGTGGCCGACAAAGGCAAAGGACGATTAAACCAGCCCAAAAGGTGATGCAACAAATGTCACCTGCTCATCTGCCTCCAGTTATGTCATGGTACTTTCCACCTGTCTACTCATCGCCAATGTTTTGTCCTGCTCGCATGTGGGATAGTACAACGATGAATTTGTATTACATGCTTAGTCTATTTGCTTATTCGGGCTAAGGGGCACCATAGTTTTGTTCCCTTTGACATATTGATAGTAATGGCCGAATGAGATGCAATCCTAATGGACCTTTGTGCCTTAGAGTTCTATTGAATGATTATACTCTTTAGTTGAGAGATCCAGTGACTTGCATCGAGCTAGGGTTCTTATTTCGGAAACAAGATGATTTGTGAAATCTATTGTTTCCCGAAAGATGTTGTTAGTACAGGTGTTTTTGATTCGTGACCTCCATCAAAAGGCAGGGTCATATGTTGGACACCATATTTGGCACATGGAGGGTCGGACAGTCCGGTCATGTGGCCCGGACGGTCTACGGAATAGCCCGGACGATCCATGATTAGATTAATTCAAGCTGAGTCCATATCTTGTGCGTGGTTATCCTAACAAACCCACGAGAAACTGTTGGATCTCACCTAGGAACGGATCCAGACCTCCCCCTATATATATGAAGAGGCACTACCGATTGAGAGACATACAATCCAATCGAACCAACCTATTTACCTTTATGCATTAGTTATAGATGTAGTGTAGCCTTAGTTGTAGTTCCCTAATCTCAATCGTCACCTCTCTTCGACTCTACGTCGTCTCGAGGCGCTTTGGGTGACCTCCCTATCCCGAAGCAACCCTACAATCTCTCCTCCCGACGGGGTTCCTCCATGGAGACGAGATCTAGGTTTACCCGAGAGCTCTCTAGGTCATTGTGGATGGTCCAACGACCTGTCATGGTCGGTCCGGCAACCTACCGTGGATAGTCCGGTGACCCGCAGAGCCGACCCCAAGGTCTTGCACATCATGTGCTGACCCTAGGGTTCGCTAGTATTTGGCCCAAAAGCGAGCCAATAGTAGCACACAAGTATCTTCGCTAATGTGGCCAACAACAGCATATAAGTATATTATACATGTGGCCATTTAACTTGATCTATGCCTAAATTGTGATTATTGGAATTAATATCAATTCCAACAGTCCAATGGAGCATAAGAGTTTAAGCTTCGATTGCATCTGCCCCTTTATTTTCATGTTTGCGCCTTTCTCTCTGACTGCATATGAGTGAGGTGTTGAAGTGTATAAGTGGATTGTCTACCTCTCCTAACAACTTAAGTTTTTTAGGTTGAACTGGCTAGTTCGTTCACTCTAAAAAAACTCAACCTGCGGGGGTAAGACAGCCCCCGGGCATTGTATTAAGAAGAAGACCTTCTCACACAGGTCGAGAAAACCCCCGAACCCCTGCCCCACCCATACACAGCGGCATCAAAGCCCATGTGAGAACGACCACGACCGGGGCTGAGCCTTAGACCTGTGCTTTGGCGTGGGACAGACGAGGGGATTTTTTTAACCACAGCCTGAAATTCGCTCCCACGGGGAGTCGAACCCAGGACCTGAGGAGTGCTACTCAGGCCAGCTAACCAACTCAGCTAGAGGCCCTTTCGCTAGTTCGTTCACTCTAACAGTCTAACATGGTATCAGAGCCATAGATCTCGAGTTCAAATCCTGACAGAGACTTTATTTGTCTCCACCCTTTTATTTCCACATTTGCGACTTTATTTCCGGCTGCACATGAGTGGGGGTGTTGAAGTGTATAAGTGGATTGCCTACCTTCTCCTAACAGCTTAAGTTTTTGGGCTGAACTGGTTAGTCTCTAAACCTTCTGTGATCAACATGCGAAAACCATCAATCATCTGCTTGTTGGGTGTGTGTTTGCTAGGAAAGTTTGGTTTCAGCTTCTCCAACTTGTTGGGCTACAGGCTTTGACACCGCACCATAGAGACACTAATTTTGAAGAGTGCTGGAACCATGATGGTCAGTGCGCAGAGCAAGAAGGGTCTCAACTCTTTTATCATGATAGTTGCTTGGACTATTTGGAAACATCATAATAACTGTGTGTTTCAGGGACAGGCACCCTATGTGTCCTCTGCCTTTCATGTTGCTAAAGAAGAATTTTTCCTATGGTGTGTAGCTGGAGCCAAGGGCCCTGCTGCCCTGCAAGCTGTGGCATGTGGCTGTAGGTTGAGCTGATCCTTTTAATGGATCCCTTTATGTATCTTCAGTTTTGGCCACCGTGAGGTGGCTTTGTACTCTGTTTTAGTCCATTTTGGACCTTTTTCTCTTAATATAATGATACACAGTTCTCCTGTGGTTTGAGAAAAAACTGGTTAGTCCATTCACTCTAACAGGGTATCAGAGCCAAAGGTCTCGAATTTGAATCTTGGTAGATGTTATATTTCTGCCTCCGCACCTTTATTTTCACGTTTGCGCCTTTCCCTCAGGCTGCACTTGAGTAGCCGGAGGTGTTGAAGTGTATAAGTAGATTGCCTACCTTCTCATAAAAGCTTAAGTTTTTGGGTTGAACTGATTAATCCATTCACTATAACAAAGCTAAGCAGAACTTTCCTTTATTTGTCTGAGGTCAATGAGGTGAGGTGATGACGCTAAGTGCTACACAATGGACAATACAACTATGCAACACTAGCAATTTTATCAATAACATCAGATGCCTAGGTGCTACATGTGACTATTGTGGTCTGATAATTTGATGCAGATAATATACATTTAAAAATAGACATAAATGAAAGGGTACCTTAAATGAAAATACCATTGTAACACACATTAAGTTCATGAAAGATGTGTGCCCAAAATAGCAAGCTACGAGCTCAGATCTAAGACAACATGCATCAATCTGTATGTGCAGTCAGCATCAGTTGCTCAAGGCAGCTAGTTCGATGCAGAACATATGCAACAAGGGCCAGACATTTGGAAGTTCCTACTAATTGTAGCAACTCATCTGCTGCCATGCCAACAGCAAGCCTCATTATAAAATTTAAAAGTCTCTAGCAGCTCAAATCTCTAGAAAAAGGAACCCATGTAGAGAAAGTTTAATATGAAGAGATTATCAAAGGAACACAGACTGAGTAGTGAGTACATTCATTGATGCTGTAAACAAATAATGTGCATACAACCAATAAAGAAAATCTAATTTTTTAGTGGCAACAACATATCTTTTAACAAAACATAGCAATTATACCTGCTTTTTCTGCAACTCCTCATTCTGGTCCTTGAGTTTTGCCACCTCAGCTTCCAGCTCCATTATGTATGCCTACAATGTTAGGACGCATGTGGTTAAGTGTCTGTACACTGGGTTATGGTTTTAGACTCTTATCAGTAAATTGAACCAACATAACAATTTTCTATCAACTAGAGCAATCCAGTAAATTTGAGTGCCGATGGGGTCAAAGACTAGCTTATACAGCAGTACATGTGCACCATGGAATAACTTACAGATGTAAAAAATAATAATCAACCAATCTCTTGTATTTGTATCTAAAATTAACCAGAAAAGAACACAAAACCATGCGTTATTGGAATTGTAAACCTCTTTAAGCCCAAGAAGCTATCCCTATCATCTCAATGAGGTGGTTGAAATGATGAAGTCTGTGAGACTGGAATGTGTACCACCATCTCCCAAATTAACAAACTTATCCAGTGTCTCAGCCTTTCTGAATCTGAGATGGTCAAGCTGAACCATGGTTCATTCCCAGATTCTTCACCTCTTTAGATGAAGATAAGAGTATTATACAATGGCAACTTGCTATTTGTAGAGGCTACTTAGCAATAAATTAACATCGAAGAGCTAAACTGGAAGTGGCAGATCACATCAAGTGAATAAAGTACAACATAATCGAGAGGCATACCAAATATAGTCACCATGGAGTTCCATTTGCGACAAGTTTTTACTATAATTAAGCCAAAGATGCAGTATGGTTAACGGACAGCATAGCAGATCCACTGAAAGAAGAAAGGCTCCACCTGCTTCCTCGCACGCGACCTGGCGGCCGACTCCCTGTTCTTGATCATGCGGCGCTGCCTCCTCTCCACCACCTTCTCGACGGTGGGTCCCTTCCGCACCCTCAGCGCAGTGTCGAACGGATACGGCACCGGCGACAGCGACGACAGATCCCCCGCCTCCACCTTTCCCATCCCGTTGAACACGACCGGCGTCGTCGGCGCCGCCACCGTCACCCCTCCTCCGAGGCCCTGCCCGACGACCCCGGCCACCATCCCGTTTCCCAGCTGCAGGGTCTGCGGCGCGACCGCATTCCCCTGGGAGAAAAGCCCCTGCGCGTGCGGCTGCAGCAGGAGGGTCTGGTGCCCCCCCATGTCCTCACGAACCACGCCGGCGCGTACCAGGAACTCCTCCAGAGTCATGGACCCCAGCGTCTGCTGCGCCTGCGCCTGCGCCGGCAGCGGCGTGGGCGCGGGCGCGGGCTCGGGCGCGGGAGCGGGAGCCGCAACCTGCTGCGCGTCCTCGCCGCTGGTGAGGCTCACGATCTCGCGCCAGACCTCGTCGACCGTCTTCTGGCTGAGTGTGCGGGGCAGCGTGAAGGAGCCCTGGCGCTGGATGGGCGCCCCGTGCTGCTGCTGCTGCTGCTGCGCGTGCGCGTCCACGGATGCGGTCGCCGTGGCCGTGGCCGGGGCGGCCGCAGCCATGGCGTTGGACTCCTCGGCTGTCCAGATGTTGCGCAGCAGCTCGTCCATGTTCATGGAGCCGAAGTCCTTGCTGGCGCCGCCGAGCGTGGTCTGGAACTCGTCGAACGTGAGCGAGTAGACCGAGCCCTGCCGCGCCAGCGCCGGGGCCCCGCTCCCTGCCGGCATCTCCATCTTCCCCGCCTACTGCCTTCTTCTCCTCTCGTTTCCTCTCCGCTCCGGTCTCAAATCCTACCGGAATTCAATTCCGCGCCTGGGCTGCTGCTCTGAAAAACCAGAGGCGGATGCAGAGAGAAAGGGGGCGGTGAACAGAGCAGTCGACTTTATAGCCGGGCAGCGGCAGAAGCGACAGGAGGTAGAAGGAGGCTAGGAGCTCCGCTCGAGGGGAGCGTGATGCGTGCTACAGTATACCGCCACAGTTTAGCAAGAGGAAATCCAGTTCAACGGAGCGGGTTAAAAAAAGAGAGCGGAGGAGGGGAAGCAGCGGGGGATGTGGAGCTCGAGTGTTGGTTGGGAGTTGGTGCGGCTTTGTGGGAGGCGATCGCGGCGGCGAGGTGGGCGACGGGACAGGTGTCGCCTCGGGGGCAATAAAGTGCTGCTGCGGCAGGCGCTGCCGTCGGGGGACGACAAGGCCCCGCAAACCGGTCAGATGATTGGGGCAGTGGGAGCGCCGGACAGCGGGGTGCAGCCGAGCGTCACAATGCTTCGCGCACACGGACTTTTGAGTTTTTTCGGTGCGTCGGTCAAACACTTCAACTTGCCATGCTGTTACAAGTGACACCACATATTTTCCTTATACGTACAGCTGAGTAATAAGATCGGGCTGCAGTGCCAGAATGAGCGAGGAGTGTTTTACTAATTTTATTTTTAACTACCTTAGCAGGTAGTTTTGTTTTAGAGGCGTTTAACATGGTTGCATTTGTTTCTTTCGTGTTTGTGATCCCTGTTTCGCGGAGCATCGCATCCTTCTCCAAGCGCCTGATATGGATATGGTTTGCGCGAGACTTCACGCTGATAGAAAACAACCTAATTGCCATAAACGTCTACAATTGTACATGTCCTAAATAACCAAAAATTAGCTCTAATCGATAGCTAGGAGGGCGGGTATTTCTTGCGGCTGTGGTTAGAGATATAAACATATATGCATCTAAAGATATCAATAACAGATAGCGGTTCATCTGTAGGTGCTAGCACGGCAAGATAAACACAATAACCCTTGTGCCGCACCATGTAACTCGATGCCACACGACACTTTTCTTATTCAAGCATATAACACGACGCCCACGGGTAGTGCTATATGTAGCTAGCGAAGTGCTTCACGTTGTTTCCTTGTTGACTCCAGCAAGCGAAGCGGCCAATCTAGAAAGTGCGGGAGTGAAAACCGATTCGGTGAAGTCGACAAGAAATCCACGTCTTAAAGGTTGATAGCGAAAACTGGCCCGCTAGATACGACAAGGAATCCACGTCTAAAAGTTCAGCGGTGAAAACCGACTCGCTAAAATGCGACAAAATGTTCACGTCTAGCATTTAGTGGCGAAAACCGTTTCGCTAAATATGACGAGGAAGAATCCACATTCACGTTTTTGACTCGGGGGGTTAGTCGGGACACGTCTAGTTCTTTTGTTCGGACGCATCAGGGGATGCGCTGGCAAGATTTGGCTTCCTTCGCGAGTGAGCCAAATTGGTCCACCGGTCTAGGCAAGCCTCCCGTTTCTCTACGTCAGACACGCGAGATAAGGATAGGCGATACAGGGTCAAGAACCAAACACGTCGACCTTAAGTATTGAACAAGAATTGTAGGAACCAAAGGCATCCTATCCCGACAACGTTACATAAACGCAATGGTAGTAAAGTACATTTCTAGAGGCGCCCACTGATAGTGGGGATCTATAGAGGCGTACACGTAACATTCATTCATAGTACATGACAACTGTCACGAGGAAATTTTAGTAAGGAAAAAAAAGCTTAGCCTATGTGGTTATAATTTAATTTAGTCCACATGTCGAACAAAACTTCACAACCCATAGGTTTGTGCAAATACCGGTCCGCATGCCGAATCAAACTTCACAAACCATAGGTAATAAGTTTTGTACCCATCTTCTAAATTTTTTTCTGACTTGTTTCCATTTGAGAAACAATAGTGCAAATGTGTATGCGCATAGAGAAAGCAAGACTAGGACAAGTACCACAGTTGAACAAGAATGCATCGTCCGGTCAAAAAACATTATTGTATCCACGGAAATATATATGTACACTAGGAGGGACTAGTGTGGGAAAAAAATAACTGTACAATGTGGATCGTGGTGGATTAGAAGACAACCAAACAAGCATGGAGAGGTTGCCAGCTGTCGACCCTACCATAATACTCCCTCCGTTTCGTTTTAGTTGTCGCTGGATAGTGCAAAATTAAACTATCCAGCGACAACTAAAAAGAAACGGATGGAGTACTTATTACCAGACTCTTATATTGTGTGCGATGTCCAAAACCATATATATGTTACGCTTCTATTTGGATGTGATAAGACGTGAACACAAAGTTGCTATTAGAAAACAAGTTCTCTGATAAATTGGACACTGAAATAATTTTTTTTAAGAATCTCTTACATGAACGACAGAGATTTGTAATGGCCGGTGATGACGATGCGACGGAGGACCAGGACAGTTAATATGGCTATGGGAGAGAGACCGTGAGGAATACTGTATGTTGTCGATCATGTGCATGCCAAGCAATGAGGAGGTTTTCCCTTTCGATGTTGCATGCAGCGGGGAGACCTAGCATTGCGCTAAATTATTGAACCCGAACACAGTGAGTGCTACCGTCTACCGATGACGGCGACGACGACGACACGTACGACTCAAATAACATTTTCTGATTTAGCTTTCATTAAAAAAAAAGGAACATTTCCGATCCAGGTATATATGGCCGTGTGTTGGGGGATATTTGATGTGTGTGTTCATGCATGCAACACTGGCAAACCGCCGCGTTACGACGACGTGCGCGTGTGCCGGTGCCGCCCCCTGTGTGTGACTTCCACTCACTCATCATGGTCATACTCATCGTGAGCTTGGTTACCTTTTTCCTTCCGGGGTCCCTTTCCTTTTCCTGACTAGGAGAGCTGGAGAGGATAGCAATAGCATGGTGGCCGTTTAGAGGAGAGGACCACGGGATAGGCAACGCGACGTGTCGCCGTGTCGGTGCTTGCAGGACGCTGGCTGGACGCAGCGGGTCGGGGTGGGGACGGTACCGTATTAATAGCAGTGCGCCTGCGCCCAATGGGCGTCGTCTGCATGCGAGATGCGCGCAGCATCCGGCCTGTCCGGCCGCTCGAGTGCGACCGGACCGGAGGAGGGACCCGACCCGACCCGACCCCGCCCGTCGGCCGTCGTTTTCCACTGCGAAGGGGAGGGGGCGCGCTCGTCTCGTAGACGTTGTGACCGTGTCGTGTGGAACGGGTGTCCCGCGATGGCATGGCCGCCGTTGCTCGCGTCGTCTTTTTCTCGGCGAGCGCCGGGGTTCCATTCCAGCAACTTTTCGCCAAACCTTGGCTCGCTCAGAAAGTCTTGCGGGTTGCGGCGCCTGGAACGAATTTGACCGCTTGTGTGTGCTGTGCACGGAGCTATAGTAGCAGTCAGGGTCTCAGCCTCTCAGGGAGGCCGGGGGCCAATCATGCCACTGCCTGCGCCCGCCAGTGTGCTACACTGTCTACACTGTTCCCCGCAACAGGATCCAGCAGCTTATCCTGTCAGTCACTCGCATCCGTGCTCCTTGCCAACACACGTGTCGTTCTTTGTATATATTGACATACAGATTAATTTTGTCATGATTTATATTAACATAAGAACTCTGATAGTATATTTTTTATTGTATATATAAAGGGTAAGTATAGATATATCGTCTTAGGCAGGGTGAAGCGTTTCCAACCACCTCTATTAATTTTTGACATGTTAACCATAGATTAATTAAACTCAAGAATCGATCCACCGTAACTTCATGGCGATCTCCTCGGCCGCAAATTTTCTAGCCAGCCATGCAGCTGTACGAGAAGCTTAGCAAGACGAACCATGGTGTGATGAGCGTGTCAACATGGACATGTCGCCAGGGTGTCAATGACAACACAGGCTGCATTGAAAGTACGATAGGATGTCAAGAAAGTCACAAAGGTTAACTCTTACCTACCAAAGAGCGGCACACAACTGATCAGCAATTACTCGCATAACTTCTCTCGTCTATGGCAGAAGATGTCATGACGAGCACACCATCGCGACGGTAATATAGAGCGCCATAGAGGGAATATATTCTCTCTCTATGGGTAGGGCATGCTTCATCAATACAAGAATTGACCTAACTAATTTGAAAAAAGAAGATAAGTCTGTCACAGAAGATGTGACCAAAGCATGAGCGCTTGCTCATGAGATGATCTCCGTCGACAACCAATTGAAGGTTAAGAGCTCGTCTCATATATTATGTCTGGTCTTAACGACGAGTTTAGCTCCATTGTGATGGCCCTAGCGACCAAGCCAAAGCCGCTCACGTTTGGGAATGTCTAGTTCCAACTTCTTGTGTGTCAACAAAGGAACACACTTCTCCATGACGGTGTTTCAGGTTTCTCCGCGAACTCGGCAAGCCGTGGTCATTGGGAATTGTGTGGACATGCCCATGGCGCTCCTCACGATCACATAGGCGGGTAATGAGAATATGGCTTCAAAAAACAATTCGATGCATCTACAACCTCACGCTCGTGGCAACAACTCCAACAAAAGCATATCAAGCCCAAGTGTCAGCTATGTTATAAGAGGGGCACTGTTTTCGATTGTTGCACATGTTTAGTGAGGACTTTGTCCCTAGATGAGCGCTAAGCCGGATCTAGTACATCTTATGTAGTATATTCCAGTTGGTACATGTACACAGGAGCTACACATCATGTCACAAGAGAACTTCAGAAACTAGCGATCCAAGATAAATACAAAGGGACTTACCAAATGTACAGGGCAAGTGGTGCAAGTATGAAGATTACCCATATTGGACACTTAGCCGTTAAAAATCAAAACCATAATATTTTCTTAAGCAATATTATTTATATTCCTAACACTAGTAAAAGCCTTATTTTGGTTTATCGCCTTGCTTAAGATAGTTTTGCATATCTTGAATCCCACCCTGATCAGGCGAGGAACCCACTCGAGTGGTTTCCTTTCGGTTCGCCTGCCCCCCTCTGCTTCTCCACCATGCCCGACCCTAGGCTTAGTGCCTTAGGGTTTATCCGATGCGGGTGCTTTCTGGGTAGATGATTTCCCCGCCTCCTTACTGTCGGGTAGCCCCTGGTAGCCGGTGGTCCTCCTCTTGTCTGCTCTCCCTGATCGGTGGGTCCTAGGAGCCTGTGGATCTTTTTAGCGACACAAAGCTTGACTTTTGCCAAAGATTTTAAACATTAGTATGATATAGATTATGAAGACACCTTTATTTTGATAATTAAGTCAACCACTATCAAAGTTGTACTATCAATTGTTGTCACATGGGGTTGGATGTTACAACAACTAGACGTGCAAAACACTTTTCTTCATGAAACTAGACGTAAAAATAAACTACATTTTGAATGATGTTTCAATAAAACTTCCAAGAGGCCAACTTCTGAGAGTCCCCTAAAACAGTCAGAAGTTATGGTGCTAACGATGTTAGCCCTCGCTAACTTCCGATGGACCTCTTTCTGAGAGCATAACTGAAATTCGCCTAGAGGGGGGGGGGTGAATAGGCGAAATCTAAAATTTATAAACTTTAAGCACAACTACAAGCCGGGTTTAGCGTTAGAAATAAAATCGAGTCCGAAAGAGAGGGCGAAAACAAATCACAAGCAAATGATGAGTGTGACACGGTGATTTGTTTTACCGAGGTTCGGTTCTTGCAAACCTACTCCACGTTGAGGTGGTCACAAAGACCGGGTCTCTTTCAACCCTTTCCCTCTCTCAAACGGTCACCTAGACCGAGTGAGCTTCTCTTCTCAATCAATCAGGACACTTAGTCCCCACAAGGACCACCACACAATTGGTGTCTCTTGCCTTGATTACAATTGACTTGGGAACAAGAAAGAAGGAAGAAGAAAAGCGATCCAAGCGCAAGAACTCAAATGAACACAAGTATCTCTCTCTCACTAGTCACTATTTGATTGGAGTGATTCCGGACTTGGGAGAGGATTTGATCTTTGCTTTTGTGTCTTGGAGTGAAGTCTAGAGCTCTTGTATTGAATACAATTGCTGAAAACTTGGATGCCTTAAAGTGTGGTGGTTGGGGGGTATTTATAGCCCCAACCACCAAAGTGCCCGTTGGGGATGGCTGCAGTCGTATGGCGCACCGGACAGTCCTGCGCCAGCCATGTCACCCAACCGTTAGGGTTCAACCATTGGAGCTCTGACTTGTGGGGCCACCGGACAGTCCGGTGGTGCACCGGACAGGTCCTGTTCACTGTCCGGTGCGCCTTCTGGCGCCTGCTCTGACTTCTGCGCGCGCAGTTGCACTGTTCACTGTAGACTTTTGCAGACGACCGTTGGCGCAGTTAGCCGTTGCTCCGCTGGCACACCGGACAGTCCGGTGAATTATAGCGGAGCGGCTCCCTGAAAACCCGAAGCTAGCAAGTTGGAGTTGATCCACCCTGGTGCACCGGACACTGTCCGGTGGCACACCGGACAGTCCGGTGCGCCAGACCAGGACAGACTTCGGTTGGTTTTGCTCCTTTGTATTTGAACCATTTCTTGGACTTTTTATTGGTTTGTGTTGAACCTTTGGCACCTGTAGAACTCATAGTCTAGAGCAAACTAGTTAGTCCAATAATTTGTGTTGGGCAATTCAACCACCAAAATCATTTAGAAAAAAGGTTTGACCCTATTTCCCTTTCAATCTCCCCCTTTTTGGTGATTGATGCCAACACAAAACAAAGCAAATATAAAAGTGCAGAATTGAACTAGTTTGTATAAGGTAAGTGCAAAGGTTGCTTGGAATGAAACCAATAATTATTTCTACTAGATATGCATGGATGGTTTTCTTCTTATTTAAAATTTTGGACCACGCTTACACCACAAATTTTGTTTTCCAAATTCTTTGTAAAATTCTTTTCAAAACTTTTTGCAAATAGTCAAAGGTGTATGAATAAGATTAAAAGAAGCATTTTCAAGATTTGAAATTCTCTCCCCCTGTTTCAAATGCTTTTCCTTTGACTTAAACAAAACTCCCCCTCAATGAAATTCTCCTCTTAGTGTTCAAGAGGGTTTTACAAATTTTTGAAGATACTAGAACTTTCTCCCCTTTTGAAAACACATTAAGATACCAATTTAAAAACTTCATTTTTAAAATTCGGTGGTGGTGCGGTCCTTTTGCTTTGGGCTAATACTTTCTCCCCCTTTGGCATGAATCGCCAAAAACGGATACGTGCGAGTGAAATATAAGCCCTTTTACTTTCTCCCCAATGGCAAACAAATAGATATGAGTGAAGATTATACCAATGTGGAGAGATGGCGGAATACCGACAAAGAGTAGATAATACCGATGGAGTTGAGTGGAAGCGTCGTCTTTGCCGAATACTCCATTTCCCTTTCAATTCTATGACTAAGCATGATAATACACTTGAAAACACATTAGTCATAGACATAAAAGAGATATGATCAAAGGTATATAAATGAGCTATGTGTGCAAAGTATCAATCAAAATTCCTAGAATCAAGAATATTTAGCTCATTCCTAAGTTTGGTAAAAGTTTTCTCATCTAATGGTTTGGTAAAGATATCGGCCAATTGATCTTTGGTGTTAATATAGGCTATCTCGATATCCCCCTTTGTTGGTGATCTCTCAAAAAGTGATACCGAATGGCTATATGCTTAGTGCGGCTGTGTTCAACGGGATTATCCGTCATGCGGATTGCATTCTCATTATCACATAGGAGAGGGACTTTGCTAAATTTGTAGCCATAGTCCCTGAGGGTTTGCCTCATCCAAAGTAATTGCGCGCAACAATGGCCTGCGGCAATGTACTTGGCTTCGGCGGTAGAAAGAGCTACTGAGTTTTGTTTCTTTGAAGCCCAAGACACCAGGGATCTCCCTAGAAACTGACAAGTCCCTGATGTGCTCTTCCTATCAATTTTATACCCTGCCCGATCAACATCAGAATATCCTGATAAATCAAAAGAGGATCCCTTGGGGTACCAAAGGCCAAACTTAGGTGTATGAACTAGATATCTCAAGATTCGTTTCACGGCCCTAAGGTGAACTTCCTTAGGATCGGCTTGGAATCTTGCACACATGCATACGGAAAGCATAATATCCGATCGAGGTGCACATAAATAGAGTAAAGATCCTATCAACGATCGGTATACCTTTTGATCTACGGATTTACCTCCCGTGTCGAGGTCAAGATGCCCATTGGTTCCCATGGGTGTCTTGATGGGCTTGGCATCCTTCATTCCAAACTTGGTGAGTATGTAGTGAATGTACTTTGTTTGGCTGATGAAGGTGCCCTCTTGGAGTTGCTTGACATGAAATCCTAGAAAATACTTCAACTCCCCCATCATAGACATCTCGAATTTTTGAACCATGATCCTACTAAACTCTTCACAAGTGGATTTGTTAGTAGACCCAAATATAATATCATCAACATAAATTTGGCATACAAACAAATCTTTTGCAATGGTTTTAGTAAAGAGAGTAGGATCGGTCTTGCCGACTTTGAAGCCATTAGTGATAAGAAAATCTCTTAGGCATTCATACCATGCTCTTGGGGCATGCTTGAGCCCATAAAGCGCCTTAGAGAGTTTATATACATGGTTAGGATACTCACTATCTTCAAAGCCTGGAGGTTGCTCAACATAGACCTCTTCCTTGATTGGTCCATTGAGGAAGACACTCTTCACGTCCATTTGATATAGCTTAAAGCCATGGTAAGTAGCATAGGCAAGTAATATACGAATTGACTCAAGCCTAGCTACGGGTGCATAGGTTTCACCAAAATCCAAACCTTCGACTTGTGAATAACCCTTGGCTACAAGTCGTGCTTTGTTCCTTGTCACCACACCATACTCATCTTGCTTGTTGCGGAATACCCATTTGGTTCCTACAACATTTTGATTAGGACGTGGAACTAAATGTCATACCTCATTCCTCGTGAAGTTGTTGAGCTCCTCTTGCATCGCCAGCACCCAATCTGAATCTTTAAGTGCATCCTCTACCCTGTGTGGCTCAATAGAGGAAACAAAAGAGTAATGTTCACAAAAATGAGCAACTCAAGATTGAGTGGTTACCCCCTTATGAATTTCGCCGAGGATGGTGTTCACGGGGTGATCTCTTTGAATCGCCTGGTGGACTCTTGGATGTGGCGGTCTTTGATCTTGTTCATCTTCCTTGTCTTGATCATTGGCATCTCCCCCTTGATCATTGTCCTCCTCTTGAGGTGGCTCATCTTCTTGATCTTTATTTTCATCATCTTGATCTTGATCCTCATCTTGGGTTGGTGGAGATGCTTGCATGGAGGAAGATGAAGGCTGATCTTGTGCATGTGGAGGCTCTTCGGATTCCTTAGGACACACATCCCCTATGGACATGTTCCTTAGCGCAACGCACAGAGCCTCTTCATCATCTAGCTCATCAAGATCAACTTGCTCTACTTGAGAGCCGTTAGTCTCATCAAACACAATGTCACAAGAAACTTCAACTAGTCCAGTAGACTTGTTAAAGATTCTATATGCCCTTGTGTTTGAGTCATAACCAAGTAAAAAGCCTTCTACAGCCTTAGGAGCAAATTTAGATTTTCTACCTCTTTTAACAAGAATAAAGCATTTGCTACCAAAGACTCTAAAATATGAAACATTGGGCTTTTTTCCGGTCAGGAGTTCATAAGATGTCTTCTTGAGGATTCTATGAAGATATAACCGGTTGATGGAGTAGCATGCGGTGTTAATCGCCTCGGCCCAAAACCGGTCCGGTGTCTTGTACTCATCAAGCATGGTCCTTGCCATGTCCAATAGAGTTCTATTCTTCCTCTCCACTACACCATTTTGTTGTGGCGTGTAGGGAGAAGAGAACTCATGCTTGATGCCCTCGTCCTCAAGGAAGCCTTCAATTTGAGAGTTCTTGAACTCTGTTCCATTGTCGCTTCTAATCTTTTTGATCCTTAAGCCGAACTCATTTTGAGCCCGTCTCAAGAATCCCTTTAAGGTCTCTTGGGTTTGAGATTTTTCCTGCAAAAAGAACACCCAAGTGAAGCGAGAATAATCATCCACAATAACTAGACAGTACTTACTCCCGCCGATGCTTATGTAAGCTATCGGGCCGAATAAATCCATGTGGAGTAGCTCAAGCGGCCTGTCGGTCGTCATGATGTTCTTGTGTGGATGATGAACGCCAACTTGGTTCCCTGCTTGACATGCGCTACAAATCCTGTCTTTCTCAAAATAAACATTTGTTAGTTCCAAAATGTGCTCTCCCTTTAGAAGCTTATGAAGATTCTTCATTCCAACGTGGGCTAGTCGGCGATGCCAGAGCCAACCCATGTTAGTCTTAGCAATTAAGCAAGTATCGAGTTCAGCTCTATTAAAATCAACCAAGTATAGCTGACCCTCTAATACTCCCTTAAATGCCATTGAATCATCACTTCTTCTAAAGACAGTAACACCTATATCCGTAAAAAGACAATTGTAGCCCATTTTACATAATTAAGAAACTGAAAGCAAGTTATAATCTAATGAATCTACAAGAAAAACATTGGAAATAGAATGGTTAGGTGATATTGCAATTTTACCAAGTCCTTTGACCAAACCTTGATTTCCATCCCCGAATGTGATGGCTCTTTGGGGATCTTGGTTTTTCTCATAGGAGGAGAACATCCTTTTCTCCCCAGTCATGTGGTTTGTGCACCCGCTATCAATGATCCAACTTGAGCCCCCGGATGCATAAACCTACAAAACAAGTTCAGGCCTTGTTCTTAGGTACCCAAACGGTCTTGGGTCCTTTCACATTGGAAACAAGCACCTTGGGTACCCAAACACAAGTTTTTGACCCCTTGTGTTTGCCCCCAACATATTTGGCAATTACTTTGCCTGATTTGTTAGTGAGCACATAGGAAGCATCAAAAGTCTTAAATGAAATGTTAGGTTCATTTGATGTAATAGGAGATTTCTTTTTAGGCATTTTAACATGAGTAGAACGCCTAGAGCTAGAAGCCTCATTCTTATAAATAAAAGCATGGTGAGAAACAGAATGAGTCTTCTTAGCATGAATTCTTCTAATCTTATCTTCAGGATAACCAGCAGGATATAAAATATAGCCCTCGTTATCCTAAGGCATGGGAGCCTTACCCTTAACAAAATTAGACAATCTTTTAGGGGCATCAAGCTTGACATTGTCTCCCTGTTGGAAGCCAATGTCATCCTTAATGCTAGGGCGTCTCCCACTATAAAGCATGCTACGAGCAAATTTAAATTTCTCATTTTCTAGTTCATGCTCGGCAATTTTAGCATCTAGTTTAGTTATATGATCATTTTGTTGTTTAATCATAGCAAGGTGATCATGAATAGCATCAACATTATCATCTCTACATCTAGTGCAAATAGAAACATGACTGACAGTAGATGTAGAGGTTTTGTAAGCATTTAATTCATCAATCTTAGCATGTAAAATAACATTCTCATTTCTAAGATTGGAAATAGAAACATTGCAAACATCTAATTCCTTAGCCTCAGTAATTAATTTTTCATTCTCACTCTTAAGGCTAGCAAGAGAGGCATTCAATTTATCAATCTTAGCAATCAAGCTAGCATTATCATTTCTAAGATTGGCAATTGAATCATCACATACATTTGATTTCTCAACCTTAGCAATTAAATTAGCATTCTCAATTCTAAGGTTAGAAATGGTGTCATGGCAAGTGCTTAGCTCACTAGTTATTTTTTCACATTTTTCTACCTCTAGAGCATAAGCATTTTTAACCTTAACATGCTTCTTGTTTTCCTTAATAAGGAAGTCCTCTTGGCTATCTAAGAGTTCATCCTTCTCATGAATAGCACTAATCAATTCATTCAACTTTTCTTTTTGTTGCATGTTTAGGTTGGCAAAAAGGGTGAGCAAGTTATCCTCATCATCACTAGAATTATCCTCATCACTAGAAGTTGCATACTTAGTGGAAGATCTGGATTTTACCTTCTTCTTCTTGTCGTCCTTTGCCATGAGGCACTTGTGGCCGACGTTGGGGAAGAGGAGGCCTTTGTTGATGGCGATGTTGGCGGCGTCCTCGTCGTCGGAGGAGTCGGTGAAGCTCTCATCGGAGTCCCATTCCCGACCATGTGGGCATCGCTGCCCTTCTTCTTGTAGTACTTCTTCTTTTCCTTCCTCCTTCCCTTCTTGTCGTCGCCCCTGTCACTGTCACTAGAGATAGGACATTTTGCTATAAAGTGACCGAGCTTACCACACTTGTAGCAAACCTTCTTAGAGCGGGGCTTGTAATCCTTCCCCCTCCTTTGCTTGAGGATTTGGCGGAAGCTCTTGATGATGAGCGTTGTTGGAGCTGTCTCTCGACAGCAAGGAGATCCAACACGAGTGAATGGAGATGGCAACAGGGCACTCGCGTGTGATGGCAAAAGCTCTGTTAATCTAGCCTCTCACGGGCACTGTGCGGGGGTATTTATAGGTATCCGAGTGCACGGCGCCTTGCGTTAAGGACGCATGTGCCCTCAGGTACCTAGTTTATCCCCAGAATATTCCCATAAAGCGGGGTTACAAGCTGTAATTACAAGTACGCCTTTACAAATTAGGCCCGTAACACAAACACGGCTACGCAGGGCCCGTTACAATGGGCCAGACCTCAGGTGGGCCTCGGAGCTGACCGAGGCCGCGCCGCGGGGAGGCGTCGCCGCAGGCCTTCGTCTGGTGCCGAATCGAGCGAAGGGTCTCCGTGTTGTCTCTGGTGCTGATGAAGCGAAGGGTGTCCCTGCCTGCTTTGTCTGTCAGGGCAGGGGCTAAGCGGTGGAGACTTCGGGCGAAGGGTGGCGTTTCTGCCTTCGCTCCAACATTTGCCCTCCGAGGGACCAGTTCGACAAAGTCACCTGGTGCCGAAGACGCCGCTAGATGGCGGAGACGCTGCCCTCGCTCGAAGTGGTTCCGCGGGGGTTTTTGATGTGACCGTTGATGGACATCGTACTGTTGGACTGCGGGTTTTCCGAAGCGTCGCGCCCTGTGGGATTGCGGGTTTCCCGAGGAGCCGCGCCCTGCCTATAAAAGGGGGCGGGGGACGGCGCTGTTTGCACTTTGCCTTCCGCGCTCCGTGAAAACCCTAGCCGCCCGCCGTCTTTCTGCTCCTCTTCTTCTGCTGCTCCCTTTGCTCGTCGGAGTTCTGGCTCGAGTGAAGCAGACTGCCCGCCGCCGCCGACGGTACGTAGCAATGCCATCCTCTTCTTCTTCCGCCGACGCCACGCCGCCGGCCGCCGCCTCGTCTGAGGAGACGTTGAGTAGCGTGATGGTGGAGGAGCTGCGCGCCGGCGACTCTGTTGATTTTGGTGTGTCGCGGATGACGTCGGCCCGCGTTGAAGATATGCAGCGTTTGGGCTACTTTGGCGGCGGAGTCGCTCGTGCTCCGGGGACGGAGGAAGTCCCCGAGCCGGAGGGTGAGTTGGTTGTTTTCGAGGCGTTCTTCGTCGCCGGTCTCCGTTTGCCTGCGCACCGGTTTGTTGGCGAAGTCCTGCGTAGATTCAACGTTCAAATTCATCAGCTGACACCGAACGCCGTGGTGGCGCTGGCGAAGTATGTCTGGGCGACGACTTCGTACGGCGGGCAGCCGTCGGTTGAAGTTTTTGCGAAGAATTATTGCTTGCATTGGCAGAAGAGGGTGGTTGAGGACGGAGTTGCCCAGTTCGGGTCGTGCACATTCACGCCGAAGACCGGCAAGACCACAATGCCAGTAGTGGAGTTGGTTCCGTGCGCCCACAACAAGTGGGGCAATTGGAATGAATTTTGGTTTTACGTTGCTGAGGCTACTGTCGAAGGCCATGAAGGACTTCCCGTGTCTGAGATGTGCTCTCACTATTACTCTGCGTATCCGCCCTTTGAAGTGGCAGAAGAGGATGCAGACGAAGGGGCCCTTCGGTGCGCCGCCGGCCAGAGCAGTGGTCGTGATTTAGTTGAAGAGTTTGTGGCGTACGGGGTCTGGCCCTTGGCGCACGGCTGGGCGCTAGGCGAAGTGTGCCCTCGCCAGATGCCTTTTCACGGAGGAAGGGTGGTGCGAAGTCCTGCCTTTGCACTGAATTTGCGAAACCGTGACCCGGCCGCCTTTGTGCGTGATGCGGAGGACTTGGCGGTGCGGCTCGTGGGGCGGTACGTGGCGAGGACGGAAGGCCAGCGCAGCTTTGATATTCGCGGGTCAAATGAACGTTTGAACAGGGTCTTCGAATTAAATCAATTGCCGTACGACGGCTACCCTGGTCAAGACGAAGCAGACCGCCGTGGGAAGAAGCCGGCGGTGGAGACTGGAGGCGACCCTGCGCTGACGGCCGCCCCCACCTCAAAAAAGAGAAAATTAGGTACTGCGATGGGAGGAATCGGGGTGTCTGATAGTTTTGCTAGAGAGTTAATGAGGACGTGTGCGGCCCCGGGGGAGAGGATGTCTTCGCCCGAGCTCCGGGAGTCTTCGGCTCGGATGCTGAGGGTTACCGGGGGCTGCTGGCCTAGAAATGTTCCTGTCCCCTGCGCGGCTGAGGAAGACTGTTTTACATCTCGTATGGCTCGTCAGTGGAGAGTTTTTCCTTACGGGCGAAATATCGGTGCTGTTGTGTGGGCAGTGATGGACAAGGATCGCCAAGGGGCGGCGCAAAAACGCTAGGCGACCGTCAGGATTCACGAGGCCCGGCCGAAAAGGCAGCGGGGAACGGCGAAGGCTGCGGCCTCCAGCGGAGGCAAGTCGCCGCTGGCGGCGAAGGCGGGCGCCTCTGCACCCAGCAAGGCGCCGGAGACAACGGCGGGCGCCGGAGTCTCCAGGCTGACGAAGGTGGTGCCGCCGGCCAGCGGAGTGGCGGTGGCTTCGAAGGCAGCCCGAACGTTGCCGCCGCCGGGCAAACGCGTTGCCGACTTCGGCACCGACATTAGTGTGGACGATTATCTTGGGGGTAAGTCACCCGGCCGCCCTCTTTTTCTTTTTCTTTTTTTGTTGATCGTTGATGCGTTGCAGGGTCGGACGAGGGCCGGCTTGCTATAGTTGTGCCTGCCGGGGCAATCGCGACGGCTGCGCTGTCGTCGAAGGCGAGGGGCGGGACCCTTGGCGCCGGAGGCGAGGTGTCGGCCCTCGCGTTGGTCAGGGACGAGGCTGACGCGGCGACCCGCCGGCTGAAAGGAGTGACGGAGGCACTGAGTCAGGTCCGCCGAGTTTTTTTTTTTTTTTTGCGGCCATGGCCTTACGTGTGCTCTGCAGGTGGCTGACTTCACCAGCCGTACTGCGTCGGGGGCACTTACGGCAGCCTTATCTGCCGAAGTCGAGAGACTTCGGACGCAACATGCTGACGCTGTCCGTGAGAAGTCGGCCTCCGACAGCAAGTGTCGCAACCTGGCAGACAAGGTGGCCGCCCTGGAGGAGGAAAAGGCTGACCTCCGGCGCCAGCTGGCGGGGGAGAGGAGGGAGGCCAACGAGGCCGTCGCCAAGGAGCAGGCCGCGCAGGCGGAGGCTAGGCTGGCACGGGCGGAAGCCAATCTTGCCAAGGATCTCGCCGAAGACCTGCGGGGGCGGCTCACCGCTCTGGAGAGCCGCGCGAAGGGGGCCGAAGCCGCGGTGCGAACGGAGGCCGAACGGACGCGCACACAGCTTATGGCCACATATCGCGAGCTGGGTGCGCGGACCGGTGACTTCGTGGTGCCGGAGCGGGAGGCCGGGCTTCGCTGTTTGGAATGGGTGCAAGAGGAGCTGCAGGAGCTCCCCACTGTCCTGGGGGGATTAATGTCGTTCGCCTCCCTGGTCACCTGCGAGGGGGCGATGAACGCACTCTCTCGCGAAGGGTGCCGGCACTATGAGGCCTTCGACCAGGCAGATGAAGATTTTGGGCGAGACATCTATAAGGTCGAAGACCCCGTGGTGAAGGAGTCCGCCGGCGCCCTGTATGACCGGATGTGGGGTCTGTATGGTGGTGATGTGGTCAGGGAGCGGGCCGAGGCTGCGAGGGCTCAGGTAACGTTGTCGTTTGTTCGGCGTTTGCTGGATGTGGTCTGTGCGTGTGTTTGCTGACTTTTTGTATGTTTTGTTTTAGGCGGAGCGAGGCGAGCGGGTGGACGACTTCGGAGCACTGAACGACGCCCTGCCGGACCCGGAGCCGACCCCGGAGACCACGGAAGACGCACCAGGCGCCCCCACATCTGCTACAATAGTTGAAGACCTGCCCCTGAAGGTGGCCGAAGGCGCTCCCGATGCCCTCGCAGCAGCTGCGCCGACCGTCGAAGATCCGGCGGCGGAGGCGGTGGAAACAATGGCGGAGGTGGCAGCGGAGCCAACGGCGGAGGCCCCCGCAGCTCCAGGGCCCTCGCAGGTGGCGTAGTGGTTGTTTAGGGTTGGGAAATTTTGGATGTTGTACTGAATTTTGGTTGCTGCGCAGGTTCAAGATTTTGGGCCTGCGCACGCAACCGCTGCTACTGAGTTTTTGGCGGCTTCGACCGCGGAAGGTGGTAATGAATATAGTGGGTCTACATCTGAGTTTTTTGATTTTGCCGACTCCGGGAGCTCGGTTGAGTGGACTGAGGAGTCGTCGGAGGAGAATTTGGATTATTTTGCGGCCTTGGACGTGGCTGCGGCGGAGGCTTCGCCACACGCCGCGAACGCGTCGGACGTGCCAGGCCCTAGCACCGAGCGCCGTCGACGAAGGGCGGTTGCAAAACGTAGGGTTAGCGCGGAGGAGCGGGCTCTGCTTCGTGTGAGTGGGGCTGGTCGGCAGGAACTGTTGTCCCTGCCGACCGCCGAGGGTGTAGGTGAAGGGGAACTGCGAAGGCTTTTTGCGGGTGAGGAGCTTAGGATAATGTTATTTAATTATAGGGAGATGGGAATTATTCCTAAGGTTGAGCCGATGTAGAGTGTGGTGCCCTCGCTTGTGTACGTCGAGGCTTGTATGGTGGAATTGTGTGCCCTCGCGTGCATGTGTGTGTGCGAAGGCGTTTTGTACTTACTGATTTGTTTTGCTGCGCTGTGTTGGCTTGATTATAGTTGGTCTTGGTGTGGATGGTTTGATGTTGTCGTTTCGGCCGTTGCTGTGCTAGTCCAGGTGTACCCTTAGGTGTCTTCTGCCCAGATAGTCTTTGGTTTTTTCGCACTTGTTGTGCTGATCCGGCTGCACTTTTAAGCGACTTCTGCACGGATAGCCTTCGCGATAGACTCAGATTTTTTCCGCACTTGTTGTGCTAATCCGGCTGCACCCTTAGGCGACTTTTGCGCGGATAGTCTTCGCGATAGACTCAGATTTTTTCTGCACTTGTTGTGCTAATCCGGCTGCACCCTTAGGCGACTTTTGCGCGGATAGTCTTCGCGATAGACTTAGATTTTTTTTCGCACTTGTTGTGCTAATCCGGCTGCACCCTTAGGCGACTTTTGCGCGGATAGTCTTCGCGATAGACTTAGATTTTTTTCTGCACTTGTTGTGCTAATCCGGCTGCACCCTTAGGCGACTTTTGCGCGGATAGTCTTCGCGATAGACTTAGATTTTTTTCTGCACTTGTTGTGCTAATCCGGCTGCACCCTTAGGCGACTTTTGCGTGGATAGTCTTCGCGATAGACTTAGATTTTTTTTTCGCACTTGTTGTGCTAATCCGGCTGCACCCTTAGGCGACTTTTGCACGGATAGTCTTCGCGATAGACTTAGATTTTTTTTCGCACTTGTTGTGCTAATCCGGCTGCACCCTTAGGCGACTTTTGCGCGGATAGTCTTCGCGATAGACTTAGATTTTTTTTTCGCACTTGTTGTGCTAATCCGACTGCACCCTTAGGCGACTTTTGCGCGGATAGTCTTCGCGATAGACTTAGATTTTTTTCGCACTTGTTGTGCTAATCCGGCTGCACCCTTAGGCGACTTTTGCGCGGATTTGTCGCACGCGAGGGTAGCTAGCGCTTAGCCTCGCGGTGACCTCGTGGTGGTCGAATGTCGAAGACCGTCATCGCGGTCTTTTTCGACGCATGTCTTTTTGCGGGGGATTTTTTACGCATATATTACATGGCTCCGCCTCGTTAAAAACCTCACCCCCCGGGAGGAAAAGAGTGCGGGCCGGTGCAAGATTGTTTTTGCGAATTACAAGGGCGAAGACGGCCCTGAGGAATCAAACAAAAAATTTGCGGAGGTTGTCAATGTTCCAGGAGTGCTCCAGGTCCTCGCCGGTTGGCGTTGTGAGCCTGTAAGCGCTGGGGGAAGCTTTTGTCTTGACGATGAAAGGGCCCTCCCACCTGGGTCCAGCTTGCCCTTGGACTCCGTTCGAGCTGTCCGAATGAGTACGAGGTCCCCCTCGCTGAACTCCCTCGGGGTGACTGAATGGTCGCGCCATGCTTTGGTCTGGGCTTGGTACTTGTTCAGGGCCTGTAGGGCGAAGACACGGTCTCCGTCGATGAGATCCTTTGAAGTTGGCTCGTCCACATCTGGGACGGCCGACGGGACTGTTCGTGGGGACCCGTGCTTTATTTCTTGCGGGGTCATGGCCTCCGATCCGTATAAAAGACGGAAGGGAGTGAATCCGGTCGCCCTGCACTCAGTCGTGTTTAGTGCCCAGACTGCCTCAGGTAAAAAATCGCTCCATCTGCCCTTTTTTCATCGAGGAGCATTTTTTTGATAGCTGTGAAGATTTTTCCGTTGGCGCGCTCCACGACCCCGTTGGACTGCGGATGATAGACTGAGGCGAAGGCAAGCTTGGTGCCAATGGAGAAACAAAAATCCTTGAAGCCTTGGTTATCAAACTGCTTGCCGTTGTCGACTGTTAATTCGGACGGTACTCCGAAGCGGCAAACAATGTTCTGCCAGAAGAATTTTTGGGCAGTCTTTGATGTTATTGTGGAGACAGCCCGTGCCTCGATCCATTTGGTGAAGTACTCGACCGCGACGAAGGCGAACTTAAGGTTCCCCTGAGCGGTGGGCAAGGGTCCAACAATGTCGAGACCCCAGCGCTGGAGAGGCCATGTGTGGGCGATCAGCTTTGTATACTGCGAAGGGCCGCCGGACCGAGGAGAGAACTTCTGGCAGGCTTCGCAGGACCGAGTGACCCGATTCGCAGCGCAAATCATTGCGGGCCAGTAAAAACCCTGGCGGATCACCTTAGCAGCTAGGGCCCTCGGCCCCACGTGTGAGCCGCACGTGCCACTGTGGACTTCACGTAGAATCTGCATGCCTTCGGCCTCAGTGACGCACTTAAGCATTGGTTGACTGACCCCTTTTTTGTAGAGTTGGCCTTCAATCAGAGCGAAGTCTCGGCTTCGATGTCTGAGGCGCTTGGCCTCACTGATGTCGGCTGGGTGATAATACCCCTGCAGGAACAGGGTTATGGGTGCGCGCCAGTCTTCGGTCATGATGAGGTTGACTGTTCGGTGGCCCTCGCTGTCATTGGTTATTTGGAGCCCTTCGGGGCTCTGGACTGCTGGTGTGCCGATGACGTGGAAGAACACGTCGGAGGGCAGAGTTTCGCCCCTGGCCGCGGCCTTGGCCAATGCATCGGCCTCCTCGTTCTTGGCCCGGTCCACGTGCTGCACGGTGAACCCCTTGAACTGCCTCTCGAGACTTCGGATGGCCGCGAGGTACTGCATGAGTGCGGGGTCCTTGGCTGCATAGTCTTTTTCGACCTGGCCGGCAACTACCTTGGAGTCTGTTTTGATGATGCAAGTGGTGACTCCGAGGGCCCTTAGCTTGCGGAGGCCGAGGATGACTGCTTCGTACTCTGCTATATTATTTGTGCATCTGTCGGAGTCCAGATTGAAGCTGAGTCGTGCTGCATATCTGTGCTTGACCCCGACTGGTGAGGTTATGATTGCAGCGACGCCTGCCCCCGCATGGCACCATGCGCCGTCGCAATGGATCGTCCAGACCTTCTCTGTGGTCGGGTCCGGCTGTGCTACTGGCCCGGTCCAGTCGACGACGAAGTCTGCCAGGACTTGCGATTTGATGGCTGTCCTGGGCTCGAAGCTGATGTGGTAGCCGGAGAGTTCGGCTGCCCACTTGGCGATCCTCACTGATGCCTCCGGGTTTCTAAACAGTTCGCCGAGCCCCCTGTCTGAGGTGACGCGGACCTTGAATGCTTCAAAATAATGGCGCAGCTTGCGCGAGGACATAACGACTGCGTAGGCGATCTTCTCCAGCTCTGTCATGTTGCATTTGGACGGTGTCAGGACCTCGGAGACGTAATAAACAGGGCACTGTCTGACGGCGCCTTGGACTGTCTGCTCCTGCACTAGTGCCGCGCTGACCGCGTGCGGCGAAGCCGCGACATAGAGAAATAAGGGGAGCGAGGAGTCGGGGCTCGTGAGGGTGGCCAGCTCCGTTAAGTACTGTTTTAATGAGGCGAAGGCCGCTGCTTGCTCCGGCCCCCAGGCGAAGTCTTTTGTGCCGCGGAGAGTTTTGAGGAAAGGAAGACTTCGCTCGGCCGACCTGGAGATGAATCTGTTGAGAGCGGCCAATCTGCCTGTCAGACGCTGGACGTCCCTGGTGGACTGCGGAGGCGACATGTCGATGATGGCCTGGATCTTGGTTGGGTTGGCCTCGATGCCGCGGTGTGACACCAGGTAGCCCAATATCTTGCCCTGGCGAACACCGAAAACGCACTTTTCCGGGTTTAGGCGGAGTCGTGCATCTCGCATGTTTGCGAATGTCTCGGCCAGGTCGGCGAGATGGTCCTCCTTATTTTTGCTGGCGACGACGATGTCGTCCACATATGTAAATATATTTCTGCCGACCTGCCCTTCGAGTACTATTTTGGTGAGTCTGGAGAAGGTGGACCCGGCATTCTTGAGACCCTCCGGCATTCTGACGAAGCAATAAGTGCCGAAGGGTGTTATAAAGCTGGTGCTGGCCTTGTCTTCCTCCTTCATGTATATCTGGTGATAGCCGGAGAAGCAGTCGAGGAGAGACATGACCTCGCATCCGGCCGCGCTATTGACTATTTTGTCGATCCGTGGCAGCGGGAAATTGTCTTTTGGGCAGGCCTTATTGAGACTGGTGAAGTCTATGCACATCCGCCATTTCCCGCTTTTTTTCTGCACCATTACAACATTGGAGAGCCATGTGGGGTAAGCCACTGGCTCAATGAATTTAGCCTCTAGGAGGCGGTGCACCTCCGCCTTGGCAGCCTCTGTCTTTTCGTCGGACATTTTGCGGAGCCTTTGCTTTCTTGGTCGCACCGAGGGGTCAATTCCCAAACCGTGCTCGATTATAGATCGGCTGACTCCGACCAGGTCGAGGGCGGACCAGGCGAAGACATCTTTATTCTTGGCCAGGCAGCAGAGGAGCTTCTCTTCTTCATGCGAAGTAAGGTCTTCGCTGATAGTGACTGTCTGCTTGGGCGTGGCCTGATCGAGGGGGACAGTCCTGGTCCCATCCTGACTCTGCAACTGAGCCTTGTCGTGCTGCTTGTCAGTTGGGCTGGCGGGCGCAGGGACCTCGCACTGTGTCGTGAGACAGTGCACGTTCCTCTGACCCGGCACGAAGTCTCGCTCTATGTTGCGCGCTGTCTGCTGGTTACCGAAGACTGTAATTACGCCTAGCGGGCCTGGTATCTTCATGCACAAATACAGTCCGTGGATGGCAGCTTCAAACTTATTGATGGAGCCCCGGCCCATGATGGCGTTGTATGGATATACCATATCCACAATGTCAAAAGTCACCTGCTCACTCCGGGCATTGGGTGCTACACCGAAGGAGAGGGGCAATTCTATTTTGCCGACGGGGAAGGTGCCCTTGCCGCCGAAGCCATACAACGGGTTGTCCGAAGGCTTAAGCAGGCTGTGGCTGATGCCCATGCGATCGAAGGCGTGGAGGAAGATGATGTCTGCCTGGCTGCCGTTGTCAACGAGGACCTTGTGTAGGTCCCAGCCTGCCACGCTGCAATTGATAACCATGGCATCGCAGTGGGGGCGCTGCGCAAGTCGACATCCCGTGCGTCGAAGGTGAGCGGTACGTGGGACCACTTTGTCTGTACAACTGGGCCCGTGACGGCGACATGGTTTATGCTGCGGTAGTGGTCCCGCTTCTGCCGCTTGGTGTCGAAGTCGGTGCTGGACCCCCCAGTTATCATATGAATGACTCCGCGATAAGGTTGATCGGCGAAGTCCTCCTGCTTTGGGGCGTGGGGGATGTTTTGTTGTTGCTGGTGTGGTGGTGGAGGCGGAGGATGTACGATTTGTACTTCCTGATGATGTTGGTAAGCGTGGTGCGGTGGATGCGGGGCGGGAGCGTGGATATATGGTGGAGGGGGTGGCTGGTAGTTATGCGCGACAATTCTGGGGTTGTCGGCTGGCTGCGCCCTCGCCATTCTGTCTCTGGTGGCCTTCACTTCGGGGCAGTCTTTGGTTGGGTGGGCGCAGTCTTCGCCATGGAAAAGGCAGTAAAATCGGCGCGGTGGAGGGGGTGGCTGCGCACGCCCTCGGCCCCTGCCGCGAGTTCCACTTCCGCGGCCCTGGGGGGATATTCCTGGCGGCGAAGGGGGTCAGCGGCCGGCTGCTGGTTGGCAATGTTGTGCACTTGCGGCTGACCGCGGCCATCTCGACCGGAGTCTGGTTGCGGAGTTCTTGTCCACGTGCGGCTGGACTGTGGAGCGTCTTTTGGCTTCCGCTGGGACTCAATCTTGCGCTGGTGGAGCTCCTCGGATCTGGCATACTTTTCAAACAGCTGGTACAACTCTTGGAGGTTCTTCGGCGGATCTCTGATGCAGTGGCTGTAGAGGACGCCAGCGCAAAGACCACTGATAGCATAGTGGATGGCAATCTGGTCATCGACTGAGGGTAGCTGTGACTTGAGTGTCAGGAATTTGCGGTAATATTCCCTCAGGGTCTCCCTCTCTAGCTGCTTGCAGAGCGAGAGCTCGGCCAGGGCGTCGGTGTCCGGGCGGTACCCTTGGAAGTTGAGGAGGAACTTTGTCGGGGACCATAATTAGGGGTACCCTCAAGACGCCTAATTCTCAGCTGGTAACCCCCATCAGCATAAAGCTGCAGAGGCCTGATGGGTTTGATTAAGTCAGGGATCAGTCCATACGAGTGACTTGACCACGCCACGCCCGGGCCTAGCCTCGGGCGAGGGCAGCCGACCCTAAGATGACTCCGTCTCGCCTGAGGCCTCCTCTTTCACGGCAGACGCATCTCCGGCTCGCCCTAGGCCCCGCCTTCGATAAGAAGAAACCCTGACTAAATCACCGCGCCAACCGACCGAGTCATCGGGGCGATTAACGCAAAAGGTAAGACTGACGGGCGGCCAGACTTCGCCAGAGGTGCCATAGGAGGCTCCGCCCGACCCAGGGCTCGGACTCGGGCTAAGGCCCCGGAAGACGGCGAACTCCGCTCCGCCCAAGGGCTCGGACTCGGGCTAAGGCCCCGGAAGACGGCGAACTCCGCTCCGCCCAAGGGCTCGGACTCGGGCTAAAGCCCCGGAAGACGGCGAACTCCGCTCCGCCCGACCCCAGGGCTCGGACTCGGGCTAAGGCCTCGGAAGACAACGAACTCCGCCTCGCCCGACCCAGGGCTCGGACTCCGCCTCGGCCTCTGCCGAACGATCTCCGCCTCGCCCGACCCAGGGCTCGGACTCTGCCTCTGTCTTGCAGGACGGACTCGACCTCGGCTTCGGAGGAGCCTCCACGACGCCCGACCTAGGACACGAGACCGCCACGTCAACAGGAAGCGCCATCATCACCCTGCCCTGAGCCGACTTGGGTCGCAGAGGACAAGACCGGCGTCCCATCTGGCCAGCCACGCTAGATAGGCAAATGATGGCGCCCCGCTAGACCATGACGACGGCGACTCTCAGCTCCCTTACGAAAGCAGGAGAACGTCAGCAAGGGCCCAGCCACTTCGACAGCTGTCCCCCCGTCCGGCTCCGTTACTCCTCCAACGGCCACGACGCCACAACAACAGGGTGCCAAGACCTCTCCGGCTGCCACCTTGGCATGTACTTAGGCGCTAGCTCTCCCTCGCTAGACACGTAGCACCTTGCTACACCCCCATTCTGTACACCTGGATCCTCTCCTTGCGACTATAAAAGGAAGGACCAGGGCCTTCTTAGAGAAGGTTGGCCTCGCGGGGACGAAGGGCAGGGGCAGGCGCTCTCTCTCTTGGGGCCGCTCGCTTCCCCTCACCTCGCGCGGACGCTTGTAACCCCCTACTGCAAGCGCACCCGACCTGGGCGCGGGACAAACACGAAGGCCGCGGGAATTCTCCGACTCCCTCTCGACCCGGCTCCGGCCACCGACCGCTCTCTCTGTTCCCCCCTTCGCGCTCGCCTACGCGCTCGACCCATCTGGGCTGGGGCACGCGGCACTCTCACTCGTCGGCTCGGGGACCCCCCGGTCTCGGAACGCCGACAGTTGGCGCGCCAGGTAGGGGACCTGCTGCGTGTTGACGTTCGATTTCCCGTCAAGCTCCAGATGGGCAGTCTCCAACAACCTCTTCAACCCAGGACGGTGCTCCGTTTTGGGAACCTCGAGTTCATGTCTCTCGACGGCAACTACGACATGATACTCCTTCCACCGCCGCGCGGCAGCGACAATGGTGGCGGACAGCCCGCCCGCCGGCGGCGGAATCGACGACGTCTTTCCCGCGTGGGGGAAGGACGACTTTCGAGCTCGCCCCATCCTCTCCCTCGCCATCGGAGGAGGAGGAGGCGGGGCAACCGGGGCCGAGCGGGAGATCGCGCTCCGACGGCTGTCGAGCAAATCGACATCCCCGGCGCCTCAACGGAGGACACGCCAAGCGTCGCCCTCGCGTTCGAGGCAAACGCGAGTGCCATTCCCCCGCAACACGTCGACTCCGAGCAAGTGGACGACGCCAGCACGCTCACGGAAGGCCTGCAGGACGTCGCCCTCGTACCCAAGACGACGGCGCGGTCAGCCCCCGACGTGACTTCATCGCCCTTCGTCGACAAAAAGGTACCGACTGCTACCCATCTTTCGTCATTTCGACTCGACCTCAGCCCGCCTGGCGACCTCGCTTTGGCGGGCGCTCACATTGAGGCGAGTGCAACCTCTCTGGGGTTTCGTGTGCGGTCGCCTTGGGACCGATTGACGGGTGTCTCGACCTACGGACCTTCTGGGTCCGAGGAAGATGACGACCCCAGCATCTGCTGGGATTTCTCCGGATCTGGCAACCCTAGTGCCATGCGGGACTTCATGACCGCATGTGACTACTGCCTCTCCGACTGTTCCGACGGCAGCCGTAGCCTTGGCGACAAGGACTGCGGCCCGAGTCGCGAATGTTTCCACATCGAGTTGGGGGATCCCTCCGGAGGCGGCTGTCTCGGCATGCCGGAGGATGGTGATCCCCCTAGGCCAGCGCCTCGCGCCGACATCCCGCGGGAGCTAGCTGTGGTCCCCGTCCCGGCGGGGGGTCACGACCCACAGCTCGAGCAAGTCCGCGGGGCGCAGGCCGGGCTCGATGAGGGAGCAGGAGCGCTCGAGGCAATCCGCCAGAACATCGGGCAGGTGTGGGCGAGCCAACCCCCGGCCGGAGGAATACGTCACCTGCCCCAAGGTCTCCGGCACCGCATCGCCAACGATGCCAGGGACAGACCGCCTCCCGCATCCGGCGGAACCGGTCAGGACCTGGCCGCTGCAGCGATGCTCCTCCGCGCGATGCCGGAGTCATCAACCACCGAGGGTCGGCGAATCCAGGGAGAACTTAAGCATCTCCTGGAAGGCGCTGCGGCCCGGCGGGCCGAGAGCTCTGCCTCCCGAAGGCAGGGATACCCCTCGGAACCTCGTGCCGCGACTTCCCGACTCACGCGGGAAGCCTCGGTCTTCACCGGGCGCACGCGCAACACCGCGCCTGCGGCCCCGGGCCACCTCGGCGACGAGCACCCTCATCGCGACCGTCGGGCACGCCTCGACGAAAGGGTGCGCCGAGGCTACCACCCCAGGCGTGGGGGACGCTACGACAGCGGGGAGGATCGGAGTCCCTCGCCCGAACCACCCGGTCCGCAGGTCTTTAGCCGAGCCATTCGGCGGGCGCCGTTTCCGCCCCGATTCCGACCCCCGACTACTATCACGAAGTACTCGGGGGAAACGAGACCGGAATTGTGGCTTGCGGACTACCGCCTGGCCTGTCAACTGGGTGGGACGGACGATGACAACCTCATCATCCGAAACCTCCCCCTGTTTCTCTCCGACACCGCTCGTGCCTGGTTGGAGCACCTGCCCCCGGGGCAGATTTCCAACTGGGAAGATTTGGTCCAGGCTTTCGTCGGGAACTTCCAGGGCACGTACGTGCGCCCCGGGAATTCCTGGGACCTCCGGAGCTGTCGGCAACTGCCGGGAGAGTCTCTCCGAGACTACATCCGGCGGTTCTCGAAGCAGCGCACTGAGCTGCCCAACATCACCGACTCCGATGTCATCGGCGCGTTCCTCGCCGGCACCACCTGCCGCGACCTGGTGAGCAAGCTGGGTCGCAAGACCCCCACCAGGGCGAGCGAGCTGATGGATATCGCCACCAAGTTCGCCTCCGGCCAGGAGGCGGTAGAGGCCATCTTCCGAAAGGACAAGCAGCCCCAGGGCCGCCCGTCGGAAGATGCTCCCGAGGCGTCTGCTCCGCGCGGCGCCAAGAAGAAAGGCGGGAGGAAGTCGCAAGCGAAACGCGACGTTCCCGATGCAGACCTTGTCGCCGCCACCGAGCACAAGAACCCTCGGAAGCCCCCCGGAGGTGCTAACCTCTTCGACAAGGCACTCAAGGAGACGTGCCCCTACCATCAGGGGCCCGTCAAGCACACCCTCGAGGAGTGCGTCATGCTTCGGCGCCACTTCCACAGGGCCGGGCCACCCGCAGAGGGTGGCAGGGCTCACGACGACGACAAAAGGGAGGATCGCCAAGCAGGAGAATTCCCGGAGGTCCGCGATTGCTTCATGATTTACGGAGGGCATGCGGCAAACGCCTCGGCTCGGCATCGTAAGCAAGAGCGTCGGGAGGTCTGCTCGGTCAAGGTGGCGGCGCCAGTCTACCTAGACTGGTCCGACAAGCCCGTCACCTTCGACCGGGACGACCACCCCGACCACGTGCCGAGCCCGGGGAAGTACCCGCTCGTCGTCGACCCCGTCATCGGCAATGTCAGGCTCACCAAGGTCCTGATGGATGGAGGCAGCTGCCTCAACATCATCTACGCCGAGCCCCTCAGGCTCCTGCGCGTCGACTTGTCGTCCGTCCGAGCAGGCGCTGCGCCCTTCCACGGGATCATTCCCGGGAAGCGCGTCCAGCCCCTCGGACAGCTCGACCTCCCTGTCTGCTTCGGAACACCCTCCAACTTCCAACGAGAGACTTTGACGTTCGAGGTGGTCGGGTTCCGAGGAACCTACCACGCAGTGTTGGGAAGGCCATGCTACGCGAAGTTCATGGCCATCCCCAACTACACCTACCTAAAGCTCAAGATGCTGGGCCCCAACGGGGTCATCACCGTCGGCCCCACGTACAAACACGCATTCGAATGCGATGTGGAGTGCGTGGAGTACGCCGAGGCCCTCGCCGAGTCCGAGGCCCTCATTGCCGACCTGGAAACCCTCTCCCGAGAGGTGCCGGACGTGAAGCGGCACGCCGGCAACTTCGAGCCAGCGGAGACGGTTAAGGCCGTCCCTCTCGACCCCAGTGGCGACACCTCCAAGCAGATCCGGATCGGTTCCGGGCTCGACCCCAAATAGGAAGCAGTGCTCGTCGACTTTCTCCGCGCAAACGCCGACGTTTTTGCGTGGAGTCCCTCGGACATGCCCGGCATACCGAGGGATGTCGCCGAGCACTCGCTGGATATTCGGGCCGGAGCCCGGCCGGTCAGACAGCCTCTGCGCCGATTCGATGAGGAAAGGCGCAGAGTGATAGGCGAGGAGGTCCACAAGCTGATGGCAGCAGGGTTCATTAAAGAGGTATTCCATCCCGAATGGCTTGCCAACCCTGTACTTGTGAGGAAAAAAGGGGGGAAGTGGCGGATGTGCGTAGACTACACTGGTCTCAACAAAGCATGTCCGAAGGTCCCCTACCCTCTACCTCGCATCGACCAAATTGTGGACTCCACTGCAGGGTGCGAAACCCTGTCTTTCCTCGATGCCTACTCAGGGTATCATCAAATCAAGATGAAAGAGTCCGACTAGCTCGCGACTTCTTTCATCACGCCCTTCAGCATGTACTGTTATGTCACAATGCCGTTCGGGTTGAGAAACGCGGGTGCAACGTACCAGCGGTGCATGAACCATGTGTTCGGCGAACACATTGGTCGCACGGTCGAGGCCTACGTCGATGACATCGTAGTCAAGACGAGGAAAGCCTCTGACCTTCTCTCCGACCTCGAACTGACATTCCGGTGCCTCAAGGCGAAGGGCGTCAAGCTCAATCCCGAGAAGTGCGTCTTCGGGGTGCCCCGAGGCATGCTCTTGGGGTTCATCGTCTCCGAGCGGGGCATCGAAGCCAACCCGGAGAAGATCACAGCGATCACAATCATGGGGCCCATCAAGGACTTAAAGGGCGTACAGAGGGTCATGGGATGCCTCGCGGCCTTGAGCCGCTTCATCTCGCGCCTCGGCGAAAGAGGCCTGCCCCTGTACCGCCTCTTAAGGAAGGTCGAGTGCTTCACTTGGACTCCCGAGGCCGAGGAAGCCCTCGGGAACCTGAAGGCGCTCCTCACCCAGGCGCCCATCTTGGTACCCCCAGCTGATGGAGAAACCCTCCTGGTCTACGTCGCCGCAACCACTCAGGTGGTCAGCGCCGCGATCGTAGTCGAAAGGCAGGAAGAGGGGCATGCTTTGCCCATTCAGAGGCCAGTTTACTTCGTCAGTGAAGTGCTGTCCGAGACCAAGATCCGCTACCCACAAGTCCAGAAGCTGCTATATGCAGTGATCCTGACGAGGCGAAAGTTGCGACATTACTTCGAGTCCCATCCGGTGACTGTGGTGTCATCCTTCCCCCTGGGGGAGATCATCCAGTGCCGGGAAGCCTCCGGACGGATCGCAAAGTGGGCGGTGGAAATCATGGGCGAGGCAATCTCGTTTGCCCCTCGGAAGGCCATCAAGTCCCAGGTACTGGCGGATTTCGTAGCCGAATGGGTCGATACCCAGTTACCAACGGCTCCAATCCAACCAGAGCTCTGGACCATGTTTTTCGATGGGTCGCTGATGAAGACGGGAGCTGGCGCGGGCCTGCTTTTCGTCTCGCCCCTCGGGAAACACCTGCGCTACGTGCTTCGCCTCCATTTCCCGGCGTCCAACAATGTGGCTGAGTACGAGGCTCTGATCAACGGATTGCGAATCGCCATCGAGCTAGGGGTCCGACGCCTCGATGCGCGCGGCGACTCGCAGCTCGTCATCGACCAAGTCATGAAGAACTCCCTCTGCCGCGACCCGAAGATGGAGGCCTACTGTGAGGAGGTTCGACGCCTGAAAGACAAGTTCTACGGGCTCGAGCTTAACCACATCGCTCGGCGCTACAACGAGACTGCGGACGAGCTGGCGAAGATAGCCTCGGGGCGAACGACGGTTCCCCTGGACGTCTTCTCCCGGGATCTGCACCAACCCTCCGTCAAGATAGATGACGCGCCCGAGCCCGAGGCACCCTCGACTTCGTCCGAGGTGACCTCGGCCCAGCCCGAGCCATCCTCGGCTCAACCCGAGGAACCCTCGGAGCCCGAGGGCGAAGCGCTGCGCATCGAGGAGGAGCAGAACGGGGTCGTGCCAGATCAAGATTGGCGGACCCCGTACCTGCAATATCTCCGCCAAGGAGAACTGCCCCTCGACCAAGCCGAGGCTCGGCGGGTAGCGCGACGCGCAAAGTCGTTCGTCTTGCTGGGCGATGAGAAGGAGCTCTACCACCGCAGCCCCTCGGGCATCCTCCAGCGATGCATCTCCATCGCCGAGGGTCAGGAACTCCTGCAGGAAATACACTCGGGGGCTTGCGGTCATCATGCAGCACCCCGAACCCTCGTCGGGAATGCTTTCCGCCAAGGCTTCTACTGGCCAACGGCGGTGACTGACGCCACTAGAATTGTCCGCGCCTGCGAAGGGTGCCAATTCTATGCGAAGCAGACCCACCTGCCCGCTCAGGCTCTGCAGACGATACCCATCACCTGGCCCTTCGCTGTGTGGGGTCTGGACCTCGTCGGCCCTCTGCAGAAGGCGCCCGGGGGTTACACGCACCTGCTGGTCGCCATCGACAAATTCTCCAAGTGGATCGAGGTCCGACCCCTGAACAGCATCAGGTCCGAGCAGGCGGTGGCGTTCTTCACCAACATCATCCATCGCTTCGGGGTCCCGAACTCCATCATCACCGACAATGGCACCCAGTTCACCGGCAAAAAATTCTTGGATTTTTGCGAGGATCACAACATCCGGGTGGACTGGGCCGCCGTAGCTCATCCCATGTCGAATGGGCAAGTAGAGCGTGCCAATGGCATGATCCTACAAGGGCTCAAGCCTCGGATCTACAACAACCTCAACAAGTTCGGCAAGCGGTGGATGAAGGAACTCCCCTCGGTGGTCTGGAGCCTGAGGACGACGCCAAGCCGGGCCACGGGTTTCACGCCGTTTTTTCTGGTCTACGGGGCCGAGGCCATCCTGCCCACGGACCTGGAATACGGCTCCCCGAGGACGAGGGCCTACAACGAAGAAAGCAACCGAGCTAGCCGAGAAGACTCGCTGGACCAGCTGAACGAGGCTCGGGACAGGGCCTTACTACACTCGGCGCGGTATCAGCAGTCCCTGCGACGCTACCACGCCCGAGGGGTCCGACCCCGAGATCTCCAGGTGGGCGATCTGGTGCTTCGGCTGCGGCAAGACGCCCGAGGGAGGCACAAGCTCACGCCCCCCTGGGAAGGGCCGTTCATCATCGCCAAAGTACTGAAGCCCGGAACGTACAAGCTGGCCAACAGTCAAGGCGAGGTCTACGGCAACGCTTGGAACATCCAACAGCTACGTCGCTTCTACCCTTAAGATGTTTCCAAGTTGTTTATATACCTCGCACCCACGCAAAAGTTTAGTCAACAAGGAAGGGTCAGCCTCGCCTCGGCAGAGCCCGACCCTCCCTCGGGGGCTAAAAGGGGGAAAACCCCCTCTGCGTCAAAATTTTCCTCGGACAAAAAATCTCTTTCACCAGAACATCTTTCGTGCTTTTTGACTACTCCGAAAAGCGGGTCCTGGAAACGACGGGGTACACGTAAGCAGTCAAGGCTGACCGAGCCGAGGGACTTCTACGCCTCCGGGATACGGATACCTCACTCATCACCTTCTGCGATAAGTAACTCGCGCTCGGATAAGGCGAATCCACGGATCGAACGAGTCTTTACGTACGGGAGCTCTTCTGTCGAAGCGATTCTTTGAGCCTTCTCGACCGAGTCGGTGACAGGGCTTCATGGGCGGGTAAAAGTACGCGTAAGCGGCAAGGCCGACCGAGCCGAGGGACTCCCACGCCTCCGGGATACGGATACCTCACTCATCACCTTCCGCGAGAAGCAACTCTTGCTCGCACTAACATCCCTGCTACCGACAAGAAGTCCAGATACTCGAAACGAGAGGAAAAGAGACGCAGCTTTATAACGCAACAAGGGTATGTGTTCTGGCCTCAACGGCCGCGCAAGGCCCACGCTACAAGACGGTTTGACCCTGCAGGCTCGGATCTTGACGCTGGAAGAGGGCGACGACACCCTCGGCATCGACGGCACCTTCGGCGAGGCCCGACCTAGCCTCGGACGGCGACGCGGTCCGAGGGCCTCCGCTCCGAAGGACGACGTCATCATCACGCTCGAGCAATCTCTGCCAGGGACTTCTCCGAGAACCCGGCCCGAGCGGACGGCTCGGCCGGCCACCTCCGGGGCCTCGGCTGACCTCCTTCCGAGGGCGCCAGCTCGGTCCGAAGCCTCGGCTGAACAGCTCCGACGTCGATCCTGCCAACAAACAACCCGGCTAGGCTCCGGCCAACCAGGTTTCGTTTCCGAGCCAACTCCGCCTCTGCTCGTGCTGATATCGCTACCCCTGGCCTCGGCTCGTCGAAGAGCGGCCGAGGGGTCTCTTTAACTAAGCTAGAGGAGCCTCGGACAACAGGTCCGACCGAGCCGAGGGATTCCTACGCCTCCGGGATACGGATACCTCACTCGTCACCTTGACACGGGGCGACTCACGCTTGGTGAAGCGATTCAGGCAAACAACAGGCGAGTCTTAGTGCTCGGAAATGAGGAAAAAACACGGCTCTGTGCCGTAAGTTACATACATGTTCAGGCCCCGAAAGCCGAAATGAGCAAAAAACCTGGCACTCGAAGTGCCATTACAAACGGAACTCCGGTTCCCCCACCCCGCAGGTACGAACAACCCCACTCGATAGGGGCGGGCCTGCGGGGCAGCGGAAAGACTCTCACCCCCCGAGGACGAGAGCCAGCCATTCAGGCCAAGGGACGGAGACCCAGGGCTACTGACGGAGTAGGCAATCTCATCAGTAGAGAAGCCACTTCCGTCCGCCGACGCCTCGGGACCCGCCACTTCCGACATGGCTGGAGGAAGTCTCCGTGAAGCTGGAGGATGCCGTTCTCCCCCCAGGCACACGGGGAAGAAGAGGGCAACCGACCCACACGGAGACAGCTCCCTGACTCGCCTCGTCCTCCCTCTTGGCCTGGTGATGAAAATCCTTGAGGCTGAGGGAGGGGCAGAGACCGCAGCCCGGCTCGCTTTCCCCCACCATCAAGCCGGAGGTCGCCCTCTTGGGTGACCGCCGGTGGAGGGGTGCAGCCGGGCTGCATGATGAAAATCCTTGAAGCCGAACGATGGCTGAAAGGTACCAACTCCCACGGAGTTGCGTTCCTCCAGCAATGGAGCGAAAAGACGGCGGTTTCCCCCCATCCGGGGGCTCGGAAGACGGAGAGACACAATGCATTGGGGAGGAAGGAGACGCGGTTACCTCACGAAGGGGGTCGCCCTCCTTTTAAAGGCAACTCCCCCTGCTTGCACCCTCAACCGTCACGGGCTGAGTCTTCTCCAACACGCCTCCAAAGCCCTTCCCTGCGGCGCGGGGGCTGGGACCCGCCTGTCATGAAGACCGGCTCTAAGCAGAAGAAGCCGAACCGCCGCGCACGACGCACGCAACCACCTAGCGGTTACAAGTAACCCTCCACCTTTGCCCGGACCAGCGGGCGAAAGGGGCAGGCGGCCATGCAGGCGGCATGCAACCGCGCCAAGTGGACGCGCCTCTCCGACTCCTGACAGGCCAGCGCGACGGCTCAAGCCCACGCGTCGTGCAACTCGCGCGCCGGGCGCTGCATGCGAACCGCTATGCCACTCGCTCCACCACTGCGCCTCCTCGATTGCGGAACCAATACCGCGATTCGAAGCGACCCAGCCCGCGACCCAGCAGCGCCAGCCTGGCGCAGCGGTCAAAAGCGGTCAAAAATGGGCCGGCAGTAATGACGGTGGCAGGCGCGCGAGGGCAGCGGTCACGCCATCTGCCAAGCTCATGTCCCATCCGGAGGCAGCAAGAGAGCCCCCTCTCACGGCGTGAAGACAACGCGCCCGTGACCCGTACCTCGAACGGCTCACGCACGCGCAACGGCAGCTTCGCCGACCGCTTACCCGGGCGCATTAACTTCGCGGCGAAACAGGTGACGTTTCTGGCAGGGGCAGCTGGCGACGCTTCGCCTCCGCCAAAACGACCACGCCGAAAAAGGTACGCCACGACGTTCAATTTCGAATCCTTTTTCCCTTTTCCTTCTTTCTCTATCTCTTGCAACAGGGACCGAGAAGGGGGATAACCCCAAAGGGATCCTTCCCTGCGAAGGAACTAGGCTCCGAGCCTCCCTACTGATCAGGGGTTCGAAGGCTGCCCCCCCGAGGGGTTCAAACACCCGCCTCAGATCGCGTGGGCCCGACACCCACTACTGGTCAGGGGTTCGAAGGTCGGCCCCCGAAAGGACTCGCGACCGCCTCAGGCTATTCGGGCTCCGTGCCCCCTACTGATCAGGGGTTCGAAGGCTGGCCTGTCGAAGGGTTCACAGTCGCCTCAGACGCCGAGCGAGGGATGACCAGGGGTACGTTCGATACATAACCAAGGCTCGGGCTGCGCTCCCGAGGTACCCTAGGACATTTCCGAGACCAGCGGGAACGACTCTGTAACGGAATCCCATCGGAGGGAGGCAACGAGCCCTCGGACCCCGTCGCTAGGGGACCGGGTCCGACAGATCACCCGCAGGTACTTTTGGGCGTGCCTCCGGGCCCCTAGCCGACCCCAACGAACGGGGCACGGACGTCCACTCGGATTACCCGATTGCAGCTCACCGGAGACACCATGTTCGGTGCCCATCGAGGGTAACATGGCGCACTCCCCCCTCCTCCTTGCGGAAAGGCGACGTAGGGGCGTATATAAAAAGTCGAGTCTGTCCCTGATCGTCCTCTCGCTCCGTGCGAAGGCTCGGGGGCTGCTCTCGCAAACCCGGCTCCGGCCGAACCGTTGACAGCGTCAACATACCAGCCCGAGAACTTGGGCCCCGACAGTGCACCTGGGTTACGCCCTGCTCGCATGAGGGAACCGCTAGTCCAGCCGAAGCATTGCGCAAGGCATTAAGACCTCGAAGGAGTGAAACCACTCCTCCGAGGCCTCGGGGGCTACACCCGGCGGGTGCGCTCGCGCGCACCCACCGGAACAAAGTACCTCCGAGAAAGGCTGGTCCCCTTGCAAAAAAGTGCGACGCAAGCCTCCAAGCGAGTGTTAACACTCTCTTCGAGGCTCGGGGGCTACTGTCGGGGACCATAATTAGGGGTACCCTCAAGACGCCTAATTCTCAGCTGGTAACCCCCATCAGCATAAAGCTGCAGAGGCCTGATGGGTTTGATTAAGTCAGGGATCAGTCCATACGAGTGACTTGACCACGCCACGCCCGGGCCTAGCCTCGGGCGAGGGCAGCCGACCCTAAGATGACTCCGTCTCGCCTGAGGCCTCCTCTTTCACGGCAGACGCATCTCCGGCTCGCCCTAGGCCCCGCCTTCGATAAGAAGAAACCCTGACTAAATCACCGCGCCAACCGACCGAGTCATCGGGGCGATTAACGCAAAAGGTAAGACCGACGGGCGGCCAGACTTCGCCAGAGGTGCCATAGGAGGCTCCGCCCGACCCAGGGCTCGGACTCGGGCTAAGGCCCCGGAAGACGGCGAACTCCGCTCCACCCAAGGGCTCGGACTCGGGCTAAGGCCCCGGAAGACGGCGAACTCCGCTCCGCCCAAGGGCTCGGACTCGGGCTAAAGCCCCGGAAGACGGCGAACTCCGCTCCGCCCGACCCCAGGGCTCGGACTCGGGCTAAGGCCTCGGAAGACAACGAACTCCGCCTCGCCCGACCCAGGGCTCGGACTCCGCCTCGGCCTCTGCCGAACAATCTCCGCCTCGCCCGACCCAGGGCTCGGACTCTGCCTCTGTCTTGCAGGACGGACTCGACCTCGGCTTCGGAGGAGCCTCCACGACGCCCGACCTAGGACACGAGACCGCCACGTCAACAGGAAGCGCCATCATCACCCTGCCCTGAGCCGACTTGGGTCGCAGAGGACAAGACCGGCGTCCCATCTGGCCAGCCACGCCAGATAGGCAAATGATGGCGCCCCGCTAGACCATGACGACGGCGACTCTCAGCTCCCTTACGAAAGCAGGAGAACGTCAGCAAGGGCCCAGCCACTTCGACAGCTGTCCCCCCGTCCGGCTCCGTTACTCCTCCAACGGCCACGACGCCACAATAACAGGGTGCCAAGACCTCTCCGGCTGCCACCTTGGCATGTACTTAGGCGCTAGCTCTCCCTCGCTAGACACGTAGCACCTTGCTACACCCCCATTCTGTACACCTGGATCCTCTCCTTGCGACTATAAAAGGAAGGACCAGGGCCTTCTTAGAGAAGGTTGGCCTCGCGGGGACGAAGGGCAGGGGCAGGCGCTCTCTCTCTTGGGGCCGCTCGCTTCCCCTCACCTCGCGCGGACGCTTGTAACCCCCTACTGCAAGCGCACCCGACCTGGGCGCGGGACGAACACGAAGGCCGCGGGAATTCTCCGACTCCCTCTCGACCCGGCTCCGGCCACCGACCGCTCTCTCTGTTCCCCCCTTCGCGCTCGCCTACGCGCTCGACCCATCTGGGCTGGGGCACGCGGCACTCTCACTCGTCGGCTCGGGGACCCCCCGGTCTCGGAACGCCGACAAACTTGTCCCGGAGACTTCTCCAGGAATCGATGGACAGCGGAGGCAACCTGGTGAACCAGGTGAGTGCGGGGCCCTCGAGGGCGATGATGAAGGACTTCGCCATTGTGGCGTCGTCCCCCCCGGACGATGCGACGGCGACCTGGTAACTCATTATGTATTGAGCCGGGTCGGTGCTGCCGTTATACTTGGGGTAGGTCCCAGCCCGGAAGTTAGCTGGCCACGGCGTTACTTGCAGGTGAGGCGCCAGGGGACTTCGCTCATCGAGATAATTGACCCCTTGGAATGGCGCGGCGTGCGGGAAAGTGAAGTCGCGCTGGGGTAGACGCGGGTCCTCCGGTTGCGCGCGGTGTTGCAGGGGTGGCTCATGCTGCAGGCCGGGGTGGCCTTCGCGCGTGTCTTCGTTTTGTGCGCGCTGCTGGAGGGATGACTCGTGCTGCGGGCCGAGGTGGCCTTCGCGCTGCATCAGCGCGATCTCCCGCTCGAGTTCCTGGGCCTTGTGCTCTTCGTCGCGTATCATCTGCCGCACTTTGGCGAGTGCGGACACACGCTGGCGCTTGGCCTCCAGTATCTCCTTCTGCCTCTGGAGGTTGCGGTTCTTGAGGCGCAGAGCACGCAGCTGTAGCTGTTCTTCTGCTGAGATGCCGAGGACCTCACCGTCCTCGGCGAGGTCCGCGCCCTCCGGTGGTGCGAAGCCTGAGGGAGGTGCGAAGCCTGAGGGAGGTGCGAAGCCTGAGGGTTGTCCCTCAGGGTCGCAGGTGCGGAGGTTGACGTCTTCAGTGGCCTCTTGGTGGGTGGATTGGGTGAGGGCGAGGGCCTTGCCCTTTCTTGCGGCGAGCAGTGCTGCCTTCGCAGCCTCGTCAGCCTTCGGGTTAGCTCTCTTGGGTGCCATCGCGGGTGGTTGTCTCGTGGCACGAACGGTGGGCGCCAAATGTTGGAGCTGTCTCTCGACAGCAAGGAGATCCAACACGAGTGAATGGAGATGGCAACAGGGCACTCGCGTGTGATGGCAAAAGCTCTGTTAATCTAGCCTCTCACGGGCACTGTGCGGGGGTATTTATAGGTATCCGAGTGCACGGCGCCTTGCGTTAAGGACGCATGTGCCCTCAGGTACCTAGTTTATCCCCAGAATATTCCCATAAAGCGGGGTTACAAGCTGTAATTACAAGTACGCCTTTACAAATTAGGCCCGTAACACAAACACGGCCACGCAGGGCCCGTTACAATGGGCCAGACCTCAGGTGGGCCTCGGAGCTGACCGAGGCCGCGCCGCGGGGAGGCGTCGCCGCAGGCCTTCGTCTGGTGCCGAATCGAGCGAAGGGTCTCCGTGTTGTCTCTGGTGCTGATGAAGCGAAGGGTGTCCCTGCCTGCTTTGTCTGTCAGGGCAGGGGCTAAGCGGTGGAGACTTCGGGCGAAGGGTGGCGTTTCTGCCTTCGCTCCAACAAGCGTCATCTCCTCGTTGTTGAGCTTGGAGGCGTCGATGGGAAGTCTACTTGATGTAGACTCTTCTTTCTTCTCCTCAGTCGCCTTGAATGCGACGGGTTGTACCTCGAGTACTGAGGAGGCGCCTTGCTCGATGATTTTCTTGGAGCCTTTGATCATCAATTCAAAGCTCACAAATTTTCCTATAACCTCCTTAGGAGACATTAGCTTGTATCTAGGATCACCACGAATTAATTGAACTTGTGTAGGATTAAGAAAAACGAGTGATCTTAGAATAACCTTGACCATTTCATGGTCATCCCATTTTGTGCTCCCGAGGTTGCGCACTTGGTTCACCAAGGTCTTTAGCCGATTGTACATGGCTTGCGGGTCTTCTCCTTGGTTGAGCATGAACCGACCGAGCTCCCCCTCGATCGTTTCCCTCTTGGTGATCTTGGTCACCTCATCTCCTTCGTGCGTGGTCTTGAGCATGTCCCAAATCTCTTTGGCACTCTTCAACCCTTGCACCTTATTATACTCCTCTCGACTTAGAGAGGCGAGGAGTATAGTGGTGGCTTGGGAGTTGAAGTGCCGGATTTGGGCAACCTCGTCCGAGTCATAGTCTTCATCCCCTACGGATGGTTCCTGCGCTCCAAACTCAACAATATCCCAAATACTAGAGTGGAGTGAGGTTAGATGGTGCCTCATTTTATCACTCCACATGTTATAATCTTCACCCTCAAAAACGGGTGGTTTGCCTAGTGGGACGGAAAGTAAAGGAGTGCGTTTGGAAATGCGTGGGTAGCGTAGGAGGATCTTACTAAACTTCTTGCGCTCATGGCGCTTAGAAGTGACAGACGGTGCGTCGGAGCCGGAGGTGGATGGCGACGAAGAGTCGGTCTCGTAGTAGACCACTTTCTTCATCTTCTTCTTCTTGTCGCCACTTCGATGCGACTTGACGCGTGGAGGGGATTCCTCCTTGTGCTTGGTGCCGGACTCCTTTGATGGAGCCTTCCCGTGGCTTGTAGCGGGCTTCTCGCCGGTCACCATCTCCTTCTTGGCGTGATCTCCCGACATCACTTCGAGCGGTTAGGCTCTAATGAAGTACCGGGCTTTGATACCAATTGAAAGTCGCCTAGAGGGGGGTGAATAGGCGGAATCTGAAATTTATAAACTTTAAGCACAACTACAAGCCAGGGTTAGCGTTAGAAATAAAATCGAGCCCGAAAGAGAGGGCAAAAACAAATCACATGCAAATGATGAGTGTGACACAGTGATTTGTTTTACCGAGGTTTGGTTCTTGGAAACCTACTCCCTGTTGAGGTGGTCACAAAGACTGGGTCTCTTTTAACCCTTTCCCTCTCTCAAACGGTCACCTAGACCGAGTGAGCTTCTCTTCTCAATCAATCGGGACACTTAGTCCCCACAAGGACCACCACACAATTGGTGTCTCTTGCCTTGATTACAATTGACTTGGGAACAAGAAAGAAGGAAGAAGAAAAGCGATCCAAGCGCAAGAACTCAAATAAACACAAGTATCTCTTTCTCACTAGTCACTATTTGATTGGAGTGATTCCGGACTTGGGAGAGGATTTGATCTTTGCTTTTGTGTCTTGGAGTGAAGTCTAGAGCTCTTGTATTGAATGCAATGGCTAAAAACTTGGATGCCTTGAAGTGTGGTGGTTGGGGGGTATTTATAGCCCCAACCACCAAAGTGGCCGTTGGGGATGGCTGCAGTAGTATGGCGCACTGGACAGTCCGGTGCGCCAGCCGCGTCACCCAACCGTTAGGGTTCGACCGTTGGAGCTCTGACTTGTGGGGCCACCGGACAGTCCGGTGGTGCACCGGACAGGTCCTGTTCACTGTCTGGTGCGCCTTTTGGCGCCTGCTCTGACTTCTGCGTGCGCAGTTGCACTGTTCACTGTAGACTTTTGCAGACGACCGTTGGCGCAGTTAGCCGTTGCTCCACTGGCACACCGGACAGTCCGGTGCTACACCGGACAGTCCGGTGAATTATAGAGGAGCGGCTCCCCAAAAACCCGAAGCTAGCAAGTTGGAGTTGATCCACCCTGGTGCACCGGACACTGTCCGGTGGCACACCGGACAGTCCGGTATGCCAGACCAGGGCAGCCTTCGGTTGGTTTTGCTCCTTTGTATTTGAACCCTTTCTTGGACTTTTTATTGGTTTGTGTTGAACCTTTGGCACCTGTAGAACTCATAGTCTAGAGCAAACTAGTTAGTCCAATAATTTGTGTTGGGTAATTCAACCACCAAAATCATTTAGGAAAAAGGTTTGACCCTATTTCCCTTTCAATAACTTCTGATGAAATCCTCTAACTTCCAAGAGATTCTTTAACTTTTGGCTGTTTTTACTTAACTTTCGAGAGTTTAGGCTCTAGGAAGTTAAGTAGTTTCTGAAAGAGAAATGTGCCCTTGGACCATTTCTATAAATGTTTTGGTGTTTAGATGCTCAACACATATTGTTTTGTGCTAAGTGTCAAAGAGATGCAAATGAAATCAAGGTATGATTCTAGACTTAGTAAATTTTTTGGTACTAACATATTCCTACTAAGTGCTAGGAACCTTGTCAAATCAAAAGAGATTGGATTGGAGAAGTTTGGCTACGCCCAGCAAAACTTGCACCAGCCTGCGGTTCACCGGACAGTGTCCGGTGCTTAGGCTGGCGCCCTCGACGAACAGGCCACTCTCAAGAAAAACTCAGCGTGCCGTGGCTATAATTCACCGGACTGTCCGGTGAGCTGGCCCCGCCCACTGCCAACGATCGACTTCACCATAGAGTCGGCGGTCTACTTCGCCACAAGCGTCAGAAACGATCAGAAGGTCAGAAACGGTCAGAAAAACTCAGTGACAGTTAGAAGGTCGCAGCGGTCAGAAGGTCGCACCGGACTGTCCGGTGTTCCAATGGACTGTCCGGTGCGCCACAGGGGCCGATGGCTGCAACGGTCAACTTTGCCAAAAAAGGAAGGAAATCGCGCACTGTTTACTGTCGGTATGCCCACGGACAGAAGGCAACCAAATCCTCCCAAATAGAGTTCAAACGACTCCTAGCTGCCTTGGGGCTATAAAAGAGATCCCTAGGAGCATGGAACAACACACCAAGCACCCATTGAACATCCTAAGATGCCGAGACTTCGCATACATGCATCCGGTTCATTGTGATTGAGATTCGAGCAATTTTTTGAGTTGTAACTCCACTATGCTGATTTCGTGTGCTCGTTCTTGTCTTGTGTGTGTGTGTGTGTTGCTGCATCTCTCGCTCTTGTGTGTATTGCTATTTCCCCCTTACTCTTGTGCTCATTCGAGATTACCTGTGTAAGGCGTGAGAGACTCCAAAGTGTGGAGATTCCTCACAACGGGATATACTTGAGATAAAGAGAACCGTGGTATTCAAGTTGATCTTTGGATCACTTGAAAGGGGTTGAGTGCAACCCTCGTCCATTGGGACGCCACAACGTGGAGTAGGCAAGTTTTCTACTTGACCGAACCACGGGATAAAAATCGTTGTGTCACTTGTTCTTATTCCTGTGCGATTTTCTCTATCTCCATTCACTTCACTTGCATAATTGCTCTAAGTTCAATACTCGTCTTGTGAAGAGCAATTAAGTGAAGAAGTTTACTCCGCTTGTACTCCTCTCTCGAACTTGGCCTTAGCTTTGACTAATCTAATATCAGTCCAAGTTTGTTTTGTGAAGCTGTTTTTTACAGGATCACCTATTCACCCCCTCTAGGTGCTCTTAGTTTCATATTGTGCAATTTGAGAAGTTGTGACTAAGGATGGCTATTAAGATATATGTCTACAATAATATCTTTTTTGTACTATAGATTTTGTAATAGGCTGAATCATACATCAATTTTATCACAATTTGTATCGAGATCAAGTACTAAGGTAGGGTACAAGACTTTGGCCAATGACACGATAGAGATCATGTGGATTCAAATACTATTGAAGGAGGTAAAGTTCGAAAGTCCAATGCTAATACGTCTGTAGTGTGATAATATATATGATAGCAAAATATGTCTTACAATCCTATATTCCATGTTAGAACTAAATAAAATATAGGTTGATTATTAATTTACGAGAGAAAGGGTTAAAAAAACATCTTTAGGGCTAGTTTGGGAACACTATTTTTTCAAGGAATTACTATTTTTCTAAGGAAAAATAAACTAATTTTACTTGGAAAAATAAAAATCCTTTAGAAAAATGGGGGTTTTCAAACTAGCCCTTAATTGATTTTGTATATCCACTAAAGATCAGGTATGGATGCCTCCACTAAAACTCTTTTGGTGCATAAGCTAGAAAGCTTTAAGTACAATCTCAATTTGAGAAATTATGATTAAATGTGTCTATTAAGATATATGTCTACAACAATCTAGCTCTTTTGTTGTACTACAGATTATCTAACAGGCTACATCGTACATCAACTTTATAATAATCAGTGTTAACTTATAAGGTCCTATAATCTACCATTTCGAAGTTTAACCATAGATAATACTATCTAGGCAATTTTCTATGGCGCCCGCGTGTGAGGCTCCGCCAGCGCGGACCCCTCCCCTATCAACTATCATGCCATTTCGAGAGCTCCGCCTCCGCCCGCAACTAAACAATGCCGCGGACGGAGGGTAGCGCGAGACGCGCTCCACGTCGCTCGGTTCTAGCTAGTCCTCGCGACCGGCCCCCAAAATCTTATTATTCTGCACCCCCGGCCGGAAGCGCCCTCGCCGCAGCTCCCCCCGTACACACATGGGAGCAGAACCCCAACAGGCGAGACCGCGAGACTCCATGCGGCGGCGGCCGGGCGTCGCGATCGCGCCGTTGCGGATTATAGATTGCCAGATTGGTTTTGCCGTTTGACGGCTTCGATATGTTTTGTTGTTCCGGCCGGTCGCCGTCGGTACCTAAACGTGGCGTCACCGCGGATGGGAGACCGAACAGAAAACTATGGATGGGATAGGATAGCGTCGGCGTCGCTGCCTGCCGCGCGTATAAGCTTCAATTCTTTCTGCTCGGCTTTACGCCGGTTCAGGATCTCTCTCTCTCCCTTTTTCTTCTCAACGTATAGGCCCCGCCGGGGAGGCCGAAAGGGAGAAGAGTGTTGGTTTTGCACCTGGTATAGCCATAGGTAGGTAAAAACTATAGGATATTTCTGGAAGGCCGTGAGTAGAGTAACGCTAACACCCCCCGGCACATGCATGCATGCATGCAAAGCTTCTACAGAGTACCCAGCTGGGCATGTTACTGGCCGCTAGGCGCTAGCTGGTTACATTTGTTTAGTCACGGCGAGTACTGGAGGCTCGCTCGTCACCTTTTGACCACACCACACCATGGTAGATCATTGGCCCCTGGTAGTTTTTTTTTGGCGTTGTGTGTTGCTGCTATCTTGCAGTTCCACCAGTCCCCCCATTCTTTTGTTCCGCAGAAGACCAAATTAAACCCCCCCCCCCCCCCCCCCCCTAAATTTAGTATGTCAAGATAACATCAAAACTATTAATTATTCCCTTTAATTATTTCTGTTTCTCCACGCAGAAGTTAAGGTAGTATTTGGTTCGGTGTCAACGAGGGATAGGACGGGATCAACCCTGGACTGACCCCGTCCCTTATTTTTTGAGGGATGGCCTCATCCACTATTTTTGAAGAATATTCCTTGACCTTGACTCTTGACCTTCAAACCAAATGCGAGTCAAGTTAGAATGATCACATCCCATCCCTCTTCATCTTTCCCCATCCCTCCATCCAAACATTACCTAAGTTGCTATATCAAATTTTGCGATCGATGTAATTATGTGACAAAAAATAGCTTAAGTGTTTTTTTGCACTGTTCCGCTAGCTTAGAAAATCTAATAATTAACGCTAGAGGTACAATATCGTAAAAATACAACAATAAACAAAATTTAAGGCTAGTTTGGGAACCTCAATTTCCCTTAAGAAAATAGAAAACCCTTAAGATAATGGAGTTTCCAAACTAGCCCTTGTAATGCGCTTTTTCTACCATAAAATATGATGTGTCCTCTATCACCTGCTTACAAAATTTAAAACTTAGGCATAATTTGTAGAGAGAGAGAAAAAAAGGAAAAATGGTTTAAATTGGACCAACTTAGGTAGTTGGAGAAGTGAATTCAACCAAATGTTAGCTTAAAAGATTATTAATATATAAGAAGGACGAGCATTGGGCCTTGATCGAGGAATTAAAGAAGCCAAGTGACTATCCGCAGTGACTGACGCATGTGACACACACCAGCGCGAGGACGTGGTAGAGCAGATCATGTCGCCGTCACGGTTGAGGACTGGAGGGACACGTGTCCAGGACGTGGGGGACGCGTTTGGAGTATGCTACCCATGGTGGTTTCGGTGGTTGAGCCTCAAAACCATCCAGTGCTACAGAGGGCCAGTTTTGCCGAGTTTGAGCCTCAAAACTCGGCGTGCGGTTCCGACGGGAATCAGAGGCGGTACGTGGCATCATCGCGAAGGGTGCATCGAGGCGAAGCAACTTTGTGAATAACGCATATTCGTTAGATAAAAAACCAAGAGTTGGTCTATTTTTCCCATGACACAATGACTGGGTGGATAGGCTCTATGTATCTAGGTGCGGTTTAGTCTAGTGAAATAACCCCTTATAAATAGGTGGGAGGGCTGGTTGTTTCAACCATATTTTTTGGCTATCTCATTAGGCACTTGTTTAAAAAACCTAGTTTCTAGTGTTGAGGTTGTAGTAGTTTTAGCCCTGAGATCCATAAATGTTTTGAACTCCACATATGTGCTCTTGTGATTTTTTAAAGAAGTGTGGCGGTATCCACACATGGTATAGGGTGCTTTTGAAATCAATTTAAATCTAATTTGAATTTTCCCTTGTTTGTGTTCTTCCTCTACTCTCCCTTCTCTTTTTGAATTTTGGAAGAACCTTCAAGTTCTTGAGTTGTGGGTTGATTTGGGGATTGTCTTGGGGTGATATATAGTCTTTGGACCACTACAATCATCTGTTTTGAGCAGTTTGTGGTCGTGATCTGATTTGAACTCATTTTGAAAACCCCAACTAAACCCGGGTCTAGTATGTGTTTTTTATCTGCGATTGAATTACAAATATGTTTGAGTTCAAATTTTGTGGATACCTTGGAAACTCATTTGTAAAGGTGTCTTCAAAGTTTTAGCTCAATCGGAGTCCGTTCGAATCAGTTTTACATTTGAAAGCTGAATTTCGAGCTCCTGAAAACAACACTAGATAGCGATACAGTTTTGGGTTGTTTCAGACTTTTCGGTGTCCGATTTGCAATCCATTAATTTTTTTGGTCTCGTGTGAGACCTTGAAACATTTTCAAAACGTGAGATCACTGGTTGGTTGATGTACTTTTGGTTCGAGCAATTTCTTCATCTCCATCGTTAAGTGCTCAAGTTCCAATTTTAAGAAACATGATTTGATTGGCTCTTATTCACCCCTCCCTGGTCGTCTTTTCGATCCTCCAAGATATAACTACACGTGCTGGTAGATACTATCATAGACAACTTGTATCTATAACATTATATAATCCACCACTTCAAATAAATCTACAACCACTCCAACAAATGATCCCGTAGACATAGACTACCCTCCATATACCAAAGCAATTGCACCCAGGAAACCAACACGATAAAAATAAACGGATGAAATCCTACTTAAACTTCTCCTTTCTCTTAGTCACTCATATCCAACAGACGATGTTATTCGAATCATCCAACCGTATGTGCCCTTATTCTGCCTAATTCTTCGCGTGGGCAGGCCGCTTTTTCCCTTTATTTATTTTCTCTTTCTTTTTTATTCTCTTCATTTCCTTCCTTCCTTCCTTCCTTTTATTTTCTTTGTTTTCATTCTTCTCCGCCTTTAATCATGTACACGATGATTATGTCCTCCTTTCTTTATTTTCTCTTTTTCTCTTTATCTTTTGTGTTGTCGCCTGCCATGCTGCATAGAGATATAATGGTACAGATATTATCCGTATGTATTCGAATTCGATCCATCTAAAAGGCCGAGATCTGATCCGTATCCGAGTCATGGTATTCAGTATCTGATTCATATCCAATTTATATATGTATCTTTATACTCAATGTTCGATATTTAAGATGTTGATATCCATTCAAATCTTATCTGACATAACTCAATAATATTCGTATCCGATCTGAATCTACAAAGTAAAAATGAAAACAAATATGGTACGAGTAATATCTGTCCGTATTCGATCCGATTACAATCATATTGTTGTGTATGGTGTGCATTGAGGGTGGAGCTGGTGATGGTTCGATCAATTCGACTGTGGTGCTTAGTTTCTCTGGTTAAAATTTAGTATGTGTCATATGGAACACTTGAATGTCAACGATGAGTATTAAATATAGTCTAATTATAAATCTAATTATAGAGACAATGATTAAATGACAGACAATATTCTGCCAAATTCTTTTGCTTTTTTGTTTACTTGTCTGTTGGCATATACACCTATCCTATCAGCTATGAGACAAAATCGCATGTGTAATGCTGCTATTGTGATAGAAAAGGTACAATTCACGTAAATAGGTGATAATCCATAAAGATTCTTAACTAAACAGAAATGGTTATTCTATTGTTACTTTAGCTGAAAATAACATCAGTGGCACAGGTGAAAATACGATGTCAGGACTCACGATTTTTTGCCTCCCCCTCATTATCCTGATAACTTTTGCCACGATTCTTTGTGTATTCACTTCACCATCTTTTAGATTTGTCATATCGTTAGCATGGGCACCTTACTAGTGGAAGATAGAATGCTAGTGGAGAATAAAAACTATGTTGAGTGTTGATATAAAATTTCATCATGCTATATTACAGGAAGACATGGGTGCAAAGTTTCAACCCTTTTAAGGTAGAAATATTTGTCAAAGACCTGCAAAACATATTAAGGATAATTTTAGATATGACTCTAATATTTTTACATGGTTATTCGACTACTTGCCAATAAAGAGTCACGTAGACAGAAAGGTGAAAAATATAAAGGATAGAAAGCATTATATGGACATGCGCTTCTGGATAAGTTTGTTTGCAATCAATATTGTAGTAATATTTAGTATCTACAACTAATCCTCATTTAGTCATGTATATATATATATATATTTATCCAGAGAATGACTTGTTTTGCCAAACTTCAAAAGTACCATGAGGACCCTACAACGGAAGAGTTAGCCAAAACACTTGACTCCTGGCCATTAATAAACTATTACATCACGGGTTGTAAAAATGTAAGTCCGTGTTCATTTTGAATGTATTTATAAAGGGCATTTCTTTGCAATCCTATTGACTGATATTTTACAAGTTCTTATACCATTGAAATTCAACGGTTGCTACGTCCTTTTCATATTCGATCATGGTAAAAAGCATTTTACTTTTATCGACTTTACACCTACTCAAGATTGCTGTAAGCACATGCCATACAAGAGGTTCACAAAAGTGATTATCATTGCCTCAAAGAAATATAAGATTTCCTAGAAACGTAATGGATGGATATATGCTATTTTTATGTGGCAATATAGAATTCAGACTGATGTTTCAATTGACTTTATAATTTCTACTGTATATAACATAGTTGACAAAACATCATTCTATAGATTAACACCAACTACCTTGTTCTACAAGCTATGGTCATGTGGGGGAATGACAAACGAATGAAATTTGTTAGAATGAGTGGAGTACATCCATTTCATGTTTAAACATACATTGCAGTTACATAATAAAAATTGATGTTTTACTCTCTTATGTCTTGTGCATAGGATACAAAGATTCTTCGGAGGAATTTTGTTATCGATCTGTTAAATTATGACGACAATTCATGCCGATATGCCATTCCTGCAAACATATAAAAACAACTTATCGATATCGCTAAAAAGATTAGCAGTTGTCGACATATTTGTATAACATTAAACATTCTATATTGACAATTTAGAAATAATTTGTGTGATATTGATGATGTTTGTTCGACATCAGTTCAATCTATTTGGGTTAGAGTATTTATAATAATATTAAATATTTATATCGTTAATATAATATTAGTATTACGGTCATATTTTGTCTACATGAATTTTGAATATCATAATAATGTTTTTCGTTTCGTATCTACGTTTCATACTGATTTTTTTATCTCGTGGCATCGTACGAGCATATACCTAGCATATAAATAGATAGATACAAATAAATACATTGATTAGGTGTTCACACCTTGCTGCGGTTTCTATATATGTGTGTTTTATTGTTTAGGTGAGTGTGAATATAGGTTTGGAACTAACCGTGATTCAAATATCAATTTATGTGTAATTTTAGCCTTTTATCGTTTAAATGTGTGCTTGTACGGTACTGAGGGAGGGCAAATAAGAAAAAAAAGAAAGAAACCGCCATTTTCAAACGGTTCCTCTCGGTCTGATAATAAAATACATGCTAGGGCATGTTCGTAAAAAAAGTTTGGTGTAGGCTCTCTCTGACCAATTATAATACTCCTTTACTTATTACGAGGTACTCCCTACATTTCAATTTATAATTCATTTGATTTTTTTGTACGAACCAAGTTTGTCATTTTCGTCTTATTCAATATTTTGTGATACGATGAAAAATTCAAAACTATATTTAAAGTATAATAGTCGGTTGCCCGTGAGTTACGACGGATCACAACAATATCCACGTAAACTATCCACCAAAAAGATCTCAAGATTTTTTATTGATTGTCTGCGCTCTTCGCATAATATTTTTTTTGATTTGACTAAGTGATGTTGTTGTTTACTCCATCCAATATGTCTTGGTACAACACAACCAATGAAGGGAGCGATTAGAAGAGAGTTCACAACGACTGACTGAACGAACATAGATTATAGAATGAAATAGTTTTACCATACAGAGACCAAATAAAAGGAAGTTTGTGAGTTTAAGTTTATAAAATAAGTCACATGAACTCAAACTTATAAAAAATATAGATCAAAATATAGAGTGTTTGCTAAAGTCAGGCATCAATAAAAACTGGATGCGCTCCATACAAATTATGATACTTCGTAGCAATTAATGTTTAAAACCAACAAATAACCTTTCTATTTACTGTTAGTGTGACAAGTTATTGTTGCTCCATCCAATTCAGCAACCTCAAACATCATAGAGTTCATTGTGCCAATGTGGTCTCAGAAACGACTTAATGTTTGCAAGAGCCAAGAACACAAGAGATAAGCACCCTGTGGTAGTGCCCGCATGAATCTCCAAATCCTAACACATATTTTGTAGGATCCATGAGCCATCATCAGAAGAACACAAACCATGTGCAGACAATAAATAAAGTATTAACACACTCAAATTATGTTCAGTCCTTAGCACAACAAAAAACTAACACCCAAAAACAACAGAGGAACAACACAATAATTTTTGCAATGACAGAAGGATGGGTGACAAGTACATAGAAGCGGTAGAAGCATACTGAAAGGGAAATAGGGTCAAACATTTTCCTAAATGATTTTGGTGGTTGAATTGCCCAACACAAATAATTGGACTAACTAGTTTGCTCTAGATTATATGCTCTACAGATGCTAAAGGTTCAACACAAACCAATAAAAAGATCAAGTTTAGGGTTCAAAAGAAAGGAGCAAAAGAAACCGAAGGCTGCCCTGGTCTCGCGCACCGGACTGTCCGGTGTGCCACCGGACAGTGTCCGGTGCACCAGGGACCGTACAGTCTGAAATCTGAACTCCTCAGCTTCGGGTTTCTCCAGGCGCACTCCGCTATAATTCACCGGACTGTCCGGTGTGCCACCGGACTGTCCGGTGCACCAAGCGGAGCAACGACTACCAGCGCAACGGTCGACTGCACAGTGTCATGACAGAGCTACAGTTTGCGGCAGATGTCAGAGCAGGCGCAGAAGGTGCACCAGACAGTGAACAGTGTCTGTCCGGTGCGGCACCGGACTGTCTAGTGCCCCATGAAGACAGAGCTCTAACGATCGAAACCGTCAGAACCCTAACGGTTGGGTGACATGGCTGGCGCACCGGACTGTCCGGTGCGCCCATCGATAGCAGCCTGCCACAACGGTTGAATTAGTGGTTAGGGGCTATAAATACCCCACAACCACCTCCACTCCAACCATTCAAGCATTCACAACAGTGCATTCAATACAAGAGCAAAGTGCAACACCCCAAGACACAAATCAAAGCCTTCGATCCAATCAGAGTCCCTAAATTCAATTCTAGTGCTCTAGGACTTGAGATAGGATTGCTTGTGTTTTCTTGTTGCTCTTGTTGCTTGGTTAGCTGTCTTCTTCCTCATTCTTGTTCTCAAGACACTTGTAATCAAAGCAAGTGACACCAAGTTGTGGTGGTCCTTATAGGGGTCTAAGTGACTCATTTGATTAAGGAGAAAGCTCACTCGGTCTAGGTGACCATTTGCGAGAGGGAAATGGTTGAAAGAGACCCGGTCTTTGTGACCACCTCAAAGGGGACTAGGTTCTCAAGAACCGAACCTCGGTAAAACAAATCACTGTGTCATCCACTCCATTTCTTGGTTGATTTGTTTTCGCCCTCTCTTTCGGACTCGGATTTAATTCTAACGCTAACCCCGGCTTATAGTTGTGTTTAAAGTTGTAAATTTTAGATTCCGCTAATTCACCCCCCTCTAGGCGACTTTCAATTGGTACCAGAGCACGATACTTCATTAGAGTTTAACCACTCGAAGTGATGTCGGGAGATCACGCCAAGAAGGAGATCGTGATCGGCGGTGACAAGTCTACAAGCCATAGGAAGGCTCCATCGGGGGAGTCTGGCAACAAGGTGAAGGGATCCCCTTCACATGTTAAGTCGCATCGGAGCGGCGATAAGAAAAAGAAGATGAAGAAGGTGGTCTACTACGAGACCGACTCTTCGTCGCCATCCACCTCCGGCTCCGACGCGCCGTCCGTCACTTCTAAGCGCCATGAGCGCAAGAAGTATAGTAAGATGCCACTTCGTTATCCTCGTACTTCTAGACACACTACTCTTCTTTCCATCCCACTAGGCAAACCACCCATTTTTGATGGTGAAGACTATTGTATGTGGAGTGATAAAATGAGGCACCATCTAACCTCACTCCACGCTAGCATATGGGACATTGTTGAATTTGGAGCGCAGGTACCATCACCGGGGGACGAAGGCTATGATTCGGACGAGGTCGCCCAAATCAAGCACTTTGATTCCCAAGCAACTACTATACTCCTCGCCTCTCTATGTCGAGAGGAGCATAATAAGGTGCAAGGGTTGAAAAGTGCCAAGGAGATTTGGGACATACTCAAGACCGCGTACGAAGGAGGTGAGGTGACCAAGATCACCAAGCGGGAGACGATCGAGGGGGAGCTCGGTCGGTTCGTCCTCAACCAAGGAGAGGAGCCACAAGCTATGTACAACCGGCTCAAGACCTTGGTCAATCAAGTGCATAACCTCGGGAGCACCAAATGGGATGACCATGAAATGGTCAAGGTTATTCTAAGATCACTCATTTTTCGCAATCCTACTCAAGTTCAATTAATACGTGGTGATCCTAGATATAAGCTAATGTCTCCCGAGGAAGTTATAGGAAAGTTTGTGAGTTTTGAATTGAGGATCAAAGGCTCCAAACAAATCATCAACTTGGAACAAGGCGGTACCTCTACACCCGAGGTACAACCCGTCGCATTTAAGGCGACGGAAGAAGAAAAGAAGTAATCTACACCAAGCAGGATTCCAATCGACGCCTCTAAGCTTGACAACAAGGAAATGGCACTCATCATCAAGAGCTTTCGCCAAATCCTCAAGCAAAGGAAGGGGAAGGACTACAAGCCCTGTTCCAAAAGGGTGTGCTACAAATGTGGTAAGCCCGGTCATTTTATTGCAAAATGTCCTATGTCTAGTGATAGTGACAGGGGCGACGACAAGTGGGGAAAGAAGAAGAAGAAGAAGAAGAAGAAGAAGAAGAAGAAGAGATACTACAAGAAGAAGGGCGGCGATGCCCACGTGTGTCGAGAATGGGACTTTGATGAGAGCTCCACCGACTCCTCCTCCGACGAGGACGCCACCAACATCACCGTCAACAAGGGCCTCCTCTTCCCCAACGTCGGCCACAAGTGCTTCATGGCAAAAGACGGCAAAAAGAAGAAGGTAAAATCTAGAGTCTTCACCAAATATACAACATCTAGTGATGAGGCTAGCTCTAGTGATGATGAAGATGATTTGCTTACACTTTTTGCCAACCTTAACATGCAACAAAAGGAAAAATTGAATGAATTGATAGGAGCCATTCATGAGAAGGATGAACTTTTAGATAGCCAAGAGGAATTCCTTATTAAGGAAAATAAGAAGCATGTTAAAGTTAAAAATGCTTATGCTCAGGAGATAGAGAAATGTGAAAAATTGACTAGTGAGCTTAGCACTTGCCATGACACTATCTCCAACCTCAGAATTGAAAATGCTAATTTGATTGCTAAGGTTGAGAAGTCAAATATATGTGATGATTCAATTGCCAATCTTAAAAGTGATAATGCTAGTTTAATTGCTAAGATTGACAAATTGAATGAATCAATTTCTAGCCTTAAGATTGAGAATGATAAATTAATTTCTAAGGCTAAAGACTTAAATGTTTGCAATGCTTCCATTTCCTGTCTTAGAGATGAAAATGCCATGCTAAAATCTAAGATAGATGAATTAAATGCCTGCAAACCCTCTACATCTAGTGTTGATCATGTTTTCATTTGTACTAGATGTAGAGACATTAATGTTGATGCTATTCATGATCACCTGACTTTAATTAAACAACAAAAATGATCACATAGCTCAACTTACTGCTAAAATTAATGAGCATGAGATAAAAAAATGAAAAATTTAAATTTGCTAGGAGCATGCTCTATAGTGGGAAACACTCTGGCATTAAAGATGGCATTGGTTTCCAACAGGGAAGCAATGTCAAACTTAATGCTCCTAAGAAATTGTCCAACTTTGTTAAGGGTAAGGCTCCCATGGTTTAGGATAACGAGGGTTACATTTTATATCCTGCTGGTTATCCTGAGCATAAAATTAGGAGAATTCATTCTAGGAAGTCTCATTCTGTTTCACATCATGCTTTTATGTATAAAAATGAGGCTTCTAGCTCTAGGCAATCAACCCATGTTAAATTGCCTAAAAAGAAAACTCCTACTGCATCAAATGAGCCTACTATTTCATTTAAGACTTTTGATGCTTCTTATGTGCTAACTAACAAATCAGGCAAAGTAGTTGCCAAATATGTTGGGGCCAAACACAAGGGGTCAAAGACTTGTGTTTGGGTACCCAATGTGCTTGTTTCTAACGTGAAAGGACCCAAGACTGTTTGGGTACCTAAGAACAAGGCCTAAAACTGTTTTGCAGGTTTATGCATCCGGAGGCTCAATAAGTTGGATCATTGATAGCGGGTGCACAAACCATATGATTGGGGAGAAAAGGATGTTCTCCTCCTATGAGAAAAACCAAGATCCCCAAAGAGCTATCACATTCGGGGATGGAAATCAAGGTTTGGTCAAAGGGCTTGGTAAAATTGCTATATCACCTGACCATTCTATTTCCAATGTTTTTCTTGTAGATTCTTTGGATTACAATTTGCTTTCTGTTTCTCAATTATGCAATATGGGCTACAACTATCTATTTACAGATATAGGTGTTACTGTCTTTAGAAGAAGTGATGATTCAATAGCATTTAAGGGAGTGTTAGAAGGTCAGCTATACTTAGTTGATTTCAAAAGAGCTGAACTCGACACTTGCTTAATTGCTAAGACTAATATGGGTTGGCTCTGGCATCGCCGACTAGCCCATGTTGGGATGAAGAATCTTCACAAGCTTCTAAAGGGAGAACACATTTTGGGACTAACAAATGTTCATTTTGAGAAAGACAGGGTTTGTAGCGCATGCCAAGCAGGAAAGCAAGTTGGCGCACACCATCCACACAAAAATATCATGACAACCGACAGGCCCCTCGAGCTACTCCACATGGATTTATTTGGCCCGATAGCTTACATAAGCATCGGCGGGAGTAAGTACTGTCTAGTAATTGTGGATGATTATTCTCGCTTCACTTGGGTATTCTTTTTGTAGGATAAATCACAAACCCAAGAGACCATAAAGGGATTCTTGAGATGAGCTCAAAATGAGTTTGGCTTAAGGATCAAAAAGATTAGAAGCGACAATGGGATGGAGTTCAAGAATTCACAAATTGAAGGCTTCCTTGAGGAGGAGGGCATCAAGCATGAGTTCTCTTCTCCCTACACACCTCAACAAAATGGTGTAGTGGAGAGGAAGAATAGAACTCTATTGGACATGGCTAGAACCATGCTTGATGAGTACAAGACACCAGACCGGTTTTGGGCCAAGGCAATTAACACCGCCTGCTACTCCATCAACCGGCTTTACCTTCACCGAATCCTCAAGAAGACATCATATGAACTCCTCACCGGTAAAAAGCCCAATGTTTCATATTTTAGAGTCTTTGGTAGCAAATGTTTTATTCTTGTTAAAAGAGGTAGAAAATCCAAATTTGCTCCTAAGGCTGTAGAAGGCTTTTTACTAGGATATGATTCAAACACAAGGGCATATAGAGTCTTTAACAAGTCCACTGGACTAGTTGAAGTTTCTTGTGACATTGTGTTTGATGAGACTAATGGCTCTCAAGTAGAGCAAGTTGATCTTGATGAGCTAGATGATGAAGAGGCTCCGTGCATCGCGCTAAGGAACATGTCCATTGGGGATGTGTGTCCTAAGGAATCCGAAGAGCCTCCACAAGCACAAGATCAACCATCATCTTCAAATCAAGTATCTCCACCAACTCAAGATGAGGAACAGGCTCAAGATGTTGAAGAAGAAGATCAAGAAGATGAGCCACCTCAAGAGGAGGACAAGGATCAAGGGGGAGATGAAGATAATCAAGACAAGGAAGATGAGCAAGAAATTCAGGGTCAAAAACTGCCACACCTGAGAGTCCACCAAGCGATTCAAAGAGATCACCCCGTGAACACAATCCTCGGCGATATTCATAAGGGGGTAACCACTCAATCTCGAGTCGCACATTTTTGTGAGCATTACTCTTTTGTGTCTTCTATTGAGCCATACAGGGTGGAGGATGCACTAAGAGATTCAGATTGGGTGCTGGCAATGCAAGAGGAGCTCAACAACTTCACGAGGAATGAGGTATGACATTTGGTTCCATGTCCTAATCAAAATGTTGTAGGAACCAAGTGGGTATTCCGCAACAAGCAAGATGAGCATGGTGTGGTGATAAGGAACAAAGCTCGACTTGTGGCCAAGGGATATTCACAAGTCGAAGGTTTGGATTTCGGTGAAACCTATGCACCCGTAGCTAGGCTTGAGTCAAAACGTATGTTACTTGCCTATGCTACTTACCATGGCTTTAAGCTTTATCAAATGGACGTGAAAAGTGCCTTCCTCAATGGACCAATCAAGGAAGAGGACTATGTTGAGCAACCTCCCGGCTTTGAAGATAGTGAGTACCCTAACCATGTGTATAAACTCTCTAAGGCGCTTTATAGGCTCAAGCAAGCCCCAAGAGCATGGTATGAATGCCTTCAAGATTTTCTTATCACTAATGGCTTCAAAGTCAGAAAAGCCAATCCTACTCTCTTCACTAAAACTATTGCAAATGATTTGTTCGTATGCCAAATTTATGTTGATGATATTATTTTTGGGTCTACTAACAAATCTACTTGTGAAGAATTTAGTAGGATTATGGTTCAAAAATTCAAGATGTCAATGATGGGGGAGTTGAGATATTTCTTAGGATTCCAAATCAAGCAACTCCAAGAGGGCACCTTCATCAGCCAAACGAAGTATATTCAAGACATTCTTAAGAAGTTTGGAATGAAGGATGCCAAAACCATCAAGACACCCATGGGAACCAATGGGCATCTCGACCTCGACACGGGAGGTAAATCCGTAGATCAAAAGGTATACCGGTCGATGATAGGATCTTTACTGTATTTATGTGCATCTTGACCGGATATTATGCTTTCAGTATGCATGTGTGCAAGGTTCCAAGCCGACCCTAAGGAAGTTCACCTTAGGGCTGTAAAGCGAATCATGAGATATTTAGTTTACACTCCTAAGTTTGGGCTTTGGTATCCCAGGGGATCAACCTTTGATTTAATAGGATATTCCGATGCCGATTGGGCAGGGTGTAAAATTGATAGGAAGAGCACATCAGGGACTTGTCAGTTTCTGGGAAGATCCCTGGTGTCTTGGGCTTCAAAGAAACAAAATTCCATAGCCCTATCAACCGCCGAAGTCGAGTAAATTGCCGTAGGACATTGTTGTGCGCAATTACTTTGGATGAGGCAAACCCTCAGGGACTATGGATACAAATTGAGCAAAGTTCCTCTCCTATGTGACAATAAGAGTGTTATCCGCATGGCGGAGAATCCCGTTGAACACAGCCGCACTAAGCATATAGCCATTCGGTATCACTTTTTGAGGGATCACCCACAAAGGAGGGATATCGAGATAGCCTATATTAACACCAAAGAACAATTAGCCGATATCTTTACCAAGCCATTGTGGCAGCCCTCCCAAGTTACCGGGCCCACATGCACCAATCCTTGCCATTAACGGCCTCAGATGGCTATGCACGTGTACTAGATAACTTAACAAGGCTATCACGAGTTCAACAACTTGAACTCATCATCCCAAGGATCTCCCACCATACATGCATATTACAGTAATCACATTCGATACACACACTTCAGAGATAAGAGCGGAAGACTTTACAAACATTCTTTACCTTTTCAAAACTCAAGTTTTACATGTTTTGAAAGAGTAATATTTATTACAAGTCCTGATATACTCAAAGTGCATAACTTATTACAAAAGCAGGAAGGTAGAAACCCTCCAAAGCTTATACATAAGCCTAACTAATCTTCCTCCAGAACTGGAAACGCCCTCCAGCCTCAAGAACATCTAGAGTACTCCTCATCACCTACAACAACATGAGTTCGAAAACCCTGAGTACAGAGTGTACTTTCGCAAGTCTTACTTGACTAAGGAAAAATACTCTCAAGGGTGTGCTAGTTAAATAGGAATCAAGGAAAGGCTTGAGCAAGAATCAAATTAGATACTTTTGCAGAAATAGCTTACTAAAGTGAGTCCTTACTTTCAATATTTTAACGCCAGATTAAATACTAATAGACTCTGGTTGCATCTAGTCTAATTTCACCATCTCATCAATACAACATCATTTTTATTCATAACGTTTACATCCTGACTTAGGTTGCAGGTCAGAGATCAAGTCTCCACTGTCCGGGGATATAACGGTGATCCAAATCGATTTACTCAGCTGATGATCTCTAACCACACGACATATGTTTCTTGCAACTCTTGCATATGTCTACCATTCCCACGGATCCTCCACTGCATGAACAGGTCTGCACCACCCGAGAGCACACCACCCCTTTTAGGCGGTCCTTTGCCAGGAGGGTACGTGCCACTCTCGCCATCTCTCCACTCCTAGTGTGCGATTGTCTTTTCATGTATGGAATAGCCGGGTTCAAGCTTACCCTGTCCCATATCCAGGGCATGTGGCCAGTTAAGATAGTCCTTGATCATACAGGCCTACATACGCATCCAATCCTTAATTAACCTGGGTGGAGCATCACCTATTCCTAGCCCAAGTCTCAAGTTAAGTACTTCCACCCTTAGGATTGTTTTATGCTCCTAAGGATGAAAAGAGCATTATAGGGAACTTTGCAGTAAGATCCCACCATGCTCCCAATGAAAATATTCTTGTGGGTAGAAGCCATCCTTCCTCAGGATAAACCTGAGCTAGGCATTATTGCAAAAGACAACCTCTATCCACAAGATCTAAGCAGGGCTAAGCATTTTTATAAATCATATTTTGATACTTCAACAGATGTATCTATAAAGGTATGGATATCAAGGTAGTCAATGCATCAAGTAGTTTCCAAGCAATTCCTATAAACTTAATGCACATTTCACTAGACTTAAAGTGTATAAAAGTCTTTTAAAAATACAAGGAAGGGGCAAATGCACCGGGGCTTGCCTTTGTTGCACTGAAGAGATTCTAGATCTTCTACCCAATAACCAGTTAGATAGCTCCATCCACTTGATGAGCAGGCACTGGAGTAGACTCCTTCAAACACCACTTCTTCTAGGTGTTCTACAAGTCAATTAGAAATACATGTATGCTTATGTTATGATATGAAATGCAGACTCTCACAAGGAGAGGTGGGGAACATAAACACCACAAATAAAAACACATGACAAGTATACACATGGTTCTACACCACCAACACTTGCTAAAAGTGGCCAAATCGGATTCACTTAGGCAAACCAGAGAACTAATACATCTTAGATCTCATCCCAAAAGATTAAAACTTCTTAAGCAACTGCACCTCTTTCTTAGGTAAACTTATCTCCTTTCCAAAACATTAACCCACACTTGATTAAGGATTAACCACTCTATTTTGGTTCTTACAAAGTTTTCAGAGCAAATGGATTCTAAATAGCCTCAAACCTTTACCACACCCTCCACTGACCAAAACAAGGTTACTCAAAAATTTCCATAATTTTTGGCATTGTACTTTTATTTCTAAAATCCAAACAGTCCTTCCAAAAGCACCTTTAATTCACTTAATATTTTCTAAGGGCTCTAAAAATCCTAAAACCAACTTTAGCAGAGAGCTCTTGATTTTAGGCATCCAACAAAATTTGTCCCATGATTTTTGGAATTTTCTACTATTTTTGGCGCTATTCACAAGTTCTCTAGAAAAGGAAAAGGCCAAACTTACTTAATGAGACTTTTTCACCACCATATGGTCTTCACTTCCTCTACAAAAACCATAACCCAAAGCTTCATGGATTGGCCACAAACAAGGTCCAAAAACAGCCATCAACACTGAATTTATCTAAAACTCCAGAAATCTGCTAGCTCCACTTTAGTTCACTTTTTCTCCTAGTTCCAAATAGCTTCCAGGGTATGGCCTTCAACCAAACCTGGTCTTCTACTATAGCTCTATTGCTTTGCTACAAGAGACCTAATTTAATTCCCTACACGTTAGCCACTACAAAGGTCCAAACATGGCTAAAGTTTATTGAAATTCAGACTTAGCCAATTAGCTAAGTCTGAAACCCAGAAGTTGATAGCCCACTTTTGAGCAAGCTTTACACTCAGTTCTATATAGTTTTTGGGTCAGATCGCTTAATCAAACTTGTACTCCAATAACAGATTTACAACTTCGTTATAGTGGCGATAAGCTATAACTCTATGGATAGAGCAGCAAAGAGCTCCAAAGCTGCACCAAAACATACAAATTCAGACTCTGAATTTGCACTAAGTCTGAAATCTGGCAGCCTACGTTTGAGCAAATTTCACACCTAGTTCTAGGCAACCAATAGTGGTAGAGTTCAAGTAGTAAATGGTGTGAGCTTCACTGACCTGAGATGATTACGGAACAAGCTTCATACAGGCCAGCAACTCTCTAGAATGTTCTGGCTATGGTGTGGTGAACTTGGTGGCTGTGGTCATCACAAACACAGAAAGATAGCGCACACAGCTCTGGACAGTGCCAACTTGGTGGCAGTGGGAGAGGAGCTTTGGCTTGCAATGCACATGAATCCCTCACACCACTGCAAGCTTTGGCTAGAACACTAGGGCAGAGGGAAATCTTCATCAAACCAGCACTTAAATAAAGGGCAGGAAGGCAGATGACTTCAGGTTCAGCTAGCCTAGTGGTGAAGAGTTCCAAGGTGATAGCACAACAGGGACTAACACACGTGGCTTTCATGCTCAAGATCCACACCATCCACGACTTAGCTCAAATATCTACTATGTCCAGTTATTCAAATAGAGAGTAGAGCAGATAAGGGCTCACTGTCCACAAATATCCAACCAGTCCACTGAATACAGACAGGAGTAGAGACAGACAAAAACTCTACTGTGGTAGGCTCAAACAGGTGCAAAACTGATATTTTTCCTGCAGAGGGGGACTGAACCTCGAGCCCCATATTGCCCACCCCAAGTCTATCTCAGTTTGTGCACATAAGTGGAGGACAACAGGGATGTGAAGATATTTCTTCATATTTTTGTAGCAACTCCCAGTACCTGTTGAACTCTGATCTCTCCCTGTTCACCTCCTTCAATCCCATAATTTCCCATAGTAACATGGGGAGCACACTTACTAAAACTGGTTAATTAAACAACCCTCTACCAATTCTTCATAAAGACTTCAGCCTTAAACCCCTTGGATCAGACACCAAACAACTCCAATACTAACAGAAAATACTAGAACACAGAATTTCCTAGACTGACAGCCTGACTTGGAGCAACACTTTCTCCCAATTTCTGGTGACAACAGGCTGATTTTGGTTCACATAATTTGCTCACCTAACACAACTCTACAAGTTTGTTGCAATAGCCTAAGGCCAGATGCCCCTAATTCAAGAGTTATGGTGCTCCAAAGTTGGGCCAACCTCACTGAAACAGCACCTACAAAGTCTGACAGAGAGAGTTTGAGAGTATTTTACTCCCAAATTTATATAGCACCAAACCAACATCACTCAAGGGAATTTGTTCTCCTATATAAGTCCTTTCGGTTTGCTAGAAATTCCTAACCCAACTCTCCTTGGTTTAATTACCATAGAGCTCCAAAGATGTGTAAAAACTCACTGAATTTTCTGCTTTAGTTATTTGCAATAGCCTAACACAAACCCTGACAACCCAGCTTGGAACCCACTCTTCTCCCAATTCTACTGTAAAGCCCAAACATTGGTAGAAAAAAAACAATAATAATAATAATAATAATAATGAAATAAATAAATAAATCTAAGAATCATGATTTAGGGATTTTGAAAACCTTCTTGGATTTCTCATGTCTCTGAATGTTTAACTTCAAAAAGAAAAGAGGAAGGAAATTGTATTAAAGTCATTCACTATTACTAGAATTAAAGAAGAATAAATACTAAATAAATAAAATTTCAAAGTTCAAAAAGTATTATTTAAGAGAGAATTGTGAATTCAAGGTTTAAGCATGAATGTAAATTGAGTTTGGAATTTGGGAATGAAAGAAATAAGAAAAATACTATACAAAACAAAATAAAATTTATAAATAAATAATTAATTAACATATTATGCTCAAACTGAACAGTTAAATGTGAATATGAATTTGCCACACACTTTTGAATTTAAATTGGAAAGTGAAGTTGAATTTGGAAAGAAAAGAAAAGGAAAAGAAAATAGAAAACGCCACTTGGGCCCAAAACCTATAAAACCGGCCCAATTGCCCTTCTTCTCCACTCCTGCCGGCCCAGAACCTCTGCGCCACAGACTTGTGGGACCGCGTCGCCAGTCTAATTGCTCACGCGCGCCTGCTCTGTCTCACTCTCGCGTGGGCCCGCCTCGTCAGCTTCTTCCTCCTTCCCGACTTCCTCGCTAACAGACCGAAGCTGCCGCACGGATCGAGCGGAGCTTGCGCCAACAACCACCGCGGACTCCGCTCTTGCTGATCGGACTCTTCTCGTGTATAAAACGCGGTCGCGACCCCTTTGTTTTCCATCGGCCATCGCCACTCGTTGCCTTCTCCCGTCTCGTCATCGTCGTGTGGATTCGCCGTGAAGCCGCTACCGCCCAGTTTCGCATCCACCATCGTTCGGTACCCAATGATGGGTCGCTGGTGTCCGCCGTGATGCATGGAAGCCGGGGACCTTCGTGTTGGTGGGGAATTGGCGACCGAGGGACAACATTGGAAGGCTGCCAACCATGAACGCCATTGGGGGACCGCCGTGCACCAGGGCGAAGGCTCTGCATTTCCCGAATCATGGTAAGAAATCTCCGAATCAACTCGCCATGACCTATGCATCGTGTTGCGCGTTTCGTCCATGACGGTGGGGCATCGGAACCGCGCGTCGCAGATCTCCGGCGTGGACCGCCGCCGCAGGGGAGGCTCGGCGCCGCCGTGGTTCGGGTCTGCTGGATAACTGGGTAAGGGACTCGCCCGGTGCCGTCTGATATCGGACGAACGGCTCAGATTCAACCGCGCACTCCCCCTTCCGCACTGATGCCCTCGACCGTTGATCTGCGCGTGAACGCTTCAGATTAAAAATCATGCATCGATTCAAGTATTTGGATCCGGACCGTAGAATCTGATCGGACGGTTTGGGATGAGCGCGGAGAATAACACACCTAGATCTAATCGTGGCCACTGACGCTTGATCGGATGGCTGTTGTCGCTTGATACCCTTTCGGCCGAGTGAAAGTGCATAAGGGCCCCTGAAACCTTTACAAATTAACCCGCCATCCACGTAGACTATTCCCTGTGTCGTTGGCAACTTACCCATAGACCCCTGTGCTTCCCAGTAATTGAGGCCCAGTCCAGTGCAGTAATAAAATGATTAAAAGAATTAGAAATTAGATTTTTAATACAAAAATAATTGCTAGAACTTAGATAATTCATAGAAAATTCATTTTAGCTCCAAATTGAACCATTCCAGTTTCTAAAATTTTGTAATAATATTCTTCATCATTTAGTGTCTCTGTTTTGACATGAACTCTGTCAGGAAATTTATTTATCATTTAATCATATTTTAATCACATTAAACCTTGGGAAAATCATAACTTGAATTCTACAACTCCAAAATTAATAATTCTTTTTCCTGTGATCTTATTTTAATATGTAGATTATTAATATGTATTTTGGCATACATGTTTGGTGTAATGTTAATCTTGCCTATACACTGTTTGTTTGTATTGCTACGACTAGAGCGAGGTCACGTGTCATCTGAAGAATCATCCTGGTACCTGGAATCTCAAGGCCCAGGCAAGTTGTGCCCTTGATCACTTCTTTTCACCTACTCATGTTCTAATTAATCATAATGATCTGCATAGGTTAATTTTGATGGGACCCAATAGGTTACCCTAGTTTGTCTATCTTTATACCTTGTTTACCACTGAACTTTCTGGGTAGTACTTGCTAGTGCTATATGTGGTTTTGGGTATGGAGATACACCATTCATGATTATACTTTTGTTATCAGTTGTTATTTATGGTTCATGTTAAGATCATTATGTTAATTGGAACATGGAGAACCACCCGGGAAAACAGTGCTACCACGAGGGTGGAATGGGACGCCCTTGGCTGATTAATTAGGAAAGCTAGTGGAAGACTACCTTACCCGAAAGGGGCAAGGGCAGTAGGGGAGAGGTCAGTGTGGGGAGGCCCTCGGGAGGATTTTGCTGCGATGGCGGTCCTGCAAGGGATTCCTGCACTGGATCTTCCTATAAACTGTAGCGGGTTTTCGGAAGCTAGTGGAACTTTGTAAAGGCCTCGTAGTGGATCCCTAGCCATTCACCTCGGAAGTGTCTAAGGGCTTTGCAAACCCTAGCGACATGGGATACACGACTTGTGGGTAAAGATGCGCAACCTCTGCAGAGTGTAAAACTGGTATACTAGCCGTGCTCACGGTCAAGAGCAGCCCGGACACTCACATGATTAACTATGAAACTTAAACTTAATTTGTCATATGCATTGCATCGCAGGTGAAGTTGTTACTTTTGTTCTATTACTTAACTGGGTTGGTATTTACTTATACTTAGTAACTGCTAATAAAATTTTGACCAACTTTAAAAGCAATGCTCAGCTCTAACCATCTTCTTTGGTAAGCCTTACACTTCACGTGAGCTCCCACCTTTGGCGAGTTCATGCACATTATTCCCCACAACTTGTTGAGCGATGAACGTATGTGAGCTCACTCTTGCTGTCTCACATACACCACAGGTCAAGACCAGGTACTGCAGGATGATGCTCATGGAGGGTGCTGCGATGTGTTCGTGAGAGGTCTAGGTCGTCGTCTCCCAGTCAACTTTGGGTTGCTGGACCGTTGTCTCCTTATAATGTAATTATTTATTTTGTATAGAACTCCTGCTATATATAAAGTTGTGACATTCGATCCTATGCCACTATACATCATATGTATGAGACTTGGTCCCAGCATACCTGGTGTTTATGTTAACCCCGGGTTTTGGACCCCTAGAATCCGGGTGTTACATCTACACAGCAACAAGACTAACAACTTATAATAAACTTGTTCTCCTTTAAATGATATTTTACTTTACTATAATATTCTTAGTCCAAATCCACATGAATGTGTCACAAATGGGCTCCAAACTCAGCAACTTTCACTGAAATTCAGTTTTCAGTAACTGAATATAATTCAGTTTCAGCCACAAACAGTCCAACTTTAAGCAGCTGTTACTCCATTTCTTTTGTAGCACCAAGCTATACTTATTTAAGGAGAATTGTTCTATTTACTATGGTCTCTAACTTAACTATGGAAACCTTAGTCTAAAACCACCTGAATTAATCACAAATGATCTCTAAACTAGGCATCCTGCTGCAATTTCAGTTCTCAAAACTGAACTAAGTTCAGTTGAAACACTGTCTGCCAGTCCAACTTTGAACAAGTTTTTCTCCATTTACTGTGTGGAATCAAGTCAAAGACACTTTAGTAGATTTGTTCACTATCATATAGGCTTCAACTTCTCTATAAACACCCCAGCACAAAGCATTACAGAACAGCCACAAACCAGCTCCAAAACTGCTATCAATACTGAAATTCAGTTACCGTTTCCAATCTGAAAATTCAGAAACACAGCAGCAGCACTTTGAACCACTCTTTTTCCTGGGTTCCAAATGTTTCTAGGGGACAATTGCTTAATAAAGTTTATACTCCTATAGTTCCTCTACAAGTTTGGTATAGTGATCAATAACCAAAACCTCTTGGATTCCAAACTCCAATAGCCCAAAGTTTGCTCCAATTGCTGAAATTCAGACTCTGAATTCTACCAAGTCTGAAATCCAGAAACGCTGTTAGCTCTACTTTGGACCAGTTTTTTTCTCCATTTTCCATAGAGTGTTAGGGCTAGGTGACTTAACCAAACTTATACTCCTCATGTAGCTCTATGACTTTGTTATAATGACCATCTTCAAAATGGTTCTAGATCAGAAGTTACAAGAGTCCAAAGTTGTCTAGTTTATATTATTTTCAGCAATTCCAAAATGAACCCAAAACTGAATTTTTGTACTTAACTCCAAATTCTTCCACACAACTTAGGAATCTCCAAATAAGAAACATATCCACTTTTCCAAGCTCCACAACTTTGATATATGGACTTTTGTCAAATTCTTTCTAGATTTTGAATTCCTCTTTTTGGGCTAGTTTTAGGGTTTCAAAAGTGATTCCTTCTCATCTAGTGATTTACCAACTCAATCCATACTCCTAAAAGCCAAGTGACTCCCCTTAATCTCAAATCCAACTCTAGTACATGAAACTCATGTCCAAAGTGTCCTTGGTTTAGGAGTTGCTTTGTTTATCCACAAATCATAAGGAAGGTTTTCAAACCTCACTTAGGGTTTTGAGGTCAATCCTTCGGCCCAAGTATTTCTGCCACTTGATCTATCTTTGAAAACAAGGTTGCTATAGACTCTAGGACTTGTCTTTAATACTTTAAATTCTAAGCCAGCTTACTACTTGCTCAAGAGACGACTTCTCTTCCCATGTCTTAAGCAAAGTTCTTAATCTGAGCCCTGTACTCTAATACACAACACCACATTAGTGAAAAATTTTGACCTAGTGAATGCATTCTAGGTGTATCAAGCAGTTAATGCAAGTGCAGATGATGACATGACAAGGTTTTAGTTATCGTAACACCAGGGGTGTTACAGCCATTAGATGAGAAAACCTTTTGCAAACTTAGGAATGAGCTAAATATACTTGATTCTCAGAATTTTGATTGAAACATTGCACATATTGCTCATTTATATACCTTTGATCTTATTTATTTCTTTTGCTATGACTAATGTGTTTTTCAAGTATGTCCTTAAGCTAGTCATAGATTGAAAGGGAAATGAAGTATTCGGCAAAGATGACGCTTCCACTCAACGCCATCGGTATTATTTACTCTTTGCCGGTATTCCGCCATCTCTCCACATTGGTATAATCTTTCACTCATATATTGTTTGCCAAAGAGGGAGAGAATTTTAAAAAGAGCTCTCAAACGTCTCCGTTTTTGGCGATTAATGCCAAAGGGGGAGAGAGTATTAGCCCAAAGCAAAAGGACCGCACCACCACCGAATTTTAAAATAAAGTTTTCGAATTGATATCTAAACATGTGTTCAAAAAGGGGAGAGTATTAATATTTTTTAAAAATTGGTAAAACCCTCTTGAACACTAAGGGGATAATTTCATTAGGGGGAATTTTGTTTAGTCAAAGGAAAAGCATTTGAAATAGGGGGAGAAATTTCAAATCATAAAAAATGCTTCGCACAATCTTACTCATATGCCTTTGACTATTTGCAAAAGAATTTTGAAAAGACTTTTCCAAAAGAATTTGCAAAAACAAAACAAGTGGTGCAAGCGTGGTCCAAAATGTTAAATAAAAGAAAACAACCATACATATCCATTGAAATTATTAAATTGGTTTAACTCCAAGGAACTTATGCACTTACATTATGCAAACTAGTTCAATTCTGCACTTATATATTTGCTTTGGTTTGTGTTGGCATCAATCACCAAAAAGGGGGAGATCGAAAGGGAAATAGGGTCAAACCTTTTCCTAAATGATTTGGGTGGTTGAATTGCCCAACACAAATAATTAGACTAACTAGTTTGCTCTAGATTATATGCTCTACAGATGCTAAAGGTTCAACACAAACCAATAAAAAGATCAAGTTTAGGGTTCAAAAGAAAGGAGCAAAAGAAATCGAAGGCTGCCCTGGTCTGGCGCGTTGGACTGTCCGGTGCACCATCGGACAGTGTTCGGTGCTCCAGGGACCGTACAGTCTAAACTCCTCAGCTTCGGGTTTCTCCAGGCGCACTCCGCTATAATTCACCAGACTGTCCGGTGTGCCACCGGACTGTCCGGTGCACCAAGCGGAGCAACGGCTACCAGCGCAACGGTCGACTGCATAGTGTCCTGACAGAGCTACAGTTCGCGGCAGAAGTCAGAGCAGGCGCAGAAGGCGCATCAGACAGTGAATAGTGTCTGCCCGGTGCGGCACCAGACTATTCGGTGCCCCATGAAGATAGAGCTCCAACGGTCGAAACCGTCAGAACCCTAACGGTTGGGTGACGTGGCTAGCGCATCGGATAGTGTCCGGTGGTGCACCGGGCTGTCCGGTGCGCCCATCGACAGCAGCCTGCCCCAACGGTTAAATTGGTAGTTGGGGGCTATAAATACCCCACAACCACCTCCACTCCAACCATCCAAGCATCACAACTATGCATTCAATACAAGAGCAAAGTGCAACACTCCAAGACACAAATCAAAGCCTTCGATCCAATCAAAGTCCCTAAATTCAATTCTAGTGCTCTAGGACTTGAGAGAGGATTGCTTGTGTTTTCTTGTTGCTTGGTTGGCTTTCTTCTTCCTCATTCTTGTTCTCAAGACACTTGTAATCAAAGCAAGTGACACCAAGTTGTGGTGGTCCTTGTAGGGGTCTAAGTGACCCATTTGATTAAGGAGAAATCTCACTCGGTCTAGGTGACCGTTTGAGAGAGGGAAAGGGTTGAAAGAGACCCAGTCTTTGTGACAACCTCAACGGGGACTAGGTTCTCAAGAATCGAACCTCGGTAAAACAAATCACCGTTTCATCCACTCCATTTCTTGGTTGATTTGTTTTCGCCCTCTCTTTCGGACTCGGATTTAATTCTAACGCTAACCCCGGCTTGTAGTTGCGTTTAAAGTTGTAAATTTTAGATTCCGCCTATTCACCCCCCTCTAGGTGACTTTCACATATCGAGTCGACATCGTGGTAAGGAAAAGACCATGTAGATAGGCGATGCCGAGCCATTGAACGGATACAATAGGTAGCAAATCAGTGACCCTATCCCTCGCCTCCCCACTTCCAAGGTTTCGTAGAGCAGGAAGGGAAGGGAAGAGTCGGGCATACCTGTTCGTGCCGGAGAAGGACACGACGAAGACTTGGACATATAGAGGCGACCTAGGTAGTGTACCGCTAGATACATATAGGGAGAGAGCACGCAAGCGGAGAAAGAAGCCCAACTGGAGCAGCTCCAAACCAAGAGGCACCCGCACCAGGCGTCGGTCCAAGAAGGGCGAGAGAGTGCGAGTGCCTTCCCAGCCCTGAACCCACCGAGGCGACACAACACCACCACCAACTCCGTAGCATATACCGACTGCTGCAGCGCTACGGGCCTTAGTTGTCCAATATCTTAAACCTAGACTCCTCATCACCAAGATAACCTAAGCGTTGCAGGCGCCACCATGTCCTCCTCGGCAGCACACACAAAGAAAGGCCAGGAGCAAGACCGACTCGCCCCCGTACCCGTGTCGAAGAGCATCGGTCGGCTTGTGGCTGCTACCGTGGGCGGGGGCAGTAGGTTGGGGAGGAAGAACAAGGCGAAGGCCGGGAAGACGAACGGGACATCCGATGACAGCGAAAACGATGGTGCACGCATATTGTGAAACGTCCTCGTGGACGTGCAATAGCCACTGCGCGGGTCGGTGTCGGGGCTGGTGTTGGACGAATACGGGGAAGAGGCGCCTGCTCCCATGCCCTCTGCCGAGAATGGGGTGGCGCGGAGGCGGAGGCATGAGGGGAGAGAGAAAAGAAGCAGGATGACGAACGAGGTGGCGGTAACTGAAGTGTGGATCATCATTATCGTGTGGAGATATAGATGACCAAATGGGTCGTGTATGATGGACCGCTCCGAGGCACGACCCATTTAATAGTCTGGGCCATCCCGACACGAGCGTCGTGCCATGCTTGGGCTGTAGCCTCGGCCCGTAGTGCTGGCTCGGCCCAACACGATTATATTTTTTATTTTACAAAAAAAATGTATGTAAATATGTACAATTTATATTCAATATTAAAAACACTTGATCATGATGTTCTATTGGTTAGACGGCTTCACCTAGTGTCTCCCGCCTTCTTCCATCAGGGCGTGGGACTCCACCTCCTACATTGCTTTTTTAATATTTTACGCTGATACGCTCATTTAACCAAATTGGCCAACTGGCTAACAGGCCGACCCAGCACAGTCAGCAGGGCGGGCCAGAATTGTGGCCCGTGGACGTCGGGGCTGTGTCGGGTCACCGTTTGGCCATCTATATGCGGATGTGTGTTTTTGAAAGTGGAGGTTGGTTGCGTGGAGCGGACGGGTGCAGCGACACGGGACGACCGTTGAAACTGGTGCTTTAATATAGTATAGATTATATGCTAAATGATATCACAGTTGATGTAAATTATAAATTAGGACGGAGAGGATAATATCTAAATGAGCTATTATTTTTATAAATTAATTAATTAACCTAAAATATATTATCAAATAAGCAGGTGGACGTCCTTTCTTTTTACAAGAGTAACTTCAATAGAAGTCCTAAACTAATCCGAAAATTACTATTAGGAGAGAAATCATTTTTTCTTGCTCCAACAGTTCCCTCTTTGTCCCCCTAAAATCTCCCATCCTTTATATTTTGTCCCCCTAAAATCTCCCATCCTTTTATGCCTAGTTTGGGAACTACATTTTTCCAAAGAATTCATATTTTCTCAAGGGAAAATGAACTAATTTCCCTTGGGAAAATGAAAATCCCGTGAGAAAATGGAGTTCCCAAACTAGCCCTTATATTATATTTTAGGGTCAGGATTATGTCCCCAATCTAATTGCGCACATGCAGGAGTTGCACGTAGAATAGCAAGGCTGGCCCATTATGAAGCCCAACGTAGACGTCAATAGGGCTAGACAGAGGTGCTTTTCTTTTTTAACTTAGCCCAGTTTTTACCTTTTTAACATTTCTTAAAGGAGCGGTTGGAGTATATGCGTTAAAAGTATCCCTAAAAATTTTTAGCCTGCCTCAATAAGACAATAATTATTTTTTTGGAAAAACCTTTTAGCATGCTTTGTAAGTTGCTCTAAGCACCCTTCCTTTCCATGCCGTAGCACCCTTCCTTGCCGTGCGTATTTCTAAATTTTAATGAACAAATTTTGATTTGACAATATGAGACTTATTTGGACGACAAACATGGATCTAGATTTTTTTTTGTTTGTCCATTGTTGTCAAGAATATGTAGTTAATTTTTATGTTACACCATAATAGAGCCATGAATTTTAACGATCTAAAATATGGTACACGCTAACACGTTATATAGTTGAGTGTGTATGTTTTGCTAGCATGATTAAAACTACTCTTCCTCCGTTCCAAAATATAATTTGTTTTAGATTAAACACATATTCATTAATTAACCTATGTATATAATTTGTATACATGTCTATATTCATTATCTTTCATCTGCATTTCATTTGCAGAGTTGCAGGTGAACAGGAACAACAAGACCGCGATCCCGTCAAGCTTCACTAACAAGGATGATGCATGCGACCACTATCCCGTACGCTGCCTGCTCTCGATAGGACGCACGATACGATAAGAGCGAGGGATGGCCCTCGGGCACAAACTCTGCCTCGTCTGAAGTCGACCTCGACCTCAGGTGAAACTCCGCCTCATCCGAGTCCGGCCTCGGCTACTTGCTCCCCGCAAATCCCGCAGGAGGCCACTCCTTCAATTATATCACACATGTCTTCGAATCCTGAAGCGGGCTCGACCACGACCTCGGACGGACTTTCACCTCGCCCGAGCCTGGCTTCGGCCTCGCTATCTACAACGGAAAGGCACCCGACGTCATCGTAAACAACAGAGCTTACGTATTACTCCAGGGCTTTTTTGCCATACTCAGCACTTTGTCAACCATTATGGCATGGGCAACCTCCTTATTAGGGGGGCTCGGGTACGTGACTGAGCCCTCGGCCCTGGCCTCGGCTCTCAACAGAAATTGGGCATCTCTACCAAGCAAAAGTCAACAGCAAGTATAAGACCCATGCTCCAGGCCATACCATCTACAAGGGCTCTCAACAGAAATCAGGCTCTAGATTTTTATGTATATTTACTAGATGATGATGAATATATTCACATATTTAGAACACATACGTCAAGTATTATATGAATCTACTAAAATGTTAAAATAAATTTTATTTTGGGACATAGCGAGTAATTCTTATCTATATAAATAAGATTAACTGTATTTTGTAAAGATAAGAGATAAACTTGATTTGGTTGAGATAAAGCTAGAAAGTTGTAACAGCGAAATCAAGCACTCCTTACCTTTAAACTTGTAAACCAATGCAACGATGATTGATACACTAATAAACACCTAGACATCGGCTCAAGAAGCTCACAGTGTTTCAATCTATATGCAATATTATTTTTTCATGGTATTTAGAGCTAATACATAACTTAGGGAGTGTTTGTTTAGGATTATAATCTGCCCAGATTATATAATCCAATAAATTTTAAACTAACACTTAGTTCAAAATTTGTTGGATTATATAATCTGGATAGATTATAATCCTAAACAAACACCCCCTAACCCACCTCTCCTATAACGAGTCCATCTACACACTGTTGGATTAATATGGGCTTGGCCCAAATTAATATTCAATAATAGTCAATGCTAATGGCCCACTTTAATGCTATGGTGTACTAATTATTTAGTACCATATTGAGAAGTTGAGAAAAGGATGAAGGACTGCCACACGCGCGCGCGCCGCCGCCGCCGCCGGCCGGCCGGCCGGGCCGGGCCGTGGCCGTGGCCGTGGCTCGTGGCTCGTGGCTCGTGGTAGATCGGACCTTGGTCCGAATATTTCTTTCAAACGGTTGCGCATTTTGCCTGGAGTGATGACCGTCATTAACGGACGTCAGTTTCCAGTGGCGAGTAACGGACGTCAGTTACTGACGATTATGGGCCAGTAACGGACGTCAGTTACTGACGATTATGGCCAGTAACGGACGTCAGTTACTGTCGATTATGGCTAGTAACGGTCGTCAGTTTCCAGTTCTAAATGCGTGACCGTTTCTGTCCGTTGCTCTTCTCCCTCCTTCTGGCCGCCTATAAGAATGGAGAGGAGAGGGCTCTTCCAGCCATGCGAATCATCTCACGCGAATTGCAACCAACCCATTCCCGTCCCATCTTCTGCGAGCACAGAGAGAGTGGGAGAGCAGGCCTCCGAAATCACCGACCGCAGAGATACACTTGCACGGGTGTGCGGGCGATCAGATTTTTGGGGAGCGTCTTCGCGACTGCTCGACGCGTACTGCTGTTCTTCTTCCCGGCGACCGTTCGAGGGACTGCACAGCGTACACCTTCCTGCACCGACTTCGTACGACTACATCGAACAAACACACGAGATGACTCGTGTGAATGGAGCCACTGATGCCTTGAGCATCGGTCCCTCCGCTGGGTACACTCTATTCTTCGTATTTGTGCATGTTTTATTGCTGTTTACTGCTTATGCGAGTAGTTATACACACATGCACATACATGTCATCACATATATCGCACTGGTTTTCTGGATTAAATTAAAACTAAAAATGCCTAACTTTCTAACAATCCAAAAATCTGATATTAGGCATTTTTCTGTTAGTGGTTTTGCTGCTGCGTTAAAACCAAGTGAACCTTTTGATGGGACATTTTACAAGAGATGGCGTAGTAAGATGATACTGTGGTTGACCGCAATGAACTGCTATCACGCCGCACAGGGGAAACCCGAACAGTTCACTCCTGAAGAGGAGAGAATGTTCGACGTTGCCGATAACCTGTTTCGAGGCGCCGTGATTGGCGCTCTTGCCAACAAGTATGTTGATTCTTATCTAACGTGCACATCTGCAAAAGAGCTATGGGATGCATTAGATGAGAAGTTTGGTGTTTCTGATGCTGGTAGCGAGCTGTACATCATGGAGCAGCTGTTTGACTATAAGATGGTGGAAAACCGTCCTGTAGTTGAACAGGCTCATGAAATACAGGCACTGGCTAAAGAACTCGAACAGTTCCCATGTGTCTTGCCTGACAAGTTCGTGGCCGGCGGTATTATCGCTAAACTGCCACCTTCTTGGACGGATTTTGCTACCACTCTAAAACATAAGAGACAAGAGTTTAGTGTGGCTGAGCTTATTGGTTCTCTTGATGTTGAGGAGAGGGCGAGAGCAAAAGACACTCGTGGAAAAGGAGTTGAGACTTCTAGTGCCAATATGGTACAAAAGAAGAACTCCAATGCATCACATAATAATAAAAAGAAGAACAAGCAACAGAATGCCACGAAGCCCAAGCAGGCAGCCTCGTTCAAAAAGAAGAACAAAGGAGCTGGTTGCTTTGTTTGCGGGAGTACTGATCATTGGGCAAGCGCTTGTCCAGACCGCAAATTTAAGCAAGAGAAAAAACCAGCTCAAGAGAAGAAAACAGTAAACATGGTTGTTAGCGAGACTGCAGAAGGAACATCGGGGTATGGTAATCTTTTACCTACTGTTCTTTCAGTGTGTCAATCCCCTGAGTGGTGGGCTGATACCGGTGCTAATATTCATGTGTGTGCTGATATTTCTTTATTTTCTTCTTATCAGTGCAAAGGGACTGGAGCCTTGCTGATGGGGAACGGATCACATGCGCGTGTTCTTGGTGTTGGTACAGTCATTCTGAAGTTTACTTCGGGAAAGACGGTGCTATTGAAGAACGTGCAGCATGTCCCCTCCATCAAAAAGAATCTAGTTAGTGGCTCTCAATTGTGCCGAGATGGCTACAAAATTGTCTTTGAGTCTAATAAATGTATACTGTCTAAGTATGGAACGTTTGTTGGAAAAGGCTATGACAGCGGAGGCTTGTTCCGCTTATCTTTGCATGATGCGTGTAATAAGTCTGTGAACAATGTTATTTCGAATGAGTCGTTTATTTGGCATTCACGACTTTGTCATATCAATTTTGGTTGTGTTTCGCGGTTAGCAGATTTAAATTTAATCCCGAAATTTGATTTAGTCAAAGGTTCTAAGTGCCAGGTATGCGTGCAATCTAAGCAACCTCGCAAGCCTCACAAGGCTGCGGAGGCGAGGAATTTGGCACCACTAGACTTAATACATTCCGATTTATGTGAGATGAACGGAATATTGACTAAAGGAGGCAAGCGATATTTTATTACTTTTATCGATGACTCTACTAGATTTTGTTATGTGTATCTCTTAAAATCAAAAGATGAAGCTTTGCATTATTTTAAGACCTACAAAGCTGAAGTTGAAAATCAACTCGAGAGGAAAATTAAACGGTTAAGGTCTGATCGTGGTGGAGAATATTTTTCGGGTGATTTTTCTGATTTTTGTGTGGAACATGGTATTATTCATGAGAGGACACCGCCATACTCACCACAATCCAATGGGGTTGCTGAAAGAAAGAACCGTACTCTAACTGATTTGGTTAACGCCATGTTAGAGACTTCAGGGTTATCTAAGGAATGGTGGGGTGAGGCGATCTTGACGGCGTGTCATGTCCTGAATAAAGTTCCCACAAAGAACAAAGAAATCACACCATTCGAGGAATGGGAAAAGAAGAAATTAAATATCTCCTATTTGCGCACCTGGGGTTGTTTGGCTAAAGTGAATGTGCCAATTAACAAGAAGCGCAAATTAGGACCGAAAACTGTTGATTGTGTTTTCCTTGGGTATGCTTTCCACAGCATTGGATATAGGTTTTTAATTATAAACTCTGGAGTACCGGACATGTTGGTTGGTACAATTATGGAGTCCAGAGATGCTACGTTTTTTGAGGACGAATTTCCCATGAAAGCTACACATGATACGTCTAGTGATGAACCAACGATACCCCATGAGCATTTTATTCCGGTAGAACACACTGAGGAATCCCATATACATAATCATGTGGAAAATGACAATGTATCAACTCGAAAGAGTAAGAGACCAAGGATTGCAAAGTCCTTTGGTGATGATTACATTGTATATCTTGTGGATGACACACCAAGTACCATTGAAGAGGCATATTCCTCTCCTGATGCTGACTTTTGGAAGGAAGCAATAAGGAGTGAGATGGATTCTATTATGTCTAATGCAACTTGGGAGGTAGTTGAGCGTCCTTATGGGTGTAAGCCCATTGGAAGTAAATGGGTGTTCAAGAAAAAACTTAGGCCTGATGGTACTATTGAAAGGTACAAGGCGAGGCTTGTAATTAAAGGCTATGCACAGAAGGAAGGTGAGGATTTCTTTGATACTTATTCACCTGTGGCTCGATTGACCACAATTCGTGTGCTACTTTCTTTGGCTGCCTCTCATGGTCTACTCGTCCATCAAATGGATGTTAAGACAGCATTCCTAAATGGAGAGCTAGATGAGGAAATTTACATGGAGCAGCCAGCTGGGTTTGTAGCAAACGGTCAAGAAGGCATGGTGTGTAAATTATTGAAATCTTTATATGGCCTAAAACAAGCACCTAAGCAATGGCATGAAAAGTTCGATAGAACTTTGACATCTGCCGGTTTTGTTGTGAACGAAGCAGACAAGTGTGTATACTATCGGTATGGTGGGGGCGAGGGAGTAATTTTATGCCTATATGTTGATGACATTCTAATCTTGGGGACGAGTCTTGATGTGATTAAAGAGACAAAAGACTTTCTGTCTAATAATTTTGAAATGAAAGATTTGGGAGAAGCTGATGTTATTCTTAACATTAAGCTACTGAGAGAAGGCATTGGTGGGATCACACTTGTGCAATCCCATTATGTGGAAAAGGTTTTGAGTCGCTTTGGTTTTAGCGAATGTGAACCTGCTCCAACGCCTTATGATCCTAGTAAGCTATTAAAGAAAAATCGAAGGATAGCTAGGGATCAATTGAGATATTCCCAAATAATTGGTTCACTCATGTACTTAGCTAGCGCTACGAGGCCTGACATCTCATTTGCTGTGAGCAAACTTAGTCGATTTGTTTCAAATCCGGGAGATGATCACTGGCGTGCTCTTGAGAGAGTTTTGCGCTATCTAAAGGGTACTATGAGTTTAGGCATCCATTATACCGGGTACCCAACAGTACTGGAGGGTTATTGTGATGCAAACTGGATATCTGATGCTGATGAGATATATGCCACAAGTGGATATGTGTTTTCACTTGGAGGTGGTGCTGTTTCATGGAAGTCTTGCAAGCAGACCATCTTAACGAGGACGACTATGGAAGCAGAACTCACAGCATTAGATACCGCTTCAGTTGAGGCTGAGTGGCTTCGTGAACTCCTTATGGATTTACCGGTGGTTGAAAAACCTGTGCCGGCTATTTCCATGAACTGTGATAATCAGACCGTGATAATTAAGATAAACAGTTCTAAGGATAATATGAAGTCGACAAGGCACATAAAGAGGCGTTTGAAATCTGTCAGGAAATTGAGAAACTCCGGAGTAATAGCGTTGGATTATGTCCATACGTCTAAAAATCTGGCAGATCAATTTACTAAGGGGCTATCACGTAGTGTGATAGATAGTGCATCAAGTGAGATGGGCATGAGACCCACCTAAAGTTTATCATAGTGGTAACCTATTCTATGTGATCGGAGATCCCGTGAATTAGAATGGTGAAACAAGCTAGTGGTAGACTGAGAGGAAAGACCCTTAATAAGGCTCATTTCAGATGCATATCTTTCCTTACTGTAAGGTAGGTTGGTGTTTACACCTTAATATGTTCCAAGTGGCTTTGTGAAGCAAAGATGTTGTCCTACAGAACATCTTTAGAGGAACATACCTATATGGGTTAACTGCTAGTCACAGTTTATGAGATCTGGGTGGTTTCTAGATACCCATGAAAGGCTATGGAGTTTGACTTATATGCTCCAACCAGAGGGGATGCGTTCAGCAATCTAGTACTAGTAAAGAGTTTAGATGAAACTCATTCCACGCAAAACTGCCAATTCAAGGTCTAGTCCATTGTGTAGTTGTGGTCAAGTGTAGTCTAAGTTCTAGGTGGATGTTCAACTTAACAGTCTCCATCGAAACACCAGTATATCAAACGTTTGAGATGATGAGAGCTTTTTAGTGTGACTTAGCATTTGGTGGGGATTGTTGGATTAATATGGGCTTGGCCCAAATTAATATTCAATAATAGTCAATGCTAATGGCCCACTTTAATGCTATGGTGTACTAATTATTTAGTACCATATTGAGAAGTTGAGAAAAGGATGAAGGACTGCCACACGCGCGCGCGCGCCGCCGCCGCCGCCGGCCGGCCGGCCGGGCCGGGCCGTGGCCGTGGCCGTGGCCGTGGCTCGTGGCTCGTGGCTCGTGGCTCGTGGTAGATCGGACCTTGGTCCGAATATTTCTTTCAAACGGTTGCGCATTTTGCCTGGAGTGATGACCGTCATTAACGGACGTCAGTTTCCAGTGGCGAGTAACGGACGTCAGTTACTGACGATTATGGGCCAGTAACGGACGTCAGTTACTGACGATTATGGCCAGTAACGGACGTCAGTTACTGTCGATTATGGCTAGTAACGGTCGTCAGTTTCCAGTTCTAAATGCGTGACCGTTTCTGTCCGTTGCTCTTCTCCCTCCTTCTGGCCGCCTATAAGAATGGAGAGGAGAGGGCTCTTCCAGCCATGCGAATCATCTCACGCGAATTGCAACCAACCCATTCCCGTCCCATCTTCTGCGAGCACAGAGAGAGTGGGAGAGCAGGCCTCCGAAATCACCGACCGCAGAGATACACTTGCACGGGTGTGCGGGCGATCAGATTTTTGGGGAGCGTCTTCGCGACTGCTCGACGCGTACTGCTGTTCTTCTTCCCGGCGACCGTTCGAGGGACTGCACAGCGTACACCTTCCTGCACCGACTTCGTACGACTACATCGAACAAACACACGAGATGACTCGTGTGAATGGAGCCACTGATGCCTTGAGCATCGGTCCCTCCGCTGGGTACACTCTATTCTTCGTATTTGTGCATGTTTTATTGCTGTTTACTGCTTATGCGAGTAGTTATACACACATGCACATACATGTCATCACATATATCGCACTGGTTTTCTGGATTAAATTAAAACTAAAAATGCCTAACTTTCTAACACACACATCATCAGTCCTCTCACTAGCCAAATTGTTTTCAAGAAGCTCAACAAAAGCAATCATGCACTTTAAAACATAAAAGTGCTTGCAGTCATGTGAGGAGTTGGCCTATAAGGCTACTTCACCGTTAGGCAGTAGCCCCGACGCCTGTCGTCAAGGGAAAAACAGTGGCAATGAGATAGACATCCCCAACCCAACCTTTCAGGCATGGTCTACAACAGACTAGTAAGTTCTCGTGGTCGTACTTTCATCTATGATCAAAGATACCCTCTCCTAGGTCATGGTGTGTCGAGCTGCCGCATAAACTTGGAAGGTTGCCGAAGGAAAATGCACATTGGCAACAAAAAGCGCTCCATCGATTCAATGATTTCACTTGCTACAACCAAGAAAGGCAACCTCTTCATTAGCAAGATGCACTCCTCGGTCGACGAGTTGGCATCCGCCAGCAAGCCGATCAACGACGATGAACTTATCTCCTACATCCTCACTAGCCTCGACTACAATTACAACTCGTCACAAAGGATGAGCTCACCATCAACAAGGTGTATTCACAGTTAACCATCTTTGAGCACCACATGGAAATGATGTCTCCCACCAACTACCACGCTACAACTAATGCAGCTAGTCGCACACGACAGACAAAACACTCGAGAAGGTGGCTGCAGTCCAAGAGGTCACGTGTGTAGTGGTGGACATGTCAACAAAAGTGCGAATGACTTGAGAATAGACCCCACTTCCAAGTTTGCAATAAAGGGGGTCAATGGTATTGTTTTTATTAAAATTATGTTCTAGACAACAAATATGTAGGGTAGCTGCCACATCCTATGTTGTAGACTCTAATGGGTACATAGATACTGGGTCTACGAATCACATCTTAGGCAAACTTTATAAGCTAATGATGTGAGACAAATATATAAGTGGCATGATCAAATACACATTGCTAATGGAGGAGGTATGAACATTAGTAACATCAGCCATTCAGTTGTTAATACCCCTACTCATAGCCTCAAGCGAAACAACTTTCTTTCTGTTCCTGAAGCCACAACAAAACTTATCTTGTTCATAAATTAGCTTCTGGAAACTCAACTTTCCTTGAATACCATCTTAACTATTTTGTTATCAAGGATCTAGTCATGAGGAGACCTCTATTTAGAAGGTGTCTCAATGGTTTGTATCCCCTACCATTGAATTCACTCAAGCAGCTTTTGTAGCCAATAAACCATCCATAACACGATGGGATAGTCGTATTAGTCACCCGTCAATTCCTACAGTGGAAAAAGTTATTGATAGCTTCAATTTACCTTGTTCTAGAGAGTCCAATAATAAGATTGTGCGTGAAGCTTGTCAAAAAGGAAAAAGACATCAATTACTTTATTTGAAATCCAATAGTGTTTTAAGTCATCTTGTAGAACTTATGTATTATGATGTTTGGGAGAATGCTCCCAAGTATGTTGGAGATAAAAAAATTGTGAGCTTCATTGATGGTTACAATTAATTCTTATGGATTTATCCTTCAAAATTCAAGTCTAAAGTCTTTCATAAATTTGTTGAATTCCAAAACCTTGTTGAACGTCGTTTTGATAGAAAAATCATCACAATCCAGATGAACCCAGGAGGCAAATTTCAAAGGCTTCATAGATTTTATTTTCAAAAATTGGTATCACCCATCATGTATCTTATCTTTATGTGCACCAATAAAATAGACCAATTAGAAGAAAGCATTGCTATATATTATAGGTTGGTCTTGCCCTGCTTGTACAAGCATTTGTCTTTAAAATTTTGGGATGATGATGCTTTTCTTGCTATCGTTTACTTGATCAATCATACACCAAGCAAAATCATCATTTATGAAACACCATTGGAACACTTGTTACATCAAACACCCGATTATGAGACTTTACATGTCTTTGGATGCGCTTGTTGGCCTAATCTTCACCCATACAACACTCACGAAGTCCAACTCTGGTCCACATGTTGTGTCTTCTTTAGATTCAACACTTCTCATAAAGGCTTCAAGTGCCTTAACCCTAGTTCTAGACAGTCTATATCTCACGAGGTGTTATCTTCGATGATGACGTTTTCCTTTTACCAAACTCCATCCCACGGCAGGGCGACATATCAAATAGCAATTATTTTTTCTTCCACCCCATCTTCTAAATCCTAGGGTTAAGAAATTGCATGATCATGTGATTACTTGTTCAATTAATATTGTCGATAATTTTAGTATGTGCATTGATAGTCTTCAGGAAGAAACAACAGATAATGGTGGAGATTTTTCTACGCATAATCATTTGCTGCTAACAATTATCTTTATACGTTTCAAACAGACCTTTAGTGAGCAAATTTTGATTTAATGTGACAATGTGAATGTTATTTGGACGTCAAACATGGATTCTAGAATTTTCTGCTTGTCCCTTGTTGTCAAGGGTATGTTGCTAATTTCTATGTTACACCATACTTGAGCCATAAATTTCAAGGATCTAAAATATGGGGGTTTTGAATGCACTAGAACTAATAGTTAGTTGGCTAAATAGTTGTTAGAAGAATTAGCTAGGTAACAAATAGTTAGTTAACTATTAGTTAATTTACTAAAAAAGCTAATAGCTAAAATATTAGCCAGACTGTTTGGATGTCATCAGCTAATTTTAGCATTAAGTATTAGCTCTATTGTATTCAAACACCTTATTAGCACCGATTTAAGCACCAAACACTGGAATGAATCACCTGACGGTACGTGGCATAGGGCTGGGTGGTCCACGACCTAGGTGCAAGAGCGGCTCCTCCTCTGCATACGTCCAAACGGTCTGCGCCTGTGGCTTGGACGACCCATGATGGCATAGAGATTCGTCTTCTTCGCAGCAGACATAGATGTTGCCTCCCGAGAGGGACCCCGTCGGGGATGAGAGATCCTAGGGTGTGTCTTAGCATCGACAGGCCACCCAAGACGCCTCTAGTCGACGTAGAGACAAAGAGAGGTGAAGATTCAAGGTAGAGGGAGGCTAAACTAGGGGTAAACTAGAGCTACTCCTAATGCATAAGGTAAAATGATAAGTAGAGTTGATTGGATCGATTGTGGGGGTTCAATCAGCCATAGCCCTTCATCTATATAAAGGGGGAGGTCTGGACCCATTACAAGTCAGTTCTCGAGTTAATCCTGTAGGTTTAGCTAACAAATCCCGCAAAAAATATGGAAGCCTAATTGATTCTGCACACGCACGGATGGTTCACGTCGCTACGACGGGCGGTCCGGACCACGGACCGTCCAGCCTCAGGGTCGGGCCGTCTGCCTGCCCATTTCGGAGCTCAACATATGCCCCTGCCTTTTGGTGGAGGTTGACGAACCAAAAGCATATGTATTTTCAGCAATCTTTAGAAACAATATATCTCACAAGTCATCTTGTTCCCGAAGTAAGAACTAAGCCTGATGCTAGTCACCAGCTTTATAATCCAATAGGGTGATCGTTCAATAGAGCTCTAATGCATAAAGGACGTTTTGGATTGCATCTTTCTTGGCCATGACCATCTGATCAATAGATCAAAAGGTATAGATTGGAGGTGCTCCTAGCCCGGATAGGCAAAGGGACTATGCATGTACCATGTGTTCATCGTCATACCGTTCCACATTTGAAGAGGACAATATATCAACGATGAGTAGGTGGATGGAAGATATCCTGGCATCACTGGATGAATAGGCAGTACTTGCTGTGTTGCCTTTTACTCTGTTTTATTCAACTATTTTGTTTTAGCGGGTGACCAAGGTTTCTTTGTTGGCCGATCGTGCAGAACGACCTTCTTGCTAGCGTATTTGGAGAGCAATTGATCAAAAGTAGGGCCGGTTTTGACCAACCTACCATGTGTGTTACATGTGCTTTGCCCTTGAACCTGAAAGGGAAATGTGCCTTGGGCCATTTCTATTTAGTTTTGGTGATTAAATGCTCAACACATTGTGTTTGGACCAACATCATCTTGTATGAGCAATGAGCACAGGTAGTTAAAGAAAATTGAGAAAAAGTACTTTTAGGGCTTGAAAGTGGGCATACCACAAATCCATATGGTACCAAGTGAAAAAGGTAAGCTCCAAACACTTAGTCAATTGTTTTAGGTACTAATCATATTTGTCTAAATGTCACGGTCTATGTAAAGTCAAGGCAAAATGAGCAAAAGAGAATTGAAATAAAAAAGGAGCATCTGGGCTGTTCTGCGTAGCACCGGAAGGTCCAGTGCCACCCACAGGACAGTCCGGTGTGCACCAGACAATTCGGTGCACAGTCCGGCCAAAAGGGCTGCTCTCAGGAAAACAAGACTTCGTTGGCTATTATTCACCGGACAGTTCACGTGGAGCGCCGGACAGTCCGGTGTGCCAGCTACCCAATGGCTAGTTGACACATCAGTAGAGCCAACGGTTAATAGGTGCACCGGACAGTCCGGTGCCCCCAAAAGCAGAAAAGCAACCAATCAAACGATCCGTAGCCGTTGCACTGTGTAGTGTCTGGTGTGCACTGGATAGTCCGGTGCACCCGTAGACAGAAGGCAACCAGTTACTTCCAAATGGAGCTCCAACGACTCCTAGGCCCCTTGGGACTATAAAAGGACCCCTAGGCGCATTGTAGTACTACACAAGCATTTTTTGAGCATACTACAACTCCGAGACTCTGTGACCACGCTGTTGTGTCATTAGATAGAGATTTGAGCGTGTTCTTGAGTTGTGACTCCACTATTTTGTTTCATCCGCTCTTTTCTTGACTCATGTGTGTTGTTGCTGTGATTGAATTCTTGTGTGTGTTGCTACCCCCTTACTCTTGTGCTTCGATTAAGATCATTTGTGTAAGGTGTGAGAGATTCCAACTTGTGGAGATTCCTCACTAACGGGATTTGTTACACGGAAGAAAACCGTGGTACACAAGTTTGATCTTTGGATCACTTGATAAGGGTTGAGTGCAGCCTTTGACAAAAGGAGGTCACCACAATGTAGAGTAGGCATTGGCCAAACCACGTGATAAAATCGCAGTGTCTTTTGTGCATTTACTTTATTACGATTGTTGTCCTCTTCAGTTCTCATATTCACTTGTGTTATTGCTCCTAAGTTTGATACAATTTAAAAGGAGCAATCAAGTGAAGAGTTCTTCTCTCTCTCCATCTCTATTCATAACAACTTGGTTTTAACTTTCACTAACACTCGTTATAAACCAAGTTTGTGTTGTTTAGAGTTGATTTTTCCAGGATCACCTATTCACCCCCCTCTAGGTGCTCTCAGTATACCCTTCCTCGCTTTATGTGGAGGCCGACACCTCTGTCCATGGGTGAACTGTCCGGCTGAGTCAGTCGGACTGTCCGCATGAGCACCGGATCGTCCACAACGTAGGTGCCGGATAGTCTGCGATGCTCGAGTTAGGGAGCTTTGCTTGGCTCCTTGATTGAGCCTGCCCTCAGCGCTTCTGGACTTGTTAGTCTTTTTGTTCGGAGCTCTCTGAGCAATCCCTCCATGTGATATATTCGATGTGCGAGGATCACCAATGATGATGTTTTTGCCTTTGTCTTTATCGACCACTTCCGGTCGAACCAAGACCTATTTTCTTGCTAGCTCTATTATATTGATAGGAAATGGCTTCGTGTCCACTTGCAATTCCTGAAAAATCAACTGGCCCTCATTTATGGCCGATTGTATCTATCGATGAAAATTGTTACAATCATTGGTGGCATGAGAAAAAAATTATGCCACTTGCAGTAAGCACGTATCTTTAACTCATCTAGAGCAGGAAGAGTATGAGTTACTTTAATGTTGCCATTTTTCAATACTTCGTCAAATATTTTATCACACTTGGCAACATTAAAAGTAAAATTAACTTCATCTTGCCGATTCTTTTGAACCGGTTCTAAAGAAGAACAAGGTGAAGGTTTGGCCTTTGTTGGCCAAACAAGTTCAACGATACATATATTTGCAGATTTGTCATCCGAATTATCACGCTCCGCTAGATGTATAGTATGACTGGCTGATTTTGATGTTTCTCTACATCGGCTTTCACATGCCAAACCCCGCTGATGTAGCTGAGCTACTGAAAAGAACTGAGTGCCATCCAATTTGTCTTTTAAGTAGGATAGCGACATATTAAAAGCCAACCTTGCTAGTTGTTTGTGTGCGACATGGATTTGGAAGCATCAGTTTCTAGTGTCCCGGAACCTCCAGATATAGTCATTAACCGATTCCCCATTCCCCTGTCGGATTGAAGCCAGATCGGCTAGTTATAACTAATGTCTCCTGAGAAAAAGTGTTCATGGAATTCCTGCTCTAATTCTTCCCAGGAGTTGATAGAGTTAGGCGGTAGAGCTGCGTACCATGCGAATACGGTACTAGTAAGGGACAATGAGAATAAACAGACATGGTAGGCTTATCTATCAGCCAAATCTTTTAGGTGTGCTAAGAACTGGCTTACATGCTCGTGCGTGCTTTTCCCACTTCACCAGAAAATTTAGAGAAATTTGGTATCCTTGTCCCTTGCGGATATGGCATGGTGTCGCATTAGTGATTATAAAGTTTCTGATATGACTGTCTCGATATGGATACACTTACGCCGAGCCTTTCTCATAGTAGTTCAACCATTTCTTCCCTAATTTTTTCCATAGCGCCTGGTGGCAAGCCACCGGTCCTTAGGAGGTAGGGCTCATTTCGCCGGGCATTGCTTTGTCAGCCTTCCTTCCATGGCCGATCAAGAACGACACTCGACCTATGATCGCATGGCGCACGTTGGCTCTGATATGTAGGGTGAGTAATATATTGTTGTTGTGGTATATAATAATTTGGTGTGTTTTGCGTCGCAACAGGTTCTGCATACGCGTATTCGGATGGTCGGACGCATTGACGGACAGTCCATGGATATATCTAGATTGTCCGGTCGTGTTTGCCACCATCGGGGTTCCACGTGGTGGCCCTGGCGTGGGTCCGGACTGTCCGATAGAGAGAGTCGGATTGTCTGCGATAGAGCCGGATGGTCTGCAGTTAGATGCGGATGGTCCAGTCATATCCAGAATCGTCAATCTATCAAGCAGAGACGACGGTGATGGAATTTGCCCATCGGCATACCATACAATGGCTGGGGCTGCGAATCCCCATTTGTTACTGATGTATTAGACACAGATATCCTATTACTCAAATGTGCATGTTAATTTCCTAATTGTTTCTTCCAACCCTCCAATCTATTGTTTCATTTCATCTTGTTGTTGCTTAATAGATTGGATGTCGTCAGATTTACTTACATTTGAGATTTGAAGTGAAGGTAGGAGGGATGCAATCTTGATCTCTCCATGCTTTGTAAAACTCAGGTGGTGATCCACTGTGAAGTATGATAAGAATTTCTCTGTAGCCTCCTCCTCAGCCTTTGCGATTTGGTGACGTGCATCCTCCCTCATTTGACTCATCAAGTCTTCATATAGCTGTTGCTCATTAGCCGACAGGCTTCCATAAGCTAGCCTAAGGATATTGTCTAGGGAGATATCGGTGTGGTCTTTAGAACCAACCATTTGGGTACCTAATTTTAGTAGATCTAGACACCTAGTCCCCAGTGGACTCGCCAAAAAGTGTGTTGGCGCCGATCTGGACGCTAAACACTGGAATGAACCACCTGATGGTGCTCTCTATGGAGGCGCAGATGGTCCGCAACACAAGGCTGGATGGTCTGTGACCTGGGCGCAGGAGCGGTTCCTCCTCTACGTACGTCCGGACGGTCCGCGTCTGGGGCTCGAACGGTCCGTGATGGCACAAAGAGTCATCTTCTTCATAGCAGACGTAGATCTCGCCTCTCGGGAAGGACCCCGTCAGGGAGACGAGATCCTAGGGTGTGTCTTGGCGTCGACAGGCCACCCAAGATGCCTCTAGTCGATGTAGAGCCGAAGAGAGGTGAAGGTTTGAGGTAGATGGAGGCTAAACTTGGGCTAAACTAGAGCTACTCCTAATGCATAAGGTAAAAACGATAATTAGAGTTGATTGGATCGATTGTGGGGGGTTCAATCGACCATAGCCCTTCATTTATATAAAGCGGAGGTTTGGACCTGTTACAAGTTAGTTCTCGAGTTAATTCCCCAGGTTTAGATAACAAATCCCACAAGAAAGCCTACAAAAGGAAGGAGGCGAGATTGAGTCCACCAAGTGGACTTGTCGGACTCGCCGAACGATGGCAGCATGTGTAAGACCCATATTATGGAGTAAATAAAGCATGAGACTATTATTTATTTATGAGTATTTCTTCCCTCTATGTGCCTTGAAATCCCTTAGTTAAGTAGTTAACAAAACAAAGAGTTATGAAAAGAAAATTTAAATTGTGCATCATGCTGGTTCTCTTTGGTGTATCACATGTGATTAGGAAAGTGGAGATTCAAACTGAGTAGAATTTGAATTCAAAAGCTAACATTTGGAACAAATAAGTAGACAAAAAAGAAGAAAAGAAAAAGAATAAAACCATAGGCTGGGCTGTGACTGCGCCTTCGGCCCACTTGGCCTGGTTTCGCTCGCTAGCCTAGGCCGCACGGGCGTGGTGCGCCGATATGCGGGGCCCCGGGTTTAGTTTCGGTTGTCGTGAAGACACTCTAGTGACTGAGCGATGGCCCCCACCGGTCGAACTCATCCCTGCTGCAAGGCCGCGCTGGGGGGTGAACAAAAACTTTGGGGATCTCGGAGGTTGGTTACAACGACCCTGTCAACCAGCTAGGAAGACCGAGGTGGTTGTCAGGGCTATAAGGTTGTTCGCCCAGGCATTCAGGCAAAACCACCTGTCGGTACCCTGAAACTAGGGTACCCCTTGCTACTGTATAAAGGCGCAGTACGCACGCGGCTATCTTTAGTCGCGTGGTAAAAGAGCTGTATGTGGGGCCAGGCCATGACTCGCCCCAGCCTCGGGCGACTACTCTGGGTCCGCAATAGCGCCTGACCCCACCACATGGGCGGGTCCAGGGCCACCACGTGTCTAGAGAAAGTGTTATACTCCAAGGCATTAACAGTGAGTCCGGACCCCCATGGGAAAGTACCGGACCCCTGGATATACAGTCCGGACCTCCAAGTTTGGTCCAGGACCCCCACGTGTACGGACCAGACCCCTAGAATGGGATCCGGACCTCCCCCGTATGGGGTCCGGGTTGCCCACAGTAGGGTCCCAAGGTTCCAGGACAGAACACACCCGGGCCTTAATCAAGGCCTAGGCAGGGGTCCGGTGCTGACACGTGTCCAGACCTGGTCTGGTGGGATCCAGACCTATCCGCATACACTCTTGCTCCCCGCTCAGGCGGAGACCTGATGCTGCCACGTGACATACTGCGCGACATAAGCCAATGGGAGGAACCTAGCATGACGCCTCTGGGCCACGCGCGCCTTCACATTCATTACGGATAAGACGTGCGCTTGTCCATTCCACTAACAGGCGGCGTGCTCAGTCCATGATACGTGGGCCGTACTGTTAGTCACCATTACTCGCACGTTACCAAGAGAAGGATTACTGGCTATCAATGTTGCATGGACTGCGGTCATCATGACTCCCGCTGATTGCTCATGCGTTACTAAGGTGGAGGATCTTTGTGTGCTGTCAGCATTTACTTTTCACATAATGTATTCCTACCATTATGCTCCTGGGCCTACATGTCGGGGCTCAGCATCCTTGTATGTGCCTCCCTTCAACTATAAAAGGGAAGGCACACAACGACACAAGGGACAGGTTCACATACACGCTTTCATACAAGCTCACACGCTCACACGCTTACACACACTCTCAATACAACTTACATACAATGGAGGTAGGGTATTACGCTCCAGCGGCCTGAACCACTATAAACCCTCACGTGTTCTTGTGTTCATCCCAAATCCAACTAACAGGCAAAACGCTTAGGCCCCCTCCTCATCTTAGGATTAGGGCAGGTGCATTCCGCCACCCGGCCGGAGGATTTTCTCTCCGACATTTGGCACGACAGTGGCGCGAGGATGTCGACCGTCTCCTCAGCATGGCACATTCTGGCTCGACCAGGCCCAGGCCTCGGTCATTTCAGCGTCAACACGAGGCGTCGGCGTCTGTGCGCTCACCCTCAGTGAGGGGTGCACGGACTGATGACCTGCGGGTAGAGCTCAACCGCAGGCGTGCGAGCGAGGATGCTCGAATCTCTCTGGAGAGGGCTGACGACCTGCGGGCAGAGCTCAACCGTAGACGTGCGGGCAAGGATGCTCGAGTCTCTCTAGAGAGGGCGCGGGAGCGCCAACAAAACTTCGAGGGTCGCAACCTCGACCAAGACTTCGCTCCACTTGTGCCAGAAACTCCAAGGGGCGCCCGAATCCACACGGGTGTCCCATTGGTCGGCGTGGGCTGTGCCATGCTAGCTGATCACCTCCGCGCGGCGACTTGGCCACCCAAGTTCTAGCCACACCTGCCGGAAAAGTACGACGGTACGTCAAACCCGTCGGAATTCTTGCAGGTTTACGTCACCGCTATTACGGCAGCCGGTGGAAACACTGCTATAATGGCAAGCTACTTCCATGTAGCCTTGACCGGGCTAGCCCAGACCTGACTCATGAACCTTACCCCGGGGTCCATCTACTCCTAAGAAGAGCTCTGTGCGTAGTTCACAGCAAACTTCGCCAGTGCTTATCAATAGCATGGTGTGGAGGCTCATCTCCATGTCGTAAGGCAGAAACCCGGGGAGACTCTCCGGGCTTTCATCTCCCGCTTTACCAAGGTACGCGGGACCATACCTCGCATTTCCGATGCCTCCATTATCACTGCTTTCCGACAGGGGGTGCGTGATGAGAAGATGTTGGGGAAATTAGCGACACATGACGTAGAAACCATCGCTACGCTCTTCGCTCTGGTCGACAAATGTGCCAGAGCTGCCGAGGGCCATGCATGGCACTCGGCACACAGACCAGAGTTACCCAGACGGGTGGCTCGGGTGCTGCCACCCAGGGCGGCAACAACAACAAGAAGAAGAACCGCGGCCATGATAGGCCGCAATATGCTGCTACGGTCGCCGCAACCGCGACTGGGGGCCGAAACGAGCGTAGCAAGCGCCCACGGCAACAGGGAGGAAACAGTGAGTCATGCCCTAGCCACCCAAATAGTCTCCACAGCGCCTCGGAATGCCGCGAGATCCTCAAGCTCGTGAAGCGCATTAGCCAGTGGCGTGAGCAGGCCTCCAAGGATGGCTCGCCGCCTCGTCATCGGCCTAGCAAGGAGAAAGTCGATGAAGGTGACGCGGCCGCGGGAGAACTGGACCTCGGGTATCAGTCCCCCGAGGGAGTCCTCAAGGACATCTTCACTAGAGACTCCGACTCCGGTGACAACAACGACCGCCGCAAGAAGTTGTACGTGATGTACGGCGGGAGCTGGGAGCTCACCTCCCGTAGGAACGTGAAGTCCCTGCGCCGCGAGGTCCTTTCGACGACCCTAGGGGTCCCAAAGGCTGCTCCACATCAGCGGTGGAGGAGCACCACTATCTCCTTCGGGGCATCCGACTGCCCCAAAAAATGGCAGGGGCGGGTATACTACCACTCATCATTGCCCCTGTCATCGCCAACATGAGGCTGCATCATGTTTTGATTGACGGTAGGGCTGGGCTCAACATCATCAGTCACGCTGCGTTCAAGCAGCTGCAGATCCCAGGATCCCGACTGGGACCCTCTCGTCCATTCTCCGGAGTGGGCCCTCAACCGGTGTATCCCCTTGGGAGCATCGCACTCCCAGTTACATTCGGGACCAAGGAGAACTTCCTTATAGAGAATGTCTAGTTCGACGTCGCAGAGGTTAACCTCACTTTCAATGCCATCATTGGCAGGCTGGCCTTGTACCGGTTCATGGCCATTGCCCATTACGGGTACTTGGTCCTCAAGATGTCGTCCGCTGTTGGGGTCCTCACCGTGCGGGGCGACCGCGCCGCTGCGCTTGCAACTGTCGAGAAGTTGCACGCCCTGGCGGCAGAAACTGCTCGCCCAGACGACGGGGGGAGGGACCCCTCGACTTCCTGTACCAAGGCGCCTACCAAGGTGCCTAAGATGCAGCCATCTAGAGCAGACGGCGGTCCTATCAAAACCATACAGGTTGGCATGGATTCCTCCCAGACCACCCGCATTGCAGGCAATCTGAAGGAAAAATAGGAAATCGCGCTCGTCGCCTTCCTCCAGGCAAATGCCGACGTGTTCGCATGGGAACCGTCGCAGATGCCTGGGATCCCTAGGGAGGTGATTGAGCACCATCTGAAGATCCACCCTGACGCCAAACCGGTGAGTCAGAAGCCTCGGAGACAGTCCGTTGAGCGGCAGGATTTCATCCGTGAGGAGGTCCGGAAGCTGCTGCACGCTAGCTTCATCGAAGAGGTCCATCACCCAGTATGACTGGCCAATCCAGTCATCGTTCCAAAGGAAAACAGGAAGCTTCGGATGTGCATCGACTACACCAACCTTAATAAGGCTTGTCCCAAGGACCCATATCCACTTCCACGAATAGATCAAATCGCGGATTCTACCTCCGGGTGCGACCTCCTGTCCTTCCTAGATGCCTACTCCGGTTTTCATCAGATCTAGATGTCTAGGGAAGATAGGAAGCATACCGCTTTTGTAACTGTGGATGGGCTTTACTGTTATGTTGTAATGCCTTACATTCTAAAAAACGCCTTGCCGACATTTGTATGGGCGATGAGTAAGACCTTTGGTGACCTGATTAGGGATAGGATAGAGATATACGTCGATGACATCATGGTCAAGACTAATAGAGGGTCAACCCTGGTGGAAGACCTAACCTTGGTCTTTGACAAGCTACGGGCAACACGCACGAAGCTAAACCCAGAAAAGTGCGTATTTGGTGTCTCCGCAGGGAAGTTGCTGGGATTCCTGGTTTCGCACCGGGGCATTGAAGCAAACTCGGAGAAGATCAAAGAAATTGAGGCAATGAGGCCTCCGGCCCGGATCAAGGAGGTCCAGAAGCTTACGGGGTCACTGGCCGCCCTTAGCCGCTTCATCTCAAGGCTGGCTAAGAGGGTGCTACCCTTCTTCAAGCTCTTACGGAAGTCTGGCCCATTCTCTTGGACCGAGGAGGCAGAGCGAGCCTTCCAAGAGTTGAAGCAGCACCTTGTGTCCCTGCTAATACTGGTAGCTCTGGAGCCAGGGGAGCCGCTGTACTTGTACATTGCAGCGGCTACAGAGGCGGTGAGCTTGGTGCTGGTCGTCGAAAGGACGGCACAACATCCCCAGGGGAGTCAGAAAGTTCCCCTAGGAGAAGGTGGTGGTCCGACCACCATGGAGCTTGAGGGCTCGGGACCAACTGTAGGGGTCCGGACCATCCAGAAGCCGATCTACTACGTCAGCGAGGTCCTCCATGAAGCAAAGGCTAGGTACCTTGAGACACACAAGCATATCTATGCTGTACTTGTTGCGTCCAGGAAGTTGCGCCACTATTTTTAGGCACATAGGGTCGTGGTGGTGACCTCCTTCCCGTTAAGGGCCATCCTCCACAACTCTAACGCCACAAGCAACATCGCCAAGTGGGCAGCGGAGCTTGCTGAGTTCCAACTGGACTTCCAGCCTCACCACGCTGTCAAGAGCCAAGTCCTAGCTGACTTCATCGTGGAGTGGACCCCTCCCCCAAGCGTTCCTAGGGGTTCGGATCCTGATTCGGACCCCACACCTGCGGAGCCCAGGGCTCCGATCTTCACCGAGCCCCACTGGACGTTCTTCTTCGACGGATTCGCCCGCCAGCAGTGTGGCGGCGCTGGAGTGGTCCTCATCGACCCAAGCAGAGATCAAGTGAAGTACATGATGCGCCTTGAGTTCAAGGCCACCAACAACATGGCAGAGTATGAAGCACTGATATTCGGCTTGTCTGCGGCCCTATCCCTAGGGATCCGCCAGCTCCTCGTGAAGGGGGACTCCCAGCTGATCATCAAGAAGGCCCACGTGGAATGTAGCTGCAACGAGCCCAGGCTTGCAGCTTACCTCCTCCACGTAAGGAAGCTGGAAAAGGACTTCACGGCCCTGGAACTGCAACATGTTCCTCGGGCTAACAACTCAGCGGCAGATGAACTCTCCACAAGGGCATCGACTTGGGCACCCGTGCCTGAGGGCGTCTTCGAAAGACGGCTGCTGAGACCTACCTCCTAGCCTACCGAACCGGGCGAAGGGGCGAGACTAGCACCTCAAAGCTAGTGGTCCCAGTGGCATACCGTCTACAGAACCCACCAAGGATTGTGTGTTCTACAGGGGGTCCTGCCAACCTCTTAGCACCACAGCCAATAGCTCAGAGTGGTCCCGATGCATGGATCTCCGAGATTCGGGACTACCTAAAGGAAAATATCCTTCCTGAAGATCATGTGTTCGTAGAGCGCATAGTGTGGTTGGCTAAACGATACACGGTGGTAGAAGGGGATCTATACCGTCGTGGTGCCAATGGCATTCTCATGCGGCGCATCACCCAGGAGGAGGGCCGTGAGTTGCTCACGGAGATCCATGGAGGAGAGTGTGGAAGCCATTCGTCATCCTGCACACTGGTTAGTAAGGCCTTCCGGCACGGCTTCTATTGGCCAACCGCTCTCCAGGATGCAGCTGAGTTGGTAAAGTCCTGCAAAGCATGTCAGTTCCATGCAAAGCAGATACACACACCGGCTCAAGCTCTACAAATGATTCCACCCTCTTGGCCATTCATTGTATGGGGGGTGGATATCTTGGGACAATTCCCCAGGGCTGTCGGCGGGTACCGTTTCCTCTTCGTCGCCATCGACAAGTTCACAAAGTAGCTAGAGGCCACCCCTGTGGTCAGTATCACCCAGGGTGCTGCTGTTGCCTTCCTCAAGTCAATTGTCTATAGATTTGGGGTCCCAAGCCGTATCATTACGGACAACAGGACCCAGTTTACAAGTCGGCTCTTCCAGGAGTATTGTGAGGGCATCGGCACCCAGCTCTGCTTTGCGTCTGTGGCTCATCTCAGGAGCAACAACCAAGCTGAGAGGGCAAAAACAGAAATCCTTAGGGGACTCAAGACACACACCTATGACTTCTTGAAAAGGCATGGTGCAAATTGGGTCAACGAGCTTTTGTCCGTACTATGGGGGAACCGGACCACACCCAGTCGAGCTACCGGGGAGACCCCGTTCTTCCTGGTATATGGGGCCGAAGCCTGTCTTCCCCCGGGAATCATTATGGGCTCCCCACGGGTCCAATCTTTCGATGAGTCTATGCAGGAACAGCTATGGTGTGAGGACGTGGACTTCATCGACGAACGTAGATGGCAAGTGGCGATCCGAAATGCACGGTACAACCAAGCGCTCAGGTGCTACCACCAATGGTTTGTGCATAGTAGGGAGCTCAGGGTTGGGGACCTAGTCCTAAGGCGAGTACTGAACCGAGAAGGGCTCCACAAACTCTCCCGCATTTGGGAAGGACCCTTCAAGGTGATGGAAATATGCCGACCCGGGTGTGTCTGTTTTGCCACAACAGAAGGAGTACCTCTTCCCAATCCCTAGAATATAGAGCATCTCTGTAAGTTCTATCCATAAAAGCAAAACTAGGGGGTTGAATTTTCTTCCTTTGTAACTAGGTTACGCATATGTGTACGTCAATTCGGTGAGGCCCGCCCTCGTAAGCCCGTCTGTTGGTCTGCACTCATGTATATCAAGTTATAAGGAAAGGATTTACCCCCCCAGATGTGCTTTTGTGATGGTTCATTCTACTTCAGTTTACAAGCATTATTTTTTATCTAACCCACCCATATAGTTTCCCACCCTTGCTGGTATGATGACATCCGAATTGAGTAGCCAGGCTTGCAGTTCAGGACCCCTCTACTGCTACAGGGGGTTCGGCAACCTGCGGACCAGTTCTAGAGAATGGGCGCTCGTTTCCTAGAGTGGTCCGGAGCTGTGTAGCTGCTTAGCCTGGTTCCGTACCCTAAGCCTGCACGCTCCACCACTCTGCAACAGGTACCCTAGTATTTGGAGTTGTGATCATGTGGGTTCGAGCATACGGCTTGGCTTCCTAGGCTAAATCATGTAGGTCCTATTGCATGAATCAATGGATGGCAGATACCAGACGATGGGTCCTATGGGTGTGCTCCTAACACTTCAAAGCCGAAGCTGTGTGCAAGTCCAGGTCCCAGTCCAGAGGTAGGTAGTCTCAAGCTATAGAGACTACCTCCTAGGGACCTAGCAACCAATTTTCTCTTTGGTATACTGGTATCCAACCTCGACACATCGAGCCTACCTCCCAGGGGGGCCAAGTACAAGTACCAGGGAGAAGTTGATAACGCTACACACAACAAGGACAAATAATATACAAGATAAGTTCCAGTTTTACTTGATTAAACGGTTCTTAGAATATGTTACAAGACCAAAAATTATTACAGCCACCTCCTAGCGGAACCCTCGCCTTGTCTCTGCAGATTTGGCTACTCGTCGTCAGCAGGATCACGCTGGAAGCGCTCGGCCACCAGCTCCACGGCGTCTTGTACGCTCTCCCGGGCGGCGTCTTCTGTGGTGGCTACCGGACCAGCGATCACCGGCGCCAAGGATATGGCGGGGTCGTGACTCCGGAAGCACGTCAGGACATATTCAACCACCACCCGGTAGAGCTTGCTGCCCTTTGCCTCCAGGCGGGCGCTAAGGACCTGATCTAGGCGTCAGAGGCGATCGGCGGCGGAGTCCAACACCGGGAGCGCATCGGAGATTGACGCTAGCAGCTCCGACACTAGGATGGGGCTCATCCCTAGCGGCACCAGTGCCATGCTTGCCTCGCCGGCCCACGCGGCAATGCGCTGGACCCCGGCGTGGTGCTCCGCATGGAGATCTTCAAGGGCCTTCCTGGTGGCCTCCATCACCTGGGGACCCGGCGCCGTCTGTGCTGCATTGAACTAGCGGATCTGCTCCTCTAGCTTCCTCTCTTTCTCCTCTGCCTCGAGCTCGTGCTCGGCCAGCAACTCACCTGGCCGGGTGAGCATTTCTTGCCTGAAGGCGAGATCCGTCTCTCGCCTGGCGAGGTCCGTCTCCCGCCTGTCCAAGGACTGTTCCTTTGCCTTCAAATTTTCTTGGCGAGGGTGGCATCGCTGGCCTTGCCCTCGAGCTCTTGCTGCCATCTCTGCAGCCTCTCCACAACCTTGACCTGCTGGGCCCGCTGGGTTTCCAATGTCTAGTCCAAGGCATTCAGCTTGGCCTGGTATTCTATCATGAGGGCCTCCCTCTGGGTCACGGCCTCCTCCCTCCTGGCCACCTTCTTTTCCCTCCGGTGCGCCTCCAGCTCCCTGGCGCACACCTTCTGGAGGTCCTTCTTGTACTCCTTGCGGTCCCGCTCGAGTTGGGACCGCTCAAAGGCAAACTGTCGGGATGCCGATTTGGTGCGCTCCTCCAGTTGGGTGCGCCAGTCACTGAGGCGCTGGTGCTCAGCCTCAAGCGCCTCCCACTCCCGCAAAATTGCTGCCTCAGTGTCACTAAGGACCTGGTGGGCATGGGACAACATGCGGGGGAGGGAGACTGGAGTAGCTTCTTGCTCAGCGCCCGACCGGAGTCGCCACCCAAACACCACCTCCATCTCCTTCGGAGCAGGCGAGGGGTTGGAGTTGGACGTGCCTCCTGTGTCACCCCTAGTGTCAGGAGTGGGCATGGATCCCCCAGCTGGGATCTCCTCTGCCACTGCGATGCCGCCTAACACTGGCGCTGCTGCCGTCGGACCCCCGGCTGGGGCATGGGAAGCCGCTGGCGCTGTCTTGGCAGCAGCTGGGGGCGGACCGCCGGCACCACTCCAGCAGATTCCTGCTACTGAGAGCCAGACCCATCGGTGGGCCTGGTACCTAGCGGAGGAGGCATGACCTTGGAAGCGGCGGAGGAAGAAGCCCTGGCGAACAGATGATGGGTTAAGACTTGTCGGCATGATGATTAGACTCATGGAAAAACGGGCTACACTTACTTGTGGCCCTAGACTTTCTAGTGACCCTAGAAGCGGGGCAACCGCTACTGTTACTGCTGCTGCTGTTGCTGTTGGTGCTGGTGGTGCCCCTGGGGGTGATCACCCCCAGATGGTGGTGGTGGCGGCAGGGCCAGAGGACTGACACGCCTCTGCGCACCGTGGGCCTAGGAGCTGGCCTCCTTGGCCCCACCAGCAGTCCTCTAGCGCTTCTGGGGGCTCCGAAACAAGCGACCCGTCAGCGCGACGTAGCCTGCATCGCCTCTCCTCCTCCGACCCCCGGAGCTACCTGGGGCAGAGGCACTGCTCGCAGCCCCTTTGCCCTTGTCCAAGGGGCTGGGGGCCACGGCGGGATTGGCGCTGGGAGCCATACCGGTGGGCTGGGGACCTCTAGCCGGTGCATCAAAGATCTGGATCCCGCGGAGGTGGTCCCAGCCGCCGGTCTGGTGAACCGCCACGCCGCTGTCATCGAGGGTCGGCAGTGTGGCCAAAATCGCCGTCCTCAAGCCTGGGTCATCGCAGAGTGCTGGGGTGGCCTGGGGGAGTATCAGGGACTCAGGGACAAAAGTCTCCCTGGTAATCCCTCCCACTAGGACAGCCAGCTCGTCCTAGAATCGATCGATGCCCGACCCGTGCTGGATCCTGCCAATGTCGTTCGGGCCGGTGAACCAGCAGCACAGGCGTGGCCTCCTCTGCAGCGGCATGATCCGGCGCTTCAGGAGGTCGCCGACCACGTGCATTGACGTTAGGCCGTTCGTGGCCAAGACCTTGATCCTGTCCAATATGGGCAGGAACTCTAGCGATAGGGATGGCTTGGTCCTCCACTGCTTGCGGTCGAGGGCCGGCCCATTGGACGGCAGGACGAGGCGGTTGTTGGCCTCGACGCTGGCAATCACCCAGTCGCTACGCCAGTTCTCCCACCTCGCTCCACCAAAGGTGGGAATGTAGACTACAGTCGGATCTGGCCTCGTCTGGAAGTAGTAGGCACCGATGTGGTCCCTAGTCTTCCCAGACTTGACAAGCACAAAGAAGTAGCGGAAGAGGGAAGTGTAGGGGGCCACATCTACGAACATCTCACAGAGGTGGACGAAGATGGCTACCTGGAGGATGGAGTGGGACGTGAGGTGTTGAAGCTGAAGCCCGAACTCCTCCAGCAGCAGCAGGAAGAAGGGCGAGATTGGCAGCGCCAACCCGCAAGAGATGTAGGAGGTGAACAACACGAACTCCCCGGCGGCGAGATCGCCAAGGGGGGCAGCGCCGGCATGGATTCTTCCGGTGAGCCCTGGCGCGCTCCACCTAAGCAGGCCGCACACCAGATTAAGCGCTTCCTCAAACTAAAAGCGGTCGGGATGACCAAGCAAAGCCATGGCGTGTGTGGCGGCGCGGGCGTAGAGCAGAAGAGCATGAAGGCAAAGAGGCGCAGTCGATTGGAAGAGAATGCGAAAGGGTAAACGTTGCACGCGGGGTGAATCCTTTTTCAAGGAAACCTGAGTCCCTGTTCAGGGAAACCCTTCCACGCGCCCCTGAATCGCCGCAAGAAATCCCGCTCGACGGGTACCTAGGACCTAGGTAGCCTAGTCTATGACACGGGGGCCTGGGTCCATAAGTCATACAGTTTGTGTGTTGGATTTCAGGTGCGGAAAGAGCGAACCGCCGCACACGCCGGTAGTGCGCCTCCTTGGAGCCGCTACAGAAGACAAAAGGTAATTTTTTAAACCAATGCAGCGGTAACGAGGCGCCCTGCGCGTGGCCCGACGAAACCACCAGGCGTGGGGGCAGCGGGTCAGTCAGCCGCGGGGACAGATATGGCAGTTGGCATGACCGAAGGTGATTGACAGAGGGTGCGTCAGCAGACGCGATGAAACGGCGCACCAATCAACAATCAGGCCATGTTGAAGCAAAGTACAAGCTTTGGCCCCACCTGCAGGCTCGCATCCTCCCCTGAGGTGGGCCTGGGGGCCACTGTCGGTACCCTGAAACTAGGGTACCCCTTTCTACTGTATAAAGACGCAGTACCCATGCGGCTATCTTTAGTCGCATGGTAAAAGAGCTGTATGTGGGGCCAGGCCATGACTCGCCCCAGCCTCGGGCGACTACTCTGGGTCCGCAACAGTGCCTGACCCTACCACATGGGCGGGTCCGGGGCCGCCACGTGTCCAGAGAAAGTGTTATACTCAAGGCATCAACAGTGAGTCTGGACCCCTATGGAAAAGTGCTGGACCCCTGGATATATAGTCCGGACCTCCAAGTTTGGTCTAGGACCCCCACGTGTACGGACCGGACCCCTAGAATGGGATCCGGGCTGCCCGCAGTAGGGTCCCAAGGTTCCAGGACAGAACACACCTGGGCCTTAATCAGGGCCCAGGCGGGGGTCCGGTGCTGACACGTGTCTAGACCTGGTCTGGTGGGATCCGGACCTATCCGCATACACTCCTGCTCCCCGCTTAGGCGGAGACCTGATGCTGCCATGTGACATACTGCGCGCGACATAAGCCAATAGGAGGAACCTAGCAAGACGCCTCTGGGCTTCGCGCGCCTTCGCATTCATTACGGATAAGACGTGCGCCTGTCCATTCCACTGACAAGCGGCGTGCTCAGTCCACGATACGTGGGCCGTGCTGTTACTCACCATTACTCGCACGTTACCAAGAGAAGGATTACTGGCTATCAATGCTGCATGGACTACGGTCATCATGACTCCCGCTGATTGCTCATGCGTTACTAAGGCGGAGGATCTTTGTGTGCTGTCAGCATTTACTATTTCACATAATGTATTCCTACCATTATGCTCCTGGGCTCACATGTTAGGGCTCAGCATCCTTGTATGTGCCTCCCTTAAACTATAAAAGGGAAGGCACACAACGACACAAGGGACAGGTTCACATACACGCTTTCATACAAGCTCACACGCTCACATGCTTACACACACTCTCAATACAACTTACATACAGTGGAGGTAGGGTATTACGCTCCGGCGGCCTAAACCACTATAAACCCTCGCGTGTTCTTGTGTTCATCCCGAATCCACCTAACAGGCAAAACGCTTAGGCCCCCTCCTCATCTTAGGATTAGAGTGGGTGCATTCCGCCACCCGGCCGGAGGATTTTTTCTCCGACACCATCGATCACCAAACAAACGTCGAGAAGAGAGAAAGGGAGGAAGAGGGCCGCCACGGGTGAATACTTGCCTCACCATAAATTCGGCCCTGGGAACCGAACGTGATGAGAGCGTGGAGCACGTGTTAAGTGTGCAGCGAACCCTGAACCTACGAGAAGGTCCATACCGGTGGCAATTGCTCGCCGGAGTGGGCCACTACCGTGGAAGCCACACGAAACCGGGGCAGGACTCCACGCTTCTAGAACGCTGGTAAGAAACCACCTGGCTTCTTCACCATCGCCTATTATACACGAAGCATGGTCCGAGGGGAGGGTTGGGCGCCGAGTCTTGAGTTGGGCCATCTCTGGCCATGGCACCACCACTCGTGGTAACCTGGGATGGATGAGCTGGCGCAGGCCGTTGATCTCTAGATGAACGGTGAGGGACCGCTCAAATCGTTACCATGGCCAGATCAAGCGCTGGCCGTAGATTGTCGATTTTTCGACTCTGGGCTAGTCTCGGTTATTTTAAATCGTGCTCATTAGATTCTAATCCAACGACCATCCTAGCATACCAGTTCATAACTCTCCTAGGTTTAATCCAAGCTCTTGAATTGAGATCGTGCTGCTGTGGGCGAAGGATACACCTTCGGCTAGGTTCTTTGGCATATAAGTCCTTGTGTTTTAAGGAAAACAACCCACTGTCCTAGTCCAGTTAGAAAACAGTTAAAGTAGGTTATGTTTTTAGCAGCTGAACCCCTGATCTCGTATAAAATGGTGCCCCGGTCTAGGTTCTTTAATAATTATAAAATAAAATCCGAGAAAGTGATTTTTAGTATAAAAACAATTCGAGAAACTTAGAATATTCATAACTTAATCATTTTAACTCCGAATTGATCTGTTCTAGTTGTGCTAGATTCATAAAAATATTTATTACATAGTAAAAACATAATCTAAACCAAAGCACATATATTTACAGTTAGAAAATGTTCCATCTATATTCAGTAGAATAACTCCTCTAATCTAGGTTAATCTGTGTATTATTATAATTTAACTCAAATATGTTTTCTAGTCAAGTAGTGATTTGGATTAAAGTTAAACAAAGTTAGTGATGTCTTTGTCATAAGAATTTTATTAATTAACATAGAGCATATTTATCTTCATTATGTAATCACCTAGAACTTTAGAAAACCATATCTTCGTAACCATAACTCTGATTTTAGTCGTTCTCGAACCTACGATCTCGTAGCAACACGTAGAACAATATTATGCATTTTGTTCTCATATTTGGTGTGATGTTAATTTCTCCTATGCGATGTTTATTTGTATTGTTGCAATTAGACGAGCAAGTGATCGAGGAGCCCAGAGCATAGCAGGTGGAAGATTCTGAGCAGGAGCTCGCTGAAGGCAAGTTGTGCCCTTGATCACTCTTCTTTACCCAATAATGTTCCTATTAATCACTATGACGTGCTCAGACTAATTTGATGGGATCTAATAGGCTACCCTAGTTTGGCTTACTTAGACCTCGCTCACCACTGAACTTTTGGGTAGTATATGATGTTGCTCTATGTGGTTTTGGGTGTTATGATACATATTACTCATGATCATGCTATTTACTATCATTAGATTATTTACTATTCATGATAAGACTATTGTGTTAAATAGAACTTGGAGAACTACCTAGGCAAATAGTGCTACCACAAGGGTGGTATGGAACGCCCTTGGCTGACTAACTAGGAAAGCTAGTGGAGGACTATCTTATCCGAAATGGCAAGGGCGGTAGAGGACCTGCCGGTATAGGGAGGTTCTTGGGTTGATCATGTTGTGATGGCTTTTTGGATGAGGGATTCCTATATCACTCTTCTCGGAAACCGTAGCGGGTTTTCTGAAGCTAATGGAACTTTGTAAAGGCCTCGTAGTGCTACCCTACCTCGTCTCCTCGGCAGAGATGAATGGAAAGTCACGGTCACTTGGCAAATGGGTAACACAACTTGTGGGTAAAGATGCTTAACCTCTGCAGAGTGTAAAACTAGTATATTAGCCGTGCTCACTGTCAAGAGCGGCTTGGACCCTCACATGAGTAACTTATGGAATTAAACTTAATCTGTCATTTGCATTGCACTATGGGATTTATTATTAGTTATGATCTCTTACTTAATTGGGATGGTATACACTTATACTTAGTAATTGCTAACAAAAATTTGACCAACTTATTAAAAGCAATACTCAGCCTTAATTGGGATGATCAGCCTTACACTACACATGAGCCCCCACCATAAGTGAGATCATGCACATTATTCCACACACTTGCTGAGCAATGAACATCCGTGAACTAAACATTGCAATAAACACCCCACACATACAGGTGAAGAGCAGGTGACACCAGAAGAGGACTACGACGAGTTCGATGAGATCTAGGTGTCGTCTCCCAGTCAGCTTGATGGCACCGAGAAATAATTATCTTAGTTCGATTTATTTTTTATCAGTTATTTTGTAAGACACTTTTGTTATGTAATAAAGATTATGACATTCATCTCTATACATAGAGTCATTGTATGTGTTGATCTTGTTTGGCGCACTTATGATTCGCACTCGGGTTTGCCCTTAAATCCGGGTGTGACAGAAGTGGTATTAGAGGAATGTTGACTTTAGGACGAAACCTAGATAGACCTGAACAAACCTTTACCTACTTACCTTCACTCAGATTCTTTATATACTTTCCTTTGATCCTGTCTCACCTTTTGGCCGTTCTAGTCTGACTGCCCATATTTTTTCTACTCTAAAAGACAAAAGGGATTTCACACCTTGGAGTCCTATACCTATGAATGTCCAAAGAGATAAGAGACCTAAGACAAATAATATATATATATTTATTTATATATATATATTATCGATATTTAGACACTTGAACGTTTGTTCTTATGATAACAGTTTGATTCGCTTCTTTGACTAATTGTAATATTTGTGGGGATGTATACACAATAAACCTAGTATAGTGGGTACATTCTAGCTTGTACCAACATAGAGGTAGTGTAGTAATGATAGGTAGGAAGCACTCTAATCTACTGAGCTATTGTGACCCAAAGGATCGTAACCTAAAAGTCAAGTGCTCCACATTTACTCATTTGCCTTATCTACAAATATATCTTACTTTATGTGTCTAACCCAGATGGTCAATACCAGGAAGGGAGGAGGTGTTGATCTACCTGCACGCATTCGCCGAAGGAGGGCAGTTGCTAATCTAGAACCGAAGATGGATCCCCAAATCCTTCGCCCGAAGGATTGGAAGCCTTGTTTGCTACCCAAATTCAGCCACTGCAACATATGTACAACACCATGGCCGACATGCAAGCTCAGCTTCACCATAATTAGCAGCATCCACCACCACCCAGGGATAAGCATCGCGAGTTCATGAGTCACAAGCCACCCACTTTCTCCATCTCCCTAGATCCACTCTAGGCTGATGATTGGCTAAAGTTAGTGGAGAAGATGCTCAATATTGCCCCATGCATTGATAGGGAGAAGGTACTATATGAATCGGGTCGCCTTACTGGCCTCACTGCTCACTGGTGGGATTCTTACTGTGTTGCACATGCCACCGCTGATACCATCACCTGGGCAGAGTTCTCAGCTAATTTCAGAAATTACCATATTCCTGCTGGATTGATGAAGATTAAGAAGGAGTTCCTTTCCCTCAGGCAGGGAAGCATGTCAGTGAGTGAGTACAGAGATAAATTTATCTAGCTGTCCAGATATGCTCCTAAAGAGGTTGTTGAAGATGAAAAGAAGTAGGAGTTGTTCTTGGAGGGACTCATTGGGCCACTCCAGTAAAAGCAGATGTCACATTCATTTCCATCTTTCTAGAAGCTTCTGGACAAGGCCAAAGCCCTTGAACACAATCGTGTTCATCTAGGCAAGATGAAGAGGAAGGCTATTACTCAGGTACAGGGAGGCAGCAACAGTAGTCCTCGTTATACTTAGCCTTAGGGTACACCAGCTCGTTCAGGAGGAGGGCAACAGTCATATCAGTGCCTTGTTCAGCAGACACCACAGGCCACCCCTCAAACACCACGCCCTCGTCAGGCTGCCCCAGTTGGCACCCTGGCGAGACCTATTGGCCAGAACACTACTACTGGCAACTCATGCTTCAAGTGTTGTGAGGTTGGGCACTATGACAATGTCTGTCCTAAGAGGATCACCAACACTCCAGCTCAAGGCAGTAATCCCTGCAAGCACAATCAGACTCTAGCCAAAAACTGTGGGTTAAGTATTGTTAGAGTTAATCAGATCAGTGCTGAAGCTACCACTGTTGGTTCTGACATCGCTATTGGTACGTTCCTTATTAATTTAGTTCCCACATCCATCTTATTTGATTCTAGAGCCATGCATTCGTTCATTTCTGCTTGTTATGTTCATTCGCATGATTTACCTCTCTATACTATCCATGGTAGTTATCACACCTAAAGGACCTATTGAAGCAAACCTTATGAGCAACCGATTAACAACAACGATCATAGGTAGGAAATTTTGGTCCATGTCCATAGTGTTAGAAGAAAGCAGTATAGACCTAATCCTTGGCATGTCATGGTTGAGGAAAGCCAAAGCAGTTATACATTGTGCTAATGGAACCGTAGAACTCACTAGCCCGAATGGAGATAGGTTCGAAGTCATGATCACCTTATCCCCATCTGCAAAACATGCTATTTATCTAGTAGATGGCAAATTTGAGGGCATACATATCCATGTGGTTAGGGAATTCCCAGATGTTTTCCAAGATGAGTTACCCAGAATGCCACTAGATAGGGATGTGGAGTTTGTTATTGATCTCTTACCTGGAACCGCCCCTATTTCTAAAAGAGCTTATAGAATGTCTATGGAAAATTAAAAGTACTTAAGAAACAACTGAAAGAGTTACATGATTCAGGGTATATTCGTCCTAGTTCCTCACCTTAGGGAGCATCTGTCCGGTTTGTTCACACGAAGGATGGTTCCCAAAGAATGTGTGTTGATTACCAGTCTCTTAAGGATGTCACCATTAAAAATAAATAACCATTACCCCATATTTAAGATTTGTTTGATCAGATGAGATGTGTCAGGGTATTATCTAAGATTGATCTCAGGTCGGGTTACCATCAGATGAAGATTAGGCATTCTGATATTCCCAAGACGACTTTCTCTACTCGATATGGGCTATACGAGTTTATTGTCATGTCGTTTGTCTTGACAATGCGCTAGCCTACTTCATGAATCTAATGAATAAGGTGTTCATGGAATATCTTGATAAGTTCATCGTGGTATTCATCGACGACATTCTGATTTATTCCAAGGATGATGGGGAACATGAGGAACATCTGCGACTAGTATTGCAGAAGTTGAGGGATAACTACCTTTGCACCAAATTTAGTAAATGCTGAGAGCACCTAGAGGGGGGGTGAATATGTGATCCTGTGAAATCAAACACTAAATAGCCACAAACTTGATTATAAACTGTTGGTGCAAGTTAATCAAGTTGCTATGAAGCGAGCTCTTGCGAACAAAACAATCACAGAGAAAAGCAGCACAAGAGACATGGTGTTTTATCCCGTGGTTCGGCCAAGTATAACACTTGCCTACTTCCACGTTGTGGCGTCCCAATGGACGAAGGTTGCACTCAACCCCTTTCAAGTGATCCAATGATCAACTTGAATACCACGGTCTTTTTGTTTAGTGTTCTTCTCTCGTTTGCAAGGAATCTCCACAAGTTGGAGCCTCTCGCCCTTACAATATAGATCACAAAGAAGCACTAGAGTAAGGGAGGGAAAGCAACGCACACAAGACTCGAATTGCAGCAAACAAACGCACACAAGTGAAGAAGTGAGCACACAAACACGGCGCAGGGAGTTTACAACTCAAATGATGCTCAAATCTCAAGAACGATGATATGGTTGCATGATTGCGGAGTCTAGGTGTCTTAGAATGTTTCTTGCAAGCTTGGTTTTCTGCTCCATGCGCCTAGGGGTCCCTTTTATAGCCCCAAGGAAGCTAGGAGCCGTTGGAGATCAACTTGGAAGGCAAATCCTACCTTCTGTCGAGTGGTGCATTGGACAATCCGGTGCACCACCGGACAGGTCCTGTAGTAGTCCGGTGCTCGATCTCCTTCCTTATCTAGCGCATCCAACCATTGGGCCGGTGGTCCCGTTGGCGCACCGGACAATGTCTGGTGCACACCGGATAGTCCGGTGTGCCCAACCGACCATTGGCGCGGGCCACGCATCCCCCGTTGATTGCGCTGGCGACCATTGGCTCATGCGACTCTGACTCACTAGATAGTCCGGTGCACCACCGGACAGTCCAGTGATTTTTAGCCGTGGCGCTTTCTCCTTTTCTCGAGAGCGACGAGTTCGTCGCCGAAGGACTTGGGCACGGGCGCTGAATACTCACCGGATAGTCTGGTGCACCACCGGACAGTCCGGTGATTTTTAGCCACGTCGCCCCGCCGATTCCCGAGAGTGGCCAGTTCGCCGCCGGGCCAGCCTGGGGCACCGGACACTGTTCAGTGCACCACCGGACAGTCTGGTGCTGTCGGTGTTTTGGGTCCGACCGCACACCTGGGGTTTCCCCTCAAGGTGTTTTAGGAGTAGGAAGGTGTCGACAACTGTAGCAAAATGGTTCGTGCCGATCGCACGAGAGACGGTAGACAAGGTTTACAGGTTCGGGCCGCTTAGTGATGCGTAACACCCTACGTCCTGATGAGTATGCTTGGTGTATATGGTTACAAGAGAGCTCTCTGGATCGAGGATACAGAGAGTTGATGTGGGTGGCTAAAGAATGGGTCGATCGTTCTGAAGGGGTGCCCCCTAGGCCTTATATACTCGACCGTGGGGCAATACACGTGGATAAGATAGTAACGAGTAGCTAAAAGATAGTGAACATCTTGTGATTATCCCTACGTAACCCTCGCCGACTTATCCTCGCATGGCTTCATTGCATGGAGGCTCCCGCGCGGGAAAGTTGGATCTCTGTTGCAGCCACTCGCTCGACGCTATGGGCCGTCCGGGTTTGCACCAATCCGGCCTTACGTCGCTCTGCCTTGCTGGTTGTTTCCCCCCAGGCCCACGAATAGGATAGCCTTACGATTTGTTGGGCCCTCGGGCCTTTCGTGAGGTCCTTTACTCTTTCAGTGGACCCGGGGGATATCTATCCCCCACAAGCCCCCGATCTTTGGGTTAATTTAGAGATAATCAACCCGAAGATCTCAGGTCCAGCTTGTAGGTGATTTTGAAGAAAAATGGCTTCCTGTTGTCTTCTCCTGCTCCGATCACTTGTTGACTAAAACCCGGCATCGTGTCTGTGCCTTAGAGGTCGGCATTCCAATTTGTGAGATTCTGAGCTTCATTGGGTGCACCGGAGGTGCACCCAATGGGTGTAGCCCCCGAGCTTCGAGTAGATTTTAGAAAATAATCTACTCGAAGGTCCTCAGTAGAGATCATTTCTATTTGCGCTTGCTCATTTTGGGTGTGGGCTGGCTTTTTAATCTTGTCCCATGCTTTAGAAATCAGCATTATCCTGGCTTGGAATGATAATCCATGGGGTGCACCGGAGGTGCACCCAATGGGTGTAGCCCCCGACCTTCAAGTGGATTTTTTGAGGATAATTCGCTTGAAGGTCTTCTTTTTATGTCCTTTTTCTGAAGATTACTCTTTCTACTTATAAAAAGGTTGGTATGATGTCATCCGTGCTATGTCATCAATATTATACTTCAGAGGTCAGCATGTATTTTGTCTTTTGCGGCCGAGTTTGAAATCCTTCCATATCTTGCTAGGTAACGCAATTTATTTGCTCTGCGACTGATTGGACATTCGATGGACGTTCTCTGTCTAGTCTTCAAGTCATGTCTGTCGACCATATTTTGCACTCTGCTGGCTATACTTGGCTTCCCTCTAACTCTTGTTGATATCTTATTTTTGTCTTGAGGTATTCACTGTGACGGAACCTCCCAAGTTATTGGCCCACATGCACCTGTCCTTGTCTCAAAGACCTCAGACTGCTATGCATGTGCGCCAGATAACTTAACAGGATCTGTCCGATTGCCCCAAGGACATCAGATAAACCACTTACAACCAGAACCGTGGGATTAAGTAACACAAATCACACACACCAATGTTTTTGCAGCGGAAATCTTATTACCAAATTTTACAAGTTACAAAAATTTTATATTATTTTAGCGGAGTGATTACAAAAGTATAAGTTTGAAATATATGCTAGCTCAAATGACCATCCTCAATAAGAAGATAAAGACGGGGTATACTTATATAAGAAGGCCGAGCCCACCGGCACTTAATACCATCATCAGCAGTACAAAGCTATAACCTGAAAAACAATAGGGAATAAAACCCTGAGTATGGAATTACTCAGCAAGACTTACCCGACTAAAGAAAAGACTCTCAAGGGTATGCTGGATTTGGGAATCAAGGAGAGGCTTTAGCAAGAATCAACTTAGATACTTTTGCAGAAATAGCTTACTAAAGTGAGTCCTTACTTTCAATATTTTAACGCCAGATTAAGTATTAATAGACTCTATTTGCATCTGGTCTAATTTCACCATCTCATCAATACAACATCATTTTTATTCATGAGGTTCACATCCTGACTTAGGTTGTAGGTCGGAGCTCAAGTCTCCACTCTCCGGGGATATAACGGCGATCCGAATCGATTTACTCAGCTGAGGATTTCTAACCACACGACATATGTTTCTCGTAAACCTTGATGTCTACTATTCCCACGGATCCTCCACTGCATGAACAGGTCCGCGCCACCCGAGAGTACACCACCCCTTTTAGGCGATCCGTTGCCAGGAGGGTACGTGCCACTCTCGCCATCTCTCCACTCCCAGTGCGCGATTGTCTTTTCATGTATGGAATAGCCGGGTTCAAGCTTACCCTGTCCCATTCTCAGGGCATGTGGCTAGATAAGATAGTCCTTGATCAACAGGCCTACATACGCATCCAATCCTTAATTGACCCGGGCGGAGCATCACCTGTTCCTGGCCCAAGTCTCGATTTAAGTATTTCCATCCTTAGGATTGTGTCTGTTCCTTAGGATGAAAGAGCATCACAGGGAACTTTGCAGTAAGATCCCACCATTGCTCCAAATGAAATTACTCTTGCAGGTAGAAGCCATCCTTTCTCGAGTTAAATTAAGGACAACCTCTATCCACAAGATCTAAGCAAGGCTAAGCATTTTTGTAAATCATATTTTGATACTTCACAGAAGTATCTATAAAGGTATGGATATCAAGGAAAGCAATGCATCAAAGGGTTTCAAGTAATTCCTATGAACCTAATGCACATTTCACTAGACTTAAGTGTGCGAAAAGTATTTAAAAACACAAGGAAAGGGGTTGCATGCACCGGGGCTTGCCTTTTTGCAGTGAAGAGGTTCTAGATCCCTCTACCCAACCATTAATTAGATAGCTCCATCTTCTTGATGAGAAGACACTTGAGTAGACTCCTCTTTAGCAACCACTTCATCTTGAATCTTCACTCTTTGTTTTGGGAGCTCTACATGAAATGACATGAACATGAATGCTTATGCTTATGCTGTTTGCAGATAAAATACTATAAAACATCACAAGACTACACTTTTTCTCAATTCCACATGAGGGCTCGACATACTCCCCTACTAGGAGTTGTTCCTCTATATTCACTCTTTATCTTTGTTTCAATGGCTAATAGCTGACCCCAAATAGATCTTAAGTTGAACACCAATTTAAGGTGAAAACACAAAAACTCAAATTCAGGTAACTGAAAAAGAACTGAACTGAATTCAGTTTTAGATACTAAAAGTTTACACAGTCGACACTACAACCAATATTCAGTCTCCATTGCCCCTCATTTCCATTCACATACACAGGTGAGAGCAGCAGGGGTGATCTTCATTAGTTTTCAAATGAAAGACTGAACCCAATTACCTTAGGCCTGCTGCCCCATCTACACACCTCCCTGTTAAAGCCCCTGGTATCTCATAATTTCATATGGTACAGACCAAAACTTCTTAGCCAAAGTTATACTCCAACTTTAGCTTTACCAACTTGGTATAACAACCCATGATTGAAAACATTCAGAGCAAATTCTATTGTACCCCAAGTTATCCCCACACTGAACTGCTATTTCAGCTAACTGAATAAAATTCAGTCACAATCACTCTGACAGTCCAGTTTTGGACAGCTGTTATTTCCTACTTTATGTGGATTCAAGCCTAACTTACTTAAAGGGATTTGTTCCTTATAACATGGTCTTGAACTCCTCTTCATAAACCATGGCTCAAAACTGCATAGAATAGGCAGCACACAGCCCCAAAACTTGCACTAAAAATCCTGATTTCAGATACTATTCACAAATCTGAAAAAATATCCAGAAGTCTGACAGAGAAGATTTGGACATGATTTACTCCCAATTTTGTGCAGCACCTAGCCCATCTCCCTTTAGTAATCTTGTTCATCTTACTATGGTCTTCAAACTTGCTACAGAACTTTGGTCCAAAACCAAATAGACTGGGCGCAACAGAGCTCCAAAGTTAGGCTCAACACACTTAAACCTAGTTTCAGCCTTATGCACTAAGTCTGTGATCCAGAAACCTGAAAGCATATCTTTGAGCAAATTTTACACCTAGTTCCCAGCAGCAAACAGTGGTAGAGTTCAAGTATTAAATAGTGTGAGCTTCACTGACCTGCGAGGAGTAGGGAACGGGCACCACACGACCGAGACAGCCTCCGAGGAATCCTAGCCATGGTGAGGGTGAGCACTCGGCTGGGTGTGGTCACCACTTCCAGGGGCAGCTTCGGTTCAGGATTTGGCAAGGGAACACATGAGATGGGGAAAAGCCGAGGGCTTGATCAAGGCATGGAGGACAGGTTTGATATGCTGGAGATGCTAGGAAAACAGCAAGAGCACGACAGGGTCCTCTTTAGGCTTTATAGCTCATGGCAAGCCATCCCAAACCATGGGTTTGCTGGGGCCAGGCTGTAACTTAGCAGGAGGACACCATATCAACATGTTCCACACTACTCTTGCATGACCACCACGTAGAGCAGAGGTCAATAGGCATGACAGAGGTGGCCAAGGTCCTAGGGACAGCAAGTTACCTAGCAGATAAGCAGCTGCACACAAGAGACCAGGTTCACCCCCCCCATCCACCTTGCTGCGTGTATTGCATGGGTGCCATGTACACCTCTCATAGCACAATTTGCCCAGCTCCCCACATACCCTTATCTCCTTTAGAAGGAACTGGAGTCTATAGTGGAGGGTGATATTTTTAGCAGATATTTGTAGCTGCACTGAATTGCTGCTGCCCACTGAACCATGCTATTTAAAGTGGCTGAAATGGGACAGGTGTCCCTGAACTTGCACAATTTATAGAGGTGAAGAGCTCCCTGGGTGCCAGCACAACCCCTGCACACCCACATAGCACTCAAGCACAGCCAAACATTGATTCTGGTCGAGCTCCCCCAGTTAAATATCCATTTTGTCCTTTACTGCAGGTAGCAAACATCAGTTAAGCCTCTAGTGCAGATATTTTATTCCTAGTTCAGAACTTGATATTTCTCCCAGCAACAAGTAATGCCTCTAGACCTTAGTTATGTGCTACATCCATATCTCCATCTATACACAAGTACAACCACAGCAGGAGATTCTTCTTCAGTTTCTAAACCAAGTCTGAACCAGCTTCATCAGCCATACTATCCTATTGTATACCTCCCTGATGATCCCCTTCAAATCCTCGGTTTTCCATAGAAAAAGGGAGAGCGAGTTCAACAAAACTTGTCCACCAAACAACCCTCTACGATTCCTCCATAAAACCCTTAAGATTTTACCCCTTTGATCAACCATCAACTAGCTCCAAAGTCTAAAGAAAAACACTGAAAATTCAGTTTCAGAGGTCTGAAACAGCATTACACAGATTCTGACAGATGAAGTTTAGAGGTGTTTTACTCCTATTTTTTTGTAGAACCGAGTCCAACCCTCTTGATAAAACTTATTCTCTGTACTATGGACTCCAACTTTGCTATATAATTCTTAGTCCAAAACCACAAGGGTTGGTCACAATAGGGCTCTAAACTTTGCATCACTACTGATTTCAGACTTTAAATTCTGAATAGACTAAGTCACTAGCCACCTGACAGTCCAACCTTTGAGCAGCTGCTACTTCACTTTTTATGTAGGATCATGTCCATCATCCTTCAATAAAGTTGTTCACCATTAGGTGGTCTTCAATTCCTATGTATACTCTACAGCCTAAAACCTCATTGATTAGGCACAAATGGGCTCCAAAAACAGCAACTTTCACTGAAATTCAGTTTTCAGTAACTGAATACAATTCAGTTTCAGCCACAAACAGTCCACTTTGAACAAATTTTTCTCCATTTTCAGTGTGGAATCAAGTCAAGGACACTTTAGTAGATTTATTCACTATCATATAGGCTTCAACTTCTCTATAAACACCCCAGCACAAAACATTACAGAACAGCCACAAACCAGCTCCAAAACTGCTATCCACACTGAAATTCAGTTACTGTTTCTAATCTGAAAATACAGAAACACAGCAGCACCACTTTGAACCACTCTTTTTCCTAGGTTCCAAGTGTTTCTAGGGGACAATTGCGTAATAAAGTTTATCCTTCTATAGTTCCTCTACAAGTTTGATATAGTGACCATTAACCAAAACCTCTTGGATTCTAAACTACAATAGCCCAAAGTTTGCTCCAATTGCTGAAATTCAGAATCTGAATTTCACTAAGTCTGAAATCTACAATTTCTGACAGCTCTACTTTGGACTAGTTTTTCTCCAAGTTCCATAGAGTGTTAGGGCTAGGTGACTTAACCAAACTTGTACTCCTCATGTAGCTCTATGACTTTGTTATAATGTTCATCTTCAAAATGGTTTTAGATCAGAAGTTACAAGGGTCCAAAGTTGTCTAGTTTATATTATTTTCAGCAATTCCAAAATGAACCCAAAACTGAATTTTTGTACTTAACTCCAAATTCTTCCACACAACTTAGGAATCTGCAAATAAGAAATATATCCACTTTTCCAAGCTCTACAACTTTGATATATGGACTTTTGTCAAATTCTTTCTAGATTTTGAATTCCACTTTTGGGCTAGTTTAGGGTTTCAAACGTGACTTCTCATCTAGTGATTTATAAACTCAATTCATACTCCTAAAAGACAAGTGACTCCTTAATCTAAATCCAACTCTAGTACATGAAACTCATGTCCAAAGTGTCCTTGGTTTAGGAGTTGCTTTGCTTATCCACAAATCACAAGGAAGGTTTTCAAATCTCATTTAGGGTTTTGAGGTCAATCCTTCGGCCCAAGTATTTCTTCCACTTGATCTAACTTTGAAAACAAGGTTGCTATGGACTCTAGGACTTGCCTTTAATACTTTAAATTCTAAGCCAGCTTACTACTTGCTCAAGAGACGAATTCTCTTCCCATGTCTTAAGCAAAGTCCTTAATTAAGCTATATACTCTTATACACAACACCACATTCATTAAATTTTTTTTTTCGACCTAGTGAATGCATTCTAGGTGTAACAAGCAAGTTAATGCAAATGCTTATGATGACATGTCATAGTTTTAGTTCACGTAACACCAGGGGTGTTACAACCTTCCCCCCTAAAAAGAAATCTCGTCCCGAGATTTAAAACTCTAGGCTTAGTAACGGAAAAGGAAATGCGTCACTGGCTTATTTCCCCATTACTCCTACAAAGCAGGGGTGTGCCCCTATTGGTTTATATCAGAAATAAACTACACAAACCTTAGGTTTACAGGGCACTAGAAACTCAGGAACATGCTCTTCCAAATACTCCTCCGATTTCTATGTGGTTTCATCTTCCATGGGTTGGTTCAACTATAGCTTATAAAACTTGATAACTTTTCTTCAAGTAATCGATCCTTTTGATCCAAAACCTTTATGGGATATTCCAAGTAGGTTAAATCTGGTCCAAGGTTAACATCTGAAATATCCATAACATGCTTGGGTACTCGAAAACATTTCTTTAACTGGGACACGTGGAACATGTTGTGCACTGTTGACAAATTCTTTGGCAATTGTACCTTATAAACTACTGGTCCACCAAATGAACTGAGTTCCAAGGCTTCACGAATAAGAAAAGGTAGTATAGAAAAGCAAAGATAGGTAGCATGAATAGGATGGATGAAACATGTACTAAGCTACTATATAGGGGGCTTAACTTAAAATTGTATGTCATGATGCATGCTCGACCTATTCGTCCTCACAATTCTTGCCAACATATAGTAGCTTTCACGTTCTATGGCGGTGGCATACCTACTCACTCCGTTATTGATCACTAGTCGCACTTTCCTAGGGTTTAGTTAGTGTACCTGCAGAAAATTGCATTATAGTTGCGGGTTAGTGGTTAGTATCTTAAACTAAGCCACCTTATAGTCCTTAGTTTAGGGCTTAACAGAGGATGTCGCTAGCATTATAGTTTTTCAAAACTGTTTTTCAAAGCCAAACAATATGTTTAGTTGAAAATAGGTTTTCCGAAATCAAAACTTTTGTTTTGAAAATACGTATGTGACCGTATATACTTAATCTCGCTCCGATACCAGCTGTGACGGAACCTCCCAAGTTATTGGCCCACATGCACCTGTCCTTGTCTCAAAGACCTCAGACTGCTATGCATGTGCGCCAGATAACTTAACAGGATCTGTCCGATTGCCCCAAGGACATCGGATAAACCACTTACAACCAGAACCGTGGGATTAAGTAACACAAATCACACACACCAATGTTTTTGCAGCGGAAATCTTATTACCAAATTTTACAAGTTACAAAAATTTTATATTATTTTAGCGGAGTGATTACAAAAGTATAAGTTTGAAATATATGCTAGCTCAAATGACCATCCTCAATAAGAAGATAAAGACGGGGTATACTTATATAAGAAGGCCGAGCCCACCGGCACTTAATACCATCATCAGCAGTACAAAGCTATAACCTGAAAAACAATAGGGAATAAAACCCTGAGTATGGAATTACTCAGCAAGACTTACCCGACTAAAGAAAAGACTCTCAAGGGTATGCTGGATTTGGGAATCAAGGAGAGGCTTTAGCAAGAATCAACTTAGATACTTTTGCAGAAATAGCTTACTAAAGTGAGTCCTTACTTTCAATATTTTAACGCCAGATTAAGTATTAATAGACTCTATTTGCATCTGGTCTAATTTCACCATCTCATCAATACAACATCATTTTTATTCATGAGGTTCACATCCTGACTTAGGTTGTAGGTCGGAGCTCAAGTCTCCACTCTCTGGGGATATAACGGCGATCCGAATCGATTTACTCAGCTGAGGATTTCTAACCACACGACATATGTTTCTCGTAAACCTTGATGTCTACTATTCCCACGGATCCTCCACTGCATGAACAGGTCCGCGCCACCCGAGAGTACACCACCCCTTTTAGGCGATCCGTTGCCAGGAGGGTACGTGCCACTCTCGCCATCTCTCCACTCCCAGTGCGCGATTGTCTTTTCATGTATGGAATAGCCGGGTTCAAGCTTACCCTGTCCCATTCTCAGGGCATGTGGCTAGATAAGATAGTCCTTGATCAACAGGCCTACATACGCATCCAATCCTTAATTGACCCGGGCGGAGCATCACCTGTTCCTGGCCCAAGTCTCGATTTAAGTATTTCCATCCTTAGGATTGTGTCTGTTCCTTAGGATGAAAGAGCATCACAGGGAACTTTGCAGTAAGATCCCACCATTGCTCCAAATGAAATTACTCTTGCAGGTAGAAGCCATCCTTTCTCGAGTTAAATTAAGGACAACCTCTATCCACAAGATCTAAGCAAGGCTAAGCATTTTTGTAAATCATATTTTGATACTTCACAGAAGTATCTATAAAGGTATGGATATCAAGGAAAGCAATGCATCAAAGGGTTTCAAGTAATTCCTATGAACCTAATGCACATTTCACTAGACTTAAGTGTGCGAAAAGTATTTAAAAACACAAGGAAAGGGGTTGCATGCACCGGGGCTTGCCTTTTTGCAGTGAAGAGGTTCTAGATCCCTCTACCCAACCATTAATTAGATAGCTCCATCTTCTTGATGAGAAGACACTTGAGTAGACTCCTCTTTAGCAACCACTTCATCTTGAATCTTCACTCTTTGTTTTGGGAGCTCTACATGAAATGACATGAACATGAATGCTTATGCTTATGCTGTTTGCAGATAAAATACTATAAAACATCACAAGACTACACTTTTTCTCAATTCCACATGAGGGCTCGACATACTCCCCTACTAGGAGTTGTTCCTCTATATTCACTCTTTATCTTTGTTTCAATGGCTAATAGCTGACCCCAAATAGATCTTAAGTTGAACACCAATTTAAGGTGAAAACACAAAAACTCAAATTCAGGTAACTGAAAAAGAACTGAACTGAATTCAGTTTTAGATACTAAAAGTTTACACAGTCGACACTACAACCAATATTCAGTCTCCATTGCCCCTCATTTCCATTCACATACACAGGTGAGAGCAGCAGGGGTGATCTTCATTAGTTTTCAAATGAAAGACTGAACCCAATTACCTTAGGCCTGCTGCCCCATCTACACACCTCCCTGTTAAAGCCCCTGGTATCTCATAATTTCATATGGTACAGACCAAAACTTCTTAGCCAAAGTTATACTCCAACTTTAGCTTTACCAACTTGGTATAACAACCCATGATTGAAAACATTCAGAGCAAATTCTATTGTACCCCAAGTTATCCCCACACTGAACTGCTATTTCAGCTAACTGAATAAAATTCAGTCACAATCACTCTGACAGTCCAGTTTTGGACAGCTGTTATTTCCTACTTTATGTGGATTCAAGCCTAACTTACTTAAAGGGATTTGTTCCTTATAACATGGTCTTGAACTCCTCTTCATAAACCATGGCTCAAAACTGCATAGAATAGGCAGCACACAGCCCCAAAACTTGCACTAAAAATCCTGATTTCAGATACTATTCACAAATCTGAAAAAATATCCAGAAGTCTGACAGAGAAGATTTGGACATGATTTACTCCCAATTTTGTGCAGCACCTAGCCCATCTCCCTTTAGTAATCTTGTTCATCTTACTATGGTCTTCAAACTTGCTACAGAACTTTGGTCCAAAACCAAATAGACTGGGCGCAACAGAGCTCCAAAGTTAGGCTCAACACACTTAAACCTAGTTTCAGCCTTATGCACTAAGTCTGTGATCCAGAAACCTGAAAGCATATCTTTGAGCAAATTTTACACCTAGTTCCCAGCAGCAAACAGTGGTAGAGTTCAAGTATTAAATAGTGTGAGCTTCACTAACCTGCGAGGAGTAGGGAACGGGCACCACACGACCGAGACAGCCTCCGAGGAATCCTAGCCATGGTGAGGGTGAGCACTCGGCTGGGTGTGGTCACCACTTCCAGGGGCAGCTTCGGTTCAGGATTTGGCAAGGGAACACATGAGATGGGGAAAAGCCGAGGGCTTGATCAAGGCATGGAGGACAGGTTTGATATGCTGGAGATGCTAGGAAAACAGCAAGAGCACGACAGGGTCCTCTTTAGGCTTTATAGCTCATGGCAAGCCATCCCAAACCATGGGTTTGCTGGGGCCAGGCTGTAACTTAGCAGGAGGACACCATATCAACATGTTCCACACTACTCTTGCATGACCACCACGTAGAGCAGAGGTCAATAGGCATGACAGAGGTGGCCAAGGTCCTAGGGACAGCAAGTTACCTAGCAGATAAGCAGCTGCACACAAGAGACCAGGTTCACCCCCCCCCATCCACCTTGCTGCGTGTATTGCATGGGTGCCATGTACACCTCTCATAGCACAATTTGCCCAGCTCCCCACATACCCTTATCTCCTTTAGAAGGAACTGGAGTCTATAGTGGAGGGTGATATTTTTAGCAGATATTTGTAGCTGCACTGAATTGCTGCTGCCCACTGAACCATGCTATTTAAAGTGGCTGAAATGGGACAGGTGTCCCTGAACTTGCACAATTTATAGAGGTGAAGAGCTCCCTGGGTGCCAGCACAACCCCTGCACACCCACATAGCACTCAAGCACAGCCAAACATTGATTCTGGTCGAGCTCCCCCAGTTAAATATCCATTTTGTCCTTTACTGCAGGTAGCAAACATCAGTTAAGCCTCTAGTGCAGATATTTTATTCCTAGTTCAGAACTTGATATTTCTCCCAGCAACAAGTAATGCCTCTAGACCTTAGTTATGTGCTACATCCATATCTCCATCTATACACAAGTACAACCACAGCAGGAGATTCTTCTTCAGTTTCTAAACCAAGTCTGAACCAGCTTCATCAGCCATACTATCCTATTGTATACCTCCCTGATGATCCCCTTCAAATCCTCGGTTTTCCATAGAAAAAGGGAGAGCGAGTTCAACAAAACTTGTCCACCAAACAACCCTCTACGATTCCTCCATAAAACCCTTAAGATTTTACCCCTTTGATCAACCATCAACTAGCTCCAAAGTCTAAAGAAAAACACTGAAAATTCAGTTTCAGAGGTCTGAAACAGCATTACACAGATTCTGACAGATGAAGTTTAGAGGTGTTTTACTCCTATTTTTTTGTAGAACCGAGTCCAACCCTCTTGATAAAACTTATTCTCTGTACTATGGACTCCAACTTTGCTATATAATTCTTAGTCCAAAACCACAAGGGTTGGTCACAATAGGGCTCTAAACTTTGCATCACTACTGATTTCAGACTTTAAATTCTGAATAGACTAAGTCACTAGCCACCTGACAGTCCAACCTTTGAGCAGCTGCTACTTCACTTTTTATGTAGGATCATGTCCATCATCCTTCAATAAAGTTGTTCACCATTAGGTGGTCTTCAATTCCTATGTATACTCTACAGCCTAAAACCTCATTGATTAGGCACAAATGGGCTCCAAAAACAGCAACTTTCACTGAAATTCAGTTTTCAGTAACTGAATACAATTCAGTTTCAGCCACAAACAGTCCACTTTGAACAAATTTTTCTCCATTTTCAGTGTGGAATCAAGTCAAGGACACTTTAGTAGATTTATTCACTATCATATAGGCTTCAACTTCTCTATAAACACCCCAGCACAAAACATTACAGAACAGCCACAAACCAGCTCCAAAACTGCTATCCACACTGAAATTCAGTTACTATTTCTAATCTGAAAATACAGAAACACAGCAGCACCACTTTGAACCACTCTTTTTCCTAGGTTCCAAGTGTTTCTAGGGGACAATTGCGTAATAAAGTTTATCCTTCTATAGTTCCTCTACAAGTTTGATATAGTGACCATTAACCAAAACCTCTTGGATTCTAAACTACAATAGCCCAAAGTTTGCTCCAATTGCTGAAATTCAGAATCTGAATTTCACTAAGTCTGAAATCTACAATTTCTGACAGCTCTACTTTGGACTAGTTTTTCTCCAAGTTCCATAGAGTGTTAGGGCTAGGTGACTTAACCAAACTTGTACTCCTCATGTAGCTCTATGACTTTGTTATAATGTTCATCTTCAAAATGGTTTTAGATCAGAAGTTACAAGGGTCCAAAGTTGTCTAGTTTATATTATTTTCAGCAATTCCAAAATGAACCCAAAACTGAATTTTTGTACTTAACTCCAAATTCTTCCACACAACTTAGGAATCTGCAAATAAGAAATATATCCACTTTTCCAAGCTCTACAACTTTGATATATGGACTTTTGTCAAATTCTTTCTAGATTTTGAATTCCACTTTTGGGCTAGTTTAGGGTTTCAAACGTGACTTCTCATCTAGTGATTTATAAACTCAATTCATACTCCTAAAAGACAAGTGACTCCTTAATCTAAATCCAACTCTAGTACATGAAACTCATGTCCAAAGTGTCCTTGGTTTAGGAGTTGCTTTGCTTATCCACAAATCACAAGGAAGGTTTTCAAATCTCACTTAGGGTTTTGAGGTCAATCCTTCGGCCCAAGTATTTCTTCCACTTGATCTAACTTTGAAAACAAGGTTGCTATGGACTCTAGGACTTGCCTTTAATACTTTAAATTCTAAGCCAGCTTACTACTTGCTCAAGAGACGAATTCTCTTCCCATGTCTTAAGCAAAGTCCTTAATTAAGCTATATACTCTTATACACAACACCACATTCATTAAATTTTTTTTTTCGACCTAGTGAATGCATTCTAGGTGTAACAAGCAAGTTAATGCAAATGCTTATGATGACATGTCATAGTTTTAGTTCACGTAACACCAGGGGTGTTACATTCACTGCATGCTCTGAACAGATGTGACCATTTTGAAAAATATACTGACAATTCCTGGGCGTCCCCCCCAATGGGTGTGGGCAAGGGACGGCTTGGTACGCTGAGTGTTTTAGCCGGCTGCTTCTGAGTTGTAATGTGATGGGACGGCGAGTGTAATCATACCCTTTGCGCTGTTGACTGGAGTCCCAATGGGTGTAGTGCTGCGTGAAACGGCGTCAGCCGCCTGACGTGTCTTCGGACGGGTGGAAGTGCATATTGAATGCTTTGCGACTGTTCAGTGACCGCGGTTGGAGGTGAGCGGTTGCCTTTCTCTTCTATAAATAACGCTGTTGCCCCTCTGGTTTCTTCACATTTCTTCGCCATTCCTTACTGCTTCCTTTTCTTCTTTCCCGCTCGCTTCCGCCATGGGCAAAAACAACAAGCGCAAGCGCGAGCCGACTCCTCCATCGGAGGACTTCGGCGACTCGGAATACTCGGAGGAGGAGTTCTCCTCCGAGTCCGAGGGGTCTCCGGCTCCCGTCTCTCCCCCGGCGTCGTCCGATGACTTGGACGACTCCCAGGGGATAGCCGCGGAGGTCTGGACGTACATCCGGGCCGTCGAGCGCTCCGGGCTCGAGGGCTCGGATGAGTCGGAGTACTCCTCGGATGAGGAGGACTCGGACGACGGCGGCGAGGACGAGGACGACGATGACGACGACGACGACGACGATGGCGACGACGACGGCAGCGGCAGTGGCAGGGGCGGCGGCAACGGCAGCAGCAAGGGCAGCACCAAGGGCGGCAGCAGCAGGGGCAGCACCAAGGGCGGCGGCAACAGGGGCAGCACCAAGGGCGGCGGCGGCGGCAGGGGCAGGGCCGGTGGCTAGATGCCACTGGTCTTTTTAGATATTAGTATAGATTAGAAATAGTATAGTGAAATAATTTAGTAGTAGTTAGTAGTAGAATGTAGTATAGTAGTGGTAGAAATGTAGTGTAGTAGTAGAATGTAGTATAGTAGTAGCAATAGGGAAGTATCAACTCATAATGAGTTGATTTGTAAGTATTGCCACTTCCCTTAATGAAGAATGACTTTGGTTTCCTCTTGATGACTCATTTTGTTTGATTATAAATCTGATTCTTTTGAGACAATAGACGAACAGTTTGATCATCATACTGACGCTCCCAAAAGTAGCCGCCGAGCTACATCGCAGTCTGTATCGACGTTTTTAGAAGTAACGCCGAGCGACTGAGCACTATACCAGCATCTTAGAGGCAATGCCGAGCGATTGAAGGTCGACGCCGGCATTTTAGAAGTAATGTCGTGCGATTGAACATGAGACCGGTGTTTTAGAGGCAACGCCGAGTGATTAAAGGTCGCCGTCGGCATTTTAGAAGTAACGCCGAGCGATTGAACTCGAAATCAGTGTTTTAGAGGCAACGCCGAGTGATTAAAGGTCGCCGTCGGCATTTTAGAAGTAATGCCGAGCGATTGAGCTCGAGATCAGCGTTTTAGAGGCAACGCCGAGTGATTAAAGGTCGCCGTCGGCATTTTAGAAGTAATGCCGAGCGATTGAGCTCGAGATCAGCGTTTTAGAGGCAACGCCGAGTGATTAAAGGTCGCCGTCGGCATTTTAGAAGTAATGCCGAGCGATTGAGCTCGAGATCGGCGTTTTAGAGGCAACGCCGAGTGACTGAGTCGTGACGTCGGCATTTTAGAGGCAATGCCGAGTTATTTTGAGGATAATCACCCGAGTGATGAGATGGCCCACCAGTTTTTTGGAAATAACTGCCGAATGACCACGTGGCATGCTGGGATTTTGGAAATAACTGCCGGGTGATGACTGGGCACTTTTTGAATCGGTATCTGATCCGAGAATATACCATAAGAGCTGCACTTTTAGCCGCCTTTGCTTTCTGCGCCCTAGTTCTTGCATTCCCGCTTCTGAATACTCTCTGCGCTCGCCTCCAATCTGCTCACCGGTAGAATCGAGATGGCTCCCAAGAGGAAAATCGCAAGCTCGTCCGCTGTGGTGATTCCTCCGATCGATCCCAACAGCCAGTTGCCTTTTGCAGGTAACCACATGTCTATCATCTCTGAAGCCGAACTCCTCCACCTCGTATCCATCGGGGTTCTTCCTCCACGGGAACTCTGTTTTTGGCGGATTTGCCACGGGACTACGGTCCCGACAGAGGATACCCACGAGTCCGTGGTTTACGCTCCTTTTCTTCTCCGCGGCCTTGGCCTTCCTATTTCTCCCTTTTTCCGTGGTCTCCTTGATTTCTACCACATCAACCTAACCCATCTGAACCCTAACTCAATTCTGCAAATTTCCATCTTCGTCCACTTATGTGAAGCCTTTCTTGGCGTGCTGCCGCATTTTGGCTTGTGGAAACACCTGTATCATTGTCGCCCTGGGATGGCCGGGGGACAACATCAGTTGGTTGGAGGTGCCAGTTTGGAGATGCGCCGGGGACGGAAAACTGAATATCTTGAGATTCCCCTTAAAGACAGCATTAAGGGATGGCGTCTGGAGTGGTTTATAGTTGATAACTATGGAAATTCTCTCCCCCCCCGGTCAGGAAGACAGCCAGATGTTCGCACCCCAAGCTGGACCGAATCGCCCACAGACGAGGAGGTAGCCGAAGCCAGTGTGCTGCTAGCTGAAGTTGGACTATTGAAAGAGAGAGGTTTAACTGCTGAAGCTGTAGTTGCTGACTTCGTTTTCAAAAACATTCAGCCACTGAAAGATAGGGTCCACCCGGCTTATCTGTATCAAGGGCTAGCCGACTCAACTCGAGTTACCAATAGAAGAATCCCTTCTGCAGATTTGGTGAGCCGACTGGAGATGATTCTCAGAGGCAAAGTATCCAATGTTGGTGCTCCGGTGGCGTACTCGGCCTGGAATCTGCCTCCTGCCAAAGCCTTCACTCTTTTCGTGTCAAACCCACCTGCGACTGATGGCAATTTGGGCCTCAGAACGCGGCCCTCTGATGAAGAAGTCAATGCTTTGGTTGCCTCACTTGGAAAAATTCCTGATGATGAACGACAAGTCCATTTCGAGGTGCCTTTGGATCCTAATGACGCAGAAATGAATGCTATGCTTGATATGTTGGCTGAAGATTCTTCTGACGCTACTCCTGCTGAGACATTGGAAGTGGCGCCTCTCCCAGAGGTCGGTATAACCTTGGATGTTCAGAGACCTGTCCGTGCTCGCTCGAGGCGTCCTTGCCGAACCAATCAAACTGATTTTTCTGTTGATGAACAGAAAAAGAAAAAGAGACGTATTCGACGAGTATCTAGTTTGGATCAGGGCGCTGGTCCCTCGGTTCCTGCTGCTGAGGAGGTTCCTGTACCTGAATTTACTGATGCTGATCCCAATGGGTGTGGTATGTCTGTTGCTGATCCCAATGGGTGTACTCCATCCGTCGTTGATCCCAATGGGGGTGTTGCCTGTGTTGCTGATGAAGACGACAGAGAAGAAGAGAATGAGGTCCCTCTGACTCGGAAGAACAGTCGGCAATTCCTCGCCAGTGGGGAAAGTAGTGGAGTTCCTTCTCCTGCTTTATCTGCCCTCGTCGGTCTGCAAGAAATATCCCTGGCCGACTTTGATCAAACTCTTGAGGATATGATTCCAGAGGACTTGTTATCAGGGCCAGTGGATGATGATGCGACGGAAGCTTGTGGTGTCGTGCCTGATGCTGGGTTGAGGTCATCCCGTGCCTCGTCGACCTTAGAGCGCGATCTCGAGGGTCGGGATGCTAACTTGGACTGTCCTGATCCCATGGAAGTAGCCGAAGGCCCGTCAACCTTAGAGGTGGTTATTGCGGAGAGTTTGGACCTCAAGAATGGTGCTGACATATGCCCAGCCCCTGAGGGTGTCGTCGGGGATGACTTAGCTCGGGCGAAGGGTGCAAGCTACTGCCCAGCCCCCGAGGGTGTTGCCGGGGATAATCCAGCTCAAGTGGGCAGCGCCAACTATGACCCAGTCCTCGAGGGTGCCCAAACAGGGTCTCCTTCCGGCACTTCCATGGATGTTCACGCAGGGTCACCTCCACACTCTGGCTGCATGGTGGTAGCCCAAACTTTGGACCGGGGTGTCGCTTTAGAGGGCAGCGTCCCCGCTGATCGGGTGTCCGGCTCTGTTGGAGGCGCTGAACTGATTCCCACCGTTCCGTTGCAAACTGCTTCGGGTGGTGACCTTGCGCCTGGTTATCAGCTGATTTCTCCTGATCTGGGGATCCCTTCATTCTTTTCCAACCTTCAGGTACTATGCTATTTTTTGGCTTGATTTTTACATTGCATGAATCTTTTGCCATTATGCTCATCTGTTCTTCTCGTCAGGTTTTGGTGGATGGGATGGCCAGCCAGCTGAGATTGCAGGGTGCTCCTGTCCCAGAAGTGGCTTCGTCTCTTTCATGTTGGAATCCCGTGTCACTTCATCGTCGTGTATCCGAGTTGGAGGCAACTAACGCTGGTTAGTGCCCTTTTTCTTTTCTTCGCGTTTGTTGTGGACTGTTTTACCTTCTGACCTCGTTTTGTTTGGTTACCTCTTGGTAGGAATGACTCGACAGATTGCAGTTCTTGAGGGAAAACATTCTCAAGATCGGGCTGAATTGACTCAGCGATGCACTGATTTTGAGGAGAAGTATTCTCAAAGTCAGATTGAGCTGAGTCAGGTCTCTGCTGCCTTAGATGATGCCAATGCGCTGAGTTCTTCTCTGCATGCCCAGCTCGACTCTGAAAAGGTGATATACGAAACTGCGCTTTTGCCTTGCTGTGCTCCTATTACTTGCCTGGTTTTCTGAAGGAACTGACTTGTGCTTGCAGGAAGAAAAACGCATCCTTGCTGCTTCTCGTGACAATCTTGATAGGTTGTATCGAGATTCTAGCAATTCGCTGACTATTTTGGAAAGAAGTCATCGCTTCACCATGGAAGAATTAGACCTTCATCGTCGTAAGCTGCAAGAATCCATGGAGGAGGTAACCCGGCTTAAGCAATTGATATCAGCGAAGGATGCTACTATCAAAGGGCTCCGGGCTTCCAAAAAATCCATTGCCCAGGAGTTAGAGAATGCTCGACTGGCTGTTAAAACTGCTGAAGAAACTTCTGTTACTCTCAAGGCCCAACGCGACAAAGCCCTGGACAAAGCTATTCGGGCGGGACGAATTTTGATGAGGAGACCCGGCGTGGTTGTTCCCGAAGATATAAGGGCTGACGTGAACGCTGCCCCTGATTCCTCGAGTCGTCCTTCTTCGTCAGTTGCTCCTGGAAAAGACATTGCAAAATAGAGAAAACATTTCGCGTGCTCCAAGCGCGCAGCTTGTATGATTGAATATTTGTTAGAGGACACCAGTTTATTTGAATGACATAGTTACTCTCTCATTGTATCAGAATTTTTTAGTTAATGAGTTTGGTAGTAATGACGCATGATGACTGAGAATTTTGTTTGTGGGATATGGAAATCGTCCCTTGAATTATATAGGCGCGAGCGTGTTGCATTGGTCTTAAGTTGCCGCCAACTTAAGTTGATTGCTCCGTTAGCGGGGCATAGTGGTCACCCCGAGTTAAGTAAGCGTGAGCATGTTGCACCGCCTTAAGTCGTTGCCGACTTAAGCCGATTGCTCCGTTAGCAGGGCATAGTGGTCACCCCGAGTTAAGTAAGCGTGAGCATGTTGCATCGCCTTAAGTCGTTGCCGACTTAAGCCGATTGCTCCGTTAGCAGGGCATAGTGGTCACCCCGAGTTAAGTAAGCGTGAGCATGTTGCACCGCCTTAAGTCGTTGCCGACTTAAGCCGATTGCTCCGTTAGCAGGGCATAGTGGTCACCCCGAGTTAAGTAAGCGTGAGCATGTTGCACCGCCTTAAGTCGTTGCCGACTTAAGCCGATTGCTCCGTTAGCAGGGCATAGTGGTCACCCCGAGTTAAGTAAGAATGCAAGTCGATCGTAAATAAATTGAGTATCCTTGAGACCTTTTCTTTATTGATGACATATTTCCACTTTACAGAGTACATCACCGTTATCCCAGCAGTTTTGAGGTACGGCTAAGGATAAAACTTTCTCAGGTGTTCTATGTTCCAGGAGTTCCCAACTTCTGTGCCATCCATCTGAGTAAGGCGATATGATCCGGGCCGAGTGACTTCTGCTACTATGAAGGGTCCTTCCCATAAGGGTGATAACTTGTGTCGTCCTTCTCCCGTTAGAATTCGGCGAAGGACGAGCTCCCCTACTGAGAAGAATCGTTGCCGTACAGCCTTGTCGTGATAGCGCCTTAGAGTCTGCTGGTATCTTGCTGATTGGATTACTGCGTTTAACCGTTCTTCCTCGAGTACGTCTATGTCCTCCAGCCTTGTGGTCTCCGCTTCTGCTATACTTTCAAAGATCAGCCTTGGCGCCCCAAACTTGAGATCAGCGGGCAGCACTGCCTCCGACCCATAGACCATGAAGAAAGGAGTGTTTCCATGCAAAGCTCGGCTAGGTTGGGTTCTTAGGCTCCAAACAACATAGGGTAATTCCCTTATCCACTTTCCTGCGAATTTTTCGTTCTTATCGAAAATCTTTTTCCTGAGTGCATCCAATATCATCCCGTTGGCTCGCTCAACTTGCCCGTTGGCTCTTGGATGGGCTACAGATGCATACTTGATCTGAATGCTCTTTTGCTCGCAGAAGTCAAAGAATTTTGAACTCGTGAAGTTGGATCCTAAATCAGTTATGATGCTGTTTGGTATCCCGAATCTGAATATTATGTCTTGTATGAATTCCACGGCCTTAGCAGAAGTTAAGGAGGCAATGTGCTTGAATTCTATCCATTTAGTGAACTTGTCAATTGCTACCAATACATGAGTGTATCCCCCTTGAGCTTTCTTGAAAGGCCCAATCATATCCAGTCCCCAGCATGCAAAAGGCCAAGTTACTGGTATGGTCTGCAGTTGCTGTGCTGGCAGGTGTTGTTGCTTTGACAAGTATTGGCAGGCTTCGCACCTCTGAACTAACTCGGCTGCGTCGTTCTTTGCTGTTGGCCAATAAAATCCTGACCTGAAGACCTTCCCGACCAGTGTTCTGGAGGCTGCATGTATTCCACATTGTCCAGCGTGGACCTCCTCCAGGAGTTGCCTTCCAGTAGATGGGAGGATGCATTTCATGAAGACCCCTGATGCACCCCTTCTGTATAATGTCTCTCCAATAAGTGTATAGTGAGCCGACTGTCTTGCAATGCGCTCTGCCGAATTCTTGTCGTCTGATTCTTCTTCATTCCTTATGTACTTAATGATTGGCCTTCTCCAGTCATCGGGATCTGACTCGGGTTGATCTATGATGTTGCACTCTTCTATTTGATCCGTTGAGATACTTGGCTGCAGAATTTCTTGCACAAAAACCCCGGGTGGGACCTGAGTTCGACTGGACCCTAGCTTGGACAGTACATCGGCTGCCGTGTTCCGATCTCTTTCCACATGATGAAATTCTAGGCCCTCGAATTTATCCTCCAGCTTTCGGACGGCAGTGCAGTATCTTCCCATCGAATCGTTTGAGCAATCCCACTCCTTATTTATCTGGCTGATGACTACCAGAGAATCCCCATATACCATTAATCTTTTGACGCCCAATGATATGGCAATGTTCAATCCATGGATCAAAGCTTCATACTCGGCTGCATTGTTGGAGGCCGGGAATAGCAACTGGAGGGCATACTTGAGGTGTTCGCCTCCAGGTGCAGTGAAGAGAATCCCCGCTCCTGCTCCCTGCAGCTTTAGTGAGCCATCAAAATACATTCGCCATACTTCTGCAGTCTCTGGGTTGTCTGGTACTTGTTGTTCAGTCCACTCTGATACGAAATCAACCAGTGCTTGGGTTTTGATGGCAGTGCGAGGCCGAAACTCGATGTCATGAGATCCTAGCTCACAGGCCCACTTGGCTATTCGACCGATGGCTTCCTTGTTGTGTAGAATATCCCCTATTGGAAAACTTGTGACTACTATGACTTTGTGGTCGTCAAAGTAGTGACGCAGCTTGCGGGCAGTTAGAAGTACTGCATACAATAGTTTCTGAACTTGAGGATACTTTTTCTTTGAGGGGCCGAGGACTTCACTAATGAAGTAGACAGGATGTTGTATTGGATAGGCATGCCCTTCTTCTACTCGCTCGACTACCAACGCGGTGCTCACCACGTGAGTCGTGCAAGAGATGTACAATAGCAAATCTTCAGCTGGTTGAGTTGATGTAGCTCGCCGAGGTGGTTTCAGTACTGGCGGTGTTGTCAAGAATTTTTTCAGAGCATCTAGAGCTTCTTGTGCTTCTGAAGTCCACTGAAATTTATCCACCTTCTTGAGTAACTTATAAAATGGCAGACCTTTTTCTCCTAGCCGGGATATAAATCTGCTTAAGGCTGCCATGCATCCAGTAAGCCGTTGAACCTTCTTTTGCGATCGAGGTGCTTCCATCTTCATGATAGCTTCAATTTTGTTTGGATTAGCTTCAATTCCCCGGTGACTGACAATAAACCCGAGCAACTTTCCGGCTGGTACCCCAAAAACACATTTCTCGGGATTAAGCTTCCATCTATACCGCCTCAGACTGTTGAAAACCAGTTGCAAGTCTTTGATAAAGTCTTCTGAGTCCTGTGTTTTGATTACCACATCATCCACATAGGCTTCCACACGCTTGCCCCAGTGATCTGCTAAGCATGTTTGAATGGCTCTCTGGTAAGTTGCTCCAGCGTTTTTGAGGCCAAACGGCATGGAGGTATAACAGAAAGCACCAAACGGGGTAATGAATGCCGTCTTTTCTTCGTCTTCCTTTGCCAGACTGATCTAATGGTACCCGGAATAGCAATCCAAGAAAGACAGCATAGAACATCCAGCGGTGGAGTCCACCACCTGATCTATCCTTGGGAGCCCAAAAGGATCCTTCGGACAGTGTTTGTTGAGATCTGTATAATCAACACACATGCGCCAGTCCACTTTATTCTTTTTGAGTACAAGAACAGGATTGGCTAACCACTCGGGATGTAATACTTCTCTAATGAATCCAGCCGCGACCAAGCGAGCTAACTCGGCGCGAATGGCTTCCCTCTTATCAGGCGTGAAACGACGTAACTTTTGTCGAATCGGCCTCGCCTGGGGAAAAACCTTCAGTTTGTGCTCGGCCAGTTCTCTTGGGACTCCCGGCATATCCGCAGGTTGCCATGCGAATACATCTCGGTTGTCTTGCAGAAACCGGACGAGCGCGCTTTCCTATTTGTCATCCAGACTGGAGCTGATGATGGCCGTCTTGCGCTCATCGGCGAACCCCGGGTTGATTCTCTTGGTTTCTTCAGTCGGACGCATAGAGGTCGCGGTCTGAGCTTCATTCGCCGGTATTGCGAGGTCCTCCTCAGGCTTAGAGTTCGCCATTGCGGAGGGAGCTGTCGATGGCTTGGCGGTGAGGGCTGCTTGAATAGCCACTCGGAAACATTCTGCGGCGCCTTGGAAGTCGGCGCGCACAGTTATGATCCCTTGCGGCCCTGGCATCTTCAGTATCATGTATGTGTAATGCGGAATGGCCATGAACTTGGCCAATCCAGGCCTCCCGATGATGGCGTTGTACCCGCAGTCGAAGTTCGCCACTTCAAACCTCAGGAACTCGGTTCTGTAGTTCTCCGGAGTTCCGAAGGTGACTGGCATGTAGATGTGGCCCAGCGGGTATTCCCCTTCCGTCGGCACGATGCCGAAGAAAGGAGTGTCCGACTCGTGGAGCTCTTTGAGGTGAACTCCCAAGCCTTGGAGTGTCCGGGGGAAGGTGACGTTGATGCTGCTTCCCCCGTCCACTAACACCTTCTTCACCCGGCTCTCTCGGATCACCGGATCGACGAGAAGCGGGTACTTGCCCGGGTGGTCGAAGTTGAGCCATTGATCTGCCCGAGTGAAGGTGATCGGGTGCTCCGACCACCGGTATGGAGCGGGAGGGCCGGTGGTCGCCACCAGTATTTGGCGATCGTTGAGCTTTTGCTGTCTTCTGCTCTCCTGCGATCCGTGTCCGCCGAAGATGACGTTGACCTCCCTGTCAACGCGCGGAAAAGCTCCTCCTCCTCCTCCCTCCTCCTGCCGATGGGGTTGTCGTGGTTCATCTGGTCCTCCCCTCGGCGGAGGAGGAGGTAGAGGTTGGAAGGGTCGACCGTGTCCGACGGAGTGCTTGAAGTCTCGGCAGTTACGAAGAGTGTGGCGCATGTCCTTGTGGTACGGGCACTGGGCGTCGAGGATGTCGTCCAGCGTACGTTTGCCTCCACGAGGTCCTCCTCGAGCGCGAGAGGCAGGTGGTCCGGCGGCGTGCACTTCTTCGCGTGGCCTCTTCTCCCACCGCTTGTCAGGTTGCTGGTTCGCGTCGCGTCGTGGTGCTGCCGGTGCGGGCTTTGCTCCTCCGATGAGATCCTGGGCTCGCTCGTCGGTGGTGATGTAGAGGTCGGCTTCCCGGAATAGCTCCTCGGAGGTAGTCGGCGCTTTCTGTAGTATGGCTCGGACGAAAGCCGAATCATTGGATCCTCTGTAGAAGTCCTCGATCACGGCCGCCTCCGTGACATCGGGGATACGATTCCTCATGGTTTGAAACCTCTTGAGGTACGACCGGAGAGTTTCGTCCCCTCGGCGCTTGATAGATTTTAGGTCCCACGGCTGCGCCGGCTTGTCGGAGAGGGACTGGAAGTTGGCGGTGAAACGTCGACTGAAGTCTCCCCAGACGTCGATGCAGTGTCGTGGTAGATGTCGCAGCCATTGCAGCGCGTCTTGCCCAAGGACAATGGGTAAGTACGCGGTCATCACGTCTTCGGACGCCCCGGCAGCTCGAGCAGTGGTGGTGTAGACGGCTAGCCAACCCCATGGATCCTGCTTAGGTTCATATTTGTCAACATTGGATACCTTGAAGTTGGGAGGCCATTGGATGGCCCTAAGGCGCGGAGTAAGGGCGGACACTCCGCACGTGTCCTCTTGTCGTCGGGGTCGATGTCTGTCCCGGGGAGGGGAGTTGTGATCGTGATTCCTCGACCGTCCCCGGGTGGTTCCGCCAGTTGAAGCCGTTGCCGACTCAGTCCTGGTGGCTTGGCTCTGAGTCGGGATGCCATGATCCCTGTCGTATTCCTCTCTACGACGAATCTCGTTCTCATGCCACCGTTCCCGCGAAGCATTGATGGAGCTTCGCGCGTCTCGGCGACTGTTGATGGCGTGTCGCAGATCGTTCGGCGGGTGGGCGAGCGGTAGAAGATGGTTGGCCGCCTGGGTGAGCAGTCGTCGGTAGCCTTTGGCGTCAGGAGTCCGAGGAAGTCCTTCAGCTATCCGAGCCAGCACCCCTCCGACTTCGCTCGGCGTGTTCATGGCTCGGGCGAAGTCGGGGTTCAGGTTGCGCCCGAAGAATGGATTCTCTCGACGTTGCCTCGCATCCTGCTCAGCATGTTCCTGAGCTCGCCGACGATCACGTCGTCGGGAGTTCCTTCGCTCTCTGAAGACGCGTTCTTCCGGGGTTTCTCCTACCTCCGAGACCTCGTCTCGCGAGACAGGTTGTTCTGGATTCTGCTCTCCGGCTGCGTGATGTCGTCGAACGTTCCTGCGCCGGTTCCTCCGTCGACGGGACTCTCGCTGAGGCGGTTCCTCCCCGGGTACAGTTGGCTCGTCGTCGGAGATGACGGGCGATTCCGCTCTTCCGATGAAGAGGACGTCGGGGTAGAACGGTGCTGCCGTCGTAGTGATCTTCTTTCGGAGAACCAGAGGTTGCGCTTCTCCGGTATTTTCGGAGTTTGTTGGGGAAGATTCCTTTTTCGGCGGATCCGCGATACGGTGCAGAATTCCTTCTTCATCCGCTACGAATGAGATTGTTCCGAAGCAAAACACAGATCCGGGGCGTAGGGTGATCTTGCTGTAGAAGGAGATGGCCATTGAGCTAGCTTGGATTGTCGACACACCCCCTACCTGGCGCGCCAGCTGTCGGTGTTTTGGGTCCGACCGCACACCTGGGGTTGCCCCTCAAGGTGTTTTAGGAGTAGGAAGGTGTCGACAACTGTAGCAAAATGGTTCGTGCCGATCGCACGAGAGACGGTAGACAAGGTTTACAGGTTCGGGCCGCTTAGTGATGCGTAACACCCTACGTCCTGATGAGTATGCTTGGTGTATATGGTTACAAGAGAGCTCTCTGGATCGAGGATACAGAGAGTTGATGTGGGTGGCTAAAGAATGGGTCGATCGTTCTGAAGGGGTGCCCCCTAGGCCTTATATACTCGACCGTGGGGCAATACATGTGGATAAGATAGTAACGAGTAGCTAAAAGATAGTGAACATCTTGTGATTATCCCTACGTAACCCTCGCCGACTTATCCTCGCATGGCTTCGTTGCATGGAGGCTCCCGCGCGGGAAAGTTGGATCTCTGTTGCAGCCACTCGCTCGACGCTATGGGTTGTCCGGGTTTGCACCAATCCGGCCTTACGTCGCTCTGCCTTGCTGGTTGTTTCCCCCCAGGCCCACGAATAGGATAGCCTTACGATTTGTTGGGCCCTCGGGCCTTTCGTGAGGTCCTTTACTCTTTCAGTGGACCCGGGGGATATCTATCCCCCACAGGTGCACCACAGACTATGCTGGTTTGGCTGACTTAGCCAACTCTTCTCTGACTCAAATCATTTCTTCTTGGCAATGTTTCCTCGCACCTCGATGCATATGTTAGTACTCAAAAACAGTTTACTAAGGCCGGATACATACCTTTTTCTTCGATTTGCACTTCTCACTCATTTAGCACATAAGAACTAAATCAATATGTGTTGGGCATCTAATCACCAAAACACTTATAGAAATGGCCCAAGGGCATATTTCCCTTTCAATCTCCCCCTTTTTGGTGATTTATGCCAACACATTAAAAAGCAACAAAAGACGTGCAACTTCAATGCAGATTGAAGACCAAATTCTCTTTACTTAGGATTTGGCATATTTGGATCACTCTTTGCCACCACTTGGTTTGTTTTTGCAAATCAAATTATTTTCCCTATCTCTAAGTCAAACACACTTGTTTGGGCAAATAGAGAGATATTCCAAGAGTGAAATTGATCTAGTGCCAAAAACTCCCCCTTTTCCTATAATCAATATTCTCCTCCATAAGAGACCAAATTTTGCAATAAGAGTAATTTGGACAAGATACAAATTCTAACTCTAAATTTTCAAAATTCACAAGTGGTTGGATGATCCATTTGCTTTGGCCTTAATTTCTCCCCCTTTGGCATTAAGCACCAAAACAGGAAACTTTTGGCCCTTTAACCCCATTGCCTCACCAAAATGTCAGATAAGAGCAAAAAGGCAATGAGAGCATAAGTATGAACATGGAATTAAATACACTAATACCAGAGTGTAGTGGAAGTCTTTTCATCGTCCAAGTTCATTTTCCCTTTCAATATACCTTCGAGGCTACTTCAAGTGTACTCAAACAACCAAGTTAGTCTCAAAAAGATCAAGTTGTAGTTTATCTCCCCCTAAATATGTGCATCATTTGCATATGGACTTGTGAGGTCCAGGGATGACTTGTACAACTTGAGCACCACAAATAAACAATAAATGATGTAAATGCTTAAAGTAACATGATCAAAGGCATAGAGTACATGTATGCTATAGATCAATCCAAGTTACACGAATCTAAAACATTTAGCTCACTACGCAACCTGCAAAACCTTTTCTCATCTAAAGGCTTGGTGAAGATATCGGCTAGCTGGTTCTCAGTGCTAATTTGGTAAACATCAATATCTCCCTTTTGCTGGTGGTCTCTCAGGAAGTGATGCTAGATGTCTATGTGCTTAGTGCGGCTGTGTTCAACAGGATTATCTGCCAAGAGGATTGCACTCTCATTGTCACATAGGAGTGGGACTTTGCTCAGATTGTAGCCAAAGTGCCAAAAGGGTTTGCCTCATCCAAAGTAGTTGTGCGCAGCACTGTCCTGCGGCTACGTACTCGGCCTCAGCGGTGGATAGGGCAACGAATGTTTGTTTCTTGAGAGTCAAAGGTAGAAATTGGCGGTGGATAGGACACCAGGGACCTTCCTAGAAATTGGCACGTCCCTGATGTGCTCTTCCTATCAACCTTGCACCTGGCACAGTCGGAGTCTGAGTATCCAATTAAGTCAAAGGTAGACCCCTTTGGATACCAGATCCCGAAGCAAGGCGTGAAACCAAATACCTAAGAATTCGCTTAACGGCCACAAGGTGACACTCCTTGGGGTTGGATTGAAATCGAGCACACATGTATACACTAAGCATAATATCCGGTCTACTAGCACAAAGATAAAGTAAAGAACCTATCATTGACCGGTATGCCTTTTGATCAACGGACTTACCTCCTTTGTTGAGGTCGAGATGTCTGTCAGTTCCCATCGGTGTCTTTGCAGGCTTAGCGTCCTTCATCCCAAACCTCTTGAGAAGATCTTGAGTGTACTTCATTTGGGAGATGAAAGTGCTATCCTTGAGTTGCTTCACTTGGAATCCCAGGAAGTAAGTCAACTCACCCATCATCGACATCTCAAACTTTTGGATCATTACCCTGCTAAACTCCTCACAAGACTTTTGGTTAGTAGAACCAAATATTATGTCATCAACATAAATTTGGCAAACAAAGAGATTGTGGCAGAACCTCCCAAGTTATTGGGCCCACATGCACCTGTCCTTGTCTCAAAGATCTCAGACTGCTATGCATGTGCACCAGATAACTTAATAGGATCTGTCCGAGTGCCCCAAAGACCTCAGATAAACCACTTACAACCAAGATCGCGAGATTAAGTAACACAAATCACACACACCAATATTTTTGCAGCGGAAATCTTATTACCAACTTTTACAAGTTACAAAAATTTTACATTATTTTATCGGAGTGATTACAAAAGTATAAGTTTGAAATATATGCTAGCTCAAGTGACCATCCTCAGTAAGAAGTATAGAAGGGTTACTTAGACTTATAAGAAGGCCGAGTCCACCGGCACTTAACACCATCAACAGTAGCACAAAGTTATATCCTTAAAAACAACAGGAATAAAACCCCGAGTACGGAATTACTCAGCAAGACTTACCCGACTAAAGAAAAGACTCTCAAGGATATGCTGGCTAGAGGGAGTCAAGGTATGGTTTGACAAGATTCAAAGACTCTGTTTTGCAGAAAATCTTACTATGAGTGGATCCTTAAAATCCATTTTTACTTGTCAGGTTAAGTAAAGTTACCTGCATCTAGAGTTCTTTCTACCCTAGTTCAAGCACTTGACCTATACTAGCCGTCTTTTATCACCCTTTTTCTTCACTGGATTGCTACGTGTAGGTCAGTGACCAAGTCTTCATGTCCGAGAAGTAACGGCGATCCGAATCGATTAATACCCAGCTGGGGATCTCCAATCACACGACATATGTAGCACTTAACCCTTGCATATGTCAACTCACCACCGGGGTTCTTAAGACCAGATCAGGTTCATGCCAACCGAGAGCACAGATACACCACCGTCCAGCCTCTTGCCACGGAGGGTACACGCTACTCTCGCCATCTCTCCACTCCCATTGCGTGTTATCTTATTCTGGTATTTGTCTGCCCGAGGCAAAGCTTACCCATGATGAGGCATGTGACCAGTTAAAAGGTCCTCAATCATCAAGCCTACATCGACACGGTCCTTAATCGACTCAGACGAAGACACTACACTGAGACTCCCTTCTCGTGCAAGTCAACCGCTCGGTCTCAGCTTATTTATTTAAACCCAAAGTTTGGTACCTGGAAGAGGTACATCTTTTTCGATGTTGAACCCATCAAGGCCCTGATGGATCCACCATCACATGTTTTTATTTTTGAAAACATTCCCACCCACTGAAGCATCACTTTTGTCTTAAAACAAAACATTTTTGTTTGCTAAAGCAGGGCTAAGCATCAAATATCCTTTTCATAAAAGGGTATCAAGGAAGGGTATTCAATTTTCCAAGGAAGGGAATGCATCAATAGTTTAGCACACAACTCCTATCACCTAATGCATCAAATAAGGTGATAAAGATTTTAAAACATCAAGGAGATGGAAAATGCACCGAGGCTTGCCTGGGTAACACTAGGTTAGTGTTGTTAGACGACGACCACTTGACGATCATCCCTCAGCCGAGCACTTGCTTAATTTAACCATCTTCAGGTTGATCCGACTGACGATGTCGTCTTGCGGAGGTGTCCAATCTCTGCATTATCCTAGGTCGACTTGGGGTCGTCTTCCGCATCACGTGATTAATTGTTGCACTTGAATGAAATGCATTATGCATATGAATGCATATAGACAGAAATATTACAAATCTAAATAGTGGTACGCGATAGCGAATTAAACATCTATAGCAAGACATCGCAAATCAATAATATATATATTCACGTTCTACTTGCCTTAGTTAAAGTTCGACACCAAAAACTTAATAATTCTAAATTCATTAGTCTAAGACATTTAAGTCTTAAAACAAGAACAGAAGCACGTCAACATTCTAAACTACTAGACCGGACGACTTCGCATCACCCGCTCGCTAATTAAAATGTCTATTAACAAAGCATTAATTTATTTAAGCAAACTAAATCGGCATGGCAACATCGTCAGAACTTACTAGCTAGCCAGATAAAATACTTAACCTATCTTTTATATTATTAATTCGACCACTCATCGGATACGAAACACCGATTTAATCCTTCTCATATAACCTAAACTTAGCTACGTAGCACGACGACTTCGCAATCGTGGACACAATTACCCCGCTACATGTAGCCTCGTATTCCAACAAGCGTCAAATAAATACGTGCCCGAGCTACAAGCGGGATAATCATCATGACATACATACCTAGCAATCTATCCATTAAACCAATTATTGGAAGTGGCGAATTAGCTTACCATAATTAAATCTGACTTGAAATCATGAAATGGACGACGTCTTTCAGCTCTAGCCTTTCCCCGAATACATGGTGAGTGCCGTATCGAATCACACTTCTTCTTCCACATCGAGAATTCTCCCGCCGCGTACTAATTTGTTTCCTTCCGCGCCTAATCTTCTCGGATCTTTAGCGTAGACGAGGATGGTGATCGACGGCATTGACGTGTCAGCACGACGATCTACATATGACGAAGACGATGGCATGACGACTCGTTCGAGGAGACCACATGTGAAGGGATATGGCCGGCAAATCGCGTGCATCAACGAAGCCTAGCAGCAGCGGCCAGCAGAGGAACAGTGCAGGAAATTCCACGGTGTGACGGAACCTCCCAAGTCATTAGGCCCACCTACAGTTGTCCTTGTCCATCGGACCTCAGACAACCCTACAGGTGCACCTGATCACTTGATAAGTTCGGTATCTGAATTCTTTATCTTGCCCAAGAGCGTTTCACCCGTCACGCAGATATTACAACACATCGGAGGAACGAGTATGCAGAAGCAGTTACAATCATTTTATTTTATTTTAAAGTAGAGAAAGAGTAGTATTATTACAGACCAGAGCAAATATAAGAGTGCTGGAGTAATATTATTACACACATGGGAGGCAAAAACCCCTCCCGAGTAACATTAAACAAAAGTTTTTAACGGAGGGCACCTCCTCCCGCGACTTTAGTCTTGATTTTCTTCTTTCGGCACCACCTTGGAACAAAAGCAACAAAAATTTGCTGCTTCCTCACCTAAAACAACATGGGACAAAGCCCTGAGTATGAAGTGTACTTTCGCAAGTCTTACCTATCAAAATAAAAGACTCTCAAAGATATGCTAGCCTTTTGGGAATCAAGGTATGGCTTATCAATAATCAAAGACTCTTGTTTGCAGAAATGCTTACTAATAGTGGATCCTTAAAAGTCCAGTTTTATTAGCAAGTTAAGTCATTACCTGAGTTCTAGAGTTCTTTCTACCCTAGTTCAAGCACTTGTCCTATACTAGCCAATTTCTTATCAACCCTTCTTGTTCACTGGATTGCTACGTGTAGGTCAGTGACCAAGTCTTTATGTTTGAGAAGTAACGACAATCTGAATCGATTAATACTCAGGTGAGGATCTCCAATCACACGACATATGTAGCACTTAAACCTTGCATATGTCAACTCGCCACCGAGGTTCTTAAGACCAGATCAGGTTCACGCCAACCGAGAGCACAGATACACCACCGTCCAGCCTCTTGCCATGGAGGGTACACGCTACTCTCGCCATCTCTCCACTCCCATTGCGTGTTATCTTATTCTGCTATTAGTCTGCTCGAGGCAAAGCTTACCCATGATGAGGCATGTGACCAGTTAAAAGGTCCTTGATCATCAAGCCTACATCGACAAGGTCCTTAATCGACTCAGACGGAGACACTACACCGAGACTCTCTTCTCGTGCAAGTCACCTGCCCGGTCTCAGCTTTATCATTTCAAACCAAAGTTTGGTACCTGGCAGAGGTACATCTTTTCCGATGTCTAACCCATCATGGCCATGATGGATCCACCATCAAGTTTTATTCCACTTGAAGCATCATCTTTTATCAAAGCAAAACATTTTGTTTTTCTAGAGCAAAGCTATGCATAAGAAAAACCTTTTTGTAAAACAGGGGATCTAGGAAAGGTAATCAAATTCTCAAGGAAGGAGATGCAGCAACTTGTTTAGCACACAACTCCTATCACCTAATGCATCAAGCAAGTGAGAAAGATTTTAAAATAGCAAGGAGGTGGCAAATGCATCGGGGCTTGCCTTGTGTGATAGGTGAGTCGGGCTCTGCTCCACAAATGTCAAAATATAAGCAGTTCCCTGCATGAGGTTCTTCAGGTGGTGGTGGTGTAGTCCTGGCTTCTTCAACTTCTATCTCTTCTTCATTTTCTATATACAGCCATATATAATTATGAATGTTCATGTAATGCTCATGAAAATGCAAAGATAATACAAGTATATTATCTTAGGTCTTGAATATAATTTTCCTTCACGGATCTCTAGGCAACTAGGGTTTTTGGAGTCTATAGTGAAGCTCATAGGGCAAGGGTCTAGAGTTTTGGGCTCTAGGTACCAAACATGGTCCAAATCTTGCCAAACTTTACCCAAGGCTTCTAAATATCATTTAAATCTTATCTAAAAAGTTTGGTGATTTTTGGGATTATTAATTAATTTCTAAAATTCTAGAAGTACAAGCTTTGGCTATTTTAAATACTCTATAATTTCCTATTTGGATTAAAAATCATGAAACTATTTTTATTAAATACTATTGAAAATTAGGAACCTAGAAAAATTGGTCTTGTATTTTTAGCATTTTTCTACAATTTTCTAGAAATTCTTTAGTCCTATCAGAAAAAGAAAAGAAGAAAGACTCTACAGTATTGGGTTGAAATCGGCCCGAGCCGGCCCATATACAGGTGAAAGTGCGCCCGCGCTGTCCATTTTGCGCAGGGGACCCTGGCAGTTTGAAATAGCTATAAAGAGCCCTTCCCACTGTTCCACTGTCTCGCTAACATTCGCAAATACACCCCCGCGCTTCTATTCCTTCACATCCCGAGGTCCACGACATCGCACGGCGGAAAACCGAGCTCCGGCAAGCTCATACCGACCACGATACTTAAGGACTGGTGCTCTAATTTAGCTAAGACGTAATTCAACATCTATCAAGCGTTTCCCCTTAATCAATTTCACTAGTGGAGCTCTAAATCGTCCAGTCCACGGAGACAGCGCAGACAACCGATGAACAAACGTGTTCCCGGTGATCTAGGGCAGTCTAGCTCAATCTAACTGGTCGAGGAGCATCAGGAGGACCTAAGGATGCTGAAACAGGAGAGCAGGGAGCACGAATAGACCTGGAACAAGCTAGCCACGGCGAGGGCTTTTCACGGTGGCGGAAACCGATTTGGGGGAACTTCGAAATTGGCGCGCTCTGGTGGGTAACCGGAGGCACGAGTTGCTAGATTAGGTGCTTGACTACCTAATGGAGCCGAGGGTATGCTCAATTTATAGCATGCTTGAGAAGCGGCTAGTGAATTGGATGGAGACACGCCGCGGCCGGAGAGGAGGAGGGACACTAGCGCACACGATTAGTGGCTTTCACCGTGGCAGACTCACCGGCGACGAGCCAGTGATATAGATCGGCTTATGGTGACTCACTGCGACATGGTATGACTTTGAGGCATGCAGCCGGGCCGGATAACGGCGAACCCTGGTGATGCCAACGCGATTAACCACGGCGGGACACGACGGCCAATGAGAACAGTGGCCGGAGGTTATCTACAGCGCGATATTTCTTACCGAGGAGCGTTATCCATGTTCGACCGGGCGTGAATCGCGACACCAGCGTGGATCTGGCCGTAAGGTCACCGGCGGCGAGGGGGGGTGAATCTGCGATCTTATTCAGTTACTGTTCAATCAGAACACCGTTCAGTTTATCTGACAGGGCCATTTGCAGGGCCTTAACCTCTGCTTTTTGTGTGGCAACTTGTCAATCTCTGTGTAACAAAGTTCTAGCCCTATAATCCAGCTACAATCTTGTTATGGTAACCATGCTCAAACACCCAACTTTGGGCTCATTTTTCTCCAATTTCTATTCAGCACCAGTGCTCAGTTACTTAATCAAACTTATTCGCCTATGATGGCTCTACAACTTTGCTATATTGACCCTAGGCAAATTCTTTGTATTTATAGATCTACAAAGCTCTAAAGTCAACTCTGTCCAACTGTTTTCAGACTTAGCCTTATAAGAGGAGTGGAATGGCTTTTTGCAAATAAGCCCAATTCACATCTTTTGACTTGTAAATCTTCAAACATTTGAACCATATGACATGAGATACGCTATTTCCATGACTTTTGCACTTAGGTCCAAAAGTGTGCAACATTTGCATATAACCCCCTAGGGTTTTAGTCCAGGGTTTTCCAGGGGTCTATTTAGGGTTTCTGGCACTTCTAGGGTTTGGATGCCACTTGAGTCCATTAATGGGGATACCTTAAGATTATTTCTTATGAGTTTTGAAGTTTTCTCTTATTTAGGCTGTGTTTACACTTCTAAGCCCAGTTTAGGGTTAAGTACCCTATTTTAGGGTTTCACCCATGACTAGTCATATCAATACAACTTGTTTGAAATTTTTGCCTAGTGAATGAATTCTAAATGTAACAATCATATGATATGCTAATTCTCATGATGTTATGCTCAAGTTTTAGTGACAGTAACACCAGGGGTGTTACATCCTTCCCCCCATAAAAGAATCTCGTCCCGAGATTAAAAGTCTTAGGGTAAGTAATGGAAAAGGAAATGCTTCACATTTTTATTTCCTTATTTTTGGTACAAGGCAGGGGTGGTATGGGATTTACTCCTATATTACAACAAGTGTACACATCTGACAATTTACATGAAGCTAAAATGCCTAGGAAATTCTTTTCTAAAAAGTCTTGAGTTTCCCAAGTAGCTTCGTCTTCCGTGTGTTGGTTCCATTGTATCTTATAAAACTTGAGAGTTCTTCTTCGGGTAATCCTGTCCCTTTGATCCAAGACTCGAATAGGATGTTCTGAATACGTCAAGTCTGGTTCTAAGGCAACATCCGTCACTTCAATAGTTCGATCTGGAACCCGAAGACACTTCTTCAATTGAGATACGTGGAACACATTGTGCACTGCAGACAATGTTTTGGGTAATTGGAGTCGGTATGCTACTGGTCCACATTGTTCAAGAACAGGGAAGGGACCAATGTACCGGGGTGCAAGCTTCCCTTTTACCCCAAAACGCGATACACCCTTCATTGGTGAGACTTTCAGATAGACATAATCTTCAACTTGAAAGTACAAGGGTTTGCGTCGCTTGTCTGCATAACTCTTTTGGCGAGCTTGGGCTTCTTTCAAATTATATATTATTTGTTGAACCTTCTCTTCCGTTTCTTTTACCATATCAGGCCTGAAAAACCATCTTTCTCCGGGTTCAGACCAGTTTAACGGAGTACGACACCGTCGTCCATACAAGGCTTCAAACGGTGCCATTTTGATGCTCTCTTGATAGTTGTTATTGTATGAGAACTCCGCTAAGGGTAAACAGTCATCCCATTTCTGTGGGAATTCAAGAACACACGCTCACAACATATCTTCAAGTATCCAATTTACTCTCTCAGTCTGTCCACTAGTTTGAGGATGATAGGCCGAACTGTGGAGCAATTTAGTACCTAAGGATTTGTGAAGTTCTTCCCAGAATTTTGATATGAATTGAGGTCCATGATCTGACACTATTGTCTTCGGAACACCGTGCAGACTGAGGATGCGAGCAATATACATCTGGGCATAAGTGATGACCGGGTAATATGTCTTGACTCGCAGAAAATGAGCGATTTTTGTAAGCCGATCAATTATAACCCAAATAGAATCATACCCTTTTGCTGTCTTGGGCAATCCCATAGTAAAGTACATGCTTATATCCTCCTATTTCCATGTTGGGATAGGTAACGATTGCAATGGACCAGCAGTTTTCATATGTATGGCCTTGACACGTCTGCAAGTGTCGCATCTCGCCACATAGCGTGCAATTTCAATCTTCATCTTCATCCACCAATAATGCTTCTTTAGATCATGATACATCTTAGTGCTTCCAGGATGAATAGAATAGTGACTAAGATGTGCTTCATCTAAAATTTGCTGGCGGATTTCATCATTCTTGGGCACAACTATGCGGTTGTTAAACCATACAATGCCTTGATCATCTTTTTTGAAGCAGTTGGCTTTACCAGCCTCCATTTTCTCATGAATGTGTTTCATACCCTCATCATTTCTTTGTGCATCAATTATTCTTTGCAGAAGAATCGACTCAATCTTCAAGTGATTTGAAGTTCCATGTTGAATCATTCCCAGGTTCAACTTCTCCATTTCTTGGCATAATGTAATGTCAGAAGTCTTCATCGTAAGACAATGGCAGGAAGCTTTGCGACTTAGTGCATCTGCCACTACATTGGCCTTGCCCGGGTGATAGTAAATTTCCAATTCATAATCTTTTATCAGCTCAAGCCATCTTATCTGCCTCATATTCAGCTCTGACTGGGTAAAGATGTACTTCAAGCTTTTATGATCTGTATAAATATGACAGATATTCCCCAGCAGATAATGACGCCATATTTTTAGGGCATGAACCACCGCAGCTAATTCCAGGTCATGAGTTGGATAATGTTCCTCATGCCGGCGCAACTGCCTTGAGGCGTATGCTACAACTTGGCCTTCTTGCATCAAGACACAACCTAAACCACTGTCTGACGCGTCACAATACACATCAAATGGCTTTTCAATGTCCGGTTGAGCTAACATCGGAGCAGTGGTCAATAACACCTTCAGCTGCTCGAAGGCTTCATTGCATCTTGAAGACCAATTAAATTTGGTATCGTTCTTCAATAAACTTGTAATTGGCTTCACAAGCTTGGAAAAATCTGGAATAAATCGGCGGTAATAACCAGCCAGTCCAAGGAAACTTCGGACTTGATGTACCATGGTTGGTGGTTTCCATTCCAAAATATCCTTGACTTTGCTGGGATCAACCACAATCCCCTTGGCAGACAATACGTGTCCCAAAAATTGGATCTCCTCCAGCCAAAACGCGCATTTACTGAATTTAGCATAAAGTTGATGTTCCCTTAAGCGCGTTAATACGATCCGCAGATGCCGAGCATGCTCCTCTTCATTCTTGGAATATATCAAAATATCATCAATGAACACCACCACAAATTTATCCAACTCGGGCATGAATACCGAGTTCATAAGATATGTGAAGTGGGCAGGAGCATTTGTTAATCCGAATGACATAACCAGATATTCAAATAATCCATACCGCGTAGTGAATGTGGTCTTAGGTATATCTTCGGGTCGGATACGGATCTGATGATAACCCGACCTGAGGTCAATTTTGGAAAATACCCGAGCTCTGGTAAGCTGGTCAAATAAGATATCAATCTAGGGAAGAGGGTATTTATTCTTGATTGTGACCTCATTAAGGGGTCTGTAATCCACGCACATCCGAAGCGTTTGGTCCTTCTTCTTGACAAAGATGGCTGGACAACCCCAAGGTGACAAGCTTGGTCAGATGAATCCCTTTTCTAGCAGATCTTGTAATTGTGTTTTGAGCTCTGCCAACTCATTCGGAGGCATTCGATACGACCTTCTAGAAATAGGAGCCATACTGGGCTTCAATTCAATCACAAACTCTACATTTCTCTCTAGAGGCAATCTAGGCAGATCTTCTAGAAAGACGTCCGGGAATTCACATACTACCGGAATATCTTGGATCTCCGGTATGATGGCTTCATATACTCTGCCAAATGGTTTAGCTGTAGTAGCTATGGGAATGGACAAGAGAACTTCTTCTTGGTCATAGCTCAACCTGATGGTTCTCAGATCAGTGTTAAGGATAGATTTGTGTTGGGCTAACCAAATCATGCCCAAAATTACATCTATATCTTGGCCTTTCAGAACAATCATGTTTGTGGGAAAGTCCTGTTCAGCCAATGTTATGGGCACATGGAAAGCCACTTCTTTAGTGAATATTTGTCCCCAGGCGAATGAATAGTAAACCCTTCCCTTGATTCAGTGTAAGGAATGCAACATTTCTCCACAAATTTCTTGCTTATGAAAGTATGCGAAACACCAGAATCAAAGAGAATAACTGCAGGGTGATTGGCCACGAGAAACGTACCCATCATGACTGGCTCTCCTTCCGGTGTGGTGGCCACATGTGTATAATAGATTCGCCCAGTTTTCTTCATATTCTTGCCCGCTGTATTACTTGCCGTGTTTCCCTTGCCTTGGTTTGAGCTCCTAGAGCTCTGCTGATTATTGGACCTGTTCTGCTTTGGATATGGGTAGTCCTTGATAAAATGTTCAGACTTCCCACAATTAAAGCAGCCTGTTGAAGAGCTTGGGAGTATGGGGAAACGAGTACCAGGGGCGCTCGGCTGAGTTGTTGAGGTGGGGGCAGTGGTAGGGCGGATGAATACTAACTATTTGAAGGGGTAGGAGGGTGGACGAGATGAAGAACGGTTTGGATTAAAAGGTCGGATCACCAACCTTTGTCGCTTTTCAGGCCCCTGGTTGGACCTGTCACCTCCATAGCCCTTTGACTTGCCTGGGCCTGCATACTTGGCTTCAACTGCCAGCGCCGTGCTGATAGCCCTGCTGTAGGAGAGGTCGAGGCAGGTGGCCATCTTCCGTTGTAGCCAGTCATTAAGGCCCCTCATAAAACAATTCTTTTTTAGGTCAGTGTTGACCTGGTCAATGGTGTACTGGGACAAATGATTGAACTTGTTGAGATACTGTGTAACAGTATCTCCACCTTGCTTAAGCTTCATGAATTCTTCTTGCTTCATATGGAGCACTCCTTCTGGAATATAGTGCTCCTGAAATGCCAACTTAAATTCGTCCTAGGTGACTTGATGGCCGGCAGGCTGAATGGCCACATAATTTCCCCACCAGGTGCTAGCAGGGCCTCTTAACTGCTACGTCGCAAACAAGGGCTTCTAAGTCTCCGTACATCGGAGGAGCCCCAACTTCTGCTCAATAACCCAAATCCATTCGTTAGCTTCAAGGGGATCTTCGACCTTGACGAATAGTGGGGGACGTGTTTCCGAGAAATCCAAATATGAAGTTTCGTGGGGTCCTTGCGGATAAGCTCGCGCGCCTTACTGCTGATATTGCTGTCCCGCCATTTCGCGAAGGAAGCGGGTGTTGTCAGCTGTTGCATTGACTAAGGCAGCGATAGCCTCATCCAAGGTTGGGGGTACTGGTGGTGGGCTAAGAGTAGTCTCCCTTCCACGGGAGGTTCCCGCACCATCCTGTCCATGAGTCCTGGACGGCATCTGAGGCAAAGAACATTTGGAAAATATAATATGCCAAAGCACACCATCATTTTACATTACTTAAAAGGTAATGATATAGACTCGAATTTACAACAGGACCACATTACCTATTATACATTATCATCATATCTAAACTATACTACTCTAGTTTCTTATCACTTTTGGTGGCTTCACTGTCGGGTGTAGGGGACCATTCATCGGCCAGATTCATTGAAGGAGGGGGCCTGAAAAGGTCCAATTCCCCACCAAGTGCTTCTCCCGCTGCTCCAGAAGGTTCGGCTCCCATTCCGACAGGTTCGGTAGGTACGTCAGGGTGCAGTCGCGAATACAATTCATGAACTTCCTCATGCAATGTATTGCAGTACGCCTGCAAGTTGTCGATGGCCGTACTAAGCTCCTCCACATGGGCTTGAGCTTTGGCCTCCTTAGCCCAAGCAAGTGAACGTGAGTTAACAGCCCAATCGAGTGCTAAATCTCGTTCAGCAAGTTGGTCTTGCAGATGTCGGATGTCAGTTCTTAACTCATTTATTCGTTGACCATCCTCGACCCACACATTGTTTCTGTGACGTAATTCCGATCAAAGCTGCTCTACCTGAGCTTCTAGATCACCAATGGGATCATTGCTGCTGCTACTGCTATCTTCATGTCTCGGAGCCAGTTGGTGTCGAGGCACACCAATCGGTCCAGTGGACTTGCGCGTAGTTTTCCTTGTGCGCGGCAGCATGTCTCCATAAGGGGGAAAATCTTATTAGTATAGTTTTTATCATGATGCATGCATAATTACAGAATCAACCTTAGTTGATTCACAACCTTCTATACATTGCACTCTACTATCTGGTCTTTAAAATAAGTACTTCAGAAATAAGTTAGATAAGAAGGAAAGAAATTTTCTTAGATAAGTCTTTGAAAATTCTTTTTGAAAATGCCTCATAACATCTGCAGAGATGGGCTTCGCTCCGATACCAGCTGTGACGGAACCTACCAAGTCATTAGGCCCACCTATAGTTGTCCTTGTCCATCGGACCTCAGACAACCCTGCAGGTGCACCTGATCACTTGATAAGTTCGGTATCTAAATTCTTTACCTTGCCCAAGAGCATTTCACCCGTCACGCAGATATTACAACACATCAGAGGAACGAGTATGCGGAAGCAGTTATAATAATTTTATTTTATTTTAAAGTAGAGAAAGAGTAGTAGTATTATTACAGACCAGAGCAAATATAAGAGTGCTGGAGTAATATTATTACACACATGGGAGGCAAAAACCCCTCCCGAGTAACATTAAACAAAAGTTTTTAACGGAGGACGCCTCCACCCGCGGCTTCAGTCTTGATTTTCTTCTTTCGGCACCACCTTGGAACAAAAGCAACAAAAATTTGCTGCTTCCTCACCTAAAACAACATGGGACAAAGCCCTGAGTATGAAGTGTACTTTCGCAAGTCTTACCCATCAAAATAAAAGACTCTTAAGGATATGCTAGCCTTTTGGGAATCAAGGTATGGCTTATCAATAATCAAAGACTCTTGTTTGCAGAAATGCTTACTAATAGTGGATCCTTAGAAGTCCAGTTTTATTAGCAAGTTAAGTCATTACCTGAGTTCTAGGGTTCTTTCTACCCTAGTTCAAGCACTTGTCCTATACTAGCCAATTTCTTATCAACCCTTCTTGTCTTGTTCACTAGATTGCTACGTGTAGGTCAGTGACCAAGTCTTCATGTCTGAGAAGTAACAGCGATCCGAATCGATTAATACTTAGCTGAGGATCTCCAATCACATGACATATGTAGCACTTAACCCTTGCATATGTCAACTCGCCACCGGGGTTCTTAAGACCAGATCAGGTTCGCGCCAACCGAGAGCACAGATACACCACCGTCCAGCCTCTTGCCACGGAGGGTACACGCTACTCTCGCCATCTCTCCACTCCCATTGCGTGTTATCTTATTCTAGTATTAGTTTGCCTGAGGCAAAGCTTACCCATGATGAGGCATGTGACCAGTTAAAAGGTCCTCGATCATCAAGCCTACATCGATAAGGTCCTTAATCGACTCAGACGGAGACACTACACCGAGACTCTCTTCTCGTGCAAGTCACTCGCCCGGTCTCAGCTTTATCATTTCAAACCCAAAGTTTGGTACCTGGCAGAGGTACATCTTTTCTGATGTTGAACCCATCATGGCCATGATGGATCCACCATCAAGTTTTATTTTGAAAACATCCCACCCACTTTAAGCATCATCTTTTGTCAAAGCAAAACATTTTGTTTTTCTAGAGCAAAGCTATGCATAAGAAAAACCTTTTTGTAAAACAGGGGATCTAGGAAAGGTAATGAAATTCTCAAGGAAGGAGATGCAGCAACTTGTTTAGCACACAACTCCTATCACCTAATGCATCAAGCAAGTGAGAAAGACTTTAAAATAGCAAGGAGGTGGCAAATGCACCGGGGCTTGCCTTGTGTGATAGGTGAGTCAGGCTCTGCTCCACAAATGTCAAAATAAAAGTAGTTCCCTGCCTGAGGTTCTTCAGGTGGTGGTGGTGTAGACCTGGCTTCTTCAACTTCTATCTCTTCTTTGTTTTCTATATACAGCCATATATAATTATGAATGTTCATGTAATGCTCATGAAAATGCAAAGATAATACAAGTATATTATCTTAGGTCTTGAATATAATTTTCCTTCACGGATCTCCGGGAAACTAGGGTTTTTGGAGTCCATAGTGAAGCTCATAGGGCAGGGGTTTAGGGTTTGGCTCTAAGTACCAAACATGGTCCAAATCTTTCCAAACTTTACCCAAGGCTTCTAAATATCATTTAAATCTTATCTAAAAAGTTTGGTGATTTTTGGGATTATGAATTAATTTCTAAAATTCCAGAAGTACAAGCTTTGGCTATTTTAAATACTCTATAATTTCCTATTTGGATTAAAAATCATGAAACTATTTTATTAAATACTATGGAAAATTAGGAACCTAGCAAAATTGGTCTTGTATTTTTATCATTTTTCTACAATTTTCTAGAAATTCTTTAGTCCTGGCAGAAAAAGAAAAGAAGAAAGACTCTACAGTATTGGGTTGAAATCGGCTCGAGCCGGCCCATATACAGGCGAAAGCGCGCCCGCGCTGTCCATTTTGCGCAGGGGACCCTGGCGGTTTGAAATACCTATAAAGAGCCCTTCCCACTATTCCACTGTCTCGCTGACATTTGCAAATACACCCCGCGCTTCTATTCCTTCACATCCCGAGGTCCACGACGTCGCACGGCGGAGAACCGAGCTCCGGCGAGCTCATACCGGCCACGATACTTAAGGACTGGTGCTATAATTTAGCTGAGACGTAATTCAACATCTATCAAGCGTTTCCCCTCAATCCATTTCACTAGTGGAGCTTTAAATCGTCCAGTCCACGGAGACAACGCAAACAATCGATGAACAAACGTGTTCCCGGTGATCTAGGGCAGTCTAGCTCAATCGAACTGGTCGAGGAGCATCAGGAGGACCTAAGGATGCTGAAACAGGAGAGCAGGGAGCACGAACAGACCTGGAACAAGCTAGCCACGGCGAGGGCTTTTTCACGGTGGCGGAAACCGATTTGGGGGAACTTCGAAATTGGCACGCTCTGGTGGGTAATCGGAGGCACGAGTTGCTGGATTAGGTGCTTGACTACCTAACGGAGCCGAGGGTGTGCTCAATTTATAGCATGCTTGAGCATCGGCTAGTGAATTGGATGGAGACGCGCGGCGGCCGGAGAGGAGGGACACTGGCGCACACGATTAGTGGCTTTCACCGTGGCAGACTCACCGGCGACGAGCCAGTGATATAGAGCGGCTTACGGTGACTCACTGCGACATGGTACGGCTTTGAGGCACGCAACCGGGCCAGATAACGGCGAACCCCGGTGATGCCAGCGAGATTAACCGCGGCGGGACACAACAGCGGGTGAGAACAGTGGTCGGAGGTTATCTACGGCGCGATATTTCTTACCGAGGAGCGTTATACGTGTTCGACCGGGCGTGAATCGCGACGCCGGCATGGATCTGGGTGCAAGGTCACTGGCGGCGAGGGGGGTGAATCTGCAATCTTATTCAGTTACTGTTCAATCAGAACACCATTTAGTTTATTTGAGAGGGCCATTTGCAGGGCCTTAACCTTCGTTTTTTGTGTGGCAACTTGTCAATCTCTGTGTAACAAAGTTCTAGCCCTATAATCCAGCTACAATCTTGCTATGGTAACCATGCTCAAACACCCACTGGATCATCCTCGAAAGGGCTCCCAAAGTTCATCCTATGTCACTGATAATCAGAATTCAGACTTTAGGTTGACTGACAGCCCAACTTTGGGCTCATTTTTCTCCAATTTCTGTTCAGCACCAGTGCTCAGTTACTTAATCAAACTTGTTCTCCTATGATGGCTCTACAACTTTGCTATATTGACCCTAGGCAAGTATTTCTAGATCTACAAAGCTCTAAAGTCAACTCTGTCCAACTGTTTTCAGACTTAGCCTTATAAGAGGAGTTGAATGGCTTTTTGCAAATAAGCCCAATTCACATCTTTTGACTTGTAAATCTTCAAACATGTGAACCATATGACATGAGATACCCTATTTCCATAACTTTTGCACTTAGGTCCAAAAGTGGGCAACATTTGCATATAATCAAACGAGTAATTTTGGTTAACCGTTTTTCGTTTGGACGAGGAGTCATCGTCATCCCTTGGTGAAGAGGAAGAGGCATCACTGTCGTAGTAGATGATCTTCTTGATGCGTCTCTTCTTCTTCTCATCTCTCTTCTTGTGACTCGAGCCTAAGTCAGTTGGCTTGTCGTCTCTTGGCTCGTTGAAGATGGACTCCTTCTCTTTGTCGTTGACCACCATCTCCTTACCCTTAGGATCCATCTCTTTGGGCAGTTAGTCCCTTAGATGAAGAGTACGGCTCTGATACCAATTGAGAGCACCTAGAGGGGGTGAATAGGTGATCCTGTGAAATCAAACACTAAATAGCCACAAACTTGATTATAAAGTGTTAGTGCAAGTTAATCAAGTTGCTATGAAGCGAGCTCTTGCGAACAAAACAATCACAGAGAAAAGCAGCACAAGAGACACGGTGTTTGATCCCGTAGTTCGGCCAAGTATAACACTTGCCTAATTCCACGTTGTGGCGTCCCAATGGACGAAGGTTGCACTCAACCCCTTTCAAGTGATCCAATGATCAACTTGAATACCACGGTCTTTTTGTTTAGTGTTCTTCTCCCATTTGCGAGGAATCTCCACAAGTTGGAGCCTCTCGCCCTTACAATATAGATCACAAAGAAGCACAAGAGTAAGGGAGGGAAAGCAACACACACAAGACTTGAATTGTAGCAAACACATGCACACAAGTGAAGAAGTGAGCACACAAACATGGCGCAGGGAGTTTACAACTCAAATGATGCTCAAATATCAAGAATGACGATCTGATTGTGTGATTGCGGAGTCTAGGCGTCCTAGAATGTTTCTTGCAAGCTTGGTTTTCTGCTCCATGCGCCTAGGGGTCCCTTTTATAGCCCCAAGGCAGCTAGGTGCCGTTGGAGATCAACTTGGAAGGCAAATCCTGCCTTCTGTCGAGTGGTGCACCGGATAGTCTGGTGCACCACCGTACAGGTCCGGTAGTAGTTCGGTGCTCGATCTCCTTCCTTATCTGGCGCATCCGACCGTTGGGTCGGCGGTCCCGTTGGCGCATCAGACACTGTCTGGTGCACACCGGATAGTCCGGTGTGCCCAACCGACCGTTGGCGTGGGCCACGCGTCGCCCGTTGATTGCGCTGGCGGTCATTGGCTTGGGCGACTCTGACTCACCGGACAGTCCGATGCACCACCAGACAGTCCGGTGATTTTTAGCTGCGGCGCTTTCTCCTTTTCCCGAGAGCGACGAGTTCGTCGCCGAAGGACTTGGGCGCGCGCGCTGAAGACTCACCGGACAGTCCGGTGCACCACCGGACAGTCCGGTGATTTTTAGCCACATTGCCCCGCTGATTTCCAAGAGTGGTCAGTTCACTGCCAGGTCAGCCTGGGGCACCGGACACTGTCCGATGCACCACCGGACAGTCCAGCGCACCACAGACTGCGCTGGTTTGGCTGACTTAGCCAACTCTTCTCCAACTCAAATCATTTCTTCTTGGCAATGTTTCATGGCACCTCGATGCATATGTTAGTACTCAAAAATAGTTTACTAAGGCCGGATACATACCTTTTTCTTTGATTTGCACTTCTCACTCATTTAGCACATAAGAACTAAATCAATATGTGTTGGGCATCTAATCACCAAAACACATAAGAAATGGCCCAAGGGCACATTTCCCTTTCAAATGCGAATTCTGGTTGGATGAAATACCTTTCATTGGCCATATTATCTCCAATGGAGGAATTGTGGTAGATCCTGCCAAAGTAAAAGAAATAGTGGGATGGAATATATCGGAGTCGGTACAGAAATTTGGAGTTTCTTGGGACTCACGGGATGTTACTGATGTTTCATCGAGGGATGTGGACTCAGGCCAACCAGGACAGTTTCAATCAGTTGAGGTTGAAGTTAATGTCACCCGCAGTACTAGTCATGCCGGATCTATGTGGGACATATATCCCCCGGGTCCACTAGAAGGCTAGAAGGCCTCACAAAAGGCCTTGGGCCTATTGTTTTGCAAGGCCATCTCTTCGTGGGCCAGGGGAGAGCTGTTGGCAAAATAGACCGAAGCAGGGAATGAGTGAACGCGGGCCAGAGCGGCTCGCGGGGTTTGAGCATTATCCGCAGCTCTGATCCGACTTTCCCGCGCAGCACCCATGGACGTCGGAACCAAATAAGGATAAATCGGCAAGATTGTGGAAAGAGAAGTTCAATCAGTTCACTATTACTTAGGGATACGTCGTCATCATACGCGCATGTAATGCCCCATGGCCGAGTATATAAGGCCCAGGGGTACCCCATCATTTCCAAGTCACTCATCAATCACCTACTGTCAGGTACCAAAATTAGGGGTACCCCCAACACTCCTAATCACGGCTGGTAAACACCTCTAGAGGTGACCATAAAGGCTTACGGCTCGGGTCAAAGTCAAAGCTTCATCTACCAAGGGACTCAGCCTCGCCTCGCCTGAGCCTGGCCTCGGGCGGAACAGTGGTCCTAGACGAGTTCGCGCCTCGCCCGAGGGTCTCCTCAGGCCGTGAGCGCACCCTCGGCTCAGCCAAGGGCAAGCCTTGTCGTGCAAGCGACCTTGGCCAGATCGCCTTACCAGCTGACCACATCGCATGCGCATTTAATGCTGGGATCACTTGACACCTTATCCTAACACACGCGCCTCAGTCGGCAAGGTCGAAGTGACCATAGTCACTTCGCCCCTTCACGCGATCTGACAGAAAAACAGCGCCGCCCGCCCCACTCCGGCTGCTGTGCCAACCGCCCGGGCGAAACCGACAAAGGTCAAGATAAGCCTCGGGCGCAACAGGAAGCTCCGCCTCGCCCGACCCCGAGGCTCGGCCTCGGCCTCGGCATCGGGAGGAGATCTCCGCCTCGCCCGACCCCAGGGCTCGGCCTCGACTTCGGCCTTGGGAAGAGTCACATCCTCGCCCGACCCTAGGCCTCAGCCCCAGCCTCGGCCTCGGAGGAGCCGCCGCCTCGCCCGACCTCAGGCTCGGATCAATCACGCCACGGGGGATGCATCATTACCCTACTCCTAGCTAGCTCAGGCTACGAAGGAACAAGACCGGTGTCCCATCCGGCTTACCCCGGTAACCGGCGATGGTGGTTTCCTGCATACAACCATGCCGTCGGTGGTTCTCAAGCCCCCTACGGAAGCAAGGAGGCGTCAGCAAGATCCATACAGCGCCAACAGTTGTACTGCTACAGGGCTCAAGGCATTTCTCCGACGGCCACGATGCTACCTCTACAGGACTCGAGACGTCCCCCCGACGGCCACGTTGTTATCTGTACAGGGCTCAGGGCACTTCCCTGCCAGCCACGTTAGCTCCCAGCTACACCCCATTGTACAGCTGGGCATCTCCTTACGTCTATAAAAGGGGGTGTCCAGGGCCCCACGTGGGGGGTAGGAAGGACGAAAGAGAGGACAGTGGGACGAGCATACGAACATACATACACACGGCGGGAGAAGACGAGCAGGGGCTGGACCCTCTCTCTCTCTCTCTCGCTCTCGCGCTCTCCTACTCGCTCCCTCTCGCCCTCGCTATCTCACAAGGCTTGTAACCCCTACTACGAGCACCCTGGTGCAGGATAATACAAGGCCCATTCCACCACTTGTGTTCCATCCCGCGCCAACCCATCTGGGCAGGGGCACGCAGCGACAAATTTACTCGTCGGTCCAGGGACCCCCCCGGGTCCGAAACGCCGACAGTTGGCACGCTAGGTAGGGACCTGCTGCGTGTTAACAATCGCTTTCCCGTTGAGTTCTAGATGGGGAGTCTTCAGCAACCTCTTCAGCCCGGGACAGTGCTCCACTTCGAGAGCCTCGAGTTCATGTCCCTCGACGGTAGCTACAACATGGTACTCCTCCCTCCGCGGCACAACGACAACGACAGTCAACGACTCGCCCGACGGAGGCAACCTCCACAGCGGCATCTCCCTGTGGCGGAAGAGGAGCACTCCGGTCGTCCCCGCCACCCTTCTCGCCGGAGGAGGCGGAGACGGGGCAACCGTGGCCACGCAGAAGGCGGCTCCTTACCGGTTGTGGGGCCGGATCGAGCCGACGATGCCGGCACTCCTCCGGGGGACATGTCGGGTGTTGTCCTCGTGCCTGAGACGACGACGAGTGCCGCTTCCCCGCAACGTGCCAGCCCCGAGCATACCGACGACGCCAGCACCCTCGCCAAGGACCTGCTGGGCGTCACCCTCGTGCCTAAGATGATGGTGCGTTCCGTCCCCGACGAGACTTCACCACCGTCCATCGACCAAAAGGTACCGTCCGTATTCCACCCTGTTCCCTTTCGATTCAGCTTCGATCCACCTAGCGACCCCGCTACGGTGAGCGCTTTCGTAAACGTGTATCCCAACCTTTCAGGGTACCATATGTGGTCGACCTGGGACCGATTGACAGCCGTCTCAACCTCTGGACCGGCGGGTTCCGAGGAAGAGGACGACCTTGACTTTGGTTGGGATTTCTCTGGCCTTGGCGACCCCGGCGCCATGCGAGACTTCATGTTCGCATGTGACCACTGCCTCTCCGGTTGTTCTGACGATGGCCACGGCCTTGACGATGAGGGTTACGACCCAGGTCGCGAATGTTTCCACGTCGATCAGGGAGATCACGACGAAGGCAACCACCTCGGTATGCTGGAGGTCGACGATCCCCCTGGGCCCGCATCTCGCGTTGACATCCCGCGGGAGCTAGCTGTGGTCCCAGTCCCTGCGGGGGGTCAGGACACACAGCTCGAGCAAATCCGTGAGATGCAGGCCCGGGTCGACGGGGAAGCAGGGCGGCTCATGCAGCTCCGACAGAACATCGAACAAGAGTGGGCAGGCCGAACACTCGCTGGAGGAGCCTGTCATCGGGCCCGGAACGTCCAGCGCCGCATCGTCGACAATGCCAGGGCAGCACTACCCCCGACCGTCAGCGGGTCCGGCCAGGACCTAGCTGCAGCGGCGATGCTACTTCGAACCATGCCGGAGCCATCCACCACCGAGGGACGGCGTATCCAGGGCGAACTCAAGAATCGCCTAGAAGGTGCCGCAGTTCGACGAGCCGAGAGCTCCGCCTCTCGGAGGCGAGCTGACCCCTCGGAGCATCACGCGACGTCCTCCTGACGCATGCGGGAGGCCTCGGTCCATCCCGAGCGCATGCAGGACGAGGCCCCTGCTGCCCGGGGTTGCCTTGGCAACGAGCATCACCATCGCGACCATCGAGCCTGCCTCGACGAGAAGGTGTGCCGAGGCTACCATCCCAGGCGCGGGGGGCGCTGCGACAGCGAGGAGGATCGGAGCCCCTCGCCCGAGCCACCCGGTCCACGAGTCTTCAGCCGGGCCATACGACGAGCGCCGTTCCCTGCTCGTTTCTGAGCCCCGACTACCATCACCAAGTACTCGAGGGAGATGAGGTCGGAGCTGTGGCTCACGGACTACCGACTGGCATGCCAGTTGGGAGGGGCGGACGATGACAACCTCATCATCCGTAATCTACCCCTTTTCCTCTCCAACGCCGCCCGGGCCTGGCTAGAGCATCTGCCTCCTACGCAGATCTCCGACTGGGACGACCTGGTCAAGGTGTTCACGGGAAATTTCTAGGGCACGTACGTGCGCCCTGGGAACTCATGGGATCTCCGAAGCTGCCGCCAGCAGCCTGGGGAATCCCTCCGAGAGTACATCCGACGGTTTTCGAAGCAGCACACCGAGCTGTCTAACATCACCGACTCGGACGTCATCGGGGCTTTCCTCACCGGCACCACATGCCGAGACCTGGTGAGCAAGCTGGGGCGCAAGACTCCCACCAGGGCGAGCGAGCTGATGGACGTCGCCACCAAGTTCGCCTCGGGTCAGGAGGCGGTCGAGGCCATCTTCCGGAAAGACAAGCAGCCTCAGGGGGAGCCGAAGGAAGACGCCCCCGAGGCGTCCGCCCAGCGTGGCGCGAAGAAGAAGGCCAAGAAGAAGGCGCACGTGAAGCGCAACGCTGCTGACGCGAATCTTGTCGCTGCTACCGAGCACAGGAACCCTCGGAAGCCCCCTGGAGGGGTCGGCGCGTTCGATAAGATGCTCAAGGAGCCATGCCCCTATCACCAGGGTCCCATCAAGCACACCCTTGAAGAATGTGTCATGCTCCGACGCTACTTCCATAAGGCCGGGCCCCCGGCGGAAGATGGCAAGGACCAAGCCAACAACAAGAAGGAGGGCGGCAAGGAAGAGGAGTTCCCCGAGATCCACAACTGCTTCATGATTTACGGCGGGCAGGCGGCGAACGCTTCGGCTCGGCACCGCAAGCAGGAGCGGCAGGAGGTCTGCTCGGTAAAGGTGGTAGTGCCAGCCTACCTAGATTGGTCCGACAAGCCTATCACCTTCGACCGAGACGACCACCCCGACTTCGTGCCAAGCCCAGGAAGGTACCCGCTCATCGTCGATCCAATCATCGGCAACGTTAGGCTCTCCGAGGTCCTCATGGATGGAGGAAGCAGCCTCAACATCATCTACGCCGAGACCCTGGAACTCTTGGGGGTTGATCGGTCCGAGGTCCGGGCTGGTGCGGCACCCTTCCACGGGATCGCTCCCAGAAAGCGTATCCTTCCCCTCGGACGGATTGACTTGCCCGTCTGCTTCGGGACTTCCTCCAACTTCCGAAAGGAAACCCTCACCTTCGAGGTGGTCGGGTTCCGAGGGACATACCACGTGGTGTTGGGATGGTCGTGCTACGCCAAGTTCATGGCTGTCCCTAACTACACCTACCTCAAGCTCAAGATGCCGGGCCCGAACGGGATCATCACCGTCGGATCCACGTACCGCCATGCGTACGAATGCGGCGTGGAATGCGTGGAGTACGCTGAGGCCCTTGCCGAGTCCGAGGCCCTCATCGCCGACCTGGAACGCCTCTCCAAGGAGGCGCCCGACGGGAAGCGACACGCCAGCAACTTCGAACCAGTCGAGGCGGTTAAGTCCGTCTCTCTCTACCCCAGCAACGATGCCAGCAAGAAAGTCCAGATCGGCTCCGAGCTCGACCCCAAATAGGAAGCAGTGCTCATTGCCTTTCTCCGCGCAAACGCCGAAGTTTTTGTGTGGAGTCCCTCGGACATGCCAGGCATACCGAGGGATGTCGCCGAGCACTCACTGGACATCAGAGCTGGAGCCCGACCCGTGAAGCAAACCCTGCACCGTTTTGACGAAGAAAAGCGCTGGGCCATAGGCGAGGAGATCCACAAGCTACTTGTGGCAGGGTTCATCAAAGAGGTATTCCATCCCGAATGGTTAGCTAACCCTGTTCTTGTAAGGAAGAAGGATGGGAAATGGAGGATGTGTGTAGACTACACTGGTCTAAACAAAGCATGTCTAAAGGTTTCCTACCCTCTGCCTCGCATCGATCAAATTGTGGACTCCACTGCTGGGTGCAAAACCCTGTCATTCCTCAACGCCTACTCAGGCTATCACCAAATCAAGATGAAAGAGTCCGACCAGCTCGCGACTTCTTTTATCACACCTTTTGGCATGTACTGTTACACTACAATGCCATTTGGTTGGAGGAATGCAGGTGCCACCTACCAGAGGTGCATGAACCATGTGTTCGGAGAACACATCGGCAGAACGGTCGAGGCTTACGTCTATGACATCGTTGTCAAGACGAAGAAGGCCTCTGGCCTCCTCTCTAACCTTGAAATGACATTCAAGTGTCTGAGGGCTAAAGGCGTGAAACTCAACCCCGAGAAGTGTGTCTTTGGAGTCCCCCGAGGCATGCTCCTAGGGTTCATCGTCTCCGAGTAGGGCATAGAGGCCAACCCGGAGAAAATCGCGGCCATCACCAACATGGGACCGATAAGAGATTTGAAAGGAGTACAAATGGTCATGGGATGCCTTGCGGCTCTGAGCCGTTTCATCTCACGCCTTGGCGAAAAAGGATTGCCCCTGTACCGCCTCTTAAGGAAGACCGAGCGCTTCACTTGGACCCCCGAGGCCGAAGAAGCCCTCGGGAACTTGAAGGCACTCCTTACAAATGCACCCATCTTGGTGCCCCCGCTGCGGGAGAAGCCCTCTTGATCTACGTAGCCGCAACCACTCAGGTGGTCAGCGCTGCGGTCGTAGTCAAGAGACAAGAAGAAGGGCATGCACTGCTCGTCCAGAGGCCAGTCTACTTCATCAGCGAAGTGCTATCCGAGACCAAAGTCCGATACCCGCAAATCCAGAAGCTGCTCTACGCAGTGATCCTGACACGGTGGAAGCTACGACACTACTTCGAGTCTCGCCCTGTGACTGTGGTGTCATCCTTTCCTCTGGGAGAGATCATCCAGTCCAGAGAGGCCTCGGGTAGGATAGCGAAATGGGCAGTGGAACTCATGGGCGAAACACTTTCATTCGCCCCTTGGAAGGCAAAAAAATCCCAAGTCTTGGCCGACTTCCTGGCTGAGTGGATTGACACCCAGTTACCAACGGCTCCAATTCAACCCGAGCTTTGGACCATGTACTTCGACGGATCGCTGATGAAAACCGGAGCAGGCGCGGGCTTGCTCTTCATCTCACCCCTCAGAAAACATCTTCGCTACGTGATCTGCCTTCATTTTCCGGCGTCAAACAACGTGGCCGAGTACGAAGCATTGGTTAATGGGTTGTGCATCGCCATCGAGCTAGGGGTTCGGCGCCTCGACGCTCGTGGCGACTCGCAGCTTGTCATTGACCAAGTCATGAAGAACTCCCACTGCTATGATTGGAAGATGGAGGTCTACTGTGACGAAGTTCGACGCCTGGAAGACAAGTTCTACGGGCTGGAACTCAGCCACGTCGCCCGACGATTCAATGAGACTGCGGATGAGCTAGCTAAAATAGCCTCGGGGCGGACACCGGTTCCCCCAGATGTCTTCTCCAGGGATATACATCAACCCTCCGTCAAGATCAACGACACGCCCGAGATACCCTCGGCCAAACCCGAGGAAGCCTCAGCCGAGCCCGAGGTGCCCTCGCCGCCGAGGGTGAGGCCCTGCACGTCGAGGGAAAGCGGAATGGGGTCACACCGGTCCCGAACTGGCAGACCCCGTACCTGGAGTATCTCCTCCGAGGAGAGCTACCCCTCGACAAGGCCGAAGCTCGGTGACTGGCTCGGCGCGCCAAGTCATTCGTTTTGTTGGGTGATGAAAAGGAGCTCTATCACCGCAGTCCCTCGGGCATCCTCCAGCGATGCATCCCCATCACCCAAGGACAAGAGCTGTTACAAGAAATACACTCGGGGGCTTGCGGCCACCATGCAGCGCCTCGAGCCCTCGTGGGGAATGCCTTCCGACAAGGTTTCTACTGGCCAACCGCAGTGGCCGACGCCACTAGGATTGTACGCTCCTGCCGGGGGTGTCAATTCTACGCAAAGCAGACACGCCTGCCCGCTCAGGCCCTGCAAACGATACCCATCACCTGGTCGTTTGCTGTGTGGGGTCTAGACCTCGTCGGACCCTTGCAGAAGGCACCCGGGGGCTTCACGCATGTTGGGGGCCTTCGGCTTCCGAAGGTCCTCAAAAACATGATTTAACTATGTTTTCCAAGTGGAATATGTGAACAGGTATCTTCAGAATCGGGTCATGAGTATACAAGAGTATGGTCAGTACGAAGCCTGAGCGAGACGGAAAGCGATTATGACGAAGGATAAGATGATCACGAAGCTGTGCGCAGAAAAGCTTCGGCATGATAGCAGAGAAGGGGAACTGACTTAAAGATGAAAAGGCAAATTAGACCCCGAAGAATTACCATAGAGTTATTGATAAATGTAAAGGGCACAAATGTAATTCTACACGGGCTGCGTCCCTTGCCTATAAATAGATGAACAGTACTCCCGTACTGTTCAGGCTGACTTGGCATTCGCTTTTTGCATTACGCCTGTACCTTTACTTTCCGTCAAACTGAAGGTACATTTATAATTTGTTATTCTGAATATGATAATGTTAATAAAAATAAATTGGTGATATTATATATATTATTCTTCGTATTTCGCATATGAATTCTTCCTTATTATTTACCGTGCTTATGAAGGTTTTTCCTTCATAACCTTCGTCCGAAATTCATTATATCTGAAGGGTCATAATGTCTTTAAGGACGAAGGACTTTAGTATTTAACACATTTTATGTTGCCTTGTTCTTAACTCTTAGCATTTGAGAACAAGTCCCCAACATCAGCGCCCACCTCCGGTGAACTCACTTCCATTTTTTGAGTTTTGAACACCTTCAGCAAGCATCACCTTCGTCATGCCGCCAAAGAAAGCTTCAGCAACAGGGGCTGCCGCTCTGCAGCCGCTGGATCCCAATCAGGATGTCCTTTCTCTTAGGGAGGCTCGAAGCCAGAAGAGGAAGGTCACCAGTCCGACGCCTCCGGAGGACAACTTGGATCAAGAAATCCAAAACTTGGAGATGCTCCATCAACAGGTCCAACGGAAGAAGGAAAAGATGGCTTGTCTAGCTGACCTACAAAGGCAGATAGACGAAGCCTCTAAAGAAGTTCGTCATCTTGCTCAAGATGACCAGAACCGAAGGCCTCTGCGCAGAGAGCTTCATCAGGAGGGCTTCTACAACGAGGACGATTGGTATGAGGATTTCCATCATGGAAATTTTGCTTTTGATGATACTTCTCCTCTGTCAACAGAACTGCAGGCTACACCTTGGCCCCAGTCTTACAAGCCACCCCAACTCCCCATGTACGACGGTCATTCAGACCCGAAGCAATTCTTGATGAGTTATGAAGCAACCATATCTTCATATGGAGGCAATACTGCAGTCATGGCAAAGTCTTTCGTCATGGCTGTCAAGAGTGTGGCACAAACCTGGTACTCCTCTCTCCGGCCAGGAACAATCACCTCATGGCAAAAGCTGAAGGACATGCTGATAACCAGCTTCCAAGGGTTTTAGACGAAGCCGGTCACTGCTCAAGCTTTATTCCAGTGCACCCAGGACCACGAAGAATACCTTCAGGCGTATGTCCGAAGGTTCATGCGTCTAAGGGCACAGGCACCAACAGTGCCCAATGAAATTGTCATTGAGGCCATGATTAAGGGGCTTCGGCCAGGACCTTCAGCTTAATACTTTGCCAGGAAGCCACCTCAAACTTTGGAGAAGCTGCTCCAGAAGATGGACGAGTATATTCGAGCTGACAATGACTTCCGCCAAAGAAGGGAGGAAGCATACAGGTTCTCTGAAATGACCAGGGGCTTCGGAGGAAGATTCCATCCGAGGCACGTCAGGTCAATTCACAACTCTGCACAGAGTGATGATAGAGGGAGTCAACAGCAAAGACCACAGTACTCCTCGCAAGCTTCGGGGCAGCAGCAAAGCTCTTTCCTACCGCCAGCTCCAAGGGGCAGAGGCGCCAGGGGCTTCGGAGGAAGATTTGGGGATCAGCCAAGGAAAATTTATTGTCTATTCTGTGGTGAGGACAAGGGCCATACCACCAGGATGTGCCATGTTACCATCCAGAAGCAAAAGGAGATAGCAGAAGCTGCAACGCAACAGAGTCAGCCGAAGCAAGTCATGCATACTGCTTCGTACCATTCACCTTATATTCTAGAATATGTAGGCAACCACCATGCAGCTTCTGCTGCTTCGGCAAGCGAACCCCAAGCATCTTGGCAACAGCCTCCACCTCCACCACCAATGCAACGAGGTCAGTAGCCAGAAGGGAGTCAGCACACTCACCTTCAGCAGGACTTCAGAGAGGAGTCTGAAGCTCGCACAGTCAATAGCACTGTGTTAGAGTCGAAGCATATTTACTGACAAATATCCTACCCCAACAGCAGTTTTTCGCATTCAGTATTATTTTCTTTTTAATAAGGAACAATTATGGGAGGCTTAATGGCTTTTTGTCGTTTTTAATCTCTTGTAACAGTTTCACTTTTTACCATAATGAAAATATATCTTCTCCATAGGATTAAGCTGCCGAAGCATAAGAATTTATGGTGGCAAGAAGAACCTTCGAATTATCAAAAATTTTGTTCTAAGGAACGCAGCGTAATTTCTTCGAAACAGCAAAAGTCGTTCCTAAGGGAGCACAGTGTAAGTTTTCTGCTCAAAAGTCGTTCCGAAGGGGATGCAGAGCTTACAGCGAAAAATAAACGCTGATTCCGCTGAAAGTAAAAGGCGAAGAAGCTCCTAAGGGAGGCTTACAGGGAAAAATAAACGCTGATTCCGCTGAAGTAAAAGGCGAAGAAGCTCCTAAGGGAGGCTTACAGCGAAAAATAAACGCTGATTCCGCTGAAGTAAAAGGCGAAGAAGCTCCTAAGGGAGGCTTGCAGTGAAAAAACATCGACCTTCGGCAAATATCATTTTGCATAACATCACATCATTCCATCATTTGCATAGCATAACATCATACATCATGTTGCATCAACAACGCAATAAGGGGATCTCAGTATTGATATTCGAAAATTGTTTCGAAGAAATAGTGACAAGGCACAAAAAATAGCTAATGAGGAGTTACACCTTCGTCAAACTCTGAAATGGAAAGATCCATTGGTTATTGACGTTACGAGGATTGGTTACTGATCTTATGAGAGCACGGTACTGTTTACGAAGCATGAAAAGAAGGGAAGGTGTTTTTTCGCCGAAGGCTCAAAAACGGTATGTATAAGAAATTTCATGCATCGTAAAGGATAGAACCATAAACAGCTAATATATTACATTCAAAGTTACAAAATATTACACATGTTTCTCAACAAACATTACATTCTAAATGTTTTTTGCAATAGCATCTAATCTTCCCGTAGAACTACTTCTGCAGCTTCGTTTAGTAGCTGATCAACAACTTTATCCATGATAGCTTCGGCCATTTTTCTAATTTCGTCATCCCCCTTCGCATGGGGGCCCGTATATGGCTCAGTAGGTTCTGAGGGAGGAGAAGATACGGCTATATTACTATTACAAACCGTAAACAAGTTCGAAATCAAAAAAATTACAACAGGGCCAAAAACAACTAGTTAGTACCTATTTTCCCTTCGAGCTCCACACTTTTCTCAGCGGCCTCTGCTACTTTTCTAGCGTCATGGATGCCTTTTTCGCTTCTTCGTATAATTTCTTGGGCCATTTCCTGGCCACCATTGTCCCAGATGTCGGTGAAAAATTTTCCACCGACCAGGCTTGCTTCGGCCGAGGGGTCTTTTATATCTTCGGAGGATAAGGCGGCTTTGGATTGTGCCAAAAATTTCACATGCTCACAGCCTTTCCTCTCCAAAATGGTAGCAATCTCCCTGGCACCCGAAAAGGCACATATGTCTCCGCGGCTATTCAAAATTTCTTCAAAGGCCTCAGCTTCGTGACTGATCCATTTGATTGGGCCCTCGGGGTCACCCTTTATGAAGTTCTCTTCACTTGAAAAAGCGCCAACGCTAGCGAAGCTGGTTTTTACTTTTTTTAACACATTCTATAGATTTCTCATAGCATCTTTTCTTAGATGCACGAAGCTCTTCAATGCTTTTTTCCAAATGATTTGCCCATTGTTCACTGATTTCTCGTTTCATTTCTTCAAGTGTGCGTTCCTCTTTAGCTCTGGCTAGTTGTTTTTGGAGATCTTCAATTTCACGCCTCTGAGCCTCAGCTTGAACTTTAAAAGTAGCTTCGTCTTCTTTTATTCTATCTATCAATGAATGCAATATTTTATCTTTTTCGAGACCTTCGTTCCTTAGTTCAATTACTTCGGAACGAAGGTTGCTCAGGGCCATAACACACCCTTCGTCTTCGGCATCTTTTTGGGCCCTGAGGGCATTGCTAAGTATAAGGCCCTGCAAAGAAAAATGTGTGTGCGTCAATAAATTTAAGCAAACGAAAAATTTTTGGTTTCAAGAAAAAATACGAAAACCTCATTCTCTGCACCTTTAAGCTATTATATGCCATGCTGTCGGCTAGCTCGTTTTTCGATAGCACCGAGAGCCTGTCTTCTAGAGTTGGGAATCCGAAGCTCTTGCTCATCTCCCGACAGACAGAAATCTCCTTGCTGTCAGGGAGACAATACAAAAAGTCTTCTTCTCCACTGCCGTTGAATATCAACGCCCCTTTTGGATATTTCAATTTTTGGGCGTAAAACTGGGCCTCTTGCTGTTCTTTTTCAGTCAATTTTTTCCCCGAAGCATGACGTAGAATATAATCCAAGGCTTCGGAAGACGCTTCGGGGGCGGCAGTACCAGTTTCTTCAGCCGAAATTTGTGCTGCTGTTTCTGTTTCTTCAACTTCCAAGGATTTCACCATGGTGGGCTCTGAAGGCCCAGCTTCAGTCTCAGACTGATGTTTTGATGTTTCGGTATCAAATGCTTCAATATGCACTTCGGAGGATTCAACAATTTTCTTCGGAGTTGTGCTTGAAGACTTAACTGTCTCCAAAACATCCAGCACATTAACCATCCTTTTTCTTTTTGGGGTCATTGCTGGACCCTTTTGGCTTTTTGCTGCCTCAATTTTTGCTGAAGGACTTAAAACTTCTGATGTCTTTGTTTCTTCAGCCCTCGGTCCTTCTATTTTTTTCGTCGCCGGTACTTCGGCCAGCCCTTCAATATTTGGCAGGGGAGTTGGTTCTTTAGCTTCGGTGGCCGAAGAGGTCTCACCGACAAACTCAGGCACTGTGGCCGGTTCAATATAACGTGGCCGGTGTGTGAGAACCTTTACCCTTTTCCTCTTCGGCGCCGGCTCGCTAGGAGCGGCTGAAGCAGCTTCCTTCGCAGAAGATGCATCCTTTCTTTTTTGACCCCGCGTTGGATAACAGTAGTGAAAGGGAATTAGGCTTTCACCTAGCTCCTAAATAATTTTGGTGGTTGAATTGCCCAACACAAATAATTGGACTAACTAGTTTGCTCTAGTGTATAATATTTACAGGTGCCAAAGGTTCACACTCAGCCAATAAAAAGACCATGTTTTGGGTTCGACAAAGGAGCAAGGGACAACCGAAGGCACCTCTGGTCTGGCGCACCGGACTGTCCGGTGTGCCACCGGACATGTCCGGTGCACCAGAGGACTCCAACTCCAAACTGCTCACCTTCGGGAATTTCCAGAGGCAACTCCGCTATAATTCACCGGACTGTCCGGTGTACACCGAACATGTCCGGTGCTCCAAGGAAGAGCGGCCTCCGGAACTCGCCAGCCTCGGGGTTTCACTTTAACTGCTCCGCTAAAATTCACCGGACTGTCCGGTGTACACCGGACTGTCCGGTGTAACGGCGGGGCAACGGCTATTTCGGCGCCAACGGCTACCTGCGACGCATTAAATGCACGCGCTGCGCGCGCAGAGGTCAGGCACGCCCATGCTGGCGCACCGGACAATCTACAGTGCATGTCCGGTGCGCCACCGAACATCCAGGCAGGCCCAGAAGACAGTGCTCCAACGGTCGACCCAACGGCTTTTTGGTGACGTGGCTGTCGCACCGGACATGTCCGGTGTGCACCGGACTGTCCGGTGCGCCATCGAACAGACAGCCTCACCAAACGGCTAGTTTAGTGGTTGGGGCTATAAATACCCCCAACCACCCACCATTCATTGCATCCAAGTTTTCCAGCTTCCAACCACTATACAAGAGCTAGCATTCATTACAAAGCACACCAAAAGAGATCAAATCCTCTCCCAACCCCACACAAAGCCTTAGTGACTAGAGAGAGTGATTTGTAGTGTTCATTTGAGCTCTTGCGCTTGGATCGCTTCCTTTTCTTTGGCATTCTTTCTTGTGATCAAACACTCACTTGTAATTAAGGCAAGAGACACCAATCGTGTGGTGGTCCTTGCGGGAAGTTTGATTCCCAAGTGATTTGAGAAGAGAAGCTCACTCGGTCCGAGGGGCCGTTTGAGAGAGGGAAGGGTTGAAAGAGACCCGACCTTTGTGGCCTCCTCAACGGGGAGTAGGTTTGAGAGAACCGAACCTCGGTAAAACAAATCCGCATGTCTCACTTCATTATTTGCTTGCGATTTGTTTTGCGCCCTCTCTCGCGGACTCTATTATACTTCTAACGCTAACCCGGCTTGTAGTTGTGTTTATTTTTGACAATTTCAGTTTCGCCCTATTCACCCCCCCTCTAGGCGACTTTTAATTGGTATCAAAGCCCGATACTTCATTAGAGCCTAACCGCTCGAAGTGATGTCGGGAGATCACACCAAGAGGGAGATGGAGACCGGCGACAAGCCCACTACGAGCCAAGGGAGCACTTCATCGGAAGAGTCCCACACCAAGAGGAAGGGGAAGAAGAAGGACTCCTCCAAACGGAAGGAGAAAAGATCTTCCTCTTCTCACCACAAAGAGAAGAAGGAAAAATCTTCTTCTCACAAGTCGCATCGGAAAGGCGACAAGCACAAGAGGATGAGGAAGGTGGTCTACTATGAGACCGACACTTCATCAACATCGATCTCCGACTCCGATGCGCCGTCCGTAACTTCTAAGCGCCAAGAGCGCAAGAAGTTTAGTAAGATCCCCTTACACTATCCTCGTACATCTAGACATACTCCATTACTTTCCGTTCCATTAGGCAAACCGCCAACCTTTGATGGTGAAGATTATGCTAGGTGGAGTGATTTAATGAAATTTCATCTAACCTCACTCCACAAAAGTATATGGAATGTTGTAGAGTTTGGAGCACAGGTACCATCCGTAGGGGATGAAGACTATGATACGGACGAAGTGGCCCAAATCGAGCACTTCAACTCCCAAGCCACAACCATACTCCTCGCCTCTCTAAGCAAGGAGGAATACAACAAAGTGCAAGGATTGAAGAATGCAAAGGAGATTTGGGACCTTCTCAAGACCGCGCACGAGGGTGATGAACTCACCAAGATCACCAAACGGGAAACGATCGAGGGGGAGCTCGGTCGTTTTCGTCTTCACCAAGGGGAGGAGCCACAAGATATGTACAACCGGCTCAAAACCTTGGTGAACCAAGTGCGCAACCTCGGGAGCAAGAAATGGGATGACCATGAGGTGGTTAAGGTTATTCTAAGATCTCTCATTTTCCTTAACCCCACTCAAGTTCAATTAATTCGTGGTAATCCTAGATACCCACTAATGCCCCCCGAGGAAGTTATCGGGAATTTTGTGAGCTTTGAATGTATGATCAAGGGATCAAAGAAGATCAACGAGCTTGATGAACCCTCCACGTCCGAAGCACAACCGGTGGCATTCAAGGCAACGGAGGAAAAGAAGGAGGAGTCTACACCGAGTAGACAACCAATTGACGCCTCCAAGCTCGACAATGAGGAGATGGCCCTAATCATCAAAAGCTTTCGACAAATCCTCAAGCAACGGAAGGGGAAGGATTACAAATCCCGTTCCAAGAAGGTTTGCTACAAGTGTGGTAAGCCCGGTCATTTCATTGCAAAATGTCCTATATCTAGTGACAGGGGCAACGACAAGAAGGGAAAGAGGAGAGAAAAGAAGAAGTACTACAAGAAGAAGGGCGGCGATGCCCATGTTTGCCGGGAATGGGACTTCGACGAGAGCTCCACCGAGTCTTCCTCCGACGAGGACGCCGCCAACATCGCCGTCACCAAGGGACTCCTCTTCCCTAACGTCGGCCACAAGTGCCTCATGGCTAAGGACGGCAAAAGGAAGAAGGTTAAATCCAAATCCTCCACTAGATATGAGTCCTCTAGTGATGATAATGCTAGTGATGAGGAAAATAATTTGCGTACCCTTTTTTGCCGACCTTAACATGCAACAAAAGGAAAAATTAAATGAATTGATTAGTGCTATTCATGAGAAGGATGATCTCTTGGACTCTCAAGAGGACTTCCTTATTAGGGAGAACAAAAAGCATGTTAAGGTTAAAAATGCTTATGCTCTTGAGGTAGAAAAATGTGAGAAATTATCTAGTGAGCTAAGCACATGCCATAACACTATTGCCAACCTTAGGGATGAAAATGCTAAGTTAATTGCTAAGGTTGATTCTCATGTTTGTGATGCTTCAATTCCCAATCTTAGAAATGATGATGATTTGCTTGCTAAGATTAAGGAATCGAATGATTCTCTTGCTAGCCTTAGAGTAGAAAATGAAAATTTGATTGCTAAGGCTAAAGATTTTGATGTTTGCAATACTATTATTTCCGACCTTAGAACTAAGAATGATATGTTGCATGCTAAGGTTGTAGAATTAAAATCTTGCAAACCCTCTACATCTACCGTTGAGCACACTTCTATTTGTACTAGATGTAGAGATGTTGATATCAATGCTATTCATGATCACATGGCTTTAATTAAACAACAAAATGATCATATAGCATTATTAGATGCCAAAATTGCCGAGCATAACTTAGAGAATGAAAAGTTTAAATTTGCTAGAAGTATGCTCTACAATGGGAGACGCCCTGGGATCAAGGATGGCATTGGCTTCCAAAGGGGAGACAATGTCAAACTTAATGCCCCTCCAAAGAATTTATCTAACTTTGTTAAGGGCAAGGCTCCCATGCCTCAGGATAACGAGGGTTACATTTTGTACCCTGTCGGTTATCCCGAGAGCAAAATTAGGAGAACTCATTCTAGGAAGTCTCACTCTGGCCCTAACCATGCTTTTATGTATAAGGGTGAGACATCTAGCTCTAGGCAACCAACCCGTGCCAAGTTGCCTAGAAAGAAAACTCCTAATGGATCAAATAATCATGCTATTTCATTTAAAACTTTTGATGCTTCTTATGTGCTTACTAACAAATCCGGCAAGGTAGTTGCCAAGATTGTTGGGGGCAAACACAAGGGTTCCAAGACTTGTGTTTGGGTACCCAAAGTTCTTGTTTCTAATGCCAAAGGACCCAAAACCGTTTGGGTACCTAAAATCAAGAACTAAAATTGTTTTGTAGGTTTATGCATCCGGGGGCTCAAGTTGGATACTCGACAGCGGGTGCACAAACCACATGACAGGGGAGAAGAAGATGTTCTCCTCATATGAGAAAAACCAAGATCCCCAACGAGCTATCACATTCGGGGATGGAAATCAAGGTTTGGTCAAAGGATTGGGTAAAATTGCTATATCACCTGACCATACTATTTCCAATGTTTTTCTTGTAGATTCTTTAGATTACAATTTGCTTTCCGTATCTCAATTATGTCAAATAGGCTACAACTGTCTATTTACTGATGCAGGTGTCACTGTCTTTAGAAGAAGTGATGATTCAATAGCATTTAAGGGAGTGTTAGAGGGTCAGCTATACTTGGTAGATTTTGATAGAGCTGAACTCGACACTTGCTTGGTTGCTAAGACTAACTTGGGTTGGCTCTGGCACCACCGACTAGCCCATGTTGGAATAAAGAATCTTCATAAGCTTCTAAAGGGAGAACACATTTTAGGACTAACAAATGCTCATTTTGAGAAAGACAGGATTTGTAGCGCATGCCAAGCCCGGAAGCAAGTTGGCACTCATCATCCACACAAGAACATCATGACTAGTGACAGGCCACTGGAGCTCCTACACATGGACCTATTCGGCCCGATCGCTTACATAAGCATCGACGGGAGTAAGTACTGTCTAGCTATTGTGGATGATTATTCTCGCTTCACTTGGGTGTTCTTTTTGCAGGAAAAATCTCATACCCAAGAGACCTTAAAGGGATTCTTGAGACGGGCTCAAAATGAGATCGCCTTAAGGATCAAGAAAATTAGAAGCGACAACGGGATGGAGTTCAAGAACTCTCAAATTGAAGGCTTCCTTGAGGAGGAGGGCATCAAGCATGAGTTCTCCTCTCCCTACACGCCACAACAAAATGGTGTAGTGGAGAGAAAGAATCGAACTCTATTGGACATGGCAAGAACCATGCTTGATGAGTACAAGACACCAGATCGGCTTTGGGCCGAGGCGGTCAACACCGCCTGCTACGCCATCAACCGGTTATATCTACACCGAATCCTCAAGAAGACATCTTATGAACTCCTAACCGGTAAAAAGCCCAATATTTCATATTTTAGATTTTTTGGTAGCAAATGCTTTATTCTTGTTAAAAGAGGTAGAAAATCTAAATTTGCTCCTAAAACTGTAGAAGGCTTTTTACTAGGATATGACTTAAACACAAGGGCATATAGAGTCTTTAACAAGTCCTCAGGACTAGTTGAAGTTTCTTGTGACGTTGTGTTTGATGAGACTAACGACTCTCAAGTAGAGCAAGTTGATCTTGATGAGATAGGAGAAGAACAGGCTCCGTGCATCGCGCTAAGGAACATGTCCATTGGGGATGTATGTCCTAAGGAATCCGAAGAGCTTTCAAATGCACAAGATCAACCATCCTCCTCCACGCAAGCATCTCCACCAACCCAAAATGAGGACGAGGCTCAAGTTGATGAAGGAGAAGATCAAAGAGATGAGCCACCTCAAGATGACGACAATGATCAAGGGGGAGATGCAAATGATCAAGACAAGGAGGATGAACAACCAAGGCCGCCACACCCAAGAGTCCACCAAGCAATCCAACGAGATCACCCCGTCGACACCATCCTCGACGACATTCATAAGGGGGTAACCACTCGATCTCGTGTTGCACATTTTTGTGAGCATTACTCTTTTGTTTCCTCTATTGAGCCACACAGGGTAGAGGAAGCGCTACAAGATTCGGATTGGGTGATGGCGATGCAAGAGGAGCTCAACAATTTCACGAGGAACGAGGTATGGCATTTAGTTCCACGTCCTAACCAAAATGTTGTAGGAACCAAGTGGGTCTTCCGCAACAAGCAAGACGAGCATGGTGTGGTGACAAGGAACAAAGCTCGACTCGTGGCCAAAGGGTATTCACAAGTCGAAGGTTTGGATTTTGGTGAAACCTATGCACCCGTAGCTAGGCTTGAGTCAATTCGTATATTGTTAGCCTATGCTACTTACCATGGCTTCAAGCTTTATCAAATGGACGTGAAGAGTGCCTTCCTCAACGGACCAATCAAGGAGGAGGTCTATGTTGAGCAACCTCCCGGCTTTGAAGATAGTGAGTACCCTAACCATGTCTATAGGCTCTCTAAGGCGCTTTATGGGCTCAAGCAAGCCCCAAGAGCATGGTATGAATGCCTTAGAGATTTCCTTATTGCAAATGGCTTCAAAGTCGGCAAGGCCGATCCTACTTTATTCACTAAAACTCTTGACAATGATTTGTTTGTATGCCAAATTTATGTTGATGATATCATATTTGGGTCTACTAACGAATCTACATGTGAAGAATTTAGTAGGATCATGACACAAAAATTCGAGATGTCTATGATGGGGGAGTTGAAGTATTTTCTAGGATTCCAAGTCAAACAACTCCAAGAGGGCACCTTCATTTGCCAAACGAAGTACACTCAAGACGTTCTAACCAAGTTTGGAATGAAGGATGCCAAACCCATCAAGACACCCATGGGAACCAATGGGCATCTCGACCTCGACTCGGGAGGTAAGTCCGTGGATCAAAAGGTATACCGGTCGATGATTGGTTCATTGCTTTATTTATGTGCATCTCGACCGGACATTATGCTTTCCGTTTGCATGTGTGCAAGATTCCAAGCCGACCCTAAGGAATCACACCTTACGGCTGTAAAACGAATCTTGAGATATTTGGCTTATACTCCTAAGTTTGGGCTTTGGTACCCTCGGGGATCCACATTTGATTTGATTGGTTATTAGGATGCCGATTGGGCGGGGTGCAAAATCAATAGAAAGAGCACGTCGGGGACTTGCCAGTTCTTGGGAAGATCCTTGGTGTCTTGGGCTTCAAAGAAGCAAAATTCGGTCGCTCTTTCTACCACCGAAGCCGAGTACATTGCCGCAGGCCATTGTTGCGTGCAATTACTTTGGATGAGGCAAACCCTACGGGACTATGGTTACAAATCAACAAAAGTTCCTCTTCTATGTGATAATGAGAGTGCAATCCGCATGGCGGATAATCCCGTTGAGCATAGCCGCACTAAACACATAGCCATTCGGTATCATTTTCTTAGGGATCACCAACAAAAGGGGGATATCGAGATTTCATACATTAACACTAAAGATCAATTAGCCGATATTTTTACCAAGCCACTTGATGAACAATCCTTTACCAGACTTAGGCATGAGCTCAATATTCTTGATTCTAGAAATTTCTTTTGCTAACTTGCACACATAGCTCATAAATATACCTTTGATCATGTCTCTTTTATATATGCTATGACTAATGTGTTTTTCAAGTGTCTTTCAAACCAAGTCATAGGTATATTGAAAGGGAATTGGAGTCTTCGGCGAAGACAAAGGCTTCCACTCCACTCTACTACTCATCCTTCGCCGTCGCTCCGCCTCACTCTCCATCTTTGGTATAATCTTCACTCATATGTTTTTATTTGCCAAAGGGGAGAAAATAGTTAGGAAAGGGCTTATATCTCACTCAAAGTATCCGTTTTTGGCGATTCATGCCAAAGGGGGAGAAAGTATGAGCCCAAAGCAAAAGGATCGCACCACCACCCTAATTTTAAAATTAATGATATATTTCAAATTGGTATTTCATTGTGTTCTATAGGGGGAGAAAGTAGTACTTTCAAAATAGATATCTTAAAACCCTCTTGAACACTAAGAGGAGAATTTATTCGAGGGGGAGTTTTGTTTAGTCAAAGGAAAAGCATTTCAAACAAAAGGAGAAAATTTCAAATCTTGAAAATGCTTCCCAAAATCCTATTCATTTACCTTTGACTATCTTGCAAAAGGACTTTGAAAAGAATTTACAAAAGAATTTGCAAAAACAAAACATGTGGTGCAAATGTGGTCCAATATGTTAAAAATAAAAGAAACAATCCATGCATATCTTGTAAGTATTTATATTGGCTCAATTCCAAGCAACCTTTGCACTTACCTTATGCAAACTAGTTCATTTATGCACCTTTACATTTGCTTTGGTTTGTGTTGGCATCAATCACCAAAAAGGGGGAGATTGAAAGGGAATTAGGCTTTCACCTAGCTCCTAAATAATTTTGGTGGTTGAATTGCCCAACACAAATAATTGGACTAACTAGTTTGCTCTAGTGTATAATATTTACAGGTGCCAAAGGTTCACACTCAGCCAATAAAAAGACCAAGTTTTGGGTTCGACAAAGGAGCAAGGGACAACCGAAGGCACCTCTGGTCTGGCGCACCGGACTGTCCGGTGTGCCACCGGACATGTTCGGTGCACCAGAGGACTCCAACTCCAAACTGCTCACCTTCGGGAATTTCCAGAGGCAACTCCGCTATAATTCACCGGACTGTCCGGTGTACACCGGACATGTCCGGTGCTCCAAGGAAGAGCGGCCTCCGGAACTCGCCAGCCTTGGGTTTTCACTTTAGCTGCTCCGCTAAAATTCACCGGACTGTCCGGTGTACACCGGACTGTCCGGTGTAACGGCGGGGCAACGGCTATTTCGGCGCCAACGGCTACCTGCGACGCATTAAATGCGCGCGCTGCGCGCGCAGAGGTCAGGCACGCCCATGCTGGCGCATCGGACAATCTACAGTGCATGTCCGGTGCGCCACCGGACATCCAGGCAGGCCCAGAAGACAGTGCTCCAACGGTCGACCCAACGGCTTTTTGGTGACGTGGCTGTCGCACCGGACATGTCCGGTGTGCACCGGACTGTCCGGTGCGCCATCGAACAGACAGCCTCACCAAACGACTAGTTTGGTGGTTGGGGCTATAAATACCCCCAACCACCCACCATTCATTGCATCCAAGTTTTCCAGCTTCCAACCACTATACAAGAGCTAGCATTCATTACAAAGCACACCAAAAGAGATCAAATCCTCTCCCAACCCCACACAAAGCCTTAGTGACTAGAGAGAGTGATTTGTAGTGTTCATTTGAGCTCTTGCGCTTGGATCGCTTCCTTTTCTTTGGCATTCTTTCTTGTGATCAAACACTCACTTGTAATTAAGGCAAGAGACACCAATCGTGTGGTGGTCCTTGCGGGAAGTTTGATTCCCAAGTGATTTGAGAAGAGAAGCTCACTCGGTCCGAGGGACCGTTTGAGAGAGGGAAGGGTTGAAAGAGACCCGGCCTTTGTGGCCTCCTCAACGGGGAGTAGGTTTGAGAGAACCGAACCTCGGTAAAATAAATCCGCGTGTCTCACTTCATTATTCACCCCCCCTCTAGGCGACTTTCAAGTAGTTGGGGTAGACAAACCCAATTGCATCAAATACTCGGTTGAGTCTCTTCTTCTTTCGGCCTCCGAAGGCCGCTGATAGTGCAGTGTCTTCGGCCTTCGAGTATAATCCAAGCAATTCATCACTTATGGCCTCAATACTTTTTAGCCAGTCATCATCTGGCTCGACGAATTTATCTCCATATTGGAATGTGTATTTTAGCCTAACTAATCCACCTTCGTCAGTTTCTCTAACGGTCTCCTTCGGCATTTCCCACTTTTCTACAAGTGGCCATATTCTGAAGGCAATGTGTTCTTGGACCAAATCCCTTGTCCCAATAAAAGAGCAAACCACGCCGATGGCTCTCTGGCATTCTTTGGCTGCTTCATTCATTTCCACCTTCGGCCTCCGAAGGCCGAAGCGTTGCCAGACAGGGCGCATAATGATGCCTTTAATATCTTCCCGTGCTTTCAAGTCATTCTTCACATAAAACCATTCCGTCATCCAGTCGCCGGGCCACCTCTTTCGAAAGGTTGGCACGGGACAGCTTGACCCAGACCGGGCGCCGAAGCTGTAGCAGCCAAATTGTTGTGATACTGCTCTTTACCCCAGGGTTTTGTCTCATACAATAGCTCATGTATGTTGCAGAAACTTTTTGCATTTGGTTCTAAACCTTGGCTCCTCACGGCCCAGACGAAGATGCCCATTCTTATGATTGCTTCGGGAGTAAGTTGATGAAGGTAGATTTCAAATATATTCAGTACTTCCACGACAAAACTGCTCAAGGGAAACCGCAGTCCAGCCTTTAGGAAGCTTCGAAAGATTACGACTTCATTCTCTTCGGGAGTAGGCACAGTCTTCTCCCCGTCATCTGCCCTCACAGTAGACATGTCTCGAAAGTATCTTCCCCTCATGTTATCAAGATGACTCTGTTTGATGCTCGATTTTCCGAAGACTGTGTGACTTGGTCACCACGGTCGATCTTCGGAGTCTTCACCCCCACTTTCTACATCATAGTTGTCACTGTCACCAGTGTCTTCAGATAAACCCTCCAAAATCTCCCTAGTGATCTTCTCTGTATTGGTCTTTGCTATTGATTGAAGAAACCCGAGATGCATCTCCTTAGAAAGGCTCAGCTTCGATTCAGCAACAGCTTTCTTATCTTCAGACATCTTCGTAAACGCTGAGAAAGTGCTCTCAAATCCGAAGCTTAAAAATTTAAAAAGCCAAGCAAGCGTTGTTGCACACAGGCAAAAAGTCGAGTGAGCAAGAGCAGATGGCAAGAAAGCGCGCCAAATAAACTCGTGGTAAGCTCTTATTTATACACCTAGTGCGTTGAAAACTGGAGGGTCCTGCTTGTCAATGACTGTTGCTATTCTAGCAAAGGGAAGGTGTTTTTTCGGACCTTCGGCTTAAGGCCTTCGTCCATGTCGCAATATGAATTTATCATTCTAGCAAATTAATATTGCGAGGGGCTACTGTTGGGGGCCTTCGGCTTCCGAAGGTCCTCAAAAACATGATTTAATAATGTTTTCCAAGTGGAATATGTGAACAGGTGTCTTCGGAATCGGGTCATGAGTATACAAGAGTATGGTCAGTACGAAGCCTGAGCGAGACGGAAAGCGATTATGACGAAGGATAAGATGATCACGAAGCTGTGCGCAGAAAAGCTTCGGCATGATAGAAGAGAAGGGGAACCGACTTAAAGATGAAAAGGCAAATTAGACCCTGAAGAATTACCATAGAGTTATTGATAAATGTAAAGGGCACAAATGTAATTCTACACGGGCTGCGTCCCTTGCCTATAAATAGATGAACAGTACTCCTGTACTGTTCAGGCTGACTTGGCATTCGCTTTTTGCATCACGCCTGTACCTTTACTTTCCGTCAAACTGAAGGTACATTTATAATTTGTTATTCTAAATATGATAATGTTAGTAAAAATAAATTGGTGATATCATATATATTATTCTTCGTATTTCGCATATGAATTCTTCCTTATTATTTACCGTGCTTACGAAGGTTTTTCCTTCATAACCTTCGTCCGAAATTCATTATATCCGAAGGGTCATAATGTCTTGAAGGACGAAGGACTTTAGTATTTAACACATTTTATGTTGCCGTGTTCTTAACTCTTAGCATTTGAGAACAAGTCCCCAACAACGCACCTGCTGGTCGCCATCGACAAATTCTCCAAGTGGATTGAGGTCCGACCCTTAACCAGCATTAGGTCTGAGCAGGCGGTGGCATTCTTCACCAATATCATCCATCGCTTTGGAGTCCCGAACTCCATCATCACCGACAATGGCACGCAGTTCACCGGAAAAAAGTTCCTAGACTTCTATGAGGACCACCACATCCGTGTGGACTGGGCCACCATAGCTCACCCCATGACGAATGGACAGGTGGAGCGTGCCAACGGTATGATTTTGCAGGGACTTAAACCCAGGATCTACAATGACCTCAACAAGTTCGACAAGCGGTGGATGAAAGAGCTACCCTCGGTGGTCTGGAGTCTGAGGACGAGACCGAGCCGAGCCACGGGTTTCACGCCGTTCTTTCTAGTCTATGGGGCCAAGGCCATCCTCCCCACGGACCCAGAATACGGTTCCCCGAGGACGAAGGCGTACGACGACCGAAGCAACTAGACCAGCTGAGAGGACTCGTGGACCAGCTTGAAGAAGCTCGGGATGTTGCCTTACTACATTCGGCGCGGTATCAGCAGTCTCTGCGACGCTACCACGCTCTAAGGGTTCGGCCCTAAGGCTTCCAAGTGGGAGACTTGGTGCTTCGGCTGCGACAAGACGACCGACGGCGCCACAAGCTTACTCCCCCCTGGGAAGGGCCATTCATCATCGCCAAGATCTTGAAGCCCGGAACATACAAGCTGGCCAACGATCAAGGCGAGGTCTACAGCAACGCTTGGAACATCGAACAGCTACGTCGCTTCTACCCTTTAAATGTTTTAAGTCGTTCATGTTCCTTGTTTTTACATGCTTAAATAAAGTCTAACCGTCAAGGAAGGGTCAGCCTTGCCTCGGCCAAGCCCGACTCTCCCTCGGGGGCTAGAAGGGGGGACCCCCCTCTGCGTCGAAATTTTCCTCGAAAAAGTTGCCTACAGAAAACAACTTTCGTGCTTTCGATTATGTCGATAGCAGGGCCCTAAAAACGACGAGAGTACACGTAAGCGGCAAGGCCGACCAAGCCGAGGGACTTCTACGCCTCCGGGATACGGATACCTCACTCATCACCTTCCGCGAGAAGTAACTCTTGCTCGGATAAGCGGTTCTGCTACCGACGAACAAGTCCTGGTACTCGAAACAAGAAGAAAGAAAACACAGCTTTATAATCCAAGCACTGAATATGTTTAGGCCTCGGCGGCCGCAAAAAACATACGCATGCTTCGGACAAACTATTCCTACAGGATTCAGGCATCGGTAGGAGGAGTGGCGCCCTCGGCGACGTTTCTACCCTCAGCGGAATCTGGCCTGGCCTCAGGCGACGACTCGGGCGAGAGGATCTCCACCTCAAAGGAGGACGCCAGCACCGCGCTTGGACCGGCAACGGTCGCGTCAAGCCTCTGGACCTCGGCTAAGGCGGCCTCATCCTCGTCGGGTAGGCAGTACCCCTCGCTGACCCGCTCTAGATCCACGTCATAGTGGGAAGCGAGCACGGCGAAGGCCCGCCTAACGCCATGATGTAGCGCCCCGCGGAGTCTACCGCGCACATGGCCGCCCAAGGCCCGCAGGTGACTCTGGGGGGAGCTACCCGAGGGGACGTCATCGAGGTCGAAGGCCCAGCAAAAGGCCGAGATAGCCTCGGACATGGCCGCACGGTCGGCCTCCTTTTGCTCAGCCTCCTGGTCGAGCGCCTCGCGATCCTTGATGGACTCGCTAAGAGCCGTCTCCAACCCTGCAGACGGCCGAACAATACTCTTCAGACACGAGGTGAAGAACGAAGCTACAAAGCGGGCGACACATACCTTCGGCCCGAGTGGATGCCTCGGCTAGCCGCCCCACAGCCTCAGCCAGCTGACCCTTAAGGGCCTCGGCCCGGCTCATAGCCTCGGCAGCTTGGCTCCGAGTTTGGTCCAGCTCGCCGAGGACCTGGTCGAGCTCCAGCCGCCGTTGTTGCATCTCCTCGGCCTGGGAAGCCACCTGCTCTCGGGCCAACGAAGCCTCTGCCCGCGCCGCCGCTGCCACCGACTTTAGCTCGTCGTAGAGCAGCCGAAGATCCGCCACCTCGGTGCTCCGCTGGGCAAGCCGCTCATTGGCCTCGGCAAGCACGGTCCTCTAGGATCACAGCGAATCCCAGACGTCTCTCTCGCGGCGGAGGAACAGCGACTTGGCGGTGCTCACGTCCGCAAGTTCCTGAAAAGGAAAAACAAGGCATGACAAATAATGCCCTAGCCATGCAAGGTCTCCACCGAAACCTTTACCTAGAAGACCCTGGGAACGTCCCTGGAAAGGGTCTCGACGGCCGACCGAAGCGACCTCGTCGTCGCCTCGATATACTCGCGGAAGTTGTCCCGAGACCTCTCCTTCAGTTCATCGTCGAGGGAAAGGAGGGGCTCCGGGTCCGAGATGGCGTGGCTCCAGAACCGAAGCGGCCGCCCACACCATTCATCGAGGTTGAGCCGCGCATGGATAAGGCCGCTGCTCCCTAAGGTGGGCCATGGTTCCGCGCGCACCTCGGCTGAAGCGTCGGGTCCCCCTACGGCCAGCGCTTCGGGCGCCACCGCAATTAAAGTGTTGGGCCTCTCCTCGGCTAAGAAAGCGGGCCTCCGATCGTCGACCTTAGCAACAATGGCTACCCCTCCTCATGGCCGAGAACGGGGAGGTCGGAGATAGCCACGGGCGGTGGCGCCTCTGCCATCCCAACGTCGGCAGCAACGGACGGCTCCACGGGTAAAACAGCAAAGGCCCCGGTGAGGGTCGATGTCGGCACCGGCAACAAGACAGTCAGGCTCGAGGCCGTGGCTACGTTAGCAACCTCCCCTAGCATGATGGTCGTCCCAGCAGAGGGATCGGCCTAGGAGGCTAGCCCCATAGCAGCTCGTGCTGCCTGGGCCCCCCGCTCAAGGGCGTCTTGGGCGGAAGCCAGCCAACCAGCATGGCACGCCGTAACGTCGGCTACGGGGGCTAGCCCCGTCTTAAGGGCCTTCCTGGGGGCCAGACCAGCCGAGCCCTGCTTCCGCTTGCTGAAAGAAGGAGAGCAAGACCAAGACACATAAAAAAGAGGGGAGACCAAAACAGAGGTATTTTCAGATACTTACCCACTTCGAACCAAGGCTAGTCATGCCTGCGGGGATGCTCCTCGAGCCCCAGCCGCCGCGGGCACCACCGAGGGTTGCTCCGACGCCGCTTCCGCCTCGGACGTCCGAGGCACCGAAGGGGCAACCTGCCCGGGCGTCGCCACGGCCAAGGGGCCGACCTCCTGCACGGCCAGCACGGGCACTTGCTCATGGAGGACAGGCAGATCGACCTGACCCCCCGGCGTCGCCCCAGTTACCTCGGCCAAGGGGTCAAGTACCCCCTCGATCCGCCTTCGCTCCTCGGGCTAGGGCCACGATGTCCCGGCTTCGGGCACTGATGGTACCAGCCCACTTGGGGGCTGGCTCGGCGACCCCTGGCCCGGCCTCGGGTCCGGGCTAAGACCGAGACAGGCCGCCATGTCGTCACTCTTGTCGTCATCATCATCGTCGTCGTCATCGTCGGGCGTCTCCAGCGACGGCTCCCTCGGGAGCCCGTCCCTCTCCTGCCTCCGGCGACGTTTCTCCAAGGCGTCCCGAGCTCGCGTCCGCTTGCGAGCCCAGGCCTTCTCCGCGTCCTTTTTCTCCTTCTTCTTCTCCGCGGCGACCCTCCGCACGGCTCGGTCCAACGCGTCCTCCGGGACCGGTGACAGGGCGGGTTTATAAAACCTCAACCCCTGGGGATGGACGAAAATCCCAACAGTGAACATCAAAGGCAACTCAGCGCAAAACAGGAGAAGGATCGGACACTCACTAGGGACACGTACCCATGGTCGGGACGCATCGCGGGTTGGGTAAGGGCGCCGGCATCTAGCCTCCCTACTGTACCCGCTACCCGCTTGTGGAGGTCATCATCGGGGAGGGAGACCGAGGACATCTGCGAGCCCTCAAAGTTAACCCCCGGCCTCATCTCCAAGAGCTGCAACCACCGCTCTGCCAAGGGAAGCACCCTCCAGCGATGGATGGCGGCAACAACCCCCGCAGCGGTAAGCCCCTCATCTCTTAACTTCTACAAGGCATGCAGAAGGGGCTGGAGCTTCTCCTGTTTCTCGCGCGTGGCCCCCCAGCTCCAGTTAGCGCCGATGGCGGTCACCACTCGTTGAGAAAACGACGGAAGCCTCCCGTCGTCATTCCGGAGATAAAACCACCGACGCTGCCACCCCTTGTTCGAAGATACAAGTGTGACGGGGATGTATAGCTGCGTGTGCCCCGGCCTCAGCTGAAGGGTGCAGCCTCTGGCCCGCACCACCATACGGACCTTCTTCGCCTCCGTCGTCGAGGCAAAGAGCTCCGCGGAGAAGAGATGGGTCCACAGGTCCCAATGAACGTCGATCCCCAAATAACCCTCGCAAACCACCGCGAAGATGGCCGCTTGCGCAATGGAGTTAGGGTTGAAGTTGTGCAGCTCCACCCCATAATAGTGCAGGAGCACCCACGTGAAGCGGCTCGCTGGTACTCCAAACCCTCGCTCATGGAAGGAGATGAAGCTGACCACATACCCCAGCGGCGGAGTCGGGACGGCCTCGCTCAGGGCCATCCACTCCAGCTGTGGCCCATCGGAGAGGGGACGGAGCAAGCCATCGGCAATGAGGGCCTCTAGATCCCCCACAACGACAGTGGAGGAAGGCCACGGGTCACGCGACGGGACGATGGTCACCTTCTCGGCCATCACCGAACGAAGGTGGTGGAGGCGGAGGGGATAAGGCGGGCGGTTTTCTTTTCCCTGGCTATCCTCTTAGGTTGCGGGGACCAAAGCAGAAGGCGGGCACAGATGGCAGGGTAAAGAACCATCGCCGGCCCCTCTCCCGGGTATATAAAGACCCGAGCGAGAGCCGTTCAAGACTTCGCCCGAACCCACCGCAAAATTCAAACTCGAAGGTGAAACGCCCGTTCCTCGAACGGCCCGCGCACGCGCAACAGACGCCCTGCGAGTTGCCCGTCTCGTCGCATTAACTCCTTGGCAGGGCAAGCGACACCGCTGGCGGGCGAAGCAGGCGACGTTTCACCTCCATCATAAAGGTCGTGTCAAAAAAGGTGCGCCACGACTTTTCGAATTCATATCCCTTTTCCTTTTCCTCTCTCTCTCTCTCTCTCTTGCCACAGGGACTGGGAAGGGGGATATTTCGGAAAGGATCCTTCCCCGCGAAGGAAGTGGGCCCCCAAGCCCTCCTACTGATCAGGGTTTCGAAGGCTGGCCCCTCGGAAGGGTTCGACAGCCGCCCCAGAGCACCCGGGCTCCGCGCCCATTACTGATCAGGGGTTCGAAGGCTGGCCCCTCTGAAGGGTTCGACAGCCGCCCCAGAGCACTCGGGCTCTGTGCCCACTACTGATCAGGGGTTCGCAGGCTGGCCCCTCGAAGGGGTTCGACAACCGCCCCAGAACACACAGAGTGAGGGATGACCATGGGTACGTCCGATACATGGCCAAGGCTCGGGCTACGCTCCCGAGGTACCCTAGGACGTTTCTGAGACCAGCAGGAACGACTCGTAATGGAATCCCACCGGAGGGAGGCATCGAGCCCTCGGACCCTGTCGAAAAGGGACCGAGTCCAGCGAATCACCTGCAGGTACTTTTGGAGCGCGCCTCTGGGCCACTAGCCGACCCCTAACGAACGGGGCACGGGCGCCCACTCGGATCACCCGATAGCAACTCACCAGAAACACCATGATCGGTGCCCTCCGAGGGTAACATGGCGCTTCCCCCCCTTCCTCCTTGCGGAAAGGCGACAAAGGGGCGTATAATAAAAGTTGAGACAGTCCTTGATCGTCCTCTCACTTCATGCAGAGGCTCGGGGGCTGCTCTCGCACCCGGCTACGGCCGAACTGTTGACAGCGTCAACAAACCAGCTTTAAAAAATCAGAACCTGATCGTACACCCGGGCTACGGCCAGGCCGCATGAGGGAACGTCAAGACCGGCCGAGGCATCGAAAAGCGTTAAGACCTTAGAGGAGTCAAACCACTCCTCCGAGGCCTCGGGGGCTACACCCGGCGGGTGAGCTCACGCGCACCTGTCGGAACAAAGTATAACCGAGAAAGGCCGGTCCCCTCACCAAGAATGCGGCAGAGCCTTGAAGCGAGCATCACCACTCCCCTCGAGGCTCGGGGGCTACTGTCGGGTACCGAAATTAGGGGTACCCCCAACACTCCTAATCACGGCTGGTAAACACCTCTAGAGGTGACCATAAAGGCTTACGGCTCGGGTCAAAGTCAAAGCTTCATCTACCAAGGGAATCGGCCTCGCCTCGCCTGAGCCTGGCCTCGGGCGGAACAGTGGTCCCGGACGAGTTCGCGCCTCGCCCGAGGGTCTCCTTAGGCCGTGAGCGCACCCTCGGCTCAGCCAAGGGCAAGCCTTGTCGTGCAAGCGACCTTGGCCAGATCGCCTTACCAGCCGACCGCATCGCATGCGCATTTAATGCTGGGATCACCTGACACCTTATCCTGAAACGCGGGCCTCAGTCGGCAAGGTCGAAGTGACTGCAGTCACTTTGCCCCTTCATTGACCGATCTGACAGGAAAACAGCGCCGCCCGCCCCGCTCCGGCTGCTGTGCCAACCGCCCGGGCGAAACCGACAACGGTCAAGATAAGCCTCGGGCGCAACAGGAAGCTCCACCTCGCCCGACCCCGGGGCTCGGCCTCGGCCTCGGGAGGAGATCTCCTCCTCGCCCGACCCCAGGGCTCGGCCTCGACTTCGGCCTCGGGAAGAGTCACATCCTCGCCCGACCCTGGGCCTCGGCCCCAGCCTCGGCCTCGGAGGAGCCGCCGCCTCGCCCGACCTCAGGCTCGGATCAATCACGCCACGGGGGTTGCATCATTACCCTACTCCTAGCTAGCTTAGGCTACGAAGGAACAAGACCGGCGTCCCATCTGGCTTACCCCGGTAACCGGCGATGGTGGTTTCCTGCATACAACCATGACGTCGGTGGTTCTCAAGCCCCCTACGGAAGCAAGGAGGCGTCAGCAAGATCCATGCAGCGCCAACAGCTGTACTGCTACAGGGCTCAAGGCATTTCTCCGACGGCCATGATGCTACCTCTACAGGACTCGAGACGTCCCCCCGACGGCCACGTTGTTATCTGTACAGGGCTTAGGGCACTTCCCTGCCAGCCACGTTAGCTCCCAGCTGCACCCCATTGTACAGCTGGGCATCTCCTTACGTCTATAAAAGGGGGTGTCCAGGGCCCCACGTGGGGGGAGGAAGGACGAAAGAGAGGACAGTGGGACGAGCATACGAACATACATACGCACGGCAGGAGAAGACGAGCAGGGGCCGGACCCTCTCTCTCTCTCTCTCTCGCTCTCGCGCTCTCCTACTCGCTCCCTCTCGCCCTCGCTCTCTCGCAAGGCTTGTAACCCCTACTACGAGCACCCTGGTGCAGGATAATACAAGGCCCATTCCACCACTTGTGTTCCATCCCGCGCCAACCCATCTAGGCAGGGGCACGTAGCGACAAATTTACTCGTCGGTCCAGGGACCCCCCGGGTCCGAAACGCCGACACCTACGTAGCTCATTAGTTTCCTCCACGCTAGATATTTCCTCTGTAATCCGCCACATAAAGATCCACGCCAGGAAGTAGGGTGTTACGCGTCTCCAAGCGGCCCGAAACTATAGAAAAAATCGCTCGTCACCTCTCGTGCATCTCGCACGAACCATTGAGTTACAGTCAACAGCACCATCCTACCCAAAAGCACCACGAGGAGTGACCCCGGGTGTGCGGTCGGGCTCCAAACACCGACAGGATCTGCAAAAAGGATTTGGTATATATTGTGATGCATCTCGTTAAGGATTAGGACGTGTTCTTATGCAAGAAGGACATGTCATTGCCTACATGTCTCGCTAGTTGAGGAAACACGAGCTGAACTACCGCACTCATGACCTAGAATTGGCCATCATAGTGCATGCTCTTAAGATTTGGAGACACTATATAATGGGGACCAAGTGCCAAATCTATACGGATCATAAGAGTTGAAGTATATTTTTACCCAGAAAGACCTAAACCTTAGGCAATGTCGTTGGTTAGAGCTCATCAAGGACTATGATTTGGAGATTCATTTCCACTGGGCAAGGCGATTCTGGTTGCAGATGCCTTGAGTCGGAAGGACCATGCTTATGTAGCTACGGCTACTCAGCTACCTGATGAGTTGGCAGAAGAGTTTGATAGGCTCAACTTGGGGATAGTTGCCCATGCCGAGGGAGTTACTATAGAAGTGGAGCCTACTTTGGAGCAAGATATATGAAAGGGTCAGGTTGGTGATGCTAAGATTCAAGAAATCAAAGACCTAATGGCTGAAAGTAGGGTCCAGACTTCACGGAAGATTAGCAAGGCATAATCTGGTTCAAAAATGGGATGTGTTCCTGAGATAGACAGTCTCTGAGAGACCATATTAAAGAAAGCTAATGACTCAGCCTATTCTATTCACTCTGGTAGTACCAAGATGTATCATGATCTGAAGCAGAAGTATTGGTGGTACGACATGAAGAGAGATGTAGCTTCACATGTAGTAGTGTGTGATGATTGCTAGAGGGTAAAAGCTGAATATCAGAGACTAGCCGGATTATTTCACCTGTTAAAGGTACCTAAATGGAAGTGGTAAGAGATTGGCATGGATTTCATCGTTGGTCTACCCCGTACTCCTGCTGGTATGACTCTATTTAGGTAATTATGTACAGACTAACCAAAGTAGCCCACTTTATTCTAGTGAGAACCAACTATATGGGAGCCAAGCTAGTTGAGTTATATATCTCTCGAATAGTCTGCCTATACAGAGTACATAAGAAGATCGTGTCTGCCAGGGGATCACAGTTCACTTTGCGATTTTGGTAGAAGTTGCATGAGAGTATGGACACGAAACTGAACTTTAGCTGAGCTTACCATCCCAAATAGATGGTCAAACTGAAAGGACCAATCACATGCTGGAGGACATGTTGAGAGCTTGTGCTCTTAAACATGGTGGCAGTTGGGACAAGAGTTTATCGTACACAGAGTTTTCCTATAATAACAGTTATCAATCTAGTATGAAGATGTCCCCAATTGTGGCATTGTATGGAAGGAGGTGTAGAACCCCGTTATACTGGGATCAGACTGGTGAAAGACAGTTTTTTGGATTGAAAATTATCCAAGAAGCAGAGAAGCAAGTTCGGATAATTAGAGAGAACTTGATAACCATACATTCAAAGCAGAAAATTTATGCTGGCACCCGAAGAAGACTGTTGGAGTTTGAAAAAGGTGATCACGTGTACATGAAAGTGTCACCGATTTGGGATATGAGAAGGTTTAAAGTCAAAGGGAAGTTGTCCCCTCGCTTTATTGGACCCTTCCAAATCCTAAAACGAGTTGGAGAAGTGACCTACTAACTAGAGCTACCTAGCCATCTGACAGATGTACATGATATGTTCCGTCACCGTCACTTGTCGTCGTGACGACGACTTTTTTTTGCTGAGTACCAGATGACACTCGGCAAAAACTTTGTTGAATGTCCGATAAAAATAATCGGCAAAGAAACCATTGACGATGTATAGTTTGCCGAGATCTATTTACCGAGAGTCACACTCAGCAAAGACTTGACAAGGTTTTCTAGGCTTTGCATGAAGCAATCGGTCCATAGTACTTGCAGCTATAGATAGCCAAACGGGCCGGCACAGCCCGCCAGGCCCGGCTAGCGAAGCGTGCCGTGCCCGATGGGCCGGCGTGCCGCTACCGCGGCCCAGGCACGGCCCGCCAGCCTGCTAGTCGTGCGGGCCGGTCCGGTGGCACTATGGCCCATCTGAATATATTGTATAATTTAGCAAAAAATATGTAGTTGTGGGGGCTCAAACTCACAACCTAGTACATAAGAGACTTAAACACATCCATCTAACCAGTGCAGCTGTAGTTTTGTTGTGTTATATATTGAATTCTTATTCTTATACTTAATATATGTAAACTATTATTTTTAAAATAAAAAATGTAACTGTGTCGTGCCCGTGCCAGCACTACGGGTCGAGATAGTGGCCCAGGCACGGCACTATAGCCGTGCCGTGCCGTGCCAGGCACTGGCACTATACTAACCGGGCCGGGTCGTGCCTGGACCGTGCTTTTTCGTGCCGTGTCTAGGCTGGCCCATTGTGTTAGTGCCAAATGGCCATCTATACTTGCAGCTTATGCCTAATTTCTCGAAATCAGGATATAGTTTCACTTGAATGTACCATCCACAATCACACAAGTCTCTGTAAATAGAACGTAGCCGATGGCGCCTTCTCCACATTACTACCATGCTATCTTTCTTCACGCGCCTTTGGTGTCCTTGGTCATGACTAGTGCTGGGAATTGGGCCGGGTCGGGCCAGCCCGGCCTAAGCCCATCGTGCTTCGTGCCAAACGGGTTCGGGCCAGGAAAGCCCAAACATTTTTTAGGCCGTGCCGTGCCAGCCCGAAGTGTAAAAACAGTGGCCCAGCCCGGCCCTAAACCATGTCGTGCCTTCGTTGGGCCGTGCCGGCCCAAACCCGGCCCGTATATTTGACCACATAAAATCAAAATATTATAACCATATAAAGTTCATAGCTTACTAAATTAAAGATATTAAACAACTCTAGCATCATTTAACCACATAAACTCCAAATATAACAACAATATAAAGTCGATATCTTACTAAATTAAAGAAATTAAATAGATTGGGCTTAATTGGGCCGTGCCGGCCCAAGCCCGGCCCATCTATGCGGGCCGTGTCGGGGGCCCGACGGGTCGGAATTTGAGGCCCGGCCCAGGCCCGCCTTCGGGCCGTGCCAGACCGGCCCATATTATTTCGTGTCGGACCGTGCTTTGGGCTCTTATTTTCGGGTCGTGCTCGTGCTAGCCCGAAAAGCCCGGCCCAGATTCCCAGCACTAGTCATGGTGCCTGTTTGTTTCGGCTTCTGCCAGCTTCTGGCCACCAAAAGCTGCTGCGGACTGCTAAACGCTCAGCTTTTCAGCCAGCTTCTATAAAATTCGTTAGGGCAAAAATCATCCAAAATCAACATAAACACATAATCGGTTGAGTCGTTCTAATAATAGGAATCCGTCACTTTCTAGATCCTGAGCCCTATGAACAACTTTATCTTTCTACACACGTAATCGTAATGATACTCATATTCTCCCCGCAGCCAGATTCTCCCCACAGCCAGATTTTCAGAAAAGCTGGTCGGAAAAAAGCTGAACCAAACAGCCCCATGACACCCTCGAAGCGACCGACCAAATCCAGCAGGTTGCGATGCGACGACCCGCCCTCCTGCATGGCCGCTCTCGCCTTGACCGCGAGCGCGCGGGCCCGCCGCCTCCTCTCATCTGCCTCCTCCCCGGCGCCCATCAAGCTCCTCACGGCCTCCTCCACCACGTTCCGGCTGACCACAATCTCCTTCTCCACCTTCCTGTACATCAGCGGCTCCGTAATCCCGACGCTGATGCCGATGCCCAGCACCTCCACGGCCATCTTCTGGTTCAGGAACTGGTCCGTGAAGTGAGGCCACGTGACCACCGGCAGTCCCGCGGTGACGGCCTCGATCGTGGAGTTCCAGCCGCAGTGCGTCACGAACCCGCCGACCGCGGCGTGGGACAGGATCAGCACCTGCGGCGCCCACCCCCTGACGAGCAGGCCGCGCCCCGCGACGCGCGCCTCGAGGTCGTCCAGGAAGGCGCGCACGGTCGCGTCGTACTCGTCGACGCTCTTGACCACCCAGACGAACGGGTGCCGCGACGCTTCCAGCCCGAGGCCGAGCTCCACGGCCTGCCTCGGGTCCGCCTGCGCGATGCTCCCGAAGCTGACGTACACGACGGAGGCGGGCTCCTGGCCGTCGAGCCACCGGAGGCACGCGTCGACGTCGACGTCGGTAGCTCTCCCTCTCGCCGCCAGCGTCCCGGCGCGCTGGTGGTACAGCGACACCGGCCCGACCGTCCAGACCTTCATCCCCCTGGCCGCCGCGTAGCCGGCCACGTACTCGGGCTCCATCTCCTCGAAGGTGTTCATGACGACGCCGTCGGCCTCGGCCCGCGCGCGCTCCACGTAGTCCGCGAAGTCCTCCCAGCCGGGCACCTCGCGGAAGAAGCCCGAGGCCTGCGCCCTCGTGACCAGGACCCGTCTCTCCAGCCCCGGCACGACGACCGGCTCGTCGTCGTGGGCGACGCCCCGGTACGCGCCGAACCGCTCCACGTTGTGCTGGCACAGAAGGCAGAAGGCGCACATGCTGAAGAAGCTGAGGCGCGGGACCCCGAGGTTGGCCGCCAGCACCGTGGTCCACGGGTGGCAGAAGTCCGCCACGATGCACGTCGGGTAGGGGCGCGCGTGCGCGCGGAGGTGGGCCTCGATCGGCGCGCGCAGGAGCGCGATGGCGTCGAAGTAGCGCCGCGCGTGCTCCGGCGGCACGTTGTCCATGTTGTCGGCGCCGTCGGGCAGGCCGGCCCCGGCGTAGTCCAGCGGGAACTCGAGGAGGCGGACCGGCAGGCCCGACTGCCGGGCGGACTCGATGGTCGGGCGCACCCGCGCGGCCGAGGCCGGGGTCCCGACCACGGTGCAGATCGCGCCGTGCGTGGAGAGTAGCAGCGCGGTGTCGACCGCTGGGATCAGGTGGCCCTGGGCCATCAGCGGGACGAACACGAAGTGCGCCGCCTGCTGGGTTCTTCCGCCGCCGGTGTCGTCTCCCCGGCCGTTGGTTGCCGCTTGTCCTTGGCTACCCATCCTGATTTCTGGCGATCGTCGTGGCGTGGCCGACCGGATAGGGGGTGGGGGCAGTGAGGTTAGTGTGTCAGTGTGTGTGTTCTAGTTGTGGCATCTATAAAAGGTGAGTCGACTTGGAGCTTTGTTTGCGTCGTTAATAACCCAGCCGGCCAAGGCCGGCATCTATGTTACTAGTCACTCCTCAGGCGCGAGGATGGCAGCGTGACACTTGTGTGAGTTGCGTGACTTCAATGTTTGTATCCCATGTTGCTGGACAGTACGATGATAAGTTGCCGAGTCAGAGGTCCACAAGTATTGGGTGGCGCTAACACTGACGAACTCGCAGCTGTCCTCGTTAGGACCTACAACTGCTACAATTGATTTTCGACGAGGGATCTCGATTGATAAACCAATTGGATTACGCTTCTGTAGTCTGCCTTCTGTTCTGTACAAGGATAGTGGCTATAAAATCTACCTTTTAAAGGTTTGTTCGTTTTGCTCTTAATCCATGTGGATTAGATGAGTTTAAATTCCAAATAAATCAAAATATTTCATCATTTTTTTTTGAATCTTATCCAATCCATATGTGATAGTATTAACCGAACAATGCCTAAGTGAATAATTTGATGCCGCCGATTAATTCTACACAGAGAAGAGATTACATGTGTGAGACAAGATAAATAAATATCATACATGAGTAAAAATTTCATGCTCACGACAGTAGAAAACTAAGGTTGAGGTGGAGCGAACAACGAAGGTGGTGGAGCTACACCTGCTACAGCACCAAGAGTCTGCATGTACTAAAACATCTCTGTCATCCTCTACTGATCAGCTAAGCGAGTCGTCTGCTCTGCCTCCCGCTCCGCCCTCATCCTTGCCTACAACTACACAAGTTGCCTCCTCTCTTCTTCTAGATGAGCCTGTAATATTTTACCCCAATGTTACGATAATGCAAATAAAAAAGGTATATAATAACCAATGAATGACAAATAAAGAAGTAATAACTTGGAGTTCTTGTATCTGATACTGTGAGATATCATGTCGTGGTCGTATGGTCGGCCTCGCTCTCGTACTCTTTGCTCGAACTTGAGATAGAGTGGGAGTGGAGGACAATTCGATTGCGATGTCTCCAATCCAGTACCGTCCATGCCTCTTGCCTCCTCTGACCCTCATGAGGATTTCTCCATCAATGTCCTTGGCCCTCGAATCATATTATGGCTCATAGACCTCCCTTGCAATCGTCGTGTACTCACTGTGGTGGCTGTGGAGGGTGCGTGTTGTTGTACGCCTCAGGCCCGTCATCCAGGTTGTAGCTGATGTCGGACGTCACCTTGCCCTTGTGGGCCATAGCATATGCCGAGAAGGAGCAAGGATGACCACCATATGATGCCGACTGCGTTAAAATGAACAAGATGATTCGAAATCATGCATAATCGAACGTTAGAATAAATAAATGAATTTGTGTACCCATGCTTCTGTGTATCCGGTGAGGTTGTGATTGCCTTGATGGTCGGGGACATCTAGCATCATCAAAAAACTGTATTTTTTGCATTTTGGCCTTTTTATAGAAACATTTCACAAATATGTCTTTTTCAATTTGATTTCAGGGATTGGACCCTTACCTCGACGCCATCATCATTGGTGCCAAGGTTACACATCTCGGTGCCAATATCGATGGCGCCGAGGTCCCTGCTAGCCGCGCCGACATGGTAACATTGGCGCCGAGACGTGTAACCTCGCACCAATGATGATGTCGTTGAGGTAAGGGTCCAGTTCATGAAATCAAATCTAAAAGGGAGTATTTGTGAAAAGTTTCACAAAAGGGCTAAAATGCAAAAAAGACAGACATCAAACATCAACCCTAGCAAGCGATGTGTGTCTCGTCCCACTCGTTAGAACACCACCTTTGCACTATCTACTCCCAGCACTCAGGATGTGCGCGCACCAATAAGGAATCATCTACATGACATAAAGTACATGACATATCAAAAGATGAAATTAAGCTTATTTAATGTCAATGTTAATGTTTTGTATTTACCTGCAAGTACGGTTCCTAAGTCAACGCCATGGTTCTTGCGTCCTTTTTGCTATCCTTCTCTCCAAGGACGGTGGTGTAGAAACCTGTTGTCGGGGGAATGTGTAACACCGTGAATTTAGGGGTATAAAATTTCTTCTCTAATATCTACCAAATTCAGGGGTTACTCTTTTTCTCACCTCTATATATTTCCTCTCTCTTCTTTTTAATAGAGTTTTGGGTATTTATTTGAGAGATGTATTATTTTCTTTAGAATATTAAAACGTAGGGGAGACATGAATTGTTGCATCATGCTGAGTTTAAACTTTGTTTTTGGTTGATGCACATGTTTGAAATATTTGAATTTGAATTTGTGGTTTGATTTGATTTGAATTCAATAGAGTAAATAAAAAAAAGAAAAGGAATAGAAAATTCAGAATAAAAGAAAAACCAGAGATCAGTCCAGCCTCAGCTTTCGGCCCTGCTCCGTGCGCCCGCGCCCTCTCCCGCTACGCGATGGGACCCGCCTGTCGGCGCTGTTCCCTTCGCCCGTGCACCTGCTCCCTCTCTCTCTCTGACCGGTGGGACCGAGCTGTCGGCACCATTTCCCCCTCGCGCGCCCCCTCTCTCCCTCTGCGCAGCGGGCCCTGCCCGTTAGCATAGTTACCCGTTCACCCCGCGCTCTCCCTCACTGCGATGTGGGACCCCCTGTCAGCTCTGCCCTCCCCGCGAAACGCCGCTGACCAGCGCACGCACGCCGAGAACCCCGACCATGTCACCTACCCACGCCCCTAGCTCCCATTTGAGCCCCGCTCGCACCCGCTCTTCTCCCCTGCCCCATTTCACCCACTCTCGTCCTCTCTCACGCTCAGCCGCCGCTGCCAGAGCTCGACGAAGGAAAGCGCCCGCTGTGCCGGCCACCTAGAGCACCAGACGACGCGCCAAGTCTTCTCGAGCGCCGTCCCGAGGTGAGAAACATGTTCCCGTGCTCTGGTTACCTTGATTTTTCCTTGCCTTAGCAAATTCGTGCTTGTCGGAGCTCTACCGCATCGGTTCGCTGTGCCCGCACGATGTTCGGTCGATTCAGCCCCACCACGTGCCCCTGCTTTGGTCCGTAGTGTTCCCCCTCCCTCGCCGGAGCTATCCCTGGCCTCGGCACACCCGATTTCGCCTCCCTGTGGTCAAGATTGCTCACCTGAGTTACCCTGACCCACCTAGAGTGCTCCCTCCACCATTCCATCGTTCCTAGTCCCGTTCTCACGACCAGAATCCCGCCATTGAGTTCGTAGGTGAAAGTCGCCTAGAGGGGGGTGAATAGGGCGAAACTGAAATTTACAAAGTTAATCACAACTACAAGCCGGGTTAGCGTTAGAAATATAAGCGAGTCCGAGAGAGAGGGTGGAAAACAAATCGCAAGCAAATAAAGAGTGAGACACAAGGATTTGTTTTACCGAGGTTCAGTTCTTGCAAACCTACTCCCCGTTGAGGTGGTCACAAAGACCGGGTCTCTTTCAACCCTTTCCCTCTCTCAAATGGTCACTTAGACCGAGTGAGCTTCTCTTCTCAATCACACGGGACACTAAGTCCCCGCAAGGACCACCACACAATTGGTGTCTCTTGCCTCAGTTACAATTGAGATGTTCTCAAGAAAGAATGAGAAAGAAAAGAAGCAATCCAAGCGCAAGAGCTCAAATGAACACAAATGTCGCTCTCTCTAGTCACTATTTGATTTGGAGTGATTCCAGACTTGGGAGAGGATTTGATCTCTTTGGTTGTGTCTAGAATTGAATGCTATAGCTCTTGTAATGTGTTGGAAGGTGGAAAACTTGGATGCAATGAATGGTGGGGTGGTTGGGGTATTTATAGCCCCAACCACCAAACTAGCCGTTTGGTGGAGGCTGCTGTCGAATGGCGCACTGGACAGTCCGATGCGCCACCGGACACTGTCCGGTGCGCCAGCCACGTCACCCGGCCGTTAGGGTTCGACCGTTGGAGCTCTGACAGGTGGGGTCTTCTGGCTGTCCGGTGGTGCACCGGACAAGTACTGTAGACTGTCTGGTGCGCCTTCTGACGCTGTTCTGACTCTGGCGCGCACTGTACCACATTGAATGCGGTTGTAGTCGATCGTTGGCGCTGAAGTAGTCGTTGCTCCGCTGGCACACCGGACAGTCCGGTGCGCCACCAGACACTGTCCGGTGCTTCACCGGACGGTCCGGTGAATTATAGCGGAGCGCCCTCTGATTTTTCCGAAGGTGACGAGTTTGGAGCTGAGTTCTCTGGTACACCAGACACTGTCCGGTGGCACACCGGACAGTCCAGTGCGCCATACCAGGGCACACTTCGGTTGTCTTTGGCTCTCTTTGTTTGAACCCTTTTTTGGTCATTTTATTGGTCTATTGTGAACCTTTGGCACCTGTAAAACTTATAATCTAGAGCAAACTAGTTAGTCCAATTATTTGTGTTGGGCAATTCAACCACCAAAATCAATTAGGAAAAGGTGTAAGCCTATTTCCCTTTCAATCTCCCCCTTTTTGGTGATTGATGCCAACACAAACCAAAGCAAATATGAAAGTGCAGAATTGAACTAGTTTGCATAATGTAAGTGCAAAGGATGCTTGGAATGAAACCAATAAATATTACTTACTAGATGCGCATGGATGGCTTTTCTTCTTATTAACATTTTGGACCACGCTTGCACCACATGTTTTGTTTTGCAAAATGTTTTGGAAATTCTTTTCAAAGTTCTTTTGCAAATAGTCAAAGGTAAATGAATAAGATTTTTTAGAAGCATTTTCAAGTTTTGAAATTTTCTCCCCTTGGTTCAAATGTTTTTCCTTCGACTAAACAAAACTCCCCCTTAATGAAATCCTCCTCTTAGTGTTCAAGAGGGTTTTAGATATTAATTTTGAAGAGGGTATACCAATTTGAAATTATATCAAAATAAGATACTAATTGAAAAAACTTCTTTTAATATCAAATAAAAGACTACATTTTTTGAAATTGGTGGTGGTGCGGTCCTTTTGCTTTGGGCTAATACTCTCTCCCCCTTTGGCATGAATCGCCAAAAACGGATGTTTGAGTGAAATATGAGCCCTTTAAACTACTCTCTCCCCCTTTGGACGGAAGTAAAGGAGTGAAGATTATACCAAAGTTGGAGAGTTAGTACGGAGCGACGGCGAAGGATGAATGATTCGATGGAGCAGAGTGGAAGCCTTGTCTTCACTGAAGACTCCTTTTCCCTTTCAATCTATGACTTGGCATGAAATGGACTTGAAAGAACACATTAGTCATAGCGCATGAAAGAGATGATCAAAGGTATACATATGAGCTATGTGTGCAAAACATCAATAAAAGTTTCTAGAATCAAGAATATTTAGCTCATGCCTAAGTTTGGTAAAAGTTTGTTCATCCAATGGCTTGGTAAATATATCGGCTAATTGTTCTTTGGTGCTAACATATGCAATCTCGATATCCCCCTTTTGTTGGTGATCCCTTAGAAAATGATACCGAATGGCTATGTGTTTAGTGCGGCTATGCTCAACGGGATTATCCGCCATGCGGATTGCACTCTCATTATCACATAGAAGAGGAACTTTGGTTAATTTGTAACCATAGTCCCTAAGGGTTTGCCTCATCCAAAGCAATTGCGCGCAACAATGGCCTGCGGCAATATACTCGGCTTCGGCGGTTGAAAGAGCCATAGAATTTTGCTTCTTTGAAGCCCAAGACACCAGAGATCTTCCCAAGAACTGGCAAGTCCCCGATGTGCTCTTTCTATTAATTTTACACCCTGCCCAATCGGCATCGGAATAACCAATTAAATCAAATGTGGATCCCCTAGGGTACCAAAGCCTAAACTTAGGAGTATAAACTAAATATCTCAAGATTCGTTTTACGGCCCTAAGGTGAGCTTCCTTAGGATCGGCCTGGAATCTTGCACACATGCATACGGAAAGCATAATATCCGTCGTGAAGCACATAAATAGAGTAAAGAACCTATCATTGACCAGTATACCTTTTGATCGACGGATTTACCTCCCGTGTCGAGGTCGAGATGCCCATTTGTTCCCATGGGTGTCTTGATGGGCTTAGCGTCTTTCATCCCAAACTTGTTGAGTATATCTTGAGTGTACTTGGTTTGGCTAATGAAAGTGCCCTCTTGGAGTTGCTTCACTTGAAATCCTAAGAAATACTTCAACTCCCCCATCATAGACATCTTGAATTTTTGTGTCATGATCCTACTAAATTCCTCACATGTAGATTCGTTAGTAGACCCAAATATAATATCATCAACATAAATTTGGCATACAAACAAATCATTTGCAAGTGTTTTAGTAAATAAAGTAGGATTGGCTTTTCCGACTTTGAAGCCATTAGCAATAAGAAAATCTCTTAGGCATTCATACCATGCTCTTGGGGCTTGCTTGAGCCTATAAAGCGCCTTAGAGAGTCTATAGACGTGGTTAGGATACTCACTGTCTTCAAAGCCGGGAGGTTGCTCAACATAGACTTCTTCCTTGATTGGTCCATTGAGGAAGGCACTTTTCACGTCCATTTGATAAAGCTTGAAGCCATGATAAGTAGCATAGGCAAGTAAAATGCGAATTGACTCAAGTCTAGCTACGGGTGCATAAGTTTCACCGAAATCCAAACCTTTGACTTGTGAATATCCCTTGGCCACAAGTCGGGCTTTGTTCCTTGTCACCACACCATGCTCATCTTGCTTGTTGCGGAAGACCCACTTGGTTCCTACAACATTTTGGTTAGGACGTGGAACTAAATGCCATACCTCATTCCTCATGAAGTTGTTGAGCTCCTCTTGCATCGCCATCACCCAATCCGAATCTTGAAGTGCTTCCTCTACCCTGTGTGGCTCAATAGAGGAAACAAAAGAGTAATGCTCACAAAAATGTGCAACACAAGATCTAGTGGTTACCCCCTTATGAATGTCGCCGAGGATGGTGTTCATGGGGTGATCTCGTTGGATTGCTTGGTGGACTCTTGGGTGTGGCAGCCTTGGAACTTGCTCATCCTCCTTGTCTTGATCATTTGCATCTCCCCCTTGATCATTGCCATTGTCTTGAGGTGACTCATCTTCTTGATCTTCTTCTTCATCATCTTGAGCCTCATCCTCATCTTGAGTTGGTGGAGATGCTTGCATGGAGGAGGACGGTTGATCTTGTGCTTGAATGGGCTCTTCGGATTCCTTAGGACACACATCCCCAATGGACATGTTCCTTAGCACGACGCATGGAGCCTCTTCATCATATAATTCATCAAGATCAACTTGCTCTACTTGAGAGCCGTTAGTCTCATCAAACACAATGTCACAAGAAACTTCAACTAGTCCAGTGGACTTGTTAAAGACTCTATATGCCCTTGTGTTTGAATCATATCCTAGTAAAAAGCCTTCTACAGCCTTAGGAGCAAATTTGGATTTTCTACCTCTTTTAACAAGAATAAAACATTTGCTACCAAAGACTCTAAAATATGAAACATTTGGCTTTTTACCGGTGAGGAGTTCGTAGGATGTCTTCTTGAGGATTCGGTGTAGATACAACCGGTTGATGGCGTAGCAAGCGGTGTTGACCGCCTCGACCCAAAACCGATCTGAAGTCTTGTACTCATCAAACATGGTTCTTGCCATGTCCAATAGAGTTCTATTCTTCCTCTCCACTACACCATTTTGTTGTGGCATGTAGGGAGAAGAGAACTCATGCTTGATGCCCTCCTCCTCAAGGAAGCCTTCAATTTGTGAATTCTTGAACTCCGTCCCATTGTCGCTTCTAATTTTCTTGATTCTTAAGCCAAACTCATTTTGAGCCCGTCTTAAGAATCCCTTTAAGGTCTCTTGGGTTTGAGATTTTTCCTGTAAAAAGAATACCCAAGTGAAGTGAGAATAGTCATCCACAATAACTAGACAGTACTTACTCCCACCGATGCTTATGTAAGCGATCGGGCCGAATAGATCCATGTGGAGGAGCTCAAGTGGCCTGTCAGTCGTCAAGATGTTCTTATGTGGATGATGAACACCAACTTGCTTCCCTGCTTGGCATGCGCTACAGATCCTGTCTTTCTCAAAATGCACATTTGTTAGTTCCAAAATGTGCTCTCCCTTTAGAAGCTTGTGAAGATTCTTCATCCCAACATGGGGTAGTTGGCGATGCCAGAGCCAACCCATGTTAGTCTTGACAATTAAGCAAGTGTCAAGTTTAGCTCTATTGAAATCGACTAAGTATAGCTGACCCTCTAACACTCCCTTAAAAGCTACTGAATCATCACTTCTTCTAAAGACAATAACACCTGTATCCATGAAAAGACAGTTGTAACCCATTTTACATAATTGAGATACAGAAAGCAAGTTGTAATCTAATGAATCTACAAGAAAAACATTGGAAATGGAATGGTCAGGTGATATAGCAATTTTACCCAATCCTTTGACCAAACCTTGGTTTCCATCCCCGAATGTGATAGCTCGTTGGGGATCTTGGTTTTTCTCATAGGAGGAGAACATCTTTTTCTCCCCTGTCATGTGGTTTGTGCACCCGCTATCGATGATCCAACTTGAGCCCCCGGATGCATAAACCTACAAAACAAATTTAGTTCTTGATTTTAGGTACCCAAACAGTTTTGGGTCCTTTGACATTAGATACAAGAACTTTGGGTACCCAAACACAAGTCTTTGATCCCTTGTGTTTGTCCCCAACATACTTGGCAACTACTTTGCCGGATTTGTTAGTCAAAACATAAGATGCATCAAAAGTTTTAAATGAAATGCTAGGTTCATTTGATGCACTAGGAGTTTTCTTCTTAGGCAATTTAGCACGAGTTGATTGCCTAGAACTAGATATCTCACCCTTATACATAAAAGCATGATTAGGGCCAGAATGAGACTTCCTAGAATGAATTCTCCTAATCTTATGCTTGGGAGAACCGGCAGGGTACAAAATGTAACCCTCGTTATCCTGAGGCATGGGAGCCTTGCCCTTAACAAAGTTAGATAATTTTTTAGGAGGGGCATTGAGTTTGACATTGTCTCCCCTTTGGAAGCCAATGCCATCCTTGATGCCAGGGCGTCTCCCACTATAAAGCATACTACGAGCAAATTTAAATTTTTCATTATCTAGTTCATGCTCGGCAATTTTAGCATCTAATTTTGCTATATGATCATTTTGTTGTTTAATTAAAATCATGTGATCATGAATAGCATCAATGTCAACATCTCTACATCTAGTACAAATAGAAACATGCTCAATGGTGGATGTAGAGGGTTTGCAAGTTTTTAGTTCAACAATCTCAGCATGTAAAATGTCATTTTCACTTCTAAGATCAGAAATGGAGGCATTGCAAACATCTAAATCTTTAGCCTTAGCAATCAATTTTTCATTTTCAATCCTAAGGCTAGCAAGAGAGGCATTCAATTTTTCAATCTTAGCAATAGAAATATCATGATCATTTCTAAGATTGGCATATGAATCATCACAAACATTTGAATCAACCTTAGCAATTAATCTAGCATTTTCATTTCTAAGGTTGGCAATCAAATCATGGCAAGTGCTTAGCTCACTAGTTAATTTTTCACATTTTTCCATCTCTAGAGCATAAGCATTCTTAACCTTAACATGCTTCTTATTCTCCTTAATTAGGAAGTCCTCTTGGCTATCCAAGAGTTCATCCTTATCATGAATAGTGCTAATCAATTCATTTAACTTCTCTTTTTGTTACATGTTAAGGTTGGCAAAAAGAGTAAACAAATTATCCTCATCATCACTAGAATTAGCCTCATCACTAGAGGTGGCATATTTAGTGGAGGATTTAGATTTAACCTTCTTCTTTTTGTCGTCCTTTGCCATGAGGCACTTGTGGCCGACGTTGGGGAAGAGGAGTCCCTTGTTGACGGCGATATAGGCGGCATCCTCGTCGGAGGAGGAGTCGGTGGAGCTCTCGTCAGAGTCCCACTCGCGGCACACATGGGCATCGCCTCCCTTATTCTTGTGGTACCTCTTCTTTTCCTTTCTTCTCCCCTTCTTGTCATCGCCTCTGTCACTGTCACTAGAAATAGGACATTTTGCAATAAAGTGACCGGGCTTACCACACTTGTAGCAAACCTTCTTGGAGCGGGTTTTGTAGTCCTTCCCCCTCCTTTGCTTGAGGATTTGTCGAAAGCTTTTAATGATTAAAGCCATCTCCTCATTGTCGAGCTTTGAGGCGTCGATGGGGAGCCTACTTGATGTAGACTCTTCCTTTTTCTCCTCCGTTGCCTTGAATGTGACGGGTTGTGCCTCGGGCATGGAGGAGGTGCCTTGCTCGATGATTTTCTTTGAGCCTTTAATCATTAGCTCAAAGCTCACAAATTTCCCTATGACTTCCTCGGGAGACATTAGCTTGTATCTTGGATCACCTCGAATTAATTGAACTTGCGTAGGGTTAAGAAAAACGAGGGATCTTAGAATAACCTTGACCATTTCATGGTCATCCCATTTGGTGCTCCCAAGGTTGCGCACTTGGTTCACCAAGGTCTTCAAGCGGTTGTACATGGCTTGCGGATCCTCTCCTTGGTGAAGCATGAAGCGACCGAGCTCCCCCTCGATCGTCTCCCGCTTGGTGATCTTGGTCACCTCGTCTCCTTTGTGTGCGGTCTTGAGCACGTCCCAAATTTCCTTTGCGCTCTTCAACCCTTGCACCTTATTATACTCCTCTCGACTTAGAGAGGCGAGGAGTATAGTAGTGGCTTGGGAGTTGAAGTGATGAATTTGGGCCACTTCATCCGAATCATAGTCTTCATCCCCTACGGATGGTACCTGTACACCAAACTCAACAACGTTCCAAATGCTTGTGTGGAGTGAGGTTAGATGATGCCTCATTTTGTCACTCCACATATTATAATCTTCACCGTCAAAAACCGGTGGTTTGCCTAGTGGAATGGAAAGTAAAGGAGTACACTTGAAATACGAGGGTAGCGTAGGGGAATCTTACTATACTTCTTGCGCTCATGGCGCTTAGAAGTTATGGATGGCGCGTCGGAGCCGGAGGTGGATGGCGATGAAGAATCGGTCTCGTAGTAGACCACTTTCCTCATCTTCTTTTTCTTGTCGCCACTCCGATGTGACTTGAGGGAAGAGGATTCCTTCTCCTTCCCTTTGTTGTGGGACTCTCCCGATGGAGCCTTCCCGTGGCTTGTAGCGGGCTTGTCGCCGATCACCATCTCCTTCTTGGCATGATCTCCCAACATCACTTCGAGCGGTTAGGCTCTAATGAAGCACCAGGCTTTGATAACAATTGAAAGTCGCCTAGAGGGGGGTGAATAGGGCAAAACTAAAATTTACAAAGTTAATCACAACTACAAGCCGGGTTAGCGTTAGAAATATAAGCGAGTCCGAGAGAGAGGGTGGAAAACAAATCGCAAGCAAATAAAGAGTGAGACACAAGGATTTGTTTTACCGAGGTTCGATTCTTGCAAACCTACTCCCCGTTGAGGTGGTCACAAAGACCGGGTCTCTTTCAACCCTTTCCCTCTCTCAAACGGTCACTTAGACCGAGTGAGCTTCTCTTCTCAATCACACGGGACACTAAGTCCCCGCAAGGACCACCACACAATTGGTGTCTCTTGCCTCGGTTACAATTGAGATGTTCTCAAGAAAGAATGAGAAAGAAAAGAAGCAATCCAAGCGCAAGAGCTCAAATGAACACAAATGTCGCTCTCTCTAGTCACTATTTGATTTGGAGTGATTCCAGACTTGGGAGAGGATTTGATCTCTTTGGTTGTGTCTAGAATTGAATGCTATAGCTCTTGTAATGTGTTGGAAGGTGGAAAACTTGGATGCAATGAATGATGGTGTGGTTGGGGTATTTATAGCCCCAACCACCAAACTAGCCGTTTGGTGGAGGCTACTGTCGAATGGCGCACCAGACACTTGAGAGCACCTAGAGGGGGGGTGAATAGGTGATCCTGCGAAACTTGAAACTTAAGCCACAAAAACTTGGTTAAGCGTTAGCACAATAATCAACAAGTGGCTAGAGAGGAGTCTCAACAAAACACAATAACCACAAAGATATCAATCACAGAGATGGCACGGTGGTTATCCCGTGGTTCGGCCAAGACCAACGCTTGCCTACTCCAAGTTGTGGCGTCCCAACAGACGAGGGTTGCAATCAACCCCTCTCAAGCGGTCTAAAGACCCACTTGAATACCACGGTGTTTTGCTTTGCTTTTCTTAATCCCGTTTGCGAGGAATCTCCACAACTTGGAGCCTCTCGCCCTTACACTTGAATCTCACAAAGAAGCACGGAGTAAGGGAGGGATGAGCAACGCACACAAGACACAAAAATCAGAGTGTCACCACGCACACAAGTCGCAACAAGAGCTCACAACAAAACCCGACTAGTTCACAACTCAACTAGAGCTCTAGATGCTATCACGAAGAAACAAATGCGCAGAATCGAAGTCTTGGTGCTTAGGAATGCTTAGAGAATGCTTGGTGTGTTCCTCCATGTGCCTAGGGGTCCCTTTTATAGCCCCAAGGCAGCTAGGAGCCGTTGAGAGAATTCCAGGAAGGCTGATCTTGCCTTCTGTCGCCTGGCGCACCGGACAGTCCGGTGCACCACCGGACACTGTCCGGTGCGGATATCCTTCCTTATTTGGCGAAGCCGACCGTTGGGATTTGAGAGCCATTGGCGCACCGGACACTGTCCGGTGCACACCGGACAGTCTGGTGCCTCCTTCTAGCTGTTGGCTCGGCCACGTGTCCCGCGCAGATCGCGAGGCCGACCATTGGCCTGGTCGACCGTTGGCTCACCGGACAGTCCGGTGCACCACCGGACAGTCCGGTGAATTTTAGTCGTACGCCGTTAATCATCTCCCGAGAGCGAGGAGTTCGTCTGTGGACGGCTCACCGGACAGTCCGGTGCACCACCGGACAGTCCGGTGAATTATAGCCGTACACTGACTTCGAAGTCCCGAGAGCAACCTGTTCGATAGAGCCAGCCTGGCGCACCGGACACTGTCCGGTGCACCTCCGGACAGTCCGGTGCACCCAGACTGAGCAGACTTAGGCTGAACAAGGCCATCTCATTTCCAACTCAATTTTTCCTGTTTCCAGCACTTAGACATAATACATTAGTCCATAAAACAATGTACTAAGTCTAGAAACATACCTTTTGACATGATTTGCACTTTGTCCACCATTTTGCATAGATTAACACAAAAGCACTTGTGTTGGCACTCAATCACCAAAATACTTAGAAATGGCCCAAGGGCACATTTCCCTTTCAATCTCCCCCTTTTTGGTGATTTATGCCAACACAACATAAAGCAACTAGAACAAGTGCAATATCCATGCAAATGAAAACTCAAAGTTGTTTTGAATCAAATTTGGCATATATGGATCACTCTTTGCCACCACTTGGTTTGTTTTTGCAAATCAAACTCAATTTCCTATCTCTAAGTCAAATCCACTTGTAGAGACATAAAGAGAGGTATTCCAAAAGAAATTGATCAAGAATTTCAAAAACTCCCCCTTTTTTCCATAATCAACACTTCTCCCCACAAGAGGCCAACTTTTGACAAAAGAGACAATAAAAGAGTTTTGACAAACCAAAAGCTCTATTCTACTATTTTCAAAATTTCTCAAGTGGTAGCTGATCCATTTATTGCTTTGGCCTTTATTTTCTCCCCTTTGGCATCAAGCACCAAAACGGGATCAATCTTGGCCCTTTAACCCCATTGCCTCACCAGAATCTTCAAATAAGAATACAAAGGCAATAGGAGTACATGAGATGAACTTGGAATAAGTTACCCTCTCATCGGAGTGCAGTGGAAGTCTTTCATGGTCCAAGTCCACCTTTTCCCTTCCAAACCTTCTTTGAGACTAAATCAAGCAAACTCAAGCACAAGGTTAGTCTCAAAGGGTCAAGTTGTAACACAACTCCCCCTAAATATGTGCATCACTTGCACAAGGACTTGCGAGGTCCGGGGATTGATTGTACAACTTGAGCACCACAGAAAGCAACAAAATGCATAAGGAACATGATCAAAGGCATAAACACACGTATGCTATTGTCGGCGTTCCGAGACCGGGGGGTCCCCGAGCCGACGAGTGAGTGTGCCACGTGCCCCAGCCCAGATGGGTCGAGCGCGTGGGCGAGCGCGAAAGGGGGGAGAGAGAGAGAGAGCGAGGTGGCCGGAGCCGGGTCGTGAGGGAGTCGGAGAATCCCCGCGGCCTTCATGTTCGTCCCGCGCCCAGGTCGGGTGCGCTTGCAGTAGGGGGTTACAAGCGTCCGCGCGAGGTGAGGGGAGCGGGTGGCCCCGAGAGAGCGCCTGCCCCTGCCCTTCGTCCCCGCGAGGCCAACCTTCTCTAAGAAGGCCCTGGTCCTTCCTTTTATAGTCGTAAGGAGAGGATCCAGGTGTACAAAATGGGGGTGTAGCAAGGTGCTACGTGTCTAGCGAGAGAGAGCTAGCGCCCTAAGTACATGCCAAGGTGGCAGCCGGAGAGATCTTGGCACCCTGTTGGTGTGGCGTCGTGGCTGTTGGAGAAGCAGTGGAGCTTGACGGAGGGACAGCTGTTGGAACAGCTGTGCTCTTGCTGACGTCTCCCTGCTTTCGTAAGGGAGCTGAGAGCCGCCGTCGTCATGGTCTAGTGAGGCGCCATCATTGCCTATCTGGCGGAGCTGGCCAGATGGGACGCCGGTCTTGTCCTCTGCGACCCGAGTCGGCTCAGGGCAGGGTGATGATGACGCTTCCTGTTGACGTGGCAGTCTTGTGTCCTAGGTCGGGCGACGTGGAGGCTCCTCCGAAGTCGAGGTCGAGTCCGTCCTGCATGACAGAGGCCGAGCCCGAACTCCTGGGTCGGGCGAGGCGGAGGTCGTTCGGCAGGGGCCGAGGCGGAGTCCGAGCCCCGGGTCGGGCGAGGCGGAGGTCGTCGTCTTCCGGGGCCTTAGCCCGAGTCCGAGCCCTGGGTCGGGCGAGGCGGAGTTCGCCGTCTTCCGGGGCCTTAGCCCGAGTCCGAGCCCTGGGTCGGGCGGAGCGGAGTTCGCCGTCTTCCGGGGCCTTAGCCCGAGTCCGAGCCCTGGGTCGGGCGAGGCGGAGTTCGCCGTCTTCCGGGGCCTTAGCCCGAGTCCGAGCCCTGGGTCGGGCGAGGCGGAGTTCGCCGTCTTCCGGGGCCTTAGCCCGAGTCCGAGCCCTGGGTCGGGCGGAGCGGAGTTCGCCGTCTTCCGGGGCCTTAGCCCGAGTCCGAGCCCTGGGTCGGGCGAGGCGGAGTTCGCCGTCTTCCGGGGCCTTAGCCCGAGTCCGAGCCCTGGGTCGGGCGAGGCGGAGTTTCCTCTGGCGCTTTTGGCCAAGCCTGGCTACCCGTCAGTCTTACCTTTTGCGTTGAAGGCCCCAGGGATTTGGTCGGTTGGCGCGGTGATTTAGTCAGGGTTACTTCTTATCGAAGGCGGGGCCTCGGGCGAGCCGGTGATGCGTCTGCCGTGAAAGAGGAGACCTCAGGCGAGACGGAGTCATCTCAGGGTCGGCTGCCCTCGCCCGAGGCTAGGCTCGGGCGTGGCGTGATCAAGTCGCTCGTATGGACTGATCCCTGACTTAATCAAACCCATCAGGCCTCTGCAGCTTTATGCTGATGGGGGTTACCAGCTGAGAATTAGGCGTCTTGAGGGTACCCCTAATTATGGTCCCCGACAGTAGCCCCCGAGCCTCGAAGAGAGTGTTAACACTCGCTTGGAGGCTTGCGTCGCACTTTTTTGCAAGGGGACCAGCCTTTCTCGGTGGTACTTTGTTCCGGTGGGTGCGCGCGAGCGCACCCGCCGGGTGTAGCCCCCGAGGCCTCGGAGGAGTGGTTTCACTCCTCCGAGGTCTTAATGCCTCGCGTAATGCCTCGGCTGGTCTGGCGGTTCCCTCATGCGAGCAGGGCGTAGCCCAGGTGCACTGTCGGGGCCCAAGTTCTCGGGCTGGTATGTTGACGCTGTCAACGGTTCGGCCGGAGCCGGGTTTGCGAGAGCAGCCCCCGAGCCTCCGCACGGAGTGAGAGGACGATCAGGGACAGACTCGGCTTTTTTATATACGCCCCTACGTCGCCTTTCCGCAAGGAGGAGGGGGGGAGTGCGCCATGTTACCCTCGATGGGCACCGAACATGGTGTCTCCGGTGAGCTGCAATCGGGTAATCCGAGTGGACGTCCGTGCCCCGTTCGTTGGGGGTCGGCTAGGGGCCCGGAGGCACGCCCAAAAGTACCTGCGGGTGATCTGCTGGACCCGGTCCCCTAGCGACGGGGTCCGAGGGCTCGTTGCCTCCCTCCGATGGGATTCCGTTACAGAGTCGTTCCCGCTGGTCTCGGAAATGTCCTAGGGTACCTCGGGAGCGCAGCCCGAGCCTTGGTTATGTATCGAACGTACCCCTGGTCATCCCTCGCTCGGCGTCTGAGGCGACTGTGAACCCTTCGACAGGCCAGCCTTCGAACCCCTGATCAGTAATGGGCGTGGAGCCCTAGTAGCCTGAGGCGGTCGTGGAACCTTTCGGGAGGCCGACCTTCGAACCCCTGACCAGTAGTGGGTGTCGGGCCCACGTGATCTGAGGCGGCTGTTGAACCCCTCGGGGGGCCAGCCTTCGAACCCCTGATCAGTAGGGAGGCTCGGAGCCTAGTTCCTTCACGGGGAAGGATCTCTTTGAGGGTACCCTCTTTCCCGGTCCCTGTTGCAAGAGATAGAGAAAGAAGGAAAAAGGGAAAAAGGATTCGAAATTGAACGTCGTGGCGTACCTTTTTCGGCGTGGTTGTTTTGGCGAAGGCGAAACGTCGCCAGCCGCTCCCGCCCGTAGCGCTGTCCGTCGAGCCGCGGAGTTAATGCGCCGGGGTGAGTAGTTGGCGAGGTTGCCGTTGTGCGTGCGCGAGCCGTTCGAGGTACGGGTCACGGGCGCGTCGTCTTCACGCCGTGAGAGGGGGTTCTCTTGCTGCCTCCGGATGGGACATGAGCTTGGCAGATGGCGTGACCGCTGCTCTCGCGCGCCTGCCACCGTCATTACTGCCGGCCCATTTTTGACCGCGTTTGACCACTGCGCCAGGCTGGCGCTGCTGGGTCGCGGGCTGGGTCGCCTCGAATCGCGGTATCGGTTCCGCAATCGAGGAGGTGCGGCGGTGGAGCGAGTGGCACAGCGGCTCACATGCAGCAACCGGCGCGCCAGTTGCACGACGCGTGGGCTTGAGTCGTCGCGCTGGCCTGTCAGGAGTCGGAGAGGCGCGTCCACTTGGCGCGGTTGCATGCCGCCTGCATGGCCGCCTGCCCCTTTCGCCCGCCGGTCTGGGCGAAAGTGGAGGATTGCTTGTAACCGCTGGGTGGTTGCGTGCGTCGTGCGCGACGGTTCGGCTTCTTCTGCTTAGAGCCGGTCTGCATGACAGGCGGGCCCCAGCCCCCGCGCCGCAGGGGAGGACTTTGGAGGCGTGTTGGAGAAGACTCAGCCCGTGACGGTTGAGGGTGCAAGCAGGGGGAGTTGCCTTTAAAGGGAGGGCGACCCCCTTCGTAAGGCGACCATGTCTCCTTCCTCCCCTATGCATTGTGTCTCTCCGTCTTCCAGGCCCCCGGATGGGGGAAACCGCCATCTTTTCGCCCCATCGTTGGAGGATCGCAACTCCGTGGGAGTTGGTACCTTTCAGCCATCGTTCGGCTTCAAGGATTTTCATCATGCAGCCCGGCTGCACCCCTCCACCGGCGGTCACCCAGGGTGGTGACCTCCGGCTTGATGGTGGGGGAAAGCGAGCCGGGCTGCGGCCTCTGCCCCTCCCTCAGCCTCAAGGATTTTCATCACCAGGCCAAGAGGGAGGACGAGGCGAGTCAGGGAGCTGTCTCCGTGTGGGTCGGTTGCCCTCTTCTTCCCCGTGCGCCTGGGGGAGAACGGCATCCTCCAGCTTCACGGAGACTTCCTCCAGCCATGTCGGAAGTGGCGGGTCCCGAGGCGTCGGCGGACGGAAGTGGCTTCTCTACCGATGAGATTGCCCATTCCGTCAGTAGCCCTGGGTCTCCGTCTCCCGGCCTGAATGGCTGGCTCTCGTCCTCGGGGGGTGAGAGTTTTTCCGCCGCCCCGCAGGCCCGCCCCTATCGAGTGGGGTTGTTCGTACCTGCGGGAAGGGGGGGAACCTGAGTTCCGTTTGTAAATGGCACTTCGAGTGCCGGGTTTTTTGTTCATTGTGGCTGTCGGGGCCTGAACATGTATGTAACTACGGCGCGGGGCCGTGTTTTTTCCTCATTTTCGAGCACTAAGACTCGTCTGCTGATTGTCTGAACCGCTTCACCAAGCATGAGTCGCCCCGTGTCAAGGTGACGAGTGAGGTATCCGTATCCCGGAGGCGTAGGAGTCCCTCGGCTCGGTCGGCCCTGTTGTCTGAGGCTCCTCTAGCTTAGTTAAAGAAACCCCTCGGCCGCTCTTCGACGAGCCGAGGCCAGGGGTAGCGATATCAGCACGAGTAGAGGCGGAGTCGGCTCGAAAATGAAACCTGGCTGGCCGGAGCCTAGCCAGGTTGTCCGTTGGCAGGATTGTCGTCAGAGTCGCTCGGCCGAGGTTTCGGATCGAGCTGGCGCCCTCGGAAGGCGGTCGGCCGAGGCCCCGGAGGTGGCCGGCCGAGCCGTCCGCTCGGGCCGGGTTCTCGGAGGAGTCCCTGGCAGAGATCGCTCGAGCGTGGTGATGATGTCGTCCTTCGGAGCGGAGGCCCTCGGGCCGCGTCGCCGTCCGAGGCTAGGTCGGGCCTTGCTGAAGGTGTTGTCGACGCCGAGGGTGTCATCGCCCTCTTCCAGCGTCAAGATCCGAGCCTGCAGGGTCAAATCGTCTTGTAGCGTGGGCCTTGCGCGGCCGTCGAGGCCAGAACACACACCCTTGCTGTGTTATAAAGCTGCGTCTCTTTTCCTCTTGTTTCGAGTATCTGGACTTTCTGTCGGTAGCAGGGATGTTAGTGCGAGCAAGAGCTGCTTCTCGCGGAAGGTGATGAGTGAGGTATCCGTATCCCGGAGGCGTGGGAGTCCCTCGGCTCGGTCGGCCTTGCCGCTTACGCGTACTTTTACCCGTCCATGAGGCCCTGTCACCGACTCGGTCTAGAAGGCTCGAAGAATCGCTTTGACAGAAGAGCTTCCGTACGTAAAGACTCGTTCGATCCGCGGATTCACCTTATCCGAGCGCGAGTTACTTATCGCAGAAGGTGATGAGTGAGGTATCCGTATCCCGGAGGCGTAGGAGTCCCTCGGCTCGGTCAGCCTTGGCTGCTTACGTGTACCCCGTCGTTTCCGGGACCCACTTTTCGAAGTAGTCAAAAAGCACGAAAGATGTTCTGGTAAAAGAGATTTTTTTTGTTCGAGGAAAGTTTTGACGCAGAGGGGGTTTCCCCCCTTTTAGCCCCCGAGGGAGGGTCGGGCTTTTGCCGAGGCGAGGCCGACCCTTCCTTGTTGACTAAACTTTGCGTGGGTGCGAGGTATATGAACAACTTGGAAACATCTTAAGGGTAGAAGCGACGTAGCTGTTGGATGTTCCAAGCGTTGCCGTAGACCTCGCCTTGACTGTTGGCCAGCTTGTACGTTCCGGGCTTCAGAACTTTGGCGATGATGAACGGCCCCTCCCAGGGGGGCGTGAGCTTGTGCCTCCCTCGGGCGTCTTGCCGCAGCCGAAGCACCAGGTCGCCCACCTGGAGGTCTCGGGGTCGGACCCCTCGGGCGTGGTAGCGTCGCAGAGACTGCTGGTACCGCGCCGAGTGTAGTAAGGCCCTGTCCCGAGCCTCATCCAGCTGGTCCAGCGAGTCTTCTCGGCTAGCTTGGTTGCTTTCTTCGTTGTAGGCCCTCGTCCTCGGGGAGCCGTATTCCAGGTCCGTGGGCAGGACGGCCTCGGCCCCGTAGACCAGGAAGAACGGCGTGAAACCCGTGGCTCGGCTTGGCGTCGTCCTCAGGCTCCAGACCACCGAGGGGAGTTCCTTCATCCATCGCTTGCCGAACTTGTTGAGATCATTGTAAATTCGAGGCTTGAGCCCTTGTAAGATCATGCCGTTGGCGCGCTCTACTTGCCCATTCGACATGGGATGAGCTACGGCGGCCCAGTCCACCCGGATGTTGTGATCCTCGCAAAAATCCAAGAATTTTTTGCCGGTGAACTGGGTGCCGTTGTCGGTGATGATTGAGTTCGGGACTCCGAAGCGATGGATGATGTTGGTGAAGAACGCCACCGCCTGTTCGGACCTGATGCTGTTCAGGGGTCGGACCTCGATCCACTTGGATAATTTGTCGACGGCGACCAGCAGGTGCGTGTAGCCCCCGGGCGCCTTCTGCAAGGGGCCGACGAGGTCCAGACCCCACACAGCGAAGGGCCAGGTGATGGGTATCGTCTGCAGAGCCTGAGCGGGCAGGTGGGTCTGCTTCGCATAGAATTGGCACCCTTCGCAGGCGCGGACAATTCTAGTGGCGTCAGCCACCGCCGTTGGCCAGTAGAAACCTTGGCGGAAAGCGTTCCCGACGAGGGTTCGAGGTGCTGCGTGATGACCGCAAGCCCCCGAGTGTATTTCCCGCAGGAGTTCCTGACCTTCGGCGATGGAGATACATCGCTGGAGGATGCCCGAGGGGCTACGGTGGTAGAGCTCCTTCTCATCGCCCAGCAAGACGAACGATTTGGCGCGTCTCGCTACCCGCCGAGCCTCGGCCCGGTCGAGGGGCAGTTCTCCTTGGTGGAGATATTGCAGGTACGGGGTTTGCCAATCTTGATCTGGCACGACCCCGTTCTGCTCCTCCTCGATGCGCAGGGCTTCGCCCTCGGGCTCCGAGGGTTCCTCGGGTTGAGCCGAGGATGGCTCGGGCTGGGCCGAGGTCGCCTCGGACGAGGCCGAGGGTGCCTCGGGCTCGGGCGCGTCGCCTATCTTGACGGAGGGTTGGTGCAGATCTCGGGAGAAGACGTCCGGGGGAACCATCGTTCGCCCCGAGGCTATCTTCGCCAGCTCGTCTGTAGTCTCGTTGTAGCGCCGGGCGATGTGGTTAAGCTCGAGCCCGTAGAACTTGTCTTCCAGGCGTCGAACCTCCTCACAGTAGGCCTCCATCTTCGGGTCGCGACAGAGGGAGTTCTTCATGACTTGGTCGATGACGAGCTACGAGTCGCCGCGTGCATCGAGGCGTCGGACCCCTAGCTCGATGGCGATTCGCAATCCGTTGATCAGAGCCTCGTACTCGGCCACATTGTTGGACGCCGGGAAATGGAGGCGGAGCACGTAGCGCAGGTGTTTCCCGAGGGGCGAGACGAAGAGCAGGCCTGCGCCAGCTCCCGTCTTCATCAGCGACCCGTCGAAAAACATGGTCCAGAGCTCTGGTTGGATCGGAGCCGTTGGCAACTGGGTATCGACCCATTCGGCAACGAAATCCGCCAGTACCTAGGACTTGATGGCCTTCCGAGGGGCGAACGAGATTGCCTCGCCCATGATTTCCACCGCCCACTTCGCGATCCGCCCCGAGGCTTCTCGGCACTGGATGATCTCCCCCAGGGGGAAAGATGACACCACAGTCACCGGATGGGATTCGAAGTAATGTCGCAGCTTTCGCCTCGTCAGGATCACTGCATATAGCAGCTTCTGGACTTGTGGGTAGCGGATCTTGGTCTCGGACAGCACTTCGCTGACGAAGTAAACTGGCCTCTGAATGGGCAGAGCATGCCCCTCTTCCTGCCTTTCGACCACGATCGCGGCGCTGACCACCTGAGTGGTTGCGGCGACGTAGACCAAGAGGGTTTCTCCATCAGCTGGGGGTACCAAGACGGGCGCCTGGGTGAGGAGCGCCTTCAGGTTCCCGAGGGCTTCCTCGGCCTCGGGAGTCCAAGTGAAGCACTCGGCCTTCCTTAAGAGGCGGTACAGGGGCAGGCCTCTTTCGCCGAGGCGCGAGATGAAACGGCTCAAGGCCGCGAGGCATCCCATGACCCTCTGTACGCCTTTTAAGTCCTTGATGGGCCCCATGTTTGTGATGGCCGCGATCTTCTCCGGGTTGGCTTCGATGCCCCGCTCGGAGACGATGAATCCCAAAAGCATGCCCCGGGGCACCCCGAAGACGCACTTCTCGGGATTGAGCTTGACGCCCTTCGTCTTGAGACACCGGAATGTCAGTTCGAGGTCAGAGAGAAGGTCAGAGGCTTTCCTCGTCTTGACTACGATGTCATCGACGTAGGCCTCGACCGTGCGACCGATGTGTTCGCCAAACACATGGTTCATGCACCGCTGGTAGGTTGCACCCGCGTTCCTCAAACCGAACGGCATTGTGACATAACAGTACATGCCGAAGGGCGTGATGAATGAAGTCGCGAGCTGGTCGGACTCTTTCATCTTGATTTGATGATACCCTGAGTAGGCATCGAGGAAAGACAGGGTTTCGCACCCTGCAGTGGAGTCCACGATTTGATCGATGCGAGGTAGAGGGTAGGGGACTTTCGGACATGCTTTGTTGAGACCAGTGTAGTCTACACACATCCGCCACTTCCCCCCTTTTTTCCTCACAAGCACAGGGTTGGCAAGCCATTCGGGATGGAATACCTCTTTAATGAACCCTGCTGCCATCAGCTTGTGGATCTCCTCGCCTATCACCCTGCGCCTTTCCTCGTCGAATCGGCGCAGAGGCTGTCTGACCGGTCGGGCTCCGGCCCGTATATCCAGCGAGTGCTCGGCGACATCCCTCGGTATGCCGGGCATGTCCGAGGGACTCCACGCAAAGACGTCGGCGTTTGCGCGGAGAAAGTCGACGAGCACTGCTTCCTATTTGGGGTCGAGCCCGGATCTGATCCGAATCTGCTTGGAGGTGTCGCCACTGGGGTCGAGAGGGACGGCCTTAACCGTCTCCGCTGGCTCGAAGTTGCCGGCATGTCGCTTCACGTCCGGCACCTCTCGGGAGAGGCTTTCCAGGTCGGCAATGAGGGCCTCGGCGTACTCCACGCACTCCACATCGCATTCGAATGCGTGTTTGTACGTGGGGCCGACGGTGATGACCCCGTTGGGGCCCGGTATCTTGAGCTTCAGGTAGGTGTAGTTGGGGATGGCCATGAACTTCGCGTAGCATGGCCTTCCCAACACTGCGTGGTAGGTTCCCCGGAACCCGACCACCTCGAACGTCAAAGTCTCCCTTCGGAAGTTGGAGGGTGTTCCGAAGCAGACGGGGAGGTCGAGCTGTCCGAGGGGCTGGACGCGCTTCCCGGGGATGATCCCGTGGAAGGGCGCAGCGCCTGCTCGGACAGATGACAGATCGACGCGCAGGAGCCTGAGGGTCTCAGCGTAAATGATGTTGAGGCAGCTGCCCCCATCCATCAAGACCTTGGTGAGCCTGACGTCGCCGATGACGGGGTCGACGACGAGCGGGTACTTCCCCGGGCTCGGCACGTGGTCGGGGTGGTCGTCCCGGTCGAAGGTGATGGGCTTGTCGGACCAGTCTAGGTAGACTGGTGCCGCCACCTTCACCGAGCAGACCTCCCGACGCTCTTGCTTACGATGCCGAGCCGAGGCATTCGCCGCATGCCCTCCGTAGATCATGAAGCAGTCGCGGACCTCTGGGAACTCTCCTGCTTGGCGATCCTCCCTTTTGTCGTCGTCGCGGGCCTTGCCACCCTCCGCAGGTGGCCCGGCCCTGTGGAAGTGGCGCCGAAGCATGACGCACTCCTCGAGGGTGTGCTTGACGGGCCCCTGATGGTAGGGGCACGTCTCCTTGAGTGCCTTGTCGAAGAGGTTGGCGCCTCCGGGGGGCTTCCGAGGGTTCTTGTGCTCGGCGGCGGCGACAAGGTCTGCATCGGGAACGTCGCGTTTCACTTGCGACTTCCTCCTGCCTTTCCTCTTGGTGCCGCGCGGAGTGGACGCCTCGGGAGCATCTTCCGACGGGCGGCCCTGGGGCTGCTTGTCCTTTCGGAAGATGGCCTCTACCGCCTCCTGGCCGGAGGCGAACTTGGTGGCGATGTCCATCAGCTCGCTCGCCCTAGTGGGGGTCTTGCGACCCAACTTGCTCACCAGGTCACGGCAGGTGGTGCCGGCGAGGAACGCGCCGATGACATCGGAGTCGGTGACGTTGGGCAGCTCGGTGCGCTGCTTCGAGAACCGCCGGATGTAGTCCCGGAGAGACTCTCCCGGCAGTTGCCGACAGCTTCGGAGGTCCCAGGAATTCCCGGGGCGCACGTACGTGCCCTGGAAGTTGCCAGCGAAAGCCTGGACCAGATCTTCCCAGTTGGAAATCTGCCCCGGAGGCAGGTGCTCCAACCAGGCACGAGCGGTGTCGGAGAGGAACAGGGGGAGGTTGCGGATGATGAGGTTGTCATCGTCCGTCCCACCCAGTTGACAGGCCAGGCGGTAGTCCGCAAGCCACAATTCCGGTCTCGTTTCCCCCGAGTACTTTGTGATAGTAGTCGGGGGTCGGAATCGGGGCGGAAACGGCGCCCGCCGAATGGCTCGGCTAAAGACCTGCGGACCGGGTGGTTCGGGCGAGGGACTCCGATCCTCCCCGCTGTCGTAGCGTCCCCCACGCCTGGGGTGATAGCCTCGGTGCACCCTTTCGTCGAGGCGTGCCCGACGGTCGCGATGAGGGTGTTCGTCGCCGAGGCGGCCCGGGGCCGCAGGCGCGGTGTTGCGCGTGCGCCCGGTGTAAACCGAGGCTTCCCGCGTGAGTCGGGAAGTCTCGGCACGAGGTTCCGAGGGGTACCCCTGCCTTCGGGAGGCAGAGCTTTCGGCCCGCCGGGCCGCAGCGCCTTCCAGGAGATGCCTGAGTTCTCCCTGGATTCGCCGACCCTCGGTGGTTGATGACTCCGGCATCGCGCGGAGGAGCATCGCTGCGGCGGCCAGGTCCTGACCGGTTCCGCCGGATGCGGGTGGCGGTCTGTCCCTGGCATCGTTGGTGATGCGGTGCTGGAGACCTTGGGGCAGGTGACGTATTCCCCCGGCCGGGGGCTGGCTCGCCCATACCTGCCCGATGTTCTGGCGGATTGCCTCGAGCGCTCCCGCTTCCTCATCGAGCCCGGCCTGCGCCCCGCGGACTTGCTCGAGCTGTGGGTCGTGACCCCCCGCCGGAACGGGGACCACAGCTAGCTCCCGCGGGATGTCGGCGCGAGGCGCTGGCCTAGGGGGATCGCCATCCTCCGGCATGCCGAGACAGCCGCCTCCGGAGGGATCCCCTAGCTCGATGTGGAAACATTCGCGGCTCGGGCCGCGGTCCTTGTCGTCAAGGCTGCGGCTGCCGTCAGAACAGTCGGAGAGGCAGTAGTCACATGTGGTCATGAAGTCCCGCATGGCACTAGGGTTGCCAGATCCGGAGAAATCCCAGCAGATGCTGGGGTCGTCATCTTCCTCGGACCCAGAGGGTCCGTAGGTCGAGACACCCGTCAATCGGTCCCAAGGCGACCGCACACGAAACCCCAGAGAGGTTGCACTCGCCTCAACGTGAGCGCCCGCCAAAGCGAGGTCGCCAGGCGGGCTGAGGTCGAGTCGAAATGACGAAAGATGGGAAGCAGTCGGTACCTTTTTGTCGACGAGGAGCGATGAAGTCACGTCGGGGGCTGATCGCGCCGCCGTCTTGGGTACGAGGGCGACGTCCTGCAGGCCCTCCGTGAGCGTGCTGGCGTCGTCCACCTGCTCGGGGTCGACGTGTTGCGGGGGGATGGCGCCCACCTTTGCCTCGAACGTGAGGGCGACGCTTGGCGTGTCCTCCGTTGGGGCGTTGGGGGTGTCGATTTGCTCGACAGCCGTTGGAGCGCAGCCTCCCGCTCGGCTTTGGTTGCCCCGCCTCCTCCTCCGATGGCGAGGGAGAGGACGGAGCGAGCTCGAAAGTCGTCCTTCCCCCACGCGGGAAAGGCGTCGTCGATTCCGCCGCCGGCGGGCGGGCTGTCCGCCACCATTGTCGCTGTCGCGCGGCGGTGGAAGGAGTATCATGTCGTAGCTGCTGTCGAGAGACATGAACTCGAGGCTCCCGAAACGGAGCACCGTCCCGGGTTGAAGAGGTCGTTGGAGACTGCCCATCTGGAGCTTGACGGGAAACTGCTCGTCAACACGCAGCAGGCCCCTACCTGGCGCGCCAACTGTCGGCGTTCCGAGACCGGGGGGTCCCCGAGCCGACGAGTGAGTGTGCCGCGTGCCCCAGCCCAGATGGGTCGAGCGCGTGGGCGAGCGCGAAAGGGGGGAGAGAGAGAGAGAGCGAGGTGGCCGGAGCCGGGTCGTGAGGGAGTCGGAGAATCCCCGCGGCCTTCGTGTTCGTCCCGCGCCCAGGTCGGGTGCGCTTGCAGTAGGGGGTTACAAGCGTCCGCGCGACGTGAGGGGAGCGGGCGGCCCCGAGAGAGCGCCTGCCCCTGCCCTTCGTCCCCGCGAGGCCAACCTTCTCTAAGAAGGCCCTGGTCCTTCCTTTTATAGTCGTAAGGAGAGGATACAGGTGTACAAAATGGGGGTGTAGCAAGGTGCTACGTGTCTAGCGAGAGAGAGCTAGCGCCCTAAGTACATGCCAAGGTGGCAGCCGGAGAGATCTTGGCACCCTGTTGGTGTGGCGTCGTGGCTGTTGGAGAAGCAGTGGAGCTTGACGGAGGGACAGCTGTTGGAACAGCTGTGCTCTTGCTGACGTCTCCCTGCTTTCGTAAGGGAGCTGAGAGCCGCCGTCGTCATGGTCTAGCGAGGCGCCATCATTGCCTATCTGGCGGAGCTGGCCAGATGGGACGCCGGTCTTGTCCTCTGCGACCCGAGTCGGCTCAGGGCAGGGTGATGATGACGCTTCCTGTTGACGTGGCGGTCTTGTGTCCTAGGTCGGGCGACGTGGAGGCTCCTCCGAAGTCGAGGTCGAGTCCGTCCTGCATGACAGAGGCCGAGCCCGAACTCCTGGGTCGGGTGAGGCGGAGGTCGTTCGGCAGGGGCCAAGGCGGAGTCCGAGCCCCGGGTCGGGCGAGGCGGAGGTCGTCGTCTTCCGGGGCCTTAGCCCGAGTCCGAGCCCTGGGTCGGGCGAGGCGGAGTTCGCCGTCTTCCGGGGCCTTAGCCCGAGTCCGAGCCCTGGGTCGGGCGGAGCGGAGTTCACCGTCTTCCGGGGCCTTAGCCCGAGTCCGAGCCCTGGGTCGGGCGAGGCGGAGTTCGCCGTCTTCCGGGGCCTTAGCCCGAGTCCGAGCCCTGGGTCGGGCGAGGCGGAGTTCGCCGTCTTCCGGGGCCTTAGCCCGAGTCCGAGCCCTGGGTCGGGCGGAGCGGAGTTCGCCGTCTTCCGGGGCCTTAGCCCGAGTCCGAGCCCTGGGTCGGGCGAGGCGGAGTTCGCCGTCTTCCGGGGCCTTAGCCCGAGTCCGAGCCCTGGGTCGGGCGAGGCGGAGTTTCCTCTGGCGCTTTTGGCCAAGCCTGGCTACCTGTCAGTCTTACCTTTTGCGTTGAAGGCCCCAGGGATTTGGTCGGTTGGCGCGGTGATTTAGTCAGGGTTACTTCTTATCGAAGGCGGGGCCTCGGGCGAGCCGGTGATGCGTCTGCCGTGAAAGAGGAGACCTCAGGCGAGACGGAGTCATCTCAGGGTCGGCTGCCCTCGCCCGAGGCTAGGCTCGGGCGTGGCGTGATCAAGTCGCTCGTATGGACTGATCCCTGACTTAATCAAACCCATCAGGCCTCTGCAGCTTTATGCTGATGGGGGTTACCAGCTGAGAATTAGGCGTCTTGAGGGTACCCCTAATTATGGTCCCCGACAGCTATAAATCACTACGCAGCCTGCAAAAGGTCTTCTCATCTAAAGGCTTAGTGAAGATATCGGCTAGCTGGTTCTCGGTGCTAACATGAAACACTTCGATATCTCCCTTTTGCTGGCGGTCTCTCAAAAAGTGATGCCGGATGTCAATGTGCTTTGTGCGGCTGTGCTCAACAGGATTTTCCGCTATTCGGATAGCACTCTCATTGTCACATAGGAGTGGGACTTTGCTCAGATTGTAGCCAAAGTCCCGGAGGGTTTGCCTCATCCAGAGTAGTTGCGCGCAACACTGTCCTGCGGCAACGTACTCGGCCTCATCGGTGGATAGGGCAACGGAAGTTTGTTTCTTGGAGTTCCACGACACCAGGGACCTTCCTAAGAATTGGCACGTCCCTGATGTACTCTTCCTATCGACCTTACATCCAGCATAGTCGGAGTCTGAATATCCAATCAAGTCAAAGTTAGACCCCTTTGGATACCAGATCCCGAAGCAAGGCGTAGCGACTAAATATCTAAGAATTCGCTTCACGACCAAGTGACACTCCCTTAGATCGGATTGAAATCTAGCACACATGCATACGCTAAGCATAATATCCGGTCTACTAGCACATAGATAAAGCAAAGAACCTATCATAGACCGGTATGCTTTTTGATCAATGGACTTACCTCCTTTGTTGAGGTCGGTGTGTCCGTCGGTTCCCATCGGAGTCTTTGCGGGCTTGGCGTCCTTCATCCCAAACCGCTTTAGCAAGTCTTGCGTGTACTTTGCTTGGGAGATGAAAGTGCCGTCCTTGAGTTGCTTCACTTGGAACCCAAGGAAGTAGTTCAACTCGCCCATCATCGACATCTCGAATTTCTGCGTCATCACCCTGCTAAACTCTTCACAAGACTTTTGGTTAGTAGAACCAAATATTATGTCATCGACATAAATTTGGCACACAAAAAGATCACCATCACAAGTCTTAGTGAAAAGAGTTGGATCGGCTTTCCCAACCTTGAAAGCATTAGCATTTAAAAGTCTCTAAGGCATTCATACCATGCTCTTGGGGCTTGCTTAAGTCCATAGAGCGCCTTAGAGAGCTTACACACGTGGTCGGGGTACCGTTCATCCTCGAAGCCAAGGGGTTGCTCCACGTACACCTCCTCCTTGATCGGCCCGTTGAGGAAGGCGCTCTTCACATCCATTTGGAACAACCTGAAAGAATGGTGAGCGGCATATGCTAGCAAAATACGAATTGATTCTAGCCTAGCCACAGGAGCAAACGTCTCCTCAAAGTCCAAACCTGCGACTTGGGCATAACCTTTTGCCACAAGTCGAGCCTTGTTCCTCGTCACCACCCCGTGCTCGTCCTGTTTGTTGCGGAACACCCACTTGGTTCCCACGACATTTTTCTTGGGACGAGGCACCAGTGTCCAAACTTCATTCCTCTTGAAATTATTTAGCTCTTCCTGCATGGCCAACACCCAGTCCGGATCTAACAAGGCCTCTTCTACCCTGAAAGGCTCAATAGAAAAGACAAAAGAGTAATGCTCACAAAAATTCACTAATCTAGAGCGAGTAGTTACTCCCTTACTAATATCACCCAAAATTTGGTCGGCGGGATGATTCCTTTGAATCATCGCTCGAACTTGGGTTGGAGGTGCCTGAGGTGCTTCTTCCTCTTCAACTTGAACATCTTGTGCTCCCCCTTGATCATGCGCCTCCACTTGAGGTACCTGTTCGTCATCTTGGGTTGAGGGATGCACCATTGTTGAGGAAGAAGGTTGATCTTGCTCCAATTGTTCCTGTGGTCGCACATCGCCAATCGCCATGGTATGCATAGCGGTCGTTGGAACGTCTTCTTCATCTACATCATCAAGATCAACAACTTGCTCTCTTGGAGAGCTATTAGTCTCATCAAATACAATGTCGCTAGAGACTTCAACCAAACCCGATGATTTGTTGAAGACCCTATACGCCTTTGTATTTGAGTCATAACCTAATAAAAACCCTTCTACAGCTTTGGGAGCAAATTTAGAAGTTCTACCTTTCTTCACAAGAATATAACACTTGCTCCCAAATACACGAAAATAAGACACATTGGGTTTATTACCAGTTAGCAGCTCATACGAAGTCTTCTTAAGGAGGCGGTGAAGATAGACCCGGTTTATGGCGTGGCAAGCTGTGTTCACGGCTTCCGACCAAAAGCGCTCGGGGGTCTTGAACTCTCCAAGCATAGTCCTCGCCATATCGATGAGTGTCCTGTTCTTCCTCTCTACCACACCATTTTGCTGTGGTGTGTAGGGAGCGGAGAACTCGTGCTTGATCCCTTCCTCCTCAAGGAACTCCTCCACTTGAAGGTTCTTGAACTTGGACCCGTTTTCGCTCCTTATCTTTTTCACCTTGAGCTCAAACTCATTTTGAGCTCTCCTGAGGAAGCGCTTGAGGGTCCCTTGGGTTTCAGATTTATCCTGCAAAAAGAATACCCAAGTGAAGCGGGAAAAATCATCAACTATAACAAGACCATACTTACTTCCTCCTATGCTTAGATAGGCGACGGGTCCGAAGAGGTCCATGTGAAGCATCTCCAAGGGTCTTGATGTGGTCATCACGTTTTTGGTGTGATGAGAGCTTCCCACCTGTTTCCCTGCTTGACAAGCTGCACAAGGTCTATCTTTTTCGAAATGCACGTTAGTTAGACCTATCACGTGTTCTCCCTTTAGAAGCTTGTGGAGGTTCTTCATCCCCACATGTGCTAAGCGGCGATGCCACAGCCAGCCCATGCAAGTCTTAGCAATTAAGCATGCATCTAGACCGGCCTCTTCTTTTGCAAAATCAACCAAATAAAGTTTGTCGTCTAGTACACCCTTAAAAGCTAGTGAACCATCACATCTTCTAAAGACAGACACATCTACATTTGTGAATAGACAATTATATCCCATATTGCATAATTGACTAACAGACAACAAATTATATCCAAGAGACTCAACTAAAAACACATTAGATATAGAGTGCTCGGATGAAATAGCAATTTTACCTAACCCTTTTACCTTGCCTTGGTTCCCATCACCGAAAATTATTGAAACTTGGGAATCCTTGTTTTTGACGTAGGAGGTGAACATCTTCTTCTCCCCCGTCATATGGTTTGTGCATCCGCTGTCGATAATCCAGCTTGAACCCTCGGATGCATAAACCTGCAAGGCAAATTTAGGCTTGGGTCTTAGGTACCCAACTCTTGTTGGGTCCTACAAGGTTAGTCACAATTGTCTTAGGGACCCAAATGCAAGTCTTGTCTCCCTTACATTTGGCCCCTAACTTCCTAGCAATTACCTTCTTACCCTTTCTACAAATGGTAAAAGAGACATTGCAAGCATGATATATTGTAGAAGGTTCATTAATTTTCTTAGGAACATTAACAACATTTTTCCTAGGCATATGATGAACAACATTTCTCCTAACAACATTTCTATCATGCACAACATGGGAACTAGAAGCAGTCATAGCATGAAAATCAAAAGCATCATAACTTCTAAAAGCATTTCTAGAATGTCTCCTATCATTATACATGAAGGCATGGTTCCTTTGCATGCTACTAGCCATAGGGGCCTTCCCTTTCTCCTTGGCGTAGATGGGAGCCTTATGGCTTGTTAAGTTCTTGGCTTCCCTCTTGAAGCCAAGACCATCCTTAATTGAGGGGTGTCTACCAATCGTGTAGGCATCCCTTGCAAATTTTAGTTTGTCAAATTCACTTTTGCTAGTCTTAAGTTGGGCATTAAGACTAGCCAATTCATCATTTAATTTGGAAATTGAAACTAGGTGTTCACTACAAGCATCAATGTCAAAATCTTTACACCTATTACAGATTGTAACATGTTCTACACAAGAGTCAGATTTACTAGCTACTTCTAGTTTAGCATTTAAATCATCATTAACACCTTTTAAAGTAGAAATTGTTTCATGACAAGTAGATAGTTCACAAGAAAGTATTTCATTCCTTTTAACTTCTAGAGCAAGTGAATTTTGAGCACTAACAAATTTATCATGCTCTTCATATAAAAGGTCCTCTTGTTTCTCTAAAAGTCTATCCTTTTCATTCAAGGCATCAATCAATTCATTGATTTTATCAATTTTGTTTCTATCCAATCCCTTGAACAAACTAGAGTAATCTATTTCTTCATCACTAGACTCATCCTCACTAGAAGAATCATAAGTAGCATTGTTTCGAGTACATACCTTCTTCTCCTTCGCCATGAGGCATGAGTGATGCTCGTTGGGGAAGAGGGATGACTTGTTGAAGGCGGTGGCGGCGAGTCCTTCATTGTCGGAGTCAGATGACGAACAATCTAAGTCCCACTCCTTGCCAAGGTGTGCCTCGCCCTTAGCCTTCTTGTATGCCTTCTTCTTCTCCCTTTTGTTCCCTTTTTCCTGGTCGCTATCATTATCGGGACAGTTAGCAATAAAATGACCAATCTTACCACATTTGAAGCATGAGCGCTTCCCCTTTGTCTTGGTCTTGCTTGGCTGTCCCTTGCGACCCTTAAGCGTCGTCTTGAAGCGCTTGATGATGAGGGCCATCTCTTCATCATTGAGCCCGGCCGCCTCAACTTGCGCCACCTTGCTAGGTAGCGCCTCCTTGCTCCTTGTTGCCTTGAGAGCAATGGGTTGAAGCTCATGGATTGGACCGTTCAACGCGTCGTCCACGTATCTCGCCTCCTTGATCATCATTCGCCCGCTTACAAACTTCCCAAGGACTTCTTCGGGCGACATTTTGGTGTACCTGGGATTTTCACGAATATTGTTCACCAAATGTGGATCAAGTACAGTAAACGACCTTAGCATTAGGCGGACGACATCGTGGTCCGTCCATCGCGTGCTTCCGTAGCTCCTTATTTTGTTGATAAGGGTCTTGAGCCGGTTGTATGTTGGGGTTGGCTCCTCGCCCCTTATCATCGCGAATCTCCCAAGCTCGCCCTCTACCAACTCCATCTTGGTGAGCAAGGTGACATCGTTCCCCTCATGAGAGATCTTGAGGGTGTCCCAGATTTGCTTGGCATTGTCCAAGCCGCTCACCTTATGGTACTCGTCCCTGCACAAGGAGGCTAACAACACAGTAGTAGCTTGTGCATTTCTATGAATCTGTTCATTAATAAATATAGGACTATCTGAGCTATCAAATTTCATTCCATTCTCAACAATCTCCCATATGCTTGGATGGAGAGAGAACAGGTGACTATGCATTTTGTGGCTCCAAAATCCGTAGTCCTCCCCATCAAAGTGTGGAGGCTTGCCGAGAGGAATGGAGAGCAAATGTGAATTTGAACTCTGAGGAATACGAGAGTAATCGAAAGAAAAATTCGAATTAACCGTCTTTTGTTTCTCGTAGTCGTAGTCATCCTTTTGGGAAGAAGTGGACTCATCGCTGTCGTCGTAGTAGACGATCTCCTTGATGCGTCTCGTCTTCTTCTTCTTCCCATCTTTGCATTTGTGGCCCGAGCCCGAGTCAGTAGGCTTGTCATTCTTCGGCTCGTTGACGAAGGACTCCTTCTCCTTATCGTTGATCACGATTCCCTTCCCCTTAGGATCCATCTCTTCGGGCGATTAGTCCCTTTGTGAAGAGAACGGCTCTGATACCAATTGAGAGCACCTAGAGGGGGGTGAATAGGTGATCCTGCGAAACTTGAAACTTAAGCCACAAAAACTTGGTTAAGCGTTAGCACAATAATCAACAAGTGGCTAGAGAGGAGTCTCAATAAAACACAATAACCACAAAGATATCAATCACAGAGATGGCACGGTGGTTATCCCGTGGTTCGGCCAAGACCAACGCTTGCCTACTCCACGTTGTGGCGTCCCAACGGACGAGGGTTGCAATCAACCCCTCTCAAGCGGTCCAAAGACCCACTTGAATACCATGGTGTTTTGCTTTGCTTTTCTTAATCCCGTTTGCGAGGAATCTCCACAACTTGGAGCCTCTCGCCCTTACACTTGAATCTCACAAAGAAGCACGGAGTAAGGGAGGGATGAGCAACGCACACAAGACACAAAAATCAGAGTGTCACCACGCACACAAGTCGCAACAAGAGCTCACAACAAAACCCGACTAGTTCACAACTCAACTAGAGCTCTAGATGCTATCACGAAGAAACAAATGCGCGGAATCGAAGTCTTGGTGCTTAGGAATGCTTAGAGAATGCTTGGTGTGTTCCTCCATGTGCCTAGGGGTCCCTTTTATAGCCCCAAGGCAGCTAGGAGCCGTTGAGAGCATTCCAGGAAGGCTGATCTTGCCTTCTGTCGCCTGGCGCACCGGACAGTCCGGTGCACCACCGGACACTGTCCGGTGCGGATATCCTTCCTTATTTGGCGAAGCCGACCGTTGGGATTTGAGAGCCATTGGCGCACCGGACATTCTCCAGTGCACACCGGACAGTCCAGTGCCTCCTTCTAGCCATTAGCTCGGCCACGTGTCCCGCGCAGATCGCGCGGCCGACCGTTGGCCCGGTCGACCGTTGGCTCACCGGACAGTCCGGTGAATTTTAGTCGTACGTCGTTAATCATCTCCCGAGAGCGACGAGTTCGTCTGTGGACGGCTCACCGGACAGTCCGGTGAATTATAGCCGTACACCGCCATCGAAGTCCCGAGAGCAGCCTGTTCGACAGAGCCAGCCTGGCGCACCGGACACTGTCCGGTGCACCTCCGGACAGTCCGGTGCACCCAGACTGAGCAGACTTAGGCTGAACAAGGCCATCTCATTTCCAACTCAATTTTTCCTGTTTCCAGCACTTAGACACAATACATTAGTCCATAAAACAATGTACTAAGTCTAGAAACATACCTTTTGACATGATTTGCACTTTGTCCACCATTTTGCATAGATTAACACAAAAGCACTTGTGTTGGCACTCAATCACCAAAATACTTAGAAATGGCCCAAGGGCACATTTCCCTTTCAACACTGTCCGATGCGCCAGCCACGTCACCCGGTCGTTAGGGTTCGACCGTTGGAGCTCTGACAGGTGGGGTCTTCTGGTTGTCCGGTGGTGCACCGGACAAGTACTGTAGACTGTCCGGTGCGCCTTCTAACGCTGTTCTGACTCTAGCGCGCACTGTAGCGCATTGAATGCAGTTGCAGTCGACCATTGGCGCTGAAGTAGTCGTTGCTCCGCTGGCACACTGGATAGTCCGGTGCGCCACCGGACGGTCCAGTGCTTCACCGGACGGTCCGGTGAATTATAGCGGAGCGCCCTCTGATTTTCCCGAAGGTGACGAGTTTGGAGCTGAGTTCCCTGGTACACCGGACACTGTCCGGTGGCACACCGGACAGTCCGGTGCGCCATACCAGGGCACACTTCGGTTGTCTTTGGCTCTCTTTGTTTAAACCCTTTCTTGGTCTATTGTGAACCTTTGGCACCTGTAAAACTTATAATCTAGAGCAAACTAGTTAGTCCAATTATTTGTGTTGGGCAATTCAACCACCAAAATCAATTAGGAAAAGGTGTAAGCCTATTTCCCTTTCAGTAGGGTCCTCCTCACCAGTCCCCCCGGTGGCCGCGCCTGCCTTAGCTCCGACGGCTTCACCGCCGTGGGCGAAGTAGCGTCGACCGCCGTGCTGTTAGGCCCACGCGCCCGATCCTAACCGTTCGCTCCCGATCCAATGGTTTGGATCTCCGGACACCGCTTCGAGTGTGCGTCCCTACCCCTAGGTCCCACCCATCAGTTGCCTGCGCCCCCTAGCGCTAGGCCCGACCGGCCATTGACCACCCTGGCCCGCTTGTCAGCGTTCGCCCTCGGATCTGATCTCGACCGTTGATCTGTGATCAGATGGCCCAGAATGCCCGTACCCCTTCGTTTGGTTATTTTTTTAAAGAGCTCCTCGGTTCCCTGGAATTAGATTACGCAGTTCTGTTTTCTTGCGCCCAGGCCCCTGGTTTCTTGCAGAGAGGCCCCCGAATTTTATTTTAATCACATAAATAGGTTTAATTTAGTGTTTTTGAATTCTAAAACTTGTATATTTCATATCTTTTGCATATGAACTCCAAATTGGGTGGTTCAAATTGCAAAATATTCATAATATTATTCTCTATCTGTTTAAATTATAAGCATTCACTATTTTCATAACCCAATTTTGTGGTTAGTCTCTAGGTTAATTTAAAGTGATAGCACATGTATTAAAGGTAAAATAAAAGTGAATCCCTAATGAAAGTTCAAGTGCTTAACTTTGTAGATTTAATTTCAATTAATGTATGGTCCCATCCCTAGATTAACTTTATCTAAATATGTAATTTATTAAGATAGACATAGTTAAGTAATGTAATTTATTGAGATAGACTTAGTTAGAGAACAATAGATCATTAGGTATATTAATCTACCCCAGCACCTAGATTTCACATGTGTGCCTGTATCTTTTATTGAACTTGTGTTCACTCGGTTGCATATGTTTGGTGTACTGTTCTTTTGTCATTTTCTCCAGTGTGTTGAATGAATGATTGCTTTGCATAGACAACGAGCAGTCCAAGGTTTTCAAATGTGTTGCAGGAGACTTCCCTGAGCAGCAACCTGGTGAAGGCAAGTGTTCTCTAACCCATTATGTCCTATTTACTTCATAATTCATTGTCCCACATACCATGATCAACCTAAGGATGGACTAGTATTCTGTTTTTCATGTCCTAGTTTACCCTTTGGAAAATGGTTACCGTGATTAGTATTATGCTATTGCTTTACTTTAATCAATGAACATGATGAGAACATTTATGATACGGTGATACTATCTTGATTATGATGATGATCTTGTGATACTTCAGGTGACTCGGTCTGTTTCCTGAGTACCTCACCGTAAGGACCTGTTCGTTGAATGACCACCCGGGAAAATAGTACAACCATGAGGGTGGTATGGGACGCCCTTAGCTGATTAATTGGAGTAACTTGGGGTGTAGTGAGAGCACCTAGAGGGGGGTGAATAGGTGATCCTGTAAAAATCAAAGTGCGGAGGTTTCCAAAATGGGTAGTCTTCTCCATCAAAGTGCGGAGGTTTCCCGAGTGGAATTGAAAGTAGATGAGCATTGGAATTGAACGGAATATGAGAATAATCAAAAGAAAAATTCGAATTAACCATTTTCTTTTTCTCTTCGTATTCCTCATCTCTTGGCTCGTTGATGATGGACTCCTTTGTCTTGTCGTTGACCACCATCCCCTTTCCCTTAGGATCCATCTCTTCGGGCGATTAGTCCCTTGCATGAAGAGAACGGCTCTGATACCAATTGAGAGCACCTAGAGGGGGTGAATAGGTGATCCTGTAAAAATCAAACACTTATAGCCACAAAAACTTGGTTAAGTGTTAGCTCAATAGAAACAAGTGGCTAAGGACCAAGCTCTTGTGAAACACAATGGACACGAAGAACACAAGCATAAGAGACACGGTGTTTTATCCCGTGGTTCGGCCAAGTAGCACTTGCCTACTCCACGTTGTGGCGTCCCAATGGACGAGGGTTGCACTCAACCCCTTTCAAGTGATCCAATGATCAACTTGAATACCACGGTGTTTTTCTTTCTTTTACTTTCTCCCGTTCGCGAGGAATCTCCACAATTTGGAGCCTCTCACCCTTACAAATGATGATCACAAAGAAGCACGGAAGTAAGGGAGGGAAGAGCAACACACACAAGACTCAAAGCACAAGCACAATCACGCACACAAGCCACAACTTGAGCTCACAACACAATGCGAGGAGTTCTCTACTCAAATAGAGCTCAAGTCACTATCACAAAGAATCAAAGGCGCGAGAATGGAGTCTTGGTGCTTAGAGATGATCAAAGAATGCTTGGTGTACTCCTCCATGTGCCTAGGGGTCCCTTTTATAGCCCCAAGGCAGCTAGGAGCCGTTGGAAGCAATCTGGGAAGGCAATTCTTGCCTTCTGTCGGGTGGCGCACCGGACAGTCCGGTGCACCACCGAACAAGCACTGTTCATGGTCCGGTGCAGATTGCCTTCCTAAAATAGCATAGCCGATCGTTGCAGAATTGGAGCCGTTGGCGCACCGGACACTGTCTGGTGCACACCGGACAGTCTGGTGCCCCCTGCCGACCGTTGGCACGGCCACGCGTCGCGCGCGGATTGCGCGGCTGACCGTTGGCACAGTCGACCGTTGGCTCATCGGACAGTCCGGTGCCTCACCGGACCGTCCGGTGAATTTTAGCCGTACGCCGTTGAACGATTCCCGAGAGCGACGACTTTGCCGCAGACGGCTCACCGGATAGTCCGGTGCACCACCGGACAGTCCGGTGAATTATAGCCGTACACCGCTGTCAGTTCCCGAGAGTGGCCTGTTCACCGGAGGCTGGCCTGGCGCACCGGATACTGTCCGGTGCACCACTAGACAGTCCGGTGTGCCAGACTGCGCTGAGTCTTGGCTGCTTCAAGCCGAGTTCTTTTCTTCTTCTCTTTTCTCTGATTCCAGCACTTAGACAAATATATTAGTACACAAAAACCAATGTACTAAGTCTAGAATCATACCTTCTTGTTGTTTTGCACTTCATCAATCATTTGGCACAAGATTACTCACTCAATATGTGTTGGGCACTTAATCACCAAAACTATACTAGAAATGTCCCAATGGCACAATTCCCTTTCAGTCTCCCCCTTTTTTGGTGATTTATGCCAACACATCAAAAAGCAACTAAAAGAAGTGCAACATCAAAGCAATTGAGAATAAGAATTGTTTTTGATTCAAATTTGGCATATTTGGATCATTCTTTGCCACCACTTGGTTTGTTTTTGAAATCAAACTCAATTTCCTATCTCTAAGTCAAACACACTTGTTTAGGCATAAAGAGAGGTATTCCATGAGAAAAATTGATCAAGAGCCAAAAACTCCCCCTTTTCCCATAATCCTACATTCTCCCCACAAGAGGCCAAATTTTTGCACATAAGAGTATTTTGACAAAACACAAGTTCTAACTCTACTATTTTCAAAATTCTCAAGTGGTAGCTGATCCATTTGCTTTGGCCTTAATTTCTCCCCCTTTGGCATTAAGCACCAAAACGGGATTATTATTGGCCCTAAAACCCCATTGCCTCACCAAAACAGTCAATTAAGAGTAAAAAGGTAATAAGAGCATGGAGATGAATTTGGAGTAAATTACCCTCTCATCGGAGTGCAGTGGAAGTCTTGCATGGTCCAACTTCACCTTTTTCCTTTCAATCCACCTTTGAGACTAAATTAAGAAAACTCTAGTACACGGTTAGTCTCAAAGGGTCAAATTGTAGCATTTCTCCCCCTAAATATGTGCATCATTCACACATGGACGTGTGAGGTCCGGGGATCCCTTGCACAACTTGAGCACCATAAATAAGCAATAACATGCATAAAAGAACATGATCAAAGGCATAAAACACATGTATGCTCTAGATCAATCCAAGTTACGCGAATCTAAGACATTTAGCTCACTACGCAGCCTGCAAAAGGTCTTCTCATCTAAAGGCTTGGTAAAGATATCGGCTAGCTGGTTCTCGGTGCTAACATAAAACACTTCGATATCTCCCTTTTGCTAGTGGTCTCTCAAAAAGTGATGTTGGATGTCTATGTGCTTTGTGCGGCTGTGTTCAACAGGATTGTCCGCCATGCGGATTGCACTCTCATTGTCACATAGGAGTGGGACTTTGCTCAGATTGTAGCCAAATTCCCGGAGGGTTTGCCTCATCCAAAGTAGTTGCGTGCAACACTGTCCTGTGGCAACGTACTCGGCCTCAGCGGTGGATAGGGCAACGAAAGTTTGTTTCTTAGAACTCCAAGACACTAGGGACCTTCCTAGGAATTGGCACGTCCCTGATGTACTCTTCCTATCAACCTTACATCCAGCATAGTCGGAGTCTGAGTATCCAATTAAGTCAAAGGTAGACCCCTTTGGATACCAGATCCCGAAGCAAGGCATAGCAACTAAATATCTAAGAATTCGCTTAACGGCCACAAGGTGACACTCCCTTGGGTTGGATTGAAATCTAGCACACATGCATACGCTTAGCATAATATTCGGTCTACTAGCACATAAATAAAGTGACCCTATCATAGACCGGTATGCCTTTTGATCAACGGACTTACCTCCTTTGTTGAGGTCGACATGTCCGTCGGTTCCCATTGGAGTCTTTGCGGGCTTGGCGTCCTTCATCCCGAACCGCTTGAGCAAGTCTTGCGTGTACTTCGTTTGAGAGATGAAGGTGCCGTCCTTGAGTTGCTTCACTTGGAACCCAAGGAAGTAGTTCAACTCGCCCATCATCGACATCTCGAATTTCTGTGTCATCACCCTGCTAAACTCTTCACAAGACTTTTGGTTAGTAGAACCCAATATTATGTCATCGACATAAATTTGGCACACAAATAGGTCACCATCACAAGTCTTAGTGAAAAGAGTTGGATCGGCTTTCCCAACCTTGAAAGCATTAGCAATTAGAAAGTCTCTAAGGCATTCATACCATGCTCTTGAGGCTTGCTTAAGTCCATAGAGCGCCTTAGAGAGCTTACACACGTGGTCGAGGTACCGTTCATCCTCAAAGGCAGGGGGTTGCTCTACGTACACCTCCTCCTTGATTGGCCCGTTGAGGAAAGTGCTCTTCACGTCCATTTGGAACAACCTGAAAGAATGGTGAGCAACATAGGCTAACAAAATGCGAATTGACTCTAGCCTAGCTACAGGAGCAAAAGTCTCCTCAAAGTCCAAACCTGCGACTTGGGCATAACCTTTTGCCACAAGTCGAGCCTTGTTCCTTGTCACCACCCCATGCTCGTCCAATTTGTTGTGGAACACCCACTTGGTTCCCACAATGTTTTGCTTGGGACGTGGCACTAGTGTCCAAACTTCATTTCGCGCTAAGTTGTTGAGCTCTTCCTGCATGGCCAACACCCAGTCCGGATCTAGCAAGGCCTCTTCTACCCTGAAAGGCTCAATAGAAGAGACAAAAGAGTAATGCTCACAAAAATTAGCTAATCTAGAGCGAGTGGTTACTCCCTTGCTTATATCACCCAATATCTGGTCAACGGGATGATTCCTTTAAATCGTCGCTCGAACTTGAGTTGGAGGGGCCCGTGGTGCTTCTTAATCCACAACTTGATCTTCTTGTGCTCCCCCTTGATCACATGCCTCCTCTTGAGGAACCTGTCCATCATCTTGAGTTGGGAGGTGCACCATCATTGTGGAGGAAGGTTGATCTTGCTCTTGGTGTTCTTGTGGTCGCACATCTCCAATCGCCATGGTGCGAATTGCGTCCGTTGGAACATCATCTTCATCTATATCATCAAGATCAACTTGCTCTCTTGGAGAGCCATTAGTTTCATTAAATACAACGTCGCTAGAGACTTCAACCAAACCCGATGATTTGTTGAAGACTCTATACGCCTTTGTATTTGAGTCATAACCTAGTAAAAAACCTTCTACAGCTTTGGGAGCAAATTTTGAATTCCTACCTTTCTTCACTAGAATATAACATTTACTCTCAAATACACGAAAATAAGACATGTTGGGTTTGTTACCGGTTAGAAGTTCATACGACGTCTTCTTGAGGAGCCGATGAAGGTAGACCCAGTTTATGGCGTGGCAAGCTGTGTTCACAGCTTCCCACCAAAACCGCTCGGGCGTCTTGAATTCTCCAAGCATCGTCCTCGCCATGTCTATAAGTGTCCTGTTCTTCCTCTCTACCACACCGTTTTGCTGTGGTGTGTAGGGAGCGAAGAACTCGTGCTTGATTCCTTCCTCCTCAAGAAACTCCTCCACTTGAAGGTTCTTGAACTCGGACCCGTTGTCGCTTCTAATCTTTTTCACTTTGAGTTCAAACTTGTTTTGAGCTCGTCTTAGAAAGCGCTTGAGGGTCCCTTGGGTTTCTGATTTATCCTGCAAAAAGAATACCCAAGTGAAGTGGGAAAAATCATCAACAACAACAAGACCATACTTACTTCCCCCTATGCTGAGGTAGGCGACGGGTCCGAAGAGGTCCATGTGAAGTAGCTCCAAAGGTCTTGATGTGGTCATCACGTTCTTGCTGTGATGAGCGCTTCCCACCTGTTTGCCTGCTTGACAAGCTGCACAAGGTCTATCTTTTTCAAAAAACACATTTGTTAGACCTAACACATGTTCTCCCTTTAGAAGTTTGTGAAGGTTCTTCATCCCAACATGCGCTAGACGGCGATGCCATAGCCAGCCCATGCTAGTCTTAGCAATTAAGCATGCATCTAGACCGGCCTCCTCTTTCGAAAAATCCACTAAGTAGAGTTTGCCGTCTAGTACACCCTTAAAAGCTAATGAACCATCACTCCTTCTAAAGACAGACATATCTACATTGGTGAATAAGCAATTATAACCCATATTACATAGTTGACTAACTGACAACAAGTTGTACCCGAGCGATTCAACTAAGAACACATTAGATATGGAATGCTCGGATGAAATAGTTATCTTCCCTAGTCCTTTAACCTTGCCTTGATTCCCATCTCCAAAGATGATAGAATCTTGGGAATCTTTGTTCTTGACGTAGGAGGTGAACATCTTCTTCTCCCCCGTCATGTGGTTTGTGCATCCGCTGTCGATAATCCAGCTTAAGCCCCCAGATGCATAAACCTGCAAGGCAAATTAGGCTTCGGTTTTAGGTACCCAACTCTTGTTGGGTCCTACAAGGTTAGTTACAACATCCTTTGGAACCCAAATGCAAGTCTTGTCTCCCTTGCATTTGGACCCCAGCTTTCTAGCAATCACTTTTTCATTTCTACATAAAAGTACATACTTAGTGTTGCAAGCATGAAAGATAGTGGCAGGTTTGTTACACACTTTTCTAGGAGCATGAGACACAGCATTTCTCCTAGGCCTATCATTAAAATTAGAGCATGAAGGAATCATGGCATGTGAGTTAAAAGCCTTATAACTCCTATTATAATGAGAGTTTCTAGAAATATTTCTATCATGGTACATGAAAGCATGATTCTTTTGACTAAAACTAGCCATAGGGGCCTTCCCTTTTTCCTTGGCGGAGATGGGAGCCCTTTGACTTGTTAAGTTCTTGGCTTCCCTTCGAAAGCCAAGCCCATCCTTAATAGAGGGGTGTCTACCAACAGTGTAGGCATTCCTTGCAAATTTTAGTTTATCAAAATCATTTTTGCTAGTCTTAAGTTGGGCATTAAGACTAGCCACTTCACCATTTAGTTTAGTAATGGATGCAAGATGTTCATTACAAGCATTAACATCAAAATCCTTGCACCAATTACAAATTACGACATGTTCCACACTTGAACTAGATTTGTTAGCTACCTCTAACTTAGCATTTAACTCATCATTAACACTCCTCAAACTAGAAATAGATTCATGGCAAGCAGAAATTTCAGAAGATAAAATCTCATTCCTTTTAGTTTCCAAAACAAGAGATTTTTGTACACTAATAAACTTATCATGTTCTTCATACAATAAATCCGCTTGCTTTTCTAAGAGTCTATTCTTTTCATTTAATGCATCAATCAATTCATTGATTTTTTCTACCTTGGCTCTATCTAGACCTTTAAACAAGCTAGAATAGTCTACTTCATCATCACTAGACTCTTCATCGCTAGAAGAAGCATACGTAGAGTTATCTCGAGCGCTTACCTTCCTCTCCTTTGCCATGAGGCAGGTGTGACACTCGTTGGGGAAGAGGGACGACTTGTTGAAGGCCGAGGCGGCGAGTCCTTCGTCGTTGGACGAAGAGCAATTAGAATCCCACTCTTTGCCAAGGTGCGCCTCGCCCTTCGCCTTCTTGTAGGACTTCTTTTTCTCTCTCTTCCCGCTCTTTTCTTGTCCCTGGTCACTATCATTATCGGGACAGTTAGCAATAAAGTGACCAGTCTTACCACACTTAAAGCAGGAGCACTTTCCCTTCGTCTTGCTCTTGTTGGGATGCTCCTTGCGACCTTTTAGCGCCATCTTGAAGCGCTTGATGATGAGGGCCATTTCATCCTCGTTTAGCCCGACCGCCTCAACTTGCGCCACCTTGCTAGGTAGCGTCTCCCTGCTACTTGTTGCCTTGAGAGCGATGGGTTGAGGCTCGTAGATAGGCATTGGGCCATTCAATGCCTCATCAACATATCTTGCCTCCTTGATCATCATATGCCCGCTTACAAACTTTCCGAGTATTTCCTCGGGCGTCATCTTTGTGTACCTAGGATTCTCACGGATTGAATTCACAAGATGAGGATCAAGAATTGTGAAGGACCTGAGCATAAGTCGGACGACGTCGTGATCGGTCCATCTCGTGCTTCCATAGCTCCTAATTTTGTTGACCAGGGTCTTGAGCCGGTTGTACGTTTGCGTTGGCTCCTCTCCCCTGATCATTGCGAACCTCCCTAGTTCGCCTTCCACCAACTCCATCTTGGTGATCATGGTGGCGTCGTTCCCATCATGAGAGATCTTGAGGGTGTCCCAGATTTGCTTGGCATTGTCCAAGCCGCTCACCTTATTGTACTCGTCCCTGCACAAGGATGCTAACAAAACAGTGGTAGCTTATGCATTTTTATGGATTTGCTCATTAATGAAAACGGGGTTGTCAGTACTATCAAAAAGCATTCCGTTTTCAACAATCTCCCAAATGCTTGGATGGAGAGAGAATAGATGACTACGCATTTTGTGACTCCAAAATGGATAGTCTTCTCCATCAAAGTGTGGAGGTTTCCCGAGTGGAATTGAAAGTAGATGAGCATTGGAATTGAACGGAATACGAGAATAATCAAAAGAAAAATTTGAATTAACCATTTTCTTTTTTCTCTTTGTATTCCTCATCTCTTGGCTCGTTGACGATGGACTCCTTTGTCTTGTCGTTGACCACCATCCTCTTTCCCTTAGGATCCATCTTTTCGGGCGATTAGTCCCTTGCATGAAGAGAACGACTCTGATACCAATTGAGAGCACCTAGAGGGGGTGAATAGGTGATCCTGTAAAAATCAAACACTTATAGCCACAAAAACTTGGTTAAGTGTTAGCTCAATAGAAACAAGTGGCTAAGGACCAAGCTCTTGTGAAACACAATGGACACGAAGAACACAAGCACAAGAGACACGGTGATTTATCCCGTGGTTTGGCCAAGTAGCACTTGCCTACTCCACGTTGTGGCGTCCCAATGGACGAGGGTTGCACTCAACCCCTTTCAAGTGATCCAATGATCAACTTGAATACCATGGTGTTTTTCTTTCTTTTACTTTCTCCCATTCGCGAGGAATCTCCACAATTTGGAGCCTCTCGCCCTTACAAATGATGATCACAAAGAAGCACGGAAGTAAGGGAGGGAAGAGCAACACACACAAGACTCAAAGCACAAGCACAATCACGCACACAAGCCACAACTTGAGCTCACAACACAATGCGAGGAGTTCTCTACTCAAATAGATCTCAAGTCACTATCATAAAGAATCGAAGGCGCGAGAATGGAGTCTTGGTGCTTAGAGATGATCAAAGAATGCTTGGTGTACTCCTCCATGCGCCTAGGGGTCCCTTTTATAGCCCCAAGGCAGCTAGGAGCCGTTGGAAGCAATCTGGGAAGGCAATTCTTGCCTTCTGTCGGGTGGCACACCGGACAGTCCGGTGCACCACCGGACAAGCACTGTTCATGGTCCGGTGCAGATTGCCTTCCTAAAATAGCACAGCCGACCGTTGCAGAATTGGAGCCGTTGGCGCACCGGACACTGTCCGGTGCACACCGGACAGTCCGGTGCCCCCTGCCGACCGTTGGCGCGGCCACGCGTCGCGCGCGGATTGCGCGGCCGACCGTTGGCGCAGTCGACCGTTGGCTCACCGGACAGTCTGGTGCCTCACCGGACCGTCCGGTGAATTTTAGCCATACACCGTTGAACAATTCCCGAGAGCGACGATTTCGCCGCAGACGGCTCACTGGACAGTCCGGTGCACCACCAGACAGTCCGGTGAATTATAGCCGTACACCGCCGTCAGTTCCTGAGAGTGGCCTGTTCACCGGAGGCTGGCCTGGCGCACCGGACACTGTCCGGTGCACCACCGGACAGTCCGGTGTGCCAGACTACGCTGAGTCTTGGCTGCTTCGAGCCAAGTTCTTTTCTTCTTCTCTTTTCTCTGATTCCAGCACTTAGACAAATATATTAGTACACAAAAACCAATGTACTAAGTCTAGAATCATACCTTCTTGTTGATTTGCACTTCAGCAATCATTTGGCACAAGATTACTCACTCAATATGTGTCGGGCACTTAATCACCAAAACTATACTAGAAATGGCCCAATGTCACATTTCCCTTTCATGTAGTTTGCTTCGCAGTTGTGCCGTCAATGGGGGTCGAGGCATAGTGCTTGCTCTGCTAAGGGTGGGTGCCGAGGTTTATTCGATTTGGTTTTGTTAGTCACCCACCTTAGGGAGGAGTACTGTGTTTGTATGACTGGTGAAACCTAACGGGCAACTACACACCAGGGGAATCTTTGTAAAGGCTACGTAGTGATGCCCTGCTAGGCCACCTAGATAGTGGTCAATGGGGAGTAGCGCTCCTCGGGCAGAAAGGGAATCACGACAAGTGTGCAACCTCTGCAGAGTGTTAGAAACTGGTATATCAGCCGTGCTCGCAGTTATGAGCAGCCTTGGGAGCTCCTTTGATTAGAGTAACTCTGGTTAACTTTTATGTTGATGCTTAATGATGATGACTATCTTTATGGTATTTGGTATTTCCTCTTCAAGGGAGTGCTATTTGGGTAATAACTTGGTATTATTGATAAAACTTGGCTTTATACTAGTAATAAATACCCGACCAACTAAAAACAATTGTTTTAAGCTTAACCCCATATATAGCTAGTCCATTTTAGCCAAACAAGACATTTGCTGAGTATGTTGATGTGTACTCACCTTGCTTTAAAACACCCAAGCCCCAGGTTGTCCCCATTGCAATCAGTGCTCAGGAGAAGATGAAGGCAACATGGAGGAGTTTCAGGACTTCGACGAGTTATAGACTAGATTAGTGGCAAACCCCTATTCAGCTACCCATGAAGGCCTTATCGTACTACGTTTCATATTCGCACTTTGATTATGATTATGACTTAAGTTAATGACTCTGTGGATGTCTCGGACATCTTGATGTACTAAAGTACTATTTTTGTTATTATTTTAAGCAATGTGTGATGATGTCCAACTATGTCATCGTTGTGTACATGAATTTCTGAACCTGGCACGTACATGGTTCGAATTCGGTTTGCCTTCTAAAACCGGGTGTGACAAAATGATCCCGGACCCTTGGACCCATCGGTCAGTTAGCGTGCTGAAGAAAGAACCCCTGATCTCTGGAGTCCATTAGTCAGTCGGAAGAGGCAGGTGCGCTAGCCCTAGAAGGACCCGCTGTAGGAAACGGGTGACGCCTAAGAGGGGGGTGAATTAGGACTTCTAAAACTTTTTACTAAACTAGGCCACAATTAAATCCCTAGAGCAAAACATATGCAAATAGTCAAAACTAGAATGTGCAAACTAGGTTTTGTCTAAGTGTTGCTATCTCTACCACAAAAAGGCTAAGTTTCAATCTACACTAAATAAGTATGACTACAAGATTGAAACTTAAATGCTTAATATAAATGCGGAATGTAAAGAGCTAAGTAGAGAAGCAAACTCTCATGGATGACGCTGGTATTTTTACCGAGGTATCCGGAACCACGCAAGGTCCCGACTAATCCTCGTTGATGCCCCTACGCAAAGGGAAGCCCACGCGAGGGCCAAGCACCACGGTCAAGTAACTCCATAGAGAGTCGCGGGCCTTCTCCACGCGCAAGTGGTGCTCCGCTTCCGGCCCCTCTCGGACGCTCCCCGCCGTCTCCACTATCGAGCTTCCGGCCGAAACGCCGCGGGCCTCGTTCCCTCCGGTACACGGTGGCGGCCGTGACACAAACGCGGTTGTCACGGTCACGCAAGACTCTCGCCCCACTCGGTACAATTACAACGGCTCACGCAAGAGCCGAGGGGTTGTGTGGTTTTACAAAACTCACTCAACAAACTAGGATTCACCTAGAGCAAGCGCTAAAGCGGTCTAACTAACCTAAGCACTTCACAAAGCACCTACGCTAATCACCGAGTGATTCTATTAAGCACTTGGGTGTTTGAGCACTTGGAAATATGCACTATGTGTCTTGGTATGTTGCTTGGGCTCTCACACTTGAGAATGGCCGGTTGGGGTGGTATTTATAGCCCCCACACCCCCAACTAGCCGTTGGACAGAAAGCAGCAGCTTTCTGTCGTCGGGTGCACCGGACAGTCCGGTGCACCACTGGACACTGCACAGTAGATGTCCGGTGCACGCCACGTTAGCCGACCGTTGGCGCCTGTAGCAGTCGACCGTTGGATCCGACCGTTGCCGTCTGCCCGTTGGCACACCGGACAGTCCGATGCACACCGGACAGTCCGGTGCTACAGCCAGAGAGCGCCTGTCTACGGCCTCTCTGCGCAGACTGTCCGGTGCCACACCGGACAGTCCGGTGCACACCGGACACCAATGTCCGGTGCGCCACCAGGCGCTGGCTGACAGCCCTTATCTTGGATTTCTTCGCTGATTTCTTCGGGCTTCTTTGTTCTTGAGTATTGGACTCCTATGCATCTTTTTATGTCTTCTTTTGAGGTGTTGCATCCTCATTGCCTTGGTCCAATTCTCTTCGCATCCTGTGAACTACAAACACAAACACTAGAAAACTTATTAGTTCACGGATTGTGTTGTTCATCAAACACCAAAACTCAATTGGCCAAATGGCCCGGGGTCCATTTTCCTTACAATCTCCCCCTTTTTGGTGATTGATGACAACACAACCAAAGCAAGCAAATAATACAAGTATTTGAATGAAAATATGCATTTTACTTGCTAAGATGCATGATTGTCCCCACAATGTGAAATTATGGACTTAAGCCTCCCCCTAACTCCATAATTCACTTACTTCCTATTTTTGGACCAAATAACCAAAACCACTTAAAAAACCATTTGTAGATATAAAATTTTAAATTGGTGGTGTTTGGTGTTTGATATAGTTTTCATTGCTTTGGTCCCTAAACTTCTCCCCCTTTGGCATCAACCACCGAAAAGGAAGACATTAAAAGCATGTAGGAAGTAAATAAAAGCTTGCCCTCATCAAGAATTGTATCAAATGATATCACTAGAAGGATATTAAATTAAACTATGTGAATGATACCACTTGAAGGAGTCCTCAAAAGATTACTCCCCCTAAATGAGTTGTCTCTTTTAGAAAGAGTTTTTCTCCCCCTTTAGAGATGAAGAAATACTCCCCTTGACAGAGATCCTCTACTTAGGAAAAAGCATGTGAAAAATTAGAGGTGCAAGACATGGTTTGAAAAGACTAACTTCCCTTATGCATAGGTAACAGAATATGAGTTAACTACTTATGCATTTTTAGCAACATGGAAGCATATGATATGAAATATAGTCTAATCAAATATTTGGAGAAGACATGTAAATGATACTGAATGTAGTCTCAAAAGATACCAATTGAAAGTCAATGGTGAGCTTGAGAGACATGAGAGTTCTTGGAGATTTTGCAGTGGAAGATTGTTGTCTTTCTCTGGGGACCTTATTTTCCTTACAATGAGACTATCACATGAAATAGACTTGAAGAGGTGTTAGTCTCAAAGTATTAGATTATAGAGTAACCTCCCCCTAAAGGTGTGCATACAAGTTTTGAATACTTGTAGGAGACATGCACTTTGATTTGATATCAAGAGGGGCAAATTATCCATAATCCTAACTTTGGCACATATAAGTTAAATGATACACTTTGTAGAGATCAAAGTTTTCAATTGATGCATCATTTACTATGGAGTTATATAAAAGCTATGTGCCGTGCTTTAACTAAACATTTTAAGCCATGTAGGTTTGCTTAAATATATGAATTAAAAGCAAGCAATCCTACCATATGATTTACCTAGTATGCATGATTTTAAACAAAAGTACATAGCAAATGTAATGCTAGACAAGAAAGGTAAACTAGATAAAAGATAAATAGATACGCATATCTAAAAACGAGAAATATAACAAAACTAGTTACCTTAGTCATGGGTGGGAAATTTGGGTCCAAAATTTTCACTAATCCACTTGGCAATAAACTTGATCCAATATGATGTATCCCATGATATACATCCCAATTTTGCCAAGTCTCCAAATTTCCCGAGGACCTTCGGTCCACTCACTTCCCTTTCGGGATCCAAACCTTCTTGGTGCTTTTCATGGTTGAGATTATCTCCTTTGGCACCCAGATGCGTTTGGCCTCCTTTCCTTTGTTGGCTTGCTTGTTGGCCTTGATTGCTATCACCTTTCCGTTCTTTTTCTTCTTGATCAAATATGGTGTAGCATCCTTTTTGTTCACCTTTTTGATGTAGGTGTTGGAGATTTTGCTTGATGGCTTTTGCTTGAGCTTTTGCCTTAGTTTATCCCCGGTCATCGCCTTGCATTGGAAAGACTTGTGGCCTTCCTTGTGGCATAGCCTACAAATCACAGTTTCTCCCTCTACAGGCTTGTTCACTCCCGCAGTGGTGTTATCCTGTGAAGGTCGGATTTGTTTGGCTTTGCCTTTCTTGTCATACAAAGCCTTGCCAAGGCGAGCCACTTCTTGCTTTAATTGTTCATTTTCCTTTGCAACCTCATCCGAACATGTCTCTACAACAATATTCTCAACAACGACTTGGTTGCAGGGGTTAGAATCATCAATTAAATCAAAGCAGGAAGTAGAAGCATCTTTCTTAATTATTTCAGGTATTTCAACTAAAGATGCTGCTCGGGTGCTACCAATGTTTTCTAGCTTAGTAGTTAGCTCATTATTGTGTATGCTAAGAATTTCCATTTTCTCTAGCAAATTTTCAATAGCTTCTTGGGAGCTAACTAACTTAGCCTTAAGTTTTTCATTCTTTTTAATAAGGCTATCATCGGTAGCAGTGGATGGAGCACTAGATTCTAATAGCTCAATTTTAGTTGATAGCTCACTATTTAAGTTTGCAAAAGTTTCAAATTTTTCTAGCAAACCTTTGTAATCATTTTGAGAGCTAACCAACTTATTTTTCAAAGTTTTAAGTTGAGCTTTTTGCTTAGTGCAAACATCCTGGAAAAAATCTACGGCTTCCGCAAGCTCTTCTAGAGAGGCCTTTCCCTCACCTTCATCATCACTACTACTTTCATCACTAGAGGATGGAATGCTTTTGTTACCTCTTGCCATAAGGCATTTGTGTGATGACCGTGATGATCGTGACGAGGACCAGTGGCTGCACGTCCTTGGAGGTTCATCTTCACTTGAAGAATCATCCCAAGTTCTAACACTTGTGAGCGCCTTGCCTTTGCTCCTCTCCTTTTTGGGTTTGGCCATATTTGGACAGTTGTCCCTGAAGTGGCCCTTCTCCCCACATGCGAAGCATCCTCTCTTCTTTTGCTTTTTCCTGTCAATGTTAAAGAGAAGATCCTCGACCTGCAGGGGCACACTCATTAGATTAATCTTGCGGATCATCCTCATTACCTTTCCGACGCGTCGGATTGTTTCTTCGTCCTCGGAGGATGATGTGCATGGTTGATTATCTTCATTATCATCACTTTCTTCTTCTTCCTCCTCTTCTTCGCTTGAGGAACTTGGAGTGGGAGCCTTCTTTTTCCCCTTCCTTTCATCACATGCAAAAGCATATGGTCTTGAGGAAGTTGGCTCCTCTCCCCAACTCATTTTTCGCGACATCTCAAAAGCCGCGATTTTCCCAATCACGATGGTCGGGGTCATGTTGCTCAAGTCCTCCATGTTGTGAAGGATGGTGATGATGCTCCCATATCTTTGTTGTGGTAGCAGGGAGATAATCTTCCTCATAATGTCCGCATCACCTAGCTTATTAATGCCAATCGAATTGAGCTCATTGATAATTAGATTCAAACGAGAATACATGTCTCTAACAAGCTCATCATCTTTCATAGCAAAAGAATTATACTCATTTAAGACTAGGCAATGTTTTTGCTCACGGACATTGGATGTGCCGTCATGGAGCTCATGCAATTTTAGCCAAATCTCATTAGCAGTTTTCAGGGTAAATACTTGATTGAAAATATCCATTCTAAGAGATTCATACAAGCAATTTTTGGCTCTAGCATTTAAATGGATTTCTTTTTCCTCACTCGTGGTGGGTTTCTCGGGATTCTTGAGGGGTTTCATCCCGTCACGAGTGACTCTCCAAACACCTAGATCAACGGCCTCTAGGTAACAAGCCATTCTAGCACTATAATATGGGAAGTTAGTGCCGTCGAAGTGTGGTGGCCTATGGGTATCCATCCCTTCCTCTAAAAAGCGTCGGTTCTTTTAGCGGTGAAGCTAAAGCGTTTCAAATGAGCCAAACCGGGCTTTGATACCACTTGTAGGAAACGGGTGACGCCTAAGAGGGGGGGTGAATTAGGACTTCTAAAACTTTTTACTAAACTAGGCCACAATTAAATCCCTAGAGCAAAACCTATGCAAATAGTCAAAACTAGAATGTGCAAACTAGGTTTTGTCTAAATGTTGCTATCTCTACCGCAAAAAGGCTAAGTTTTAATCTACACTAAATAAGTATGACTACAAGATTGAAACTTAAATGCTTAATATAAATGCGGAATGTAAAGAGCTAAGTAGAGAAGCAAACTCTCGTGGATGACGCCGGTATTTTTACCGAGGTATCCGGAACCACGCAAGATCCCGACTAATCCTCGTTGATGCCCCTACGCAAAGGGAAGCCCACGCGAGGGCCAAGCACCACGGTTGAGTAACTCCGTAGAGAGCCGCGGGCCTTCTCCACGCGCAAGTGGTGCTCCGCTTCCGGCCCCTCTCGGACGCTCCCCGCCGTCTCCACTATCGAGCTTCCGGCCGAAACGCCGCGGGCCTCGTTCCCTCCGGTACACGGTGGCGGCCGTGACACAAACGCGGTTGTCACGGTCACGCAAGACTCTCGCCCCACTCGGTATAATTACAACGGCTCACGCAAGAGCCGAGGGGTTGTGTGGTTTTACAAAACTCACTCAACAAACTAGGATTCACCTAGAGCAAGCGCTAAAGCGGTCTAACTAATCTAAGCACTTCGCAAAGCACCTACGCTAATCACCGAGTGATTCTATTAAGCACTTGGGTGTTTGAGCACTTGGAAATATGCACTATGTGTCTTGGTATGTTGCTTGGGCTCTCACACTTGAGAATGGCCGGTTGGGGTGGTATTTATAGCCCCCACACCCCCAACTAGCCGTTGGACAGAAAGCAGCAGCTTTCTGTCGTCGGGTGCACCGGACAGTCCGGTGCACCACCGGACACTGCACAGTAGATGTCCGGTGCACGCCACGTCAGCCGACCGTTGGCGCCTGTAGCAGTCGACCGTTGGATCTGACCGTTGCCGTCTGCCCGTTGGCACCGGACACCAATGTCCGGTGCGCCACCAGGCGCTGGCTGACAGCCCTTATCTTGGATTTCTTCGCTGATTTCTTCGGGCTTCTTTGTTCTTGAGTATTGGACTCCTATGCATCTTTTTATGTCTTCTTTTGAGGTGTTGCATCCTCATTGCCTTGGTCCATTTCTCTTCGCATCCTGTGAACTACAAACACAAACACTAGAAAACTTATTAGTTCACGGATTGTGTTGTTCATCAAACACCAAAACTCAATTGGCCAAATGGCCCAAGGTCCATTTTCCTTACACCCGCCCCGGTCAAACCCCGCGACACCGAGCCCAGAGTCGGACGTGGCGGAGTCTAACAAGGAAGGATGGGCGTGTTGGAAGGGAATCACTTGAGTGATCCCGCGCCCAGCCCTAGACTGACCTACCATAAATGACTTGTCGCATTAACCACGCCTAACACTGAGCCACAACGTAGGTGCCGGTCCGCTACCCACTCATGACCTACAGACCCCTCGGGCTGCACAGCGCTCATGACCTTCGAGCCCCTGGACTACGGCGCATTAATGGCCCATGCGCCCCTCATTCCGCGACACACTTATGGCCTATCAGACTAGGTTTGAGTGCGCAGACCTCCCACATGGTACTACATGACGGGTCGCGCCGAGCCCCAGGCTATGGAAGCCAGTGGTCGACATAGCCTGACTGATGCGCTTGGGGCCATTGCCGCCCCCACGTCATCCGGATTATAAAAAAACAAGCACTTACAAATTCATATTGGCTTAACCAAGCAATTCAAACGGCACAGGTTCCATGGTTTCGTACAATAATTTAATTCCAAGCTCCATGAAATCTTTCGAAAAAAATCTTGATAGATGAAATTGAATATGACATAGAGATCATTATTCTCACTGACATCCTTGCTTAGATCTATATTCATTGTTTAACTTATGACGAACACTTGGGGTGTTACATTGACTCTCGGCAAACATCATCTTTATCGAGTGTGTTGTTTTACCGAGTACGGCACATGGTATATGTGGACTTGAAAAGGTTATCTAACGACAAATTTTAAGCCAAAAAACTTAATCTATTAAATAGTTTTAAATTCCTCCAAAATAAAAGGGACCTAGATCCTCCACTCAAACAAAAGTAACTACTGTTTGTTCGAATAAACAGTAGAAACCACCAGAGAAACACGTGCTATTCCAGGAAAAAAAATCAGATTACCATGAGCACGTCACTCTAAAGTCTAAAGGACATTCTAGGATAACAGGAATCACCAATTAAGACCCTTAGCTTGGTTTTGCTTTCATTATTTTGAATGCACTGCACGTTTTCTAATGGGTAATTGAAGGTAGCAGCGCAGGTCACGATGAATTCACACAAAGACGATGGAGGCGCCGTTCGGTTGTTACGGATTGGTGGGTCGGAACGATTCCTAACCGGATTGTTTCTCTAATTTATATAAACTTTGATTAGGGGGCGTTCGGTTCTCTCGGAACGGTGAACCGGAAAATTTCCAAGCCTTATTGTTGTTATAATTTATGTAAGTTTTGATCAACCTGAAAAATTCCAGGACCATTCCGGCAGAAACGAACGGGGCTTTAGCTGAAATGATTTCAGGTGTAATCCGGCACAAACGAACAAGGCCGAAATATGCTGAAGTTGGTTACTCAAATCAGAGCAATTTTTCTTGGCAAAATCACGAACATAAGCACCTTATATTCGGTACATCACGTTATCGTGCAGAGACTTCAGCTGATAGCCAAAAAAAAAATTGTGATCTGAAATACACATTACTCTCGCCCGTTGCTGCTGGAGCTACTAGAATGCGCAGACACTGACTGACTGTAATTCTCCAGGTGCTACATTGTTCTTATGAACAACAAAAGAATTTCTTAACAACGAAAAGTTGTTTTCCTTATCACGTCCAACTTCAAAGCCACCTCTTGTGCCAAACTAATTCTCACATCCTCTTTCTGCGATCTTACAGGATAATAAAGAATCACAGCATCAGTACAGGAATTTGAACCAATTTTACACTTCCTCGTCTCATCAACCATCTTGAAAGCAGTGGCGGAGGCCCGGCCTGGCCCAGCCAGCCCAGTCACGTGCCCGGAATTTGGCCTGCCGTGGCCCAGCAAGAATCGGCTGCCAACCCAACCCGCTGCGCTAAGCCGCTAGGTGGCTAACCGCACTCAGGCACTCGCCCTCACCGCGTCACGCCGTCACTCCCGGAGAACTCCCGCCCACACCGCCGCACCGGCCAGCCGTGACTGCCCGCTCCAGCCAGGTGCGCCCTCGACTCAACCCGCGTCGGCAAGGCGCACTCCCGCCCCTACCCGCTCCGGCCAGGGGCGCCCTCCCCGCCTCAGCCCGCGCCGGCAAGGCGCACCCCCGCCTCAGCCCGCGCAGGCCAGACGCCAGCCGCGCCTCTGCCCCACCATCTTGGCAGAAATGTATTTCTGACTCCTTTCAGTTTACTTCCCTGACCACCTTGCTACTACCGAAGAGTTTCCACGTCACTGCAAAATCACTTGTCCCTCAAACCCTCCTATCAGAACCACGATCCGATGCATCGCCTTGCCCGCCCAGTCTCCACCCTGCTCAACATCTCCATGAGGAGTGGTCCCTGCGGGCTCGCCACGGACGCACAAGGGCTGTTCAACGAAATGCCTCCACCGAAACTGCCAAGCCACGCGCTGTTTGGCCATGCCTGCCAGGTGCTCGGCCGAACACACGTTTCACAGTTTTGTACCGTGGCTCGGCAGTCCACGGATGAGCGCGCTAGTGCAGAGCCACTGCGATTCACAGTCACACCGGGTGACGCCTTTGGGGATGGCCCGCCTGTGGGCATGTCAGAGGAAGCTAAGATGGTGTGTCGTATTGTATCCACGCAGCCAGAACCAAAGATTGCGTCGACACTTGATGCGCTTGGGGTGGCCGTGTCCCCAGAACTGGTAGCTGAAGTGCTCAAGAACTTGAGCAATGCTGGGATGTTAGCACTTGCCTTCTTCCGCTGGGCAGAGAGGCAGGAGGGCTTCAGTTACACGGCTGAGGGCTTCCACAACCTGATTGAGGCGCTCGGGAAGATCAAGCAGTTCAGGCTGGTGTGGAGCTTGGTGGAGACCATGCGGTGCCGGAGCTTGCTATCTAAGGACACATTCAAGCTCATAGTCCGAAGGTACGCTCGGGCTAGAAAGGTCAAAGAGGCTGTTGAGACATTCGAGAAGATGAGCATTTTTGGGCTTAAAACTGAGTTATCAGATTACAACTGGCTGATTGACACGCTAAGCAAATCCAAACAAGTGAAGAAGGCGCAAGCCATCTATAAGGAGATGAAGAGGAAGGGTAAGTTTGTACCTGATTTGAAAACCTACACTGTCCTCATGGAAGGTTGGGGCCATGAGAAAGATCTGTTGATGGTGAAAACAATGTACCAAGAAATGATTGATGCTGGCATCAGGCCTGATGTTGTTGCCTACGGGATGCTGATTAGCGCCTTCTGCAAGTCTGGCAAATGTGATGAGGCCATCAAGGTGTTCTACGAGATGGAAGCAAGTGGTTGCATGCCAAGTCCACATGTCTACTGCATGCTTATCAATGGCCTTGGCTCGGAGGAGAGGCTTGATGAAGCTTTGAAGTACTTTGAGCATTACAAGAAAAGTGGATTCCCCATGGAGGTGCCTACTTGCAACGCGGTAGTTGGAGCTTACTGCAGAGCCTCGAAGTTTCAGCATGCTTTCAAGATGGTTGATGAGATGAGGAAGTGTAAAATTGGCCCAAATTCCCGTACTTATGATGTGATTCTTCATTATCTGATAAAATCACAGAAATTTGAGGAGGCTTATAATATATTCCAGAGGATGGGAACGGACGGCTGTGAGCCTCAGCTCAATACATATACAATGATGGTTGGCATGTTCTGTAGTAATGGAAGAGTTGATATGGCATTAAAGGTGTGGAAGCAAATGGGGGAGAAAGGTGTTCTCCCATGTATGCATATGTTTTCGGCATTGATCAATGGGTTATGCTTCGAGAACCGGCTTGAAGAAGCTTGTGTATATTTCCAGGAGATGCTGGACAAAGGAATTAGGCCACCTGGTCAGCTTTTCAGTAATTTGAAGGGAGCTCTTGTTGAAGGTGGGAGAATAAGTTTGGCACAAGAGGTGGCTTTGAAGTTGGACGCGATAAGGAAAACACCTTTTCGTGGTTAAAGAAGTTTTGTTCATAAAAACAATGTAGCACCTGGAGCATTACAGTCACAATGTTTGGCCATACCAGTAGCTCCAGCAATGGGAGAAAGCAATGTGTATATCAGATCACAAAAACAAACATTGGATATCGGCTGAAGTCTTTGCATGACAACGTGATGTACTCATGTAGCTCCTGCTACTTTTATTTACTCATGAGAAAATGTATGGTGCAATCAAAATAATAAAAGCAAACCAAACTAAATGTTCCTCTTGGCAGAAGAACAAGCCTTCGTTCTGGAACAGATCATTTCTTGCAGTTTACCCCAAATTCTCCATTCACTGTCATTTCATACTGCAGCTTACATTGCACAATTTACTGTCATTTTGATACTGCAGCTTAGAGGTTAACTGGAGAACACTTGATTCTTTTCAATCTGTCCCTTTTGGGCAAACGCTTTTGTAAAAAATAAAAAAAAAACTGATGAAACTATTCCTGAAATGAACCCTATGCTTTGCATACACGCCGCAACTACTGCGGCAATAGCTACAACACCTGCAATCCGAGGACTATCGATGGAGGTAGCTAAAGATTTCTATCGCACAAGTTCAGCTTACACGCGGCAGGTACTGTGGCCATAGCTACAGTCACAATGTTTATTATTGGCTATATACTTGTATCTGAAGTTCTGAACTCTGAGGTTCAGTCTTGCAACAGCTGTGAACAGTTAACTGACATGAGAAGTATCATTTGGTCTGAAGAAATGGGTGATGCCTTGTAATAATCTTGTTTCTGAATTTGATCATCAGAATGACATGTTTACTGATGAAAGGATCTTATATCTTGTCCTTGTGGTTTATGTGAATATGTCATTGTGTATTCTCATCTTTGTTGAAACTTTAAACTCGGTGAGATTTACAATGTAACTTGCTGAGGAATTGTTATTTGTGCTTTTGAAATGCAAAGCATATCAGACAAGCAGGCCACTCAGTAGCAATATTGACTCCAAATCAATAGCGTTGCGTCATTGACTACCAACTCCTATATCAAATTATTGAAGTGAAGGCACAAGAAAGACTTTATCAAGGCATGCATGACGCTCTGGTGTTAACAGTGATCCTCCGTGCCGTTCTAGTACAGGGTCAAAGGTACGAAACAGCGATATAGACTACAGTGGACAACAATTGGATACACTGAAATGGCAAGCTAACACTCTTCCACTGAAGTCAGCTCCGCATCAAATTTTCTAAACTGAAATGGTTGTGTCAAAATGTCCTCGATGGCTCACAACCTCTTCTTGGCTCCAATGACACCAATGCATACATGAAGGGTCAAGATACTCAGTGAGAAAACTCCACTATTACAACTGGAACTTGTTGGCCATGGCTAGATTTGCAGTTTTCTGTATTCCCTTCTACAATTTCTGTTCCGCTCGCCTAATGGGATCTTGGAAGTATTGGAGGGAAATGAGAAGTGCCTCCTAGAAAAAAAAATTTGCTACATCTGTTAGCATATGAACAGATGTCATAACAATAGAACTTTTTAAAACTTATAGTAGGCGGATACCTCTGTTCTTATTGTTCTGCTCCCTTGGTTGGGGCATGTATTCAAATAAGATGTGAATACATCATCTGCACGTTTACCCTGTTATAGAAATAAGTGACTTCAACACCAACAGCAGTAATAGTACAATAATTAATGAAGTGAAAGAGTCATCAGTCATCACGAACACAAGCTGAATGTTTCGGCTAACAAATTAGCCCAGGTTCTCATGAAACGTTGACATTTCAAGTACTCTCAATTTGACCATAGACCAGAAATGCTTTCATAACTACTAAATTCCATGCAAGTGATCAGGGTTCACAAAAAAATGTGAAGTATGGTAACGGAAAGAACAGCTATACCTTCAAGTTTGTATCTTCTTCAATGCTTTCTTCCAAACCAGCAAGTCCACCAAATGCAATCAGTAGGTGCCTGTTCATGAAGCTTCATAAGTGACAGGATAGACTCAAAATGGTGGCTAATATACATGGCAAGGATCATTCGTAAAGCATACAAATTACAAATATAGTTATAAGTGCATATGCCCCTCAGGTTGGTTTCAGTGAGAGCAAGAAGAGAAAGTTCTGGAAAGACTTAGATAGCTTGGTTAGAGCAGTACCCACTAATGAGAAGCTTTTCATAAGAGGAGATCTTAATGACCATGTAGGTTCAACAAATGCAGGTTATGAGCTGGCTCATGGAGGTTTCGAATACGGTAGTAGGAATCAAGGAGGATATTTTGGACTTTGTTGTAGCCTACAGCCTAGTGATAGCCAACACTTTCTTCAGAAAGAGAGATTCTCATTTTGTGACTTTTAGCAGTGGCCATCGTTCGAGCTAGATCAACTTCGTTCTCACAAGGAGAGAAGATAAACAAGCATGTTTGGATTGTAAGGTGATACCTGGAGAGAGTATTGTGCCCCAACATAATCTTGTGGTGGTTGACTTCCGTTTTCGGATCCGTACCCACAGGGATAAACAAGCCAAATTTGCGAGGACGAAGTGGTGGAAACTCAAAGGGGAGACATCTGAAGTTTTTAAGGAAATAGTTTTTGTGGAGGGCGCTTAGTCCGAAGAAGATGCAAACAACATGTGGGTGAAGATGGCAACTTGTATTAGGAAGTTGGCGTCAAAGGTGTTTGGAGTGACCAAAGAGAGCAGAGGTGAACTTAAAGATACTTGGTGGTGGACTGAGGACGTTTAAAAGGCAATAAAGAAGAAGAAAGGATGTTACAGAAGCTTGTTCCATAACAGGAGCACAGTCAACATAGAAAGGTATAAGGTGGCAAAGAAGACTGCAAAGCGAGTTGTGAGTGAGGTAAAGGGTTGAGCCTATGATGATCTTTACCGACGACTAAGTACAAAGGAAGGGGAGAAGGATGTCTATAAGATGACTAGGATTCGGGAAAGGGAGACGAGGGACCTCAACCAAGTTAAATGCAACTCTTGGTGAAAGGACAAGACATCAAACAGAGGTGGCAGAGGTATTTTGACAACCTTTTCAATGGTGAGAATGAGACTATAGACACCCAGTTGGATGACTATGATGATTTAAATAGATGCTTTGTATGCAGGATCCAAGAGTTAAAGGTAAAAGAAGCTTTAAAGAGGATAAAAGGGGACAAGGCGATGGGCTCGGATGGTATCCCCATAAAGGTGGGGAAATGCCTTGGGGATATTGGTATAGTTTGGCTAAACAAGTTGTTCAACCATATTTTTCGATCAAACAAGATGCCCCATGAGTGGAGAAGGAGTACATTAGTACCAATCTTCAAGAACAAGAAAGATATTCAAAGTTGTACCAACTATAGAGGGATTAAGCTCATGAGCCACACTACGAAGCTATGGGAGAGAGTTATTGTGCATCGCCTGAGAGCATTGTTTTCATATCGTCCGACTAATCGTGATTAGTCGGGTTGATCGTTTCTCTATGCTCGATTAGGGTGTTCAACTCTATTAGTGTTAGTGATCGTCCATATCGTCCGATTAGGCGACGATATGGAACGATTAATCGCCTAGGAGCCGATCAGTCACGATTAATAGAGGTAGTCCAACAGTCTAGACTGGTCCCAACAGTCCAGTCTGTTTGACTGGATTGGCCCATGATTAATAGAGGTACCCCCCAGGTCTACCTGTCTTTTCAGCTTCCCTGACGGCTGGGAGAAAATCAGAAAACACCCTTCTCTCTTCCCAGCTCCCTTCTTCACCCTTCTCTCTCCCTCCAAGGCTCCAACACAGCAACACCTTTCTCTCTACATCGGCTGGGAGAAAAGAGAACACAGGGACTGGAGATGAGCTCCTCATCTGAAGCCTTCTTGGTCATGGTCTAGTAAGTTATAGACTTGCAGTTTCATATAAATTTGTTGCTGTTGTGCTTTTATGAACTATTCAAGTATTGAATAAACTTGTTGCTGCTGTGCTGGTCTAGTAAGCTGGTTGTATTGCTGTTTTGGACTATTCAAGTATTGAATATTGGACTATTTATACTGCCGCAAGTCTCTATAGTCTATACTATATAAGTATATATCTATATAGTGTTATATATATGACTATATGTATATATATGTGTACTAGAATACACAGGACGACTAGGGGGGCGATTAGGGACGATCAGGGGCGACTAATCGGCTAATCGCCCTGATCGACGCCTAATCGCGACTAATCGCCTGATCGCCCAGTGGGATCGATCAGGTGATCAGGCGATCTGAAAACTATGCCTGAGAGGAATGACGCATATCACCATGAACCAATTTGGATTCATGACCGGAAGGTCAACTATGGAAGCAATTTTCTTAATAAGACAAGTCAAGGAGCGGTATAAAGAGTAGAAGGACTTGCACATGGTTTTTATCAACTTGAAAAAGGCCTATGATAAAATACCTAGGAATCTCATGTGGTGGGCATTGGACAAACATAAAGTCCCAACCATGGTTTTAAAGTTGTCCGACTAATCGCGATTAGTCGCGATTAGTCGGACTTATCGCTGCTGCAAGGCCGATTAGGGCTACCGACGCGATTAGGGCGATTAGAAACCTAGTCGTCCGACTAATCGCAATTAGTCGGCGATTAGTCGTCCGATTAGGGTTGTGTTCGGCTAGGTTCTCTGTTTTGGGCTCCAGCAGATGAAGCAGGTATCTGCTCTTTTCCATTTGGGCCGGCCCACCATGGGAGCTGAAACTGAGCGCCAATGCTCTTAGCCCCTTATACAGTCTTTTACCCTAGCTGGAGCTGAGCGCCGCCGCCTTCATTTGCTTGCTGTACTACTGACTGCTCTGAGCGCCGCCGCCCTCATCTGCTTGCTGGAGATGGGCTGCTGACTGCTAAGCGCCGCCGCCCTCATCTGCTTGTTGGAGCTGGACTGCTGACTGCTGAGCGCCGCCGCCCTCATCTCTGCTTCGACCTGTGACCAGTCCCTGCTCCAGCGTGCAGTTGTCCCTGCTCCAGCATCCAGGGCACGGCAACCTCTGCTCCAGCCTTCCTTCTGCTCTGTTCAGAGTTTAGACCATCCTCCACTCCCTCCTGCTCTGTTGTTCTTTTGCTGGAACAGAGATGAGCACTTCTGGTAATCCCTCCTCTAGTCTTTTGTTCTTTTGCTGGAAACGGAGATGAGCGCTTCTTGAGTTGCTCTTTGCTTGCTGCAGATGAGGATGGGAGCCAACGTAATAATGTAGAAGTCCTCTTTCCAGGATCTAGGTTGTCCCAGCCTCAGGGTGATGGCGCAGCCGCAGATCATTGTAATATTGTCAATAGATTTGCAATCTAGTATACTGTTATATATGTACACACACATATATATATGGTCCTGTTATAGATGGACGACTATAGGACGACTAGGGAGTCGACTAGGATCGACTAATCGAGCTAATCAACGACTAATCGCGATTAGTCACCTTATCGGTGCTTAGGCGACTAGAGTCGACTAGCCGACTTTAAAACCTTGGTCCCAACAAAGTATGTTACGCTCATCAAGGACATGTATGACAAGGTTGTGACTAGCGTCTGAACAAGTGATGGTGATATAAATGTTTTCCCGATTAACATAGGACTACATCAAGGTTCGGCTTTGAGCCCTTATCTATTTGCCTTAGTGATAGATGAGGTCATGAGGGATATATAAGGAGATATCCCTTGGTGTATGCTTTTCGCTGATGATGTAGTTCTAGTAGATGAAAGCCAGGAAGGAGTAAATAGAAAGCTAGAGTTATGACGTCAGACCAGAACCAAAATCGAGTATATGAGATGTGACTTTGGTATTACAATTAGTGATGATTGAGATATAAGCTTGGGAGTCTAGGTAGTACCCAAGAAGTACACACCGTTATTTGGGATCGATGCTACAGAGAGATGGTGATATTGATGAAGATGTTAGCCATAGGATCAAAGCGGGATGGATGAAATAGCGTCAAGCATCGGGAGTCCGATGTGACAAGAGAGTGCCACATAAGCTGAAAGGCAAGTTCTACAGGATGGCGATTAGACCTGCTATGTTATATGAGGCTAAGTGTTGGCCTACTAAGAGACGGCATATCCAACAACTAAGTGTCGCAGAGATGTGTATGTTGCATTGGATATGTGGGCACACAAAATTGGACCGAGTGAGAAACAATGACTTACGCGATCTAGGAGTAGCGCCAATTGAAGAAAAGCTTATTCAACACCGGTTGAGATGGTTTGGGCATGTCCACCGGAGACCCCAGAGGCACCAGTGCACAAAGGCATCATAAGACGGGTCATTAATGTGGAGAAGTAGAGGGTGGCCAAACTTGACATGGGAGTAGGCAATCAAAAGGGACTTGAAGGATTAGAATATCCCTAAGGAGTTGTGTTTGGTTAGAAGTGCTTGGAAAAAAGCTATCCACGTGCCCGAACCGTGATTAGGCTTTTTCCCTTTTAGTTCTCTCAAAAGTTTTTCCCCTCCCTTTCTCTCTCTTTCTCTTTTTAGTGACTTCGAGTTGGGTTTCAACTCTAGCCTACCCCAACTTGTTTGGGACTAAAAGCTATGTTGATGTTGATGTGGTTACAATCTTCAGCCTTGGAATATGGCAATAACACACTACTAGCCAATCATTACCATAGAAAGAAAGAATTTCACTAAAAAGTATCAGTTCAATAGTTAAGTGAAGGTACAAATTCCTTGGTTAAATGTTTGTCCATTCACGATAATTTAACACAAAGGTAAGTTAGCAGCTACTTGCTTACTTCTTAGCAAGCATTAGCACAGGTTAGCGCATAAAACACTTCCACCGCTATTTGACTATTTGTTGAAATGTACAGTTTAGTGTACTCAAATAAATCGGAAGCATCCTAAGCAAATTAGTAAGAACTTTTACACATTCAATTGATAAAAATGGTGAAAATCCAAATTGGTTTCTCAAGGTGGTCCATAAGAACAGCAGATGGCATACCTAAAAGTAGGTAAGGTAAGCTCAGAAGAATTAACTATTTGTCCATGCTCTGAGGTGCCAATGATGTGGTCGTATTCTTCCTAGAGATAGTAAATAGGAAGGTGGATGTGAGTAGCCATAAGGCCCATAACACTTTTTTTCTGAATACCATATTGAGATGTGAAAGCAGTACCTTGAATGGGGAATTTTTGAAAACACCACTTAAATTTGAAGTATAACGGACTTTGTAGCCCCAATAAGATCCCATCTGTTCTCTGGGTGTCGAAGGGGGGACGACTTTCCTTATGCAAGCTAGATGCAAGTACAAATTAAGTTAAAGTAACATGACAAAACAGTATACGGTTAAAGTTAATACTGTCCTAGAATGAGGACATAGAGAGAGATATTTCACAAAAATAGGCAATATAATTTGGTTTCAAAATTGAATGGACAAGAAAAAACACATCAGAAGAATACATTGAGAAAATTGAAATGAGAGGGGCCAAAAGTTGAAGAAGCAACAATCCAACAAATATCATGAACTGGTGATGAATATATATCATTTAAAAATTGTTCTAATAATAGAAGTGTTGAACTGTTGATCTATAAATGCTTAGAAAAATAGGAATAGTCATAATGAGGATTATCTAGATTACTCAAGACATGTAAAAATTCGTCATACATTGGAATAGTTATAGATAAAGAAGTATCAACACAATCATATTTTGTAATCCTTGAAATAAATGGTTTACCTGTCGTTAGATCACGGTTTGTTCCCATGGCTACAGTAACTCTTTTGCCTGGTTCTAGTTTTTGTTCAACCAGAACATTCTGCAGAATCATGATAAACTAGAATCAGTGCCACATTGTTTGCATGGTAATGGTGATTTGTTCTATACATGAAACCATTAAGTGCAAATCAGACAATATACATTGCAAAATGTTTTTTTATCTGCAAATGATAAATTAAGGTCTGTCAAATCTAAGGATTTATTTTTCCTAGCCTCAGTGTCTACCTTAAAAAGCCTTATTTGCAGGGAAAAAAGGTCAATTACCATAAGCAAAATCATATTTAAGATCTTTATAAGGTTGTGCCCATCTAGATACTCCCATAGATTGTAATATTTGATAGGCTTTCCAAGTCTCTCAACATATCTTCCAACTCAGTAAACATCTTTCCCCAGAGGCCCAGACAAGTGGCACGGAATAAGAAAAGGACACTAGAAGTACCATAATACCTTACTTAATCCGACATCAACAAGAGTCCCCTTTGAGGGATCACTTTCCAATGTTACACCTGTCTAAATTCAGTAACATGTAAGCATTTTGTTGGGTCAAAAATATCAAAATATGTGGAACAGACAATTATTCAACATGAGCAAGCTGAAAATGATGATCCAGCATGCCAGCAGAGATGCCTAGTGCAATGTAAAAAACAGAATTGGGTGCAATGACTTCTAGTTCGGGCATCAAATCATCATGAGAAAATCCTTAAAAATGCAATATGCACTATGTTGTAAGGCCATTTGAAATTCATCCTCCAAACAGGCTACAATTAAAAAAAGTGCTTGGTGTGGATAGCAACAAAACTTCCATTTGATTTAACAGGTATCATAAATTTCTCAGCTTCTTACTCCCGGTACAGAGTGAACATCAAAGGCCACATAGGTAGAGTTTGAGAATTACATTTTGAATTTTCCCAGAAACTGAGTGTTAATTGGTGTACTAACCAAATTGTCTTCAACTTCTCCACCTAACTGTGTTTTGAACTACATATCACCTCACCATATATTATTAATATTTGTTTATTTTCACTAATCACTTTCATTAATCCATCCGATCCAGATTATAAGGTATTTCACATAAGCCAAGAATAAAAGTTTATAATATTTGGCCAATAATTTTTAACTATTGTAGTACAAACTTCATTCTAGATTTGTAATCAAATTTTCAAATGTCCCCTCTAAACAAGCAGTAGCAATTCAACACCTACAAAGGGGAACAGCCCCTTGTCTTTACCGTATTGTATACTATATTAACCAAGTTCGGTCAGCCCTTCCAGATGTGAGAGCAAAGGTAATTGAGTAACAATTGAAATTGAAAAGGAAGACGTGCAAGCTTGATTAGCAAAAGAGCCTTAAATAGCCATATTCTAATTTATAAATGAACATTAGTGTCACATTCCAGATGTTCATCATGTATTGTGCTTGAACTATGGGAAGGAACAAGATTCCTAGATTAGCTCCATAAGAAATGGTACAAGTTATATTTAACTACTTAAGCACCCTTTTCAACAGAGATGAAGTTCTAATTCAAATTGTGAGCTAAGAATTTGGAATCAATAGCAGGGGCACCGGAAGAGATATCACCTTCACGAAACTCGGACCATTCGTGCTTGCGCACATGGTGTGGTGCATCGAGCGGTGGAAGCAGTCCCTGCATAGCAGGACATAGCACAGCACGATTAGCACCTAGAGAAATCATCAAACGTCGAAGGAAACCACATTGCTTGGCATCTCACCACAAACTTCAGGTTCTTGTGCATCGGAAAGAGGCGGCGGCGGAGGTACTGTGGAGTTTCCAGATACTCCAAAATCCGAACAAGGAACCGCGCGCCGCTCTCTTCACCATCACCGGCGCTGCCGTTCTCCGCCGCGGGAGTACTGTCAAAGACGACGACCTCGTCTATGCGAAAGACGGTGGCGGCGCGAGCGATCTGACCAGCCAGCTGAAACAGAAGAGATGCTCTTGTAAGGCTTCGTGCTGCAAGATAAGCAAGGACTAGTGCAACAACGAGGAATGGGGTACGGACGAGGGTGGCGAGCTCGAGGGACTGGGCGTTGTCAATGATGGAGCCGGCAACAGCTATGCTAACCGTCGGCTTCAGCTTTTTCTTCTCCTCCCGCTCGTCCTTATCCTTCCTCTGCTTCTGCTTCTGCTTCTTCTCTTTGGGTGCTTCTTCCTCGGCCATCGAGGCGCCGCAGTCATCCTCCTTGGCATCCTTGTGCTTCTTCCTCTTCTCCCTCTTGTCGTTCTTGCGCTGCTCCTTCGCAGCAGCGGCAGCCTCGCTGTAAACGCGGTTCATGGCTGCGGCGGCGCCGCCGGCCAGGGAGGAATTCAGAAATGGATGCTTGGATTGGGAATTTTGGGCTGATCGGGAGTTTTGGACTGTTATGGGAGGCGTATTCTTTTGGTGGGCCGATTGGGAGTTTCGGAGCTCTTTGGCACCGAAAATGTGTCGGTCCAAACCGCCCATGCCAGCCCAGGTAGCTAAAGGAAAATACTATAAAGGCACATCTATATCTATATACTATACTTAAAGCACCAGTTTCAACGGTCGTCCCACGTCATCTTTTTACAAATAACTCCTCACAGCTATTTCAAATTAGGGTGTGTTTGGTTTGACTTTTGGCTCCTAAAAGCCAAAAGCTAAACCAAATGGCTGGATCCAGAAAGCAGCTTTTTCTAAAAGTCGACGTTCTCGCAGTGCAAAAATAAAAGCACCTCTGGACCTGCTTTTAGTGGCTTTCAGATACAACTATAAAAACATATATCAAAGAATTTTTAACGATTTTTGTTAAAAAACAGTGCAGAAAGTGGGGTTTGAACCCATGTCCTGATAGAAGGGCAAGAAACACTAGGTGAAGCTGTCTAACCAGTAGAACATCATGCTCAAATATTCTTAATATTGAATATAAATTTTATATATGTATATACTTTTTTAAAAAATAAAAAATATATAATTATGTCAGGTCGGGCCAGCACAACGGGTCGAGGCTACATCATGCTCATAGAATATAAATTGTATATATGTATATACGTTTTTTGTAAAATAAAAAAATATAATTGTGTCAGGCCAGCATTACGGGCCGAGGCTACAGCCCAATCACGACACGACGTTCTTGTCTCTTGCAAGCATTAGGTCATTTCTGAGACCATATTGGCATAATGGACTCCATGGTGTTTGAGGTTGCTGAATTGGATGGAGCAACAATAATTTGTCACACTAACAGTAAAATGAAAGGTTATTTGTTGGTTTTAAACGTTAGTAATTGCTACGAAGTAGCATAATTTATATGGAGTGCATCCAGTTTTGTTTGATGCATCAATCACTCCATATTTTGATCTATCTTTTTTATAAGTTTGAGTTCATTTGACTTATTTTAGAAACTTGAGCTCACAAATTTTCTCTTATTTGGTCTCTGTATGGTGGAATTATGTTATTTTATAATCTCTGTTCGTTCGGTAAGTCGTTGTGAACTCTCTTCTAGTCGTTCACTTCATTGGTCGTGTTATACCAAGATATATTGCATGGAGTAAACAATAATATCAGTTAGCCAAATCAAAAAAAATATTATACGGAGAGCGGAGACAATCAATAAAAAATCTTAAAAAATTTTTGGTGGATAGTTTACGTGGGTATTGTTGTAAACCGTCGCAACGCACGGGCAACCGACTAGTTGGAGGTAACGAGAAAGTTTATAAAAGAATTATTCAGAACACCAACTCCTGTTTATCTTCCACCTCAAGCTCCTCTACTTCCTCTACGTCTAGGTCTAGTTGTATTCCTCCTAGGCTGTAACAGAACTATTATTTCTTCTTGTCACCAAGTATCAAACTCTAGCTGCCTTTCTCCTCTTCCTTCTGAACTCTGAATTCTGTATCTATTCTTGAGTTAATCTAGTAGAAGAGGCTAACAATTGGTATTAGATTCGTTCGAACCTTGGAGTTTTCAACCTCGATCTGTTTTCCTCAACTTCACTGTATCGACATGTCGCTCGACACGAAGCTCATCCTCGACGCCATTAGTGAGTTATTCAACAAGTTCGACGCGCGGTGGGCCAAGCAAGACGCCGCGCGGGAGGCATCCAGGCATGCCCTATTCCGAGCCAGTCCGCAGCTGTCGGAGCCGACGTGGTCGCCAACAACTGGAACGACCTCTTCGACAGTGGCGACGATTCCGTTGAGCAGCACTATGAGGAGCCCATCATCGTTGACAACTAGGGCGGATTCTTCGGTGGCGGGGACGTAGCTGCCAACACTGAGTTCGTCGGTCACTGGGACAACCCTTCCTCCAACCTTGGCACGACTGCCTGCGTCATGCCAGAGGTTGCGGTGGAATCGGTGCACCCAGCCACACGCGGGTGCTTCTTCAACGACGATTCGGGTGCCCCGCTTGACTCGGACGACGACAGCTCCGTCCATGGCGGCCATGGATCCGTGTTGTCCCATCTCCTGGAGCGCGAGGCCGACACCACCTTCCTTCCCCACTCGGATCAGCAGGATGGAGTCGAGGCGTGGCTCATCTTGTGCGGGTGCACTCCCGCCTCCTTCAACGTCGCCTCCACTGACCCCGACGTATCGCCCGATTTAGACGCCGACAGCATCATCATTAACAACGACGATGGGCCTGTAGAGCCAAGTTTTGGCGATACAACCATAGGCGGGCTCGGTGACGTGAGCGCTATCCTAGATCTAGTGGTTGGCGGGGTCCCCATCGCACAAGAAGAAGTAATCATAGCACCATGCCCACAAGGTGTTCGACGCTCGTTCCAACTCTGACACCTATGGCCAAAATCGTTGACGACGCACACCCACAGCGCCAGGCCCCTCCTAGCATCAGTGCAGCGGCTCGCAAGGCCCCCGACGATCTCGAGCTCGGCCTCCCAGACTACTACAGCGCCGGGCGCCGGCACCCGCTCACCAGCCGCGTCATCACTCTCTCGTACCGCGTGCCTGAGCTGCTGCTAGGTTCCAACAACCCAGAGGCCAAGGCACTCCTGGAGGAGGCTCTTCTAGAAGCTAACAGGTAGCGGAAGAAGCACATCACGGGCACCATGACAACCAAACCCAACGATGACAACGACCTTGACAAGGACGACGACGAGCTGTGCCTGGGTGGCATCTACCTGGAGTTGGCATGCACCATGGAGGTGCAGGACTGCGGGCACCAGATGTGTGTCGCTTTCATGCTAGCGCTGTGCTTCAACATTTCCATGCCTATCACGATCGCTCCTTCAGCCATATTGAAAATGGCTCAGCCTGATGGAGAGCTGCTTGTTTCTGTTGGTGTCCCTGGTAATGCTCTTGTGCTCAAGATTTCAATTTAGGGTGTTGTGGTTGCCCTTCACAGGCAAACACTTCAAGGCACAAGTTCGAATGAAGAGCAGATGAAGCAGGATAGTGTTGCAAACAATTTCCATCGCCAACTAAACAAGATTCTTGCTGACTTGAATCAAGATCACATCAGTGTCAGGTCAAGCTGCTTGGATCTAGACTCTTCAGGAGAATCAAGGGAATATGGTTTTGTTTAGTTTGAGATGGATGAATCTGCTCCGTCGGCCATTGATAAACTCTATGGTATGCTTCTCAGTGACAAGAAAGTGTATATTGGATTTTTTGTTTGTATGCAGGACTAGAAAAATGTCTGGAATAGTATCAAAATCAGTAATGTATATGTGAAGAATATGTCCGATACTGTTACTGATGATGAGTTGAAGGAGATGTTTGAAAAATATGGAACCACAACAAGTGCTGTTGTTATGCGGGATAATGTTGGAAATTCTAGGTGTTTTGGATTTGTTATTTTTGAAAATGCAGATGCTGCTAGTCAGGCTATTCAAGAGTTGAATAGGAAGATATTCAATGATAAAGAACTGTATGTTGGAAGAATCCAACAACCTATGATGCCTAGAAATTTATATGCTGGTAAGTTTGCTGTTTTTGGTGACAAGGTCTTCAGCCATGAGGAGATCAGTGCCATGATTTTTGGCAAGATGAAGGATACTGCTGAGGCATACCTTGGCAAAAAGATCAATGATGCCATCGTCTTTGTCCCTGCGTACTTCAATGACGTGCAGAGGCAGGCAACTAAGGATGCTGCTATTACAAAGGTTGATATATTTAGAGATGCTACAGTTCTTGTGGTGAACTATGTTGATGAAATTCGAGCACAAGGTTTTAAGTTGGAATATGCAGTCTTACCTATACCTATGGATCTCATCAACACTGTGCGAGAATTAGTTCTTTCTCAAAATATTACCCTTATCATTGAACCTGGAAGATTCTTTGTCAGGGCTAATGGGCAACTTTTCTTGGCTCTGTCATCTGCTGCTGCTGCTATGATTTGTCATGACCAAGAGAGATGTGATGAGATTTTCCAACTAGTTGCGTCTTTTCTAGGGTTCAAGATTAAGAATCAGCGAAGCATCTTGCACTTGCAACGGGATCCCGGTGGAATTGATGTCATGTATCGGCTTGAGGGCAAGCCAAATTTTAAAAAGGGGGGAATGTTAGGGACTGTCGGCCCAAACGGCCCATGCCAGCTCAGGTAGCTAAAGGAAAATACTATAAGGGCACATTGGAGGTAACGAGGAAGTTTATAAAAGAATTATTCAGAACACCAACTCATATTTATCTTCCACCTCAAGCTCCTCTACTTCCTCTACGTCTAGGTCTAGCTGTATTCCTCCCAGGCTGTAACAGAACTATTACTTCTTCTTGTCACCAAGTATCAAACTCCAGCTGCCTTTCTCCTCTTCCTTCCGAACTCTGAATTTTGTATATGTTCTTGAGTTAATCTAGTAGAAGAGGCTAACAGACTAGTGCAACAACGAGGAATGGGGTACGGACGAGGGTGGCGAGCTCGAGGGACTGGGCGTTGTCAATGATGGAGCCGGCAACAGCTATGCTAACCGTCGGCTTCAGCTTTTTCTTCTCCTCCCGCTCGTCCTTATCCTTCCTCTGCTTCTGCTTCTTCTCTTTGGGTGCTTCTTCCTCGGCCATCGAGGCGCCGCAGTCATCCTCCTTGGCATCCTTGTGCTTCTTCCTCTTCTCCCTCTTGTCGTTCTTGCGCTGCTCCTTCGCAGCAGCGGCAGCCTCGCTGTGAACGCGGTTCATGGCGGTGGCGGCCAGGGAGGAATTCAGGAATGGATGCTTGGATTGGGAATTTTGGGCCGATCGGGAGTTTTGGACTATTATGGGAGGCGTATTCTTTTGGTGGGCCGATTGGGAGTTTCGGAGCTCTTTGGCACCGAAAATGTGTCCCTAGTGGTCGAGTTTAGAAGAGCTCAGCTCACTAATCATTCAGTTCTACTCCTTAATTCTCCCGTGAATTGATTTTATTAGATTCCTAAGGCTAATATTATCTTCAAGAGTCTTTTTTATTTTCGCTTTGTAAATAATAATTTAGAGAGTCATTTGCATAAAAATCATTTTCTATATATTTTCAAACACCAACAGCCTTTCTATATCATGATTTCGCTCTAGGGAGCATTTCACGATTTATATTTGGCTAGCGAGAAACTCAGAATAGAAAATGACTATATTTAGATAACTATTTAAATAAGTTGTTGGAGGATATTTTTTTTAAAAAATATTTATATAGATTAGAAAAAATATAGAGAGAGCCTCTTGGAGTTGCTCTAATGCTCCGTTTAGATGGCGATATTGGAGGGCATGAAATTGAATTGGGTTCAATACCAAATCAGGCATGGTATTGAAATGAGATGTAATTCCAATTTTATTGTTTGGATGTCGCTGAATTGGAGTTTGAAATTGTACGGTCTAATTCCACGCAATACTGAGGGGTGACGCTCGTTATTGGGAGAGGGAGTTTCTAGTTGTAGTCCAATTTCAGGAAATTGAGTCTGTGATTCCAATTCTCAATTATGTGTGCAATCAAATAATAAAATTTAGATAAGTTGATTCCAATTCCTAATTCCGTGCTCCAATATTGACATGCAAACAGGCATAGGAGGTGTAAAGAGAAAATGGTGTAAAGAGTTTATGAGAATTGATTTTTTTCTAATCTCCAAAAGAACAAGAACATAGGAGGATGCATGATGAAGCATACTCTAAATGAAGAAGTGATTCTCCCCCCTTCTCACCTAAATTAGTTAGCATTTTGAGTGTTTTGACTGGTTGGGGTGATCCTCTCATAAAAGACAAAGATGAAACCCTCCCAAACAACCTTTAAGGGCTAGTTTAGGAGCCACAAAACTGGAGTGGATTGTAGGGGCTAAAATTCTCTAGATTTTAGCCCATCCAATCTGAAAGGGAATTAGGCTTACACCTATTTCCTATACTAATTTTGGTGGTTGAATTGCCCAACACAAATAATTGGACTAACTAGTTTGCTCTAGTGTATAAGTTATACAGGTGCCAAAGGTTCACACTTAGCCAATAAAAAGACCAAGTATTGGGTTCAAACAAAGGAGCAAGGGCCAACCGAAGGCACCCTGGTCTGGTGCACCGGACTGTCCGGTGCACCACCGGACAGTGTCCGGTGCACCAGGGAAGACCGCCTTCAAACTCTTCACCTTCGGGAATTCTCGGAAGCTGGCGCGCTATAATTCACCGGACTGTCCGATGTACACCGGACAGTGTCCGGTGCTCCATGAAGTCGCGGCTCCGAACTCGCCAGTCTCGGGAATTCGCCTCGGCTGCTCCGCTATAATTCACCGGACATGTCCGGTGTACACCGGACTGTCCGGTGTAACAGCGGGGCAACGGCTACTTCAGGCGCCAACGGCTACCTGCAGCGCATTTATTGCGCGCCAGCGCGCGCAGAGGTTAGGCACGCCCATGCTGGCGCACCGGACACTCTACAGTACATGTCCGGTGCGCCACCGGACATCCAGGCAGGCCCAGAAGTCAGAGCTCCAACGGTCGGAACCCAATGGCTTTGGTGACGTGGCTGTCGCACCGGACATGTCCGATATGCACTGGACTATCCGGTGCGCCATTCGACAGACAACCTCACCAAACGGCTAGTTTGGTGGTTGGGGCTATAAATACCCCAACCACCCCACATTCAAGTCATCCAAGTTTTCACACTTCCAACCACTTACAAGAGCTAGGCATTCAATTCTAGACACACTCAAGAGATCAAATCCTCTCCCAAATTCCACACAAAGCTTTAGTGACTAGTGAGAGAGATTTGCTTGTGTTCTTTCGAGCTCTTGCGCTTGGATTGCTTTCTTCTTTCTTGATTCTTTCTTGCGATCAAACTCACTTGTAATTAAGGCAAGAGACACCAATCTTGTGGTGGTCCTTGTGGGAACTTTGTGTTCCAAGTGATTGAGAAGAGAAAGCTCACTCGGTCCGAGGGACCGTTTGAGAGAGGGTAAGGGTTGAAAGAGACCCAGCCTTTGTGGCCTCCTCAACGGGGAGTAGGTTTGCAAGAACCGAACCTCGGTAAAACAAATCATCGTGTCTCACTTCGCATTTGCTCACGATTTGTTTTGCGCCCTCTCTCTCGGACTCTTGTTTATTTCTAACGCTAACTCGTCTCGTAGTTGTGTTCATTTTTGAGAATTTCAGTTTCGCCCTATTCACCCCCCCTCTAGGTGACTTTCAATTGGTATCAAAGCCCGGTGCTTCATTAGAGCCTAACCGCTCGAAGTGATGTCGGGAGATCACACCAAGAGGGAGATGGAGACCGGCGACAAGCCCACTACGAGCCACGGGAGCACTTCATCGGAAGAGTCCCGCACCAAGAGGAAGGAGAAGAAGAAGGACTCCTCCAAACGGAAGGAGAAAAGACCTTCTTCTTCACACCACAAAGAGAAGAAGGAAAAATCTTCTTCCCACAAGTCGCATCGGAAAGGCGACAAGCACAAGAGGATGAGGAAAGTGGTCTACTACGAGACCGACACTTCATCAACATCGACCTCCGACTCCGACGCGCCGTCCGTAACTTCTAAGCGCCAAGAGCGCAAGAAGTTTAGTAAGATCCCCTTACACTATCCTCGTACATCTAGACATACTCCATTACTTTCCGTTCCATTAGGCAAACCGCCAACTTTTGATGGCGAAGATTACGCTAGGTGGAGTGATTTAATGAAATTTCATCTAACCTCACTCCACAAAAGTATATGGAATGTTGTTGAGTTTGGAGCACAGGTACCATCCATAGGGGATGAAGATTATGATACGGACGAAGTGGCCCAAATCGAGCACTTCAACTCTCAAGCTACAACCATACTCCTCGCCTCTCTAAGTAGAGAGGAATATAACAAAGTGCAAGGGTTGAAGAGTGCGAAGGAGATTTGGGACCTACTCAAGACCGCGCACGAGGGTGATGAACTCACCAAGATCACCAAACGGGAAACGATCAAGGGGGAGCTCGGTCGTTTTCGTCTTCGCCAAGGGGAGGAGCCACAAGATATGTACAACCGGCTCAAAACCTTGGTGAACCAAGTGCGCAACCTCGGGAGCAAGAAGTGGGACGACCATGAGGTGGTTAAGGTTATTCTAAGATCTCTCATTTTCCTTAACCCCACTCAAGTTCAATTAATTCGTGGTAATCCAAGATACACACTAATGACTCCCGAGGAAGTGATCGAGAATTTTGTGAGCTTTGAATGTATGATTAAAGGCTCAAAGAAGATCAACGAGCTTGATGAACCCTCCACGGCCGAAGCACAACCGGTGGCATTCAAGGCGACCGAGGAGAAGAAGGAGGAGTCTACACCGAGTAGACAACCAATTGACGCCTCCAAGCTCGACAATGAGGAGATGGCTTTAATCATCAAAAGCTTTCGCTAAATCCTCAAACAACGGAAGGGGAAGGATTACAAATCCCGTTCCAAGAAGGTTCGCTACAAGTGTGGTAAGCCCGATCACTTTATTGCTAAATGTCCATTATCAAGTGATAGTGACAGGGATGACGACAAGAAGGGCAAGAGGAGAGAAAAGAAGAGGTACCACAAGAAGAAGGGCGGCGATGCCCACGTGTGCCGCGAGTGGGACTCCGACGAGAGCTCCACCGACTCCTCCTCCGACGACGAGGATGCCGCCAACATCGCCGTCACCAAGGGACTCCTCTTCCCAAACGTCGGCCACAAGTGCCTCATGGCAAAGGACGGCAAAAGGAAGAAGGTTAAATCTAAATCCTCCACTAAATATGAATCCTCTAGTGATGATAATGCTAGTGATGAGGAGAATAACTTGCGTACCCTTTTTGCCAACCTTAACATGGAACAAAAGGAAAAATTAAATGAATTAATTAGTGCTATTCATGAAAAGGATGACCTTTTGGATTCCCAAGAGGACTTCCTAATTAAGGAAAACAAGAAACATGTTAAGGTTAAAAATGCTTATGCTCTAGAAATAGAAAAATGTCAAAAATTGTCTAGTGAGCTAAGCACTTGCCATGAGACCATTGACAACCTTAGAAATGAAAATGCTAAATTAATTGCTAAGATTGATCCTCATGTTTGTATTGATTCAATTTCCAACCCTAGAGATGATAGTGTTGATTTACTTGCTAGGATTGATGAATTGAATATTTCTCTTGCTAGCCTTAGAAATGAAAATGAAAAATTGATTGCTAAGGCTAAAGATTTAGATGTTTGCAATGTTACAATTTCCAATCTTAGAGATAACAATGACATTTTGCGTGCTAAGATTGTTGAACTTAATTCTTGCAAACCCTCTACATCTACTATTGAGCATGTGTCTATTTGTACTAGATGTAGAGATATTGATGTTGATGCTATTCATGATCACATGGTCTTAATTAAACAACAAAATGATCATATAGCAAAATTAGATGCTAAAATTGCCGAGCATAACTTAGAAAATGAAAAGTTTAAATTTGCTAGAAGTATTTTCTATAATGGGAGACGCCCTGGCATCAAGGATGGCATTGGCTTCCAAAGGGGAGACAATGTCAAACTTAATGCCCCTCCTAAAAATTTGTCTAACTTTGTTAAGGGCAAGGCTCCCATGCCTCAGGATAACGAGGGTTACATTTTGTACCCTGCCGGTTATCCCGAGAGCAAAATTAGGAGAATTCATTCTAGGAAGTCTCACTCTGGCCCTAACCATGCTTTTATGTATAAGGGTGAGACATCTAGCTCTAGGCAACCAACCCGTGCTAAGTTGCCTAGAAAGAAAACTCCTAATGCATCAAATGATCATGGCATTTCATTTAAGACTTTTGATGCATCTTATGTGCTTACTAACAAATCCGGCAAGGTAGTTGCCAAGTTTGTTGGGGGCAAACACAAGGGCTCTAAGACTTGTGTTTGGGTACCCAAAGTTCTTGTTTCTAATGCCAAAGGACCCAAAACTGTTTGGGTACCTAAAGTCAAGAACTAAAATTGTTTTGTAGGTTTATGCATCCGGGGGCTCAAGTTGGATACTCGACAGCGGGTGCACAAACCACATGACAGGGGAGAAGAAGATGTTCTCCTCATATGAGAAAAACCAAGATCCCCAACGAGCTATCACATTCGGGGATGGAAATCAAGGTTTGGTCAAAGGATTGGGTAAAATTGCTATATCACCTGACCATACTATTTCCAATGTTTTTCTTGTAGATTCTTTAGATTACAATTTGCTTTCTGTATCTCAATTATGTCAAATGGGCTACAACTGTCTCTTTACTGATGTAGGTGTCACTGTCTTTAGAAGAAGTGATGATTCAATAGCATTTAAGGGTGTGTTAGAGGGTCAGCTATACTTGGTAGATTTTGATAGAGCTGAACTCGACACATGCTTAATTGCTAAGACTAACATGGGTTGGCTCTGGCATCGCCGACTAGCCCACGTTGGGATGAAGAATCTTCATAAGCTTCTAAAGGGAGAGCACATTTTAGGACTAACAAATGTTCATTTTGAGAAAGACAGGATTTGTAGCGCATGCCAAGCCAGGAAGCAAGTTGGCACTCATCATCCACACAAAAACATCATGACAAGTGACAGGCCACTGGAGCTCCTACACATGGACCTATTCGGCCCGATCGCTTACATAAGCATCGGCGGGAGTAAGTACTGTCTAGTTATTGTGGATGATTATTCTCGCTTCACTTGGGTGTTCTTTTTGCAGGAAAAATCCCATACCCAAGAGACCTTAAAGGGATTCTTAAGACGGGCTCAAAATGAGTTCGGCTTAAGGATCAAGAAAATTAGAAGCGACAACGGGACGGAGTTCAAGAACTCACAAATAGAAGGCTTTCTTGAGGAGGAGGGCATCAAGCATGAGTTCTCCTCTCCCTACACGCCACAACAAAATGGTGTAGTAGAGAGGAAGAATCGAACTCTATTGGACATGACAAGAACCATGCTTGATGAGTACAAGACACCGAATCGGTTTTGGGTCGAGGCGGTCAACACCGCCTGCTACGCCATCAATCGGTTATATCTACACCGAATCCTCAAGAAGACATCCTATGAACTCCTAACCGGTAAAAAGCCCAATATTTCATATTTTAGAGTTTTTGGTAGCAAATGTTTTATTCTTGTCAAAAGAGGTAGAAAATCTAAATTTGCTCCTAAAACTGTAGAAGGCTTTTTACTAGGATATGACTCAAACACAAGGGCATATAGAGTCTTTAACAAGTCCTCAGGACTTGTTGAAGTTTCTTGTGACGTTGTGTTTGATGAAACTAATGGCTCTCAAATAGAGCAAGTTGATCTTGATGAGATAGGTGAAGAACAGGCTCCGTGTATCGCGCTAAGGAACATGTCCATTGGGGATGTGTGCCCTAAGGAACCCGAAGAGCCTCCACAAGCACAAGACCAACCATCCTCCTCCACGCAAGCATCTCCACCAACCCAAAATGAGGATGAGGCTCAAAATGATGAAGGAGAAGATCAAAGAGATGAGCCACCTCAAGATGACGGCAATGATCAAGGGGGAGATGCAAATGGTCAAGACAAGGAGGATAAAGAACCAAGGCCGCCACACCCAAGAGTCCACCAAGCAATCCAACGAGATCACCCCATCGACACCATCCTCGGCGACATTCATAAGGGGGTAACCACTCGATCTCGTATTGCACATTTCTGTGAGCATTACTCTTTTGTTTCCTCTATTGAGCCACACAGGGTAGAGGAAGCACTTCAAGATTCGGATTGGGTGATGGCGATGCAAGAGGAGCTCAACAATTTCACAAGGAACGAGGTATGGCATTTAGTTCCACGTCCTAACCAAAATGTTGTAGGAACCAAGTGGGTCTTCCGCAACAAGCAAGATGAGCATGGTGTGGTGACAAGGAACAAAGCTCGACTCGTGGCCAAGGGGTATTTACAAGTCGAAGGTTTGGATTTTGGTGAAACCTATGCACCCGTAGCTAGGCTTAAGTCAATTCGTATATTATTGGCCTATGCTACTTACCATAGCTTCAAGCTTTACCAAATGGACATGAAGAGTGCCTTCCTCAACGGACCAATCAAGGAGGAGGTCTATGTTGAGCAACCTCCCGGCTTTGAAGATAGTGAGTACCCTAACCATGTTTATAGGCTCTCTAAGGCGCTTTATGGGCTCAAGCAAGCCCCAAGAGCATGGTATGAATGCCTAAGAGATTTCCTTATTGCTAATGGCTTCAAAGTCGGAAAAGCCGATCCTACTTTATTTACTAAAACTCTTGACAATGATTTGTTTGTATGCCAAATTTATGTTGATGATATTATATTTGGGTCTACTAACGAATCTACATGTGAAGAATTTAGTAGGATCATGACACAAAAATTCGAGATGTCTATGATGGGGGAGTTGAAGTATTTTCTAGGATTCCAAGTCAAGCAACTCCAAGAGGGCACCTTCATTAGCCAAACGAAGTATACTCAAGACATTCTAAGCAAGTTTGGAATGAAGGATGCCAAGCCCATCAAGACACCCATGGGAACAAATGGGCATCTCGACCTCGACACGGGAGGTAAGTCCATGGATCAAAAGGTATACCGGTCGATGATTGGTTCATTGCTTTATTTATGTGCATCTCGACCGGACATTATGCTTTCCGTTTGCATGTGTCCAAGATTCCAAGCCGACCCTAAGGAATCACACCTTACGGCCGTAAAACGAATCTTGAGATATTTGGCTTATACTCCTAAGTTTGGGCTATGGTACCCTCGGGGATCCACATTTGATTTGATTGGTTATTCGGATGTCGATTGGGCGGGGTGCAAAATTAATAGAAAGAGCACATCAGGGACTTGCCAGTTCTTAGGAAGATCCTTGGTGTCTTGGGCTTCAAAGAAGCAAAATTCGGTCGCTCTTTCTACTGCCGAAGCCGAGTATATTGTCGCAGGCCATTGTTGCGCGCAATTGCTTTGGATGAGGCAAACCCTGCGGGACTATGGTTACAAACTAACCAAAGTTCCTCTTTTATGTGATAATGAGAGTGCAATCCGCATGGCGGATAATCCCGTCGAGCATAGCCGCACTAAACACATACCATTCGGTATCATTTTCTTTGGGATCACCAACAAAAGGGGGATATCGAGATTTCATACATTAACACTAAAGATCAATTAGCCGATATCTTTACCAAGCCTCTTGATGAACAAACTTTTACCAAACTTAGGCATGAGCTCAATATTCTTGATTCTAGGAATTTCTTTTGCTAATTTGCACACATAGCTCATAAATATACCTTTGATCATGTCTCTTTGATATATGCTATGACTAATGTGTTTTCAAGTGTATTTCAAACCAAGTCATAGGTATATTGAAAGGGAATTGGAGTCTTCGGCGAAGACAAAGGCTTCCACTCCACTCTACTACTCATCCTTCGCCGTCGCTCTGCATCACTCTCCATCTTTGGTATAATCTTCACTCATATGTTTTATTTGCCAAAGGGGAGAAAATAATTAGGAAAGGGCCTATATTTCATTCCAAGTATCCGTTTTTGGCGATTCATGCCAAAGGGGGAGAAAGTATTGGCCCAAAGCAAAAGGACCGCACCACCACCCTAATTTTAAAATTGATGATTTTTCATTGGTAAATTTCAAATTGGTATATCTTTGTGTTCTAAAGGGGGAGAAAGTAGTATTTTCAAAATTGATATCTTAAAACCCTCTTGAACACTAAGAGGAGAATTTATTTGAGGGGGAGTTTTGTTTAGTCAAAGGAAAAGCATTTGAAACAAGGAGAGAAAATTTCAAACTTGAAAATGCTTTAAAAAAATCTTATTCATTTACCTTTGACTATGTTGCAAAAGGACTTTGAAAAAGATTTATAAAAAGAATTTGCAAAAACAAAATATATGGTGCAAGCGTGGTCCAAAATGTTAATAAAGAAACAATCCATGCATATCTAGTAAGTAACTTTTGTTGGCTCAATTCTAAGTAACCTTTGCACTTACATCTTGCAAACTAGTTCAATTCTGCACTTCTATATTTGCTTTGGTTTGTGTTGGCATCAATCACCAAAAAGGGGGAGATTGAAAGGGAATTAGGCTTACACCTATTTCCTATACTAATTTTGGTGGTTGAATTGCCCAACACAAATAATTGGACTAACTAGTTTGCTCTAGTGTATAAGTTATATAGGTGCCAAAGGTTCACACTTAGCCAATAAAAAGACCAAGTATTGGGTTCAAACAAAGGAGCAAGGGCCAACCGAAGGCACCCTGGTCTGGTGCACCGGACTGTCCGGTGCACCACCGGACAGTGTCCGGTGCACCAGGGAAGACCGACTTCAAACTCTTCACCTTCGGGAATTCTCGGAAGCCGACGCGCTATAATTCACCGGACTGTTCGGTGTACACCGGACAGTGTCCGGTGCTCCACGAAGTCGCGGCTCCGAACTCGCCAGTCTCAGGAATTCGCCTCGGCTGCTCCGCTATAATTCACCGGACATGTCCGGTGTACACCGGACTGTCCGGTGTAACAGCGGGGCAACGGCTACTTCAGGCGCCAACGGCTACCTGCAGCACATTTATTGCGCGCTAGCACGCGCAGAGGTCAGGCACGCCCATGTTGGCGCACCGGACACTCTACAGTACATGTCCGGTGCGCCACCGGACATCCAGGCGGGCCCAGAAGTCAGAGCTCCAACAGTCGGAACCCAACGGCTTTGGTGACGTGGCTGTCGCACCGGACATGTCCGGTGTGCAACGGACATGTCCGGTGTGCACCGGACTGTCCGGTGCGCCATTCGACAGACAGCCTCACCAAACGGCTAGTTTGGTGGTTGGGGCTATAAATACCCCAACCACCCCACATTCAAGTCATCCAAGTTTTCACACTTCCAACCACTTACAAGAGCTAGGCATTCAATTCTAGACACACTCAAGAGATCAAATCCTCTCCCAAATTCCACACAAAGCTTTAGTGACTAGTGAGAGAGATTTGCTTGTGTTCTTTCGAGCTCTTGCGCTTGGATTGCTTTCTTCTTTCTTGATTCTTTCTTGCGATCAAACTCACTTGTAATTAAGGCAAGAGACACCAATCTTGTGGTGGTCCTTGTGGGAACTTTGTGTTCCAAGTGATTGAGAAGATAAAGCTCACTCGGTCCGAGGGACCGTTTGAGAGAGGGTAAGGGTTGAAAGAGACCCGACCTTTGTGGCCTCCTCAACGGGGAGTAGGTTTGCAAGAACCGAACCTCGGTAAAACAAATCATCGTGTCTCACTTCGCATTTGCTCACGATTTGTTTTGCGCCCTCTCTCTCGGACTCTTGTTTATTTCTAACGCTAACCCGTCTCGTAGTTGTGTTCATTTTTGAGAATTTCAGTTTCGCCCTATTCACCCCCCCTTCTAGGCGACTTTCACAATCCCCTCCAGTTTCTGGACTCCCATACTAGCCCTAAATACTACAACTACCACATCTAGCATGTGCGCGCTCATGTAAGAGCATCTCTAAAAGCTCCCTAGAAGTCTGAGAGCACCTAGAGGGGGGGGGGGTGAATAGGTGATCCTGTAAAATTCAACACTAAATTCCAACAAGCTTGATTAAAGAGATATTAGCGCAAGTTAATCAAGTCTATGAGGCGAGCTCTTGCAAACACAAATAATCACAGAGAGAGCAATCACAAGAGACACGCGATTTTATCCCGTGCTTCGGCGAAGTAACACTTGCCTACTTCCACGTTGTGGCGTCCCAATGGACGAGGGTTGCACTCAACCCCTTTCAAGCGATCCAATGACCAACTTGAATACCACGACTTTCTTCCTTTAGAGTCTTATCCCGTTTGCAAGGAATCTCCACAACTTGGAGTCTCTCGCCCTTACAATAGATATCACAAAGAATGCACAGAGTAAGGTTGGAAAGAGCAACACACACAAGACCCAAATACGCAGCACACCCACACACATAGGTGAAGACTCGAGCTCAAATGACCACACAAGGAGTTCATGACTCGAATGGAGCTCAAATCTCTAACACAACGAAGCAAATGCGCGGGAGCAGAGTCTGGAAGCTTTAGAATACTTAGTGAATGCTTGGGTGACTCCTCCATATGCCTAGGGGTCCCTTTTATAGCCCTAAGGCAGCTAGGAGCCGTTGGAGGCCAACTTGGAAGGCCAAACTTGTCTTCTGTCGGGTGGTGCACCGGACAGTCTGGTGCACCACCGGACAGTCCCTGTAGCTGTCCGGTGCATGATCTCCTTCCATTTCTGGCGCATCCGACCGTTGCAACTCCGGGCCCGTTTGCGCACCGGACACTGTCCGGTGCACACCGGACAGTCCGGTGTCCCCCGCCGACCGTGTGAGCTGCCACGCGTCGTGCGAAGATTGCGCGGCCGACCGTTGGTGCTGGCGACCGTTGGCTCACCGGACAGTCTGGTGCACCACCGGACAGTTCGGTGAATTATAGCCACGTCATCCCTTTGCTTTTCCTGAGGGCGACGAGTTTGCCGCGGATGACTCACCGGACAGTCCGGTGCACCACCGGACGGTCCGGTGAATTATAGCCGTACACCGCCGTCGAGTCCCGAGAGCAGCCTTTTCACGCGGACCAGCCTGGCACACCGGACACTCTTCGGTGCACCACCGGACAGTCCGGTGTGCCAAGCCGAGCTGGTGTTAGCTGCACAGAGCCAAGTCTTTTTCCAATTCTTTTCTCCCTGTTTCTAGCACTTAGACAAAATATGTTAGTACTCAAAACAATATACTAAGTCTAGAAACGTACCTTTATCTTTGATTTGCACTTCTTACTTTACTTGGCACATGTGAACTTAATTAAACATGTTGGGCACTTAATCACCAAAACATTATAGAAATTGCCCAAGGGCATATTTCCCTTTCAATCTCCCCCTTTTTGGTGATTTATGCCAACACATCAAAAAGCAACCAAAATAAGTGCAACATCAACGCAAATGAGGACCAAATTGTTTTTGACTATAATTTGGCATATTTGGATCATTCTTTGTCACCACTTGGTTTGTTTTTGCAAATCAAATTCATTTTCCTATCTCTAAGTCAAACTCACTTGTTTGGGCACAAAGAGAGATAATCCAAGAGTGAAATTGATCAAGTGCCAAAAACTCCTCCTTTTTCCCATGATAAAAAATTCTCCCCCACAAGAGACTAAATTTTGCAATAAGAGTATTTTGGACAAATCAAAAGTTCTAACTCTATTGTTTTCAAAATCCACAAGTGGTAGCTGATTCATTTGCTTCTTAATTTCTCCCCCTTTGGCATTAAGCACCAAAACAGGATCATTCTTGGCCCTCTAACCCCATTGCCTCACCAAAAATGTTAATTAAGAGCAAAAAGGCAATAAGAGCATAAGTATTGTCGAAGAGGAAATCTCTCGCCGGGTGGCGGAGTGCACCCGCCCTAAATCCTAAGATGAGGAGGGGCCTAAGCGTTTTGCCTGTTATGCAAGATAGAGGGATGAACACAAGAACACGCGAGGGTTTAGAGTGGTTCGGGCCACCGGAGCGTAACACCCTACTCCACTGTGTGTTGGATTGCTATGGAAGCTTAAGAGTCTGAGTGAACTTGTGTTGTAATGTCGCATGCCTCCCCTTTTATAGCTGAAGGGGGGCATGCACAAAGGTACTAAGCCCCGACATGTGGGCCCAATGGCAAAATGTATATAGCACTTGGAGCTACTACTGTTCGCTGCTAGGGCAATCTTCTCGTGTCCTGACACCTGAGATCTGTGTATCCTCGGTGTGCCGGGGAAGCTTCTTGTATAAGGGACGATATTCATAGTGCGTCGCATAACACGGGCGCACTGTTTGACAACAGACTGGACAGGCGCGTCGTCTGCAGGATGACCCCTGACGCCGTCTGCCAGCGGAGTGGATAGGATGCATTAAATGCTGAGAGGGCACATCACCTGTCAGCATGGTGGCAGGCGGCGCGTCCTCTCCGCAATAATTGCAGAGACCGCGGGGCTTTAGAGGCCTCACGTCAGGCCCTGCCCGTTGGCTTATGTCATGGGCTACAAGCCATGCGACGGCTGCGGGTCTTCGCCTGAGCTGGGTGCGCAGGGCAAGACCTGGACACGTGCTAGCTCCGGACCCTCACCCATGTCGGGGTTCCTTCCGTCCCGGGGCCTTGCTGTGGCCCGGACCTTACTCGGAGAGACCTAGAGCCCGTCGGCATGCCTTCTTGGGAGTTTCGGACTGTACCCGAGGGTCCCGGCTGTGCGTACAGGGGTCCAGTGTTCCTCTGTGGAGGTCCAAACCTAATGATGCATCCTGGGGTGCACTATCTCTCCTTGCCACGTGGTGCCCCTAGACCCGCCCATGTGGTGGGGTCGGGCGCCGTCCTCCGTGTGGCCAGGAGACGTTGTACGTGTACAACGTCTTTATACTATAGTAGAGGGTACCTCTAATTGAGGGTACTAACAGTGGCCTCCGGGCCTGCCTCAGGGGAGGATGCGAGCCTACAGGTGGGGCCAGAGTCTGATTGGTGATTGGCCTACTGCTCATGCGCGCCTGTTGGTGCAATTACTGTCGGCCCGCCTATGGCTACGCCGACTGCCACGCCCGTTCCCACGGCTGACTGCCCGTGACATTTGTACTTAATGTCACTGTTGGGCCATTGTGAATCATCTAGGCCCCTTTGGTAATGTTTTGGTAATTAATGACAACTGCTTGTGGACTAACGATTCTTGGAGAAATAAGAATGCAGGGTTGGACCACATAGAGCAGGAAATGTTGAAGAATCATACGCATTGGTTGTGGATCAGATGAAGGGAAAGGTATAATATAGGTTTCATTTTTTGCCGGTCTTAAGGAGTTTAGAGAAGATACCTGACCGGGTTAGTAGGCTAGATAGCCGTACTATTAAGAGGGGTCAATGACTTAGATCTGTGTAAAACTTAGTGCCTCATAGAGCATCAAGTAGTTGCATTTGCATGAGGACTAACAACGCTTCACTTTTCGCGAGTCAAAAGTTCTTTGAAAAGCTTGTTTAGATTTGCGAAGTCCTGGATGCGCGGACTGTCCGGGCCTTAGGGGCGGACCGTCCGCGATCCACCAGAGGGGTCCGAAGTCTGACCATTTGTTTTGGCACTGTGTTCTATTGTACTGTGGACCGTCCGGGCCTTAGGGCCGGACCGTCCGCAGTCATGTCCAGAGGAGGGTGTTTTCGGGCCAGTCCCTGATTTATAGGCGGACGGTCCGCCTGTGAGGGGCGGACGGTCCGCATGTATCAAACTCGTTTTTGAACAGGGACTGTGTGTTTTTGAGATTTGTACTACGGACTGTCCGGGGGACCAGTCCGGATAGTACTGTCTCAGGTCGCGGACCGTCCGGGATTTATAGCCGGACGGTCCGCACGTGTTAACTTCTTTTGATCCGAGGCTCGGGTGTTTCATGCTGCCAGGTTGCGGACGGTCCGGCCTTGAGGGGCGGACTGTCCGGACCCACCTTTTGAGTCAGCTCTGACATGTTTTCAAATGGTCTTTATAGCCGTTATATGTACGGCGGACAGTCCGGCCCTAGGGCGCGGACGGTCCGCGTGTGCGCAGAACTGCTACCTTTTGCACATAACGGTTGGATTTTAGTGGGGGACTATAAATAGAAGGGTAGCTCGTGTGAGAGAGCTCTCTTGGCCATTCCTTGCACACATTGAGCTCATTTGTGATCCTCCAACTCACTCTCTCACACTCTTTGCTTGAGATTGCATTCTAGTGAGAGATTGAGGGTTCCTAGTGCATTTGCATCATTTGGTGATTCTTGAGGCACTAGGTGGTACACCGAGCAAGCGTCGTTGGCTTGTTACTCTTGGAGGTTGCCGCCTCCTAGACGGCTCGGGTGATTGTCTCCGTCGAGCTCTCCAAGAAGATTGTGGAGAAGCCGCGGTGTGGATTGTGAGGGGTTCGCGCCTACCTCGCCGGAGCGGCAAAGGTGACATTAGTGGAATCGAGGTATTGAGTGATTTCTTGTCCACTTGGCTCAAAGATCAAGTCGTGTCTTGATAGAGGAGCAAGTGAGAGCTTGAAGTCCACCTCAACGTGGATTAGGGGTGATCGGCAAATCACCGATACCACGGGATAAATTTCGGTGTCTATTCTTTCTAGCATTACTTATTGCCTTGCAATTGATTAGTGTTTTGCTTATTGTTCTTCAAGTATTCAATCTCCGTAGTTGTTTTTCATACATTGTTTACTTATTGACACTAGATAATTTATTTCTCTTGTTGCATTGATTAAATTTATTTAGTATTGTTGTTTTTAGTCAAAACCGTCTATTCACCCCCCCTCTAGCCGGTGTCCTAGATCCTACAGCCATGTGGGAGGTGCCTCGAGTCGCTGCACTGGTTCTGAAAACTTATCTTGGCAGTCTTCAGCGACGACCCAGAGGGAACGCGGCATTGGCGCAAGCGACGGTGCGATTTTTCCGCACCCAATAACCGGCGCGCCGGTTGCATGACATGTGGGCCTGGGCCCCCATGTTGGACCACCGATTGCAGCGAAGCTGAGGGGGCGCACAACCGCGGGGCGGTTGTACGCTTCCTGCGTGGCGGTTCGCCTTCCTGACCGCTGGTTGCGATGAAAATGAAGGGGCGCATAACCGCGGGGCGGTTGCCTGCTCCTTGTGCGGCGATTTGCCTTCTTCGCGCTTTGAGCCAGTCAGTATGGCATGTGGGGCCTAGCCCCCGTGTCATAGGGTGGGAATCCTTGGTATGCGCCGGTGGAGACTTTGCCCGCGACGCTTCGGGGTGCGAGGGGGGAAATCTGCCTTTAAAAAAGAGTTCACCCCCGGGCAGTAACCATGCCTCGCTTTTCTTGCATTCACCGCACCCTTCCGCCTCCCGAGCCTCTGGATGAGGCGCGCCGGTGTTCGCTGGGAGGATCCGCGTCAGGGTCACCCCCTCCAGCGGTCTCACCGTCGGGGAGCTCGTGCTCTTCTGCCATCGCTCGGCTTCAAGGATTTTCATCATGCAGCCCGGCTACAGTCTCCCGCCGGTGGTCACCTATAAGGATGACCACCGGCCTCGTGGTGGAGAGAAGCAAGCCGGGCTGCGGCCTCCCCCTACCCTCAGCTTCAAGGATGTTCATCATCCTTGCTGGGGTGGAAGGCAAGCCAAGTCGGGGCCCTGCCCTCCGCATGGGCTGGTGCCTCGCTTCTTCCTCCAGCATTTGGAGGAGAAGGATGTTCACCAGCCTTGCGGAGGAGGCGAACCTCGGCTACGCGAGGCCGGCTGGCTGTAGGCCATCAGCTGCAGCATGTCTGGCCCTTTGGGCTGGATGGCTTTGGTGCCGCCTCCAACGCTACCTCCTGCCGTTTGGCTAGGGCGTGGCTGTCCATCTGCCGCACGGGCGATGGTCGCGCCGTGCGCGGGTTTGCCACATCCACGGCTTCTCTTGCACCGCCGACCGCATTGGGGGTCGTACAAGACGCCGTACGCCGCGGGGGTGGCGGCCGCGTTCTTGGATGGTCTTGTCCTCACTCCCGTGGGAGGACAAGAGCGAGGACCCCTTCGCGTGTGCTGAGGCAGCCGCTGTCCACCGGTGCAGAGGTGGCTGTTGTCATTGGTGCTAAGGTGGTTGCCACCACTGGTGAGGCTACTCATTACAGAGGTGGTTGCCTCCGCTGGCGAGACCATCAAAGACCCCTGCCGCCGAGTCTCCGACTCTTTGGCTTTATTGGCCTCGTTGTCACCCCCCATAGGGGGACGGGGGCGAGGACCTCCCCACAATGGCGCACACCCTGAGGTGGTCACCGCCGCTCGGAGCCGCTCGGAGCGGAGGTGGTTGTCGCTGCTGGTGCAGAGGTGGTTGCTGTCGCCGGCGAACCGTTGGTGCAGAGGTGGTCGCCGTCGCTGGTGAGGCTGCCCAGAACCAGCTTCCAGCGCGACTCCTGCTGGTGCAGCGTAGTCCATTTCTGCAGAAATGGAGCTAGGGCCCCGCTTGTAAGGGAATGTAATAACATATGTTTGCTTGAAAGCAGAATGTAATAACATATGTACGTAGGATTTTAGCCTGGGAAGCCAAGTTGTGTGTCCGGACCCCCTGGATGGTGGCTCCAGATACTGGGACACCTTCCGCAGAGTGGTGGAGTGTGCAGGCTCACGGTACGGGACTAGGCTGAGCGGCTACACGGTTCCAGACCACCCCAGGAGACAAGTGTCCGTTCTCCAGAGCCGGACCCCCAGGCTGTCGGACCCATAGGACTATAGCTCCAAATTCTAGGGCACCCGTCATGGAGTGGTGGAGTGTGCAGGATTTCTGGTACGGAACCAGGCTAACCGGCCACACAGGCTCCGAACCACCCCATGGAACGGGCACACGTTCTTTAGAACCGACCCCCATGTTTTTTCCTGTTTTTGTAAGGTACTCCTGAGTATTATTTATAAAGCAGTATTTAACACTTATCTGTGTATCGCTCGTTCCTGCTGTGTGCGATGTTACGTTGTTGACTCCCCTGGTACCTGGCCCCCCGCCTGGGATGCAGGCTTGATGTGTCGAGGTTGGATACCAGCGTGTATGAAAGAGTTGTCAACGACTCTCGGGAGGCAGCCTCGCCGAGACCTGGATCTGTACACAGCTTTAGCTAAGGAGCGTTAGTAATACACCCATAGGACCCGATATCTGGCACTAGCCATCCTTTGATACATGCTCGGAACTTGCAGGGTTTGGTCTGGGGGAGCCAAGTTGTGCATCCGAACCCCCTGGATGGTGGTTCTAGGTACTAGGACACCCGTCATAGAGTGGTGGAGCATGTAGGCCCACGGTACGGGACCAGGTTGAGCGGCTACACGGCTCCGGACCACCCCAGGAGACAAGTGTCTCTTCTCTAGTTCCGGACCCCAGGTTGTCGGACCCACAGGATTTATAGCTCCAAATACTAGGGTACTCGTCACGAGAGCGGTGGAGTGTGCAGGCTTTCGGGTACGGAACCAGGCTAAGCGGCCACACAGGCTCTGGACCACCCCATGGAACGGGCTTCCATTCTTTAGAACCGCCCCCAGGTTGTCGGGCCATCCTGCTTTCGCATAGAGGTCCTAAACTGCAAGCCTGGCTGTTCAATTCAGATGTCATTATGCCTGATAGGATGGGAACTAATCGGGTGGGTTAGATAAAATACAATCCGGAAACTACAGGGTAAGACCTTGGAGTAGTAGGATAAAACTATCATAGAAGCGCATCCGAGGGGGTAAATCCTCCCCGTATAACATGACATGCATGGGTGTAGGCCAATAGGCCGGGTTTATGAGGGCGGACCTCACCGGGCTGGCATACACGTGTGCGTTACTTAGCTAAAAAGGGGAGAAAAGTTCGACCCCTCGGACTTGCTTCTATGGATAGAACTTACAGAGATGCTACAGGGGTTAGGAAGGGGTACTCCTTCAGTCGTAGCAGGATGGTCACCCTTGGGTCAGCATGTTTCCGTCACCTTGAAGGGTCCTTCCCAGCTGGGGGAGTGTTTGTGGAGCCCTTCTTGGTTTGGTACTTGCCATAGGACTAGGTCCCAACCCTGGGTTCCCATCTGCGTTTGACGGAGGAGCCCTCGTCCATGGCTACGGCCATCCCTGCACGGTCCCATCTGAGGATTGGACCCGTGGGGAGTCCAGTAGGGTTTCTGGGGGAAGACAGACTTTGGCCCTATAGATCGGGGGACACGGGGTCCCTCCGGTGGTCCGTTTAGTCATCGCTCGGAGTGGGAGTCTCTAGTGAAGACGTCCTTCAGGTCCCCTTCGGGTGACTGATACCTGAGGTCTCGCTCAGCCGTGGCCACCTCCCCGTCGTCGACCTTTTCCTTGCCAGGACGACGACGAGGTGGGGAGCCGTCCTTGGAAGACTGCTCACGCCGCTCGCTGACGCGTTCGCTGACGCGTTTCGCGAGATCAATGATCTCATGACACTCCGCGGCGCTGTGGCGACCGTTGGGGTGTACAGGGCACGAGCCGTTGTTACCCCTCTGCGGCCGTGGGCGTTTGTTGCAATCGCCCCAGCTCCCAGTCACAGCTGCGACGACCAGCACGGTAGAGTGCAGCCTCTTGTAGCCGCGACCCTTCTTTTTATTTTTACCGTCCAGGGGGACGGCACCCGAGCCACCCGTCTGGGTAGTCCCAGTTTGTGGGGTTGAGTGCCATGCATGGCCCTCGGTGGCTCTGGCGCACTTGTCAGCCAGAGCGAAGAGCGTGGGGACAGTCTCTACGTCATGTGTGGCCAGCTTCTCCAACATTTTCTTATCACGTACCCCCTGTCGGAAGGCCGTGATGATGGAGGCATCAGAAATACAAGGTATAGTGCCTCGTACCTTGGTGAAGCAGGAGATAAACGTCTGGAGGGTCTCTCTGGGCTCCTGCCTCACTGCGTGTAGGTGGGCTTCCACGCCGTTTTGCTGGTAAGCGCTAGCGAAGTTTGCAACGAACCGCGCGCAGAGCTCTTCCCAGGTGTAGATTGACCCTAGGGCGAGGTTCATGAGCCAGGTCCGGGCGGGCCCAGATAAGGCGATATTAAAATAAGTTGCCATCACAGTGGTGTTTCCACCTGCTGCTGTGATGGCAGTGACGTATACCTGCAGGAATTCTGACGGATTCGATGTACCGTCGTATTTTTCCGGCAGGTGCAGCCTGAACTTGGGTGGCCATGATGCTGCGCGGAGATGATCCGCGAGAGCAGCACATCCCACACCGGCTAGGGGGACACCCGCCTGGAACCGGGCACCCACTGGGGTTTGTGGTGTTTCCGTAGCAAAATCTTGGTAGAGGTTGCAGCCCTTGATGTTTTGTCGGCGCTCACGCGCCCTTTCTAGGGAGACCCGGGCATCCTCTCCCGCACACCTGCGGTTGAGTTCTGCCCGGAGGTCGTCGGTCTGTGCACCCCTTACGGAGGGCGAGCGCACAGACGCCGTCGCCTCGCGTTGACGCCGAGATGACCGAGGCCTAGACCTGGTCGAAGTAGAATGTGCCATGCCGAGTAATCGGTTGACGTCATCACGCCACTGCTTCATGGCCCCCGGTGAGGCCGTGGAGCTAGGGGGTGGCGTAGCAACTCCCTGGCTGCAGACAACACCGTAGGCGCTGCCCTTGACGGAGTCCGGGACGCTTGTGCAGGCGTGTGCTGCTGCACGGCGTGTACAGCAGCAGTCCCAAACTCAGGGCGGTCGGGTACTCGCGGCGCAGAGGATGCAACTTCTTGCTCCATCGTGAAATCCTCCGAAGTTTCAGTGCGGTGCTCGATGATTCGCACCATCATGCCGAATAAGAACACAGGCAAAAACCTAAAGCCTTGCCCCCCTACTTGGCGCGCCAAATGTCGGAGAGGAAATCTCTGGCCGGGTGGCGGAGTGCACCCGCCCTAAATCCTAAGATGAGGAGGGGCCTAAGCGTTTTGCCTGTTATGCGAGATGGAGGGATGAACACAAGAACACGCGAGGGTTTAGAGTGGTTCGGGCCACCGGAGCGTAACACCCTACTCCACTGTGTGTTGGATTGCTGTGGAAGCTTGAGAGTCTGAGTGAACTTGTGTTGTAACGTCGCATGCCTCCCCTTTTATAGCTGAAGGGGGGCATGCACAAAGGTACTGAGCCCCGACATGTGGGCCCAGGGGCAAAATGTATATAGCACTTGGAGCTACTACTGTTCGCTGCTAGGGCAATCTTCTCGTGTCCTGACACCCAAGATCTGCGTATCCTCGACGTGCCAGGGAAGCTTCTTGTATAAGGGACGATATTCATAGTGCGCCGCATAGCACGGGCGCACTGTTTGACAACAGACTGGACAGGCGCGCCATCTGCAGGATGACCCCTGACACCGTCTGCCAGCGGAGTGGACAAGACGCATTAAATGCTGAGAGGGCACATCACCTGTCAGCATGGTGGCAGGCGGCGCGTCCTCTCCGCAATAAATGCAGAGACTGCGGGGCTTTAGAGGCCTCACGTCAGGCCCCACCCGTTGGCTTATGTCATGGGCTACAAGCCACGCGGCGGCTGCGGGTCTCCGCCTGAGCTGGGTGCGCAGGGCAAGACCTAGACACGTGCCAGCTCCGGACCCTCAACCATACCGGGGTTCCTTCCGTCCCGGGGCCTTGCTGTGGCCTAGACCTTACTCAGAGAGACCTGGAGCCCGTCGGCATGCCTTCTTGGGAGTTCCGGACTGTACCCGAGGGTCCCGGCTGTGCGTACAGGGGTCTGGTGTTCCTCTGTGGAGGTCCAAACCTAATGATGCATCCTGGGGTGCACTATCTCTCCTTGCCACATGGTGCCCCTGGACCCACCCATGTGGTGGGGTCGGGCACCGTCCTCCATGTGGCCAGGAGACGTCGTACGTGTACAACGTCTTTATACTGTAGTAGAGGATACCCCTGATTGAGGGTACTGACAAGTATGAACTTGGAAGTAAATACACCAATACCGAAGTGTAGTGGAAGTCTTTACAACGTCCAAGTCCATTTTCCCTTTCAATGCACCTTTGAGACTACATCAAGAGTACTTCAAACACATAGGTTAGTCTCAAAGGGTCAAGTTGTAGCACATCTCTCGCTTAATATGTGCATCACTTGCAAATGGACTTGTGAGGTTCGGGAATCATGTGTACAACTTGAGCACCACAAATAAACAATAATGGATTTAAATGCATAAAGTAACATGATCAAAGGCATAGAACACATGTATGCTATAGATCAATCCAAGTTACGCGAATCTAAGACATTTAGCTCACTACGCAACCTGCAAAAAGTTTTCTCATCCAACGGCTTGGTAAAGATATCGGCTAGCTGGTTCTCGGTGCTAATATGGTACACTTCGATATCTCCCTTTTGCTGGTGGTCTCTCAGAAAGTGATGCCGGATGTCTATGTGCTTAGTGCGACTGTGTTCAACAGGATTATCCGCCATATGGATTGCACTCCCATTGTCACATAGGAGTGGGACTTTGCTCAGATTGTAGCCAAAGTCCCGGAGGGTTTGCCTCATCCAAAGTAGTTGCGCGCAACATTGTCCAGCGGCAACATACTCGGCCTCAGTGGTGGATAGGGCAAAGGATGTTTGTTTCTTTGAACTCCACGACACCAGGGACCTTCCTAGAAATTGGCATGTCCTCGATGTGCTCTTCCTATCAACCTTGCACTCGGCATAATCGGATTCTGAATATCCAATCAAGTCAAAGGTAGACCCCTTTGGATACCAGATGCCGAAGCAAGGCGTAGCAACTAAACCTAAGAATTCGCTTAACGGCCACAAGGTGACATTCCTTGGGGTCGGATTGAAATCTAGCACACATGCATACACTAAGCATAATGTCCGGTCTACTAGCACATAAATAAAGTAATGACCCCATCATAGACCGATATGCCTTTTGATCAACGGACTTACCTCCTTTGTTGAGGTCGACATGTCCGTCGGTTCCCATCGGTGTCTTTGCGGGCTTGGCATCCTTCATCCCGAACCTCTTGAGAAGATCTTGAGTGTACTTCGTTTGGGAGAGGAAGGTGCCGTCCTTGAGTTGCTTCACATGGAACCCAAGGAAGTAGGTCAACTCACCCATCATCGACATCTCAAACTTTTGTGTCATCACCCTGCTAAACTCCTCACAAGACTTTTGATTAGTAGAACCAAATATTATGTCATTGACATAAATTTGGCACACAAAAAGATCACCATCACAAGTCTTAGTGAAAAGAGTGGGATTGGCTTTCCCAACCTTGAAAGCATTAGCAATTAAGAAATCTCTAAGGCATTCATACCATGCTCTTGGGGCTTGCTTAAGTCCATAGAGTGCCTTAGAGAGCTTAAATACATGGTCGGGGTACCTGTCATCCTCAAATCCAGGGGGTTGTTCCACATATACCTCCTCCTTGATTGGCCCATCGAGGAAAGTGCTCTTCACATCCATTTGAAACAACCTGAAAGAGTGGTGAGCGACATAGGCTAATAAAATTCAAATAGACTCTAGCCTAGCCATAGGAGCAAAAGTCTCCTCTAAATCTAAACCTGCGACTTGGGCATAACCTTTTGCCACAAGTCGAGCCTTGTTTCTTGTCACCACCCCATGCTCGTCTTGCTTGTTGCGGAACACCCACTTGGTTCCCACAACATTTTGCTTTGGACGTGGCACCAGGCTCCAAACTTCATTCCTCTTGAAGTTGTTGAGCTCTTCCTGCATGGCCAACACCTAATCCGGATCCTGCAAGGCCTCTTCTACCCTAAAAGGCTCAATAGAAGAGACAAACGAGTAATGCTCACAGAAGTTAGCTAATCTTGAGCGAGTTGTTACTCCCTTGCTTATGTCACCCAGAATCTGATCGACGGGGTGATTTCTTTGGATTGTCGCTTGGACTTGAGTTGGAGGGACCAATGGTGCTTCTTCCTCCATAACTTGTTCTTCTTGTGCTCCCCCTTGATCACGCGCCTCTTCTTGAGGAACCTGTCCATCATCTTGAGTTGGGGGATGCACTATTGTAGAGGAAGATGGTTGATCTTGGTCATGTTGTTCCTGTGGTCGCACATCACCTATCGCCATCGTGCGCATTGCGGTCATCAGAACATCATCTTCATCTATGTCATCAAGATCAACTTGCTCTTTTGGAGAGCCATTAGTCTCATCAAATACAACGTCGCTAGAGACTTCAACCAAACTCGATGATTTGTTGAAGACTCTATATGCCTTTGTATTTGAGTCATATCCTAGTAAAAACCCTTCTACTACCTTGGGAGCAAATTTAGAATGTCTACCTTTCTTCACCAGAATGTAACATTTGCTCCCAAATACACGAAAGTAAGAGACATTGGGTTTGTTACCGGTAAGGAGTTCATACGAGGTCTTCTTGAGAAGGCGATGTAGGTAGAGCCGGTTTATGGCGTGGCAAGCTGTGTTCACAGCTTCCGACCAAAACCGCTCGGGCGTCTTGAATTCTCCAAGCATTGTTCTCGCCATGTCGATAAGCGTCCTGTTCTTCCTCTCTACCACACCGTTTTTCTGTGGTGTGTAGGGAGTGGAGAACTCGTGCTTGACGCCTTCTTCCTCAAGATACTCCTCCACTTGCAGATTCTTGAACTCGGACCCGTTGTCGCTTCTTATCTTTTTCACCTTGAGCTCAAATTCGTTTTGAGCCCTCCTTAGAAAGCGCTTTAGGGTCCCTTGGGTTTCTGATTTATCCTACAAAAAGAACACCCAAGTGAAGTAGGAAAAGTCATCAACAATTACAAGACCATACTTACTTCCCCCGATGCTAAGGTAGGCGACGGGCCTGAAGAGGTCCATGTGAACAAGCTCCAGTGGTCTTAATGTTGTCATCACATTCTTGCTGTGATGAGTGCTTCCCACCTGTTTTCCTGCCTGACATGCTGCACAAGGTCTATCTTTCTCAAAACAGACATTGGTTAGTCCTAACAAATGATCTCCCTTTAGAAGCTTATGAAGGTTCTTCATCCCAACATGTGCTAGACGGTGATGCCAGAGCTAGCCCATACTAGTCTTATCCATTAAGCATGCATCTAGATCGGCATTCTCTTTCAAAAAATCAACTAAATAGAGCTTGCCGTCTAATACACCCTTGAATGCTAATGAACCATCACTCCTTCTAATGACAGATACATCAACATTTGTAAACAAACAATTGTAGCCCATGTGGCACAATTGACTTACAGACAGGAGGTTGTATCCTAATGACTCTACTAAAAATACATTTGAAATAGAATGCTCGCTTGTGATGGCTATTTTTCCCAAACCTTTGACCTTGCCTTGATTCCCATCTCCAAAAATAATCGTATCTTGGGAATCCTCGTTCTGGACGTAGGAGGTAAACATCTTCTTCTCCCCCGTCATGTGGTTTGTGCATCCGCTATCGATTATCCAGCTAGATCCCCCGGATGCATAAACCTGCAAGGCAATTTAAGCTTGGGTTTTAGGTACCCAACTCTTGTTGGGTCCTACAAGGTTAGTCACAATAGTTTTTGGAACCCAAATACAAGTCTTGTCTTCCTTGCATTTGGCTCCCAACTTCCTAGCAACCACTTTTTTATTCTTACATGAAAGTACAAAAGTAGTGTTGCAAGCATGGAAAATAGTAGTAGGTATATTACACATTTTTCTAGGCACATGATGCACAACGTGGTTTCTCCTAGGCCTACTGCTACCATGAACAAAAGTAGAACTTGAGGCAAACATGGCATGTGAATCAAAAGCATCATGATCATAACTCCTATTATAATGAGCATGATTAGCAATTTTCCTATCATAAATAAAAGCATGGTTCTTTTGAGGACTACTTGCCATAGGGGCCTTCCCTTTCTCCTTGTTGAGAGTGGGAGCCTTATGGCTTGTTAAGTTCTTGGTTTCCCTTCGAAAACCAAGTCCATCCTTAATTGGGGGGTGTCTACCAATAGTGTAGGCATCCCTGGCAAACTTTAATTTATCAAAATCATTTTTGCAAATCTTAAGTTGAGCATTAAGACTTGTCACTTCATCATTCAACTTAGTAATAGAAATAAGATGTTCATGACATGCATCAACATCAAAGTCCTTACATCTATTACAAACACTAACATGCTCAACACATGAATTTATTTTACTAACTTCCTCTAGCTTAGCAGTTAATTCATCATTTAAACTCTTTAAATTAGATATAGTTTCATGGCAAGCAGATAACTTAGAAGATAGCATTTCATTCCTCTTAGTTTCTAAAGCAAGAGATTTTTGAACACTGATAAATTTGTCATGCTCTTCATACAAAATATCTTCTTGCTTTTCTAGCAATCTATCTTTTTCATTTAGAGCATCAATTAATTCAATAATTTTCTCTATTTTAGCTCTATCTAAACCTTTAAATAAGCTAGAGTAATCTACTTCATTATCGGAAGAATCATCATCGCTAGAAGAAGTGTACTTAGGGGTATCTCGAACATGTACCTTCTTTTCCTTGGCCATAAGACATGTATGGCGTTCATTAGGGAAGAGAAGAATTTGTTGAAGGCCGAGACAGCGAGTCCTTCGTCGTCGGAGTCAGAAGAAGAGCAGTCCGAGTCCCATTCCTTTCCAAAGTGCGCCTCGCCCTTTGCCTTCCTGTAGCTCTTCTTTTTCTCCTTCTTCCCGCTCTTTTCTTATGCCTGGTCACTATCATTAACAGGACAATTTGCAATAAAGTGACCAGTCTTACCGCATTTGAAGCAGGAGCGCTTCCCCTTGTTTTACTCTTGGAGGGATATTATTTGCGTCCTTTGAGTGTGGTCTTGAAGCGCTTGATGATAAGCGCCATTTCATTCTCGTTGAGCCCGACAGCCTCTACTTGCTCTACTTTGCTTGGTAGCGCCTCCTTGCTGCTTATTGCCTTGAGCACAACGAGTTGTGGCTCGTGACGGGTAGTGGACCGTTCAAGGCGTCATCCACATATCGTGCCTCCTTTACCATCATGCGCCCGCTCATGAATTTTCTGAGTATCTCCTCGGGCGTCATCTTTGTGTACCTAGGATTTTCACGGATAAGATTCACAAGATGGGGGTCAATAACGGTAAAGGACCTGAGCATGAGTCGGACGACGTCGTGGTCCATCCATCTTGTGCTTCCATAGCTTCTAATCTTATTGACTAGGGTCTTGAGCCTGTTATAGGTTTGTGTTGGCTCTTCTCCCCTAATCATGGCAAATCTTCCCAACTCGCCTTCCACCAACTCCATTTTGGTGATCATTGTAGCATCGTTTCCCTCATGTGAGATCTTGAGGGTGTCCCAAATTTGCTTGGCGTTGTCCAAGCCACTTACTTTATTGTATTCATCCCTGCAAAGCGAAGCTAGCAAGACAGTAGTAGCTTGGGCATTCTTATGAATTTGTTCATTAATGAATACAAGGTTATCAGTGCTATCAAAATGCATCCCATTTTCAACTATTTCCCAAATGCTAGGATGGAGAGAAAATAGATGACTAAACATTTTATGACTCCAAAATGAGTAGTCCTCTCCATCGAAGTGTGGAGGTTTTCCTAGTGGAATAGAAAGTAAATGTGCATTCGAATTGTACGGCATGCGAGAATAGTCAAAAGAGTAATTTTGATTAACCGTCTTTTTCTTTGACGAAGAATCGTCATCGTCGTCGTCTCTTGGTGAAGAAGAAGATGCATCGCTGTCATAGTAGATGATCTTCTTGATGCGCCTCTTCTTCTTCCCATCCTTCTCCTTATGACTCGAGCCAGAGTCAGTGGACTTGTCATCTCTTGGCTCGTTGAAGATGGGCTCATTCTCCTTGTCAATGACCACCATCCCTTTTCCCTTAGGATCCATCTCTTCGGGCGATTAGTCCCTTACATGAAGAGTACGGCTCTGATACCAATTGAGAGCACCTAGAGGGGGGGGGTGAATAGGTGATCCTGTAAAATTCAACACTAAATTCCAACAAGCTTGATTAAAGAGATATTAGCGCAAGTTAATCAAGTCTATGAGGCGAGCTCTTGCAAACACAAATAATCACAGAGAGAGCAATCACAAGAGACACGCGATTTTATCCCGTGGTTCGGCGAAGTAACACTTGCCTACTTCCACGTTGTGGCGTCCCAATGGACGAGGGTTGCACTCAACCCCTTTCAAGCGATCCAATGATCAACTTGAATACCACGACTTTCTTCCTTTAGAGTCTTATCCCGTTTGCGAGGAATCTCCACAACTTGGAGTCTCTCGCCCTTACAATAGATATCACAAAGAATGCACAGAGTAAGGTTGGAAAGAGCAACACACACAAGACCCAAATACGCAGCACACCCACACACACAGGTGAAGACTCGAGCTCAAATGACCACACAAGGAGTTCGTGACTCGAATGGAGCTCAAATCTCTAACACAACGAAGCAAATGCGCAGGAGCAGAGTCTGGAAGCTTTAGAATACTTAGTGAATGCTTGGGTGACTCCTCCATGCGCCTAAGGGTCCCTTTTATAGCCCCAAGGTAGCTAGGAGTCGTTGGAGGCCAACTTGGAAGGCCAAACTTGCCTTCTGTCGGGTGGTGCATCGGACAGTCCGGTGCACCACCGGACAGTCCCTGTAGCTGTCCGGTACGTGATCTCCTTCCATTTCTAGCGCATCCGAACGTTGCAACTCCGGGCCTGTTGGCGCACCGGACACTATCTGGTGCACACCGGACAGTCCGGTGCCCCCCGCTGACCGTTGGAGCTGCCACGCGTCGCGCGAAGATTGCGCGGCCGACCGTTGGTGCTAGCGACCGTTGGCTCACCGGATAGTCCGGTGCACCACCAGACAGTCCGGTGAATTATAGCCACGTCACCCCTTTGCTTTTCCCGAAGGCGACGAGTTCACCGCGGATGACTGTGAATCATCTAGGCCCCTTTGGTAATGTTTTGGTAATTAATGACAACTGCTTGTGGACTAACGATTCTTGGAGAAATAAGAATGTAGGGTTGGACCACATAGAGCAGGAAATGTTGAAGAATCATACGCATTGGTTGTGGATCAGATGAAGGGAAAGGTATAATATATGTTTCATTTTTGCCGGTCTTAAGGAGTTTAGAGAAGATACCTGACCGGGTTAGTAGGCTAGATAGCCGTACTATTAAGAGGGGTCAATGACTTAGATCTGTGTAAAACTTAGTGCCTCATAGAGCATCAAGTAGTTACATTTGCATGAGGACTAATAGCGCTTCACATTTCGCGAGTCAAAAGTTCTTTCAAAGGCATGTTTGAAAATTGCGAAGTCATGGACGCGCGGACTGTCCGGGCCTTAGGGGCGGACCGTCCACGATCCTCCAGAGGGGTCCGAAGTCTGACCATTTGTGTGGATACTTTGTTCTTTTGCACTGCGGACCGTCCGGGCCTTAGGGCCGGACCGTCCGCAGTCATGACCAGAGAGGGGTGGCTTCGGGCCAGTCCCTGAATTATAGGCGGACGGTCCGGCTGTGATAGGCGGACGGTCCGCAAGTGTCAAACTCGTTTTTGGACAGGGACTGTGTGCTTTTGTAGATTTGTACTACGGACTGTCCGGGGGACCAGTCCGGACAGTACTGTCTCAGGTCTCGGACCGTCCGGGATTTATAGCCGGACGGTCCGCGTGTGTTAACCTCTCTTGATCCGAGGCTCGGGTGTTTCAAGCTGCCAGGTCACGGACGGTCCGACCTTGATGGGCGGACTGTCCGGACCCACCTTTTGAGTCAGCTCCGACATGTTTTCAAACGGTCTTTATAGCCGTTATATGTACGGCGGACCGTCCGGCCCTAGGGCGCGGACGGTCCGCGTGTGCGCAGAACTGCTACCTTTTGCACATAACGGTTGGATTTTGATGGGGGACTATAAATAGAAGGGTAGCTCGTGTGAGAGAGCTCTCTTGGCCATTCCTTGCACACATTGAGCTCATTTGTGATCCTCCAACTCACTCTCTCACACTCTTTGCTTGAGATTGCATTCTAGTGAGAGATTGAGGGTTCCTAGTGCATTTGCATCATTTGGTGATTCTTGAGGCACTAGGTGGTACACCGAGCAAACGTCTTTGGCTTGTTACACTTGGAGGTTGCCGCCTCCTAGACGGCTCGGGTGATTGTCTCCGTCGAGCTCTCCAAGAAGATTGTGGAGAAGCCGCGGTGTTGATTGTGAGGGGTTCGCGCCTACCTCGCCGGAGCGGCAAAGGTGACATTAGTGGAACCGAGGTATTGAGTGATTTCTTGTCCACTTGGCTCAAAGATCAAGTCGTGTCTTGATAGAGGAGCAAGTGAGAGCTTGAAGTCCACCTCAACGTGGATTAGGGGTGATCGGCAAATCACCGATACCACAGGATAAATTTCGGTGTCTATACCTTCTCGCATTACTTATTGCCTTACAATTGATTAGTGATTTGCTTATTGTTCCTCAAGTATTCAATCTCCGTAGTTGTTTTTCATACATTGTTTACTTATTGTCACTAGAGAAGTTATTCCTCTTGTTGTATTGATTAAATTTATTTAGTATTTTTTGATTTCAAGTCAAAACCGTCTATTCACCCCCCCTCTAGCCGGTGTCCTAGATCCTACAAGTGGTATCAGAGCCGAGGACTCCATTGTTTGTGGATCTAATCATCCCAGAGTGGGACAAAATGGCTAGTAACAACAATGTGCACATTGGGAAGCCACCGCACTTTGATGGAAACAATTATGATTATTGGAAAATAAGAATGTCAATGCATCTTAGAGCAATGGGTGGAAAAATTTGGCCAATTGTCAGGGATGGATTTGTTGTGTTGAAGGAAGATGAACCATCCGTTAGTGACAATGAGAATATCCTCACAAATGATCAAGCCATGAATGTCTTTTATGATGCTCTTGATATAAATGAGTTCAATCGTATCAAGAATCTCACAACCGCTCATGAGATTTGGATAAAACTAATGGAAATTCATGAAGGAACTACAATTGTGAAGAGTGCCAAACTATATGTGTGCAAAGGGAAGTTTGAGCAATTTATTATGAAAGAAGATGAGAGTGTATCCGATATGTTTAATCAGTTGAATGAGATAGTAAATGAACTCAAAGGACTTGGTTTTAATGTACCGGATGTGGATTTCACACATAAGTTCCTTAGATCACTTCCGGAGAAATATGAGACTATTGTGACAATGCTAGTAAGGAGTGATCTATCTACAACTTCTCCAACCGAAGTATTGGGAGAAATTCTCACTCAAGATATATTTAAGAAGTCACAAGCCGATGCTTTAAGTTTGGCAAAGAAGGTGAAAAATGAATCTATTGCTCTCAAAGCCAAGGCCTCAAAGGCAATTGAAAAGGAAGATAGCAATGATGAAGAAAATGAAAGTGAGAGTGATGGTGACATGGCTTTATTTGTAAGGAAATTCAATAAATTCATGAAGATGAAGAGAGGTCAACCTAGAAGAGGTCAAACATCTAGAAGAAATGCTTTCAATGATAGAAAGTGCTTTGAGTGTGGGGAACCCGGTCACATTGCCATAAATTGCCCAAGCAAGAAGAAGAAGGGCAAAGATGAAAGTGACAAAAAGAAAAAGAAATACTATAACAAGAAGAAAGATGGCAAAGCTTACTTAGTTGAATGGGACTCGGATGATAGCTCGGATGATGATGATGATGACACCTCATCCAAGCTTAATGCCGGAATTGCCATCAAGGAAGCTCCCTCACTCTTCTCATCCCCCCATTGTCTCATGGCAAAGGGAGATGCTAAGGTAAAAATCATCACCGATTTAAATGATATAAAAGATGATGATGATATCAATGATGTTGATGATGATGGCTATTCATATGATGATCTTGTTAGAATGTTAGGTGAGGCCGATGACTACATGCACAAAGAAAAAGAAAAATTTAAGACCTTGAAGGAATTGTATAAAAACCTCCAAGTGTCTTTTGAGGAGCTCAAGACCTCTCACAATGACCTAAAAGAAAATTGTGAGAAGCTTGCGGATGCTCAAAAATCATCTATTGTGCATGAAGTTGAGGTGGTCACTAAGGATGTTGGAGTCACTTGTGACTTACTTGATAGTCTTACAAGTGAACCACTACCTACTAACTCTATTTGTGATAAATGCAAAATTTCTCTCAATGATAACATTGCTCTTGATGAATCAAAAATTATTGTTGAGAATGAAGTGTTAGTAGATAGAATAAACACTCTAACTCATGACCTAGAAAAGGCCTATGGTGGTAAGGCTAAATTGGATTTCATATTGGGAAGTCAACGATGCTCTCTTAACCGTGAAGGTCTTGGATATGTTCCCAAGAAAGGAAAGAATGCTTTTGTAAAGCAAAAGACATTGTTTGTGAAAGAATGTGACAAAGTGTGTCACAAGTGTCACAAAAAGGGACATGTTAAGAAAAATTGTCCCAAGTTCAAAAATGTATCCTCCACTTGTTTTGAGCATTGTTATGTTCTTTCTCATAATGCAAAAGGTGTTCATGCTAAATTTGTTGGTACTTCAATTGTTGGAAACAAAAAGAAAGCTATTTGGGTGCCAAAGACCTTGGTCACTAACATCCGAGGACCCAAGCAAGTTTGGGTACCTAAAAGAGATTGATTTCCTTTTGTAGGTAAACTACAAGGCGGGAGGGAATCATTGGGTGTTGGATAGTGGATGTACTCAACACATGATCGGGGATATGAGAATGTTTACCCAAATGAGTGAGGAAGATTGCTCAAATTATGATAGTATCACATTTGGAGATAATCATAAAGGAAAGGTTAAAGGTTTGGGTAAAATTGCTATCTCAAATGATCATTCTATATCAAATGTGCTATTGGTTGAGTCTTTGAATTTTAATTTACTTTCCGTAGCTCAATTATGTGATTTAGGATTTTGTTGCAATTTCACAGTTGAAGATGTTATTATCTCTAGTGTTGATGGTAGCAATCTTAAATTTAAAGGTTTTAGACATGAAAATCTTTATCTTGTTGATTTCTCATCTAATGAGGCAAAGCTCACAACTTGCCTATTTTCAAAAGCTTCACTAGGTTGGTTATGGCATAGAAGACTTGGTCATGTTGGGATGAAGCAACTCAATCGGTTAACCAAGCATGACTTAGTTCGAGGCTTAAAAGATGTGAAATTTGAAAAGAACAAATTGTGTAGCTCTTGTCAAGCCGGTAAGCAAGTGGCAAACACTCATCCAAATAAAAGTCAAATGTCCACTCATCGACCTTTGGAATTACTTCACATGGATTTATTTGGGCCCACATCTTTTGTAAGTATTGGTGGTAATTCTTATTGTCTAGTGATTGTGGATGATTATTCAAGATTTACTTGGGTTTATTTTCTACGAGACAAATCCAATGTGTTTGAAACATTCAAGTCATTTGCTATATTGGCTCAAAATCAATTTGATTTCGACATCAAAAAGGTTAGAAGTGATAATGGGTCGGAATTCAAAAATGCAAGAATTGATCAATATTGTGATGACAAGGGTATCAAACATGAATTCTCTTCCAAATATACCCCGGAACAAAACGGTATTGTTGAAAGAAAGAATAGAACTCTTATTGATATGGCTAGGTCTATGTTAGCGGAATATAGTATATCGGATTCTTATTGGGCCGAGGCAATAAATACCGCTTGTCATTCATCAAATAGACTATATTGTCACAAGCTCTTGAAGAAAACTCCATATGAATTGCTCATCGGTAGAAAGCCAAATATCTCATATTTTAGGGTATTCGGTTGCAAATGTTATATTTTGAGAAAGGGAAGCCGGCTTTCTAAATTTGAGAAGAAATGTGATGAGGGTTTTCTTCTTGGATATTCATCAAATAGTAAGGCTTATAGAGTCTTCAACAAAACTCATGGTATTATTGAGGAAGCATATGATGTTGAATTCGATGAAACAAATGGGTCTCAAGATGAGAGTGATAATCTCGATGATGTTGGGGGAACTCAATTGATAAATGCAATGAAAACAATGGCCATTGGTGAAATAAAACCAAAGGAAGATGACGATGAAAATAGTGTGGTTGTCATTCCTTCATCCTCAACTCTAAATGAGGAAGATCACCAAAGCCAACAACTCAATGAAACCATGGATACTCATGATCAAGGTACTTCAAGACCTTCGGTTTCTCCTAATGCTTCAACAAGAAATTATCAAACGGTATCAAGAATTCATCATTCCATTGTGAAGGATCACCCGGTTGATCAAATTGTGGGTGATATTAGTAAGGGTGTTCAAACTCGCTCTCGCATAGCTTCGTTTTGTGAACATTTCTCTTTTGTATCTTGTATGGAACCTAACCGTGTAGATGAAGCTCTACTTGATGTCGATTGGGTGAATGCAATGCATGAAGAATTAAATAACTTCGCTTGAAATGAAGTTTGGGAGCTTGTTGAGAGACCAAAGAACCACAATGTTATTGGTACAAAGTGGGTGTTTCGCAACAAGCACAATGAAGATGGTATAGTAGTAAGAAACAAGGCAAGATTAGTTGCACAAGGATATACTCAAATTGAAGGATTGGATTTTGGGGAGACATTTGCTCCCGTAGCAAGATTAGAAGCAATCCGGATTCTACTTGCTTATGCTTGTGCACATAATATCAAGCTCTACCAAATGGATGTAAAGAGTGCCTTCCTAAATGGTAAGATTAGTGAACTAGTGTATGTTGAACAACCTCCCGGTTTTGAGGACCCCAAAAGACCTAACCATGTGTTCAAGCTTTCTAAAGCTCTCTATGGGCTTAAGCAAGCTCCACGCGCTTGGTATGAAAGGCTTAGGGATTTCTTGCTTTCCAAAGACTTCAAAATTGGGAAGGTTGACACTACTCTATTCACTAAAAGAATTGGCAAAGACTTATTTGTTTGTCAAATCTACGTTGATGATATTATTTTTAGATCTACTAATGAATTATTTTGTGAAGAGTTCGGAAAAATGATGTCAAAAGAATTTGAAATGTCTATGATAGGAGAATTGAGCTTCTTTCTTGGCCTTCAAATCAAACAATTGAAAGATGGAATTTTTATAAGTCAATCAAAATATTTGAAGGACATGCTCAAGAAGTTTGGTTTAGAAAATGCTAAGCCTATCAAGACTCCAATGGCAACAAATGGTCATCTAGACTTAGATGAAGGAGGTACTATGGTTGATCAAAAACTTTATCGTTCAATAATTGGTAGTTTACTTTATATTACCGCATCTAGGCCCGATGTTATGTTTAGTGTATGCATGTGTGCTCGATTTCAAGCTTCACCTAGAGAGATTCACTTGAAGGCCGCTAAAAGAATTCTAAGATATTTGAAGTATACTCCCAATATTGGTCTATGGTATCCCAAAGGTGCTCACTTTGAATTAATTGGATATTCGGATTCGGACTATGCGGGGTGCAAAGTTGATAGAAAAAGCACCTCCGGTTGTTGTCAATTTCTTGGTAGATCTCTTGTTTCATGGTCTTCTAAGAAACAAAATTCGGTTGCTCTATCTACCGCCGAGGCAGAATATATATCGGCCGAAAATTGTTGTGCTCAACTATTATGGATGAAACAAACCTTATTGGATTATGGAATTATTTTCAAAAATGTGCCTCTTATGTGTGATAATGAGAGTGCGGTAAAATTGGCTACCAATCCGGTCCAACACTCAAGAACTAAGCATATTGATATACGACATCACTTCTTAAGGGATCATGTTGGCAAGGGAGATATCTCTATTTATTCCATTGGCACGGATGATCAATTAGCAGACATTTTTACAAAGCCTCTGGATGAAACAAGATTTTGTTCTCTAAGAAGTGAAATGAATGTGATCGATCTCTCAAATGTGGCTTGAAGTTGATCACACATGCGTCGTATTGCATCTCGGGTCTAAATATGCTCTTTATGCTATTTATTTGGTATTATTGGTACATTTTTCATTTCAAATTGCTCTAGATAGTTTAATTCAAAAATTTTGCATTACTCAATTACATAATATGTATATGCATGCATGCTAACTCTTGAATTGGTCGAAATGTCCATATATAAGCACCAATTCGGATTCGAAATTCAAAATCAGAAAGTGGACAGCAACTGGAAAACTGAGTATCAGGCCGCGGACCGTCCGCCCGTGGACCGCGGACCGTCCGCAGCATCAGGAACTGGACAGTCCGATCAGCCTCGCAGACCGTCTGAACTCATCAGGGCGCGGACCGTCCGCCGCGCCAGCGCGGACCGTCCGCGACAGGGCAGTAAAATTGGACAGAGGCCGCAGACTTGTCATTTGTGCTCATTCGCCCTTTCTCTCTTGCTCTCCCCTCGCCAAATACTCTCCTGTGTCAATTGTGCGCGGACGGTGAAGTGAAGTTGCGCACGGACAGTCCGACAGCTTGTGGCAACATTCCATCAACATGTCTTCATCACAGTATCTTCAAATCTTGTGGATTTCATCAAATCTCTTCAATTTTGAGATTATTTGGGTTTCCTCTCTGATCTGAAATTGAGCAGTAGTTTTCAAAATCTGATTGGTGGGGTTGTTAGTTCTCCTCAATGTGAATGCTATGCAAAATTTTGAACTCGTTTGGATGAGTATTCTCTGCAAAATCATCAAATTCAACATTTGTGGCGGCTAGGGTTCTTTGGAGTCGCCCCTGGTCGGTCGCGGACTGTCCGCCTGGTGGACGCGGACCGTCCGGGCCTCTGGTGCGGACTGTCCGGCCCCCTAGCGCGGACCGTCCGGACCCTGGCAGAGCATTACAATTCCATTCCTTTTATAGTGGTGATTGGTATCAATTATTTATATATGGATGTCTGTCACATTGTTGCAGTGGTTTTGGTGGTCTCCGCAAGAAACTTGCAGGTCGCTTTAAATCAAAGCGCCCTCGTGGCAATGATGATGACTATACACCATCCACTGATTCAGAGGCCCAATCCTCAGCTGGGGGCACTGAATCCATGGATGCTGAAGATTTTTCTCATGTTCATCCCGATTATCCCATTGATACCCAAGGATGGACATTTCCTAAGCGGAGGTTTTCTATGGCTGAGTACTGCTCTAGACGGACTGTGAACCAATACACTCTGCCATTTGACACTAATATCCAGTTTTTCCACACTCAGCTGCAGTTTGATGTCTTTTGGGGCACCTTGGTGGATACAAATTTTCATAAGCATCAGGTGATTGATTGGTCCTTCTTGCTAAGTCAACCAGTCATGGAGGGTCTGATCCCTAAGTTTGAAACATGTGGACTGTATCAGTTTATGGGGCAACGCACAGATTTCAATGAAATGGCTGTTAAGCAATTCCTGGCTACCTCGGAGATTGATATTGAAGAACAATCTATCACCTGGATGACTGGCTTCAAGCGCTATTCTGCTTCTTTTGCTGACTTTGCCACTGCAAACAGTCTAGATTATGGCATCATTTCTGCTGGGCTGGATCTTTATACTGAAGATAATTTTGAGGATTTTGTGCAATTTTATGAGCCAGCCAGGCTCGGAATACCCAGGAGGTTTGGAGAGACAGCAGGACTCAGACATCATCCTGCTGTAATCAACAAGATTGCTAGAGTCACCATTCTTCCTAAGAGTGGTGATAAGAGTAAAATAAGAGATAAGTTCTGGAATATCATCCAGCACATCATGAATGGTGAAGTCATGAATATTGTTCTTTTCATGATGAGACAGCTTAATGATTTGAAAATGGATAAGAATCAAAATTTAGCATATGCTCCTTACATTATGGCTCTCATCAAATCCAAGACAAGATTTGAGGGCCCATGCGAGATTGTTCACACACCATTCAGACCTTTTAAGAATGAGATAGGGTTTCTCACCAGACCACTCACTCCCTTCCCAGATGATGAGGAAGACCCTGGCTATGAGGGTGGAGCAGCTCCTAATGTTGAGGGAGAGCAGATGCCTCCTCCTCCACCTCCTCCTCAGCCTCAGCAATATTGGGAGCCTGCTCCAGGATACTTTGATCCTTATTTTCACAATATGCAGCAGGGGCTTGAGACTCATATTGATACTCGCTTTGAGGGCCTGATGACACATGTGGATCACCGTCTCGATGACATGCAGTCTCGGTTTGACAGTAACTGGGATGCGCTCAACTCTGAGTTTTCTGAGTTTCGTGATCAAATTCACACTAATGTCACTGATCCCATCATGACCAGGCTGAATAATATGCAACAGAGTTTTCAAGATAACATGGGTGCTCTCTCCAGTCAATTTGACAATCTCTCTACAAATGACAACATGCATGAGATCAGTCAGAGGCAGCAGCAGCTCCAGCAGGATTTTGGCCAGTTCTCCTCCCTGTTTGACACTTTCAGCACTCACTACTACAACATGCATCCTCCGCCTAGTGATCAGTGAGGCCTCTCCTTTATGGAAATTGATGCCAAAGGGGGAGAGAAGTGATGAGAAGAGAAGAGAAGTTGTCTGGTGTCTCCTCAGGGGGAGTTGGTGGTTCTATGTGGACATTAAGACCATGCATATGCATTTTACCTTTTCATGCCGCTTGCATTAGTTTATGTCTTACGCATTTGGAACTGGTTTGATCTGTTAACTCTATGTCGTATGTCTGTGGACTATTATCTGTAATATTCTGTGGGATGAACTATGTTTTAGTTCAAATTACTCTGTGTGTGGTTAATCGAGGTGTGATTATAATTGCTGCGCTCACTCTACGGACCATCTCTTGTATGCCTCGATAACCATGATTGTAGGAAAGTCTCCATCAAACTCCAATATATTATGTGTGTTATATCTTCAGCTTCAAATAATCCTGCACACACTTAGGGGGAGCCTTTCTTACATACTGAGTTTTTTTATTGGGATTTATCTATCTCTCGGACAGAACTTCAAATCAAGATAAGTCCTATGAAACTCATCTCCAAGATCTATCTTATACCTTAGGTATGAGAGAGATTTGGAAAAACTAAACTTCTCTTTAATATACTATGTGGTGTTGTCATCAATTACCAAAAAGGGGGAGATTGTGAATCATCTAGGCCCCTTTGGTAATGTTTTGGTAATTAATGACAACTGCTTGTGGACTAACGATTCTTGGAGAAATAAGAATGCAGGGTTGGACCACATAGAGCAGGAAATGTTGAAGAATCATACGCATTGGTTGTGGATCAGATGAAGGGAAAAGTATAATATAGGTTTCATTTTTGCCGGTCTTAAGGAGTTTAGAGAAGATACCTGACCGGGTTAGTAGGCTAGATAGCCGTACTATTAAGAGAGGTCAATGACTTAGATCTGTGTAAAACTTAGTGCCTCATAGAGCATCAAGTAGTTACATTTGCATGAGGACTAACAGCGCTTCACATTTCGCGAGTCAAAAGTTCTTTCAAAAGCATGTTTGAAAATTGCGAAGTCATGGACGCGCGGACTGTCCGGGCCTTAGGGGCGGACCGTCCGCGATCCTCCAGAGGGGTCCGAAGTCTGACCATTTGTGTGGATACTTTGTTCTTTTGCACTGCGGACCGTCCGGGCCTTAGGGCCGGACCGTCCGCAGTCATGACCAGAGAGGGGTGGCTTCGGGCCAGTCCCTGAATTATAGGCGGACGGTCCGGCTGTGATAGGCGGACGGTCCGGCTGTGATAGGCGGACGGTCCGCAAGTGTCAAACTCGTTTTTGGACAGGGACTGTGTGTTTTTGTAGATTTGTACTACGGACTGTCCGGGGGACCAGTCCGGATAGTACTGTCTCAGGTCTCGGACCGTCCGGGATTTATAGCCGGACGGTCCGCGTGTGTTAACCTCTCTTGATCCGAGGCTCGGGTGTTTCAAGCTGCCAGGTCGCGGACGATCCGACCTTGATGGGCGGACTGTCCGGACCCACCTTTTGAGTCAGCTCTGACATGTTTTCAAACGGTCTTTATAGCCGTTATATGTACGGCGGACCGTCCGGCCCTAGGGCGCGGACGGTCCGCGTGTGCGCAGAACTGCTACCTTTTGCACATAACGGTTGGATTTTGATGGGGGACTATAAATAGAAGGGTAGCTCGTGTGAGAGAGCTCTCTTGGCCATTCCTTGCACACATTGAGCTCATTTGTGATCCTCCAACTCACTCTCTCACACTCTTTGCTTGAGATTGCATTCTAGTGAGAGATTGAGGGTTCCTAGTGCATTTGCATCATTTGGTGATTCTTGAGGCACTAGGTGGTACACCGAGCAAACGTCTTTGGCTTGTTACTCTTGGAGGTTGCCGCCTCCTAGACGGCTCGGGTGATTGTCTCCGTCGAGCTCTCCAAGAAGATTGTGGAGAAGCCGCGGTGTTGATTGTGAGGGGTTCGCGCCTACCTCGCCGGAGCGGCAAAGGTGACATTAGTGGAACCGAGGTATTGAGTGATTTCTTGTCCACTTGGCTCAAAGATCAAGTCGTGTCTTGATAGAGGAGCAAGTGAGAGCTTGAAGTCCACCTCAACGTGGATTAGGGGTGATCGGCAAATCACCGATACCACGGGATAAATTTCGGTGTCTATACCTTCTCGCATTACTTATTGCCTTACAATTGATTAGTGATTTGCTTATTGTTCCTCAAGTATTCAATCTCCGTAGTTGTTTTTCATACATTGTTTACTTATTGTCACTAGAGAAGTTATTCCTCTTGTTGTATTGATTAAATTTATTTAGTATTTTTTGATTTCAAGTCAAAACCGTCTATTCACCCCCCCTCTAGCCGGTGTCCTAGATCCTACAATGACTCACCGGACAGTCCGGTGCACCACCGGACGGTCCGGTGAATTATAGCCGTACGCCGCCGTCAAGTCCCGAGAGCAGCCTTTTCACGCGGACCAGCCTGGCGCACCGGACACTGTCCGGTGCACCACCAGACAGTCCGGTGTGCCAAGCCGAGCTAGAGTTAGCTGCACAATGCCAAGTCTTTTTTCAATTCTTTTCTCCCTATTTCTAGCACTTAGACAAAATATGTTAGTACTCAAAACAATGTACTAAGTCTAGAAACGTACCTTTATCTTTGATTTGAAGTTCTCAATTTACATGACACATGTGAACTTAATTAAACAAGTTGGGCACTTAATCAGCAAAACATTATAGAAATTGCCCAAGGGCATATTTCCCTTTCAAAGTCTCCCCTAAATTCAGCTTTTTGGGAAAACACAAAAACATGTCTCCAATAGTTCCCCTAAAGCGCTCCCAACTTTTTCATAGCCCTTAAAACTCCCTCATTTGTAGCTACAAATGAGGGTTTTTTGGGCACCCCAGAAACAATCTACCGCTTTAAGGGATCTATTGGAGAAAGGATTAAAATCTACCCTCACTAATTATTTAGATGTCCCTTAAAACTAACTTTGAGGAATCATTTTCTGGAGAGCTCATAAAAAAGAATCACACCCATAAAAAACAACACATAAAAATCGTTTTCCAACCTTCAAGTTATTGTATGCTAGTTAGTCTGCAAGCTGGTCCTTCGGCATAGCAGGTAGCCCGCATTCGAGCTTTGGATAGCCCATTTTATCCATCATTTCATGACAAACCTAAAGTTCCCTGCTATTTGGAAGACAGTAGATGTAGTCATCTTCATTGTTGCCTCCGTAAACAAGGGAGCCAGTGGGGCACTTCAAATCTTCGTTATAGTTTTGAACTTTAGCAATTTTCTCAGCAGACAATTTTCCTCTTGAGGCATGGCGATAATGTATTCACAGCGTGTGGGTTGCGTTTCTTCAATTATTGTGGAAACCTTTTTCTTTGTAGAAACTTCGGCTTGAGAGGCTTTGAATTCCTCTTGATCTTCTTCTCTAACAACATCTGTTATTGAATAGACCTTCAAATCGCTAGCCGTGTCTGAATCAAGAGAAGCTCTTAGGCTGACGATCGCATTTAATTCAGTAGACACACTTTCAGCAATGGACGTGCTGAAAGAACTTCCGATAACCTTCGACGCAGCAGATGAAGTTATACTTGCAGGCTTCAGAATAGCCTTCATAACATTAGCCATTCTTTTCCCTTTTATGGGTGTCCCTTTGGGCGCTATCTTAACCTTCGACCGGGATTCAGCCTTTGACAGCACCTATGGTTGCAAACTAGCCAAGGAGACTTCGTCTTAGACTGGCACCTCTACAACCTCCTCTTCATCAATCCTTTTATCATACACTAAAATCAAAATTCCATCATAATGAATATTGCAACTCAAGAAAGGTGTTTTTCGAACCTTTGGCACAAGCCTTCGATTGATTCACGGTCTAAGCTCGTTGCAAGGAAACAAACTAATACCGCAAGGGGCTACTGTTGGGGGCTTTCTTCCCGCGAAGGTCCTCGAAACACCAAATTAATAGTTGTTTCTTAGCATATATCTAAAATATTATAGGTATCCTTATTTGAAGTACCTTTGGAAGGACCAGTTAGAAGCACGAGAGCATGCTTCGGAACATAACTAACAAGAAGTGAATGAACAAGATACAAAGGATGGAAAAGTCGAAGCTATTACCAAAGTGATGAAAAGAAAAAGATGATGTCACCCTTATGATAACCATATTTGTAAATATCAAGGACATGTATGTAATTCTACATGAAGTTGTATCTCTCCCTATAAATAGAGGAAAATCGCCATGCATAAATTTGTTGCTGAGGCCATGTAGCTTCGTCTGTACCTACCTTTGAAACATCCATGTATCATCTTCGTGCTTGATCAAAGGTACATTTGTAATCATATTTCTTGTAAGAAAGGACGAAGATGGAAAAACTAAATTAATGAAGGAGAGTTTCATGTTTTACTTTTCTATGTCTATTTTTGATCTGTTTGTATGTCTTCATATTAAACCTCCACCCTTCGGTTACCTTCTCTATAAAGGTAATAAAAGGGAGGAAGGAGTTCATGTTTTTGCCTCATCGAAGGAGTCAAAAGTAAGTGCCCAACAAATACAATAGCAAGTCAGCAGAGGTAGTGAATGTGATGGCGGAAAGGTAGTACATTACCTTATATAACGGTTGCGACACATAAATCAAGGATCGAGGAGTCATCAGCTTGCTAAATTATGGACCACCTAGAACTTTTTATTCCATCTGTTGGAACTCGCTCTCCCGGGCAAGTTGATCCAACGGGGGAGAAGAAGTAATGCAGACAAGGTTTTGCTCAAGAAGGCAATTGCTTTCTTAATCTCGCCTCTCAAGGGCACTGTGCGAGGGTACTTATAGGTGCCTGAGTGCCCAACGCCTTGGGTTAAGTACGCATGTGCCCTCAGGCACCCAGGTTATCCCCGGAATATTCCCATAAAGCAGGGTTACAGACTGTAATTACAGAGAAGCCTTTACAAATTAGGCCCGTAATGCGCAACGGCCACGCGGGGCCTGTTACAATGGGCCAGATTGCACGTGGGCCTTCGTGTTGGACGACGCCGCGGGATGGGGCGACCTCGCCAGAAGCCTTCGTTCCTCGGTGCATTGGGCAAGGGTGGAGTCTTCCAGTCGTCTTGTCTCCGTTTGTGCAGCGAGACTGGCGAAGGCATCGAGCGAAGGGTAGCGTCTTCACCTTCGCCCCAACATTTGCCCTCCGAGGGACCAGTTCGACTAAGTCATTTGGTGCCGAAGGCGTCGCTAGATGGTGGTGACGCTGCCCTCGCTCGAAGTGGTTCCGCGGGGGTTTTTGACATGACCATTGATTGACGCGGTACTGTTTGATTGCGGGATTCTCCAAGCGTCGCGCCCTGTGTATAAAAGGGGGTGGGGGTGGCGCAGGTTGAAATTTATGTTTCCGCGCGCCGCGAAAACCCTAACCTCCTTTTCAAACTGCTCGCTTGCTCGTGTGCCCTCCTTGCTCCTGTTCGTCGGAGATCTAGCCCGCGTGAAGCAGACTGCACGCCGCCATCGACGGTACGTAGCCATGCCATCTTCCTCCTCGTCTGCTGCAACCACGCCGACGGCCGAGGCGTCGTCCGAAGATACCTCGGGCACTATGGTGGCGGCAGAATTACGGCCGGGTGATACGGTGGAATTTGGTGTTTCGTGGATGTCGTCGGTCCGCGTGCAAGATATGCAACAGTTGGGGTATTTTGGCGGCTGGGTTGGGCGCGTCCCGGGGGCAGAGGAGGTTCCCGAGCTCGAGGGCGAATTGGTCGTTTTCGAGGCATTTTTCATCGCTGGCCTTCGTTTACCTATGCATCGTTTTGTTTCGGAGGTTCTGCAGAAGTTCAAAGTCTAGGTTCACCAGCTGACACCGAACGTCGTGGTGGCGTTGGCGAAGTACGTCTGGGCAACGACATCGTATGGCGGTTAGCCTTCGGTGAAAGTCTTCGCCAAGCAATACTGTCTGCACTGGCAGAAGAGAAAAATTGGACACAAGATTGCGCAATTCGGATCGTGCACTTTCATGCCGAAGTCCAGGAAGACTTCGATGGAAGTCGTGGAGCTGGTCCCCTGTGCCCGAAATAAGTGGGGCAACTGGTGGAATTACTGGTTCTATGTTTCAGAGGCCAAAGTCAAAGACCGCCCAGGGCTCCCCGTAGCCATTATGTGCTCTCATTATTATGTGGCGTACCCGCCATTTGAAGTAGCAGAGGATGATGAGAATGAAAGGGCCCTTCGGATCGCTGCCCGTACGAGTAGTGTTCGTGATCTTGTTGAGGAGTTCATAGCGTATGGGGTGTGGCCCTTGGCGCATGGATGGGCGTTGGGCGAAGTATGCCCTCGCGAGATGCCCTCCCTGGGTGGGCGGAAAGTACGAAGTCCGCTTTTTGCTTTGGATGCGCGAGGGCAGGATCTTGCCACGGTTGTGCGTGAAGCGGAGGATGGGGCGGTGCGAATTGTGGGGCGCTACGTGCCGAAGACGGAGGCCCTGTGGAGCTAGGATATACGCGGATCCAACGACCGCCTGAATAGGGTCTTTGAGTTGAATCATTTACCGTATGGCAGTTATCCCGGGGAAGACGTTGTCGACCGCCGCGGGAAAAGACCAGCGGCTGTGGTTAAAGAAGACCCCGCGTCGGAGGCCGCCCCAACCACTAAGAAAAGGAAGCTAGGTACTGCGGTGGGGGAACTGGGGGTCTCCGATAGTTTTGCTATGGAGTTGATGGGGACATGCGCGGCCCCCGGGGGAAGGATGTCTTCGCCCGAGCTCCGGGAGTCTTCGACGCGGATGCTGGAGGTTACTGGGGGTCGACGGCCCAAGAACGTTCCTATCCCCCGCGCGGCTGGCGAAGACTTCTTTACGTCTCACATGGCTCGTGACTTGAGAGTGTTTCCTTATGGACGGAATATTGCTGCTGTTGTGTCGGCAGTGATGAACAAGGACTGTCAAGATGCTACGTAGAAGCGCCGGCCGGTCGTCAGGATGGTCGACCTCATGCGCGAGGCGAAGAGGGCGCGAGGAAGCGCGAAGGCTGCGGCCTCCGGCAGTGGTAAGTTGGTGCCGGCTGTGAAAATGGCTGCGCCCGGGGGCAGCAAAGCGGCGATAGGCGAGAAGGCTGCAGCCGCTGGCGGAACCAAGCCTCTCCCGGGTGGACCGTCGCCAGCGAAGCGTGTTGCTGACTTCGGCACAAATATCAGTATCGAGGACAATCTGGGTGGTAAGTTTTTTTTTGACCGGAGACATGTTGCAGGGTCGGGCGAGGGACAGTTGGTTGTTGTCCCGCCTTCGGTGGCAGCCACCTCGCCATCGGCGGTGGTAAAGGCGAAGGGGGCCACGCAGGACCCGTGGGCCGCCTTTTGCGCGAGCGGCGAGATTCTGACGGCCGCTGCCACCAGGGACGTGGTGGGCACCATGTCCCAGCGGCTGAGGGAAGTGTCTCAGCAGTTGTCGCAGCAGCTGACGCAGCAGCTGAAGCAAGTAAGTTGCGCTGGACTTCGATGTTTGCTGTGTTTTGGTTCATGCGTCTGTCTCATGAAGGTTTGACTTGTGTTTTTGCCAGGCGGCCGACTTCGCCGACCGTGTTGCGTCGGGCGTCCTGACTGCGGACGTCGCCGCCGAAGTCGAGAATCTTCGGGCGCAGCGCGCGGATGCTGTCCGAGATAAGTCGGTCGCGGAGAGCAAGAGCCGCAGGCTGGCGGAGAAGGTGGCCACCCTAGAGGCTGAGAGGACTGACCTCCGACGCCAGCTGGCGAAGGAGAGGAGGGAGGCTAACCAGGCCGTCGCCGAAGCGCAGGCTGCGCGAGCGGAGGCTAAGGCGGCGCTAGCGAAGGGTAGCCTCGCTAGCCAACGCGTCGAGGAATGGGAGGCGAGGTTCAACGCTCTGCGCAGCCGCGTGGACAAGGTGGAGACCTTGGTGCGCTCAGAAATCGTGTGGATGCACGCGCAGCTCGTGGAGGCATACTGCAAACTGGGTGCGCGGACTGCAGATTTTGATGTGCCCGACCACGAGGCCAGCCTCCGCTTCCTTGAATGGTTGCAGGAGGAGCTGCAGGTGCTCCCGACTATTGTGCAGGGCTTCATGTCCTATGCCTCCCTCGTCACATGCGAGGGGGCCATGAACGCGCTGTCATGCGAGGGGTGCAAACACTATGAGGTCTTCGATCAGTCAGATGAAGACTTTGAGCGCAAAATTTTTAAGGTCGAAGACCCTGTGGTGAAGGGCTCCGCGGGGGCACTCTTCGATCGGATGTGGGGTCCTTATGGTCGAGAGGCGGTTAGGGAGCGGCCTGACCGGGCGAGGGAGCAGGTAAAGTTTGTCTTTTGTTTCGCGTTGTTGAATGTGGGTACACGTGGGTTTGCTGAATGAGTGTGTTGTTGCTGCAGATGGCACGTGCCGAGGATGTTGAAGACTTTGGGCATCTGAATGGTGCGCGGCCCGAGGCGGAGGTCAACCCGGTGCTGCCCGAGGTCGAGGTCGACCCGGCACTGCCCCCGGAAACTGGCGAAGGCTCCTTCGCTGTACCTGCGTCTACTGAGTCTGGTGAAGGCTTGTTGCCAGCCCCTGCGCCGATGGCGGAAGATCGCCCGAAGGCAGAGCTAGCGGCAGAGGATCCCGTGGCGGCGGCTGGGCCTTCACAGGTGCCTTAGTGGGTGTGGGGGAGTTAGTGAATTTTGTCTCTGTTACTGAACCTTGGTTGCTGCGCAGGTTCAGGATTTTGGACCTGCGCACGCAACCGCTACTGCTAATTTTGTGGCGGCTTCGACCGTGGTTGCTGGAAATGAATCGGATGAGTCTGTGTCTAAGTTTTTTGAGTTTGATGATTCTGGGAGTTCGGTTGTGTGGACGGAAGGGTCTTCGGGTGAGGACTTGGATTACTTTGCAGCCTTGGATGTGGCTGCAGCGGAGGCTTCTCCGTGTGTGACGGATGCTGAAGTTTTTCCTGGTCCGAGTGCTGGGCGTAGGCGGCGAACGGCTGTGGCTAAGCGTAGAATGAGTGAGGTGGAGGGTGCTCGTCTTCGTGTGGACAGGGCTGGCAAGCGGGAATTGTTGTCCTCGTCGGTTGGGGTAGGTGAGGGGGAGTTGCGAAGTCTTTTTGAGGGTGAGGAGTTGAGGATAATGTTGTTTAACTATAGGGAGATGGGTATCATTCCAAAGGTTGAACCAATGTAAGGTGTGATGCCCTCGTTGTACGTATGTAACTATAATTTGGATGATGATGCTGTGTGCCCTCGCTGATCCGGTCGTGTCTGTGGGGGACTTATGCACTTGATCTAGCGCGTTTATGATGTCGGTCCGGCTGCACCTGTAGTCGGTCTTTGCCCAGATAGTCTTTTTAGGAAGACTTCGATTTTGCGCACTTGTTGTGCTAGTCCGGCTGCACCCTTAGACGACTTTTGCACGGATTGTCTTTCGGAGAAGACTTCGATTTTGCGCACTTGTTGTGCTAGTCCGGCTGCACCCTTAGGCGACTTTTGCACGAATAGTCTCTCGGAGAAGACTTCGATTTTGCGCACTTGTTGTGCTGGTCCGGCTGCACCCTTAGGCGACTTTTGCACAGATAGTTTTTCGGAGAAGACTTTGATTTTACGCACTTGTTGTGCTGGTCCGGCTGCACCCTTAGGCGACTTTTGCATGGATAGTCTTTCGGAGAAGACTTCGATTTTGCGCACTTGTTGTGCTAATCCGGCTGCACCCTTAGGCGACTTTTGCGCGGAGTGTCGCACGCGAGGGTAGCTAGCGCTGCCCCTCGCGGTGACTTCGTTGTGGTCGAATGCCGAAGACCGTCAATGCGGTCTATTTTCGACGTGATTCTTTGCGGGGGATTTTTGCGTATATATTACATGGCGCCGCCTCATTAAAAACCTGTAACGCCCCGAATTTTGCAGTTGAATTTTTTCTTTTCTTTACTCGCCAAAATTCGGGCGTTACCTTTTCTTTTTCGTTTTCCCCTCGCTAAACCTTGACCTTTTCCAAAGTTTTAGCGGGATTCGATTTGGAATTCCCGCGTAAAGAAAAAACTCTAAAAATACTTTATGTTGTTTGATGCACCATGCCGAACCATGCATTTTTTTGATTTGCTTTGAAAGTGCAAATGCATTCATGTAGAAAGATCGGATTTCGAAAATAAGGAGAACCTTTTCTTTCTTTTTCTTTTTTCTTTCTCTCTCTCCTCTCTTTCTCTCCCTCCCGCGCCGTGGGCCGACCCCGGCCGGCCCAGCAGCCCCCCTGCGCGCCCCCCTTGGGCCCAAAAAGCCCAGCCGCCCCCCCACCTTCCCTTTTTTCCCCCAATTCTCTCTCCCTCCCTCTCATTTTCTCTCATTTTCTCTCCCTCTCCCTAAGCCACCGCCGCCCCTACCCCCACCCTGCCCTAGCGCCGCCCCTCGCCGTCGGCCGCCCATCGCCGGTGAGCTTTCCCCCCCTCCTCCCTCTCTCCCTCCTCCCTCCCTCTCCCCTCCCCCTCCTCTCTCCTCGGCAGCCCAGCCGCCTGGCCGCCCTGGCCTGGCCACCTTGGCCGCGCCCCCAGCCGGCCGCTGCCCGCCCCGGCCAGCCCTGGCCAGCCCCGGCCGACCCCAGCCCCCGCCCGGCCGCCCCCAGCGCGCCCCCAGCCGGCCCTGGCCGCGCCTCCGGCCGCCCTGGCCCCTGGCCGCGTCCCCTGCGCAGGGCCGGCTCAGCCGCCCTGGCCGCCGGTTCAACCGGGCCGGCTCAGCCGCCCTCGCCCGCGCCCGCCCCTGCTCGGCCGCCCAGCCTAGGGCCGGTTCAACCGCCCTAGGGCCGGTTCAACCGCCCCCCCTGTTTTTTATTTTTTTTATTTTTTATTTTATTTTAGTTTACTTTTTGTGATCATAGTTATTTTATTTTAGGTAGGCTAATCATTGTTATTATTGAAATATGAAGTTCAATTTAAAATTCCGTTACGCTAGTTGATTCATTTAGTTAATTGTTTATCTCGTTCAATGTTGATCAACTTAAAATGACTAGGTTTCCATTAGTGCATATAACAGAATTCTTTTGTTAAGAACCAATTGTAACGGAATCATTAGTGCATAAACTTTAACCCCCCTGCGAGACCTTTTCCCGTTTCTTTCTAACCATAATGAATGCGATATCGAATGTCATACTTGATGCATATTCACTTTATTTGTTCCCTTGTATGGTGTACTGTTCTTTTGTATTGAATATGTGGATGTATGTATGTTTGCGCTCGCATAGAGAACGATCCGGTCGAAGAGCCCGAGGAATTCGCAGGAGAAGCCCCTGAGCAGCAGTCGGTTGGTGGAGGCAAGTGTCCTTTGACCTATTTCCGTCCTATTCATTCTTTAATTCACCTCCCGCATTACACATTTATACCTAAGGATTTACTAGCTTTTGTTATCCATGTCCTTGTTTACCTATTTGGGTCGGATTATTACTGCTTAGTTTGATGCTATTGCTCAACTCTAATCAATGAACATGATGTGATTATCTATGATACGCTGTTTTTCCCTTCTTATTTATGATTATATTTGTGACCTTCAAGGGGACTCGAGCGGTTTCTCGAGTGCCTCTCCGTAAGGACCTGTTCAATGGATGACCGCCCGGGAAAACAGTGCAACCATGAGGGTGGAATGGGACGCCCTTAGCTGAATAATTAGAGGAACCGGGGTGTAGTTCGCTTCGCCGTCGTGCCGTCAATGGGGCTCGGTGTATGCGGCTCGCTCTGCCAAGGTTGATTTGTCCCTTGGGGAGGAGTGCGGTACATTTAGGAAACCTAACGGGCGGCTACAGCCTCGGGGAATCTTTGTAAAGGCTTCGTAGTGAATCCCTAGCCATTCACCTTGGGAGTGAATAAGGGTCTTGCAAGCCCGGGCTAGAGAGGGAATCACGGCTTATGGGTAAAGTGCGCAACCTCTGCAGAGTGTTATGAAACTGATATATCAGCCGTGCTCGCGGTTATGAGCGGCCAAGGGAGCTCCAGAGATTAGTGATACTTGATCAGAGATACTTTGGTACAGGTGACAATGAGATTGATGATTCTGATTATGATTATGGTATTGGTAAGTGGTATTCTTTCCGTTTGGAAAGGATACATTGGGCTAATAACTTGGGTTAATGTTAAAACCTGGCTTTCTACTAGTAAGTAATAACCTGACCAACTAAAAGCAACTACTTGACTTATCCCCACATAAAGCTAGTCCACTACAGCCAAACAGGATACTTGCTGAGTATGTTGATGTGTACTCACCCTTGCTCTACACACCAATCCCCCCCCAGGTTGTCAGCATTGCAACCACTGCTCAGGAGAAGATGAAGCTGTGGAAGGAGACTTCCAGGAGTTCCAAGACTACGACGAGTTCTAGGCGTGGGTTAGCGGCAACCCCCCAGTCGGCTGCCTGTGAAGGCCGCGTTATCTACGTTTCTTTTCCGCACTTTGATTTATTGTAAGAACCATATGGACGTCTCAGACGTATGATGTAATCGACTATTATTTCCCCTTTTAATACTATTTTGAGCACTGTGTGATGATGTCCATGTTATGTAACTGCTGTGTACGTGAATAACTGATCCTGGCACGTACATGGTTCGCATTCGGTTTGCCTTCTAAAACCGGGTGTGACATAAGTGGTATCAAAGCCGTGCTGACTGTAGGACCGCTAGCCTAGAGTAGAATGGTCGTTCTAAGGATTATAGACCTCTGTCACTGCCTTGACTTTGGTATCCCTTCAAAAGTTGGTCCTACTGACCAAACCTATGTTCTACTATATATTATACCTTGCTGAAAATTTTGTTTTATTCTGATCCTTCATTTATTTATGATTCATTATTTGTTGGTCATATTGATTCTGTTCTCACCCTTTTGCTTGCGATGTCTTTTGTAGATGGCTCGACTTAGACACACTGCACGAAAGTCCGTCATCCCCTTCTTACCCTCCCGCCTTGCTGAGCGTCCGCTTCGCCGTCCCATGGCCGGACAGTCCAGCCACTTGGAGAGACTGCACCACCGCCTGCATGAGGAGCAGGAACGTCGACGACAGGAGCAGCAGGGCTCTTCTTTCTCGCTCCAGCAGGAGATAGAGTCTGTGAGGAGCTGCTCTCCTGTGCTTCCCCTGGAGGCGCCCCCTGCACCACCACTGGGCGTCCCAGCTTCTGGAGTAGCTGTTGGAGGAGATCCAGACGACGGAGGTGGCGACGACAGCTTGAGCCACGACATCGACCTCTCTGCTAACCATGAGCCGGAAGGATGGGTTGCTCGACCCATCACTCGCGACGCCGCTCGCGGGTGTCACTTCCACGACGTGCTCGACACCCTGCTACGTCGGGCACTTGACCGGCGTACTTGGTCCATCGAGTATCGCTGTGTGGTCTACCAGCATAGTCGCGGGGTCTACCCGGACCGCTGGGAGGCGACCTGTTTGGTGCGCCGTCCGGAGAACAGTCTCCAGGGCGTGGAGGCTTGCTCAGAGCACTATTCTATCTCTGAGCGGGACTCAGCTGAGGCAGCCATGCAGGATGCTGCACGGCGTGCGCTTTCGCACTACTGCTCGGTTCTCGGTGGGGTAGCTGACGGCCTCGACCTGAAGTATTACCCCCGCCGTCCATCTGGCAGCACAGGAGGCGTGATTGTTTCACCTGCTGGTGAGGACAATCCTAGGTTGAGCAGCACAGTCAACCTAGCCGCCGTGCTAAACACGGAGCTGGACCATGCACTAGACGAGCTGAGTAGGGCTCGTGCTGAGATCGCCCTGCTGCGGGCTGAGCGCGCGGAACGTCGTCACTTGGATGATGGTTCCCCCGCTCCCGTTGGGACTCAGCACCCGTACCGCTCACCTCGGCGTGGACTCCAGTCCTATGGCAATCCCGACTGCAAGACCAAGATAAATCTAGAACCATAGATCGTTAGAGTTGGATCTTGTAATTAATACGAAATATATATACATAGAAGCTTCAGTCTTAGCGTTAGTCTCGGTCTTAGTTAGTCTTAGTTAGACAGGGTAGTTTGCTATATCCTGTGCATTTACGTTTGTCATGATGAACTATGTTTGGTTTGGATCTTTGTAATGATTGTCACCAGAGTGTGGGTATCCCCTGCACTTTGGTTTACCTATTATGTTAATGGAGTTAGTTATATAGTTGGGAAACCCTTTATTCTACTTTCCTCTTTATCTGAGAAGCTGTGTGGTCTGTGTTGGAGATCAGTGAAGATGCTCATCTGTTCAGTGCTGTTGGAGAATTCTATGCTCTTTTCTTATGCTGCAAGATTTGCCAGATCAGTTCTGATGTGTGGTTGCGTTCTGCAGATGTCAGAGAATAGGCGCAGAGGAGGAAGGCGTGCTCAGCAGGAGCAAGCCGGTCAGCAAGATGAGGTGCCCCAGCAGCAGCAGCTGCCGCCCCCGCCCCCGATGTCGATCGAGCAGATGTTTCTGATGCAGACTCAGGCAGTTCAGGCCATCGGTCAGACTCTGGCCGCCATTCAGCAGCAGCAGCAGCAAGCACCACCCCAGCCTCAGATGCCTCAGATGCCTAGAGACAAGCGTGCTGAATTCATGAGAGGTCATCCACCAACGTTCGCTCACTCTTCTGACCCCATGGATGCTGAAGATTGGCTGCACACTGTGGAGCGGGAGTTGCATACCGCTCAGTGTGATGACAGGGAGAAAGTCTTGTATGGTCCCCGTCTGTTGAGAGGAGCAGCCCAGTCATGGTGGGAGTCTTATCTCGCCACCCATGCCGACCCCGACACCATCACCTGGGAAGAATTCAGAGGTAGCTTTCGTCAGTACCATGTGCCTGCAGGACTGATGACAGTGAAGAAGGAGGAGTTCCTGGCCCTTAAGCAAGGGTCATCATCTGTCAGTGAGTATCGAGACAGGTTTCTGCAGTTGTCCCGCTATGCTCCTGAAGATGTCAACACCGACGCCAAGCGACAGTACCGTTTTCTGAGAGGCTTGGTTGACCCTCTGCAGTACCAACTGATGAATCACACCTTCCCGACATTCCAGCACCTGATTGACAGAGCAATCATGACAGAAAGGAAGCGTGAGGAGATGGAGGATCGTAAGCGCAAGATCAGTGGACCCCAGCCTGGAAGCAGCAGCCGTCCTCGTTTTTCAGGCAATCAACCTCAGCAGTTCAGGCAGAACCAGCGTCCACCTCAGCAGCATCAGCAGCGTCAGCAGCATCAGTAGTTCCAAAGACAGTATCCTCAGCATCAGTACCAGAATCGTCAGAGCAATCAGTCAGGAGGAGGTCAGTTTCAGAGGCAGAATCAGCAGACACCTCGTCTTCCTGCCCCAGCAAACCAGCAGAACAATCAGGCAGCACCAGCTCAGGTTGGAAACAGAGCATGTTTCCACTGTGGAGAGCAAGGCCACTGGGTGATGCAATGTCCGAAGAAGGCAGCCCAGCAGCAGTCAGGCCCCAATGCCCCAGCAAAGCAGAATGTGTCTCAGTCTGGAGCAGGCAACCGCCCTCAGCAGCGCTATAATCACGGAAGACTGAATCACTTGGAGACTGAAGCAGTTCAGGAGACTCCCGGCATGATAGTAGGTATGTTCCCAGTCGACTCCCATATTGCAGAAGTGTTATTTGATACTGGAGCAACGCATTCTTTTATTACTGCATCATGGGTAGAAGCACATAATCTTCCAATTACTACCATGTCAACCCCCATTCAAATTGACTCAGCCGGTGGTAGAATTCGAGCTGATAGCATATGTTTGAATGTAAGTGTGGAAATAAGGGGGATAGCGTTTCCCGCTAACCTTATAGTAATGGGTACTCAGGGAATAGATGTCATCCTAGGGATGAATTGGCTAGATAAGTATGAGGCAGTTATCAGTTGTGATAAAAGGACAATCAAGTTGGTGTCCCCACTAGGAGAGGAAGTGGTGACCAAGTTAGTCCCGCCTGAGCCGAAGAATGGAAGTTGTTATCAGATGGCTGTCGATAGCAGTGAAGCAGACCCAATTGAGAGTATCAAGGTTGTGTCTGAATTCCCAGATGTGTTTCCAAAGGACTTACCGGGTATGCCACCAGAGCGGAAAGTTGAGTTTGCCATAGAGCTTCTTCCTGGAACCGCCCCTATCTTTAAGAGAGCTTACAAAATATCTGGACCAGAGTTGGTTGAGCTTAAGAAGCAGATTGATGAGCTGTCAGAGAAAGGTTACATCCGGCCAAGCACCTCGCCTTGGGCCGCCCCTGTCTTGTTTGTGGAGAAGAAAGATGGCACAAAGAGGATGTGTATCGATTATCGAGCTCTAAATGAAGTCACGATCAAGAACAAGTACCCCTTGCCCAGAATAGAAGATCTGTTTGACCAGTTGAGAGGAGCCAGTGTGTTCTCCAAGATTGATCTGAGGTCAGGTTATCATCAGCTCAGGATCCGACCTTCGGACATTCCAAAGACGGCATTCATTACCAAGTATGGTTTGTATGAGTTCACAGTGATGTCTTTTGGTTTGACCAATGCACCAGCGTTCTTCATGAACTTGATGAACAGTGTATTCATGGATTATCTCGATAAGTTTGTGGTGGTATTCATTGATGACATTCTGATTTATTCTCAAAGTGAAGAAGAGCATGCAGATCATTTGAGGATGGTATTGCAGAGGTTGCGAGAGCACCAGTTGTATGCAAAGTTGAGCAAGTGTGAGTTCTGGATCAGTGAAGTCCTGTTCTTGGGTCACATAATCAACAAGGAAGGATTGGCTGTGGATCCGAAGAAAGTGGCAGACATTCTGAACTGGAAAGCGCCAACGGATGCTCGAGGAATCAAGAGCTTCATCGGAATGGCCGGATATTATCGGCGATTCATTGAAGGGTTTTCGAAGATTGCGAAACCAATGACAGTGTTGCTAGGCAACAAGGTTGAGTTCAAGTGGACCCAGAAATGTCAAGAGGCCTTTGAAGCGCTGAAAGAGAAGTTGACAACAGCGCCTGTCCTAGTCTTGCCTGATGTGCACAAGCCCTTCTCTGTGTACTGTGATGCTTGTTACACAGGTTTGGGATGCGTATTGATGCAAGAGGGAAGAGTTGTGGCTTACTCGTCCCGACAGTTGAAGGTTCATGAGAAGAATTACCCAATCCATGATCTAGAGTTGGCAGCAGTGGTTCACGCACTGAAGACATGGAGGCACTATCTGTATGGACAGAAATGCGATGTTTACACAGACCACAAGAGTCTGAAGTACATATTCACTCAGTCAGAATTGAATATGAGGCAGCGAAGATGGTTAGAGTTGATCAAAGACTATGAGTTGGAGATCCATTACCATCTAGGCAAAGCGAACGTAGTGGCAGATGCTTTGAGCAGAAAGAGTCAAGTCAATCTGATGGTCGCTCGTCCGATGCCTTATGAGTTGGCCAAGGAGTTCGACAGGTTGAGTCTCGGATTTCTGAACAATTCGCGAGGAGTCACAGTTGAATTGGAACCTACCTTGGAGCGAGAAATCAAAGAAGCGCAGAAGAACGATGAAAAGATCAGTGAGATTCGGCGACTGATTCTAGATGGCAGAGGTAAAGATTTTCGAGAAGATGCAGAAGGCGTGATATGGTTCAAAGACCGCTTGTGTGTTCCCAATGTCCAGTCCATTCGGGAGTTGATTCTCAAGGAAGCTCATGAGACAGCTTATTCGATTCACCCTGGCAGTGAGAAGATGTATCAGGATCTGAAGAAGAAATTCTGGTGGTATGGAATGAAGAGGGAAATCACAGAGCATGTGGCTATGTGCGATAGTTGTCGAAGAATTAAGGCAGAGCACCAGAGACCAGCTGGATTGTTGCAACCGTTGCAGATTCCTCAGTGGAAATGGGATGAAATCGGTATGGATTTCATAGTCGGATTGCCTCGCACTCGAGCCGGCTACGATTCTATTTGGGTAGTAGTGGACCGTTTGACCAAGTCAGCCCACTTCATACCTGTCAAGACCAGCTACAACAGTGCAGTATTGGCAGAGTTGTATATGTCTCGGATCATTTGTCTTCATGGTGTGCCAAAGAAGATAGTGTCAGACAGAGGAACGCAGTTCACTTCTCATTTCTGGCAGCAGTTGCATGAAGCTTTGGGCACGCATCTGAATTTCAGTTCAGCTTATCACCCGCAGACAGATGGCCAGACTGAAAGAACCAATCAAATTCTCGAAGACATGTTGAGAGCCTGTGCGTTGCAAGATCAGTCCGGATGGGACAAGCGATTGCCTTATGCAGAGTTTTCCTATAACAACAGTTACCAGGCCAGTTTAAAGATGTCACCATTTCAAGCGCTTTATGGAAGGAGTTGCAGAACTCCGTTGCAATGGGATCAGCCTGGAGAGAAGCAGGTGTTTGGGCCAGACATTCTGCTTGAAGCCGAGGAGAACATCAAGATGGTCCGAGAGAATCTGAAGATAGCGCAATCGAGGCAGCGAAGCTATGCAGACACAAGAAGAAGAGAGCTGAGTTTCGAAGTCGGAGACTTTGTCTATCTGAAAGTGTCACCGATCAGAGGAGTCAGAAGATTCGGAGTGAAAGGCAAGCTAGCACCCCGCTACATTGGTCCGTATCAGATTCTTGCAAAGCGTGGAGAAGTGGCTTATCAGCTCAGTCTGCCGGAGAATTTGTCAGCTGTGCATGATGTCTTTCATGTGTCTCAGTTGAAGAAGTGCTTGCGTGTGCCAGAAGAGCAGTTGCCAGTGGAAGATCTGGAAGTCCAGGAGGACTTGACCTATGTTGAGAAGCCAGCTCAGATCCTTGAGGTTGCAGATAGAGTCACCCGAAGGAAGACCATCAGAATGTGCAAAGTCAGATGGAATCACCACTCTGAGGAAGAAGCAACCTGGGAGCGTGAAGATGATTTGATGGCTAAGTACCCAGAGCTCTTTGCTAGCCAGCCCTGAATCTCGAGGGCGAGATTCTTTTAAGGGGGATAGGTTTGTAACGCCCCGAATTTTGCAGTTGAATTTTTTCTTTTCTTTACTCGCCAAAATTCGGGCGTTACCTTTTCTTTTTCTTTTTCCCCTCGCTAAACCTTGACCTTTTCCAAAGTTTTAGCGGGATTCGATTTGGAATTCCCGTGTAAAGAAAAAACTCTAAAAATACTTTATGTTGTTTGATGCACCATGCCGAACCATGCATTTTTTTGATTTGCTTTGAAAGTGCAAATGCATTCATGTAGAAAGATCGGATTTCGAAAATAAGGAGAACCTTTTCTTTCTTTTTCTTTTTTCTTTCTCTCTCTCCTCTCTTTCTCTCCCTCCCGCGCCGTGGGCCGACCCCGGCCGGCCCAGCAGCCCCCCTGCGCGCCCCCCTTGGGCCCAAAAAGCCCAGCCGCCCCCCCCCCACCTTCCCTTTTTTCCCCCAATTCTCTCTCCCTCCCTCTCATTTTCTCTCATTTTCTCTCCCTCTCCCTAAGCCACCGCCGCCCCTACCCCCACCCTGCCCTAGCGCCGCCCCTCGCCGTCGGCCGCCCATCGCCGGTGAGCTTTCCCCCCCTCCTCCCTCTCTCCCTCCTCCCTCCCTCTCCCCTCCCCCTCCTCTCTCCTCGGCAGCCCAGCCGCCTGGCCGCCCCGGCCTGGCCGCCTTGGCCGCGCCCCCAGCCGGCCGCTGCCCGCCTCGGCCAGCCCCGGCCGACCCCAGCCCCCGCCCGGCCGCCCCCAGCGCGCCCCCAGCCGGCCCTGGCCGTGCCTCCGGCCGGCCCTGGCCGCGCCTCCGGCCGCCCGCCTGGCCGCCCTCGGCCGCCCTGGCCCCTGGCCGCGTCCCCTGCGCAGGGCCGGCTCAGCCGCCCTGGCCGCCGGTTCAACCGGGCCGGCTCAGCCGCCCTCGCCCGTGCCCGCCCCTGCTCGGCCGCCCAGCCTAGGGCCGGTTCAACCGCCCTAGGGCCGGTTCAACCGCCCCCCCTGTTTTTTATTTTTTTATTTTTTATTTTATTTTAGTTTACTTTCTGTGATCATAGTTATTTTATTTTAGGTAGGCTAATCATTGTTATTATTGAAATATGAAGTTCAATTTAAAATTCCGTTACGCTAGTTGATTCATTTAGTTAATTGTTTATCTCGTTCAATGTTGATCAACTTAAAATGACTAGGTTTCCATTAGTGCATATAACAGAATTCTTTTGTTAAGAACCAATTGTAACGGAATCATTAGTGCATAAACTTTAACCCCCCTGCGAGACCTTTTCCCGTTTCTTTCTAACCATAATGAATGCGATATCGAATGTCATACTTGATGCATATTCACTTTATTTGTTCCCTTGTATGGTGTACTGTTCTTTTGTATTGAATATGTGGATGTATGTATGTTTGCGCTCGCATAGAGAACGATCCGGTCGAAGAGCCCGAGGAATTCGCAGGAGAAGCCCCTGAGCAGCAGTCGGTTGGTGGAGGCAAGTGTCCTTTGACCTATTTCCGTCCTATTCATTCTTTAATTCACCTCCCGCATTACACATTTATACCTAAGGATTTACTAGCTTTTGTTATCCATGTCCTTGTTTACCTATTTGGGTCGGATTATTACTGCTTAGTTTGATGCTATTGCTCAACTCTAATCAATGAACATGATGTGATTATCTATGATACGCTGTTTTTCCCTTCTTATTTATGATTATATTTGTGACCTTCAAGGGGACTCGAGCGGTTTCTCGAGTGCCTCTCCGTAAGGACCTGTTCAATGGATGACCGCCCGGGAAAACAGTGCAACCATGAGGGTGGAATGGGACGCCCTTAGCTGAATAATTAGAGGAACCGGGGTGTAGTTCGCTTCGCCGTCGTGCCGTCAATGGGGCTCGGTGTATGCGGCTCGCTCTGCCAAGGTTGATTTGTCCCTTGGGGAGGAGTGCGGTACATTTAGGAAACCTAACGGGCGGCTACAGCCTCGGGGAATCTTTGTAAAGGCTTCGTAGTGAATCCCTAGCCATTCACCTTGGGAGTGAATAAGGGTCTTGCAAGCCTGGGCTAGAGAGGGAATCACGGCTTATGGGTAAAGTGCGCAACCTCTGCAGAGTGTTATGAAACTGATATATCAGCCGTGCTCGTGGTTATGAGCGGCCAAGGGAGCTCCAGAGATTAGTGATACTTGATCAGAGATACTTTGGTACAGGTGACAATGAGATTGATGATTCTGATTATGATTATGGTATTGGTAAGTGGTATTCTTTCCGTTTGGAAAGGATACATTGGGCTAATAACTTGGGTTAATGTTAAAACCTGGCTTTCTACTAGTAAGTAATAACCTGACCAACTAAAAGCAACTACTTGACTTATCCCCACATAAAGCTAGTCCACTACAGCCAAACAGGATACTTGCTGAGTATGTTGATGTGTACTCACCCTTGCTCTACACACCAATCCCCCCCAGGTTGTCAGCATTGCAACCACTGCTCAGGAGAAGATGAAGCTGTGGAAGGAGACTTCCAGGAGTTCCAAGACTACGACGAGTTCTAGGCGTGGGTTAGCGGCAACCCCCCAGTCGGCTGCCTGTGAAGGCCGCGTTATCTACGTTTCTTTTCCGCACTTTGATTTATTGTAAGAACCATATGGATGTCTCAGACGTATGATGTAATCGACTATTATTTCCCCTTTTAATACTATTTTGAGCACTGTGTGATGATGTCCATGTTATGTAACTGCTGTGTACGTGAATAACTGATCCTGGCACGTACATGGTTCGCATTCGGTTTGCCTTCTAAAACCGGGTGTGACAAAACCTCACCCCCCGGGAGGAAAAGAGTGCGGGCCGGAATAAAACTGTTTGGGGAATTACAAGGGTGAGTTGACCCTGAGTAGTTAAACAAAAAATTTGCGAAGGTTGTCTGTGTTCCAGGAATGTTCTAGATCTTCGCCAGATTGTGTTGTTAATCTGTACGCGCTGGGAGACGACTTTGTCTTGACGATAAATGGTCCTTCCCACTTTGGTTCCAGCTTTCCCCGTGACTCTGTCCGGGTTGTGCAGACAAGTACGAGGTCTCCTTCGCTGAATTCCCTCGGGATGACTGTGTGGTCGCGCCATGCTTTTGTTTGAGCTTGGTATTTGTTTAGAGCCTGTATGGCGAAGATGCGGTCTCCATCGATGAGGTCCTTTGAAGTGGGCTCGTCTATGTCAGGGACGGCTGACGTGACTGTCCATGGTGACCCATGTTTTATTTCCTGCGGGGTCATGGCCTCCGATCCATATAGAAGGTGGAAGGGGGTGAACCCAGTCGCCCTGCACTCAGTCGTGTTCAACGCCCAGACCGCTTCGGGTAACAGGTCGGCCCACTTGCCTTTCTTATCGTCGAGGAGCATTTTCTTGATGGCTGTGAAAATTTTACCATTGGCGCGTTCCACGACTCTGTTGAATTGTGGGTGGTACACTAAGGCAAAGGCAAGCTTGGTGCCAATGGAGAAGTAGAAATCCTTAAAATCTTGGCTATCAAATTGCTTGCCGTTGTCAACTGTGAGCTCGGACGGGACTCTGAAGCGGCAAACAATGTTTTGCCAGAAGAATTTCTGGGCAGTCTTCGATGTTATCGTGGATACAGCCCTCGCCTCGATCCATTTGGTAAAATACTCAACGGCGACGAAGGTGAACTTGAGGTTCCCCTGGGCCGTGGGTAGGGGCCCGACAATGTCCAGGCCCCAGCGCTGAAGAGGCCACGTGTGGGCGATTAGCTTTATGAGTTGCGAAGGGCTTCCCGAGCGTGGAGAAAACTTCTGGCAGGCTTCGCAGGACCTTGTGACCCGATTTGCAGCGTAGATCATGGCGGGCCAGTAGAAACCTTGACGGATCACCTTTGCGGCTAGGGCCCTAGGCCCTGCGTGAGAGCCGCAAGTCCCGCTGTGGACTTCGCGCAGGATTTGGACGCCTTCGGTCTCGGTGACACATTTAAGCATGGGTTGACTGACCCCCTTCTTGTAAAGCTGACCTTCGATTAGTGCGAAGTCCCGGCTTCGATGTTTGAGGCGCTTGGCCTCATTGACATCGGTTGGATGATAGTACCCCTGCAGGAACAGGGTTATTGGTGCCCGCCAATCTTCGGTCATGATGAGGTTAACTATGCGGTGGCCCTCGCTGTCATTGGTTATTTGGAGCCCCTCTGGGCTGCGGACAGCTGGCGCGCCGATGACATGGTAGAATACGTCGGAGGGCAGGGCCTCGCCTCTAGCGGCTGCCTTGGCCAATGCGTCGGCCTCTTCATTCTTGGTGCGGTCCACATGCTGCAGGGTAAAACCTTTGAATTGTCTTTCGAGGCTGTGGATAGCTGCGAGGTACTGCATAAGCGCGGGGTCCTTCGCTACGTAGTCTTTCTCGACTTGGCCGGCGACTACCTTGGAGTCTGTTCTGATGATGCAGGTGGTGACACCAAGTGCCCTTAGCTTGCGAAGGCCGAGAATGACAGCTTCGTATTCTGCTATATTGTTGGTGCATCTATCAGACTCCAAAGCAAAGCTGAGGCGTGCTGCGTATCTGTGCTTGACCCCTGTGGGTGAAGTAATGACTACAGCGGCGCCTGCCCCCACATGGCACCATGCGCCGTCACAATGGATTATCAAGACCTCCTCTGAGGGCGGGTTCGAAGGGTCAATTCCCAGGCTGTGCTCGATGATGGAGCGACTGACTCCGACCAGGTCGAGGGTGGACCAGGCGAAGACGTCTTTATTTTTGGACAGGTAGCAGAGGAGTCTCTCCTCGTCATGCGAAGTGAGGTCTTCGCTGATGGTGACCATTTGCTTGGGCGTTGCTTGGTCGAGGGGAACAGTCTTGGTCCCATCGTTACTCTGCAGCTGTGCTTTGTCATGTTCTTTGGCGGCTGGGCTGGCAGACTCGGGGACCTCGCACTGGACCGTGAGGCAGTGTACGTTCCTTTGTCCGGGAATGAAGTCTCTTTCTATGTTGCGCGCGGCCTGCTGGTTGCCGTAGACTGTGATGGCGCCTTGCGGACCTGGGATCTTCATGCACAGGTAAAGTTCGTGAATGGCTGCCTCAAATTTGTTGATGGAGCCCCGACCCATTATGGCGTTGTACGGGTACACCATGTCGACGATGTCGAACGTGACTTGCTCACTTCGTGCATTGGGTGCTAACCGAAGGAGAGGGGTAGCTCTATTTTGCTGACAGGAAAGGTGCCTTTGCCGCCGAAGCCATACATCGGGTTGTCCGAAGGCTTGAGCAGGCTGTGGCTTATGCCCATGCGGTCAAAGGCATGGAGGAAAATGATATCCGTCTGGCTGCCATTGTCGACAAAGACTTTGTGCAAGTCCCAGCCTGCCACGCTACAGTTGATGACCATGGCGTCGATGTGGGGTGCGCTGCGCAGATCGACGTCTCGGGCGTCAAAGGTCAATGGCACATGGGACCACTTCATTTGCACGACTGGACCGGTGACGGCGACGTGGTTGATGATGCGGTAATGGTCCTTCTTCTGTCGCTTTGTGTCGAAGTCGACGCTGGACCCCCTAGTGATCATGTGAATGACTCCGCGATACGGCTGATCGGCGAAGTCTTCTTGCTTTGGGGCTTGGGGATGGTTGGGGTGGTGGATGTTTTGCTGTTGCGGGTGTGGAGGTGGGGGTGGGGGAGGTAGGATTTGTACCTCCTGGTGGTGTTGGTATGCATGGTGCGGTGGATGCGGAGCGGGGTCGTGGTTGTATGGTTGAAGGGGTTGTTGATATGTGTGCGCGACAACTCGGGGGTTGTCGGCTGGTTGCGTCCGTGCCATCCTGTCTCTGGTGGCCTTCGTCTCTGGGCAGTCTCTTGTAGGGTGCGTGCAGTCTTCGCCGTGGAACAAGCAGTAAAATCTGCGCGGCTGCTGCGCACGTCCCCGGCCCCGACCGCGAGTTCCGTTTCCGTGGCCCTGGGGGGGATATTCCTGGCGGCGAGGGGCCTCGCCAACGGGGTGCTGGTTGGCGATGTTGTGCACCTGCTACTGATTGCGGCCATCCCGGCCGGAGTCTGCCTGCGAAGGCCTCGTCCACGTAAGGCTAGACTGCGGAGGGTCTTTAGGTTTCCGCTGAGACTCGACTTTGCGCTGGTGGAGCTCTTCGGATCTGGCGTATTTTTCGAATAGCTGATACAGCTCCTATAGGTTCCTGGGCGGATCTCTGATGCAGTGGATGTAAAGGACGTCGACCCGAAGGCCACTGATGGCGTAGTGAATGGCGATTTGGTCATCAACCGAAGGCAGTTGTGACTTGAGAGTCAGAAACTTGCGGTAGTACTCCCGCAGAGTTTCTCGTTCCAGCTGCTTGTAGAGTGAAAGTTCAGCCAAGGCGTTGGTGTCTAGGCGGTACCCTTGGAAGTTGAGCAAGAATTTGTCCCGGAGACTTCTCCAGGAGTCGATGGACAGCGGGGGCAAACTGGTGTACCAGGTGAGGGTCGGGCCTTCGAGGGCGATGATGAATGACTTGGCCATCGTGGCGTCGTCCCCTCCGGATGATGCAACGGCGACCTGATAGCTCATGATGTACTGTGTTGGGTCAGTGCTACCGTTGTACTTGGGATAGGTCCTCGCCCTGAAGTTGGCGGGCCATGGTGATACTTGCAGGTGGGGCGCCAAGGGACTCCGCTCGTCAAGGTAGTTGACACCTTAGAATGCTGCGGCGTGCGGAGTGGTGTGTCCACGCTGAGGGATGAACAAGTCTTCGATCTGCGCGTGTTGTTGGAGGGGTGGGCCGTGTTGCAGACCGAGTTGGCCTTCGCGCTGCATGAGGGCGATCTCTTGCTCAAGCTCCTGAGCCTTTTGCTCTTCGTCGCGTATCATCTAGCGCACTTTGGCTTGCGCAGACATGCGTTGGCGTTTGGCCTCGAGGATCTCTTTTTGCCTCTGGAGGTTGCGGTTCTTGATGCGCAAGGCACGCAGCTGTAGTTGTTCCTCTGCGGAAACGCCGATGACTTCGCCGTCCTCTGTGGCGTCCGCGCCCTCTGGTGGAGCGAAGCCTAGGGGATGCTGCTATTGTCCTCCGGAGCTGCAGGTGCGGAGGCTGCCTTCGGGTGTGGGTTGTTCATTGTGCTGCCTCTTGCTGAGTGCGTCATTGTCTTTGCAGGCTTCTTGGTGGGTGGTGTCGACAAGGGCCTTGCCCTTTTTCTCAGCCAGTAGCGCTGCTTTCGCAGCTTCGTCAACGGATGGGGCTGCCTTCGAGCTGGCTTTCTTGGGTGCCATCGCGGGTGGTTTTTCGTAGCACGAACGGTGGGCGCCAAATGTTGGAACTCGCTCTCCCGGGCAAGTTGATCCAACGGGGGAGAAGAAGTAATGCAGACAAGGTTTTGCTCAAGAAGGCAATTGCTTTCTTAATCTTGCCTCTCAAGGGCACTGTGCGGGGGTATTTATAGGTGCCTGAGTGCCCAGTGCCTTGGGTTAAGTACGCATGTGCCCTCAGGCGCCCAGGTTATCCCCGGAATATTCCCATAAAGCATGGTTACAGACTATAATTACAGAGAAGCCTTTACAAATTAGGCCCATAATGCACAGCGGCCACGCGGGGCCTGTTACAATGGGCCAGATTGCACGTGGGCCTTCGTGTTGGACGACGCCGCGGGATGGGGCGACCCCGCCAGAAGCCTTCGTTCCTCGGCGCATTGGGCGAAGGGTGGAGTCTGCCAGTCGTCTTGTCTCCGTTTGTGCAGCGAGACTGGCGAAGGCATTGAGCGAAGGGTAGCGTCTTCGCCTTCACCCCAACACCATCCACCTGTGAAAATGTATTTCCACTGTATGTTTTCAATAACACGCTCAATAGAAGGTGTTTTCAGACCTTCGGCACAAGCCTCCCCTTGCTTCGACTGATTCATATTTTGAGCCCATTATATAAAATGAACTAATCCCACGAGGGGCTACCATTGGGGGTGAGACTTGGCCAAAGGTCCTCAGGTTAATGTTTTTGAGTGTTTCAAGTATATTTTAGAGGATTGAAGTATATTTGCTTCGGCATCCTGCTTCAGCAAGCCGAATAAAGAGGAGAGGATTTGGCAATATAAGTCTAAGTGACAAGAAGCATCATCACATTATCTGATTCGGCACACGAGCAAAGCATCAGCCAGTCATGCGCGCACTATGTAAATGAAGGAGTTCGGAAGAGATGTATACGACATGACTCCAAAAGACGGAGATACCCCTTGTGGACCCTATAGACTTTTGTCGGCGTTTCGAGACCGGGGGGTCCCTAAGCCGACGAGTGAGTGTGCCGCGTGCCCCAGCCCAGATGGGTCGAGCGCGTGGGCGAGCGCGAAGGGGGGAAAGCGAGGTGGCCGGAGATGAGTCGTGAGAGAGGTGGAAATCCCGCGGCCTTCGTGTTCGACCCGCGCCCAGGTCGGGTGCGCTTGCAGTAGGGGGTTACAAGCGTCCACGCGGGTGAGGGAAGCGAGCGGCCCCAAGAGAGCACCTGCCCCATCCTCGTCCCCGCGCGGCCAACCTTTTCTGAGAAGGCCCTGGTCCTTCCTTTTATAGGCGTAAGGAGAGGATCCAGGTGTACAATGGGGGTGTAGCAGAGTGCTACGTGTCTAGCGGGGGAGAGCTAGCGCCCTAAGTACATGCCAATGTGGCAGCCGGAGAGATCTTGGCACCCAGCTGGTGTGGTGTCGTGGCTGTCGGAGGAGCAACGGAGCCTGGCGGAGGGACAGCTGTCGGAGCGGTTGGGTCCTTGCTGACGTCCCCCTGCTTCCGTAAGGGAGCTGAGAGCCGCCGTCGTCACGGGGCTAGCGGGGCGCCATCATTGCCTATCTGGCGGAGCTAGCCAGATGGGACACCGGTCTTGTTCTCTGCGGCCCGAGTCGGCTCGGGGTAGGGTGATGATGGCGCTTCCTGTTGACGTGGCGGGCTTGTGCCCTAGGTCGGGCGACGTGGAGGCTCCTCCAAAGCCGAGGTCGAGTCTGTCTTCCATGGCCGAGGCCGGGCCCGAGCTTCTGGGTCGGGCGAGGCGGAGGTCGTTCGGCAGAGGCCAGGGCGGAGTCCGACCCCTGGGGTCGGGCTAAGCAGAGTTCGTCGTCTTCCGGGGCCTTAGCCCGAGTCCGAGCCCTGGGTCGGGCGGAGCGGAGTTCGCCGTCTTCTGGGGCCTTAGCCCGAGTCCAAGCCCTGGGTCGGGCGGAGTGGAGTTCGCCGTCTTCCGGGGCCTTAGCCCGAGTCCGAGCCCTGGGTCGGGCGGAGCGGAGTTCACCGTCTTCCGGGGCCTTAGCCCGAGTCCGAGCCCTGGGTCGGGCGAGGCGGAGTTCGCCGTCTTTCGGGGCCTTAGCCCGAGTCCGAGCCCTGGGTCGGGCGGAGCGGAGTTCGCCGTCTTCTGGGGCCTTAGCCCGAGTCCGAGCCCTGGGTCGGGCGGAGCGGAGTTCGCCGTCTTCCGGGGCCTTAGCCCGAGTCCGAGCCCTAGGTCGGGCGGAGCGGAGTTCACCGTCTTCCGGGGCCTTAGCCCGAGTCTGAGCCCTGGGTCAGGCGGAGCTTCCTATGGCGCCTTTGGCAAGGCTTGACTGCCTGTCAGTCTCACTCTGTCAAGTGGCACTGCAGTCGAAATGGCGCAGGCGATGCTGTCCTTCTGTCAGACCGGTCAGTGGAGCGGCGAAGTGACGGCGGTCGCTTTGGCTCTGCCGGGGGGTGCGCGTCAGGATAAAGGTGTCAGGCTACCTTTGCGTTAAATGCTCCTGCGACTCGGTCGGTCGGCGCGGCGATTTAGTCAGGGTTGCTTCTTAGCGAAGGCAAGGCCTCGGGTGAGCCAGAGATGTGTGCGCCGTTAAAAGGGGGGCCTCGGGCGAGATGGAAACCCCTCGAGGTCGGCTGCCCTTGCCCGAGGCTAGGCTTGGGCGAGGCGTGATCGAGTCGCTCGTATGGACTGATCCCTGACTTAATCGCACCCATCAGGCCTCTGCAGCTTTATGCTGATGGGGGTTACCAGCTGAGAATTAGGCGTCTTGAGGGTACCCCTAATTATGGTCCCCGACAGTAGCCCCCGAGCCTCGAAGGGAGTGTTAGCACTCGCTTGGAGGCTTTCGTCGCACTTTTTTGCAAGGGGACCAGCCTTTCTCGGATGCATTTTGTTCTGGTGGGTGCGCGCGAGCGCACCCGCTGGGTGTAGCCCCCGAGGCCTCGGAGGAGTGGTTTCACTCCTTCGAGGTCTTAATGCCTTGCGTAATGCTTCGGCTGGTCTGGTGGTTCCCTCATGCGAACTGGCCGTAGCCCGGGTGCACAGTCGGGGCCCAAGTTCTCGGGCTGGTATGTTGACGCTGTCAACGGTTCGGCCGGAGCCGGGTTTGCGAGAGCAGCCCCCGAGCCTCCGCATAGGGCGAGAGGGCGATCAGGGACAGACTCGGCTTTTTTACATACGCCCCTACGTCGCCTTTCCGCAAGGAGGAGGGGGGGAGAGCGCCATGTTACCCTCGATGGGCACCGAACATGGTGTCTCCGGTGAGCTGCAAGCGGGTAATCCGAGTGGACGTCCGTGCCCCGTTCGTTGGGGGTCGGCTAGGGGCCTAGAGGCACGCCCAAAAGTACCTGCGGGTGATCTGCCGGACCCGGTCCCCTGGCGACGGGGTCCGAGGGCTCGATGCCTCCCTCCGATGGGATTCCGTTACAAGATTGCTCCCGCTGGTCTCGGAAATGTCCTAGGGTACCTCGGGAGCGTAGCCCGAGCCTTGGTTATGTATCGAACGTACCCCTGGTCATCCCTCTCTCGGTGTCTGAGGCGACTGTGAACCCTTCGGGGGCCAGCCTTCGAACCCCTGATCAGTAATGGGCGCGGAGCCCGAGTAGCCTGAGGCGGCCGTGGAACCCTTCGGGGGGCCGGCCTTCGAACCTCTGACCAGTAGTGGGTGTAGGGCCCACGCGATCTGAGGCGGCTGTTGAACCCTTCGGGGGGCCAGCCTTCGAACCCCTGATCAGTAAGGAGGCTTGGAGCCTGGTTCCTTCACGGGGAAGGACCCCTTTCGGGGTATTCCCCTTTCCCGATCCCTGTCGCAAGAGATAGAGAAAGAGGAAAAAAGGAAAAAAGGATACGAAACCGAACGACGCGGCGTACCTTTTTTGGTGCGGTTGTTTCGGCGAAGGCGAAGCGTCGCCCGCTGCACCTGCCAGAAGTGTCGCCTGTCCAGCCGCGGAGTTAATGCGACTGGGCGAGTAGTTGGCGGGGCTGCCGTTGCGCATGCGCGAGCCGTTCGAGGAACGGACCACGGGCGCGTTGTCTTCACGCCGTGAGAGGGGGTTCTCTTGCTGCCCCCGGATGGGACGTGAGCTTGGCTGACGACGTGACCGCTGCTCCCGTGCGCCTGCCACCATCATTACTGCCGGCCCACCTTTGGCCGCGTTGGCCACCGCGCCAGGCTGGCGCTGCTGGGTCGCGCGCTGGGTCACCTCGAGTCGCGGTATTGGTTCCGCAATCGAGGAGGCGCGGTGGTGGCGCAGGCGGTACAGTTGCTTGCATGTAGCATCCGGCGCGTCGGTCGCGCGACGCGTGGGCCTGGGCCTCCATGCTGGCGTGTCGGGAGTCGGAGAGGTGCGTCCACTTGGCGCGGTTGCATGCCGCCTGCATGGCTGCCCGCCCCTTTCGTCCGTTGGTCTGGGCAAAAGTGGAGGGTCACTTGTAACCGCTGGGCGGTTGGGTGCACCACGCGCGGCGGTTTGGTTTCTTCTGCTCAGAGCCGGTCTGCATGACATGCGGGACCCCGGCCCCGCGCCGCAGGGGAGGGCTTCGGAGCGTGTTGGAGAAGACTCAGCCCGTGACGGTTGGGGGCGCAAGCAGGGAGAGTCGCCTTTAAAAGGAGGGCGACCCCTTTTGTAAGGCGACCATGTCTTCTTCCTCCCTTATGCACCGTGTCTTTCCACCTTTCAAGCCCCCGGATGGGGGAAACCGCCGTCTTTTCGCCTCATCGTTGGAGGAACGCAACTCCGTGGGAGTTGGTACCTTTCAGCCATCGTTCGGCTTCAAGGATTTTCATCATGCAGCCCGGTTGCTCCCCTCCGCTGGTGGTCACCCGAGACGGTGACCACCAGCTCCTGGGTGGGGAGGAGCAAGCCGGGCTGCGATCTTGGTCCCACCCTCAGCTTCAAGGATGTTCATCATCCTCGCTGGGGTGGGTGCCAGGCTGAGCCGGCGCTCTACCTCCCGCACGGGTTCGTGGGTCATCCTCTCCCGCAGCATTCGAGGGAGAGGGCGCTCACTGGCCTTGCGGGCGGCCCGGACTTTGACAACGCGGGGCGGATCGATGGTAGGCGTCGTCACCTCCAGCGTGTCGGGTTCGTCGGCTTGGCTCTCGGCGGCCCCTTCTGCAGGGGGGCGGCTGCCGCGCCATGTACACGGGAGGACCTCCCTAGATGCCGCACGCTGCTAGGGCGGCGTTCGTGTTCTGGGGTGGTCCTGCCTTTGCACCGGACGGCGCCTTCACTGTAACACCCGGATTTTAGGGGTCCAAAACCCGGGGTTAACATAAACACCAGGTATGCTGGGACCAAGTCTCAAACATATGATGTATAGTGGCACAGGATCGAATGTCACATCTTTATATATAACAGGAGTTCTATACAAAATAAATAATTACATTATAAGGAGACAACGGTCCAGCAACCCAAAGTTGACTGGGAGACGACGGCCTAGACCTCTCACGAACTCATCACAGCATCTTCCATGAGCATCATCCTGCAGTACCTGGTCTTGACCTGTGGTGTATGTGAGACAGCAAGAGTGAGCTCACATACGTTCATCGCTCAACAAGTTGTGGGGAATAATGTGCATGAACTCACCAAAGGTGGGAGTTCATAAAGTGTAAGGCTTACCAAAGAAGATGGTTAGAGCTGAGCATTGCTTTTAATGTTGGTCAAAATTTTATTTAGCAATTACTAAGTATAAGTAAATACCAGCCCAATTAAATAGTAGAACAAAAGTTAACAACTTCACCTGCAATGCAATGCATATGACAAATTGAATTTAGTTCCATAAATTAATCATGTGAGTGTCCGAGCTGCTCATGACCGTGAGCACGGCTAGTATACCAGTTTTACACTCTGCAGAGGTTGCGCATCTTTACCCACAAGTCGTGTTACCCATCTGCCAAGGGGTCATGAATCCCATTCACCTCTACCAAGGAAGCGAGGCAGGGTAACACTACGAGGCCTTTACAAAGTTCCACTAGCTTCCGAAAACCCGCTACAGTTTATAGGAAGATCCAGTGCAGGAATCCCTTGCAGGACCGCCATCGCAGCAAAATCCTCCCGAGGGCCTCCCTACACTGACCTCTCCCCTACTGCCCTTGCCCCTTTCGGGTAAGGTAGTCTTCCACTAGCTTTCCTAATTAATCAGCCAAGGGCATCCCATACTACCCTTGTGGTAGCACTGTTTTCCCGGGTGGTTCTCCATGTTCCAATTAACATAATGATCTTAACATGAACATTAAATAACAACTGATAACAAAAAGTGTATTCATGAATAGTGTATCTCCATACCCAAAACCACATAAAGCACTAGCAAGTACTACCCAGAAATTTAGTGGTGAACAAGGTATAAAGATAATCAAACTAGGTAACCTGTTGGGTCCCATCAAAATTAACCTATGCAGATCATTACGATTAATTAGAACATGGCTGGGTAAAAAGAAGTGATCAAGGGCACAACTTGCCTGGGCCTTGAGAATCCAGGTACCAGGATGATCTTCAGGTGACTCGTGTCCTCACTGCTAGTCGTAGCAATACAAACATACATGGTATAGGCAAAATTAACATTACACCAAACATAAGAACAAAATACTCATTTAATAATATACATATTAAAATAAGATCATAGAAACAGGAATCATTAATTTTGGAGTTGTAGAATTCAAGTTATAATTTTCCTAAGGTTTAAGGTGATTATGATATGATTAAATGATAAATAAATTTTCTGACAGAGTTCATGTCAAAACAGTGATTCTAAATGGTAGAGAATATTATTACAAAATTTTAGGAATTGGAATGACTCAATTTGGAGCTAAAATGAATTTTCTATGAATTATCTAAGTTCTAGCAATTATTTTTGTATTAAAAATACATTTTCTAATTCATTTACTCATTTTAAAACAGCAGTGGACTGGGCCTCAATTTCTGTGAAGTGCAGGGGGCTCGGGGTAAGTTTTCCGTGACACAGGGAACAGGGTCCCTGGACGGCGGGTTCTTTTCTTAAAAGGTCGGGGTTTCTTTTGCATAATGTCATGGCCGAAAGGGTAAGATCTATTATGAGCCGTCCGATCCGTTATCAACGACCCAGATTATAACCCGAGCCCCGCGAACCGGTACGCGACCGAAACCGTCGGATGGAAGATCTACGGTGCAGATTTTAAATACTCCAAGTCTACTTCTATCCGCACATCGCCCGATCTACGGTCCAGATCTCACAGGGCGAATCAGTACGCCGTGATCTAATCGTAGCCGTTCATCGCCGAATCGACGGGCGCGAGTCCCTCTTCTCCCCCCGACCTACCAAGACGGCGGCGCCGCCGCGATTCTCCCCCGATTGAACTCCGGTGAGGTGAAATTGGTGTTCCCCAAGTGCTAAGCTCCAAATTGAATCGAGATTTACCATGCGGAAATCAAAGCGATCACGAGGGATGGCTTTCTTACCGAGGATGCGCAGTGCAGGGGCCCGGCCACGGTGTGGTGCGGATCCGCGGCGGAGGATGGACTCCGACGAGCAATTCCGGGCGATTGAACGGGTCACCGAGCGCAATACTTCACGCAGACGATCCCCACGCACCGTCGAACACACCCGACACCACCCCGGCCACCCACCGGCGATACAGGGCCGGGTTGACGGCGGCGGCCACACGTTCTCTCTCTGCGTTCTCGGCGATGGTGGCTGGCAGTGGGGAGATGAAGGGAGGGAGGCGAGCTTGGTGAGCTTTTATACCCGGAGCAAAGTCCGAGCGAGGGGGGAGGCGGTGACCGGTAGGAGCGCGATACTCGGCGGCGAGCGCGCGGCTCCGTCAAGCTCGGGGTTCCGTTGTGAGGAGGGCGACGTCCTGACAAGCGGGGCCCGCGGACCAGAGGAGGAGAGGGAGAGAGGAGCGAACGCGGGTGAGAGCGACTGGGCAGGGGCCCCACATGCCAGCGAAACAGCGAGAGCGCGCGCGCGCGTGAGTCTGCCCGGTGGGGCCCTCCTGTCGGCGCGCGTCGAACGTGGAGTTGGGCCGAGCGCGGGATTAATTCGGTTGTTGGGCCGAATAGCAGGGAAGCAGCCCATGTAGGATTTTTATTCTTTTTCTTTTTATTTTCTATTTTCTTTTCTCCATTTTCAAATCCAATTTGAGCTTAAGTTTAAATTCAAACTTTGTGAATAACTTGTCCTCAGTTTGAAAGGTATAATTTAATAATTTAAGTGGGAAGGATGTTTATTCTGATTTTTATTTTATTTTATGTAGTATTTTCTTTAGTTCTTCCCTTCACTTTCACTTATTTCCCTTTTCTTTCCTATTTTAAATTTTGAATTCAAATTTAAATTCAAGCTTGTGACTAGTTCATTTGCAAACCATATCTGTGCAAGAACATATTTTATATATGTTTTAGTTCTTTTAGACAAGCTTTCCATCATATAGTAGAAATAAATTAACCCATACCTTATTACTTCTAGGGAAATTAAATTTATATTCTAGACTATATATATTTAAGAAATAGTTTAATCCTAATTCTTTTATATATCCTAACCCAAAGGCAATTTAGATTATCTAAGTATCTTTAATTATGTATTTTTAACATATTCATGAATGGAAACTTCTAAATTATGATTATCTTTAAGGAAAGGTGTTTTGATTTAAAATCTTTGAGAATTTTTCCTTGTCTTCACAAGATTGAACTTTAGGGTGTTACAAATCCTACCCCCCTTAAAAATAATCTCGTCCTCGAGATTTGTAAGAAAAGGGATGTATACTCATATTGTTCTCGGAACATATGCACAAACAAAGAAATCTCAGCATGAGGTATATTTCTTTAACAAGACATAGGGTCAATAGACCTTATTGTTCCTTCTAGAATAATATCATATCATCTACTAACTAAAGTAACTTCTAGACCTTACAAATCATCATAATTTATATCTATGTAGCTTGGTGATGCTGGTGGTGGTGGTGGAGGTTGTTGTTGTTGTCTCTCCAACCGTGCTTGCCTTATTTCTTGGCGGGCTTGACGTATTTCCTCGCGTTGTTGTCTTATCTGATTCTGCATCTCGGTCACCATGTCTGTTAACTGTTGTATTACCAGTCTTTGGGTAGCAACCACTTGATTGAGGTCAACAGGTGGAGGATTTGGAGGATTCATTTTCTGTTTGTTGTTATGTGATAATCTTTCCTTTCCTGGTATTGACCATGAAAGTTAGAAGCATGTGGTAATAGTTTTGCAAAGGAAATTACTAAGCGGAATGGATAAGCTAGTAGTTGGTTATAATCTATAGATTCTTTGGTAGGGCTTAATTTATGTCCAGATTGGGGTAACCAATCATATAAGGTGAATATCCAAGGGTAAGATAGAATCTGTCAAGATGAGAGATATACATGGGTGAGATAGGCTACAAGATGTAGGTTAAAAGTTTGTTTGTTATTAGGTGGGAATAGAAAGGTCATACTATTCATTATGGCACTATGGGTTGGGTTAGCTCATGGTTGAATTGATCCAATGTGCTAAGATAAGTTAATACATGGCTAGTGGGGTCTAATCTCTTCTACTAGTGTCATTAATCTGTTTAAGTGGACCACATTAAGTTAGATAACATTAGACCACAATAGATCAGGTCACATTAGGTAGGATAAGAATTGGATATGACTAGATTAGACTAGTTTAGGCTTAGATAGGTCCAACTGGGTAGAATATGTATTATTAAGATATGTTAGGATGTTTTAAGATTAATTTGATATGTTATGATGAGATAGAATCTCTTGCTAGGTTAAAATTGAGGGGTTATGCAACTATCAGATAGTTGAGGTAGTTGTATATAGCCAAGTTGATCTATCATTCTTAATTTAGTGCGGGGTGAACTAAGTTAAGACTTGTTCTATAGGGGTAGAGTCTAAACTATTCCATCAGTGTTATCTAACATATTTGATAAGTCACTTTAGATTTGATCAGATCTAGGTTAGATTGGTGTGACTAGTTTGACTAGATAGGATCTAATTGATTTGCATTAGATCATGGTTGATGAACTAGGGTGGATAAGTATGCTTATTAGGATAAGATGGATCCATAAAGATAAGATAGAATCTTTCGAGGTCAGTTAGGTCTATTAAGATGAGATAAAATCTTTTCAAGATAAGATGGGTATCTTTTAAGATGAGATGGATCTATTAAGATAAGGGAGAATCTTTTAAGATAAGAGGAATTGGTTAGAATGAGATCTTTTAGGATAAGATAAATTTCTTAAGCTAGATAGGTTCCAATGGGGATAATCTAGGCTGTCTAGTTATTTTATAAATATATTTTTATCCCTATGTGTATATGCAGATGCAATTGTGGGCATTACTCCACAACTCATCACATTCAAACAAAGATCCAAATCAGACAAGTATCATAAGAACAAGCATTCAAGTTCATAGATATTTATATAAGAGAAATAGTTTTGTTTTTGCTCCTATGAGTAGGTCTCATATTCCTAAAAGTCACTTTAGGTTAAGGATTTCAAAGTGTGAAATCCACATTTGTCTTTAGAAGGAAAAAAAGGTAAGAATAATCAGAGTAAAGCGGAATTAGATGAGAAAAGATTAAGAAAAGTTTAGAAAAGATCAGAGTAAGGTAAGTAGACAATGGTTGTCCAGTTCTATCTAGGTTTCGTCCTACAGTCAACATTCCTCTGATACCACTTCTGTAACACCCGGATTTTAGGGGTCCAAAACCCGGGGTTAACATAAACACCAGGTATGCTGGGACCAAGTCTCAAACATATGATGTATAGTGGCACAGGATCGAATGTCACATCTTTATATATAACAGGAGTTCTATACAAAATAAATAATTACATTATAAGGAGACAACGGTCCAGCAACCCAAAGTTGACTGGGAGACGACGGCCTAGACCTCTCACGAACTCATCACAGCATCTTCCATGAGCATCATCCTGCAGTACCTGGTCTTGACCTGTGGTGTATGTGAGACAGCAAGAGTGAGCTCACATACGTTCATCGCTCAACAAGTTGTGGGGAATAATGTGCATGAACTCACCAAAGGTGGGAGTTCATAAAGTGTAAGGCTTACCAAAGAAGATGGTTAGAGCTGAGCATTGCTTTTAATGTTGGTCAAAATTTTATTTAGCAATTACTAAGTATAAGTAAATACCAGCCCAATTAAATAGTAGAACAAAAGTTAACAACTTCACCTGCAATGCAATGCATATGACAAATTGAATTTAGTTCCATAAATTAATCATGTGAGTGTCCGAGCTGCTCATGACCGTGAGCACGGCTAGTATACCAGTTTTACACTCTGCAGAGGTTGCGCATCTTTACCCACAAGTCGTGTTACCCATCTGCCAAGGGGTCATGAATCCCATTCACCTCTACCAAGGAAGCGAGGCAGGGTAACACTACGAGGCCTTTACAAAGTTCCACTAGCTTCCGAAAACCCGCTACAGTTTATAGGAAGATCCAGTGCAGGAATCCCTTGCAGGACCGCCATCGCAGCAAAATCCTCCCGAGGGCCTCCCTACACTGACCTCTCCCCTACTGCCCTTGCCCCTTTCGGGTAAGGTAGTCTTCCACTAGCTTTCCTAATTAATCAGCCAAGGGCATCCCATACTACCCTTGTGGTAGCACTGTTTTCCCGGGTGGTTCTCCATGTTCCAATTAACATAATGATCTTAACATGAACATTAAATAACAACTGATAACAAAAAGTGTATTCATGAATAGTGTATCTCCATACCCAAAACCACATAAAGCACTAGCAAGTACTACCCAGAAATTTAGTGGTGAACAAGGTATAAAGATAATCAAACTAGGTAACCTGTTGGGTCCCATCAAAATTAACCTATGCAGATCATTACGATTAATTAGAACATGGCTGGGTAAAAAGAAGTGATCAAGGGCACAACTTGCCTGGGCCTTGAGAATCCAGGTACCAGGATGATCTTCAGGTGACTCGTGTCCTCACTGCTAGTCGTAGCAATACAAACATACATGGTATAGGCAAAATTAACATTACACCAAACATAAGAACAAAATACTCATTTAATAATATACATATTAAAATAAGATCATAGAAACAGGAATCATTAATTTTGGAGTTGTAGAATTCAAGTTATAATTTTCCTAAGGTTTAAGGTGATTATGATATGATTAAATGATAAATAAATTTTCTGACAGAGTTCATGTCAAAACAGTGATTCTAAATGGTAGAGAATATTATTACAAAATTTTAGGAATTGGAATGACTCAATTTGGAGCTAAAATGAATTTTCTATGAATTATCTAAGTTCTAGCAATTATTTTTGTATTAAAAATACATTTTCTAATTCATTTACTCATTTTAAAACAGCAGTGGACTGGGCCTCAATTTCTGTGAAGTGCAGGGGGCTCGGGGTAAGTTTTCCGTGACACAGGGAACAGGGTCCCTGGACGGCGGGTTCTTTTCTTAAAAGGTCGGGGTTTCTTTTGCATAATGTCATGGCCGAAAGGGTAAGATCTATTATGAGCCGTCCGATCCGTTATCAACGACCCAGATTATAACCCGAGCCCCGCGAACCGGTACGCGACCGAAACCGTCGGATGGAAGATCTACGGTGCAGATTTTAAATACTCCAAGTCTACTTCTATCCGCACATCGCCCGATCTACGGTCCAGATCTCACAGGGCGAATCGGTACGCCGTGATCTAATCGTAGCCGTTCATCGCCGAATCGACGGGCGCGAGTCCCTCTTCTCCCCCCGACCTACCAAGACGGCGGCGCCGCCGCGATTCTCCCCCGATTGAACTCCGGTGAGGTGAAATTGGTGTTCCCCAAGTGCTAAGCTCCAAATTGAATCGAGATTTACCATGCGGAAATCAAAGCGATCACGAGGGATGGCTTTCTTACCGAGGATGCGCAGTGCAGGGGCCCGGCCACGGTGTGGTGCGGATCCGCGGCGGAGGATGGACTCCGACGAGCAATTCCGGGCGATTGAACGGGTCACCGAGCGCAATACTTCACGCAGACGATCCCCACGCACCGTCGAACACACCCGACACCACCCCGGCCACCCACCGGCGATACAGGGCCGGGTTGACGGCGGCGGCCACACGTTCTCTCTCTGCGTTCTCGGCGATGGTGGCTGGCAGTGGGGAGATGAAGGGAGGGAGGCGAGCTTGGTGAGCTTTTATACCCGGAGCAAAGTCCGAGCGAGGGGGGAGGCGGTGACCGGTAGGAGCGCGATACTCGGCGGCGAGCGCGCGGCTCCGTCAAGCTCGGGGTTCCGTTGTGAGGAGGGCGACGTCCTGACAAGCGGGGCCCGCGGACCAGAGGAGGAGAGGGAGAGAGGAGCGAACGCGGGTGAGAGCGACTGGGCAGGGGCCCCACATGCCAGCGAAACAGCGAGAGCGCGCGCGCGTGAGTCTGCCCGGTGGGGCCCTCCTGTCGGCGCGCGTCGAACGTGGAGTTGGGCCGAGCGCGGGATTAATTCGGTTGTTGGGCCGAATAGCAGGGAAGCGGCCCATGTAGGATTTTTATTCTTTTTCTTTTTATTTTCTATTTTCTTTTCTCCATTTTCAAATCCAATTTGAGCTTAAGTTTAAATTCAAACTTTGTGAATAACTTGTCCTCAGTTTGAAAGGTATAATTTAATAATTTAAGTGGGAAGGATGTTTATTCTGATTTTTATTTTATTTTATGTAGTATTTTCTTTAGTTCTTCCCTTCATTTTCACTTATTTCCCTTTTCTTTCCTATTTTAAATTTTGAATTCAAATTTAAATTCAAGCTTGTGACTAGTTCATTTGCAAACCATATCTGTGCAAGAACATATTTTATATATGTTTTAGTTCTTTTAGACAAGCTTTCCATCATATAGTAGAAATAAATTAACCCATACCTTATTACTTCTAGGGAAATTAAATTTATATTCTAGACTATATATATTTAAGAAATAGTTTAATCCTAATTCTTTTATATATCCTAACCCAAAGGCAATTTAGATTATCTAAGTATCTTTAATTATGTATTTTTAACATATTCATGAATGGAAACTTCTAAATTATGATTATCTTTAAGGAAAGGTGTTTTGATTTAAAATCTTTGAGAATTTTTCCTTGTCTTCACAAGATTGAACTTTAGGGTGTTACATTCACGCGGAGGCCGGTGCCCCACTCATCTGGGAGGACTTGAGTGGGGATCTGTCGGAGGGCTGATGGCTCCTGCCGTCGGTGCCGAGGCAGAGGCGGCTCGAGAAGTCCCCGTCGCCGACGGGATCACCGCCACCATCCGCGCTTCGGGCCTCCGGCTCTTTGTACTTGTCCTCGCCCCTCGAGCGTCGGCGTGGGCGAGGGCAAGACTGCAGCAGTAAAAGGGGGGAAACCCCCTCTGCGTCAAAATTTTCCTCGAAAAAAATCTCTTTTACCAGAATGTCTTTCGTGCTTTTTGACTACTTCGAAAAGTGGGTCCTGGAAACGACGGAGTACACGTAAGCAGCCAAGGCTGACCGAGCCGAGGGACTCCTACGCCTCCGGGATACGGATACCTCACTCATCACCTTCTGCGATAAGTAACTCGCGTTCGGATAAAGTGGCTCCGCGGATCAACAAGTCTTTACGTTCGGAAGCCCTTCTGCCGAAGCGATCCTTCGAGCCTTCTCGACCGAGTCGGTGACAGGGCCTCATGGACGGGTGAAAGTACGCGTAAGCGGCAAGGCCGATCGAGCCGAGGGACTCCCACGCCTCCGGGATACGGATACCTCACTCATCACCTTCCGCGAGAAGCAACTCTTGCTCGCACTAACATCCCTGTTACCGACAAAAAGTCCAGATACTCGAAACAAGAGGAAAAGAGACGCAGCTTTACAACGCAGCGAGGGTGTGTGTTCTGGCCTCGACGGCCGCACAAGGCACACGCTACAAGACAATCTGATCCTGCAGGTTCGGGTCTTGACGCTGGAAGGGAGCAGCAACACCCTCGGCATCGACGGCACCTTCGGCGAGGCCCGACCTAGCCTCGGACGGTGACGCGGTCCGAGGGTCTCCGCCCCGAAGGACGGCGTCATCATCACGCCCGGGCAATCGCTGCCAGGGACTTCTCCGGGAATCCGGCCCGAGCAGGCGGCTCGGCCGGTTACCCCTGGGGCCTCAGCCAACCATCTTCCAAGGGCGCCAGCCCGACCTGGGGCCTCGGCTGATCAACTCCGACGTCGATCCTGCCAATGGATAACCCGGCTAGGCTCCGGCCAACCAGGTTTCATTTTCGAGCCGACTCCCCCTCTGTTCATACTGATATCGCTACCCCTGGCCTCGGCTCGTCGAAGAGCGGCCGAGGGGTCTCTTTAACTAAGCTAGAGGAACCTCGGACAGCAGGGCCGACCGAGCCGAGGGACTCCTACGCCTCCGGGATACGGATACCTCACTCGTCACCTTGACACGGGGCGACTCATGCTTGGTGAAGCGGTTCAGATAATCAGCAGACGAGTCTTAGCGCTCGAAAATGAGGAAAAAACACGGCTCCGTGCCGAAGTTACATACATGTTCAGGCCTCGACAGCCGCAATGAACAAAAAACCCTGGCATTCGAAGTGCCATTACAAACGGAACTCCGGTTCCCCTCCGCAGGTACGAACAACCCCACTCGATAGGAGCGGGCCTGTGGGGCTACAAAAGACTGACGGGCGGCTCACCACCGCCCGCTCCGACTACGACGACAACGGCCCCCACTCCGGATGGCCGAACTGCAGCAGTGCCTACACGAACATATAGGTTCTACACGTAGTACGGAGAAGAGCGATTTGATCGAGATAGATCTTACCGGAGATTACGTTGCAGAGAAGCCTGTTCATGGCATAGCGCGGCGCGACCATAAACTCCAAACTCTGACGAGCACTCGCCATGGCCCCAGCCACCGGGCCTGCCCGGCGATAGCACAACTCGACGAGGCTTCTAGACAACCCTCCGGCCAGCAGCTGTAATGCAGATGATATAAGCGTGCGGCCACATTCTTCTCTCTCGTTCTCTCTCTGGGCTCACATGGCGCGACGACCGTGTCTTCGTCATGGGCACATGCTAGAGATATTGGCCTATAGGGTGTGCGAGCATGCATATATATCCAAGGAAGGGTGCTCGGTTATATAGTTGCATGGTTGACTAGGATCGCAACTAACGGGCGAGCCGTGAGCTAGGCGGAGTTTGTTGCTCTACATTCAGTTCTGACGAAGTCCACTTGAAGGGGATCGAGCTGACAATCGTGGCCCACACGGAAGTGGAGAAAACGCGGAGCACAGCAGAGGGACGATAGGAGACCGCGCAGTTCGTCACATGAGTGGAGAAAAGAATCTGGGCAGTAGGCCCCCCACGTCATGGAGTCAAGCTGACATCACTAATATTGTCATGGTGACTTCAGTGCATTAAAATATGGTTTTCTCCGCGGCCTCTGCACACATGAGGCTGACGAAAGGTCCCCACCAATCAGTTATGGTGGGAGGGAGCGCAGGAGTGGGTCGGCGCGTGGGGAAGGCTGGGCCGCGCGAGCAAGTTTCCTGCTGGGCCGAGCAGAGGAGGAATAGGCCCAAGTATAGAGACTAGTTTCTCCTTTTCTTTTATATTTTCTTTTTCAAATTCTAATTTTAAATGTTCAAGCCAAATTCAATTTTTTGTTTTGAATTTCAGACTTCCAATATCCAACATAATCCTAGTATGAATATAACTACTACTATTTGCAATATTTTTATTTGTTTTCCTTCGTATTACTCAATTATGGAAGAAATAATAAATTTATTATCATTTCCTTTCTTTTTACTCATTTTCTATTTTATATTTTCATTTATAATTTGAAGTCAAATTTATGTGTTCAATAAAGTACCTCACAACAAAGTCATCAGCAAAAAATGCACTTTTCTTTATTTATTTATTGGTTACTTAATTAATTTAGTACCATTAATTGATTATGAAAAGAAAGGATCCAAATGAATTTCCAAGGGTTTCAACAATTCTCAAAACACTATCATAAATATATTTGTTATTTTATTTTATTTTTTTTACCAAATTTTTTTGGGCTTTACAACCATAGCCCTATCTCCTCTACTCTTTCATCTATTGTTACATGGGTCATGCCCTAGGCCATGGCTCAGGCTACACGGGTCCCAAATCCACCCGTGGTTGTAGATGTTGTAGAAGATGGTGATCTTTTGGTTGCTCATCGACCAAAATCATTTAGTTACTTAGGGAATATTTGGCCTGAAAGGTAAATTGGGCTAACTATTTCTTATAATTAATTTTGGTGGTTGATGACCAACGCAAACCTATGGACTAACTAGTTTGTCTAGTATTCATGTATTACAGGTGCATAAGGTTCAACACAAACCAAGGAAAATATCAAGTTAGGGACACAATTTAATTGGAGCAAAAGGACTTGAGTGTGCTGAAGAATGGTGCACCGGACTATCCGGTGTGCCAGGACCGTACAAAGATCAACTAGCCACTCTCGAGAATTCTAGAGCGCGCTCCGCTATAATTCACCGGACTGTCCGGTGAGCCAGCGGAGCAACGGCTCCCTGCGCCAACGGTCGACTCTGAAAAGTGCACAGTGTCACGCAGAAGTCAGAGTAGCGAACTCAGGGGGCACCGGACTGTTCGGTGCTGCAAGAGGACAAAGCCTCCAACGGTCCATTAGCTCTAGACCCTAACAGTTGGCTGACGTGGTGGCGCACCGGACACTGAACAGTGTGTGTCCGGTGGCGCACCGGACTGTCCGGTGCGCCCATCGCCAGCAGCATCACCAACGGCTATGGAAGTGGTTGGGGGCTATAAATACCCCCAAACCACTTCATTCATATCCATCCAAGCATTCTGAATATTGCATTCAATACAAGAGCAAAAGACTCCACTACAAGACACAATCAAAGCGATTGATCCACTCAAAGTCCCTGAATCAACTCTAGTGCTTTAGGACTTGTGAGAGGATCTCTTGTGTTCTTTTGTTGCTCTTGTCGGTTGGTTTGGCCTTTTTCTTTTTCCATCTTTATTCTCAAGTGCTTTGTAAGCGAAGCAAGAGACACCAAGTGTGTGGTGGTCCTTGCGGGGTCTAAGTGACCAATGAGATTAAGGAAAAGGCTCACTCGGTCTAAGTGACTGTTTGAGAGAGGGAAAGGATTGAAATAGACCTGGCCTTTGTGTCCTCCTCAACAGGGACTAGGTTCTTTGGAACCGAACCTCAGTAAAATAAATCACCGTGTTCACTCGCCTTGATTCTTGTTGATTTGTTTTCCCCTCTCTTTCAGACTTGACTTTAATTCTAATGCTAACCTCGGCTTGTAGTGTGTGCTTAAGTTTATAAATTTCAGGTTTCGCTTATTCACCCCCTCTAGGCGACTTTCATGGCCCCAAAAGGCCGACCCCTTCTTGTCGTTGACTCGTTGCTATTAATTGGTTCCACGGAATTGAGGAGCACCAAAGTAAGCATACTAGTTCAAAGTGGCATCATTGTTGTTGTTTGAGGACACTATCATGCTTGCAGAAGGAGAAAATGGAGGATGAACACCATATGAAGGAGGAGCACCAAACAGGGGAGCTCAACAACTTCACAATGAATGGGGTATGACATTTAGTTCCACGTCCTAATCAAAATGTTGTAAGTACCAAATGGGTATTCCACAACAAGCAAGATGAGCATGGTGTGGTGACAAGAAACAAAGCTCGACTTATGGCAAAAGGATATTCACAAGTCGAAGGTTTGGATTTCGATGAAACTTATGCACCCATAGCTAGGCTTGAGTCAATTCGCATATTACTTGCCTATGCTACTAATCATGGCTTCAAGCTTTATCAAATGGACGTGAAGAGTGCCTTCCTCAATGGACCCATCAAGGAAGAGGTCTATGTTGAGCAACCTCCCGGCTTTAAAGATAGTGAGTACCCTAACCATGTGTATAAACTCTCAAAGGCGCTTTATGGGCTCAAGCAAGCCCCAAGAGCATGGTATAAATGCCTGCGAGATTTTCTTATCACTAATGGCTTTAAAGTCGGCAAAGCTAATCCTACTCTCTTTACTAAAACTGTTGCAAAAGACTTGTTTATATGCCAAATTTATGTCGATGATATTATATTTAGGTCTACTAACAAGTCATCTTGTGAAGAGTTTAGTAGGATCATGATCCAAAAATTCGAGATGTCTATGATGGGGGAGTTGAAGTATTTCCTAGGATTTCAAATCAAGCAACTCCAAGATGGCACCTTCATTAGCCAAACATAGTACATTCAAGGCATACTTAAAAAATTTAGAATTAAGGATGGCAAACTGTAAAGCCCAAAAATGGTAGGAGAAAAAAATATTTATATATATTAAAGAATTGAATATATATATTATTACTAAGAAAAGTAGGTGTAAATAGTTATCATAAACAATTCAAAAGTTCGAGTGAACTTTTAAATGTAGACATCAAATTTGGACTTAAAAAAAGGGAAATATGATTATGTGCGAAATAAATAATGAGATAAAATAATGAAATAATGAATTTCATCCATCCTGGAGTTTTGAATGTGTATTTATTTTGAAGTTGAAACATAAACCCAGATTTGAGTGTTGTTTAAATTTAGAAATTCAAAATAAAATGAGAAAAAAAGAGAAGACCTATGCCTACCTGGTGGGCCAAAAGAATCACCCTGCGGCCCAACTCCCCTCCACACGCGCACCACACTTCATCAGCCACGTACTGACGGCGGGGCCCCACACGCTAGTCCCTCATTCCGCTGCGCATTGTGCCTTGTTTCGCTGATGGCCTGCCCCACTTGCAGCCTCCTCTGCGCACCTGGGCTCATCGCTGTGTCGCTGGCCGGTGGGTCGCATACGTCAGGATCATCCCCAACCCCCTAACAGAAACACCGAACCCGCCGCCACCGCCACAGGTTGTTAGGATCGAGTTCGGACTCCGCCGTTCGGATCTTGGGATTTCTCAGGGCTATAAAAAAACCCAAGCTGCTCCCGTACGATTTCGCCGCATCCTGCTGAGCACCGTGCAGGCCCGTGCTCATCTCGCCATGAGACAGAGTGACGGAGGAGGCCACCGCCGTGGTCGTCTCGATTCTTCTCGCGATTGATCATGGCGCGAAGTCCTGGGGCATTCGCAGCACCATAGGTGCCCAGGAACTTTCCTGTGCATGTGGCGTTAGGCGGACAGAGGTGCCTTTCACCGAGCGCTAAAGACCGTGCGGGGCTGCCGCGGTGCGTGGCTAGTCGATCCGGTGTTGAAACCTCCGGTGAGACCTGCCATGGAGCTCATCCGACCTCCCTCATGGTGCCCTGAATTCCCTCCTGTGCCGCACTTGGATGCTTGCCTCCGTGCTCACGCGCGTCTTGCTACAGCCGCTTTTCCTCACCTCATCCCTTTTCCCCACAAGCTGCCACGCCGGTTGAGCCCCGCGTTGTTCCCCGCCGTGGGGCAGCTCGCTGTCACCGTAATCGGGTCAGTGATCTTCATCGAAGCGCACCGAATGCATCCATGGGTCTTCAGTGTTGATGGGGTGGATTGGCGCAACAGAATCTCTCACCGTGCTTCCGCCACCGCCACGGATCCGCCATGCAACGTGGCCGGACTGGCCGCTGTCTCAATCGCCGGTAAGGAATGTTCCCTGATGCTTGCATTCATGCTCGCTCCCTTTCTCACCAGGTGGTTGGTGGAGAGGTCGGGGGGTAGCAAGATCGGCCTGCGGCAGCGTGATGCTCGCCGCAGTGGAGATGAGCGCCGCTACACGTGCACTTTTGGTGGAAGAAAGCCCCGGCGCTGTTGGTTTGCAAATGAATGGTCACGATTAGAAGTAGATACCGGTTCGGCCAGGACTCGTCAAGGCCGTTGATCGTGGGATGAGCGGCCCTGGGTTGATCTGGTGTTTTAAACATCTAAACCATGGATCCCTGATCCAACGGTTCATATAACATACCAGTTCGTTTTAAGTTGTGTCTAATATGCGCCCTCGATTTTTGATCCAACGACTGGAATCTATCCATACCTCTTCGTTGTTGCCTTTTTGCTAAAGAGTCCTTCTAGAAATTAGAAAACAACCCGTGACCCACTGCTATGTAAAAGTAATTCCACATAGGCCCTGTACTTTGTAGATTCGACCCTGGGGAACTCTGGAATTGTGGCAACAACTCATATAGTAAATAAAATGAGATAAAATAATATAGAAATTGATTTTTAGTATGAAAATAATACTAGAAACTTGTATAATTCATATTAAATTCAATTTAACCCCAAATTGAGTCATTCCAGTTGCATTAATTTTGTTTTAATATTGTCTACCAGTTAGTACCTCTGTTTAGCAATGAAATATGAATTAAAATTATTTATCTGAATTAATCTATACCATGTACTCAAATAACTCTAGAAATTCGTAACCTAATAACCGTAACTCCGTTTTGATCCATTCTAGTTGCATTAGTCTCACAATAATATTTATTATCATCTGGTAACTTTGTTTTGTCATGAAATATAGGTTAAAATGCTGCACTTACTCTATTCTATATTTAACCATGTAGATCTTCGGAAAACCATAACTTAATAATTGTAGCTCCGAATTTAGTGGTTCTTGTTCCCACGATCTCGTAGCAATGCGTAGATTATGATTACGCTGTTCTGTTCTTATGTTTGGTGTGATGTTAATTTTGCCTAGACACTGTTTGTTTGTATTGCTACGACTAGCGCGAGGTTACGAGTCACTTGAAGAGCAAGTTGGTACCTGGAATCTCAAGTGTCAGGCAAGTTGTGCTCTTGATCACTTCTTTTACCCAGTCATGTTCTGATTAATCATAATGATCTGCATAGATTAAATTTGATGGGACCTAATAGGCTACCCCAGTTTGACTATCTTTATACCTTGATTACCACTACACTTTTTAGGTAGTACCTGCTATTGCTTTATGTGGTTATGGGTATGGAGATACATTTTATTCATGATTATACTTTTATTATCAGTTGTTATTTACTGTTCATGATAAGATCATTATGTTAATTGGAACATGGAGAACCACCCGGGAAAACAGTGCTACCACAAGGGTTTAATGGGACGCCCTTGGCTGATTAATTAGGAAAGCTAGTGGATGACTACCTTATCCGAAAGGGGCAAGGGCAGTAGGGGAGTGGTCAGTGTAGGGAGGCCCTTGGGATGATTTTGCTGCGATGGCGGTCATGCGAGGGATTCCTGCATTGGAGCTTCCTATAAACTGTAGCGGGTTTTCTGAAGCTAGTGGAACTTTGTAAAGGCCTCGTAGTGTTACCCTGCCTCGCCTCCTCGGTAGAGGTGTATGGGATTGGCCGTCTCTTGGCAGATGGGTAACATGACTTGTGGGTAAAGATGCGCAACCTCTGCAGAGTGTAAAACTGGTATACTAGCCGTGCTCACGGTCATGAGCAGCTCGGACACTCACATGATTAATTTATGGAACTAAATTCAATTTGTCATATGCATTGCATCGCAGGTGGTGTTGTTACTTTTGTTCTACTACTTAATTGGGTTGGTATTTGCTTATACTTAGTAATTGCTAATAAAATTTTGACCAACTTTAAAAGCAATGCTCAGCTTCAACCATCCTCTTTGGTAAGCCTTACACTTCACGTGAGCTCCCACCTTTGGCGAGTTCATGCACATTATTCCCCACAACTTGTTGAGCGATGAACGTATGTGAGCTCACTCTTGCTGTCTCACACCCCCCACAGGTCAAGAACAGGTACCGCAGGATGAGGCGCTTGGAGGACGCTGCGATGTGTTTGTGAGAGGTCTAGGTCATCGTCTCCCAGTTAACTTTGGGTTGCTGGACCGTTGTCTCCTTATAATGTAATTATTTTGTATAAAACTCCTGTTATATAGTAAAGATGTGACATTGGATCCTGTGCCATGATTCATCATATGTGTGAGACTTGGTCCCAGCACACCTGGTGATTATGTTCGCGCCCGGGCTTTGGACCCCTGAAACCCGGGTGTGACACAAACCCATCAAGACACCCATGGGAACAAATGGGCATCTCGACCTTGACACGGGAGGTAAATCCATAGATCAAAAGGTATACCGGTCGATGATAGGATTTTACTCTATTTATGTGCATCTCAACCGGATATTATGCTTTCTGTATGCAAGTGTGCAAGATTTCAGGCAAATCCTAAGAAGTTCACCTTAGGTTCGTGAAAAGAATCATGAGATATTTAGTTTACACTCCTAAGTTTGGGCTTTGGTATCCCAGGAGATCCACTTTTGATTTAATAGGATATTCCGATCCCGATTGAGCAGGGTGCAAAATTGATAGGAAGAGCACATTAGGGACTTGTCAGTTTCTAGGGAGATCTCTGGTGTCATGGGCTTCAAAGAAACAAAATTTAGTAGCTCTTTCCACCGCCGAAGCCGAGTACATTGTCGTAGGCCATTGTTGTGCGCAATTACTTTGGATGAGGCAAACCCTTAGGGACTATGGCTACAAATTGAGCAAAGTCCCTCTCCTATATGATAATGAGAGTGCAACCCGCATGGTGGATAATCCCGTTGAACACAGCCGCATTAAGCACATAGACATTCGGTATCACTTTCTGAGGGATCACCAACAAAAGGGAGATATCGAAATTGCTTATGTCAACACCCACAACCGATTAGCCGATATCTTTACCAAGCCACTAGATGAGAAAACCTTTAACAAACTTAGGAATGAGCTAAATATACTTGATTCTCAGAACTTTGATTGAGACATTGCACACATAGCTCATTTATATACCTTTGATCATATCTCTTTCATTTGGTACAATGGCATATTTCTTATTCTTCTTGTGCCAAGCTAAGACTAATATGTTTCCATGAGTATCTCTTGTATTAGTCTTAGATTCAAAGGGAAATGGAGTACTCGACAAAGACAACGCTTCCACTCAACTCTAACGGTATTATTTACTCTTTGCCGATATTCCGCAAACTCTCAATGGTACGACTTTGCACTCATATTTATTTCACCATTTGGGAGGTAATGTTAGGCCCCAAAGGGGGAGAAAATGCTAGAGGGCTCCAACGTTCTCCGTTTTTGGCGATTAATGCCAAAGGGGGAGAAAATATTAAGCCCAAAGCAAAAGGACCGCACCACCATTTCAAATTTCAAAAATTTTACAAATGTTTGTTTTTCAATTGGTATTCAAGGAAATTTTGAATTAACATGAATTTTCAATTGATATCTTCAAAAGCAAAATTTCAATTAATGTACTCTCAATTGGTATCTATGTTTCAATTGATTCTCCAATTGGTATCCTTAAAAGTCAATTTTCAAATTGGTATCTATTTCAAAAACCCTCTTGAAAGCTAAGGGGAGAATTTCATTCAGGGGAGCTTTTGTTTAGTCAAAGGAAAATCATTTGAAATAGGGGGAGAAATTTCAAATCTTGAAAATGCCTCTTGCAATCTTATTCATATACCTTTGACTATTTGCAAAAAGACTTTGAAAAGATTTTCCAAAAGATTTGCAAAAACAAACAAGTGGTGCAAATGTGGTCCAAAATGTTAAATAAAAGAAAGCCAATCCATTCACTCTTATTCTTAGTAAGACTTTCAATTGATTTAACTTCAAGTAACCTATGCACAACCTACTCAATTGCAAACTAGTTACATTTATGCACTTTATATTTGCTTTGGTTTGGGTTGACATCAATCACCAAAAAGGGGAGATTGAAAGGGAAATTGGGCTAACCATTTCCTATAATTAATTTTGGTGGTTGATGACCAACACAAACCTATGGACTAACTAGTTTGTCTAGTATTCATGTATTATAGGTGCATAAGGTTCAACACAAACCAAGAAAATATCAAGTTAGGGACACAATTTAATTGGAGTAAAAGGACTTGAGTGTGCTGAAGAATGGCGCACGGACTGTCCGGTATGCCACCGGACAATGTCCGGTGCACCAGGACCGTACAAAGATCAACCAGCCACTCTCGGGAATTATAGGGCGCGCTCCGCTATAATTCACCGAACTGTCCGGTGAGCCAGCGGAGCAACGGCTCCCTACGCCAACGGTCTACTATGAAAAGTGCACAGTGTCGCGCAGAAGTGAGAGCAGCGAAGTCAGAGGGGCACCAGACTGTCCGGTGTGGCACCGGACTGTCCGGTGCCGCAAGAGGACAAAGCCTCCAATGGTTGACTAGCTCCAGACCCTAACGGTTGGCTGACATGGCGGCGCACCGGACACTGAACAGTGTGTGTCCGGTGGCGCACCGGACTGTCTGGTGCGCCCATCGCCAGCAGCCTCACCAACGGTTATGAAGTGGTTGGGGGCTATAAATACCCCCAACCACCTCATTCATATCCATCCAAGCATTCTGAATATTGCATTCAATACAAGAGAAAAAGACTCCACTCCAAGACACAATCAAAGCGATCGATCCACTCAAAGTCCCCGAATCAACTCTATTGCTTTAGGACTTGTTAGAGGATCTCTTGTGTTCTTTTGTTGCTCTTGTCGCTTGGTTTGGCCTTTTTTCCATCTTTATTCTCAAGTGTTTTGTAAGCGAAGCAAGAGACACCAAGTGCGTGGTGGTCCTTACGGGGCCTAAGTGACCCGTGAGATTAAGGAAAAGGCTCACTCGGTCTAAGTGACCGTTTGAGAGAGGGAAATGGTTGAAATAGACCTGGTCTTTATGACCTCCTCAACGGGGACTAGGTTCTTTGGAACCGAACCTCGGTAAAACAAATCACCGTGTTCACTCGCCTTGATTCTTGTTGATTTGTTTTTCCCTTTCTTTCGGACTTGACTTTAATTCTAACGCTAACCCCGGCTTGTAGTGTGTGCTTAAGTTTATAAATTTCAGGTTTCGCTTATTCACCCCCCTCTAGACGACTTTCATGGCCCCAAAAGGCCGACCCCTTCTTGTCGTTGACTCGTTGCTATTAATTGGTTCCACGGAATTGAGGAGCACCAAAGTAAGCATACTGGTTCAAAGTGGCATCATTGTTGTTGTTTGAGGACACTATCATACTTGCAGAAGGAGAAAATGGAGGATGAACACCATATGAAGGAGGAGCACCAAACAGGGGAGGAAATGGAGGAGCACCCATATGTAGGAGAACCATATAGATACCCTCACAGGTATGAATAAGTGAACAGTTAAGAGAAGAGTGTCGGTGGTAGGAGCTTCAATGGTATGACGAGGAGCGTCCGTGCTAGGATTTTCATTAGGAGTATTCATGGATGGTCGGTAGAGATACGAAGGAGGATATGAGTATGGAAACAGAAGTTGTAGACTCAAGGATGAGAAGTGACAGAAATATCCTCCACACGATGATGTACGAGAGAAATGTTATCAAAGAAGACTTATCCCATATCGACAAGGGTGTCATGACATTGTGGAGATTGACCATTGAGCAAGTTGATGAAGGTTTTAAAGCTCGGACTCCACCTAAAAGCTTGGAATAGAGAGTGGGAGACCGTAATTTGAAGTAGACCTAAGCATGGGCCGCCCCACCCGATCAACCTGACTCGATCCGATTGGACCAACGCAACGAGCGGGTACGAGCCATAGCTTTTGACCTGCAATAATTGACGGACCGAACACGTGCCATGATTTTTGACTCAAAACCCGACCCAACTCGGCACGTCCAATAGGGAGGCACAAGCCAACACGACCCGATCTAACACTACCAAACAACTCATGATCCGACCTTAATTCGATTTTACTCAATGTTTGAACATGTCTAATTTAAAGGTAGACAAGTAAGCTGGAGAGTGATGGGTGTGAGTGAACCCAAACAACTTCCTCTATTTATAGAGCAGATCCAGATTTTTTTTTGGATTTTTTGAACTTTAAACCGTCAAAACATTGCATACCATTCAGAAGACAACGTGGGACAGCAGACAGTCAGTGTTTGATCGATACTCCAGCGTGTGGGTTGATACCAACCGATCGATGGATATTGACCAAATGGACTAATCGATATATCCACCGATTAATCGACATCGAAGCAAGGTCGACCGTCGACTCACCTACGTCAGCAGTCGGTTTCACCCGGTACTGGAACCAGCCTAACTCAAGGTGTCGACTAATGACCCTAGGACTCAACGAGGCACGACATCGGAAACAATTGCTTTAAATTGAAGTTTATCCTTTCATACGTGTCAATTAATTATGTCGGCTATTTTTCACAAATTCTTTCGCAAGCTCTAATCCCACGGCGCACGGGCCACGGGGCGCTAGCTATTGATCACGGAGCAGCGGCTCGAGCGAGGCGGCGCCGAGCCTGGTGGCATTCACGTAGTCCTGCGGCGAGTGCGGCGGCAGGCCGGGAATCAGGAGCCCGACGGCCCTGGCGGCCCGCATCACCCACCCCTCCGCGTACAGGGCACCGCACACGTGGCCGATGAGGAAGCCGCGGAGCAGCTCCCAGGCCGCGTTGGCGTACTTGGGCGCCAAGAAGAGCGGCGAGAAGAAGTTCTTGTTGGGCTCCTCCGCCATCGCCGCCGCCCTGTAGAAGCTGTCGAAGTAGAGGCACAGGCCGAAGTGCTTGAACAGGAGCGCGGCGTCGTCGTAGGGCACCCGCGGCACGACGTCGTTGCAGTACACGAACCGGAAGTAGCGGCGCGGGCGGTCCAGGTGCTCCTCCATGAACCGCCCCAGCTGCGCGTCCCCGACGCGGGGCTGCCCGTACGTGTACACGCCCGCCAGGCGCCCCAGCAGGGACCCTTCCCCGTGCAGCGCCAGCACGGTCGGGAACAGCACGGCCAGGGCGCCGCCGAGGCTGTGCCCCGCCACCACGAAGCGGGCGCGCGGGTTCGCGGCCAGCACCGCGCGCAGCTTCTCGCGGATGGCGTAGTACGCGTACGGGCGCGTCGTCGGCTCGGTGAGCTGCGCTGGCCACCCGGCGTTCCTCTGCAGGCCCAGCGCCTTCATGAAGCCGCCGTGGACCTTGCCCACGCCGGGGATCTCGTACCACGAGAAGTCCACGTCCGTGCACCACTGCTCCGCGTCGAACGGCTGCGTGCCGCGGAACGCGATCACCACGAGCTCCGCGTCCGCGGGCCTGTCCGCGAGCATGAAGGCCTGGGTGGTGTAGGCGCCGCTGAATTCTGCAGAGGAGCACGGAACGCGTGGCAATCAACATGCATGCCATGCAATGCAACTACACACTACAGTACTACACTGCTACTGATCGTCGTACCATTCCAACAGTTGAAGAACTCCAAGAACGTCATCTGCCAATGGCTTTCGACGACGGTTTTGATGACGAGTTTGTTCTCGTAGGCTAGCTTCGCAGCCATGATACCGAGAGCCGCGTTGTAGGTGCTATCCCCTGCTGCGATCTTCCTGTCCAGTTCAATCCTCGTGTCAATTAGTCCGATGAAGGACCGGTAATTTGAAGATCTCCTGTCCGGGGTTCGTACTTTCCCTGCATTTAGTTTCATGGTAAATACGGATGAATTTAGTTCTTGTTGTTCCTTGGAAACCAATGTCATTATTATTATCATACTAGTTTGAATTGTTTGTAATCAAGGTCAAAATCACAGAACATGGTTGTACGTACAACTGTACAAACATACTAATGCATAGTACTGTTCGGAAGGTGTCATACATATACATATACTGTACTCGGTTGGAAACCGAGAGCAGATGTTTGTCTTCTTGTGGAAGAACATGAGTTGTGCGTTTCCCACACTTTTAAATGACGCAAAGTTCAAATTGGCCTGAACCATCCGGAGTCCAGAAAGTGACTGCATGCCATTTCGTGTTCGATGCATACTCGCACCAGCAAACTTACAGTACACAAGATGTGCGCATGAAGAAAAATTCCATATATATATATATATCCCAATGTGACACTATAGGAGAGAATCTCATCTTAGAATGCCTACTTGCAGCAGCAACCTTACAGTACTACGCAACATGTGTGCATTAAGAAATCCCATATATTCTTAAGCTGACACTCCTAAGCTATACCTGCTACCTTCGAGTCAGCATATTCGTCCCCATTTAAGTTGGACATAGAACTAATGTGATTTTTAGTTCTAGGTCCAAGTTCCGTAGATACCAAAGGATCTTTAGTCCCGGTTAGTAACACCAAATACTTAGTTACACCAACTCTGACTAAAGAATCTATGTTAGCCCCGATCGGTACCAACCCCCACAAAATGTTCTATAGACATATAAGTCCCACTTGATAACACTAAGGTGTTGTCTGGTTCACAAAATGTAATGTAAATAGCAACGGTAATGAGTTACACTTTAGTATCAACGGTAATAAATTTAAATAGGCCGATATCAGTTTTTAGTGTGGTATATGATTACGGTATATGATTAAGTGGTATATGATAACACTTGAATATAGACCTGAGGGCTTGTTTGGATAGTCTAGTATTCACCCTAATAAACATGGGTTGAGTAAGATTGGGATGTAAATTAAACTAATTTACATCTCAATCCTCTCCAACCCATATGTATTGAGGTAAATACTAGAGTATCCAGACATAACTAGTATCCAAACATAATCTAATTGGGATCGATATAGACTGTTTAGTTCTAGTTGACGTGGGGTCAACCACGGGTTGGTTCAAAAGAATAGCAGCAGCATCTCATTCAAAAACATATCTCCACTAGTGTGACAGATAAAGCAGACTAACACACGGAGGTAATGAGAAGCCTTCTACCAAGGAAATGGTTGTCATAGCTAAATTAGTGCCCATGACAGGCAAAAGACAATATATATTCAACTCGATGCTGAGTTTTAACGAGGCAATCAGCCAGCTGGACTTGGTGGAAATCCCTCTCCATGGCCTCTCCTTTACTTGGTCGAATAAGCAAAGGGAACCCCTTCTTCAGAGACTTGATTGGTTTTTCATGTCGCAAGAATGGGCGGTCAGCTTTCCTGACACTCTCGCGACAACGTTGCCCAGGGATATTTCTGATCATGTGCCCTGCTTGATTTCCTTTAAGTCAAAGATTCCCAAGCCAAAGATTTTTAGATTTGAAAATTTCTGGTTACAGTTTGACGAATTCATGACAATTTTTCAAAACTCGTGGACGGGTATGCCAAGCCTTTTGGACAAAGCGAAGAATTTAACAGCTAAGTTCAAGTTCACTAGAAAGATTCTTAAAGATTGGCAGCGGTCACTGCCAAAGATTGACAAAAACGTGAGGCAAATTAAGTTGATTATCGAATTCATTGATCTTATTGAGGAACATCGGGATCTTTTGATTGAAGAATGGAATTTCCGCGAGTTATTACATCACAAGGTTGCTGAGTTGCTTCGGCTTCAAAAAATTTATTGGAAACAACGGGCCTCCATAAAATGGGTTACGGATGGAGATATCTGCTCCAGATTCTTTCATGCTCATGCAACAGTTAGGCATGGTCGCAATTCTATTGCGCTGCTCTCAGATGACAATGGTTCAGCCTTTACTGAGCATGACCTCAAAGCCAATTTGCTCTGGATTGCGTTCAAACGTCGCTTGGGCTCCTCTGATTTCGTGGAAAATGTCTTTGATCTGCCTAGTTTGATTCTTTGCCGCAGTGACTTGCATTGGCTAGATGGGCCTTTTTCAAAGCAAGAAATTGATAGTATTGTGGCGGCCCTTCCTACTGATAAATCCCCGGGACCTGATGGGTTTAATACCAACTTTATCAAAAAATGCTGGCCGATTATTTCAAAAGATTTTTATGACCTATGTGACCAATTTTACCACGGGGATGTTTGCCTTCGAAGCATTAATGGTTCCTATATTGTCCTAATTCCGAAGAAGGATAATGCCAGAGTTGTGAGCGATTTTAGACCAATCTCTCTTCTGAATAATAGTATGAAAATCATTACTAAGCTGCTGGCTAACCGGTTACAGACAGTGATGACCTCACTTGTCCACAAAAATCAATATGGCTTCATCAAAGGAAGAACCATTCAAGACTGTCTGGCCTGGGCATTCGAATATATTCACCTCTGTCATATCTCAAAAAAAGAGATTATTGTGATCAAATTGGACTTTGAAAAGGCTTTTGATTCAGTAGAGCATGAGTTTATCCTTCAGGTTTTGATGCACAATGGCTTCGGGCCCAGATGGATTGGCTGGATTAGAGATATTCTTCGGTCTGGCACGTCTTCAGTTCTTCTTAATGGTGTCCCTGGGAAAACCTTTCATTGCAAGCGTGGGGTCAGGCAGGGTGATCCCCTCTCGCCTCTGCTTTTTGTTCTCGCGGCTGATATGCTTCAGAGCATCATAAATAAAGCGCGGCGGCAGGACCTTCTCAAGTTACCATTGCCAGAGAATTGCGGTCAAGATTTCCCGATAGTTCAATACGCGGATGACACTCTGCTGATTTTGGAAGCTTGCCCTAGACAACTATTCTTTCTAAGAGCTGTCCTGAACTCTTTTGCTTTTTCAACAGGGTTGAAGGTGAACTACAACAAATCATGTATGTACCCCATCAATGTCAGTCCTGCAAAAATGGCAATCCTAGCTGGAACCCTTAACTGTCAGATAGGTTCGATGCCCTTTACTTATCTGGGTGTTCTGTTGGGTCTTTCAAAGCCTAAAATCTGCCACTTTTTTCTGCTCATTCAAAGGATTCAAAAAAGACTATCATGCACTTCTGCCCTTCTCTCCCAGGCTGGCAGGCTTGAGCTGGTTAACTCGGTTTTTTCAGCTCTCCCGACTTTTTTGATGTGCACCCTGAAAATCCCGGCAACCACGGTTAAGAAGATTGATTCTTATCGGAAACAATGTCTTTGGAGAGGGAATGACGTCAACTCAAAGAAACCGGCGCTTGCTGCCTGGAGCATGATTACTCAGACCAAAAAAATGGGGGCCTGGGAGTGATAAGATTAGAGACTCACAATAAAGCCTTGCTCCTGAAATTTTTACACAAGTTCTTCAACAATCATGATATTCCCTGGGTTAACCTGGTTTGGAGCAACTATTACAAGACAGCCAGGATGCCTGGCTGCTCAAAAATTGGTTCCTTTTGGTGGAAAAGCTTGCTCTCATTTGTTCAAGATTACAAGGGACTGGCTGCCCCGAAAATTGGGGATGGAAGAACCATTCTTTTCTGGGAAGATATGTGGAATTCGGGCATTCCGGCTAATCAATACCCTGAGCTCTTTTCCTTCGCCTGCAATAGCAAACTCTCCATCAAAGAGGTTCTCCAAAAAGAACAACTCATTGAAATTTTTCACCTACCTCTGTCGGTGCAAGCGTATGAACAATTTCTAGACCTAGACGCAACATGGGGACAAATCATGGTAAGCAACTCGGATGATATTTGGAAACTCATGTGGGGAGCAGACATTTTCTCTACAAAAAAAACGTATAGGCACTTGATGGGTCAGGCCCAGGTTCACCGGATTTACAGATCCCTTTGGAAAAACAAATGTCAACCAAAGCATAAGGTTTTCTTTTGGCTTTGGTTAAGAAATAGACTCAATACAAGAGATATGCTGAAACGGAAAAATATGAACCTTGAATCCTACACTTGTGAAAACTGTATCTGGCAAAAGGAAGAAACCCTCTACCATCTTTTCCTCAGATGTAATTTTGCAAAGGCCTGCTGGACTTCTATCGGTTTGACGTCCCCCAGAATTGCTAATCTTGAGGACGCGGCAGTTAACCTAACACAACAGCTCAATGTCCCATTCTCTATGGAAATTGTCATTCTCATGATCTGGAGCATTTGGAAAACCCGCAACGCTTGGCTTTTTCAGTTTGAAGCCCCGACAGTGCAGCGTTGCAAAAATGAGTTTGCAAAGGAACTTCATCTCGTCATGTTGAGGGCTAAAGGCCGTTTTGATTCAACAATTCCTGCATGGCTTCAGCTTTGGCAATAGAGCTTGCCTCTTTTCCTTTTCCTTTTTTCCTTTTTTTCCTTTTTGTTGTTTGGCTGTTTTATCCTTTGTAATCTTTTTTTTTTTTGCTTCAAACTCTGTTGTCTTAAAGTCTTAATAAAATTTTCAGTAGGGCTCGCCCCTCCTGTCTTATCAAAAAAAAGCATCAAGCCACACTCAACTCAACTCATTGTTAAGTGTAAGGAACTGGCAACATCCTTAACTTTTCAGGAGGAAGAATGATTGCACCAGAATGTCTAATCTACAAATTATGTGTGTTATTTTTTTATATGACTGCTACAGTTGTGCGGCATCCATCAGTGCTTCAATAGTCATGTACTTCTAATGACGTGTTGCTAATTAACTCTTCAACCGGTGATATATATATATAACCCACCATTTAAATTCTCACCGGACAACTAGGCATGCCGATATGTCATTGCAGCGTTGTTAAATACTGTACCACAAAGCGAATAAGCGATAAACTAGGCACGTGTCATGTGTGGTTGACTGGTTGCTAATTGGCTATGTATATCTCCTTTACCCCCAAAAAATTAATTATGTCTTCATTCGAATGTGTTTGCTTCCCATCTTATCAGATCGACCAATTTATATAATGATGTGGCATCGTTTGACTTTGCATTATTATTATTCTTGGGTACATATTGATAAATAAGGTAGTTTGGTTTTTTTAAAAGAATAATGCCCACCATGCATCTAGGTAGTTCGTCGTACACCAGCATTCATTTGTTAACAGTTAGATTGGATCGAGAAGGTAACTTCTGCATTCCCAAACGGGTGTTTGTTTTAGGATTCATGTTCATTCTTTTGGGAAATTACTTTTATAAACTCTTTTCTATACAACCATTATATCACGGATATAGATGAACTCTTTCTTCAACCTTTTCTTCTCTTGTTCTTTTGGCAAACACTCCTATACACTTCAAAAAGATATTTCAAGGAAATACACAGGCTGGAATTTTGGAAACGACCAAACGCAACAACAACAAAAATGCACGGAACTTTTCCCTTCAAAAAGATTATTACTAACGTCTAGTTTGGCAACCCTATTTTTTTCGAGTGATTTTTTAGCCGTAAAAGAAGGAAGAACCGATGATGTACATATGTACGTAGTACGTACCTCGCACAGCGTTCCTGACGAGCCCGACGACGCCGCCGCCATTGTCCGTGAGCAGGTTCATCCAGTACTCGACGGCGCTCCCGAGCGCCGCCAGGGGCCGCTTGACGGCCAGCAGCAGCATCTGCGCGGCGAGGGAGACGAAGATGGCCCACCGCCGCCAGCGCTCGGCGACCTCGGTGCCGGCGGGACAGTCGACGGCGTCGTTGTCGGCGACCTCGCAGGAGCACAGCAGGTGCAGCAGGCTGCGGACGCCGCCCTTGTCCGGGCGCAGCACCATGAAGTCGCTGAAGAAGTCGTTGTCGTCGCCCCGGCCGTCCATGGCTAGCTCTAGCTGGTCGGTCGACGACGCGCGCGAGGAGCTAGCAACAGGAGATGAGAGCTAGCTCGCTAGCTAGCTACCAAAGCTTTTTTTTTTGGGTCCAACTACAAGGTAGCTAGAGCTAATGGATGGAGCCAATTGACAAGACGACGACGACGACGAGGAGGTCGATCGTGTAGCCTGCCTTGGGAGCGCGCGGGCCGGGGCACGGGGAGTGGGTGAAGTATATACTATATGCATAGGAATGCCGTGTCGTGTGTAGTCATGATGCATCATATATGGCATTATTAGAAATGGTCATTGGATTAGTCGTCGCAAACCATGTATATGCATGTGTTAGTTGTGTGTGTAAAGGCGACATGCAACTAGCTTTAAATTTGAAGTAGTAGTAGTATTAGGTTTTCTGGGGGTGAGGGCTGAGGACCGGACCGGGCTCGCTCGATGGAAGGTGGAACCAGCTAGCTAGCCACCAGAGTTCGTCGTCGTGACGCACGCGCGCGCGACCGATCGATGGAATGGAAATGGAACCGTGTGTTCTTTGCACGCAACAACGAGGCCACCAGATCCAGGAATTCTTGGTCGGTAAGAAAAGCTAGCTAGGTTGTGCTAGGATTGCTTCAACTCTAGCGCATGCATTTCCGATTCCGACCGGTCGAGGTGCGTGAGGTGCTAGCTAATTAAGCAGCTGCTTGCTTGATGCTTGGTGACTTGCATGTCCGATGCATGGATCCCTGCTAGAGGACGACGGTGCCGCTTCTGTGCATGGCTAGGGGTTGGTTTCGATGGCTTGCATGCAGGTCCTCAGCCAGATGATGGTCGGTTTGCTGGATCTAACATTAGTTCGTAGTTTATGTAAACATAATACGACTTTTTCTGTGCACATATCTACGAGTTCTGTAAAAGTAAATGGGAATGCACACGTTGTGTAGTTGTGTTACACCTAACGTTGGACTAGAGTAGCTAACTAGGAAACCGAGGAAAACCGTAAGGCTTACCCGGTCTCCGTCAGAACTATAGATGACCAGAAAGCCCGCGGCCCGTTAGCCCAGCATGAGTTTGTTATTTTGGCTCGTTAACGACATGGCCCGGCATGGAGCACGTGCCATGCTCGGCAGCAACTTCGGCCCGTTGGGCTGGCCCGTGACCGGGCTTCGAAACCAGTCCGGTCCAGCCACATTTCCACCATCGCACACACGGCCAAACACACCGATCCGCCGTGCCGTTGTAAACCTTAGCCCCCTCCTTTGACCACACCGCACAACCATTCACGAAATCACGCGGCGCCTCTCTAGCTCTCCTCTCGCGAACCTTCTGCCATGCCTCCATCCTCGGTCCTTCCGCTGCACCACCGCCTCCGTCAACCTGTGGTCCTCTACTCCTCCAGTCCTCCTCCCTCTCAGTACATCCAACTCGGAGTCAAAGGCGACGATGGCGAGTTACCGAACGACCAAAAAACTAGTGCTCCGGTGCTCGTGCTCCGGCTCCTCGAGTCCTCCCCCTCTCTACCTCGACCTCAAAGGCGATGGCACCGATGAACTGGTGCTCTAGTTCTGACCGACGCATGTAATCTGTCGTTACCCTAACTGACTCCGAATGACCGGATCTGCTTTGATATGCTCCTGATCTTCTTGCTGTTGTGATGAGATGAACTGATGAATTGTGATTCTTGGAATCCTTGCAAGTCTGGGTCATGAGTTGTCTTGATCCGTGAGGATCTAGTGCGCGCCGGTGCCATCTCCACGGTGACTCGGCGGCAGAACCTCCGGATCTACTGCTTACACCATTGACGAGTCGCGTCAGGCATAGAGGTAAGGATGTCTGGATCTGGCTCTTCATGCACGATTACGCCCGATCTGCTCTTCTATGGGTTATTAAGCTCCTGATATGCTGTGTATTTATTTCTTGGAATCCTGAAGTTTATAGTTTAGTGTATGCTTGTTGTTAATGATGAGATGAACTGATGAGTTTAGGGTTTCGAGTTATTACTAGATGAATTGATGAGAAGCTTGCTATTACTTGATTCTATTACTTTATAGAGTTATGATGAGATGAACTGATGAGTTTAGGGTTTCGAGTTATTACTGGATGAACTGATGAGATGCTTGCTATTACTTGATTCTATTACTTTATATGGTTTAGTGTATGTTGATGTTACTAATTAGATGAATTGATGAGTTTAGGGTGAGATGAGATGCTTTCCGTTACTGATTAGATGAACTGATGAGTTTAGGGTGAGATGAGATGCTTATTGTTACTAATTAGATGAACTGATGAGTTTAGGGTGAGATGAGATGCTTGCCGTTATTGATTAGATGAACTTGATGAGATACTTAATGTTACTCTTTGCATTACTCTGTGATGAACTGATGACCTTGAGTTGTCTCGATTTTATTTGGTAGGCCGTGAGGGAACGGTTCGCGCCACCTTGATGGCGACGGAACCGGTCCTCCGGCCTCTGGCTTTCTGAGTTGTGATGGATGGAGATGTTGGTGGTGGCAATAGTCCATCTCAGTTCATTAACAATGATCTGAGGATTGTGCCTGGTGAAGAGAATAGTCCATCTCAGTCCATTAATAATGGTAGCAGTGCCGCCCCTATTGACCTTGAAGAGGGTGATGCTATCGACAATGGTTCTACTCTCACTTCAGATACCGATGGTAAGCAGCGCAAAAGAATTTGCACATCTAAAGTGTGGCAGGACTTCAAACCACTCTACAAAATGGTAGATGGTAAGAAGATTAGTTATGGTGGTAAGTGTCACTGGTGCAAATGTACATTTAGTGTTGTGCCATCCAGTGGTACTGGCCATTTGCTTAGGCATCAACGTGATTGCAAAGTTAAGCTTGTTAAACAGGGCAAGCAATCAATGCTTAAGTTTAACCCTGATGGTTCTGTGCATAATTGGGATTATTGTCGTGATCGTGCTGGAGCTCAGATGTGTAGGTTGATTGCTAGGCTTGAACTTCCTCTTATTTTTGCCGAGTCACTTGCTTTTGAGAAGTACATTAGGCTATCTCATAATCCTGTCTTTAAGAAAGTCTCTAGTCAAACCACTTCTAGAGACTTTGTTAAGTTCTTTAATGATCGACATAAGATAGTCGTTGAATGCTTGCAATCTATTTCTTCTATTGCAATCACATCTGATATTTGGAGTGGTAATGCTAAGGATGACTATATTAGTGTGGTTGCTCATTATGTTTCTAAGGACTTGGTATTAGAAAAGAGGGTCATTGGGCTTAGACTAATTGAAACAACTCACACTGGTGAGAACATTGCTGAGAGGGTTATGTCTATGCTTGAAGACTATGGTGTTGCTAATAAAGTTTTCTCTGTCACCTTGGACAATGCCTCCACCAATTCTAAGGCTATGGAGAGGCTTAGTCTATCATTGTCTGGTTATGTTGGTACTTTATTCATGCATCAATGTTGTGTCTGTCATATTATCAATCTGATTGTGAAGTGTGGCTTGAAAAGGCTACAACCTTACCTTGATTCATTTAAAACTGCAATTGTCTTCTTGAATGCTTCTAATTAGCGCATTGCTGCATTTAAGAGCTATTGTGTTGCTATGAATGTATGCCCTTGTAAGTTTGGCATTGACATGGCTGTGAGATGGAATTCTACATACCTTATGCTTCAAAATTTAGTTCCTTATAAGGAAACTTTTGGTGTGTTTATGGACACTAATTACCGTAGAAAACAAGGCGAGCCTAATTTGTTGACAAATTCACATTGGTATGTGGCTGAAAAGTTGCTTGAGTTCCTTGAACTGTTTTATGATGCTACTGTGACGCTTTTTGGTGTTTATTATCCTACATCTCCACTTATAATGCATAACATCCTTGACATTGTCCAACATGTAACTCAGTATGAAAATGATGCATTGCTTAGACATGTTGTTGCTTCTATGAAATCTAAGTTTCTTAAGTACTATAGGGATATACCTATGCTCTATGCATGGTAGGATAATCGAGGAACGACGACAACGACGCCTAGCACCAGAAATAGTTGAGATGCTACTGTGCATTAAAGATTAGGAACTTGGTGAAGCTAGAGGCCTGCACTGTACACAGGACCAAGAACTTGAAGATGAATTTGAAGACCTTTATCTTGATGAATCCCAAGGGGCCTAGACTTTGTAATCTTGCTTTTGTGCTCTGGTGATATGGTGTGATACTCTGATGTAACGGAACAACCTTTTAAGACATTGAACTAATTATATTAGAGCTGGCCTATACTCCTTTTTTTTTTCTTTTTAAGGTTTTCTCATGAGGTGTGAGTTTTTATATAGAAAGGTTTTTAATGAGGCAACCATTGCACAAACAACTCTAATGTTTCATGTAAAGTCTGTGAGACTGACTCTATGTCCGCTACTGCCTACTGCTATCTGTGAAATTGTGACCTGTGAACCGTGAAATTTGTGACCTGAGAACTATGTATTTTGTGACATCTGAACCGTGATTTTTTCTTGTGAACAGATCTATCAATTTGTATAAGAAAGGATTTGTATGTTGGCGTGCTCGGGCTGGTCTGGTTGTGTAAGTGGGTCGTGCTTGCCGGACCGACCTAGCACGGTGCACGGTTAGGCCATACCCGTGCTGTGCTCGTGCAAGGGTTGTAGCCCGTCGGGCGACACGGCCCCGCCCGGTTGGGTAATTGGGCTCAACCGGGCCAGGCTTAACCATGCTCGGGTCGGACTGGGCCATGCCGTCCGTTTGAACATCTATAGTTAGAACCTAAGCACCACCGTACATATCTAGTCATTGTTATCTATGTGATTATCGTGGTACTTACGCGACTAGACGCCTGTAGAGTGTGGAAATTAACAACAGCATGCATCTACGCGCGTGCGTGTGCTTCGTCAAAGTTTGCCTCTCCCTCACTCCATATACTACTACCAATGACCATTCACCATTGGTCCCAAACTATCTGTCGATCGTTTCGTGGAATCAACCTAGTTGGCGGCCCAAGCCGTCAGCACATGAACGACATGTACCAAGTGAATACCGGCCAGATGCATGCATGTTAGTTCTCGAAAGAAAAAGACAGATTGATGAAGATGAGACGAATACCGGACGACCAGCTAGCAGCAGGGGGGCATTTCGGTGCAGGTTCCACTTCCAACACATGCTTCTTGGATGTATTTGTGCTTGGTAGCAACTATGTGCCACACTATTACTTGCAAATATCGACACCAGATAGCGACCCATGGCCATGAGATGAGAGTAGAGCAGAACTCGTGCTTGACGGACGAGTGATGACAAGGATGTGGAGCAAATAAAAGTGGGTGGAGTGCGCCAATCCCGTGCACTTCCGGCTATGACTTGGCGTTGCGACACATAGTGGCAGATGCATGGCCCCATGGCCAAGCAGAACGACAGGCAGGCGCGCGCGGTGTTTGCCTCACGCAGCCGATTATTGGAGCGATAGGCCCAAAGCAAAGGTAGCAGGGAGGATATGGTTTGGGAAGGACGAAACCCATGCTTCCAAGCTACTCCCCCGCGTGCGCAGCAGTGTAAGCTAGTGCGCGCTGCAGGTTTGGATGTAGCTAAAAAAAATTTAGGCTAGACCGAGCTAAACCTTATAAGTCTATATATATTTTAAATTTTTAGAGGAGTCTTCAGTAGGGCTCTATAGGCTCCGGAGCGGTAGCTTAGGGGACTCTGAGCCTCACCCGCCCCACCACTACCTCCGTCTCTGGTTGTAGGTGTTGAGGCAACCAGCGAAATGTTGTAGGTGTTGAGGCAACCAGCGAAATATTAAGAACATGTACAACCTACAGAATCTAGTACGGTTTTAAATACAAAATACATCTAAAAGACTGTATGATAAAATCCTGAGTTCATAGATTATAAATACAGTTAAGAGACGATAAGTTTAGAAACTCGTGAAGAAACGAGTCCTTCGCAAAAAGAGCTTGACTCTTTATTTTTTTACTTAACCACTAGATACCCATAAGTGACACATCAATTAATAGGGTTGTACATACCTAATACGTACATAGCTACATCTCCTGCGCTGCACTCAAACAACGGTATGTCTGTGAAATTTAATATATATAAATGTATGGCTCATATATTTCATCTAAATAATGGATATATGTTACTGTAATTACTCTTTATCTTTTACTTCTAACTTCTGCTACTATATACACTACAGTAAACAGAAAAATGTCCGACGGCCAAAGCCGTCGGACATAAGGCTGAAACCGTCGGAGATAGGTAATGTCCGACGGCTTTACCTTATCTCCGACGGCTTTAAGCCGTCGGAGATAATTCGTCGGAAATAAGACTATATCCGATGGCAGCCGTCGGATATACACTATATCCGACGGCCGCCACTGCCCGTCGGACATAATACACAGCAACCGTTTTAACGGTCAGTCTGTGGGGCCCACAGGCTAATGTCCGACGGCCCGGCGCTAGGCCGTCGGACATAATGAAACCTTATATCCGACGGCCCGGCGCTAGGCCGTCGGACATAATCCTGTTTTATGTCCGACGGCCCACTAGGCCGTCGGACATAAGCCTGTTTTATGTCCGACGGCTACCACTAGGCCGTCGGACATAATAAATTACAGAATTTACACAAAATTCTGTTTTTTAAAAAATCTGACATTTACAAAACAAAAATAGATTTCATGCACATATACACATTCACATTCACAATCACAAGTATACACATTCAAATAAGTATTCACAATCACAAATATTCTCACAAATATTAACATTCACAAATTTAACATCAACATATAGGTCCGACGGTTGTTGCAAACTGACATTGTGTCTCACAAACAAGTGTTGCAAAGTGTTTCATAAATTAACATCACGACACATCAATCATATCCATAGCCACCTCCTCCGGCTGGACTCTGCGTGTTGAAAAGGTTGTTCACCCACGAATGTGTTGTGTCGTCTTGACCAGACCCATCACCAGGTGCGGCAACTGAAGCAGGTGGTGTCTGAAATCCCTATAACACAAGCACATAAAATAGTAACCACTCAGTTGTTCATTTAAACATATAAGACATCTATGATCATGTCACACACGCATATGTGTACATACCATAGGGAATTGTGACGGAGGCGGAGGCGGAGGTGGAGGCGCCAACATTGGCATTGGCAGTGCAAACTCCGGAGGCGGCATCCCATATGTCGGCATCGGGACGCCCGCTTGTTGGGCTAGTTGCTACAAATTATATACAAGTCATTGTTGAGCTAATAAGATACACATCAAGTGTTTTGCAAAATAAGCTACAAAATGTTACTTCAGCTTACCGAGAGAAGAGCTTGATTTTGGGCCTGGAGGTTTGCATAATACTCGTCCCTCTTCTTCTGGTACTCGGCTTGTTGCCTCTGGTACTCAGATTGTTGCCTCTGGTACTCCAATTGTTCCCTCAAGACTGATTGATGGTACTCTGCCTGTTGACGCAACACTGCCATCTCCATGTCGTGGGCGGATGATCGTGAACGGGACGACTGTGAAGACGACGATGTGGAGTGTCGTCCACGGCGTCTTAGCTCTCTGGAATCAATCGTAGAATCAAAAATACCCAACCTACAAGAGTGAACCATGCACTTAGTATAGTAACTCATGCCTCAGTTGAATCGCAAGCATATGATGGCAATTATGTAATCCAAATTAAATAATCTCACCGTCCGTGGGCTTGTCCTCCTCCGCTAGCATATGCTGCCTGAGGGTCGATTGGCTGGCTCCTCCAATCGTACTCCTGCCCATGGCGTTGAACCATCTCCTCCCCATACGAAGCCTGGAGGCAAACAATATCAAATATAAGTGCATAACCCCTATATATGCCCTTGCAAACAATATCAAACACATAATAGAGTATCAAAAACTCACTAGACGGTCGGTGGCCGTCTGAGTGCATAACACATCAGGATTCTGAGGATCAGAACCCCTATGCCCTTGCATATACACCTCCACATCCGTGGGCGTACGACCGGATTTGACTTCCTGTACATAAAAGTTACAATGACACATTTCTATGTAATTCAAAAGTTACAACAAACTGTGACTTACCATTCGCTTAGCCAAGCGCACATGACCATCACCACCGTAGTTGTGGAACGACTCGGTCCCACGGTTTCCCCTGTTCCTTTCGGAAATGGCACGAAACTCAGGGGAAGCCCACCATCTGCACAATGCCCGATAACCCTCCGATCGGGTGGCCATCCACGGCACCGACACCTACATGAAATTTTTTAAATAAAGCAAGCAAATACATGGCTTCGTGCGATTTGAGAGGCAAGAACCTGTTTACCTCTAGGTATTGCTCCTCCGTCAAGTAAATTGATGACCACTCGGCCTTGGTATTTGGCATCGGTCGATCATCAGCATTTGCTCTGTACCATGCCTTTATAGCCTGAATTCGTGCATAGTACATTGCATCTGCAACGACATCGTTCGCGTTATACTCAAACACGTAACGAGCGTTCATATCATATGATCCATCGTCCGGCAACTTGTACCGTTTCTGCAAAAAAAATTAGTGTTATCATAAAAGCAAACATGTATGGAATAACTAAAATAGTATAAATAATTCATACCCAGAATGCATCCCAAACTAGTGCCTGTGTGTTGCCAAACGTTCTACAGACACCATAGCGATAATGCTCCCAAGTGGTGGCGGGGACAGACTCGCCAGTAGGCAAAGTCACAACACCAGGCCAGTGCAGACGAACAAGATTACCAAGGACCATGTTCACCTGCCTGTAGTGTCCTGTGCCTGTGAACGAGTCGTCGATCCAAGACTTGGAAATAGTATAAACAATGTGGAAATTAAAACATAACTTTCAATAACATTTAAGCAAAGACATGTCACTCACTTTCCACTAGGCTTTATCAAAACCCGAGATTCGGGTGGAAGCTCTGGAGGTGGTCCAACAAAATGCAGCTTCCTCATTCTCCTAACTCGAGAAGTTCCAGACCCAGCTACGGAATCTCCACCAGCCCCAGAATCCCTAGCATCGTCTCCAGCATCATCTCCCACATTATCTCCATCATCATCTTCAACATCATCTCTTGCATGATCCTCTACCACTGGTTCCTCAATTTCAGCATCCTATGAAACAAATACCTTACATCATACAATATTAAGTAACTCAAATAATGTAATTTAACAACTAACTTACATCTTGTGGAGGCAAATGTTCTGCCAGCGCTCTCCGTCTGCTCATGGTAGAACCTGTGCCCTGAAAAACTGAATCCTCACCCCTCGAGCTGCTCCTCGAGCTACTCCTCGTCCCAAGCAAACTACGAGCAAAAGACTTCATTTTCTTTGACATCCTATTTTAACAACAACAAGTTAGTACATAAATCGACAATAAAATATGCAACAAAATCATAAAATATGCAATAAAATAATAAAATATGCAATAAAATCATGTTCCATACTCGTCAATCGTAATCGTAATCAAAATCAGGATCTAGTTGCTTTCGTCGATTTAATGGACGCCAAGTAGCTTTCTTCTTTCTCGTCACTCGTTTTCGTTTTGGAGGAACCTCTACATCATTTTGATCACCTAATAAAGATTCTTCCAACATTTCAGTTTGTACATTAAACGTGCTTGTAAGTTCTTCGTCTTGGAAAATCTCAGCAGCCCCCACTTCGTGCTCGATTTGACTTTCAACATAACCAGCATCACCAGGAGCATATAGTCGTTCACGAGGATTAACTTTGTACACTACCCTCCAATCAACCAAACCCTTTTTCTTAGATGGATATGTCATATAATACACCTGCTCGCATTGGTGGGCAAGGATTATAGTGTCGTGGCCTTTTAATCTGTCGTTGTGTTTGACTTCCACCATGCCATATTGATTTTCTCGCGTTGAGTTTGGAGAAAACCAATCACAATCAAAGAACACCACTTTGAGTTGTTTATCTCCAAAAAACTTGTACTCGATTATATCATTAATGACTCCATAATAATTAGTCACCTTCCCGTCATCATCGACAGCTCTAGTTACAACTCCGGAATTTGTCGTGGCTGCTAGAGGATGATCATCTTCGAACCTTGTGGAACGGAATCTAAAACCATTGACATCATACCGACCATAACATCTGCCAGTTACTGCTCCTAGGGATAATTGTCGAAGGTCCGGGTGTATATTGTCATTTTTATCTACATAATCTCGAAACCAACACAAGAAATTAAGTCACCCATCTTTTCCCTCTCGACGAATCTGGTCACGTTCACAGCCAGAGATGCAATTTTGAGAATCAAATTCCCTGTTAGTACAAGGAAACAAACATTTTAGTCTCACAACAAAAATTCTAGCGGCAATGACTAAAATAAAGTTTACACTTACAGGAGAAACTGACTCATCTCTTCCATGTTGTTATACATGTAGAGTAAAGCAGTCTTCCATTCGTCGTTGGTGAAACAGTATGTTGTGCTGGGTCCTACAGTTTTGCCCCTCCATTGAAAAATTTCAATATCACTGATAGGGGGCTCGTCGACATGATACCGTAACGTATGGGCATTGACATTGTGTTCCTCTGCAAAGTACAGGCCCGTGAACGATGCTATCTCTTTATATTTGAATTCTTCAGCGATGCACCCTTCAACTCGTCTCTTATTACCAACCATTGCACGTAGCTTCTTTAGTGTCCTTTCGATGTGATACATCCATCTATATTGCACAGGACCTCCTACCTTAGCTTCGTATGGTAGGTGAACAAGTAGATGTTGCATCGGATTGAAGAAACCTGGTGGAAATAGTTTTTCAAGTTTGCATACCAAAATCGGTATTTGTTGTTCAAGCTTCTCCATCATCTCTTTCTTTATTTCTTTGGCACAAAGATGTCTATAAAAGTAGCTTAGCTCCGCTAATGCTTTCCATACATCATTTTTTACAAAACCACGAAACATAACAGGAAGGAGTCTTTCCATTATTATGTGGTAGTCATGACTCTTCAACCCAGAAAACTTGCCCGTCTTCAAATTCACAGACCTTCTAAAGCCCGCGGCGTAACCATCTGGGAACTTTAAGTTTTTCAACCATTTCATCAATTGTTTCTTCCTTTTAGGTTTAATACTGAAAGGAGCACGTGGCTTCTTCTGATTCTCTCCTATCTCCATAGTTGGTCTTCTACAGATTAAGGCCAAGTCTTTCCTTGCCTTAGGGTTGTCTTTTGTTTTGTCAGTGATATTCATGCAAGTGCCGATAATGCTTTCACCCATATTTCGTTCCTGGTGCATGACATCAATGTTATGCATTAGAATCAAGGCTTTCATATAAGGGAGTTCCCATAGACCACATTTGTGAGTCCAATTATGCTCGGTTCCATAACCTTCAAAACGATTTCCATGTTCGTTTAGTTTCAAATCATTAAGTCTCGCGAGAATCTCTGGACCACTTAGACGCTTGGGTGGTCCCCTCGTCACAATCGTGTCCTTTTTAAAAGCGTTCCTATCGAACCTGAACGGGTGATCCTCTGGCAAAAAACATCTATGGCAATCGAAGTAACATATCTTTCCACCAAACTTTAGTCGAAAGCATGAAGTGTCTTCAACGCATATCGGACATGTCAAAATCCCATGACAACTCCATCCAGCAAAGATACCATACGCCATAAAATCATGAATAGACCATAAAAACGCGGCTCTCAGGTTGAACTTCTGTTTCTTGTAACAATCGTACGCCTCGACTCCTGCCCACAAAATTTTCAATTCTTCAATCAGGGGCCTCATCATCACATCGATCTTTGTTCCAGGATGATCCGGACCAGGTATTACAAGACACAAGAAAATAAATTCATATTTCATGCAAAGAGCTGGTGGAAGGTTGTATGGAACAGCAAAGACGGGCCAACATGAGTACGACGTTGCAGTTAGATTGAATGGCGAGAAACCATCTGTTGCCAAACCGAAGCGAACATTCCTCACTTCATCAGCAAAGCTGGAATCAAAAGCATCTAGTGCCTTCCATGCATCTGTATCAGCTGGGTGCACCATGACATTTCGATTCTCACGTACCCCTTCTTTGTGCCACCTCATGTGTCTGGCTGTATTATATTCTTGGAGATGAACAAACGTTTCAACCGAGGTATAAGAGGCATGTAACGAAGCTGCTTACGTGCAATCTTCGTAGTCACGGTCAAACCATCGTCGTTTTCAACCTCAACGAATCTACGCTCACCACATACAGTACACTCCTTCTCACCTGCGGTCTCCTTCCAGAAAAGCATACAATTATTTTCACAGACATCGATTTTTTCGTAGTCCATACCGAGGCCAGATAACAGCTTTTTAGACTGATACATGTCCTTTGGCATCTTGTGATTCTCCGGAAGTACATCACTGATCAAGTTCAAAAGTTCCTTGTAACAGTTGTTTGAGAATGCAAACTTAGACTTAATAGCCATAAGTCGAGTCACAAATACAAGGACGGTCACTTTTGTGTGCTCATGCAATGGCTCTTCGGCAGCTTTAAGGAGCTCGAAGAACTTCTGAACCTCAGGTGTAGCTGGATCCTCAAACTCGGTGGGTTGACCGGGGTTCTCCGAATCGACGATTAGAAGCTCATGGCGTACATCGTCAAGCATCTCTTCCATCCTATCGTAGTCCTCCTCTTCATGTGACTGAACTTCCGATACAGTACGAGGAGGTGGGTCCTCACCGTGGTGCACCCACACCTCATAGCCTGGCATATAACCGTTCTTGCAAATATGTATAGACATAGTCCTCCTGTCAAGGAAATTAATGTTCCGACACTTGCTACAAGGGCACCTAACATCGGTTCCAGTCTCTGACCGAGCAAAAGCATGGTCGAGAAAAGCATCAGTCTTGGCAACCCACTCACTTGATAGAGCACCTCTTTTCTTCCAACCTTCATACATCCATCGACGATTCTCCTCCATACTAGATACAATACGTTAACTTAATTAGATAAGTAATGCACGGACCATCCATTTTTACGAAGAAATCACGCCCCTACATCTGTAGGAAAGGATAGGTCCTAAACCCACCCAGGAGTGACCGACGAGGCCGTGTTTATGACAAGACATGTGGTCGTGCGAAATTTCGGCAGCATAACCCCGCTGTTCTCCAATCACACGCCTAAAAATGGTGCAATTGGAGAACAGAGAGGTTATGCTGCCGAAACTAAGCAGGAGCACATGCTTTTGTCATAAACACGGACTCTGTCGGTCACCCCGAGGCTGTCCAATAAAGGGACAATTCCGGCCCAACATACCTCACATGCGTCGCTTGTAAGGTGTGTTGGGCCGAAACGGGTGACGCCTAGGTTTCGTTTGTTCACACTACGATACACTATGATTAACTATAATCATCGTGCATTATTAAATAATTAAACTAATAAACCACAATACAATATTACATACGAAATAACATTGTTATAAATGACAAATCATATAAAATGACCTTATTTCCGAGGGCATAATAATTACCCTCGGAAATTAAAAATTTAAATTATCTAAAGTACCACTAAATAAACTAAAACAGGCTACTTTAATTACGTAATCAAATTTTGGCCGTCGAACATAACAAACTAAACAATCAAATGCATTCATACATACATTTCTAATCAAATACATTAATACAAACATACAATTCTAATCAAATACAATAATACAAGCATACAATTTTAATAAACAAAATTGCTAATTAAGTATACTCACTTAGCGGGTGTGGAGAGCCGGCCGGCGATGGGCGCACGGGCGGGCGGCGGGCGCAGGGGCCGTTGGCCGGAGCACGGGGCGGCGGCGGTGGCACGAGCGTGGCGGCCGGAGCACGAGCGTGGCGGTGGCCGGAGCACGAGCTCGGGGCGGTGGCGGCCGGACCAAGGGGCGGCGGTGGCCGGAGCTCGTGGCGGCGGGCGGGATGGCGACCGGGCGGGACGGCGACGAGCGTGGCGGCGGCGGCGTGCACTCGGACGGCGGCGGCGGCAGATAGAGAGAAACGGCCGGGTGAAACTGAAGGCGCGCGGGTCGGATCCGCGCGTTAAAAAGCCTTATGTCCGACGGCTCGGTACGAGGCCGTCGGACGTAAGCTTATGTCCGACGGCCAGGGGGCGGGCCGTCGGACATAAGGTTATGTCCGACGGCCAGACTGACAGCCGTCGGCTGTTTTCTGTTATTTGCGACGGCCACTGTTGGCCGTCGGACATACCCTTATGTCCGACGGTTGTCTATGGGGCCGTCGGACATAATACGACCGTCGGAATTTTGTAGTTTTACTGTAGTGATATAACTTTTTATTGCGCGGGCAGGATATAATAACTTTTCAGGTAAGCTACGTCTGAATCCTTCCATCTTAATCCTTTGCACGCACGAAGAATTGTGAGAGCAGCCCTCCAAAACCATCGACTGCTTAGATGTGTGAGTGATCATCAGGTGTTTTAGGAGTATTTTTACAACAGCTCGCTAAAGATACTAATTATGGTGGATGTTCAAGGGACGGCTCTATGAACATCTATTTTGTATCGATTATGGTCCACGACTTCAAGCAACATATGATGTCAAATCTTGTGAATAGAGCCACCAGTATCTTAAGTGTTCGCCCCTCAGCTAGGTACATTTTCATCATTAAATTTATGAAATTTAGAACATTTTGGCTATGATGATATAGTATTTATGTTTGTATTTACTACTGTTGAGAGTAGTAATATTCAGTGTTATGCTAAACGGTTTTAGACGGCTGTTTAAACGGGTCTAAACGGTAAACGAAGAAACACTGTGCAGTTTAGGGCCTAGGCGATCCTCTAAATGGTTGACGTGTTTAAACGGTCAATGCTCGATCTAAACTGTCAAAATGGCCTAAACGGAACATGTTTAAACGGATTTAAACGTTGTTTAGCCTATTTATTGGGCCATTTTCTTGATAGGGCTAAAATGTGGCGGACCCAGCTACATTCACTACCGGAATCCGAGGCTTTGCCGAGTGTCGGACTCTTTGCCGAGTGCCTTTTGTTGGGCACTCGGCAAAGAGGGATTTGTCGAGAGCCGCACTCGGCAAAGTTCGGCTCTCGGTAACGAGCCTCTTTACCGATTGCAGGACACTCGGCACAGGACCGCACTCGGCAAAGACATGTTTACCGAGTGTCAAACACTCGGCAAAGAAAGCGCTCGGCAAAGGGCCGTCAGCAGCCGTTCTAAAGCTGACGGTCGTCACTCTTTGCCGAGAGCCGAGGACTGGCACTCGGCAAAGAGGATTCTTTGCCGAGTGCCTAGTATTTGGCACTCGGCAAACCATATTTTTGTTTTTTATATTTTGGCCACCAAACTTTTTGTGGTATGTTCCTACACTATGTAGACCTACATGTACTATTTTGGGACAATTATAACAGTGTTTGCAATAGCTAGTAGATTTAGTTCGTTTATTTGATTTTTTTTGGAAAATTCAGATTTGAACTGCAGGTCACTCGAAACTTAGAAAACAGTGCATGAAAAAATGATATCCATGCTACTTAGCACAAGTTACGACCGATTTCAGGAGCGGACCAGAAACTTCGAGCACCATGCTCACTTAATATGGTCGTGAACTTGCCATCCAGGTGTTTAAAAATTGTATAAAACACAAACAAAGTCAGAAAATCATGAAACCTGTCCACGTGTCATGATATCATATGTAGAGGCTGTGATAAAAAATTGAAAAAAATTCGAGAAAGTTAAAATTGTATAAAACACAAACAAAGTCAGAAAATCATGAAACCTATCCACGTGTCATGATATCATATGTAGAGGCTGTGATAAAAAATTGAAAAAAATTCGAGAAAGTTGTGACGCACTATGTGTACAAACTAAGAGATCCACATTGAAACTCCATGATTTCATGTGTAGTTCTTTTAGGTTTCTACACATACCGTCTCACAATTTTCTCCAAACATTCTGAATTTTTTATCACAGCCTCTACATATGATATCATGGCACGTGGACAGGTTTCATGATTTTCTGAGTTTGTTTGTGTTTTATACAATTTTTAAACACCTGGATGGCAAGTTCACGGCCATGTTCAGTGAACATGGTGCTCGAAGTTTCCTGTCCGCTCCTGAAATCGGTCGTAACTTGTGCTAAGTAACATAGATATCATTTTTGCATGCACGGTTTTCCAAGTTTCGAGTGACCTGCAGTTCAAATCTGAATTTTCCGAAGAAATGCAAATAAACAAATTAAATCTACTAGATATTGAAAACACAGTTATAATTGTCCCCAAATGGCACATGTAGGTCTATATAGTGTAGGAACATACCACAAAAAGTTTGGTGGCCAAAAAAAATATAAATGTACTTTGTCGAGTGTCAGCTGGTTGACACTCGGTAAAGTATGCTTTGCCGAGTGCCCTTGGGTGACACTCGGCAAAGAAGTGTAAATTAATCTTTGCCGAGTGTCACCTAGGCGACACTCGGCAAAGGCTCCTTTGCCGAGTGTCCCCGATCTGACACTCGGCAAAGCTTATTTTAAAAATAAAAAAATTCTTTGCCGAGTGCCAAATCACGGGCACTCGGCAAAGCGCGTGTACATAGCGCTTGTAACCTTCTTTCTCTCTCACTCTCTCACTCTCACACTCCGCGCCGCCGCCGTATACACACCGCCGCCGCGCTGCCGCGCCCCCGCCCACGCCGTGCCGCACCGCCGCCGCACCTGTGTCCGTGCCGGCCGCACCATCGCCGCACCTGCGCCCGCGTTGGCCGCGCCCTCGCCGCCGCAGCCCGCGCCCCGCCCGCGCCGTGCCCTCGCCCTTGTCCCCACCCACGCCCTCGCCGCGCCGTACGCCATACGTCGTGCCCCCGCCGTGCCCTCGCCGTGCCCCCGCCGCGTCCCCGCCGTGCGTGCCCTCGCCATGCCCCCGCCGCGTCCCCGCCGTGCGTGCCCTCGTCGTGCCCTTGCCGTGCCCTCGCTATGCCCCCGCCGCCTCGCCCATGACCTGTCGTCTCGTCCGTGACCCGTCGGTTCATCCGCGACCCGTCGTCCCGCTCGTCGGGTATGATTAGGTTTAATATTGAGTTGATTAGATTAATATTTAGTTTTCTTGTGTTAAATTTATGTACGTGTATGATTAGGTTAATATTGAGTATTGATGATTGCCGACCATCGTGTCGTTGAATTATGTGTGGATGTCAGCCATCATGCTGATAGTTTTATTTGCAGGATTTCGAAACCTCCCCGTGCAGGGGAGGTGCTGCCGAAATTTTCTGTTCGAGGATGGAGGACCGTGAGTGGATGTACACGGGTCGTAGAGAAAGGAACGATGTCACCACTGAATGGATTAGAAAGACCGATGATTTCGTGGAACGGGCATATGGCGAAGCTGCTAAAGGAGCGAGTCTAGTCCCATGCCCGTGCAGCAATTGTGCCAACCGGAAAAGAAAACCAAAGAAGTCCATGGTAGAACATATTTGGAAGAATGGATTTACGTCGGGCTATACTCGGTGGATATTTCATGGTGAAGCACATCGTACGAGAGACGAGGTGCTGAGACAACGTGTCGAGGATTATGACGCGGATGCGGGGGTAGCGGATATGTTGAACAACTATCAAGAGGCATAGTATACGGGAGGATGTATGGATGACGAGCCAGAGCCGACTGCAAAGGCATTCTACGACATGTTCGACGCGACACAGAAGCCCCTTCACGACCAGACAAAGGTTTCTCAACTGGATGCCATTGGGCGTGTAATGGCGTTCAATTCGCAGTACAGCATGAGGAGAGACACATTCGATGGCTTGTTGACGGTTATTGGTAGCCTGCTTCCGGATGATCACGTTCTGCCAAAGAGCATGTACGAGGCACAGAAACTCCTTCGTGCACTCAAGATGACGTATGAGCAGATTCATGCTTGTCCGAAGGGCTGCGTGCTATTTAGGAAAGAATACGCGGAGGCAAAGTACTGTCCCAAGTGTACATCGTCTAGGTTCATGGAGGTAGACTCTAGTGATGGATAGAAGAGGCAGCTCGACATCCCCTTGACAATCCTACGGCACCTTCCGTTCATACCGAGGATCCAGCGTCTGTACATGACAGAGGAATCCGCGAAACAGATGACATGGCACAAAAATGGAAAACGATACAATCCTGACAAGATGATGCACGCATCCGATGGTGAAGCATGGAAACACTTTGATGCCATTCACCGTGAGAAAGCCGAAGAGGCTCATAATGTACGTGTTGCGTTGGCCACAGATGGGTTCAATCCCTATGGAATGAGCGCTGCCCTGTACACATGTTGGCCCGTGTTTGTTATCCCAATCAATCTCCCCCCTGGTGTGTGCTTTCAAAGGCAGAATATATTCGTGTCGTTGATAATTCCCGGACACCCGGGGAATAAAATGGGCGTGTACATGGAGCCTTTGATCGATGAATTAGTACGTGCCTGGGAGGAAGGGGTATGGACGTATGACCGAGCTACAAAGATAAACTTCAGAATGCATGTTTGGTACCAGTACTCCATGCATGACTTACCAGCGTATGGGCTATTCTGTGCCTGGTGTGTTCACGGTAAGTTCCCATGCTTAGTTTGCAAGGAAGCTCTCAGGTTCATTTGGTTGAAAAAGGGTGGCAAATATTCGTCCTTCGATAAACATCGACAATTTCTCCCTGCTGACCATCCATTCCACCTAGACATCAAGAACTTTATGAAAGATGTCGTAGTGACAGACCGCCCTCCTGCAACGACGACTGGTGCCGAAATTCGTCAACGGATAGATGGGCTCGTGGCCAATACAGAAGGTGGTTTTGTGGGATATGGTGAGCAGCATATGTGGACACATAAGTCTGGCTTGACTCGGCTCCCCTATTATGACGACCTGCTCCTTCCACACAACATTGACGTGATGCACACTGAAAAGAATGTTGCGGAGGCACTGTGGGCAACAATTATGGACATTCCTGATAAGTCAAAGGATAACGTGAAGGCAAGAGTGGATCTGGCAGCGTTATGTGATAGACCAAACCTAGAGATGAAGCCGCCAAGTGGCGGAAAGACGTGGAGAAGGCCTAAGGCCGATTTCGTCCTAAGCAGGGCCCAGAGGAAGGAAGTACTTCAGTGGATCAAGATGTTGATGTTCCCTGATGGGTATGCAGCTAACCTAAGTAGGGGGTGAACTTATCTACTATGCGAGTCTTAGGGATGAAGAGTCATGACTTCCACATATGGATTGAACGGATTCTTCCTACGATGGTTCGAGGCTATGTCCCTGAGCATGTCTGGCTAGCGCTTTCAGAGTTGAGTTATTTCTTCCGTCAGCTTTGTGCAAAAGAGTTATCTCGGACCGTGGTTGCAGATTTGGAAAGATTGGCACCCGTGTTACTGTGTAAGCTTGAGAAGATATTTCCACCCGGCTTCTTCAATCCAATGCAGCATTTGATTCTTCATCTCCCCTATGAGGCACAAATGGGGGGCCCCGTGCAGGGACGTTGGTGCTATCCAATCGAGAGATGTCTAAAGACTATTCGAAAGAAATGTAGAAATAAATGCAAAATCGAGGCTTCCATTGCAGAGGCATACATTCTAGAGGAGGTCTCAAACTTCACAACAACTTATTATGGTGACAAACTGCCGAGCGTGCATAATCTACCCCCTCGTTACAATGATGGCGACAATGAATCGAACCTTAGCATATTTAGAGGCCAACTCGGAAGCACAAGTGGCTCGACCACCAAGACATTGACACATGAAGAGTAGCGGCATATCATGCTATATGTATTGACCAACCTTGAAGAGGTGACGCCATACATGGAACAATTCCTTCATGAATTCTGGCGTCGATCAAGGGACCCCACTCCACAGGAATATGACACTCTTCTTAGAAAGGGTGCGAGAAATGGGTTGCCCGATTTCATTTCCTGGTTCAAACGTAAGGTACGTGCTTAGTTTGTAAAAGACATATGTTTTTGAACTCAATTTAGTGTCTTTTAACTTGCGAATACTTACAGGGCCAAAGAGATCCGTCTATGAGTGCCGAGTTGAGACAAGTAGCCAACGACTTTGCTTATAGGGTCAAGAAATATTCTGGGTATGACGTCAATGGATACCGTTTTCACACAACAAACTACGACAAAAGTCAGCCCAATCGAAAAACAACGTGTTCTGGAGTCTTTACGCCCGGCCTTGACAATGTCGATTATTTTGGATGAATCGAAGAAATATATGAGCTCAATTTTTATGGTTCCAAACCTCTTACTCCAGTGATATTCAAATGTCATTGGTTTGACCCTCAAGTGACGAGACGGACACATTCTAATCTTGGGATAGTCAAAATTCGACAAGATTCCACCTTACCAGGAGACGATGTCTATATCGTGGCCCAATAGGCCACACAAGTGTATTATCTCCTATATGCGTGCCAAACGAAAGAACATCTTAAGGGTTGGGATGTTGTGTATAAGGTATCGCCGCACGGGAGGTTACCTGTTCCTAACGATGAAGATTACAACTTAGACCCGGACACATATGATGGAGAGTTCTTCCAAGAAGATGGGCTAGAAGGGCGATTTGAGATAGACTTAACCGAAGCTATCGGAATGGACGTAGATATTGAAATGGTTGTTGATGAGGAGGAGGTGCAAAATGATAATGACTTAGTAATCCTTGAAGGCAATGACATTAATGACGAACTTGCGTCTTCCGATGGTGTTGAGATTGAAATGGTTGATAGTGATGATGAGAGTTATGATCCGGCTAACCCCGACACATATGAAGATTATTTTTAATCGATGTAATGCTATATGACTATTTATTTCGCACATGTTTTTAAATACATCTTTTTATATGTGCTTATTTGTTTACTCTTAATTGCAGGTTTTTGGACAAATATGGTCGGCGGTAATTGGCTGAGGAGGAGGGGGAGGAGGAGTAGGACGGCGGACGAGGCAGAGCAGGCGGCGTAGCAGGATGACCTTGTCCAGCCGCAGGCGGCGCCTTAGGACGACTTAGACCAGCAGCAAGACGACGACGACCAGCACTAGGACGCCTCAGGTTCTGGCGGCTCAAGTTCGAGGAGCATCTACCTACGAGGCCCCACGAGTCTCCTTCAGCGTCCCATACTTCGGGACAGGTGACCGCTGATTAGGCTGGATGGGGAGAGGTATGTAACTTTATGTTCTTCATTCTTGTTCATATTATATGTTAAAAATCATAATATAAACTAATACTTTTTATTTATCACTTGGATAGGTCTTGGACGGTTGTGGATTATGCTGGGGGTCATCGTCGCCCCCCCAATGGCATCCTCGACCTACTGTGCAGGGAACACTTCCCTGGACTGGTGGAGTACGCCGGAGTGACGGGCCCAGCCTTCACCTTCGACCACTACGCCGACGCCCCCGATGCAGTAGACCGGGAGGGCCGGGAATTCAATAACAAGGCAGAGCGGGTGAAGCAAGAGCTGTGGGTTAGTCTTAGTATAATGTAAAATATGTCGCATTCGTTGCAAATTCTTGAAATAATGTATGGATACATCATTTTTGTATGCAGGATTTCTTCAGATGTGAGGCTGGATACGAGGCTAGGGCGGATGTGGTGGCCACCACGAGCTGTAAGAAGCTCATCGTGGTCATGCACTATGAGGCCCGAATCCAGGCCATCGTCACCTACCACGGCTCCGTCCTTGGGGAGAGGGTGACCAAAACTCAAGCCTGAACCATGTCGTTGACCAGGGACCAGTACCTGCAGGTAAAGTCATGCATGTTTGGTACCAGTACTCCATGCATGAATTTTATTTTATCTTCTGATATGCACTTTACGTGTTTACTTTGTAGATGATTCCACATTGGTGCGCCGCACATCCTCTGTGCTAGGAGCAGATGGTGGATAGGTGGTGTTCGGCTGAGTGGGACCAGGCGCACAACGCTAGCCGAGAATGGCGTATGATGATGCAAGGTCCCTCCCACCACCAAGGCAGCCGGAGCCTGGGGCAATATGCCGAAGCATGGGTACGCCCTCTTTTTTATTTAGGTATATAGCATTGGATTAGATATTGTTTCTAACTATCTCGTTGGTTTTCTTGCAGTCGGTGTCACATGGTGGTCGGCCTTGCTCCACCTTCTCGGCCTATGCTATGGCCCATAAGGGCAAGGCGACGTCAGACGTCACGTACAACCCGGATGACGGGCCCAAGGCCTACACCAACCCCGCCGTCTACAGCCGCCTTCATGACTACACCGCCATGGTGCAGGAGGTCCATGGCCCAGATTATGATCCGAGCACCGAGCCGATCGACCCTGATGTGCTCATGAGGGTCGGAGGAGGCAAGAGACATGGGCAGTACTGGATTGCCGACGGGGCAATCGACTCGTCCTCCACTCCCACTCTGTCTTAGGTGCCGGCAAGGAGCACGGGCTCGAGTCCAGCCATACTGAAAGGGAAATGTGCCGTTGGGCCATTTCTAAGTATTTTGGTGATTGAGTGCCAACACAAGTGCTTAAGTGTAAATCTATGCCAAATGTTGGATAAAGTGCAAATCAAGTCTAAAGATATGTTTCTAGACTTAGTACATTGTTTTGAGAACTAATGTATTGTGTCTAAGTGCTGGAAACAGGAGAAATCTATTTGGAAAAGAGATGGATATGTTCAGCCAAAGTCTGCTCAGTCTGAGTGCACCGGACTGTCCGGTGGTGCACCGGACTGTCCGGTGGTGCACCGGACAGTGTCCGGTGCGCCAGGCTGGCGACTGTCAACTGGCTGCTCTCGGGACTTCGACGGTGGTGTACGACTATAAATCACCGGACTGTTCGGTGGTGCACCGGACTGTCCGGTGAGCCATTCACAGGCGAACTCGTCGCTCTCGGGAGATGATTAACGTCGTACGGCTAAAAATCACCAGACTGTCCGGTGGTGCACCGGATTGTCCGGTGAGCCAACGTTCGGCCGCACGATCTGCGCGGGACATGTGGCCGAGCCAACGGCTAGAAGGGGGCACCGGACTGTCCGGTGTGCACCGGACAGTGTCCGGTGCGCCAACGGCTCTCAAACTCCAACGGTCGGCTTTGCCAAAGAAGGAAAGAAATCCGCACCGGACAGTGTCCGGTGGTGCACCGGACTGTCCGGTGCGCCAGGCGACTGAAGGCAAGAATTGCCTTCCTGGAATGCTCTCAACGGCTCCTAGCTGCCTTGGGGCTATAAAAGGGACCCCTAGGCGCATGGAGGAGGACACCAAGCATCCTTTGAGCATTGTTGATCACTCACACTTCATTCTTGCACACTTGTTCGACATTCTTAGTGATTTGAGCTCCGTTCTAGTGAGAAACTCGTGATACTCTTTTGAGCTCAAGTCTGGGTCTTGTGTGTGCGTATTTGCTGTGATCTTTGTGTCTTGTGTGAGTTGCTCATCCCTCCCTTACTCCGTGCTTCTTTGTGAACTTCAAGTGAAAGGGCGAGAGGCTCCAAGTTGTGGAGATTCCTCGCGAACGGGATATAGTAAAGCAAAGCAAAACACCATGGTATTCAAGTGGGTCTTTGGACCGCTTGAGAGGGGTTGATTGCAACCCTCGTCCGTTGGGACGCCACAACGTGGAGTAGGCAAGCGTTGGTCTTGGCCGAACCACGGGATAAACCACTGTGCCATCTCTGCGTTGATCTCTTGTGGTTATTGTGTTTTGTTGAGACTCCTCTCTAGCCACTTGGCATTATTGTGCTAACGCCTAACCAAGTTTTGTGGCATTAAGTTTTCAAGTTTCACAGGATCACCTATTCAGCCCCCCCTCTAGGTGCTCTCACATACGACCTCGGCACGACAGCTCACAGCTTCACATACAGCAACTCGAGGTTAGTGCTTCTGTAACTCGTCATTCCTTGAGTTATATACCTTCTCTTTGAGTTACTATAACGTTGGCTTGTAATATTACAGACCCAACTAGAACAAGAGAGGAGGGAACATCAAGAGATGGAGGCGAGGATAATGGCGAAGCGGGCGGTGACTGATCAGAGGATGGCAGATATGTTCCAGTACATGCAGAGCCTTAGCGCGTCACAGGGTTTCGCTCCGCCACCTCCATTGTTCCTTGCAGTTGACCCTGCTCTATTCCAAACTCCTGTGAGTATCAAAATTATAGTTACATATTGGTAATGCATTTGGTATAACACATGCAATCTCTTCTCTGTGTAGGACCAATCTGGGGCGGCATCCAACAACCCTCATGAAGGGTTCAGCCCAACGCAGCACCAGACCAACCGCCCACCTCCATGAGTTTTATGTTTTAAGTGTTGAATACTTATGTTTGTGTGTTTGAAGACTTCAAAACTTGTGTTAGTCACTTATGTTTGTGTTGGATACTTGTGTTGAACACTTATGTTTGTGATGGATATTTATGTTTGTGTTGGCTATTTATGTTTGTGATGATATCTGTGATGTATATATGTGATATATATGTGATATCTTTTGTTTGTGTGGATGGAATACAAAAAACAAATAAAAAAGGTGCATACTGGTCACTTTGCCGAGTGCAACACTCGGCAAAGAGGTTCTTTGCCGAGTGTCAAGACCATAGCACTCGGCAAAGAACCAAGACCTGGGCACTGGTATAGGTTCTTTGCCGAGTGTAATGTCTCTGACACTCGGCAAAGAGGCACGCTTTGCCGAGTGCCGTACATAGCACTCGGTAAAGAACCTGAAATGGGGACCCTCCCTGGTGGGTTCTTTGCCGAGTGTTCCAGGTGGCACTCGGTAAAGAAGTTACCTTTGCCGAGCGTCTGCCGGGCAGACACTCGGCAAAGGTGTTACCTTTGCCGAGTGTCATCCGTGACACTCGGCAAAGACGCCATCTCCGTCACCCCGTCGCCGTAACGGTTGCTTTTCTTTGCCGAGTGCCCGAGAAAAAGTACTCGACAAAGAAAGCTTTGCCGATGCACTGTTTGCCGAGCCTTCTTTGCCGAGTGCGACACTCGGCAAAGACTTTGCCGAGTGTTTTTAAAGCTTTGCCGAGTGCTTCGGGCACTCGGCAAAGCACTCATTTCCGGTAGTGATTGGCCTGTTACTATTAGGGTTGCCTCACCTTCTCTACCCGAGCTTGCCTTCTTTTCTTTGGTTTTTGACAGTTTCTGTACATGAATATTCATGTATTCTTCTAACATGTTTTAGTTGTTGTTCTATAATTAGCTAAACTAGGGGTGAGTTTAGTTGTCTTAAATTTGTCATTTTTCTTACTTGGGTCTGTATTATGTTATGTCAGAGTTGTTGTTTGTTTATCACAATTTTTATCACTAAACCAAATATATTTATGGATTTATTCATTTACTCTTACTGAAATTTACATACTACATACTAACCATTAACCCTTCTTTTGTAGGTACATGGTTTAGATGGAGAGGACATCAAAAGCTTTGTGTTTACTTCAAAAAAATATTAGTGAAAAGCTATTTAATCTTGTTGAAATGTTGCTGTAGTAGAAAAGTGTTTATACCGTTTAATTACGTTTAAACATGTTTAAACACGTCTGAACACTAAACAAAGCCTCATCGTTCGTCTACCGTTTACCATTTACGTTACCATTAGTAATATTACATATATACACATACATATCATCCACTAGTAGAAAAGAGCTCTAAGCTGACGGTACACACAAATTTTCACTGGCAGTTTCAGTTACCGCGTGCCAGTGAAAATAAACAAGTGAGACCAGCTTAAGGAACCGCCAGTGAAAACCTATTTCCATAGGCGATTCTCTTAACACAATCGCTAGTGAAATATAAAAGAACCGCCAGTGAAAATATAATTTCCACTGGCGGTTCCTTAAGCCAACCACCAGTGGAAATAGTATGTTTCCATTGGTGGTTACTTCAGCCAACCGCTAGTGAAATTTGAGTTATAAATACGTCTTCTCCTCCCGACAGGAGCTGTAGGTCGCAACCAACTTCCATTGGAGGCGATTTTGGAGGTCTAGATTTCATAAAATACAAGGGGGATGTTTTGATCTTCATTTTTTGGAAGAAGATTGCTGAGAAAGGTTGGTTTATGTTTCTCTTGTCAATTTTTATTCATTCTAGCTCAATTTTAGCCACTTTTTGGATCTAGGGTTTCACCATGTGAAAGAGAAGAGTATATCTAGGTTATTTTCTCTATTTCCTCAAATGAGATGCTTAAGATGGTTATATTTTGTCTATCCTCTCTCCTTTTTAATGAATGGTGCATGTGTTGTATGGAGAGACGGGAAGATAAGTTTGGTAATTAAGATTGTTTTTCTATGAAAGTTGGTTTAATTATGTTTCAATTGCTAATTATTGTTCATTTTCACTCAATTTTAGCTACATTTTGGAACTAGTCTTTCACCATGTGTGTTAGAGATAGGTTTGGGTATTAAGAATTGCTCTCATTCCAATTTTTGTTAATTTTTCCTCAATTTTAACCACATTTTGGATCTAGAGTTTCACCATGTGTTAGAGATAAAGTGGTTAGGTTGCCTAATCCAACCTCCTGTGACCTTTGTTGTATAAATACCCCTTCATCCTTTCTGACAGGAACTGTGTAGCTCGCGCGCAGCCCATTTTCCAGTGGAGGGCTAGATTTCGCAACATACAAGGGTTGCTAAGAAAGGTTGGTTTATATTTCTTTTGCCACTTTTTGTTTATCCATGATATATTTAGTTGTTAGGAAATGTTGGTTTGTGTTTCTCTTGCCAAATTTTTTTCTTGTATTGTGTTTATGTTACTTTTTTACGGGTGATGATGGAGAGACAATCTTGGATGTACAACTTATCAAGGCTAGATCCATCATACATATTTGAGGTCATAGGTTTATTGATGTCACTACAAACCATGCTTGGAGAACAAAGACAACACATATATTGTCCATGCATGGACTACAAAAATATTGTTGTATTTGATGACACAGAACAAATGATATCTCATCTGGTATGTCGAGGATTTGTGAAGGATTACATAATTTGGACAAAGCATGGAGAGAGTAGCTCTTCGCCTTATACAACTGGAAACTCCGAGAACATCGACGACAGATTTTAATTTGTTCACAAGACACAATAACCTTTTTAACAGAGCGAACATGTAGTGCCAAATGTTACTGATCCTAGTTACCCTAGAGGAAATGAACGTGATAGAACTCATGTTCTGCCAAATGTTATAGATGAGGAAGATGCAGAGTTGTTAGAGGCAAAATTGTGTCATTGTACAGATCCATCGATGTTCTTCATGAAAGGTATGGAGTCCCTAAAGAAGTGAGAGAACCTAGAGGGGGGTGAATAGGTGTTCCTGCAAAATTCAACACTAAATAGCACAAACTCGGTTTATGAAATGTTAGTTAGATTAAACCAAGTTGCTATAGCGAGAGCTCTTGAGAAGAAATCAATCACAGAGAAAAGCGACACAAGAGACACGATGATTTTATCCTATGGTTCGGCCAAGTATAACACTTACCTACTTCCACGTTGTGGCGTCCCAATGGACGAGGGTTGCACTCAACCCCTTTCAAGTGATCCAATGATCAACTTGAATACCACGATTTTCTTCCTTTTTGTTGTTTTTCCGTTTGTGAGGAATCCCCACAAGTTGGAGCCTCTCACCCTTACAAAGTTGATCACAACCAAAGCACACGAGTAAGAGAGGGAAGGAAACACATGCAAGAATCACAGCAATCACATGCACACAAGTCAAGACGTGAGCACACAAACATGGCGTAGGGAGTTTACAACTCAAAAGTTGCTCAAATCTCAAACACGATGATCCGATTGCGTGGTGGCGAAGTCTAGGCGTCTTAGAATGTTCAATGGAGGCTTGGTGTAGTGCTCCATGTGTCTAGGGGTCCTTTTTATAGCCCCAAGGCAGCTAGGAGCCGTTGGAACTCCATTTGGTAGGCAATTCTTGCCTTCTGTCAGGTGGCGCACCGGACAGTCCAGTGCACCACCGGACATGAACAATCCTTGTCCAATGCCCCATCTCTTTCCTTTTTTGACGAAGCCGACTGTTGAGCCCTCGGTCTCCTTAGCGCACCGGACACTGTCCAGTGCACACCAAATAGTCTGGTGCGACCAAGTGACCGTTGGCCCTGGCCACGTGTCGCCCGCTGATCGCGCTGCCGACCATTGGTGCGGCGCTATTGGCTCACTGGACAGTCTGGTGCACACCGGATAGTCTAGTGAATTTTAGCCGCGGCACCCTCAGCGAATTCTCGAGAGCGACGAGTTCGTTTGTCGAGCAGTCTGGGCACCGGACAGTCCGGTGCACCCGTAGTGGCTGCTTAACTGAACTTCCTTTGCTCCTTTTGGACTTGGCTCAATTTTGTTCCTAGCACTTAGACAAGCATGTTTAGCAAATAAAATAATCGACTAAGTGTCTAGAGTCATACCTTGATTCTTGATTTGCATTTCTTTAGCTCTTAGCACATATTAACCGAAACAATATGCGTTGGGCATCTAATCACCAAAAGATTTATAGAAATGGCCCAAGGGCACATTTCCCTTTCATTCTCCCCCTTTTTGGTGATTTATGCCAACACATTTAAAAGCAACTTGAAGTGCAATTCATTCTCAAAAAGTGCAAATTGAAGACCAAATTTTCTCACTTAGAATTTGGCATATTTGGATCACTTTTGCCACCACTTGGTTTATTTTCACAAAACAAATTCTTTTTCCTATCTCTGAGTCAAACACACTTGCTTTGGAGAATTTAGAGATCTATCAAAGGTAAATTTGATCAAGTACCAAAAACTCCCCCTTTTCCCATAATCAAAATTCTCCCCCATAAGAGACCAATTTTTGCAATAAGTGGATTTTGGACGAAACACAAATTCTAACTCTACAATTTTTTGAAATTCACAAGTGGTTGGCTAATCCATTTGCTTTGGCATTAAGCACCAAAACGGGATAACTTTTGGCCCTTTAACCCCATTGCCTCACCAAAATGTCAAATAAGAGCAAAAAGGCAATGAGAGCATAACAAAGAACTTAAGACAAGATACATTTACCAGAATGCAGTGGAAGCTCTTCCTTTGTCCAAGTTCACTTTTCCCTTTCAATACCCTTGTGAGACTATTTCAAGAGCACTCAAGCAAACAAGTTAGTCTCAAAGGAGTCAAGTTGTAGCACATCCTCCCCCTAAACATGTGCATCATTTGCATAGGGACTTGTGAGGTCCGGGGATGGCTTGTACAACTTGAGCACCAAATATAAGCAATGAAAGACAATAAAGCTTAAAGTAATATGATCAAAGTCATTGAACACATGTATGCTATAGATCAATCCAAGTTACGTGAATCTAAGACATTTAGCTCACTACGCAACCTACAAAACCTTTTCTCATCTAAAGGCTTGGTGAAGATATCAGCTAGCTGGTTCTCGGTGCCAATGTGATAAATATCGATATCTCCCCGTTGCTAGTGGTCTCTCAGGAAGTGATGCCGGATGTCTATGTGCTTAGTGCGGCTGTGTTCAACAGGATTATCCGCCAAGCGGATTGCACCCTCGTTATCACATAGGAGTGGGACTTTGCTCAGATTGTAGCCAAAGTCCCAGAGGGTTTGCCTCATCTAAAGTAGTTGTGCACAACACTGTCCTGCGGCAACATACTCGGCCTTAGCGGTGGATAGGGCAACAGATGTTTGTTTTTTAGAGCTCCAAGATACCAAGGACCTTCCCAGAAATTAACAAGTCCCTAATGTGCTCTTCCTATCAACCTTGCACCCGACATAGTTGGAATTTGAGTATTTGATTAAGTCAAAGGTAGACCCCTTTGGATACCAGATCCCGAAGCAAGACGTAGAAACTAAATATCTAAGAATTCGCTTAACGGCCACAAGGTGACACTCCTTGGGGTCAGATTGAAATCTAGCACACATGCATACACTTAGCATAATATCTGGTCTACTAGCACAAAGATAAAGCAAGGATCCTATCATAGACCGGTATGCCTTTTGATCAACGGACTTACCTCCTTTGTTGAGGTCTAGATGTCCGTCCATTCCCATCGGTGTTGTTGGGGACTTGTTCTCAAATGCTATGAGCTTAGAACAAGGCAACACAAAGTGTTAAAGGTTAATGCCCTTCGTCCTTCGAAGCATTATTTCCCTTAGGATATAATGATCTTCAGACGAAGGTCACAAAGGATAAACCTTCATCATTGCAGTTTATGGTAACAGAAAAAGAAGCATACAAAATATAGAAGACAACATAAGTAATCATATAACATTATTAATTCATTCTCATTATATTATTATGGAAAGGCAGAAACAATATTGAATTACAAATGTACCTTCGACTTGATGGAAGACAAAAGTACAAGTGTGACGCACAAATGAATACAGGTCAGCGTGAACAGTATGGGGGCACTGTTCATCTATTTATAGGCATAGGACGCAGCCTGTGTAAAATTACACTTATGCTCTTTACATTTACTATTGACTTTAGGATAATCCATTGAGGTCCATATAGCCTTTTCCCCTTTAAGTCGGTTCCTTTTTCTGCCGTTATGCCGAAGCTCCCTTGCGCGTGGCTTCGGGGCTGCGTCATCCTTCGTATTGTTCATGCTTCTCACATTGTATATGGTTTTGATCTGAGTCTGAAGGTACCTGGTCATATATTACACTTGGGAAATATTGTCAAATCATGTTTTGAGGACCTTCGGAAGACGAAGGCCCCCAACAGGTGTCTTCGTGGGCTTTGCATCCTTCATCCCAAACCTTTTGAGAAGATCTTGAGTGTACTTTGTTTGGGAGATGTAGGTGCCTTCCTTGAGTTGCTTCACTTGAAATCCAAGGAAGTAGTTCAACTCGCCCATCATCGACATCTCGAACTTTTGCATCATTACCCTGCTAAACTCCTCACAAGACTTTTGATTAGTAGAACCAAATATAATGTTGTCGGGGACCATAATTAGGGGTACCCTCAAGACCCCTAAATCTCAGCTGGTAACCCCCATCAGCACAAAGCTGAAAGGCCTGATGGGTGCGATTAAGTCAAGGATCGGTCCATTCAAGGGACATGATCGTGCCTCGCCCGAGCCTAGCCTCGGGCAAGGGAAGCCGAACCCGGAGAACCTATGTCTCGCCCGAGGACCCCCCTCCAGCAACGGGCACACTATCGGCTCGCCTGAGGCCCAGTCTTCATCGAGAAGCAACCTTGGCCACATCGCCACGCCGACCGACCAAATCGCAGGGGCATTTAATGCAAAGGTGGCCTGACACCTTTATCCTGACGCACGCCCACCAGTCGACAGAGCCGAAGTGACCACGGTCACTTCGCCGCTCTACTGACCGGTCTGACAAGAGGACAGCGCCGCCTGCGCCGCTCCGACTGCTGAGCCACCCGACCGAGAGAGGCTGACAGCAGCCAAGGCCGGCCTCGGGCGTCATAGGAAACTCTGCCTCGCCCGACCCCAGGGCTCGGACTCGGGCTCAGCCCCGGAAGACGGCGAACTCCGTTCCGCCCGATCCAGGGCTCGGACTCGGGCTCAGCACCGGAAGACGGCAAACTCCGCTCCGCCCGACCCAGGGCTCGGACTCGGGCTCAGCCCCGGAAGACGGCGAACTCCGCTCCACCCGACCCAGGGCTCGGACTCGGGCTCAGCCCCGGAAGACGGCGAACTCCGCTCCGCCCGACCCAGGGCTCGGACTCGGGCTCAGCCCCGGAAGACGGCGAACTCCGCTCCGCCCGACCCAGGGCCCAGACTCGGGCTCAGCCCCGGAAGACGGCGAACTCCGCTCCGCCCGACCCAGGGCTCGGACATGGGCTCGGGCTCAGCCCTGGCCTCAGCCGACGGTCTCTGCCTCGCCCGACCCAGGGGCTCGGACTCAACCACGGCTACGGAAGACAGACTCGACCTCGACTTCGGAGGAGCCTCCACATCGCCCAACCTAGGGCGCGGACCGACCACGTCGACAGGAGGCGCCATCATTACCCTACCCCAAGCTGACTTAGGCTACGGGGAACAAGACCGGCGTCCCATCTGGCTCGCTCCGCCAGATAGGCAATGATGGCGCCCCGCACGCCCTGTGACGACGGTGGATCTCGGCCCCCCTTACGGAAGCAAGAGGACGTCAGCAAGGACTCGACAGCCCCAACAGCTGTCCTCTCTCCAGGCTCCAGCACTCCTCCGACGGCCACAACACCGCACGAACCGGGTGCCAAAACCCCTCCGGCTACCACGATGGCATGTACTTAGGGCGCTAGCTCTCCTCCGCTAGACACGTAGCACTCTGCTACACCCCCCATTGTACACCTGGATCCTCTCCTTACGCCTATAAAAGGAAGGACCAGGGCCCTCTTACAGAGGGTTGGCCCGCACGGAGAAGGACGGGACGGCGCTCGCGCAAGGCCGCTCGCCCCCACTCCCGTGTGGACGCTTGTATCCCCCTACTGCAAGCGCACCCAACTCAGGCGCAGGGCTAACACGAAGGCCGCGGGATCCACTCTCTCACGTCCGCCTCTCTCCGGCTGCTTCCTTTCCCCCCTTCGCGTTCCGCCTCGCGTCGACCCATCTGGGCTGGGGCACGCGGCGACAATTCACTCGTCGGTCCAGGGACCCCTCGGGTTTCGAAACACCGACAGTTGGCGCGCCAGGTAGGGGCCTGCTGCGTGTTGACGAACAGCTTCCCGTCAAGCTCCAGATGGGCAGTCTCCAGCAACCTTTCCAGCCCGGGACGGTGCTCCGTTTCGGGAATCTTGAGTTCATGTCCCTCGACGGCAGCTACGACATAATACTCCTTCCCCCGCCGTGCGACAGCGACAATGGCGGTCGACAACCCGCTCGTCGGTGGGGAAATCGACGACGCCTTCCCCACGTGGTGGAAGGACGACATTCGGGCTTGTCCCGTCCCCTCCCCCACCGACGGAGGAGGAGGCGGGGCAACCAAGGCCAAGCGGGAAGCGGCACCTCGTTGGCTGTCGAGCGAGTCGGGCATCGATCTCGCGTCTAAGACGAAGACGAGCGTCGCCTCCCCACAACACGCCAATCTCAAGCAAACGCACGATGCCAGCACACTCGCGAAGGACTTGCTGGGCGTCACCCTTGTACCTGAGACAATGGTGCAGTCAGTCCCAGACGCAACCTCGTCACCGACCGTCGACCGAAAGGTACCGACCGATTCCCATCTCGCGTCTTTTGGATTCGGCCTCGACCCACCAAGCGACTCCGCTTCGGTGAGCACTCTTTTAGAGGAGAGTCCAAACCCTCTGGGGTATCGTGTGCGGTCACCCTGGGACCGACTGACGGCCGACTCGACCTATGAGCCCTCAGGGTCCGAGGAAGATGGCGAGCCCGACCTATGTTGGGATTTCTCCGGACTTGGTAACCCCAGTGCCGTGCGGGACTTCATGACCGCATGTGACAACTGCCTTTCCGACTGTTCCGACGCTAGCCGCGGCCTCGCGTTGACATCCTTCGGGAGCTAGCTGTGGTCCCCGTCCCGGCGGGGGGTCCTGACCCACAGCTCGAGCATATCCGCGAGAGGCAGGCCAGGCTCGACGAGGGAGCAGGAACGCTTGTGCCGATCCGCCGGGACATCGGGCAGGAATGGGCGGTTCAACCCCCGGCCGGAGAAGCGCGTCATCTCCCCCAAGACATCCAGCACCGCATCGCCGACGACGTCAAGGTGAGGCCGCCGCCGGATTCCAGCGGAGTCGGCCGGAACCTGGCTGCAGCAGCAATACTCCTCCGCGCGATGCCAGAGCCATCAACCACCGAGGGGCGGCGTATCCAGGGAGAGCTCAAGAATCTCCTGGAGGACGCCGCGGTCCGACGAGCCGAAAGCTCTGCCTCCCGAAGGCAGGGGTTCCCCTCGGAACATCGCGCCGCGACTTCCCGATTTATGCGGGAAGCCTCGGTCCACTCTGGGCGCACGCGCAACACAGCGCCTGCAGACCCGGGTCGCCTCGGCAACGAGCGTCATCATCACGGCCGTCGGGCCCACCTCGACGATAGGGCGCGCCGAGGCTACCACCCCAGGCGTGGGGGACGCTACGACAGCGGGGAGGATCGGAGTCCTTCGCCCGAACCACCCGGTCCGCAGGCTTTGAGCCGCGCCATACGACGGGCACCGTTTCCGACCCGGTTCCGAACCCCGACTACTATCACAAAGTACTCGGGGGAGACGAGACCGGAATTGTGGCTCGCGGACTATCGGCTGGCCTGCCAACTGGGTGGAACGGACGACGACAACCTCATCATCCGCAACCTCCCCCTGTTCCTCTCCGACACCGCTCGAGCCTGGCTGGAGCACCTGCCCCCGAGGCAGATCTCCAACTGGGACGACCTGGTCCAAGCCTTCGCCGGCAATTTCCAGGGCACGTACGTGCGCCCTGGGAACTCCTGGGATCTCCGAAGCTGCCGCCAGCAGCCGGGAGAGTCTCTCCGGGACTACATCCGGCGATTCTCGAAGCAGCGCACAGAGCTGCCCAACGTCACTAATTCAGATGTCATCGGCGCGTTCCTCGCCGGCACCACCTGCCGCGACCTGGTGAGCAAGCTAGGTCGCAAGACCCCCACCAGGGCGAGCGAGCTGATGGACATCGCCACCAAGTTCGCCTCTGGCCAGGAGGCGGTTGAGGCCATTTTCCGGAAGGACAAGCAGCCCCAGGGCCGCCCACCGGAAGATGCTCCCGAGGCGTCAAATCAGCACGGCGCCAAGAAGAAGGGCAAGAAGAAGTCGCAAGCGAAACGTGACGCCACCGACACGGACCTTGTCGCCGCCGACGAGCACAAGAACCCTCGGAAACCCCCCGGAGGTGCCAACCTCTTCGACAAGATGCTCAAGGAGCCGTGCCCCTATCATCAGGGGCCCGTCAAGCACACCCTTGAGGAGTGTGCCATGCTTCGACGACACTTCCACAAGGCCGGGCCACCCGCGGAGCGTGGCAAGGCCCTCGACGACGCAAAGGAGGAAGATCACAAGGCAGGAGGGTTCCCCGAGATCCGCGACTGCTTCATGATCTATGGCGGGCAAGTGGTGAACGCCTCGGCTCGGCACCGCAAGCAAGAGCGTCTGGAGGTCTGCTCGGTAAAGGTGGCGGCGCCAGTCTACCTAGACTGGTCCGACAAGCCCATCACCTTCGACCAGGCCAACCATCCAGACTACGTGCCGAGCCCGGGGAGCTACCCACTCGTTGTCGACCCCATCATCGGCAACGTCAGGCTCACCAAGGTCCTCATGGACGGAGGCAACAGCCTCAACATCATCTACGCCGAGACCCTCGGGCTCCTGCGGATCGATCTGTCCTCGGTCCGAACGGGCGCTGCGCCTTTCCACGGGATCGTCCCCGGGAAGCGCGTTCAACCCCTCGGACAACTCGACCTACCCGTCTGCTTCGGGACGCCCTCCAACTTTCGAAAGGAGACCCTCACGTTCGAAGTGGTCGGGTTTCGAGGAACCTACCACGCAGTGCTGGGGAGGCCATGCTACGCCAAGTTCATGGCCGTCCCCAACTACACCTACCTCAAGCTCAAGATGACGGGCCCCAACGGGGTCATCACCGTCGGGCCCACGTACCGACACTCATACGAATGCGATGCGGAGTGCGTGGAGTACACCGAGGCCCTCGCCGAATCCGAGGCCCTCATCGCTGACCTGGAGAGCCTCTCTAGGGAGGCGCCCAACGTGAAGCGCCACGCCGGCAACTTCGAACCAGCGGAGACGGTCAAGTCCGTCCCTCTCGACCCCTGCAACGACGCCTCCAAGCAGATCTGGATCGGTTCCGAGCTCGACCCCAAATAGGAAGCAGTGCTTGTCGACTTTCTCCGCGCGAACGCCGATGTTTTCGCGTGGAGTCCCTCAGACATGCCCGGCATACCGAGGGAAGTCGCCGAGCACTCTCTAGATATTCGAGCTGGGGCCTGACCCGTGAAGCAGCCTCTGCGCCGATTCGACGAAGAAAAGCGCAGAGCCATAGGCGAGGAGATCCACATGATACTGGCGGCAGGGTTCATCAAAGAGGTATTCCATCCCGAGTGGCTTGCCAACCCTGTGCTTGTGAGAAAGAAAGGGGGGAAATGGCGGATGTGTGTAGACTACACTGGTCTAAACAAAGCATGTTCGAAGGTTCCCTACCCTCTGCCTCGCATCGATCAGATCGTGGATTCCATTGCTGGGTGCGAAACCTTGTCTTTCCTCGATGCCTACTCAGGGTATCATCAGATCAGGATGAAGGAGTCCGACCAGCTCGCGACTTCATTCATCACACCCTTCGGCATGTATTGCTATGTTACAATGTCGTTTGGTTTGAAGAATGCGGGGGCAACGTACCAGCGATGCATGAACCATGTGTTTGGCGAACACATCGGCCGAACAGTCGAGGCCTACGTCGATGACATCGTAGTCAAGACGAGGAAGGCCTCTGACCTCCTTTCCGACCTTGAAGCGACATTCTGATGTCTCAAGGCGAAAGGCGTGAAGCTTAATCCCGAAACGTGTGACTTCGGGGTCCCCCGAGGCATGCTCTTGGGGTTCATCGTCTCCGAGCGGGGCATCGAAGCCAACCCGGAGAAGATCGCGGCCATCACCAACATGGGGCCCATCAAGGACTTGAAAGGCGTACAGAGGGTCATGGGATGTCTCACGGCTCTGAGCCGCTTCATCTCCCGTCTCGGCGAAAGAGGTCTGCCTCTGTACCGCCTCTTAAGGAAGGCCGAGTGCTTCGCTTGGACTCCCGAGGCCGAGGAAGCCCTCGGGAACCTGAAGGCGCTCCTCATGAACGCGCCCATCTTGGTGCCCCCCGCTGCCGGAGAAGCCCTCTTGATCTACATCGCCGCAACCACCCAGGTGGTTAGCGCCGCGATCGTGGTTGAGAGACGAGAAGAAGGGCATGCATTGCCCGTCCAGAGGCCAGTCTACTTCATCAGTGAGGTACTGTCCGAGACCAAGATCCGCTACCCACAAATCCAGAAGCTACTGTACGCGGTGATCCTGACACGGCGGAAGTTGCGACACTACTTCGAGTCTCATCCGGTGACTGTGGTGTCATCCTTCCCCCTCGGAGAGATCATCCAGTCCCGAGAGGCCTCGGGTAGAATTGCGAAGTGAGCGGTGGAGATCATGGGCGAGACGATCTCGTTCGCCCCTCGGAAGGCCATCAAGTCCCAGGTCTTGGCGGACTTCGTGGCTGAATGGGCCGACACCCAGCTCCCGACGGCTCCGATCCAACCGGAGCTCTGGACCATGTTTTTCGATGGGTCGCTGATGAAGACGGGGGCCGGCGCAGGCCTCCTCTTCGTCTCGCCCCTCGGAAAGCACCTACGCTACGTGCTACGCCTCCACTTCCCGGCGTCCAACAATATGGCAGAGTACGAGGCTCTGGTAAACGGGTTGCGAATCGCCATCGAGCTAGGGGTCCGACGCCTCGACGCTCGCGGTGACTCGCAGCTCGTCATCGACCAAGTCATGAAGAACTCCCACTGCCGCGACCCGAAGATGGAAGCCTACTGCGATGAGGTTCGGCGCCTGGAAGACAAGTTCTACGGGCTCGAGCTCAACCACATCGCCCGACGCTACAACGAGACTGCGGACGAGCTGGCTAAAATAGCCTCGGGACGAACAACAGTTCCCCCAGACGTGTTCTCCCGAGACCTGCATCAACCCTCCGTCAAGACCGAGGACACGCCCGAGCCCGAGGCACCTTTGGCTCCGCCCGAGGCACCCTCGGCTCAGTCCGAGGCACCTTCGGCTCCGCCCGAGGTACCCTCGGCCCCCGAGGGTGAGGCACTGCGCGTCGAGGGGGAACCGAGCGAGGTCACACCTAATTAAAGCTGGCAGACCCCGTACCTGCAATATCTCCACCGAGGGGAGCTGCCCCTCGACCAAGCCGAAGCTCGGCGGTTGGCACGGCGCGCCAAGTCTTTCGTCTTGCTGGGGGATGGGAAGGAGCTCTACCACCGCAGCCCCTCAGGCATCCTCCAGCGATGCATTTCCATCGCCGAAGGCCAGCAGCTCTTGCAAGAGATACACTCGGGGGCTTGCGGCCATCACGCAGCACCTCGAACCCTCGTTGGAAACGCCTTCCGACAAGGATTCTACTGGCCGACGGTGGTGGCCGACGCTACTAGAATTGTCCGCACCTGCGAAGGGTGTCAGTTCTACGCGAGGCAGACCCACCTGCCCGCTCAGGCTCTGCAAACCATACCCATCACCTGCCCGTTTGCTGTGTGGGGTCTGGACCTCGTTGGCCCCTTGCAGAAGGCACCCGGGGGCTACACGCACCTGTTGGTCGCCATCGACAAATTCTCCAAGTGGATCAAGGTCCGACCCCTAAATAGCATCAGGTCCGAACAGGCAGTGACGTTCTTCACCAACATCATCCATCGCTTTGGGGTCCCGAACCCCATCATCACTGACAACGGCACCCAGTTCACCAGCAGAAAGTTCCTGGACTTCTGTGAGGATCACCACATCCGGGTGGACTGGGCTGTCGTGGCTCACCCCATGACGAATGGGCAAGTAGAGCGTGCCAACGGCATGATTCTACAAGGACTCAAGCCTCGGATCTACAACGACCTCAACAAGTTCGGCAAGCGGTGGATGAAGGAACTCCCCTCGGTGGTCTGGAGTCTCAGGACAACACCAAGCCGAGCCACGGGCTTCACACCGTTCTTTCTAGTCTATGGGGCCGAGGCCATCTTGCCCACAGACCTAGAATACGGTTCCCCGAGGGCGAGGGCCTACACCGACCAAAGCAACCGAGCCAACTGAGAAGACTCACTGGACCAGCTGGAGGAGGCTCGGGACGTGGCCTTACTACACTCGGCGCGGTACCAGCAGTCCCTGCGACGCTACCACGCCCAAGGGGTTAGGTCCCAAGACCTCCAGGTGGGCGACCTGGTGCTTCGGCTGCGGCAAGATGCCCGAGGGCGGCACAAACTCACGCTCCCTGGGAAGGGTTGTTCGTCATCGCCAAGGTTCTGAAGCCCGGAACATACAAGCTGGCCAACAGTCAAGGCAAGGTCTACGGCAACGCTTGGAACATCCAACAGCTACGTCGCTTCTACCCTTAAGATGCTTTCAAGTTGCTCATATACCTCGTTCACACACCAAGTCTGGTCGTCAAGGAAGGGTCAGCCTTGCCTCGGCAAAGCCCGACCCTCCCTCGGGGGCTAGAAGGGGGTAACCCCCTCTGTGTCGAAATTTTCCTCGAAAAAAGAAAAAATCTTTTCTGCCAGAATGCCTTTCGTGCTCTTCGACTACTTCAAAAGTGGATCCTGAAAACGACGGAGTACACGTAAGCAGCCAAGGCTAACCGAGCCGAGGGACTCCTACGCCTCCGGGATACGGATACCTCACTCATCACCTTCTGCGATAAGTAACTCGCGCTCGGATAAGTGACTCCATGGATCGAACAAGTCTTCATGCTTGAGAGCTCCTCTGCTGAAATGATTTTTCGGGCCTTCTCGACTGCGTCGGTAACAGAACCCTATGGACGAGTAAGAGCGCGCGTAAGCGGCAAGGCCGACCGAGCCGAGGGATTCCTACGCCTCCGGGATACGGATACCTCACTCGTCGCCTTCCGTGAAAAGCAACTCTCGCCCGCACAAACAATTCTGTTACCGACAAATGAGTCCGGATACTCGAAACAAGAGGAAAAGAAACGTAGCTTTACAACACGACGACGGTGTGTTTAGGCCTCGGCGGCCGCAGAAAACATACACACACTACAAGACAACCTGATCCTGCAGGCTCGGACGTCGACAGCCGAAGGGGGCAGCAGCACCCTCGGCATCAACTACACCTTCGGCGGGGTCTGACCTAGCCTCGGACGACGACGCGATCGGAGGGCCCCCACTCTGAAGGACGACATCAGCACCACACCCGGGCCATCGCCGCCAGGGTCTTCTTCGAGAATCCGGCCCGAGCAGGCGGCTCGGCCGGCCACCCCGAGGCCTCGGCCAGCTGACCCCCAAAGACATCAGCTTAGCTTGTGGCCTCGGCAACTCAACTCCGGCGTCGGCTCCGCCAGTGGACGACCTGGCCAGGCTCTGGCCAACTACACCTCCTTTTCGAAGCCAACTCTGCCTCCGTCCGTGCTGACACCGCTACCTCCGGCTTCGGCTCGTCAAAGAGCGGCCGAGGGGTTCCTTTAACTAAGCAAGAGAAGCCTCGGACAGCAAGGCCGGCCGAGCCGAGGGACTCCTACGCCTCCGGGATACGGATACCTCACTCGTCTCCTTCGCACGAGGCAACTCACGCTCGGTGAAGCGGTTCAGATAACCAACAGGCGAGTCTTGGTGCTCGAAATGAAGAAAAAACACGGCTCCGCGCCGAAAATACAAACACGTTTAGGCCTCGACGGCCGCATTGAACAAGACACCGGCACTTAAGGTGCCTTTACAAACGGAACTCCGGTTCCACCTCCGCAGGTACAAACAACCCCACGCGACTGAAGGGCCTGCGGAGCAACAGAAGACCGATGAACGGCTCACCGTCGCCCGCCCCGGCAGCAGCAACGACGACGACTTCTGCCCCGGAGGGCCGAACAGTGGCAGCGATGACCTCAGGGTGGATGTTGCTGCCATGAGGCCCTCGCCCATGCCCCCAACTCGAGAGGCAAGGACGGGCAGAAGGCCGACGAGTTGGAGGTCAGTCCGTGGGTGGCGCCGGCTAGCTCGTCGGCGGCAAAACCTCTTCCAGCTGTCGTGGCGGAAGGCGGCACCGGGAGCAGCTCCGAAGCCGCTCGGCTCAGAGAGCCGGGCACGCGGCAGCTGCCCATGCCATGGACGGCGGACGCCCTTCCCCCCGATCACTGAGGGAAGGAGCGGGCCGTCGCCCACGCATGGACCGACCCCAACTCGGCACACTCCCCTCCCCAGCACTGGTGATGAAAATCCTTGAGGCTGAGGGAGGGGCAGAGGCCGCAGCCCGGCTTGCTTTCCCCCGCCATCGAACTGGAGGTCACCGTCTTGGGTGACCACCGGCGAGGGGATGCAGCCGGGCTACATGATGAAAATCCTTGAAGCCGAACGATGGCTGAGAGGTACCAATTTCCACGAAGTTGCGTTCCTCCGACGACAAGGCGGAAGGACTGCGGGCGTCCCCCATCCGGGGGGCTCGGAAGATGGAAAGGCACGATGCATGAGGGGAGCGCGAAGGACATGGTCGCCCTCCAAGGGGGTCGCCCCCCTTTTTAAGGCGACTCTCCCCACTTGCGTCCTCAACCGTTGCGGGTTGAGTCTTCTCCAACACACTCCAAGATTCTCCCCCCCACGGCGCGGGGGCTGGGTCCCACACGTCATGCAAGCCGGTCTAGGGGAGAAGGAGCCAATCCGTCACGCGCGCGTGGTGCATGCAACCACCCGGCAGTTACAAGCACTATTCCACTTTCGCCCAGACCAGCGGGTGAAAGGGCGGACAGCCATGCAGACGGCATGCAACCGTGCCAAGTGGGCGCGCCCCCTCAACTCCAACGAGCCTAGCATGGAGGTCCAGGCCCACGCGTCATGCGACCGACGCACCAGTTGCTACGTGTGAGCAACTGCACCGCCACTCATGCCACTACCGCATCTCCTCGACTGCGGAGTCAATACCGCAACTCGAGGCAACCCTGCAGCGCCAGCCAAGCGCAACGGTCAAATGCGGTCAAAATTGAGCCGACAGTAATGGCGGTGACAGGCGGGCAGAAGCAGCGGTCGCGTCGTCAGCCAAGCTCACGTCCCATCCAGGGGCAGCGGGGGAGCCCTCTCCCACTGCATGAAGACGGTGCGCCCGTGATCCGTTCCTTGAACGGCTCGCGCACGCGCAACGGCCGCCCCGCGAACCACTCGCCTCGTCGCATTAACTCCGCGGCGGGACAGGCGGCGCCTCAGGCGGGAGAAGCAAGCGACGCTTCACCTTCGCCATAATGACCGCGTCGAAAAAGGTACGCCATGTCATTCGACTTCGCATCCTTTTCCTTTTCCTCTTTCTCTCTCTTACAACAGGGACCGGGAAAGGGGGATACCCCAAAAAGGACCCTTCTCCGTGAAGGAAACAGGCTCCGAGCCTCCCTACTGATCAGAGGTTCGAAGGTTGGCCCCTCGGAGGGGTTCAACAGCCGCCTCAGAGCACGTGGGCTCCACACCCACTACTGGTCAGAGGTTCGATGGCCGGCCCCTCGAAGGGTTCAACGGCCGCCTCAGGCCACTCGGGCTCCGCGCCCACTACTGATCAGGGGTTCGTAGGCTGGCCCTCGAAGGGTTCACAGTCGCCTCAGACACAGAGCGAGGGATGACCATGGTTACGTTCGATACATAACCAAGGCTCGGGCTATGCTCCCGAGGTACCCTAGGACATTTCCGAGACCAGCGGGAACGATCTTGTAACGGAATCCCATCATAGGGAGGCATCGAGACCTCGGACCCCGTCGACAGGGGACCGGGTCTGGCAGATCACCCGCAGGTACTTTTGGGCACGCCTTTGGGCCTCTAGCCGACCCCTATCAAATGGGGCACGGACGTCCGCTCGGATTACCCGCCAGCAGCTCACCGGAAACACCATGTTCGGCGCCCTCCGAGGACAACATGACGCTTTCCCCCCTCCTCCTTGCGGAAAGGCGACGCAGGGGCGTATATAAAAAAGACGAGTCTGTCCTTGACCGTCCTCTCGCCCTGTGCAGAGGCTCGGGGGCTGCTCTCGCAAACCCGGCTCCGGCCAAACCGTTGACAGCGTCAACATACCAGCCTGAGAACTTGGGACCCGACTGTGCACTCGGGCTACGGCCAGCTCGCATGAGGGAACAACTAGACCAGCCAAAGTGTTGCGAAGCGCACTAAGACCTCGAAGGAGTAAAACTACTCCTCCGAGGCCTCGGGGGCTACACCCGGCGGGTGCGCTCGCGTGCACCCACCGGAACGGAATGCAACCGAAAAAGGCTGGTCCCCTTGCAAAAAAGTGCGGCAAAAGCCTACAAGCGAGTATTAGTACTCCCTTGGAGGCTCGGGGGCTACTGTCGGGGACCATAATTAGGGGTACCCTCAAGACCCCTAAATCTCAGCTGGTAACCCCCATCAGCACAAAGCTGCAAAGGCCTGATGGGTGCGATTAAGTCAAGGATCGGTCCATTCAAGGGACATGATCGTGCCTCGCCCGAGCCTAGCCTCGGGCAAGGGAAGCCGAACCCGGAGAACCTACGTCTCGCCCGAGGACCCCCCTCCAGCAACGGGCACACTATCGGCTCGCCCGAGGCCCAATCTTCACCGAGAAGCAACCTTGGCCACATCGCCACGCCGACCGACCAAATCGCAGGGATATTTAATGCAAAGGTGGCCTGACACCTTTATCCTGACGCACGCCCACCAGTCGACAGAGCCGAAGTGACCGCAGTCACTTCGCCGCTCTACTGATCGGTCTGACAAGAGGACAGCGTCGCCTGCGTCGCTCCGACTGCTGAGCCACCCGACAGAGTGAGGCTGACAGCAGCCAAGGCCGGCCTCGGGCGTCATAGGAAACTCCGCCTCGCCCGACCCCAGGGCTCGGACTCGGGCTCAGCCCCGGAAGACGGCGAACTCCGCTCCGCCCGACCCAGGGCTCAGACTCGGGCTCAGCCCCGGAAGACGGCGAACTCCGCTCCGCCCGACCCAGGGCTCGGACTCGGGCTCAGCCCCGGAAGACGGCGAACTCCGCTCCGCCCGACCCAGGGCTCGGACTCGGGCTCAGCCCCGGAAGACGGCGAACTCCGCTCCGCCCGACCTAGGGCTCGGACTCGGGCTCAGCCCCGGAAGATGGCGAACTCCGCTCCGCCCGACCCAGGGCTCGGACTCGGGCTCAGCCCCGGAAGACGACGAACTCCGCTCCGCCCGACCCAGGGCTCGGACTCGGGCTCAGCCCCGGAAGACGGTGAACTCCGCTCCGCCCGACCCAGGGCTCGGACTCGGGCTCAGCCCCGAAAGACGGCGAACTCCGCTCCGCCCGACCCAGGGCTCGGACTCGGGCTCAGCCCCAGAAGACGGCGAACTCCGCTCCGCCCGACCCAGGGCTCGGACATGGGCTCGGGCTCAGCCCTGGCCTCAGCCAACGGTCTCCGCCTCGCCCGACCCAGGGGCTCGGACTCAACCACGGCTACGGAAGACAGACTCGACCTCGACCTCGGAGGAGCCTCCACATCGCCCAACCTAGGGCGCGGACCGACCACGTCGACAGGAGGCGCCATCATTACCCTACCCCGAGCTGACTCAGGCTACGGGGAACAAGACCGGCGTCCCATCTGGCTCGCTCCGCCAGATAGGCATTGATGGCGCCCCGCACGCCCTGTGACGACGGTGGCTCTCGGCCCCCCTTACGGAAGCAAGAGGACGTCAGCAAGGACTCGACATCCCCAACAGTTGTCCTCTCTCCAGGCTCTAGCACTCCTCCGACGGCCACGACACCGCACGAACCGGGTGTCAAAACCCCTCCGGCTGCCACGATGGCATGTACTTAGGGCGCTAGCTCTCCTCCGCTAGACACGTAGCACTCTGCTACTGTCGGTGTTTAGGGTCCGACCGCACACCCGGGGTTGCCCCTCAAGGTGTTTTAGGAGTAGGAAGGTGTCGACAACTGTAGCAGAATGGTTCGTGCCGATCGCACGAGGGACGGTGGACAAGATTTACAGGTTCGGGCCGCTTAGTGATGCGTAACACCCTACGTCCTGATGAGTATGCTTGGTGGATATGGTTACAAGAGAGCTCTCTGGATCGAGAATACAGAGAGTTGATATGTGTGGCTAAGTAATGGGTCGATCGTTCTGAAGGGGTGCCCCCTAGGCCTTATATACTCGACCGTGGGGCAGTACACATGATAAGATAACAACAAGTGGCTAAAAGATAGTGAACCTCTCGAGATTATCCTTTACGTAACCCTCGCCGACTTATCCTCACGTGGCTTCGTTGCATGGAGGCCCCGACGCGGGAAAGTCGGATCTCTGTTGCGGCCAATGGCTCGACGCTATGGGCCGTCCGGGTTTGCACCAACCCGGCCTCACGTCGCTCTGCGTTGCTGGTTGTCTTTCCCCAGGCCCACGAAAGAATAACCTTACGATTTATTGGGCCCTTGGGCCTTTCGTGAGGTCCTTTACTCTTTTAGTGGACCCGGGGGATATCTATCCCCCACAAGCCCCCGATCTTTGGGTTAATTTAGAGGTAATCAACCCGAAGATCTCAGGTCCAGCTTGTAGGTGATTTGAAGAAAAATGGCTCCTTGCTGTTTTCTCTTGCTTCGATCACTTATTGACCAAAGCCTAGCTTCGTGCTTGTGCCTTAGAGATCGGCATTCCTGTTTGTTGGATTCTTAGCTTCATTGGGTGCACCGGAGGTGCACCCAATGGGTGTAGCCCCCGAGCTTCGAGTAGATTTTAGAAAATAATCTACTCGAAGGTCTTCAGCAGAGATTACTTCCATTCGTGTTCCTTTATTCCAGTTGATGATTGGCTTCTTAATCTTGCCCCATGCCCTTAGAAATTGGTGCTATCCTGGCTTAGAACGACAATCCATGGGGTGCACCGAAGGTGCACCCAATGGGTGTAGCCCCCGAGCTTCGAGTAGATTTTAGAAAATAATCTACTCGAAGGTCTTCAGCAGAGATTACTTCCATTCGTGTTCCTTTATTCCAGTTGATGATTGGCTTCTTAATCTTGCCCCATGCCCTTAGAAATTGGTGCTATCCTGGCTTAGAACGACAATCCATGGGGTGCACCGAAGGTGCACCCAATGGGTGTAGCCCCCGACCTTCAAGTGGATTTTTTGAGGATAATTCGCTTGAAGGTCTTCTTTTTGTGTCCTTTTGCTGAAAATTACTCTTTCTGCTTATAAAAAAGTTGGCATGATGTCATCCGTGCTATGTCATCAATATTATGCTTCAGAGGTCAGCATGTGTTTTGTCTTTTGCAGCTGAATTTGCAATCCTTCCATATCTTGCTAGGTAGCATAGTGTATTTGCTCTGCACTCGATTGGACATTCGATGGACGTTCTCTGTCTAGTCTTCAAGTCATGTCTGTCGACCATATTTTGCACTCTGCTGGCTATACTTGGCTTCCCTTTAACTCTTGTTGATATCTCATTTTTGTCTTGAGGCATTCACTGCATGCTCTGTACAGATGTGACCATTATGAAAAATATACTGACAATTCCTGGGCGTCCCCCCCCAATGGGTGTGGGCAAGGGACGGCTTGGTACGCTGAGTGTTTTTACCGGCTGCTTCTGAGTTGTAATGTGATGGGACGGCGAGTGTAATCATATCCTTTGCGCTGTTGACTGGAGTCCCAATGGGTGTAGTGCTGCATGAAACGGCGTCCGCCGCCTGACGTGTCTTTGGACGGGTGGAGTTGTGTATTGAATGCTTAGCGACTGTTCAGTGACCGCGGTTGGAGGTGAGCGGTTGCCTTTCTCTTCTATAAATAACGCTGTTGTTCCTCTGGTTTCTTCACATCCCTTGGCTATTCCTTACTGCTTCCTTCTCTTCTTTTCTGCTTGCCTCCATGGGAAAGAAACGCAAGCGCGAGCCGACTCCTCCATCGGAGGACTTCGGCGACTCGGAGTACTCGGAGGAGGAGTTCTCCTCCGAGTCCGAGAGGTCCCCGGCCCCCGTCTCTCCCCCGGCGTCGTCCGATGACTCGGACGACTCCCAGGGGTTAGCCGCGGAGGTCTGGGCGTACATCCGGGCCGTCGAGCGCTCCGGGCTCGAAGGCTCGGATGAGTCCGAGTACTCCTCGGAGGAGGAGGACTCGGACGGCGGCGGCGAGGGCGAGGACGACGACGACGACGACGACGATGACGACGACGACGGCGACGACGACGACGGCAGCGGCAGTGGCGGGGGCGGCGGCAACGGCAGCAGCAGGGGCAGCACCAGGGGCGGCGGCAGCAGGGGCGGCACCAAGAGCGGCGGCGGCGGGGGGCGGCACCAAGAGCGGCGGCGGCGGCAGGGGCAGGGCCAGTGGCTAGATGCCACTGGTCTTTTTAAATATTAGTATAGATTAGAAGTAGTATAGTTAGATAATGTAGTATTATTAGTAATGTAAAGTAGTATAGTGTAGCGTAGTAGTAGTAGCAGTAGAGTGTAGTATAGTAGTAGAAATAGGGAAGTATCAACTCATAATGAGTTGATTTGTAAATGTTCCCACTTCCCTTGAATGAAGAACGAATTTGGTTTCCTTTTGATGACTTGTTTCGTTTGACTATGAATCTGAGTCTTTTGAGGCCATAGACGAATAGCTTGATCATTATGCTGACACTTCCGAGCAATATTGCAGTCTGTATCAATGTTTTTAGTAGTAATGCCGAGTGATTGATCTTGAGGTCGTCGTTTTTAGAGGTTCCGCCGAGTGATCGGAAGTCGCCGTCGACATTTTAGAAGTAATGCCGAACGATTCGAACTAGAAATCAGTGTTTTAGATGTACGCCGAGTGACTGAGTAGTGACGTCGGCGTTTTAGAGGCAACGCCGAGTTATTGAACTCGGGGTCAGCGTTTTAGAGGCAACGCCGAGTTATTAAGGGTCGTTGTCGGCATTTTAGAAGTAATGCCGAGTGATTGAGCTCAAGATCAACGTTTTAGAGGCGACGCCGAGTGACTGAATAGTAACGTCGGCATTTTAGAGGCAACGCCGAGTTATTGAACTCGAGATCAGCGTTTTAGAGGCAACGCCGAGTGATTGAAAGTCAACGTTGGCATTTTAGAAGTAATGCCGAACGATTAAACTTGAGATCAGCGTTTTAGAGGCAACGCCGAGTGACTGAATAGTGATGTCGGCATTTTAGAGGCAACGCCGAGTTATTTCGAGGATTAGCACCCGAGTAAGGAGATGGCCCACCAATTTTTGGGAAATAACTGCCGAATGACTACGTGGCATGCTGGGATTTCGGAAATAACTGCCGAGTGATGACTGGGCACTTTTTGAAACGGTATCTGGTCCGAGAATATCCCATAAGAGCTGCACTTTTAGCCGCCTTTGCTTTCCGCGCCCTAGTTCTTGCATTCCTGCTTCCAAATCCTCTCTGCGCTTGCCTCCAATTTGCTTACTGGTGAAATCGAGATGGCTCCCAAGAGGAAAATCGCGAGTTCTTCCGCTGTGGTGATTCCCCCAATTGATCCCAACAGCCAGTTGCCTTTCGCAGGTAACCACATGTCCATCATCTCTGAAACCGAACTCCTCCACCTCGTGTCCATCGGGGTTCTTCCTCCACGAGAACTCTGTTCTTGGCGGATTTGCCACGGGACTACGGTCCCGACGGAGGACACCCACGAGTCCGTGGTTTACGCTCCCTTTCTTCTCCGCGGCCTTGGCCTTCCTATTTCTCCTTTTTTCCGTGGTCTTCTTGATTTCTACCACATCAACTTAACCCATCTGAACCCTAACTCAATTCTGCAAATTTCTATCTTCGTCCACTTATGTGAGGCCTTTCTTGGCGTGCTTCCGCATTTTGGCTTGTGGAAACACCTGTATCATTGTCGCCCTGGGATGGCCGGGGGACAGCATCAGTTGGTTGGAGGTGCCAGCTTGGAGATGCGCCGGGGACGGAAAACTGAGTATCTTGAGATCCCCCTTAAAGACAGCATTAAGGGATGGCGCCTGGAATGGTTTATAGTTGATAACTATGGAAATTCTCTCCCCCCCCGGTCAGGAAGACAGCCAGATGTTCGCACCCCGAGCTGGACCGAGTCTCCTACAGACGAAGAAGTGGCTGAGGCCAGTGTGCTGCTAGCTGAAGTTGGGCTATTGAAAGAGAGGGGTTTGACTGCTGAAGCTATAGTTGCTGACTTTGTTTTCAAAAACATTCAGCCGCTGAAAGATAGGGTCCACCCGGCTTATCTGTATCAAGGGCTAGCCGACCCAACTCGAGTTACCAATAGAAGAATCCCTTCTGCAGATTTGGTGAGCCGACTGGAGATGATTCTCAGAGGCAAAGTATCCAATGTTGGTGCTCCAGTGGCGTATTCAGCCTGGAATCTGCCTCCTGCCAAGGCCTTCACTCGTTTCGTGTCAAACCCACCTGCAACTGATGGCAATTTGGGCCTTAGAACGCGGCCCTCTGATGAGGAGGTTAATGCTTTGGTTGCTTCACTTGGGAAAATCCCTGATGATGAAAGACAAATCCATTTCGAGGTGCCTTTGGATCCTACTGATGCTGAAATGAATGCCGTGCTTGACATGTTGGCTGAAGATTCTTCTGACGCTACTCCTGCTGAGACATTGGCAGTGGCACCTCTCCCAGAGGTCGGTATAATCTTGGATGTTCAGAGACCTGTCCGTGCTCGCTCGAGGCGTCCCCGCCGAACCAATCAGACTGATCTTCCTGTTGATGAGCAGAAAAAGAAGAAGAGACGTATTCGGCGAGTATCTAGTTTGGATCAGGGTGCTGGTCCCTCGGTTCCTGCCGATGAGGAGGTTCCTGCGCCTGAATTTGTTGATGCTGAACCCAATGGGTGTGGTATGACTGCTGCTGATCCCAATGGGTGTGGTCCATCTGTTGCTGATCCCAATGGGGGTGTTGCCAGTGTTGCTAATGAAGATGATGAAGAGGAAGAGAATGAAGTCCCTCTGACTCGGAAAAACAGTCGACAATTCCTCGCCAGTGGGGAAAGTAGTGGGGTTCCTTCTCCGGCTTTATCTGCTCTTGTTGGTCTGCAAAACATATCCCTGGCCGACTTTGATCAAACTCTGGAGGATATGGTCCCAGAAGACTTGTTATCAGGGCCAGTGGATGATGATGTGACAGAAGCTTGTGATGCCGTGCCGGACGCTGGGTTGAGGTCATCCCGTGCCTCATCAACCTTAGAGCGCGATCTTGAGGGACGGGATGTTAGCCTGGATTGTCCTGATTCCATGGAAGTAGCCGAGGGCCCATCAACCTTAGAGATGGTTATTGCTGAAAGCTTGGACCCCAGGGATGGTGTTGATACATGTCCAGCCCCCGAGGGTGTCATCGGGGATGACTTAGCCCGGGCGAGGAGTGCAAGCTACTGCCCAGCCCCCGAGGGTGCTGCCGGGGATAATCCGGCTCAAGTGGGCAGTGCCAACTATGGCCCAGTCCCCGAGGGTGCCCAAACAGGGTCTCCTTCCGGCACTTCCATGGACGTTCACGCTGGGTCACTTCCACACTCTGGCTGCATGGTGGTGGCCCAAACTTCAGACCGGGGTCGCTTTGGAGGGCAGCGTCCCCGTTGATCGAGTATCCGGCTCTGTCGAAGGAGATGAACTGATTCCCACTGTTCCATTGCATGCTGCTTCGGGTAACGACCTTGCGCCTGGTTATCATCTGATTTCTCCTGACTTGGGGATCCCTTCGTTCTTCTCCAATCTCCAGGTACTGTGCTGTTTCTTAGCTTAACTTTTACATGAACTCTTGCCATTATGCTCATCTGCTCTTCTCATCAGGTTTTGGTGGATGGGATGACCAGCCAGCTGAAATTGCATGGTGCTCCTATCCCAGAAGTAGCTTCATCCTTTTCGTGTTGGAATCCGGTGTCTCTTCATCGCCGTGTATCCGAATTGGAGGCGACTAATGCTGGTTAGTGCCCCTTTTTTCTTTTCTTCGTGCTTGTTGTGGACTGTTTTACCTTCTGACCTCGCTTTGTTTGGTTATCCTTCGCTAGGAATGACTCGACAGATTACACTACTTGAGGAGAAACATTCTCAAGATCGGGCTGAATTGTCTCAGCGATGTACTGATCTTGAGGAAAAGTACTCTCAAGGTCAGATTGAGCTGAGCCAAGTCTCTGCCGCCCTAGATGATGCCAACGCGTTGAGTTCTTCCTTGCATGCTCAGCTCGACTCTGAAAAGGTGAAATACGAAACTGTGCTTTTGTCTTGCTGTGCTCCTGTTATTTGCTTGGTTTTCTGAAGTAACCGATTTGTGCTTGCAGGAAGAAAAACGCATCCTTGCCGCTTCTCGTGACAATCTTGATAGGTTGTATCGAGATTCTAGCAACTCGTTGACTATTCTGGAGAGGAGTCATCGCTTTTCCATGGAGGAGTTGAACAATCTTCGCTATAAGCTGCAGGAGTCCTTGGATGATGTGATTCGCCTTCGGGAGTTGATATCGGCTAAAGACGTTGTCATCAAGAATCTGCGTGCTTCCAAGAAATCTGTTACCCAGGAGCTAGAGGCTGCCCAGTTGGCTGTCAAGGTTGCTGAAGAGACTTCCAATACTCTGAGAGCCCAGCGCGATAGGGCCATGGATAAGGCCATTCGAGCGGGACGAATTCTGATGAGGAGACCTGGCGTAGTCGTCCCTGAAGATATAAGGGCTGACGTGAACGCTGCTCCCGACTCCTCGAGTCGTCCTTCTTCGTCAACTGCTCCTGGAAAAGACATTGCAAAATAGAGAAAACATTTCGCGTGCTCCGAGCGCGCAGCTTGCATGATTGAACATTTGTTAGAGGACACCGGTTTATTTGAATAACATAGTTATTCACTTATTGTATCAGAATTTTTTAGTTAATGAGTTTGGTAGTTACGACGCATGATGACTATGAATTTTGTCTGTGGGATATGGAAATCATCCCCTGAATTAAATAGGCGAGAGCATGTTGCATTGGTCTTAAGCAGGCGCCAACTGGAGTTGATTGCTTCGTTAGCTGGGCATAGTGGTCACCCTGAGTTAAGTAAGGCGTGAGCATGTCGCACCGCCTTAAGTCGTTGCCGACTTAAGTTGATTGCTCCGTTAGCAGGGCATAGTGGTCACCCCGAGTTAAGTAAGCGTGAGCATGTCGCACCGCCTTAAGTCGTTGCCGACTTAAGTCGATTGCTCCGTTAGCAGGGCATAGTGGTCACCCCGAGTTAAGTAAGCGTGAGCATGTCGCACCGCCTCAAGTCGTTGCCGACTTAAGTCGATTGCTCCGTTAGCAGGGCATAGTGGTCACCCCGAGTTAAGTAAGCGTGAGCATGTCGCACCGCCTTAAGTCGTTGCCGACTTAAGTCGATTGCTCCGTTAGCAGGGCATAGTGGTCACCCCGAGTTAAGTAAGAATGCAAGTCAACCGTAAATAAATTGAGTATCCTTGAAACCTTTTCTTTATTGATGACATATTTCCACTTTACAGAGTACATCATAGTTATCCCAGCAGTTTTGAGGTACGGCTAAGGATAAAACTTTCTCAGGTGTTCTATGTTCCAGGAGTTCCCAACTTCCGTGCCATCCATCTGAGTCAGGCGATATGATCCGGGCCGAGTGACTTCTGCTACTATGAAGGGTCCTTCCCATAAGGGTGACAACTTGTGTCGTCCTTCTCCCGTTAGAATTCGGCGAAGGACGAGCTCCCCTACTAAAAAGGATCGTTGCCGCACAGCCTTGTCGTGATAGCGCCTTAGAGTCTGCTGGTATCTTGCTGACTGGATTACTGCGCTTAGCCGTTCTTCCTCGAGTACGTCTATGTCCTCCAGCCTGGTGGTCTCAGCTTCTGCTATGCTTTCAAAAACCAGCCTTGGCGCCCCAAACTTGAGATCAGCAGGCAGCACTGCCTCCGACCCATAGACCATGAAGAAAGGAGTGTTTCCATGCAAAGCTCGGCTAGGTTGGGTTCTTAAGCTCCAAACAACATAGGGTAATTCCCTTATCCACTTTCCTGCGAATTTTTCGTTCTTATCGAAAATCTTTTTCCTGAGTGCATCCAATATCATCCCGTTGGCTCGCTCAACTTGCCCGTTGGCTCTTGGATGGGCTACAGATGCATACTTGATCTGAATGCTTTTTTGCTCGCAGAAGTCAAAGAATTCTGAACTCGTGAAATTGGATCCTAAATCAGTTATGATGCTATTTGGTATCCCAAATCTGAATATTATGTCTTGTATGAATTCCACGGCCTTAGCAGAAGTTAAGGAGGCGATGGGCTTGAATTCTATCCATTTAGTGAACTTGTCAATTGCTACCAACACATGAGTATATCCCCCTTGAGCTTTCTTGAAAGGTCCAATCATATCCAGCCCCCAGCATGCAAAAGGCCAGGTTACTGGTATGGTCTGCAGCTGCTGTGCTGGCAGGTGTTGTTGCTTTGACAAGTATTGGCAGGCTTCGCACCTCTGAACTAACTCGGCTGCATCATTCTTTGCTGTTGGCCAATAGAATCCTGATCTGAAGACCTTCCCAACTAGTGTTCTGGAGGCTGCATGTATCCCACATTGTCCAGCGTGGACCTCTTCTAAGAGTTGCTTTCCAGTGGATGGGAGAATGCACTTCATGAAGACGCCTGATGCACCCCTTCTGTATAATGTTTCCCCAATAAGTGTATAGTGAGCTGACTGTCTTGCAATGCGCTCTGCCGAGTTCTTATCATCTGGTTCTTCTTCATTCCTTATGTACTTAATGATTGGTTTTCTCCAGTCATCGGGATCTGACTCGGGTTGATCTATGATGTTGCATTCTTCCATTTGACCCAATGAGATACTTGGCTGCAGAATTTCTTGCACAAAAACCCCGGGTGGTACCTGAGCTCGACTGGACCCTAGCTTGGACAGTACATCGGCTGCCGCGTTCCGATCTCTCTCCACATGATGAAATTCCAGACCCTCGAATTTATCCTCCAGTTTTCGGACGGCAGTGCAGTATCTTCCCATCGAATCGTTTGAGCAGTCCCACTCCTTATTTATCTGGCTGATGACTACCAGAGAATCCCCATATACCATTAATCTTTTGACGCCCAATGATATGGCAATGTTCAATCCATGGATCAAGGCTTCATACTCGGCTGCATTGTTGGAGGCCGGGAATAGCAGCTGGAGGGCGTACTTGAAGTGTTCGCCTCCTGGTGCAGTGAAAAGAATCCCCGCTCCTGCTCCCTGCAGCTTGAGTGAGCCATCAAAATACATCCGCCATACTTCTGCAGTCTCCGGGTTGTCTGGCACTTGTTGTTCAGTCCACTCTGATACGAAATCAACCAGTGCCTGGGTTTTGATGGCAGTGCGAGGTCGGAACTCGATGTCATGAGATCCCAGCTCGCAGGCCCACTTGGCTATTCGACCGATGGCTTCCTTGTTGTGAAGAATATCCCCTATTGGAAAACTTGTGACTACTATGACTTTGTGGTCATCAAAGTAGTGACGCAGCTTGCGGGCAGTTAGAAGCACTGCATACAATAGTTTCTGAACTTGAGGATACTTTTTCTTTGAGGGGCCGAGGACCTCACTGATGAAGTAGACAGGATGTTGTACTGGGTAGGCATGCCCTTCTTCTACTCGCTCGACTACCAACGCGGTGCTCACCACGTGAGTCGTGCAAGAGATGTACAATAGCAAATCTTCAGCTGGTTGAGTTGATGTAACTCGCCGAGGTGGTTTCAGCACTGGTGGTGTTGTCAAGAATTTTTTCAGAGCATCCAGAGCTTCTTGTGCTTCTGAAGTCCACTGGAATTTATCCACCTTCTTGAGTAACTTGTAAAACGGCAAACCTTTTTCTCCCAGCCTGGATATAAATCTGCTTAAAGCTGCCATGCATCCAGTAAGTCGCTGAACCTTCTTCTGCGATCGAGGTGCTTCCATCTTCATGATAGCCTCAATTTTATCCGGATTAGCCTCAATTCCCCGGTGGCTGACAATAAATCCGAGCAACTTTCCGGCTGGTACCCCAAAAACACATTTCTCGGGATTAAGCTTCCATCTATATCGCCTCAGGCTGTTGAAAACCAGTTGCAAATCTTCGATGAAGTCTTTTGAGTCCTGTGTCTTGATCACCACGTCATCCACATAAGCTTCCACACCCTTGCCCCAGTGATCGGCTAAGCATGTTTGAATAGCTCTCTGGTAAGTCGCTCCAGCGTTTTTGAGGCCAAACGGCATGGAGGTATAACAGAAAGCGCCAAAAGGAGTAATGAATGCCGTTTTTTCTTCATCTTCCTTCGCCAGACTAATCTGATGATATCCAGAATAACAATCCAGGAAAGACAGCATAGAACATCCAGCGGTGGAGTCCACCACCTGATCTATCCTCGGGAGCCCGAAGGGATCCTTCGGACAGTGTTTGTTGAGATCAGTATAATCAACACACATGCGCCAGTCCACTTTATTCTTTTTGAGTACAAGAACAGGATTGGCTAACCACTCAGGATGTAATACTTCTCTAATGAATCCAGCCGCGACCAAGCGAGCTAACTCGGCGCGAATGGCTTCCCTCTTATCAGGCGTGAAACGACGTAATTTCTGCCGAATCGGCCTCGCCTGGGGAAAAACCTTCAGTTTGTGCTCGGCCAGTTCTCTCGGGACTCCCGGCATATCCGCAGGTTGCCATGCGAATACATCTCGGTTATCTTGCAGAAACCGGACGAGCGCGCTTTCCTATTTGTCATCCAAACTGGAGCTGATGATGGCCGTCTTGCGCTCGTCAGCGAACCCCAGGTTGATTCTCTTGGTTTCTTCAGTCGGCCGCATAGAGGTCGCGGTCTGAGCTTCATTTGCTGGTATTGCGGGGTCCTCCTCAGGCTTAGAGTTCGCCATTGCGGAGGGAGCTGTCGATGGCTTGGCGGTGAGGGCTGCTTGAATAGCCACTCGGAAACATTCTGCGGCGCCTTGGAGGTCGGCGCGCACAGTTATGATCCCTTGTGGCCCTGGCATCTTCAGTATCATGTATGTGTAATGTGGAATGGCCATGAACTTGGCCAATCCTGGCCTCCCGATGATGGCGTTGTACCCGCAGTCGAAGTTCGCCACCTCAAACCTCAGGAACTCGGTTCTGTAGTTCTCCGGAGTTCCAAAGGTGACCGACATGTAGATGTGGCCCAGCGGGTATTCCCCTTCCGTCGGCACGATGCCGAAGAAAGGAGTGTCCGACTCGTGGAGCTCTTTGAGATGAACTCCCAAGCTTTGGAGTGTCCGGGGGAAGGTGATGTTGATGCTGCTCCCCCCGTCCACTAACACCTTTTTCACCCGGCTCTCTCGGATCACCGGATCGACGAGAAGCGGGTACTTGCCCGGGTGGTCGAAGTTGAGCCATTGATCCGCCCGAGTGAAGGTGATCGGGTGCTCCGACCATCGGTAGGGGGCGGGAGGGCCGATGGTCGCCACCAGTATCTGGCGATCATTGAGCTTTTGCTGTCTTCTGCTCTCCTGCGATCCGTGTCCGCCGAAGATGACGTTGACCTCCCTGTCAACGCGCGGAAAAGCTCCTCCTCCTCCTCCCTCCTCCTGCCGATGGGGTTGTCGTGGTTCATCTGGTCCTCCCCTCGGCGGAGGAGGAGGTAGAGGTTGGAAGGGTCGGCCGTGTCCGACGGAGTGCTTGAAGTCTCGGCAGTTACGAAGAGTGTGGCGCATGTCCTTGTGGTACGGGCACTGGGCGTCGAGGATGTCGTCCAGTGTGCGCTCGCCTCCACGAGGTCCTCCTCGAGCGCGAGAGGCAGGTGGTCCGGCGGCGTGCACTTCTTCGCGTGGCCTCTTCTCCCACCGCTTGTCAGGTTGCTGGTTCGCGTCGCGTCGTGGTGCTGCCGGTGCGGGCTTCGCTCCTCCGATGAGATCCTGGGCTCGCTCGTCGGCGGTGATGTAGAGGTCGGCTTCCCGGAACAGCTCCTCCGAGGTGGTCGGCGCCTTTTGTAGTATGGCTCGGACGAAAACCGAATCATTAGATCCTCGGTAGAAGTCCTCGATCACGGCTGCCTCCGTGACGTCGGGGATACGATTCCTCATGGTTTGAAACCTCTTGAGGTACGATCGGAGAGTTTCGTCCCCCCGGCGCTTGATAGATTTAAGGTCCCACGGCTGCGCCGGCTTGTCGGAGAGGGACTGGAAGTTGGCGGTGAAACGCCGACTGAAGTCTCCCCAGACGTTGATGCAGTGTCGGGGTAGATGTCGTAGCCATTGAAGCGCGTCTTGTCCAAGGACAATGGGCAAGTACGCGGTCATCACGTCTTCGGATGCTCCAGCAGCTCGAGCGGCGGTGGTGTAGACGGCTAGCCAACCCCATGGATCCTGCTTAGGTTCATACTTGTCAACATTGGATACCTTGAAGTTGGGAGGCCATTGGATGGCCCTAAGGCGCGGAGTAAGGGCGGACACTCCGCACGTGTCCTCCTGTCGTCGGGGTCGATGCCTGTCCCGGGGAGGGGAGTTGTGGTTGTGATTCCTCGACCGTCCCCGGGAGGTTCCGCCAGTTGAAGCCGTCGCCGACTCAGTCTTGGTAGCTTGGCTCTGAGTCGGGGCGCCATGATCCCTGTCGTACTCCTCTCGACGACGAATTTCGTTCTCATGCCGCCGTTCCCGCGAAGCATTGATGGAGCTCCGCGCGTCTCGGCGACTGTTGATGGCGTGTCGTAGATCGTTCGGCGGGTGGGCAAGCGGTAGAAGATGGTTGGCCGCCTGGGTGAACAGTCGTCGGTAGCCGTCGGCGTCAGGAGTCCGAGGAAGTCCTTCCGCTATCCGAGCCAGCACCCCTCCGACTTCGCTCGGCGTGTTCATGGCTCGGGCGAAGTCGGGGTTCAGATTGCGCCCGAAGAGTGGATTCTCTCGACGTTGCCTTGCATCCTGCTCAGCCTGTTCCTGAGCTCGTCGGCGATCACGTCGTCGGGAGTTCCTTCGCTCTCTGAAGACGCGTTCTTCCGGGGTTTCTCCTACCTCCGAGACCTCGTCTCGTGAGACAGGTTGTTCCGGGTTCCGCTCTCCGGCTGCGTGATGTCGTCGAACATTCCTGCGCCGGTTCCTTCGTCGACGGGACTCTCGCTGAGGCGGTTCTTCCTCGGGTACAGTCGGCTCATCGTCGGAAATGGTGGGTGATTCCGCCCTTCCGACGAAGAGGACGTCGGGGTAGAACGGTGCTGCCGTCGTGGTGATCTTCTTCCGGGGGGTCGGAGGTCGCGCCTCTCCGGTTTTGTCGGAGTTTGTTGAGGAAGACTCCTTTTCCAGCGGATCCGCGATACGGTGCAGAGTTCCTTCTTCGTCCGCTACGAATGAGATTGTCCCGAAGCAGAACATAGATCCGGGGCGTAGGGCGATCTTGCTGTAGAAGGAGATGGCCATTGAGCTAGCTTGGATTGTCGACACACCCCCTACCTGGCGCGCCAGCTGTCGGTGTTTAGGGTCCGACCGCACACCCGGGGTTGCCCCTCAAGGTGTTTTAGGAGTAGGAAGGTGTCGACAACTGTAGCAGAATGGTTCGTGCCGATCGCACGAGGGACGGTGGACAAGATTTACAGGTTCGGGCCGCTTAGTGATGCGTAACACCCTACGTCCTGATGAGTATGCTTGGTGGATATGGTTACAAGAGAGCTCTCTGGATCGAGAATACAGAGAGTTGATATGTGTGGCTAAGTAATGGGTCGATCGTTCTGAAGGGGTGCCCCCTAGGCCTTATATACTCGACCGTGGGGCAGTACACATGATAAGATAACAACAAGTGGCTAAAAGATAGTGAACCTCTCGAGATTATCCTTTACGTAACCCTCGCCGACTTATCCTCACGTGGCTTCGTTGCATGGAGGCCCCGACGCGGGAAAGTCGGATCTCTGTTGCGGCCAATGGCTCGACGCTATGGGCCGTCCGGGTTTGCACCAACCCGGCCTCACGTCGCTCTGCGTTGCTGGTTGTCTTTCCCCAGGCCCACGAAAGAATAACCTTACGATTTATTGGGCCCTTGGGCCTTTCGTGAGGTCCTTTACTCTTTTAGTGGACCCGGGGGATATCTATCCCCCACAGCTACACCCCCCATTGTACACCTGGATCCTCTCCTTACGCCTATAAAAGGAAGGACTAGGGCCCTCTTACAGAGGGTTGACCCGCGCGGAGAAGGACGGGACGGCGCTCGCGCAAGGCCGCTCGCTCCCACTCCCGCGTGGACGCTTGTATCCCCCTACTGCAAGCGCACCCAACTCAGGCGCAGGGCTAACACGAAGGCCGCGGGATCCACTCTCTCACGTCCGCCTCTCTCCGGCTGCTTCCTTTCCCCCCCCCCTTCGCGTTCCGCCTCGCGTCGACCCATCTGGGCTGGGGCACGCGGCGACAATTCACTCGTCGGTCCAGGGACCCCCCGGGTTTCGAAACACCGACAAATGTCATCGACATATATTTGGCATAAAAAAGATCACCATTGCAAGTCTTAGTAAAGAGTGTAGCATCGGCTTTCCCAACCTTGAAAGCATTAGAAATGAGGAAATCTCTAAGGCATTCATACCATGCTCTTGGGGCTTGCTTAAGTCCATAGAGCGCCTTAGAGAGCTAGTAGACATGGTCGGGATACCTGTCATCCTCAAAGCCATGGGGTTATTCCACGTACACTTCCTCCTTGATTGATCCATTTAGGAAGGCGCTCTTCACGTCCATTTGGAACAACTTAAATGAATGGTGAGCAGCATAGGCTAATAAAATTCTAATTGATTCTAGCCTAGCCACAGGAGCAAAAGTCTCCTCAAAATCCAAACCTGCGACTTGGGCATAACCTTTTGCCACAAGTCGAGCCTTGTTTCTTGTCACCACTCCATGTTCGCCTTACTTGTTGCGGAACACCCATTTGGTTCCCACAACGTTTTGCTTTGGACGTGGCACTAGGCTCCAAACTTCATTTCTTTTGAAGTTATTGAGCTCTTCCTGCATGGCCAACACCCACTCCGGATCCTGCAAGGCTTCTTCTACCCTAAAAGGCTCAATAGAAGAAACAAACGAGTAATGCTTACAGAAATTGGCTAAGCGTGAGCGAGTTGTTACTTCCTTGCTGATATCACCTAGAATCTGATCCACTGGATGATTTCTTTGGATCGTCGTTCGGACTTGAGTTGGAGGAGCTCGTGAAGCTTCTTCCTACTTATCCTGTTCTTCATGTGCTCCCCCTTGAACTTGCCCTTCTTCTTGAGGTACCTATTCATCGTCTTGAGTTGGGGCGTGCACCACCATAGAGGAAGAAGGTTGATCTTGCTCTTGTGGTTCCTATGGTCGCACATCACCTGTCACCATTGTTTGCATTACGGTCGTCGGAACCTCATCTTCATCTACATCATCAAGATCAACTTGCTCTCTTAGAGAGCCATTAGTCTCATCAAATACAACGTCGCTAGAGACTTCAACCAACCCTGATGATTTGTTGAAGACCCTATACGCCTTTGTATTTGAGTCATACCCTAATAAAAAAACCTTCTACAGCTTTAGGAGGAAACTTTGAATGCCTACCTTTCTTTACCAAGATATAGCATTTGCTCCCAAATACACAAAAATAGGAAACATTAGGTTTGTTACCAGTTAAGAGTTCATATGACGTCTTCTTGAGGAGGCGGTGCAGATAGAGCCGGTTTATGGCATGGCAGGCTGTATTCACAGCTTCTAACCAAAACCACTTAGGTGTCTTGTATTTTCCAAGCATCGTCCTTGCCATATCAATTAATGTCATGTTCTTCCTCTCTACCACACCATTTTGCTGAGGTGTGTAGGGAGCAGAAAACTCGTGCTTGATGCCTTCCTCCTCAAGATATTCTTCGACTTGAAGATTCTTGAACTCAGATCCGTGATCGCTTCTTATCTTTTTCACCTTCAGCTCAAATTCGTTTTGAGCTCTCCTTAAGAAGCGCTTTAGGGTTCCTTGGGTTTTAGACTTATCCCGCAAAAAGAACACCCAAGTAAAGAGGGAAAAATCATCAACTATAACAAGACCATACTTACTTCCCCCGATGTTGAGATAGGCAACGGGCCCGAAGAGATCCATATGTAGGAGTTCCAATGGCCTTGACGTCGTCATCACGTTTTTGCTATGATGAGTACTTCCCACCTGTTTCCCTGCTTGGCACTCTGCACAAGGTTTGTCTTTCTCAAAACAGACATCGGTTAGGCCTAACACATGATCTCCCTTTAGAAGTTTATGAAGGTTCTTCATCCCAATATGTGCTAGACGGTGGTGCCAAAGACAGCCCATATTAGTCTTAGCGATTAAGCATGCATCTAGATCAGCATTCTCTTTTGAGAAATCAACTAAATAGAGTTTGCCATCTAATACACCCTTAAAAGCTAATGAGCCATCACTTCTTCTAAAGACAGATACATCAGTATTTGTAAATAAACAATTATAGCCCATATGACACAATTGACTTACAGACAATAAATTACACCCGAGCGATTCTACTAAAAACACATTTGATATTGAATGCTCGGTCGTGATGGCTATTTTGCCTAAGCCCTTAACCTTGCCTTGGTTCACATCTCCAAAGACGATGGTGTCTTGGGAATCCCTATTTTTGACGTAGGAGGTGAACATTTTCTTCTCCCCCGTCATGTGGTCTGTGCATCCGCTATCAATAATCCAGCTTGAGCCCCCAGATGCATAAATCTGCAAGGTAATTAAGCTTGGGCTTTAGGTACCCAACTCTTGTTGGGTCCTACAAGGTTAGTTACAATAGATTTTGGAACCCAAATACAAGTTTTGTCTCTCTTGCATTTAGATCCCAACTTTCTAGCAACTACTTTACATTTTTACACAACAATACAAATGAGGCATCACATGTTTGATAGATAGCAGTTGGACGAGTGAATATTTTTCTAGGCGTATGGGAAACAGCATGATGACGCCTAGGCCTACTTCTACCATGAGCATATGTGGAGCTAGATGCAAACATAGCATGTGAATCATGATAAGTAGGTAAAGCAGCATGATTATAACACTTATTATGATGAGCAACATTGAATTTTTTTTTTGACATGAGCATAAAGATAAGCATGGTTCTTTTGATCATGTGAAAAATACGAGCTACTAGCCATAGGAGCCTTTCCTTTCTCCTTGTTGAGACTGGAAGTCCTTTGGCTTGTTAAGTTCTTGGTTTCTTTTCGGAAACCAAGTCCATCCTTAATTGAGGGGTGTCTACCAATGGTGTAGGCATCCCTAGCAAATTTGAGTTTCTCATAATTATCCTTGCAAGTCTTAAGTTGAGCATTAAGACTTGCAACATCATTGTTTAACTTAATAATGGTAGAAGCATGTTCATTATAAGCATCAATATCAATATCTTTACATTTATTGCAGATTACAACATGCTCTACACATGAACTAACCACATTAAATTTTTCTACCCTGGTATTCAACTCATCATTCAAACTTTTGAGACTAGAAATAGAATCATGACAGGTAGACAGTTCAGAGGATAATATTTTATTTTTCTTAACTTCTAGAGCAAGAGATTTTTGAACACTAATGAACTTATAATGTTCCTCATAGAGAATATCTTCTTGCTTTTCTAGAAGTTTATCTTTTTCATTAAGAGCATCAATTAATTCATTCATTTTGTCTACCTTGGATTTATCTAACCCTTTAAATAAATCACTATAATCTATTTCATCATAAGAGGATTCCTCATCGCTAGAAGAAGAATACTTAGGAGTATCTCGAATACGTACCTTCTTCTCTTTAGCCATAAGGCACGTGTGGCATTCGTTGGGGAAGAGGGAATACTTGTCGAAGGCCGAGGCAGCTAGTCCTTCATCATCGGAGTCGAATGGAATGAATACATTTGATGAGAGAAGCAACAAGCATAGCACATGGCCAGTGATCCTCACCATCTACAACTTTCCTCCATAGTTGATGCAGAAACAAAAGTATATTTTATCAACCATCCTTATTTCTGGACCTACATGTGTAACCATAAATCAATGAAATCAAACAGTTTTCTACTCTTGTTCTTGTTTTTTTCTGAATCTCTTGTTTACGTCAAAGACTGTAATCTAAACACGTTATCAGCATACGTGCCCTCTCTGCTTTCTCTCGGAAAGAGAAGATGCAGAGGCAGCTAGAGACTTAGAGCCAAGAACAAGAAGAGAAATACAACAGAGTGGTTGAAATACACGACTTCCTTCACTGATGATAGAAACAAAAATTGGAGAACATGAAAATAACCAAGATGTTCTGATCTCTGCATCGCAACTGGCCTATGACGAACATCAGCGCTTTGCATGGAGATCACAGAAGTACCGAGACATCAGACACACGGTAAGAACAGAGGTATCAATCCCTCGAGAATGTCAAAGTATACATCCGTGTCCATGGATTTATTATTTTCTTTAGTTTTGTCTTCCCATTGTACTTCATTTGCGGATTCTGTTTGCCTGTCAAGTGTCTATACCTAGGTGCTCGCCTGGGTCATTATCGCATTGGTACGCTTACTTACAATCTAGATACTATATTGTGTGGTTCTCTAAGTACTAGATACATTTAAGAAACTCGTTCATACAATCTAATATATTTAAGCATTACATCTTATTCACTAAAATCTCTCAAGACACGGCTCATTTATGTAAGTTGTATGGGTAGAATCATATCTTAAACTTGTAGAACTATGATAGAGATATTCCTTTACTAATATATGTATCTTGTGTTTTTTATACTTACCTCCTTAGATAGCCCTTAAAATATGAATAATTTATATGGGTTGTACATGTCCTTAACATAGAAGAATATATAGATAGAATGTTGTTGGGTTATGCCGCTATAATTATGGCCGGTGGGTTTTGGTGGATGATGTATTGCCTATGTTTATGACATTCCATGTATGCACCTCTCTCCCTGTCTCTGTAACAAATCTTCATCAGAATCAGCTCCTGCGGTTCCTCTCCAACTGATTCTGATGAAGATTCTGTCGCGCCCGTCGGCTCTACTGTTCTTTCGGGATCTCATATTATTGTAGGTGATCAACAACTTAATCTCGTATATTCGTATGGTACTCCGCCTTTTTGAAATAATATTCGGCAACCAAAGACTCGTACTGATGGTACAGTCACATTCTTCTAAATGTGTTTTTAAACTCAAGCGTAACCCCGATGGTTCTGTTGCTCGTTAGTCGTTACAAAGCTCGTTTGGTGGCCGAAGGATTCAAGCAACAAGAAACGACAGGGTGTTGATTATTTTGCTGCACCGAGACTCTCGTCATCAAGCCCACTATCCATTTGATGTGTGATCTCCTCCCGGCCTCACATTTCTCTTTCTCCATGTCTACCGCATCTTATTGGGCTGTCGTGAGGCCCATTCTACGATGTAATCCACGCCGCTATTGATATGGGCCTTGTGTTAAAAGGAGTTAATAGAGATGATTCCTTTCTGCAGTTGTGCTGGCAATAAAACTGTTTCCTTTTTTCTTTTTGTTTACTCATAGACAAGCAATAAGCAATAGTAAAGAGGTTAACTCCATGGAAAAACTACCTTAAAACATGCAGCTTGAGCCATGAGAGCTTCCCCCCACTACAACGCTTAAAAATCAGCTTATTAAGAATGTTTATTACATACATCGAATCAAATTTATCATGTATGCGGAAACCTGTGCCGTCGATGAAGCAAATAAAAAGCGGTTTCGATCGCTTGACCGGCGGCGGCGATTAGTCGTCACTCGTCAGTAGTAGCGGAATCTGCGCCGCTTCAGCTCAGCAGTCCAGACTCCAGAGCGCAATGCCGCCGTCGTCCTCCCAGCATCCGGCGGCGGCGGCGTCGTCCGCCGCCACCGACGGCGCCGGCGCGAAGAAGGCGGCGCAGGGGTCCATGAGCGCCGCGTAGTAGTAGTGGTGGTCGTCCATGCACTTGGGCGACTGGAAGAAGGCGTCGATGTCGGCGAGCGAGCCGTAGTCCACGCCGCGGTCGCCGTCGCCGTCGACGTCGACGTAGCGGGCCAGCTCGCCCTCGCTGCTGGCGGTGGACCCCGCCTCCGTGAAGGAGACGTCGCTGTCGTCGCTGGAGGGCGGGCTGCCGCTCAACGCCGGGGCGGTCTCGCCATGGCCGCAGGCGCTGCCAATGCCGTTACTCTGAGCGCAGGGCGCGGCGCAGCAGGCGGCCGCGGCGGCGGCTGCGGCCACGCGCTGGATGGCCTTGGGCGACATGGCGGCGGGGGGCGGCGGGTGGAGGCCGTCGGCGAGCGGGCGGCGGGGCGGGAAGTTGAGGTCCGGCGCGGCCGCCCAGCCCCTGAGGCAGAGCAGCGCGGCGTCGTAGGCGCGCGCCGCGGCCTCGGCGGTGGAGTGGGAGCCGAGCCAGATCCTGGTCTTCTGGCCCGGCGCCCGCACCTCCGACACCCAGGAGCCCCAGCTCCGCATCCGCACGCCCTTGTACGTCCTCTTATTAGCGCCGCCGTGCCTCGCCGCCGTGGCCGTGGCCGTCGCCGTCTTCACCATGGGCTGATGAGCTGTAGCTAGCTAGCTCGGTCGGTGGGTCGATCGGTCTCCGGCTTCCTCCGAGGCGTCGCTTGCTTTGCTTGGTTCCCGTGGACGCGATGGGCGTAGTCGGGGCGGCGACGGGCTGTAGCGCGCAAGGTAGTACGTTCTTCTTCTGTATGTGTGTGTGTCTGTGGTACCAGGCTGCACGGCGATCAGTGATGTTGCTGCTTGTCTGCCGGCCTGCGGAAACTGATGCCGCATTTTATAGGATGGCGTGCCACAATAACTGTGCTAGTGTCAATCTGAGCGTCTTGCGCATTAGTAGGGGGTTTTTTATTTACATTGTTTATTACATTGTTTAGTGGTTGGACATTTGAATACCTTTCCCGTTCATATGAGAGCGATACGCGGGGTTGCGATGCGACGGACTATGAGCGCATGAGCGTGGGTCAGCCGTACAGCTGCCAGATGATGGAGGGAGCCATTTTTTTCTAAAAAGCGGACGAGGAAGCATCCTGCTGATGTCGTCTCTGTGCGGATCTCGCGTGATGTTCAGTTGTACGCGCGACGACTTGCACGTACAGCTGCCATTATTCGTACCGGCAAAACCCAACACGGAGTGCGTCAACCTGTCAGTCAGTCTGTCACTTGGAACGGATCGATGCTCGTCTGTCACAACAAGTGATCGATGTGGGTAATCGTCTGGTCGTCGTTTTCCAGCTGGAAGTGTGGACGGTTTTTAGGGACTGTTTTTTAATATACTAGAGATAATAGTTAGCTGATAAAATTAGTTGGAGACATTCAAACACTCTAACTAATTCAATTATTAGCTACTTCTAGTAAATTAGTTAATAGCTAGCTAGATAGATATTTGTTACCTAAGCTAAGCTAATTTCAGTACTAAATTTCTAGTATATTGAAACACCCCGGCCTTAGTCTAACCTGCCGACGAACGATCGAGTTGACTGACTGTGTGCACGCTAGATCTTGACAGGCCTAATAACTAGCTCCGTGAAACGACGGCGGCCACGCACGCACATGGCCGTGGCAACTTTTTTTTCTTTCTTTCTTTCTCCCACGGCGGCACTGCACGAGACCGATCGACCGAGGCTGCTGCACTGCATCACTGCATGCATGCGCCTGCCAGCAGGCGGTGGGAATTCACACTTGGCGGCGCGCGCACTCTACCGACTGCCCGCAGGTTTTTTTTTTTCCTTTCTATATACCACTCTAACGTCAGAGATTACCACTCTAGCTAAGCTAGTAACATGCGTGGGAGCCTAGTAGCTTTGTGTAATAATATTCGGAGGCCGCGGTGGGGACGTAGGTAGCAGTAGCACACACAACAGGCGATGAGAATGACAGGCGGAGATCATCAGCACAGCAGCAGCGACGTCTTCTGCTACTGCTATCGTACGTACGAGTACGAAGGCGTGTGCGGGCGCGCGGCGTCTGTCGCGGTCGCGGCAGAGGCATGCAGCTACTAGCAGCTGGAGCTGAGCTGCACTGGGACACGTACTACCTGCAACTTGCAGGGACGCACGATCGACTGCATGCCAAGGAGAGGTTGGAGATCGCAAGGGTGGGGCCGCCTCCGCCACAAAACCGCGTGATGCTCTGCATCCGCAAACCAACGTTCGCCCGCGCGCTCTTCCAAACAACAACAATAACAACAACTCGAGGTATGATCACGGCTAGCGAGAAGATCATCGTCTGCCTCCTCGCCGTTATGGAATGGAGCGCGCCGACGAGTCTTTCTTAGACTTTCCCTCCAAGTTGATGCATGTTCCTAATTCAGACTGTTGCGTCATGCTTGCATGCACAGGGCCAGCCACGTGGTCCAGATTATAATAAGCAGCTCGCCTGCATTACAGCATTAGGGAGTATATTATATGGTATCGAATCAGCTCCCGGGTTGCGTTGCGTGTCGGCCTGGCCCATGCATGCTCACGCGGTTTAACAGCCTAGCTAGCCCCGCAGAAATCAACCTCGGCAGATGCATGCTATCATGATGCGATGCGAGTCATGACATGACACTGACCAATCATAGGTACTCCTACTACTATCTCTCTCTTTGCTCGCGCCCGGTTTCGTCAAAGACAAGCGTGCCGCGCGCGGGAACTCGACGGCAGCAGGCCAGCAGCCCGTGAAATCGCGTGCGTGCGGGAGGGGAGGAGGCATCGCGCCGCGGCAGGGGAGGGGATGGGCAGGAGGATGCGCGGAAGCTTCGTGCCACGAGCCCACGACACTTGCTAGCAGCAGGGGTAGGATGGCAACGGGTTTAAAACCCGCGGCTATAGAGATTACAAACCCGTACCCGCGAGATTAATGTTAAATTCGTACCCGCACCCGCTACCCGCGACGGGTAGCGTATGTTACTCAAACCCGCTACCCGCGGGTACACCCCGCGCATAGTACCCACAAGTTGCCATATTATATATAGATTGTATATTAGGAGCCCTGTGCTTCCAATAACCAAAGGAAGCCCAAGCCAGACAGTGCAATCCGGTCGAGCCGGACCAGGTACAGACGTCTATAAAAGCTAGGGATCAGTTTTTCACGCCCCATCTCGATTCATTAGCGACGGCGGTTGCCCGATAGCGCGCGCGGCGGTGGACCCTCGGCCGGTGGCCGCGGCTCCCCGACCACGACATGCGGTGGCGGCGGTTCCCAGGCCTGGCCCATGCATGCTCACGCGGTTTAACAGCCTAGCTAGCCCCGCAGAAATCAACCTCGGCAGATGCATGCTATCATGATGCGATGCGAGTCATGACATGACACTGACCAATCATAGGTACTCCTACTACTATCTCTCTCTTTGCTCGCGCCCGGTTTCGTCAAAGACAAGCGTGCCGCGCGCGGGAAGTCGACGGCAGCAGGCCAGCAGCCCGTGAAATCGCGTGCGTGCGGGAGGGGAGGAGGCATCGCGCCGCGGCAGGGGAGGGGAGGGGATGGGCAGGAGGATGCGCGGAAGCTTCGTGCCACGAGCCCACGACACTTGCTAGCAGCAGGGGTAGGATGGCAACGGGTTTAAAACCCGCGGGTACAGACATTACAAACCCGTACCCGCGACATTAATGTTAAACCCGTACCCGCACCCGCTATCCGTTGCGGGTACGGGTTTAACATATATATATATATATTGTATATTAGGAGCCCTGTGCTTCCAATAACTAAAGGAAGCGCAAGCCAGACAGTGCAATCCGGTCGAGCCGGACCAGGTACAGACGTCTATAAAAGCTAGGGATCAGTTTTTCACGCCTCATCTCGATTCATTAGCGACGGTGGTTGCCCGATAGCGCGCGCGGCGGTGGACCCTCGGCCGGTGGCCGCGGCTCCCCGACCACGACATGCGGTGGCGGCGGTTCCCAGGCCGGCGGCGGCGGCTCCCGATCCAGAGGGCGAGCGACGGCAGTGCTCTTGTGCGGTGGCGGCGGTTCCCAGGCCGGTGGCCGCAACTCCATTACCTCGACGCGCGGTGGCGGAGGTTCCTCGATCCAGAGTAGTGGCGGCGGTTCCCCGACCCAGAGGGCGAGCGACAACGGTTCTCTTGTGCGGGCAAGCGGCGGCGTCCCCGAAGCCCCGAGGAGGCGGCACTTCTAAGGCCGGCGAGCAAGCAACGCCCGTCGACGTGCGAGCGACGGCGACGCATGAGGCGCGATGTTCGAGCGAGCGACGTCACGGAAGGCGCGAGATGCGCGCAGCGATAATCGCGCGTGACATCCTCCGATCCGGCGCAGTTTTCTTTTCGATTATTGTGTTTTATGCCTACCACATGTATTATTTACGCTAAAAACTGTACGATTTTATGCTTAACACAGAGTTCGTATATCAGTTTACTGCATGCACATTGGAAAGACAATTCCTTGATTTATGTTGTTCGTAATTTGATCGCATGCAATGGAAACTCCCACGATTTTGCCATAATTTTTGGATCCGTATAAAAATAGAAACCGCATGCATGCGGCTGCCATATTTTTCGGATCTGTCATAAAAATAAAATCGTAATAACAACCTACTAAAGCTATCAACCTTTAATTGACTTGGTATTTACGCTTATAATTGAAAGATTTTATCCTCAAAGCTTAAGGTTTTTACGCTCCACCCGGAGATGCGCCCACCAGTGAACAACATGCCAGATTTTTTACGCAGTGTAAGGAATTGCATAAATACCTACACCGTGTAGTATAATTTGTTTCAGTATACATCATAAACTAGTTCTAATGCGTTTAGCTGCATGGCTGTTGGAGGGATCCTATATTTATGAATGAAATAAAACATTAAATGCGATTTTTTGTTTCTATGCATGCAATTCATTTCTTTTTATTGTATATTCTTTCCATCATAAATTCGTGTGCATGCAGCTGGTAGCAGATTTTTACGCAGTATACCGAATTGCATAATTATCTACATAGTGTAGCATATTTAGTATCAATATATATCATAAAATGGTCATTACGAGTTTTAGTTGCATGTCTGTTGCAACGATCCTAAATTTATGGAGGAAATAAAGCCTTTAAAATAGAAACTGCCACACATATCTTTTCTAAATTTACACGCATGTCAGGGAACGTGTTTGACTCATGCATACATTTTCCTATAATTTTTGGATCTGTTATAAAAATAGAAACTGTATGCATGCGGCTGCCATATTTTTTGAATCTGCCATAAAAATAGGATCGTAATAACAACGTACCAGAGCTATCAACCTCTCACATTGGCCAGATATTTACGCTTATAATTGAGAGATTTTATGCTTAAAACTTAAGGTTTTTACGCTCCAACCTGTAGATGCATCCACCAGTGAACAACATGCTAGATTTTTTTACGCAGTGTACCGAATTGCATAAATATCTACATCGTGTAGTATAATTAGTATAAGTATAAATCATAAACTAGTCTAATGTGTTTACCTGCATGGTTGTTGGAGAGATACTATATTTATGAAGCAAATTACACATTAAATACGATTTTTTGTTTCTATGCATGCAATTCATTTCCTTTCATTGCACATTATTTTCATCATAAATTCGTGCGCATGCAGCTGGTAACAGATTTTTACGCAGTATACCGAATTGCATAATTATCTACACAGTGTAGCATATTTAGTCTCAATATATATCATAAAATGGTCCTTACGTGTTTAGCTGCATGGCTGTTGCAGCGATCCTAAATTTATGGAGAAAATAAAGCATTTAAAAATAGAAACCGTCACATATTTTTTTTCCTAAATTTACGCGCATGCATTGGATCGTGTTTGACTCATGCATGCATTCCTTTTTTGTGCTAACAGACGTGGGGCAGGTGACGCACCCGACAGGCTGGTTGGGCGCGCTGGCCCCTGGGTTGAACCAGTTTGTAGGGGTGGTCGGCCTGGGCTTCCGTTAACTATTGGAAGCCCAGGGTTCCCGTTATACCTACCTTATATATATATATACATATATATACATACATATACATATATATACATATACATATATATACATATACATACATATATACATATATATATATATATACACACGCGCGCGGGTATGCGGGTTTGCGGGCACGGGTACAACATTTTCATACCCACGAGAAAAAACCCGTCGGGTTGAGAATTAAACCCGTACCCGTACCCTCGGGTACAAACCCACACCCAAACCCGCACCTGGTTTTTACCCGCGGGCACGCGGGTAAAATGTGCCCGTTGTCATCCCTAAGCAGGGACACGCACTACTCTCTTCCTCTCCAGATTTCCAGAAGGACAAAAGAAAAAAAAAGATAGAATTTTTTGTTTTCATTTCTTTCAGGATTTTTCCCTCTGACAAATTAAAGGTTTCCTAGCACATGCGGTCAGGGTATACAGGTGTCGTTCGTCGTATAATCCCCCCACTTTTATCCTTTTTCAGCGAGGGGGCTTTGGTTCTCCGTACAAAAGAACTCTCGATCGATTAATTGGCCTTGCAGCTGCACGAGCCTTGTCTCACCTTTCAGGCGCCGGAGTGTCACGCGCTGCGCTGGCCCGACGCGCTCGTGAGCTAGCCTAGCCGAGAGCGAGACAAGCTGGCGCGGCCTCCGCGCCGCCGCGGTGTGAATGAACCCCTGAGCACGCAAGGAAGGAAGGAAGGGACGAATCTGTTCATGATCGACGCTGGGTCAGTCAGTCCAACGTGCCTTTGGACCCTAGCTCCGTTTTGCTGCTACGCGCGCAGTCTCATGCACCCATAGTATATTAATTGCAAACGCCGCTGCAGTGTGGAAGTGGAACGCAGCCGTCCTGACCATCTCTCTCTCTCTATTGTTCACAAGACATGGACAGTACGACTGTACGAGAGCAGCCGACAAGGCCATAGGCCCATAGCTATGAGTTGAGGAGTTGAGTACTCCATCGACTGTTGCCAGGATGCCCCCCCCCCCCCCCCCCCCCCCCGTGCTGTAATACCGCCTTGTCGGCGTTGCAAGAACACTTCCCAGAGTGTTTTACTTCAGGCGTTGACAACTGATGTTGGTGGGAGACAAGTGTCATGTCAGGACTCGTGCAGGGAGCAGCATGGGATCGTCCAGGCCCACGACGAGCCCACGGCCTCGGCCGAGAATCAGCCGGTGCGTGGCCCAGACCGAGTTCTGTAACAACACATTGGGCGGTAGTATAGTCTATCGCGAGTGTGTAGCTCTGCCCCAGCGTCGCTTCTCGGTTGGGGGATAGACCCCGAACCAAACAAACTAGGAATCGTCCCATGGCCACCATTGCAACCTGACACATCAGGGACAGAGCCAAAAATAATTTTAGGAGGGACTGAACTAAACCGCTATATTATATAAAGGCCCCTTCTACATTATACTGCATACATTTTAAATTAAAGAGGAGGCTACATGCACTGGGCCTCCATATGCTCTAAAGCAGTGTGGGGGGGGGGGGGGGGGGGGCTTGAGCCCCACCCACCGAGGGATGAAGTTGTGCCACCGGTTATGTTGTTTTAGCACTCACTAGATATGCTCGATGTTCACTGGACTTGTGCGTAGACATGTTGCCTAACTGTTGTCAAGTTTTCGGTCTAGTGTGCACTGAAGTCTAGTGCACACTGGACATGTCTAGACAATGGCTATGTGCACTGAAGTTGTGCCACTGGAAATAGTACAAGAGCAAGTCTGTGCTTAAGGAGCTTGAGTGTTTCAGAGCTTCTATAGTGGTGCCCAACGTGGCTGAATGTGATGAGTGCGCTCTTCCCATAACAAACATTACTACATTGCGGACCAAGTATGTCACCCTACTATATGAGTCCAATGAGTTATGATCTATATCTAGATTGTTGGGTGCATGTACAACTTGTCCTAGTCTATAAACTGAGCTAGCGAAGAAGAACACTTAGATAGCCTCGCTTGAGAAGGCTAGCTTAGTGAGTGTACATATGTATTTCCTCGTTCAAGGTGCACTGTGTGAGGATTTGTAGTTCGAGCTCGAGTCTTGCTAACATAACAAGACACGCGCTGAGAAAAAAACACATTCCTTTGGTTAGTCTTGAGCAAGGTGTCTAGACATGAGCCCCAGTTTGGCATGAAGGTCAGCCAGTTCAGTAGAGGAATTAGTGGACCGAGGTTAGTATTTGCTGCTAAGGATGGGAGTGACACTTGTTACATAAAGGTTGGTGAGTGTAGTATCTTAACGCCTTCAGAAAAACTTTCAACCACTCCCAACCCATTAAACGCATTCCACCCAAATAAAGCCACCCCAACTATGAGAAATAAAGAGTTTGAGGACCCTCCAAGAGCCCAATTTCAAAAACAAGTGTGAATTCCCAAACTTAACCATCTTAAGAACCCACTTGACAGTTTACCCGACTTCTCTAGTGACCCCCTTCCTAGAGCACCACTGCCACCCAAAGTGAACCATGCTCCTCAAAGGAACTCCACCCAAGAGAGAGGCGGGGATGTGAAAGTTGCCTAGAGGGGGGGTGAATAGGCAAGTTAAAACTTTTTCAACAAAAAACTAGAAGCAAACTGGGTAAAACTGAATTGATCTCGAAATTCACCCAGTTAACTTTGGAAATGAGATGTTCTAAATGATCCATAGGGTTCAAAGTAGTAGATATGAGAAGGGCACTTCTCAAAATCCACACACCAAAAAGATATAAACAAATCTTTCACGGAATGGTGAGAGAACGACGGACACAAACAAACACAATGAGCAAGAACACAAGATACACAAGATTTATCCTGAGGTTCGGTCACACCACCAAGGTGCCCTACTTCCTCGTTGAGGCGCCCACAAAGAGCCGGGTCTCTTTCAACCCTAATCCTCCCTTTGCCGATCACAAAGGTCAAGCCCACACACTAATATTTGCTCAAACGAGCGGGTAATACAAACTTTCTTGTGGTCTTCCACAAGATTTGGAGACTCACAAGAGACACCTAGTCGTCTAGGAGCTAGAACTAGAAGCTCCAAGAGTAATGAATTCACAAAGAACTCGATATAGTACCAAAGCTCGAATGAAGAAGAGCAAGAGAGATTTGGAGATGAAGCACAAAAACCGCAGCTCTTCAATCTCACTCAAAGATTTCTCTCCAAAGATTTGAAATGGAAGAGGCAAGAGGTGTGTGAGAGAGAGTGGAAGGTGTTTCTCAGGTTGGGAATGAAGTTTTGTGTGTGCTCTACTGCGGGGAAGAGTGTGGGAGGTGTATATAAAGGTGCCCCCAAAAGCTGGTGGCCGTTGGGGAAATCTGACTGAAAAACGGTTGAACCGGTTCTAAAACCGGTTGAACCGGATTCCACCAGGGGGTTTTCGGTTCACTGGCAGACTCAGCCGGAGACTGGACCGGTCCCAAATTCGGTTGAGCCGAACCAAAATTCGGTTGAACTGGTTTTCCAAAAATCTGCACACGACTTTTTCTGACAGGACTAACTAGCAGACTGGCAGGTCAAACAGTGACAGAGGGGAACAGTGCAGAAACCGGTTGAACCAATTTTTGAAACTGTTGCACAAATTTTGAGAAAACTGAAGTGAAACAAGGGTAAAATAGAAGTTTTAGATCAAGGATTTTGAGCTTTAGTACCAACACCAACCTTCTTTATGGATCCCCCTTGATAGTATGACGATTCCTATACTCAAGTTAAATAAAATATAATTAAGTAAACTTCTTGAGTCATTAGTGTCTCATGAGTGATTTCTCCATGGCGTTTCTTCATAAGGATCACAAACATCTTTGTCTCACCTTTTGAAGAAAACATAAATCGAGCCTGTGACTTGTACCATTTCACCATATATGAGTTCAAATCATGGCTTCAAGTCACCTTACTGATGCATCAACATGTTGTAACTCTTCATAGCTGATTAGTTCATCGACTTAGTGCAAGTACTCTCTTCTTCACCTTAGCCATGGTACCTCGGTCTACAAGCCGTCGCTTGGCCTTCACCTTCGCTTAGTTCCTCAAAGCCCTTTCCTTGCTATCTTCTCTATCAAGCCACTTTTGAGTCACATCCTATTGAGCATCCATTGAGAGAATCATTTCTTCAATATTGTGAACCTTGCTTGAATGTCATCTAGATATAACTGCTAAGATCAATCAAGGTTTAGTTTGATTCTCATATATTCATATATGGACTAATAGTAATATGGTCAAGCCAATTCATGGTTCCTCATATCTTATTCACTTTGGCTTGACCAATCCTCTTAATCACTTCAACCTCTATTATGATCATATTTATGCATAGTGATTCTTCGGGTCTTGTCCATATATTCAAACCAATATAGAGATCATATTATATCCATTTGTATTGTCTCACTGGTTATTTAACCTTGTGTTGAACCATTGTTCACTGTCATTATACACTATTCAAATATGTTCATCATACTGAATTTCCTGTTCAACACTTAGCAAACTTGTTAGTCCTTTAAATGTGTTGTCATCCAAATCACCAAAACTCACAAAAGGGATGAATGCACTTTCAATCTCCCCTTTTTTGGTGATTGATGACAACACAATTAAAGCTTACATAAGATTTGATAAATAAGATTTTGAATCCTATGATATAGTTTCCTCCCCCTAAATATGTGCATTTCAGAAAATACCAATTTTATACTCAAATGCCAAAAGCACATATTTGGGTCAAAGTATGGAGACAACTTATATCATACTATTCATGGGGTGCAGTGTGTCATAAAATAAACGTGATGCTCATGACATAGGATGCACTCATCAACTTTCTGCATCTTATGTTTTTCTTAGGATTCCCCCTTTTTGTTAATTATTTCTCCCCTTTTCAAAAGTCCTCTAACACTTAGTTAATAGGACTAAAGGTAAGCTTTAATGCACAATTTCTCCCCCTTTGTCATAAATCTCCAAAAAGGATACAAAGAATATAAAGGGTAGAAATTATGATTAAGCAAGATGGGAACACACTATTATGAAAAGGGTCCTTAGATGGCACAAAGGTAATGGAGAAGTGACATGAAGTGATGTACCTTTGCATTTTACCTTTTCAAGGGGAGTTCCAAACTTGTGTTGGTATTACAATTCATTTGCAAGCTCTTGTTGGTATAGTTGTGACATAGGTCCAAGATATTAAATGAAGATTGTCATACTAAATCGAAGGTGAAACTTGATACCTGGAGTCTAGATGTCACCTAGCATTTTATTATCACAACAAGAGGCAACATGAAAATTGCACAAGTATGGATTATGCAACTAGTGATCATGTATGAAAAATATCAATTGAAAAACTGAAAGTCGCCTAGAGGGGGGGTGAATAGGGCGAAACTGAAATTTACAAAATTAATCACAACTACAAGCCGGGTTAGCGTTAGAAATAATAATGAGTCCGAAAGAGAGGGCGCAAAACAAATCGCAAGCGAATGAAGAGTGTGACACGCGGATTTGTTTTACCGAGGTTCGGTTCTCGCAAACCTACTCCCCGTTGAGGAGGCCACAAAGGCCAGGTCTCTTTCAACCCTTACCCTCTCTCAAACGGTCCCTCGGACCGAGTGAGCTTCTCTTCTCAAATCAAAACCGGGAACAAAACTTCCCCGCAAGGACCACCACACAATTGGTGTCTCTTGCCTTGGTTACAATGGAGTTTTGATCACAAGAACAAGTGAGAAAGAAAGAAGCAATCCAAGCGCAAGAGCTCAAAAGAACACGGCAAATCTCTCTCGCTAATCACTAAAGCCTTGTGTGGAATTGGAGAGGATTTGATCACTTTAGTGTGTCTAGAATTGAATGCCTAGCTCTTGTAAGTGGTTGAGAAGTGGAAAACTTGGATGACTTGAATGTGGGGTGGTTGGGGGTATTTATAGCCCCAACCACCAAACTAGCCGTTTGGTGGAAGCTGTCTGTCGTATGGCGCACCGGACAGTCCGGTGCACACCGGACATGTCCGGTGCGACAGCCACGTCACTAGGCCGTTAGGGTTCCGACCGTTGGAGCCCTGACGCTAGGCCCGCCTGGATGACCGGTGGTGCACTGGACATGAACTGTGGAGTGTCCGGTGCGCCAGCATGGGCGTGCCTGACCACTACGCGCGCTGGCGCGCATTTAATGCGCTGCAGGTAGCCGTTGGCGCCTGAAGTAGCCGTTGCCCCGCAGTTACACCGGACAGTCCGGTGTACACCGGACATGTCCGGTGAATTATAGCGGAGCAGCCGATGCGAATTCCCGAGACTAGCGAGTTCGGAGCCGCGTCCTCTTGGAGCACCGGACACTGTCCGGTGTACACCGGACAGTCCGGTGAATTATAGCGCGCTGGCTCCGAGAATTCCCGAAGGTGCAGAGTCTGAAGTCGATCTTCCCTGGTGCACCGGACACTGTCCGGTGGTGCACCGGACAGTCCAGTGCGCCAGACCAGGGCGCCTTTGGTTGTCCCTTTGCTCCTTTGTTTGAACCCTTTTTCTTGGTCTTTTAATTGGCTTATGGTGAACCTTTGGTACCTGTAGAACTTATAAACTTGGGTAAACTAGTTAGTTCAATTATTTGTGTTGGGCAATTCAACCACCAAAATTAGTTTAGGAAATAGGTGTAAGCCTAATTCCCTTTCAATCTCCCCCTTTTTGGTGATTGATGCCAACCCAAACCAAAGCAAGTATAGAAGTGCATAATTGAACTAGTTTGCAAAATGTAAGTGCAAAGGTTACTTAGAATTGAGCCAATAAATATCACTTACTAGATATGCATGGATTGTTTCTTTAACATTTTGGACCACGCTTGCACCACATGTTTTGTTTTTGCAAATTCTTTTTGTAAATCCTTTTCAAAGTCCTTTTGCAAATAGTCAAAGGTAAATGAATAAGATTTTGCGAAGCATTTTCAAGTTTGAAATTTTCTCCCCTTGTTTCAAATGCTTTTCCTTTGACTAAACAAAACTCCCCCTCAAATAAATTCTCCTCTTAGTGTTCAAGAGGGTTTTAAGATATCAATTTTGAAAATACTACTTTCTCTCCCTTTAGAACACAAAGAGATACCAATTTGAAATTTACCAATTGAAAATCATCAATTTTTTTAAAATTAGGGTGGTGGTGCGGTCCTTTTTCTTTGGGCTCATACTTTCTCCCCCTTTGGCATGAATCGCCAAAAACGAATACTTTGAGTGAGATATAAGCCCTTTGACAACTACTTTCTCCCCTTTGGCAAATAAAACATATGAGTGAAGATTATACCAAAGATGGAGAGTGAAGCGGAGCGACGACGAAGGATGAGTAGTAGAGTGGAGTGGAAGCCTTTGTCTTCGCCGAAGACTCCAATTCCCTTTCAATATACCTATGACTTGGTTTGAAATATACTTGAAAACACATTAGTCATAGCATATATAAAAGAGACATGATCAAAGGTATACTCATGAGCAATGTGTGCAAATTAGCAAAAGAAATTCCTAGAATCAAGAATATTGAGCTCATGCCTAAGTTTGGTAAAAGTTTGTTCGTCTAGTGGCTTGGTAAAGATATCGGCTAATTGATCTTTAGTGTTAATATATGCAATCTCGATATCTCCCTTTTGTTGGTGATCCCTAAGAAAATGATACCGAATGGCTATGTGTTTAGTGCGGCTATGCTCAACGGGATTATCCGCCATGCGGATTGCACTCTCATTATCACATAGAAGAGGAACTTTGGTTAGTTTGTAACCGTAGTCCCGCAGGGTTTGCCTCATCCAAAGCAATTGCGCGCAACAATGGCCTGCGGATATATACTCGGCTTCGGCGGTAGAAAGAGCAACCGAATTTTGCTTCTTTGAAGCCCAAGACACCAAGGATCTTCCCAAGAACTGGCAAGTCCCCGATGTGCTCTTTCTATTAATCTTACACCCTGCCCAATCGGCATCCGAATAACCAATCAAATCAAATGTGGATCCCCGAGGGTACCAAAGCCCAAACTTAGGAGTATAAGCCAAATATCTCAAGATTCGTTTTACGACCGTAAGGTGGGATTCCTTCGGGTCGGATTGGAATCTTGCACACATGCAAACGGAAAGCATAATGTCCGGTCGAGATGCACATAAATAGAGTAATGAACCTATCATCGATCGGTATACCTTTTGATCCACGGACTTACCTCCCGTGTCGAGGTCGAGATGCCCATTTGTTCCCATAGGAGTCTTGATGGGCTTGGCATCCTTCATTCTAAACTTGGTTAGAATGTCTTGAGTATACTTCGTTTGGCTAATGAAGGTGCCCTCTTGGAGTTGCTTCACTTGAAATCCTAAGAAATACTTCAACTCCCCCATCATGGACATCTCGAACATTTGTGTCATGATCCTACTAAATTCTTCACATGTAGATTCGTTAGTAGACCCAAATATAATATCATCAACATAAATTTGACATACAAACAAATCATTGTCAAGAGTTTTAGTGAATAAAGTAGGATCGGCCTTGCCGACTTTGAAGCCATTAGCAATAAGGAAATCTCTAAGGCATTCATACCATGCTCTTGGGGCTTGCTTGAGCCCATAAAGCGCCTTAGAGAGCCTATAGACATGGTTAGGGTACTCACTGTCTTCAAAGCCGGGAGGTTGCTCAACATAGACCTCTTCCTTGATTGGTCCATTGAGGAAGGCACTCTTCACGTCCATTTGATAAAGCTTGAAGCCATGGTAAGTAGCATAGGCTAATAATATGCGAATTGACTCAAGCCTAGCTACGGGTGCATAGGTTTCACCGAAATCCAAACCTTCGACTTGGGAGTATCCCTTGGCCACAAGTCGGGCTTTGTTCCTTGTCACCACACCATGCTCATTTTGCTTGTTGCGGAAGACCCACTTGGTTCCTACAACATTTTGGTTAGGACGTGGAACTAAATGCCATACCTCGTTCCTCGTGAAGTTGTTGAGCTCCTCTTGCATTGCCATCACCCAATCCGAATCTTGGAGTGCTTCCTATACCCTGTGTGGCTCAATAGAGGAAACAAAGGAGTAATGCTCACAAAAATGTGCAACACGAGATCGAGTAGTTACCCCCTTATGAATATCGCCGAGGATGGTGTCGACGGGGTGATCTCGTTGGATTGCTTGGTGGACTCTTGGGTGTGGCGGCCTTAGTTCTTCATCCTCCTTGTATTGATCATTGGCATCTCACCCTTGATCATTGTCGTCATCTTGAGGTGGCTCATCTCTTTGATCTTCTCCTTCATCAACTTGAGCCTCATCCTCATTTTGGGTTGGTGGAGACGCTTGCGTGGAGGAGGATGGTTGATCTTGTGCATTTGTAGGCTCTTCGGATTCCTTAGGGCACACATCCCCAATGGACATGTTCCTTAGCGCGATGCACGGAGCCTGTTCTTCACCTATCTCATCAAGATCAACTTGCTCTACTTGAGAGCCGTTAGTCTCATCAAACACAACATCACAAGAAACTTCAATAAGTCCTGAGGACTTGTTAAAGACTCTATATGCCCTTGTGTTTGAGTCATATCCTAGTAAAAAGCCTTCTACAGTTTTAGGAGCAAATTTAGATTTTCTACCTCTTTTAACAAGAATAAAGCATTTGCTACCAAAAACTCTAAAATATGAAATATTGGGCTTTTTACCGGTTAGGAGTTCATAGGATGTCTTCTTGAGGATTCGGTGTAGATATAACCGGTTGATGGTGTAGCAAGCGGTGTTGACCGCCTCGGCCCAAAACCGATCCGACGTCTTGTACTCATCAAGCATGGTTCTTGCCATGTCCAATAGAGTTCGATTCTTCCTCTCCACTACACCATTTTGTTGTGGGGTGTAGGGAGAAGAGAACTCATGCTTGATGCCCTCCTCCTCAAGGAAGCCTTCTATTTGTGAGTTCTTGAACTCCGTCCCGTTGTCGCTTCTAATTTTCTTGATCCTTAAGCCGAACTCATTTTGAGCCTGTCTCAAGAATCCCTTTAAGGTCTCTTAGGTATGGGATTTTTCCTGCAAAAAGAACACCCAAGTGAAGCGAGAATAATCATCCACAATAACTAGACAGTACTTACTCCCGCCGATGCTTATGTAAGCGATCGGGCCGAATAAATCCATGTGTAGAAGCTCCAGTGGCCTGTCACTTGTCATGATATTCTTGTGTGGATGATGAGTGCCAACTTGCTTCCCGGCTTGGCATGCGCTACAAATCCTGTCTTTCTCAAAATGAACATTTGTTAGACCTAAAATGTGCTCTCCCTTAGAAGCTTATGAAGATTCTTCATTCCAACATGAGCTAGTCGGCGGTGCCAGAGCCAACCCATGTTAGTCTTAGCAATTAAGCAAGTGTCGAGTTCAGCTCTATCAAAATCTACCAAGTATAGCTGACCCTCTAACACTCCCTTAAATGCTATTGGATCATCACTTCATCTAAAGACAGTGACACCTACATCAGTAAATAGACAGTTGTATCCCATTTGACATAATTGCGAAACGGAAAGCAAATTGTAATCTAAAGAATCGACAAGAAAAACATTGGAAATGGAATGGTCAGGAGATATAGCTATTTTACCCAAACCTTTGACCAAACCTTGGTTTCCATCCCCGAATGTGATAGCTCGTTGAGGATCTTGGTTTTTCTCGTAGGAGGAGAACATCTTCTTCTCCCCCGTCATGTGGTTTGTGCACCCGCTATCGATGATCCAACTTGAGCCCCCGGATGCATAAACCTACAAAACAAGTTTAGTTCTTGACTTTAGGTACCCAAACGGTTTTGGGTCCTTTGGCATTAGAAACAAGAACTTTGGGTACCCAAACACAAGTCTTGGAGCCCTTGTGTTTGCCCCCAATAATCTTGGCAACTACCTTGCCGGATTTGTTAGTCAAAACATAAGATGCATCAAAAGTTTTAAATGAAATGTTATGATCATTTGATGCACTAGGAGTTTTCTTTCTAGGCAACTTAGCGCGGGTTGGTTGCCTAGAGCTAGATGTCTCACCCTTATACATAAAAGCATGGTTAGGGCCAGAGTGAGACTTCCTAGAATGAATTTTCCTAATTTTGCTCTCGGGATAACCGGCAGGGTACAAAATGTAACCCTCATTATCCTGAGGCATAGGAGCCTTGCCCTTAACAAAGTTAGACAAATTTTTAGGAGGGGCACTAAGTTTGACATTGTCTCCCCTTTGGAAGCCAATGCCATCCTTGATGCCAGGACGTCTTCCATTATAGAGCATACTTCTAGCAAATTTAAACTTTTCATTCTCTAAGTTATGCTCGGCAATTTTAGCATTTAAAATTGCTATATGATCATTTTGTTGTTTAATTAAAGCCATATGATCACTAATAGCATCAATATCAACATCTCTACATCTAGTGCAAATAGAAACATGCTCAATAGTAAATGTAGAGGGTTTGCAAGATTTTAATTCTACAACCTTGGCATGTAATATATCATTTTCACTTCTAAGGTTAGAAATAGTAACATTGCAAACATCAAAATCTTTAGCCTTAGCAATTAATTTTTCATTTTCAATCCTAAGACTAGCAAGAGAATCATTCAATTCCTTAATCTTAGCAAGCAAATCATCATTATCATTTCTAAGATTGGGAATCGAAACATCACAAACATGTGAATCAACCTTAGCAATTAATCTAGCATTTTCATTTCTAAGGTTGTCAATAGTCTCATGGCAAGTGCTTAGCTCACTAGACAATTTTTCACATTTTTCAATTTGTAGAGCATAAGCATTTTTAACTTTAACATGCTTTTTGTTCTCCTTGATTAGAAAGTCCTCTTGGGAGTCCAAGAGATCATCCTTCTCATGGATGGCACTAATTAGCTCATTTAGTTTTTCCTTTTGTTGCATGTTGAGGTCGGCAAAAAGAGTACGCAAATTATCTTCCTCATCACTAGCATTATCATCACTAGAGGACTCATATTTAGTGGAGGATTTGGATTTAACCTTTTTCCTTTTGTCGTCCTTTGCCATGAGACACTTGTGGCCGACGTTGGGGAAGAGAAGACCCTTGGTGACGGCGATGTTGGCGGCATCCTCGTTGGAGGAGGAGTCGGTGGAGCTCTCATTGGAGTCCCATTTGCGGCACACGTGGGCATCGCCGCCCTTCTTATTGTAGTGTCTCTTCTTCTCCTTTCTTCTCCCCTTCTTGTCGTCGCCCCTGTCACTATCACTAGATAATGGACATTTAGCAATAAAATGACCGGGCTTACCACATTTGTAGCATAATTTCTTGGAGCGGGGTTTGTAGTCCTTCCCCCTCCTTTGCTTGAGGATTTGGCGGAAGCTCTTGATGATGAGCGCCATCTCCTCGTTGTCGAGCTTGGAGGCGTCGATGAGTGTTCGACTTGGAGTAGCCTCCTCCTTTTCTTCCGTCTCCTTGAAAGCGACCGGTTGTGCCTCAGGCGTGGAGGAGGTGCCTTGCTCGATGATTTTCTTTGAGCCCTTGATCATTAGCTCAAAGCTCACAAATTTACCTATCACTTCCTCGGGTGACATTAGCTTATATCTAGGATCACCTCGAATTAATTGAACTTGTGTAGGGTTAAGAAATACGAGGGATCTAAGAATAACCTTGACCATCTCATGGTCATCCCATTTTTTGCTCCCGAGGTTGCGCACTTGGTTCACCAAGGTCTTCAAGCGGTTGTACATCGCTTGTGGATCCTCCCCTTGGTGAAGCATGAAGCGACCGAGCTCCCCCTCGATCGTTTCCCGCTTGGTGATCTTTGTCACCTCGTCTCCTTCGTGCGCGGTCTTGAGTACGTCCCAAATCTCCTTCGCACTTTTTAACCCTTGCACCTTGTTATACTTCTCTCGACTTAGAGAGGCGAGGAGTATAGTGGTTGCTTGGGAGTTAAAGTGGTGGATTTGGCCACCTCGTCCGAGTCGTAGTCTTCATCCCCTACGGATGGTACCTATACACCAAACTCAACAACATTCCACATGCTTGTGTGGAGTGGGGTTAGATGGTGCCTCATTTTGTCACTCCACATATTATAATCTTCACCGTCAAAAACCGGTGGTTTGCCTAATGGAACGGAGAGTAAAGGAGTACGCTTTGAAATGTGAGGATAGCGTAGGGGGATCTTACTATACTTCTTACGCTTTTGGCGCTTAGAAGTTACGGACGGCGCATCGGAGTCGGAGGTCGATGGTGATGAAGAGTCGGTCTCGTAGTAGACCACTTTTCTCATCCTCTTGTGCTTGTCGCCTCTCCGATGCGACTTGTGGGAAGAGGATTTCTTCTCCTTTCCCTTCCCTTTGTTGGAGGAGCTCTTCTTCTTCTCCTTCCTCTTGGTGCGGGACTCTTCCGATGAAGTGCTCCCGTGACTCGTAGTGGGCTTGTCGCCGGTCTCCATCTCCCTCTTGGTGTGATCTCCCGACATCACTTCGAGCGGTTAGGCTCTAATGAAGCACCGGGCTTTGATACCAATTGAAAGTCGCCTAGAGGGGGGGTGAATAGGGCGAAACAGAAATTTACAAAATTAATCACAACTACAAGCCGGGTTAGCGTTAGAAATAATAATGAGTCTAAAAGAGAGGGCGCAAAACAAATCGCAGCGAATGAAGAGTGTGACACGCGGATTTGTTTTACCGAGGTTCGGTTCTCGCAAACCTACTCCCCGTTGAGGAGGCCACAAAGGCCGGGTCTCTTTCAACCCTTACCCTCTCTCAAACGGTCCCTCGGACCGAGTGAGCTTCTCTTCTCAAATCAAAACCGGGAACAAAACTTCCCCGCAAGGACCACCACACAATTGGTGTCTCTTGCCTTAGTTACAATGGAGTTTTGATCACAAGAACAAGTGAGAAAGAAAGAAGCAATCCAAGCGCAAGAGCTCAAAAGAACACGACAAATCTCTCTCGCTAATCACTAAAGCCTTGTGTGGAATTGGAGAGGATTTGATCACTTTGGTGTGTCTAGAATTGAATGCCTAGCTCTTGTAAGTGGTTGAGAAGTGGAAAACTTGGATGACTTGAATGTGGGGTGGTTGGGGGTATTTATAGCCCCAACCACCAAACTAGCCGTTTGGGTGGAGGCTGTCTGTCGCATGGTGCACCGGACAGTCCGGTGCACACCGGACATGTCCGGTGCGCCAGCCACGTCACCCGAACGTTAGGGTTCCGACCGTTGGAGCTCTGACTCTGGGCCCGCCTGGATGTTCTGTGGCGCACCGGACATGAACTGTAGAGTGTCCGGTGCGCCTGTTCGCGCGTGCCTGACTTCTGCGCGCTCTGGCTCGCATTAAATGCGCCTGCAGGTGACCGTTGGCGCCGAAGTAGCCGTTGCTCCGCAGATACACCGGACAGTCCGGTGTACACCGGACATGTCCGGTGAATTATAGCGGAGAGCTGTTGCGAATTTCCGAGGCTAGCGAGTTCACTGTCGCTTCATCCCTGGAGCACCGGACACTGTCCGGTGTACACCGGACAGTCCGGTGAATTATAGCGGAGCGACTCTGCGTTTTCCCGAAGGCGAGGAGTTCAGCGCGTGGAGAATCCTGGTGCACCGGACATGTCCGGTGGCGCACCGGACAGTCCGGTGCCCCAGACCAGGGTGCCTTCGGTTGTCTCTTTGCTCTTTTTGTTGAACCCTTTTCTTGGTCTTTTTATTGGCTTATTGTGAACCTTTGGTACCTGTATAACTTATAGACTTGGACAAACTATTTAGTCCAATTATTTGTGTTGGACAATTCAACCACCAAAATTAGTTTAGGAAATAGGTGTAAGCCTAATTCCCTTTCAGTTTACATGGCAAGTTTAATTCATAGCATGGTGAGTGATTAATGTAGAAGACTCAAAACCAATTTAAACAAGAATGAATACATCACATAGTATTGGTTCGATCTTCTTTGAATGTTGAATGGCACACTCCATTTGGGAAACACATTCTCATGTTGTGAGACTACATAAACACTTGGATAGAAACATTAGTCTCACAACTCTAGTCATATAGAGAATTCCCTTTTGGTAAGTGCTTTAAGAATTTGAATTTCTTACTTCGCACTCTATTCATTTAAGAACATGGGATAATACTCTTTATGTCTAGGTCATGGCAATAATATGATGATTAACTTGAAATAGGCCACAAGATACATACAATCAATTTAAAGCATGTAGATTGTCACAATATAAAAATATGAACTTGCAATCTACTATATAATTAGATCCTTTCCAAAGCAAGGTAAAATTTTTTAAGTTCATTCTTAAGTGCTTCATTTTTCCTATGTGGCTACAAAAGACACAAAGGAATATACCAGTTAAAAGCAATGTGCACTTAAGAATTAATTGTTACCATCCTTTGGATATCACTTGGTTGTAGGCCTTTTGCTTGATTCCCACAAAGGTTAATCCTTATTCCCTACAACACAAGTTCTTGCTAGAGATGAATATGAAGTTAGTGATATAACAACTCAATTCATCTTTGGGTCAATCTTAAAGGATAGACAATGTAAGATTGATAGCTTGAGATAAGAATTGAGTTAAACCGCTCAAGCACCCCAAAGCTTCATATCATCTCTGGGTACCTGCAAAACTTATTAAGTACATTTTGGTACCCATCTCATGATAGGTCCATCAAGGTTAGCCAATAAGGACTTAGGCACCCAAATAGCCTTGGTCCTAGAATGTGGTGAACTCATCACCTTTCTAGCACAAGAGTCAAATTTGGGTCTCCTAAGCATATTTGAATGTATTGACGAGTTAGGCTTAGGAGTTTTACCCTTTGGACAAACCTTGAACAGATGACCTTTTTCACGGCAATTGTAGCAAATGCGATGCTTGTCCTTGCAATGCATTTGCCTTTTGCTTTCAGCCTTTTTGATGGTCATCTTTCTTGATTGTGCAAGGTCTTGATTCTTCATGTGGGGGCATGAATCAATTTCATGGCCCTTCTCCTTGCATCCATAGCACCTCTTATTGCTTCTCTTTGATCTTTCTTTGTTGAAGCAAATCATATGAGCATTAATTTTCTTACCATGGATTTTGCTGATGCCCTTCTTGGAAAGCTTGGTATTCTTTTGAAGGGGTTTTGTGCATGCTACGGTTGTCCCCTTCTCAAGCTTTTTCACCATATTATCACGGTTATCTTGAGAAGGTTGAGCATGACACTTTCCCTTCAAATGAGTTAAGCTCCTTCTTAGCATTCCAACTTCTTCCTTGAGCTCTTTATTTTCTTGTGTGATAGAAATATCACTAATTCCTGAAATGTCTAGCTCAATGGAAGATTGACTTTCTTGAGAGCAACATTTGTTAGCACATGATAATATAGTTTCTACTTGAGTACATGTGCATATGTGAGGTTGGTATGATTTCAAATTAGTTAACACAACCTCATGAGCCATTTCTAACATGATATGTGAATCCATCAATTTATTATGAGAGCACACAAGCATATCATGTTTTTCTTGCAAAGCTAGATTTTTAATATTTAGCTTTTCTATTGTGTTCTTGAGCATAGCATTTTTACTTTCTAATTGAGCAATATATGATGAATGATTAACAACTTTAATTTGCACAATTAAAATGTCTTCATACCTTTGGACCAAATCATCATGAGAGCACTTTAGCTTCTCATGCTCTTTGGTCAACTTTTCTAAATCTTCAATTTTTCTGATGAGGAAATCTTCTTGCTTATGAAGCATTTCTTTTTGTTCTTCTGCTCTTTTTATGAGTTTGAGCAGGCTCATCCGATTTTTCTTACTTAGTTGAGCGAAGAATTGTTGGAGATCACCCTCATCTTCACTATCACTTTCATGCTCCTCCTCATCCTCACTTTTGCTTTCACTGTCACTCCCATTAGCGACAAAGCACATATGAGAAGTGGATTTGAAAGACGAACCTTGTGAAGAGGTGGATTCGTCATTTGGTCTCCATCGATCATTTTCTTCTTCTTCAATCTTGTTCTTTGCCTCATCTTCCTTCATTTTGAGGAACATCCTTTCGGCGATTCTCATGGCAAGATCTATTGCCCTAGGATCAACATCTGCACCAAAAGATAAAGTCGAGGCAACCTCAATTTTTTCAAGCTTAGAAGTGATAGTCGCCTAGAGGGGGGGTGAATAGGGCGAAACTGAAATTTACAAAAATAATCACAACTACAAGCCGGGTTAGCGTTAGTAATAACGAAATGAGTCCGCGAGAGAGGGCGCAAAACAAATCGCAAGCAAATAATAGTGTGACACAAGGATTTGTTTTACCGAGGTTCGGTTCTCGCAAACCTACTCCCCGTTGAGGAGGCCACAAAGGCCGGGTCTCTTTCAACCCTTCCCTCTCTCAAACGATCCCACGGATCGAGTGAGCTTTCTCTTCTTCTCAATCAAACGGGAACAAAGCTTCCCCGCAAGGGCCACCACACAATTGGTGCCTCTTGCCTTGGTTACAATTGAGTGATGATCTCAAGAACAAATGAGAAAGAAAGAAAGCAATCCAAGCGCAAGAGCTCAAAAGAACACGGCAAATCTCTCTCGCTAGTCACTAAGGGTTTGAGTGGAATTGGAGAGGATTTGATCTCTTTGTATGTGTCTAGAATTGAATGCCTAGCTCTTGTAAGTGGTTGAGAGTTGGAAAACTTGGATAGCAATGAATGTGGGGTGGTTGGGGTATTTATAGCCCCAACCACCAAAAGTGACCGTTGCTGGAACTCCTCTGTTCGATGGCGCACCGGACAGTCCGGTGCACACCAGACAGTCCGGTGCCCCTGCCACGTCACCAGTGCCGTTGGATTCTGACCGTTGGAGCTTCTGACTTGTGGGCCCTCCAGGGTGTCCGGTGCACACCGGACATGTACTGTTTGATGTCCGGTGCACCGGCATGGGCGTGCCTGACGACTGCGCGCGCTGCGCGCGCATTTAATGCACCGCAGGGAGCCGTTGGCGCTGCAGAGAGCCGTTGCTCCGCTGGCACACCGGACAGTCCGGTGCACACCGGACAGTCCGGTGAATTTTAGCGGAGCGGCTGCCGAGCGAACCCGAGGCTGGCGAGTTCCGGGGACGGCGTTTCCTTGGAGCACCGGACATGTCCGGTGCACACCGGACAGTCCGGTGAATTATAGCGCGCTGTCCACCGAGAAATCCCGAGAGTGAAGAGTTTGAAGTCGGAGTCCTCTGGTCGCACCGGACAGTCCGGTGCACACCGGACAGTCCGGTGCCTCCAGCCAGAGGTGCCCTCGGTTGCCTTGCTGCTCCTTTGTTGAATCCAACACTTGGTCTTTTTATTGGCTAAATGTGAACCTTTTGCACCTGTATAACTTATGCACTAGAGCAAACTAGTTAGTCCAATATTTGTGTTGGGCAATTCAACCACCAAAATTATTTAGGAACTAGGTCTAAGCCTAATTCCCTTTCAATCTCCCCCTTTTTGGTGATTGATGCCAACACAAACCAAAGCAAATATAGAAGTGCATAACTGAACTAGTTTACATAATGTAAGTGCAAAGGTTGCTTGGGATTGAGCCAATATAAACTTATATGATGCGCATGGATGGTTTCTTTGTTTTTGACATATTGGACCATATTTGCACCACGAGTTTTGTTTTTGCAAATTCTTTTGTAAATTCTTTTCAAAGTACTTTTGCAAGATAGTCAAAGGTAAATGAAAAAGATTTTGCAAAGCATTTTCAAGATATGGAATTTTCTCCCCCTATTTCCAATGCTTTTCCTTTGACTAAGCAAAACTCCCCCTCAAATAAGGTCTCCTCTTAGTGATCAAGAGGGTTTTAAGACATCAATTTTGAAAATACTCGTTACTCCCTTCTTAGAACACAAAGAGATACCAATTTTGAAATTTACCAATATAAAATTATCAAATGTATGAAATTAGGTGGTGGTGCGGTCCTTTTGCTTTGGGCTCATATTTTCTCCCCCTTTGGCATGAATCGCCAAAAACGGAATCATTAGAGCCCAATGAAGTACATTCTCCCCCTTTGGTCATGAAATAAATGAGTGAAGGTTATACCAACGTTGGAGAGATGATGCGGAGCGACGGCGAAGGATGAGTAGTAGAACGGAGTGGAAGCCTTTGTCTTCGCCGAAGACTCCAATTCCCTTTCAATACACCTATGACTTGGTTGAAATACACTTGAAAACACATTAGTCATAGCATATATAAAAGAGACATGATCAAAGGTATATTCATGTGCTATGCGTGCAAGACTAGCAAAAGAAATTCCTAGAATCAAGAATATTAAGCTCATGCCTAAGTCGGGTAAAAGATTGTTCATCAAGTGGTTTGGTAAAGATATCGGCTAATTGATCTTTAGTATTAATATAAGAAATCTCGATATCCCCCTTTTGTTGGTGATCCCGAAGAAAATGATACCGAATGGCTATGTGCTTAGTGCGGCTATGCTCGACGGGGTTGTCGGCCATTTTGATTGCACTCTCATTGTCACATAGCAAAGGGACTTTGGTTAATTTGTAACCGTAGTCCCGCAGGGTTTGCCTCATCCAAAGCAATTGCGCGCAACAATGGCCTGCGGCAATATACTCGGCTTCGGCGGTAGAAAGAGCGACCGAATTTTGCTTCTTTGAAGCCCATGACACCAAGGATCTTCCCAAGAACTGGCAAGTCCCCGATGTGCTCTTTCTATTAATCCTACACCCCGCCCAATCGGCATCCGAATATCCAATCAAATCAAAGGTGGATCCCCGAGGGTACCAAAGCCCAAACTTAGGAGTAAAAGCCAAATATCTCAAGATTCGTTTTACGGCCGTAAGGTGTGATTCCTTAGGGTCGGCTTGAAATCTTGCACACATGCAAACGGAAAGCATAATGTCCGGTCGAGATGCACATAAGTAAAGCAATGAACCAATCATCGACCAGTATACCTTTTGATCCACGGACTTACCTCCCGTGTCGAGGTCGAGATGTCCATTAGTTCCCATGGGTGTCTTGATGGGCTTGGCATCCTTCATTCCAAATTTGCTTAGAATGTCTTGAGTATACTTCGTTTGGCTAATGAAGGTGCCCTCTTGGAGTTGCTTGACTTGAAATCCTAAGAAATATTTCAACTCCCCCATCATCGACATCTCGAATTTCTGTGTCATGATCCTACTAAATTCTTCACATGTAGATTTGTTAGTAGACCCAAATATAATATCATCAACATAAATTTGGCATACGAACAAATCGTTGTCAAGAGTTTTAGTGAATAAAGTAGGATCGGCCTTGCCGACTTTGAAGCCATTTGCAATAAGGAAATCTCTAAGGCATTCATACCATGCTCTTGGGGCTTGCTTGAGCCCATAAAGCGCCTTAGAGAGCCTATAAACATGATTAGGGTACTCACTGTCTTCAAAGCCGGGAGGTTGCTCAACATAGACCTCCTCCTTGATTGGTCCATTAAGGAAGGCACTCTTTACGTCCATTTGATAGAGCTTGAAGCCATGGTAAGTAGCATAGGCTAATAATATGCGAATTGACTCAAGCCTAGCTACGGGTGCATAGGTTTCACCAAAATCCAAACCTTCGACTTGTGAATACCCCTTGGCCACGAGTCGAGCTTTGTTCCTAGTCACCACACCATGCTCGTCTTGCTTGTTGCGGAAGACCCACTTGGTTCCTACAACATTTTGATTAGGACGTGGAACTAAGTGCCATACCTCATTCCTTGTGAAATTGTTGAGCTCCTCTTGCATCGCCATCACCCAATCCGAATCTTGAAGAGCTTCCTCTACCCTATGTGGCTCAATAGAGGAAACAAACGAGTAATGCTCACAAAAATGTGCAACACGAGATCGAGTAGTTACCCCCTTATGAATGTCGCCGAGGATGGTGTCAACGGGGTGATCTCGTTGTATCGCTTGGTGGACTCTTGGGTGTGGCGGCCTTGGTTGTTCATCCTCCTTGTCTTCATCATTTGAATCTCCCCCTTGATCGTTGCCGTCATTTTGAGGTGGCTCATCTTCTTGATTTTCTTGTTCAACATCTTGAACCTCATCCTCAACTTGAGTTGGTGGAGATGCTTGCATGGAGGAGGATGGTTGATCTTGTGCATTTGGAGGCTCTTCGGATTCCTTAGGACACACATCCCCGATGGACATGTTCCTTAGCGCTATGCATGGAGCCTGTTCTTCACCTACATCATCAAGATCAACTTGCTCTACTTGAGAGCCGTTAGTCTCATCAAACACAACGTCACAAGAAACTTCAACAAGTCCTGAGGACTTGTTAAAGACTCTATATGCCCTTGTGTTTGAGTCATATCCTAGTAAAAAGCCTTCTACAGTTTTAGGAGCAAATTTAGATTTTCTACCTCTTTTAACAAGTATAAAACATTTGCTACCAAAAACTCTAAAATATGAAATATTGGGCTTTTTACCGGTTAGGAGTTCATAAGATGTCTTCTTGAGGATTCGATGAAGATATAATCGGTTGATGGCGTAGCAGGCGGTGTTGACCGCCTCGGCCCAAAACCGATCCGGTGTCTTGTACTCATCAAGCATGGTTCTTGCCATGTCCAATAGAGTTCGATTCTTCCTCTCCACTACACCATTTTGTTGTGGAGTGTAGGGAGAAGAGAACTCATGCTTGATGCCCTCCTCCTCAAGGAAGCCTTCTATTTGAGAGTTCTTGAACTCCGTCCCGTTGTCGCTTCTAATTTTCTTGATCCTTAAGCCGAACTCATTTTGAGCCCGTCTCAAGAATCCCTTTAAGGTCTCTTGGGTTTGTGATTTTTCCTGCAAAAAGAATACCCAAGTGAAGCGAGAATAATCATCCACAATTACAAGACAATACTTACTACCGCCGATGCTTATGTAAGCGATCGGGCCGAATAGATCCATATGTAGGAGCTCCAGTGGCCTGTCGGTAGTCATGATATTTTTGTGTGGATGATGTATCCCAACTTGCTTCCCAGCTTGGCATGCGCTACAAATCCTGTCTTTCTCAAAATGAACATCGGTTAGTCCCAAAATGTGTTCTCCCTTTAGAAGCTTGTGGAGATTCTTCATTCCAACATGGGCTAGTCGGCGGTGCCAGAGCCAACCCAAGTTAGTCTTAGCAATCAAGCAAGTGTCGAGTTCAGCTTTATTAAAATCTACTAAGTATAGCTGACCCTCTAACACTCCCTTAAAAGCTATTGAATCATCACTTCTTCTAAAGACAGTAACACCTATATCAGTAAAAAGACAGTTGTAGCCCATTTGACATAATTGGGATACGGAAAGCAAATTGTAATCTAATGAATCTACAAGAAAAACATTGGAAATAGAATGGTCAGGAGATATAGCAATTTTACCCAAACCTTTGACCAAACCTTGATTTCCATCCCCGAATGTGATAGCTCGTTGGGGATCTTGGTTTTTCTCATATGAGGAGAACATCCTTTTCTCCCCGGTCATGTGGTTTGTGCACCCGCTGTCGAGTATCCAACTTGTGCCCCCGGATGCATAAACCTACAAAACAAGTTTAGTTCTTTGTTTTAGGTACCCAAACGGTTTTGGGTCCTTTGGCATTAGATACAAGAACTTTGGGTACCCAAACACAAGTCTTGGAACCCTTGTGTTTGCCCCCAACAATTTTGGCAACTACCTTGCTGGACTTGCTAGTCAAAACATAAGATGCATCAAAAGTTTTAAATGAAATGGCATGATCATTTGATGCATTGATAGTTTTCTTTCTAGGCAACTTGGCATGGGTTGGTTGCCTAGATCTAGATGTCTCACCCTTATACATAAAAGCATAATTAGGGCCAGAGTGAGACTTCCTAGAATGAATTTTCTTAATTTTACTCTCAGGATACCCGGCAGGGTACAAAATGTAACCCTCGTTATCCTGAGGCATGGGAGCCTTGCCCTTAACAAAGTTAGACAAGTTCTTAGGAGGGGCATTAATTTTGACATTGTCTCCCCTTTGGAAGCCAATGCCGTCCTTAATGCCCGGGCGTCTCCCATTATAGAGCATGCTTCTAGCAAGTTTAAATTTTTCATTTTCTAAGTCATGCTCTCTAATCTTAGCATTAAGTTGTGCTATGTGATCATTTTGTTTCTTAATTAAAGCTAGGTGATCATGGATAGCATCAACATTAATATCTCTACATCTAGTACAAATGGAAATATGCTCAACATTAGATGTAGAGGGTTTGCAAGATTTTAGTTCAACAACCTTAGCATGCAACAAATCATTTTTAGCTCTAAGGTCGGAAATAGTAGCATTGCAAACATCAAAATCCTTAGCCTTAGCAATTAATTTCTCATTCTCATTTCTAAGGCTAGCAATGGAAGCATTCAATTCATCAATCCTAGCAAGCAAATCAACATCATCATTTCTAGGATCAATGCAAACATGAGAATCAACCTTAGCAATTAAATTGGCATTTTCATTTCTAAGGTTGTCTAAAGTCTCATGGCAAATACTTAGCTCACTAGACAATTTTTCACATTTTTCTCTTTCTAGAGCATAAGCATTTTTAACCTTAACATGTTTCTTGATTTCCTTGATTAGGAAGTCCTCTTGGGAGTCCAAGAGATCATCCTTTTCATGGATGGCACTAATTAGCTCATTTAATTTTTCTTTTTGTTCCATGTTAAGGTTGGCAAAAAGAATACGCAAATTATCTTCCTCATTTTTATCATTATCCTCATCACTAGATGTTTCATATTTAGTGGAGGACCTTGATTTTACCTTCTTTTTGCCGTCCTTGGCCATAAGACACTTGTGGCCGACGTTGGGGAAGAGAAGGCCCTTGGTGACGGCGATGTTGGCGGCGTCCTCGTCGTCGGAGGAGTCGCTTGAGCTTTCGTCGGAGTCCCACTCCCGACAAACATGGGCATCGCCGCCCTTCTTCTTGTAGTATTTCTTCTTCTCCTTCCTCTTGCCCTTCTTGTCGTCGCCCCTGTCACTATCACTAGACATAGGACATTTTGCAATAAAATGACTGGACTTACCACACTTGTAGCAAACCTTCTTGGAACGGGATTTGTAGTCTTTCCCTTTCCGTTGCTTGAGGATTTGCCGGAAGCTTTTGATGATTAGGGCCATCTCCTCGTTGTCGAGCTTGGAGGCGTCAATTGGTTGTCTACTTGGTGTAGACTCCTCCTTCTTCTCCTCCATTGCTTTGAAGGCCACGGGTTGCGCCTCGGATGTGGAGGGTTCATCAAGCTCGTTGATCTTCTTGGAGCCCTTAATCATGCATTCAAAACTCACAAAATTCCCGATAACTTCCTCGGGGGTCATTTGTGTATATCTAGGATTGCCACGAATTAATTGAACTTGTGTGGGGTTAAGGAAAATAAGGGCTCTTAGAATAACCTTAACCACTTCGTGGTCATCCCATTTTGCGCTCCCGAGGTTGCGCACTTGGTTCACCAAGGTCTTGAGCCGGTTGTACATGTCTTGTGGCTCCTCCCCTTGGCGAAGACGGAAGCGACCGAGCTCCCCCTCGATCGTTTCCCGCTTGGTGATCTTTGTGAGTTCATCACCCTCGTGCGCCGTCTTGAGTAGGTCCCAAATCTCCTTGGCGTTCTTCAACCCTTGTACTTTGTTGTATTCCTCCTTGCTTAGTGAGGCAAGGAGAATGGTTGTGGCTTGGGAGTTGAAGTGCTCGATTTGGGCCACTTCGTCCGTGTCGTAGTCTTCATCCCCTACGGATGGTACCTGTACACCATACTCAACAACATCCCATAATCTTTTGTGGAGAGAGGTTAGATGAAATCGCATCAAATTACTCCACATAGCATAATCTTCACCATTAAAAGTTGGTGGTTTGCCTAATGGGACGGAAAGTAAAGGTGTATGTTTAGGAATGCGAGGGTAGCGTAGGGGGATCTTACTATACTTCTTACGCTCTTGGCGTTTAGAAGTGACGGACGCCGCGTCGGAGCCGGAGGTAGATGTCGATGAAGTGTCGGTCTCGTAGTAGACTACCTTCCTCATCCTTTTGTGCTTGTCCCCACTCCGATGCGGCTTGTGAGAAGAAGATTTTTCCTTCTTCTCTTTGTGGTGAGAAGAGGAAGATCTTTTCTCCTTCCGCTTGGAGGATTTCTTCTTCTTCTCTCTTCTCTTGGTGCGGGACTCTTCCGATGAAGATGAAGTGCTCCCTTGACTTGTAGTGGGCTTGTCATCGCCGGTCTCCATCTCCCTCTTGTTGTGATCTCCCGACATCACTTCGAGCGGTTAGGCTCTAATGAAGAACCGGGCTCTGATACCAATTGATAGTCGCCTAGAGGGGGGGTGAATAGGGCGAAACTGAAATTTACAAAAATAATCACAACTACAAGCCGGGTTAGCGTTAGTAATAACGAAACGAGTCCGCGAGAGAGGGCGCAAAACAAATCGCAAGCAAATAATAGTGTGACACAAGGATTTGTTTTACCGAGGTTCGGTTCTCGCAAACCTACTCCCCGTTGAGGAGGCCACAAAGGCCGGGTCTCTTTCAACCCTTCCCTCTCTCAAACGATCCCACGGATCGAGTGAGCTTTCTCTTCTTCTCAATCAAACGGGAACAAAGCTTCCCCGCAAGGGCCACCACACAATTGGTGCCTCTTGCCTTGGTTACAATTGAGTGATGATCTCAAGAACAAATGAGAAAGAAAGAAAGCAATCCAAGCGCAAGAGCTCAAAAGAACACGGCAAATCTCTCTCGCTAGTCACTAAGGGTTTGAGTGGAATTGGAGAGGATTTGATCTCTTTGTATGTGTCTAGAATTGAATGCCTAGCTCTTGTAAGTGGTTGAGAGTTGGAAAACTTGGATAGCAATGAATGTGGGGTGGTTGGGGTATTTATAGCCCCAACCACCAAAAGTGACCGTTGCTGGAACTCCTCTGTTCGATGGCGCACCGGACAGTCCGGTGCACACCGGACAGTCCGGTGCCCCTGCCACGTCACCAGTGCCGTTGGATTCTGACCGTTGGAGCTTCTGACTTGTGGGCCCTCCAGGGTGTCCGGTGCACACCGGACATGTACTGTTTGATGTCCGGTGCACCGGCATGGGCGTGCCTGACGACTGCGCGCGCTGCGCGCGCATTTAATGCACCGCAGGGAGCCGTTGGCGCCGCAGAGAGCCGTTGCTCCGCTAGCACACCGGACAGTCCGGTGCACACCGGACAGTCCGGTGAATTTTAGCGGAGCGGCTGCCGAGCGAACCCGAGGCTGGCGAGTTCCGGGGACGGCGTTTCCTTGGAGCACCGGACATGTCCGGTGCACACCGGACAGTCCGGTGAATTATAGCGCGCTGTCCACCGAGAAATCCCGAGAGTGAAGAGTTTGAAGTCGGAGTCCTCTGGTCGCACCGGACAGTCCGGTGCACACCGGACAGTCCGGTGCCTCCAGCCAGAGGTGCCCTCGGTTGCCTTGCTGCTCCTTTGTTGAATCCAACACTTGGTCTTTTTATTGGCTAAATGTGAACCTTTTGCACCTGTATAACTTATGCACTAGAGCAAACTAGTTAGTCCAATATTTGTGTTGGGCAATTCAACCACCAAAATTATTTAGGAACTAGGTCTAAGCCTAATTCCCTTTCAAGAAGCACTTTCGTTTCTTAGTCCCCCCGATATGATCTTTTCCTCACGCGGTTAAGCGTTAGAACGAGGATTAGGCTCCGATACCAATTGAAAGTTGCCTAGAGGGGGGGTGAATAGGCAAGTTAAAACTTTTCAACAAAAACAAGAAACAAACTGGGTAAAACTGAATTGATCTCGAAATTCACCCAGTTAACTTTGGAAATGAGATGTTCTAAATGATCAACAGGGTTCAAAGTAGTAGATTTGAGAAGGGTGTGGGGGATAGATATCCCCCGGGTCCACCAAAAGAGTAAAGGACCTCACGAAAGGCCCAAGGGCCCAATAAATCGTAAGGTCATTCTTTCGTGGGCCTGGGGAGAAACAGCCAGCGAAGCAGAACGACATGGGGCTGGATTGGTACAAGCCCGGACGGCCCGCAGTATTGAGCGAATGACCGCAACAGAGATCCGACTTTCCCGCGCTGGAGCCTCCATGCAACGAAGCCACGCGGGGATAAGTCGGCGAGGGTTACGTAGGGATAATCTCAAGAGGTTCACTATCTTTTAGCTACTTGTTGCTATCTTATCCACGTGTACTGCCCACGGTCGAGTATATAAGGCCTAGGGGGCACCCCTTCAGAACGATCGACCCTTTGCTTAGCCACCCTCATCAACTTTCTGTATTCTCGATCCAGAGAGTTCTCTTGTAACCACATCCACCAAGCATACTCATCAGGACGTAGGGTGTTACGCATCTCTAAGCGGCCCGAACCTGTAAACCTCGTCCACTGCCCCTCGTGCGATCTGCACGAACCATTTTGCTACAGTTGTCGACACCGTCCTACTCCTAAAACACCTTGAGGGGCAATCCCGGGTGTGCTATCGGACCCAAAACACCGACAGCTGGCGCGCCAGGTAGGGGGTGTGTCGACAATCCAAGCTAGCTCAATGGCCATCACCTTCTACAGCAAGATCACCCTGCGCCCCGGATCCGTGTTCTGCTTCGGAACAATCTCATTTGTAGCAGATGAAGAAGGAATTCTGCACCGTATCGCGGATCCGCCGGAAAAGAAATCCCCCCCAACAAACTCCGAAAATACCGGAGATGCTCAACCTCCAGCTCTCTGGATGAGGATCGTCTCCGGAAAGCCGGGGGCCGAGGGCTCGCTGACCCGGAGAACTCCGCTGCCTACTTCTCCGACAAAAGAATGGACACATATCGTAAGAAAGAAGGTAACTGGGGAGAAGCAAGTTACTCTTTCCGTCCATCATGCCTCAAAGGGGGACGGGAAGAAGATCACCACGACAGCAGCACCGTTCTACCCCGACGTCCTCTTCATCGGGAGAGCGGAGTCGCTCATCATCTCCGACGACGAGCCGACTGTACCCGGGGAGGAACCGCCTCAACGAGAGTCCCGTCGACGGAGGAACCGGCGCAGGAACGTTCGACGACATCACGCAGCCGGAGAGCGGAATCCGGAACAGCCTGTCTCGCGAGACGAGGTCTCGGAGGTAGGAGAAACTCCGGAAGAGCGCGTCTTCAGAGAACGAAGGAACTCCCGACGACGTGATCGCCGACGAGCTCAGGAACAGGCTGAACAAGATGCAAGACAGCGTCGGGAGAATCCATTCTTCGGGCGCAACCTGAACCCCGACTTCGCCCGAGCTATGAACACGCCGAGCGAAGTCGGAGGGGTACTAGCTCGGATAGCCGAGGGACTTCCACGGACTCCTGATGCCGATGGCTACCGACGGCTGTTCACCCAGGCGGCCAACCATCTTCTACCGCTTGCTCACCCGCCGAACGACCTACGACACGCCATCAACAGTCGCCGAGACGCGCGAAGCTCCATCAATGCTTCGCGCGAGCGGCGGCATGAGAACGAGATTCGCCGTCGGGAGGAGTACGATCGGGATCACGGCATCCCGACTCAGAGCCAAGCTACCAGAACTGAGTCGGCAACGGCATCAACTAGCGGAATCACCCGGGGGCGGTCGAGGAACCACAATCACAACTCCCCTCCCCGGGACAGACATCGTCCCCGACGACAGGAGGACACATGCGGAGTGTCCGCCCTCACTCCGCGCCTTAGGGCCATCCAATGGCCTCCCAACTTCAAGGTATCCAATGTTGACAAATATGAACCTAAGCAGGATCCATGGGGTTGGCTAGCCGTCTACACCACCGCTGCTCGAGCTGCCGGGGCGTCCGAAGACGTGATGACCGCGTACTTACCCATTGTCCTCGGGCAAGACGCGCTGCAATGGCTGCGACATCTACCCCGACACTGCATCGACGTCTGGGGCGACTTCAGTCGACGCTTCACCGCCAACTTCCAGTCCCTCTCCGACAAGCCGGCGCAACCATGGGACCTCAAATCCATCAAGCGCCGGGGGGACGAGACTCTCAGGTCGTACCTCAAAAGGTTTTAGACCATGAGAAATCGTATCCCTGAGGTCACGGAGGCGGCCGTGATTGAGGACTTCTACAGAGGCTCCAATGACTCGGTTTTCGTCCGAGCCATACTACAGAGGGCACCGACTACCTCCGAGGAGCTGTTCCGGGAAGCCGACCTCTACATCACCGCCGACGAGCGAGCCCAGGACCTCATCGGAGGAGCAAAACCCGCACTGGCAGCACCGCGACGCGACACAAACCAGCAACCCGACAAACGATGGGAAAAGAGGCCTCGCGAAGAAGTGCACGCCGCCGGACCACCTGCCTCTCGCGCCCGAGGAGGACCTCGTGGAGGCGAACGCACGTTGGACGACATCCTCGACGCCCAGTGCCCGTACCACAAGGACATGCGCCACACTCTTCGTAACTGCCGAGACTTCAAGCACTCCGTCGGACACGGCCGACCCTTCCAACCTCTACCTCCTCCTCCGCCGAGGGGAGGACCAGATGAACCACGACAACCCCATCGGCAGGAGGAGGGAGGAGGAGGAGCTTTCCCACGCGTTGACAGGGAGGTCAACGTCATCTTCGGTGGACATGGATCGCAGGAGAACAGAAGACAGCAAAAGCTCAACGATCGCCAGATACTGGTGGCGACCACCGACCCTCCCGCCCCATACCGGTGGTCGGAGCACCCGATCACCTTCACTCGGGCAGATCAATGGCTCAACTTCGACCATCCGGGCAAATACCCGCTTCTCGTCGATCCGGTGATCCGAGAGAGCCGGGTGAAGAAGGTGTTAGTGGACGGGGGGAGCAGCATCAACGTCACCTTCCCCCGGACACTCCAAGGCTTGGGAGTTCACCTCAGAGAGCTCCACGAGTCGGACACTCCTTTCTTCGGTATCGTGCCGACGGAAGGGGAATACCCGCTGGGCCACATCTACATGCCAGTCACCTTCGGAACTCCGGAGAACTACAGAACCGAGTTCCTGAGGTTTGAAGTGGCGAACTTCGACTGCGGGTACAACGCCATCATCGGGAGGCCTGGATTGGCCAAGTTCATGGTCATTCCGCATTACACATACATGATACTGAAGATGCCAGGACCGCAAGGGATCATAACTGTGCGCGCCGACTTCCAAGGCGCCGCAGAGTGTTTCCGAGTGGCTATTCAAGCAGCCCTCACTGCCAAGCCATCGACGGCTCCCTCCACACTGGCGAACTCTAAGCCTGAGGAGGACCTCGCAGTACCAGCGAACGAAGCTCAAACCGCGACCTCTATGCGGCCGACTGAAGAAACCAAGAGAATCAACCTGGGGTTCGCTGATGAGCGCAAGACGGCTATCATCAGCTCCAGCTTGGATGACAAATAGGAAAGCGCGCTCGTCCGGTTTCTGCAAGATAACCGAGATGTATTCGCATGGCAACCTGCGGATATGCCGGGAGTCCCAAGAGAACTGGCCGAGCACAAACTGAAGGTTTATCCCCAAGCAAGGCCGATTCGGCAAAAACTACGTCGTTTCACGCCTGACAAGAGAGAAGCCATTCGCACTGAGTTAGCTCGCTTGGTCGCAGCTGGATTCATTAGAGAAGTATTACATCCCGAGTGGTTAGCCAACCCTGTTCTTGTACTCAAAAAGAATAAAGTGGATTGGCGCATGTGTGTTGATTATACCGATCTCAACAAACATTGTCCGAAGGATCCTTTCGGGCTCCTGAGGATAGATCAGGTGGTGGACTCCACCGCTGGATGTTCTATGCTGTCTTTCCTGGATTGCTATTCTGGATATCATCAGATTAGTCTGGCAAAGGAAGATGAAGAAAAAACGACATTCATTACTCCGTTTGGTGCTTTTTGTTATACTTCCATGCCGTTTGGCCTCAAAAACGCTGGAGCAACTTACCAGAGAGCCATTCAAACATGCTTAGCCGATCACTGGGGCAAGCGTGTGGAAGCCTATGTGGATGATGTGGTAATCAAAACACAGGACTCAAAAGACTTCATCGAAGACTTGCAACTGGTTTTCAACAGTCTGAGGCGGTATAGATGGAAGCTTAATCCCGAGAAATGTGTTTTCGGGGTACCAGCCGGAAAGTTGCTCGGTTTTATTGTCAGCCACCGGGGAATTGAAGCTAATCCAGATAAGATTGGAGCTATCATGAAGATGGAAGCACCCAGATCGCAGAAGAAGGTTCAGCGGCTTACTGGATGCATGGCAGCTCTAAGCAGATTTATATCCAGGCTGGGAGAAAAAGGTCTGCCATTTTACAAGTTACTCAAAAAGGTGGATAAGTTTCAATGGACTTCAGAAGCGCAAGAAGCTCTAGATGCTCTGAAAAAATTCTTGACAACACCACCAGTACTGAAACCACCTCGGCGAGCCACTTCAACTCAACCAGCTGAAGATTTGCTACTGTATATCTCTTGCACGACTCACGTGGTAAGCACCGCGTTAGTAGTCGAGCGAGTAGAAGAGGGACATGCCTATCCAATACAACATCCTGTCTACTTCATTAGTGAAGTCCTAGGCCCCTCGAAGAAAAAGTACCCTCAAGTTCAGAAGCTATTGTACGCAGTACTTCTAACTGCCCGCAAGCTGCGTCACTACTTTGACGACCACAAAGTCATAGTAGTCACAAGTTTTCCAATAGGGGATATTCTTCACAACAAGGAAGCCATCGGTCGAATAGCCAAGTGGGCTTGTGAGCTGGGATCTCATGACATCGAGTTCCGACCTCGCACCGCCATCAAAACTCAAGCACTGGTTGATTTCGTATCGGAGTGGACTGAACAACAAGTACCAGACAACCCGGAGACTGCAGAAGTATGGCGAATGTATTTTGATGGCTCACTAAAGCTGCAGGGAGCAGGAGCAGGGATTCTCTTCACTGCGCCTGGAGGTGAACACCTCAAGTACGCCCTCCAGTTGCTATTCCCAGCCTCCAACAATGCAGCCGAGTATGAAGCTTTGATCCATGGATTGAACATTGCCATATCGTTGGGTGTCAAAAGATTAATGGTATACGGAGACTCTCTGGTAGTCATCAGCCAGATAAACAAGGAGTGGGATTGCTCAAGCGATTCAATGGGAAAATACTGCACTGCCGTCCGAAAGCTGGAAGATAAATTCGAGGGTCTGGAATTTCATCATGTAGAAAGAGATCGGAACACAGCAGCCGATGTATTGTCCAAACTGGGGTCCGGACGAACTCAGGTCCCACCCGGGGTTTTCGTGCAAGAAATTCTGCGGCCAAGTATCTCAATGGATCAAACAGAAGAGTGCAACATCATAGATCAACCCGAGTCAGACCCTGATGACTGGAGAAGACCGATCATTAAGTACATAAAGAATGAAGAAGAACCAGATGACAAGAATTTGGCAGAGCGCATTGCAAGACAGTCGGCTCACTATACACTTATTGGGGAGACATTATACAGAAGGGGTGCATCAGGCGTCCTCATGAGGTGCATTCTCCCGTCCACTGGGAAGCAACTTCTGGAGGAGGTCCATGCTGGGCAATGTGGAATACATGCAGCCTCCAGAACACTAGTCGGGAAGGTCTTCAGGTCAGGATTCTATTGGCCAACAGCAAAGAACGACGCAGCCGAGTTAGTTCAGAGGTGCGAAGCCTGCCAATACTTGTCAAAGCAACAACACATGCCAGCACAGCAACTGCAGACCATACCGGTAACTTGGCCTTTCGCATGCTGGGGACTGGATATGATTGGACCTTTCAAGAAAGCTCAAGGGGGATACACTCATGTATTGGTAGCAATCGACAAATTCACTAAATGGATAGAGTTCAAGCCCATTGCCTCCTTAACCTCTGCTAAGGCCGTAGAATTCATACAAGACATAATATTCAGATTCGGGATACCAAACAGCATCATAACTGATTTAGGATCCAACTTCACAAGTTCAGAATTCTTTGACTTCTGCGAGCAAAAGAGCATTCAGATCAAGTATGCATCTGTAGCCCATCCAAGAGCCAACGGGCAAGTTGAGCGAGCCAACGGGATGATATTAGATGCGCTCAAGAAAAAGATCTTCGATAAGAATGAAAAATTCACAGGAAAGTGGATAAGGGAATTACCCTATGTTGTTTGGAGCCTAAGAACCCAACCTAGTCGAGCTTTGCATGGAAACACTCCTTTCTTCATGGTCTATGGGTCGGAGGCAGTGCTACCTGCTGATCTCAAGTTTGGGGCGCAAAAGCTGATCTTTGAAAGCATAGCAGAAGCTGAGACCACCAGGCTGGAGGACATAGATGTACTCGAGGAAGAACGGTTAAACGCAGTAATCCAATCAGCAAGGTACCAGCAGACTCTAAGGCGCTATCACGACAAGGCTGTGCGACAACGATTCTTCTCAGTAGGAGATCTCGTCCTCCGCCGAATTCTAACGGGAGAGGGACGACACAAGTTATCACCCTTATGGGAAGGACCCTTCGTGGTAGCAGAAGTCACTCGGCCCGGATCGTATCGCCTCACTCAGATGGATGGCACAGAAGTTGGGAACTCCTGGAACGTAGAACACCTCAGAAAGTTTTATCCCTAGCTGTACCTCAAAACTGCTGGGATGATGATGATGCACTCTGTAAAGTGGAAATATGTCATCAATAAAAAAGAGGTCTCAAGGATACTCAATTCATTCACGATTGACTTGCACGCTTACTTAACTCAGGGTGACCACTATGCCCTGCTAACGGAGCAATCGACTTAAGTCGGCAACGACTTAAGGCGGTGCAACATGCTCACGCTTACTTAACTCGGGGTGACCACTATGCCCTGCTAACGGAGCAATCGACTTAAGTCGGCAACGACTTAAGGCGGTGCAACATGCTCACGCCTACTTAACTCGGGGTGACCACTATGCCCTGCTAACGGAGCAATCGACTTAAGTCGGCAATGACTTAAGGCGGTGCAACATGCTCACGCTTACTTAACTTAGGGTGACCACTATGCCCTACAAACGCAGCGATCGACTTAAGTTGGCAGCAACTTAAGACCGGTGCAACATGCTCGCGCCTATATAATTCAGGGGATGACTTCCATATCCCGCAAACAAAATTCATAATCATCATGCGTCATTACTGCCAAACTCATTAACTAATAAATTCTGATACAATGAGAGAGTAATTATGTCATTCGAATGGTAAACTGGTGTCCTCTAACAAATACTCAACCATGCAAACCGCGCGCATGGAGCACGCAAAGTGTTTTTCTATTTTGCAACGTCTTTCTCAGGAGCGACCGACGAAGAAGGGCGACTCGAGGAATCAGGGGCGGCGTTCACGTCAGCCCTTATGTCTTCAGGAACAACCACGCCGGGTCTCCTCATCAAGATTCGTCCCGCCCGAATAGCCTTGTCCAGGGCTTTGTCGCGTTGGGCCTTAAGAGTAACAGAAGTTTCTTCAGCAGTTTTCGCAGCCAGTCGAGCGCTCTCTAACTCCTGGGCAACATATTTTTTGGAAGCTCGGAGCCCTTTGATAGTAGCATCTTTCGCTGATATCAACTGCTTAAGCCGGGTTACCTCCTCCATGGACTCCTGTAGCTTATGACGTTGGAGGTCTAATTCTTCCATGGTGAAGCGATGACTTCTTTCCAGGATAGTCAGCGAATTGCTGGAATCTCGATACAACCTGTCAAGATTGTCACGAGAAGCAGCATGGATACGTTTTTCTTCCTGCAAGCACAAGTCAGTTCCTTCAAAAAAACCAAGCAAGTAATAGGAACACAGCAAGGCAAAGCACAGTTTCGTATATCACCTTTTCAGAATCGAGCTGAGCATGAAGAGAAGAACTCAGTGCATTGGCATCATCTAAGGCAGCGGAGACCTGACTCAGCTCAATCTGACTTTGAGAGTACTTTTCCTCAAAATCAGTGCATCGCTGGGCCAATTCAGCCTGATCTCGAGAATGTTTTTCCTCAAGAACTGCAATCCGCCGAGTCATTCCTAGCAAGAGGTAATCAAACAAAACAAGGTCAGAAGGTAAAACAGTCCACAACAAAGGCGAAGAAAAGGAAAAAAAAGGGGGCACTAACCAGCGTTAGTTGCCTCCAACTCGGATACATGACGATGAAGTGACACTAGATTCCAACACGTAAGAGACGAAGCCACTTCTGGGACGGAAGCACCCTGCGATCTCAGCTGGCTGGCCATCCCATCCACCAAAACCTGATGAGAAAAACAGATGAGCATAATGACAAAAGTTCATAAAGATCAAGCTAAAAAACAGCACAGTACCTGGAGGTTGGAAAAGAACGAAGGGATCCCCAAATCAGGAGGAATCAGCTGATAACCAGGTGCAAGGCCACCACCCGAAGCAGCTTGCAACGGACCAGTAGGAATCAGCTCCGCGCCTTCAACAGAGCCGAACGCCTGATCAGCGGGGATGCTGCCCTCTAAAGCGACCCCCTGGTCCAAAGTTTGGGCTACCACCATGCAGCCAGAATGTGGAGGTGATCCCACGTGAACGTCCATGGAAGTGCAGGAAGGAGACCCTGCTTGGGCACCCTCGGGGGCTGGGTCATAGTTGGCATTGCCCACTTGAGCCGGATCATCCCCGGCAGCACCCTCGGGGGCTGGGCAGTGGCTTACACTCTTCACCCGAGCTAAGTCATCCCCGGCGACAACCTCGGGGGCTGGGCATGTGTCAGCACCATTCTTGAGGTCCAGACTCTCCGCAGTAACCACCTCTAAGGTTGACGGGCCTTCAGCCACTTCCATGGAACCAGGACAATCCAAGTTAGCGTCCCGACCCTCGAGATCGCGCTCTAAGGTCGACGAGGCACGGGATGACCTCAACCCAGCATCAGGCATGGCAGCGCAAGCCTCCATCGCATCATCATCCACTGGCTCTGATAACAAGTCCTCTGGGACCATATCCTCAAGAGTTTGATCAAAGTTGGCCAGGGACAGTTCTTGCAGGCCAATGAGAGCAGACAAAGCAGGAGAGGGAACTCCACTACTTTCACCACTGGCAAGGAATTGCCGACTGTTCTTCCGAGTCAGAGGGACCTCATTCTCTTCCTCCCTGTCGTCTTCATCAGCAACACAGGCAACACCCCCATTGGGATCAGCGACAGATGGAGTACACCCATTGGGATCAACGACAGACATACCACACCCATTGGGGGGGGGGGACGCCCAGGAATTATCAGTATATTTTTCAAATGGTCACATCTGTGCAGAGCATGCAGTGAATGCCTCAAGACAAAAATGAGATATCAACAAGAGTTAGAGGGAAGCCAAATATAGCCAGCAGAGTGCAAAATATGGTCGACAGACACGACTTGAAGACTAGACAGAGAACGTCCATCAAATGTCCAATCAGTCACAGAGCAAATAAATTACACTACCTAGCAAGATACGGATGGATTGCAAACTCGGCTGCAAAAGACAAAATACATGCTGACCTCTGAAGCATAATATTGATGACATAGCGCGGATGACATCATGCCAACTTTTTTACAAGCAGAAAGGATAATCTTCAGCAAAAGGACATAAAAAGAAGACCTTCGAGTGAATTATCCTCAAAAATCCACTTGAAGGTCGGGGGCTACACCCATTGGGTGCACCTCCGGTGCACCCCATGGATTATCATTCCAAGCCGAGATAGTGCCGATTTCTAAAGCATGGGACAAGATTAAAAAAGCCAACCCTCAACCAAAATTAGCGAACACAAATGGAAATGATCTCTACTGAAGACCTTTGAGTAGATTATTTTCTAAAATCTACTCGAAGCTCGGGGGCTACACCCATTGGGTGCACCTCCTGTGCACCCAATGAAGTTCAGAATCCTACAAATTGGAATGCCGACTTCTAAGGCACAGGCACGAAGCCAGGTTTTGGTCAACGAGTGATCGGAGCAGGAGAAGACAACAGGAAGCCATCTTTCTTCAAATTACCTGCAAGCTGGACCTGAGATCTTCGGGTTGATTATCTCTAAATTAACCCAAAGATCGGGGGCTTGTGGGGGATAGATATCCCCCGGGTCCACCAAAAGAGTAAAGGACCTCACGAAAGGCCCAAGGGCCCAATAAATCGTAAGGTCATTCTTTCGTGGGCCTGGGGAGAAACAGCCAGCGAAGCAGAACGACATGGGGCCGGATTGGTACAAGCTCGGACGGCCCGCAGTATTGAGCGAATGACCGCAACAGAGATCCGACTTTCCCGCGCTGGAGCCTCCATGCAACGAAGCCACGCGGGGATAAGTCGGCGAGGGTTACGTAGGGATAATCTCAAGAGGTTCACTATCTTTTAGCTACTTGTTGCTATCTTATCCACGTGTACTGCCCCACGGTCGAGTATATAAGGCCTAGGGGGCACCCCTTCAGAACGATCGACCCTTTGCTTAGCCACCCTCATCAACTTTCTGTATTCTCGATCCAGAGAGTTCTCTTGTAACCACATCCACCAAGCATACTCATCAGGACGTAGGGTGTTGCGCATCTCTAAGCGGCCCGAACCTGTAAACCTCGTCCACTGCCCCTCGTGCGATCTGCACGAACCATTTTGCTACAGTTGTCGACACCGTCCTACTCCTAAAACACCTTGAGGGGCAATCCCGGGTGTGCGGTCGGACCCAAAACACCGACAAAGGGCACTTCTCAAAATCCACACACCAAAAAGATATAAACAAATCTTTCATGGAATGGTGAGAGAATGACGAACACAAACAAACACAATGAGCAAGAACACAAGATACACAAGATTTATCCCGAGGTTCGGTCACACCACCAAGGTGCCCTACTTCCTCGTTGAGGCACCCACAAAGAGCCGAGTCTCTTTGAACCCTAATCCTTCCTTTGCCGACTACAAAGGTCAAGCCCACACACTAATCTTTGCTCAAACGAGCGGGTAATACAAACTTTCTTGTGGTCTTCCACAAGATTTGGAGACTCACAAGAGACACCTAGTCGTCTAGGAGCTAGAAGCTCCAAGAGTAATGAATCCACAAAGAACTCGATGTAGTACCAAAGCTCGAATGAAGAAGAGCAAGAGAGATTTGGAGATGAAGCACAAAAACCGCAGCTCTTCAATCTCACTCAAAGATTTCTCTCCAAAGATTTGAAATGGGAGAGGCAAGAGGTGTGTGAGAGAGAGTGGGAGGTGTTTCTCAGGTTGGGAATGAAGTTTTGTGCGTGCTCTACTGTGGGGAAGAGTGTGGGAGGTGTATATAAAGGTGCCCCCAAAAGCTGGTGGCCGTTGGGGAAATCTGACTGAAAAATGGTTGAACCGGTTCTAAAACCGGTTGAACCGGATTCCACCAGGGGGCAGCGGTTCACTGGCGGACTCAGCCGGAGACTGGACCGGTCCCAAATTCGGTTGAGCTGGACCAAAATTCGGTTGAACCGGTTTTCCAAAAATCCGCACACAACTTTTTCTGATAGGACTGACTGGCAGACTGGCAGGTCAGACAGTGACAGAGGGGAACAGTGCAGAAACCGGTTGAACCGGTTTTAATTCCGGTTGAACCAATTTTTGAAACTGTTGCGCAGATTTTGAGAAAACTGAAGTGAAACAAGGGTAAAATAGAAGTTTTAGATCAATGATTTTGAGCTTTAGTACCAACACCAACCTTCTTTATGGATCCCCCTTGATAGTACGACGATTCCTATACTCAAGTTAAATAAAATATAATTAAGTAAACTTCTTGAGTCATTAGTGTCTCATGAGTGATTTCTCCATGGCGTTTCTTCATAAGGATCACAAACATCTTTGTCTCACCTTTTGAAGCAAACATAAATCGAGCTTGTGGCTTGTACCATTTCACCATATATAAGTTCAAATCATGGCTTCAAGTCACGTTACTGATGCATCAACATGTTGTAACTCTTCATAGCTGATTAGTTCATCGACTTAGTGCAAGTACTCTCTTCTTCACCTTAGCCATGGTACCTCGGTCTACAAGCCGTCGCTTGGCCTTCACCTTCGCTTAGTTCCTCGAAGCCCTTTCCTTGCTATCTTCACCCTATCAAGCTATTCTTGAGTCACATCCTATTGAGCATCCATTAAGAGAATCATTTCTTCAATATTGTGAACCTTGGTTGAATGTCATCTAGATATAACTGCTAAGATCAATCAAGCTCTAGTTTGATTCTCATATATTCATATATGGACTAATAGTAATATGGTCAAGCCAATTCATGGTTTCTCTATCTTATTCACTTTGGCTTGACCAATCCTCTTAATCACTTCAACCTCTATTATGATCATATTTATGCATAGTGATTCTTCAGGTCTTGTCCATATATTCAAACCAATATAGAGATCATATTATATCCATTTGCATTGTCTCACTGGTTATTTAACCTTGTGTTGAACCTTTGTTCACTGTCATTATATACTATTCAAGTATGTTCATCATACTGAATTTCCTATTCAACACTTAGCAAACTTGTTAGTCCTTTAAATGTGTTGTCATCCAAATCACCAAAACTCACAAAAGGGATGAATGCACTTTCAGGATGCCACTACGAGTATTATCATAGGGATAGTCATTTGATAGAATTTTGCTTTAGGAAGAAGAGAGGTGAGCGAAAGGGTTTTGATGCGAGCAACAAAAACATGCACAACCCTCCTCACGGTGTGCATATCTCTCGTGCTCAGAGGCATGCTGCTAGGCCTTGAGGTGTTTTGCCTTTGGTTGCTAGGCCTCAAGCAGCAAGACCACACGGTGGTGAAGCCCGATAGGGTGTTGGCCATGAGCCATATGACCAAAGATCCAATGAGAGAGGCTTTGGTTTCCATGGCTCTAGCCTCTCTAGCAGACCACTGTTTCCCTCTCATAGAGCTCGCTACCCCCCCCCTTTGGGACCAGGGAGGGATGTTTGGCGTTTTTAGAGGACCTCGATATTTCTCAATTGCGCATTTTTACGAGACGACTCTAGTACATATGTTTTCCTGCTCAGAGGCATGCTGCTAAGCCCCGACATGGGTGTTGGTCAATTTGTGTGTTGTTTAGATTGCTAGCAAGTCAATCCCTAAACATGGCTGGCCGGTGCATTCTAGGTTGTTGCTTTTGAGTATTATAAGTGGGTACGGTCGTCAACGCAAATGAAATCAAAATAAGTACAATTACTGCAATGAGAGCGCTAATTGAAGTCATCATCATCTGAACTGTACTCATTTGGATGTTGTCATGCCGCAGACAATGCACTTCAGCCAGGCCCTCTATTTTGTCGTCTGCCCACGTAATATTTTGTGCGGCCTCTGGTTGCTGCTGGGCCAGCCAAATTGGCGCGCGCAAATCCGCTGCACTGGTCCTACGGGACTGGCTGGGTAGGCCGAATTTTGCGGGAGCCCGCAAAAAAATTTGGACTCCAGCCAAGTACATTACGGCAGCAAACTCCGGTTTGGCTTGGTTGGCTTTTTAAACCAAAAAGGCCGGAAATGTCATTTCCTCGTCCCTCTGAGGATTGAGGACCGACCTCCCCGATTTTATGGGGGTAAGAGTGATCAATACGACTATTCACTCACGGGTTACCAAAAAGCTCTACCTACTGGGATCTGTCCTATGCTACACACGGGAGACTACAGGAGCGAAAGGCAAACGCGTAGCTGAAGCATGTCGGGTTGTCCGATCAGCGTCATCAGGCACTAAGCCGTAAAGCCATGGATTATGCGCGGTCCGAACGCGACAGCAAAGCTGGATGGAGCGACGATGGCGACGGCTGCAGATTCGAAGGGACGGCAGCAGCAGCGCGCGCGCTTTGGATATACGGTCGGGTTCTGGATGGAACGGCGGTGGCGGTGCACGCATCAACTGGTCGGATCGCCGATGAGAGAAGCAGATGCACAAACAGAGAGCTTAGTTATAGTATTAGCGGTGGTGGTGGTGGTGGCGGCGGCACAGCGCACGCAGGTCATCAAAACTCAGAAGCCGTTAACGCAACGCCGGCCGGCCCCGTCTCTCTACGACTACGAGAGCAGCAGAGCAGCCCAACGTTCCGATCGTACACGCGTTGCAGGGTTTACACAGCCACTGGTAATTAATTAATGCGCTACTATACTACTAGTGTGCGGTGAAGGGTGTATGGAGCTCCTCCGTCCGTCAGTGGACGCACTTGGACGCCGGCGGCGGTGCCTCGACGCCGGCGGCGACGTGGTGGCCGCCGCCGCCGCCGCCGCCGCCGAGCGCGTGCTTGCCGTAGCCGTTGGTGCCGCCGTTGGGAGCCGAGGTGAGGGGCAGCTCGGCGCCGGCCGGCTTGCCGCCGTTGCCGAGGTGGTCCTTGCTCTTGCCCCAGATGAGGCAGTAGAGCCCCACCACTATGATCGCCGCGCCGATCACGCTGCAATACCCGCAGTCCATCAGTAAAATTAAAATTAACCTCAGGACTCAGGTGCTCGATCGCAGCAGTAGAGAATCAATCGGCGGTTACCTTCCCAAGGTGGTCTCCTCTTTGAGTATGGTGGAGCCGAGGACCGTGGTGATGATCATGCACAGGGGCTGGAACGCCGTCACGAACACCGGCCCGCGCGCCTGCGTCACGATCCCCTGCACGTAGAAGGCCACGCCGGAGCACACGATCCCCTGCAACGAACCAACGCCGCCACCGTACCAGACTAGCAGGTTAGTTTACTAGCTAGCTTTAGCGAGCTCGTCGTGGACAGCAAGCTGGTCAGTCAGTCAGGTAAGGATTTGATTATTACGGAGTAGACGGCGGTGAAGAGGCGGGTGTCGAAGCCAATGACCCAGGCGCTCATGTCGTGCCGCTCCGCCACCAGCGCCACCCCGCCGGTCAGCACCGAGCCCAGGAAGCAGATCAGCGTCGCCAGCGTCAGCTCCGCGGGGTAGCTCTGCAGCGTGTTCGACTGCACGGGACGCCAATGCTCTCTGTTAGCGCCTCATATATGCCTCCCCCCCTGCTGCCTTCGCGCTTAATACATTACGCAATGCCTCTACCTGGAGGACGAAGAAGCCGGACCAGCACAGGCAGCTGCCGATGATCATGACGATGCCGTTGAGCCAGGAGGCGCTGCTCTGGCTCTCCGCTGCCGCGGCGGCGGCGGCGGCTGAGGCCTGGTGGTGGCCCGCGGACCACGGGAACGGCACCACGGGGCCGTGGTACAGGATCATCAGCACGGCGCCCACGACGGTGCAGACCGTGCCGGCGACCTTGGCCTGGCTGCGGAGGCTCCGCAGCCTCAGCCTCTCCATCCTCAGGACCAGCGCCATCAGGAACGTGATGGCGGGGAGGATGTTGACGAGCGCCGAGGCGAAGGTCGCCGAGGTCAGCTTCGCGCCGAGGTAGTACATGTTCTGGTCCAGCACCGGCCTGAAACCGATTCATATAATGCACGTACGTTAGTGCAACTGCAATTTTTTTTCCCTTTGTACCCATCGCAGAAGGCGACGGAGAAAATTACTCAAGAACGGCAAGCCCCATGATCTTGAGGAAGATGAGCGGCGTCATCTTGGGCCTCACCCCCCTGCAATGAAAATGGTGATATATAAGCCCCACCATTTATATTAGCAACGACATTACGAGAAACAGCCAGCAGTTATATGTGGTATGACGTATACGTACCTCTCGAAGAGGAGGGCGAAGGGGGCCATGACGACGGTGGCGACGAGGTTGCGGTAGACGACGAGGACGAAGTGGTTCATGCCGCGCTTGAGGGAGGCGACGGAGACGATGTACATCCCCGAGAACCCCACCTGCAGCAGCACCATCGCCAGGTACGGCTTCACGTCGTTCATCAGCTTGCCCACGCCCATGGCTGCTGTACGTACGTCACGCCCCCTCTGATCGATTACTAGCACGACGTGCTGAGGGAGGGAGGGAGGCAAGGCAGGCAGGCAGGAGTGGCGTAGCTAGATGAACAGCTAGCTCACTTGTGCTGCTCCTCAGTCCTCTACTCCACGGCGAGGAAGACAGCCCGCTGCGCTGCCGGTTTTATAGCAATGCGCGAGCGCGCGGCACACGTCAGGTCAATGTCGTCCCATGCATGCATGCCCCCCCCCACCCCCACCCCCCGCGCGCGCAACGTCACAAACGCAGTTGCAGGTTGCAGCATACCCCAGCACTCTTGCCCTGTTCCGAGGCCATTTTCCGCGCCACATCGATCGGGTGTGCTCTCCACTAGCTCAAAAAAGAAAAAAAAAGATAATTAATTACGTGCTCACGTCTCTATAGTTGCATATATGTGATGTTAACACGTGAATAGACGAGGTCTTCACGGTAAATACCACATCGTCACACAAAGGATGGATGTTTTATGTTTATACGTACGTGCTACCTCTAGGCATATATACCGGCGTGTACGTACGGTATCAGAAACTAGCCTTTTCGATTTTCACAGCCTCATAACCAAAGAGAGCTCGTCTAGCCGGGAGCGGGTAATGGGATCTAAATTTTACGCTATAAAATTTAAGGATCCGATCGAATTAAGATCGGACTCTATTTATATTTATTTTTAAACTAAAACTAATTAAGAGCTCAAACAAATTGGAAAAAAAACATTTAGACCGTGATCCATTACCACCCCTAAGTCGGGAGGGACTTTGCTAGGACAATCTCATGAAAGAATGTCTTAGCGCCGACGGGCTAGCTAAGACGTTCTTAAACATCCTAGAGATGTAAGAAGAACATAGGGCCTGTTTGGTTCGCGGCTAACTGTGCCACACTTTGTCTAAGGTTAGTCGTCCGAATTAAAAAACTAATCTTAGACAGAAAAGTTAGGCAAAGTGTGGCAAGTTAGGTAGTAAACCAAACAGGCCCATAATAAGGGCATAGAAGAGTGTTAGGGTATGGGGAAAGACCATACAATCTGACTGTTGGTAAGACGTGCTCAAAAGTTCCACCTTAAGAGACTAACTTTGAGGCCCACAATGAAAGAACCACTTCCTCTTGGGGTCCCTAAGTCATGGGTCCTCCCCTGACCCCGACCAAAGGAGAAGCTCGACTCTAAGAGACATTCTATAGAAATGTCCAAATAAGATGACTCCTTAACTGCTAGAAGACCCGATGGCCTCTCATGCCTCTTACATGTTGTAAGGTTAGGGCTCCTAGCACCATGGAATCCCTAGGCATAAAATAATCTAAGTCCACAAGACACCTTTTGTTATGGGGCACTAACCTGGAAGCAAGTCCCTAGCCCCCATGCCTCGGGGCACCCATGGGACTAAGTTCTTAAGGCATCTTGTGCTTCGAGGCACTTGCAAGTATAAGTCTTTGGGCCCCTTGCACCCTAAGACACTTATTAGATGTTCCTTTATGCCCTCCATATGTCGGGCACTACTAAGTCCCTAGGGTCCCTCGTGTCCCGGTGCACATATTGGTATAAGTCCTTAGGATCCCTCGTGTCTTGGGGCACTTGTTGATATAAGTCCTTAAGACCCCTCATGGTCATAAGGTAATAAGGAAAGAAGTGCTTGAGGTAGCCTAATCCCCAAGCATTAGTGACACTTAATCGCTCAGGCCTCTTTATTAGCCTTAGGGCTTGAAGAGTTTACCTTGTTCTTTAAAGGTGGCCAGGTACTGAGGCCCCGAACAAGTTGAGAACTCTACAGCTAACTATAAACTTGCCTTATGATAGAAGGATGTGTTAGGCCCACTAAGGTTAGTATGGCCACGGGACTAGCACTCACGTCTGAAGAACCTTTGGGTTATTCCATAGCGAAAGCTTACTAAATAAGTCTTGGTACAACATTTTAAATGTGTGATGGGTGACATTAGAGACCTGACTAAGCGTGCTAACACCTGGCTTATGCTATAGGGCAATTAGGACTGCTACACAGTATGTGCACTGATCCTGTAGCCATGCATGTGCATACAGGGTGTACCATGAAATATAATAATGTATAGAGAGCCATGTTAGTTGCCAGTTACATCATGTCAGGTGGCTCAGTCCCTGGCATAATTAGACATAGGTTACCAAACCTGCCTCTACAGCTGATATGATGATCACCACAGGAAGGGATGACTATGAACCGAGCCTATGTAACACATTAAATGCGATCGATGACATTACAATCACGCCTTCACCCTGACACACTCTCAAGAGAGCAGGTGTACTCGATGCACTATACAAGTGTGCCCTCACATTTAAGACCGTATCTGGTCAAACAATCATGTCGGTTACCAAGGAATGGTAAAATCACTATAGCCATAACTAAGTAGTATGATAATATTTTTATATAATAAAAGTTATTGGTACCAACATCAACGGAAGGCTTTCAGCACTCACTTTTCTAAGAAATGTGATGTGACTATAGATTCCACCAAATTTGTCCAAATTTATGCCAATGTCGTCCTTGTTGCTAGCCGTTATTAAAAAGTGATAGCAAACTATTTCCACATTGACATGATCGATTTTCCCTCATACTAGCTCATGGATCTACTAGAGGCCTTGATCGGATCTTGGGAAAAACTCTATCGTCAATTCGTCTTCAACTCTGAGGGCACATACTCATGACTAGGAGTGAAGTTGAAAGGGAAATGTGCCCTTGGGCCATTTCTATAAGTGTTTTGGTGATTATATGTCCAACACATATTGATTGAGTTCTAATGTGCTAAATGTGTGAGAAGTGTGAATCAAAAAACAAGGTATGTTTCTAGACTTAGTAAACTGTTTTTGAGTACTAACATGTCTATCTAAGTGCTAGAAACAGTGCCAAGAAAAGAATAAAGAAGTTGTAAAAGAGTTGGCTGTGTACAGCCAAAATCAGCTTGGGCCTAGCACACCGGACTATCCGGTGGTGCACCGGACAGTGTCTGGTGCCCCAGGCTGCTCGACGGTGAACTGGCTGCTCTTAGGAATCGGCCGAGCGACTTCGCTAAAAATCACTTGACTGTCCGGTGAGTCATCTGCGCCCGCGCCCAAGGACTTCGGCGACGAACTCGTCGCTCTCGAGAAAACCAAAATGCGTTGTGGCTAAAATTCACCAGACTGTCCGGTGAGACAGAGCCGCCCAAGCTAACGGTCGATAGCGAAATCAGCGAGCGACATGTGGCCCGCGCTTCCGGTCGGTTGGGCACACCGGACTGTTCGGTGTGCACCGGACAGTGTCCGGTGCGCCAACGGGACCGCAGGCTCAATGGTCGGATGCGCCAGATAAGGAAGGAGACGGTGCACCGGATAGCTATAGGACTTGTCCGGTGCGCCATTCGACAGAAGGCAGGAATTGCCTTCTAAGTTGATCTCCAACAGCTCCTAGCTTCCTTGGGCCTATAAAAGGGACCCCTAGGCGCATAGAGCAAAATACCAAGCTTTCAAGAAACATCCTAAGACTCCTAGACTCCGCCTTCATGCATTTGATTAACTGTGTTAGTGATTTGAGCTCCGTTTGAGTTTCAAACTCCCTGTGCTGTGTTTCGAGCTCAAGTCTTGGCTTGTGTGCGTGTGTGTGCTATGGATTCGAGTCTTGTGTGCATTGCTTTCCCTCCCTTACTCTTGTGCTTCTTTATGATCAATACTGTAAGGGTGAGAGGCTCCAACTTGTGGAGATTCCTCGCAAATGGGAAGAATACTCTGGAAGGAAAAGACTGTGGTATTCAACTTGATCATTGGATCACTTGGAAGGGGTTGAGTGCAACCCTCGTCCATTGGGACGCCACAACATGGAAGTAGGCAAGTGTTACTTGGTCGAACCACGGGATCAAAATCACGTGTCTCTTGTGTTGCTTTTCTCTATCATTGTTTTGTTAATAAGAGATCGCTTCATAACAACTTGATTAACTCGCACTAACATCTCTATAATCAAGTTTGGTGCTATTTAGTGTTTAATTTTATAGGATCACCTATTCACCCCCTCTAGGTGCTCTCAATTGGTATCAGAGCCATACTCTTCATCTAAGGGACTAACCGCCCGAAGAGATGGATCCTAAGGGAAAGGGGATGGTGGTCAACGACAAGGAGAAGGAGTCTCTCTTCAACGAGCCAAGAGATGACAAGCCCACTGACTCAGGCTCGAGTCACAAGAAGAGGGACAGGAAGAAGAAGAGGTGCATCAAGAAGATCATCTACTACGACAGCGACGCCTCCTCTTCTTCACCAAGGGACGACGACGACTCCTCGTCCAAGAAAAAGACGGTTAATCAAAACTACTCCTTTGATTATTCCCGTATTCCGTATAACTCAAATGCCTATTTACTTTCTATTCTCTTAGAAAACCCCCACACTTTGATGGAGAGGATTACTCATTTTAGAGCCATAAAATGTGTAGTCATTTATTTTCTCTCCATCCTAGCATTTGGGAAATTATAGAAAATGGTATGCATTTTGATAGTACGGATAATCCTATTTTTATAAATGAACAAATTCAAAAAAATGCCCAAGCTACTGCTGTCTTGCTAGCGTCACTTTACAGGGATGAGTACAATAAAGTGAATGCCTTGGACAATGCTAAGCAAATCTGGGATACCCTCAAGATATCACATGAGGGCAACGACGCCACCATGATAACCAAGATGGAACTAGTGGAAGGTGAGCTGGGGAGGTTCGCGATGATCAGGGGAGAGGAGCCAACACAGACCACAACAGGCTCAAAACCCTGGTCAACAAAATCCGAAGCTATGGAAGCATAAGATAGACGGATCATGACGTCGTCCGACTCATGCTCAGGACATTTACAGTGATTGACCCTCATCTTGTGAACCTTACTCGTGAAAACCCTAGGTACACCAAGATGACGCCCGAGGAAATCCTCAGAAAATTTGTGAGCGGGCGCATGATGGTGAAGGAGGCGTGATACGTGGACGATGCGCTAAATGGTCCACTGCCCATCTACGAGCCACAGCTCGTTGCTCTTAAAGCAACTAGCAGTAAGGAGGCGCTACCAAGCAAGATAGCACAAGTGGAGGCTGCTGGGCTCAATGAAGATGAAATGACGCTTATCATCAAGCGCTTCAAGACCGCGCTAAAAGGACGCAAGGAGTACCCCAACAAGAATAAAACAAGGGGAAAGCGCTCCTGCTTCAAATGCAGTAAGACTGGTCATTTCATAGCTCAATGCCCTGATAATGATAATGACCAGGGACAAGAAAAGCATGGGAGGAGGGAGAAGAGGAAAAACTACAGGAAGGCGAAGGGCGAGGCGCACCTAGGAAAGAATGGGATTCTAACTGCTCTTCATCCGACTCCGACGATGAAGGACTGGTGGCCTCGGCCTTCGACAAATCTTCGCTCTTCCCCAACGAACACCATACTTGTCTCATGGCTAAGGAGAAGAAGGTACGTATTCGGGACACTGCCAAGTATACTTCTTCTAGTGATGAAGAGTCATCTGATGATGAAGTAGACTATACTGACTTGTTTAAAGGATTAGATAGAAATAAAGTAGACAAAATAAATGAATTAATTGATGCCCTTAATGAAAAGGATAGACTGTTAGAAAAGCAAGAGGGTATTTTATATGAGGAACATGACAAGTTTGTTAGCGTTCAAAAATCTCTTGCTTTAGAAATAAAGAAAAATGAAATACTGTCATCTGAGTTGTCTTCCTATCATGAATCTATTTCTAGCTTGAAGAATTTAAATAATGATCTGAGTGCCAAGCTAGAAAAAGCAGATGCAACTAGTTCATGTGTAGAACATGTAGTTATTTGCAATAGGTGTAAAGATGTTAATTTTGATGAACATGCTGTCACTATTGCTAAATTAAACAATGAGGTTGCAAGTCTTAATGTTCAACTTAAGACTTTCAAAGATGATTTTGATAAATTAAAATTTGCTAGGGATGCCTACACTGTTAATAGACACCCCTCAATTAAGGATGGACTTGGTTTTCGAAAGGAAACTAAGAACTCAACAAGCCAAAGGACCCCCATTCTCAACAAGGAGAAAGGGAAGGCCCCTATGGCTAGTAGTCCTCAAAGGAACCATGCCTATATTTATGATAGGAAAATTACTAGTCGTGCTCATAATGGTATATGCTATGATCATGCTGTTTTACCTAGTTATCATATTTCTCATACTACGGTTGCTTCTAGCTCTACTCATGCTTATGGTAGAAATAGGCCTAGGTATAATCATGTTGTGTCTCATGTGCATAGGAGAGTGTGCAATGGTCCTACTAATGTTTACCATGCTTGCAATGCTTCCTTTGTACTTTTATGCAAGAATGCAAAAGTAGTTGCTAGGAAGTTGGGATCCAAATGCAAGGAGACAAAACTTGCATATGGGTTCCAAAAACTGTTGTGACTAACCTTGTAGGACCCAACAAGAGTTGGGTACCTAAAACCCAAGCTTAAATTCCTTGCAGGTTTATGCATTCGGGGGCTCAAGCTGGATTATCGACAGCGGATGCACAAATCGCATGACAGGGGAGAAGAAGATGTTCACATCCTACGTCAAAAACAAGGATTCCTAGGATTCGATCATCTTTGGAGATGGGAACCAAGGCAAGGTCAAAGAATTGGGAAAGATAGCCATCACATCTGAGCATTCTATCTCTAATGTGTTTTTAGTTAAATCACTCGGGTATAATTTGTTATCTGTGAGTCAATTATGTAACATGGGTTATAATTGTTTATTCACAAATGTAGATGTATCTGTCTTTAGAAGGAGTGATGTTTCATTAGCTTTTAAGGGTGTATTATACGACAAGCTCTATTTAGTTGATTTTTCAAAAGAGAATGCCGATCTAGATGCATGCTTAATCGCTAAGACTAATATGGGCTGGTTGTGACATCGCTGTCTAGCACATGTTGGGATGAAGAACCATCATAAGCTTCTAAAGGGAGATCATGTGTTAGGACTAACCAATGTCTGTTTTGAAAAAGACAGACCTTGTGCAGCATGTCAGGCAGGGAAACAGGTGGGAAGCACTCATCACAACAAGAATGTGATGACACCATCAAGATCACTGGAGCTTCTTCACATGGATCTCTTTGGACCCGTTGCCTACCTCAGCATCGGGGGGAGTAAGTATGATCTTGTAATTGTTGATGATTTTTCCTGCTTCACTTGGGTATTCTTTTTGCAGGATAAGTCAGAAACCCAAGGGACCCTAAAGCGCTTCTTAAGGAGAGCTCAAAATGAATTTGAGCTAAAGGTGAAGAAGATAAGAAGCGACAATGGGTCCGAGTTCAAAAATCTACAAGTTGAAGAATATCTTGAGGAGGAAGGCATCAAGCATGAGTTCTCCGCTCCCTACACACCACAGCAAAATGGTGCAGTAGAGAGGAAGAACATGACGCTAATCGACATGGCGAGAACGATGCTTGGAGAGTACAAGACGCTTGAGCGGTTTTGGTCAGAAGCTGTGAACACAGCTTGCCATGCCATTAATCGGCTCTACCTGCACCGTCTCCTCAAGAAGACCTCCTACGAACTCCTTATCAGTAACAAACCCAATGTCTCTTACTTTCGTGTATTTGGGAGCAAATGCTACATTCTGGTGAAGAAAGGTAGACATTCTAAATTTGCTCCCAAGGCAGTAGAAGGGTTTTTACTAGGATATGACTCAAATACAAAGGCATATAGGGTCTTCAACAAATCATCAGGATTAGTTGAAGTCTCTAGCGATGTTGTATTTGATGAGACTAATGGCTCTCCAAGAGAGCATGTTGATCTTGATGATATAGATGAAAAAGAAGTTCCGACGGCAGCAATGCACACTATGGCGATAGGAGATGTGCGACCACAGGAACTGCATGAACAAGATCAACCTTCTTCCTCAACAATGGTGCATCCCCTAACTCAAGATGATGAACTGGTACCTCAAAAAGTGGGGCAGGATCAAGGGGGAGCATAAGAAGGACATGTTATGGAGGAAGAAGCACCATGGGTCCCTCCAACTTAAGTCCGAGCGTCGATCCAAAGACATCACCCCGTCGATCAGATTCTGAGTGACATCAGCAAGGGAGTAACTACTCGCTCACGATTAGCTAATTTCTGTGAGCATTACTCGTTTGTCTCTTCTATTGAGCCTTTCAGGGTAGAAGAGGCCTTGCAGGATCCGGACTGGGTGTTGGCCATGCAGGAAGAGCTCAACAACTTCAAAAGGAATGAAGTCTGGAGCCTGGTGCTGTGTCCAAATAAAAATGTTGTGGGAACCAAGTGGGTGTTCCGCAACAAGCAAGACGAGCACGAAGTGGTCACAAGAAACAAGGCTTGACTTCTGGCAAAAGGTTATGCCCAAGTCGCAGGTTTGGATTTTGAGGTGACTTTTGCTCCTGTAGCTAGGCTAGAGTCAATTCGGATATTGTTAGCCTATGCTGCTCACAATTCCTTTAGGCTGTTCCAAATGGACGTGAAGAGCGCTTTCCTCAATGGGCCAATCAAGGAGGAGGTATACGTGGAACAACCCCCTGGCTTTGAGGACGACAGGTATCCCTACCATGTATATAAGCTCTCTAAGGCGCTCTATGGACCTAAGCAAGCCCCAAGAGCATGTAATGAATGCCTTAGAGATTTTCTTATTTCTAATGCTTTCAAGGTTGGGAAAGCCGATCCCACTCTTTTCACAAAGACATGCAATGGTGATCTTTTTGTTTGCCAAATTTATGTCGATGACATAATATTTGGTTCTACTAATCAAAAGTCTTGTGAAGAGTTTAGCGGGGTGATGATGCAAAAGTTCGAGATGTCGATGATGGGCGAGTTGACCTACTTCCTTGGATTCCAAGTGAAGCAACTCAAGGACGGCACCTTCATCTCTCAAATGAAGTACACTCAAGATCTTCTCAAGAGGTTTGGGATGAAGGACACCAAGCCCGCAAAGACACCAATGGGAACTGACAGGCATCTTGACCTCAACAAAGGAGGTAAGTCCGTTGATCAAAAGGCATACCGGTCAATGATAGGTTCACTACTTTATCTTTGTGCTAGTAGACCGGATATTATGCTTAGTGTATGCATGTGTGCTAGATTTCAATTTGACCCCAAGGAATGTCACCTTGTGGCCGTTAAGTAAATTCTTAGGTATTTAGTTTCTACGCCTTGCTTTGATATCTGGTATCCTAAGGGGTCTACCTTTGACTTGATTGGATACTCAGATTCCGACTATGCCGGGTGCAAGGCTGATAGGAAGAGCACATAGGGACGTGCCAATTTCTAGGAAGGTCCCTGGTGTCCTGGAGTTCCAAGAAACAAACATCTGTTGCCCTATCCACCGCTGAGGCTGAGTACGTTGCCGTAGGACAGTGTTGCGCGCAACTGCTTTGGATGAGGCAAACCCTCCGGGACTTTGGCTACAATCTAAGCAAAGTCCCACTCCTATGTGACAATGAGAGTGCAATCCGCTTGGCGGATAATCCTGTTGAACACAGTCGCACTAAGCACATAGACATCCCGCATCACTTCCTGAGAGACCACCAGCAAAAGGGAGATATCAATGTGTACCACATTAGCACCGAGAACCAGCTAGCTGATATCTTCACTAAGCCTTAAGATGAGAAAAGGTTTTGTAGGTTGCGTAGTGAGCTAAATGTCTTAGATTCGCGTATCTTGGATTGATCTATAGCATACATGTATTCTACGCCTTTGATCATGTTACCATGAGCATCTACATCATTTGTTGTTTATTTATGGTGCTCAAGTTGTACAAATCATCCTCGGACCTCACAAGTCCATGATGCACATGTCAAGGGGGAGATGAACTACAACTTGACCTTTTCAAGACTAACTTGGCTGTTTGAGTACATTTGAAGAAGTCTAGAAGGTATATTGAAAGGGAAGAAGAATTTGGACGACGAAAAGACTTCCACTGCACTCTGGTATTAGTGTATTAAATTCCAAGTTCATACTTATGCTCTCATTGCCTTTTTGCTCGTATCTGACATTTTGGTAAGGCAATGGATTCTACCAAATTTGTCCAAATTTATGCCAATGTCATCCTTGTTGCTAGCCGTTATTAAAAAGTGATAGCAAACTATTTCCACATTGACATGATCGATTTTCCCTCATACTAGCTCATGGATCTACTAGAGGCCTTGATCGGATCTTGGGAAAAACTCTATCGTCAATTCGTCTTCAACTCTGAGGGCACATACTCATGACTAGGAGTGAAGTTGAAAGGGAAATGTGCCCTTGGGCCATTTCTATAAGTGTTTTGGTGATTAGATGTCCAACACATATTGATTGAGTTCTAATGTGCTAAATGTGTGAGAAGTGCGAATCAAAGAACAAGGTATGTTTCTAGACTTAGTAAACTGTTTTTGAATACTAATGTGTCTATCTAAGTGCTAGAAACAGTGCCAAGAAAAGAAGAAAGAAGCTGGAAAAGAGTTGGTTGTGTACAGCCAAAATCAGCTTGGGCCTGGCACACCGGACAGTGTCGGGTGCCCCAGGCTGCTCGACGGTGAACTGGCTGCTCTCGGGAATCGGCCGGATGACTTCGCTAAAAATCACCAGACTGTCCGGTGAGTCATCTGCGCCCGTGCTCAAGGACTTCGGCGATGAACTCGTCGCTCTCGGGAAAACCAAAATGCACTGTGGCTAAAATTCACCGGACTGTCCGGTGAGACAGAGCCGCCCAAGCCAATGGTCGGTAGCGAAATCAGCAGGCGACATGTGGCCCGCGCCAACGGTCGGTTGGGCACACCCGACCGTCCGGTGTGTGTCCGGTGCACCAACGGGACCGTCGGCTCAACAGTCGGATGCGCCAGATAAGGAAGGAGATCGTGCACCGGACAGCTATAGGACCTGTCCGGTGGCGCACCGGCTGTCCGGTGTGCCATTTGACAGAAGGCAGGAATTGCCTTTCAAGTTGATCTCCAGCAGCTCCTAGCTGCCTTGGGGCTATAAAAGGGACCCTAGGCGCATGGAGCAAAATACAAAGCTTTCAAGAAACATCCTAAGACTCCCAGACTCCGCCTTCACTCATTTGATTCGCTGTGTTAGTGATTTGAGCTCTGTTTGAGTTGCAAACTCCATGTGCTTTGTTTCGAGCTCAAGTCTTGGCTTGTGTGCGTGTGTGTGCTGCGGATTCGAGTCTTGTGTGCGTTGCTTTCCCTCCCTTACTCTTGTGCTTCTTTGTGATCAATATTGTAAGGGCGAGAGGCTCCAACTTGTGGAGATTCCTCGCAAACGGGAAGAATACTCTAAAAGGAAAAGACCGTGGTATTCAAGTTGATCATTGGATCACTTGAAAGGGGTTGAGTGCAACCCTCATCTATTGGGACGCCACAACGTGAAAGTAGGCAAGTGTTACTTGGCCGAACCACGGGATAAAAATCGTGTGTCTCTTGTGTTGCTTTTCTCTATCATTGTTTTGTTAACAAGAGATCGCTTCATAACAACTTGATTAACTCGCACTAACATCTCTATAATCAAGTTTGGTGCTATTTAGTGTTTAATTTTATAGGATCACCTATTCACCCCCCCTCTAGGTGCTCTCTGAAGTCCAAACTCCACACTATCCAATAAGCGGGGAAGTCCCTGCACACCTGTAGGATCTAGGACACTGGCTAGAGGGGGTGAATAGACGGTTTTGACTAAAATAAAAAACACTAGAGAAATTTAATCAATATGACAAGTTATAAATTCTCTTGTGACAACAAGTAAGCAATCTATAAGAAACAACTATGGTAATTGTATACAAGAAAGACAATATACGAAATACTAATTACTTGCACGGTAATAAATAATGCAAGAAAAGTAAGACACCGGTGGTATCGGTGATTTGCCGATCACCCCTAATCCACGTTGAGGTGGACTTCAAGCTCTCACTTGCTCCTCTATCAAGACATGGCTTGATCTTTGAGCCAAGTGGACAAGAAATCACTCAATATCTTGTTTCCACTAATGTCACCTTTGCCGCTCCGGTGAGGTAGGCACGAACCTCTCACAATCGACACCGCGGCTCCTCCATAATCTTCTTGGAGAGCTCAACGGAGACAACACCCGAGCCGTCTAGGAGGCGGCAACCTCCAAGAGTAACAAGCCGATGACTCTTGCCCGGTGTACCACCTAGTGCCTCAAGAATCACCAATGGATGCAAATGCACTAGGAACCTTCAATCTCTCACTAGAATGCAATCTCAAGCAAGGAGTGTGAGAGAATGAGTTGGAGGATCACAAATGAGCTCAATGTGTGCAAAGGAATGGCCAAGAGAGCCCTCACACACGAGCTCCCCTTCTATTTATAGCCCACCTCACAATTCCAACCGTTATGTGCAACTAGCACACTTTCTGCGCACACGCAGACGGTCCGCGCCCTGAGGCTGGATGGTCCGCTATACAAGTAACGACTAGTTTTCCCGTTTGAAATCTGTCAAAGCTGTCAGAAAAGCGAGGTCCGGACAGTCCGCTAACCTTGGCCGGACCGTCCGAGACTTGGCAACTTGGAGCACCAGAGCTCTAACCATGAAGAGTTAACACACGCGGACTATCCGCCCTATAAGGCCGGACGGTCCGCGACCTAGGAGTCAGTACTGTCCGGGCTTAGGCCCCGGACAGTCCGTAGTACAAGTGCCCAAAACACACATAGTCCCTGCCCAAACAAATTTGGCACCTACGGACGGTCCGCCGACCCTGGCCGGACAGTTCGCACAATAATACAGGGACTGTGTAGAGATCAACTCTCTCTGGTCAGGACTGCGGACTGTCCAGCCCCAAGGCCCGGACGGTCCGCAGTACAAATGTACAGGACCAGTCCGAAGTGAACTACTTCGGTCCCCACTGGATGGATCGCGAACGGTCCGCCCACTTGGCCCAGACGGTCCGCCAGCCCCATGACTTAGCAGCTTTTCAAACACGCTTTCAAAAAGATTTTTAACTCTCGAAACTGGAAGCGCTGTTAGTCCTCATGCAAATGCAACCACTAGATGCTCTATGAGGCACTAAGTTTTACACAGACCAAAGTCATTGACCCCTCTTAATAGTACGACCATCTAGCCTACTAATCTGGTCACATATCTTCTCTAAACTCTTGGAGACCGGCAAAAACAAAAGCCTATGTTATACCTTTGCCTTCACTTGATCCACAACCAATGCTTATAAGTCTCTAAGATTTTCAGTTCTATGTGGTCCAACCTGCATTCTTATTTCTCCAAGAACCGTTAGTCCACAAATAGTTGTCATTAATTACCAAAACATCACTAAGGGGCCTAGATGATTCACAACACCTGTGTGAAGATTTTGTAGAGTCAGAAACAACATTATCCACATATCAGTAGCATTGGTTGTCATTGCCTTATAGCAAGGCATGCAAGATGAAAATATGCTCGAAAAACTAGCTAGCCTCCTACAATATCCAAGATGTGAGGGAGATATTCTCTCTTGTCAACACATGTCATGATCCACTAAAGACTTATCAAGGCTACTAGGGTCAGATGGTCCTAAATTAAGCCCTAAAAGAGAATGAAAAAGAAGCTTATACGGCCCTAGGTTTGTGTTGCCAACAAAAGTAGTGAGCCTTCCCCTGAGGCTAATATACAGCCTTAGCTGATGCCCTAGGACACTAAAAATACTACACCATACATAGGACAAATCTCTATGGTTTGACTAAGTGTAGGGTAGTGAAAGACTTAGTTGAGCACTTCTAATAGTGATCTGCCAGTAGCACCCCAGACAAAAGCACCACCACCAACAACATCAACACAAGTGGCTCCAAGGCAACAAACTAAGGCCTAAGAATTTTCTCATCGAAGAAGATGAAGAATACCTAGACTTCTAGGACCCAGTGCATAGGTGACCATAATCTACGGGGCCGTCAAAAAGCTTAGCTCATGGCAAAACCTAAATATCTTTCACCGAGAGGTGCATGCCACTGTCATGTGGCCTCGCTCTATCGGTCCCTAAAATGGACAAACTATCCTAGCAGCATAGCATGCACATGGTTTCTATTCCTTTTGGTTTCCCCACCATCAACAACATCAAGATTAGGCATGTACTAATTGATGGTGGGGCTAGCCTCAATGTTCCCTCTCTATGAATTCTAGGCAACGTAGATCTCCCCTACCAAGATCATGAAGGCTAGTCCCTTCACTGAAATCTCTCTTGGGATGATCCTCTGATTAGGTCCGTCAAGCTCCTGACAACCTTCGACACACATGTGAATACATTGAGTACATGGAATTCACAATGGCTAACCTTTGCCTTCCCTAAAACATCGTTCTTTGGTACCCCATGCTTTACATGTTCATGGCACGCATTCATAAAGGCTACTTTGTCCTCAAAATGTTGGGTTCAAATGGTGTTACCTCGATCTCATGTGAATGATTGGAAGCGTTTGCCATAGTTGAAAAGCTACATGTTGGTCACCTGTCAAGGCTCCTACAAGGAACCATAATAGGAAAACACAATTAAATCTATAATACCTTCTCCCCTTGCCTTAGTACGAGAAAAGGCAAGGGGGGAAGGGTGTCAGTAATATGGATAAGTAAGATACTAAAATAGATAAACAAAAATCTATTCCCTTTTTCTTATTAGATTACAAATGATTGTAAGGTTACCTTCGGAACACGTGAAAGATGTTCGAAGGTGAATACACGAGGAGAGCTTCAAATGTTGAGCGCTTCAAAGGATATGGGAGTACGTGAGAGTCAAAAAGTGATCCCCGTGCATGGGCATTGTTCACATAGTTATAGAGGCATGACACTATACATCTTAGTGTAAAATAACATTATTGTCTTGATTACTATGTACATATTTACAAAATCTACGAGGGGTATTCCTGTCTTCTCAATCATAAGATGTGTTGTGTATGTCTCTCCTAGATACCTTTGTCTTCCCAACTCTAGGGTTTATCCAAAGCTTCATCCGAGTGCTTGTTGGTCACTCTTTGGCTGAACAAAGGCATTATAACTGGGTTGAAATGCCGAAGATGTCGTTTCCATCTCCGATCTGTCGAAGCTTTTGGCCAAAACACGTTGTATTATCCTGAAATGAGCTCAAAGTAATAGGATTGATAAGTTTGAGAACCTTCAACAAAGGCTATTCCCCAACACTTCACTCCATGATGATGTCAAGACCAGAGTCAGTATCCCTAGCTGGGGCCCTGAGATCGTAACCGCAATACTAGTGGTGCCCTTGTTGGCCCTTATGCCCCTCGGCAGCTCTTAGAGCAGATCGCACTACGCAAGGCATAACTTTATTCCCACCAAATTTGTCCAGATTGAGGAGAAGGCTTTCTAGATGGCCCGCATTTGAGGGAACCTTGGGGCCAAATAGGAACTCATGATTATCACTTTCCTCTAGGAGCATGTCGACGTGTTTGCTTATGAATCTTCTGACATACCAGGGGTCCCTAGAGAGGTGGTTGAGCATCACCTCATATTCTGCCCCGATGCATGATCCATTAGGTAGAAGTTGTAGACGCACTTTGCAAAGAGGCACACGTTCATGTCCACTGATATCGACAAGCTCCTTCATGTCAGCTTCATCCATGATGTCCAACACCCCAAGTGCCTAACCACCTTGTCATCGCCCTGAAGGCTAGGACAAGCTCCAAATATGCAACAACAAGGATGGTGATCATCATCTAGGATAACGAATAACATTGATATATATAGATTGTATATTAGGATCCATGGACTTCCAACAACTAGAAGATGCTCTGGTCCAATGGAGCTTTTTGGTTCAGCTACACTACCTCAAGCAGACCTAGCCGGCTGCACAAGGTAAGCGAGCGGCGACATGCGGCGGCGTTTGACTGTGCGAGGGCGAGGCTCATCGTTCAACGCTACAGTGATGCTTGACTATGGGTTGCGGCACTGTCTCGGTGAGATAGGCATGACCACAGCATGGGAGAGGTGGTGAGCACCGAGCTAGGCCACCGGTGGCAGTAGGCGCAGCCAATCACCCCAAAGGCTTAACAAGGATATGGCGGCTTGATCCAGCAAGGTAGACGTCTCGTGGCGTCTGGATCCTCGCCATCTCGATGAGGAGGTGGCGGCCTGATCCAGCGAAGAGGCGTCCTGCGGCGACCGGATCAGGCGACGTGGCTCACATTTCGAGCGAAGAGGCGGCCAACAACGGTATTGCGTGGGGGTTGTACTTGACTTGAGTATTTTACGTCCTTAAACTTGACATCCATGTCCCAGAGATATCCATATCTCTCACGTTGATCAATACCACGTCCCAGAGATATTTACACTCAAACTTGAGTATTTTACGATCATCAATACCATGTCCCAGAGATACCCATGTCTCTCATGTTACCTCGTTATTTACGATAACCATCTAGACTCACGCATGTCTATTGCGTGGGGGTTGTACTTGACATCGCGCTGACTTTTATATCAATATTTATGCTATATCTGACATTATTTACGCTTAAACTAGAGAATATTATGATCATAAATACCACGTCCCAGAGATATCCATGTCTCTTACGTTGACTCGGTGTTTACGGTAACCACTTGGATTCACGCACGTCTGTTACGCGGGAGTCATACGTGACATAACATTGACTATAGTAACAATATTGTCGGCGTTTCGACCCCGGGGGGTCCCTGGACCGACGAGTGAATCGTCGCCGCGTGTCCCAGCCCAGATGGGTCGGCGCGAGACGGAGCACGAAGGGGGTAGAAGAGAGGGGAAAGCCCGCGGCCTCCGTGTTTGTCCTGCGCCCAGGTCGGGTGCGCTTGCAGTAGGGGGTTACAAGCGTCCGCGTGGGGGGAGAGCGAGGGACTCTACGCGTCGCCCCGTCCTCCCGCGCGGCCAACCTTCTCATAAGAGAGCCCTGGACCTTCCTTTTATAGGTGTAAGGAGAGGGTCCAGGTGTGCAATGGGGGGTGTAGAAATGCGCTATCGTGTCTAGCAGAGAGGAGCTAGTGCCCTAAGTACATGCCTTCATGGCAGCCAGAGAGGTTTTGGCACCCTGTTCATATGATGTCGTGGCCGTCGGAGGAGCGTTGGAGCCTTGCGGAAGGACAGCTGTCGGGGCTGTCGAGTCCTTGCTGACGTCTCCTTGCTTCCGTAAGGGTTTGAGAGTCGCCGTCGTCATGGAGCACGTAGGGCGCCATCATTATCTGTTTTCCGGGGCGAGCCAGATGGGACACCGGTCCCGTTACCCATAGCCTGAGCTAGCTAGGGATAGGGTAATGATGGCCCCCCTGTGATGTGGTCGGTCCGAGCCCTGGGTCGGGCAAGGCGGAGGGTCCTCCGAGGTCGGGGTCGAGTCGGTCTTCCGAGGTCGAGGTCGTGTCCGAGCCCTGGGTCGGGCGAGGCGGAGTTCGTCGTCTTCCGGGGCCGAGCCCGAGTCCGAGCCCTGGGTCGGGCGAGGCGGAGTTCGTCGTCTTCCAGGGCCGAGCCCGAGTCCAAGCCCTGGGTCGGGCGAGGCGGAGTTCGTCGTCTTTCGGGGCCGAGCCCGAGTCCGAGCCCTGGGGTCGGGCGAGGCGGAGTTCGTCGTCTTTCGGGGCCGAGCCCGAGTTCGAGCCCTGGGGTCGGGTGAGGCGGAGTTTCCTATGGCGCCCGAGGCTAGACTTGGCTGCCGTCAGCCTCACTCTGTCGAGCGGCACAGCAGTCGGAGCGACGCAGGCGGCGCTGTCTTCTTGTCAGGCCGGTCAGTGGAGCGGCGAAGTGACTGCGGTCACTTTCAGCTCTGTCGACTGAAGGGCGCATGACAGGATAGGATGTCAGGCCATCCTTGCATTAAATGCTCCTGCGATTTGGTCGGTCGGTGTGGCGATCTGGCCAAGGTTGCTTCTTGGCGAAGACTGGGCCTCGGGCGAGACGTGAATCTTCCGGGGTCGGCTGCCTTTGCCCGAGGCTGGGCTCGGGCGAGGCGAGGTCGTGTCCCTTGAGTGGACCGAGCCTTGGCTTAATCACACCCATCAGGCCTTTGTAGCTTAGTGCTGATGGGGGTTACCAGCTGAGATTAGGAGTCTTGGGGGTACCCCTAATTATGGTCCCCGACAGTAGCCCCCGAGCCTCGAAGGGAGTGTTGATACTCGCTTGGAGGCTTTTGTCACACTTTTTTGCAAGGGGACCGGCCTTCCTCGGTTGTCTTTTGTTCCGGTGGGTGCGCGCGAGCGCACCCGTCGGGTGTAGCCCCCGAGGCCTCGGAGGAGTAGTTTGACTCCTTTGAGGTCTTAGTATGTTTCATAATGTTTCGGCCGGTCTAGCTGCTCCCTCATGAGAACTGGCCATAGCCCGGGTGAACAGTCGGGTCCCTAGTTCTCGGGCTGGTATGTTGACGCTGTCAACGGTTTGGCCGGAGCCGGATTTGCGAGAGCAGCCCCCGAGCCTCCGCATAGAGCGAGAGGACGGTCAGGGACAGACTCGACTTTTTACATACGCCCCTGCGTCGCCTTTCCGCAAGGAGGAGGGGGGAAAGCGCCATGTTGCCCTCAGAGGACGCCAAACATGGTGTCTCCAGTGAGTTGCTAACGGGTAATCTGAGTGGACGCCCGTGCCCCATTTGTTAGGGGTCGGCTAGTGGCCTAGAGGCGCGCCCCAAAAGTACTTGCGGGTGACTTGCCGGACTCGGTCCCCTTTTGACGGGGTCCAAGGGCTCGATGCCTCCCTCTGGTGGGATTCCGTTACAAAATCGTTCCCGTTGGTCTCAGAAATGTCCTAGGGTACCTCGGGAGCGCAGCCCGAGCCTCGGTTATGTATCGAACGTACCCAGGGTCATCCCTCGCTCTGCGTCTGAGGCAGCTGTCGAACCCTTTGGGGGCCAGCCTTCGAACCCCTGATCAGTAGTGAGCGTGGAGCCCGAGTGGCCTGAGGCGGCCGTTGAACCCTTTCGAGGGGCCGGCCTTTGAACCTCTGACCAGTAGTGGGCGCGGAGCCCGAGCGCTCTGAGGCGGCTGTTGAACCCTTCCAAGGGGCCAGCCTTTGAACCTCAGATCAGTAGGGGGGCTCGGGGCCCGCTTCCTTCGTGGAGAAGGATCCCTTTCGGAGTATCCCCTTTTCTGACCCCTGAGGCAAGAGAGAGAAAGAGGAAGTGAAAAGGATACGAAATCGAATGATGTGGCGCACCTTTTTTGACGCGGTCATTATGGCGGAGGTGAAGCGTCGCCTGCTTCGCCTGCCAAAGGTGCCGCCTGTCCTGCCGTAGAGTTAATGCGACGGGACGAGTGGTTCACGGGGCGGCCGTTACGCATGCACGAGCCGTTCGAGGAACAGAACGCGGACGTGTCGTCTTCCGCCGTGGGAGAAGGTCCTTTCGCTATCCCAGGAGGGGACATGAGCTTGCTGACGACTCGACTGCCGCTTCCGCCCGCCTGCCACCGCCATTACTGTCGGCCCATCTCTGGCCATATCGACCGTCGCGCCCTCTCCCGTGGCTGACCGACCCAAGACCGATGTGCTCGATTGGCACTGTCGGGTCATGCGTAGGGTCGCCTCGAGTCGCGGTACAGGTTCCGCAGTCGAGAAGGCGCGGTACTGGCGCGAGTGGTGGTGCAGTTTCTTGTACGTAGTAACCGGCGCACTGGTTACATGACGTGTGGGCATGGGCCTCCATGCTGGATGTGTCGAAGTTGAAAGGGTCCGTCCCCCTGGGTGCGGTTGCACGCCGCCTGCATGGTGGCCCGCCCTTTCACCCGCTGGCCTAGGCGAGAGTGGAGGAATGCTCGTAACCGCTGGGCAGTTGTGCGCACCGTGGGCGGCGGTTTGGCCCTGTCTCCCCGGCGCCAGCTTGCATGACGCGTGGGGCCCAGCCCCCGTGTCGTTGGGGGAGGGCCTTGGAGCGTGTTGGAGAAGACTCAGCCCGCGACGGCTGAGGACGCAAGTGGGGAGAGTTGCCTTTAAAAGGAGGGCGACCCCCTTGAAGGGCAACCATGTCTTCGCGCCACCTTTCGAGCCCCCAGATGGGGGGCGCCCGCGGTTCTCCCGCCTGGTCGTCGTTGGGGGAACGCAACTTCGCGGAAGTCGGTACCTTTCAACCATCGTTTGGCTTCAAGGATTTTCGTTGGGCAGCCCGGCTGCATCCCCTCGCCGGTGGTCACCCAAGATGGTGACCTCCAGTTCGGTGGTGGGGAGAAGCGAGCCGGGCTGCGATCTTGGTCCCGCCCTCAGCTTCAAGGATCTTCGTCATCCTTGCTGGGGCGGAGGCCGGGCTGAGCCGGAGCTCTACCTCCTGCATGGGTCGGCCGGCCACCTCTTCTTCCAGCTTCTGGTGGTGGAAACCATCCTCCAGCCATGCCGGGGAAGGCGAACTGTTGCTGCCCAGCTAGGATGCAACATTCCGTCCTCTGTCCTCGCTTTCGCGACGAGGATGGGAGTGAGGGCCTGCCGGTGCACTTTGGAGCGGCCTGCGCTCGCTGGTGCGGCGTTGGTGGACAGGCGGACGTCGCCGTCGGTGTTGACGTGGTGGCAGCTGGAGAAAGCTTCTCCGCCGTCGGGGCCGTCAGCGCCGCCTATGGACCGACCTCCGGCTCTTTTGGGTTTAATGTCTGGTTCGTGTCCCTTGAGTGGGGACGTGAATGAGAGCCTTCCAGTGGGTGCGCCCATCTTGGGACCATGGCCGCTGCTGTAGAGGTTGCTGGCGAGTCGCCCGGAGCTTGTTGCCCCGCAGGCTCTCCAGTGTGGAGGTTGTTCATACCCGCGGTGGCAGAACCGGAGTTCCGTTTGTAATGACACCTTGAGTGCTGGCGTATGTTCATTGTGGCTGTCGGGGCCTGAACATGTATGTATCTTTCGGCGAGAAGCCGTGTTTTTCCCTCATTCCGAGCACTGGGACTCGCCTGTCGGCTAACTGAACCGCTTCACCAAGTGCGAGTCGCCTCGTGCGAAGGTGATGAGTGAGGTATCCGTATCCCGAAGGCGTAGGAGTCCCTCGGCTCAGTCGGCCTTGCCGCCCGAGGCTTCTCTTGCTTAGTTAAAGGAAACCCTCGACCGCTCTTCGATGAGCTGGAGCCGGAGGCAGCGGTATCAGCGTGGACAGAGGCAGAGTTGGCTTGAAAAGAAGACTTCGTCGGCCGGAGCCTAACCGGGCCGTCCGCTGGCGGGACCAGCGCCACAGTCGAGTTGTCGAGGCCATGAGCCGGGCTGATGTCCTCGGGGGACAGCCGGCTGAGGCTTCGGGGTGACCGGCCGAGCCGTCTGCTCGAGCCGGACTCCTGGAAGAGACCCTGGCGGTGATGGCCCGGACGTGGTGCTGACGTCGCCCTTCGGAGCGGGGATCCTCCGACTGTGTTGTCGTTCGAGGCTCGGTCGGACTTCGCCGAAGGTGGTGTTGACGTCGAGAGTGCTGCTGCTCCCCCTCCATTGAGGTCCGAACCTGCAGGATCGGTTTACCTTGTAGTGTGCGTATGTTTTCTGCGGCCGCCGAGGCCCAAACATGCTGTCGTTATGTTGTAAAGCTGCATTTCTTTTTCCCTTTGTTTCGAGTATCAAGACTTATTTGTCGGCAACAGAATTGTTTGTTCGAGCGAGAGTTACTTTTCACAGAAGGTGACGAGTGAGGTATCCGTATCCCGGAGGCGTAGGAGTCCCTCGGCTCGATCAACCTTGCCGCTTACATGTACTCTTACTCGTCCGTAGGATTCTGCTAACGATGTAGTCGAGAAGGCCCGAAAAGTCGTTTCGGCAGAAGGGTCTCCGAGCATTGGGACTTGTTCGGTCAGCGGAATCGCTTATCCGAGCGTGAGTTACTTATCGCAGAAGGTGATGAGTGAGGTATCCGTATCCCGGAGGCGTAGGAGTCCCTCGGCTCGGTCGGCCTTGGCTGCTTACGTGTACTCCGTCGTTTTCAGGACCCCACTTTTGAAGTAGTCAAAAAGCACGAAAGGCGCTCTGGCAGAAAGACTTTTTCCGAGGAAAATTTTGACGCAGAGGGGGTTCCCCCCTTCTAGCCCTCGAGGGAGGGTCGGGTTTTGCCGAGGCAAGGCCGACCCTTCCTTGATGGTTAGACTTTGAACGTGAACGAGGTGTATGAACGACTTGAAAGCATCTTAAGGGTAGAAGCGACGTAGCTGTCGGATGTTCCAAGCGTTGCTGTAGACCTCGCCTTGGCTGTTGGCCAGCTTGTATGTCCCGGGCTTCAAAACCTTGGCGATGACGAATGGCCCTTCCTAGGGAGGCGTGAGCTTGTGCCGCCCTCGGGCGTCTTATCGCAGCCGAAGCACCAGGTCGCCTGCTTGGAGGTCTCGGGACTGAACCCCTCGGGCGTGGTAGCGTCGCAGGGACTGCTGGTACCGCGCCGAGTGTAGTCAGGCCATGTCCCGAGCCTCTTCGAGCTGGTCCAGTGAGTCTTCTCGGTCGGTCTGGTTTCTTTGGTCGTCGTACGCCCTCGTCCTCGGGGAACCGTATTCTAAGTCTATGGGCAAGACGGCCTCGGTCCCATAGACTAGAAAGATCGATGTGAAGCCCGTGGCTCGGCTCGGTGTTGTCCTCAGACTCCAGACCACTGAGGGGAGTTCCTTTATCCACCACCTTCCGAACTTGTGGAGGTCGCTGTAGATCCTCGGCTTGAGTCCTTGCAGAATCATGCCGTTGGCACGTTCCACTTGCCCATTCGTCATGGGGTGAGCCACGGCAGCCCAGTCCACCCGGATATGGTGATCCTCACAGAAGTCCAGAAACTTTCGGCCGGTGAACTGGGTGCCGTTGTCGGTGATGATGGAGTTCGGGACCCCAAAGCGATGGATGATGTTGGTGAAGAATGCCACCGCCTGTTCGGACCTGATGCTGTTTAGGGGTCGGACCTCGATCCACTTGGAGAATTTGTCGATGGCGACCAGCAGGTGCGTGTAGCCCCCGGGTGCCTTCTGCAAGGGACCGATGAGGTCCAGTCCCCACACAGCAAACGACCAGGTGATGGGTATTGTCTGCAGAGCCTGAGCGGGCAGGTGGGTCTGCCTTGCGTAGAACTGACATCCTTGGCAGGCGCGGACAATTCTAGTGGCATCGGCCACCGCGGTCGGCCAGTAGAAACCTTGTCGGAAGGCGTTTCCAACAAGGGCTCGGGGCGCTGCGTGATGACCGCAAGCCCCTAAGTGTATTTCTCGTAAGAGCTCCTGGCCTTCGGCGATGGATATGAACCGCTGGAGGATGCCAGATGGGCTGCGGTGGTAGAGCTCCTTTCCATCACCCAGTAAGACGAATGACTTGGTACGCCGCGCCAGTCGCCGAGCCTCGGCTTGGTCGAGGGGCAGCTCTCCTTGGTGGAGATTGCAGGTACGGGGTCTGCCAGTTTCGATTAGGCTGGACCCCACTCCGCTCTTCCTCAACGCGCAGTGCCTCACCCACGGGGGCCGAGGGTGCCTCGGGCCGAGCCCAGGGTGCCTCGGGCTGTGCCGAGGATGCCTCGGGCTGGGCCGAGGCCTCCTCGGGCTCGGGCGTGTCGTCGGTCTTGACTGAGGGTTGATGTAGGTCTCGGGAGAAGACGTCCGAGGGGACCGTTGTCCGCCCCGAGGCTATCTTAGCCAGCTCGTCCGCAGTCTCGTTGTGTCGTCGGGCGATGTGGTTGAGCTCGAGCCCGTAGAACTTGTCCTCCAGGCGCCGAACCTCATCGCAGTAGGCTTCCATCTTCGGGTCGCGGCAGTGGGAGTTCTTCATAACATGGTCAATGACGAGCTGCGAGTCGCCGCGAGCGTCGAGGCGTCGGACCCCTAGCTCAATGGCGATGCGCAACCCGTTGATCAGAGCTTCGTACTCAGCCACATTGTTGGACGCTGGGAAATGGAGGCGCAGCACGTAGCATAGGTGTTTCCCGAGGGGCGAGATGAAGAGCTGGCCCACGCCTACCCCTGTTTTCATCAGCGACTCATCGAAAAACATGGTCCAGAGTTCCGGCTGGATCGGAGCCGCCGGGAGCTGGGTGTCGACCCATTCAGCCACAAAGTCCGCCAAGACTTGGGACTTGATGGCCTTCCGAGGGGCGAACAAGATCGTCTCGCCCATGATTTCCACCGCCCACTTTGCAATCCTACCCGAGGCCTCTCGGCACTGGATGATTTCCCCCAGGGGGAAGGATGACACCACAGTCACCGGATGGGACTCGAAGTAGTGTCGCAACTTCCGCCGCGTCAGGATCACCACGTACAGCAGCTTCTGAATTTGCGGGTAGCGGATCTTGGTCTCGGATAGTACCTCACTGATGAAGTAAACCGGCCTCTGGACGGGCAATGCATGCCCTTCTTCTTGTCTCTCAACCACGATCGCGGCGCTGACCACCTGAGTGGTAGCGGCGACGTAGATCAAGAGGTCTTCTCCGGCTGAAAGGGAAATGTGCCCTTGGGCCATTTCTAAGTGTTTTGGTGATTTAGTGTCCAACACAAGTGCCTAAGTGTAAAGAGGTGGACAAAGTACAAATCAAGGATAAAGGTATGTTTCTCAGACTTAGTACATTGTTTTATGGACTAATGTATTGTGTCTAAGTGCTGGAAACAGGAAAAATCCAATTGTAAATGTCTTGGCTCGAGCAGCCAAGACTCTGCTGAGTCTGGGAGCACCGGACTGTCCGGTGGTGCACCGGACAGTGTCCGGTGGTGCACCGGACAGTGGCGCACCGGACACTGTCCGATGCACCAGGCTGGTTCGAGCGAACTGGCCACTCTCGGGAATTCACCGGCGACGTACGGCTATAATTCACCGGACTGTCCGGTGTGCACCGGACTGTCCGGTGAGCCAACGGTCGGCCGCGCGATCTGCGCGGGACACGTGGCCGAGCCAACGGCTAGAAGGGGGCACCGGACTGTCCGGTGTGCACCGGACATGTCCGGTGCGCCAACGGCTCCAGGTCTGCCAACGGTCGGCTTCGCCATTTAAGGAAAGAAATCTGGCACCGGACAGTGTCCGGTGTGCACCGGACTGTCCGGTGCGCCAGACGACAGAAGGCAAGAATTGCCTTCCCTGATTGCTCTCAACGGCTCCTAGCTGCCTTGGGGCTATAAAAGGGACCCCTAGGCGCATGGAGGAGAACACCAAGCATTCCTACAACATTTCTAAGCACCAAGACATAGATTTCGCGCATTCGTTTCATTGTGATAGCATATAGAGCTCTTGTGGAGTTGTGAACTCATTGAGTCGTGTTGCGAGCTCTTGTTGCGATTTGTGTGCGTGTTGACACTCTGATTCTTGTGTCTTGTGTGCGTTGCTAATCCCTCCCTTGCTCCGTGTTATTTGTGAATTTCAAGTGTAAGGGCGAGAGGCTCCAAGTTGTGGAGATTCCTCGCAAACGGGATTGAGAAAAAGCAAACAAAACACCGTGGTATTCAAGTAGGTCTTTGGACCGCTTGAGAGGGGTTGATTGCAACCCTCGTCCGTTGGGACGCCACAACGTGGAGTAGGCAAGCGTTGGTCTTGGCCGAACCACGGGATAACCACCGTGCCATCTCTGTGATTGATCCTTGTTGGTTATTGTGTTTTGTTGAGGATTCCTCTTTAGCCACTTGGCAATTATTGTGCTAACAATTAACCAAGTTTTTGTGGCTATAAGTTTTTTGAAGTTTTACAGGATCACCTATTCACCCCCCCTCTAGGTGCTCTCACCGGCGGCGGGGGCCACCAAGATGGGCGCGTTCGTAAGGAGTGCCTTCAGGTTCCCGAGGGCTTCCTCGGCCTCGGAGCTACAAGTGAAGCACTCGGTCTTTCTTAAGAGGCGGTACAGAGGCAGGCCTCTTTCGCCGAGGCGCGAGATGAAACGGCTCAGGGCCGCAAGGCATCCCATGACCCTCTGTACGCCTTTCAAGTCCTTGATGGGCCCCATGTTGGTGATGGCCGCGATTTTCTCCGGGTTGGCCTCAATGCCCCGCTTGGAGACGATGAACCCCAAGAGCATGCCTCGGGGGACTCCGAAGACACACTTCTCGGGATTGAGTTTTACGCCCTTTGTCTTGAGACACCGGAATGTCGTTTCAAGGTCGGAAAGGAGGTCAGAGGCTTTCCTCGTCTTGACTACGATGTCATCGACATAAGCCTCGACCGTTCGACCAATGTGTTCGCCGAACACGTGGTTCATGCACCTTTGGTACGTCGCACCCGCATTCCTCAAACCAAATGGCATAGTAACATAGCAGTACATGCCAAAAGGTGTGATGAAAGAAGTCGCGAGCTGGTCGGACTCTTTCATCCTGATTTGGTGATACCCTGAGTAGGCATCGAGGAAAGACAGGGTTTCGCATCCTGTAGTGGAATCCACGATTTGATCGATGTGAGGCAGAGGATAGGGAACTTTTGGGCATGCTTTGTTTAGACCAGTGTAGTCTACACACATCCGCCATTTCCCTCCTTTCTTTCTCACAAGCACGGGGTTGGCAAGCCATTCAGGATGGAATACCTCTTTGATGAACCCTGCGGCCATCAGCTTGTGGATCTCCTCGCCTATGGCTCTGCGCTTTTCTTCATCGAATCGGCATAGATGTTGCTTCACGGGTCGGGCTCCAGCTCGGATATCCAACGAGTGCTCGGCGACATCCCTCGGTATGCCAGGCATGTCCGAGGGACTCCACGCGAAAACTTCAGCGTTTGCGCGGAGAAAGTCGACGAGCACTGCTTCCTATTTGGGGTCGAGCTCGAAGCCGATCCGGATCTGCTTGGAGGCGTCGTTGCTGGGGTCGAGTGGGACGGACTTAACCGTCTCCGCTGGCTCAAAGTTGCCGGCATGGCGCTTCACGTCTGGCGCCTCCTTGGAGAGGCTCTCCAGGTCGGCGATGAGGGCCTCGGCGTACTCCACGCACTCTACGTCGCATTCGTACGCGTGTCAGTACGTGGGGCCGACGGTGATGACCCCGTTGGGGCCCGACATCTTGAGCTTGAGGTAGGTGTAGTTGGGGACGACCATAAACTTGGCATAGCATGGCCTCCCTAGTACCGCGTGGTAGGTTCCTCGGAACCTGACCACCTCGAACGTGAGGGTTTCCCTTCTAAAGTTGGAGGGAGTCCCGAAGCAGACGGGCAGATCAAGTCGTCCGAGGGGTTGGACGCGTTTCCCGGGGATGATCCCGTGAAAAGGCGCCGCACCGGCCCGGACCGAGGATAGATCGATCCGCAGGAGCTCGAGGGTCTCGGCGTAGATGATGTTGAGGCTGCTGCCTCCGTCCATGAGGACCTTGGTGATCCTGACGTTGCCGATGACGGGGTCGACAACGAGCGGGTATTTCCCGAGCTCGGCACGCGGTCGGGGTGATCGCCCTAGTCGAAGGTGATGGGCTTGTCGGACCAGTCTAGGTAGATCGGCGCTGTCACCTTTACCGAGCAGACCTCCCGACGCTCTTGCTTGCGGTGTCGAGCCGAGGCGTTCGCCACTGGCCCATCGTAGATCATGAAGCAGTTGCGGACCTCGGGGAACTCCTCTGCCTGGTGTTGCTCCTTCTTGTCGTCGTGGGGGGCCCTGCCACCCTCCGCAGGTGGCCCGGCCCTGTGAAAGTGACGCTGAAGCATGGCACATTCCTCAAGGGTGTGCTTGACGGGTCCCTGATGATAGGGGCACGGCTCCTTGAGCATCTTGTCGAATAGATTGGCGCCTCCGGGAGGTTTCCGAGGGTTCTTGTACTCAGCGGCGGCGACAAGGTCTGCGTCGGCCACGTCGTGTTTCGCTTGCGACTTCTTCTTGCCTTTCTTCTTGGTGCCGCGCTGAGCAGACGCCTCGGGAACATCTTCCGGCTAGCGGCCCTAGGGCTGCTTGTCCTTCCGGAAGATGGCCTCAACCGCCTCCTGGCCAAAGGCAAACTTGGTGGCGATGTCCATCAGCTCGCTCGCCCTGGTGGGGGTCTTGCGACCCAGCTTGCTCACCAGGTCGTGGCAGGTGGTGCCGGCGAGGAACGCGCCGATGACATCCGAGTCGGTGACGTTGGGCAGCTCGGTGCGCTGCTTTGAGAATCGCTGGATGTAGTCCCGGAGAGACTCTCCCGGCTGCTGGCGGCAGCTTCAGAGATCCCAGGAGTTCCCAGGGCGCACATACGTGCCCTGGAAATTACCGACGAAGGCTTGGACCAGGTCGTCCCAGTTGGAGATCTGCCCTGGAGGCAGATGCTCCAGCCAGGCCCGCGGAGTCGGAGAGGAACAGGGGAGGTTGCAGATGATGAGGTTGTCATCGTCCGTTCCACCCAGTTGGCAGGCCAGCCGGTAGTCCGCGAGCCACAGTTCCGGTCTTGTCTCCCCCGAGTACTTTGTGATGGTAGTCGGGGTTCGAAACCGGGTCGGGAACAGCGCCTGTCGTATGGCTCGGCTGAAAGCCTACGGGCCGGGCAGTTCGGGCGAGGGGCTCTGATCCTCCCCGCTATCGTAGCGTCCCCCACGCTTGGGGTGGTAGCCTCGGCGCACCCTCTCGTCGAGGCGGGCTCGATGGTTGCGGTGGTGGTGCTCGTTGCCGAGGCGTCCCGGGGCTGCAGGCGCTGTGTTGCGCGTGCGCCCGGTGTGGACTGAGGCTTCCCGTACGAATCGGGAAGTCGCGGCGCGGTGCTCTGAGGGGTATCCCTGTCTTCGAGAGGCAGTGCTCTCGGCCCGTCGGACCGCGGCATCCTCCAGGAGATTCTTGAGCTCTCCCCGGATCCGCCGCCCTTCGGTGGTTGATGGTTCCGGCATTGCACGGAGAAGTATCGCTGCTGCAGCCAGGTTCTGGCCGACCCCACTTGGAGCCGGTGGCGGCCTTGTCCTGACGTCGTCGGCGATGCGGAGCTGGACGCCCTGGGGTAGATGACGCGCTTCTCTGGGCGGAGCTTGGCCTACCCATTCCTGCCCGATGTTCCGGCGGAGCGGCTCAAGTGTTCCTGCCCCCTCGTCGAGCCTGGCCTGCATCTCGCGGATTTGCTCGAGCTGTGCGTCCTGACCCCCCGCAGGGACTGGGACCACAGCTAGCTCCCGAAGGATGTCAACGCGAGGCGCAGGCCTAGGGGGATCACCGTTTTCTGGTATACCAAGATGGTTGCCTTCGCGGGGACCCCTAGATCGACGTGGAAACATTCACGACTTGGGCCACTCTCTCCGTCGCCGAAGCTGTGGCTACCGTCGGAACCATCGGAAAGGCAGTAGTCGCATGCGGTCATAAAGTCCCGCATGGCGCTGGGGTTACCGAGCCCGGAGAAATCCCAACCAAAGTCAGGCTCGTCATCTTCCTCGGAACCTGAGGGTCCGTAGGTCGAGACGGCCGTCAGCCGGTCCCAGGGTGACCGCATATGATACCCCGGAGGGCTGGTGCATGCCTCTATGAAGGCTTCCACCAAAGCGGGGTCGCTTGGTGGGTCGAGGCCGAATCCAAAAGGCATGAGACGGGAGTTGGTCGGTACCTCTTGGTCGATAGGTGGTGACGTTGTCACGTCAGGGGCGGACTGCACCATCGTCTCAGGTACGAGGGTGACGCCCAGTAAGTCCTTCGCGAGCGTGCTGGCGTCGTCCGTCCGCTTGGAGTTGGCGTGTTGCAGGGAAACGGCGCTCGTCTTCGTCTCAGACGCGAGGTCGACGCCCGACGTGTCCCCCGTCGGGGCGCCGGCGCCGTCGACTCGCTCGACAGCCGATGAGGTGCCGCCTCCTGCTTGGCCATGGTTGCCCCGCCTCCTCCTCCTCCGGCGGGGGAGGTGACGGGACAAACTCGGACGCCGTTCTTCCGCCTCGTGGGGAAGACATCGTCGATTCCGCCGCCGGCGGGCGGGTTGTCGGCCGCCATTGTCGCCGTCGCGCGGCGGAGGAAGGAGTATCATGTCGTAGCTGCTGTCGAGGGGCATGAACTCAAGACTCCCAAAACGGAGCACCGTCCCGGGTTGGAAAGGTTGCTGGAGACTAACCATCTGGAGCTTGACGGGGAGCTGTTCGTCAACACGCAGCAGGCCCCTACCTGGCGCGCCAACTGTCGGCGTTTCGACCCCGGGGGGTCCCTGGACCAACGAGTGAATCGTCGCCGCGTGTCCCAGCCCAGATGGGTCGGCGCGAGACGGAGCACGAAGGGGGGTAGAAGAGAGGGGAAAGCCCACGGCCTCCGTGTTTGTCCTGCGCCCAGGTCGGGTGCGCTTGCAGTAGGGGGTTACAAGCGTCCGCGTGGGGGGAGAGCGAGGGACTCTACGCGTCGCCCCGTGCTCCCGCGCGGCCAACCTTCTCGTAAGAGAGCCCTGGACCTTCCTTTTATAGGTGTAAGGAGAGGGTCCAGGTGTGCAATGGGGGGTGTAGCAATGCGCTATCGTGTCTAGCAGAGAGGAGCTAGTGCCCTAAGTACATGCCTTCGTGGCAGCCAGAGAGGTTTTGGCACCCTGTTCATATGATGTCGTGGCCGTCGGAGGAGCGTTGGAGCCTTGCGGAAGGACAGCTGTCGGGGCTGTCGAGTCCTTGCTAACGTCTCCTTGCTTCCGTAAGGGTTTGAGAGTCGCCGTCGTCATGGAGCACGCGGGGCGCCATCATTATCTGTTTTCCGGGGCGAGCCAGATGGGACGCCGGTCCCGTTACCCGTAGCCTGAGCTAGCTACGGATAGGGTAATGATGGCCCCCCCCTGTGACGTGGTCGGTCCGAGCCCTAGGCCGGGCGAGGCGGAGGCTCCTCCGAGGTCGGGGTCGAGTCGGTCTTCCGAGGTCGAGGTCGTGTCCGAGCCCTGGGTCGGGCGAGGCGGAGTTCGTCGTCTTCCGGGGCCGAGCCCGAGTCCGAGCCCTGGGTCGGGCGAGGCGGAGTTCGTCGTCTTCCGGGGCCGAGCCCGAGTCCGAGCCCTGGGTCGGGCGAGGCGGAGTTCGTCGTCTTCCGGGGCCGAGCCCGAGTCCGAGCCCTGGGGTCGGGCGAGGCGGAGTTCGTCGTCTTCCGGGGCCGAGCCCGAGTCCGAGCCCTGGGGTCGGGCGAGGCGGAGTTTCCTATGGCGCCCGAGGCTAGACTTGGCTGCCGTCAGCCTCACTCTGTCGAGCGGCACAGCAGTCGGAGCGACGCAGGCGGCGCTGTCTTCTTGTCAGGCCGGTCAGTGGAGCGGCGAAGTGACTGCGGTCACTTTTGGCTTTGTCGACTGAAGGCGCATGACAGGATAGGATGTCAGGCCATCCTTGCATTAAATGCTCCTGCGATTTGGTCGGTCGGTGTGGCGATCTGGCCAAGGTTGCTTCTTGGCGAAGACTGGGCCTCGGGCGAGACGTGAATCTTCCGGGGTCGGCTGCCTTTGCGGCTTTGCCCGAGGCTGGGCTCGGGCGAGGCGAGGTCGTGTCCCTTGAGTGGACCGAGCCTTGGCTTAATCGCACCCATCAGGCCTTTGCAGCTTAATGCTGATGGGGGTTACCAGCTGAGATTAGGAGTCTTGGGGGTACCCCTAATTATGGTCCCCGACAGTTATTTACGCTATACTTAACACTATTTAAGCTCAAACTTGAGAATTTTACAATCATGAATATGACGCATCACAGATATCGACGTCTCTAATGTTGGCTCGGAATTTACGGTAACTATCTCGATTCATGTACTTGTGTTACGCGATGGTCGTACGTGGCATCTCGTTGATCATTGTAACAATATTTATGCTACATCAGACACTATATATGCTCAAACCTGGGGTACGCCCACCAGTGTTCCGCTACTATATTTTCCACGTGCACGATGAAAAGAGAATCCCATAATTTATAGTGTCCATAACTGTCATAAAAAATCAAATCACCTAATCAACTCGGATAATCAAATCCCCTATTTTTTGCATGGACATGTGTAAGGCGGTGGGTTGGGAGAGGGGTGGATGGGGTGGTGATGGCGCGGTAATTATCAAAGATCATTCAGTAATTATCGATTAGGTGAAACTTTACCTAGGTAGCAAATAGCATAGAGAGACGTACGCACACTCTAACATGTGCATTATACCGTATATTACTAGAAACTAGTAAACCAAGGTGGTGTTTGGTTCACGAAATGTAACATAAATGGTAATGGTTTACAATCGATTACAGCAGGTAACAAGTTTGAATAGGCTGATATTAATTTTTAGTGTGATATCTAATTACGGTTGGACTAAAACAAACATGATTTAACGTTATCACTTACTCATTACGTTAAAAATATGTGAACCAAACGTTACAAGATTTTCACGATGGGATTGATTTTTTTTTATCGGTAATTCCTAATTCTCTGTCGGTAATTGCGCCGCTCGAGATATTCTCGCTTTCAATAGTGATATACATCTAAGCTAAGATCCGTCTTCGTGCGTGTTGAGCTCGATGGAGACGGCTGTGCAAGGTGTCGCTATCGATGGATCCGAGTCACTCGTGCACCCAAATTCCATTATAATCCATTGCAGTACAAGATTCTATGTGATTTAATATTCAAGGAATATATATATAACTAATCGAGCGTCCAGCGATCTACTGTCCCCGGCTCTGGGTAAAGCAGCTGGGAGGAAGTTGTCCCTGTCGGCGTTGATTGCCTAGCTAGTGTTTCCTGTGCCGGCAACATTGGAGGTGCAAGGGTCTCGCGCGTAGTGTCGATCTATCAAGCTATGCACCGCAGGAACACAAAAGGTGTTCACCATTGAGTACATGTTTGTCGCACTGCCCTCTCAACTTGTTGCTGTCGGACGATAGAATAGTGTAGAACGTAGACATGAATGCGGATAGTGTCTAGCTTGGTCATTGGACGCGAATGAAATAGAGGATGAGGCAGACGCAAATAAGCTGATTAGTCCAATAATGCTGTTTTAAGCAAAGTTAATTGAACTTGTAAAACTATTAAAATTAAATGTCTTCAAAACTGTAATTCATAAGGCCAAGCCCTACTTTTCTCTCTCTCTTAAATTCCATTTTTTACAATGTAATAATATATATTTCTTATGTTTAAGGTTGATATTATAAACAATTTATTTTGTGAATTCTTAATGTTCTATTTTTGTATTGTTTTACATTTATTAGAATATTTATGAAGTTAGAATGTAGATTTGCATATTCATTTCTTATTTTAAATCTAACGATGGTTTTAATGAAGTTAAACTTTAGTTTCATTCCACAATGTCTATGACGGTCCTAACCTTTCAGGGCCCGAAACGGAATTTTAAACAGAAGCCCTTATTAAAATTACATATATTTTTTGTCAATAAAAATTTAATATGATCTTTTAAAAAAATATAACCTTGACAAATTGTTTATGCTTCTGCGAGGGTGTTGCGAGGCATCTTCTGTCGCCGTCTCAATCGATGTGGTGTTTTTAGTTTGAGAAGTCACTTTATTCTAGATGAATTGATTTATCATGGGTTCATCATATGAATTTTGAGGTAACAACATACCAATCCTTTCAATTTCACTAACCAAACAAATAATAATAAGTAAAAGGATAATCTATTACTTGTTTTTCCAACCGTACATACTATATGTTCATTATATACATAAATAGAGTAACCTTATACTATTAATATTATGTGTGTGCATGAGATGGGTCCCAATGGCGTAAGGGGCCCGAATCTGCGGCGTCGTTCTATCCCCCGGCCCTTCAGGGACGGCACTGGACATTGTAAACATGACGTTAACAACGAGGCACATGTAGTGATTTCATCACTACTACAGCACACCTCTGTACAGGCGGTCTGGTTCGCCACTACACAGGCGGTTCCAGGAACCGCTTGTGGTGCACCGCATGTGATGTAAAACAACATCACAGGCGGTCAATCAAAAACCGCCTGTGAAAAACACAGATTACAGGCGGTCCAGTTCAACGGAACCGCCTGTGATAAACACACATCACAGGCGGTCCAGTTCAAAGGAACCGACTGCATACACTATAAATCACAGACGGTTTTCATTATACAGATTCATATATACAGAATTTTCAAACAGGTATAATACACAGAATTTTCAAACAGGTATAAACAGATTCATATATACAGATTATACAAAGATTCACACAGATTGCATAATACACAGATTGTACACAGATTCATCCACATACACAGATTTACACATATTACAAGTTCCATAACAGGTATAATACACAGATTACAAGTTCCATAACAGGGATAATACACAGATTCATCCACATATCAAGTTCCATCGTCAAACACAGAATTATACAACTAAACATCTCAAAGTTCCATAGACAACTAAACATCTAAAGTTCCTAACTAAAGACCTAAACACTGTGTGATATTGCGTACAAACTTAGTTCTGGGAATTTTTGCAAATTTCCATTTACATTGTAGAATAGCCCTTGTTGATGAAGAACTTCACGGCGCATAAAGTAAAGCAAGTCTCTTACAACCTTAGCAACGCCGGTGGAAACCATATCTCTTTCTAACCATTCAGCATTGATCTTAGATTTAGGAACCTGCAATGAAAGCAAAAAGCAATCGGTGCTAAGAGTAATGTGATGAGCAACAATATAACATAAAAATTGCAACATAGACAATGATAGCGAACTTACATCCTCACGATTGACCATGTAATGGAAGGTGACACGACACCATTCGCATACATAATAACCGCACAGGACAGTACCCGGAGGTTGTTTGTCACCATATGGAAATAATGATATTGACAAATTAGGCTTGTCCTCTAGATGTTCGCCGCCAAGATCTTTCCAATAAAAACGGTATGCACTGCATATAAGAATAGCATTGTGAGATTAAGAATACATTTGTTAAGTTGTAATAAGTACAAGTGTGCAATAATAATCATACTTCTCTAAAATCTTCAAGAAGTCATTATACGTAGCCTTTTCCATTCTCAATGAGTCGAAGACCACGACTTTACCATCCTTTGGCCAGATCATGATACAAATGTAGTGGTCACTATATAGACATAGACGAAAACACATGTTAATATCACGATTGCCATAATTTATAGTTCAAAATTAAACCATGTCGATAACTTACTTAAAGTGGTGCGGAGCTATTATTAAGTCCTTGCCATGTTGTACATGATTATACATGGCTCGTCCAATGTATGTCGTCATTACCTTCATTTTCTTTCTCTGATTCTGTTTGACGGCTTTCTCAAATTCAGCATCGTCCAAGTCTTTGTATTCTTCTCCTTGCCTTCGAGCAACTACTTTGTAGCGAGCTTGGGATATCATCAACGGGTCAAAAAACCCTGTCTTAAGTTGTTTCTTCTTATCATCCATGTATTGCATCCTACGTGTAATAGTGTTAATCGTTAGACTCTCGTTTATGTGTGCGTGTACAAAACTAACAAATATGAAAGTTTAGAGGTACTTACAAGCAAAAGAGGGTTAAGTAGTTGGTTTCCATCCTTTGTCGGTGGTACAACGACCAGAGATCGTCAAAGAATAAATGCCGCACAGGATTTATATGATCATTGCTCCAAAATGCATCTTCTGGCACAACAAATGTGAATTCCTCGAGTTTGTATTTGTTGCTAGCCACCATGTACCACTCATGCATTCTAATCTCCGGAGTTGACAACTTAGAAAGTTGCACCGTCGTTAAGAACGGCCTCCCATTCACAAATTTAGGAGGAACATCCTCCTTCTTGTATACCGAGATATTGGTTTTAAGACGTAATGATTCTCGAGTATGAATCATTCCATCTTCTTCCCATACTTCGAAATTGTCTATTTGGGCCGACAGTGTGCCTACTCCATGAGATGCTGATATTGCTTTTGATTGATTAGTCATAACTCTCTGCAATTTATGCAGGTAGCGTGCCACTGATTCTGACGGTTTCTTGACATCGTCTGTGGCGATTCGCTTATGAATTTTCTTTGAAATAGTTGGCCCTTCAACATTGGTGCCAACCTTTGGTTCCTTTTTGATGTTGACGTCGACATTCTGAGGAACAATTTTGTCTACGTCCCCCTCGTCGAGTTCCTTCGCAAGAGGCGATATGATTGTTTCAACGATTTTTTTGGAGGTCGGTGTCATATCTTCCTGCACCATGGGGTGTGGAATGATCGAACTAGCTTTTTGTTGCATTGGTGTTGAATTCGGCTCATCACCAAACTTGATGTCGCGTCGATGCCAAAGAACCAACTCGTTCATTGCCTCCTGCAAAGTTATGATCCCCTCAACTGGAAAATCTATCTCCCAATGTTCACAACCACTGTTTGTGATTTCTAGAACTTGGACCACAGCACAGTGTGGCGGGACAGGATTGTCCTTGTAGTTAACAAGTCCTGGTTTTACCAAACCAGTAGCAGCTTGCTTTGTTTTTGTCCCAGATCGATTGATTGGAATATGAAGAAAGCAAGGCTTGTCCTCAACAATATCGTCTACAGGGTACTTGGTCAAGTCTTGCACAGATCCAACGCTGCTAGGGACTATAGGTGGACTCATGTGGCTTGGCTTGAGTTCAAATGATATGCATTCTGTTTTCTTCATTTTGTTCATCACGTCATTAATAGCCTTTTGTACCCTTTCATCAATAGTCTCTTCAAGGGTCCTTTTCGACTTCTCGTGTTTCCTATATGACGACGCATACTCTGGAAACGCCTCTCTCCAGGAAATCTTAGAAGAGATTCCCCGAGCCCGTCCAGTGTGTTCAGGATTTCCTAGTGCTGCAGTTAGTATGTCATTCTCCCTCCGAGGCTTAAATTCTCCTTTTTTTCTCTTATCTGCATATTCTTGAATTTTTGTCGAAACTTCGCCTACCAATTCTGGATGCAAAAGTTTGGTGCTACTCGGCACCATCGATATCACTAGAAAAAGAAATACATCAAAGAGATCCACTTCCCAATAGTACTCGAAGATAGTTTATTGACTTGACACTCTCTAAGAGGTTCATACAAAATACATTCTCTCTAAGAGTGAAACCTACGATACTCATATCGTGTTGTTTAGGACTAAACATCAACAACCCCTTGACTGGTCGCTATCATACTCAATTCCAAAATATTTTTCCAATATGTCGGCTTGAGTAAGGAGATCTGGGCTTGGGAGTTCCTCCAAATCATCTGCAGCTTCATCATCTTCAGCATATTGCAGGGCTTCATCTTGAATAATTTTAGCCCTCTTGGAGTCAGCATACTTTTTGATGGACAGAGCACACTTCTCAAGCATGTCGCATACATCTCCAATTTGAAACAAAGTGGTCTTAAGTGTGTACACTGATTCCGGTTCACTAGTATCCACAACCCCATCAGTCACTAGACTGCGAATGATGTCAACATGTGTCTCGATGACTCGAACTGAGCTCTCAACCATGTCAAGTGGCTCTTTTTCCATCTCTAAAACTGAAAATGGCCAAGTCTCACAATCAAAATTGAGATCGCAACAAAGGCAGGGATCAGAGGGAAAACAAGGATGTGGCTTATAGGGCAAAAAGAGGGGTCCAAATAACATTGTCATGGCTATGAACAAGTCAAAGATGGGAGATAAGAACAAGTCTTATAACATAGGGTTGGGAAGCAAAGATAGGTAGTCAAAAAACTAAGAAGGGAGATAAGAACAAGTCTTATAACATAGGGAGATAATAACATTGCCATGGCTATGTACTTCCATGATGTATGTGGCCATAAGCACTAAAAATAGACTTGTTGCCCCAATCACTATGGAGATTTTCTACCAAGAAGGGGTCCTAGTAGTTGCATCAACTATCCATGACAAAATTCTTCATAAGCATAATGACCAACATTTAATCACAAGGGATACAAGCTACTAAAGCAAAAATGGTGACCTTAACAAAATATGTAAGTGAAAACACCAACAATATAAGCATAATGACCAACATTAACAATATAAGATTAACAAGGCATGACTAGCAAAAACAAGTAATCAAGGCATGAATTTGTAACAAGTAATTAAGGCATGATCAAGGAGTGCACCGAGGGCTCGGAGTTGGGCACGGCGGCGCACTCGGCGCTCGGGCTCGGCGGCGCTCGGGCTCGGGGACGGGGACGGCGGCGCTTGGGCTCGGGGACGGGGACAGAGGCGCTCGGGCTCGGAGATGGAGACGGCGACGCTCGGACTCGGAGATGGAGACGGCGACGCTCGGGCTCGGAGATGGGGACGGGGACGGCGGAGTTGGGCTCGGGGACGGCGGAGTTGGGCTCGGGGACGGCGCGGCCTGGCGGGCGCCCAGCTCGGAGACGGTGGCGCTTGGGCTCGGGCTCGGCGACGGCGTGGCGGGCGCTCACGGCTCGGAGACGGGGACGGGAACGGCGGCGCAGCAGCCTGGCGGCGTAGTATCAGCTCCGGGCGAAACCTAAACCCTAAGCCACCGTACCGAGGCTTTTATAAAGTAAACACATCACAGGCGGATTTTTAGAAAAACCGCTTGTGATGTATAACATCACAAGCGCTTTTCTATTTCGACCGCCTGTGATATGTAAACTTCACAGGCAGTCCAAATAGAAAACCGCTTGTGATGTTATACATCACAAGCGGTTTTTCTAAAAATCCGCCTGTGATGTGTATGTAGTATAAAAGGCTCAGTGGTTCCAGCGCAGGAACCCTAACTTCCGGAGCCCGACGCCGCTAGGCTGCGCACTACTGTAGCGGCGGCGGATTTTTTTTGATCTACGGGGAGAAGGTTTTGTTTTTGATTTTCGGGCTTGATTTCAAGAGTTTATGCATATATATGATCTCCGTTTGTTTTCTTTCTCATTTTGATACGATTTTTTGCCTCAATTTTGTAATATAGACCGGAATTGAAGAAAAACTCAGGAATTCCAAGATTTGGACTTGTAGTTGATCTAATTTAAAGATTTTTTTTGAAGAGTTGTCTCACCTCAAGGTACCTATATTGCTGCAATCTTGTTTCATTTTCATGCACATTAATTCGTTCATGATTTAGGGATTAAATTCAATTAATTAGGGATATTTTAAAAAAATTTTGTCTCATGTGCTAGGTACATCTCGATATGATCTTGTTTCACTTTCATGAACATTTATTTTTTCATGTTACATCTTGATATTGACGTTAATCAATATAGGGATAGGTAATGGACCGAGGTTGGATGTACAATGTGCCAAGACCACATCCGTCGTACATTCGAAATTTGAGAAGCTTTATTGAAGCGGCCAACAAGCACGCGAATTTGCGAAAGAGCAAGGAGATATTATGTCCGTGCATCGATTGTGATAATAAGATAGCTTGGAGAGATATAGGAGTAATCCAATCACATCTGCTAAAAAGAGGGTTTAAAAACAATTACACGATATGGTCAGAACATGGTGAGTTGGATCCGTGTGAAGTGCCTGGTAATGACGAGAGAGTTGTCGGAATTTTAGATCTTAAAGTTGATGGTAAAGTGGATAATGTGGATGCTAATCAAGATTTTGAAGAATTTGATTGTGAAGAGATGTTGCGCCATATGGAACCAGAAATGTTAAGTTCTGTGGGATCGCAGAAAGGGCTATCTAAAATGGAGGGACTGGAAAGTGCCTCAAAAGAACCTTTATATGATGAATCAAAGGGTTGTGACAAAGAGTTTACTACACTGCGTACAGTTCTAGAACTGCTGAAGTTGAAGGCTAGCGCCGGATGGTCTGATACTAGCTTCACAGATCTTTTGAATTTTCTGTCTCAATTACTACCAAAACCCAACAAACTACCAACAAGCACTTATAAAGCGAAGAAGCTTATATCTCCCATAGCTCTGGGTGTGCAAAAAATTCATGCATGTCCGAACCATTGTATTCTGTATCGTGGCGATTTTGAGAATGCATCAAGATGCCCAGTTTGCAATGTCAGTCGATACAAGAAGAGCTACAATCAAGACTGTGTAAAAAAATTCCCGAAGAAAAAAAAACAAGAAATCCACTATTGGACCTGAAAGTGACGATGACACTTTTGATGACATGGATGGGAAAAAGAAGTCAAAGAACCCAGCTTTGGTGATGTGGTATCTTCCAGTAATTGATCGCTTAAAACGTTTGTTCTCAAACCCTAGGGAGGCTGAGCTTATGCGTTGGCATGCTGAAAATCGCAAGCAGAATAACAAACAGATTCGACACCCTGCTGATGCATCACAATGGAAAAATTTCGATCTTATGTATCCTGAGTTTGCCAAAGAAACCAGAAATGTAAGATTTGCTTTGGGTACAGACGGAATGAATCCATTTGGTGAAAAAAGAAGTGTACATAGCACCTGGCCCGTGACTTTAACGATGTACAACCTTCCATCATGGTTGTGTCACAAAAGAAAGTATATTATGTTGACTATTCTTATTCAAGGTCCGAAATCAGCTGGTGTTGATATTGATGTGTTCCTAGAACCTCTTATGGAAGATATGACAAAGCTCTGGAATGAAGGAGTTAGAATATGGGATGAGTATTGCCGTGAGTATTTCAACTTAAGAGCAATTATATTTGTTACCATCCATGATTCTCCCGGTGGCGCCACACTATCAGGGCAAAAGACTAAAGGAAAGAATGGTTGTGTAGTGTGCGTCGATGGAACTGCTTCCATGTACCTTAAATCATCCAAGAAGTTGGTGTTCATGGGACACAGACGGTTCTTGATGAAGCAGCATAAGTACCGAAAGATGAAAGAGGAATTTAACAATCAACTGGAAAGTGAAGGTGCACCAAAGCCTTATAGTGGGAAACTTGTTTTTGAAATTGTAAAGAACATTCATGTTGTATTCGGAAAGGGAAAAAACAAAGGAGAAAAGAGAAAGAGAACTGACCCTTCAACTTACACAACTTTCAAGAAGCAATCAATATTTTTCAAGTACCTCCCATACTGGAAGGATATGGAAATTTGCCACAGCATTGATTTGATGCATGTAACAAAAAATGTTTTTGACAGCATCATTGGAACCTTGCTGGGCATGCCGAGTAAGACAAAAGACGGACTTAAATCACGCAATGATCTAGTAGATCTTCAAATCAGACCGGAACTTCATCCAGTGGATAGTGGCAAAGGGAAGCCTTACCTCCCCCCAGCTAGCTACAACTTGTCAGTTGAGGAGAGAACAAAAATTTGCAAATGTTTGCGTGGGGTCAAAGTGCCCACAGGTTTCTCATCCAATATCAGCAGACTAGTCAGGATGAAGGACTTGTCTCTATTTGGCTACAACTCTCATGACTGCCATGTGATGATGACGGTGTTCCTCCCAATTGCGGTAAGAGCCCTCGAAACAGAGCATGTCAAAGTTGTCATCACACGCTTGTGTTACTTTTTCAATGCGGTTTCACAAAAAGTAATAGCTTTAGAAGACTTGGACTATCTAAAGGCATACATCATCGAGACTATGTGCAAGCTTGAAATGTGTTTTCCTCCATCATTTTTTGATATGCAAGTACACCTAATCATACATCTCGTGGATCAGATAAAAATATTAGGGCCACTATATTTACATCATATGTTTCAGTTGGAGCGATACCTGGGAGTATTAAAAGGTTATGTGCGAAATCGCGCTCACCCAGAGGGTTCAATCATGGAGGGATACACTACAGAAGAAGTGATTGAGAGCTGTATAGATTACATCAGTGACGGAACAATGATAGGTGTGCCTGTACCTAAACATGAGGGTAAACTATGTGGGAGAGGGAGAATGGGCAAGAAAACTTTCCGCGTTGAGGATTACAAGCTAGTACATTGTGCTCATGGTAGTGTACTACAACATCTCACGATAGCCGAGCCTTACATAGAGGAACACCTGAATGAGCTTCGTAAAGAAAATCAGAACCGCACAGAGGACTGGATCATGAGGGAGCACAAACATCGTTTCAGCGAATGGTTAATGGACAAAAACATCCCATTCGGAGACTCTTCGGATGAGAAAACAATGAAGAATTTGGCTTCTGGGCCATCGTGTTTTGTGACATCATGGCAAGCATATGACATCAATGGGTACACATTCTACACTAAATCAAAAGACATGAAAAGTGTTGCACAAAATAGCGGTGTTCGTATCGATGCTTTTGACCTACATGGACAGAAGACCACATATTTTGGATTCATAGAGGAAATATGGGAACTTGATTATGGCCCAAGCATGAAAATACCCTTATTTAAGTGCCAATGGGTACAACATCCCGTGGGGGTGATAGTGGATAACTACGGACTCACACTGGTAGACTTAAAGAAAGTAGGATATAAAGATGACCCGTGGGTTCTCGCCGAATGTGTTGCACAAGTGTTCTATGTACTCGATCCAGCAGATGAGAAGATGCATGTAGTTATTTCTGGAAAGCAAAAAATTGTTGGAGTTGAGAATGTGGGAGACCAAGATGAGGAATACAATAAGTATGAAGAGATGTTCGTCTTTAACGGTCCAGAGAGAATCAAGCGTGTGGAAAAGAAAATTGATAAGAACTTAAAGCCATACATGCAGAAAAATGGTAGTTCATGAAAAATTGTATGAATCAAATTGTATTTGTTATCATGTATGATCGACTATGAATTGTGGTTGCCAATTAATTTAAAATCTCTCTAGTTGTCTATGTGTGCTATTATAATTCATTTAAATTGTATTTGCATATTATTGTTAAAAATTAAATATTAATTCATTTAAATTGTATTTGCATATTTCTGTTAAAAATTAAAATTATTTTCATATTTAAATTGTATTTTCATATTTTTACAATCACAGGCGGTTTTGTCTTAGGGTCCGCTTGTGAAAATGATAGAGCACCACAAGCGGTCCTAAACAAAAACCGCTTGTGATACTATTACATCACAGGCGTACTGAACCGCCTGGAACATCACAGGCGGTTTTCTAACCGAACCGCCTGTGATGTAAAAATCCTACCGCTTGTATAGAGCCAAATTGTACTAGTGCATCAACCTTGAGATCTAATAGTCCAACCCATTTCTGAGAGATGCTTCAAAGCATTTCAACCCCAAGTTGAACTTTGGAGATTAATAACAATGCAATATTATTGTGACTAAAGTGTATTTTACTGAGGCAAATTGAGTTAGATCATGATAATAAAGATTAGTTGGACTTCTACGGTATTCATGTCCCTATTGATGAAGATCAATCATTAGTTTTCAAAGGATGTGCAAGAAAGTTAAGGATCATGCAGTTCTAAGTTTCGAGGAGTTGTTTGACATATACACTAGCAATATGGCCTTTATTTTTTTTTCTTTGACCGTACTATAAAGGGGGAATGGATTGATAGTTTGACCTAGGTAAGTCTAGTGTAGAGTGGTGATGCAAAATTGTGAAAAGGTAGTGTTGGGTAATCCCATGATAGCCCATTAGTTGTTTTGAGATCAAATCCAACTCAAAAAAAGTTATTGAAACAAGTGCACTACATAGGAAGATTGTGATGTTTAGGGCAGCATTAGCACTCGCATGTCTAGTATGCAACAAACAAGGCACCTAGAGAGTTATGTGTATGAGTGTTTGAAGCCTAACGTTCACCAAATGTGTTTGGTACTACACCAAACATGGCATCAGATAAGAAACTCAGAGAGCTATACATGTATTCGATGAGGCACTAGACACATCACGAAATACATGTACAGTAACTGCTAGTTTCTAAAACTAGCCATTGGAGGTACATCAGACGTGTTCGATGAAGAGAGTTGGTGTGCACCGGACATGTACGGTGTCCCGTGAAAGTTGAGTGGAGGGACAACAACAAGGTACTTGGGTTGGGGCTATTTATACCTATCCCACTTCGTCCATATGAGATCTCTTACTCATTTTAACAGTTGTAGAAACCCTTTAGAGTGTGAGGAAGAGCCTTTACGTAGTGAGAAACTTGAGAGTTGATAATTATGTGATTAACGGCCTCACTAGTGTTGGTTACTTACTTTTGGCTCCTAAGAGAAACCAAAAACAAGGGAACACAAATGAGAAGATTCTCCTTCCTCCCTTTAGTAAGCTCCCTCCTACGAAGGAGTTGACTAAATTGAGAAAGTTGAATAAGAATGAATTCTTAAAGCATATTGAGTGTAAAGGAATTATACAACTAAACGTGGTAAAAATAACATGGCAAAACATCTCAGACAATTAACTCAATTATGCCTTCTTTCATTATAAATGATTACAAAGATACCTTCTGCCTTACAGAAAGGAACACGAAGATGAGATAAAACACCTTCGAAGGCGGAGAAATTCCAAGGCGGTTTGTTCTCAACCCCCCCCCCCCCCAAATGCATAGCACTATTCCTCTATTTATAGTGGTGATGTACAACTTTGTATGAAATTATAGACATGTCCACAAGTCCTATTTACATGATCTATAGACTTTGCAGGGGTAAAGTCATCTTTTTTCCTAACTATCATCCTGGCCAGGCTTTTGGATTCTTCTTTCCCTTTTCTGCTTTGTGTGTCGATGCTCCGAAGCCAAAACTTCTCCTTTTGACTTCATCTGTCTGCTAACCATTCGAAGATGTAGTTCCTCACCTTCGCTTCCTCTTCGTACACAGGTTTGGACGAAGGTTGGCTTTGTCACTCTTTGATAGCATCTGAAACATACTTCAGTACATAATGTGACACTTTGAGGACCTTATGTAATAGAGGCCCCCAACAACCAGTGCATTGAGAGAAGCATGTGTGCATACATCATTCTCATTAGTCTTAGACAGGTAGAGTGAGAGTTCTTGCTTGTAACTCTTGTTGGTCATCGTCACCTGTATGGTTTAGTGGTGATTGGGAGTAGGGATGGAAACGAGTTTAAAACCTGCGGGTATAGGGTTTACTAACCCGTACCCGTGAGGGTAATGCTAAACCTAAACTCGTGCCCATTACCCGCAACGGGTACATTATGCTACCCATACTCACTACCCGTGGGTATATAATCACACACATATATATATTATCACCCTAGGTGAAGCTTCACCCGGGCAGAAAACGACCGAGCAGCCACATGCGGGGGGATGGGGGGTGGTCCCCACGCACGCTGCACCGCATTGCCCGAGAGCGCTCTCTTTTTACTTTTTTGTGCATGCATGGTTAGACTTTTAAAATTTTCTTTTTAGGGCACTCAACACACATTTCTCGCATGCATGGCTCGAATTTTTCCTTTTTTCTTTGCGGCATGCACCACACATTTTCATTTTTTGCTTGTATGTTGCTTCATTTTTTGTATGCACATACACTCAATAATTTTATAGTAATCGCTCAGTAATATATGCAGTCGGTAATATTGTGGTCATCATACAACAATTTTACAGAAGTAATCGTTCATTAATAGATACAATCAGTAATATTGCAGTCACCAGCTAGTAATTTTACAACAGTAATCGCTCATTAATAGATGCATTCAGAAATTTGCTGCAGTCATCGCTCAGTAATAAATGCAGTCAGTAATTTTATTGTAGTCATCGATCAGTAATCAGTAATATTGCAGTCATCAGACAATAATTTTACAGCAGTAATCACTCAGTAATAGATGTAGTTAGTAATATTGCAGTCATCAGTCAGTAATTTTACTGCAGTCATCGCTCAGTAATCAGTAATATTGTAGCAATCAGTAAGTAATTTTACAGCAGTAATAGATGCAGTTAGTCATATTGCAGTCACCGGTCAGTAATTTTACAGCATTCACTTAGTAATAATGCCAGCAGTGAAGAAATGTTCGGTTATTACTGACAGAACGTTAGATTATTTACTGACAAAATGCTAGATTATTACTGACGAAGCGTTGAGTTATTACCGACGAAACATTCAATTATTACAGAAGAAGCATTGGGTTATTACAGAAGAAGCGTTAGGTTATTACCGGTGAAGCGTTGGATTTCAACTATGTTTATGGTGTGGTTGCCATCATGTATTGGCCGGATGGAATGGGGCCCAATGTGTTTTTGCTAGAAACTAGATATTGTAGACGGTAAGGAGCATCCAAGAGAGGCTACAACTACAACATCACTTACACATGGAGAAGGCCCAGGATTATCTAAGGATTTATCTAATTAGGAGCTTGGCCCTTGCATGGGACTCAAACAAGTATTAGAGTGAAGCTTGCATACTTCTCAATATCTCGACAAAAATATCGAAGTCATCAATAAGAGTTTGTATGTATATTGCACTTAAGCTTTGCATTTATATTATGTTGTGTTGGTTGTGTGCTTTACCTTTCTAGCTTAGTAATAGGCCTTTTAGTTTAGAGAGAAATTAGATTGTCTAACTCACCCCCTCATAGGCGTCACCGTTCCCACTAGCGCATCCACCAATCTGACTAACTTGGATATGTCAAGTGAGAGTTCTTGCTTGTTATTCTTGGTGATATACATCACCTAGAAGGTTTGAAGGTAATTGGGACTTCGGTGATCACTTGGAGAGCTTGTGGGTGACTCGGCTTAAAGTGTACACGGTTGTGGGAGGCTCACGGTGGTGGAGTGGGAAAGAACCAGTCCGTAGAGAGTACTTGGTTTTTTGCTTGGATCAAGTGAGAGCGACTCCCTTGCGCGGATGCTCCAACGTGGGCTAGTGGAGAGTACCGACTTGTCGGTACCTCGAGAAAACATCGATTCTAATTCTTAAATTACTTTGAGCATTTACTTTTGAACAATTATAGTACGGTATTATATTTCTAGAATTGTCACAGTAGTATAGGTTTGAAACTAGGACGTGAAACCCTTACTCATTAAGGTTGATTTGGTGACCAGGGATTGAGGGGGAAATTAGTTTATTTCTCCCTCAATCCCCTCCAATCCTTTCGTGATCCCCTTGTCACCAAATCAGCGCTTAAATAGAAACGCTTCCTAGACATAAGAGGTGAAGTGGGTCCATTAACGAGCTTTAAATTTTATTAAAAAATAGAGAAGTCCAATTCAATCTCTACTACTCTTGGACATCTCGATTCTTTCAGCGGACTAAGTCAGGAAGGGGTAGGTGTGAGTGTGCGCCTGCGTGCGTTTACAGATCGAGGTGATTATATGTAGATGTATGCCAACGTCACTATTTGTTTGTGCTATGATTTTTTTAAAAAAAAATTACAGGTGTATGGTTGATAAATGTCGTCCCGTTTTGAGCTCTAACTGTGAGCGTGTGCAAACCTGGATTCACCCTTGAAATCACTCCTTTTTTGCGCACCTGTCGCCGGCCGCCCATTCCTATTGCCAAAAGGTGGAGGAGGAGGGGGGAAAAGAAAAGAGGGAGAGTTTGCCCAACTCTTCCTTCCCAAAGATGGCGAGCAATAGCCCAAGGCAGAACGCAACCCAAAAGAAGCAATTGTTGCGCATGGATCTCGTATGCAAAGCTGCTGATTACAATGCGAGGAAGAAGAAGAAGAAAGTAACAGGAGAGGTTGAGGGGAAGATATGGCCTAGCTGGGAAGTACTAGTACGTGTAGATGCATGAAAAGGGTTAAGAAATGTTAATTTTGCCAACTAGTTCTGTTCCTGTACGTACTGACTAACTACAAGAAGTGTACAAAGTTGCATTGCATTTGTCGAAAAGGTTAAAGGGCCACGGGGCAGGGCAAAGCGTGGTTTGTTTGTCATAACTGCGGTTGTGTGCAAAAACAAATGCCAGGTGTCTGAAAAACTAAGAACGTGACTAGATGCAGTGGAAAAGTTCAGCAGAAAACCAAGATCGACTTGGGCGGGGGGAGGGGGCAGATCTACTCATGGGGCTAGTTTTGGAGCTAAAATACCAGAGATGAATGAAAGGTCGTCTAAAATCTTCTTATTCAAAATTGAATAATAAGAGGGTTTTCGCCTTTCAATCCCCTGCTCCTAAACTATCTCTATATGTTCTTACAAATTATAACACGTTCTGTCTTTCTTATATTGAGTCCATGTATTTAAGTGTAGACAAATTTATATGATAAAATAGTAATGTTTATGATCAAATAAGTATCATTAGATTCTTCTTCGTTAACTATATATATTTTTTTATAGCACACCTATCTGATATTATTACTTATATAAACCGCTGCAACCGCGGCAACTCTCTGATCTATAGTTTTCAGTTAAACTTAAAGATGCACATGTTTTTGACTTTAAATAAAGTTGGTACACTACACACACATGTAGATTCTTCCGGACCAATGCAAGAAACATAGAACGCGCCATTGCTGTCCCTCGGTTGCATCCACAGATTAGAATACCAATACCCCCCCCCCCCCCCCCCCCCAAAGACGTTTTTCCGGTGTTGCAACAAACGCGCACCGCAGAGGAGTCCATCTGCCCAAAGCAGACGAACGAAAAGCTAGCTAGCATATCTCTCCACGTCTTCCTTTCTTTTTTTCACCTTCCGATCCAGCTAGCTTTAAGTACGCATCACATCGAACCAAAGAGACGGGACGGGACACGATCGAGCAGTTCGATCATCGGGCGGGGCAAAGACAAGCTTTAATCTCCTGGCAAGCAAGACCAGGCATTGATTCATTCACCTAACAATTATGCAATCAACCGGCCGGCCGGGCTAGTAGTGCTTGCTGATGAGTCCTCTCGGCGGGCGTGGTGCGCTCCTGCGAGGATTTGCATCGGTAGCTGGAGCCCCGAGAACCGGCGGCCCTCTGCTCTGCTCGATCGCCTTCATGCAGTCGTCCGTGGACCTCTCCTCCCTGGCTTCCTGCATGAGCTGCATTTGCATGGGGTCGGGGTCTGAAACCTAGCTAGCTAGCTTTTACGCGGTGGCTGTGCCGATGCGGTTCTCCTTACTGTTTGACCTCCGGAAAGCTCCGGCCCTAATTGGCGAGCGCAAAGGGAAGGGGGGGAGCTCCATCCACGACGGACGTGCGCCTAGATTGGCGATGACGTGCCGGCAACCACGTACGGCGCGCCATTTGCTCACGAGAAACAGCGTGGATTTAATGTTCGGGAAAATTGAATCCATGCATGGGATCCAAATAAGGTGTTGTTCGGTTATTCCCAATATATATGGATTATATGAGATTGGAAAAAATTAAGAAGTTTGACTTGTTTGGGATTCAAACACATCTGTTGACGCCTTTTCGGAGCGCCAAACACTCAACAAGAACCGTGGCGGTGCCCTCTGCACAGGTGCGGACGGTCCGCGCGCAGGGGCCGGACGGTCCGCGGCCTGATGCGAGGCGCGGTAGTGCTCTCTGCGCAAGGGCGGACTGTCCGCGGCCTGGGGCCGGACGGTCCGCGGCCTGGTGCGCGGCTAGGGCTCCTGCCTGACGGCCGGACGGTCCGCGCCTTGGGGCCGGACGGTCCGCGAGTACGCAGGGACGGCGGAAGATCGCCGAAGGCGCCTGGATCTCGCTCCCGGGAGGGACCCCGTCGGGGAGTAGAGATCCTAGGTGGTGTCTAGGCTCGGGCAGGCCGACCTAGACTCCTCTAATCGACGTAGAGTCGAGGAGAGGCGGAGAATTTGGGGATTGGAAGACTAAACCTAAACTAGACTAGAACTACTCCTAGGATAAAATGCGAAATAGAAGTTGTATTGATTCGATTGTTCATTACAAATCGGCCGTATACCTCTCTATTTATAGAGGAGGGGGGCTGGACCCTTTACAAACTAATTTCCGAGCTTATCCCATGATTTTAGCTAACAACCGTGGCACAAAACTCGGAACCCTAATCTGTTCTGCGCACGCGCGGACCGTCCGGCCTCAGGGCCGGACCGTCCGCAGGCTCAATTATGGTTCGAACATATGCCCCCTGCCTTTTGGTGTAGCTGGGCGAACCAAAAGCAACTAACTCGATGTGCTCACATCGGTTCTCTTAGGCATCTTGCCACATACTAGGATGGTACTGTTTGAGGAAACGCCCATTCAAAGCCTTAGGCAAATCCTTGCCTTGTAATGTTTGTAGCAAATAGGCGTTGTCAGACATCACCTGTTTTACTTTATAAGGACCCTCCCAGCTTGGCGACCATTTTCCAAACTTCCGGTCTTTATTCCTTAGAGGTAAGATGGTCTTCCACACCAGATCTCCTACTTGAAATGACTTTGCTTTGACCTTCTTGTTGTAGGCCCTGGCTACCATAATCTTGTCCTTTTCTATTGCTCCCAAAGCTATCACCCTCTTGTCGGTCACCTCATCAATATTATCCATCATTGAATTATAATAATCAGTGACAGTTAAATCATTTTGTCTGGCGAACCTGACAGCATTCAAACTTATTTCCACAGGCAATACTGCTTCCTACCCATAGACAAGCTCAAAAGGAGATACTTTAGTAGCACTATGTTTAGATATTCTATGAGCCCATAAAGCTTCGGACAAAATCTTATGCCAATGTTTAGGATTATCAGATATCTTCTTTTTTATCAAATTAATCAATGTCCTATTACTAGACTCGGCCTGTCCATTGGCCTGAGCATAATATGGAGATGAATTAAGCAGCTTAATTCTGTATAATTCAGCAAATTCACGTACCTCCTTTGACATAAAAGAAGTCCCTTGATCTGTAGTCAAGGTCTGGGGAATGCCGAATCTATGAATAATATGCTCAGTTATGAACTCAATTACCTCCTTGTGCGTCATGTTTTTCAGAGCAACGGCTTCAGTCCATTTGGTGAAATAGTCAGTGGCAACTAACACAAACCGATACCCCTTTGATGATGAAGGATGAATTTCTCCAATAAAGTCTAATCCCCATCCTCTGAACGGCCAAGGCTTGATGATAAGATGCAATTCGGCTGCAGGGACCAACTGTAGGTCGCCGAATTTTTGACACACTTGGCATCCCTTGTAGTACTTGAAACAATCAGCTATCATACTAGGCCAATAAAAACCAGACCTTCGTAACAACCACTTCATCTTTGGAGCCGATTGATGAGTACCACAAATTCCTTCATGTACTTCGGCCATGGCTAATATAGCATCATCTGGGCCCAAGCACTTCAGCAGGACGTCACTGACTGTTCGGCGGTAAAGTTCATCACTCATCAAAACATACTTGAAAGCTGTTCGCCGAATGTTCTTATCTGTCCTAATATTGGGATTTCGTAAATAATTAAGTATAGGTGTCCTCCAATCACTTACATCGGCTTCATTGTCAGCCGAATCGATTAAGAGAACATTTCTGGAAACCCCGGACGGTCCGGCGTCGTCACGCGGACGGTCCGCGACCTGGGAATTTGGCTCTGCACTGGTTATCGGAATTTCAGTTTTGTGAAATTTCCCTCTCTTTATCCGATAACCTGATGCATCTTGTGCCAAATCGTTAGCTCTATGATTCTCAACTCTAGAGATATGTCGAATACTGAATTCGTCAAAAGAATGGATTATGCTCCAACATTTCTCAAGGTAACTATTTAGAGTACTATCAAAACATTGATATTCTTCTAACACTTGTTGGACAACCAGCTGAGAATCACCAAATACCTTCACATGTTTTACTCCCATACCATTTAAAAGTTCTAAGCCGAATAGGAGGGCCTCATATTCGGCTTGATTATTAGTGCAATAAGTTTTCAATCGGCTAGAGAAGTCAAAGGAGACATTACTTGGTGAAACAAGCACAATGCCAATTCCTTGCCCTTCATTGCAAACCGATCCATCAAAATATAAAGTCCAAGGAGTAATAGTGAGGTATGACATGTCTAGTTCATGAATATCATTAACCCGATGTTCTACAATAAAATCCGCTACGACTTGGCCTTCCATAGATTTCAATGGTTCATAGGCCAAGTCATATTCTATGAGTGCATAAGCCCACTTACCAATTCTACCACTCATAATTGGGTTATGCAACATGTATTTGATTACATCGGCTTGACCAGAAACAGTGCAATGACTAGACAGTAAATAACATCTACATTTGGTGCATGCATAAAACAAGCATAAACATAACTTTTCAATAAAAGTGTACCTTGTTTCAGCATCCACCAACCTTCGGCTTAGATATGTCACCACATGCTCCTTCCCCTCATTTTCTTGTGTCAGAACGGCCCCAATAACCTTGTCTTCAGCTGCAATGTATAATCTGAATGGCGCTCCTACTTGTGGTGCTTTTAACACGGGAGCCGAAGACAAGTATTTTTTAATGAGATCAAATGCTTCCTGCTGCTCTGCCCCCCAAGTGAATTCAGCATCATTCTTAAGCCGAAGGATAGGGGTGAAGGCATCAATCTTCCCGGCTAGGTTAGAAATAAACCTTCGTAAATAATTCACCTTGCCGAGAAACCTCTGCACTTCGACCTTACAAGTCGGAGGCCCCACATTCCGAATAGACTTGATTCGGTCAGGGTCTATTTCTATACCATGTTCATGGATGACAAATCCTAAAAACTTACCAGCCGACACTCCAAAAGCACATTTACGTGGGTTCATTTTTAAACCATACCGACGCATTTTATCAAAGGCTTTGCGCAAATCGGCTATATGAGAACTAAACTTAGCCGATTTGACTACAATATCATCAATGTAGACTTCCACAGTGTTTCCTAACAACTCATGAAAAATCAGATTCATAGCCCTCTGATAAGTAGCACCAGCATTTTTAAGACCGAATGTCATGACAACCCATTCAAATAAACCAATGAAGCCTGGACATATAAAGGCCGTTTTAGACGCATCTTCTTCGGCCATGAAAATCTGATTATATCCGGCATTACCATCAAGGAAGCTAATAATTCTATTTCCTGATGCATTATTGATTAATGTGTCGGCTATGGGCATGGGATATTCATCTTTAGGAGTTGCTTTATTTAAATTACGAAAATCAATGCATACTCTAAGTTTACCTGACTCCTTCTTCTCCACCGGCACAATATTGGAGACCCACTCTGCGTATCTACAAGGTCTAATAAAATTAGCTTCTAGCAGCCGGTGGATTTCGTCCTTGATCCGTGGGAGAAGATCTGGACGAAACGTTCTAGCTTTCTGCTTGAAAGGTCTGAAACCAGACTTAATGGGCAGCCGATGTTCGACAATCTCTCGGCTTAGTCCAGGCATTTCAGTGTAATTCCAAGCAAAACAATCTGAATATTCCTTCAATAGACCGATCATCTCATTTCTAGAATCGGTCTCCAGGGTCTTGTTTACAAAAGTCGGCCTTGGAGTTTTACCATTTCCTATGTCAATCTCCTCCAAAGGATCAGCCGATGTAAACCCCTGTCCTAGTTTATCAAGATCTCTGAATTCCTCTATCATGTCCCCCACAGAGGAATCAGACGATCTTTGTGTGATGGCGGACTTTCCGGTCTTGGGGACTGGATCATCCGTAATACTATCTTTTCGTTGTGGTAGATGTTCGGTCTTAAAGTCCGAACTGTTCTGTGATAGACCAGACCATCCGGCTTTGAGGGCCGAATTGTCCGTGATCAAAGACTCATGAACTTTGTGTGTATTCATCGTTTAAACTCTATTTAGGATTCAGCCGATTCTCCATCGGCTCTAGCATTACAGGAATGAAACCTTTCTTATCTATACTTATGAACTGATAATCAGAAAAATCTACCCCTGTGAGACATGTAGCAGTCTCATAAGTCCAGAGTACAGGGGCATCGGCCACAGCGATGCAGGCCGATACATCAGCATGTACTTGTTCTACCTCATCGCCTACCCATTGTATTAGCATTTGATGTAATGTAGAAGGTATACATTGATTGGCATGAATCCAATTGTAGGAAACGGGTGACGCCTAAGAGGGGGGGGGGGTGAATTAGGACTTCTAAAACTTATACTAAACTAGGCCACAATTAAATCCCTAGAGCAAAACCTATGCAAATAATCAAAACTAGAATATGCAAACTAGGTTTTGTCTAAGTGTTGCTATCTCTACCGCAAAGGCTAAGTTTCAATCTATACTAAATAAGTATGACTACAAGATTGAAACTTAAATGCTTAATATAAATGCGGGATGTAAAGAGCTAAGTAGAGAAGCAAACTCTCGTGGATGACGCCGGTATTTTTACCGAGGTATCCGGAACCACGCAAGGTCCCGACTAATCCTCGTTGGTGCCCCTACGCAAAGGGAAGCCCACGCGAGGGCCAAGCACCACGGTCGAGTAACTCCGTAGAGAGTCGCGGGCCTTCTCCACGCGCAAGTGGTGCTCCGCTTCCGGCTCCTCTCGGACGCTCCCCGCTGTCTCCACTATCGAGCTTCCGGCCGAAACGCCGCGGGCCTCGTTCCCTCCGGTACACGGTGGCGGCCGTGACACAAACGCGGTTGTCACGGTCTCGCAAGACTCTCGCCCCACTCGGTACAATTACAACGACTCACGCAAGAGCTGAGGGGTTGTGTGGTTTTACAAAACTCACTCAACTAACTAGGATTCACCTAGAGCAAGCGCTAAAGCGGTCTAACTAACCTAAGCACTTCGCAAAGCACCTACGCTAATCACCGAGTGATTCTATTAAGCACTTGGGTGTTTGAGCACTTGGAAATATGCACTATGTGTCTTGGTATGTTGCTTGGGCTCTCACACTAGAGAATGGCCGGTTGGGGTGGTATTTATAGCCTCCACACCCCAAACTAGCCGTTGGACAGAAAGCAGCAGCTTTCTGTCGTCGGGTGCACCGGACAGTCCGGTGCACACCGGACATCTACTGTTCAGTGTCCGGTGCTCGCCACGTCAGCCGACCGTTGGCGCCTGTAGCAGTCGACCGTTGGATCCGACCGTTGCCTTCTGCCCGTTGGCACACCGGACAGTCCGGTGCACACCGTACAGTCCGGTGCTACAGCCAGAGAGCGCCTCTCTGTGGCCTCTCTGCGCAGACTGTCCGGTGCCTCACCGGACAGTCCGGTGCACACCGGACACCGATGTCCGGTGCGCCACCAGGCGCTGGCTGACAGCCCTCATCTTGGATTTCTTTGCTGATTTCTTCGGGCTTCTTTGTTCTTGAGTCTTGGACTCCTATGCATCTTTTTATGTCTTCTTTTGAGGTGTTGCATCCTCATTGCCTTGGTCCAATTCTCTTCGCATCCTGTGAACTACAAACACAAACACTAGGAAACTTATTAGTTCACGGATTGTGTTGTTCATCAAACACCAAAACTCAATTAGCCAAAAGGCCCGGGGTCCATTTTCCTTACACCAATCTCTGCCTAGAATTAAACTGTAATTCCCTTCTACATCAGCGACGAAGAATGCAGCAGCAAGGGTCTTAGTCCCGATGGTTAATTCAACGGACGTGACTCCCCTGGCTTTAATCGAACTATCCCCAACACCGCTGAGGGTCATGTTGGTTTTGACAAGTTCGTCGTCTTGTTTACCTAATTTTCTGTATAATGAATAAGGCATTAGATTTACAGCCGCCCCTCCATCCACCAACATCTTAGCAATCGGTATTCCATCAATGTGACCGCGCACGAAGAGCGGCTTTAAATGATTTACCGATTCCTTTGGTTTAGTAAAGGCGGCTTCTTTAGGACCAAAATCAAACTGGGCAGCAACAGGTTCATCGTCGCCAATGATAGTACAATCGGAAGAAAATGTAATAATATTTACATCCATACCTGGGTGTTCTAGAGAAGCCTCGTAGTCGACCAGGTCTTCTCCTAGCAGGTCATCCTCTTCCATTGATGTTGTCGTGTTGTTGGAGGCTTCCTGATGAACGGCGGACGGTCCGCACGCGGGGGCCGGACGGTCCGCGCCTGGTGCAGGTTGTCCAGAACCTTCCTGGTGAACGGCGGACGGTCCGTGTGCGGGGGCCGGACGGTTCGCACCTGGTGCAGGTTGACTTTCTATTTCTGTGGCCGTTTGTTTTTTCTCAACGGCCTTCGGTCTCCATTTCTTTTGTGGTGGTGGGTATAGCGGATGTGTGTCATTAAATGTCTTTTCCGCCTCCTTCTCCTGGCTCTCCTTTGCTCTTAGGCGCTGTAATTTTCTCTTTTGAGATCGTGTCAATCCCGCTGGGCACCATCGAGGCATGGAGTATTTTGGATCGGCTATTTTGATGGTAGCCGTATCCTTTTCGGTTGTGTTGGCCGATTCGCCGAAAATCATCGGCCCTTGATTGTCTCCCTGTATGACAACATCTGCGGTGCCTATTTTGATGGTGTCCCTTTTTGTTGTTTTTTGAGTTGCTGCAGGCATATGCCCCCCTGCCGGATTGGTCGGCCTAGGAGGCCGAGTAGTCCGGCAACCTTGTGGGGCCTGTGCCTGGTGACCGGATTCAGCAGTGCTCAATCGGTCTTGCACTGGCGGTGCCAACCTATCAAAAACGGATGTTTGGGGTGCCCCCAGGCGGGGTACTGTGGCATCCCAAATGGATATGGTGGCATGCCCCACATTTGATTTGGGACATATGGTGGAGGTAAGTATGTGTATGGATATGGCATAGATGGATAAGGAGGTGGAGGGGTCCATGTCGGCATGTTAGGTCTCAATTGTACAATAGGACCTTTCATTTCTTCCGATTGGTGAGGTGGTCCAATCGGCATGACCTGACGTTGCTCATGAATGGGTGAGCGGGGTCGCTTCGGTGGCCGGTCACTCGGGCCGGCCTTCTTTTTCACATATTTAGTCAACAATTGATCGAAAGTCGGGCCAGGCTTGATCAGCCGACCAGCTGCTTTAAATGTATTTGTTTTCCACGTACCTATCTCTGGTCGTCGTGGTTTGAAAGTACGTGGTCGCTGCGAGTCCTGAGCATGGCCGGACCGTCTGCCAGAGCTCTCCGGACCGTCCGCGCCTACGTGCCGGACCGTCCGGGATACGCAGCACGGGTTCCTGTATCTGTCTCCCTATCTGCGCTTGCCCCCCAGTACTGGAGGCTGTGATGGTCACCTTTAGGGTCTCCCCTCCATCTGGAGTCTTCTCGGCTACCACTTTCCTGCAAGAAACTTTATGATCCTCATCGGCCTTTTTTGCATTGCCGATGACTATTTCTTTGCCTTTGCCTTCATCGGTTGTGTTTGGCCGAGTCAGGACTTTCTTGCCCTCAAAGTCGATCATGTTCATTGGAAAGGGCTCCGTGTCCACCTGCATTTCCTGAAATTTCAATCGTCCTTCGTTAATGGCCGATTGAATCTGTCGACGGAATACATTACAATCATTAGTGGCATGAGAAAATGAGTTATGCCACTTGCAATATGCACGTCGTTTTAGCTCGTCGGCGGATGGAACAGTGTGATTTATTTTAATGTTGCCATTTTTGAGTAATTCATCAAATATTCTATCACACTTACCAACATTAAATGTAAACTTAACCTCCTCTTGCCGTTTCTTTTGAACCGACTGTAAGGAGGCACAAGCCGAAGATTTGGCCTGCTTTGGCCAAACCATTTCAGCAGCATACACTTCTGCTGATTCGTCTTCTGAGCTACTTTGGTCGCATTCTACTACACGTATGTTGTGACGAATTGTTTTAGTAGTTTCTTTGCTCCGGCTTTCGCAAGCCAAAGCCCTCTGGTGTAACTGTGCTAGTGTAAAAAATTGGATGCCTTCTAATCTCTCTTTTAAATAATATCGTAGACCGTTAAAGGCTAATCCTACTAGCTGTTTTTCTGCTAAATGAATTTGAAAGCATCGGTTTCTTGTATCGTGGAATCTCCGGATGTAATCATTAATCGATTCGTCTTTTGTCTGTCGCAATGACACTAAATCTACCAAATCCAATTCATAATCACCAGAGAAAAAATGATCATGAAATTTTTGTTCTAGATCCCCCCATGATGAAATGGAATTAGGAGGTAAAGTGGCATACCATGCAAACGCGGTTCCTGTTAGCGATAATGAAAATAAACGCACGCGAAATGCCTCTGTGTCTGCCAATTCTCCCAATTGTGCTAAGAACTGGCCTATATGTTCGCGCGTGTTTTTCCCTTGATCACCCGAAAATTTCGCGAATTCGGGTATTCTAGTTCCCTGTGGGTACGGGTGGTAATCAAATCGGCTGTCATAAGGTTTCCGATATGATTGCCCCCCAGGGACCATGCTTACTCCGAGCTTATCTCGGAACGCCCCGGCTATTTCTTCCCTTACTATATCAATGGCAGCCGGTGCAAGACCACCGGCTCTCTGGTCAAACATAGGTGGAGTTGGTTGCATAGTAGTATGTTGTCGTTCCCCCCATCGGTTTGAGCTACGTGGTGCATTCTCATTTGCCTTATATGGCTCACAGGTTTGATCGTTTCTTTTCGGCCTTTTAGGTGGGGCCGGAAAGCTTTCCTGGGCTCTGGATCCTGAATTAATGGGATGGTGCATTGCATAATGTGATGGGAAGTGTTGCTGGAACGGGCGAGGATTCAGGTAATAATCCTCCTCAAAAGACTCATGCGCGGACTGTCCAGATATGTACCCGGACCGTCTGTGGTCATATGCGGACCGTCCGTCATTGTATGCGGACCGTCCGACTGGGTAATTTGGGTTCTGTGTCATATGTGGTGGCTCGGGCGCATATCTAGGTAACTCATTAAAAATAGGCCCAACTGCTGTTGGCCCGGACGGTCCGCGCTCACGTGCGGACGGTCCGGGCATGTGCAGATCGGCTGGTTTGCTGCCGATTTGCGGTTGCTTAGGGTACGTGTCCATCGGCATCCCATAAAGGGGTTGTGACTGGTCGTGACAACCTGTAGCCGATGTGTTACGCGCGTTATCTCCTAACTCAACCTCGTGCGAAGGAAAATTTGCGGTACTAGATTTATCGAATGCACGTACTAGTCTCTTAAGATCGCTTTGCATACCCCCTATGATGTTCTGCATTTGTTCACGCTGATCTTCTACATAATTTCTAAGAGATTGCAGATCGTTGGTATTACTTACATTGGGGATATCTGGCGTTGGTTGGAGCGAAGCCGGATCCGTCGCCCGATGTCGGACGACCTTGTTGTTCCTGTCCACTTTGAAGTTGGCCAAGAATTTTGCTTTCGCCTCCTGGATCATCCGCTCCTTGTGCTCCTCAAACTGGAGCTGCTCGTCAGCCGGCAAGGTCTCCCAAGTCGGCTCTATGATGTTGCTTAGAGAAATATCAGAGCTATCCTTTGAACCGGCCATTGAGGGCCGATTTGATGAGCCTAGATGTTCTTTCCCCAACGGAGTCGCCAAAAAGTATGTTGACGCCTTTTCGGAGCGCCAAACACTCAACAAGAACCGTGGCGGTGCCCTCTGCACAGGGGCGAACGGTCCGCGCGCAGGGGTCGGACGGTCCGCGGCCTGATGCGAGGCGCGGTAGTGCTCTCTGCGCAAGGGCGGACTGTCCGCGGCCTGGGGCCGGACGGTCCGCGGCCTGGTGCGCGGCTAGGGCTCCTGCCTGACGGTCGGACGGTCCGCGCCCTAGGGCCGGACGGTCCGCGCGTACGCAGGGACGGCGGAAGATCGCCGACGGCGCCTGGATCTCGCTCCCGGGAGGGACCCCGTCGGGGAGTAGAGATCCTAGGTGGTGTCTAGGCTCGGGCAGGCCGACCTAGACTCCTCTAATCGACGTAGAGTCGAGGAGAGGCGGAGAATTTGGGGATTGGAAGACTAAACCTAAACTAGACTAGAACTACTCCTAGGATAAAATGCGAAATAGAAGTTGTATTGATTCGATTGTTCATTACAAATCGGCCGTATACCTCTCTATTTATAGAGGAGGAGGGCTGGACCCTTTACAAACTAATTTCCGAGCTTATCCCATGATTTTAGCTAACAACCGTGGCACAAAACTCGGAACCCTAATCTGTTCTGCGCACGCGCGGACCGTCCGGCCCCCAGGCGCGAACTGTCCGGACCGCGGACCGTCCGGCCTCAGGGCCGGACCGTCCGCAGGCTCAATTATGGTTCGAACAACATCCAATCCCACTCAATCCAAATGATATAATAAAATAAATGGACTAAAAATTAATCCCTAGAAATCAAACACACCCTAAATGAAAAATCAGAATCATGATCAAAATCAGAGGGTGGGCCAGCTGGGGCCTACTACCCTGTCGACCACCACCCTCTAGATCCGCCACTGCTGCTTCGGTCGTTTAACATAACATAGTATGACAATTTGCTGATTGATGATTGGTTTCAGCTTGGCGACAGAGCAACAGATTCAGATAAACTAAGGGTAATGCAATCTGTGTCCTGACATCTGGGAGCTAGGTCGTCGTCGTCGTCGGACTAACCTCCCTGTCCAATTTGGTAAGTCCTAGGATTCCCTGATGAAGTTTTGTGTCCTTGCTTACCGATGCAAATTGGACGGTGGTAAAGCCGTGTGGGTAAACTAAACTAATAATCACCAGGCCACCAGCCCATTAGCTTTTTTTTAAGCTAGTGGCACGGTGACTAGCACTAGCTAGTCTCTCATGATTTTTTTTTTAATCGACGACAGTGTAAACACGCTGTCCAGTGTCTGCGCCATGATCTTGCGCTGCAATACCATATGGACCGGATCGATCCACCTGGCTTTGCCCAGCGTTCTCGCGAAAAGAAATCGTAGCAGAGGGGGCAGCCAAAGATCTCAGACAGCTAGCCTGCATGATACACCGATGGCAAGCAAAATGCATCACTCGTCGTCTCCCTCACAAGTACGCTCGCACAAACGGATACACCAATGCTGCTAGTGGATACACCAATGCAATGCAACAACAGCAATCGGCAAGCAAGGCGTGGTCGTTGTCTGTGTGTGCCTTTTGGCGGCAGTACGTGATCGTGAATTCGCACACTCGAGTGTGCAATGTAGGCCACTGGGACCCGTTTGTTTATTCATTCATCCTAATCGAAAACGCAAGAGATATAGAGAGAGATCTAGAGAGGAGAGACAGTCGTCTCCCTCTGAGCGTACTTGAGCAGCAGCCAGCAGGGAGGCCTCGAGTCCGGTGGCCTAGCTCGCCAACTGACCAACTTTTTGCTGCTGCCACGCCACTGCACGCACCTCCTAGTGCCCTCAATTCAGTCGTCCTAATCACAAATCTGACATTTTAGTCGAAGCTGCAATTCGATAGATGTGGGGTTTAGATCTGGCCACGAATGAAGCCTACCCATCCAGCAGGCAGCAGTCACTGCAGATTGAAGGATAGTATTAGAGCAAGCAAGAACACAGTAGTGCACCCTTACCTGATACGACTCTTGATTCACAATCTATGTGATTGGTTGCCTATGTGATTGGTTGCCTGTACAGAAGCAACCATACTCCTCGCATGCTAAATTGCTAAATATAAAACTAAAATTTTATTTTAGTTTCTATATTTAATAATTTAAGAACTAAAATAAAATCAAATGGAAGGATAAAAAATTAGTCCCTAAGAATAAACACCCTTCAAGAGCAAGAATTCTCCACTGGCTGCAGCCACAGAAGAATGCACACATGTCTCTGCACGAAAACAGATCCCCCGATCGAGGCCCCGGCACAAGGAAGCCGGCATCTGGCTCTGCTCTTCCAACTCCTTTAGCTGCTCAACGAACCTGTAAACACAAGATGGTTGATTTTCTCTTGCGCTTCTCCTTCTCCAACGGTGGTGGCGACGGTGTCGGCACCAATCGTCATGTACTTGCTCAAATAACATTCAGCTCAGTTAAACAGTCGGCCTCGTTGACCATTCTGAAACACAGCATCATCATCATCATCATCACAATAATACTTGGAGAATGATTTACAGAAAATGTAGCGTTGGTATGAAGGCTGTCTTCTGATCACAGACCAAGCTGATACATTAGTGAAATGAACATCTCCAGACCTAAGCGACTTAGACAATCATTGAATAGTTCAAGAACTAGACATAAATTGAGACCACTGATTCGTGCAAACCCCCCTACATCACCTCACACCGTGTTAGGTTTGTCAGTCAGCAACCAAGAGGTCGGGTTGATCAGCCTACAAAATAACATCCCACCTATGTATCCAGCTATGTACTCCATCAACTGCATCTGCAAAAGAGATTCAGCTTTAGTAGCAGATAAACAGTTTCCTTACAATCAAAACTATGCAAATATTCCAAAGGTATAACTAGGACTATCTGAATACAGGCTTTGAAAGAGTTGCTTTCACTAAAATCGGTAACAGAAAATAAAAATGTCAGTAGAGAGTACTAAAATGAGCTGAAAGATCTTAATTAGGCTCTTAAAAAAGCATAACATAACTAAGAGCACAACATGCACTGTGCTTGTCACAACTTGCAATATTCAAATGGTGTAGCATGTGCAAGAATCAAATCTTGTTTTCATTATGTGGGTTTTTGCCTTTTGGGGAATCTATACAAGTAAATTACTACAAGAAAAGGTTCTAATAAAAGACTTCTTTTTTGGCTAGCAATTTTACCGAAGCACATGACAATTACTACAGATATTTTTCCTTAAACACAAAAAATTCCTATGGTATGTAGAAATCTATAGAAACAAAGTAGTCCAAAATGGCAGCTTTTGTCAATTAAAAGTCACAGAAGCACAAATCTAACTGAAAGAATCAAAGAAGTGTTAGTCTAGTAAATTTCCAGCTGGAAAATGGTTACTAACCAATGCGATAACCAAAATCAAGCAACAAATGATGCAAAAATTCAATGTTATGTAGAACAAATGAAAGAATTATCAGCAAAAAGCACAACAAAATGCACCACCAATACAAGCGCCATGCAACAACATTTTGCTTTAGACATGAGATATCCCCCACAGACTTGTGTATATAGCACAAATTCAGGTGCTTTTAGAACTCCCATGGTTACCCCATTCAAAAAGGAAAAAGATACTCATGGTGCTAAAATTATCTCCAAATGCTTCCAGAAGACTCTTCAACTCCATATATGGAGCGTCACACTAGTTAAAGCTCAATTCAAAGATGTAGGCAAATTCCATGAGTGCTAACTGGAAGCTACCAGAACATTACACCGAAAGATTCCTTAAAAACAATTGTGCTACCATTATTTTTTTGATAATAAAAACATTGTTTCCTGCAATGACTGATATGTCCTATCAGTACTTGATTCTGTCCTGGCCAGGCAACCTGGAACAGACAGTGAATCCAGCCCTAGGCATCCGAAATCCAACGCTTAGATTTAACTGACAATGGGCTAACCACCCATGGGACCCAGGCGGAAGACGTGTGTATATGTTCCAAAAGCCTGGACAGTGAGAGCAAGAAATAAAATATAGAAATTAAAGAAACAGAACAGACAGGAAAGGAAGGTTCTTCCTCGTGTTATCTAGATCATCTAGCCTCTGATTTTCCTTCTTTTTTTTACTGGCATCCTCAGATTGATATTAACAGCAATCATGGGTATGTCAGGTAGTATCAGAGGCTCGTCTTCCTCGATGTGGGGGTGGCAACTACTTTTTGATGTGGCAATAACCAGTCTGTCACAGATTCCTTCAGCCATGATTTGTAATCCCTTGGCGATCGGTTGATTTATGGTCTGTCCTCCATTCGAGTGCATTCCTCTGATTCTGTGCCTTTGATTGTCTCAGCCTGAGGGCAATTGGGTTCATGGTCGTGCTTGGTTTTGGATCAGAGAAAGATGGACAAAGCACAACTCCAAATGAATCTTAAACTAGAGTGGCATGAAAATCCCAATGTTCTCGAGAGAAAGTACTGCCCACATTATGTAAGCGGCAAAAACGATACATCATAGATAAAGAGAGAGCACGTGACAAATGAAAGAAGAGTACAACCAAATGGCTTAGCAACACCAAAACCAAAGAAATACGGATTTGGCAGGTAGGTCAAAATGCCCCCTCATGGGATGCAATCCAATATTATGACTAACAAATTGCTTTGGGTATCATAAATTGTTGCATGCTTTCCATATTAACTCCTTGTGAAACTGGTAAAGGGGGAGGAGATAAGATTTAAACTTTAGCAGGCTTTGTATTAGAATTTAGAACTTCAATGGGTTGGGTTGGTGGGTGAGTGTTGGGCCCTTATGCGGAGGGGAGCGGACAAAGAACAAGTTAGCTAGGTGTTTTCTATCTTAATGCCTTGCAATGAGGGCCTGTTTGGCACTAAAAAGCCAGGTTCCCGGGACGAAGGGATCGAGGAACGGGAACACAGATTGAGGATCGCCAATTTTTGGAGGCATGGAACGAATGAGGTATACCTCCTTATATGGTTCATTCGATAACCAGAACGTGAACCATGTAATTTCGAAATGATAATGTGGAACGAGTTCCCAGCATTGTTCATCTTATATAAGATTAAGTCTTAAGATCGATTATAATGATTAATGACTTAGCTAGTTTATCGGCATTGTTGACTTCCATATTTTTATCTTATGTGAGTGAGTCTAAGATCGATTATAATGACATAGCTAGCTTCCTCAGTGCGTTTAGGCATAAATATGTTCCACTCAAGCACAGATCACGTTCCGGCCATGGAATCGTCGTTGTTCCTGATCATGTTCCAATAGAGGACAGATCACATTCCGGCCATGGAATCGTTGTCGTTCCGCATGGTTCCCATAACTTGATCTAGAACCATGTTCCATGGAATGTGGAACCCCGTATGATTCTGGGTGCCTCTTAGCTTTGGCAGGGCTCCAGCTCTGTCTCAATGTAGAAGTGGCTTCTTTGGTGGAGTTGAAGCACTTTGAAAAATGTTTGACAAAACAGCTCTTGTATTTTCATAAATGAATAGAATATATCTAATGTCCATGTTGCGCCTAGCTATTACTATTTTTAGGAACTTGATTTTCTCTAATCTTTTTTCATTTGCTTTTTAATGCAATTGATAAGAAAAAGGCATTATTACATTACTGTAAATTCTCGACTTGGATAGTGGTCAGAGGTCCAAGTATGTATACATGTATTGCTACGTATTTCTTCTTTTATTTTTCTAAGGGAAAAGGAGTGGTCATGACATCACCTGGTTCTCACACCGCACTCTACATCCACCGATGTGGAACACTAGGCGCAAGCGCCAATCAAGGTCGGACAGCAAGGACCACGCTTGTGTCAATTGCGATCGAGCTTTGCAAGACCATCACATCCTAGCTTCCAATGTGGCAGCGCTAGGTCCATCAATCGCCTCTTGGTCTAGCCAAACTTTGCCCAGCTATTGGCCTCTACAAGGCTCTACTTAGGGTGCATGCATGAGCGAGTCCTCCAGAGAGAGGAGAGGTTCTAGCGCCAGAGGAGGTCACAAGAGTCATTTGCTTATGCAGCCCTCAACAGAGCAGATTGAAGACACAATTTCGGGCTCCATTAGTCCTTCACAAAAAACGGCTCCGTCTTCACCCTGCTTCGCACACAAATCACTTTTGCAAGAGACCATTTGGTAGAGTTTAAACTTCCAACATGACCCAAAGTAGAAGCCATTTCTGGTGTGTTCCCATATGGGGCTCTAAACTTATGTCGACATTGTGGTAGAACGTCAATTTATGGGACAAAGAAAAGTAATAGTAAATCTAGCTAATAGAGAGAATGGATTTTGTACCACATAGGATTTTGAAGACTGTATTCAGGTGGATTTTTTTTATACTGGTATAGAAATTCTATTTGATTGGTAATGCTTGATTCTATCACGGATACTAAACTATATAACTGGAACACGTATCCAATAAATATAATAGGGAATAAATGGACACTAATCTCATTCTCCACCACATACAACCCCACATCAAACGAAGAGAACAAAACGAGATAACAACAAAGACAACACACACAACAAAGACGAAGAAATCACAGCCATGTGGCATATCCCAACATTATGGAGGATGGAACTCCTTGCATGGCAAGTTGGCAACTCAGATAGTAAGTGTCAACACCAAAAGGTGACCTGCCAAATGTGGAGGAAGCAAGTCTATTGTGAACCCATTTAGGAAAACAAACTAAATGGTTGGCTGCCGTACGATGGATGGCATGCCATAATTGTCCATGGAATAGAAGACATGTCAAGAAAACAAACTAGATGGTTGACTGTCGTACAAAGGGCACACAATTGTCAATGGAATAGAAGACATGCCAACCATAATATAGTTTGCCTTGTCTTCTCAATGTTGCAAAGTCCAACCAAGTTCCAACATTCCAAAATCAAATGCCTAAAGCCAAGATCTTCACTCGTACTTTGAGCCCTCCCAGCCCCTACACGAGGATCTGCCCGCATAGGTCAATCCATCTCGTGTGCACACAACCAGGGGAACCAGTGTGTAACCTTTTTAACCTTGGCCTGAAATTCGCTCCCACTGGGATTCGAACTCAAGATCTAAGGAGTGCTACTCAGACCACCTAACCAACTCAGCTAGGGGGCTCCTCGAAAATAACAAAGGTTTGATGCCTTAAGAATTCCCCCCACACAAGTAGAACCCTCGAATGCAAAAACATTATTGATGCATTAGTGATACCCCATATGCCAAAATCTCAAATAACTACACAACTTGAACTATAGTTGTGCAAATGTAACATGTATACAACATATTAGATTTGCATACTTAACTAGTTCTTTCAAATACTGCAACAAGATCCAACAGTGGTACTCTCTCCAGGTATATATATTTAAAGCAGGTTCCTTTAGCCAAATTGTAAACCACAACGCATATTTTAAACAAAAATATGTGTGAGCCGACCCTTACAGGGGTACTGAAACAACCATGATACCAATGACCTTGACCTAAATCACAAGAGGCACAAACAGAACAATAAACTTTTAGCATCTAGCATCAAATAGATTGTTGTCTTGATACGTGCATGCTTGATTGGGAAAAAATACACAAATGAGTTTCACATCTTTGGCTGAAATTAATTATGCCACTTATGCCAATTTAGCTCATGGAATTATTTGTTATTCATGCTAATTGGATGCTAACATGTTGAAAATCCAATTAAATATTCTGCTTAGTGCTTATCCACATAGACTACCTAAGCATACACCTGCTAGACACCACCCAATCGCCTAACTAGCGCCTAGAAAATTTTTAGAACTGATTATGCTAGAAGTATCACCTTTATTCGTAAAACCAAGAATAATGTATCATGTGAAAAACATTGGTTTTAGGGTCATCAATCCAATACCTAACCTATCCTACCAAGTACCAAGACCATGCCAAAATAGTAAGTAGTAAACTTTTTGGGATAAGAATGGTGGTTTTGACATCGAGGGTAAAACTGGGAAGGGAAATAAAGCAAACTGCAAAGATAATTCTAAATGCCAGGTCAAATAATCACAACAATATGCTATCATTTCAAAAAAAAAACACAAGAAATTATACAATAGTACAATATGCTAATATGCAATGAAACACATTAAATGTAGCAGCTAATTCAAACATCTAAGCTATCGCATAAAAGCTGTGAAAATGCGCTAATCCTGCCGCGCACTCAGAAATAAAACAGCTAGTTTGCAGTAGATGGTAGAACTGAGATGTCAAAGAAACCAAGCTACAAACACAATTCTACTCGACAAGAAGAATAAAGCAGACAGGCATGTAATCGGTTTGCTTTTCAAATGAATAAAGAAGATATGAGGGAGCATGCCAACCAACTAAAATGAAGCATAACTTCCTGACTTATTCCATGATAAACTCATGATGAATAAAAAAATGCAACCCAACTATCCATGGCAAGCTGAACTCTAGAAGATTGACACCTATTCTACACACTAATATTATGATACAGAAACTTGAGCTCAATAGTTCCAGAAACAAACACCTGTCATATGTATGAATGTGTCATATCCTATTTTACTATGAAAGCTAGAGCTCTGGATTCTGGAATGAAGAAGACAACCAAATAGTTCCACTTTGTAAACAAAAGAAATAAAAATCCCTGAAGAAAACTGTTAATTTTCCTTCAAAGAAATATGATGCTACAAACATTGCATGGTAAATGTAAAAAAAGAAACGAATGACATAGCCTAACTTCTTAATAGTATGCCAAATTTCATAATTCTCTGCGCTTTGAGACAAAAATTGGCTACTATACCACTGAGGCTAGAGGAAGGAAAAGAGACTAAATTGTCAACACAATCAACCCTCATGACTTGAGTAAATCAAACAAACATTGTAATTTTGGATGACTAAATCCCACTAATTAATAGTGAATAGAGCATGCCAGTTTCCGATGTAAGTTTAACATCATTTGCACCTTAACCGAAATGTAAACTGATGATAAACGCAAAGAAAAACAGTCTAATTAGTCCAAGCAATTGAAACAACATAACTAAATTGATCTCTCTCACAGATCACAGAGAATGGTAAAATCTGTACCCAAGTTAAGGCCCTAGGCCTTTGATGGCATCGATGAGCAGGCCATAGACCTCCTTTTCCAGATCATGGCGGCGCATCTGCATGCGCATATCTGCCTCAAGCTGTCGCCTCCATTTGACCTCGGTGTCACTAGCCTCCTGCGACCCAAGCAGCGCCAACCCCTTCTCCAGTGACACACCTGACATGGTCTGCCCGTTCAGCCTCCAGTACTCTCCAAGCACCTCCTTAACCATAGGAAGCTTCACGGCCCCCTCCCTATTCCCGTCGATGTCGTCTGCATCGGCAGCCTCCTCGGCAGCGTTCTCTTCAGGGCGCGTGAGCTCGGCGCCCCATAGGGCTGCTCCCAGGTCGCGCAGCCGGTGCTCGTGCGTGGTGCTGGAGTCGCCCGGCACGGAGTGCTGGAACTTGCTCTTGAGGCGCTTGAGCTTGTAGTACACCTTGGCCTGGTCGAGATGCGGTGCGAGGGAGTCCCTGATGGAGTCGAACAGCTCGCCCATGTCCGGGAGGCGCGGCGCAATGCCGGTGCGGTCCTTGAAGGCGGCAGCGCCCGTGAGCAGCGCGATCTCGTCGGCCTCGCTCCAGAGCTTCTGGACGGCGCCCGCGCTGCCACGCCCCGCGCCGGACGACGGGGCCGCGGCGGCGGCGGCGGCGGAGACCGAGGCCATGGCCGTGGCGAGCGTGGCGGAGTCCGGGAAGGAGCGCGGCTTGGGCTTGCGGTCGCTCTTGCGGGAAGGCGCGGCGGAGGCGTGGTCCGCGGAGCCCTCACGGCGGGAGCTAGGGTTAGGGTTCGGGGAGCGGCGGCGGCCGCGGGACTTGGAGCGGGAGGTGCGCTTCTTGGAGCGCGGGGTGGAGGGACGGAGGCGCGCGGCGGCGGCGGCTGCGGCGGTGGCGGAGGCGGCTTCGTCCATGGCGTGCGGGGACGGCCGCTTGGAGGGCATCGGCGGCGCGGGGGGGGGGCGAGGGCTCGGGAGGCGGGCGATTCGAATTTCGGCAGGGCTCGGGACGGGAAGGGGATCGGGAAGCCGAGGCGGAAGGGGAAGAGGAGTTCGGTGGGCAGCGGCGCAGGCTGCAGCACTCCGGACGGAGTCGGGGCTCGGCGGCGCGCGGCGTGGCGCGCGTGGCGAGTACTCGAGTTGCGGCGGGCCGGTTGACAAGCTGCGAACCTGACAAGTGACAACGGTACGGTTTCTTCGTGCGTTTCGTCGCGGCGGCTCCGTCGGCATGCCCCCCCGTGTCGCTCGCGCTGTTCCACTTCCAAAGCCTGCGCTCCGAGCGTGACGTCACTCGCACGGCGCGGTGGCGCACCCTGCCGCTGGTGCGTGCAAGGCTGCTGATCGATCGAACGCCTGCTCTGGATTTTTGACGTGTGTCTACCTGTTAATGATCGATGTGTTGTTTTTTATTGTCGGTATGTACGTGATTGAAGCAGATAAAAAAGAGCTTAAACTAGTTTGGAAACCAATTTTTTTAAGGTTTTTTATTTTTCAAAAAAAAAATAGTTCATTTTTTTAGAAAATTGGAAATCCTATGTAAAAATGGGGTTGTTAAACTAGCCCTAAGTCTTAAGTATACGCTTTTAACGGCATCTGCAATTTAAGCTCTGTACTAGTTGGATAAACACCAGCAGCCAGCAGCAGGCCTGCTCTGAGCTCTGAAGTCCACGGTGACCAGATTCTGAAAATAATGAGTTCATGACTGAAGGTGCGCTGGACTGGACTTGCTCGACTGAGGGAATGGACCCGTGCATTTGCCGGGGCGAAAATATCACATGGTCCGATGGTCGTGGTCTGAGCCTCTGAGGGAAACGGAGTTTCCCATCGCTTTGGGACTTGAAAATATCGCGAATCCTGGGGGAAAAATATTTTTGTCCACCTCCCGCTCATCCTTATCTCACCCGTCGCGCGCAGAGCCAAACCAACGACTACACCAACGATGCCGGCCGCCGAACCGGAAGCCCATGCGGCCTCCGACGGCTTTGACCGGCGGCGGCGCGAGCTGCAAGCGTTCGACGACACCAAGGCAGGCGTGAAGGGGCTCGTGGACGCCGGCGTCACGGCCATTCCGGCCATATTCCGCCACCCGCCTGAGTCCCTGGAGGCGACGACCTCGTGCCCGCCGCCGTCCCCCACCGGCGAGGCCGCCGGCATCATCCCGGTCATCGACCTCGCGGCTGCGGCTGCGCCTGCGCCGCGCCAAGAGGTGGCCGCGCGGGTGAAGCGCGCGGCCGAGACCGCGGGGTTCTTCCAGGTGGTCAACCACGGCGTGCCGCGGGAGCTCATGGCCGCCGCGCTCGCCGGGGTGAGGCGGTTCAACGAGCAGCAGGCGGAGGCGAAGCGCCGCTTCTACACCAGGGACACCGCGCGCAAGGTGAGGTTCACCTCCAACTACGACCTCTTCCAGTCGGCGGCCGCCAGCTGGCGCGACACCCTCTTCTGCGAGCTGGCGCCCGACCCGCCGTGGCCGGAAGAGCTGCCCGAGGCTGTCAGGTAAGGTACCGAGTTTCTGATCCGTGCTCCAGTCCATACTACCGCGATATATACTGTATACTTCACGAGTCACGACCCGACCGATCGGGTGAAAGGGGCGTGATGCTGGAGTACGGCGACGCGGCGATGGAGCTGGCGCTGCGGGTGCTGGAGCTGCTGTCGGAGTCCCTCGGCCTGCCCAGCGACCACCTGCGCGAGATGGGCTGCGCGCGGAGCCTCAACGTGGCGAGCCACTACTACCCGCCGTGCCCGGAGCCGCACCTCACCCTCGGCACCAGCAGGCACGCCGACGCCACCTTCCTCACCGTCCTCCTGCAGGACGCCATGGGCGGTCTGCAGGTGCTCCTCGACCGCCGCGGCTGGGTGGACGTCCCTCCCCTGCCCGGCGCTCTGATCGTCAACATCGGCGACTTTCTTCAGGCACCCACACACACTCTCTCCACACATCGTCTGGATCTCCATTTCGCTGGAAATTGTTTGCATATAAAATGTAACCCCCGCTCCGGCCGACTGTTGTCGCGCCTTGCCCCCGTGCTGTGCTGTGCTGTGCATGCAGCTTGTGAGCAACGACCGGTTCAGGAGCGTGGAGCACCGGGTCCTCGCGAACAGGAGCAAGGACACGCCGAGGGTGTCGGTGGCGTGCTTCTTCAACGCGGACGTGAAGAGGTCTACGAGGCTTTATGGGCCTATCATCACGGATGGCAGCAGCAGCCCCCCGCTCTACAAGAGCGTCACGGCTAGAGAGTTCGTCGGGTACTCGTACAGCAAAGGCCTCGACGGTCGCCCGCTTGAGCACTTCCGGTTGGAAGGCACAACAGCAGCATGCCCCTAGACTATCTGTGTAGTTCAGTGCGTGTGCTAGCCACGACGGCAGTTTATACTACATACTCCCTCTCGTTCTCGAAATTCAATGAACTAATAAAACGCGATAAATAAATTTTAAAAAAACGAAGGATGTACAGTCTTTTACTGTATAAAAGTTGTGGAGCTTGAAATAGTATACAACTTTGTTGCATCTTCGTGGTCTTGCTGGCTGGTGATCAACTGATCACCGGTCCTATCTGGCATGACTTTACTAACAGCTTTATAGAGTTTTTTTTACCATATAACATTCATTATTAAAACAACTTTACGGGTGAAAGTCTTTTTAAAATGCTCTAAAACCTGAAAACAGATAAAACTGACAAAATAGCTTTTCATAGCCTCTCTCTCACTTATTGTAAACCCCAAAAGTATATTTAGGAGTTTAGGTAGTTTTTTTCTCTTAAGAAGAGTTTATTTGAATCTTATTTTTCCTTGTGCGAATTATGCATTCCAATAAACCTATGCAGTTTGCAATGGGCCATGATGTGACGTGAGGTGACGAGGCTACATATCATATTTCTTATCTCTCGTTCTATTTTAAACAATACTCTACAAACACTGTTATCTACAGTGTAAAATAGTGTTTCAGGGCAGAGGTAGGGCAAGCGCGTGGAGACTGAGACGGACTGGGCCCAAAAGTAACTGACGGATTGAGACCAAAGTAGCTAATCGTCTAAAACGCATAAAAACTGTGTTTTACAGTTTAGAATGCTTAAACGCTAAAATGTAGAGTTCAAATGTTGTAATATGTTGTTTTAGACCATCTCTACTACTTATTAAAGTTGCAAGGGTAGTCTGTCATTCCATGTTCTGACATTCTCATTCCTTGTTCTGTCTTCATATTCCCCTCTCGCACATTCCTATGTTATGTCATTCCCATTCTTTATTCTACCTTTCTCATTCTCCCCATTCCCGCAAAAAGCCTATTCCCATTTCCCCGTACAGCCCACGTCTAGCTAAAATTAAAAAACACAAATGGCTCCAAGGGGAATCAAACTTGTGACCCATCAAGCAAATGCAAGCAGTAGCTACCACTACATCACATGTGTGTTTATGTCTACATCTATGACAGGAAAATCTACTACATCTCTCCCCAAGCTCAACTGCTACCCTTGCACAGTGCGTAGTAGCAGATAAGTATCACCAAGATTCTTGAATTGTAATTTTGGATGGAGGGAGTAATATTTAAAGAAGAGCCTTGCATGCAATTTATTTTGTTTAAATTCCCTTTTTTTGTATGTGTGGCATTTATTCTACATAATATTTTTTCCATGGATCTAACTTGTGAGTCATTTTCGTAAACCAACATCAAGGATGAATCCATGTTTCTTACTTGGAAACCCCGAACAAACACCACTAGCAGGAGGCGCTCATGTTAGCGTCGCTTATCGACGACGAGAAGCTTGGCGAGTGCCAGTTCGACCTCTAGAAGCAGTTCTACGTGGTCGCATGCGCCGCTGTGTACAACAAGTTCCAGCGCGGTTGCCGCTTGGACGCAGTCCAGAGCGGCTGCACCGCGCTGTCCATCGTCAAGCAGGGGGACTTCATGGTCATCGCCAATGTTAGCGACTCTCAGGTTGTTCTGGACACCGCATCCAACGACGGGGTCATTACGCCGTCCAGCTCATCGTCCACCTAAAGCCCAACCTGTCACGTAAGTCGCTACTGACCGGACATGAATTCTTGTGCGCTGGGACGATGACCATTGCTGACGTTGTGTGAGTGTCCTCGAACATGATGTATGTAGAGGAGTAGCGTATCTGATGGTGCAACAGCCAAGTGTACTACCTCGCTGATGAGTCCAGGGTGCACTTCGTCTGGTAGCCAGCTAAGAGTCATCGGTACTCGCCATGTCGCACGCGTTCGATGACTACTATATCAAGGACTGTGGCGTCATCTCGTTGTCGAAGGTGAAGTAGAGGAGGACCGACAACAATGACCAGTTCATCATCCTCGCCACCGTCGGGGTAGCTTTTGTGCCGGCCCGCCTTTAATTCTCTTCGCAAACACACACTTGCCTTTTTATTTAAGCAATCGTGTATGGTGGTGCGTGCCTGATGACTGACGATGTACGAGGAAACTTCTTTCGGCAGGTGTGGAACGTGTTCTCCAATGATGAGACCATGCAAATAGTGGCATATATCGAAGTCTGTATGATACTGATGGTTGCAATGTAGTGGTGAAACAGCTAGATTAAAATAACAAAATTTATGTATGACCATGATCACAAGTAAATTATGAAACATTTTATCATAATAGTATAACACACATTTTGTATATAAGTTATCGTGATATTATATGTTTCCGTTGTAACGCACGGGCACTCGCCTAATATTGTTTAACATTTCAGAGTTTCAATCTCTAATTAGCGTGTTTAAACAACATTTTAATAATGCTGACAAATAGAGTTGCATTTGCTTTTTAGATTTAGTGTTTTCTTAGGAAAGCCTTGTACAAATAAGGACATAACTTATTTTGGGATGATTTGGTAGTAGACAGCGCGAAGTATGTCCACTTTGATACCTAGTTATGGTATTTCTGCCTTTTTGTTATTGGTTTGTTCATGGGTGAGCATTGTATTATGATGAACACATAATATCTTTGTGTGTCCTCTTTTTGAAAGAATGAAGAGTAGACACACACGAGGGGTTGATCCGAATTGGAATTTTACAAGCTTTGTTTAGAATATGAACATATCAATGCGCCCATATGCCTAAGGTTCGCAAAGGTTGACTATTCTAACACACAAAAGAGTTTTACAACTTAGATTTTAACCTTACCCTAGTATGAAAATTTATAGAAAGTAAATTGTGGAATGCAAAGAGAGCATTAGGAAGACTCGAATTTTTCACAAGATATAAGTGTCGGTAGTCTTCACTAGTCCATGTTAAAGCACTTATATCATTTTTTCTTGAGAAATGTCGGGCACCCAGGAACGGGGTGTCCAAAGAAAGCCCGAGAAACTCCCTAAGAACGGCCCATCCGACCAAGTCCCCCACCGAGTAAGTCTATGAGGCAGAGTGGACGACCAAGTCCTCCGACCAGAAAGTTCGCGAGGCGGAGCGGACGACCAAGTCCCCCGTCGAGCAAGCCTGCGAGGCAGACAACCAAGTCCCCCGCCGAGCAAGTCTGCAAGGTAGAGCGGACGACCAAGTCCCCTACTAAGCAAGTCTGCGAGGCGGAGTGGGCGACCAAGCCTCTCGCCAAGCAAGTGTAAGCGTTGAGTCAGAGCTGCAAGCATACGTCGACCACGACAGTGTGTGACGCCAGGAGCCTAGGTGATAAGACACGGACACAACTCTCCTGTCAGGGACGACCTCAGCATACCTCTACAGTGGGCGGTATGACAGAAACAACAAGATAGGATGCTATATCAAATAAACCAATCCACACGCATGAAAGGACAACACCGAGCCTACAAAGGCAAGGAGGAACCATGCCATGTCACTCAAGTCCCGGGCTTGCACCATTAGGCCCTCCATGCATCATCACAAGGACTTAGCCACAAACCCATCGCACGGACAGGAACGATAGGCGGCACCATGTTTGGGAGCGCTACTTCGAACAACCAAGAGAAGAGGGCCCAGAATGAATGAAGGACTTCTTATCTATCTCTCTAAAGAGGGAACGATGTAAGCTCGAACCCTTGGGATATAAAAGGGAAGGACTGAAAGGGAAATAGGGTCAAACCTTTTCCTATATGAATTTTGGTGGTTGAATTGCCCAACACAAACAATTGGACTAACTAGTCTGCTCTAGATTATGAGTTCTATAGGTGCCAAAGGTTCACAACAAACCAATACAAGTCAAAAGAAAGGGTTCAAAACTAAGGAGCAAAGTATACCGAAGGCAGCCCTGGTCTGGCGCACCGGACAGTGTTCGGTGCACCAGGGAGATCGACTATGAACTTGCCAGCTTCGGGAATTTGGGAGGCCGCTCCACTATAATTCACCGGACTGTCCGGTGTGCCAGCGGAGCAACGGCTACTTCGCGCCAACGGTCGCCTGCAAGGAACAGTAAAAGCAAACAGTGCGCGCCTGCACGCGCAGAAGTCAGAGCAGGCGCCAGAAGGCGCACCGGACAGTGAACAGGACCTGTCCGGTGCACCACCGGACTGTCCGGTGGCCCCACTTGTCAGAGCTCCAACGGTCGAAACCCAACGGCCTGGTGACGTGGCCGGCGCACCGGACAATGTCCGGTGGTGCACCGGACTGTCCGGTGCGCCATACGACAGAAGCCTTCACCAACGTCCATATTGGTGGTTGGGGCTATAAATACCCCCCAACCACCACACTTCATTGCATCCAAGTTTCAGCCATTTGCATTTAATACAAGAGCTCTAGACTTCATTCCAAGACACAAACAAGAGATCAAATCCTCTCCCAAGTCCAAAGTTCATTCCAATCAAATAGTGACTAGAGAGAGTGACATTTGTGTTCATTTGAGTTCTTGCGCTTGGATCGCTTTTCTTCTTCTTTCTTTCTTGTTCCCAACTCAATTGTAATCAAGGCAAGAGACACTAATTGTGTGGTGGTCCTTGTGGGGACTTGGTGTCCCGATTGATTGAGAAGAGAAGCTCACTCGGTCTAGGTGACCGTTTGAGAGAGTGAAAGGGTTGAAAGAGACCCGGTCTTTGTGACCACCTCAACGGGGAGTAGGTTTGCAAGAACCGAACCTCGGTAAAACAAATCACCGCGTCTCACTCTTCATTTGCTTGTGATTTGTTTTCTCCCTCTTTTTTGGACTCGATTATATTTCTAACGCTAACCCCGGCTTGTAGTTGTGCTTAAGTTTATAATTTTCAGATTCCACCTATTCACCCCCCTCTAGGCGACTTTCAATTGGTATCAAAGCCCGGTGCTTAATTAGAGCTTAACCACTTGAAGTGATGTCGGGAGAACACGCTAAGAAGAAGATGGTGACCGGCGAGAAGCCCGCCACAAGCCACGGGAAGGCTCCATCGGAAGAATCCCGCAACAAGGAGGAATCACCTCCTCACAAGTCGCATCGGAGTGGCAAGAAGAAAAAGAAGATGAAGAAGGTGGTCTACTACGAGACCGACTCTTCGTCGCCATCCACCTCTGGCTCCGACGCACCGTCCGTAACTTCTAAGCGCCATGAGCGCAAGAAGTTTAGTAAGATCCCCCTACGCTATTCTCGCATTTCTAAGCGTACTCCTTTACTTTCCGTCCCATTAGGCAAACCACCGGTTTTTGACGGTGAAGATTATAACATGTGGAGTGATAAAATGAGGCATCACCTAACCTCACTCCACACTAGTATTTGGGATGTTGTTGAGTTTGGAGTACAGGTACCATCCGTAGGGGATGAAGACTATGATTCGGACAAAGTTGCCCAAATCCGGCACTTCAACTCCCAAGCCATCACTATACTCCTCGCCTCTCTAAGTCGAGAGGAGTATAACAAGGTGCAAGAGTTGAAGAGCGCCAAAGAAATTTGGGACATGCTCAAGACCGCGCACGAGGGAGATGAGGTGACCAAGATCACCAAGAGGGAAACGATCGAGGGGGAGCTCGGTCGTTTCATGCTCAACCAAGGAGAAGACCCACAAGCAATGTACAACCGCCTCAAAACCTTGGTGAACCAAGTGCGCAACCTCGGGAGCACCAAGTGGGATGACCATGAAATGGTCAAGGTTATTCTTAGATCACTCGTATTTCTTAACCCCACTCAAGTTCAATTAATTCGTGGTGATCCAAGATATAAACTAATGTCTCCCGAGGAAGTGATAGGAAAATTTGTGAGCTTTGAACTAATGATCAAAGGCTCCAAGAAAATCATCGAGCAAGGCACCTCCTCCACACCCGAGGCACAACCCGTTGCATTTAAGGCGATGGAGGAGAAGAAAGAAGACTCTACACCAAGTAGGGTCCCCATCGACGCCTCTAAGCTCGACAATGAGGAGATGGCGCTCATCATCAAGAGCTTCCGTCAAATCCTCAAGCAATGGAGGGGGAAATACTACAAGCCCCGCTCCAAGAAAGTGTGCTACAAGTGTGGTAAGCCCGGTCATTTTATCGCTAAATGCCCGTTGTCTAGTGATAGTGATAGGGATAACGATAAGAGGGGGAAGAAGAAGGAGAAGAAGAGATATTACAAGAAGAAGGGCGGCGATGCCCATGTTTGCCAGGAATGGGACTCCAACGAGAGCTCCACCGACTCTTCCGACGACGAGGACGCCGCCAACATCGCCATCAGCAAAGGTCTTCTCTTCCCCAACATCGGCCACAAGTGCCTCATGGCAAAGGACGACAAGAAGAAGAAGGTAAAATCAAGGTCCTCCACTAAATATGCAACTTCTAGTGATGAGGATAATTCTAGTGATGATGAGGACAACTTGCTTACTCTTTTTGCCAATCTTAACATGCAACAAAAAGAGAAATTAAATGAATTGATTAGTGCTATTCATGAGAAGGATGAACTCTTGGATAGCCAAGAGGACTTCCTTATTAAGGAAAACAAAAAGCATGTTAGACTAAAAATGCTTATGCTCAGGAGTTAGAGAAAAATGAAAAATTAACTAGTGAGCTAAGTACTTGCCATGACACTATCTCCAACCTTAGAATTGAGAATGCAAATTTGATTGCTAAGGTTGAGAAGTCAAATACTTGTGATGATCCAATTACCAATCTTAGAAATGATAATGTTAGCCTAATTGCTAAGATTGAAAAATTGAATGCCTCTCTTGCTAGCCTTAAGTTTGAGAATGAAAAATTAATTGCTAAGGATAAGGAATTAGATGTTTGCTATATTTCCATTTCCAATCTTAGAGATGAGAATGCCATTTTACATGCTAAGATTGTTGAATTAAATGATTGCAAACCCTCTACATCTAGCGATGATCATGTTTCTATTTGCACTAGATGTAGAGATGTTAATGTAGATGCTATTCATGATCACCTTGCTCTAATTAAACAACAAAATGATCACATAGCTACATTAACTGCTAAAATCAATGAGCATGACTTGGAAAATGAAAAATTTAAATTTGCTAGAAGCATGCTCTATAGTGGGAGACGCCCTGGCATTAAAAATGGCATTGACTTCCAACTGGGAGACAATGTCAAGCTTAATGCCCCTCCTAAGAGATTGTCTAATTTTGTTAAGGGCAAGGCTCCCATGCCTCAGGATAACGAGGGTTACATTTTATATCCTGCTGGTTATCCTGAGGATAAGATTAGGAGAATTCATGCAAAGAAGACTCATTTTGTTTCTCACCATGCTTTTATTTATAAGAATGAGGCTTCTAGCTTTAGGCGTTCTACACATGTTAAAATGCCTAAAAAGAAATCTCCTACTGCATCAAATGATCATAATATTTCATTCAAAACTTTTGATGCTTCTTATGTGCTAACTAACAAATCAGGCAAGGTAGTTGCCAAATATGTTGGGGGCAAACACAAGGGCTCCAAGACTTGTGTTTGGGTACCCAAGGTGCTTGTTTCTAATGTAAAAGGACCCAAGACCATTTGGGTACCTAAGAACAAGGCCTAAATTTGTGTTGTAGGTTTATGCATCCGGGGGCTCAAGTTGGATCATCGATAGTGAGTGCACAAACCACATGACTGGGGAGAAAAGGATGTTCTCCTCCTATGAGAAAAACGAAGATCCCCAAAGAGCTATCACATTCAGGGATGGAAATTAAGGTTTGGTCAAAGGATTGGGTAAAATTGCTATATCACCTGACCATTCTATTTCCAATGTTTTTCTTGTATATTCTTTAGATTACAACTTGCTTTCTGTTTCTCAATTATGCAAAATGGGTTACAATTGTCTTTTTACGGATACAGGTGTTACTGTCTTTAGAAGAAGTGATGATTCAGTAGCTTTTAAGGGAGTATTAGAGGGTCAACTATACTTAGTTGATTTCAGTAGAGCTGAACTCGATACTTGCTTAATTGCTAAGGCTAACATGGGTTGGCTCTGGCATCGCCGACTAGCCCACGTTGGAATGAAGAATCTTCACAAGCTTCTAAAGGGAGAGCACATTTTGGGACTAACCAATGTTCATTTTGAGAAAGATAGGATTTGTAACGCATGCCAAGCAGGGAAGCAAGTTGGTGTTCATCATGATGCGTCACGATGCCCGATCTTCACGACGTAGGATCAATCTTCAGATAACTAGCTTCAAAGAAGCCAAGATAACTTGCTGCAAGCAGCGATGACTAGTGCAACCTGACAAATAAAACTCGAAGCCAACCACCGTCTTTAACCGGCAGCCTGAATCGAGGATTCGCCCAACCACACTCTCAAAGAACCAACCAACACAGCCTACAATCAATCGAGGAGACCTCGAAGGGAGTAGGAGCACCAATTGGGAGCGGATGAAGCCGCCGCTTCTGCAATCCCGTGAAGGAATTCACAAGAGCAAAGGGGTAGAGATCACTCTCAATATTTGTTAGCACACAGCTGAACAAAGGGGTTCTGTTTTAGATTATCATAAGCTGCCTTACATCATAGACATAGGGGGGTATTTATACTAGTAATAACCAGCCTTAGCGAGGTATAAACACAAAACAAAAGTATTTTCACGAGCTAATGTGAAGGAGCCTCTTTGGAAGATCTGCAGAGCTGATTTCCGTGTGGCTGTTTGACTTCTGCGCAGTCTTCAGTATTTTGACAATAACTTCTTCTAGGAATCTTCAAATGACGTGGGACTAGTTGCATTGGAAAGCTAATTTGATAAGCTTTCTCACCATATATAGCATGCTTAATGAAACTTCATAGAATGATGCAGTTTAATACGAAAACTTGGTCATCAAGCAGACTGTTGACCTTCTGACCAGTCAGCACTAAAGTAGGTCGGCTGCCTTTCTGGTAGATGTGGTTAAGTCGGCTGTAGAAGCATTGGAAACTAGACTTCAAGAGCTTTCCAAAAAGTACTTGTGGGCCTTCATAGCTTTTGGGAATCAAAAGTTATGACTGTTTCTTCTGGACGGTTCTGTAGCGCTGGACTGACTCGGACGTAGCTCTTCTTGCTGATTCGCCTTTGATATGTTTTGTCCTTCTTCTTGGTGAACCTAAGTAATATCAACATACACGACTTAGGTAGCATAAAATTCTCATTAGTGTTTAAATGAAATTCATAAAGTAGCGCGTGCACCTCTTGCTGTAGCTTCTTAGCTCGGCTACGTGTAATTGGTCCATCAAAGACTTGGGTTGGTGATGATGTTGGTTGTACTTGAGTTGATGTAGTATAACTTGGGGGTTGTAATGTGTTGCTTAATGGCGTGGTCATATCATCCTCCTCCCCTTGAAAAGGAGTCGTCCTCGACTCTGAAGTGTCTTCACTTGTAAATGGTAAGAGGTCAGCAACATTGAACGTGTTGCTCACGCCATAGCTCGGTGGAAGATCTATCTTGTATGTATTATCATTGATCTTGGCAAGAACACAAAATGGACCATTCCCTCGTGGCTCCTGCAATAAAAGCAATCTAACCGAAGAATTTGGTACACAAAGTTTGTTAGCTCTAAACAAAAATCCATCATGTATATGATATTTCTCCCAACCTTTTCCATCTTTACAACGAATGTATGGTTCTGAAAATTCAGGATCATCATTATACATTTCTTTCAAATTTTCAAGACCCAAAACTTTTATCTCTAGTTGATTCAACAACACATTCCTTCGAGATAAGGCATCAGTGACCACATTGTCCTTACCTTTCTTATATTTCACAATGTATGGAAATGTTTTGATAAACTCAACCCATTTGGCATGGCGACGGTTTAGTTTGGCTTGCCCTTTCAAATACTTCAAGGCTTCATGTTCGAAATGAATAACAAATTCTTTTGGCCATAAGTAGTGCTGCCATGTTTCAAGCGTTCGGACCAAAGCATACAATTCTTTGTCATACACAGAATAATTTAATCGAGCACCTCCCAATTTTTCACTAAAATATGCTATAGGTTTTCCTTGTTGCATTAAAACTCCTCCTATCCCAATCCCACTAGCATCACATTCTACTTCAAAAGTTTTAGTGAAATCAGGAAGAATAAGTACAGGTGCTTCAGTCAAACGTTTCTTCAATTCTTGAAAAGCATCTTCTTGTGAGTTTCCCCATTTAAATTCAACACCTTTCTTTGTCAATTTATTTAAAGGGAAAGTGATAGTACTGAAATCTCGCACAAATCTTCTATAAAAACCAGTAAGACCATGAAAACTTCTTACTTGACTTACATTCGTTGGAGCTGGCCAATCCTTGATGGCTTTCACCTTGGATTCATCCACCTCTATTCCTTTTGCTGAAATAACAAAGCCAAGAAACACAACATGGTCTGTGCAAAAACTGCACTTCTCAAGATTAGCAAATAATTTCTCCTTTCTAAGCTCATCTAAAACTTGTTGAATGTGTTTCACATGTTCATCAAAAGACTTGCTGTAAATTAGAATATCATCGAAGTAGACAACAACAAATTTTCCAATGAAGGTTCTTAAGACATGGTTCATTAATCTCATAAAGGTACTAGGAGCATTAGTTAACCCAAAGGGCATTACTAACCATTCATACAACCCAAATTTTGTTTTAAATGCAGTCTTCCATGCATCTCTAGTTTTCATTCTTATTTGATGGTATCCACTTCTCAAATCAATTTTAGTAAAAATTGTGGAACCACTTAATTCATCAAGCATATCATCTAGTCGTGGAATAGGATGGCGATAGCGAACGGTAATATTATTTATAGTTCTACAATCAACACACATCCTCCAAGATCCATCTTTCTTAGGTACTAAAATCACAGAAACAGCACAAGGGCTTAAGCTTTCACGAACAAAACCTTTATCAAGAAGTTCTTGCACTTGCCTTTGTATTTCCTTAGTTTCTTCAGGATTGGTTCGATATGGTGGACGGTTAGGAAGTGTAGCCCCTGGAATGAGATCAATTTGATGGTCAATCCTACGAAGTGGAGGTAGTCCAGCTGGTGTTTCTTGTGGAAACACATCTTCAAAGTCCTGCAAAAGATCAGCCACAACACTAGGAAGAGATGTTATGTCGTTAGAAGAAATCAAAGCTTCTTTGTTCACAAGTACAAAGAGCACTTGATATGGGTTGTTCCTCACTTCTCTCAGCTCAGATTTTGTGGCTAGCATAACTAGATGTTCTCCCTCTTCCTTCTTTTTATCTCTTAAATTTGGCTTGTAGCACTCGCTCACCGAATTGTGGATGGCACTCAATTTCTTTTGCTCTTCTCCTCCTCTACTTGCTGTACTAATTTCAGTTTTCTTTTGTAAGTGTTCAGCCATGATTTGTTGAGGGGTCATAGGCTTGAGTACAAACTTTCTCCCTTTCAGATCTAGCGTGTATTGATTTGTTCTTCCACAATGTTGAGAATATCGGTCATATTGCCAAGGTCTTCCTAGCAGCATGTGACACACAGACATGGGTGCAACATCGCACTCCATTGTGTCAACATACTCTCCAATCTTGAACAAAACTTTCACCTTATAACCAATCTTGATATCTCCTGATTCATTCAACCATTGGACATGATATGGATGAGGGTGTCGCTGCAACTTGAAACCAAGCTTTTCAACCATCTCACGACTTGCAAGATTATGGCAACTCCCTCCATCAATGATCACTTTTACTACTTTGTCTTGCACTTTGGCTCGCGTTTGAAAAAGATTATGTCGCTGTCCAATTTCAGCTTCTTTCATTTGAACACTCAAAATTTGTGTAACCACAAGAGTAGTACCATGCTCAAATTCACATCCCGTTTGTTCTTCAGATTTATCAATGTCATCTTCATTTCCTGCTTTAGCTTCCTCTTCACTAGCTGATGTATATTCTCCATCATCAGTCACAAGGATCACACGATTATTTGGACATTCCTTTATGACATGACCACGACCTCCACACTTGAAGCACTGAATACCACTACTCTTGGCTGTAGAGCCCACTGATGTAGAAGTGGATGCTGCTGATTTAGAATCCATGATTGGAGCAGCAGCGTTCTTTCCACTATAATTGCTTTGATTGTGGGATCGCAAGTCTCCAGTTGAAACTTTTGACGCTAAGGGTGCAACACTAAACCTTGAGCTTCCTCCAGTCATGGTTCGTGCACCATATGACAAAGGTTTGTTGTTCTTAGCATCTTGCTGTAGCTGGCGTTCAGCTTTGGTGGCTTGATGTACCAAATCAATAAGACGTTGGTACGGCTGAAACTCAACAATACGCTGAATGCTGCGGTGTAACCCAGCCATGAAACGTGCAATGGTTTGCTCTTCATCTTCATATACATTGGCTCTAATCATGGCCTTCTCCATCTCCTTATAATACTCCTCAACAGAAAAACTTCCTTGCCTCAAATTCTGCAATTTATCAAAAAGATCACGCCGATAATGCTTCGGCACAAAACAAATTCTCATTTCTCGCTTCATCTCTTGCCAAGTAACAATAGGGTCCTCTCCATCTTCTTCACGATCACGAAGAAGTTGCTCCCACCAAATCAGAGCATATCCCTCAAACTCAAGAGATGCCATTGCAAGTTTCTTCTCCTCTGAATAATTATGTAGGCGGAAGATTTTCTCCACTTTCAATTCCCATGTGAAATAATCTTCAGGATCAGATCTACCATCAAATTTTGGCATGGTAAACTTAAGTTTCCCAAATCTCTCTTCTTGGTTGACGCCTCTATGATGACGACGACCATAGCGATGTTGAGACTGATCATCCCCAAATTCAGATTCTTCATTGTCATTATTTCTTCGATTCCGGCCTCTTCCTCTACCATATGCAGCACCTTGATTTCTCCTCCCATGTTCACTTGCTCTTCTAGAATAATTTCCTTCATCTTCTTCCCCATCTTCATCATGGTTTCTTACACTGTCGGGGAGTTGACGACGACCTCTGATTTCAGCCATAAGTGTCTGAAGTTCTTGTGCCAACAGATCTTGCTTGGCTTCTATGCTTTGTTTGAGCTCATTGAATTGTATCAGGGTGACACATTCTTCAATCTCAACGTTGGGATCCATCTTCCTGCGAAGTTAGTGACAACAAGGCAACAAATATAGGTGGAATATGAAGCTATGTAGAATCTCACAACCTCACCACTCTTACCAACCAAAGCTCTTATGAGTTCCCTGCGGGTTGCAAGAAAATGTGTGGTGGTAACAAGAAAGTGGTGGTTAAGCGAATACAAGACCAGAGTACCGATTACGATGGCTTATATGTGGAGCTTGGTGGGGATTAATAAACAAGGGATACAATCTGAATTCTAGTTGTTGTTAAGTTAAATAACCATCCGACTAGAAGTTCCCTGCCTAGTGCTGACCACAAGATACGAGTGATGTAAATAGATCAAACACACGTGTAAGAAATTTCAGATTTGATGCAGACAAGGAGTATGATTGGAATGCAAGTGTTGCAATCAGATCCAACCAAAATTTTGCACCAAATGACAATAGCAAACTGGTTGAACAACTTGATAAAATTTTCAGCACTTGTGCACATAAACAAACTGATTGTTTTACTTTTCTTTCACAATCTTGTTCAACACTTTTCTTTGGTACTTTTCTTTCTTCTCTTTTTTTTGATACTCTTTTTTATAAAACTAAACACAGAGATCTTATATGATATTGCACACTTTATAATACTTAACAAACAACTCAACCAGCAGCTATAACTTAAATAGGATCAAAGTTAACGCGAAGGAAATGATGAGTTTTTTTTTCAGAATACTCTTTTTGTGGATATTTTCAGATATATATAAGAGGCTCAAAGAAAAACACAAAGGATAGAGTGACCAACAACTAAACAAAGACTCTAAGGACTGAAACTTAACAAAACTCACTGGAACAACAGATTGAAACAAAGGGCTATGACAAAATATTTTATGGCTTTTTGGTGGATAGGACGAACACAAAATATATGTAGCTAAGGGTAAAGAATCCTACTGTGGCAACTGAGGCTTTGATACCAGATGATGCGTCACGATGCCCGATCTTCACGACGTAGGATCAATCTTCAGATAACTAGCTTCAAAGAAGCCAAGATAACTTGCTGCAAGCAGCGATAACTAGTGCAACCTGACAAATAAAACTCGAAGCCAACCACCGTCTTTAACCGGCAGCTTGAATCGAGGATTCGCCCAACCACACTCTCAAAGAACCAACCAACACAGCCTACAATCAATCGAGGAGACCTCGAAGGGAGTAGGAGCACCAATTGGGAGCGGATGAAGCCGCCGCTTCTGCAATCCCGCGAAGGAATTCACAAGAGCAAAGGGGTAGAGATCACTCTCAATATTTGTTAGCACACAGCTGAACAAAGGGGTTCTGTTTTAGATTATCATAAGCTGCCTTACATCATAGACATAGGGGGGTATTTATACTAGTAATAACCAGCCTTAGCGAGGTATAAACACAAAACAAAAGTATTTTCACGAGCTAATGTGAAGGAGCCTCTTCGGAAGATCTGCAGAGCTGATTTCCGTGTGGCTGTTTGACTTCTGCGCAGTCTTCAGTATTTTGACAATAACTTCTTCTAGGAATCTTCAAATGACGTGGGACTAGTTGCATTGGAAAGCTAATTTGATAAGCTTTCTCACCATATATAGCATGCTTAATGAAACTTCGTAGAATGATGCAGTTTAATACGAAAACTTGGTCATCAAGCAGACTGTTGACCTTCTGACCAATCAGCACTAAAGTAGGTCAGCTGCCTTTCTGGTAGATGTGGTTAAGTCGGCTGTAGAAGCATTGGAAACTAGACTTCAAGAGCTTTCCAAAAAGTACTTATGGGCCTTCATAGCTTTTGGGAATCAAAAGTTATGACTGTTTCTTCTGGACGGTTCTATAGCGCTGGACTGACTCGGACGTAGCTCTTCTTGCTGATTCGCCTTTGATATGTTTTGTCCTTCTTCTTGGTGAACCTAAGTAATATCAACATACACGACTTAGGTAGCATAAAATTCTCATTAGTGTTTAAATGAAATTCATAAAGTAGCGCGTGCACCTCTTGCTGTAGCTTCTTAGCTCGGCTACGTGTAATTGGTCCATCAAAGACTTGGGTTGGTGATGATGTTGGTTGTACTTGAGTTGATGTAGTATAACTTGGGGGTTGTAATGTGTTGCTTAATGGCGTGGTCATATCACATCATCCACACAAGAACATCATGACGACTGACAGGCCACTCGAGCTCCTCCACATGGACCTATTCGGCCCGATAGCTTACATAAGCATCAGCGTGAGTAAGTACTGTCTAGTTATTGTGGATGATTATTCCCGCTTCACTTGGGTATTCTTTTTACAGGAAAAATCTCAAACCCAAGAGACTTTGAAAGGATTCTTGAGACGAGCTCAAAATGAGTTCGGCTTGAGGATCAAGAAAATAAGAAGCGACAACCGAACGGAGTTCAAGAACTCTCAAATTGAAGGCTTTCTTGAGGAAGAGGGCATCAAGCATGAGTTCTCTTCTCCCTACATGCCACAACAAAATGGTGTAGTGGAGAGGAAGAATAGAACTCTATTGGACATGGCAAGGACCATGTTTGATGAGTACAAGACTTCGGATCGGTTTTGGGCCGAGGCGGTCAACACCGCTTGCTACGCCATCAACATCTACACCGAATCCTCAAGAAGACATATTATGAACTCCTCACCAGTAAAAAGCCAAATGTTTCATATTTTAGAGTCTTTGGTAGCAAATGTTTTATTCTTGTTAAAAGAGGAAGAAAATCTAAATTTGCTCTTAAGGTTGTAGAAGGCTTTTACTTGGTTATGACTCAAACACAAGGGCATATAGAGTCTTTAACAAGTCCACTGGACTAGTTGAAGTCTCTTGTGACATTGTGTTTGATGAGACTAACGGCTCTCAAGTAGAGCAAGTTGATCTTGATGAGCTAGATGATGAAGAAGCTCTGTGCATCGCGCTAAGGAACATGTCCATTGGGATGTGTGTCCTAAGGAATCCGAAAAGCTTCCATAAGCACAAGATCAACAACCATCTTCCTCCATGCAAGCATCTCCACCAACTCAAGATGAGGATGAGGCTCAAGATGATGAAGGAGAAGATCAAAAAGATGAGCCACCTCAATAGGAGGACAATGATCAAGGGGGAGATGTCAATGACCAAGACAAGGAGGATGAGCAAGATCCAAGGCCGCCACACCCAAGAGTCCACCAAGCAATCCAACGAGATCACCCCGTGAACACCATCCTCAGCGATATTCATAAGGGGGTAACCACTCGATCTCGTGTTGCTCATTTTTGTGAACACTACTCTTTTGTCTCCTCTATTGAGCCACACAGGGTAGAGGACGCACTTAAAGATTCAGATTGGGTGTTGGCGATGCAAGAGGAGCTCAACAACTTCACGAGAAATGAGGTATGGCATTTAGTGCCACGTCCTAACCGAAATGTTGTAGGAACCAAGTGGGTGTTCCGCAACAAGCAAGATGAGCATGGTGTGGTGACTAGGAACAAGGCACGACTTATGGCCAAGGGGTATTCACAAGTCGAAGGTTTGGATTTTGGTGAAACCTATGCACCTGTAGCTAGGCTTGAGTCAATTCGCATATTACTTGCCTATGCTACTTACCATGGCTTTAAGCTTTACCAAATGGACGTGAAGAGCGCCTTCCTCAATGGACCAATCAAGGAAGAGGTCTATGTTGAGCAACCTCCCGGCTTTGAAGATAGTGAGTATCCTAACCATGTCTACAAACTCTCTAAGGCGCTTTATGGGCTCAAGCAAGCCCCAAGAGCATGGTATGAATGCCTAAGAGATTTTCTTATCACTAATGGATTCAAAGTCGGTAAAGCCGATCCTACTCTATTGACTAAAACCATTGAAAATTATTTGTTTGTATGCCAAATTTATGTTGATGATATCATATTTGGGTCTACTAACAAATCTATTTGTGAAGAGTTTAGTAGGATCATGATACAAAAATTCGAGATGTCTATGATGGGGGAGTTGAAGTATTTCTTAGGATTTCAAGTCAAGCAACTCCAAGAGGGCACCTTCATCAGCCAAACCAAGTACATCCAAGATATTCTCACCAAGTTTGGAATGAAGGATGCCAAGCCCATCAAGACACCCATGGGAACCAATGGGCATCTCGACCTCGACACGGGAGGTAAATCCGTAGATCAAAAGGTATACCGGTCGATGATAGGTTCTTTACTCTATTTATGTGCATCTCGATCGAACATTATGCTTTCTGTATGCATGTGTGCAAGATTTCAAGCTGATCCTAAGGAAGTTCACCTTAGGGCCGTAAAGAGAATCTTGAGATATTTAGTTCAAACACCTAAGTTTGGTCTTTGGTACCCCAAGGGATCCTCTTTTGATTTATTAGGCTATTTCAATGCTGATTGGGCAGGGTGTAAGATTGATAGGAAGAGCACATCAGGGACCTGTCAGTTTCTGGGGAGATCCCTGGTGTCTTGGGCTTCAAAGAAACAAAACTCAGTAGCTCTTTCTACCGCTGAAGCCGAGTACATTGCCGCAGGCCATTGTTGTGCGCAATTACTTTGGATGAGGCAAACCTTTAGGGACTATGACTACAAATTTAGCAAAGTTCCTCTTCTATGTGATAATGAGAGTGCAATCCGCATGGCGGATAATCCCGTTGAACACAGCCGCACTAAGCACATAGCCATTCGGTATCACTTTTTGAGAGATGACCAACAAAAGGGGGATATCGAGATAGACTATATTAACACCAAAGATCAATTGGCCGATATCTTTACAAAGCCTTTAGATGAGCAAACCTTTACCAAACTTAGGAATGTGCTAAATATTCTTGATTCTAGGAATTTTGATTGATTCTTTGCACACATAGCTCATTTATACCTTTGATCATATCTCTTTTATATCTATGACTAATGTATTTTCAAGTGTACTCTCATGCTTAGTCATAGAATTGAATGGGAAATGGAGTATTCGGCAAAGAAGGCGCTTCCACTCAACTCCATTGGTATTTGCCAGTACTCCGCATCACTCTCCACTTTGGTATAATCTTCACTCATGTCTATTTGTTTGCCATTGGGGAGAAAGTAAAAGGGCTTATATTTCACTCACAAGTATCCTTTTTGGCGATTCATGCCAAAGGGGGAGAAAGTATGAGCCCAAAGCAAAAGGACCGCACCACCACCAAAATTTAAAAATGAAGTTTTTCAAATTGATATCTTATTGCGTTCAAAATGGGGAGAAAGTAGTATCTTCAAAAATTGCAAAACCCCTCTTGAACACTAAGAGGAGAATTTTATTTAGGGGGGGGGTTGTTTAAGTCAAAGGAAAAGCATTTGAAACAGGGGGAGAAAATTTCAAATCTTGAAAATGCTTCTTTCAATTTTATTCATATACCTTTGACTATTTGCAAAATGTTTTGAAAAGAATTTTACAAAGGATTTGCAAAAACAAAACTCGTGGTGCAAATGAGTTCCAAAATTTTAAATAAGAAGAAAGCAATCCATACACATCTATTAAAATAATTATATTGGTTTCAATTCCAAGCAACCTTTGCACTTACCTTATGCAAACTAGTTCAATTCTGCACTTTTATATTTGCTTTGGTTTTTGTTGGCATCAATCACCAAGAAGGGGGAGATTGAAAGAGAAATAGGGTCAAACCTTTTCCTATATGAATTTTGGTGGTTGAATTGCCCAACACAAACAATTGGACTAACTAGTCTGCTCTAGATTATGAGTTCTACAGGTGCCAAAGGTTCACAACAAACCAATACAAGTCAAAAGAAAGGGTTCAAAACTAAGGAGCAAAGTATACCGAAGGTAGCCCTGGTCTGGCGCACCGGACTGTCCGGTGTGCCACCGACAGTGTCCGGTGCACCAGGGAGATCGACTCTGAACTTGCCAGCTTCGGGAATTTGGGAGCCGCTCCGCTATAATTCACCGGACTGTCCGGTGTAACACCGGAGCAATGGCTACTTCGCGCCAACGGTCGCCTGCAAGGAACAGTAAAAGCAAATAGTGCGTGCCAGTGCGCGCAGAAGTCAGAGCAGGTGCCAGAAGGCGCACCGGACAGTGAACAGGACCTGTCCGATGCACCACCGGACTGTCCGGTGGCCCCACTTGTCAGAGCTCCAACGGTCGGAACCCAACGGCCTGGTGACGTGGCTGGCGCACCGGACAGTGTCCGGTGGCGCACCAGACTGTCCGGTGCGCCATACGACAGAAGCCTTCACCAACGGCCATATTGGTGGTTGGGGCTATAAATACCCCCCAACCACCACACTTCATTGCATCCAAGTTTCAGCCATTTGCATTCAATACAAGAGCTCTAGACTTCATTCCAAGACACAAATAAGAGATCAAATCCTCTCCCAAGTCCAAAGTTCATTCCAATCAAATAGTGACTAGAGAGAGTGACATTTGTGTTCATTTGAGTTCTTGCGCTTGGATCGCTTTTCTTCTTCTTTCTTTCTTGTTCCCAACTCAATTGTTATCAAGGCAAGAGACACCAATTATGTGGTGGTCCTTGTGGGGACTTGGTGTCCCGATTGATTGAGAAGAGAAGCTCACTCGGTCTAGGTGACCGTTTGAGAGAGGGAAAGGGTTGAAAGAGACCCGGTCTTTGTGACCACCTCAACGGGGAGTAGGTTTGCAAGAACCGAACCTCAGTAAAACAAATCACTGCGTCTCACTCTTTATTTGCTTGTGATTTGTTTTCTCCCTCTCTTTCGGACTCGATTATATTTCTAACACTAACCCCGGCTTGTAGTTGTGCTTAAGTTTATAATTTTCAGATTCTGCCTATTCACCCCCCTCTAGGCGACTTTCAAGGACCCTCTTCCTCTTAGAAGGATAGGCACACAAGCACACTTGTTGTAACACGCTCAAAGCAATACTATGATCAGCACTACCCTAGAGTAGGGTGCGAACCTGAACCAGTATAAACCCCATGTCCCAGGTTCTTCGTTCGAGTCCTAGCGATTCACCATTCGGAGTGAGTCCGCGCTAGCACCCCTGCCGAACACAAATCTTACAACCCCCTTATCGGCGTTTTGACCCCGGGGGGTCCCTGGATCGACGAGTAAATTGTCGCTGCGTGTCCCAGCCCAGATGGGTCGGCGCGAGACGGGACACAAAGGGGGGAGAACAGTAAGGGGAAACCGCGGCCTTCGTGTTGTCCTGCGCCCAGGGCGGATGGATGCGCTTGCAGTAGGGGGTTACAAGCGTTCGTGTGGGAGAGAGAGAGAGAGCGAGAGCCTTATGCGTCGGCCCGTTCTCCCGCGCGACCCACCCTTCGTACGAGAGCCCTGGACCTTCCTTTTATAGACGTAAGGAGAGGGCCCAGGTGTACAATGGGGGGTGTAGCAATGTGCTAACGTGTCTAGCAGAGAGGATCTAGTGCCCTATGTACATGCCGTCGTGGCTGTCAGAGAGGTGTTGCTGCCCTGTTCATGTGATGTCGTGGCCGTCGGAGGAGAGCTGGAGCCCTGCGGAAGTACAGCTGTCGGGGTTGTCGGATCCTTGCTGACGTCTCCTTGCTGACGTAAGGGGCTGGGAGCTGCCGTCGTCATGGAGCGTGCGGGGTGTCATCATTACTTGTTTACTGGGGCGAGCCAGATGGGACGCCGGTCTTGTTCCCCGTAGCCTGACCTAGCTAGGGGCAGGGTAATGATGGCCCCCCTGGCGACGTGGTCGGTCCGGACCCGAGTTTGGGCGAGGTGGCGATTCCTCCAAGGTCGAGGTTGAGTCCGAGCCCTGGGGTCGGGTGAGGCGGAGTCCATCGTCTTCCGGAGCCGAGGCTGAGTCCGAGCCCTGGGGTCGGGCGAGGTGGAGTTCGTCGTCTTCTAAGTCGTGGTTGAGTCCGAGCCCTGGGGTCGGGCGAGGCGAAGTCCATCTTCCGAGGCTGAGACGGGGGCCGAACCCTAGGGTCGAGCGAGGCGGAGCTTCCTATGTCGCCCGAGGCTGGACTTAGCCGCTGTCGACCTCACTCTGGAAAGTGGCACGGCAGTCGGAGCAGGGCAGGCGACGCTGTATTCCTGTCAGGTCGGTCAATGGAGCGGCGAAGTGACTGTGGTCACTTCGGCCCTGTCGACTGAAGAGCGCGTGTCAGGATAAGATGTCAGGCGATCCTTGCATTAAATGCTCCTGTGATATGGTCGGTTGGTGTGGCGATTTGGCCAAGGTTGCTTCTCCGCGAAGCCTACCCGAGCTGAGCCTCGGGCGAGTCGATGGTGCGTCTGTTGCTTGAAGGGACCCTCGGGCGAGGCGTGAATCTTCCGGGGTCGGCTGTCTTTGCCCGAGGTCGGGCTCGAGTGTGGCAGGATCATGTCCCTTGAGCGGAGCCTTAGCCTGAATCGCGCCCATCAGGCCTTCGCAGCTTTGTGCTGATGGGGTTTACCAGCTGAGATTAGGAGTCTTGGGGGTACCCCTAATTATGGTCCCCGACAGTAGCCCTCGAGCCTCAAAGGGAGTGTTGGCACTCGCTTGGAGGCTTTTGTCGCACTTTTTTGCAAGGGGACCGGCCTTTCTCGATTGCATTTCGTTCCGGTGGGTGCGCGCGAGCGCACCCGCCGGGTGTAGCCCCCGAGGCCTCGGAGGAGTGTTTTGACTCCTTCGAGGTCTTAGTGCCTTTCGTGATGGCTCGGCCTGTTTGGTCGTTCCCTCATGCGAACTGGTCGTTGCCCGGGTGCTTAATCAGGTCCCAAGTTCTCGGGCTGGTATGTTGACGCTGTCAACGGTTTGGCCGGAGCCGGGTTTGCGAGAGCAGCCCCCGAGCCCCCGCATAGAGCGAGAGGACGGTCGAGGATAGACTCGGCTTTTTTCATACGCCCCTACGTCGCCTTTCCGCAAGGAGGAGGGGGAAAGCGCCATGTTGCCCTCGGAGGGCGCCGAACATGGTGTCTCCAGTGAGTTGCTAACGGGTAATCCGAGTGGACGCCCGTGCCCCATTCGTTAGGGGTCGACTAGTGGCCCGGAGGCGCGCTCCAAAAGTATCTGCTGGTGATTCGCCGGACCCGGTCCCCTTTTGACGTGGTCCGAGGGCTCGATGCCTCCCTCTGGTGGGATTCCGTTACAAAATCGTTCCCGTCGGTCTCGGAAATGTCCTAGGGTACCTGTAACACCCGGATTTTAGGGGTCCAAAACCCGGGGTTAACATAAACACCAGGTATGCTGGGACCAAGTCTCATACATATGATGTAAAGTGGCACAGGATCGAATGTCACAACTTTATATATATAACAGGAGTTCTATACAAAATAAATAATTACATTATAAGGAGACAACGGTCCAGCAACCCAAAGTTGACTGGGAGACGACGGCCTAGATCTCTCACGAACTCATCACAGCATCCTCCATGAGCATCATCCTGCGGTACCTGTTCTTTACCTGTGGGGTATGTGAGACAGCAAGAGTGAGCTCACATACGTTCATCGCTCAACAAGTTGTGGGGAATAATGTGCATGAACTCGCCAAAGGTGGGAGCTCACGTGAAGTGTAAGGCTTACCAAAGAAGATGGTTAGAGCTGAGCATTGCTTTTAAAGTTGGTCAAAATTTTATTAGCAATTACTAAGTATAAGTAAATACCAACCCAATTAAGTAGTAGAACAAAAGTAACCACTTCACCTGCGATGCAATGCATATGACAAATTGAATTTAGTTCCATAAATTAATCATGTGAGGGTCCGAGCTGCTCTTGACCGTGAGCACGGCTAGTATACTAGTTTTACACTCTGCAGAGGTTGCGCATCTTTACCCTGCTCATGATCGTGAGCATGGCTAGTATACCAGTTTTACACTCTGCAGAGGTTGCGCATCTTTACCCACAAGTCGTGTATCCCATGTCGCCAGGGTTTGCAAGGCCCTTAGACACTACCGAGGTGAATGGCTAGGGATCCACTACGAGGCCTTTACAAAGTTCCACTAGCTTCCGAAAACCCGCTACAGTTTATAGGAAGTTCCAATGCAGGAATCCCTTGCAGGACCGCCATCGCAGCAAAATCCTCCCGAGGGCCTCCCTACACTGACCACTCCCCTACTGCCCTTGCCCCTTTCGGGTAAGGTAGTCTTCCACTAGCTTTCCTAATTAATCAGCCAAGGGCGTCCCATTAAACCCTTGTGGTAGCACTGTTTTCCCGGGTGGTCGCTCCATGTTCCAATTAACATAATGATCTTATCATGAATAATAAATAACAACTGATAACAAAAGTATAATCATGAATAGTGTATCTCCATACCCAAAACCACATATAGCACTAGCAAGTACTACCCAAAAAGTTCAGTGGTAAACAAGGTATAAAGATAGACAAACTAGGGTAACCTATTGGGTCCCATCAAAATAACCTATGCAGATCATTATGATTAATTAGAACATGAGTGGGTAAAAAGAAGTGATCAAGGGCACAACTTGCCTGGGCCTTGAGAATCCAGGTACCAGGATGATCTTCAGGTGACACATGACCTCGTACTAGTCGTAGCATTACAAACAAACAGTGTATAGACAGAATTAACATTACACCAAACATATATGCAAAATACATATTAATAATCTACATGTTAAAATAAGACCATAGGAACTGGAATTATTAATTTTGGAGGTATAGATTTTAAGTTATGGATTTCCAAAGATTTTATGTGTTTAAAATGGATTAAGTGAGAGATTAAATTTCTAATTGTTTTCATGACAAAACAGAGGCTCTAAATGATAGAGAATTAAATTATAAAAATTTAGAAAGTGGAATGGACTAATTTGGAGCAAGTATGAATTTTCTATGAATTATCTAAGTTCTAGCAATTATTTTCCTATTAGAAATCTATTTTCTATTTCATTTATTCCATTTAAACAATCTCTGGACTGGGCCTCAATTACTGCAAAGCGTAGGGGTCTCTGCGCAAAATTCCCGAGACACAGGGAATAGTGACTCAGGACGGCGGGTTGATTCACTGAAACCCGAGGGGCTCATATGTAAAGATGGCTCGCGAAGGGGTATCGGTGATTTCAGACCGTCCGATTAGAAATCATGCGTCCAGATCTGTTGATTCATAACCGTGAACCGGTAAGCGACAAAGGCCATCCGATTATAGATCTACGGTCCATGCTCTTCCTACGAAAGGGGTACGATGGAATCCCCAACAACCGTCCGATCACGATCTGGCGTTCAAGCATTCATACCCGAAGCGGTACCCTAGGTCTTAATCCTGGTCGTAGCCACGAGATCGGACGGTCGCGAGCTCTTTCACCCATCGCGGCGGCCCCAAATGGTGCTGTACAGGATACCCGCGGCGGAGCTCACCGGAGGAATGCCCGCCGGCGCCCCGATGTACAACATCCAAAACCGAAAGGCGCTACACGTCGATGGGCCAACAGGAAACAACAGGGAAGAGTTCATACCAATTTTAGCACGGTGGAGAAAGTTGGCCGCGAGCGATGGCGAATGGCGGTGATCCATCGATTCTGGCGAGCAATTCGCCGCCGGACGATGGCTCATGAGCCCAATTGCCTGCCCGCGCGTGATCCACACAGAACGGAGATCCCCTGGTCAACACCTCAGCCAACGAGCAACACCGGACGCGAGATGAGCACATGGCGGCAAGGTTAGGCTTCCTTTTCCCCCGCGATTCCGGCGTGCACGACAGACCGCCCTGGTGATCTTTGGTGGCAGCGCTTAGATGGAATGCAGAGGGAAAGCAACCACAGCGCCCGACGCGTGAATCGCTGGAGCAGGCGAGCTTCTCTCCCTCGATTCTTCTTCTCGGTATGGCGCGGCTGGCGGAACAAATCTGGGCACGAGCTGCACAAACATGGCGACGGTAGAGTTTATACCTTGGGTCTAGGGTCGCCCCTACCCGAATCCCCGGTCCGAACGGCGCGGAGACCGCAACCACCATGCGAGGAACTCCGGGCGCGACGAGGTCGACCGCGCGAGTCTTGCGCGAGGTGCGGGGAGAGTTTGTTGGCGAGGACAACCTGACATTGGGGTCCCACGGCGCAGTGTAACCTCGGTCACGACCAAGGCGCGGAAGGCGGCTGACCAGTGGGGCCCGCGGGTCAGGGCTGTGCGGCTGCGCAGGGCGTGGGGTTGAGTGGGCCGCGGGAGGATTTCCTGGTGTGGGCCGAATTGAGGTTCAGGGCCCAACAGTGGGATTTTTCTTTTTCCTTTTCTTTTTATCTCCCATTTTCTTTTCTTTCTTTCTAAAATTAATTTGAATTCGAATTTAGTTTCAAACCTTGTGCAAGTTTATTCTCCAATCATGTTGTGAACTGAAGAATACCAATTTCTGAAATATATTTATATTATTTTTATCTTCATATCACTTCTCCTTTTACTTTTTCTATTTTATATTTCCATTTTCAAATTCTAGTTTTCTTAGCTTAAGCTTGTTTCACAAATTTGAATACAAAGTGCAACAATACAATAACTCTATCATGAGAGGCATGTCATTTATTTATTTATTTGTTATGTTAATCCCATATAATTCCATTAATCAAATATGCACAAAGAAGAGAAAACCAATTAACTCCCAAGGGTTCCATAATCCCAAGATCCCCACTTATAAACATATTTATTTATTTATAACCTTATTTTTTCTTTGGTACAAATTTTTGGGCTCTACAAATCCTACCCCCCTTAAAAATAATCTCGTCCTCGAGATTTGTAAGAAAAGAGGATATAGGAAGAGTGATTTGAAATCTAGCTTTTAGTTTCTAATTAGTTCAAAATCAAGAGTCTCTCTCTTTTTTTTTATTAGTTAGTTTTTTTAGGAGAGCCTAGGTATATATGGTTATAGACACTTTATTATGCAGGATAAAAGATATCTTTTAAAGCCTATATAGGTTTGGGCAAGAAAGACTAGGGTAAGGAAAGACTCCATCCAAGATTGTGGATCTTGATTCCGCTGGCGATTCAACTTGATCTTTGAAGATTTGAGTTGATGCTTATCCCTTCCTTGATGAAGTTGATCATGTTCTCCGGTCTTGTCTCTTTTGATTAGGAGTTAGTGTATATTATCGGAGTTGGGGAAATATGGTTAATATAGGTATGGATGAGATAGACTACATGATGTAGGTTACAAGTTTGTTTTAGGTAGGGGTTGATAGACTATGCAATCCATCATTACTCTATTGGTTGGGTTGTTATGTAACTTGTTATATAGGTCAAGTTGTTGTGTATGGCCAAGTTGATATAAGTCTCCAAATTAGGCTTAAGTGAATTTTTTTTGGAGTATAGCCTTATCCTTTGTATCAGCATTAAGTAACTCAATCTAGCTTAGATCATACTGGATTAGATAGAATTAGGTTGGTATGACTAGATTAAACTAGTTAAGATTAGCTATATCTACCAGGGTAGGATAAATATTATTAGGGTATGTTAGAATCTTTTAAGATAGGATGGATTATATGATATAGGTAGGCCATTGTTCAAGGATGAGTTGGTATAAGACATTAATTTAGGTTAAGATATATTTGTAGAGACAGTGTCTAACCTATACCACCAACTTAACTAACTTGTTAATAACTCACTTTAGATTGGGTCATATTTAGATTAGATAGAATCTGGATTAGATTGGATATAACTAGATTAGACTAGATAATATCTAATTACTTTGGATTAGATCTTGGTTGTTACTAGGGTGAGGTAAATATGCTTATTAGGGCAAGATGAATCCATAAGGATAAGGTAGAATCTTTTGAGGTCAGATAGATCTATGGGGATAAGGATAAAATCTTTTCAAGATAAGATGAGTATCTTTTTTAAGATGATATGGATCCATTAAGACAAGGGAGAATCTTTTTAAGATAAGATGAATTGGTTAGAATGAGATAAGATAAATCTCTTAAGCTAGATATGTTCCAATGGGGATAATCTAGGTTGTCTAGTTATTTTATAAATATGTTTTTATACCTATGTGTATATGCAGATGCAATTGTGGACATTACTCCACAACTCATCACACTCAATCAAAGATCCAAATCAGGCAAGTATCATAAGAACAAACATTCAAGTTCATAGATATCTATAAAAATAGTTTTGTTTTTGTTCCTAAGAGTAGGTCTCCTATTCCTAAAGGTCACTTTAGGCACAGGATTTCAAAGTTTGAAATCCACATTTGTCTTTAGAATGAAAAGGTAAGAATAATCAGAGTAAAGCGGAAATAGATGAGAAAGATTAAGGAAAGTTTAGAACAGATCAGAGTAGCAAAGGTAAGTAGACAATGGTTGTCCAGTTCTGTCTAGGTTTCGTCCTACAGTCAACATTCCTCTGATACCACTTCTGTAACACCCGGATTTTAGGGGTCCAAAACCCGGGGTTAACATAAACACCAGGTATGCTGGGACCAAGTCTCATACATATGATGTAAAGTGGCACAGGATCGAATGTCACAACTTTATATATATAACAGGAGTTCTATACAAAATAAATAATTACATTATAAGGAGACAACGGTCCAGCAACCCAAAGTTGACTGGGAGACGACGGCCTAGATCTCTCACGAACTCATCACAGCATCCTCCATGAGCATCATCCTGCGGTACCTGTTCTTTACCTGTGGGGTATGTGAGACAGCAAGAGTGAGCTCACATACGTTCATCGCTCAACAAGTTGTGGGGAATAATGTGCATGAACTCGCCAAAGGTGGGAGCTCACGTGAAGTGTAAGGCTTACCAAGGAAGATGGTTAGAGCTGAGCATTGCTTTTAAAGTTGGTCAAAATTTTATTAGCAATTACTAAGTATAAGTAAATACCAACCCAATTAAGTAGTAGAACAAAAGTAACCACTTCACCTGCGATGCAATGCATATGACAAATTGAATTTAGTTCCATAAATTAATCATGTGAGGGTCCGAGCTGCTCTTGACCGTGAGCACGGCTAGTATACTAGTTTTACACTCTGCAGAGGTTGCGCATCTTTACCCTGCTCATGACCGTGAGCATGGCTAGTATACCAGTTTTACACTCTGCAGAGGTTGCGCATCTTTACCCACAAGTCGTGTATCCCATGTCGCCAGGGTTTGCAAGGCCCTTAGACACTACCGAGGTGAATGGCTAGGGATCCACTACGAGGCCTTTACAAAGTTCCACTAGCTTCCGAAAACCCGCTACAGTTTATAGGAAGTTCCAATGCAGGAATCCCTTGCAGGACCGCCATCACAGCAAAATCCTCCCGAGGGCCTCCCTACACTGACCACTCCCCTACTGCCCTTGCCCCTTTCGGGTAAGGTAGTCTTCCACTAGCTTTCCTAATTAATCAGCCAAGGGCGTCCCATTAAACCCTTGTGGTAGCACTGTTTTCCCGGGTGGTCGCTCCATGTTCCAATTAACATAATGATCTTATCATGAATAATAAATAACAACTGATAACAAAAGTATAATCATGAATAGTGTATCTCCATACCCAAAACCACATATAGCACTAGCAAGTACTACCCAAAAAGTTCAGTGGTAAACAAGGTATAAAGATAGACAAACTAGGGTAACCTATTGGGTCCCATCAAAATAACCTATGCAGATCATTATGATTAATTAGAACATGAGTGGGTAAAAAGAAGTGATCAAGGGCACAACTTGCCTGGGCCTTGAGAATCCAGGTACCAGGATGATCTTCAGGTGACACATGACCTCGTACTAGTCGTAGCATTACAAACAAACAGTGTATAGACAGAATTAACATTACACCAAACATATATGCAAAATACATATTAATAATCTACATGTTAAAATAAGACCATAGGAACTGGAATTATTAATTTTGGAGGTATAGATTTTAAGTTATGGATTTCCAAAGATTTTATGTGTTTAAAATGGATTAAGTGAGAGATTAAATTTCTAATTGTTTTCATGACAAAACAGAGGCTCTAAATGATAGAGAATTAAATTATAAAAATTTAGAAAGTGGAATGGACTAATTTGGAGCAAGTATGAATTTTCTATGAATTATCTAAGTTCTAGCAATTATTTTCCTATTAGAAATCTATTTTCTATTTCATTTATTCCATTTAAACAATCTCTGGACTGGGCCTCAATTACTGCAAAGCGCAGGGGTCTCTGCGCAAAATTCCCGAGACACAGGGAATAGTGACTCAGGACGGCGGGTTGATTCACTGAAACCCGAGGGGCTCATATGTAAAGATGGCTCGCGAAGGGGTATCGGTGATTTCAGACCGTCCGATTAGAAATCATGCGTCCAGATCTGTTGATTCATAACCGTGAACCGGTAAGCGACAAAGGCCATCCGATTATAGATCTACGGTCCATGCTCTTCCTACGAAAGGGGTACGATGGAATCCCCAACAACCGTCCGATCACGATCTGGCGTTCAAGCATTCATACCCGAAGCGGTACCCTAGGTCTTAATCCTGGTCGTAGCCACGAGATCGGACGGTCGCGAGCTCTTTCACCCATCGCGGCGGCCCCAAATGGTGCTGTACAGGATACCCGCGGCGGAGCTCACCGGAGGAATGCCCGCCGGCGCCCCGATGTACAACATCCAAAACCGAAAGGCGCTACACGTCGATGGGCCAACAGGAAACAACAGGGAAGAGTTCATACCAATTTTAGCACGGTGGAGAAAGTTGGCCGCGAGCGATGGCGAATGGCGGTGATCCATCGATTCTGGCGAGCAATTCGCCGCCGGACGATGGCTCATGAGCCCAATTGCCTGCCCGCGCGTGATCCACACAGAACGGAGATCCCCTGGTCAACACCTCAGCCAACGAGCAACACCGGACGCGAGATGAGCACATGGCGGCAAGGTTAGGCTTCCTTTTCCCCCGCGATTCCGGCGTGCACGACAGACCGCCCTGGTGATCTTTGGTGGCAGCGCTTAGATGGAATGCAGAGGGAAAGCAACCGCAGCGCCCGACGCGTGAATCGCTGGAGCAGGCGAGCTTCTCTCCCTCGATTCTTCTTCTCGGTATGGCGCGGCTGGCGGAACAAATCTGGGCACGAGCTGCACAAACATGGCGACGGTAGAGTTTATACCTTGGGTCTAGGGTCGCCCCTACCCGAATCCCCGGTCCGAACGGCGCGGAGACCGCAACCACCATGCGAGGAACTCCGGGCGCGACGAGGTCGACCGCGCGAGTCTTGCGCGAGGTGCGGGGAGAGTTTGTTGGCGAGGACAACCTGACATTGGGGTCCCACGGCGCAGTGTAACCTCGGTCACGACCAAGGCGCGGAAGGCGGCTGACCAGTGGGGCCCGCGGGTCAGGGCTGTGCGGCTGCGCAGGGCGTGGGGTTGAGTGGGCCGCGGGAGGATTTCCTGGTGTGGGCCGAATTGAGGTTCAGGGCCCAACAGTGGGATTTTTCTTTTTCCTTTTCTTTTTATCTCCCATTTTCTTTTCTTTCTTTCTAAAATTAATTTGAATTCGAATTTAGTTTCAAACCTTGTGCAAGTTTATTCTCCAATCATGTTGTGAACTGAAGAATACCAATTTCTGAAATATATTTATATTATTTTTATCTTCATATCACTTCTCCTTTTACTTTTTCTATTTTATATTTCCATTTTCAAATTCTAGTTTTCTTAGCTTAAGCTTGTTTCACAAATTTGAATACAAAGTGCAACAATACAATAACTCTATCATGAGAGGCATGTCATTTATTTATTTATTTGTTATGTTAATCCCATATAATTCCATTAATCAAATATGCACAAAGAAGAGAAAACCAATTAACTCCCAAGGGTTCCATAATCCCAAGATCCCCACTTATAAACATATTTATTTATTTATAACCTTATTTTTCTTTGGTACAAATTTTTGGGCTCTACAGTACCTCGGGAGCATAGCCCGAGCCTTGGTTATGTATCGAACGTACCTAGGGTCATCCCTCGCTCTGCGTGCTCTGAGGCGGCTGTCGAACCCTTCGGGGGCCATCCTACGAACCCCTGATCAGTAGTGGGCGCGGAGCCCGAGTGGCCTGAGGCGACCGTTAAACCCTTCCGAGGGGCTAGCCTTCGAACCTTTGACCAGTAGTGGGCGCGGAGCCCGAGTGCTCTGAGGCGGCTGTCGAACCCTTCTGAGGGGCCAGCCTTCGAACCTCTGATCAGTAGGAGGGCTCGGGGCCCGTTTCCTTCACGGAGAAGGATCCGTTTCGGAGTATCCCCTTTCCCGGTCCCTGTAGCAAGAGAGAGAAAGAGGAAGTGGAGAAGGATACGAAATTGAATGACGTGGCGCACCTTTTTTTGACGCGGTCATCATGGTGGAGGTGAAGCGTCGCCTGCTTTGCCTGCCAAAGGTGCCGCCTGTCCTGCCACAGAGTTAATGCGACGGGACGAGTGGTTCGCGGGGCAGCCGTTGTGCGTGCTCGAGCCGTTCGAGGAACGAAGCACGGGCGCGTCGTCTTCACGCCGTGGGAGAGTGTTCTCTCGCTGTCCCAGGAGGGGACATGAGCCTACAGACGACTTGACCGCTGCTTCTGCCCGCCTGCTGCCGCCATTACTGTCGGCCCATTTCTGGCCGTATCGACCGTCGTGTCTTCTCCCGCGGTTGATTGACCCGTGACCGGTGTGCTCGGTTGGCACTGTTGGGTCATGCGCGGGGTTTCCTCGAGTCGCGGCACCGGTTCCGCAGTCGAGAAGGCGCGGTACTGGCGCAGGTGACGGTGCAGCTTCTCGCACGTAGTAACCGACGCGCCGGTTACATGACGTGTGGGCCTAGACCTCCAAGCTAGACGCATCGAAGTCGAAAGGGTGCGCCCCCTTGGTGCAGTTGCATGCCACCTGCATGGCGGTCCGCCCTTTCACCCGCTGGTCCGGGCGATAGTGGAGGAATGCTTGTAACCGCTGGGCTGTTGTGCTCTCCGCGCGCGGCGGTCTGGCTTCTTTTGTCCTGGGCCATCTTGCATGACACTGATAGTCGCCTAGAGGGGGGGTGAATAGGGCGAAACTGAAATTTACAAAAATAATCACAACTACAAGCCGGGTTAGCGTTAGTAGTAAAGAAACGAGTCCGCGAGAGAGGGCGCAAAACAAATCGCAAGCAAATAAGAGTGTGACACGAGGATTTGTTTTACCGAGGTTCGGTTCTCGCAAACCTACTCCCCGTTGAGGAGGCCACAAAGGCCGGGTCTTTTTCAACCCTTCCCTCTCTCAAACGATCCCACGGATCGAGTGAGCTTTCTCTTCTTCTCAATCAACCGGGAACAAAACTTCCCCCGCAAGGGCCACCACACAATTGGTGCCTCTTGCCTTGGTTACAATTGAGTGATGATCTCAAGAACAAGTGAGAAAGAAAAGAATGCGATCCAAGCGCAAGAGCTCGAAAGAACACAAGCAAATCACTCTCTCTAGTCACTATGGAGTTGTGTGGGATTTGGAGAGGACTTGATCTATTTGATGTGTCTAGAATTGAATGCTAGAGCCCTTGTAGAGGTTGAGAAGTGGAAAACTTGGATGGCAATGAATGTGGGGTGGTTGGGGTATTTATAGCCCCAACCACCAAAAGTGACCGTTGGCTGGAGGCCTCTGTTCGATGGCACACCGGACAGTCCGGTGCACACCGGACAGTCCGGTGCCCCTGCCACGTCACCATTGCCGTTGGATTCTGACCGTTGGAGCTCCTGACTTCTGGGCCCTCCTGGGTGTCCGGTGCACACCGGACATGTACTGTTTGATGTCCGGTGCACCGGTATGGGCGAGCCTGACGTCTGCGCGCGCTGCGCGCGCATTTAATGCACCGCAGGGAGCCGTTGGCGCCGCAGAGAGCCGTTGCTCCGCTGGCACACCGGACAGTCCGGTGCACACCGGACAGTCCGGTGAATTTTAGCGGAGCGGCTGCCGAGCGAACCCGAGGCTGGCGAGTTCCGGAGGCCGCGTTTCCTTGGAGCACCGGACATGTCCGGTGCACACCGGACAGTCCGGTGAATTATTGCGCGCCCGCTTCCGAGAATTCCCGAGGGCGAAGAGTTTGAGTCGAAGTCCTCTGGCCGCACCGGACAGTCCGGTGCCTCCAGCCAGAGGTGCCCTCGGTTGCCTTGCTGCTCCTTTATTGAATCCAACACTTGGTCTTTTTATTGGCTGATTGTGAACTTTTTGCACCTGTATAACTTATGCACTAGAGTAAACTAGTTAGTCCAATGTTTGTGTTGGGCAATTCAACCACCAAAATTATTTAGGAACTAGGTCTAAGCCTAATTCCCTTTCAATCTCCCCCTTTTTGGTGATTGATGCCAACACAAACCAAAGCAAATATAGAAGTGCATAATTGAACTAGTTTACATAATGTAAGTGCAAAGGTTGCTTGGAATTGAGCCAATATAAACTTATATGATGCGCATGGATGGTTTCTTTGTTTTTGACATATTGGACCATATTTGCACCACGAGTTTTGTTTTTGCAAATTCTTTTGTAAATTCTTTTCAAAGTACTTTTGCAAGATAGTCAAAGGTAAATGAAAAAGATTTTGCAAAGCATTTTCAAGATATGGAATTTTCTCCCCCTATTTCCAATGCTTTTCCTTTGACTAAGCAAAACTCCCCCTAAATGAGATCCTCCTCTTAGTGTTCAAGAGGGTTTTTGATTTATCATTTTGAAATACTATTTCCTCCCCCTTTAGAACATAAAGAGATACCAATTTTGAAATTTACCAATGAAAATCATCAAATTTAAAAAATTAGGTGGTGGTGGTGGTGCGGTCCTTTTGCTTTGGGCTCACGCTTTCTCCCCCTTTGGCATGAATCGCCAAAAACGGAATCATTAGAGCCCAATGAAGTATTATCTCCCCCTTTGGTCATGAAATGAATGAGTGAAGATTATACCAAAGTTGGAGAGTGATGCGGAGCGACGGCGAAGAATGAGTAGTGAAGTGGAGTGGAAGCCTTGTCTTCGCCGAATACTCCAATTCCCTTTCAATATACCTATGACTTGGTTTGAAATACACTTGAAAACACATTAGTCATAGCATATATAAAAGAGACATGATCAAAGGTATATTCATGTGCTATGTGTGCAAGTTTAGCAAAAGAAATTCCTAGAATCAAGAATATTGAGCTCATGCCTAAGTCGGGTAAAAGATTGTTCATCAAGCGGCTTGGTAAAGATATCGGCTAATTGATCTTTAGTGTTAATGTAAGAAATCTCGATATCCCCCTTTTGTTGGTGATCCCGAAGAAAATGATACCGAATGGCTATGTGCTTAGTGCGGCTGTGCTCGACGGGATTGTCGGCCATTTTGATTGCACTCTCATTGTCACATAGCAAAGGGACTTTGGTTAATTTGTAACCATAGTCCCGCAGGGTTTGCCTCATCCAAAGCAATTGCGCGCAACAATGGCCTGCGGCAATATACTCGGCTTCGGCGGTAGAAAGAGCGACCGAATTTTGCTTCTTTGAAGCCCATGACACCAAGGATCTTCCCAAGAACTGGTAAGTCCCCGATGTGCTCTTCCTATTAATCCTACACCCCGCCCAATCGGCATCCGAATAACCAATCAAATCAAATGTGGATCCCCGAGGGTACCAAAGCCCAAACTTAGGAGTAAAAGCCAAATATCTCAAGATTCGTTTTACGGCCGTAAGGTGTGATTCCTTAGGGTCGGCTTGAAATCTTGCACACATGCAAACGGAAAGCATAATGTCCGGTCGAGATGCACATAAGTAAAGCAATGAACCAATCATCGACCGGTATACCTTTTGATCCACGGACTTACCTCCCGTGTCGAGGTCGAGATGTCCATTAGTTCCCATGGGTGTCTTGATGGGCTTGGCATCCTTCATTCCAAATTTGCTTAGAATGTCTTGAGTATACTTCGTTTGGCTAATGAAGGTGCCCTCTTGGAGTTGCGTGACTTGAAATCCTAAGAAATATTTCAACTCCCCCATCATCGACATCTCGAATTTCTGTGTCATGATCCTACTAAATTCTTCACATGTAGATTTGTTAGTAGACCCAAATATAATATCATCAACATAAATTTGGCATACGAACAAATCGTTGTCAAGAGTTTTAGTGAATAAAGTAGGATCGGCCTTGCCGACTTTGAAGCCATTTGCAATAAGGAAATCTCTAAGGCATTCATACCATGCTCTTGGGGCTTGCTTAAGCCCATAAAGCGCCTTAGAGAGCCTATAAACATGGTTAGGGTACTCACTGTCTTCAAAGCCGGGAGGTTGCTCAACATAGACCTCCTCCTTGATTGGTCCATTGAGGAAGGCACTCTTTACGTCCATTTGATAGAGCTTGAAGCCATGGTAAGTAGCATAGGCTAATAATATGCGAATTGACTCAAGCCTAGCTACGGGTGCATAGGTTTCACCAAAATCCAAACCTTCGACTTGTGAATACCCCTTGGCCACGAGTCGAGCTTTGTTCCTAGTCACCACACCATGCTCGTCTTGCTTGTTGCGGAAGACCCACTTGGTTCCTACAACATTTTGATTAGGACGTGGAACTAAGTGCCATACCTCATTCCTTGTGAAATTGTTGAGCTCCTCTTGCATCGCCATCACCCAATCCAAATCTTGAAGAGCTTCCTCTACCCTATGTGGCTCAATAGAGGAAACAAACGAGTAATGCTCACAAAAATGTGCAACACGAGGTCGAGTAGTTACCCCCTTATGAATGTCGCCGAGGATGGTGTCAACGGGGTGATCTCGTTGTATCGCTTGGTGGATTCTTGGGTGTGGCGGCCTTGGTTGTTCATCCTCCTTGTCTTCATCATTTGAATCTCCCCCTTGATCGTTGCCGTCATTTTGAGGTGGCTCATCTTCTTGATTTTCTTGTTCAACATCTTGAGCCTCATCCTCAACTTGAGTTGGTGGAGATGCTTGCATGGAGGAGGATGGTTGATCTTGTGCATTTGGAGGCTCTTCGGATTCCTTAGGACACACATCCCCGATGGACATGTTCCTTAGCGCTATGCATGGAGCCTGTTCTTCACCTACATCATCAAGATCAACTTGCTCTACTTGAGAGCCGTTAGTCTCATCAAACACAACGTCACAAGAAACTTCAACAAGTCCTGAGGACTTGTTAAAGACTCTATATGCCCTTGTGTTTGAGTCATATCCTAGTAAAAAGCCTTCTACAGTTTTAGGAGCAAATTTAGATTTTCTACCTCTTTTAACAAGTATAAAACATTTGCTACCAAAAACTCTAAAATATGAAATATTGGGCTTTTTACCGGTTAGGAGTTCATAAGATGTCTTCTTGAGGATTCGATGAAGATATAATCGGTTGATGGCGTAGCAGGCGGTGTTGACTGCCTCGGCCCAAAACCGATCCGGTGTCTTGTACTCATCAAGCATGGTTCTTGCCATGTCCAATAGAGTTCGATTCTTCCTCTCCACTATACCATTTTGTTGTGGAGTGTGAAGAGAACTCATGCTTGATGCCCTCCTCCTCAAGAAAGCCTTCTATTTGAGAGTTCTTGAACTCCGTCCCATTGTCGCTTCTAATTTTCTTGATCCTTAAGCCGAACTCATTTTGAGCCCGTCTCAAGAATCCCTTTAAGGTCTCTTGGGTTTGTGATTTTTCCTGCAAAAAGAATACCCAAGTGAAGCGAGAATAATCATCCACAATTACAAGACAATACTTACTACCGCCGATGCTTATGTAAGCGATCGGGCCGAATAGATCCATATGTAGGAGCTCCAGTGGCCTGTCGGTAGTCATGATATTTTTGTGTGGATGATGTATCCCAACTTGCTTCCCAGCTTGGCATGCGCTACAAATCCTGTCTTTCTCAAAATGAACATCGGTTAGTCCCAAAATGTGTTCTCCCTTTAGAAGCTTGTGAAGATTCTTCATTCCAACATGGGCTAGTCGGCGGTGCCAGAGCCAACCCAAGTTAGTCTTAGCAATCAAGCAAGTGTCGAGTTCAGCTCTATTAAAATCTACTAAGTATAGCTGACCCTCTAACACTCCCTTAAAAGCTATTGAATCATCACTTCTTCTAAAGACAGTAACACCTATATCAGTAAAAAGACAGTTGTAGCCCATTTGACATAATTGGGATACGGAAAGCAAATTGTAATCTAATGAATCTACAAGAAAAACATTGGAAATAGAATGGTCAGGAGATATAGCAATTTTACCCAAACCTTTGACCAAACCTTGATTTCCATCCCCGAATGTGATAGCTCGTTGGGGATCTTGGTTTTTCTCATATGAGGAGAACATCCTTTTCTCCCCGGTCATGTGGTTTGTGCACCCGCTGTCGAGTATCCAACTTGTGCCCCCGGATGCATAAACCTACAAAACAAGTTTAGTTCTTTGTTTTAGGTACCCAAACGGTTTTGGGTCCTTTGGCATTAGATACAAGAACTTTGGGTACCCAAACACAAGTCTTGGAGCCTTTGTGTTTGCCTCCAACAATTTTGGCAACTACCTTGCCGGACTTGCTAGTCAAAACATAAGATGCATCAAAAGTTTTAAATGAAATGGCATGATCATTTGATGCATTAATAGTTTTCTTTCTAGGCAACTTGGCATGGGTTGGTTGCCTAGATCTAGATGTCTCACCCTTATACATAAAAGCATAATTAGGGCCAGAGTGAGACTTCCTAGAATGAATTTTCTTAATTTTACTCTCAGGATACCCGGCAGGGTACAAAATGTAACCCTCGTTATCCTGAGGCATGGGAGCCTTGCCCTTAACAAAGTTAGACAAGTTCTTAGGAGGGGCATTAATTTTGACATTGTCTCCCCTTTGGAAGCCAATGCCGTCCTTAATGCCCGGGCGTCTCCCATTATAGAGCATGCTTCTAGCAAGTTTAAATTTTTCATTTTCTAAGTCATGCTCTCTAATCTTAGCATTAAGTTGTGCTATGTGATCATTTTGTTTCTTAATTAAAGCTAGGTGATCATGGATAGCATCAACATTAATATCTCTACATCTAGTACAAATGGAAATATGCTCAACATTAGATGTAGAGGGTTTGCAAGATTTTAGTTCAACAACCTTAGCATGCAACAAATCATTTTTAGCTCTAAGGTCGGAAATAGTAGCATTGCAAACATCAAAATCCTTAGCCTTAGCAATTAATTTCTCATTCTCATTTCTAAGGCTAGCAATGGAAGCATTCAATTCATCAATCCTAGCAAGCAAATCAACATCATCATTTCTAGGATCAATGCAAACATGAGAATCAACCTTAGCAATTAAATTGGCATTTTCATTTCTAAGGTTGTCTAACGTCTCATGGCAAATACTTAGCTCACTAGACAATTTTTCACATTTTTCTCTTTCTAGAGCATAAGCATTTTTAACCTTAACATGTTTCTTGTTTTCCTTGATTAGAAAGTCCTCTTGGGAGTCCAAGAGATCATCCTTTTCATGGATGGCACTAATTAGCTCATTTAATTTTTCTTTTTGTTCCATGTTAAGGTTGGCAAAAAGAATACGCAAATTATCTTCCTCATTTTTATCATTATCCTCATCACTAGATGTTTCATATTTAGTGGAGGACCTTGATTTTACCTTCTTTTTGCCGTCCTTGGCCATAAGACACTTGTGGCCGACGTTGGGGAAGAGAAGGCCCTTGGTGACGGCGATGTTGGCGGCGTCCTCGTCGTCGGAGGAGTCGCTTGAGCTTTCGTCGGAGTCCCACTCCCGACAAACATGGGCATCGCCGCCCTTCTTCTTGTAGTATTTCTTCTTCTCCTTCCTCTTGCCCTTCTTGTCGTCGCCCCTGTCACTATCACTAGACATAGGACATTTTGCAATAAAATGACCGGGCTTACCACACTTGTAGCAAACCTTCTTGGAACGGGATTTGTAATCTTTCCCTTTCCGTTGCTTGAGGATTTGCCGGAAGCTTTTGATGATTAGGGCCATCTCCTCGTTGTCGAGCTTGGAGGCGTCAATTGGTTGTCTACTTGGTGTAGACTCCTCCTTCTTCTCCTCCATTGCCTTGAAGGCCACGGGTTGCGCCTCGGATGTGGAGGGTTCATCAAGCTCGTTGATCTTCTTGGAGCCCTTAATCATGCATTCAAAACTCACAAAATTCCCGATAACTTCCTCGGGGGTCATTTGTGTATATCTAGGATTGCCACGAATTAATTGAACTTGTGTGGGGTTAAGGAAAATAAGGGCTCTTAGAATAACCTTAACCACTTCGTGGTCATCCCATTTTGCGCTCCCGAGGTTGCGCACTTGGTTCACCAAGGTCTTGAGCCGGTTGTACATGTCTTGTGGCTCCTCCCCTTGGCGAAGACGGAAGCGACCGAGCTCCCCCTCGATCGTTTCCCGCTTGGTGATCTTGGTGAGTTCATCACCCTCGTGTGCCGTCTTGAGTAGGTCCCAAATCTCCTTGGCGTTCTTCAACCCTTGAACTTTGTTGTATTCCTCCTTGCTTAGTGAGGCAAGAAGGATGGTTGTGGCTTGAGAGTTGAAGTGCTCGATTTGGGCCACTTCGTCCGTGTCGTAGTCCTCGTCCCCTACGGATGGTACCTGTACACCATACTCAACAACATCCCATAATCTTTTGTGGAGAGAGGTTAGATGAAATCGCATCAAATTACTCCACATAGCATAATCTTCACCATTAAAAGTTGGTGGTTTGCCTAATGGGACGGAAAGTAAAGGTGTATGTTTAGGAACGCGAGGGTAGCGTAGGGGGATCTTACTATACTTCTTACGCTCTTGGCGTTTAGAAGTGACGGACGCCGCGTCGGAGCCGGAGGTAGATGTCGATGAAGTGTCGGTCTCGTAGTAGACCACCTTCCTCATTCTTTTGTGCTTGTCCCCACTCCGATGCGGCTTGTGAGAAGAAGATTTTTCCTTCTTCTCTTTGTGGTGAGAAGAGGAAGATCTTTTCTCCTTCCGCTTGGAGGATTTCTTCTTCTTCTCTCTTCTCTTGGTGCGGGACTCTTTCGATGAAGATGAAGTGCTCCCTTGACTTGTAGTGGGCTTGTCATCGCCGGTCTCCATCTCCCTCTTGGTGTGATCTCCCGACATCACTTCGAGCGGTTAGGCTCTAATGAAGTACCGGGCTCTGATACCAATTGATAGTCGCCTAGAGGGGGGGTGAATAGGGCGAAACTGAAATTTACAAAAATAATCACAACTACAAGCCGGGTTAGCGTTAGTAGTAAAGAAACGAGTCCGCGAGAGAGGGCGCAAAACAAATCGCAAGCAAATAAGAGTGTGACACGAGGATTTGTTTTACCGAGGTTCGGTTCTCGCAAACCTACTCCCCGTTGAGGAGGCCACAAAGGCCGGGTCTTTTTCAACCCTTCCCTCTCTCAAACGATCCCACGGATCGAGTGAGCTTTCTCTTCTTCTCAATCAACCGGGAACAAAACTTCCCCCGCAAGGGCCACCACACAATTGGTGCCTCTTGCCTTGGTTACAATTGAGTGATGATCTCAAGAACAAGTGAGAAAGAAAAGAATGCGATCCAAGCGCAAGAGCTCGAAAGAACACAAGCAAATCACTCTCTCTAGTCACTATGGAGTTGTGTGGGATTTGGAGAGGACTTGATCTATTTGATGTGTCTAGAATTGAATGCTAGAGCCCTTGTAGAGGTTGAGAAGTGGAAAACTTGGATGGCAATGAATGTGGGGTGGTTGGGGTATTTATAGCCCCAACCACCAAAAGTGACCGTTGGCTGGAGGCCTCTGTTCGATGGCACACCGGACAGTCCGGTGCACACCGGACAGTCCGGTGCCCCTGCCACGTCACCATTGCCGTTGGATTCTGACCGTTGGAGCTCCTGACTTCTGGGCCCTCCTGGGTGTCCGGTGCACACCGGACATGTACTGTTTGATGTCCGGTGCACCGGTATGGGCGAGCCTGACGTCTGCGCGCGCTGCGCGCGCATTTAATGCACCGCAGGGAGCCGTTGGCGCCGTAGAGAGCCGTTGCTCCGCTGGCACACCGGACAGTCCGGTGCACACCGGACAGTCCGGTGAATTTTAGCGGAGCGGCTGCCGAGCGAACCCGAGGCTGGCGAGTTCCGGAGGCCGCGTTTCCTTGGAGCACCGGACATGTCCGGTGCACACCGGACAGTCCGGTGAATTATTGCGTGCCCGCTTCCGAGAATTCCCGAGGGCGAAGAGTTTGAGTCGAAGTCCTCTGGCCGCACCGGACATGTCCGGTGCCTCCAGCCAGAGGTGCCCTCGGTTGCCTTGCTGCTCCTTTGTTGAATCCAACACTTGGTCTTTTTATTGGCTGATTGTGAACTTTTTGCACCTGTATAACTTATGCACTAGAGTAAACTAGTTAGTCCAATGTTTGTGTTGGGCAATTCAACCACCAAAATTATTTAGGAACTAGGTCTAAGCCTAATTCCCTTTCAGACACGTGGGACCCAGCCCCCGTGTTGTAGGGGGAGGACCTTGGAGCGTGTTGGAGAAGACTCGGTCCGCGACGGCTGAGGACGCAAGTGGGGAGAGTCGCCTTTAAAAGGAGGGCGACTCCCTTGGATGGCAACCATGTCTTCGCACTCCATGTATCGCGTCCTTCCACCTTCCGAGCCCCGGATGGGGAGCGCTCGTGTCGCTTTCGTCTTGCTGTCGTTGGAGGAACGCAACTTCGCGGAAGTTGGTACCTTTCAGCCGTCGCTCGGCTTCAAGGATTTTCATCAGGCAGCCCGGCTGCATCCCCTCGCCGGTGGTCACCCAAGACGGTGACCACCAGTTCGATGGTGGGGAGAAGCGAGCCGAGCTGCGGCCTCTGCCCCGCCCTCAGTTTCAAGGATCTTCATCATCCTTGCTGGGGCAGAGATTGCGCCGAGTTGGGGCCTGTCTTCGCGCGAGCAGCGACCCGCTCCTTCCCTCAGTGATCGGGGGGAAGGGCGTTCGCCGTTCGTGGCGCTGGCAACTGCCGCGTGCCCGGCTCTCCGGCCTAAGCGGCTCCGGCGCTACTTCCGGTGCCACCTCCCACCGAGGCAGCCGGAAGAGGTTTCTCTGCCGACGAGATAATCGGTGCCACCCGCGAACTGACCTCCGACTCTACGGCCTTCTGCTTGTCCTCGCTCCTCGAGTGGGAACGTGGGCGAGGGCCTTATCGCAGCAGCATCTGCTCTGAGGTCATCGTTGCTGCTGTTCGGCCGCCCGGAGCAGAGGTCGTTGTCGCTGCTGCCGGAGCGGGCGTCGGCGTGCCACCTGGGGTCTTGTCGCCCCGCAGGCCCTCCAATGTGGGGGGTTGTTCGTACCTGCGGGAGTGGACCCGGAGTTCCGTTTGTAATGGCACCTTGAGTGCCAGTGTCTATTCATTGTGGCTGTCGGGGCCTGAACATGTAGGTATTTTTGGGTGTTATACCATGTTTTTTCCTTATTTTCAAGCACTGGAACTCGCCTGTCGGCTAGCCGAACCGCTTTACCAAATGTGAGTTGCTCTGTGCGGAAGGTGACGAGTGAGGTATCCGTATCCCGGAGGCGTAGGAATCCCTCGGCTCGGTCGGCCTTGCCGCCCGAGGCTTCACTTGCTTAGTCAAAGAAACCCTCGGCCGCTCTACGGTGAGCCGGGGCCAAGGGCAGCGGTGTCAGCGTGGACAGAGGCGGAGTTGGCTCAAAAAAGGAAGCTTCGTCGGTCGGGGCTTGGCCGGGTCGTCCACTAGCGGGACCAACGCCGGAGTCGAGTTGCCGAGGCCACGAGCCGGGCTGGTGTCCACGGGGGACACCTGGCTGAGGCTTCGGGGCGGCCGGCCGAGTTGTCTGCTCGGGCCGGGTTCCTAGAGGAGACAATGGCGGCGATGGCCCGGGCATGGTGCTGACGTCGTCCTTCGGAGCGGAGATCCTCCGACCATGTTGCCGTCCGAGGCTCGGTCGGACTTCGCCGAAGGTGGAGTTGATGCCGAGGGTGCTGCTGCTCCCCCTCCATCGACGTCTGAGCCTGCAGGATCGGTTCGCCTGTAGTATGCATATGTTTTTTGCGGCCGCCGAGGCCCAAACATACAGTCGTCGCGTTGTAAAGCTGTGTTTCTTTTCCTCTTGTTTCGAGTATCAGGGCTTGCTCGTCGGTAGCAGAATTGTTTATCCGAGCTAGAGTTACTTCTCACGGAAGGTGATGAGTGAGGTATCCGTATCCCGGAGGCGTAGGAATCCCTCGGCTCGGTCAACCTTGCCGCTTACGTGTACTCTTGCTCGTCCGCGGGATTCTATTATCGACGTAGCCGAGAAAACCTGAACAATCGTTTCGGCAGAAAGTCTTTTGAGCGTTAAGGCTTGTTCGGTCAGCAGGATCGCTCATCCGAATGCGAGTTACTTCTCGCAGAAGGTGATGAGTGAGGTATCCGTATCCCGGAGGTGTAGGAGTCCCTCGGCTCGGTCGGCCTTGCCTTCTTACGTGTACTCCGTCGTTTTCATGATCCCACTACCGAAGTAGTCGAAAAGCACGAAAGATATTCTGGCAGAAAGACTTTTTTCGAGGAAAATTTTGACGCGGAGGGGGTTCCCCCTTTCTAGCCCCCGAGGGACGGTCGGGCTTTGCCGAGGCAAGGCTGACCCTTCCTTGATGGTTAGACTTTGTATGTAAACGAGGTATATGAACGGCTTGAAAACATCTTAAGGGTAGAAGCGACGTAGCTGTCGGATGTTCCAAGCATTGCTGTAGACCTCGCCTTGACTGTTGGCCAGCTTGTACGTCCCGGGCTTCAAAACCTTGGCGATGACGAACGACCCTTCCCAGGGAGGCGTGAGCTTGTGGCGCCCTCGGGCATCTTGTCGTAGTCGAAGCACCAAGTCGCCCACCTGGAGGTCTCGGGACCGAACCCCTCAGGCGTGGTAGCGTCGCAGGGACTGTTGATACCGCGCCGAGTGTAGTAAGGCCATGTCCCGAGCCTCTTCCAGCTGGTCCAGTGAGTCTTCTCGGTTGGTCTGGTTGCGTCGGTCGTCGTAGGCCCTCGTCCTTGGGGAACCGTATTCTAAGTTTGTGGGCAAGATGGCCTCGGCTCCATAGACTAGAAAGAACGGCGTGAAACCCGTGGCTCGACTTGGCGTCGTCCTCAGGCTCCAGACCACCAAGGGGAGTTCCTTCATCCATCGCCTGCCGAACTTGTGGAGGTCGTTGTAGATCCTCGGCTTGAGTCCTTGCAGAATCATGCCGTTGGCACGTTCTACCTGCCCATTCGTCATGGGATTGCCATGGCGGCCCAGTCCACCCGGATGTGGTGGTCTTCGCAGAAGTCCAGGAACTTTCTGCCAGTGAACTGGGTGCCGTTGTCGGTGATGATGGAGTTCGGGACCCCGAAGCGATGGATGATGTTGGTGAAGAATGCCACCGCCTGTTCGGACCTGATGCTGTTTAGGGGTCGGACCTCGATCCACTTGGAGAATTTGTCGATGGCGACCAGTAGGTGCGTGTAGCCCCCGGGTGCCTTCTGCAAGGGACCGACGAGGTCCAGACCCCACACAGCAAACGGCCAGGTGATGGGTATTGTTTGCAGAGCCTGAGCGGGTAGGTGCGTTTGCCTTGCGTAGAATTGACACCCTTGGCAGGTGCGGACAATTCTAGTGGCGTCGGCCACCACGGTCGGCCAGTAGAAACCTTGTCGGAAAGCGTTTCCAACAAGGGCTCGACGCGCTGCGTGATGACCGCAAGCCCCCGAGTGTATTTCTTGTAAGAGCTCCTGGCCTTCGGCGATGGATATGCATCGCTGGAGGATGCCGGAGGGGCTGCAGTGGTAGAGCTCCTTCCCGTCACCCAGCAAGACGAATGACTTGGCGCGCCGCGCCAGTCGCCGAGCTTCGGCTCTATCGAGGGGTAGCTCTCCTTGGTGGAGATATTGCAGGTACGGGGTCTGCCAGTCTCGATCAGGCGGGACCCCATTCTGCTCTCTCTCGACGCGCAGTGCCTCACCCTCGGGGGCCGAGGGTGCCTCGGGCTGAGCCAAGGGCGCCTTGGGCAGGGCCGAGACCTTCTCGGGCTCAGGCGAATCGTTGGTCTTGACTGAGGGTTGATGTAGGTCCCGGGAGAAGACATTCGGGGGAACCGTTGTTCATGCCGAAGCTATCTTCGCCAGCTCGTCCGTAGTCTCGTTATACCGCCGGCCGACGTGGTTGACCTCGAGCCCGTAGAACTTGTCCTCCAGGCGCCGAACCTCGTCGCAGTAGGCTTCCATCTTCGGGTCGCGGCAATGGGAGTTCTTCATGACTTGGTCGATGACAAGCTGCGAGTCGCCGCGAGCGTTGAGGCGTTGGACCCCTAGCTCGATGGCGATGCACAACCCGTTAACCAGAGCCTCATACTCAGCCACGTTGTTGGACGTCGGGAAATGGAGGCGCAGCACGTAGCGGAGGTGATTCCCAAGGGGCGAGATGAAGAGCAGGCCCACGCCTGCCCCTGTTTTCATCAGCGACCCGTCGAAAAACATGGTCCAGAGTTCCGGTTGGATCGGAGCTGCCGGGAGCTGGGTGTCGACCCATTCAGCCACAAAGTCCGCCAAGACTTGGGACTTGATGGCCTTCCGAGGGGCGAACGAGATTGTCTCGCCCATGATTTCCACCGCCCACTTTGCAATCCTACCTGAGGCCTCTCGGCACTGGATGATCTCCCCCAGGGGGAAGGATGACACCACAGTCACCGGATGAGACTCGAAGTAGTGTCGCAACTTCCGCCGCGTCAGAATCACCGCGTACAGCAGCTTATGAATTTGTGGGTAGCGGATCTTGGTCTCGGACAGTACCTCACTGATGAAGTAGACCGGCCTCTGGACGGGTAATTCATGCCCTTCTTCTCGTCTTTCGACCACGATCGCGGCGCTGACCACCTGATTGGTAGCGGCGACATAGATCAAGAGGGCTTCTCCGGCAGCGGGAGGCACCAAGATGGGTGCGTTCGTAAGGAGCGCCTTCAGCTTCCCGAGGGCTTCCTCGGCCTCGGGGGTCCAAGTGAAGCACTCGGTCTTTCTTAAGAGGCGGTACAGAGGTAGGCCTCTTTTGCCGAGGCGCGAGATGAAGCGGCTCAGAGCCGCAAGGCATCCCATGACCCTCTGTACGCCTTTCAAGTCCTTGATGGGCCCCCATGTTGGTGATGGCCGCGATTTTCTCCGGGTTGGCCTCGATGCCCCACTCGGAGACGATGAACCCCAAGAGCATGCCTCGGGGGACTCTGAAGACGCACTTCTCGGGATTGAGTTTTACGCCTTTCGCCTTGAGACACTTGAATGTCGTTTCAAGGTCGGAGAGGTGGTCGGAGGCTTTCCTCGTCTTGACTATGATGTCATCGACGTAAGCCTCGACCGTTCGACCAATGTGCTCTCTGAACACGTGGTTCATGCACCTTTGGTATGTCGCACCCGCATTCCTCAAACCGAATGGCATAGTAACGTAGCAGTACATGCCAAAAGGTGTGATGAAAGAAGTCGCGAGCTGGTCGGACTCTTTCATCTTGATTTGGTGATACCCGGAGTAGGCGTCAAGGAATGACAGGGTTTCGCACCCAGCAGTGGAATCCACGATTTGATCGATGCGAGGCAGAGGGTAGGGAACCTTCGGACATGCTTTGTTTAGACCAGTGTAGTCTACACACATCCGCCATTTCCCTCCTTTCTTTCTCACAAGCACGGGGTTGGCAAGCCATTCAGGATGGAATACCTCTTTGATGAACCCTGCGGCCATCAGCTTGTGGATCTCCTCGCCTATGGCTCTGCGCTTTTCTTCGTCGAATCGGCGCAGAGGCTGCTTCACGGGTCGGGCTCCAGCTCGGATATCCAGCGAGTGCTCGGCGACATCCCTTGGTATGCCAGGCATGTTCGAGGGACTCCACGTAAAAACTTCGGCGTTCACGCAGAGAAAGTCGACGAGCACTGCTTCCTATTTGGGGTCGAGCCCGGAGCCGATCCAGATCTGCTTGGAGGCGTCGTTGCTAGGATTGAGAGGGACGGACTTAACCGTCTCTGCTGGCTCGAAGTTGCCGGCGTGGCGCTTCGCATCTGGCGCCTCCTTGGAGAGGCTCTCCAGGTCGGCGATGAGGGCCTCAGATTCGGCGAGGGCCTCGGCGTACTCCACGCACTCCACGTCGCATTCGTACGCATGTCGGTACGTGGGGCCGACGGCGATGACCCCGTTGGGGCCCGACATTTTGACCTTGAGGTAGGTGTAGTTGGGGACGGCCATGAACTTGGTGTAGCATGGCCTCCCCAGTACTGCGTGGTAGGTTCCTCGGAACCCGACCACCTCGAACGTGAGGGTTTCCCTTTGGAAGTTGGAGGGAGTCCGAAGCAGACGGGCAGATCGAGTTGTCCGAGGGGTTGGACGCGTTTCCCAGGGATGATCCCGTGAAAAGGCGCCACGCCTGTCCGGATCAAGGACAGATCGATCTGCAGGAGCCCGAGGGTCTCGGCGTAGATGATGTTGAGGCTGCTGCCTCCGTCCATGAGGACCTTGGTGAGCCTGACGTTGCCGATGACGGGGTTGACAACGAGCGGATATTTCCCCGAGCTCGGCACACGGTCGGGGTGGTCGCCCTGGTCGAAGGTGATGGGCTTGTCGGACCAGTCTAGGTAGACTGGCGCCGCCACCTTTACCGAGCAGACCTCCCAACGCTCTTGCTTGCGGTGTCGAACCGAGGCGTTCGCCACTTGCCCACCGTAGATCATGAAACAGTCGTGGACCTCGGGGAACTCCTATGCCTTGTGATCCTCCTTCTTGTCGTTGTTGTGGGCCCTGCCACCTTCCGCAGGTGGCCCGGCCTTGTGAAAGTGGCGCCGAAGCATGACGCACTCCTCAAGGGCGTGCTTGACAGGCCCCTGATGATAGGGGCACGGCTCCTTGAGCATCTTATCAAAGAGATTGACACCTCCAGGAGGTTTCCGAGGGTTCTTGTACTCAGCGGCGGCGACAAGGTCCGCGTCGGTGGCCTCGCGTTTCGCTTGCGACTTCTTCTTGTTCTTTTTCTTGGTGTCGCGCTGAGTGGACGCCTCGAGGACATCTTCCGGCTGGCGGCCCTAGGGCTGCTTGTCCTTCCGGAAGATGGCCTCAACCGCCTCCTGGTTAGAGGCGAACTTGGTGGCGATGTCCATCAGCTCGCTCGCCCTGGTGGGGGTCTTGCGACCCAGCTTGCTCACCAGGTCGTGGCAGGTGGTGCCGGCGAGGAACGCGTCGATGACGTCTGAGTCGGTGATGTTGGGCAGCTCGGTGCGCTGCTTCGAGAATCGCCGGATGTAGTCCCGGAGAGACTCTCGTGGCTGCTGGCGGCAGCTTCGGAGATCCTAGGAGTTCCTAGGGCGCACGTACGTGCCCTAGAAGTTGCCAGCGAAGGCTTGGACCAGGTCGTCCCAGTTGGAGATCTGCCCCGGAGGCAGATGCTCCAGCCAGGCTCGAGCGGTGTCGGAGAGAAACAGGGGGAGGTTGCGGATGATGAGGTTGTCATCGTCCGTTCCACCCAGCTGGTAGGCCAGTCGGTAGTCCGCGAGCCACAGTTCCGGCCTCGTCTCCCCCGAGTACTTTGTGATGGTAGTCGGGGTTCAGAACCGGGTCGGGAACGGTGCCTGTCGTATGGCCCGGCTGAAAGCATGCGGACCGGGTGGTTCGGGCGAGGGGCTCCGATCCTCCCCGCTGTCGTAGCGTCCCCCACGCCTAGGGTGGTAGCCTCGGTGCACCCTCTCGTCGAGGTGGACTCGACGGTCGCGGTGGTGGTGCTCGTTGCCGAGGCGACCTGGGTCCGCAGGCGCCGTGTTGCGCGTGCGCCCGGTGTGGACCGAGGCTTCCCGCACGAATCGGGAAGTCGCGGCGCGATGCTCCGAGGGGTACCCCTACCTTCGGGAGGCAGAGTTTTTGGCCCGTCGGACCGCGGCATCCTCCAGGAGATTCTTGAGCTCTCCCTGGATACGCCGCCCTTCGGTGGTCGATGGTTCCGGCATCACACGGAGTAGTATTGCTGCTGCAGCCAGGTTCTGGCCGACCCCACTAGAAGCCGATGGCGGCCTTGCCCTGACATCATCGGCAATGCGGTGCTGGATGCCCTAGGGTAGATGACACGCTTCTCCGGCCGGAGCTTGGCCTGCCCATTCCTGCCCGATGTTCCGCTGGAACTGCTCAAGTGTTCCTGCTCCCTCGTCGAGCCTGGCCTGCATCTCGCGGATTTGCTCGAGCTGTGCGTCCTGACCCCCCGCAGGGACTGGGACCATAGCTAGCTCCCAAAGGATGTCAACGCGAGGCGCAGGCCTAGGGGGATCGCCGCTCTCCGGCATACCAAGATGGTTGCCTTCATCGGGACCCCCCAGATCGACGTGGAAACATTCACGACTCGGGCCGCAGTCCTCGTCGCCGAAGCTGCGGCTACCATCGGAATAATCGGAGAGGCAGTAGTCGCATGCGGTCATGAAGTCCCGCATGGCACTAGGGTTACCGAGCCTGGAGAAATCCCAACAAAAGTCGGGCTCGTCATCTTCCTCGGATCCCGAGGGTCCGTAGGTCGAGACGGTCGTCAGTCTGTCCTAGGGTGACCGCATATGGTACCCCGGAGGGTTGGTACATGCCTCTATGAAGGCTTCCACCGAAGCGAGGTCGCTTGGTGGGTCAAAGCTGAATCCAAAAGGCACGAGATGGGAATCGGTCAGTACCTCTTGGTCGACGGGCGGTGACGAAGTCGCGTTAGGGGCGGACTGCACCGCTGTCTTAGGTACGAGGGCGACGCCCAGCAAGTCCTTCACGAGCGTGCTGGCGTCGTTCGTCTGCTTGGGGTTGGCGTGTTGCGGGGAAACGGCGCTCGTCTTCGTCTTAGACGCAAGGTCGAAGCCCGACGTGTCCCCCGCTGGGGCGCCGGCGTCGTCGACTTGCTTGACAGCCGACGAGGTGCCGCCTCCTATTTTGCCATGGTTGCCCCGCCTCCTCCTCCGTCGGTGGGGGAGGTGACGGGACAAACCCAGATGTTGTTCTTCCGCCATGTGGGGAAGACGTCGTTGACTCCGCCGTCGACGGGCGGGCTGACGGCCGCCATTGTCGCTGTCGCGCGGCGGAGGAAGGAGTATCATGTCGTAGCTACCGTCGAGGGACATGAACTCAAGACTCCCAAAACGGAGCATCGTCCCGGGTTGGAAAGGTTGCTGGAGACTACCCATCTGGAGCTTGACTGGAAGCTGTTCGTCAACACGCAGCAGGCCCCTACCTGGCGCGCCAACTGTCGGCGTTTCGACCCCGGGGGGTCCCTGGACCGACGAGTAAATTGTTGCTACGTGTCCCAGCCCAGATGGGTCGGCGCGGGACGGGACACAAAGAAGGGAGAACAGTAAGGGGAAACCGCGGCCTTCATGTTATCCTGCGCCCAGGGCGGATGGATGCGCTTACAGTAGGGGGTTACAAGTGTTCGCGTGGGAGAGAGAGAGAGAGCGAGAGCCTTATGCGTCGGCCCGTTCTCCCGCGCGACCCACCCTTCGTACGAGAGCCCTGGACCTTCCTTTTATAGACGTAAGGAGAGGGCCTAGGTGTACAATGGGGGGTGTAGCAATGTGCTAACGTGTCTAGCAGAGAGGAGCTAGTGCCCTATGTACATGCCGTCGTGGTTGTCGGAGAGGTGTTGCTGCCCTGTTCATGTGATATCGTGGTCGTCGGAGGAGAGCTGGAGCCCTGCGGAAGTACAGCTGTCGGGGCTGTCGGATCCTTGCTGACGTCTCCTTGCTGACATAAGGGGCTGGGAGCTGCCGTCGTCATGGAGCGTGCGGGGTGTCATCATTACTTGTTTACTGGGGCGAGCCAGATGGGACACCGGTCTTGTTCCCCGTAGCCTGAGCTAGCTAGGGGCAGGGTAATGATGGCCCCCTGGCGATGTGGCCGGTCCGGACCCAAGTTTGGGTGAGGTGGCGATTCCTCCAAGGTCGAGGTTGAGTCTGAGCCCTGGGGTCGGGCGAGGCGGAGTCCATCGTCTTCCGGAGCCGAGGCTGAGTCCGAGCCCTGGGGTCAGGCGAGGCGGAGTTTGTCGTCTTCTAAGTCATGGTTGAGTCCGAGCCCTGGGGTCGGGCGAGGCGAAGTCCATCTTCCGAGGCCGAGACAGGGGCCGAACCCTAGGGTCGGGCGAGGCGGAGCTTCCTATGTCGCTCGAGGCTGGACTTAGCCGCTGTCGACGTCACTCTGGCGAGTGGCACGGCAGTTGGAGCAGGGCAGGCGGCGCTGTATTCCTGTCAGGTCGGTCAGTGGAGCGGCGAAGTGATTGCGGTCACTTCGGCCCTGTCGACTGAAGAGCGCGCGTCAGGATAAGATGTCAGGCGATCCTTGCATTAAATGCTCCTGCGATATGGTCGGTTGGTGTGGCGATTTGGCCAAGGTTGCTTCTCCGCGAAGCCTACCCAAGCTGAGCCTCGGGCGAGTCGATGGTGCGTCCGTTGCTTGAAGGGACCCTCGGGCGAGGCGTGAATCTTCCGGGGTCGGCTGTCTTTGCCCGAGGTCAGGCTCGGGCGTGGCGGGATCGTGTCCTTTGAGCGGAGCCTTAGCCTGAATCGCGCCCATCAGGCCTTCGCAGCTTTGTGCTGATGGGGTTTACCAGCTGAGATTAGGAGTCTTGGGGGTACCACTAATTATGGTCCCTGACACCCCTAGTTTTAGGAACCATGACAGTTGGCGCGGCAGGTAGGGGACCGTTAGCATGCCAAGCAACATTACCCGCTCCGATGGCCAAGTTATCAGCATCCACCAGAGATGGGATTTTTGCCCTTGGGAGCAGCATCAAGTTCGGCTCCCTCCATTTCCTCACCGTCCTCGACACGCGGGCCATCACGAGTGAGGCACCCAGGTATTCCACCAGGAGTAGGTCGAAGAAGCAATGCCCCAGTCAACTTGTTGTCTCCACTAGGGACCAAGTAAGGGAGGCACTGTCGCCAGCGTCCAAGGCCGCCGCCAACCTTTCGCCGTGGGGTGGCAACAAGCTCCCCATGAGTCTAGCAACCGGGGGGGTGTACATAGTGGAACCCTCTAGCTTGCCACGCCCCTCATGGATGGAGGCCCCAATCGCATACGATCAATGCGATCACCTAAATAGAGTCCCACACCTAGGGATCTACCCCCTTGTCGTCGAAGCAATCGTCGGACTGAAGCTTCTCTCCAAAGTCCTCATGGACGGGAGGGCGATCTCAACATCATGTACGTTGAGACTTTTTGAAAGGGAAATAGGGTCAAACCTTTTCCTAAATAATGTTGGTGGTTGAATTGCCCAACACAAATAATTGGACTAACTAGTTTGCTCTAGATTATGAGTTCTACAGGTGCCAAAGGTTCAACACAAACCAATAAAAAGTCCAAGATAGGGTTCAAAAAGATAGGAGCAAATCCAACCGAAGGGTGCCCTAATCTGGCGCACCAGACTGTCCGGTGTGCCACCGGACAGTGTCCGGTGCACCAGGGAGAATCACTCCAAACTGCTCAGCTTCAGGTTTCTGGAAATTGCTCTCCGCTATAATTCACCGGACTGTCCGGTGTAGCACAGGACTGTCCGGTGTGGCAGCGGGAGCAATGGCTACTGTGCCAACGGTTGACTGCAAAAGTGAACAGTGAACAGTACGGACTACACGCGTAGAGTCAGAGCAGGCGCCAGAAGGCGCACCGGACAGTGAACAGTGACTGTCCGGTGCACCACCAGACTGTCCGGTGGCCCAGTTGTCAGAAGCTCCAATGGTCGAACCCTAACGGTTGGGTGATGTGGCTGGCGCACTGGACTATCCGGTGCACCCGTCGACAGACAGCCTCCCAAACGGCCATTTTGGTGGGTGGGGCTATAAATACCCCCATCCACCACACATTCAAGGCATCCAAGTTTTCAGCCAACACATTCAATACAAGAGCTAATGCATTCAATACAAGACACAAAAAGATAGAATCAAAATCTCTCCAAGTCCCAATTCCACTCAAAGCAATAGTGACTAGAAGAGAGAGTTTTGTCGTGTTCCTTTAAGCTCTTGCGCTTGGATCGCTTTTCTTCTTCCTCATTTCTTGTTCCCAAGTCATTTGTAATCAAGGCAAGAGACACCAATTGTGTGTTAGTACTTGTGGGGACTAAGTGTCCTAATTGATTGAGAAGAGAAGCTCACTCGGTCTAGGTGACCGTTTGAGAGAGGGAAAGGGTTGAAAGAGGCCTGGTCTTTGTGACCACCTCAACAGGGAGTAGGTTTGCAAGAACCAAAGCTCGGTAAAACAAATCATCGTGTCACACTCCTCATTTTCTTGTGATTTGTTTTCGCCCTCTCTTTTCGGACTCGATTTTAATTCTAACGCTAACCCCGGCTTGTAGTGTGTGCTTAAGTTTATAATTTTCAGATTCCGCCTATTCACCCCCCTCTAGGTGACTTTCAATTGGTATCAAAGCCTCGTACTTCATTAGAGCCTAATTGCTCGAAGTGATGTCGGGAGATCACGCCAAGAAGGAGGTGGTGACCGGCGAGAAGCCCGCCACAAGCCACGGGAAGACTCCATCGGGAGAGTCCAGCAACAAGGGGAAGGGATCCCCTTCACACACCAAGTCACATCAGAGCGGCGACAAGAAAAAGAAAATGAAGAAGGTGGTCTACTACGAGACCGACTCTTCATCGCCATCTACCTCCGGCTCCGACGCACCGTCCGTAACTTCTAAGCGCCACGAGCGCAAGAAGTTTAGTAAGATCCCCCTACGCTACCCTCACATTTCTAAACATACTCCTTTACTTTTTGTCCCATTAGGCAAACCACGGTTTTTGATGGTGAAGATTATAGTAGGTGGAGTGAAATGATGAAGTATCACCTAACCTCACTCCACACAAGCATATGGGACATTGTTGAATTTGGAGTACAGGTACCTTCCGTAGAGGATGAAGATTATGATGCAGACGAAGTCACCCAAATCCAACACTTTAATTCCCAAGCAACTACTATACTCCTCACCTATCTAAGTCGAGAGGAGTATAATAAGGTGCAAGGGTTGAAAAGTGCTAAAGAGATTTGGGACGTACTAAAGACCGCGCATGAAGGAGACGAGGTGACCAAGATCACCAAAATGGAAACGATCGAGGGGGAGCTCGGTTGGTTCATGCTCAACCAAGGGGAGGAGCCACAAGCAATGTACAACCGGCTCAAAACTTTGGTGAACCAAGTGCGCAACCTCGGGAGCACAAAATGGGATGACCATAAAATGGTCAAGGTTATTCTTAGATCATTTGTTTTTCTTAACCCTACTCAAGTTCAATTAATTCATGGTGATCCTAGATATAAACTAATGTCTCCTGAGGAAGTGATAGGAAAGTTTGTGAGTTTTGAGTTAATGATCAAAGGCTCCAAACAAATCATTGAGCGAGGCACCACCTCAACACCCGAGGTGCAACCCATTGCCTTCAAAGCAACAGAGGAGAAGAAAGAAGAGTCTACATCAAGTAGGCTCCCCATCGACGCCTCCAAGCTCGACAACGAGGAGATGGCTCTCATCATCAAGAGCTTTCGCCAAATCCTCAAGCAACGGAAGGGGAAAGACTACAAGCCCCGTTCCAAGAAAGTTTGCTACAAGTGTGGTAAGCCCGGTCATTTCATTGCTAAATGTCAGTTATCTAGTGATAGTGACAGGGGCGACGACAAGAAGGGAAGGAGGAAGGAAAGGAAAAGTACTACAAGAAGAAGGGCGGCGATGCCCACGTGTGTCGGGAGTGGGACTCCAATGAGAGCTCCACCGACTTCTCCTCCGAAGAGGACGCTGCCAACATCGCCGTCAACAAAGGCCTCCTCTTCCCCAACGTCGACCACAAGTGCCTCATGGAAAAAGACGGCAAAAAGAAGGTAAAATCTAGAGCCTCCACTAAATATGCAACATCTAGTGATGAGGATAACTCTAGTGATGATGAAGAAAATTTGTTTGCTCTTTTTGCCAACCTAAACATGCAACAAAAGGAAAAAATGAATGAATTAATTAGTGCCATTCATGAGAAGGATGAACTCTTGGATAACCAAGAGGACTTCCTTATTAAGGAAAATAGGAAGCATGTTAAGGTTAAAAATGCTTATGCTCAGGAAGTAGAAAAATGTGAAAAATTAACTAGTGAGCTTAGCATTTGCCATGACACTATTTCTAACCTTAGAAATGAGAATGAAAAATTAATTGCTAAGATTGAGAAATTAAATGTTTGTGATGATTCTCTTGTCAAACTTAAAAATGATAATGCTAGTTTGATTTCTAAAATTGACAAGTTGAACGAATCGCTCTCTAGCCTTAAGATTGAGAATGAAAAATTAATTGCTAAGGCTAAGGATTTAAATGTTTGCAATGATGTTATTTCCAATCTTAGAAATGAAAATGCCATGTTACATGCTAAGGTTGATGAATTAAATGTTTGCAAACCTTCTACATCTACTGTTGATCATGTTCCTATTTGTGCTAGATGTAGAGACATTAATGTTGATGCTATCCATGATCACCTAGCTTTAATTAAACAACAAAATGATCACATAGCTCAACTTAGTGCCAAAATTAATGAGCATGACTTAGAAAATGAAAAATTTAAATTTGCTAGAAGTATGCTCTGTAGTGGGAGACGCCCTGGCATTAAGGATGCCATTGGCTTCCAACAGGGAGGCAATGTCAAGCTTAATGCCCCAAAAAGATTGTCCAATTTTGTTAAGGGCAAGGCTCCCATGCCACAGGATAACGAGGGCTATATTTTATATCCTGCTGGTTATCTTGAGGATAAGATTAGGAGAATTCATGCTAAGAAGACTCATTCTGTTTCTCACCATGCTTTTACTTACAAGAATGAGGCTTCTAGCTCTAGGTGTTCTACCCATGTTAAAATGCGTAAAAAGAAATCTCCTATTACATCAAACGACCATAACATTTCATTTAAGACTTTTGATGCATCATATGTTTTAACTAACAAATCAGGCAAAGTAGTTGCCAAATATGTTGGGGGCAAACACAAGGGCTCCAAGACTTGTGTTTGGGTACCCAAGGTGCTTGTTTCTAATGTAAAAGGACCCAAGACCGTTTGGGTACCTAAGAACAAGGCCTAAATTTGTGTTGTAGGTTTATGCATCCAGGGGCTCAAGTTGGATCATCGATAGCAGGTGCACAAACCACATGACTGGGGAGAAAAGGATGTTCTCCTCCTATGAGAAAAACGAAGATCCCCAAAGAGCTATCACATTCGGGGATGAAAATCAAGGTTTGGTCAAAGGATTGGGTAAAATTGCTATATCACCTGACCATTCTATTTCCAATGTTTTTCTTGTAGATTCTTTAGATTACAACTTGCTTTTTGTTTCTCAATTATGCAAAATGGGTTACAACTGTCTTTTTACGGATATAGGTGTTACTGTCTTTAGAAGAAGTGATGATTCAGTAGCTTTTAAGGGAGTATTAGAGGGTCAGCTATACTTAGTTGATTTCAATAGAGCTGAACTCGATACTTGCTTAATTGCTAAGACTAACATGGGTTGGCTCTGGCATCGCCGACTAGCGCACGTTGGAATGAAGAATCTTCACAAGCTTCTAAAGGGAGAGCACATTTTGGGACTAAGCAATGTTCATTTTGAGAAAGACAGGGTTTGTAGCGCATGTCAAGAAGGAAAGCAAGTTGGTGCCCACCATCCATATAAGAACATCATGACGACCGACAGGCCGCTTGAGCTACTCCACATGGATTTATTCGACCCGATAGCTTACATAAGCATCGGCGGGAGTAAGTATTATCTTGTAATTATGGATGACTATTCTCGCTTCACTTGGGTGTTCTTTTTGCAGGATAAATCTCAAACCCAAGAGACCTTAAAGGGATTCTTGAGACGGGCTCAAAATGAGTTCGCCTTAAGGATCAAAAAGATTAGAAGCGACAATGGAACGGAGTTCAAGAACTCTCAAATTAAAGGCTTCCTTGAGGAGGAGGGCATCAAGCATGAGTTCTCTTCTCCTTACACACCACAATAAAATGGTGTAGTGGAGAGGAAGAATAGAACTCTACTTTACATGGCGAGGACCATGCTTGATGAGTACAAGACACCGGACCGGTTTTGGGTCGAGGTGATTAACACCGCTTGCTACTCCATCAACCGGTTATATCTACACCGAATCCTCAAGAAGACATCATATGAACTCCTCACCGGTAAAAAGCCCAATGTTTCATATTTTAGAGTCTTTGGTAGCAAATGCTTTATTCTTGTTAAGAGAGGTAGAAAATCTAAATTTGCTCCTAAAGCTGTAGAAGGCTTTTTACTTGGTTACGACTCAAACACAAGGGCATATAGAGTCTTTAACAAGTCCACTGGACTAGTTGAAGTTTCTTATGACATTGTGTTTGATGAGACTAACGACTCTCAAGTAGAGCAAGTTGATCTTGATAAGCTAGATGATGAAGAGGCTCTATGCGTCGCGCTAAGGAACATGTCCATTGGGGATGTGTGTCCTAAGGAATCTGAAGAGCCACCACAAGCACAAGATCAACCATCATCTTCCATACAAGCATCTCCACCAACTCAAGATGAGGAACAGGCTCAAGAAAATGAAGAAGAAGATCAAGAAGATGAGCCACCTCAAGAGGAGGACATTGATCAAGGGGGAGATGACAATGATCAAGACAAGGAAGATGAACAGGGTCAAAGACCGTCACACCCAAGAGTCCACCAGGCGATTCAAAGAGATCACCCCGTGAACACCATCCTCGGCGATATTCATAAGGGGGTAACCACTCGATCTCGAGTCGCTCATTTTTGTGAACATTACTCTTTTGTTTCCTCTATTGAGCCACACAGGGTAGAGGATGCACTTCAAGATTCGGATTGGGTGCTGGCGATGCAAGAGGAGCTCAACAACTTCACGAGGAATGAGGTATGTCATTTAGTTCCACGTCCTAACCAAAATGTTGTAGGAACCAAGTGGGTGTTCCGCAACAAGCAAGATGAGCATGGTGTGGTGACAAGGAACAAAGCACGACTTGTGGCCAAGGGATATTCACAAGTCGAAGGTTTGGATTTTGGTGAAACCTATGCAGCCGTAGCTAGGCTTGAGTCAATTCGTATATTACTTGCCTATGCTACTTACCATGGCTTTAAGCTATATCAAATGGACGTGAAGAGTGCCTTCCTCAATGGACCAATCAAGGAAGTGGTCTATGTTAAGTTACCTCCCAGCTTTGAAGATAGTGAGTATCCTAACCATGTATATAAACTCTCTAAGGCGCTTTATGGGCTCAAGCAAGCCCCAAGAGCATGGGATGAATGCCTTCGAAATTTCCTTATCACTAATGGCTTCAAAGTTGGCAAGGCCGATCCTACTCTCTTTACTAAAACTATTGCAAAAGATTTGTTTGTATGCCAAATTTATATTGATGATATTATATTTGGGTCTACTAACAAATCTACTTGTGAAGAGTTTAGTAGGATCATGGTACAGAAATTCGAGATATCTATGATGGGGGATTTCAAGTCAAGCAACTCCAAGATGGCACCTTCATCAGCCAAACGAAATACATTCAAGATATACTCACCAAGTTTGGAATGAAGGATGCCAAGCCCATCAAGACACCCATGGGAACCAATGGGCATCTCGACCTCGACACGGGAGGTAAATCCGTAGATCAAAAGGTATACCGGTCGATGATAGGATCTTTACTCTATTTATGTGCATCTCGACCGGATATTATGTTTTCCGTATCCATGTGTGCAAGGTTCCAAGCCGATCCTAAGGAAGTTCACCTTAGGGCCGTGAAGAGAATCTTGAGATATTTAGTTTATACACCTAAGTTTGGTCTTTGGTACCCCAAGGGATCCTCTTTTGATTTATTAGGATATTCAGATGCTGATTGGGCAGGGTGTAAAATTGACAGGAAGAGCACATCAGGGACTTGTCAGTTTTTGGGGAGATCCCTGGTGTCTTGGGCTTCAAAGAAACAAAACTCAGTAGCTCTTTCTACCGCCGAAGCCGAGTATATTGCCGCAGGCCATTGTTGCGCGCAATTGCTTTGGATGAGGCAAACCCTCAGGGACTATAGCTACAAATTTAGCAAAGTCCCTCTTCTATGTGATAATGAGAGTGCAATCCGCATGGCGGATAATCCCATTGAACACAGCCATTCGGTATCTGTCGGGGACCATAATTAGGGGTACCCTCAAGACCCCTAAATCTCAGCTGGTAACCCCCATCAGCACAAAGCTGCAAAGGCCTGATGGGTGCGATTAAGTCAAGGATCGGTCCATTCAAGGGACACGATCGTGCCTCGCCCGAGCCTAGCCTCGGGCAAGGGAAGCCGACCCCGGAGAACCTACGTCTCGCCCGAGGACCCCCCCTCCAGCAACGGGCACACTATCGGCTCGCCCGAGGCCCAGTCTTCACCGAGAAGCAACCTTGGCCACATCGCCACGCCGACCGACCAAATCGCAGGGGAATTTAATGCAAAGGTGGCCTGACACCTTTATCCTGACGCACGCCCTCCAGTCGATAGAGCCAAAGTGACCGCAGTCACTTTGCCGCTCTACTGACCGGTCTGACAAGAGGACAGCGCCGCCTGCGCCGCTCCGACTGCTGAGCCACCCGACAGAGTGAGGCTGACAGCAGCCAAGGCCGGCCTCGGGCGTCATAGGAAACTCCGCCTCGCCCGACCCCAGGGCTCAGACTCGGGATCAGCCCCGGAAGACGGCGAACTCCGCTTCGCCCGACCCAGGGCTCGGACTCGGGCTCAGCCCCGGAAGACGGCGAACTCCGCTCCGCCCGACCCAGGGCTCGGACATGGGCTCAACCCCGAAAGACGACGAACTCCGCCTCGCCCGACCCGGGGGCTTGACCTCGACCTCGACCTCGGAGGAGCCTCCACCTCGCCCAGCCTAGGGCACGGACCGACCACGTCAACAGGAAGCGCCATCATTACCCTACCCCGAGCTGACTCGGGCTACGGGGAACTAGACCGGCGTCCCATCTGGCTCGCTCCACCATGCGAGTAATGATGGCGCCCCGCATGCCCTGTGACGACGGCGGCTCTCAGCCCCCTTACGAAGGCAAGAGGACGTCAGCAAGGACTCGACAGCCCAGACAGCTGTCCTTCCGCCAGGCTCCAGCGCTCCTCCGACGGCCACGACACCACGCGAACTGGGTGCCAAGACCTCTCCGGCTGCCACGATGGCATGTACTTAGGGCGCTAGCTCTCCACCGCTAGACACGTTAGCACATTGCTACACTCCCCATTGTACACCTGGATCCTCTCCTTACGCCTATAAAAGGGAGGACCAGGGCCCTCTTACAGAGGGTTGGCCCGCGCGGAGAAGGACGGGACGGCACTCGCGCAAGGCCACTCGCTCCCACTCCCGCGTGGACGCTTGTATCCCCCTACTGCAAGCGCACCCGACTCAGGCGCGGGGCTAACACGAAGGCCGCGGGTTCCACTCTCTCACGCCTGCCTCCCTTCGGCTGCTTCCTTTCCCACCTTCGCGTTCCGCCTCGCGTCGACCCATCTGGGCTGGGGCATGCGGCGACAATTCACTCGTCGGTCCAGGGACCCCCCGGGTTTCGAAACACCGACAGTTGGCGCGCCAGGTAGGGGCCTGCTGCGTGTTGACGAACAGCTTCCCGTCAAGCTCCAGATGGGCAGTCTCCAGCAACCTTTCCGGCCCGGGACGGTGCTCCGTTTCGGGAATCTTGAGTTCATGTCCCTCGACGGCAGCTACGACATGATACTCCTTCCCCCGCTGTGCGACAGCGACAATGGCGGTCGACAACCCGCTCGCCGTCGGGGAAATCGACAACGCCTTCCCCACGTGGTGGAAGGACGACATTTGGGCTTGTCCCGTCCCCTCCCCCGCCGACGGAGGAGGAGGCGGGGCAACCAAGGCCAAGCGGGAAGCGGCACCTCGTTGGCTGTCGAGCGAGTCGACGGCGCCGGCGCCCCAACGGAGGGCGCGTCGGGCATCGATCTCGCGTCTAAGACGAAGACGAGCGCCGCCTCCCCGCAACACGCCAATCTCAAGCAAACGCATGACGCCAGCACGCTCGCGAAGGACTTGCTGGGCGTCACCCTCGTACCTGAGACAACGGTGCGGTCAGTCCCAGACGCGACCTCGTCACCGCCCGTCGACCGAAAGGTACCGACCGATTCCCATCTCGCGTCTTTTGGATTCGGCCTCGACCCACCAAGCGACTCTGCTTCGGTGAGCACTCTCATAGAGGCGAGTCCAAACCCTCTGGGGTATCGTGTGCGGTCATCCTGGGACCAACTGACGGCCGACTCGACCTACGAGCCCTCGGGGTCCGAGGAAGATGGCGAGCCTGACCTCTGTTGGGATTTCTCCGGACTTGGTAACCCCAGTGTCGTGCGGGACTTCATGACCGCATGTGACTACTGCCTTTCCGACTGTTTCGACGGCAGCCGCGGCCTCGACAACGAGGACCGCGGCCCAAGTCGTGAATGTTTCCACGTCGATCTAGGGGTCCCGGCGAAGGCAACCATCTTGGTATGCCAGAAAACGGTGATCCCCCTAGGCCCGTGCCTCACGTTGACATCCTTCGGGAGCTAGCTGTGGTCCCCGTCCCGGTGGGGGGTCCTGACCCACAGCTCGAGCAAATCCGCGAGAGGCAGGCAGGAATGCTTGTGCCGATCCGCCGGGACATCGGGCAGGAATGGGCGGTCCAACCCCCGGCCGGAGAAGCGCATCATCTCCCCCAGGACATCCAGCACCGCATCACCGACGACGTCAGGGTGAGGCCGCCGCCGGATTCCAGTGGAGTCGGCCAGAACCTGGCTGCAGCGGTAATACTCCTCCGCGCGATGCTGGAGCCATCAACCACCGAGGGGCGGCGTATCCAGGGAGAGCTCAAGAATCTCCTGGAGGACGCCGCGGTCTGACGGGCCAAAAGCTCTGCCTCCCGAAGGCAGGGGTTCCCCTCGGAACATCGCGCCGCGACTTCCCTATTCATGCGGGAAGCCTCGGTCCACTCCGGGCGCACGCGCAACACAGCGCCTGCGGCCCCGGGTCGCCTCGGCAACGAGCACCATCATCACAGCCGTCGGGCCCACCTCAACGACAGGGCGCGCCGAGGCTACCACCCCAGGCGTGGGGGACGCTACGACAGTGGGGAGGATCGGAGTCCTTCGCCCGAACCACCCGGTCCGCAGGCTTTCAGCCGCGCCATACGACGGGCACCGTTCCCGACCCGGTTCCGAACCCCGACTACTATCACAAAGTACTCGGGGGAGACGAGACCGGAACTGTGGCTCGCGGACTATCGGCTGGCCTGCCAACTGGGTGGAACGGACGATGATACCCTCATCATCCGCAACCTCCCCCTGTTCCTCTCCGACACCGCTCGAGCCTGGCTGGAGCACCTGCCCCCGAGGCAGATCTCCAACTTGGACGACCTGGTCCAAGCCTTCGCCGGCAATTTCCAGGGCACGTACGTGCGCCCTGGGAACTCCTGGGATCTCCGAAGCTGCCGCCAGCAGCCGGGGGGGTCTCTCTGGGACTACATCCGGCGATTCTCGAAGCAGCGCACAGAGCTGCCCAACGTCACCGATTTAGATGTCATCGGCGCGTTCCTCGTCGGCACCACCTGCCGTGACCTGGTGAGCAAGCTGGGTCGCAAGACCCCCACCAGGGCGAGCGAGCTGATGGACATCGCCACCATGTTCTCCTCTGGCCAGGAGGCGGTTGAGGCCATTTTTCGGAAGGACAAGCAGTCCCAGGGCCGCCCACCGGAAGATGCTCCCGAGGCGTCAACTCAGCGCGGCGCCAAGAAGAAGGGCAAGAAGAAGTCGCAAGCGAAACGCGACGCCGCCGACGCGGACCTTGTCGCCGCCGCCGAGTACAAGAACCCTCGGAAACCTCCCGGAGGTGCCAACCTCTTCGACAAGATGCTTAAGGAGCCGTGCCCCTATCATCAGGGGCCCGTCAAGCACACCCTTGAGGAGTGTGCCATGCTTCGACGACACTTCCACAAGGCCGGGCCACCCACGGAGGGTGGCAAGGCCCTCGACGACGCAAAGGAGGAAGATCACAAGGCAGGAGGGTTCCCCGAGGTCCGCGACTGCTTCATGATCTACGGTGGGCAAGTGGTGAACGCCTCGGCTCGGCACCGCAAGCAAGAGCGTTGGGAGGTCTGCTCGGTAAAGGTGGCGGTGCCAGTCTACCTAGACTGGTCCGACAAGCCCATCACCTTCGACCGGGCCGACCATCCAGACTACGTGCCGAGCCCGGGGAGATACCCACTCGTTGTCGACCCCATCATCGGCAACGTCAGGCTCACCAAGGTCCTCATGGACAGAGGCAGCGGCCTCAACATCATCTACGCCGAGACCCTCGGGCTCCTGCGGATTGATCTGTCCTCGGCCCGGACGGGCGCTGCGCCTTTCCATGGGATCGTCCTCGGGAAGCGCGTCCAACCCCTCGGACGACTCGATCTACCCGTCTGCTTTGGGACGCCCTCCAACTTTCGAAAGGAGACCCTCACGTTCGAAGTGGTCGGGTTTCGAGGAACCTACCACGCAGTGCTGGGGAGGCCATGCTACGCCAAGTTCATGGCCATCCCCAACTACACCTACCTCAAGCTCAAGATGCCTGGCCCCAACGGGGTCATCACCGTCGGGCCCACGTACCGACACGTGTACGAATGCGATGTGGAGTGCGTGGAGTACACCGAGGCCCTCATCGCTGACCTGGAGAGCCTCTCTAGGGAGGCGCCCGACGTGAAGCGCCACGCCGGCAACTTCGAACCAGCGGAGACGGCCAAGTCCGTCCCTCTTGACCCCTGCAACGACGCCTCCAAGCAGATCCGGATCGGTTTCGAGCTCGACCCCAAATAGGAAGCAGTGCTCATCGACTTTCTCCGCGCAAACGCCGACGTTTTCGCGTGGAGTCCCTCGGACATGCCCGGCATACCGAGGGAAGTCGCTGAGCACTCTCTGGATATTCGAGCTGGGGCCCGACCCGTGAAGCAACCTCTGCACCGATTCGAAGAAGAAAAGCGCAGGGCCATAGGCGAGGAGATCCACAAGCTACTGGCAGCAGGGTTCATCAAAGAGGTATTCCATCCCGAATGGCTTGCCAACCTTGTGCTTGTGAGAAAGAAAGGGGGGAAATGGCGGATGTGTGTAGACTACACTGGTCTAAACAAAGCATGTCCGAAAGTTCCCTACCCTCTGCCTCGCATCGATCAGATCGTGGATTCCACTGCTGGGTGCGAAACCCTGTCTTTCCTCGATGCCTACTCAGGGTATCACCAGATCAGGATGAAAGAGTCCGACCAGCTCGCGACTTCATTCATCACACCCTTCGGCATGTACTGCTATGTTACAATGTCGTTTGGTTTGAGGAATGCCGACCTCCTTTCCGACCTTGAAGCGACATTCCGATGTGTCAAGGCGAGAGGCGTGAAGCTTAATCCCGAAAAGTGTGTCTTCGGGGTCCCCCGAGGCATGCTCTTGGGGTTCATCGTCTCCGAGCGGGGCATCGAAGCCAACCCGGAGAAGATTGCAGTCATCACCAGCATGGGGCCAATCAAGGACTTGAAAGGCGTACAGAGGGTCATGGGATGTCTCGCGGCTCTGAGTCGCTTCATCTCGCGCCTCGGTGAAAGAGGTCTGCCTCTATACCGCCTCTTAAGGAAGGCCGAGTGCTTTGCTTGGACTGCTGAGGCCGAGGAAGCCCTCGGGAACCTGAAGGCGCTCCTCACGAACGCGCCCATCTTGGTGCCCCCCGCTGCCAGAGAAGCCCTCTTGATCTACGTCGCCGCAACCACCTAGGTGGTTAGCGCCGCGATCGTGGTTGAGAGACGAGAAGAAGGGCATGCATTGCCCGTCCAGAGGCCAGTCTACTTCATCAGTGAGGTACTGTCCGAGACCAAGATCCGCTACCCACAAATCCAGAAGCTACTGTACGCGGTGATCCTGACACGGTGGAAGTTGCGACACTACTTCGAGTCTCATCCGGTGACTATGGTGTCATCCTTCCCCCTGGGAGAGATCATCCAGTCCCGAGAGGCCTCGGGTAGAATTACGAAGTGGGCGGTGGAGATCATGGGCGAGACGATCTCGTTCGCCCCTCGGAAGGCCATCAAGTCCCAGGTCTTGGCGGACTTTGTGACTGAATGGGCCGACACCCAGCTCCCGACGGCTCCGATCCAACCGGAGCTCTGGACCATGTTTTTCGACGGGTCGCTGATGAAGACGGGGGCCGGCGCAGGCCTCCTCTTCGTCTCGCCCCTCGGGAAGCACCTACGCTACGTGCTACGCCTCCACTTCCCAGCGTCCAACAACGCGGCTGAGTACGAGGCTCTGGTAAACGGGTTGCGAATCACCATCGAGCTAGGGGTCCGACGCCTCGACGCTCGCGGTGACTCGCAGCTCGTCATCGACCAAGTCATGAAGAACTCCCACTACCGCGACCCGAAGATGGAAGCCTACTGCGATGAGGTTCGGCGCCTAGAAGACAAGTTCTACGGGCTCGAGCTCAACCACATCGCCCGACGCTACAACGAGACTGCGGACGAGCTGGCTAAAATAGCCTCGGGACGAACAACAGTTCCCCCGGACATATTCTCCCGAGACCTGCATCAACCCTCCGTCAAGACCGAGGACACGCCCGAGCCCGAGGCACCTTCGGCTCCGCCCGAGGCACCTTCGGCTGAGTCTGAGGTATCCTCGGCTCAGTCCGAGGTACCCTCGGCACGGTCCGAGGTACCCTCAGCTCAGCCCGAGGTACCCTTGGCCCCCGAGGGTGAGGCACTGCGCGTCGAGGGGGAACAGAGCGAGGTCACGGCTAATCAAAGCTGGCATACCCCGTACCTGCAATATCCCCACCGAGGAGAGCTGCCCCTCGACCAAGCCGAAGCTCGGCGGTTGGCGTGGCGCGCCAAGTCTTTCGTCTTGCTGGGAGATGGGAAGGAGCTCTACCACCGCAGCCCCTCAGGCATCCTCCAGCGATGCATTTCCATCGCCGAAGGCCAGGAGCTCTTGCAAAAGATACACTCGGGGGCTTGCGGCCATCACGCAGCACCTCGAACCCTTGTTGGAAACGCCTTCCGACAAGGATTTTACTGGCCGACGGCGGTGGCCGACGCTACTAGAATTGTCCGCACCTGCGAAGGGTGTCAGTTCTATGCGAGGCAGACCCACCTGCCCGCTCTGGCTCTGCAGACCATACCCATCACCTGGTCGTTTGCTGTGTGGGGTCTGGACCTCGTTGGCCCCTTGCAGAAGGCACCCGGGGGCTACACGCACCTGTTGGTCGCCATCGACAAATTCTCCAAGTGGATCGAGGTCCGACCTAAACAGCATCAGGTCCGAACAGGCGGTGGCGTTCTTCACCAACATCATCCATCGCTTTGGGGTCCCGAACTCCATCATCACCGACAACGGTACCCAGTTCACCGGCAGAAAGTTCCTGGACTTCTGCGAGGATCACCACATCCGGGTGGACTGGGCTGCCGTGGCTCACCCCATGACGAATGGGCAAGTGGAGCGGGCTAACGGCATGATCCTGCAAGGACTCAAGCCTCGGATCTACAACGACCTCAACAAGTTCGGCAAGCGGTGGATGAAGGAACTCCCCTCGGTGGTCTGGAGTCTGAGAACAACGCCGAGCCGAGCCACGGGCTTCACACCGTTCTTTCTAGTCTATGGGGCCGAGGCCATCTTGCCCACAGACTTAGAATACGGTTCCCCGAGGGCGAGGGCCTACACCGACCAAAGCAACCGAGCCAACCGAGAAGACTCACTGGACCAGCTGGAGGAGGCTCGGGACATGGCCTTACTACACTCAGCGCGGTACCAGCAGTCCCTGCGACGCTACCACGCCCGAGGGGTTCGGTCCCGAGACCTCCAGGTGGGCGACCTGGTGCTTCGGCTGCGACAAGACGCCCGAGGGCGGCACAAACTCACGCCTCCCTGGGAAGGGCCGTTCGTCATCGCCAAGGTTCTGAAGCCCGGAACGTACAAGCTGGCCAACAGCCAAGGCGAGGTCTACAGCAACGCTTGGAACATCCAACAGCTACGTCGCTTCTACCCTTGAGATGCTTTCAAGTTGCTCGTATACCTCGTTCACACACCAAGTCTGGTCGTCAAGGAAGGGTCAGCCTTGCCTCGGCAAAGCCCGACCCTCCCTCGGGGCTAGAAGGGGGCAACCCCCTCTGCGTCAAAATTTTCCTCGAAAAAAGAAAAAAAATCTTTTCTGCTAGAATGCCTTTCGTGCTCTTCGACTACTTCAAAAGTGGATCCTGAAAACGACGGACTACACGTAAGCAGCCAAGGCTGACCGAGCCGAGGGACTCCTACGCCTCCGGGATACGGATACCTCACTCATCACCTTCTGCGATAAGTAACTCGCGCTCGGATAAGTGACTCCACGGACCGAACAAGTCTTCACGCTCGAGAGCTCCTCTGCCGAAATGATTTTTCGGGCCTTCTCGACTGCGTCGGTAACAGAACCCTATGGACGAGTAAGAGCGCGCGTAAGCGGCAAGGCCGACCGAGCCGAGGGATTCCTACGCCTCTGGGATACGGATACCTCACTCATCACCTTCCGTGAAAAGCAACTCTCGCCCGCACAAACAATTCTGTTGCCAACAAATGATTCCGGATACTCGAAACAAGAGGAAAAGAAATGCAGCTTTACAACACGACAACAGTGTGTTTAGGCCTCGGCGACCGCAGAAAACATACACACACTACAAGACAACCTGATCCTGCAGGCTCGGACGTCGACAGCCGAAGGGGGCAGCAGCACCCTCGGCATCAACTACACCTTCGGCGGGGTCTGACCTAGCCTCGGACGGCGACGCGGTCGGAGGGCCCCCACTCTGAAGGACGACATCAGCACCATGCCCGGGCCATCGCCGCCAGGGTCTTCTTCGAGAATCCGGCCCGAGTAGGCGGCTCGGCCGGCCACCCCGAGGCCTCGGCCAGCTGTCCCCCAAAGATATCAGCTCGGCTTGTGGCCTCGGCAGCTCAACTCCAACGCGCCCAGCATGGAGGTCCAGGCCCACGCGTCATGCAACCGGCATGCCGGTTGCTACGTGCAAGCAACTGCACCACCACTCGCGCCACTACTGCGCCTCCTCGACTGCGGAGTCAATACCGCGACTTGAGGCAACCCTGCAGTGCCAGCCAAGCACGACGGTCAAATGCGGTCAAAAATGGGCCGGCAGTAATGGCGGTGACAGGCGGGCAGGAGCAGCGGTCACGTCGTCAGCCAAGCTTACATTCCATCCAGGGGCAGCGAGGGAGCCCTCTCTCACGACGTGAAGATGGTGCGCCCGTGATCCGTTCCTCGAACGGCTCGCACACGCGCAACGACCGCCTCGCGAACCGCTCGCTCCGCCGCATTAACTCCGCGGCAGGACAGGCGGCGCCTCAGGCGGGAGAAGCAAGCGACGCTTCGCCTTCGCCATAATAACCGTGTCAAAAAAAAGGTACACCACGTCATTCGACTTCGTATCCTTTTCCTCTTTCTCTCTCTTACAACAGGGACCGGGAAAGGGGGATACCCCGAAAAGGACCCTTCTCCGTGAAGGAAACAGGCTTCGAGCCTCCCTACTGATTAGAGGTTCGAAGGCTGGCCCCTCGGAGGGGTTCAACGACCGCCTCAGATCGATTGGGTTCTACGCCCACTACTGGTCAGAGGTTCGATGGCTGGCCCCTCGAAGGGTTCAACGGCCGCCTCAGGCCACTCGGGCTCCGCGCCCATTACTGATCAGGGGTTCGTAGGCTGGCCCTCGAAGGGTTCACAGTCGCCTCAGACACAGAGCGAGGGATGACCCTGGGTACGTTCGATACATAACCAAGGCTCGGGCTACGCTCCCGAGGTACCCTAGGACATTTCCGAGACCAGCGGGAGCGATCTTGTAACGGAATCCCATCAGAGGGAGGCATCGAGCCCTCGGACCCCGTCAAAGGGGACCGGGTTCGGCAGATCACCCGCAGGTACTTTTGGAGCGCGCCTCCGGGCCTCTAGCCGACCCCTAGCAAATGGGGCACGGGCGTCCGCTCGGATTACCCGCCAGCAGCTCACCGGAAACACCATGTTCGGCGCCCTCCCAGGGCAACATGGCGCTTTCCCCCCCTCCTCCTTGCGGAAAGGCGACGCAGGGGCGTATGTAAAAAAGACGAGTCTGCCCTTGACCATCCTCTCGCCCTGTGCAGAGGCTCGGGGGCTGCTCTCGCAAACCCGGCTCCAGCCAAACCGTTGACAACGTCAACATACCAGCCCGAGAACTTGGGACCCGACCGTGCACTCGGGCTACGGCCAGCTCGCATGAGGGAACAACTAGACCAGCCGAAGTGTTGCGAAACGCACTAAGATCTCGAAGGAGTAAAACTACTCCTCCGAGGCCTCGGGGGCTACACCCGGCGGGTGCGCTCGCGCGCACCCACCGGAACAGAATGCAACCGAAAAAGGCTGGTCCCCTTGCAAAAAAGTGCGGCAAAAGCCTCCAAGCGAGTATTAGTACTCCCTTGGAGGCTCGGGGGCTACTGTTGGGGACCATAATTAGGGGTACTCTCAAGACTCCTAAATCTCAGCTGGTAACCCCCATCAGCATAAAGCTGCAAAGGCCTGATGGGTGCGATTAAGTCAAGGATCGGTCCATTCAAGGGACACGATCGTGCCTCGCCCGAGCCTAGCCTCGGGCAAGGGAAGTCGACCCCGGAGAACCTACGTCTCGCCCGAGGATCCCCCTCCAGCAACGGGCACACTATCGGCTCGCCCGAGGCCCAGTCTTCACCGAGAAGCAACCTTGGCCACATCGCCACGCCGACCGACCAAATCGCAGGGGCATTTAATGCAAAGGTGGCCTGACACCTTTATCCTGACGCACGCCCTCCAGTCGACAGAGTCGAAGTGACCGCAGTCACTTTGCCGCTCTACTGACCGGTCTGACAAGAGGACAGCGTCGCCTGCGCCGCTCCGACTGCTGAGCCACCCGACAGAGTGAGGCTGACAGCAGCCAAGGCCGGCCTCGGGCGTCATAGGAAACTCCGCCTTGCCCGACCCCAGGGATCGGACTCGGGCTCAGCCCCGGAAGATGGCGAACTCCGCTCCGCCCGACCCAGGGCTCGGACTCGGGCTTAGCCCCGGAAGACGGCGAACTCCGCTCCGCCCGACCTAGGGCTCGGACATGGGCTCAACCCCGGAAGACGACGAACTCCGCCTCGCCCGACCCGGGGGCTCGACCTCGACCTCGACCTCGGAGGAGCCTCCACCTCGCCCAGCCTAGGGCACGGACCGACCACGTCAACAGGAAGCGCCATCATTATCCTACCCCGAGCTGACTCGGGCTACGGGGAACCAGACCGGTGTCTCATCTGGCTCGCTCCACCATGCGAGTAATGATGGCGCCCCGCATGCCCTGTGACGACGGCGGCTCTCAGCCCCCTTACGGAAGCAAGAGGACGTCGGCAAGGACTCGACAGCCCCAATAGCTATCCTTCCGCCAGGCTCCAGCGCTCCTCCGACGGCCACGACACCACGCGAACTGGGTGCCAAGACCTCTCCGGCTGCCACGATGGCATGTACTTAGGGCGCTAGCTCTCCACCGCTAGACACGTTAGCACATTGCTACACTCCCCATTGTACACCTGGATCCTCTCCTTACGCCTATAAAAGGGAGGACTAGGGCCCTCTTACAGAGGGTTGGCCCGCGCGGAGAAGGACGGGATGGCGCTCGCGCAAGGCCACTCGCTCCCACTCCCACGTGGACGCTTGTATCCCCCTACTGCAAGCGCACCCGACTCAGGCGCGGGGCTAACACGAAGGCCGCGGGCTCCACTCTCTCACGCCTGCCTCCCTCCGGCTGCTTCCTTTCCCCCCTTCGCGTTCCGCCTCGCGTCGACCCATCTGGGCTGGGGCACGCGGCGACAATTCACTCGTCGGTCCAGGGACCCCCTGGGTTTCGAAACACCGACAGTATCACTTTTTGAGAGATCACCAACAAAGGGGGATATCGAGATAGCCTATATTAACACCAAAGAACAATTATCTAATATCTTTACCAAACCACTAGATGAGAAAACCTTTACCAAACTTAGGATTGAGCTAAATATTCTTGATTCTAGGAATTTTGATTGATACTTTGCACACATAGCTCATTTATATACCTTTGATCATATCTCTTTTATGTCTATGACTAATTTGTTTTCAAGTGTATCCTCATGCTTAGTCATAGCATTGAAAGGGAAATGGAGTATTCGGCAAAGACGATGCTTCCACTCAACTCTATCGGTATTATCTACTCTTTGCCGGTATTCCGCCATCTCTCCACATTGGTATAATCTTCACTCATATTTATTTTTTTGCCAAAGTGGGAGAAAATGTTAAGAGGGCTTATATTTCACTCACAAGTATCTATTTTTGGCGATTCATGTCTAAGGGGAAGAAAGTATTAGCCCAAAGCAAAAGGACCGACCGCACCACCACCAACGAATTTTAAAAATGAAGTTTTCAAATTGGTATCTTAATGAGATTTTCAAAAAGGGGGAGAAAGTTCTAGTATCTTCAAAAATTTGTAAAACCCTCTTGAACACTAAGAGGAGAATTTCATTAAGGGGGGGGGGGGTTTGTTTAAGTCAAAGAAAACATTTGAAACAGGGGGAGAAAATCTCAAAATCTTGAAAATGCTTCTTTCAATCTTATTCATATACCTTTGACTATTTGCAAAAAGGTTTTAGAAAAGAATTTGACAAAGAATTTGCAAAAACAAAACTAGTGGTGCAAGCGTGGTCCAAAATTTTAAATAAGTAGAAAACAATCCATGCATATCTATTGAAATAATTATATTGGTTTCTTTCCAAGCAACGTTTGCACTTACCTTATGCAAACTAGTTCAATTCTGCACTTATATATTTGCTTTGGTTTGTGTTGGCATCAATCACCAAAAAGGGGGAGATTGAAAGGGAAATAGGGTCAAACCTTTTCCTAAATAATTTTGGTGGCTGAATTGCACAACAAAAATAATTGGACTAACTAGTTTGCTCTAGATTATGAGTTCTACAGGTGCCAAAGGTTCAACACAAACCAATAAAAAGTCCAAGATAGGGTTCAAAAAGATAGGAGCAAATCCAACCGAAGGCTGCCCTGGTCTGGCGCACCGGACTGTCCGGTGTGCCACCGAACAGCGTCCGGTGAACCGGGGAGAATCACTCCGAACTGATCAGCTTCGGGTTTCTGGAAATTGCTCTCCGCTATAATTCACCGGACTGTCCGGTGTAGAACCGGACTGTCCGGTGTGGCAGCGGGAGCAACGGCTACTGCGCCAACGATCGACTGCAAAAGTGAACAGTGCGGACTGCACGTGCAGAGTCAGAGCAGGCGCCAGAAGGTGCACTGGACAGTGAACAGTGACTGTCTGATGCACCACCGGACTGTCCGGTGGCCCAGCTATCAGAAGCTCCAACGGTCGAACCCTAACGGTTGGGTGACGTGGCTGGCGCACCGGACTGTCCGGTGCGCCTGTCGACAGACAGCCTCCCCAACGGCCATTTTGGTGGGTGGGGCTATAAATACCCCCATCCACCACACATTCAAGGTATCCAAGTTTTCAGCCAACACATTCAATACAAGAGCTAGTGCATTCAATACAAGACACAAAAAGATAGAATCAAAATCTCTCCAAGTCCCAATTCCACTCAAAGCAATAGTGACTAGAAGAGAGAGTTTTGCCGTGTTCCTTTGAGCTCTTGCGCTTGGATCGCTTTTCTTCTTACTCATTTCTTGTTCCCAAGTCATTTGTAATCAAGGCAAGAGACACCAATTGTGTGGTGGTCCTTGTGGGGACTAAGTGTCCCGATTGATTGAGAAGAGAAGCTCACTCGGTCTAGGTGACGGTTTGAGAGAGGGAAAGGGTTGAAAGAGACCCGGTCTTTGTGACCACCTCAACGGGGAGTAGGTTTGCAAGAACCGAACCTCGGTAAAACAAATCATCGTGTCACACTCTTCATTTGCTTGTGATTTGTTTTCGCCCTCTCTTTTCGGACTCGATTTTAATTCTAACGCTAACCCCGGCTTGTAGTGTGTGCTTAAGTTTATAATTTTTAGATTCCGCCTATTCACCCCCCCTCTAGACGACTTTCACTTTTGATGCCTTAGGGATCGCACGCTCCGTGCTGCACCCTAGTGTCACGCAAATCCACGGTGTCATGCACAACCATGGCGTCCGCCCGCTTGGACAAATTATTCTGTCGATTACGTTCATAAACCCCTCAAATTTCCGTACCGAGCGGGTGCAGTTCGAAGTGATGGACTTCTCAGGGGCCTACAACACCATATTGGGAAGATCAGGCTACGTCAATAGGTCTATGAAATTTGCATCCCCTTCAGTTTTACTAGATTGACCTCATATAGTTTGCGACTGATCAACTGTTGTTTCCACAGTTGCTTGCTCAAATTGAGTAGCAGTACCCATAGATTCTCATTACAATTCCATGTCTACTATATCATCGGTTTTAGGCATATGCAAAAACCTCAAACCTAATACTAATTTACTGATGATAAGGCAACATATAAATAGAAATGCATACTAACTAACTAAGTTTCTGACTATAAGACAACATATAAACAGAAATGCATACTAAGTTACTAACTATAAGACAACATATAAACAGAAATGCATACCAACTTACTAAGTTACTGACTATAAGACAACATTTTAATAGAAATGCATACTAACTTAGTAAGAAACAAAAATGTGTATGTTGCTCGATTACGAGATAGAGTTAGAAACATAAATGTGTACGTTGCTCGGTTCCTCGGTTGGTGTCGTCGTGTCGACGGGCGAGGTCTGTGTGTTGTCTGGTGCCTACTATGAGGTCGGCCAGCGACCCTGGACCGCTGGAGTTGGACGGCGTAGAGCCCTAGACCGCTAGACCTAGACGGACTTGGACACTTGGTGGCAGTGGACGGATCACGGAAGGGCTTGGTGTTGGCTTGTCAGTTGGTGGTCACCGGTCAGTAGGATTTGTCGTATTGTCGTGTACGTGGGAGCCTAGGTGATGGGCCAGTGTACGTGGGTTAGTGACTTGGTGAATGGGTGGTGGGCTGGTGTGACCATGTGAGATATGGGTTGGGCTAATGGGCTGCATGCATGTAGGTTGTAGGTCCCCTATAGATGGCTTCAGATTTCCGGGTTTGGGTTATTCGGGTACCGGCAGATGGTGCCCGAATTACCCAGAATAATTTCAGTTTCATAAATTGGCACCCGAAATTCCCGAATAAATTTGGGTATCCGATATTATGGGTTTGGGTTCGGGAATTCTGGGTTCGGGTATCGTGTTACAAGTTTTTTTGCCTAGGCCTATCTGCTGCCTGTCGTGCCTCCTCAATCGCCTTCAAAGCGTCACGGGCCTCGAAAAACTACTTTTGAAGATCTGAGGAGGAGGAATCATGGAGCAGTCATCAATAACGATGGAACCTAGAAGAAACACCCAAGACTAAAAAGACCTACCTCCGACCGCCTCTTACTCCCACCAAAGGTCCGAGTTAGCTTCCTCTAGGCGAGCATTTGCCGCCCCGCAGGGTCGACTTGGCTTCTTCAGCCCGTGAGGTCACCTCGCGTAGATCTTGATGAAGTCGTGTCCTTTTCTCGTAGAGGCACTTGGCGTCCTTGCGTACCTCTTCGCATCCTAATCGAAGGCACGGGGCCTCGGCCTTGAGGTCCTCGGTCTTGGTTCAGAGGTCGAAAAGTTCTTTGTCTCCCTCCTTCGAGCGTGCCACTTTCACCCGCAGCCTCTCCACCTACTGCTGCGTGGCTTGCAACGCCTCCCTCCAAGTTGACGACATGAAGTAGAGACACTGAAAAAGATAGCTCGACGGCTAAGTTTAGCCATGCCAACAAGAGCTCGGATGAAGAAAAACAAATAGGGAGAGGCACCAACCTGGCCGTGCAGAATAATGTCCCACGTCATCGACAAGCGAGCAATGGAGACCGCCTCGACAAAGTTACGAAGGAAGCGCTCCACCGACTCGAGGCTCCTATCAGTGTGGTCAGCAGTCGCTTCGATCTGATGCCATTCTTCTGCCTCCATCTCCTCCCCCTCTAAGCCCTCAAGGACGAACTGAGGGAGATTCCAAGGCCTATTTTAAAGATAGGAAGGGGAGGCGTCGGTAGCGCACGGGAGGTGGAGGCAATAGAGCCTGGGGCTCGGTGCTCGTCACAGTTTCCACCAACCTAGCCATGTCGTCCTCCACAACATCACCTAAAGGCGGCAAGGCCGGCAGTGGCGAGGACAGGGGAACAACCACCGCATCCACCATACGGGAAGCATTCGCAGCGATGACTGTAGCCGAGGGAATCACCCCGAGGACCTATGTGCCTTCGGAACGGAGATGCCAGTAATGGGTGACCTCGGCGTCCCTTGGGCAACAGAGGACGACGAAGCACCCACAACTGGGGAAGCAGGCGTCGTCGGTGTTGGGGACTGATCGGAGCGACCGAAGGAGTCATCCCAATAGGCGCCGTTAGGGTGGCAGCTTGGGAAGACGATGCACCCCTTTGCCACGAGGACTGCCACCTTCACTGTCTTCCCTAGAATGTATGCACTAACAAAATCAATGCAATAAAAAACATCAAACAGAGAAAGGAAGAAAGGAGGAAATAAATAAGCAAAATAATAAGCGTACCAAGACGAGCGCGCTCGGGCGACCACATTCCTCCACAGTCGGGAAGGCCCGAAGACCGACGCCAGGAGGAGATGAAGGGGGTGCGGACGAGGGAGACACCACCCCACAGCACGCTGCCGGGTCGATCGGTGTCGGAGCGAACGACACCATCTCATATCCCGCGGACACCAAGGGAGTGGAGGACGGCCTAACCGCCCATTACATTCCATCGTGAGGCCCCGACGACGTGGTCGTCGAAGCAGTGGGCACGATGACAGAACCACCCAATCGAGGGAGAGCACTGGAGCTCGCCTCGGCCTCGTCAGGACGGATGGGGACGTGTAGCACCCCGAAAATTCAAATCTTGAAATTTTCTCAAACTCGCTCTAAATTCAAAATGTTTGTTTGCGAGTTGATCACAACAAATAAAATATAGTGGTCTATATTCTCTCCAAATTTCTCCTCAAAATATCCTACAAATATTTCCCCAGTGACCCCCTCAAGTTCTTTCCAGAAATACTGCCCAAATATTCCACCGATAATTCTCCAAATATTTTCCTCTTGTGAGATACCTTCAGAATCATTTTAAAGTCCCTACAAATATTTTTTTTCATAATTTGGATAAATGTTCAACCTCAGGTAATACTTTCTATGGAAAGCAGTTGAGATTGTGATAAAGGTTGAGTAGTCATTGGTTGGAGGGATTCCAGTCTTTTAAGGATAAAGAATTCAACTATTTCATTTGCATTTCGATTTTGATTTCAAATAAAACCCTAACCTAAATACTCCAGGCAGACTAAGACTAACCTCCCACCATTAAGTGAGATATTTGCCAACCCATTCTTTATTAATCCCCACCGCCCCCTTATCCTGTCCTGGGGGCTCCCCGGCCGGGGAGGCAAAGGGGATTGCTATCGTCACCCTTTCTCCCGGTGTATGTGAAAGAGAAAAAGTGACTAACTTTTTTTCTTTTCAGTTGGTTGGTCCAAAGAACGAGAGTCAGCTTCCTTAAGTCTGTTTTCTCATGCTCATACGTATACGTGCGCCTCCGGTGTCATACAGTGAGCTCTACAAGCTAATTTCACTTATACATGACTAATACATGCTTATCTCCCACTATTCCTCGCATCCTCCCACTAATCCTCGCCTCCACCCCTTAATCACCCCCACCTAGCCTATAAATAGAGGGGCAAGGGTCTCCCCTCAAGCCACACCAAGCCATTTCATGGCAACTCTCTTCCCCACTCCCACTCCCACTCCCACACAAGCACACCACTAGCACAAGGATCGTTCAGTCGTTCATTCGATCGTTCGTCCACCTATTCTTAGTTTGTTCGTTCGTTCGCCCGATCGTTCATGGTTCGTTCGTTCATCCGATCGTTCGTCCATTCGTTCGTCTAAATAATCTTTGTTCAGCCGTTATGCTACCGAAATTCTGATCGTTCGTTCATCCGATCATTCGATGGTTCGTCCGTTCATTCATACTCCCTATTCATCGTTCGTTCATCATCCCTATTCATCGTTCATCATTCATTCATAGTCCCTATTCATCGTTCATAGTCCTTATTCATCATTCATCGTTCATTCATCATCCCTATTCATCGTTCATTGTTCGTTCATAGTCCCTATTCATCTTTCATTGTTCGTTCATCGTTCCTATTCATCGTTCGTTCATAGTCCCTATTCATCGTTCATTCATATGAACTATTCACCATTACTATCTACCATTACTATTCATCATCGTTACTATTCACCATTACTATTGATCATCTTTGCTATTTATAGTTACTATTCATCGATGATATTTATCGTTACTATTCATCATTACTATTCATCGACCATCCGATCACCCAAAATTTCAACTGCTCATCCATCATGCTGTCCAGGTCACCTAACACGTGCCAGATCAATATTCCAGTCATATGAACTCTGGTGACTGTGATTTTCCTTCCAGTAAGAACTTCCCATCTGGTCACCCATCCCAGATTTCTCTAAGTTGAACATGCTTAACTTTGAGATTCTTTCGAACCAGGCTTCCAAACTCAGATTCCAATAATTCTTGTTTCTAAATTCTTATCAAATTATTCCCTATCCAACCATGTCATACCTTAAGCATGGTTCATATTCTAGAAAACTCCCAAAATACTCTTGTCCCATATTATGTCTATAATTTCCCTGTTCAGACTAAGTCAGACGATTCATTCGTCACTATTCTCACCAACAGTGAACTCTACTGTACTACACCACATACACCCAGCTATAAATACACCCAGCTACCCTCTTCCTCTCCACACACTCAACACCCTCAGCCAAGGCAAACACTCCACCCACTCAGTTACTTTTCTCTGTCGGCTACACTCATAGTGTCGCTTCGCCTCCAATCCACCCTCCTGGTAAGCACCTCCACTCCACCACCAGTAATATCACAACACCACATGACACATATTCTGCTCAAGACTCTACACATTCATATATCACCATTCTGACCACTATACTAAATATTTGATGATATACTTGCTAGTTTGTATGTTTGCTTGTTCATGTTGCATAGTTATCGGAGCGTTCATGCCATCTCGTGAAGGCCGGATCTGCAAGTCTACGCCAGACGATGGAGCCAGAAGCCAGTTCCGCGAGCTCCCACCCTTTTGCTGGTTAAAGCAATGGCAAGCTCACTAGATCAGTTTGATGCATAAATTACCTATGCTTTTTCAACCACAACCCTCAGCCTGTTATTTTATGCATGATATGATTTTGCTGCTAAGAGACAAGTTATTATGGCCACCCAACCTTAGAACTTTGCCGCAATCAATCTTTATACTCCTTGATATCTTTGTTATAAATGATTTGAGAAAAGGTGTGAATTTTCAAAAGAAAATGTTTTTCAAAATGGGTATGATGAAGGGTTGTTGAAAGTCGCCTAGAGGGGGGTGAATAGGCAGAATCTGAAAAATATAAACTTAAGGCACAACTACAAGCCGGGGTTAGCGTTAGAAATAAATCTGAGTCCATGAGAGAGGGCGAAAAACAAATCAAAGGTAAATAAAGCGGATGACACGATGATTTGTTTTACCGAGGTTCGGTTCTTGAGAACCTAGTCCCCGTTGAGGTGGTCACAAAGACCGGGTCTCTTTCAACCCTTTCCCTCTCAAACAGTCACCTAGACCAAGTGAGCTTTCTCCTTAATCAAACGGGTCACTTAGACCCCTACAAGGACCACCACAACTTGGTGTCTCTTGCTTTGATTACAAGTGTCTTGAGAACAAGAAAGAGGAACAAGAAAGCGATCCTAACTTGATCTTTTGCTCCTTTCTTTTGAACCAGGGTGCGCCAGACCAGGGTTCTCTTCGGTTTCTTTTGCTCCTTTCTTTTAAACCCTAACTTGATCTTTTTATTGGTTTGTGTTGAACCTTTATGCACCTATAGAATATATAATCTAAAGCAAACTAGTTAGTCCAATATTTGTGTTGGGCATTCAACCACCAAAATCATTTATAGGAAAAGGTTTGACCCTATTTCCCTTTCAATCTCCCCCTTTTTGGTGGTTGATGCCAGCACAAACCAAAGCAAATGTATAAGTGCAGAATTGAACTAGTTTGCATAAGGTAAGTGCATAGGTTACTTAGAATTAAACCAATTTATAATTTCACAAGATATGTATGGATTGCTTTCTTTTATTTAACATTTTGGACCACTTTTACACCACTTGTTTTATTTTTGCAAATTCTTTTGGAAATCCTTTTCAAAGTCTTTTTGCAAATAGTAAAAGGTATATGAATAAGATTGCAAGAAACATTTTCAAGATTTTGAAATTTCTCCCCCTGTTTCAAATGCTTTTCCTTTGACTACAACAAAACTCCCCCTGAATGAAATTCTCGCCTTAGTGTTCAAGAGGGTTTTTCAAATTTTGAAAACACTAATAACTTTCTCCCCCCTTTTAAAACACATTAAGATACTAATTTGAAATTTTCTTTTAAAATTTGGTGGTGGTGCGGTCCTTTTGCTTTGGGCTAGATCCTTTCTCCCCCTTTGGCATTAATCGCCAAAAACGGAGACTTTGAGAGCCCTTCACTTTCTCCCCCATTGGTACAAGTAATTATGAGTGAAAAGGTTATACAATGTGAAGTGTGGTGGAGTAACGACGAAGGGTAAATGATACCGGTAGAGTGGAGTGGAAGCCTTGTCTTCATCGAGTACTCAAGTTCCCTTTCAATCTATGACTTAGCATTAAAAAGACACTTGGAAACACATTAGTCGTAGCAAATGAAAGAGATATGATCAAAGGTATGTAAATGAGCAATGTGTGCAATGTTTTAATCAAAATTCCGAGAATCAAGTATATTTAGCTCATTCCTAAGTTTGCTAAAGGTTTTCTCATCTAAAGGCTTGGTGAAGATATCGGCTAATTGATCTTTGGTGTTAATATAGGCTATCTCGATATCCCCCCTTTGTTGGTGATCCCTCAAAAAGTGATACCGAATGTCTATGTGCTTAGTGCAGCTGTGTTCAACGGGATTCTCTGCCATGCGGATAGCACTCTCATTGTCACATAGGAGAGGGACTTTGCTCAATTTGTAGCCGTAGTCCCTGAGGGTTTGCCTCATCCAAAGTAATTGCGCACAACAATAGCCTGTGGCAATATACTCGGCTTCGGCGGTTGATAGGGCTACAAAATTTTGTTTCTTTAAAGCCCAAGACACCAGGGATCTCTCTAGAAACTGATAAGTCCCTGATGTGCTCTTCCTATCAATTTTACACCCTACCCAATCGGCATCGGAATATTCTATCAAATCAAAGGTTGATCCCCTGGGGTACCAAAGCCCAAACATAGGAGTGTAAACTAAGTATCTCATGATTCTTTTCATGGCCCTATGGTGAACTTCCTTAGGATCGGCTTAAAACCTTACACACATGCATACGGAAAAGCATAATATCCGGTCGAGATGCACATAAATAGAGTAAAGATCCTATCATCGACCGATTTACCTTTTGATCTATGGATTTACCTCCCGTGTCGAGGTCGAGGTGCCCATTGGTTCCCATGGGTGTCTTGATGGGCTTGACATCCTTCATTCCAAACTTCTTAAGAATGTCTTGAATATACTTTGTTTGGCTGATGAAGGTGCCCTCTTGGAGTTGCTTGATTTGGAATCCTAAGAAATATCTCAACTCCCCTATCATTGACATCTCGAATTTTTGAACCATGATCCTACTAAACTCTTCACAAGTAGATTTGTTAGTAGACCCAAATATAATATCATCAACATAAATTTGGCATATGAACAAATCATTTGCAATAGTTTTAGTAAAGAGAGTAGGATCGGCTTTACTGACTTTGAAGCCATTAGTGATTAGAAAGTCTCGCAGGCATTCATACCATGCTCTTGGGGCTTGCTTGAGCCCATAAAGCGCCTTTAAGAGTTTATAAACATAGTCAGGATACTCACTATCTTCAAAGCCAGGAGGTTGCTCAACATAGATCTCTTCCTTGATTGGTCCATTGAGGAAGGCACTCTTCATGTCCATTTGATAAAGCTTGAAGCCATGATAAGTAGCCTAGGCAAGTAATATGCGAATTGACTCAAGCCTAGCTATGGGTGCATAAGTTTTATCAAAATCCAAACCTTCGACTTGTGAATAACCCTTGGCCACAAGTCGAGCTTTGTTCCTTATGACCACACCATGCTCATCTTGCTTGTTGCGGAATACCCACTTGGTACCTACAACATTTTGATTGGGACATGGAACCAAATGCCATACCTCATTCCTCGTGAAGTTGTTGAGCTCCTCTTGCATTGCCAGCACCCAATCCGAATCTCTTAGTGCATCCTCCACCCTGTATGGCTCAATAGAGGACACAAAAGAGTAATGTTCACAAAAATGTGCGACTCGAGATCGAGTAGTTACCCCCTTATGGATATCACCAAGAATGGAGTTCACAAGGTGATCTCTTTGAATCGCTTGGTGACCTCTTTGGGGATCTTGGTTTTTCTCATAGGAGGAGAACATCCTTTTCTCCCCTGTCATATGGTTTGTGCATCCGCTATCAATGATCCAACTTGAGCCCCTGAATGCATAAACCTGCAAAACAGTTTAGGCCTTGTTCTTAGGTATCCAAACAGTCTTGGGTCCTTTGATGTTAGAAACAAGCACCTTGGGCACCCAAACACAAGTCTTTGAGCCCTTGTGTTTGGCCCCAACATATTTGGCAACTACTTTGCCTGATTTGTTAGTCAGCACATAAGAAGCATCAAAAGTCTTAAATGAAATAATAGGCTCATTTGATGCAATAGGAGTTTTCTTTTTAGACAATTTAACATGTGTTGATTGCCTAGAGCTGGATGCCTCATTTTTATACATAAAAGCATGATGTGAAACAGTGTGAGGTTTTCTAGCATGAATCCTCCTAATCTTGTACTCAGGATAGCCAGCAGGATATAAAATGTAACCCTCATTATCCTGAGCCATGGGAGCCTTGCCCTTAACAAAGTTAGACAATCTCTTAGGGGCATTAAGCTTGACATTGGTTCCCTGTTGGAAACCAATGCCATCCTTAATCCCAGGGCGTCTCCCATTATAAAGCATGCTACATGCAAATTTAAAATTTTCATTCTCTAGTTCATGCTCGGCAATTTTAGCATCTAGTTTAGCTATATGATCATTTTGTTGTTTAATCATAGCAATGTGATCATGAATAGCATCAATATTAACATATCTACATCTAGTACAAATAGTAACATGATCAACACTAGATGTAGACGGTTTGCAAGCATTTAATTCATCAATCTTAGCATGTAAAATGACATTCTCATTTTTAAGATTGGAAATAGAAACATTGCAAACATTTAAATCTTTAGCCTTAGAAACTAATTTATCATTCTCAATTTTAAAGCTAGAAAGTGATGCATTCAATTTATCAATCTTAGCAATTAAACTATCATTTTCATTTCTAAGACTGACAATTGAATCATTACAAGCATTTAATTTTTCCACCTTAGCAATTAAACTAGCATTCTCATTTCTAAGGTTGGAAATAGTGTCATGGCATATGCTAAGCTCCTTAGTTAATTTTTCACATTTTTCTATTTCTTGAGCATAAGCATTCTTTACCTTAACATGCTTTTTATTTTCCTTAATAAGGAATTCCTCTTGGCTATCCAAGAGTTCATCCTTCTCATGAATGGCTCCTATCAATTCATCCAATTTTTCTTTTTGTTGCATGTTAAGGTTGGCAAAAAGTGTGAGCAAATCATCTTCATCATCACTAGAGCTAGCCTCATCACTAGATGTTGTATATTTGGTGGAGGCTCTAGATTTTACCTTCTTCTTTTTGCTGTCTTTTGCCATGAAGCATATGTGGCCGACGTTGGGGAAGAGGAGGCCTTTGTTGACGACGATGTTGGCGGCATCCTCGTCGGAGGAGTCGGTGAAGCTCTCATCGGAGTCCCATTCCCGACACACGTGGGCATCGCTGCCCTTCTTCTTGTAGTATCTCTTCTTCTCCTTCCTCTTTCCCTTCTTGTCGTCGCCCCTGTCACTATCACTAGACATAGGACATTTAGTGATAAAATGACCGGGCTTACCACACTTGTAGCACACCCTTTTGGAACGGGGCTTGTAACCTTTCCCTTTCCTTTGTTTGAGGATTTGACGGAAGCTCTTGATGATGAGAGCCATCTCCTCATTGTCAAGCTTGGAGGTGTCGATGGGGAGCCTACTTGATGTAGACTCTTCTTTCTTTTCCTCCGTCGCCTTGAAAGCGACGAGTTGCACCTCGAGTGTGGAGGTGCTGCCTTGCTCCAAGTTGATGATTTGTTTAGAGCCTTTGATCATCAATTCAAAGCTCACAAATTTCCCTATAACCTCCTCAGGAGACATTAGCTTGTATCTAGGATCACCACGTATTAATTGAACTTGAGTAGGATTACGAAATATGAGTGATCTTAGAATAACCTTGACCATCTCATGGTCATCCCATTTGGTGCTCCCGAGGTTACACACTTGGTTCACCAAGGTCTTGAGCCGGTTGTACATCGCTTGTGGCTCCTCTACTTGGTTGAGGACGAATCGACTGAGCTCTCCCTCGATTGTCTCCCGTTTGGTGATCTTTGTCACCTCATCCCCTTCATGCGTGGTCTTGAGTATGTCCCAAATCTCCTTGGCGCTCTTCAACCCTTGCACCTTATTATACTCCTCTCAACATAGAGAGGCGAGGAGTATAGTAATGGCTTGGGTGTCGAAGTACCGGATTTGGGCGACTTCGTCTGAGTCGTAGCCCTCGTCCTCTACCGATGGTATTTGCGCTCCAAATTCAACAATGTCCCATATGCTAGCGTGGAGTGAGGTTAGGTGATGTCTCATTTTATCACTCCACATACAATAATCTTCACCATCAAAAACCGGTGGTTTGCCTAGTGGGACGAAAAGTAAAGGAGTGCGTCTAGAAATACGGGGATAATGAAGTGGCATCTTACTATACTTCTTGCGCTCATGGCGCTTAGAAGTGACGGACGGCGCGTCGGAGCCAGAGGTGTATGGCGACGAAGAGTCGGTCTTGTAGTAGACCACCTTCTTCATCTTCTTTTTCTTGTCGCCACTCTGATGCGACTTGTGAGGAGGTGATCCCTCCTTTAGCTTGTTGCCGGACTCCCTCGATGGAGCCTTCCCGTGGCTTGTGGCCTTCTCGCCGGTCACGATCTCCCTCTTGGCACGATCTCCAGACATCACTTCGAGTGGTTAAACTCTTAATGAAGCACCAGGCTCCGATACCAATTGAAAGTCGCCTAGAGGGAGGGTGAATAGGCGGAATCTGAAAATTATAAACTTAAGGCACAACTACAAGCCGGGGTTAGCGTTAGAAATAAATCTGAGTCCGTGAGAGAGGGTGAAAACAAATCAAAGGCAAATGAAGCGGATGACACAGTGATTTGTTTTTACCGAGGTTTGGTTCTTGAGAACCTAGTCCCCGTTGAGGTGGTCACAAAGACCGGGTCTCTTTCAACCCTTTCCCTCTCAAACAGTCACCTAGACCGAGTGAGCTTTCTCCTTAATCAAACAGGTCACTTAGACCCCTACAAGGACCACCACAACTTGGTGTCTCTTGCTTTGATTACAAGTGTCTTGAGAACAAGAAAGAGGAAGAAGAAAGCGATCCAAGAACAAGAGCTCAAAGAACACGAGCGAAACTCTCTCTCTAGTCACTAGTTGTTTGGAGTGGAATTAGGACTTGGAGAGGCTTTGATTCTTTTGAATTGTGTCTTGTATTGATTGCACTAGCTCTTCTATTTAATGAGATGTCTAAAAAACTTGGATGCTTGGAGTGGTGGTGGTTGGGGAGGTTGTCTGTCGATGGGCGCACCGAATAGTCCGGTGCGCCAGCCACGTCACCCAACCGTTAGGGTTCTGAGGATTCTGACCGTTGGAGCGCTATCTTCATGTTGCACCGGACAGTCTGATGCAGCACCGGACAGGTACTATTCACTGTCCGGTGCGCCTCTGACGCCTGCTCTGACTTCTGTGCGCACTGTTCACGCACTGTTCACACTTTTGTAGATGACCATTGCGCTGTTAGTCGTTACTCCGCTTGGTGCACCGGACAGTCCGGTGGCACACCGGACAGTCTGGTGAATTATAGCGGAGCGACGCCTAAGAAACCCAAAGGTGAAGAGTTCAGACTGTACTGCCCTTGGTGCACCAGACACTGTCCGGTGGTGCACCGGACAGTCCGGTGCGCCAGACTAGGGTTCTCTTCGGTTTCTTTTGCTCCTTTCTTTTGAACCCTAACTTGATCTTTTTATTGGTTTGTGTTGAACCTTTATGCACATGTAGAATATATAATCTAGAGCAAACTAGTTAGTCCAATATTTGTGTTGGGCATTCAATCACCAAAATCATTTATAGGAAAAGGTTTGACCCTATTTCCCTTCCAGTTGTCACCCTTATCACCTTTGAGCGGGATGATCAGGGACTCCCTAGTTTAGGGGAGGGCCTAAGGTGATGGCTCAGCCGGGTTAGGTGTGAGCATGAAGGATTGTCCCTCTCGCCTAAGGACTGGTTTGTCATCACTCCTTACCTATACTCTTATCAAGTACAACCACTCAAGACTGTATGGGTAGTCGCTTGATCTAAACTTGCATGGTCCAAAACCCAGGATTATAATAGATGGGGAGCACCGGAGGATAAGGAAGGGGAATGTTTTGTCTGGTTTGGACATGGTGGTGGCCTTGTTCCTTCCGGTATAATCGCTAAGGTAAGGACGTGCAAGGAAGGAGAGAGTTTTGGCATTCGAATCTCACGACGGTGAGATTGCAGAAATCGGACTAGTGGGTAAAGTGTACACCTCTGCGCAGAGTTTGAAAACCTATTCGAATAGTCCGCGTCCATGGATGTGGATGAGTCATGGCATGGATTTGGCAATTAGTGTTTTGTTTTCCAAAAATAATTTTGAAAAGTGGTTTTAAAAGGTCCGGCGGTTGAGCCATGGCTATGGTGGATGGAAAGTCCAGTAGCTATTTTTGAAAATGAAAACCAGTGAGAAACTGCTAGGATACCTGGATGGTTTAGTCCAGGGGATTTTGCTCTATATTGAAAAACTTCCTGCTCCTTTGGGAAAGGATGTGCTTTGAAAAATATAAAATGTTTTACAAAATAACCCTGCATCAAATATTGCTCTTTCTGCAAAATATCCTAAGCTCCACATACTCCATGCATTATATCTGATTTCCCCATTCCGTGGGTGAAGGTGGGCTGCTGAGTACGTAAGTACTCATCCTTGCTTATTTATTGTTTTTTAGAGAAGGAGATTGCTGATCGGGTAAGAGTTACACCTGTTCCCAACCTTGCCTGTGGCTGTTGGACCGCTGATTTGCTTGCTGCGTGTATTGGGCTGCTTCAGCCCCACTCTGATGATATGTCCCGAGTTGTGGACCAACTCTTAAAGTTGATCACCACCTTTATAGGTTTGTCTCATTTAAGCAGATCTAGAATCATTTGATGTATAAATGTGTTTAGTAGCCTCCTGGGACTAGTAATTGTATCACATTTGAGTCCTAGAGGATTAGGGCGCTTCAGGACGCCCATGGACGAGGGGTTCGCCGCCCTTGCCAGAGGTCGTACAACCGCACACCGATGAAGGAAGGGGAATGGGCAAGTACGACGCCATTCGTGACCCATGGATTTGGACATTAAAGGAGCCAACAAACAACTGTCCACCCCTTCTTAGGCACACCCGGGTGCTAAAGAGATGCTTCTAGAGCTTCTAGTGAGGGGCCATGCTAAGGTAGGCCTCACAAAGAATGATGAAGCACGCTATGTGGAGGATGGTGTTCATATGAAGGTTTTGGAGCTACAGTCCCGTGATAGAAAAGGATCCCATGGACAAATGGATGAAGAGGAAATCCAAGCCCATGCTCATAGAAGGAAGCAAGAACGACCACCTCATTGTCTCGTGGGGCCGAGGCACCACCCTCTTCCTCAAGGCGCCACCCCGAGACTGCCTGGGAGAGAAACCCTTTCTTCTCTAGGTTCTCAAGTCGGATGTGGGTCAAGGAGCAGGCGGGGAAGGAATCCATGGGACCGGTAAGGAGCAGGAGCGAAGAAGGGAGAAGAACGGATGAACGGAACAAGGCTTCAAAGGAAAGGAAAGGGAAGATGCACAGGTGCGAGATTGCGGTAAGAGAAACTAAACACAGTCGACTTCCCCTTTTGTCTTTTAAAGCTAAACACGAATTCTAGGATCTAGGGTGGACTAATACACCTAGAGGTTTGTGGTTCTCTAAGTATAGCTTAATTTCATTTATATTAATGAGACAGAAGAATTACACTAAGGATAGGTTCATATATTACATATTATTAACCTCACACAGGTAAACATCTAATTACCATCATGGTTTTCCTTTTATCTTTCTTATTAATAAATAAACCATCACTTACACTAACCTATAGTCTGGCATAAAATTAGCACATGCAAACAGTAAAAGGTTATAATTTAATCAGGTAGAGAATAATTTATGAATATTTTGCAATTTGAATAACTCAATTTGGAGTTCATATGTAAAAGATATGAAATAAACAAGTTTTGGAGTTCAAAATACAAAACTAGGTCTAAATCCACGATAATTTAAAAGATCAAGGGTCTTTCTGCAAAAGTGCAGGGCCTGCGCACGAAATCTAGGGACGACGAGTTGATATCCTAAAAGCCGAGGGTGAAAGGGAAATAGGGTCAAACCTTTTCCAAATGAATTTTGGTGGTTGAATTGCCCAACACAAATTATTGGACTAACTAGTTTGCTCTAGAATAAATATTCTACAGGTGCCAAAGGTTCACAACAAACCAATACAAAGATAAAAGAAAGGGTTCAAAACAAAGGAGCAAAGTTAAACCGAAGGCAGCCCTGGTCTGGAGCACCGGACAGTGTCCGGTGCACCAGGGAGGATTCACTCGAACTTGCCAGCTTCGGGAATTTGGGGAAGCCGCTCCGCTATAATTCATCGGACTGTCCGGTGTAACACTGGACTATCCAGTGTGCCAGCGGAGCAACGGCTACTTCGCGCCAATGGTCGTCTGCAAAGGAATAGTAAAAGCAAACAGTGCGCGCCTCCGCGCGCAAAAGTCAGAGCAGGTGTTAGAAGGCGCACCGGACAGTGAACAGGACCTGTCCGGTGCACCACCGGACTGTCCGGTGGCCCCACTTGTCAGAGCTCCAACGATCGGAACCCAACAGCCTGGTGATGTGGCTGGCGCACCGGACAGTGTCCGGTGGCGCACCGGACTGTCCGGTGCGCCATACGACAGAAGCCTTCACCAATGGCCATATTGGTGGTTGGGGCTATAAATACCCCCCAACCACCCCACTTCAATGCATCCAAGTTTCAGCCATTTGCATTCCATACAAGAGCTCTAGACTTCACTCCAAGACACAAACAAAGAGATCAAATCCTCTCCCAAGTCCAAAGTTCATTCCAATCAAATAGTGACTAGAGAGAGTGACATTTGTGTTCATTTGAGTTCTTGCGCTTGGATCGCTTTTCTTCTTCTTTCTTTCTTGTTCCCAACTCAATTGTAATCAAGGCAAGAGACACCAATTGTGTGGTGGTCCTTGTAGGGATTTAGTGTTCTGATTGATTGAGAAGAGAAGCTCACTCGGTCTAGGTGACCGTTTGAGAGAGGGAAAGGGTTGAAAGAGACCCAGTCTTTGTGACCACCTCAACGGGGAGTAGGTTTGCAAGAACCGAACCTCAGTAAAACAAATCACCGTGTCTCACTCTTCATTTGCTTGTGATTTGTTTTGGCCCTCTCTTTTGGACTCGATTATATTTCTAACGCTAACCCCGGCTTGTAGTTGTGCTTAAGTTTATAATTTTCAGATTCCACCTATTCACCCCCCCTCTAGGTGACTTTCAATTGGTATCAAAGCCCGGTACTTCATTAGAGCTTAACCGCTCGAAGTGATGTCGGGAGATCACGCCAAGAAGGTGGTCATGACCGGCGAGAAGCCCGCTACAAGCCATGGGAAGGCTCCATCAAGGGAGTCCGGCTCCAAAGGAAAGGGAGAGTCAATCTCCCACAACAAGTCACATCAGAGTGGAGACAAGAAGAAGATGATGAAGAAGGTGGTCTACTACGAGACTGATTCTTCATCGCCATCCACCTCCGGCTCCGACGCGCCGTTCGTAACTTCTAAGCGCCATGAGCGCAAGAAGTTTAGTAAGATCCCCCTACGCTACCCTCGCATTTCTAAACGTACTCCATTACTTTCCGTTCCATTAGGCAAACCACCGGTTTTTGATGGTGAAGATTATAACATGTGGAGTGATAAAATGAGGCATCACCTAACCTCACTCCACACTAGTATTTGGGACGTTGTTGAGTTTGGAGTGCAGGTACCATCCGTAGGGGATGAAGACTATGATTCGAACGAAGTTGCCCAAATCCGGCACTTCAACTCCCAAGCTACCACTATACTCCTCGCCTCTCTAAGTCGAGAGGAGTATAACAAGGTACAAGGGTTGAAGAGCGCCAAGGAGATTTGGGATATGCTCAAAACCGCGCACGAAGGAGACGAGGTGACCAAGATCACCAAGAGGGAAACGATCGAGGGGGAGCTCGGTCGTTTTATGCTCAACCAAGGAGAAGACCCACAAGCCATGTACAACCGGCTAAAGACCTTGGTTAACCAAGTGTGCAACCTCGGGAGCACCAAATGGGATGACCATGAGATGGTCAAGGTTATTCTTAGATCACTCGTATTTCTTAACCCTACTCAAGTTTAATTAATTCGTGGTGATCCAAGATATAAACTAATGTCTCCCAAGGAAGTGATAGGGAAATTTGTGAGCTTTGAGTTGATGATCAAAGGCTCCAAGAAAATCATCGAGCAAGGTGCCTCCTTCGTACCCGAGGCACAACCCGTTGCATTCAAGGCAACAAAGGAGAAGAAAGAAGACTCTACACCGAGTAGGGTCCCTATCGACGCCTCTAAGCTCGACAACGAGGAGATGGCGCTCATCATCAAGAGCTTCCGCCAAATCCTCAAGCAAAGGAGGGGGAAAGACTACAAGCCCCGCTCCAAGAAAGTTTGCTACAAGTGTGGTAAGCCTGGTCATTTTATCGCTAAATGCCCATTGTCTAGTGATAGTGACAGGGATAACGACAAGAGGGGGGAAGAAGAATGAGAAGAAGATATATTACAAGAAGAAGGGCGGCGATGCCCATGTTTGCCGGGAGTGGGACTCCGACGAGAGCTCCACCAACTCCTCCGACGACGAGGACGCCGCCAACATCGCCATCAACAAAGGCCTCCTCTTCCCCAACGTCGGCCACAAGTGTCTCATGGCAAAGGACAACAAGAAGAAGGTAAAATCAAGATCCTCCACTAAATATGCAACATCTAGTGATGAGGCTAATTCTAGTGATGATGAGGATGATTTGCTTACTCTTTTTGCCAATCTTAACATGCAACAAAAAGAAAAGTTGAATGAATTGGTTAGTGCTATTCATGAGAAGGATAAACTCTTAGATAGCCAAGAGGATTTCCTTATTAAAGAAAACAAAAAGCATGTTAAGACTAAAAATGCTTATGCTCTAGAGGTAGAAAAATGTGAAAAATTAACTAGTGAGCTAAGCACTTGCCATGACACTATCTCCAACCTTAGAATTGAGAATGCTAATTTGATTGCTAAGGTTGAGAAGTCAAATATTTGTGATGATTCAATTACCAATCTTAGAAATGATAATGCTAGTTTAATTGCTAAGATTGATAAATTGAATGCCTCTCTTGCTAGCCTTAGGAATGAGAATGAAAAATTAATTGCTAAGGCTAAAGACTTAGATGTTTGCAATGCTTCTATTTCCAATCTTAGAGATGAGAATGCTATTTTACATGCTAAGATTATTGAATTAAATGATTGCAAACCCTCTACATCTTCCGTTGAGCATGTTTCTATTTGCACTAGATGTAGAGATGTTGACATTGATGCTATTTATGATCACCTTGCTATGATTAAACAACAAAATGATCATATAGCTAAATTAGATGGTAAAATTGCCGAGCATGAATTAGAGAACGAAAAATTTAAATTTGCTCGTAGTATGCTTTATAGTGGGAGATGCCCTGGCATTAAGGATGGCATTGGCTTCCAACAGGGAGACAATGTCAAGCTTAATGCCCCTCCTAAAAGATTGTCTAATTTTGTTAAGGGCAAGGCTCCTATGCCTCAGGATAACGAAGGTTACATTTTATACCCTGCTGGTTATCCTGAGGATAGGATTAGGAGAATTCATGCAAAGAAGAGTCATTCTGTCTCTCACCATGCTTTTATTTATAAGAATGAGGCTTCTAGCTCTAGGCGCTCTACACATGTCAAAATGCCTAAGAAGAAAACTCCTATTGCATCAAATGATCATAACATTTCATTTAAGACTTTTGATGCTTCCTATGTGCTCACTAACAAATCAGGCAAAGTAGTTGCCAAATATGTTGGGGGCAAACACAAGGGATCCAAGACTTGTGCTTGGGTACCCAAGGTGCTTGTTTCTAATGTAAAAGGACCCAAGATCGTTTGGGTACCTAAGAACAAGGCCTAAATTTGTTTTGTAGGTTTATGCATCTTGGGGCTCAAGTTGGATCATCGACAGCGGATGCACAAACCACATGACTGGGGAGAAAAAGATGTTCTCCTCCTATGAGAAAAACGAAGATCCCCAAAGAGCAATCACATTTGGGGATGGAAATCAAGGTTTGGTCAAAGGATTGGGTAAAATTGCTATATCACCTGACCATTCTATTTCTAATGTTTTTCTCGTAGATTCTTTAGATTACAACTTGCTTTCTGTCTCTCAATTATGCAAAATGGGCTACAATTGTCTTTTTACGGATGTAGGTGTTACTGTCTTTAGAAGAAGTGATGATTCAGTAGCATTTAAGGGAGTGTTAGAGGGTCAGCTATACTTAGTTGATTCCAATAGAGCTGAACTCGACACTTGCTTAATTGCTAAGACTAACATGGGTTGACTATGGCACCGCCGACTAGCCCACGTTGAGATGAAGAATCTTCACAAGCTTCTAAAGGGAGAGCACATTTTGGGACTAACCAATGTTCATTTTGAGAAAGACAGGGTTTGTAGCGCATGCCAAGCAGGGAAGCAAGTTGGTGTACATCATCCACACAAGAACATCATGACGACTGACAGGCCACTGGAGCTACTCCACATGGATTTATTCGGCCCGATAGCTTACATAAGCATCGGCGGGAGTAAGTACTATCTAGTTATTGTGGATGATTATTCTCGCTTCACTTGGGTATTCTTTTTGCAGGAAAAATCTCAAACCCAAGAGACTTTGAAAGGATTCTTGACACAGACCCAAAATGAGTTCGGCTTGAGGATCAAGAAAATAAGAAGCGACAGCGGGACGGAGTTCAAGAACTCTCAAATTGAAGGCTTCCTTGAGGAGGAGGGCATCAAGCATGAGTTCTCTTCTCCCTACACGCCACAACAAAATGGTGTAGTGGAGAGGAAGAATAGAACTCTATTGGACATGGCAAGGACCATGCTTGATGAGTACAAGACTTCGGATCGGTTTTGGGCCGAGGTGGTCAACACAGCTTGCTACGCCATCAACCGGTTATATCTACACCAAATCCTCAAGAAGACATCGTATGAACTCATCACTGGTAAAAAGCCCAATGTTTCATATTTTAGAGTTTTTGGTAGCAAATGCTTTATTCTTGTTAAAAGAGGTAGAAAATCTAAATTTGCTCCTAAGGCTGTAGAAGGCTTTTTACTTGGTTATGACTCAAACACAAGGGCATATAGAGTCTTTAACAAGTCCATTGGACTAGTTGAAGTCTCTTGTGACATTGTGTTTGATGAGACTAACGGCTCTCAAGTAGAGAAAGTTGATCTTGATGAGCTAGATGATGAAGAGGCTCCATGCATCGCGCTAAGGAACATGTCCATTGGGGATGTATGTCCTAAAGAATCCGAAGAGCCTCAACAAGCACAAGATCAACCATCTTCCTCCATGCAAGCATCTTCACCAACCCAATATGAGGATCAAGCTCAAGATGATGAAAATGAAGATGAAGATGAGCCACCTCAAGAGGAGGACAATAATCAAGGGGGAGATGCTAATGATCAAGACAAGGAAGATGAACAAGATCAAAGACTGCCACACCCAAGAGTCCACCAAGTAGTCCAACGAGATCACCCCGTGAACACTATCCTCGGCGATATTCATAAGGGGGAAACCACTCGATCTCGTGTTGCTCATTTTTGTGAACACTCTTTGGTTTCCTCTATTGAGCCACACAGGGTAGAGGAAGCACTTCAAGATTCGGATTGGGTGCTGGCGATGCAAGAGGAGCTCAACAACTTCACAAGGAATTAGGTATGGCATTTAGTTCCACGTCCTAATCAAAATGTTGTAGGAACAAAGTGGGTCTTCCGCAACAAACAAGATAAGCATGGTGTGGTGACTAGGAACAAGGCACGACTTGTGGCCAAGGGTTATTCACAAGTTGAAGGTTTGGATTTTGGTGAAACCTATGCACCTGTAGCTAGGCTTGAGTTAATTCGTATATTACTTGCCTATGCTACTTACCATGGCTTTAAGCTTTACCAAATGGATGTGAAGAGTGCATTCCTCAATGGACCAATCAAGGAAGAGGTCTATGTTGAGCAACCTCCTGGCTTTGAAGATAGTGAGTATCCTAACCATGTCTATAAACTCTCTAAGGCGCTTTATGGGCTCAAGCAAGCTCCAAGAGCATGGTATGAATGCCTAAGAGATTTCCTTATCACTAATGGCTTCAAAGTCGGTAAGGCCGATCCTACTCTCTTTACTAAAACTATTGAAAATGATTTGTTTGTATGCCAAATTTATGTTGATGATATCATATTTGGGTCTAATAACAAATCTATGTGTGAAGAGTTTAGTAGGATCATGATACAAAAATTCGAGATGTCTTTGATGGGGGAGTTGAAGTATTTTCTAGGATTTCAAGTGAAGCAACTCCAAGAGGGCACCTTCATTAGCCAAACGAAGTACAGTCAAGACATTCTCACCAAGTTTGGAATGAAGGATGCCAAGCCCATCAAGACACCCATGGGAACCAATGGGCATCTCGACTTCGACACGGGAGGTAAATCCGTAGATCAAAACGTATACCGGTCGATGATAGGATCTTTACTCTATTTATGTGCATCTTGACTGGACATTATGCTTTTTGTATGCATGTGTGCAAGGTTCCAAGTCGATCCTAAGGAAGTTCACCTTAGGGTCGTGAAGAGAATCTTGAGATATTTAGTTCAAACACCTAAGTTTGGTCTTTGGTACCCCAAGGGATCCTCTTTTGATTTATTAGGATATTCTGATGCTGATTGGGCAGGGTGTAAGATTGATAGGAAGAGCACATCAGGGACTTGTCAGTTTCTGGGGAGATCCCTGGTGTCTTGGGCTTCAAAGAAACAAAATCCAGTGGCTCTTTCTACCGTCGAAGCCGAGTACATTGCCGCAGGCCATTGTTGCGGGCAATTGCTTTGGATGAGGCAAACCCTTAGGGACTATGGCTACAAATTTAGCAAAGTCCCTCTCCTATGTGATAATGAGAGTGCAATCCGCATGGCGGATAATCCCGTTGAACACAGTCGCACTAAGCACATAGCTATTTGGTATCACTTTTTGAGAGATCACCAACAAAGGGGGATATCGAGATAGCCTATATAAACACCAAAGATCAATTGGCAGATATCTTTACCAAGCCTTTAGATGAGAAAACCTTTACCAAACTTAGGAATGAGCTAAATATTCTTGATTCTAGGAATTTTGATTGATTCTTTGCACACATAGCTCATTTATACCTTTGATCATATCTCTTTTATGTCTATGACTAATGTGTTTTCAAGTGTAGTCTTATGCTTAGTCATATAATTGAAAGGGAAGTGGAGTATTCGGTAAAGAAGGCGCTTCCACTCAACTCCATTGGTATTTGCCGGCATTCCGCATCGTTCCCCACTTTGGTATAATCTTCACTCATATATATTTGTTTGCCATTGGGGAGAAAGTTTAAGGGCTTGTATTTCACTCACAAGTATCCGTTTTGGCGATTCATGCCAAAGGGGGAGAAAGTATGAGCCCAAAGCAAAAGGACCGCACCACCACCGGTTTTTAAAAATGAAGTTTTTAAAATTGATATCTTATTGTGTTAGAAAGGGGGAGAAAGTTCTAGTATCTTCAAAAATTTGTAAAACCCTCTTGAACACTAAGTGGAGAATTTTATTTAGGGGGAGTTTTGTAAGTCAAGGGAAAAGCATTTGAAACAGGGGGGAATTTCAAATCTTGAAAATGCTTCTTTCAATCTTATTCATATACCTTTGACTATTTGCAAAAAGTTTTTTAAAAGGATTTTACAAAGGATTTGCAAAAACAAAACTCGTGGTGCAAGAGTGGTCCAAAATTTTAACTAAGAAGAAAACAATCCATGCATATCTATTGAAATAATTATTGGTTTCAATTCCAAGCAACCTTTGCACTTACCTTACGCAAACTAGTTCAATTCTGCACTTTTATATTTGCTTTGGTTTGTGTTGGCATCAATCACCAAAAAGGGGGAGATTGAAAGGGAAATAGGGTCAAACCTTTTCCAAATGAATTTTGGTGGTTGAATTGCCCAACACAAATTATTGGACTAACTAGTTTGCTCTAGAATAAATGTTCTACAGGTGCCAAAGGTTCACAACAAACCAATACAAAGATAAAAGAAGGGGTTCAAAACAAAGGAGCAAAGTTAAACCGAAGGAAGCCCTGGTCTGGTGCACTGGACTGTCCGGTGCACCAGGGAGGATTCACTCGAACTTGTCAGCTTCAGGAATTTGGGGAAGCCGCTCCGCTATAATTCACCGAACTGTCCGGTGTAACACCGGACTGTCCGGTGTGCCAGCGGAGCAACGTCTACTTCGCGCCAACGGTCCTCTGCAAAGGAACAATAAAAGCAAACAGTGTGCGCCTGCGTGCGCAGAAGTCAGAGCAGGCGCCAGAAGGCGCACCGGACAGTGAACAGGACCTGTCCGGTGCACCACCGGACTGTCCGGTGGCCCCACTTGTCAGAGCTCCAACGGTTAGAACCCAACGACCTGGTGACGTGGCTGGCGCACTGGACACTATCCGGTGGCGCACCGGATTGTCCGGTGGCGCACCGGATTGTCCGGTGGCGCATCGGATTGTCCGGTGCGCCATACGATAGAAGCCTTCACCAACGGCCATATTGGTGGTTGGGGCTATAAATACCCCCCAACCAACCCACTTCAATGCATCCAAGTTTTAGCCATTTGCATTCAATACAAGAGCTCTATACTTCACTCCAAGATTCAAACAAAGAGATCAAATCCTCTCCCAAGTCCAAAGTTCATTCCAATCAAATAGTGACTAGAGAGAGTGACATTTGTGTTCATTTGAGTTCTTGCGCTTGGATCGCTTTTCTTCTTCTTTCTTTCTTGTTCCCAACTCAATTGTAATCAAGGCAAGAGACACCAATTGTGTGGTGGTCCTTGTGGGGACTTAGTGTCCCGATTGATTGAGGAGATAAGCTCACTCGGTCTAGGTGACCATTTGAGAGAGGGAAAGGGTTGAAAGAGACCCGGTCTTTGTGACCACCTCAACGGGGAGTAGGTTTGCAAGAACCGAACCTCGGTAAAACAAATTACCGCGTCTCACTCTTCATTTGCTTGTGATTTGTTTTGGCCCTCTCTTTCGGACTCGATTATATTTCTAACGCTAACCCCGACTTGTAGTTGTGCTTAAGTTTATAATTTTCAGATTCCGCCTATTCACCCCCTCTAGGCGACTTTCAGAGGGGGTTTTTAATAAATTTTCCACATGAATGGGTATCGGCTGATCTCGACCACACGATCGCGAACGAACCACCACAATTATATCTAAGCGCGAGCACGGGCATGGGCACGCGGGCGAGCACTGATAAGCGCGTCAGGGATTTCAGTGACTAGGGAGGGGGAACAAGCTGACCAACCGGGCCCAGCGCCAGGGGCGCAGGCACTGATAGGCGAGGCCCAGGGGCAGAGCGCGCAGACGTGAACCGATATCCACAGATCCGAACCGTTGGATCTAGGACGGACGGTTGCGATGGGGTGCGTGGAGTTTCGCAGCTCGGTGACCGGCGTTGCTCTCTCCGTGGTGGCGAAGTCGCCGGAGACGAGGTAGACACGGTCATCGGGGGATCTAGGGACGCTGGTGAGGGCTGGAATCGACTAGGGAGGTCCGGCGAACTCATTGGCGGGACTCCAGCCGCGAGAACGGGACCAGAGACGGGATAATGGCGGAGGAAGGTGATCTGGGTGGGTTGGGTAACTCTAGTGAGGAATACCGGCCACAGGGAGGGGGTTTCGGGCGCGCTAAGTCCTGGACTGGCTTTGGTAGGGTAAGGGGAACTCTACTAACCAACGCAGGGGCACGATGCGAGGCTAAATCGGCCAGTCTTCGTGCGAGCGCGGCGAACCAGTGAGGCCAAAAATAGCTAGAGCAGGGCGGAATTAGGACAAACCAAGCATGAGAACGAGTTCGTCACCTCAGGACGGAGCTCGTTGTGGCTTGGCATGGCTTCTGGCGAACTAGATGGCCGGTAGTGCGGCCGCGGATCTCCGGCGAGCACGAGCGGCAATGGTAGAGCGAGAAAGAGGGCGAGCATGTGCGTAATGAGGTATGGGAGAGAGCGGGTGCGAGCGGGGCTCAAAAAGAGCTGGGCGAGCGGGCAGGCGTCGTGGGCGGTCTCCATGGCGCGCGCGGACGTGGGTCAGCGGTGGTTGCGGGGAAGACGGAACTGACAGGGTTGGCTCACCGCGCAGCGAGCGAGAGCGAGCACATGGGCGAACGGTCCACGACGCTGATGAGACGGGACCTCAGCGCAGAGAGAGAGAGAAGGCGCGCACACGCGAGGGAAACGATGCCGACAAATTAGCCCCACCGGGCAGAGGGAGGGAGAGAGTGTGCGGACGCGGCCGTCGCTGACAGGTGGGACCCACCTGTTAGGCGACGCGGGCGCGTGTCCTGGCTGGGCTGGGCTAGGCTAGCTTGATCGAATTTTGTTTTGCTTTTTTCTCTAAATTTCTAAAGGCTTTTCTTTTTATTTTTCTCTTTAGATTTCAAATCAAATGCAAACCAAATTCAAATTCAAACCATTTCACACATGTGCATCAAACAAAAGAATAATTTAGGCTCAGCATGATGCAACATTTCATGACTCACATAGGTTTTGGTAAAATAAATAAATAGTTAATCCCTCACCTAATTAACATAATTATAATCAAAAGGAAAAGAGGAGGAGTTTAGAGGGAGAGACAAGAGGTAACACCTGAATTTGGTAGGCATTTAGAGAAGAAATTTTATACCCCAAATTCAGGGTGTCACAACACCTAACGAAGGGCCTCATAAAAAACTGACTCCTAGCCATCGCCCGGGGGGTGAGGGTTGCATCTAGCAAACACGCTTGCACGCCTCAGACATCAGTCATGAGCAGGGGACGAAACAACAAGGGAAGGGCTCACGCTCAGTGCATGACAACCACCACCGAAAGGGCCTATCCCTAGATGCAGAATTAACCTGGTAGACCCTCGAGCAATTCTCACAAAATTACTCGGGGACAGGGGACCACATCTAGTAGATGCGCTTGCGGGCACCAAGGAAAATCAATTCCAGACAAAAGCCTCTATGCAACTCCGAGGAGTTGCGTAAAGGCTCGAGGGCTGCTGTCGAGCACCCAGGAATGGGGTGCCCAAAGAAAGCCCGAGAAACTCCCTAAGAATGACCCATCCGACCAAGTTCGCCACTAAGCAAGTCTACGAGGTGAGCGGACGACCAAGTCCACCATCGAGCAAGTCTGTGAGGTGGAGCGAACGACCAAGTCCCCCGCTGAGCAAGTCTACGAGGTGACGCGGATGACCAAGCCCCCCCGAGGAAGTTTATGAGCCAGAGCGGACGACCAAGTCCCCCATCTAGCAAGTCTGCAAGGCGGAGTGGGCGATCAAGTCCCTCGCCAAGCAAGTGTAAGCGTTGAGCCAGAGTCGCAAGCATACGTCGACCATGACAGTGCGTGATGCCATGAGCCCATGTGATAAGACACGGACACAACTCTCCTATCAGGGATGACCTCAGCACCGGAACTTCTATAGTGACCAGTATGACAGAAACAACAAGACATGATGCCATATCGAATAAACCAATCCACACACACGAAAGGACAACACCGAGCCTACAAAGGCGAAGAGGAACCATGTCGTGTCAGTCGAGTCCTAGGCTTGCACCATGGGGCCCGCCATGCATCACCACGAGGACGTCAGCCACGAACCACTGCAGGGATAAGAACAACATGTGGCACCCTGTCTGAGAGCGCTACTTCACGCAATTAGGAGAAGGGGGTCCGGGCAACGGATGAAAGATTTCTCTCTCTCTAAAGAGGGCACAATGTAAGCTCCGACCCTTGGGAAATAAAAGGGAATGATCCTCTTCCTCTCAGAAGGATAGGCACACAAACACACTTGTTGTAACACGTTCAAAGCAATACTATGATCAACACTACACTGGAGTATGGTGCGAATCCGAACCAGTATAAACCACATGTCCTAGATTCTTCGTTTGAGTCCCAGCGATTTACCATTCGGAGTGAGTCCATGCTAGCACCCCTGGCGAACACAAATCTTACTGCACCATGTTTTCCGGAACCGCGACAAGAACAATATTCTTGGTTGAACGGTTGTTGTTCCATCTATAGTACACAATTTGTACATTCACTTGAAATTGTCACAAAGAGAAATTTGTTTATAGTTCAGAAGAAAAGTGTTATAGCTTTATGAGATAAAAATTCTAAGTTCTTGCAATTGCTCTAGGTTTAAAGTGAAAATGGTTTCTAGCTTCAGAATTATTCAACCTTAATAAAAATATATAAAATTGTTCCATTTACTTATTTACAACACATATTAGGTAAATATTATTATTGTTCTCTTACGGCGTGTTTGGACCAATTCATTTTAGAAGAATTAGAATTTACTTAATAAAGTAACCTATTTAGCTTGGAGTTTAACATTCCAACATTTTTCAAAGTTTAAATATAAGTCTATCTCAAATTTATGAGGTGAAGGATAGAAAATGAATTTATGCACCAATAGAATTTGTTTCTACTCTATAACTTATAGGACGATCTTCGGCTCACTCCTCTGTAGTAAAAGTGTAGTACATAAATATCTTCGATATCTTGCTAATAATAGTATAAAAATATATTTTGTATACAACTAAATTAGCTTAATGATATGTGTCTAAATTATTATTATTAAAATGGAATTCAATTTCAAAGATGCGAAGGGCGTTATTTGAAATCAATACCCGACTACACATTGGAAGTATCCCATATTCCCATGGAGAGAATAAATACGAAATCAAGAAGAATAAAATGAGGGAGAAAAACGGAGAATATATTTTTTTTTGAAAAATGTGAAAAAAGGACCCAAGAGAAGGCTCGTGCGGGTAACGCTTCCCTGGGCCCAACAACCCCGGACCTGGGCCGTACGTCGCATCGCAGATTGACGCTTCACCCCGTGTGCGGTGTGCGTTCTGCTCCCCCCACCCCCCCCCCCCCCCGGCGGGTGGGCTACCGCTGCCGACGCAACCTACGCCGCAGCCCTAGCCAGAGCCGAGGCCTTCATCGGTATCTTCTCCGGCGACGAGCACCCACAGGTATTTCCACCCCTTTCTCTTCCCTTCTGTGCGAAACCGAGCACCCAAACCCTAACTTAAATCAATTTGGCTATTTGATGCATACTAGCTTCGAACATTTTGCAAAAAATTATCGGCTGTTCATGTGTTCATCGATGTCCCTTCACTGGGTCTACCCCCTGGTGCTAGTAGTTCCAGTAGCAGCTGCTAGCCGCTTCTGTTTACAGTATTTGTTTCGATGAACACGTGAAATATAATTTGAGAAGTAACCCTGTGGATGAACACTCGAACAATTGCTTGGTTCCATTTGCTAAGGGACAGTTCCTTCACAAGCTAAGGTTAGTGATAATACTCAGCCTTCCAGACAATGGATCATGATCGTAAAATCAAATTGTAATTTCATTGAATATTTTGTTATTCCCATTATTTCACGCATGCCCGAGCAATTTCAATCAATATCGATAATGTGAACTTCTTTTATTTTGACTGAGCATTTTTTTTCTGGCTTGGGAAATCGGAACAAGCTGAAAGATTTTGGCTCCACCACTGGCACCTGCATCATGGAGACGTATCTGCAATGGTTCTATGTTTTATTGGATTGATGTTTGGATTTGTAGCACCTGAGTTCATTAGGTCTTTTCTTGAATTCAGCATTTCAGTGTCTAATATAATATCTTGAACAATATTATGAACTTCAACTTCTGTTTTCTTGGGTGTTCTATTCTTTCATTTTGGGTATCCTATTTTCACAGCATCCTGCTGCCTTGTTTTTTAGTGTGGGTCTGGGGTTTACGTTAGGGTGGTACTTTCAGAACATTCGTTTTTGAGTGTGGGTCTGGGGTTCATGTTGGGGTGGTACTTTGAGAACATTCCTTTTGCCTGTGGAATTTCTACTGCTCACTGAGTAAAGGTGAAAGCACAGCTGAGCTCATAAGGGCTCATGAGATGGTGAAAGAAGCAGACCACGTGACAATTTAACAGAGTGCTGGACCGAGCTATTGGTATCAGATACATGTGCTATTTAGCAAGGGGAAGAAAACTAATGATAGGTGGGTAAACTCAGCCTTAGAAAATCCGTTGCCCTATCCTTTGCTTACCTATTCTTTACAGGCAGCGACCTATCTCGTGTTTCTTAAATCCAGCTACCTTGGCAATTAGTTCTATTCCAGGACACTTGACCAAGCCTATTACTTATTTTACCTAGTAACTGACCGGTGCTTTTGTGAAAAACATGTATCAGCTATCTCGTGCTTGGCTATTTCTGGCACCTTGCCCTGGCTAGACATGTGAATCCCCTCACCACCAATCTAACTACAAGGTCTTTTTTCGAATGGCCCCGTATAAATAGATTTCAGAAGGAATTGACTACCATTTGCTTGATGTAAGGAGAGGAACGAACACCGTAGGGTACAAAATTAGGGTAGGGTTAGCTAGGTAAGTCCAACTAAAACTTTCTTTGATTACCTTTTTTTTCTCCAACTGGCTTAGAGATTATTGCATTTGCCCTTAACCGGTAACCTCCTTTGAATCTTTCATTTAGACCCTCTATTGGCTCGAGAACAAGGACCTTATTTGATCACTTAGAACTTGATGGAGGGAAACTCACTCGCTCAAGATATGCTTAAGCTAGCTCAGGAAGAGTACTAAGTTCAAAAAGGGCTTGTCCAACATCTGTTGAGATGGTTTGGATATGTCCAACGGAGATATCTAGAGATGCTAGTGTGTAGTGGTATCCTAAGGCGCGATAGGAATGAGAAAAGAGGAAGAGGAAAACTAAAGTTGACATTGAAGGAAATAGTAAAAGGAGACTCGAAAGGATGGGATATACCCAAAGATTTAGCTTTAAATAGGAGTGTATGAAAAACAACTATACATGTGACCGAACCTTGACTTGTGGATTGCCTAGTACGGCTGATAGTAGTACACTGGAGACCATAACAAAAGGTACACTAAAGCTATAAAAGATGTATACCATGGTAGATAATTTACAGTTTTCTTACTATTACAGTCAACAAAACAAAGAATAAGTCAATGTTCAAGTGGTGCTGATGTTCACAATTCAATATTCTTCGTCACGTACTTCACCATAGACTGATGGAACAAAGCTAACAAGTAAGCTGAATAGAAAAGGGAAAGGTACAAGGACTGCCATTGCTTGCAAGGGGATTGAACGTCCAAGAAGAACAAGCGATGATCGCTTTATTGATCAAGTGCATATGTTTTCTTGCTCCTTTCTATGTACACTTCAGCCCACAACTTAGTTTATCTTTCTGATGTCGGGGTTAACAAATTCACCTTGCATGTCTGAAATACATGGATCTCACTGAGGAAATATTGCTGCACTAGGTGCTCCACAGACATTTTTTTGTTTTGCTTTTGTCCTATGGAAGTGGAGAAACATGAGGGGAAAATGTTTTCTCTCTCCAATTTATAGGATATTAGATCTAGAAGACTAGGGCCATATTTGGGACTGCTTTTGATGAAATTATCGAGTGCTGGCTGCTAGAATTGTGCCAAATAGAGCATGACACAGGCAATTCTTTTCACCGCACAAGGCACACGCCGCAAGTTTGAACTGGCCACTCCATCCTGATGTTGTGGCTGCAGTACGACTGTTGGGGCAAAGGCGAACACGCTACCCTTCGCTCGATGCATTCGTCTCTTCATCACTCCGACGAAGGCTACATCCACAGAACGCGTCCGAACAAGCCGCAGGCGCCGACCGGACGGAGACCTGCGCGGTCCCCTTTGCCCTAACTGTTGCAAGACGAAGGCTTTGACGAAGTCTACGGGTCTCCCACGTCATCACTGCCCCGGGAGGCCCATGTGGGGTTCGGCCCATGGTAACGGGCCCCGCGAGGATAAGCGCGTTAAGGGCCGCGTCTGTAATAGCCTTTACCGTAATGACTGCCTGTAACCTCCCCTCATGGGAATATTCTAGGGATAATCCGGGTACTCGAGGGCATAAACGTCTTTGACAAGGGACAGGCGGCCACTCGAGTGCCTATAAATATCCCTGTACAGTGCCCGCAACAGTGATGAGAAAAGCTTTTGGCATTCCATACTAAACCTTATAAACGCTCTTTCCATTTCCCCGTTGGATTAACCTTGCCCGGACGGAAAGGTTCCCAACAACGACTGCCGGACTGCTACTGCAGATACAAACACAGCCCAGAACTGTAGAAAATCAATTTTCTAACAAAGATTAATGATGAATGCCAGTTCTTTTAAACATGTCATGTTCAATAACCCATTAACAGCTTTGCATTTTAGCAGTCAATCATTGGCATCTTCCTTGCTTAATTCATGGTGTTGTATGTAACACAGTGCTATGTAAAGGTGGATGTCTCCTACAAAGAGAAGAGGACTTGGTCGCCGTGGTCATGGTCGTGGAAGGGGTGCCGCGGCAGAAAAGGATATGGATCATCTCGATATCTCTGTACCTTCTTCACCAAGTACTACCTCTGACAGAGAAGATCAGCCTCTGTTGATTCCAAGACAATCCCCAGCTTGCTATGTAGGACCATCAGAAGTATCCACCATGTTGCTGAACCCTAAGATCAACCATCGTTCCGATGCGATTTTTGGTGATCAGGTTTGTTTGATGACATTATTTTTTCCATGTCCAATTATAAGTTACATGAGACTGAATTATACAACTCCACTGAACGTTGCAGGCTGTGGAGCAGCTGAAGTTACGTCATCACAAGCCTCTGAAATTTCATGAGAGATATCGTCCTTACCTGAGAGATGCAGGTTTGCTTGGGCTCTCACAAATTTGCCAGAAGATGCCTCAGTTGGACAAAGCATTGATAACTGCCCTTGTTGAGCGTTGGAGGCCAGAGACCCATAGCTTCCATTTGGCATCCGGGGAGATAACTGTTACACTTCAAGATGTTGCAATGTTGTTTGGTCTTCCTATTGATGGTCGTCCGGTTTGTTCTACCACTGATCATGATTATGCGCAAGTGGTCCTTGATTGTTTAGGCCTGGATGCAAGGGGGCCAGCAATGCCTGGAAAGTCTTTCCTGCATTACAAATGGCTTAAGAAACACTTTTATGAGTTACCAGAGGAGGTGGATGATATGACAGTTGAAAGGCATGTTCGAGCATATATACTGAGCCTTTTATGTGGGGTGCTCTTTCCAGATGGGACAGGAAGGATGAGTCTGATATATCTTCCTCTGATCGCTGATCTTTCACGTGTTAACACATACAGCTGGGCTTCTGCAGTTCTGGCATTCCTGTACCGATCTCTTTGCTCGGTTGCCTCCTCCCACAATATCAAGAATATTGGTGGTTCATTGCTTCTCTTGCAGCTTTGGAGTTGGGAGCGCTTTCATGTTGGCAGACCATTGGTTCGGTCACCTTTATGCACAGAGATGGGCATTGAACATGACTTACCTCCAATCGGCTTCCGTTGGGTGGGGTCACGCACACAAAGTGAGAGTGCTAATCGCTGCCTTAAGCAGTACAGAGATGAACTGAACGTTCAGCGAGTTGATCAGGTGAAGTGGGAACCCTACCTGCAGGTAGAGTCCTCAACCTTACCCCCACTTTGTACAAGAGACACAGACCTGTGGCTTACACAAGCTCCATTAATAAACTTCCCTATAGTTGAAATGTATTTGCCCGAGCGAGTGATGCGGCAATTTGGGCTTCGGCAGTGCATTCCACCACCTTTCCGGCCTACACTACAGTCGTTACATCGTATCAGTAGACGTGGCAAAGAACGAGAGAACTGGGAAGAAACACACCATGAGTATATCCAGGAATGGGAAGCCCGACGACAGCGCATATTTCGAGATACAGAGCAATATGACCCATCTTCTTATGAGGAGTATCTGCGCTGGTACTCAGGAGCAACACGGCGGTACCTTGTCCCAGCAACCAGTGACGACGGTGAAGCGGGACCTTCAGCTCCAACTGACGATTTCTCAGATCTTCAGTACCAAGCCAAATCTCCAATAATCCGCAAAGCAGTAAAACACGAATCACTTATTTAGTTCATATTTCTGGAAACAAAATTCCATGCACTGTTTAAGATTTGAGTACGAGCACAGCTTCTCTCAAAATTACTATGCATATAGTGGACCAGTATTTAATTTGAAGTTTTCCCTAACTGTTGTAGGTTGATAAACTGGAAAACATGGTGAAGAAAGCCAAGAGAGCCATGACAACCACAGCTGATACAACCACTCAAGCCTTGGTTGCTGAGTTTCTGCTTGGCTTTGAGGATGTGTTACAAGATCTTGGCGAGATCCAGAATAATAGTGGTTCAACTGTTCCACCTTTTCACTTGGATAGTCCACATTTTGATGCAGCCACAAGTCAACAGACACCTCAACTTTTGCTTGAAGCTGAGGAAAATTTAGATGCCAACCAAGAAGCACAACAAGAGGAAGATGAAGAACTTAACACAGTGGAGCGTGCTTCATTGGCACTGGAGCCTGTGGAAGAGTTAAACGACTTCTCCAACGACGAGCTCCCTGGAAATCTTTCACTGGGCGTGGAGGAAAACTGTGATTCAGCCACACCAGCCACTGGGATTAATAAACTTCCCATGAACGATTTGATTGTTCCTCGATCAGATGAGGGTCTCCATCAAGATCAACATCTAGAAGACCACACCGAAATGGAGCCAGCTACATTGATGGTGGAGCCTAAGTGTGAGGAGGGTGATGGTTCCAGCTTCGTGCTCGCACCAAGCCCTCCAGAACTGATGCTTGAGGAACAGGACGATTCAGGGTTAATAGCTCTAGGTACTGGATCATGTACCGAACAGCCGAGCCTTGGAGTAGGAGAGGCTGAGGATCAAGAAAACCATAGCACAGGCACAGCTCAGCATGGCATCATGATAGTGGAGCGTACGGGTGAGGAAAACAGCAGTTGCAATGGCGTTTATTCTTCCTGCCCATCGTCATCTGTCATTGTTGAATCGAGCAGTGATTATCTGTGTTAGTTATGTAAGGAGTAGAAGCTTTTTTTTTTATAAAAAAGATCTGACATGAGATTGTTAGTTCCTTTGTTGCTGGTGGCATGGGGTTTGATTCTGTAACTTGTTTCGTCGTGATTGTCTTGATAATTTGAGCCACAAGCCCCACATTTGAGGGTCTTGAAAACCGGGGGCCGTTATACGCCGACCCAGTTGGAGTGTAATCCTCAGCGTTCCGTACGCGTTATACAGCCTCGTTTGTCTCCTGCCTGCACCGAGGTAACTGGCTAGCTCTCCTGTCTGTGTTGCCCTAGAGCCCCATACATGAATCTCCTAAACCCAGAAGCCTGCTTGTCTCTGTTGGCGGTAGTTGAGAAACGAATAAGAGTGGGCGGGTGGCTAATTGCTAGGGGTTAGGGGTGTAAACGGTACGGATATTATTCGAACATTCGATCGTTCGAAGAGGCTAATTATCCGTTCTTGTCTCTGTTGGCGGTAGTTGAGAAACACGAATAAGAGAGTGATCGGATTCGGATTTTGATAGTACAGTTCGGATATTGGATACGGATATAAGATGACTCATATTCGTTGGATTCCGGATATCCGGATATTTTCTCGGACACCTGTTCGGATTTTAGATTTCGGATATCCGGACATCTATCCAGATATCTTACCATATTTCGGATATTCGGATAGTTGCATGTGGAATCGTCCTAAATATCCAAGTTTCAACATAATCAATATTTCACATTATTATTTTCATATGGGGACTTGAGGTTATGTTCTTATATAATGTTTATTGTTCCTGGTAACCTATTTGCAATTTTCGGTCTATAGTAGAATATTTTATGAATTTAATTGCATTTTGATAATTTTCTATAAAATAATAATAATAATACACAAATAGCCTCAAAAATTCATGAAGTCCATAAGATGTCAGTGATTCTTTTCATTTCACTTACACTTGTTGCGTGAGTTACACGTGAAATCAACTTAAGTATCCAAGTTTCAACATAATATTTACTTCACTTTATCATTTTCATGTAGGAACTTGAGGATATCTTCTTATGGAATGTTTATTAGTCTTGATAACTTATTTGCAATTTTCGATCGGTACTAGAATATTTTATGAATTTAAATGCATTTTGATGATTTTCTGCAGAAAGAAATTAATAATAAACAAATTGTCTCAGAAATTCATGAAATTTGGCGTATGGACAACATATGTCCATATAGCATGCTCAAAAATGTCTAACCATAAAATCCACAAGATGTCAGAAATTATTTTATTTTATTTTCACTTATTTGTGTGAGTTACATGTGAAACCACCATAAACATCTAAGTTTCAATATAATCAATACTTCACTTTTATCATTTTCATGTGGATACTTGATGTTATATTCTTGTAGAATATTTATTAGTCTTGATAACTTATTTGTAATTTCCGGTCGACGCTAGAGTATTTTATGAATTTAATTGCAACAATTTTCTACATAAATAAATTAATAATACTCAAAATATCCTTAGAAAAAATTCATGGAATTTTATGGAAGCGTAGCATATGTACACATATAATCCTCAAAAATATTTGGACTAAAGAGGGGCTAAATGATTGCAACTATAATATGTGTGGAATGGTGTCTTACACGATATCCGATAAAAATATTTGTGTTCGACTAGTTCCGTTTTCGACCCACGACTATCTGTATTTGTATTCGTATTTGAAGCTATCCGTATTCGAATTCAAATCCGAATAAAAATATGAAAATAAATATGATTTCATTGGTATCCATCCGTATTCGATCCAATTACACCCCTACTAATTGCCTATACATTTTACGCCACGCGTCACCCACCGTTAGACTTAGCGCCTAGGAGTGATACATGGTCAGGATGACCAGATCTGTCAAAAGTATTTGGTATAGTAACTCGGGGGTGGCTGGCTGTATCGCAGAGACATCTCTTTGCCTCAAGCTTTTAGAAGTTTGGGCCGCCAATGACTCGACAACATCTTGTACATGATATCTTACCGTCTCCGTCCGAGACATTGCCTTTCTTCTTGGTGGACTCTGGCCTCTTGAGCCTTGAGCTCAGGCTCCTTCAACAACTTTTGGGTGAAGACCCTGACACAATGCCCATTCACGATCTATTGGAATTTTCAATGCCCCTCTATGATCTATTAGAATTTGTTACTATAATCGCCCTTCTTGGAGAGAGCGTTGTGTCGCCGAGCCCCCCGCTCAACGGTGGCAACTCGATAGTCATGCTTGCGCTTCCTGTCTTGACCTTTTCTTGGGTTTAGCCTTTCACTCTGCTTTTCCCTTGTCCTTCTAAGATGAGGACATGTTCTAGAGGAATTCTTTGCTCATGGCGTATTTGTCGGCTACTTAGAACAGGGAAGACAGAGTAGTCAGAGCCTTATGCGTGAGCTTCTGGGAGAGCTCCTGGTCCTTGAAGCCTTAGACTTCGCGGAAAAAACAGATGGTCGTCTCCTTAGGCATGCGGGAGATGTCGGCCTTTATGTCCTAGTCCCACCAACATTTGGTACAACTACGCAGGGTCTCGCCTTCCTTTTGCATGACTTGCTCAGTTCGTAATAGTCTTCTATTTGCAGATCATGATGAAGTTCTTAACAAATTGATGCTTCTGCTCTTCCATGAATCGATAGAATTGGCCGCGAGGCCAAATAGCCACCTCCTGATAGTGGAGCTAGCTGAGACACATTGGCAAATAATTTGCCATGACTAATGTGACCCCACCTGCCAATGTGATAGAAAGTTGACAAATTAAGCTAGTCTGATGGATCAGAGCGGCCATCATATGACTCGATAGGAGGGGGTTTAAAATTCCTTAACTAACTGACTCGGCTCAAATGGCCTGTGAATGACCTGATGATGGAGTCCAAAAGGTTACTTGAGGCATGACCTTGCTGAACTTAGCCATAGCCAAAATCTTCATGTTCTACCTCGTAGCCATCGTATTAACGATCTGGACTCCTGGGGGTATCTCTGCCTTGTTACTGATGGTGTTGCTCCGACTCCGCACGAAGATTTTTCCCATGAAGTTTGAGTTCAGTTAGACCGAGATGATGGTCAAGCCCCATCATGATGATTATGGGGGGAGGGGCTCCAAGACCCATCCCACCGACGACTATAAATCTCTTGGAGTGCCCTATTATGATCTAGATCGGGTCATTGGGGGGGCGTTTGGTTGCCTTCTCCGGTGGTGCAGCTGCATCTACACATGCAAAAAGTAGTGTTTGTTTGGTTCGTTGTATCGCACGAGACAGGCTAGCACGGAACTTAAAGCGCCGCGAGCCAGGCCCGGCAGAAACGCATCGCGCGGCCGCACGTGCGCGGCCAGGCTCCGCTCAGCCAGCTCTTTACTCGTGCACGCATATCGAGACACGTTTTTAATTGGTTTTTTCATTATATCGTCTAATTAAAAGATTTAATCACCGAACCGATTTCATATCCGCGTTCCTGACATTTTTGCGAACGAAACTAGACCACTCATACTATATATATTTCAAATAAAAAAATTACGTGATTAAGATTAATATATAATTAGTGTATATTAACATGTAATTAGTACTCCCTCCGTTTCTTTTTATATGTCGCTGGATAGTACAATTTTGCACTATCCAGCGACATATAAAAAGAAACGGAGGGAGTATCTATTAAGCAATTTACCATATAATTAGTGTCTATTAATAGATTTTTTAATTTATTTAACAATTTTTTTAACTCATGCACCATGTACTCATGCAAGCAACCAAACAACATCTCTTGTGAATCAGACTGGCCACATACACACAACCAAACACGCTATACTGCATGCACTCAGCCATTCCAGTCTGAGCCAGGCTCACTAGATACGAGCCAGGCTCACCCATACAAGTAACCAAACGCCCCCTGGATGACTCGACAACATCTTGACTCGTTGTCAGTGTCACAGGGGCCTCAAAACAAACGACCGCATATGACATCATGTTGTTAATTCTCCTTAGGTCTTCATGGGCCTGTGCATTATCTTAAGGGAGTAGTGGAGTGAGCCTGTCTAGTAGGATTTTTTTCATCACAATGTTCTAAGTTGGGGTGGCATAGACTTTCTTGCCATGTAAGTTGACCATCTAGATCTAGTCATGAACATCCACTATAATTCTTCATGATTACTCCACATCTTCTAGTTAGCTACATCTATGTCGTCGTCGACATGGTTTGAGGGTTGACCAATCTAGTGTCTGGAGTTCACCATAAATGCGAACCGATCTTCCGAGTCATAGGTGTCCGAGTTGGAGTCAGAGTCCAAGTTGGACTGGAGTCTGAGTCGGAGTCGATACCAAGGCGAAGTCCGAGCCTTATCTGAATCATAGGTTGAATCTTCTGAACCTTGAATGGGGGACACTTGGATCATTGGAATATCTGGGACAAGCCCAAGATTTCTGAGACAGTCATCATCAAATTTAAAGGTGTCGAAGAAAATCTCCTATCCTTGTATGACACCCATGGTTACCATTAGATCTCCAATGTTCAACACGACTTCCCCTACCTGGCACACCAACTATTGAGGATTGTTCAATAGTAAATTTATAGGGTAGGTCACAAGACCAAAAATCTGAAGGTAAAAGCATAGGGGACTCTAGAATTTAGACATGTTTGGGCTCTCAATGCAAGATAATCCTATGTCCTGTGTATCTCGGTGTCTATTGCCTATGCAATATAATCAGATGATCTGCCCTCTTGAGGCACCCGACCCTTCTTTTATATTCTAAGGAGGAGTGGTGTTTACAAGAAAGGTATCTAGACCAGTCACCAGATAAGAATAGCGATCAACCTAGTTGAGTCTATCCCAAAATACATATATACCTATCTTTATCTTTACATACAAATTACCCATATCATCTGGGTTTTTCCATACATACATGGATACAAGTGTGTAAGTGATTTTATCTGTTGGTATCTGTGTTGATAAGCGGAATCTCTCTTTCCTATGTGATAAATGTTTGATTAATAATTTGATAAACTAGCATGTACAGGTAAAGCAATAGCTAGAATTAATATTACTTCTTTTTAATTGGTACATATAAATCTCTCATAATTATGATCTCACAAAGATTTCTAGTATAACTAGCTATGCTCGATGCTAAGGATTTTTTTTAAATGGTATTCAAATGGAAAGCACACTTCAAAGGTTTATCCTATACACATTAGCATCATTTGGTAGCATTGCTTCTCCCACAATGTCAAATCCAACATATGTGCAAACTGTAATTCATAATTTCTAGCATATATAGGAGAGAAAATACTACTAAAATTAGGTTTGGGAATCTTGTCTAATTATTCACAAGTGTCTAAAATGCTTAGACAAGCTACTCAAATCCAAACAAAGGTAAGTAACTCATACTGGTATGAAGTAACATCTTGTAATCAAATTTTAATTCCTATCTTAGTATGGTTGTCATCAATTGTCAAAGGGAGAGATTTAAATCTCCATGTGTAGTTTTTATATTTTCTCCGTTGGTGGAAACAATAAGTAACATATATTTCAATACTAGTCATACGTTGTTTTACAAATAGATAAAAATGCTTGTACGTTGCACAATACATACTGAAATTGTGTTGCACCGAATCCAATATATATTGGAATTGGATCCTGTATTATCACTAGTTGTCAGTTATTTTAGCTTGTATGAGTATAACTCAAGAGTCCAAGTCACATACGAGATGCCGAGGATATGACTAGGGGGTGGTAATGAGCTATAGATTTTACACTATAAAATTTCAAGATCAAATTAGATTAGGATCAAACTCTATTTCTATTCATTTTTAAATTAAAATTATTTAATAATTTATTGTGACGAAACATTTGGATGGTTATCTATTACACTCTCTAGACATGACCTCATACGTCTTGGATCGAATTTCGTATCAATCATCACTAGACGTGAGCTGTTATCCCTACTACTCTATAAGCACGGTGTGTAGGCGTCCACACCGTGCACCATGTTCTGCCCCGCATCACCGCGCCCGCAATCCCCCCGAGATCTCCGTCGTCTCCCCCCTCTGGCCGGCCGCCATCCCCGTGCGGCAACCGTGCTCAGACATCACTACGTCCCCCACGTGAGATCGCGAGCCCCCCGCTCCCCCACCACTCCCCTTGCAGCCGTCCTCTCCAAGCCATGCTCCCGCGACGCGCTCTGCCTGCGAGGCCCACCGAGGCAGCGCCGCCGCCACACACTCCTCCTCCTCCCCCCACCCGTAATGTCCGGCAAGGCAGCGGCGTCACCGCGCACGCCCCCTGCTGCTGCTGGTGAATCCACTCCGCGGCCTAGGAAGGAAGATATTAGGTACGGTAGAGAGACTGGGTAGAGATAGAGAGGCCGAGATGAGAGTGGCGGTGGTGGGCGCCGGCGTGAGCGGTGGCGGCTGCGCACGAACTCCGCATCACCGCGCCCGTGACCCCCCCCCCCCCGAGTCTCCGTCGTCTCCCCCCTCTAGCCGGCCGGCGGCTGCCATCCCCGTGCGGCAACCGTGCTCAGACATCACTACGTCCCCCCACCTGAGATCGCCGAGCCCCCGCTCCCCCACCACTCCCCTTGCAGCCGTCCTCTCCAAGCCATGCTCCCGCGACGCGGTCTACCTACGAGGCCCACCGAGGAAGCGCCGCGCAGCGGCGTCACCGTGCACGCCCCCTGCTGCTGCTGCTGGCGAATCCACTCTTGGGCCTAGGAAGGAAGATATTAGGTACGATAGAGAGACTGGGTAGAGATAGAGAGGCTGAGATGAGAGTGGCGGTGGTGGGGGCCGGCGTGAGCGGTGGCGGCTGCGCACGAACTGGCGAGGAGTGGCGGCGCGAGGGTGACCATGTACGAGAAGGAGAACTACCTCGGCGGGCACGCTAGGACCATGGCCGTTGAGAACGCCGACGCTGTCGGCACCGTGCAGCTCGACCTCGGCTTCATGGTCTTCAACCAGGTACGTACACGTCTGCGATGGTCTCTTCTCGTGCACGTATGCGGGCCTGCGGCATATCCACAGGCATTTTGTGCCATTCGGTATGAAGTATGAACAACAGTTTGAACCATTTCAGAGAAGAAAATAAATGTAATGTACAATTTGAATTAGTTAAAGTATATCTCTACTACTAATTATGTTAGTAGTGTAGGCGTCCACACACCCCTCGGCACATGTTCTGCCGCGCGCATCCGCCCGCAGCCGCGCCGCATCCCGCATCCGCCCGCATCCCATAGCCACGCATCCCTCCCGCGCTCCCTCCGCGCCCGCCCGCAGCCGCACCGCATCCCGCAGTCGCGCCGCATCCCGCAGCCGCGCATCCCTCCGTGCCCGCCCGCAGCCGCGTCGCCCGTGGTGCCGCCACAACGGCTGTCTCCTCTGCACCGCACGCCCCCCTTGTGGCCTCACAACCCCCCACGCCTCAGTGTCTTCCTCCCCTTGCCCTGGATCTAGATTTACTTTGCAGATGAGCCTGTACGGCGGTCAGATCGACACATGGAGGAACAACCGCGGTGAGGAGCTCGTCTTCACCAACAGCAAGGTGAATCCCCCCTCCTTGATCTCGGCTAGCGTTTCCTGGATCTGCTGTAATGTCTCTAGTGCTCTCATCATATTTTGGGTTGTCATATCTTTCATGTCTGTGTTCTTTTGCTTAACAGCAACTGATGATGCAACTCTAATAAAAGTGTAGGTCATTTATTATCAAGACCTGGAAATGTTGTACATGTATATTCTCCCTAAACGAGTTGAAGGCTGCCACCCAAAACTTTTACATGTTGTATTGCATTGGCCATGGTGGTTTTGGAGCAGTGTATAAGTGATGCCTAGGACTTGTTTATGCATTTTTAAAAAATTCATGCTTTATTTGTTGCTTCTACTCTAAATGCATGTTTCGAGGAACTCTGCAAATACTGTAGTAATTGGCTAACACAACATGTTCCTCACTTGTGGACCTTGTCATATTCATTTTTTTCTTCTTTTCTGTTTACAGTCACGACTATGTGATTTCACCTGTTAACTGGAGTATTCTGTTCTGCCCCTCTCCACGCCTTGCAGCAAGCTTTCTGGTATGGAGCTGAACGACACTCTTGGATATCAGTTGTCAAGTGTGCAGGCTCTGAAAACGATGTATGAGCTAACGCTTTTTTATTAGACTATATAGTTCTTCAGTTATGGGTGTCCTTTTCATCATCCATATCCTCCTGGCTCTAAACTTGTAGGGACTTGAGCAACAACTACTTGCACGATTCAATTCCTTACCAGCTGCCATCAAACCTTACCTATCTGTAATGTGCCCCCCAACCTGTACATGTTTTGTTCATGCTATTTGATTCTTGAGATTTGAATCCAAAGCGAACGCAGGAACCTGGCGAAAAACAATTTCTCTCGTGATCTTCCGTACTCCATATTAACTTGGTCTCGCTTGAGTACCTGTAAGTTACTATTCCATTGGTAAAGATGAGATTTGTTCAGTGATGATTTTTTGGTTAGCACAATCTAACTGCAGTGAACCACTGCCTGCAGCAACCTCAGCCACAACTTGTTGTTTCAGGAAATCGGAGAACTATTTGGAAGCCTCAGTTCACTCGCAGAACTGTAAGGCATACTGAACCGTTGTTTTCGTACGCAAGCTCGACTTGAGTATTGTGTGGTTGAAATTTTTGATCCTGCACAAACTATTTCAGTATTGAATGTTTTCTTCATTAGAAAATAAGTGTGTAATTTTGAGCACAGATATAATATTCAAAATATAACATTGCCACCAAATAAAAATGCAACATACTTCATCTGGCCACAAATGTAAGCCCTTCTACGTCTATCCTAAGTCAAAAAAAGTTAACTCTGACTAACAATATATTATCTGAGATTAACATTTATTATATTATAAAATTAGTTTTGTTTGCATATACAACTTTTTTTATATAAAAAATGATTTGTTTTTAAAAAATGCATTCACAATCACTTGATCTGTCCAAGTGAGGATGATGATATTGTCAGTATGATGATTAACTGCTCTTAAACCCTATGAATTTCATCGTATTATAACTACAATCCTTGCATAGACATATCTTTCAACAACCTCACGGGGAATCTTCCTTTCTCAATGGGCTCTCTGTCAAAACTTTCTAGCCTGTAAGTATTATTCAGATGCTCCCCATATATCTGTATTTCTTTCTCGTGGCTCTGATAGTTTCCTTCTTGTGTCTGTTATGCAGCTATATGCAAAACAATCAGCTGTCGGGCACAGTTGATGTCATCAGCAACATAAGCCTTGTGACATGTAAGTAGCTTCCCACACACACCTTGGTTCACGCTCGCACCGAAAACAAATTTTGAGCTAATATTATTGGTGACTCTGCATTCCACTCAACTTCCGCACGGTGCTTCTAATTAAATGAAGTTAACTAATTGCAGAATGGAACTGACTCTGCATTCCAGGCTGTTGACAATAAACCATCCCAAACATGCTACCTAATGGCTCTAGATCATGCTACAAACAATTATGGAACAAGTTGTTGCACCTTTTCCCCTTTCTTTATAATAACAATTAGATTGAATTTGCTTAAAATTTCCCCTGTCCCATTGTAATTTCTGAAACTTAGATTGAATTTGCACCTTTTCCCTTTCTTTGTTCATTTAATCATTGTGTACTAACATTTTGTCAAATAGTTCATGTTTGCGACGTGCATCTAACTACGTACCTTATAACAAAACTCGGACAGATCATCAAGTGAGAAAACTCTCGACCCAACTAGCTTCACAAATACTTAGCAATTGGGATTTCAATCAGTGTGCCCCTATGATATAGATAGAGGCTTCAACTTAGTTTCTGGAGTAGTCTAAAAAAAATTTGGACTTATGCGACACTTAGCGCAAAAATCAGTTTCAAATTGCAACTAGCTTGCTATTTGTTTTGCTCTATTAGTTATATACCTTATTGACTTTGAGTCGATGTTGAATTGTGAATTTATTATACTATATGTTCTTTGGATTTAGAAATTGCTTAGGGCTCTATGGAATGCCTCCTTTCCTGATACATAGCTCACTAGCTTAGTTTCAGAACAGTGGAAAGACAGGGTGGCATGGCATCAACCCAACGACTTATTTTAGGTTAATTCGAGTTATTTGCCTCTCTATGCTCTATTTTAGGTCTTTGTTCTGAAACCCGAAGGGTGCTAGAAAATATACCCGCAATAAACCGCAGGTTGTTTCAGCACATAGACTAAATCAATGCATCCATCATTTCTTTCTCCCCGCCCATTCTTCTGGTGATTAATGCTTATTAGTTAATCCTGATTTAAATTATTCTGCACTATTACAGTGGCTTGAAGAATAATGTCATGGTACTATCTTTATCATTCCAAGCTGGATTAGTTGGCATTGATTCAGTTTACTCACATACCTAACATTGCTTTTGCTGACTGTTTGGGATTGGATGGCACCTTGTGGGCAAAGAACCTGAGACTACTATATTACCTTTGTTAACCAAATATTTCTGTAAGAATTTAGAAGCAACCTGCATGGTCTGAAAAGCAAGTAGGCATGGTAGGCTAATGATGTTTGTTGTCATGGTAAGGCCCAACTATCCAAAAATAATGAAATATACAGGGCTAGGCATGCGTTTGGCACTAGATGGCCTGGCCTATAGGTAGCTGTCATGGTTTGGTGTTGCTTGTGGCATACTATTTTTTTTTCAGTTGAGAAGTATCACGTGACATGGATCTCTTTTGTGTTTGCAACTACTGATCTTGATTGATGTTGACATGAAGTATTTATACAACCTACTTTTTCATTCTTTCAGAACCACCCTGTATCGTTATCATTTGTTACTTTTGACGCTTGATGGTCACGAACCACCTTGAAATCAGATTCTTGTCCAATTTTATTACACACCTCTAAACAGAAGTTGCGATGAAATAAATGTCAAATATCCTGATTTTCTTAGTCTATATTTCAAGAAGTTGGTGTTTTTTTCAAGGGAAGGGATCATGCTGATAATTCACTTCATGGGTACGTATCAAACAAGAAACTTTAAGGCAATTGTCAAAGATAATTAATTCTATATTCCACTTTTTTTGTTGATTACTGATGCTGCCATTTGTTGTTTGTATTTTTTTAGGTACAAGGTTTTCAAAAATCCGAGCATTAGTGATGTCCTATGCACAACAACAGCAGAGGCTCTTGCAATGGGGAAATTCATGATCTATGCAGAACATCCATCAGATGAGATTTTACGCAGTTTATCAGGGACGTAGCAGTGAGTTGGTGAGCTCTCTCGGCTCATATAAGCCCTACTTTTTTTTCTGATTTTCTTCGAGCACAGGCTAAAATGTCAACTATTGGGTCAAAGGTTATAGAGAACTCATAGATTTGATGGCTAAACATAAAAGCGACTTAGAAGGATTCAAGTTAGATGTATACGGAAGTGGTGAGGACTCGCAAGAAGTTCAATCCACTGCCAGGAGGTTAGATTTGAGTCTCAATTTTTTTCAAGGGAAGGGATCATGCTGATAATTCACTCCATGGGTATGTATCAAACAAGAAACTTTAAGGCAATTGTCAAAGATAATTAATTATGTATTCCACTTTTTGTTGATTACTGATGCTGCCATTTGCTGTTTGTATTTTTTTCAGGTACAAGGTTTTAAAAAATATGAGCATTAGTGATGTCCTGTGCACAACAACAGCAGAGGCTCTTGCAATGGGGAAATTCGTGATCTGCGCAGAACATCCATCAAATGAGTTTTTCATGTCATTTCCGAACTGTTTGACATACAAGACTTCAGAGGAATTTGTTGCGAGAGTGAAAGAGGCAATGGATAGAGAACCCCAACTGCTAACCCCTGAGCAAAGATACAACCTTTTGTGGGAGGCAACGACCGAGAGATTCATGGAGTACTTAGACCTTGAAAAGGTTCTGAACAATGAGCGACATCCTCTTATTCTTTGCTCAAATGAACAAAGCATAAAGAAATGAGCGGCATCCGGTTGGACTCAAAATTTACAGCAAATGGCAGCATCAGTAATCAACAAGGTAGGAAAAGAAAGAATAAAAGAACCTCACAACCTAATTTGTCTTCGGTCTTCCGTGCTCACCTTCGAGAGATCAAGGTCCGTGTGCTATCTCCTTCCTCGGGCCATCTCTGATCTTTGCCTATGCCTGATTGGGATCTCCTCTTGTTGGTTTGCGAATTAGCATAAGTGAGTTATGCATAGCTTAGTCTTCTTTATGCTTTATTGGATCATTGTGGGTGTCGTAATTAGAGCCATTCCCCAGTAAATTTTTTACATGGTCATGAACATATCTGTTTGTTTCGTCCTAGATATAGCAAGTACATAGTGCTGTTATTTTTTTCAATATTTGCTACCCATGTGTCTGATTTATCCTTCCCTTCTATGTTGTTCAGTTGCTGCTGCGGTAGTCCCCAACCGTCATCATGCAGAACGAGGAGGGTAAGACGGTGGACCTCTACGTCCCTAGGAAGTGGTACGTTTGCCATACTTGTTTAAACCTTTGCCCTCTGCATGGTTAATTATGTTGTGTTAATATTGAGTTTCTGTTCTTGCAGCTCGGCCACGAACAGGATCATCACTGCCAAGGATCATGCCTCTGTCCAGATCAACATTGGCCACTTGGATGTGAATGGCCTGTACGATGTCACTTCACCACGTTTGCTCTCTCTGGGTTTGTCCGTGCTCAGGTGATAGTCTAGGATGTGATGCCTACATGCAACTTTCTACTGCAATTCCGTGTTTATTGAGTACACATTGTTGGCACCTGACACAGTGAGTGACTGAATGGATTTGGAAAGAATTTATTATGTGTGGCTAAATTGACTTTTAAGAAGTCCAAAGTTATGATCTTTATGTGTTGCTAGGTTGACCACCATCCACTGTTAACTAACATATTTTCTTGTGATGGTTTATGTCTTTATTACTATTAGTCAAGTGAATTGTTACATGTTGCTTCTTCTGTGTCATGGATTATTCTCCTTGGTTATGGTTCTGATTACGTATTTTTTGTTGTGCCTAGGGTGATGCTGACGGCTGGTTGGACAGGCCGTGGCAGAAGAAGAAGGCTGAGATCAAGCAATAGGTCTTGCACGTAGTTCCACCAGGAATGGACTCTTGAGGGATACTGCTTTAGCTATGTTTTATCTCATGTATCCGTACCTTCTAGATGCAAGTGTTGTGCCTTCACTTGGTACCTTAATTCTGAAGACTCAATATTGTTACTTGGGTTCCATCTGAGTTCGTTGTGTTTTCACAAATGTTTCCAAACGAAGCTAAAAAATGTGATAGTTTTGGATTTGACTTTGCCGCTGAAGTCTGGGGTATGATTCCGATGTTTGGCTGGATGACTAGGTTTTAGTTTGTCTGGCTTTGCTCGTCATTTCATACTTGTTCTTCTCACATATTTGTTCGCTTAGAATTTACTTCAAACTCACGTCCTTTTGGCGTGGGATTGGGAGAGCGAGTTTTATACCCGAGCACGACGGACGTCCTCGCGGCAATGGATGGACTATGCAGTTTTATAGGATCATGAGGATGCATTTTGAGTAAGTATGCACTTTTATTTGAATAAGCAACATTGATTTGGTGGTTAAATCAAAAGCCCAATGTTTTTGCACCTATGATTTGGTCGCTAAATCAACAGCCCAGTGTTTCTGCACCATTGATTTGGTGGCTAAATCAATGGTTGTGATTGCATCTTGGAAAGCATAAAAACAAAATGCTAGACTCCTGCTGTTGTGAGAGGAAGATGAGAGCAGAATACTTTCCAACTTATGGTCTATGGATCGTGATGACTATGTCAAACCGGGTGACTTATAAAAATGACCTATAATTTTAAAATAAATATATTTTATAGGATTTAGGGCACGATAAATTATTTTGCTCTAACATTAAGGTCAAAATCTAGATTATACGACATCCAACTACGATATAAATTTTGGAGTATGCTCTAAAGAAAATTTTGGAGTATGCATACACTGGTTTGGTCACCGTAGATGATGCCATTGTTAAGCCTGTAAAAACACTTGCAAAGCATTGCCACTTGAGATCGCTGCACTTGATGCTTCAGAAAGAGCAACCTAGATAGCACTCATGTCCTATATATGATCTTACTATAGCACTCGAACTAGCTAAACATTCGTTCTCGTGAGTACACTTTCAACTGTAAACTTTCTCCTCCTATGATGTAATCCTTTCACAGGCTCCGTCTGTTGGGCTCCACACGCACCTTCTCGACCGCGCACCATCGTCGCCAAGGCCGCCACCCCCGTGACCGCGTGTCGCCACTCCACCGTCGTCCCCCAGACCTTGCTCCCTCCGCGAGACTACCCTGCCCTTCTCCTCGAGCGCCTCACAGATAGGCGAACTCATGTTGCGGCGCCGATGCGCTCGACCGCGACCCGAGTTTCACTTCAACATCATCTCAAACGGGTCGCGGACGTCATCCTCCATCTTAACAGTATAACACACATTTTTACATACGTTATCTATGCTACTATATGTTTCCGTTGCAACGCACGGGCACTCACCTAGTATCTCATATGAGTGCGGGTCATTTGATTTGTGCAGTTTGAGAAGTACAAAAAGTGGATACCAAATAAACTCTCTATTTTCGGGTAGTTAGAGGGAGGTGAGACAAATAGGGATGATTTTTTGGCTCTTTAATGTATACGTATAGGAGTGCATAATCAAAAAATTCACAAGACATAGTTATGTATCTACATATCCTCACTGAAAAGTATATAGCACATCCAAGACTTAGACATCGTTTGGTAGGGTTCTTTCCTCCTTATTATCAGGAAGAGCTTTAGAAATAATATCATATTTAGTTGAAATATAACTCATCTTACAGCTTATTCTATGATGTAGCGTAGAAAAAGAGAAAAACATGGGAGAAGAGCTGATACACTACCGTAATCGTGTTCTTTGTCTAAGACACTCGCCAAAGGCCATTTTATTTTACACTCGGCAAACATTTTATCGCCAAAGGGTTCTTTGCCGAGTACTTTTTTAGACACTCGGCAAATAAAAGCAATCGACAAATTAAGAATCGAAAAAAACCAAAAAACAACAAAACATTTTTTTAAATTATAGAAACAACTAACTCTCCAACCATTACCTATTACATAGGTATCATCCTATCATTTTCACTATCATTTTGAATCAAATTTACATGTTTTGTGAATGGTGAGATTCAAACTCGCAACCTCTCTCTCGCGCATACCCTCCTCTACCACTACACTACTACATCAATGTTGAGGCGAAGGCGAACATGCTACCCTTCGCTCCATGACTTCGCCTGCCCATTGTGCAGATGGTCACATCCACAATGCGTCCGAACATGCCGAAGGCGCCGACTAGACGGAGACCTGCGCGGTCCCCTTCGCGGACGGGTTGCAAGACGAAGGCTTTGTCGAAGTGTACAGGTCTTCCACGTCGTCACCGCCACGGGAGGCCCATGTGGGATTCGGCCCATTGTAATGGGCCCCGCGAGGATAAGCGCGTTAAGGGCCGTGTCTGTAATAGCCTTACTGTAATGACCGCCTGTAACCTCCCCTCGTGGGATATTCTGGGGATAAACCAGGTACTCGAGGGCATAGACGTCCTTGTCAAGGGACAGGCGTCCACTCGAGTGCCTATAAATACCCCTGTATAGTGCCCGCATCAGGGAGGAAAAAAAACTTTTGGCATTCCATACTAAAACTTGCAAACACACTTTCTGTTTCCCTGTTGGATTAACCTGCCCAGACGGAAAGGTTTCCAACATTTGGCGCCCACCGTTCGTGCTACGAAAAACAACCCGCGATGGCCCCCAAACGAGCTAGTTCGAAGGCTGCCCCATCCATCGACGAAGTGACGAAGGCAGCGCTACTGGCGGAGAAAAAAAGGCAAGGCCCTCACGGACAACACCCCAAGAGGCCTTCGAAGATGACGCTATCAGCAAAAGACAGCGCCAAGACCATCCCACCCCCAAAGGCACCGTACGCACCTGCAGCTCCGAAGGCGCACCACAAGCACCACCACTAGGCTTCGCTCCACCAGAGGACGAAGATACAATAAAAGACGGAGAAGTCATCGGCATCTCAGCCGAAGACCAGCTAACGCTACGGGCCCTGTGCATCAAGAACCACAACCTCCAAAAGCAAAAAGAAATCCTCGAGGCCAAGTGCCAACACGTCACCATGCAAGCCAAGGTGCGTCAGATGATACAAGATGAGGAGCAGAGACCTCGGGAGCTAGAGCAAGAGATCACGCTCATGCAGGACGAGGGCCAGTACAATCTGCAGCGTGGACCGCTTGCACCGCTAGCGCCTCTCCAGCAGCACGTCCAAGCCGGAGACCCATTCATACCACAGCGTGTCCCCTTCATTCCACCCGTCGTAGCTTTTCAGGGGATCAACTACCTCAACGAGCGAAGCCCCTTGGCTCCGCAACTCCAAGCATCGCCTTGGCCCACCAATTTCAAGGCTGGCACCTACCCCAAATACAACGGCAATACCGATCCGGCACAATACATCATGAGCTACCAGGTTGTCGTCGCATCGTTCGGAGGGGACGACACCACAATGGCCAAATCCTTCATCATCGCGCTCGAAGGCCTGACCTTGACTTAGTACACCAGGTTACCGCCACTGTCCATTGACTCCTGGAAAGGACTTCGCGACAAGTTCCTGCTCAACTTTCAAGGGTACCGACCTGATGCCGACGCCCTGGCCAAGTTATCCCTCTGCAAGCAGCAAGAGAAGGAAACCCTTCGCGAGTACTACAGAAAATTCCTGATGCTCAAGTCGCAACTGCCATCAGTTGCGACCACATCGTGGTCCATTATGCCATCAGCGGCCTTCGGGCTGGCGTCCTGTACAGTCATTGCATCAGGGACCTTCCCAAAAATCTACAGGAGCTATATCAACTATTCGAGAATTATGCCAGGTCCGAAGAGCTGCATCAACGCAAGGTTGAATCTTAGAGGAAGCCTAAGGACCCTCCGTAGTCTAGCGAAGACTCCGGACGGGACAGCCGCAGTCACCAATAGGTGCACAACATAGCCAATCAACACCCAGCTGGAGAGACCGCTCGTCATCAGGAATACCCCCTAAGGCTGTGGCAACGACACCAGAGGGAGAGGCCGAGGACAGACGCAGCAGCTGTGCAGATTCTACTATCTGTTTCATGGCGAGGACTGCGCGCACCCAACCAGGGATTGTCCAGAAACCAAGGCCACCAGGGACAGAATGTCCAGAGCACAACCAACCGACAACCATAGGGTCGTCGCGCACACATACCACCACCAACAACCCCACCACAATGAGCAAATCTAGCATCCACCCAACCACGCATACCAGCACCATCAGGAAGTGCAGGTTCTACCACCACTACCTCGGCATCACCCAAATCCACCACACCATAACCACCCCCACAAGCACCCAAGCAGGAAGACTTCGCCGAACCACCATATCGCGGAGTCATCCACATGATCACCGGAGGGTCCAGCGTGGACTTCGAAACAAAACGACAGAAAAAGGACCACTACCGATGTGTGAACCATGTCGCTCTCACTGGCCCAGTAGTGCAAATGAAGTGGTCCCATGTCCTGCTCACCTTTGACGCTAGAGACGTCGACTTGCGCAGCGCCCTCACGCAGACTCCATGGTGATCACCTGCAGGGTAGCAGGCCAGGACCTACACAAGGTGCTGGTCGACAACGGCAGCCAGGCTAACATCTTTTTTCTGCATGCCTTCGATCGCATGGCAATAAGCCATAGCCTACTCAAACCTGTAGACAATCCACTATACGGCTTTGGCGCCAAGGGCACCTTCCCCGTCGGCAAAATAGAGCTCCCCTATCATTTGGTTCATCACCCAATGCGCGAAGTGAGCAGGTCACCTTCGACATTGTCGACATGGTTTACCGTATAATGCTATAATGGGTCGGGGCTCGATCAACAAGTTTGAGGCGGCCATTCATGGACCTACCTCTGCATGAAAGTCCTAGGCCCTTAGGGCGTGATCAACGTCTATGACGACCAGCAGACAGCGCAACATTGAAAGGGATTTCGTTCTAGGGCAACAGAATGTCCACTGCCTAACGGCAGAGCGCGAAGGCTTTGAATGCAGTCGCCCGATCAAAGAAGAAAAAGCCAAAGCACAGCTCTAGAGCAATGACAGAACGAAGTCCGTACCCCTCGACCCGCCAATGTCTAAGCAAACAGTAGTAATAAGCGAAGACCTGACCTCGCGAGACGAGGAAAAAATCCTTTCCTATCTCTCCAGAAACAAGGACGTCTTCACTTGGTCTGCCCTTGATATGGTCGGGGTCAGCCGCTCTATCATCAAGCATAGCCTAGGCATCGACTCGTCCGTGCGCCCAAAAAAGCAACGACTGTAGAAAATGTCAGATGAGAAAACTGAAGCAGCCAAGGCCGAGGTGCACCGCCTATTGGAAGCCAGGTTTATCAAACCAATCGCTTATCCCACTTGGCTCGCCATCGTGGTCATGGTACAAAAGAAGAGTGGCAAGTGGCGCATGTGCATAGACTTCATGAGCCTTAACAAGGCTTGTCCCAAGGATAACTTCTCCCCTTGCCACGGATCGACAAAATAGTCGATAGCGCAGCAGGCTGCGAGGTCATGTCCCTCCTCGATTGCTTTTTCCGGGTACCACCAGATTTACATGAAAGAGGAGGACAAGGCAAGCACAAGCTTTATCACACCCTTCGGCACATACTGCTTCATCCGAATGCTAGAAGGACTCAAAAACACTGGGTCAACCTTTTCTCGCCTCACCAAGAGGGTCCTCGAAAGTCAAGTAGGCCGCAACATCTTCACCTACGTAGACGACATCGTCGTCGCAAGCAAAAGCAAAGAGGATCACCTGGCCGACCTCGTAGAAACATTTGCCAACATGCGCGATGTATGACTTCGGCTTGCCAGGGGAAGATACTTGGTTACCTAGTGTCGCACTAAGGGATCGAGGACAACCCAACTAAGATCCAAGCGATCATCAACATGGCACCTCCACAGTCCACCAGGGATGTCCAGCGACTGACAGGCAGATTGGCCACCGTGAACATATTCATCTCCAAATCCACAGAGCGTAGTCTACCTTTCCTCAAGACATTGCGTGGTGCAAAAGACTTCGCTTGGGGACCAGAGCAGGCGGCGGCCTTCGAGTCGCTCAAACAACACCTATCCGACTTAGCAACACTCACAAGTCCCAACCCTTTGCTGCCTCTTCTTCTATACATCGCGGCTTTACCACATGCAGTCAGCGCAGCGTTAGTCCAAGAGCAGGACAGAGAAGGAACAAGTTGGCAGTGCCCAGTGTATTATGTCTCCGAAGTCCTCACGGCTTCTAAGTGCAACATGACTGAACTTGAAAAAATTTCATATGCAGTTGTCATGGCATCGTGCAAACTGCGACACTACTTCGAGGCATTCAAAGTACGGGTCACTTCGGATAGGAGTCTGGGAGAATTGTTCAGGAACCCAGAGGCATCTGCCAGAATCGCCAAATGGGCAGCTGAACTCTCCGGGTACCACATCACCTTGAAACCACGAACAGCGATCAAATCACAAGTCCTGACAGACTTCATCATCGACTAGCTAGACAGGGCCAGCGCGACCACAAGAAGAGTCCCTAGAGAAAGTTTGGACTATCCACTGCGATGGCGCATGGTGCCATGCGGGGGCAGGGGCCACGGCGATCATCACATCACCCATAGGCGTCAAGTACAGATACGCATCACGCCTCAACTTTGCCTTAGAGTCCGACAGGTGCACTAATAACATAGCAGAGTACGAAGCCGTCATCCTGGGACTTCGCAAATTATGAGCACTCGGTGTTACCACATGCGTAATCAGGACAGACTCTAAAGTCGTTGCCAGCCAGGTTGAGGAGTACTCAGCAAAAGGGCTCATACTCATGCAATACCTCACCACTGTCCGTAGCCTCGAGAGATAATTCAAGGGCTTCAGTCTGCAGCATGTCGACCGCAACAAGAACGAAGAGGCCGATGCATTGGCCAAAGCAGCAGCCAAGGGCGAGGCCTTACCCTCTGACGTGTTCTACCACGTCATCGACACGCTAGCTGTATGCAACCCCGAAGGTCGGCAAATAACTCAAGACACCGAAGGCCGAAGACTGGCGGGCCCCAATAACACTATACCTGCAAGGCCACTACCATCCAACCGATCGCAATGAGGCCAAACGACTAAAACACAGGAGCAAGGACATCGCATTAATCAAGGGTCAGCTATACAAAAAGGGGATCAGTCAGCTAATGCTGAAATGCATAACTGAAACCGAAGGCATAGAAATCCTCCGCGAAGTCCACAGCGGAACCTGCGGCTCCCACTCAGGACCCAGGGCCCTCGCTGCCAAGGTGATTCGTTAGGGATTTTACTGGCCCACAATAATTTGCACTACCAATCGAGTCACAAGGTCATGCGAAGCATGCTAGAAGTTCTCCCCTCGCTCAGGCCACCCTTCACAATTCACCAAGCTCATCGCCCATACATGGCCACTCGAACGCTGGGGGTTGGACATCGTCGGACCACTGCCCACAGCTTAAGGAAATCTCAAGTTCACCTTCGTCGCCATTGAATATTTCACCAAGTGGATTGAGGCCAGGGCAGTCTCCTCAATAACATCGAAGACCACCCAAAAGTTCTTCTGGCAAAACATTGTTTGCCGCTTCGGAGTCCTGTCCGAACTCAATCGACAACAACAAACAGTTCGACAGCCAAGACTTCAGGGAATTCTGCTGTTCCATCGGCACCAAGCTTGTCTTCGCCTCTGTGTACCACCCACAATCCAACGGTGTGGTCGAGCGTGCCAATGGCAAGTTTTTTAGCGCCATCAAGAAAAGGCTCCTTGACGACAGAAAGGGCAAATGGGCCGACCAGTTACCCGAAGTCGTATGGGCCTTGAACACGACAGAGTGCCGGGCAACTGGGTTCACACCTTTCCGCCTAATGTATGGATCTGAGGCCATGACGTCACAAGAGTTAAAGCATGGGTCCCCCCGAACAAACAAATCAGCCATACCCGATGTCGACGAACCAACTTCCAAAGATCTTATCGACAGAGACCGTGTCCTCGCTCTGTAGGCCCTCAACAAATATCAGGTTCAGACCAAGGCCTGGCGCGACAACACAGTCATCCCAAGAGAATTCAACGAAGGGGACCTCGTACTCGTAAGAACCACCCGGACAGAGTCACGGGGCAAGCTAGAGCCGAAGTGGGAAGGTCCATTCATAGTCAAAACGAAGGCATCCCCCAGTGCTTACAGGTTGGCAACATCATCCGGCGAAGACTTGGAACATTCCTGGAACATCGATAATCTCCAGAAAATTTTTGTTTAAGTCCCAGGGCCTACGCGTCTTTGTAATTCTGCAAACAATGCTATTCAGGCCCGCACTCTTTTCCTCCCGGGGGTGAGGTTTTTAACGAGGCAGTGCCATGTAATATACCAGTGAAAAGCCCCCGCAAAAAATTTCAAGAATCACCTCCATGTCGAAAAAAGACCGCTCCGACGGCCTTCGGCATTCGACCGATTCGAAGTCACCGCGACAGGTAGCGTAGACTACCCTCGCGTGCGACAACATCCGCGCAAAATTCGCCTAAGGGTGCAGCCGGACAAGCACAATAAGTGCACGATACGAAGTCTTCACTAAAAGACAAATCCACACAAAAGTTGCCTCAGGGTACAGCCGGACAAGCACAACAAGTGCACAATACGAAGTCTTTACTAAAAGACAAATCCGCGCAAAAGTAGCCTAAGGGTGCAGTCGGACAAGCATAATAAGTGCACGATGCGAAGTCTTTAATAAAAGACAAATCCATGCAAAAGTGGCCCAAGGGTGCAGCCGGACAATCATAGCAAGCACGAAGTCCCCATCTCATTCAACAACATCGCATGGACAAGCGAAGGGTCATCGGCCACATTACACAAACAACAATGTTGTCATAGATTACATACACATAGCGAAGGGTCGCCAACCACACCACACGAATAAGTACAAATCGCATTTCGTCGCCCTTCCCTCTTTATTGCGAGCCGGGGAGGGCAGCGTTTTTACTCACTACCGCAAGACAAGAGTGAGGGCAGCATACAGACTACATCGGCTCAGCCTTCGGGATAAGGCCCGCCTCCCAAAAATTAAACGACATCATTTTCAACTCCTCACCCTCAAAAAGATTACGCAAATCCCCCTCACCGAAACTCATCCCGAACGACGAGGACAACAAATCTCGTTGGCCACCCCGATCTACACGAAGGCGGGTTCGCTCCATCCCCATCCGACGACGCCTACCACTTCACGACATCTCGCCAACGCTATGCTTCGACACTACTTTTCATCGTCGACGATCGGTCCTCACACCAGTCGGGGGATCAAACGCTTCGCACACCTCCAGCCGCGGCGAGGACTCTGCCGCAGCCACAGCTAACGCAGCAAAATAATCCAAATCTTCATCCGACGACTCAGTCCAGGAAAACGGGCTCCTAAACTCACCACCATCAGATGACCAAGACCCAGATTCAAAACCAGACAAACTATCATTAGCAGGCACTGCGTTTGCGGCCGCCACAAAATTAGTATCATCAGTAGGGGTTGCTTGTGTAGGCCCAAACGTCAGAACCTGCGTAGCAACCGACTTTTAGTATCACACAAAAAAGGCCCTAAAACACCCCTAAAACGACCCCGCCATCTGCGAAGGAGCGGTCGGCACCGCAGGGTCTTCGGTGGTCGTCGCAACCGCGGCTGGAGCGTCTTCGCCAGGCAGGACGGCCTCTACCGCAGGATCCTTGCGAGGGCCGGTCGGCGGTGCCGGTTGTTCCCCAGTCTCCATCCTCACATCTTCTGTCCGGGTCATCGAGCTCTCGAGGCCTCTGAAGTCGTCGACTTCTTCATCATTCGCCATCTACAGAAACATCACCAAATATAAACATCCATAAAAAACCACACGCATACACACATCACACACCTGCTCAAGCGCCCGATCCAACCTCTCCCGAACAGTATCGCGGCCGTGCAGGCCCCACATCCTGTCGTAAAGCGCCCCGATGGACCGCTTTAACACTTCGTCTTCAACCTGGAAGATCCCACGGTCGAAGTCCTCATTGGATCGGTCAAACACTTCGAAGTGCGTGCACCCCTCGCGGTACAAGGCATTCGCAGCGCCTTCACAGGTGATGAGCGAGGCAAAGGACATGACACCCGTCACGATAGCCGGGAGGATCTCCAGTTCCTCCTACAACCACGTGAGGAAGTGAAGGCCCACCTCCTCGCCAGACGAGTCAAAAGGCGTGGTACGCGCACCAAGCTCGCGGTACGCGTCCACAAGCAATTTATGAGCTCGATCGACGCTTGTGCGAGTGGAGGTCTCCGCCCTGTCTAGATAGCCACGAAGACTCCTGTGCCCCGATTCCGCGTCGGCAGCGCGCTGGAGAGCGAGGTTGGCTTCAACACGAGCAGCCTGGGTCTCCGCGTGGGCCCTATCATGGGTGGCCTAGGCCTCCGCACAGGCCCTGTCCGTGTTCTCCTTTTCCGCGGCAAGCTGGCGGCCGAGGTCCTCCTACTCAGCCTCCGCCGCCGATAGCTTCTCAAGCAGGTTGTGGCTCTTATTCTCCGCTGCTGACTTATCTCGCACCGCCTCGGTATGCTGCATTCGGAGGCGCTCAATCCTCCCCTCGAGTCGCTGCCTCTCGGCAGCAAACTCTAAGGTCAGTGCCCCCGACACAATACGCTCGGTGAAGGCGATAACCTGGCACAAAGGACTATCAAATTCGAAATCACAATATAAAAACATTCCCAGAGGCAAAGATTACTCACGTGCTTCAGCTGCTGCACAACTGAGCCGGCCAAATCCTTCGCGGCGGCGATCGAGGCAATCTCTCCGCTAGCACAAAACCTGGCCCACGGATCTCGTGTAGGACCCTTCGCACCCACAACCACAGCGCTAGCCGCCGCCGGTGCTGGGACAATAGCTAGCTGCCCAGTCTCCGCTCCTGCACCACAGTCAAGTAAGACTTCGTCCAAAAAAAAACAATAAAAAAACTCACCGGCAGGTCCCCGTCCTGTGTGGGCGTCGAATATCGCGACCCCGCCCATCATGTAGTCTCCCACAGAAATATCCAGGGAGACTTCGGCGCCGCTCGCTGCCACCTCGGCCGCGTGTGTTGGCGACGCTGGCCTTCGTTCTTGCGTGGGCAGGGCAGGCAGCGACGCGCTGGGGCCCAGCGCGCTAGGCGGAGGCATGTTGGTGTCAGGGGCAGCAGGCTTCGCGCTCGCCCGCGCCATTTTGACCTCGCGCCGCGGGTCACCAATCCTCGCAAAAGCCTGACGTTTTCGCGGCGCGTCTTGGCGATCCTTCTCCATCACTGCCGTCACAACAGAAGCAACATTCCGTCCGTAAGGAAAAAATTTTATCTCACGAGCTAATCAAGATGTAAAAACATCCTCGCCAGCCGCCCGAGGAATCGAAACATTCCTAGGCCAGCGACCTCCGGTGACCTTCAGCATTCGTGCAGAAGACTCCCGGAGCTCGAGCAAAGACATCGTCTCCCCGGAGCTGTGCAAGTCTCCAACAATTCTGCAGCAAAACGTTCGAAAGCCCACAACCCTTTGGTCGTTGTACCTAATTTCCTCTTCCTAGCGGGCGCGCTCGGTGCTGTTCCCCGCGATGGGCCTTCGTCAACCGTCGCCATCGCCTTTTCCTCTGGCGGACAGTAGTATCGGTGTCGTCGTCCCCCGGGTAGCTAGCATAAGGCAAACTGTTCAACTTAAAGACACGGTTCAACTAAATGTTTGAACCGCGGATAACCCAACTCCTCATGGTCTCTGTCCTCGGCACATACTTCCCCACAATCTTCACTGCCTCGGCCTCCACTTCGCGCACAAATGCAGTCGAGTTCCGACCATGCAAATCCACGGTGAAGGCAGGACTTCGCACCAACCGATCGCCCAGGGTCAGCATCCGCCGGGGGCATACTTCGCCTAGCACCCAGCCATGTGCCAAGGGCCACACACCATACCCAATAAACTCCTCAACCAAATCGTGCCCGCTACTCAAGTGGGCAGCATACCAAAGGGCCCCCTCGTCCTGGTCGCCTTCCGCCACCTCGAATCGAGGGAACGCCACATAACAATGTGAACAAAGAATGGCCAGAGGCAGGCCAGGCAGGTCTTCGACATCACTAGTAGAAAGAAATAACCAGTAATCCCACCAGTTGCCCCACTTGTTCCGGGCGCAAGGAACTATCTCAACGACCTCCGCCGAAGTCTTTCCAGTCCTCGGCGTGAAGGTGCAAAATCCAAATTGAGCAATCTTATTCCCTATCTTCCTCTTCTGCTAATGCAGACAATAATTCTTAGCGAAGACCTCCACAGACGGCCACCCGCCGTAAGAAGTAACCACCCAAACATACTTCGCCAGTGCAACCATGGCGTTTGGCATCAACTGATGAACCTGCACTTCAAACCTCTGCAACACCTCCACCACGAAGCGATGTGCCAGGAAGCGAAGGCCAGCGACGAAGAAGGACTCAAAACAACCAACTCGCCTTCTGGCTCAGGGATCTCCTCTACCCTCGACACCCACCCGACGTCGTCACCAACGTACCCCAGACGCTGCATCTCCAGCATGCAAACTGAGGAAATCCTCGAGGTGCCGAACTCTACGGTGTGGCTAGACAACAGCTCCATCACCGCCAAATCGCTCAAAGTATCCTCGGACGATGGCGCGGTCGATGATGCACTCGCAGTAGACGAAGAAGAAGGCATCGGAATGTACCGTCGGCGGCGGCGCGCGGTCTGCTTGATGCGGGCCAGAATTCCGAAGCAGAGACCAAGGAGGGCAAGCGAGCAGTTCAGGAAAGCTAGGGTTTCTATAGCGCGAGCAGAAGACGGGACCAGGCTGGCCGTGATCACCTTTTTATAGGCCGAGACGCGACGCCTCGGAAAACACGCAGTCCAACAGTAACACGTCCATCAACGGTCATTTCAAAAACCCACGCGGGACCACTTTGAGCGAGGGCAGCGTCTTCACCATCTAGCGGCGTCTTCGGCACCAGCTGACTTGGTCGAACTGGTCCCTCAGAGGGCAAATGTTGGGGCGAAGGCGAACACGCTACCCTTCGCTCCATGAGTTCACCTGCCCATTGTGCAGATGGTCACATCCACAACGCATCCGAACATGCCGAAGGCGCCGACCAGACGGAGACCTACGCGGTCCCCTTCGCGGACGGGTTGCAAGACGAAGGCTTTGTCAAAGTCTACAGGTCTCCCACGTCGTCACCGCCACGGGAGGCCCATGTGGGATTTAGCCCATTGTAATAGGTGAAAGGGAAATAGGGTCAAACCTTTTCCTAAATAATTTTGGTGGTTGAATTGCCCAACATAAACAATTGGACTAACTAGTTTGCTCTAGAGCATATATTCTACAGGTGCCAAAGGTTCAACTCAAAACCAATACAAAGATTAAAAAGGGTTCAAGAAGAAAGGAGCAAAGGAAACCGAAGTGCTCCCTGGTCTGGCGCACCGGACAGTGTCCGGTGCACCACCGGACAGTGTCCGGTGCACCAGGGAAGATCGACCTCAAACTCTTCAGCTTCAGGTTTTCCAGGTGCAGCTCCGCTATAATCCAGACTGTCCGGTGTACCACCGGACTGTCCAGTGTACCACCGGACTGTCCAGTGTGCCAGCAGGGCAACGACTATCTGTGCGCAACGGTCGACTCTGCAAAGTGAATAGTGCAATTTAGGTGTCAGAGCAGAAGGTCAGAGGGGCACCGGACTGTCCGGTGTAGCACCGGACTGTCCGGTGCCACATGAGGACAAAGCCTCCAACGGTCGACCCGCTCCAAGCCCTAACGGGAGGATGACATGGCGGCGCACCGGACACTGTCCGGTGCGCCCATCGCCAGTAGCCTTCTCCAACGGCTACAATTTGGTTGGTGGCTATAAATACCACCCCAATCGGCCACTTCAAAGTGTGGGAGCCCAAGCAACATTCCAAGTCATATAGTTGACATATCCAAGCCCTCCCAACCACCTCTATTCATTGATCCATCCTATACACAAGATTTAGACCACTACAACCAACACAAGTGCCACAAAAGAGAGAGCAAGCAAAAGAAAGCCTCTCGTGTGAGTTTAGCTCTAGTACCTTATGAGATTCATTGAGAGAAAGTATGTGCTACATCTTGTGTTCATTTGCGCGTGGAGTTTTGACTCCCATTGAACTTCCTCCAAAGTTTTGGAGGCTTGTAAAGCTAGCAAGAGACACCAAAGAGTGTGGTGATCCTTGCGGGGTCTTAAGTGATCCTTGAGAAGAAGAAGAGCTCGCCGGTCTTGTGTGATCGGTGGAGAGAGGGAAAGGGTTGAAAGAGACCCGTCCTTAGTGGACTCCTCAACGGGGACTAGGCCTTCGAGGGCCGAACCTCGGTAAAACAAATCACCCGTGTCTCGTGTGCTTATTGCTTGTGATTTGTTTGTTCTTTCCCTTTCTAAGTTTTTCTTGCACTATTCTTTGCTAATATTATTTGGTGTTGCTTAAAGTTAAATTCTCATTTAGTGAAGCAACATCTTGCAAGAAAGAACTTGTGTTATTGCTCTTCTTATCTAAGCCCTCTTGCTTTATTCTCATAGACTTATTAATTGTATTGATTTATCAATTCCGCATTATTTGAAAGCAATACTCTTTGCAAGCAAAGGACTTAGTTTTTATACTCCGATAATTGTGTGTCTTGTTCTAACCACTAATCAAGGGATCTAGTTGGGGTGTAAAGTTATAATTCTCAGGCTTCGCCTATCCACCCCCCCTCTAGGCGACTTTCAATTGGTATCGGAGCTAGGCACTTCATATTGAGTCTAACAACTCGAAGTGATGGCTCGTAGAAGATCCCAAAAGAACAAGAAGACCAAAGAGAACAAGGAGGTAACTCTTGAGATATTACTTTCCGATTGTTCTAATTATGATTCATGGTCTACTAGAGTGATAAATGCTTTAAGAACCGTAGATCCTCAATTAGAACAGATTTTAGACAAGAGTATTATTCCTCCTAGTTATGATAAGAAAAATGCTTTCGAGGAAGATCAAAGATGTATATACTTAAACTACCTAACTTATGACATCTTAAGTAATTCTCTTAGCAAAGAAGATTATCATGCCTTCATAATGAATTATGATGAATCTATTCGTGATGCACATGATATTTGGACTAGAATTAAAAATAAATTTGATGAGTCCAAACATAATGGTTCATGTTGTGCTTCTACTTCCTTTGGTCCTTGTGAAACTAACCATTGCAAGGAAGAAGAAGAAAATGACCGATGGAGACCAAACGATGAATCCACCTCTCCAAGAGGTTTGTCTTCCCATTTCGATTCCCACATATGTTGTGTGGCTAATGAAAATGATAGCAGAAGCATAAACGAGGATGAGGAGGAAGAAAGAAGCTTCATGCAACTCTACGCTCGCCTAAGCCAAGAAGATAAGACGGTCATGCTCAAACTTCTAGAAAGAGCGAGAGAGCAAAGCGAAGCTCGTCAAAGGCTAGAAAATGTTCTCTCCATGAAAATGCTACACTTTGACGAGTTGACTAAAGAACATGAGGAGCTAAAGTGCTCTCATGTTGATTTGGTCCAAAGGTATGAAACTATTTCAATTGAGCAAGATAACGCTTTACATTGTATCGCTCAATTAGTAAATAGGAATGCCTTGCTTAAGGACCAAGTAGAGAAGCTAAAAGATGAAAATCTAGCTTTTCAAGAAAAATATGATATGCTCCTATGTTCTCATGAAAATCTTATGGATGATCATATCATATTAAATATTGCTCATGAGGTTGTGATAGAAAACTTAAAATCCCAACAACCTCACTCATGCACATGTATTCAAATTGAAACTACATTACCATATGCTAATGCTTGTTGTCCGTCGATAAGCAAATCTTCCTTTCAGCTAGAATTTGCAGGAACACAAGATGATACATATCAAAAGCTCAAAGAAGAAAATGAGAGGCTAAAAATGAGCTTGACACAACTAAAAGGGAAGTGCATTGCTCAACCTTCTCAAGATAACCGTGATCACATGGTGAAGAAGCTTGAGACGGGAACAACCGAGGCATGCACTAAATTCCTTGAAGAAAATGTCAAACACTTGAGGATTGCCAAGAGGAAGGAACAAAAGATGAAAATCAATGCCTCCTCCAAAAGCCTCAACCACGTCTCCATAAAAGGTAACATCCAAGGTAATAATCAAGTCACACTTCACACTAAGAGAAGTAAGAAATGTAGTGAATGCTTTGAAAAGGGACACTCGATTAGGTCATGTCCCTACATTAAAAATGACTTGATTAATAACAAGGATGATAAACTTTGTTTTAAATGCTCAAAGAAGGGACACTTATTTAGATCTTGTCCCCATTTAAAACAAAAAGCAATAGTGTTAGAAAAGAAAATATTTCACTAACCATGTAGCAAGCAAGAAACAAGGAAAGAAGAAATCTTCAAGACTTGAAGATCGCCTATGCTACATATGCCGAAAGAAGGGACATCAATGCAAGGATTGTCCCATTGGTAACAATCCCACTCCTAGCTTGTCAATTATTTCTCATATAACTAGGCAACCCAAAATTGCAACTTGTGCTAGAAAGGTAATGAGTTTACCTAGTGCTAACACAAAGGACGTTTGGGTTCCTAGATCTTTGTTGACTAACCTTGATGGACCCATCAAGAGATGGGTACCAAAATACGCTTGACAAGCTTTGCAGGAGAAGGAGATGATATGAAGCTTTGGGGTGCTTGAGAGAGTCAATTCAATTCCTATTAACTCAAGCTATCAATCTCCAATGATCTATATATCCAAGTTTGACCCAAAGTTATTTCAATTTATTATGTCTAAAACTCATATCATCTCAGGGAAGATATTGATGTTGTAGGAAATAAAGAATTACCCTGTGCGGAAAAAGCAAGGCCTACAACATGGAGGAAAGCCAAAGGAGGGTAACACTTATGTTTTTAAGTGCAAGTATCTTAAATTTCTATTTCTCATGTGTCTTGTGTAGTCACATAGAAAAAGAATCACTTCAAATGTCTTTAAAATTATGTCACCATTCTTTGAAGAAATTTCCTCTCATATGGTAGATTGCATATTCATTATTTCTATTCTATGGCAATCTACATGCTTTAAATTATTGCAAGAACCTCATGGCATGTTTTTCACTAGTCATTATATTATTGCCATGATTCTAGATATAGAGAGATATTCCAAGTTCTTAAAGGAATAAGGTGTCATGTAAGAAATTCAAATCCTTAGGACACTTATAAAAGGAGAATTCTCTCTATAACTAGAATAGTGTGACTAATGCTTTTATCTAAGTAATCCAAGTAGTCTCACTTGTAGAGAATGAGTTTCTCTTTGGAAGTGCATAATATAACATAAAAAGGAAAATCAATCCAATGACTTATGTTGTTGTGCTTTTTGCTTAATTTGGATATGATTCTTCCACATTCATCGCTCTCCATATTATGAACTAGAGTTGTTCCATAATCTTAAGAAATTATTTATGCTTGTTTTATGAGTTAAAATTGAGCATAACATCTTCTATAGGATAATCTAGTTCATGCTATGAAGTTTCCATGTTTTAGTAATCTATTTTTTCATTCCTTATCAAAAATGATTACAAAAATAGAAACTAGTGCTTACGTGACTAACGACGTATCTCTTGAGCTTACTTATGAATATCTACAAAAGAGAAAATGCACAAGTCTCAAGGTTTGCTCTTCACCCAAAGGAAGAAAGGTAAAATCAAAGGTATGGGAACTTTTTCTTTTCCATCATTGGTTATTTTGCTCTAAATTATGATATTCTATCCATGTGAAGAATAAATTCTTTATTGGACTTAAATTAACTAGGTGTGCATTCAATCTCATTCTCATAAATGCACTTGTCCATTAAAATCCAATTCTTGCCATTGCTATATATATATGTTCTCATATTGATTTGCTTCTAAGTAATGATTACTAAATTCAATATGAAGAAGTAAAATTCCAATGATTGATCAAAATGTTTAAAAGGTGAGTATTCCTCTTTCCCAATGAAATGCACTAATGTTAAGGATTTTACTTCATGTCTATGTGACTTATGAATGATGAATTGTTTACATTTCTTAACTAAAGAAATCATCCTTGTCATATACTCCCTTGTGCTATTAACATCTCTCTTGAGTATTTTCAATAAGTTTGGAAGGAAAAAGAGACAACTACAAAGGGAAGGACTCCCAAATGAAAGAGGAAGACATCAAGAACAACAACACCTACTTGGACAATAAGGTCTTCAAAACAATCAATGGTGTGGTTGTGAGTATTCTAAATCCTTTCATTGTGAGAATACCAGGCTTAAGTCATTTATTGCAAATTCTATAAGCCTTGATCAAGATGTATAATGCTTCTCCCTATTTTGTCTTTAAAAGAGGGTGCATCTATCCAACTCATTCAAATTCTTGATGCATATCTTTAGGGGGAGTCTATTTATATATCTTGATTATGTTGAGACTATCGCTTTATCTTAGTAGTCTCATATAGTCTCTTGCATGAGAATAAGTTTCTCATGAAGTATGCTACTACATATCAATCCATCATGCTAAAATGATGTAACTTTTATCAAGGATTGTTGCTTTCATTACTAAAGTAGCATTTTTATTGGATTCTCCTATATTTACCTAATGCATATGTTGTTCTTTTGATCACATCTGTTATTTGTTTGATCATTGAATAACTTCAATTAACACTTATGTTTCTTAGTGCCGTATATACTATCAATCGATATCTCTCTTAATATGTACTAAGTTAAAAGGAGAATTCATGATACATTTATGCAATTTGTGATCCACTTGATATATGCTAACAATGACTTGGAGAAGGATCACTAGTTGTAGAACTCTCTCTTGTGCAAAATATTTCCATATATTGCCTTGAGTATAGGTCTTAAGCAGCTAAGACTGAGGACAAAGCACAATGAAGAGAGCGTCTCTATGTGAAGGTATAAAAGGGTAAAACTACTTCCTTTCATTTAAACTTGTACCTAAATCTTCCTTTTCTATACTTTCTTCATACTTTAAACTTGTATAGGTCTTAAGGAAGAGAAAGCATGTCCAAGCATTATCCCTGCTTCATACCTAGTTTAACCACTCAAAAATCTCATTCCTGCTTTAGTGCATCTTTGTTAAAACTTGGTGAAGTAATTTTATTGTCAAAGAGCTTAAAGCTTAACCTTGTAACGAGGATAAGTTGCCTTTGTTCCAAAGGTGGATGGTCCTTAAGCCTCTTTGAAATCCTTATGGGAAAATGCTTAAAATGTTTACAACATGCTTTCATAAGTGCATAAACTGTCATGAGCATCACACTTATACTATGACACAGTGCACTTCACATTCTCTATGATATAGAATTGTTCTCAGTAACCTAATTATGTGCAATTGGCATTTAAGGGCAAAATGTGTTTTCATCTCAATGCACATATTTAGGGGGAGCAATCTATGTTATATAGAATTATGATTATGCTTAATTTGATATATCCTTTGATCATATCTCTTTTATGTCTATGACTAATGTGCTTTCAAGTGTGTTCTCATGCTTAGTCATAGAATTGAAAGGGAAATAGAGTATTCGGCAAAGACGACGCTTCCACTCAAATCCATCGGTATTATCTACTCTTTGCCTGTATTCCGCATCATTCTCCACTTTGGTATAATCTTCACTCATATTTATTTATTTACCATTGGGGAGAAAGTAAAAGGGTTTATATTTCACTCACAAGTATCCATTTTTGGCGATTCATGCCAAAGGGGGAGAAAGTATTAGCCCAAAGCAAAAGGACCGCACCACCACACCACCACCGAATTTTAAAAATGAAGTTTTCAAAATTGATATCTTATTGTGTTCAAAAGGGGGAGAAAATTCTAGTATCTTTATAAATTTGTAAAACCCTCTTGAACACTTAGAGGAGAATTATATTCAGGGGAAGTTTTGTTTAAGTCAAAGGAAAAGCATTTGAAACAGGGGGAGAAAATTTCAAATCTTGAAAATGCTTCTTTCAATCTTATTCATATACCTTTGACTATTTGCAAAATGTTTTGAAAAGAATTTTACAAAGGGTTTGCAAAAACAAAACTCGTGGTGCAAGCGTGGTCCAAAAATTTTAAATAAGAAGAAAACAATCCATGCATATCTATTAAAATAATAATATTGGTTTCATTCCAAGCAACCTTTGCACTTACCTTATGCAAACTAGTTCAATTCTGCACTTATATATTTGCTTTGGTTTGCGTTGGCATCAATCACCAAAAAGGGAGAGATTGAAAGGGAAATAGGGTCAAACCTTTTCCTAAATAATTTTGGTGGTTGAATTGCCCAACACAAACAATTGGACTAACTAGTTTGCTCTAGAGCATATATTCTACAGGTGCTAAAGGTTCAACTCAAAACCAATACAAAGATTAAAAAGGGTTCAAGAAGAAAGGAGCAAAGGAAACCGAAGTGCTCCCTGGTCTGGCGCACCGGACAGTGTTCGGTGCACCACCGGACAGTGTCCGGTGCACCAGGGAAGATCGACCTCAAACTCTTCAGCTTCGGGTTTTCCAGGCGCAGCTCCGCTATAATTCACCGGAGTGTCCGGTGTACCACCGGACTGTCCGGTGTGCCAGCGGGGCAACAACTATCTGTGCGTAATGGTCGACTCTGCAAAGTGAACAATGCAATTCAGGTGTCAGAGCAGAAGGTCAGAGGGGCACCGGACTGTCCGGTGTAGCATCGGACTGTCCGTTGCCACATGAGGACAAAGCCTCCAACGGTCGACCAGCTCCAAGCCCTAACGGGAGGATGACATGGTGGCGCATCGGACACTGTCCGGTGCCGCACCAGACTGTCCGGTGCGCCCATCGCCAGGAGCCTTCTCCAACGGCTACAATTTGGTTGGTGGCTATAAATACCACCCCAATCGGCCACTTCAAAGTGTAGGAGCCCAAGCAACATTCCAAGTCATATAGTTGACATATCCAAGCCCTCCCAACCACCTCTATTCATTGATCCATCCTATACACAAGATTTAGACCACTACAACCAACACAAGTGCCACAAAAGAGAGAGCAAGCACAAGAAAGCCTCTCATGTGAGTTTAGCTCTAGTGCCTTGTGAGATTCATTGAGAGAAAGTGTGTGCTACATCTTGTGTTCATTTGCGCGTGGAGTTTTGACTCCCATTGAACTTCCTCCAAAGTTTTGGAGGCTTGTAAAGCTAGCAAGAGACACCAAAGAGTGTGGTGGTCCTTGCGAGGTCTTAAGTGATCCTTGAGAAGAAGAAGAGCTCGCCGGTCTTGTGTGATCGGTGGAGAGAGGGAAAGGGTTGAAAGAGACCCGTCCTTAGTGGACTCCTCAACGGGGACTAGGCCTTCGAGGGCCGAACCTCGGTAAAACAAATCACCCGTGTCTCGTGTGCTTATTGCTTGTGATTTGTTAGTTCTTTCCCTTTCTAAGTTTTTCTTGCACTATTCTTTGCTAATATTATTTGGTGTTGCTTAAAGTTAAATTCTCATTTAGTGAAGCAACATCTTGCAAGAAAGAACTTATGTTATTGCTCTTCTTATCTAAGCCCTCTTGCTTTATTCTCATAGACTTATTAATTGTATTGATTTATCAATTACGCATTATTTGAAAGCAATACTCTTTGCAAGCAAAGGACTTAGTTTTTATACTCCGATAATTGTGTATCTTGTTCTAACCACTAATCAAGGGATCTAGTTGGGGTGTAAAGTTATAATTCTCAGGTTTCGCCTATCCACCCCCCTCTAGGCGACTTTCAATAGGCCCCGCGAGGATAAGCGTGTTAAGGGTCGTGTCTATAATAGCCTTACCGTAATGACTGCTTGTAACCTCCCCTTGTGGGAATATTCTGGGGATAAACCAGGTACTCGAGGGCATAGACGTCTTTGTCAAGGGACAGGCGGCCACTCGAGTGCCTATAAATACCCCTGTACAATGCCCGCATCAGGGAGGAAAAAAGCTTTTGACATTCCATACTAAAACTTGCAAACACACTTTCCGTTTCCCCGTTGGATTAACCTGCTCGGACGGAAAGGTTCCCAACAATCAATTATGTCTATATTACGTTTTCATTCCTCATGTAATATAACAAACCGAGAATAATTTGATTATTTAAGGCACTAAATAAATTCATTTGAAAATGTGACCAACTATTAAGTTGCATAACTTTTCGAGATCTACAAGTTCTATTTTGATAGTTTCATCCAAGGCCGTTTACAAATTTTGAATTTTAAATTTGAAAACTTCACACGAATTTTTCAATGATAAGATGATTTCAAATCAAAAAATTGTCAATTACAAAGTTTTATTATATTTCAATACCTACAATTTTTATTTTGGTGGGTTTTCCATCCGAGGTAGTTTGCAAAATTCAAATTTTAAAATTCAAACATAGTTTTGCATGACAATATGATTTCAAACCAAAACATTGTCAACTACAAAGTTTCATAACTCTTCAATACCTATAACTTTCATGTTAGTGGTTTTTTCTTTCGAGGTCGTTTTCAAAATTTAATTTTTTAAATTCAGACGTAGTTTTCGTTGACAAGATGACTTCAAATGAAAAAGTCGTTGACTATAAAATTCTATAACTTCTCAAGATCTACAAAGTTTATTTTAATTGTTTGGTCATTTATTCATTTCACATGATGGTTCTAACAATATGCACAAATCTTATACATCTCTCTCGTAGTTTCATAAACTACGAGAAATATATAAGTTTTATGAACAAATTTATTTTGTCATGTGAAGAAATGTCCAAAATATAAATTGTACATTATGATGATTTATACAAATTTATAGTTGAAATTTTTTTATTTGAATTAATTTACTGCTTTAAAATATGATTTTTAAATTGTCTTTGCCTAGTATTGAAAAAAAGCATTCGACAAAGAGCTCTTTGCTGAGTGTAAAAAAAAACACTCGGCAAAAAAAATTCTTTGCTGAGTGTCAAAAATAAAACACTCGACAAAGAACTTCTTTGTCGAGTGTTTTCTTTTACCGAGAGTTTTTTGCGTAACATTCGATAAAGAGTTTATTTGCCGAGTGCCCAAAAAACACTCGACAAAATATTTATTACTCGGCAAAGAGCTAAATTTCGATAGTGATAGAAGCTCTTTTTTCTGGCTCCCGGCTCTTGCTGTTTTTTTTGGAGGAGCTCCTCCTTTTGTTGAAAGAACTCATAAAAAGCTTCTCATTTGGTAGATTTTTTCAGGAAGCCGTGAAGAAGTCCGGAGCTCTAAAGAGGAGGGGGGGTGTGCTTAATTTGCAATACTGGTATTGGTTGTCTCCGAAATCGAAACCATAGGATGTCATCAGGAACAAGGGATCCATGATCCAGATATCATTAGTTACAATAAATTTGTTTGTCTTGTGCAGTTATGCCGACGATAATTATTAGGGTCCCAGATAATAACACTAATTTGTACTTGCTGTTTTAAGACAAGGTTGAAATGGTTTGAAGGGCTACGACTACGAGCTTCGTCCACTGACCTCTGTCAGTTTGCTTCGTCAAATTATTACTTCATATACCCGGGAGGAAGCTAATCTTTGACAGCGATAGAAAATATGAAGACCTTCATTTAAAAGTGGCGCCCAAAGGAAACCTCAATCGAAAGAAGAATGAAAAAGTAAAAAATATACACCTCCGAATATGAAGCGTTACTATGTAAAAGAGAAAGCTAAATTAGTTCACATATTTGTAACATAATGGATAACTAATAACGTGAAATCATGTTTGTTTTAGTCAACCGTAATTAGATACCACACTAAAAATTGATACCGTCCTATTCAAACTTATTACTACCACTACTCGAGTGTAAACTATTACCATTACCAATTACGTTAAATTTCGTCAACCAAACATCACCTAATTTCATATATAACTGTATAGGAGGTCAACCTTTATAAATAGTTTAGCAGTGCCACCGCCAGAATAGTCAATCATTTATGAAATTTGCATCTGGCATTATCTCGTTTCGCCTAAGAGCTTCTAAGCTCATGTCTTCATTCGTGTGTACCTTTTGCTACTCTTATCTGAAGCTTGAATAGGTCCCAGTCCTAGACAGCAGCAGTTCTCTCTCTCAACTCGGTTGAAACCATCGCCTAGGTTGCATGCCTGCCTGTGAGGCGGCTCCTGTAACCTCGCCCGTTTAATCCAAATGTCATGTGTGTAACATCTGAATGGTGGCAGTGGCAGTGGCAGTGACCGGCCTTGTGTGCAGGCTTTGCTGCTTCCAGGCCTTGTACAGTAGTCCTCTCGTGCTTTGAACAGGCAAGTCAGCTAGCGTCCAGAAACTCCTACATCATGAACCCATATGTCAGATGCGCATGCACACAGAATGGATAGACAATAACTCTTAGCCCGGTTTACATCTTTGGAATTGAATTCCATTTTAATAATTATAATTTATGTATATATCAATTAAGCTAATATAATACTGCTTACTATTTGGGATAATATTTATGTGCTATATTTTTAATATAGAGAAGCAAGCCAAAGAGTGTATCATAAATTGTAGAGTAGAATCGTGTACTAGTAATACATACAATTAATTCCCACCTCCTCGTCGTATGAATTTGGAATAGACTTGTATTTAAACTTTGAAAAGTAATTGAATGTCAAATTCCAAACAAATAAGCTACTATATTAGGTAAACTCTAATTCCTTCAAAACGAAGGGATGCAAACGGCCCCTTATGTAATTTGTCGAATCTTGAATGTTTGTCAAGAATATTGTGCGACTGTGGAATCTCCACACTGTTTGGCAGGGGCGAAGCTATATATAAGTTAGGGGGTGCACATGCACCCCCTAAAATATACTGAACTAGTTATAAAGAGCAAATTTTCACCTTATATGCACCACCATCACATGATGTCTATGCACCCACAAGGCAATTGCACCATCCTCAAGTTTGCTCTAGCTTCGCCACTGCTGTTTGGTAGTTCACAATTATTGCCAGTTTGCCGCCTATGGATCGTCGTAGCCTCACAAACATTGATCAAACTGTTTGCCCATTTGGCCGCCTATGGATCGTAGCCTCATTGGTGTCTTATTCACCTGCCGACACAAGCCCTGAAAGCGAAACGCTTGGAGGGTCCTTATGAGGCTATGAGTCGATAATGAGATAAAGAAGCTGCTGCTTTGTCAGATATCAAGCTGTATGGTTGAAACTTGACAGACTGCATACACACGCAAAACTTAGATCTGTCCAGATTATGCGTTCAAAGTCAGTCAGATCTAATCCCCATCACACCTGTTCCCCATTAACAGGGGCCTAAAAACTACGGATATTATTCTAGCATTTAACCGTCAGAAGAGACTAATTATTCGGCTAGATAGTTTTGATAACTTATTTATAATTTTAGGTCGACATTAAAATATTTTATAAATTTAATTGCATTTTAACAATTTCTACATAACTAAAATAGTAATACACATAATAGCATAATAAATTCATGTATTTTTTGAAGGTGCAGCATATGTCCACGTATAATCCTAAAAAAATGTTTGGACTCAAGGAAAGGTTAAATGATTATAAGAACTATAATATGTGTGGAATGTTGTCTTACACGATATCCGATAAAAATATTTGTTACTGACGCTTTCTGTGTCCGACTAGTTCCGGATTCGATACACGACTATCTGTATTTGTATCCAGAACATACATATTTGTACTGGTATTCGAAGCTATTCGTATTCACATTCGAATCCGAATAAAAATATAAAAACAAATATAGTTTCAGTGATATCTATCCGTATTCGATCCGATTACAACCCTACCTATTAACTAGGGTATGTTTGGATCGACACTTTTAACTATACTTGGAGATCCAAACAGGAGTGCTAAAAGGTGCTAAAAGTGAATTGCTAAACTGTAGCATACAATAACAGTTTAGCTCTTTAAGGTCTGCTAAACTTTAGAGCCCTACTAAAGAATCTTTTGGAACGCAGGATATTCACAGAAATGGTATAGGAATTTCAATGGAATTAGTTTAAAAACACTAGAAAACGCAGGATTAAGGAAATTTTCCTTTGTTCCAAAGGGGTTTAAAGTTTAGCATATGGAATCCAAATATGCCTTTGGTCGGTTCCCATAAAACCTGTTCTAATCGATTTTTACTGGATTTTGAACCGATCGATTTGTTTCTAAGTTGTTTTTATGTGACAAATCCATAAAATAGATATTGGACATTATTTCGCACAAGGATAAGACCACCACATGTCTATATATGAGAGAATCACGACTGATAGCATCCAACATCCAATCAACCAAAAATACATCTATTGTCCCTTTCACCTTTTTCTCTATCCTACTGTTCGTCACGATTTTAGTAAGATTTGATAGGATTCAAGTGCCCTTGCTAATTAAAGGATAACCTCCATGTGTTCCTCTCTCCGACGGGTCATTCTAGAAGATGTTCAAGAGTCTACTTCGCCAAAAATAGAATTAACATTGAATTAACCGGTCTCTAAATTAGTTTTATTAGTTCGACATGTTCCTCGTCACGTTCAAGGTCATGTGTCAGCCGTGGGCGTGCTTGCCTTGCTAGTGTGTGATCCAGATCTCATCCGACATCAACACGCTTTTTGTTGACTCCACTAGGAAATAAGACTATCAAGACCTAATTGATAGTCGCCTAGAGGGGGGGTGAATAGGGCGAAACTGAAATTTACAAAAATAATCACAACTACAAGCCGGGTTAGCGTTAGTAATAAAGAAACGAGTCCGCGAGAGAGGGCGCAAAACAAATCGCAAGAAAATAAGAGTGTGACACGAGGATTTGTTTTACCGAGGTTCGGTTCTCGCAAACCTACTCCCCGTTGAGGAGGCCACAAAGGCCGGGTCTCTTTCAACCCTTCCCTCTCTCAAACGATCCCACGGATCGAGTGAGCTTTCTCTTCTTCTCAATCAACCGGGAACAAAGCTTCCCGCAAGGGCCACCACACAATTGGTGTCTCTTGCCTTGGTTACAATTGAGTGTTGATCTCAAGAACAAGTGAGAAAGAAAAGAATGCGATCCAAGCGCAAGAGCTCGAAAGAACACAAGCAAATCACTCTCTCTAGTCACTATGGTGTTGTGTGGAATTTGGAGAGGACTTGATCTATTTGGTGTGTCTAGAATTGAATGCTAGAGCTCTTGTAGTAGTTGAGAAGTGGAAAACTTGGATGGCAATGAATGTGGGGTGGTTGGGGTATTTATAGCCCCAACCACCAAAAGTGACCGTTGCTGGAACCTGTCTGTTCGATGGCGTACCGGACAGTCCGGTGCCCCTGCCACGTCACCATTGCCGTTGGATTCTGACCGTTGGAGCTTCTGACTCCTGGGTCCGCCTGGGTGTCCGGTGCACACCGGACACGTACTGTTTGATGTCCGGTGCACCGGTATGGGCGATCCTGACGTCTGCGCGCGCTGCGCGCGCAATAAATGCACCGCAGGGAGCCGTTGGCGCCGCAGAGAGCCGTTGCTCCGCTGGCACACCGGACAGTCCGGTGCACACCGGACAGTCCGGTGAATTTTAGCGGAGCGGCTGTCGCGCGAACCCGAGGCTGGCGAGTTCCGGAGACCGCGCTTCCTTGGAGCACCGGACATGTCCGGTGCACACCGGACAGTCCGGTGAATTATAGCGCGCCGGCTTTCGAGAATTCCCGAGGGCGAAGAGTTTGAGTCGAAGTCCTCTGGGCGCACCGGACATGTCCGGTGCACACCGGACAGTCCGGTGCCTTCAGCCAGAGGTGCCCTCGGTTGCCTCATTGCTCCTTTGTTGAATCCAACACTTGGTCTTCTTATTGGCTAAATGTGAACCTTTTGCACCTGTATAACTTATGCACTAGAGCAAACTAGTTAGTCCAATATTTGTGTTGGGCAATTCAACCACCAAAATTATTTAGGAACTAGGTGTAAGCCTAATTCCCTTTCAATCTCCCCCTTTTTGGTGATTGATGCCAACACAAATCAAAGCAAATATAGATGTGCATAATTGAACTAGTTTGCATAATGTAAGTGCAAAGGTTGCTTGGAATTGAGCCAATATAAATACTTTCATGATGCGCATGGATTGTTTCTTTGTTTTTGACATATTTGACCTCATTTGCACCATAAGTTTTGTTTTTGCAAACTCTTTTGTAAATTCTTTTCAAAGTCATTTCGCAAGATAGTCAAAGGTAAATGAATAAGATTTTGCAAAGCATTTTCAAGATTTGAAATTTTCTTCCTTTGTTCAAATGCTTTTCCTTTGACTAAACAAAACTCCCCCTCAAATAAAGTCTCCTCTTAGTGTTCAAGAGGGTTTTGAGACATTAATTTTGAAAATACTACTTGCTCCCCCTTTAGAACAAAGAGATACCAATTTTGAAATTTACTAATTGAAGATCATTAAAAATTTTTTAAAATTAGGGTGGTGGTGCGGTCCTTTTGCTTTGGGCTCATATTTTCTCCCCCTTTGGCATGAATCGCCAAAAACGGAATCATTAGAGCCCAATAAAGTACTTTCTCTCCCTTTGGTAATAAAATGAATGAGTGAAGATTGTACCAAAGTTGGAGAGATGATGTGGAGCGACGGCGAAGGTTGAGTAGTGGAGCGAAGTGGAAGCCTTTGTCTTCGCCGAAGACTCCTATTCCCTTTCAATATACCTATGACTTGGTTTGAAATACACTTGAAAACACATTAGTCATAGCATATATAAAAGAGACATGATCAAAGGTATATTCATGTGCTATGTGTGCAAGTTTAGCAAAAGAAATTCCTAGAATCAAGAATATTGAGCTCATGCCTAAGTCGGGTAAAAGATTGTTCATCAAGTGGCTTGGTAAAGATATCGGCTAATTGATCTTTAGTGTTAATGTAAGAAATCTCGATATCCCCCTTTTGTTGGTGATCCCGAAGAAAATGATACCGAATGACTATGTGCTTAGTGCGGCTGTGCTCGACGGGATTGTCGGCCATTTTGATTGCACTCTCATTGTCACATAGCAAAGGGACTTTGGTTAATTTGTAACCGTAGTCCCGCAGGGTTTGCCTCATCCAAAGCAATTGCGCGCAACAATGGCCTGCGGCAATATACTCGGCTTCGGCGGTAGAAAGAGCGACCGAATTTTGCTTCTTTGAAGCCCATGACACCAAGGATCTTCCCAAGAACTGGCAAGTCCCCGATGTGCTCTTTCTATTAATCCTACACCCCGCCCAATCGGCATCCGAATAACCAATCAAATCAAAAGTGGATCCCCGAGGGTACCAAAGCCCAAACTTAGGAGTAAAAGCCAAATATCTCAAGATTCGTTTCACGGCCGTAAGGTGTGATTCCTTAGGGTCGGCTTGGAATCTTGCACACATGCAAACGGAAAGCATAATGTCCGGTCGAGATGCACATAAATAAAGAAATGAACCAATCATCGACCGGTATACCTTTTGATCCACGGACTTACCTCCCGTGTCGAGGTCGAGATGCCCATTGGTTCCCATGGGTGTCTTGATGGGTTTGTCATCCTTCATTCCAAACTTGCTTAGAATGTCTTGAGTATACTTCGTTTGGCTAATGAAGGTGCCTTCTTGGAGTTGCTTGACTTGGAATCCTAGGAAATACTTCAACTCCCCCATCATTGACATCTCGAATTTTTGTGTCATGATCCTACTAAATTCTTCACATGTAGATTTGTTAGTAGACCCAAATATGATATCATCAACATAAATTTGGCATACAAACAAGTCATTATCAAGAGTCTTAGTGAATAAAGTAGGATCGGCTTTGCCAACTTTGAAGCCATTTGCAATAAGGAAATCTCTAAGGCATTCATACCATGCTCTTGGGGCTTGCTTAAGCCCGTAAAGCGCCTTAGAGAGCCTATAAACATGGTTAGGATACTCACTGTCTTCAAAGCCGGGAGGTTGCTCAACATAGACCTCCTCCTTGATTGGTCCATTGAGGAAGGCACTCTTCACGTCCATTTGGTAGAGCTTGAAGCCATGGTAAGTAGCATAGGCTAATAATATACGAATTGACTCAAGCCTAGCTACTGGTGCATAGGTTTCACCAAAATCCAAACCTTCGACTTGTGAATACCCCTTGGCCACGAGTCGAGCTTTATTCCTAGTCACCACACCATGCTCGTCTTGCTTGTTGCGGAAGACCCACTTGGTTCCTACAACATTTTGGTTAGGACGTGGAACTAAGTGCCATACCTCGTTCCTCGTGAAATTGTTGAGCTCCTCTTGCATCGCCATCACCCAATCCGAATCTTGAAGTGCTTCCTCTACCCTGTGTGGCTCAATAGAGGAAACAAACGAGTAATGTTCACAAAAATGAGCAACACGAGATCGAGTAGTTACCCCCTTATGAATATCGCCAAGGATAGTGTCGACAGGGTGATCTCGTTGTATTGCTTGGTGGACTCTTGGGTGTGGCGGTCTTGGTTGTTCATCCTCCTTGTCTTCATCATTTGCATCTCCCCCTTGATCGTTGCCTTCATTTTGAGGTGGCTCATCTTCTTGGTCTTCTTGTTCAACATCTTGAGCCTCATCCTCAACTTGAGTTGGTGGAGATACTTGCGTGGAGGAGGATGGTTGATCTTGTGCTTGTGAAGGCTCTTCGGATTCCTTAGGACACACATCCCTAATGGACATGTTCCTTAGCGCTATGCATGGAGCCTGTTCTTCACCTGTTTCATCAAGATCAACTTGCTCTACTTGAGAGCCGTTAGTCTCATCAAACACAACGTCACAAGAAACTTCAACAAGTCCTGAGGACTTGTTAAAGACTCTATATGCCCTTGTGTTTGAGTCATATCCTAGTAAAAAGCCTTCTACAGTTTTAGGAGCAAATTTAGATTTTCTACCTCTTTTGACAAGAATAAAACATTTGCTACCAAAAACTCTAAAATATGAAATATTGGGCTTTTTACCGGTTAGGAGTTCATAAGATGTCTTCTTGAGGATTCGGTGAAGATATAACCGGTTGATGGCATAGCAGGCGGTGTTGACTGCCTCGGCCCAAAACCGATCCGGTGTCTTGTATTCATCAAGCATGGTTCTTGCCATGTCCAATAGAGTTCGATTCTTCCTCTCCACTACACCATTTTGTTGTGGAGTGTAGGGAGAAGAGAACTCATGCTTAATGCCCTCCTCCTCAAGAAAACCTTCAATTTGAGAGTTCTTGAACTCTGTCCCATTGTCGCTTCTAATTTTCTTGATCCTTAAGCCGAACTCATTTTGAGCCCGTCTCAAGAATCCCTTTAAGGTCTCTTGGGTATAGGATTTGTCCTGTAAAAAGAACACCCAAGTGAAGCGAGAATAATCATCCACAATTACAAGACAATACTTACTACCGCCGATGCTTATGTAAGCGATCGGGCCGAACAAATCCATGTGAAGGAGCTCCAGTGGCCTTTCGGTAGTCATGATGTTTTTGTGTGGATGATGTACACCAACTTGCTTCCCGGCTTGGCATGCGCTACAAATCCTGTCTTTCTCAAAATGAACATCGGTTAGTCCTAAAATGTGTTCTCCCTTTAGAAGCTTGTGAAGATTCTTCATTCCAACATGGGCTAGTCGGCGGTGCCAGAGCCAACCCAAGTTAGTCTTAGCAACTAAGCAAGTGTTGAGTTCAGCTCTATCAAAATCTACCAAGTATAGCTGACCCTCTAACACTCCCTTAAATGCTACTGAATCATCACTTCTTCTAAAGACAGTAACACCTATATCAGTGAAAAGACAGTTGTAGCCCATTTGACATAATTGGGATACGGAAAGCAAATTGTAATCTAGAGAATCTACAAGAAAAACATTGGAAATAGTATGGTCAGGAGAAATAGCAATTTTACCCAAACCTTTGACCAAACCTTGATTTCCATCCCCGAATGTGATAGCTCGTTGGGGATCTTGGTTTTTCTCATATGAGGAGAACATCCTTTTCTCCCCTGTCATATGGTTTGTGCACCCGCTGTCGAGTATCCAACTTGAGCCCCCGGATGCATAAACCTACAAAACAAGTTTAGTTCTTTGTTTTAGGTACCCAAACGGTTTTGGGTCCTTTGGCATTAGAAACGAGAACTTTGGGTACCCAAACACAAGTCTTGGAACCCTTGTGTTTGCCCCCAACAATCTTGGCAACTACCTTGCCGGATTTGCTAGTCAAAACATATGATGCATCAAAAGTTTTGAATGAAATGGCATGATCATTTGATGCATTAGTAGTTTTCTTTCTAGGCAACTTGGCATGGGTTGGTTGCCTAGATCTAGATGTCTCACCCTTATACATAAAAGCATGATTAGGGCCAGAGTGAGACTTCCTAGAATGAATTTTCCTAATTTTGCTCTCAGGATAGCCGGCAGGGTACAAAATGTAACCCTCGTTATCCTGAGGCATGGGAGCCTTGCCCTTAACAAAGTTAGACAAGTTCTTTGGAGGGGCATTAATTTTGACATTGTCTCCCCTTTTGAAGCCAATGCCATCCTTAATGCCAGGGCGTCTCCCATTATAGAGCATGCTTCTAGCAAGTTTAAATTTTTCATTTTCTAAGTCATGCTCTCTAATCTTAGCATTAAGTTGTGCTATGTGATCATTTTGTTTTTTAATTAAGGCTAGGTGATCATGGATAGCATCAATATTAATATCTCTACATCTAGTACAAATGGAAATATGCTCAGTAGATGTAGATGGTTTGCAAGATTTTAATTCAATGACCTTAGCATGCAATAAATCATTTTTAGTTCTAAGGTCGGAAATAGTAGCATTGAAAACATCAAAATCCTTAGCTTTAGCAATTAATTTCTCATTCTCATTTTTAAGGCTAGCAATAGAACAGTTCAATTTTTCAATCCTAGCAATCAAATCATCATTATCATTTCTAGGAATTGAAACATTGCAAATATGAGAATCAACCTTAGCTAACAAATTTGCATTTTCATTTCTAAGGTTGTCTAAAGTCTCATGACAAGTGCTTAGCTCACTAGACAATTTTTCACATTTTTCTCTTTCTAGAGCATAAGCATTTTTAACCTTAACATGCTTCTTATTTTCTTTAATAAGGAAGTCCTCTTGAGAATCCAAGAGATCATCCTTCTCATGTATAGCACTAATCAATTCATTTAATTTTTCCTTTTGTTGCATGTTGAGGTTAGCAAAAAGAATGCGCAAATTATCCTCTTCATTTTTATCATCATCCTCATCACTAGATGTTTCATATTTAGTGGAGGACTTTGATTTTACCTTCTTTTTGCTGTCCTTGGCCATGAGACACTTGTGGCCGACGTTGGGGAAGAGGAGGCCCTTGGTGACGGCGATGTTGGCGGCGTCCTCGTCGTCGGAGGAGTCGCTTGAGCTTTCGTCGGAGTCCCACTCCCGACAAACATGGGCATCGCCGCCCTTCTTCTTGTAGTATCTCTTCTTCTCCTTCCTCTTGCCCTTCTTGTCGTCGCCCCTGTCACTATCACTAGACATAGGACATTTTGCAATAAAATGACCGGGCTTACCACACTTGTAGCAAACCTTCTTGGAACGGGATTTGTAATCCTTCCCCTTCCGTTGCCTGAGGATTTGCCGAAAACTCTTGATGATTAGGGCCATCTCCTCGTTGTCGAGCTTGGAGGCGTCAATTGGTTGTCTACTTGGTGTAGACTCCTCCTTCTTCTCCTCCGTTGCCTTGAAGGCCACCGGTTGCGCCTCGGATGTGGAAGGCTCGTCAAGCTCGTTGATCTTCTTGGAGCCCTTAATCATGCATTCAAAACTCACAAAATTCCCGATAACTTCCTCGGGGGTCATTTGTGGATATCTAGGATTGCCACGAATTAATTGAACTTGTGTGGGGTTAAGGAAAATAAGGGCTCTTAGAATAACCTTAACCACTTCGTGGTCATCCCATTTTGCGCTTCCGAGGTTGCGCACTTGGTTCACCAAGGTCTTGAGCCGGTTGTACATGTCTTGTGGCTCCTCCCCTTGGCGAAGACGGAAGCGACCGAGCTCCCCCTCGATCGTTTCCCGCTTGGTGATCTTGGTGAGTTCATCACCCTCGTGCGCCGTCTTGAGTAGGTCCCAAATCTCCTTGGCGTTCTTCAACCCTTGTACTTTGTTGTATTCCTCCTTGCTTAGAGAGGCAAGGAGGATGGTTGTGGCTTGGGAGTTGAAGTGCTCGATTTGGGCCACTTCATCCGTGTCATAGTCCTCATCCCCTACTGATGGTACCTGTACACCATACTCAACAACATCCCATAATCTTTTGTGGAGAGAGGTTAGATGAAATCGCATCAAATTACTCCACATAGCATAATCTTCACCATTAAAAGTTGGTGGTTTGCCTAATGGGACGGATAGTAAAGGTGTATGTTTAGGAATGCGAGGGTAGCGTAGGGGAATCTTACTATACTTCTTACGCTCTTGGCGTTTAGAAGTGACGGATGCCGCGTCGGAGCCGGAGGTAGATGTCGATGAAGTGTCGGTCTCGTAGTAGACCACTTTCCTCATCCTCTTGTGCTTGTCCCCACTCCGATGCGGCTTGTCAGAAGAAGATTTTTCCTTCTTCTCCTTGTGGTGAGAAGAGGAAGATCTTTTCTCCTTCCGCTTGGAGGAGTTCTTCTTCTTCTCTCTTCTCTTGGTGCGGGACTCTTCCGATGAAGTGCTCCCTTGGCTTGTAGTGGGCTTGTTATCGCCGGTCTCCATCTCCCTCTTGGTGTGATCTCCCGACATCACTTCGAGCGGTTAGGCTCTAATGAAGCACCGGGCTCTGATACCAATTGATAGTCGCCTAGAGGGGGGGTGAATAGGGCGAAACTGAAATTTACAAAAATAATCACAACTACAAGCCGGGTTAGCGTTAGTAATAAAGAAACGAGTCCGCGAGAGAGGGCGCAAAACAAATCGCAAGAAAATAAGAGTGTGACACGAGGATTTGTTTTACCGAGGTTCGGTTCTCGCAAACCTACTCCCCGTTGAGGAGGCCACAAAGGCCGGGTCTCTTTCAACCCTTCCCTCTCTCAAACGATCCCACGGATCGAGTGAGCTTTCTCTTCTTCTCAATCAACCGGGAACAAAGCTTCCCGCAAGGGCCACCACACAATTGGTGCCTCTTGCCTTGGTTACAATTGAGTGTTGATCTCAAGAACAAGTGAGAAAGAAAAGAATGCGATCCAAGCGCAAGAGCTCGAAAGAACACAAGCAAATCACTCTCTCTAGTCACTATGGTGTTGTGTGGAATTTGGAGAGGACTTGATCTATTTGGTGTGTCTAGAATTGAATGCTAGAGCTCTTGTAGTAGTTGAGAAGTGGAAAACTTGGATGGCAATGAATGTGGGGTGGTTGGGGTATTTATAGCCCCAACCACCAAAAGTGACCGTTGCTGGAACCTGTCTGTTCGATGGCGCACCGGACAGTCTGGTGCCCCTGCCACGTCACCATTGCCGTTGGATTCTGACCGTTGGAGCTTCTGACTCCTGGGTCCGCCTGGGTGTCCAGTGCACACCGGACACGTACTGTTTGATGTCCGGTGCACCGGTATGGGCGATCCTGACGTCTGCGCGCGCTGCGCGCGCAATAAATGCACCGCAGGGAGCCGTTGGCGCCGCAGAGAGCCGTTGCTCCGCTGGCACACCGGACAGTCCGGTGCACACCGGACAGTCCGGTGAATTTTAGCGGAGCGGCTGTCGCGTGAACCCGAGGCTGGCGAGTTCTGGAGACCGCGCTTCCTTGGAGCACCGGACATGTCCGGTGCACACCGGACAGTCCGGTGAATTATAGCGCGCCGGCTTCCGAGAATTCCCGAGGGCGAAGAGTTTGAGTCGAAGTCCTCTAGGCGCACCGGACATGTCCGGTGCACACCGGACAGTCCGGTGCCTTCAGCCAGAGGTGCCCTCGGTTGCCTCATTGCTCCTTTGTTGAATCCAACACTTGGTCTTCTTATTGGCTAAATGTGAACCTTTTGCACCTGTATAACTTATGCACTAGAGCAAACTAGTTAGTCCAATATTTGTGTTGGGCAATTCAACCACCAAAATTATTTAGGAACTAGGTGTAAGCCTAATTCCCTTTCACTAATATATTAGCAACATATCATGCAATAATATATCTAAAGGTAGATGGGATCATGTTCACCCCTTCAATCATAGGAACATCAACCACCGGACATGTCTTGAAGTGCTTGCTGACGAGCTTCATTAGAAGATTGAGGCCAATCTTGATGCCGATCTGAAGGCTTTCTTGTAGAACTATACTAAAGATCGGTAGGACAAAATGACTCGATTTCACGAGCTTAACTTTGGTGACGTTGTTGCTTTCATATCCATTACACCAGAGGTTAAGTTTATTGAAAAGGTAACTGATCTTTATCCTACCCATACTAATTATCCTAAGATATTGCAAGATCAAAAAATTGTTATCGGTAATAATATTGTAACACTTTCTAATATGACTATGGCATACTTTGGTAAATCAGAGAGTAAGCAACCAGTTATGTTGATCTATCTATTGAAGAATATGCTCTTAAGAAACCTCAGTATGACATGTCTTATAATTAATATGAGAACATAGCCAAATTGTTTTATTCAGTATTTAGTTCAATCTAGGTGGAACTAGCACATATATGCAATTGACTACTACTACTACTAATTTGGGTCAAAATCTATGAACTGATTATAGAATAATAATGAATCTAGTATTGACAGGGTATAATATAGTTCTCCCTAACACTGAAATCACAGAGTCAAAACCCATTCTTAATAACATATCCATAGCTCTTGTTACAGAAGCCTAGAGTGCTTTCCAAACAAAGGTTGATACTTGTATCACCCTTAGCACAAATATGACTGTTTTATATATCGCCCTTAGATGTTGGATAACCGATGAATTGAACATCGTCACTATTTATCACTTTTATGTTGTCAGGTTTATGCATTATTCAACTAAAACTATGGTGTATATGTAGATATGCAAAAGTGTTGACCCTGCCAAAGGTGTCCAAAGTCAGCCAGACCATCCCCTAATCCTAGCTAGGCTGGCTTCCTGTTGTTGGCCTACTACACTAGTTGGACTCTTCAAAATCCGACCTAGTCGACTTTCAAAGTTGGCTAGATTGACTTTCGAAGTCGGCTAGGTCAACTTTTGCTCAATTCTAAATTGGTTTTTGATTTTTGATATCAGAAACATGCAAAATGCATATTGGAGTTGTTTCCTAATGGGACAAGACCGTCCCTCTCTTTATATAAGAGGATCACGATTGATTGATGTATCCAACGACATTCAATCCATCATACTACCCCTTTTACCCTTTTACCCTTTTTCTCTCTATCTTGTTGTTTTTCATGCTTTTCAATAAGATTTGGTGGCGTTCTAGATGGTCTTGCTGATCCTAGGACAATCTTCACGTGCTTCTCTTCAATGGGTCTTTCTAGATGTTTGAGAATCTACTCAGCGAAGAATAGGATTAATATTAGCTTACTAGTCTACTATGTTCCTGGTTACGTTCAAGATCGTATGTCGACCACAATATGATCGTGTGTCGACCATAGATGTGCTAGCCTTACGACGTCCATAGGCTAAACACTGAGAAAAAGATTAAGACTCCACCTTAAACCAGCTCGAAGGGGGTAGTATCCTACTACCATGTTACAAGATTTCACGAAAACTCTAAAAAAATATGGTCAAATTAAAGATGCTTCGTAATTTTCTATGCTCGAAAATAGTTATGGTTCACATACCTTGTAGATGAGTATTTTAACTTTAATAAAAGATATAAAAATTAATATTTATAGTATATAATTAATATCATTAGATAAGTTATTTTTATAATAAATGAAATTGAATATGTTAATATTGTTAATATGTTCTATACATTTAATTACATTTTAAAAAGTTTTATTGTCATAAATAACAAAGCGAAAACTAATTTAGGAGAGTAATCTAACCTAGCCGACTTTCAAAGTTGAACAGATTGACTTTCAAAGTCGGCTAGGTTGAATTTTGTTGGATTCTAAATTGATTTATTTTTAAATTGATTTTTGATATCGGAAACATGCAAAATGCATATTGGAGTTGTTTCCTAATGGGACAAGACCATCCCTCTCTATATAAGAGGACCAAGATGGATTGACGTATCCAACATCCAATCCATCATATTATCCCTTTTACCCTTTTTTCTCTCTATCTTGTTGTTTGTCATGTTTTTCAATAAGATTTAGTGGTGTTCTAGATGGTCTTGTTGATCCTAAGACAACCTTCACGTGCTTCTCTTCAATGAGTCTTTGTAGATGTTTGGGAATCTATTCAGCGAAGAATAGAATTAATATTGGCTTAACTACTCTACTATGTTTCTTGCTTGGTCGTGTATCGACCATAGACGTGCTAGCCTTACGACGTCCATAAGCTAAACAGTGAGAAAAAGATTAAAACTCCACCTTAAACCAGCTCGAAGGGGGTAGTGTTGGGGGCCTTCGTCCTCCGAAGGTCCTCAAAAACATGATTTGACAATGTTTTCCAAGTGGATTATATGAACAGGTACCTTCGGACTCAGAATTATGAACATGAAGTACGGTCAGGACGAAGCCTGAACCAGACGAAGGGGGATTGAAATGGAGGACGGGCTGATGAAGCATCCCCAATCCTCTGGGACTCAAATGTGATACAATTACTAGTCCCAGGAGGCTAGCAAACACATTTATACATCAGATGATACCAAATCTGCTTAAACGAGACAAACCTATAAAGGTGGCGGTCAACTTTAAGAGTTGGTCCACAACTCGAGACATATCATCAGAGTGGGGCTGAAGCAGCCCGATATACGCAGCGAAGCACATCAGCGGTCCAACAGCCACAGGCAAGGTTGGGAACAGTCGTAACTCTTACCCGATCTCCTTTTTCTGAAAAACAACAAATAAGCAAGGGTGAGTACAAACGTACTCAGCAGCCCACCTTCACCCGCGGAATGGGGAAATCAGATATAATGCATGGAATATGTGGAGCTCGGGATATTTTGCAGAAACAGCAATATTTAATGCAGAGTTGTTTTGAAAAACATTTTGTATTTTTGCAAAGCGCATCCTCTCCAAAAGGAGCAGGAAGTTTTTCAGTATTATAACAAAATCCCCTGGACTAAACCATCCAGGCATCTCAGCAGTTTCCCACTGGTTTTCCTTTTCAAAAACCGCTACTGGACTTCCCGTCCACCATAGCTCACGGCTCAACCGCCGAACCTTTTTAAAAACCACTTTTCTCAAAACCATCTCTTTTTTTTGGAAAACAAAACATTAATTGCCATACCATACCAGACTCGTCCATTCCTGTGGACACAGACTATTCGAATAGGTTTTCAAACTCTGCGCAGAGGTGTACACTTTACCCACTAGTCCGGCTCTGCGATCTCATGATCAATGAGATCCGAATCCGAATCTCTCTTTCCCCGCACGTCCTAACCTTAACGGTTATCCGGAAGGAGTCAGGCCACCACCATGTCCAAACCGGACAAAACTTTCCCCCTCCTTATCCTCCCGGTGCTCCCCAGCCTTCATAACCCTGGGGTTGGACCGTACGAGTTCAGATTGAGTGACTACCCACACAGTCTCGAGTGGTTGTACTATTAAAGAGTACAGGTAGTGAAGATGACAAACCGGTCCTTATATGAGGGGACAATCCTTCTGCTCACGCCTAAACCAGCTGAGCCAACACCTTAGGCCCTCCCCTAAACCAGGGAGTCCCTGATTATCCCACTCACAAGGTGATAAGGGTGAAAACCCTTCATCACACACATTTTGAAAAGCATTTTCTTTTGAAAACTCACACCTGTTCTCAAATCATTCGGAACATATATATCAGGGATTGATTGCGGCAAGCGGCTGGGTGGCCATAATAACTTGTCTCAAAATCATATCATGCATAAAATAACAGGCTGAGCGTTGTGGTTGAAAAATCATAGGTAATTTATGCATCAAAGGGATCCAGTGAGCTTGCCGTGCTTATTCGGCGAAGGGGGAAGGAGAGCTCGCGGAACTGGCTTCTGGCTCCACCGCCTGGCGTAGACTTGCAGATCTGGCCTCCACGAGATGGCACGAACGCTCCGATAACTATGCAACATGAACAAGCAAACATACAAACCAGCAAGTATACCAACAAATATTTAGTATAGTGGTCAGAAAAGCGATATATGGATGGGTAGAGTCTTGAGTAGAATCTATGTCATGTGGTGTTGTGATATTACTAGTGGTGGAGCGAAGGTGCTTACCAGGAGGGTGGACTGGAGGCAAAGCGACACTATGCGTGTAGCCGGCAGAGCGGAGTAACTGAGTGGGTGGGGTGTTTGCCTTGGCTGAGGGTGTTGAGTGTGTGTGGAGAGGGAGAGGGTAGCTGGGTGTATTTATAGCTGAGTGTAGGTGGTGTAGCACAGTGAAGTTCACTGTTGGTGAGAATAGTGACGAATGAATCGTCTGACTTGGTATGAACATGAGAGTTATAGGCAGAATATGGGACAAGAATATTTTGGGAGTTTTCTGGAATATGAACCACTGCTTAAGGGGTGATATGGCTGGATAGGGAATAGTTTGATAAAAATTTAGAAACGAGAATTATTGGAATCTGAGTTTGGAGCCTGGTTCGAAGGAATCTCAAAGTTAAGCGTGCTCAACTTGGAGAAACCTGGGATGGGTGACCAGATGGGAAGTTCCCTACTGGAAGGAAAATCACAGTCACCGGAGTTCGTATGACTGGAATATGGGTCTGGCTGGTCTTAGGTGGACTGGACAGCATGATGTATGAGTAGTTGAAATTTGGGGTGATCGGCTAATCGATGAATAGTAACGATGAATAGTGGCGATGGAAAAGCAATTATAGATATCATCTATGAATAGTAACGATGATGAATAGTAATGATAAATAGTAACGATGATGAATAGTGTATGTGAATAGTAACGATGAATAGTAACGGTAAATAGTAACGACGAATAGTAATGGTGAATAGTGATAGTGAATAGTTTGTATGAACGAACGATGAACGATGAATAGGAACTATGAACGAACGGACGAACGATCGAATGATCGGACGAACGAACGATCGGAATTTTGGCAGCATAACGGCAGGAAAAGATTATTTGGACGAACGAACGGACGAACGAACGAATGATCGGACGAACGAACGATCGGAATTTCGGCAGCATAACGGCAGGATAAAGATTATCTGGAAGAACGATGAATAGGGACTATGAACGAACGATGAACGATGAATAGGGAACTATGAACGAACGATGAACGATCGAATGATCGAAAGAACGAACGATCGGAATCTCGGCAGCATAACGGTAGGAAAAATATTATTTGGACGAACGAACGGACGAACGATCGAACGATCGGACGAACGGACGAACGAACCATGAACGATCGGACGAACGATCGAACGATCGGACGAACGAACGAACAAACTAAGAACAGGGGACGAACGATCGAAGAACGATCGAACGATCCTTGTGCTAGTGTGTGCTTGTGTGGAACATGGAGTGGGTGTGTGTGGGGGGGGGGGAGAGAGTTGCCATGAAATGGCTTGGGGTGGGATGAGAGGAGGCCCTTGCCCCTCTATTTATAGCCATGGTGGGGGGATTAGGGGGAGGGATGAGAGGATTAGTGGGAGGATGAGAGGATTAGTGGGAGGTTAGCATGTATTTGTCTTGTATAAGTGAGATTTGCTTGTAGAGCTCACCGTATGACACTGGAGGCATACGTATACGTATGAGCATGAGGAAAGTTATGAAAAAAATATTTGTAGGGACTTGAAAAATGATTCTGAAGGTATTTCTCAAGAGGAAAATACCTGGAGATATATCGGTGGAATATTTGGGCAGTATTTCTGGAAAGAACTTGAAGGGGATTACTCGGGAAATATCTGGGCGGTATTTCTGGAAACAAATTGAGGGTGATCACTGGGAAATATTTGTAGGATATTTTGAGGAGGATTTTAGAGAGAATATAGACCACTATACTTTATTTGTTGATATCAACTCGCAAACAAACATTTTGAAATGAAATTTGAAATTCATTTTGAATTTAGAGGGAGTTTGAGAAAATTTCAGGATTTGAATTTTTGGGATGCTACAAATCTACCCCACTTAAAAGGAATCTCGTCCTCGAGATTTGGCTTAGAAGGGTTATGGGTATAGCTTTACTTCAGCTACATATCTTCACTTTGCAGACTCTTCGAGGAGATTGAACTTCAACAAAATCCGGCCTTTGAGGAGCATCCGGTTGCTGATTGCAAATGCTGATTCTGGCTACTCAAAGATCATCTTCAGGCTTCAGCTTTCGCTTGGCAGCTAGCTTATTGAGGAAGCATCGATGCCAACACGCAAACCTTTCTCTTACAAACTCCCACATGGATTCCTTACTTGATTGGTCTTTTGGTGCTTCATTAACGGAACTTGGGTGACCACTTCTCATCCAGAAACTTATAAGCTTCGATGATCTGGTCCTCCACAAGCTTGCTACAGGCCTTCTTCTTTTTCTCCATAGGAACCTTACTGGAATACTACCCCACTTAAAAAGAATGAGGGTATATCTCTTGAATCTTGGGGATTTGAACTCCTTGAAGTACCTCATAACAAGGGTGTTACGGGGCCTTCTTCTGTTGTTGCTGCTTGAGCAGGCTGCGGAGAGATGACTGACACAGGGTTGATTTTGGGAGAACCTTCTTCTTATCTTCTCTTCGCTATCTTTTTTTTCTCTTTTCACTGCTCCTTTCTTTCTCTTTGCTCTTCCCACTGGAGGATTCTATCAAAGAGTATTACCATCATACAGAGGAGGAAACCAAAGATGTTGAACCATATACAACAGTCTTCAACCCAAGAATTACCAAGCATTGTGATCTTAAGGGCAAGGGAGTGGAAAATGGAGTTGCTTGCGATTTGGCAGAGGGTATTTTATCTGGTGTGTGTGCTTTGCTTGGGATGGGAGTTGAGGGAGCTGGGGGGATTTATAGGCGAGCGGGGGTGTCCGGTTGCAGAGTGGTGGTGATGGAGTAGGTGCTACGCGACAGCGGGTGTGACAAGGGGAGGGGGGGTCTGGTGTTGCCGGCGATGATGGTGGCGGTGGGTGCGCTGCAAAGGTGGCGTGGGCGGCGGTAGTGTGCTGCAAAAGGGGGGGCGTGGGGCGGTGGTAGTGCGCATGGAGGCGGGCACGCGTGCGAGGGGCACGGGTGAGTGGTGGGGTCAATGACCCTGATGTTCGTGGTCTCTGGTTCCAAGAATCTTTGCCTCTCTGTATGGTAATAACTCCTTCTGTCCTCTTTTCCTGTTTACTTTGACTCAGGGGCAGTGCTTTGATTCTCACGGTCGGTCCTTTTGACTGAGCGGCTGGACTGGTTTCTTCTGTAGCTTGTTACAGGCTTCAAGGGTGAGCTTCCCGGTGTCTTCTTGGGTAAGGCACTTTTTTCTTCAGATGGGTTAAGATGAGAATGGAAGCATAAGGTAAGGATTAGCTCTAATTTGTGATCTATGTTTTTAGAGAAAACCTTTTTAAGAAAAACGAAAAGAAAACACACTAGCTCAGCAATGATAAGCACAAACAAATCAAATGTTTTGAATAAGGGAAGAATAGAGTTTTCCAAAGCACGGGCTACTCAGATTCGGGGGCTAAGCATAACTACTATTGCTTGGCTCCTGAATTGAGAACTATGCTAAATGCAACTTATGAGCACTAACGTTAAAGCATCACATATGCACTCAAAAGGGGAGAAAACATCAAGCGAAATTCATTTTGAAATGCCCTAGGGGGCCACACAAATAGAGTTTTTCAAGGCACGGGACTACACGATTACCTCTCATACATGCAGGGCTCTAGCCAAAGTGAAGAAAAACTTCACTACCTAATGCACGCAGAGGACTGGGTATAACTAACTCAGATCTGGCAGCTTCTCTTCTGGCAAGGCTGACGCACAACTTCAATCTGAGATATCTCCTGGATGGGTCAACAGGGAGCTGATGTTGATAACTTCTTCTGGCGGCGACTGAGATGGCAAGACGTGGTCGAACTCTTCTTCAAGCTGTACTGGCTCTTGTAGCTCCTCTGAGGGCGGTGGTGCTGGCGGGGTGCTTGCAGCTTCTTCCTTGACCTCAAGGGACGGTGCTGGAATCTTCTTCATGGTGAGGGGCTCAAACAACTCTGGCGGGGGATCTTGGGAGGATTCAGGGTGCTCTTGTTTATCCATAGCCTTAGGGGAGACTGGAATTCCTTCCAAGACTATGGTTCCTTCCGGGAGTTCCCAAGCCTTCTTCTCTCCTCTGATAGAGACCGGGTGACCTTGAAGAATCTGGGGATCTTCAGCTCTCCTGGGTTGAACTGGGTTGGATGGAGCGGGCTCTTGGATCCGCAGGGCTCTACGTTGGTTATGGGTTACCAAGTAGGCCTCCATCAGCTTCTGGACATGCTCATCCTTAGCTTGCTTCAGGGCTTCAACAGCAATGACTTCACGACTTTCTAAGGCAGCTACACGGGCTTGAGCTGAGGTGAGATCCACATGGAGCTTACGGTTGAGCTTCTCTGCATCTTCTGCTCGGGCAATCATCTGACGGTGGTGCCGGGCCAAGAAATCATACTGGGCATCCAGGGTGAGCAGGTATGCAGTGAGGTACACGACTGTGGGGTCGTCCTCAAGCAGCTGCTGCTCTTCCAATGCACGCATCCTGGCCATCCAAGCTGGACGGTCTCTCTGAAAGGGCGGAAAGAATCTGAGCGGGGTGTCGGCCACTTCTTCTTCATAGATCTGACATAGGGCCCTCAATGCCTTGCGAGCGACGACTTGGCAGGTGTCTTTGAATCTGTGCCCAGCAGTAGTGACACTCCATTCCACATGGTGCGGACTGGATCCAATGTATACAGTCACGACACACTTCTCTGTGCCATGCTCGATGAATTCACGACCATCATACTCTGGCTGGCTCCTGATTCCGAGGCGGACTGTGCATGCTCTCAGCAACTTGGGGAAACCATCTTCATTCTGGCAGAAGCTGGTTTGGCACTGAACCTCCATCTGACTTCTGAAAGAAGGAAAGGGGGAAAACATTTTTGAAATGAAGGGATGAGAGCAAGAATTTTTTTAAGAAAATAGTTTTGACTCAAAAACTTTTGATCAGGCTAAGGGTTACGTCCTGCGGCCAACCTAACAGCTCTGATACCACCTGAAGCGTCCCCAATCCTCTGGGACTCAAATGTGATACAATTACTAGTCCCAGGAGGCTAGCAAACACATTTATACATCAGATGATACCAAATCTGCTTAAACGAGACAAACCTATAAAGGTGGCGGTCAACTTTAAGAGTTGGTCCACAACTCGAGACATATCATCAGAGTGGGGCTGAAGCAGCCCGATATACGCAGCGAAGCACATCAGCGGTCCAACAGCCACAGGCAAGGTTGGGAACAGTCGTAACTCTTACCCGATCTCCTTTTTCTGAAAAACAACAAATAAGCAAGGGTGAGTACAAACGTACTCAGCAGCCCACCTTCACCCGCGGAATGGGGAAATCAGATATAATGCATGGAATATGTGGAGCTCGGGATATTTTGCAGAAACAGCAATATTTAATGCAGAGTTGTTTTGAAAAACATTTTGTATTTTTGCAAAGCGCATCCTCTCCAAAAGGAGCAGGAAGTTTTTCAGTATTATAACAAAATCCCCTGGACTAAACCATCCAGGCATCTCAGCAGTTTCCCACTGGTTTTCCTTTTCAAAAACCGCTACTGGACTTCCCGTCCACCATAGCTCACGGCTCAACCGCCGAACCTTTTTAAAAACCACTTTTCTCAAAACCATCTCTTTTTTTTGGAAAACAAAACATTAATTGCCATACCATACCAGACTCGTCCATTCCTGTGGACACAGACTATTCGAATAGGTTTTCAAACTCTGCGCAGAGGTGTACACTTTACCCACTAGTCCGGCTCTGCGATCTCATGATCAATGAGATCCGAATCCGAATCTCTCTTTCCCCGCACGTCCTAACCTTAACGGTTATCCGGAAGGAGTCAGGCCACCACCATGTCCAAACCGGACAAAACTTTCCCCCTCCTTATCCTCCCGGTGCTCCCCAGCCTTCATAACCCTGGGGTTGGACCGTACGAGTTCAGATTGAGTGACTACCCACACAGTCTCGAGTGGTTGTACTATTAAAGAGTACAGGTAGTGAAGATGACAAACCGGTCCTTATATGAGGGGACAATCCTTCTGCTCACGCCTAAACCAGCTGAGCCAACACCTTAGGCCCTCCCCTAAACCAGGGAGTCCCTGATTATCCCACTCACAAGGTGATAAGGGTGAAAACCCTTCATCACACACATTTTGAAAAGCATTTTCTTTTGAAAACTCACACCTGTTCTCAAATCATTCAGAACATATATATCAGGGATTGATTGCGGCAAGCGGCTGGGTGGCCATAATAACTTGTCTCAAAATCATATCATGCATAAAATAACAGGCTGAGCGTTGTGGTTGAAAAATCATAGGTAATTTATGCATCAAAGGGATCCAGTGAGCTTGCCGTGCTTATTCGGCGAAGGGGGAAGGAGAGCTCGCGGAACTGGCTTCTGGCTCCACCGCCTGGCGTAGACTTGCAGATCTGGCCTCCACGAGATGGCACGAACGCTCCGATAACTATGCAACATGAACAAGCAAACATACAAACCAGCAAGTATACCAACAAATATTTAGTATAGTGGTCAGAAAAGCGATATATGGATGGGTAGAGTCTTGAGTAGAATCTATGTCATGTGGTGTTGTGATATTACTAGTGGTGGAGCGGAGGTGCTTACCAGGAGGGTGGACTGGAGGCAAAGCGACACTATGCGTGTAGCCGGCAGAGCGGAGTAACTGAGTGGGTGGGGTGTTTGCCTTGGCTGAGGGTGTTGAGTGTGTGTGGAGAGGGAGAGGGTAGCTGGGTGTATTTATAGCTGAGTGTAGGTGGTGTAGCACAGTGAAGTTCACTGTTGGTGAGAATAGTGACGAATGAATCGTCTGACTTGGTATGAACATGAGAGTTATAGGCAGAATATGGGACAAGAATATTTTGGGAGTTTTCTGGAACATGAACCATGCTTAAGGGGTGACATGGCTGGATAGGGAATAGTTTGATAAAAATTTAGAAACGAGAATTATTGGAATCTGAGTTTTGGAGCCTGGTTCGAAGGAATCTCAAAGTTAAGCGTGCTCAACTTGGAGAAACCTGGGATGGGTGACCAGATGGGAAGTTCCCTACTGGAAGGAAAATCACAGTCACCGGAGTTCGTATGACTGGAATATGGGTCTGGCTGGTCTTAGGTGGACTGGACAGCATGATGTATGAGTAGTTGAAATTTGGGGTGATCGGCTAATCGATGAATAGTAACGATGAATAGTGGCGATGGAAATGTAATTATAGATATCATCTATGAATAGTAACGATGATGAATAGTAATGATAAATAGTAACGATGATGAATAGTGTATGTGAATAGTAACGATGAATAGTAACGGTAAATAGTAACGACGAATAGTAATGGTGAATAGTGATAGTGAATAGTTTGTATGAACGAACGATGAACGATGAATAGGAACTATAAACGAACGGACGAACGATCGAATGATCGGACGAACGAACGATCGGAATTTTGGCAGCATAACGGCAGGAAAAGATTAATTGGACGAACGAACGGACGAACGATCGAATGATCGGACGAACGAACGATCGGAATTTCGGCAGCATAACGGCAGGATAAAGATTATCTGGAAGAACGATGAATAGGGACTATGAACGAACGATGAACGATGAATAGGGAACTATGAACGAACGATGAACGATCGAATGATCGAAAGAACGAACGATCGGAATCTCGGCAGCATAACGGTAGGAAAAATATTATTTGGACGAACGAACGGACGAACGATCGAACGATCGAACGAACGGACGAACGAACCATGAACGATCGGACGAACGATCGAACGATCGGACGAACGAACGAACAAACTAAGAACAGGGGACGAACGATCGAAGAACGATCGAACGATCCTTGTGCTAGTGTGTGCTTGTGTGGAACATGGAGTGGGTGTGTGTGGGGGGGGGAGAGAGTTGCCATGAAATGGCTTGGGGTGGGATGAGAGGAGGCCCTTGCCCCTCTATTTACAGCCATGGTGGGGGGATTAGGGGGAGGGATGAGAGGATTAGTGGGAGGATGAGAGGATTAGTGGGAGGTTAGCATGTATTTGTCTTGTATAAGTGAGATTTGCTTGTAGAGCTCACCGTATGACACTGGAGGCATACGTATACGTATGAGCATGAGGAAAGTTATGAAAAAAATATTTGTAGGGACTTGAAAAATGATTCTGAAGGTATTTCTCAAGAGGAAAATACCTGGAGATATATCGGTGGAATATTTGGGCAGTATTTCTGCAAAGAACTTGAAGGGGATTACTCGGGAAATATCTGGGCGGTATTTCTGGAAACAAATTGAGGGTGATCACTGGGAAATATTTGTAGGATATTTTGAGGAGGATTTTAGAGAGAATATAGACCACTATACTTTATTTGTTGATATCAACTCGCAAACAAACATTTTGAAATGAAATTTGAAATTCATTTTGAATTTAGAGGGAGTTTGAGAAAATTTCAGGATTTGAATTTTTGGGATGCTACAGCTGATTACCAAGCTCTACGAAGGATGATGCACAGCCGAAGCTGTGCGCAGGAAAGCTTCGTCGCGATAGCAGAAAGGGGAACCGACTTAAAGATGAAAAGACTACTTAGGCCTTGACAGATTCCCATAAGTCATTAGCAAATGTAATGGATATGAATGTAATTTTGTATGGGCTGTGTCTCATGCCTATAAATAGATGAACAGTACTCCCGTACTGTTCACGCTGACTTGGCATTTGCTTTTGCGTCATTCTTGTACTTTTGTCTTCCTGCAATCCGAAGGTACACTTGTAATTTGAAGTCATTTCTATTGTTATATGACAATAAGATAGAAATGACATTGTGATAAAATTTAAATACTTATATTACTTTTTACGTTATGAACATGACCTTCGTTACAGCTTATTGCGTTTACGAAGATATATTGTTTGTGACCTTCGTCCGGAACACATTATATCCTGAAGGGAAATAATGTTTCAAAGGACGAAGGACCTTATCATTTAACACTTCCTATGTTGCCTTGTTCTTAATCCGAAGCATTTGAGAACAAGTCACCAACATTGGCGCCCACCTCCGGTGAACTCACTTCCACTTCGAGTTTTTTGAACACCTTCGGAAGCTATAGACCCTCGCTATGGCGCCGAAGAAAGCTTCAGCGACTGGGGCTGCAGCACTGCAACCGCTGGACCCCAACCAGGAGACCGTCTCTCTTCGGGAGGCCCGAAGCCAGAAGAGGAAGGCCGTCAGCCCGACGCTTCAGGAGGATGAACTAGACCAAGAGATCAGGGATATGGAGATGCTTCATCAACAGGTGCAGAGGAAAAAGGAAAAGATGGCCAGGCTAGCTGAGCTGCAAAGGCAGATAGACGAAGCTTCTGAAGAAGTTCGTCATCTTACCCACGATGAGCAGAACCGAAGGCCTCAACAAAAAGACCTTCATCAGGAGGGCTTCTTCAACGAAGATGACTGGTATGACAATTTCCATCATGGAAATTTTGTTTTCGATGATGCCTCTCCTCTGTCCGCTGAGCTGCAGGCTACACCTTGGCCTCCGTCCTATAAGCCACCCCAGCTCCCCATGTTCGACGGCCATTCAGACCCGGAGCAGTTCTTGATGAGCTACGAAGCAACAGTGTCTTCGTATGGTGGCAATGCTGCAGTCATGGCAAAGTCTTTCGTCATGGCCGTCAGGAGTGTTGCTCAGACCTGGTATTCCTCCCTTCGACCAGGAACGATCACTTCATGGCAGAAGCTGAAGGATATGTTGTTAACCAGCTTTCAAGGATTTCAGACGAAGCCGGTCACTGCTCAAGCCTTGTTCCAGTGCACTCAGGATCATGAAGAATACCTTCAAGCGTATGTCAGAAGGTTCTTGCGTTTGAGGGCATAGGCACCAACGGTGCCCAATGAAATTGTCATCGAAGCCATGATCAAGGGGCTTCATCCTGGACCTGCAGCTCAATACTTTGCTAGGAAGCCTCCTCAGACTCTGGAGAAGCTGCTCCAAAAGATGGACGAGTACATTCGTGCCGATAATGACTTTCGCCAAAGAAGGGAGGAGGCTTTCAGATTTTCTGAAATGACCAGGGGCTTCGGAGGAAGATTCTATCCGAGGCATGTCAGGTCCATCCACAACTCCACTCAAAATGATGATAAGGGGAGTCAGCAGAACAGACCGCAGTGCTCCTCACAGGCTTCGGGGCAACAGCAAACTTTCTTCCGGCCACCAGCTCCAAGAGGCAGAGGCGCCAGGGGCTTCGGCGGAAGATTTGGGGATCAACCAAGGAGGGTATTTTGCTTATTCTGTGGTGAAAACAAGGGCCATACCACCAGGATGTGCCATGTTACCATCCAAAAACAAAAGGAGCTAGCAGAAGCTGCAGCGCAACAGGGCCAGCCGAAGCAGGTCATGCATACTGCTTCGTACCATCAGCCTTACATCCCGGAATACGTGGGCAACCACCCTGCAGTTTCCGTAGCTTCGGCGAGTCAACCTCAAGCTTCATGGCAACAGCCCCCGCCTCCACCTCCGCTGCAACAAGGCCAACAGCCGGAAGGGAGCCAATATGTTCCGCACCAAAGGGATCTCAGAGAGCAATCTGAAGCTCGCACAGTCAATAGTACTGTGCCAGAGTCGAAGCACATTTATTGACAAATATCCTACTTTGATAGCAGTCTTTTTCGTTTAGTTCTATTTTCTATGTAATAAAGAACATTTCAGTTTTCATATAATAGTTTCGTGGTTGGTTATGAGCAAAACCTATCTTCTCCACAGGCTTAAGTTGCTGAAGCTTAAAAATTTGCGGTAACAAGGAGGACCTTCGAATTATTAAAAATCCTTCGAAGCAACAAAAAGTCGTTCTAAGGAACGCAGAGTAAGTTGCCGAAGTTACAAAAAGCCGTTCCAAAGGGGGCGCAGTGTAAGTTTTTTGCTCCAAAGACGTTCCTAAGGGAATGCAGATCATACAGCGAAAAGTCAACGCTGATACCGCCTAAGTAAAAGGTGAAGAAGCTCCAAAGACGTTCCTAAGGGAATGCAGAGCTTACAGCGAAAAGTCAACGCTGATACCGCCTAAGTAAAAGGCGAAGAAGCTCCAAAGACGTTCCTAAGGGAATGCAGAGCTTACAAATATATTTTGTGTGTATCTTCGGAACAAACGTCATTTGCATAACATAACATCATCACATCATTTTGCATAGCATAAGCATCATACATCATGTTGCATATGGCAAAAGAAGGGGACACAGTATCAACCTTCGAAAGGACGCTTTGAGAAAGTGAAAATTGTGTAAAGTCACGAGGGAATACAGTGATAATCTTCGGAATACAGCTTCGGAGAATGTTTTTACGAAGCATGGGCGAGCTTCATCAGAGCAATATCGAAATTGTATAGCTTCGGAGAATGTTTTCACGAAGCATGGACGAGCTTCATCAGAGCAATATCGAAATTGTATAGCTTCGGAGAATGTCTTCTTCACGAAGCATGAAAAGAAGGGAAGGTGTTTTTTCGCCGAAGGCTCAAAAATGGTATGTATGTAGAATTTCATGCATCGTAAAGAATTGAATAATGAAAAGAGACTTGAATATTACATTCAAATGTACAAAATATTACATAGATCACACTTCAAATGTTTTTTCTAATCACACCTAGTCTTCTCTTAATACTATTTCGGCAGCCTCATTTAGAAGTTGTTCAACAACTTTATCCATGATAGCTTCGGCCATTTGTTTAATTTCGTCATCCCCTTTTGCGTGAGGGTCAGCAGACGATCCAGCAGGTTCTGAGGGAAGAGAATATTTCTGCATTACTATTACAAACCGCGAACAAAGTTTGAAATAAAAATTACAACACAATAAGAACGACTAATTAATACCTATTTGCCCTTCGGGCTCTGTACTTTTTTCGGCAACTTCTGTCACTTTCCTAGCATCATGGATGCCTTTTTCACTCCTTTGAATAATTTCTTGCGCCATTTCTCGGCCGTCGTTGTCCCAGACATCAGTAAAGAATTTACCACCAACCATGCTTGCTTCGGCCGAGGGGTCTTTGATGTCTTCGGAGGATAAGGCAGCTTCGGACTGAGCTAAAGATTTTACATGCTCACAACCTTTCTTCTCCAAGACAGTAGCAACTCCCCTGGCGCCCGAAAAAGCGCAGATGTCACCGCGGCTACTCAGGATTTCCTCGAAGGCCTCTGCTTCGTGACTGATCCATTCTATTGGACCTTCGGGATTGCCTCTTGAGAAATTCTCTTCACTGGAAAATGCGCCCACGCTGGCGAAGCTCGTTTTAATTTTCTTTACGCATTCCATGGATTTTTCGTAGCATTTTTTCTTAGAAGACCGAAGCTCTTCCACGGTTGCTTCCAAATGATCAGCCCATTGGTCGCTGCATTCCCGTCTTGTTTCTTCAAGTATGCGTTCTTCTTTCGCCCGGGCCAATTGCTTCTGAAGATCTTTAATTTCGCGTCTCTGAGCTTCGGCCTGAACCTTTGCAGCAGCTTCGTCCTTTTTTATCTTGTCTACTAATGTAAGCAGAATTTTATCTTTTTCTAGAGCTTCGTTTCTCAGTTTAATAACTTCTGAACGTAAATTGTTGAACGCAATTTCATAGCTCTCATCTTCGGCACTCTTTTGTGCTCTTAATGCGTTGCTTAGGATTAAGCCCTATACGAAAAAGAATCCATATAAGAATAAAAGAATGAATTATGTATTAAAATTTTTTTTCAAGCGTCTAATTCCCATACCTTTAGGCTATTGTACGCAAGACTGTCCGCGAGATCCTCCTTTGTCATAGCACATAATCCAGCTTCGAGCTTCGGGAACCCCATACTTCTAGCCATCTCTCGGCAGACAGATAGTTCTTTATTATCAGGAAGGCAGTACAGGAAGTCATCTTCATTTGTCCCATTGAACACTACTGCCCCCTTCGGATATTTTAGCTCTCTGGCATAGTAGTTGGCTTCGTAAGTCTCTTCTTCAGATAATTTCTTCCCCGAAGCATGTCGTACGATGTAATCGCATATGCTGGAAGGAGCTTCGGGGACGGCAGTGTCAATTTCTTCAACCAAAACTGGATCCGATATTTTTATTTTTTCGGTTTCCAAAGATTGTTCCTTGGTGGGTTCTGAAGGCCCAGCTTCAGCTTCAGGTTGTTGCTTCGAAGCTTCAGCTTCAGCCTGTTGCTTCGAAGCTTCAGTAGATGCTTCAGCAAGTTCAACAGTCTTCTTTGGAGTTGTGCTTGAAGACTTAATTGTCTCCAAGACATCTAGTACGTTCACCATTCTTTTTCTTTTTGGGGTCACCAATGGGCCCTTTTGATTTTTTATTGTTTCGACATTTGCTGAAGGACTTAAGATTTCCGATATTTTTGGCTCTTCAATCTTCGGTTTTTCTGCTTTTTCTGCCGAAGGCGCTTCAGTTTTCTCTTCTATCCTCGGCACTGGAGCTGGTTCTGTAGCTTCAGAGGCCAAAGAGACTTCACCAATAAATTTTGGCACTGTGGCCGGCTCAATAAAACGCGCTCGGTGGGTGAGCACCTTCATTTTTTTCCTTTGCGGCGCTGGCTCGCTAGTGGCAATCGTGGTAGATTCTGTCGCAGGAGAAGTATTTTTTCTTTTGCGACCCAATACCGGATAGTGATAGTCAGGGTAGACAAACCCGACTGCGTCAAATACCCGGTTGAGCCTTTTCTTTTTTCGGCCTCCGAAGGCTGCTGATAACACAGTGTTCTCGGCCTTCGAATATGCCCCAAGCAGTTCGTCACTTAATGTTTCAATGTTTTTCAACCAGTCGTCATCGGGCTCAACAAACTTATCCCCGTATTTGAATGTGTATTTCAGTCTGACCAGTCCACCTTCGTCGGACTCTTTGATGGTCTCCTTCGGCATTTCCCACTTTCCTGCAAGTGGCCACACCCTGAAGGCAATATGCTCTTGGACCAAGTCCCTTGTCCCAATGAAAGAGCAGATTACGCCGAAGGCTCTTTGGCATTCCTCGGCTGCTTCATCCATTTCAACCTTCGGCCTTCAAAGTCCGAAGCGTTGCCAGATGGGGCGCATAATGATACTCTTGACATCTTCTTGCGCTGTTAAGTCATTCTTTACATAGAACCACTCTGTCATCCAGGCTCCGGGCCACCTCTTCCGAAAGGTTGGCACAGGGCGGCTTGACCTGGAGCGGGCACCGAAGCTGTAACACCCAAAGTTGTTGTGATATTGTTCTTTCCCCCAGGGCTTCGTCTCATATAACAACTCATGAATGTTGCAAAAGCTTTTAGCATTTGGTTCTAAACCTTGGCTTCTCGCAGCCCAGACAAACATCCCCATTCTTATGATAGCTTCGGGAGTAATTTGATGAAGGTAGACTTGAAATGTCTTCAGGACTTCAACAACAAAGTTGCTTAGGGGGAATCGAAGCCCAGCCTTGAGAAAGCTTCGGAAGATTACGACTTCATCTTCTTCAGGGGTGGGAGAAGTCTTTTCTCCAGCATCAACCCTCACAATAGATATATCTCGAAAATACCTCCCCCTCATATTATCAATATGACTCTGCTTAATAATGGTTTTCCCGAAAACCGTGTGACTTGGCCGCCATGGTCGATCTTCGGACTCTTCCCCACCACTTTCTACATCATAACTATCGCTGTCACCAGTATCTTCAGACAAACCTTCCAGAATCTCCTTGGTAATTTTTTCTGTATTGGTCTCTGCCATTGCTATAAGGAACCCCAAGTTCTTTTCTTCGTCAAGGCTCAGCTTCATCTCAGCAGCGACCTTCTTATCTTCAGACATCTTCGGAAACACTAAAAAACTGTTTTCAAAGCCGAAGCCTCAAAACCAAAATATCAGCAAATCTTAGTACGCAAAGAGCTAAAAATTTAGTGGACGAAAGCAGATGGCAAGCGAGAGTACCAAAATGAGTTTGCGTTACGATCTTATTTATACGCCTAGTGCGTTGAAAATTGAAAGACCCCGCTTGTCAGTGAATGTTGCTATTCTAGCAAAGGGAAGGTGTTTTTTCGGACCTTCGGCTTAAGGCCTTCGTCCATATCGCAATCTGAATTTGTCATTAACAAATTAGTATTGCGAGGGGCTACTGTTGGGGGCCTTCGTCCTCCGAAGGTCCTCAAAAACATGATTTGACAATGTTTTCCAAGTGGATTATATGAACAGGTACCTTCGGACTCAGAATTATGAACATGAAGTACGGTCAGGACGAAGCCTGAACCAGACGAAGGGGGATTGAAATGGAGGACGGGCTGATTACCAAGCTCTACGAAGGATGATGCACAGCCGAAGCTGTGCGCAGGAAAGCTTCGTCGCGATAGCAGAAAGGGGAACCGACTTAAAGATGAAAAGACTACTTAGGCCTTGACAGATTCACATAAGTCATTAGCAAATGTAATGGATATGAATGTAATTTTGTATGGGCTGTGTCTCATGCCTATAAATAGATGAACAGTACTCCCGTACTGTTCACGCTGACTTGGCATTTGCTTTTGCGTCATTCTTGTACTTTTGTCTTCCTGCAATCCAAAGGTACACTTGTAATTTGAAGTCATTTCTATTGTTATATGACAATAAGATAGAAATGACATTGTGATAAAATTTAAATACTTATATTACTTTTTACGTTATGAACATGACCTTCGTTACAGCTTATTGCGTTTACGAAGATATATTGTTTGTGACCTTCGTCCGGAACACATTATATCCTGAAGGGAAATAATGTTTCAAAGGACGAAGGACCTTATCATTTAACACTTCCTATGTTGCCTTGTTCTTAATCCGAAGCATTTGAAAACAAGTCACCAACAGGTAGTATCCTGCTACCTGTTACAAGATTTCACGAAAACTCTAAAAAATATGGTCAAATTAAAGATGCTTCGTAATTTTCTATGCTCGAAAATAGTTATGGTTCACATATCTTGTAGATGAGTATTTTAACTTTAATAAAAGATATAAAAAAATAATATTTATAGTATATAATTAATATCATTATATAAGTTATTTTTTTATAATAAATGAAATTGAATATGTTAATATTGTTAATATGTTCTATACATTTAATTACATTTTAAAAAGTTTGATTGTCATAAATAACAAAGCGAAAACTAATTTAGGAGAGTAATCTGAAAGGACGTGACAAATTGCACGCAAAAGTTTCCTGTGTTGCTTTCCATCCTCTACCGGCAGTCCGTCACTATGGAAAACTACTTTTTTTCACCCAGTATTTTCCGTACTAAGATCTACCTTTTCTTTGTACAAACACTGCTAGTGACTACAGTGAAGCTACGAGCCTGTCGCACCTTGCCGGGGCGAAGGACAGCCGGTCGTTCTCGAGGTCATACACGACGTGCGTGTTCTGCTGCTGGAAATTGCCGATTACGGTCTGCTCCCCGGGCGCCGCATCCAGCACGACGCACATCACGCGCGCGCCGAGGTCCTCGAACACGTAGTTGCTGCGGGGCAGCTCCCAGTCGGCGCCCTCCAGGTGCAGCGTCAGCGACGGCACGGCGGGGCGGCGCCAGAGCGCCGTCACGGGGAGCTCGAAACAGAGGTCGAGCGCAGACCCCTCGACACCGTTGGGCGGCAGCCCGACCTGCGCCGCGAACTCCGCCTTCACGGCCTCGTACACTTCCTCGGGAAGCGTCGTGATCGACGCGCCTGAGTCGATGATCGTCGACCGGAACTTGGTCTCCGGGACCGGCAGCCGTGTCTTGCCCACGGAGATGCCCTTAAGCGAGAGGAAGTAGAGCGACGGCTGCGACGGGTTCTTGAGGAGCGGGGTGGTCCGGACCTCACCGCTGTGCGCGTGGCTGTAGAGCGCGGCCGGCGAGCCGCCGAGAGTGACGAGGCTGCTCTTGGACTCGAACATGGAGGTGAAGCAGTAGGAGAAGTTTGTGACGTTGAGCTGGGAGGGGAGCGACCACCTCCCCCTGCCGAAGCCGGCAATGCCGGTCTCGTTCGACTGGAACACGCCCTTGTTGAGGTGGCCGCAGCCGAAGGTCAGGCGCCTCGTGTGGAGGCTCTCGCCACTGCCGCCGCTGTCCCCGAAGGTGAAGCGGTCGGTGGCGATTTCGCCGACGGTGAGCGACTTGTCGCCGTAGTGGTAGGCGTAGATGCAGCTCCGGTGGTTACCCAAGGTCCGGCCCCCGCACGACGTGAACGGGAGCGCGCGGCACCGCGCCGCGCCGCAGGGGAGCGCGGCGTACGTGGAGGACGCCGCGGGGTCCAGGACCGGGAGGCCCTGGTCGAAGCAGTCGCGGCAGGGCGCGCACTGCGTCCAGACGAGGTCGCTGCCGGTGTCGAGCGTGAGCGCCACGGGCCGCCGCGGCGTGCCGACCGCCAGGCGCACCAGGTACTCGTTCGTCGCAATCCCGCCGCCGGCGCCGAGACCTGCGCGCACCCGCGCGCGCGCCGGGCGCCCGTGCGAGGACAGGAGCCGGCGGCGCGCCCTGGCCCGGTGCGCCATTCGCCGCACGAGCTCGGCGCTCGCGAGGCCGCGGCCGGCGTCGGCGTGCGTGAGCAGCGCCACGACGCCGGCACCGGAGACTGGCACCGCGCGCACCGGGAGCGCGATCAGTACCAGCAACGCCACGAGCCGCTTCATAGCTTGTATGAGGTTTACAGGAGCTTTGCACTGGGATTACGCTGCATATTTATGCGTCCTAAAGCACGCGCTCATGGCGATTAGCGACTTGGTAGGAACTGGCAATCGAATTAAGCACCGGATATAGCACCGCGCCACCGCAGTGGGATGAGGACAAGTAGTTGGGTGATGTGCCACTGATGCCTACTTGTTGGCAGAAGCCGGTGACATCGTTTTTCAAAGGAACATTGTATACGCATGCACCCGCTTTTCTTTAATATTTTGTACATTCGGCGACAAAGCAAGATGTAGGCGAACTGGTGAAGACGCCCAGGGACGGCAGCGTGTATGTTTGACCCCTCCTCGACTGCCTTGTGTAAACACAGCAGAAGGCAGGTGGCAGGATGACATACCCCATCAAGTCCCAAACAAATACACTTCTATCGATTAAATTTATTTCCATATAACTGTATTTAGGGCTAGTTTAGATGCTCTATTTTCCTATGGGATTTCTATTTTCCCAAGGAAAAATAAACTTTTTTTTTGGAAAAATGTGGTTTCCAAACTAACCCTTAAAGATATACTCCACCTGGTTATAGTACATTTTTATTGGATTTAAATAGGCTAGCCTATTTAAAGGTATAATCCACCTGCTTGCTACATTTTTGCATCTCCACGCACAGACGTGGCAAGAGTAGGCCTATGACACCCTACCACGTTAAATATCCTGCACAGGATAAGCGGGATCATAAGGTTTTTGGGGAGCATCTTCAGGCGATTGCTCACAGTAAGTCTACTTTCTCTTCCTTGCAATGGCTTGTATGGCTACACCGATTGAGATCAACCGAGCAACACAACTACTCCATTTGGCAACAGTACGCCCTGTGCCCTCGACACTGGCCCCGCTATATAGTATACCTTATGTTGGGGAGAAAATTTAGGTTGAAGGTCCATATTGACTTAATCAATGTTTAAATATTTTCTCAAGCTAAGAACCCAAAGCGAAGCTGAAGGCTATCATGCCCAAAGGAGCTTCGGACTATGGACAAAGTCAAAGCATGCATGGAGCCAAAGCAAAGGAAAACAAAGCTTTAATGTAAGTTGTGCCCCTGATGATGAATATATGGTGCTTCATAATTGGGTGAGCATTAAGGTGATGTATGATAAATAACCTTTCTCTTCTACCTTCGGTTGCTTGCTTTGATATGGCTGATGCCTTTGTTGTGATCTTCTTCTTCAGAATTGTTAGTACAATCAATTATGCTAATAATTCTTTCCCTTCGTAGAGGCATGGTTGTGGTCATTGATGAGTTCACTTGAGGTGGACACCAAATGTTGGGTACCTGCTAAAATTCTAAAAAGAACAACAATAAGATAACACCATTAGTTTGAAAATCTTCCTTCCCACTGAAGGTTTTAGAGGGAAGAGGGTATGAAACATAGCTTCAACCATCATAAAGGTGTATGCTATAGAATTGATGCATAATAATCGAATGCCATTCATTTCAAGATAAAGACCTTCATTGCTATGCCTAAAGAAAGAAGACAAAAAGGACCTTCATTGCTATGTCTAAAGCGAGAAGGCCAGTATGAAGATGGAGCCATTTGAGGTCCTTTATGGTAGACGGTGTAGGACACCATTTGTCGGGGACCATAATTAGGGGTACCCTCAAGGCTCCTAATTCTCAGCTGGTAACCCCCATCAGCACAAAGCTGCAAAGGCCTAATGGGTGCGATTAAGTCTGGGATCAGTCCATTCGAGGGACACGATCACGCCACGCCCGAGCCTAGCCTCGGACAAGGGCAGCCGACCCCGGAGGATTCCCGTCTCGCCCGAGGCCCCCCTTCAGCGGCGAACATATTCCCGGCTCGCCCGAGGCCCTGCCTTCGCTAAGAAGCAACCCTGACCAAATCGCCGCACCGACCGACCAAGTCGCAGGAGCATTTAATGCAAAGGTGGCCTGACACCCTTATCCTGACGCGCGCCCCCCAGCCGGTAGAGCCGAAGTGACCGCCGTCACTTCGCCGCTCCACTGACCGGCCTGACAGAAGGACAGCGCCGCCTGCGCCACTCTGACTGCAGTGCCACTGGACAGAGTAAGACTGACAGGCAGTCAGGCCCTGCTGGAGGCACCATAGGAAGCTCCGCTTCGCCCGACCCAGGGCTCGGACTCAGGCTATGTCCTGGAAGACGGCGAACTCCGCCCGACCCAGGGCTCGGACTCGGGCTAAGTCCCGGAAGACGGCGAACTCCGCCCGACCCAGGGCTCGGACTTGGGCTCGGCCCCAGAAGACGACGATCTCCGCCTCGCCCGACCCAGGGCTCGGACTTGGGCTCGGCCCCAGAAGGCGACGATCTCCGCCTCGCCCGACCCAGGGCTCGGACTTGGGCTCGGCCCCAGAAGACGACGAACTCCGCTTCGCCCGACCCCAGGGCTCGGACTCCGCCCCGGCACCAGCCGGCAATCTCCGCCTCGCCCGACCCGGGGGCTCGGACTCGACCTCGGCTTCGGAGGAGCTTCCACATCGCCCAACCTAGGGCACAGACCAGCCACGTCAACAGGAGGCGCCATCATCACCCTACCCCGAGCTGACTCGGGCCGCAGGGAACAAGACCGACGTCCCATCTGGCTCGCTCCGCCAGATAGGCAATGATGGCGCCCCGCATGCTCTGTGACGACGGCGGCTCTCAGCCCTCTTACGGAAGCAAGAGGACGTCAGCAAGGACTCAACCGCTCCGACAGCTGTCCCTCCGTCAAGCTCCATCGCTCCTCCGACGGCCACGACATCACACCAGCTGGGTGCCAAGATCTCTCCGGCTGCCACAACGGCATGTACCTAGGGCGCTAGCTCACCTCCGCTAGACACGTAGCACCCTGCTACACCCCCCATTGTACACCTGGATCCTCTCCTTACGCCTATAAAAGGGAGGACCAGGGCCCTCTTAGAGAAGGTTGGCTGCGCGGGGACGAGGACGAGAACAGGCGCTCGCTTGGAGCCGCTCGCTCCCTCTCTCGCGTGGACGCTTGTAACCCCCTACTGCAAGCGCACCCGACCTGGGCGCGGGACGAACACGAAGGCCGCGGGACTCCCGCCTCTCTCACGCCGGTCTCCGGCTGCCTCGCTCTCCCCCCTTCGCGCTCGCCCTCGCGCTCGACCCATCTGGGCTGGGGCACGCGGCGACATTCACTCGTCGGCCCAGGGACCCCCCGGTCTCGGAACGCCGACAGTTGGCGCGCCAGGTAGGGGCCTGCTGCGTGTTGACGAACAGCTTCTCGTCAAGCTCCAGATGGGCAGTCTCCAGCAACCTCTCCAACCCGGGACGGTGCTCCGTTTCAGGAGTCTTGAGTTCATGTCCCTTGACGGCAGCTACGACATGATACTCCTTCCACCGCCGTGCAACAACAACAGTGGCGGCCGACAACCCGCCTGCCGGCGGCGGAATCGGCGACGTCTTCCCCGCATGGTGGAAGAGCAACCTTCGAGCTCACCCCGTCCTCTCCCCCGCCGACGGAGGAGGAGGCGGGGCAACCAAGGCCAAGCAGGAGACAGCGCCTCGTCGGCTGTCGAGCGAGTCGACGGCCCCGGCACCCCAACGGGGGGCGCACCAGGCGTCGACCTCGCGTTTGAGACGAAGGCGAGCGCCATCTCCCCGCGACACGCCAATCCCGAGCATGCGGACGACGCCAGCACGCTCGCGAAAAGCTTGCTGGACGTCACCCTCGTACCTGAGACGACGGCGCAGTCAGTCCCCGACGCGACCTTATCGCTGCCCGTCGACCAAAAGGTACCGATCGATTCCCATCCCGCGTCTTTTGGTTTTAGCCTCAACCCGTCTAGCGACTTCGCTTTGGCGGGCGCTCTCGTAGAGGCAAATCCAGACCCTCTGGGGTTTCGTGTGCGGTCACCTTGGGACCGGCTGACGGGCGTCTCGACCTACGGGCCCTCTGGGTCCGAGGAAGACGACGAACCCAGCATCTGTTGGGATTTCTCTGGACTTGGCAACCCCAGTGCCATGCGGGACTTCATGACCGCGTGCGACTACTGCCTTTCCGACTGTTCCGACGGTAGCTGTAGCCTCGGCGACGAGGACCGCGGCCCAAGTCGCGAATGCTTCCACGTCGATCTAGGGGGTCCCCCCGAAGGCAACCATCTCGGCATGCCGGAGGACGGTGACCTCCCTAGGCCGGTGCCTCGCGTTGACATCCCACGGGAGCTAGCTGTGGTCCCCGTTCAGGCGGGGGGTCATGACCCACAGCTCGAGCAAATCTGCGGGGTGCAGGCCAGGCTCGACGAGGGAGCAGGAGCGCTTGAGCCGATCCGTCGGGACGTCGGGCAGGCATGGGCGGGCCAACCTCCGCCCGGAGAAATACGTCATCTACCCCAGGGCTTCCAGCATCGCATCGCCGACGACGTCAGGCTCAGGCCACCACCCGCATCCAGTGGGGTCGGCCAGAACCTGGCGGCAGCAGCAATGCTTCTTCGCGCGATGCCAGAGCCATCAACCACCGAGGGGCGGCGAATCCAGGGAGAGCTCAAGAATCTCCTGGAAGGCGCCGCGGTCCGACGGGCCGAGAGCTCTGCTTCCCGAAGGCAGGGGTACCCCTCGGAACCTCATGCTGCGACTTCCCGATTCATGCGGGAAGCCTCGGTCTACACCGGGCGCACGCGCAACACAGCGCCTGCGGCCCCGGGTCGCCTCGGCAACGAGCACCATCACCGCGACCGACGGGCCCACCTCGACGAGAGGGTGCGCCGAGGCTACCACCCCAGGCGTGGGGGACGCTACGACAGCGGGGAGGATCGGAGTCCCTCGCTCGAACCACCCGGTCCGCAAGCCTTCAGCCGAGCCATCCGACGGGCGCCGTTCCCGACCCGGTTCCGACCCCCGGCTACTATCACAAAGTACTCGGGGGAGACGAGACCGGAACTGTGGCTCGCGGACTACCGTCTGGCCTGCCAACTGGGTGGGACGGACGATGACAACCTCATCATCCGCAACCTCCCCCTGTTCCTCTCCGACTCCGCTCGCGCCTGGTTGGAGCACCTGCCTCCGGGGCAGATCTCCAACTGGGACGACCTAGTCCAAGCTTTCGTCGGCAATTTCCAGGGCACGTATGTGCGCCCCGGGAATTCCTGGGACCTCCGAAGCTGCCGACAGCAGCCGAGAGAGTCTCTCCGAGACTACATCCGGCGATTCTCGAAGCAGCGCACCGAGCTGCCCAACATCACCGACTCGGATGTCATCGGCGCGTTCCTCGCTGGCACCACCTGCCGCGACCTGGTGAGCAAGCTGGGCCACAAGACCCCCATCAGGGCGAGCGAGCTGATGGACATCGCCACCAAGTTCGCCTCCGGCCAGGAGGCGGTCGAGGCTATCTTCCGAAAGGACAAGCAGCCCCAGGGCCGCCCATCGGAAGGTACTCCCGAGGCGTCAACTCAGCGCGGTGCCAAGAAGAAGGGCAAGAAGAAGTCGCAAGCGAAACGCGATGCCGCCGACGCGGACCTTGTCGCCGTCGCCGAATACAAGAACCCTCGGAAGCCCCCCGGAGGTGCCAACCTCTTCGACAAGATGCTCAAGGAGCCGTGCCCCTATCACCAGGGACCCGTCAAGCACACCCTTGAGGAGTGCGTCATACTTCGACGCCACTTCAACAGGGCCGGGCCACCCGTGGAGGGTGGCAAGGCCTGCGACGACGACAAGAAGGAAGATCACCACGCAGGAGAGTTCCCCGAGGTCCGCGACTGCTTCATGATCTATGGTGGGCAAGCGGCGAACGCCTCGGCTCGGCACCGCAAGCAAGAGCGCCGGGAGGTCTGCTCGGTCAAGGTGGCGGCGCCAGTCTATCTAGACTGGTCCGACAAGCCCATCACCTTCGACCGAGACGATCACCCCGACCATGTGCCGAGCCCAGGGAAATACCCGCTCGTCGTCGACCCCGTCATCAGCGACGTCAGGCTCACCAAGGTCCTCATGGACGGAGGCAGCAGCCTCAACATCATCTACGCCGAGACCCTCGGGCTCCTGCGTGTTGATCTGTCCTCTGTCCGGGCAGGCGCTGCGCCCTTCCATGGGATCATCCCCGGGAAGCGCGTCCAACCCCTCGGACAGCTCGACCTTCCCGTCTGCTTCAGAACACCCTCCAACTTCTAAAGGGAGACCCTAACGTTCGAGGTGGTCGAGTTCCGAGGAACCTACCACGCGGTACTGGGGAGGCCATGGTACGTGAAGTTCATGGCCGTCCCCAACTACACCTACCTGAAGCTCAAGATGCCGGGCCCCAACGGGGTCATCACCGTCGGCCCTACGTACAAACACGCGTTCGAATGCGACGTGGAGTGCGTGGAGTACGCCGAGGCCCTCGCCGAATCCGAGGCCCTCATTGCCGACCTGGAGAGCCTCTCTAAGGAGGTGCCAGACGTGAAGCGTCACGCCGGCAACTTTGAGCCAGCGGAGACGGTTAAGTCTGTCCCCCTCGACCCCAGCGGCGACACCTACAAGCAGATCCGGATCAGCTCCGGGTTCGATCCCAAATAGGAAGCAGTGCTCGTCGACTTTCTCCGCGCGAATGCCGACGTCTTCGTGTGGAGTCCCTCAGACATGCTCGGCATACCGAGGGATGTCGCCGAGCACTCGCTGGACATCCGAGCCGGAGCCCGACCCGTCAAGCAGCCGCTGCGCCGATTCGACGAGGAGAAGCGCAGAGCCATAGGCGAGGAGATTCACAAGCTAATGGCGGCAGGGTTCATCAAAGAGGTATTCCATCCCGAATGGCTTGCCAACCCTGTGCTTGTGAGAAAGAAAGGGGGGAAATGGTGGATGTGTGTAGACTACACTGGTCTCAACAAAGCGTGTCCGAAGGTTCCCTACCCTCTGCCTCGCATCGACCAAATCGTGGATTCCACTGCTGGGTGCGAAACCCTGTCTTTCCTCGATGCCTACTCAGGGTATCATCAAATCAAGATGAAAGAGTTCGACCAGCTCGCGACTTCTTTCATCACACCCTTCGGCATGTACTGCTATGTCACCATGCCGTTCGGTTTGAGGAATGCGGGCGCGACGTACCAGCGGTGCATGAACCATGTGTTCGGTGAACACATTGGCCGCACGGTCGAGGCCTACGTCGATGACATCATAGTCAAGACGAGGAAGGCCTCCGACCTCCTTTCCGACCTTGAAACGACATTCCGATGTCTCAAGGCGAAAGGCGTCAAGCTCAATCCCGAAAAGTGTGTCTTCGGGGTGCCCCGAGGCATGCTCTTGGGGTTCATCGTCTCCGAGCGGGGCATCGAAGCCAACCCGGAGAAAATCACAGCCATTACCAGTATGGGGCCCATCAAGGACTTGAAAGGCGTACAGAGGGTCATGGGATGCCTCGCGGCTCTGAGCCGCTTCATCTCACGCCTCGGTGAAAGAGGTCTACCTCTGTACCGCCTCTTAAGGAAGGCCGAGTGTTTCACTTGGACCCCTGAGGCCGAGGAAGCCCTCGGGAACCTGAAGGCGCTCCTCATAAAGGCGTCTATCTTGGTGCCCCCAGCTGCCGGAGAAGCCCTCCTGGTCTACGTCGCCGCGACCACCCAGGTGGTTAGCGCAACGATTGTGGTCGAGAGGCAAGAAGAGGGGCATGCATTGCCCGTTCAGAGGCCAGTCTACTTCGTCAGCGAGGTACTGTCCGAAACCAAGATACGCTACCCACAAGTTCAGAAGCTGCTGTACGCGGTGATCCTAACGCGACGGAAGCTGTGACACTACTTCGAGTCTCATCCGGTAACTGTGGTGTCATCCTTCCCCCTGGGAGAGATCATCTAGTGCCAAGAGGCCTCGGGTAGGATTGCAAAGTGGGCGGTGGAGATCATGGGCGAGACAATCTCATTCGCTCCCCGGAAAGCCATTAAGTCCCAGGTCTTGGCGGACTTCGTGGCTGAATGGGTCGACACCCAGCTACCGACGGCTCCGATCCAACCGGAGCTCTGGACCATGTTCTTCGATGGGTCGCTGATGAAGACAGGAGCCGGCGCAGGCCTACTCTTCATCTCACCCCTCGGAAAGCATCTACGCTACGTGCTACGCCTCCACTTCCCGGCGTCCAACAATGTGGCCGAATATGAGGCTCTAGTCAACGGGTTGCGGATCGCCATCGAGCTAGGGGTCCGACGCCTCGACGCTCGTGGTGACTCGCAGCTCGTCATCGACCAAGTCATGAAGAACTCCCATTGTCGCGACCCGAAGATGGAGGCCTACTGCGATGAGGTTCGGCGCCTGGAAGACAAGTTCTACGGACTCGAGCTCAACCACATCGCTCGGCGCTACAACGAGACTGTGGACGAGCTGGCTAAAATAGCCTCGGGGCGAACGACGGTTCCCCCAGACGTCTTCTCCCGAGACCTGCATCAACCCTCCGTCAAGATCGACGACACGTCCGAGCCCGAGGTACCCTCGGCCCAGTCCGAGGCACCCACGGCTCAACCCGAGGCGCCCTCGTCTCAGTCCGGGGCACCCTCGGCTCATCCCGAGGCACCCTCAGCTCGGCCCGAGGCGCCCTCGGTTCAGTCCGAGGTACCCTCGGCCCCCGAGGGTGAGGCACTGCACGTCGAGGAGGAGCGAAGCGGGGTCGCGCCTAATCGAAACTGGCAGACCCCGTACCTGCAATATCTCCACCGAGGAGAGCTACCCCTCGACCGAGCCAAGGCTCGGCAGGTGGCGCGGCTTGCCAAGTCATTCGTCTTGCTGGGAGATGAGAAGGAGCTCTACCACCGCAGCCCCTCAGGCATCCTCCAACGATGCATCTCCATCGCCGAAGGTCAGGAACTCCTGCGAGAGATACACTCAGGGGCTTGCGGCCATCACGCAGCGCCTCGAGCCCTTGTCGGGAACGCTTTCCGGCAAGGCTTCTACTGGCCGACGGCGGTGGCCGACGCTACCAGAATCGTCCGCACCTGCGAAGGGTGTCAAATCTACGCGAGGCAGACCCACCTGCCCGCTCAGGCTCTGCAGACAATACCCATCACCTGGCCTTTTGCGGTGTGGGGTCTGGACCTCGTTGGCCCCTTGCAGAAGGCACCCAGGGGCTACACGCACCTGCTGGTCGCCATCGACAAATTCTCCAAGCAGATTGAGGTTCGACCCCTGAACAGCATCAGGTCCGAGCAGGCGATGGCGTTCTTCACCAACATCATCCTTCGCTTCGGGGTCCCGAACTCCATCATCACCGACAACGGCACCCTGTTCACCGGCAGGAAGTTCCTGGACTTCTGCGAGGATCACCACATCCGGGTGGACTGGGCCGCCGTGGCTCATCCCATGACGAATGGGCAGGTGGAGCGTGCCAACGGCATGATTCTACAAGGGCTCAAGCCTCGGATCTACAACGACCTCAACAAGTTCGGCAAGCGATGGATGAAGGAACTCCCCTCGGTGGTCTGGAGTCTGAGGACAACGCCGAGCCGAGCCACGGGCTTCACGCCGTTCTTTCTAGTCTATGGGGCCGAAGCCATCTTGCCCACAGACTTAGAATACGGCTCCTCGAGGACGAGGTCCTACACCGACCAAAGCAACCAAGTCAGACGAGAAAACTCGCTGGACCAGATGGAGGAGGCTCGGGACCAGGCCTTGCTACACTCGGCGCGGTACCAGCAGTCCCTGCGACGCTACCACGCCCGAGGGGTCTGGTCCCGAGACCTCCAGGTGGGCGACCTGGTGCTTCGGCTGCGACAAGACGCCCGAGGGCGGCACAAGCTCACGCCTCCCTGGGAGGGGCCATTCGTCATCGCCAAGGTTCTGAAGCCCGGAACATACAAGCTGGCCAACAGTCAAGGTGAGGTCTACGGCAACGCCTGGAACATCCAACAGCTACGTCGCTTCTACCCTTAAGATGTTTTCAAGTTAGTCATATACCTCGCACCCACGCAAAGTTTAGTCATCAAGGAAGGGTCGGCCTCGCCTCGGCAAAGCCCGACCCTCCCTCGGGGGCTAAAAGGGGGGGAACCCCTCCGCGTCAAGATTGAGGGACCTCTTTGCGTCCAAGATTTTCAATTAAAAAAGCTTTTGTGTTCCCCCGGCTATGTCGGAAGCAAGGCCCCATGGAGCGAACGCGGGTGCATGTAAGTGGCAAGGCCGACTGAGCCGAGGGACTCCTACGCCTTCGGGTTAGGAACACCTCACTCGTCACCCGCCACGAAAAGTGACCCCTACTTGGGGAAACCACCCTGTTACTAAACAGACGAAGCCGGACACGCAAAAAGGAAAGGAGTACGACTTCATGCAACGGTAACAAAGTGTTCAGGCCTCAGCGGCCGCAGAAGGACACACGTGCATTCGACAGAAATTGATCCAACAGAGTTAGGCGTCGCCTTGGGAAGGAGCCGCACCTTCGGCTTCATCCCCACCATCAGCAAAGTCCATCCCGGCTTCCGGCGACGGCGCAGGTGGGAGGATCTCTGCCTCAAAGGTGGTCGCCAGCACTGCGCTCGGACCCGCGGCGGCCGCATCGAGCCTCTGGACTTCTGCCAGGGCGGCTTCATCTTCGTCGGGAAGGCAATACCCCTCGCTAACCCGCTCCAGGTCCACAACGTAGTGGGAAGCGAGTACGGCGAAGGCCCGCCTGACGCCGTGGTGTAACGCCTCGCGGAGCCTGCCGCGCACATGATCGCCCAAGACTTGAAGGCGACTTCGAGGGGAGCTTCCTGAGGGGACGTCGCCGGAGCCAAGGACCCGGTAAACGTCCGAGACGGCCTCGGACATGGCCGCGTGGTCGGTTTCCCTCTGCTCGGCCGCCCCGGCAAGCGCCTTGGCGGACTCATCGAGGGCGGACTCGAGCTCTGCGAACAGCCAAAGGAAGGATCTCAAACACAAGCAGAGGAAACAAGCAGAAACGAAAACTGAAGATGGCCAAGGCGTACCTCCGGCTCGGGCACGCTGCTCCGAGGCTGCGACCTAGGCTACGGCTAGGTCGGCCGCAAGGGTTTCGGCCCGGCTTTCGGCCTCGGCAGCCCGGCCCCGAGATTGGTCCCGCTCCTTAACGACCCGGTCGGACTCCGACTGCTGTCGTTGCGCTTCTGCACACGCTGCGGCCGCCTCCACGCGCGCCGCTGCCGCCTCGGCTCTCAGATCGGTGCAGAGCAACCGAAGGTCCGCCACCTCGGCACCCTGCTGAGAGAGGCGCGCAGTAGCCCCGGCAAGCGAGGTCCTCAGGGATCACAGCGAGCCCCAGACGTCGACCTCGCGGCGGATGAACGACGACTTGGCGACGCTCCGATCCGTCAGATCCTGAGGGAAGGAAACGGGGCGTCACGAAAGGCGCCTTGGTAACGAAAGAGAAAAGGTATGCCTAAAACCGTTACCTGGAGGATTTTGGGGACGTCCCTGCAGAAAACCTCCAGCGACGACCGGAGCGACCCCACCGTTGCTTCGTCACACTCGCGGAGCTCGTCCCAGGACTGGTCCTCCCGCTCATCGTCGAGAACGAAGCCAGGATCCGAGGCCTCACGGGTCCGGAATCGGAGCAACTGGCGCCGGCCCTCGGAGCTCCGCCGCACAGCGATGCGGCTGCCGCCCGGCGGGACGGATCGCGCCTCCACGCCCCCCTCTTCCGAGGCACCGAGCGCCGATGCCTCAGCCGTCTCGACGTCGGCAGCGGCCGGTCGCTCCTCGACTGGGACGGCGGCGACTTCAGTAGCAACAGGTGCCGGCATCGCCGGCACGTCCGGTGGGCCCAGGGCCACGTTCGCGTCAGCCGCCACCCCCATCACGATGGCCGCCCCAGCAGAAGCGCCAGCCTCAGGAGCCCGCTCCACGGCGATTGGTGCCGCCTGAGCCCCCTGCTGTGGAGCACCTTGCGAGAAGGTCACCTGAACGGCAAGGCCCGGAGCGGCGCTGGCCACGTGAGCCGGTGTCGTCTTAAGGGCCTTCCGGGGCGCCAGGTCAGTCAGCCCATGGCTTCGCTTGCTGAGGAAAAAAGAAAAATCACGGTCGCGACATACGAATGAAAAACCAGGACGAAGACATTCCAGGATACTCACCCGCTTCGGGCCATGATCAACCGTGCCTGGGGAGAGGTCTCTCGGATCTCGACCCCCGGCAACGCCGCCGAGGTCCGCTTCACCGGCGACTTTGGCATCACCCTTGCTTTGGGTGCCCTGGACGCCTGGGAGGCGGGCTGCTCAGGCACTGCCACGACGACCTGGGGGGCCGCTCCCCTGCGCTGCCGGCGTGGGCGGCGGCTCTCGGGGAGCAGACGCCCCGGCCTGGCTCCCTGGGGTCGCTTCAGCTCCTCCAGCCGAGGGGTCAAGTACCCTCTCGGATTGCCCCCGCTCCTCGTGCCGGGACCCCGGCGTCCCGACTCTAAGGACTGACGGCGTCAACCCGCTCGGGGGTTGGATTGATGGCTCCTGGCCTACCCCCAAGCCGGGGCTGAGGCCAAGGCGGGCAGCCATGTCGTCTTCCTCGTCGTCATCTCATCGTCATCGTCGTCGGGCGTTTCCGGCGACGGCTCCCTCGGGAGCCCCTCCCTCTCCTGCCGGCGACGAAGCTTTTCCAAGGCGTCCCAAGCCCGCCTCCGCTCGCGGGCCCAGGCCTTCTCCGTGTCCTTCTTTTTATTCTTCTCCTCCGCGGCGACCCGCCGCGCTGCTTGGTCCGCCGCATCTTGCGGGACCCGTGGCAGGGAAGACTTGTGCCACCCTACCTCCTGAAGACGGGTGGAAATCCCGACCTTAGAAACCGGGGACAATCCGACGCTAGAAGAAAGAAGTGGACACTCACCAAAGTCACGCACCCTTGGTCAGGGCGCATCAAAGGCTGGGAGAGGGCGCTGGGGTCCGGCTTCCCCAACGCAACGGACACCCGCCCGTGGAGGAAGTCGAGGGGAAGAGGATCAGAGGACATCCGCGAGCCCTCCAAGTCCGCCTCTGGTGTCATTTCCCAAAGCGGCAGCCGTCGCTCCGCCAAGGGAAGCACCCTCCGGTGGTGGATGGCGGCAATCACCCCGGCAGCGGTGAGTCCCCCCTTCCGCAACGCCTCTAAGGCCTTGAGGAGGGGTTCGAGGTTCTTCTGTCTTTCATGAGGGGTCCCGTGGTGCCAAGCATCAGCGGCGGCGATGACTACTCGCTGAGAGAACGGCAGGAGCAACTCGCCGTCATTCCGGAGGTAGAACCACCGGCGCTACCACCCCTTGTTCGAGGACGCGAGGATGGCGGGAATATACAGCGACGCCCGCGACTGCCTCAGCAGGAGGGTGCAGCCGCCGGCCCGCACCGCTGCGCGGACCTTCCTCTCCCCCGTCGGCGAGGCAAAAAGCTCCGCGAAAAAGAGATGGGTCCACAGATCCCAATGGGGGGCAATCCCCAAGTACCCCTCGCACACCGCTACGAAGATGGCGGCCTGCGAGATGGAGTTGGGGCTGAGGTTGTGCAACTCCACCCCGTAGTGGTGCAGGATCGCCCGCATAAAGCGGCTCGCCGACACACCAAAGCCCCGCTCGTGGAAGGAGACGAAGCTCACGATGTACCCCGGCGGTGGGGATGGAGCGGCTCTGCCCACGGGGGGGATCCATTCCGGTCGCTGCTCGTCGGTGAGAGGGCGAAGTAAACCCTCGCCAACGAGATCCTCCAGATCACTCGCCGTCACCGTGGAGAAAGGCCATGGGTCACGTGGCGAGATGATGGTCACCCGGTCAGCCATCGCCGAGCGGAAGGGGTGGCGGCGCAAAGGACAGGGAGGGCGGTTTCCTTTTCTCTGGCTAAGTCTCTCAGGCTGCGAAAAACCTAAGAGGGAAACAGGAAGCGGAGCAAAGAACCATCACCTGACCCTCTCCCGAGTATATGAAGACCAAGGCGCGACCGGTTCAAACGTTCCGCCCGGACCGGACGTGGGATTCAAAAAACGCGAAGCAAAACAGCCGTCCCTCGAACGGCTCGCGCACGCGCAACGGTCGCCCCTCCAACCACTCGCCCCGTCGCATTAACTCCGCGGCGGGACACGCGGCACCTTTGGCAGAAGAAGCAGGCGACGCTTCGCCTTCGACCGCGTCCAAAAAAGGTACGCCGCATCGTTCGATTTCGTATCCTTTTCCGTTTTTCCTCTTTCTCTCTCTTGCAACAGGGACCGGGAAAGGGGGATACCCCGAAAAGGATCCTTCCCCGAGAAGGAACCAGGCTCCGAGCCCCCCCTACTGATCAGAGGTTCAAAGACTGGCCCCCCGGAAGGGTTCAACAGCCGCCTCAGATCGCGTGGGCCCTACACCCACTACTGGTCAGAGGTTCGAAGGCCGGCCCCTCGAAAGGGTTCCACGGCCGCCTCAGGCTACTCGGGCTCCGTGCCCATTACTGATCAGGGGTTCGAAGGCTGGCCCCCAAAGGGTTCACAGCCACCTCAGATGCCGAGCGAGGGATGACCATGGGTACGTTCGATACATAACCAAGGCTCGGGCTGCGCTCCCGAGGTACCCTAGGACATTTCCGAGACCAGCGGGAACGATCTTGTAACAGAATCCCATCAGAGGGAGGCATCGAGCCCTCGGACCCCGTCGTTAGGGGACCGGGTCTGGCAGAACACCCGCAGGTACTTTTGGGCGTGCCTCTGGGCCCCTAGCCGACCCCTAACGAACGAGGCACTGACGTCCACTCGGATTACCCGCTTGCAGCTCATCGGAGACACCATGTTCGGCACCCATCGAGGGCAACATGGCGCTTTCCCCCCTCCTCCTTGCGGAAAGGCGACGCAGGGGCATATGTAAAAAAGCCGAGTCTACCCCTGACCGCCCTCTCGCTCTATGCAGAGGCTCGGGGGCTGCTCTCGCAAACCCGGCTCCGGCCGAAACCGTTGACAGCGTCAACATACCAGCCCGAGAACTTGGGACCCGACCATACACCTGGGCTACGGCCAGCTCGCATGAGGGAACGACCAGACCAGCCGAAGCACTACGTGAGGCAGTAAGACCTCGAAGGAGTGAAACCACTCCTCCGAGGCCTCGGGGGCTACACCCGGCGGGTGCGCTCGCGCACACCCACCGGAACAAAACGCAACCGAGAAAGGCTGGTCCCCTTGCAAAAAGTGCGACGAAAGCCTCCAAGCGAGTGCAAACACTCCCTTCGAGGCTCGGGGGCTACTGTCGGGGACCATAATTAGGGGTACCCTCAAGGCTCCTAATTCTCAGCTGGTAACCCCCATCAGCACAAAGCTGCAAAGGCTTGATGGGTGCGATTAAGTCAGGGATCAGTCCATTCGAGGGACACGATCACGCCACGCCCGAGCCTAGCCTCGGACAAGGGCAGCCGATCCCGGAGGATTCCCGTCTCGCCCGAGGCCCCCCTTCAGCGGCGAACATATTCCCGGCTCGCCCGAGGCCCTGCCTTCGCTAAGAAGCAACCCTGACCAAATCGCCGCACCGACCGACCAATTCGCAGGAGCAATTAATGCAAAGGTGGCCTGACACCCTTATCCTGACGCGCCCCCTAGCCGGCAGAGCCGAAGTGACCGCCGTCACTTCGCCGCTCCACTGACCGGCCTGACAGAAGGACAGCGCCGCCTGCGCCACTCCGACTGCAGTGCCACTGGACAGAGTAAGACTGAATGGCAGTCAGGCCCTACCGGAGGCACCATAGGAAGCTCCGCTTCGCCCGACCCAGGGCTCGGACTCGGGCTAAGTCCCGGAAGACGGCGAACTCCGCCCGACCCAGGGCTCGGACTCGGGCTAAGTCCCAGAAGACGGCGAACTCCGCCCGACCCAGGGCTCGGACTCGGGCTAAGTCCCGGAAGACGGCGAACTCCGCCCGACCCAGGGCTCGGACTCGGGCTAAGTCCCGGAAGACGGCGAACTCCGCCCGACCCAGGGCTCGGACTCGGGCTAAGTCCCAGAAGACGACGAACTTCGCCCGACCCAGGGCTCGGACTTGGGCTCGGCCCCAGAAGACGACGATCTCCGCTTCACCCGACCCAGGGCTCGGACTTGGGCTCGGCCCCAGAAGACGACGATCTCCGCCTCGCCCGACTCAGGGCTCGGACTTGGGCTCGGCCCCAGAAGACGACGAACTCCACTTCGCCCGACCCCAGGGCTCGGACTCCGCCCCGGCACCAGCCGGCAATCTCCGCCTCGCCCGACCCGGGGGCTCGGACTCGACCTCGGCTTCGGAGGAGCTTCCACATCACCCAACCTAGGGCGCAGACCAGCCACGTCAACAGGAGGCGCCATCATCACCCTACCCCGAGCTAACTCGGGCCGCAGGGAACAAGACCGGCGTCCCATCTGGCTCGCTCCGCCAGATAGGCAATGATGGCGCCCCGCATGCTCTGTGATGACGGCGGCTCTCAGCCCCCTTACGGAAGCAAGAGGACGTCAGCAAGGACTCAACCGCTCCGACAGCTGTCCCTCCGTCAAGCTCCATCGCTCCTCCGACGGCCACGACATCACACCAGCTGGGTGCCAAGATCTCTCCGGCTGCCACAACGGCATGTACCTAGGGCGCTAGCTCACCTCCGCTAGACACGTAGCACCCTGCTACACCCCCCATTGTACACTTGGATCCTCTCCTTACGCCTATAAAAGGGAGGACCAAGGCCCTCTTAGAGAAGGTTGGCCGCGCGGGGACGAGGACGAGAACAGGCGCTCGCTTGGAGCCGCTCGCTCCCTCTCCCGCGTGGACGCTTGTAACCCCCTACTGCAAGCGCACCCGACCTGGGCGCGGGACGAACACGAAGGCCGCGGGACTCCCGCCTCTCTCACGCCGGTCTCCGGCCGCCTCGCTCTCCCCCCTTCGCGCTCGCCCTCGCGCTCGACCCATCTGGGCTGGGGCACGCGGCGACATTCACTCGTCGGCCCAGGGACCCCTCGATCTCGGAACACCGACACCATTACACTAGAGTGAAGTTGGCAAGAGGTAAGTCTTTGGTCTCGAGATCATAAAAGAAACAGAGAATCAAGTAAAGTTGATCTAGAAGAATCTAAGGATTACCTAATCATGGCAGAAAAGCTATATCGACAATTGAAGAAGAGACCTAGCCTTCAAGGTAGGAGACTTTGTCTACCTCAAGGTGTCCCCCATCATAGGGTTGCGTAGGTTTAAGGTAAAGGGGAAGTGAAAGGGAAATGACCTTAATCATTTCCTATAATCAATTTTGGTGGTTGACGTCCATCACAAACCACGTGGACTAATTAGTTTGCCTAGTTGTTATTTATCTCAGGTGCATAAGGTTCAACACAAACCAAGAAAGAAATTTAGTTGGGGACTCAAACAAATTTGGAGCAAAGGATTTGAGAGTGAGCTGCAGTGGCGCACTGGACAGTGTCTGGTGCCCCAGGCCGAGCACCAAGCGAACATGCCACTCTAGGGTTTCTTCAGGGCGCGCTCCTCTATAATTCACCGGACTGTCCGGTGTGCACCGGACATGTTCGATGAGCCAATGGAGCAATGGTAACCCAGCGCCAACGGTCGACTGCAAAAGTGAACAGTAGTGAACAGAGCGCGGGCAGAAGTCAGAGCAACAAGTCAGAACACACCGGACATGTCCGGTGTGGCACTGGACTGTCCGGTGCATCTACAGGACAAGGGTTCCAATGGTCAAGTCGCTCCAAACCCCAACAGGCATGCTGACGTGGCGTGCACCTGACAGTGAACAGTGTCTGTCCGGTGCACCATCAGACTGTCCGGTGTGCTCATCGATAGCAAACCCAGCCAACGGCTAGGAAGTGGTTGGAGGCTATAAATACCCCCAACCACCTCCTTCAATGGCATCCAAGTTTTCTGAAGTTCTCATTCAATACAAGAGCAATAGCATTCACTCTAAGACACATTCCAAACATCAAATCCTCTCCAAGTCTCAAAATCAACTCCATCGCTTAGTGACTTGAGAGAGAGAGAGAGAGAGAGTTTTGTGTTCATTTGTTGCTCTTGTTGCTTAGATTGCTTTCTCCTTCCCCATTCTTATTCATCTAAGTGCTTTGTAAAGCTAGCAAGAGACACCTAAGTGTGTGGTGGTCCTTGTGAGGTCTTAGTGACCCAAGTGATTAAGGAGAAGGCTCATCCGGTCTAAGTGACCGTTTGAGAGAGGGAAAGGGTTGAAATAGACTCGGTCTTTGTGGCCAACTCAACGGGGACTTGGTTCTTTGGAACCGAACCTCGGTAAAACAAATCATCGTGTTCACTCGTGTTGATTTCCATTTGATTTGTTTTCCCTTTTTCTCCTCTCTCTAAAAGTTCTCTTGCTCACATTGATTTGAGTTTGCTCCCAAACGTTATCCGCATTGATTGAGCAACTCTAAGCAAAGAGAACCATCTTCCACACTCGGATTTAATTCTAACGCTAACCCCAACCTTAGTGCAAGTTTAAGTTTATAAATTTCAGGTTTTGCCTATTAACCCTCTCTAGGCGACTTTCAATTGGTATCAGAGCCAGTGCTTCATTGAGAGTCTAACAAACTCAAAGTGATGTCTGGAGATCATGCCAAGAGGGAGATTGTCACCGGTGACAAGGCCATGGGCTCGGGGAGGACTCTATCAAGGGAGTCTGGCAACAAACACAAGGAGGAATCCTCTTCCTCCATCAAGTCACTTAGGAGGGGTGACAAGAAGAAGAAGAAAATGAAGAAGGTGGTCTACTACGAGACCAACTCTTCATCACCCTCCACATCCGACGTCGAGTCTACAACTTCGAAGCGCCACGAGCGTAAGAAGTATAGTAAGATGCCTCTTCGCCACCCTCACATTCCAAAGCGCGCTCCTCTACTTTCGGTACCCCTAGGCAAACCACCATATTTTGATGGTGAAGATTATTGCATGTGGAGTGATAAAATGAGGCACCATCTAACCTCACTCCATGAAAGCATATGGGATATTGTTGAGTTTGGAGCGCAGGCACCACAGGTGGGCGACGAGGATTATGACTCGGACGAGGCCGCCCAAATTAGGCATTTCAACTCCTAAACAACTTCTATACTCCTCGCCTCCTTGTGTCGTGAGGAGTATAATAAAATGCAATGGTTGAAGAATGCCAAAGAAATTTGGGACGTCCTCAAAACGGCGCATGAAGGGGACGAGGTGACCAAGATCACCAAGCACGAGACGATCGAGGGAGAGCTCAGTCAATTCATCCTCAACAAAGGAGAAGAGCCGCAAGCGATGTACAATCGGCTCAAAACAATGGTGAACCAAGTGCGCAACCTCGGGAGCACCAAATGGGATGACCATGAAATGGTCAAGGTTATTCTAAGATCTCTTGTTTTTCACAATCCTACTCAAGTTCAATTAATCCGTGGAGATCCTAGATATAAACAGATGTCTCCCGAGGAGGTCATTGGTAAGTTTGTGAGCTTTGAACTTATGATCAAAGACTCCAAACATATTGTCAACTTGGAGCAAGGCGCCACCTCCACACCCGAGGTGAAACCCATTGCATTCAAAGCAACAGAATGAAAGAAGAAAGAGTCTACACCAAGTAGACTACCAATCGACGCCTCCAAGCTTGACAACGAGGAGATGGCTCTTATCATTAAGAGCTTACAACAAATCCTCAAGCAAAGGAAGGGTAAGGACTACAAACCCCGCTTCAAGAGGGTTTGCTACAGGGGTTTGCTCGTTAAGGAAAACAAAAAAATGTTAAATTGAAAAATGCTTATGCTCTAGAAGTAGAAAAATGTGAAAACTTGTCTAGAGAGCTTAGCATTTGCAATGATTCAATTTCCTATCTTAGAGATGAGAATGCTAGTTTAATTGCTAAGATAGAAGAATTGAATGTTTGCAAACCCTCTACATCTACTGTCGAGCATGTCATTGCACTAGATGTAGAGATATTAATGTTGAATCTATTGATGATCACCTTGCCATGATTAAAGAACAAAATGATCACATAGCTAAATTAACTGCTAAAATTGCCGAGCATGAATTAGAAATAAAAAAAATTAAATTTGCTCGAAGCATGCTTTATAATGGGAGACGCCCTGGCATTAAGGATGGCATTGGCTTCCAACAAGGGAGCCAAAGCAACACCAAACTTAATGCCCTCAAGAAACTATCTAATTTTGTTAAGGGTAAGGCTCCCATGGTTCACGATAGAGAGGGTTACATTTTATATCCTGCAAACTATCCTAAGCATAAAATTAGAAAAATTCATGCTAGAAAACCTCACAATGTTTCTCATCATGCTTTTATGTATAGAAATGAGGCATCTAGCTCTAGGCATTCTACTCATATCAAAATGCCTAAAAAGAAAATTGTAAATGCATCAAATGAGCATGGCATTTCATTTAAGACTTTTGATGCTTCTTATGTTTTAACTAACAAATCAGGCAAAATAGTTGCCAAATATGTTGGGGGCAAACACAAGAGTCCCAAGACTTGTGTTTGGTTACCAAAGGTGCTTGTTTCTAATGTCAAAGGACCCTAGACCATTTGGGTACCTAAGAACAAGGCCTAAATTTGTTTTGTAGGTTTATGCATCCGGTGGATCAAGTTGGATAATTGATAGCGGGTGCACAAACCACAGGACAGGGGAGAAAAGGATGTTCTCCTCATATGAGAAAAATGAAGATCCCCAAAGAGCTATTACATTCGTGGATGGAAATCAAGGTTTGGTCAAAGGTTTGGGTAAAATTGCTATATCCCCTTACCATTCCATTTCTAATGTTTTTCTTGTAGATTCTTTAGACTACAACTTGCTTCCAGTTTCTCAATCATGTAAAATGGGCTACAACTGTCTTTTTACTGATATTGGTGTTACTGTCTTTAGAAGAAGTGATGATTCAATAGCATTTAAGGGAGTGTTAGATGGTCATCTATATTTAGTTGATTTTAATGATAACAAAGCTGAACTGGACACTTACTTAATTGCTAAGACTAATATAGGCTGGTTCTAGCATCACCGACTTGCCCATGTTGGGCTGAAGAATCTTCACAAGCTTCTAAAGGGAGAACACATTTTAGGACTAACCAATGTTCATTTTGAGAAAGACAAGATTTGTAGCGTATGCCAAGCAGGGAAGCAAGTTGGAGTTCACCATCCACACAAGAACATCATGACGACTGACAAGCCACTTGAGTTACTCCACATGGACCCATTCAGTTCGATCTCTTACATAAGCATCGACGGGAGTAAGTACTGTCTTGTTATTGTGGATGATTATTCTTGCTTCACTTGGGTATTCTTTTTCCAGGAAAATCTCAAACCCAAGAGACCCTAAAGAGATTCTTAAGACAGGCTCAAAATGAGTTCAGATTGAGGATCAAAAAGATTAGAAGCGATAATGGAACAGAGTTCAAAAACTCTCAAATTGAAGGATTTCTTGAGGAGGAGGGCATCAAGCATGAATTCTCTTCTCCCTACACACCTCAACAAAATGGTGTAGTGGCGAGGAAGAATAGAACTCTATTGGACATGGCAAGAACCATGCTTGATGAATACAAGACATCAAACCGGTTTTGGGCGGAAGCGATTAACACCGCCTGCTACTCCATCAACCGGTTATATCTTCACCGAATCCTCAAGAAAACATCGTATGAACTCCTCACCAGTAAAAAGCCCAATGTTTCTTATTTTAGAGTTTTTGGGAGCAAATGCTTTATTTTTATTAAGAGAGGTAGAAATTCTAAATTTGCTCCTAAAGCTGTAGAAAGCTTTTTACTTGGTTATGACTCAAACACAAGGGCATATAGAGTCTTCAACAAGTCCACTGGATTAGTTGAAGTTTCTTGTGACATTGTGTTTGATGAGACTGATGGCTCCCAAGTGGAGCAAGTTGATCTTGATGAATTAGATGATGAAGAGGCTACGTACGTCGTGCTAAGGAACATGTCCATTGGGGATGTGTGTCCAAAGGAATCCGAAGAGCCTCCACAAGCACAAGATCAACCGTCATCTTCCATACAAGCATCTCAACCAACTCAAGATGAGGATGAGGCTCAAGAAGAAGAGGATGAAGATCAAAACAATGAGCCACCTCAAGAGGAGGACATTGATCAAGGGGGAGATGAAGATAATGATGACAAGGAAGATGATCAAGAAACTCAAGATCAAAGATCACCACATCCAAGAGTCCACCAAGCAATTCAAAGAGATCACCCCGTCAACTCCATTCTTGGTGATATTCACAAGGGGTAACCACTAGATCTCGAGTTGCTCATTTCTGTGAACATTACTCTTTTGTTTCCTCTATTGAGCCATACAGGATAGAGGATGCACTAAGAGATCTAGATTGGGTGGTGGCAATGCAAGAGGAGCTCAACAACTTCACGAGGAATGAGGTATGACACTTAGTTCCGCGTCCTAACCAAAATGTTGTAGGTACCAAATGGGTATTCCGTAACAAGGAAGATGAGCATGGTGTGGTGACAAGGAACAAAGCCCGACTTGTGGCCAAAGGTTATTCATAAGTCGAAGGTTTGGATTTTGATGAAACATATGCACCCGTAGCTAGGCTTGAGTCAATTGAGTCAATTCATATATTACTTGCCTATGCTACTTACCATGGCTTTAAGCTATATCAAATGGACATGAAGAGTGCTTTCCTCAATAGCCCTATCAAGGAAGAGGTGTATGTTGAGCAACCCCTCGGCTTTGAAGATAGTGAGTATCCTAACCATGTTTATAAGCTCTCAAAGGCGCTTTATGGGCTCAAGCAAGCCCCAAGAGCATGGTATGAATGCCTGCGAGACTTTCTTATCACTAATGGCTTCAAAGTCGGTAAAGCAGACCCTACTCTCTTCACTAAAAAAATTGCTAAAGACTTCTTTATATGCCAAATTTATGTTGATGATATTATATTTGGGTCTACTAACAAGTCATCTTGTGAAGAGTTTAGTAGGATAACGATACAGAAATTCGAGATGTCTATGACGGGGGAGTTGAATTATTTTCTTGGATTTCAAATCAAGCAACTCCAAGAGGGCACCTTCATCAGCAAAACCAAGTATATTCAAAACATACTTAAGAAGTTTGGAATGAAGAATGCCAAACCCATCAAGACACCCATGGGAACTAATGGGCATCTCGACCTCGACACAGGAGGTAAATCCGTAGATCAAAAGGTATACCGGTCGATGATAGGTTCATTACTCTATTTATGTGCTTCAGGACTGGACATTATGCTTTCTGTATGCATGTGTGCAAGGTTCCAGGCAAATCCTAAGGAAGTTCACCTTAGGGCCGTGAAAAGAATCATGAGATATTTAGTTTACACTCCTAAGTTTGGGCTTTGGTACCCCAAGGGATCTACCTTTGATTTAATTGGGTATTCCGATGCCGATTATGCCGGATATAAGATTGATAGGAAGAACACATCAAGGACTTGTCAGTTTCTGGGAAGATCTCTGGTGTCTTGGGCTTCAAAGAAACAAAACTCAGTATCTCTTTCTACCGCCAAAGCTGAGAACATTACTGCAGGCCATTGCTGTGCACAATTACTTTGGATGAGGCAAACCCTTAGGGACTATGGCTACAAGTTGAGCAAAGTCCCTCTCCTATGTGATAATAAGAGTGCAATCCGCATGGCGGATAATCCCGTTGAACACAACCGCACTAAGCACATAGACATCTGATATCACTTTCTGAGAGATCACCAATAAAAGGGGATATCGAAATTGCTTATGTTAATACCCACAACCAATTAGCCGATATATTCACCAAGCCACTAGATGAAAAGACTTTTAGCAAACTTAGGAATGAGCTAAATATACTTGATTCTCGGAACTTTGATTAACACATTGCTCATTTATATACCTTTGATCGTGTCTCTTTCATTTGGTGCAAATCCATATTTCTTATTCTTCTTGTGCCAAGGTTAAGACTAATGTGCTTTCAAATGTACTTCTTTGCTTATGCTTAGTCTTACATTGAAAGGGAAATGGAGTATTCGGCAAAGGCAAGGCTTCCACTCCAACTCTGACGGTATCATTTATGCTTTGCCATTACTCAAGAAAACTCTCAATTGGTATAACACTTCACTCATATTTCTTTTACCAATGGGGAGAAAGTATAAAGGGCTCTCAAGTTCTCCGTTTTTGGCGATTAATGCCAAAGGGGGAGAAAGTATTAAGTCCAAAGCAAAAGGACCGCACCACTATCTTAAATTTTTCAAAATTTAGTGTTTATTTCAATTGTTATTTGAGTTTAATCTCAAAAATTTTCAATTGGTATCTTATTTGGTTTCAAAATTTCAAGTTAGTATAAAAATTCCAATTGGTATAATTTCATTTGATATCAATTTCAAAAAGGAAAATCATCTCAAAAACCATCTTGAAAGCTAAGGAGAGAATTTCTTCAGGGGAGCTTTCATTTAGCCAAAAGAAAAGCATTTGAAACTGGGGAGGAATTTCAAATATTAAAATGCTTCTAGAAATCATATTCTTATACCTTTGGCTATTTGCAAAAGAATTTGAAAAGATTTTTCCAAATGATTTGCAAAAACAAACAAGTGGTGCAAATGTGGTCCAAAATGTTAAATAGAAGAAAGCAATCACGTTTATTCTTAGACATATGTATAAAGCATTTCATTTGGTTTAGATCTAAGTAACCTATGCACAACTATCACAATTGCAAACTAGCTACAGTTTTACACTCTATATTTGCTTTGATTTGTGTTGGCATCAATCACCAAAAAGGGGGAGATTGAAAGGGAAATGACCTTAATCATTTCCTATAATCGATTTTGGTGGTTGACGTCTATCACAAACCACGTGGACTAATTAGTTTGCCTAGTTGTCATTTATCTCAGGTGCATAAGGTTTAACACAAACCAAGAAAGAAATTTAGTTGGGGACTCAAATAAATTTGGAGCAAAGGACTTGATAGTGAGCTGCAGTGGCCCACCGGACCGTGTCCGGTGCACAAGGCCGAGCACCAAGCGAACAGGCCACTCTCGGGGTTCTTCAGGGCGCGCTTCGCTATAATTCACCGGACTGTCCGGTGTGCACCGGACATGTCCGGTGAGCCAACGGAGCAACGGTAACCCAGCGCCAACGGTCGACTGCAAAAGTGAACAGTGCGCGGGCAGAAGTTAGAGCAGCAAGTCAGAACACACCGGACATGTCTGGTGTGGCACTAGACTGTGCGGTGCACCTACAGGACAAGGGTTCCAACGGTCAAGTCGCTCCATACCCCAACAGGCGTGCTGACGTGGCACGCACCGGACAGTGAACATTGTCTGTCCGGTGCGCCACCGGACTGTCCGGTGTACCCATCGACAGCAAACTCAGCCAATGACTAGGAAGTGGTTGGAGGCTATAAATACCCCCAACCACCTCCTTCAATGGCATCCAAGTTTTCTGAAGTTCTTATTCAATACAAGAGCAATAACATTCACTCCAAGACACATTCCAAAGATCAAATCCTCTCCAAGTCTCAAAATCAACTCCATCGCCTAGTGACTTGAGAGAGAGAGAGTTTTGTGTTCATTTGTTACTCTTGTTGGTTGGATTGCTTTCTCCTTCCCCATTCTTATTCATCCAAGTGCTTTGTAAAGCTAGCAAGAGATACCTAAGTGTCTGGTGGTCCTTGCAGGGTCTTAGTGACCTAAGTGATTAAGGAGAAGGCTCATCCAGTCTAAGTGACTATTTGAGAGAGGGAAAGGGTTGAAATAGACCCGACCTTTGTGGCCTCCTCAATGGGGACTAGGTTCTTTGGAACCGGACCTCGGTAAAACAAATCATCGTGTTCACTCATGTTGATTTCCATTTGATTTGTTTTCCCTTTTTCTCCTCTCTCTAAAAGTTCTCTTACTCACATTGATTTGAGTTTGCTCCCAAACGTTATCCGCATTGATTGAGCAACTCTAAGCAAAGAGAACCATCTTCCACACTCGAATTTAATTCTAACGATAACCTCGACCTTAGTGCAAGTTTAAGTTTATAAATTTTAGGTTTCACCTATTCACCCCCCCTCTAGGCGACTTTCAAGAAGTTATCAGCTAGATATATTGGACCCTTCAAGATCTTTGATCCAAAAGGTGAGGTGGCCTATCAATTAGAGCTACCTAAGAGGTTAGCAGATGTGCACAACTTGTTCCATGTATATCAGCCCAAGAAGTGACTGAGAGTACCAAAAGAGCAACTGCCAATAGAAGATCTGAACATCCAAGATGACCTAACCTACATCAAGTAACCAGTAGAGATCTTGGAGACAACTAAAAGGTCTACCCTGAGAAATGTGGCGAGGATGTGCAAATTCATATGGAGTCACCAGACGACAGATGAGGCCACTTGGAAAAGAGAGGGCAAACTCTGAACCAATTACCCCAACCTCTTCAACTAGTCTGACCTAAAATCTCAGGAAGAGATTTCTTTTAAGGGGTAGGTCTCTAAGACTATCTCCGGTGGGTAGTGTAAAATAGGGGACGCGGAACTGTAGATAACAATGTTTGACACTGTTTGCAGAGTGAAGTTTGAAATAGGGGATGAGATAGGGAATATGCTAGGGATAGCTTAACACCCTACTTTTGCATGGTACAAAATTTCTTGAATTCATAAACAACATAAAGGGAATTTAATTTGTTTTTCCCTTCTAAACTTAATTTTTATCCTAATCTACCCTAAAGAGAGAAAGGGTAATTATTTTATATGAAGATCATAAACTAGAACAGATTCCAAACTTTACCAAAATGTTTATTTGATTGTTTATGATTTTCTGTAAAATTTTGAAGTGATTTGGAGTTTATTTGAATTGAATTCGAAAATCAAACATAAATTCAAATCTAGAAAGTGGGAAAAAGGTGTCGGTGCTAGCCAATAGGCTTTCGGCCCAGTCTGCGCCTGCATGTGCCCCACTGATATGTAGGACCCACTTGTAGACGCCCCTACAATATTAGGTCCAAGCCACTAACATGTGAGCCCCCACCTGTCATCTGTAATCCCTCGCCCCTCTCTATTCGGTGACGTGTGCACACCACCGTCGATCTCGCCATCCTCAGCCAAAGCGCCGCCCTTGCTCCCGTCACCCGACACCAGCCATGAAGTGCATTCAAGCTAATTTTTCTCCCCTCTTCCCTCTCCCGATGTCGTGTAATTTAACCACATGAGTTCACCGACATTCAACTGGAGTCCGACCGCGCTACTCACATCGGAGCCACCTCCCTTCAATCTATGGCGCACGTCTATAAAAGGAGACCTCTTGCATGCTCTGCTCACCTCACTTCAAGCTACCAGCCAAAAGAGCACCCTCCCCTCATCACCAGTGCCCATGTCATCATTCTAAAGCTTTAGAGCACGCGTTCCGTCCTCGCTAGAGCACCCTCAACCATCCCACCGATGTCACCAGCTTCGCTAGAGCTCGAGAAGTCTAAGGCAAGCTCCACCAAAGGTCTACCAACATCTTATTCATGGACCCTAGTGACCCGAGCTGAATGATGTCGTTGCATCATTGACCGCCGCTCCTTGACCCACACCAGGTGATTGACCAGTAACAGGCACTTCACACGATGCTAAACGAACACCTTGTGCCCCTCCCCATGTTTTTATGCCTAGAACCCACATCAATAGCTTGTCATAGTTTCTCTGAGCCGTCGTGTTGAGCCCCATTCCCGTTGGTTCTCGACCGACGGAAATTACCTGGATTCCTGTTGCGTCCTGCTGATTAAGTCCTTCCCATTGATCACCTGCACCCCAAACTTGCTCATCTATTTTGCCATGGCTAGAGAGGCCTTGGTGGCAATCCACCACCCTTGCTAAATGCCCTAGCATCCGACGTAAGCCAAGCGTTGTTGTGCCCTTGAAAGGGAAATAGGGTCAAACCTTTTCCATATGAATTTTGGTGGTTGAAATTCCTAACACAAATTATTGGACTAACTAGTTTGCTCTAGATTATGAGTTCTACAGGTGCCAAAGGTTCACAACAAACCAATACAAAGTCAAAAGAAAGGGTTCAAAACAAAGGAGCAAAGTATACCAAAGGCAGCCCTGGTATGGCGCACCGGACTGTCCGGTGTGCCATCGGACAGTGTCCGGTGCACAAGGGAGGATCAACTCAAACTTGCCAGCTTCGGGAATTTGGGAGGCCGCTCCGCTATAATTCACCGGACTGTCCGGTGTGCCAGCGGAGCAACGGCTACTTCGTGCCAACGGTCGTCTGCAGAAGGCATTAAATGCGCTACAGCGCGCGCCTGCGCGCGCAAAAGTTAGAGCAGGCGCCAAAAGGCGCACCGGACAGTCTACAGGACCTGTCCGGTGCACCATCGGACTGTCCGGTGGTCCCAATTGTCAGAGCTCCAACGGTCGGAACCCAACAACCTGGTGACGTGGCTGGCGCACCGGACAGTGTCCGGTGGCGCACTAGACTGTCCGGTGCACCATACGACAGAAGCCCTCACCAATGGCTCTTTTGGTGGTTGGGGCTATAAATACCCCCCAACCACCACACTTCAATGCATCCAAGTTTTCAGCCTTCAAACCTCATACAAGAGCTATAGCATTCAATACAAGACACAAACGAAGAGATCAAATCCTCTCCCAAGTCCGGAATCACTCCAAACAAATTAGTGACTAGAGAGAGAGAGACTTTTGTGTTCTTTTGAGCTCTTGCGCTTGGATTGCTTTTCTTCTTCCTCATTCTTGTTTCCATAACACTTGTAATCAAAACAAGAGACACCAATTGTGTGGTGGTCCTTGTAGTGTACTTAGTGTCCCATTTGATTGAGAAGAGCATCTCACTCGGTCTAAGTGACCGTGTGAGAGAGGGAAAGGGTTGAAAGAGACCCGGTCTTTGTGACTACCTCAACGGGGAGTAGGTTCGCAAGAACCAAACCTCGGTAAAACAAATCACCGTGCCATGCATTCTTAGTTGCTTGTGATTTGTTTTCGACCTCTCCTTCGGACTCGTTTATATTTCTAACGCTAACCCCGGCTTGTAGTTGTGCTTAAGTTTATAATTTTCAGATTCCGCCTATTCACCCCCCTCTAGGCGACTTTCAATCGGTATCAAAGCCCGGTGCTTCATTAGAGCCTAACCGCTCGAAGTGATGTCAAGAGAAAACACCAAGAAGGAGATGGTGACCGGAGAGAAGCCCACCACAAGCCACGAGAAGGCTTCATCGGGAGAGTCCCGCAACAAGAAGAACGAGGAATCACCTCCTCACAAGTCGCATCGGAGTGGAGAGAAGAAAAAGAAGATGAAGATGGTGGTCTACTACGAGACCGACTCTTGGTCGCCATCTACCTCCGGCTCCGACGCGCTGTCCATAACTTCTAAGCGCCATGAGCGCAAGAAGTTTAGTAAGATTACCCTACGCTACCCTCGTATTTCAAAACGTACTCCTTTACTTTCCGTCCCATTAGGCAAACCACCTATGTTTGATGGTGAAGATTATAATATGTGGAGTGATAAAATGAGGCACCATCTAACCTCACTCCACACTAGCATTTGGGATGTTGTTGAGATTGGTGTACAGGTACCATCCGTAGGGGATGAGGACTATGATTCAGACGAAGTTGCCCAAATTCGGCACTTCAACTCACAAGCCACCACAATACTCCTCGCCTCTCTAAGTCGAGAGGAGTATAACAAGGTGCAAGGGTTGAAGAGCGCCAAGGAAATTTGGGACGTGCTCAAGACCGCGCACGAAGGGGACGAGGTGACCAAGATCACCAAGAGGGAAACGATCGAGGGGGAGCTCGGTCGCTTCATGCTCAACCAAGGAGAAGACCCGCAAGCCATGTACAACCGGCTAAGAACCTTGGTCAACCAAGTGCGTAACCTCGGGAGCACCAAGTGGGATGACCATGAAATGGTCAAGGTTATTCTTAGATCACTCGTATTTCTTAACCCCACTCAAGTTCAATTAATTCATGGTGATCTAAGATATAAACTAATGTCTCCCGAGGAAGTAATAGGCAAATTTGTGAGCTTTGAATTGATGGTCAAAGGCTCCAAGAAGATCATCGAGCAAGGCGCATCCTCCTCCATACCTGAAGCACAACCCGTTGCATTCAAGGCAACGGAGGAGAAGAAAGAAGACTCTACACCGAGTAGGGTCCCCATCGACGCCTCCAAATTCGACAATGAGGAATGACGCTCATCATCAAGAGCTTCCGCCAAATCCTCAAGCAAAGAAAGGGGAAAGATTACAAGCCCCGTTCCAAGAAGGTTTGCTACAAGTGTGGTAAGCCCGGTCATTTTATCGCTAAATGTCCATTGTCTAGTGATAGTGACAGGGAAAACGACAAGAGGGGAAGAAGGAAGGAAAATAAGAAGTATTACAAGAAGAAGGGCGGTGATGCCCATGTTTGCCGGGAATGGGACTCCGATGAGAGCTCCACCGACTCCTCCGACGATGAGGACGCCGCCAACATCGCCGTCAACAAAGGACTCCTCTTCCCCAACATCGGCCACAAGTGTCTTATGGCGAAGGACGACAAGAAGAAGAAGGTAAAATCAAAATCCTCCACTAAATATGCAACCTCTAGTGATGAGGATAATTCTAGTGATGAGGAGGATAACTTGCTTACTCTTTTTGCCAATCTTAACATGCAACAAAAAGAGAAATTAAATGAATTGATTAGTGCCATTCATGAGAAGGATGATCTCTTGGATAGCCAAGAGGACTTCCTAATTAAAGAAAACAAAAAGCATGTTAAAGTTAAAAATGCTTATGCTCAGGAGGTAGAGAAAAATGAAAAATTAACTAGTGAGCTAAGCACTTGCCATGACATTGTTTCCAACCTTAGAAATGAAAATGCAAAATTAATTGCTAAGGTTGAAAAGTTTGATGTTTGTGATGATTCAATTGTTAGTCTTAGAAATGATAATGCCAATTTAATGGCTAAGATTGACAAATTGAATGCCTCTCTTTCTAGCCTTAAAATTGAAAATGAAAAATTAATTGCTAAGGCTAAGGATTTAGATGTTTGCAATGTTTCTATTTCCAATCTTAAAGATGAGAATAATATTTTGCATGCTAAGATTGTTGAGTTAAATACTTGCAAACCCTCTACATCTACCGTTGAGCATGTTACCATTTGTACTAGATGTAGAGATATTAAGGTTGATGCTATACATGATCACATTGCTATGATTAAACAACAAAATGATCATATAGCAAAATTAGATGCTAAAATTGCCGAGTATGAGTTAGAAAATGAAAAATTTAAATTTGCTCGTAGTATGCTTTATAGTGGGAGACGCCCTGGCATTAAGGATGGCATTAGCTTCCAAAAAGGAGACAATGTCAAGCTTAATGCCCCTCCTAAAAGATGTCTAACTTTGTTAAGGGCAAAGCTCCCATGGTTCAGGATAACGAGGGTTACATTTTGTACCCTGCCGGCTATCCCGAACAAAAAATTAGGAGAATTCATTCTAGGAAGTCTCACTCTGGATCTCATCATGCTTTTATGTATAAGAGTGAGACATCTAGCTCTGGGCAATCCACTCATGCTAAATTGCCTAAGAAGAAAACTCCTGCTGCATCAAATGATCATAATGTTTCATTCAAAACTTTTGATGCTTCTTATGTGCTAACTAACGAATCAGGCAAGGTAGTTGCCAAGTATGTTGGGGGCAAACACAAGGGATCAAAAACTTATGTTTGGGTACCCAAAGTTCTTGTATCTAATGTCAAAGGACCCAAAACTGTTTGGGTACCTAAAATCAAGAACTAAATTTGTTTTGTAGGCTTATGCATCCGGGGGCTCAAGTTGGATCATCGACAGCGGGTGCACAAACCACATGACTGGGGAGAAAAGAATGTTCTCCTCCTACGAGAAAAACCAAGATCCCCAACGAGCTATCACATTCGGGGATGGAAATCAAGGTTTGGTCAAAGGTTTAGGTAAAATTGCTATATCACCTGACCATTCTATTTCCAATGTATTTCTTGTAGATTCATTAGATTACAACTTGCTTTCTGTTTCTCAATTATGCAAAATGTGTTACAACTGTCTTTTTATGGATACATGTGTTACTGTCTTTAGAAGAAGTGATGATTCAGTAGCTTTTAAGGGAGTATTAGAGGGTCAGCTATACTTAGTTGATTTCAATAGAGCTGAACTCGATACTTGCTTAATTGCTAAGACTAACATGGGTTGGCTCTGGCACCGTCGACTAGCCCATGTTGGGATAAAGAATCTTCACAAGCTTCTAAAGGGAGAGCACATTTTGGGACTAACAAATGTTTATTTTGAGAAAGACAAGATTTGCGCATGCCAAGCAGGGAAGCAAGTTGGTGTTCATCATCCACACAAGAACATCATGACAACTGACACGCCACTCGAGCTCCTCCACATGGACCTATTCGGCTCGATAGCTTACATAAGCATCGGCGGGAGTAAGTACTATCTAGTTATTGTGGATGATTATTATCGCTTCACTTGGGTATTCTTTTTACAGGATAAATCTCAAACCCAAGAGACTTTGAAAGGATTCTTGAGACGGGCTCAAAATGAGTTCGGCTTGAGGATTAAGAAGATACGAAGCGAAAATGGGAGGGAGTTCAAGAACTCACAAATAGAAGGCTTTCTTGAGGAGGAGGGCATCAAGCATGAGTTCTCTTCTCCCTACACGCCACAGCAAAATGGTGTAGTGGAGAGTAAGAATAGGACTCTATTGGACATGGCAAGGACCATGTTTGATGAATAGAAGACTTCGGATCGGTTTTGGGCCGAGGCGGTCAACATCGCTTGCTACGCCATCAACCGGTTATATCTACACCGAATCCTCAAGAAGACATCATACGAACTCCTCACCGGTAAAAAGCCCAATGTTTCATATTTTAGAGTCTTTGGTAGCAAATGCTTTATTCTTGTTAAAAGAGGTAGAAAATCTAAATTTGCTCCTAAGGCTGTAGAAGGCTTTTTACTAGGTTATGATTCAAACACAAGGGCATATAGAGTCTTTAACAAGTCCACTGGACTAGTTGAAGTTTCTTATGACATTGTGTTTGATGAGACTAACGGCTCCCAAGTGGAGCAAGTTGATCTTGATGAGCTAGATGATGAAGAGGCTCCGTGCGTCGCGCTAAAGAACATGTCCATTGGAGATGTGTGTCCTAAGGAATTTGAAGAGCCTCCACAAGCACAAGATCAACCATCTTCCTCTATACAAGCATCCCCTCCAACTCAAGATGAGGATGAGGCTCAAGATGATGAAGGAGAAGATCAAGAAGATGAGCCACCTCAAGAGGACGACAATGATCAAGGGGGAGATGCCAATGATAAAGACAAGGAGGATGAGCAAGATACAAGGCCGCCACACCCAAGAGTCCACCAAGCAATCCAACGAGATCACCCCGTGAACACCATCCTAGGAGATATTCATAAGGGGGTAACTACTCGATCTCGTGTTGCTCATTTTTGTGAACACTACTCTTTTGTTTCCTCTATTGAGCCACACAGGGTAGAGGAAGCACTTCAAGATTCGGATTGGGTGCTGGCGATGCAAGAGGAGCTCAACAATTTCACAAGGAATGAGGTATGTCATTTAGTTCCATGTCCTAACCAAAATGTTGTAGGAACCAAGTGGGTCTTCTGCAACAAGCAAGATGAGCATGGTGTGGTGACAAGGAACAAGGCACGACTTGTGGCCAAAGGGTATTCACAAGTCGAAGGTTTGGATTTTGGTGAAACCTATGCACCCGTAGCTAGGCTTGAGTCAATTCGCATATTACTTGCCTATGCTACTTACCATGGCTTTAAGCTTTACCAAATGGACGTAAAAGTGCCTTCCTTAATGGACCAATCAAGGAAGAGGTCTATGTTGAGCAACCTCCCGGCTTTGAAGATAGTGAGTATCCTAACCACATGTATAAACTCTCTAAGGCGCTTTATGGGCTCAAGCAAGCCCCAAGAGCATGGTATGAATGCCTAAGAGATTTTCTTATCACTAATGGATTCAAAGTCGGTAAAGCTAATCCTATTTATTCATTAAAACCATTGAAAATGATTTGTTTGTATGCCAAATTTATGTTGATGATATCATATTTGGGTCTACTAACAAATCTATTTGTGAAGAGTTTAGTAGGATCATGATTCAAAAATTCGAGATGTCTATAATGGGGGAGTTGAAGTATTTCTTAGGATTTCAAGTCAAGCAACTCAAAGAGGGCACCTTCATCTGCCAAACGAAGTACATTCAAGACATAGTCACCAAGTTTGGAATGAAGGATGCCAAGCCCATCAAGACACCCATGGGAACCAATGGGCATCTCGACCTCGACACGGGAGGTAAATCCGTAGACCGGTCGATGATAGGATCCTTACTCTATTTATGTGCATCTCGACCGGACATTATGCTTTCTGTATGAATGTGTGCAAGGTTCCAAGCCGACCCTAAGGAAGTTCACCTTAGGGCCGTGAAGAGAATCTTGAGATATTTAGTTCAAACACCTAAGTTTGGTCTTTGGTACCCCAAGGGATCCTCATTTGATTTATTAGGATATTGCGATGTCGATTGGGCAGGGTGTAAGATTGATAGAAAGAGCACATCAGGGACTTGTCAATTTCTGGGAAGATCCCTGGTATCTTGGGCTTCAAATAAACAAAACTCAGTAGCTCTTTCTACCGCCGAAGCCGAGTACATTGCCACAGGCCATTGTTGCGTGCAATTGCTTTGGATGAGGCAAACCCTTAGGGACTATGGCTATAAGTTTACCAAAGTCCCTCTCCTATGTGACAATGAGAGTGCCATCCGCATGGCGGATAATCCCGTTGAACACAGCCGCACTAAGCACATAGCCATTCGGTATCACTTTTTGAGAGATCACCAATAAAGGGGGGATATCGAGATAGCCTATATAAACACCAAAGATCAATTGGCCGATATCTTTACCAAGCCACTAGATGAGAAAACCTTTACCAAACTTAGGAATGAGCTAAATATTCTTGATTCTAGGAATTTTGATTGATTCTTCGCACACATAGCTCATTTATATACCTTTGATCATGTCTCTTTTATGTCTATGACTAATGTGTTTTCAAGTGTAATATTACGCTTAGTCATAGATATTGAAAGGGAAATGGAGTATTCGGCAAAGAAGGCGCTTCCACTCAACTCCATCTATACTTGCCGGTACTCCGCATCGTTCTCCACTTTGGTATAATCTTCACTCATATTTTTGTGTTTGCCAAAGGGGGAGAAAGTTTGAAAAAGGGCTTATATTTCACTCACAAGTATCCGTTTTTGGCGATTCATGCCAAAGGGGGAGAAAGTATGAGCCCAAAACAAAAGGACCGCACCACCACCGAATTTTAAAAATATAAAGTTTTTCAAATTGATATCTTATTGTGTTCAAAAGGGGAGAAAGTAGTATCTTCAAAACTTGCAAAACCCTCTTGAACAATAAGAGGAGAATTTTATTTAGGGGAAGTTTTGTTTAAGTCAAAGGAAAAGCATTTGAAACAGGGGGATAAAATTTCAAATATTGAAAATGCTTCTTTCAATCTTATTCATGTACCTTTGACTATTTGCAAAAGGTTTTTGAAAAGAATTTTACAAAGAATTTGCAAAACAAAACCCGTGGTGCAAATGAGGTCCAAAATTTTAAATAAGAAGAAAACCATCCATGCACATCTATTGAAATAAGTATATTGGTTTCAATTCCAAGCAACCTTTGCACTTACATTATGCAAACTAGTTCAATTCTGCACTTTTATAGTTGCTTTGATTTATGTTGGCATCAATCACCAAAAAGGGGGAGATTGAAAGGGAAATAGGGTCAAACCTTTTTCATATGAATTTTGGTGGTTGAATTGCCCAACACAAATTATTGGACTAACTAGTTTGCTCTAGATTATGAGTTTTACAGGTGCCAAAGGTTCACAACAAACCAATACAAATTCAAAAGAAAGGGTTCAAAACAAAGGAGCAAAGTATACCAAAGGCAGCCCTGGTCTGGCTTCACTTTACAAATGATTTTCAAAAGGGGATTAGTATGCTTTTCAAGCACAAATAAAACTTGACTAACTAAAAGCGATTGTTCAAGCTAGTCCACTATATAGCTAGTCCACTTTTAACCAAAGTGGGATACTTGTTGAGTGCAAAAGTACTCACTCTTGTCTTTTCCACCTCATCCTATGTATTTCTTATTCTAATGGAAGAGAACAGGTGTCCTGGACCCATTTAGGCCTACGATTAACTAGTCGGCCATGGAGGGTCAAGTGGTGGATTAATACACCGTATTAGTGTTGTAATAAATACTCTATTCATTATTAATAAAGAGCTGTGTTTTGATATAATCCATTGTATGGCATCACTATACATGTGATTCTTGATCCAATTACATGTATAGTGGACATTAGTGAAAGGGAAATGTGCCCTTGGGCCATTTCTAAGTATTTTGGTGATTGAGTGCCAACACAAGTGCTTAAATGTGAATTTATGTCCATGGATGAACAAAGTGCAAATCATGAAGTAAAGGTATGTTTCTAAGCCTTAGTACATTGGTTTTGTGTACTAATATACTTGTCTAAGTGTTAGAAACAGAAAGAAGAAGAAAAGAAAAGAGGAGAAAAAGACTTGGCTGTGTACAGCCAAGACTCAGCTCGGTCTGGCACACCGGACTGACCGGTGTGCACCGGACAGTGTCCGGTGCGCCAGGCTGACTCGGCGTGAAGTAGCCGCTCTCGGGAATTCGCCGACGGCGTACGGCTAAAATTCACCGGACTGTCCGGTGAGCCAACGGTCGGCCGGGCCAACGGTCGGCTGCGGAATCTGCGCGCGACACGTGGCCGGACCAACGGTCGGCCGCGCGATCTGCGCGAGACACGTGGCCGAGCCAACGGTCGGAAGGGGGCACCGGACTGTCCGGTGTGCACCGGACATGTCCAGTGCGCCAACGGCTCCCAGATCTGCAACGGTCAGCAACGGTCGGCAGCGCTGTTTAAGGAAAGAAATCGGGCACCGGACAGTGTCCGGTGTGCACCGGACTGTCCGGTGCACCCGACGACAGAAGGCAAGGATAGCCTTCCAGATTTGCTCTCAACGGCTCCTAGCTGCCTTGGGGCTATAAAAGGGACCCCTAGGCGCATGGAGGAGTTACCCAAGCAACCTTAGAGCATTCTTGATCACCCACACTCAGTCTTTGCGCATTCGTTTGTCATTCTCAGTGATTCGAGCTCCGTTCTAGTGAGAACTTTGAGATAGTCTTTTGAGCTCGATTCTTGGCCGTGTGTGTGCGCATTTTGCTGTGGATTTGTGTGTGTTGCTTCCCTCCCTTACTCTGTGCTTCTTTGTGATCATATACTTGTAAGGGCAAGAGACTCCAATTTGTGGAGATTCCTTGCAAACGGGATAAAGAAAAGAAAGCAAAACACTGTGGTATTCAAGTGGGTCTTTGGACCGCTTGAGAGGGGTTGATTGCAACCCTCGTCCGTTGGGACGCCACAACGTGGAGTAGGCAAGCGTTGGTCTTGGCCGAACCACGGGATAAACCACTGTGCCATCTCTGTGATTGATCTTCTGTGGTTATTGTGTTTTGTTGGGACTCCTCTCTAGCCACTTGGCATTATCTGTGCTAACACTTAACCAAGTTTTGTGGCTTAAGTTTGAAGTTTTACAGGATCACCTATTCACCCCCCCTCTAGGTGCTCTCAATTGGTATCAGAACCGTCTCTTCAAGAAAGGGACTAACCGCCCGAAGGGATGGATCCTAAGGGGAAGGGAATGGTGATCAACGACAAGGAGAAGGAGTCCTTCGTCAACGAACCCAATGATGACAGGCCCACCGACTCAGGCTCGGGCCACAAAAGAAAAGACGGGAGGAAGAAGAAGACAAGGCGCATCAAGGAAATTGTCTACTACGACAGCGACGAATCTTCCTCCTCCCAAAAGGACGACGACGACTACGATAGGCGAAAGACGGTTAACTCAAACTTTTCTTTCGATTATTCGCGCATCCCGCATAGTTCAAATGCTCATTTACTCCCCATTCCACTTGGCAAGCCCCCCTCACTTTGATGGAGAGGATTACGGATTTTGGAGCCACAAAATGCGTACTCACCTGTTTTCTCTCCATCCAAGCATTTGGGAGATTGTGGAAAGTGGAATGAAATTTGATAGCTCGGATAGCCCTATGTTTATTAATGAACAGATTCATAAAAATGCACAAGCTACTACTGTGTTGCTAGCCTCCTTGTGCAGGGACGAGTATCACAAGGTGAGCGGCTTGGACAATGCCAAGCAGATCTGGGACACCCTCAAGATCTCTCATGAGGGAAACGACGTCACCTTACTCACCAAAATGGAATTGGTGGAAGGCGAGCTTGGACGGTTCGCGATGATAAGGGGCGAGGAGCCGACACAAACATACAACCGGCTCAAGACCCTTATCAACAAAATAAGGAGCTACGGGAGCACGCGATGGACGGACCACGATGTCGTCCGCCTAATGCTAAGGTCATTTACCGTTCTTGATCCTCATTTGGTGAACAATATACGTGAAAATCCCAGGTACACCAAGATGTCGCCCGAAGAAGTTCTTGGGAAGTTCGTAAGCGGGCGAATGATGATCAAGGAGGCAAGATACGTGGACGACGCGTTGAACGGTCCTAGTCATGAGCCTCAACCCATTGCTCTCAAGGCAACAAGGAGCAAGGAGGCGCTACCAAGCAAGGTGGCGCAAGTTGAGGCGGCCGGACTCAATGATGAGGAGATGGCCCTCATCATTAAGCGCTTCAAGACGGCGCTTAAAGGTCGCAAGGGGCAGCCGAGCAAGACCAAAGCCAAAGGGAAGCGCTCATGCTTCAAATGCGGTAAGCTTGGTCATTTTATTGCTAACTGTCCCGAAAATGATAGTGACCAGGAGCAAGGGAAGAATGGGAAGAGAGAGAACAAGAAGGTTTACAAGAAGGCCAAAGGCGAAGCACACCTTGGAAAGGAGTGGGATTCGGATTGCTCTTCGTCCGACTCCGACGACGAAGGACTCGCCGCCACTGCCTTCAACAAATCGGCCCTCTTCCCAAACGAGCATCACACTTGCCTCATGGCAAGGGAGAAGAAGGTAATCAATCATAATGCTAATACTTATGATTCTTCTAGTGATGATGAGTCTAGTGAAGATGAAATAGATTACTCTAGTTTATTCAAGGGATTGGATAGAACTAAGATAGCTAAGATTAATGAATTGATTGATGCCTTGAATGAAAAGGATAGAATCTTAGAAAAACAAGATCTTTTATATGAAGAGCATGATAAATTTGTTAGTGCACAAAATTCACTTGCTCTAGAAGTTAAAAGAAATGGAATGCTTTCTTGTAAACTTTCTACTTGTAATGAAACCATTTCTTCTTTAAAAGGTGAAATTAATGATTTAAATGCTAAACTAGAAGTAGCAAGTAAATCTAACTCTTGTGTTGAACATGTTGATATTAATGCTTGTTGTGAACACTTAGTTTCAATTTCAAAACTAAATGATGAAGTGGCTAGTCTTAATGCCCAACTTAAGACTAGCAAGAATGAATTTGATAAGCTGAAATTTGCAAGGGATGCCTACACGATTGGTAGGCACCCCTCAATTAAGGATGGGCTTGGCTACAAGAGGGAAGCCAAGGACTTGACAGGCCATAAGGCTCCTATCTCCGCCAAGGAGAAAGGGAAGGCTCCTATGGCTTGTAGTACTAAAAGGAACCATGCTTTTATATATCATGATAGGAGACAAACTAGAAATGCTTATAGGAGTTATAATGCTTATGATGATTTTGACTCTCATGCCATGTTTGCTTCTAGTTCTTCCTATATGCAAGGTAGAAATATGTCTAGGAGAAATGATATTCATCATGTGCCTAGGAAGAACATTATTCATGCTCCTAGGAAAGTAGTGAATGAACATTCTACAATTTATTGTGCTTTAAATGCGTCCTTTGCTATTTGTAGAAAGGATAGGAAAATAGTTGCAAGGAAATTAGGGGCAAGATGCAAGGGAGACAAAACTTGCATTTGGGTCCCTAAGGATATTTGTGCTAACCTTGCAGGACCCAACATGAGTTGGGTACCTAAGACCCAAGCCTAAATTTGCCTTGCAGGTTTATGCATCCGGGGGTTCAAGCTGGATTATCGACAGCGGATGCACAAACCATATGACGGGGGAGAAGAAGATGTTCACCTCCTACGTCAAAAATAAGGATCCCCAAGATTCAATTATATTCGGTGATGGGAATCAAGGCAAGGTAAAAGGGTTAGGTAAAATTGCAATTTCTAATGAGCACTCAATTTCCAATGTGTTTTTAGTTGAGTCTCTTGGTTACAATTTGCTATCTGTTAGTCAACTATGCAATATGGGATATAATTGTCTTTTTTACAAATGTAGATGTGTCTGTCATTAGAAGAAGTGATGGTTCACTAGCCTTTAAGGGTGTATTAGACGGCAAGCTTTACTTAGTTGATTTTGCAAAAGAAGAGGCCGGTCTAGATGCATGCTTAATGGCTAAGACTTGCATGGGATGGCTGTGGCATCGCCGCTTAGCACATGTGGGGATGAAGAACCTTCACAAGCTTCTAAAGGGAGAACACGTGATAGGTTTGACTAACGTACAATTCGAAAAAGATAGACCTTGTGCAGCTTGTCAGGCAGGTAAACAGGTGGGAGGAGCGCATCACAGCAAGAATGTGATGACCACGTCAAGACCTCTGGAGCTGCTGCATATGGACCTCTTCGGACCCGTCGCCTATCTAAGCATAGGAGGAAGTAAGTATGGTCTAGTTATTGTTGATGACTTTTCCCGCTTCACTTGGGTGTTCTTTTTGCAGGATAAGTCTGAAACCCAAGGGACCCTCAAGCGCTTCCTAAGGAGAGCTCAAAATGAGTTTGAGCTCAAGGTGAAAAAGATAAGGAGCGACAACGGGTCCGAATTCAAGAACCTTCAAGTGGAGGAGTTTCTTGAGGAGGAAGGGATCAAGCACGAGTTCTCTGCTCCCTACACACCTCAGCAAAATGGTGTGGTAGAGAGGAAGAACAGGACGCTCATAGATATGGCGAGGACTATGCTTGGAGAATTCAAGACCCCCGAGTGCTTTTGGTCGGAAGCCGTGAACACGGCTTGCCACGCCATCAACAGGGTCTACCTTCACCGCCTCCTCAAGAAGACGTCGTATGAGCTACTAACCGGTAACAAACCCAATGTATCTTACTTTCGTGTGTTTGGGAGCAGGTGCTACATTCTAGTGAAGAAGGGTAGAAATTCTAAATTTGCTCCCAAAGCTGTAGAAGGGTTTTTATTAGGTTATGATTCAAATACAAAGGCGTATAGGGTCTTCAACAAATCATCAGGTTTGGTTGAAGTCTCTAGCGACGTTGTATTTGATGAGACTAATGGCTCTCCAAGAGAGCAAGTTGTTGATTGTGATGATGTAGATGAAGAAGATGTTCCGACGGCCGCTATACGAACCATGGCGATTGGAGAAGTGCGGCCACAGGAACAAGATGAACGAGATCAACCTTCTTCCTCAACAACGGTGCATCCCCCAACTCAAGATGATGAACAGGTTCATCAAAAGGAGGTGTGTGATCAAGGGGGAGCACAAGATGATCACGTGATGGAGGAAGAAGCGCAACCGGCACCTCCAACCCAAGTTCGAGCGGTGATTCAAAGGGATCATCCCGTCGACCAAATTTTGGGTGACATTAGCAAGGGAGTAACTACTCGATCTCGATTAGTTAATTTTTGTGAGCATTACTCCTTTGTCTCTTCTATTGAGCCTTTCAGGGTAGAAGAGGCCTTGCTAGATCCAGATTGGGTATTGGCCATGCAGGAGGAACTCAACAACTTCAAGCGCAACGAAGTTTGGACACTGGTGCCTCGTCCCAAGCAAAATGTTGTGGGAACCAAGTGGGTGTTCCGCAACAAACAGGACGAGCACGGGGTGGTGACGAGGAACAAGGCTCGACTTGTGGCAAAAGGTTATGCCCAAGTCGCAGGTTTGGACTTTGAGGAGACGTTTGCTCCTGTGGCTAGGCTAGAATCAATTTGTATCTTGCTAGCATATGCCGCTCACCATTCTTTCAGGTTGTACCAAATGGATGTGAAGAGCGCTTTCCTCAACGGGCCAATAAAGGAGGAGGTGTACGTGGAGCAACCCCCTGGCTTCGAGGATGAACGGTACCCCGACCATGTGTGTAAGCTCTCTAAGGCGCTCTATGGACTTAAGCAAGCCCCAAGAGCATGGTATGAATGCCTTAGAGACTTTTTAATTGCTAATGCTTTCAAGGTTGGGAAAGTCGATCCAACTCTTTTTACAAAGACATGTGATGGTGATTTGTTTGTGTGCCAAATTTATGTCGATGACATAATTTTTGGTTCTACTAACCAAAAGTCTTGTGAAGAGTTTAGCAAGGTAATGACGCAGAAATTCGAGATGTCAATGATGGGCGAGTTGAACTACTTCCTTGGGTTCCAAGTGAAGCAACTCAAGGACGGCACCTTCATCTCCCAAACAAAGTACACACAAGATTTGCTAAAGAGGTTTGGAATGAAGGATGCCAAGCCCGCAAAGACTCCGATGGGGACCGACGGACACACCGACCTCAACAAAGGAGGTAAGTCCGTTGATCAAAAGGCATACCGGTCAATGATAGGGTCATTACTTTACTTATGTGCTAGTAGACCGGATATTATGCTTAGCGTATGCATGTGTGCTAGATTTCAATCCGATCCTAAGGAGTGTCACTTAGTGGCAGTGAAGCGAATTCTTCGATATTTAGTCGCTACGCCTTGCTTCGGGATCTGGTATCCAAAGGGGTCTAACTTTGACTTGATTGGGTACTCAGATTCCGACTATGCTGGATGTAAGGTCGATAGGAAGAGTACATCGGGGACGTGCCAATTCTTAGGAAGGTCCCTGGTGTCATGGAACTCTAAGAAACAAACCTCCGTTGCCCTATCCACCGCTGAAGCCGAGTACGTTGCCGCAGGACAGTGTTGCGCGCAACTACTTTGGATGAGGCAAACCCTCAGGGACTTTGGCTACAATCTGAGCAAAGTCCCACTCCTATGTGATAATGAGAGTGCTATCCGAATAGCGGAAAATCCTGTTGAGCACAGCCGCACAAAGCACATTGACATCCGGCATCACTTTTTGAGAGACCACCAGCAAAAGGGAGATATCGAAGTGTTTCATGTTAGCACCGAGAACCAGCTAGCCGATATCTTTACCAAGCCTCTAGATGAGAAGACCTTTTGCAGGCTGCGTAGTGAGCTAAATGTCTTAGATTCGTGGAACTTGGATTGAATTGCAGCATACATGTGTTTATGCCTTTGATCATGTCCATTCTGCATTTTGTTGCTTATTATGGTGCTCAAGTTGTACAAACACTCCATGGACCTCACAAGTCCGTTGCAAAGTGATGCACATGTTTAGGGGGAGATGTGTTACAACTTGACCCTTTGAGACTAACCATATGCTTGAGTTTGATTGATTTAGTCTCGAAGGAGAATTGAAAGGGAAAAGGTGGACTTGGACCATGAAAGACTTCCACTGCACTCCGATGAGAGGGTAACTTATTCCAAGTCCATCTCATGAACTCTTATTGCCATTTGCTCTAAATTGAAGATTTTGGTGAGGCAATGGGGTTAAAGGGCCAAGATTGATCCCGTTTTGGTGCTTGATGCCAAAGGGGGAGAAAATAAAGGCCAAAGCAATAAATGGATCAGCTACCACTTGAGAAATTTGAAAATGGTAGAGTAGAGCTTTTGGTTTGTCAAAACTCTTTTATTGTCTCTTTTGTCAAAAGTTGGGGTAGAGTAGAGCTTTTGGTTTGTCAAAACTCTTTTATTGTCTCTTTTGTCAAAAGTTGGCTTCTTGTGGGAAAAGTAGTAATTATGGGAAAAAGGGGGAGTTTTTGAAATCTTTTGATCAATCTCTTTTGGAATGACTCTCTTTATGCTTCAACATGTGTGTTTGACTTAGAGATAGAGATTTGAGTTTGATTTGCAAAAACAAACCAAGTGGTGGCAAAGGATGATCCATATATGCCAAAATTGAATCAAAATAAAACTCAAATTTATTTTATTTGAAGTGAGTTTGCACTTGTTCTAGTTGCTTTATGTTGTGTTGGCATAAACCACCAAAAAGGGGGAGATTGAAAGGGAAATGTGCCCTTGGGCCATTTCTAAGTATTTTGGTGATTGAGTGCCAACACAAGTGCTTAAATGTGAATTTATGTCCATGGATGAACAAAGTGTAAATCATGAAGTAAAGGTATGTTTCTAAGCCTTAGTACATTGGTTTTGTGTACTAATATACTTGTCTAAGTGTTAGAAACAGAAAGAAGAAGAAAAGAAAAGAGGAGAAAAAGACTTGGCTGTGTACAGCCAAGACTCAGCTCGGTCTGGCACACCGGACTGTCCGGTGTGCACCGGACAGTGTCCGGTGCGCCAGGCTGACTCGGCGTGAAGTAGCCGCTCTCGGGAATTCGCCGACGGCGTACGGCTAAAATTCACCGGACTGTCCGGTGTGCACCGGACTGTCCGGTGAGCCAACGGTCGGCCGGGCCAACGGTCGGCTGCGGAATCTGCGCGCGACACGTGGCCGGACCAACGGTCGGCCGCGCGATCTGCGCGAGACACGTGGCCGAGCCAACGGTCGGAAGGGGGCACCGGACTGTCCGGTGTGCACCGGACATGTCCGGTGCGCCAACGGCTCCCAGATCTGCAACGGTCAGCAACGGTCGGCAGCGCTGTTTAAGGAAAGAAATCGGGCACCGGACAGTGTCCGGTGTGCACCGGACTGTCCGGTGCACCCGACGACAGAAGGCAAGGATAGCCTTCCAGATTTGCTCTCAACGGCTCCTAGCTGCCTTGGGGCTATAAAAGGGACCCCTAGGCGCATGGAGGAGTTACCCAAGCAACCTTAGAGCATTCTTGATCACCCACACTCAGTCTTTGCGCATTCGTTTGTCATTCTCAGTGATTCGAGCTCCGTTCTAGTGAGAACTTTGAGATAGTCTTTTGAGCTCGATTCTTGGCCGTGTGTGTGCGCATTTTGCTGTGGATTTGTGTGTGTTGCTTCCCTCCCTTACTCTGTGCTTCTTTGTGATCATATACTTGTAAGGGCAAGAGACTCCAATTTGTGGAGATTCCTTGCAAACGGGATAAAGAAAAGAAAGCAAAACACTGTGGTATTCAAGTGGGTCTTTGGACCGCTTGAGAGGGGTTGATTGCAACCCTCGTCCGTTGGGACGCCACAACGTGGAGTAGGCAAGCGTTGGTCTTGGCCGAACCACGGGATAAACCACTGTGCCATCTCTGTGATTGATCTTCTGTGGTTATTGTGTTTTGTTGGGACTCCTCTCTAGCCACTTGGCATTATCTGTGCTAACACTTAACCAAGTTTTGTGGCTTAAGTTTGAAGTTTTACAGGATCACCTATTCACCCCCCCTCTAGGTGCTCTCAATTAGATTTTGTCCATAAATTCGAGTGTGACACCTTTATAGGATGTTCACCCTTATGTAGCCATCTAGATTCTATCAAGTTGTATTAGAGCTAGGTCACTGTTAATTTAAGGCATAACAACCTATGGTGAAAAGTATGACTACTAATAATGCTAGCAAACCACCTTACTTTAATGTAACAAATTATGATTGTTGGTAAAAAGGATGTGTTTGCATTTAAAAGCTATGAGTAGAAAAGTATGGGATGTTGTGCATGAACCTTTTGTAGTCCTTGACATGAAGGATCCAACACTATGAGAGGAAGAAAACTTGCAATTAAATGATCAAGATCTCAACATAATATATAAAGCTTGGTCTTTGAATCAATCAACAACTTGGAATTTGCACATGAAGTTTGGAAGATGCTTGAATATTTATATTAGGGTACACTAGCCATAAAAGAAGCAAAGCTAGATTTCTTCGAAGATAAATATGCAAAATTGAAGGTGCAAGAAGATGAAAGTGTACTAGAGATGTTCCATAGGCTCAATATCATTGTGAATGAGCTAAGAAACTTATGTCACATGATGAACGGTGAGGACTTCTCTTATTGGTTCTTAATATGCTTCCCTCCAAGATTTGACACTCTAGTCACCATCATTGTGAGAGGCGGACTAAAAGGAGTAACTTCAATTCAAGTACAAGTGATTTGGTCACACAAGAGATATACCATCTAGAAAGAGATGGGGAATACAAAGAAGATGATAATAATAAGAAAAGTGTGGAATTAAATGCCGCCACATCAGCAAAGGAGCAAGATCAAAAATAAGAAAGAAGCTAGTGAAGATGAAGTCTCAAGCTCAAATGATGATGAAAAATGGCTCGTGTGTGCCAATTTGTCAAATTTATGAAGAAGAAAGGATATGGATCAATAAGAAGAAGAGTACCCTCATGAAAAAGAAGAGAATAAAGAAGGTACAACAAGTGTGGTCACTAAGAACATCTTATTGTTTAGTTTCCTTACAATGATGAAGAAAATAAAGAAAACAATAAGGTCAAAGAAGGCAAGAAGATGATTTTCAAGGAAAAAATGGGCCAAGGCTATTATGTTGAAAGGAACTTCGATGCATGATCAAGTGACGGTGAAGATGATTACGATGATAAGATAAATACAAAGAAGAAAGGACTTGTAACCATTGCCACCAACAACAAGCCCTCACTCTTCGACACTCCATCATGCTTCATGGCCAAGGGCCCTAAGGTACTAGTTGAGGAGAGTGATAGTGAGAGTGAAAGTGAGTATGGAGAGGATTACTCTAAGGAGAAACTCATTGAGTTCTTGTAGGAGGCTCATTAATTCTTGAACACGAAAAATGTGAAATACAAATAATTGCGCAAGAAGTACAAAGTTCTTGAACAAACTTTTGAGAAGCATCTAGCTAATCATGAGGCTCTTATTGAAACTCATGAGAATATGAAATAAGCTCATTACTCTCTTCTTAATTGGTCAAAAGATGGATCTTATTAACATAGCAAGCATAGGTGTCACATGCAACATTCTTGCTGATACCATTTGTGCACCTATCATTATTACTCCCACTAATAGCACTAAGATTCACCATCTATGAGCAACAGTATCACTAGTAATATTTCTCTTAAAATTGAAATTGAAACCCTAAAGAAAGTGAGGTAAACAAGCCCACTCATGCTTTAGATAAAAGCGTATGCTAGTGAGACCGGCCTACTAAAGTGTTTAGGAAGCCAAAAAATTTCTCTCAACAAATAGGGATTGTGATGCATTGCAAGAATCAAAAGACGACCTTTGCAAGTCACAAAACTAATCTGGTGAAGAGCAATGACCGGTTTTGTTTAAAATGCAAGCAAGTTGGGAACAATACATTTGTATGAACAAACAGAAGGCAAAATCAAAATAAGAAAAATAGTTTATGTGATGTAGGACATATAGAAGGCAGAAGAGTCGCATTCAAATTTTGAACACGTTCTACGATCTTGTTTGCTAAATGGTACTTGATATGTTATCTTGATTTGGTGGTGGACCATGATATGTTCCTATAGGTCCTAGTATAGTTTAGAATGAAAACCAATCCTATGCAGTTACTTCCCATCACTGACATGTGGGTCCAGATCCAGTTCGGGCCCACATGTCGGTGACCCATGTGCAGAGTAACCGCAGAGGATCTCGTCGCGTGTTAGAACATGAGAAGACGATAACTGTTTCAGAAATCACAGCGAAGCAGGAAATACAGTCGAGCCAAGTGAAACGAAATGATTAATCGTATGTGGGGGAAGCACACATCCATACAACCAACCAACCAACCAACCAACCAACTGAACATATAGGCTTATTAGCCGCTACCGTGCACACGAGACTCTGATAACACAATCGTTAGTTAGTTGCTGTGTCCAAAATCATGACTACTTCTAACTTGATCAAACGCCTCCACACGCACATGCACACGCACGCTCCCGTACACCGTGCATCAACTGTTGCTTCATTCTGGGAGAAAAAGGATCGCCGGTTATCCACAGAAATGGCGTTTCATGTTTGTTTCGGGGGTTTCAACCCTGATGAAACGATTTTCCCAAAAGAAAACCCTGATGAAGACCGGGCCTCCCCCCTTTTTTTTTTCTTTTGACGAAAACGTCCAGTAGACCGTTGCTTTCACCAACTGCCTGACGGGGGAGGCGTCTTTTGTCCGCACCGGCCGGAAATCGCATGCCATCGCGGCCGGGTGCAGAGCCGACAAGAGCTCCACCGCCGGTACGAATGATCCTCTCACCTCTCTCTCTCTCTCTCTCTCTCTCTCTCTCTCTCTCTCTCTCTCTCTCTCTCTCTCTCTCTCTCTCTCTCTGCAGATGACTATTTTTTCTCTCTCTATATAATTATAGGGATAACTAATGTGTACGGTAGGACGGTAGGTGATCAGGGTATAGCTTTGGCTCCTGCAATCGGCGTGAGGCGTGGTGCCCTGATGCAATCATGCAGTCGGTCCTCAGAGGCAGGAAAGAATGGCGGAAGCTTTTCTTGTTAATTAGTGAAGCGATTGGTATTTTCTTTTTTACCTGCGTCTTATTTCGATGTCACTGTCTTGCCTATCATGTGCAGTGGTCGCGGCTCTGTGTGCGTCTTTTTTTTTTCTTTCTTTCCAGATATTAGTAAAATGTAAACACACAATGGTTCTGTACTTCTCTGTGCGTCTGGGCTCTGCAAATAATAAAGTTTTGGGTGTTGTTTAGTTAGCTAGCCATTTTTTTTTACAATGACACTGTATCGTGCTTTCGATGTGCATGGTAGAGCTCCACAATGAACAAAGCTCTGGAATTATTACTAACTAGTCAGTTGCTCGCACATTGACACGGTTTCTATGTATCATATATATGTGTCATAAATAAGCCTTGTTTTAATAAAACACAAAAATATATGTGTTCTATTGGTTAGGTTAGTATAAATGCGGAGCTAACAACCAATGTTTAAACTCCCATTTATACATAATTTTATTTTATTTACATAATTGTATTTTATTTTTATATTAAGCGGGAAAAGTGACGTGTGGTGATCGTTGAAACTAGATATCCAGCATGTATATGGAACCAAAGTTATAATGTGACGTCGAAGAATATAATGTGACGTCAGAGATAAGTATATTTAAGAGCCATAACATATTGTATTACGATTTTTAACAATAAAAAAGAGGGAGGGGAATCAACTAGCAGGATTCTTGTTCTTTCACTGTTGGCCTTATGATAATGCATGCCTCGCTCGTCTCTAGGCGTACTGTCAAAATCACTCACCAGACACTCATAGTCGTAGCAACTTCGCGAGAGATGAATACTCTTTTGGCGGGGCTGATGCACTACAGTAAACTAACAAACATCCGAGTATCCGACGGCCTCCTTATCTCCGACGGCTCGGTACGAGGCCGTCGGAGATAAGGTTATGTCCGACGGCCACAACCGGCGCTCGGAAATAAGTCTTATCTCCGACGGCCTCGTACCGAGCCGTCGGAGATAAGGTTATCTCCGACGGCCTCGTACCGAGCCGTCGGAGATAAGGCTTTTTAACGCGCGGATCCGACCCGCGCGCCTTTCATTTCACCCGCGCGCGTCGTTTCTTTCTCTCTGCCGCCGCCGCCGCCCCGCACAGCGAGCGCCGTCGCCGCCAGGTCGCCGCCCCGCCCGCCGCCGTGCTCCGGCCGCCCCGTGCTCCGTGCTCCGGCCACCCGCCCCCCGTGCTCCGGCCACCGCCCCGTGCTCCGCCCAGTGCTCCGACAGCCGCCGCCGCCCCGTTCGCCGGTCACCGCCGCCCCGTGCTCCGGCCGCCGGCCCCGTGCGCCCGCCGCCCACCCGTGCGCCCGTCGCCGGCCGGCTCCCCACGCCCGCTAAGTGAGTATACTTAATTAGCAATTTTGTTTATTAAAATTGTATGCTTGTATTAATGTATTTGATTAGAATTGTATGCTTGTATTAATGTATTTGATTAGAATTGTATGTATGAATGCATTTGATTGTTTAGTTTGTTATGTCCGACGGCCAAAATTTGATTACGTAATTAAAGTAGCTTGTTTTAGTTTATTTAGTGGTACTTTAGATAATTTAAATTTTTAATTTCCGAGGGTAATTATTATGCCCTCGGAAATAAGGTCATTTTATATGATTTGTCATCTATAACAATGTTATTTCGTATGTAATATTGTATTGTGGTTTATTAGTTTAATTATTTAATAATGCATGATGATTATAGTTAATCATAGTGTACGTAGTGTGAACAAACGAAACCTAGGCGTCACCCGTTTCGGCCCAACACACCTTACAAGCGACGCATGTGAGGTATGTTGGGCCGGAATTGTCCCTTTATTGGACAGCCTCGGGGTGACCGACAGAGTCCGTGTTTATGACAAAAGCATGTGCTCCTGCTTAGTTTCGGCAGCATAACCTCTCTGTTCTCCAATTGCACCATTTTTAGGCGTGCGATTGGAGAACAGCGGGGTTATGCTGCCGAAATTTCGCACGACCACATGTCTTGTCATAAACACGGCCTCGTCGGTCACTCCTGGGTGGGTTTAGGACCTATCCTTTCCTACAGATGTAGGGGCGTGATTTCTTCGTAAAAACGGATGGTCCGTGCATTACTTATCTAATTAAGTTAACGTCTCGTATCTAGTATGGAGGAGAATCGTCGATGGATGTATGAAGGTTGGAAGAAAAGAGGTGCTCTATCAAGTGAGTGGGTTGCCAAGACTGATGCTTTTCTCGACCATGCTTTTGCTCGGTCAGAGACTGGAACCGATGTTAGGTGCCCTTGTAGCAAGTGTCGGAACATTAATTTCCTTGACAGGAGGACTATGTCGATACATATTTGCAAGAACGGTTATATGCCAGGCTATGAGGTGTGGGTGCACCACGGTGAGGACCCACCTCCTCGTACTGTATCGGAAGTTCAGTCACATGAAGAGGAGGACTACGATAGGATGGAAGAGATGCTTGACGATGTACGCCATGAGCTTCTAATCGTCGATTCGGAGAACCCCGGTCAACCCACCGAGTTTGAGGATCCAGCTACACCTGAGGTTCAGAAGTTCTTCGAGCTCCTTAAAGCTGCCAAAGAGCCATTGCATGAGCACACAAAAGTGACCGTCCTTGTATTTGTGACTCGACTTATGGCTATTAAGTCTAAGTTTGCATTCTCAAACAACTGTTACAAGGAACTTTTGAACTTGATCAGTGATGTACTTCCGGAGAATCACAAGATGCCAAAGGACATGTATCAGTCTAAAAAGCTGTTATCTGGCCTCGGTATGGACTACGAAAAAATCGATGTCTGTGAAAATAATTGTATGCTTTTCTGGAAGGAGACCGCAGGTGAGAAGGAGTGTACTGTATGTGGTGAGCGTAGATTCGTTGAGGTTGAAAACGACGATGGTTTGACCGTGACTACGAAGATTGCACGTAAGCAGCTTCGTTACATGCCTCTTATACCTCGGTTGAAACGTTTGTTCATCTCCAAGAATACAGCCAGACACATGAGGTGGCACAAAGAAGGGGTACGTGAGAATCGAAATGTCATGGTGCACCCAGCTGATACAGATGCATGGAAGGCACTAGATGCTTTTGATTCCAGCTTTGCTGATGAAGTGAGGAATGTTCGCTTCGGTTTGGCAACAGATGGTTTCTCGCCATTCAATCTAACTGCAACGTCGTACTCATGTTGGCCCGTCTTTGCTGTTCCATACAACCTTCCACCAGCTCTTTGCATGAAATATGAATTTATTTTCTTGTATCTTGTAATACCTGGTCCGGATCATCCTGGAACAAAGATCGATGTGATGATGAGGCCCCTGATTGAAGAATTGAAAATTTTGTGGGAAGGAGTCGAGGCGTACGATTGTTACAAGAAACAGAAGTTCAACCTGAGAGCCGCGTTTTTATGGTCTATTCATGATTTTATGGCTTATGGTATCTTTGCTGGATGGAGTTGTCATGGGATTTTGACATGTCCGATATGCGTTGAAGACACTTCATGCTTTCGACTAAAGTTTGGTGGAAAGATATGTTACTTCGATTGCCATAGATGTTTTTTGCCAGAGGATCACCCGTTCAGGTTCGATAGGAACGCTTTTAAAAAGGACACGATTGTGACGAGGGGACCACCCAAGCGTCTAAGTGGTCCAGAGATTCTCGCGAGACTTAATGATTTGAAACTAAACGAACATGGAAATCGTTTTGAAGGTTATGGAACCGAGCATAATTGGACTCACAAATGTGGTCTATGGGAACTCCCTTATATGAAAGCCTTGATTCTAATGCATAACATTGATGTCATGCACCAGGAACGAAATATGGGTGAAAGCATTATCAGCACTTGCATGAATATCACTGACAAAACAAAAGACAACCCTAAGGCAAGGAAAGACTTGGCCTTAATCTGTAGAAGACCAACTATGGAGATAGGAGAGAATCAGAAGAAGCCACGTGCTCCTTTCAGTATTAAACCTAAAAGGAAGAAACAATTGATGAAATGGTTGAAAAACTTAAAGTTCCCAGATGGTTACGCCGCGGGCTTTAGAAGGTTTGTGAATTTGAAGACGGGCAAGTTTTCTGGGTTGAAGAGTCATGACTACCACATAATAATGGAAAGACTCCTTCCTGTTATGTTTCGTGGTTTTGTAAAAAATGATGTATGGAAAGCATTAGCGGAGCTAAGCTACTTTTATAGACATCTTTGTGCCAAAGAAATAAAGAAAGAGATGATGGAGAAGCTTGAGCAACAAATACCGATTTTGGTATGCAAACTTGAAAAACTATTTCCACCAGGTTTCTTCAATCCGATGCAACATCTACTTGTTCACCTACCATACGAAGCTAAGGTAGGAGGTCCTGTGCAATATAGATGGATGTATCACATCGAAAGGACACTAAAGAAGCTACGTGCAATGGTTGGTAATAAGAGACGAGTTGAAGGGTGCATCGCTGAAGAATTCAAATATAAAGAGATAGCATCGTTCACGGGCCTGTACTTTGCAGAGGAACACAATGTCAATGCCCATACGTTGCGGTATCATGTCGACGAGCCCCCTATCAGTGATATTGAAATTTTTCAATGGAGGGGCAAAACTGTAGGACCCAGCACAACATACTGTTTCACCAACGACGAATGGAAGACTGCTTTACTCTACATGTATAACAACATGGAAGAGATGAGTCAGTTTCTCCTGTAAGTGTAAACTTTATTTTAGTCATTGCCGCTAGAATTTTTGTTGTGAGACTAAAATGTTTGTTTCCTTGTACTAACAGGGAATTTGATTCTCAAAATTGCATCTCTGGCTGTGAACGTGACCAGATTCGTCGAGAGGGAAAAGATGGGGGACTTAATTTCTTGTGTTGGTTTCGAGATTATGTAGATAAAAATGACAATATACACCCAGACCTTCGACAATTATCCCTAGGAGCAGTAACTGGCAGATGTTATGGTCGGTATGATGTCAATGGTTTTAGATTCCGTTCCACAAGGTTCGAAGATGATCATCCTCTAGCAGCCACGACAAATTCCGGAGTTGTAACTAGAGCTGTCGATGATGAAGGGAAGGTGACTAATTATTATGGAGTCATTAATGATATAATCGAGTACAAGTTTTTTGGAGATAAACAACTCAAAGTGGTGTTCTTTGATTGTGATTGGTTTTCTCCAAACTCAACGCGAGAAAATCAATATGGCATGGTGGAAGTCAAACACAACGACAGATTAAAAGGCCACGACACTATAATCCTTGCCCACCAATGCGAGCAGGTGTATTATATGACATATCCATCTAAGAAAAAGGGTTTGGTTGATTGGAGGGTAGTGTACAAAGTTAATCCTCGTGAACGACTATATGCTCCTGGTGATGCTGGTTATGTTGAAAGTCAAATCGAGCACGAAGTGGGGGCTGCTGAGATTTTCCAAGACGAAGAACTTACAAGCACGTTTAATGTACAAACTGAAATGTTGGAAGAATCTTTATTAGGTGATCAAAATGATGTAGAGGTTCCTCCAAAATGAAAACGAGTGACGAGAAAGAAGAAAGCTACTTGGCGTCCATTAAATCGACGAAAGCAACTAGATCCTGATTTTGATTACGATTACGATTGACGAGTATGGAACATGATTTTATTGCATATTTTATTATTTTATTGCATATTTTATGATTTTGTTGCATATTTTATTGTCGATTTGTGTACTAACTTGTTGTTGTTAAAATAGGATGTCAAAGAAAATGAAGTCTTTTGCTCGTAGTTTGCTTGGGACGAGGAGTAGCTCGAGGAGCAGCTCGAGGGGTGAGGATTCAGTTTTTCAGGGCACAGGTTCTACCATGAGCAGACGGAGAGCGCTGGCAGAACATTTGCCTCCACAAGATGTAAGTTAGTTGTTAAATTACATTATTTGAGTTACTTAATATTGTATGATGTAAGGTATTTGTTTCATAGGATGCTGAAATTGAGGAACCAGTGGTAGAGGATCATGCAAGAGATGATGTTGAAGATGATGGTGGAGATAATGTGGGAGATGATGCTGGAGACGATGCTGGGGATTCTGGGGCTGGTGGAGATTCCGCAGCTGGGTCTGGAACTTCTCGAGTTAGGAGAATGAGGAAGCTGCATTTTGTTGGACCACCTCCAGAGCTTCCACCCGAATCTCGGGTTTTGATAAAGCCTAGTGGAAAGTGAGTGACATGTCTTTGCTTAAATGTTATTGAAAGTTATGTTTTAATTTCCACATTGTTTATACTATTTCCAGGTCTTGGATCGACGACTCGTTCACAGGCACAGGACACTACAGGCAGGTGAACATGGTCCTTGGTAATCTTGTTCGTCTGCACTGGCCTGGTGTTGTGACTTTGCCTACTGGCGAGTCTGTCCCCGCCACCACTTGGGAGCATTATCGCTATGGTGTCTGTAGAACGTTTGGCAACACACAGGCACTAGTTTGGGATGCATTCTGGGTATGAATTATTTATACTATTTTAGTTATTCCATACATGTTTGCTTTTATGATAACACTAATTTTTTTGCAGAAACGGTACAAGTTGCCGGACGATGGATCATATGATATGAACGCTCGTTACGTGTTTGAGTATAACGCGAACGATGTCGTTGCAGATGCAATGTACTATGCACGAATTCAGGCTATAAAGGCATGGTACAGAGCAAATGCTGATGATCGACCGATGCCAAATACCAAGGCCGAGTGGTCATCAATTTACTTGACGGAGGAGCAATACCTAGAGGTAAACAGGTACTTGCCTCTCAAATCGCACGAAGCCATGTATTTGCTTGCTTTATTTAAAAAATTTCATGTAGGTGTCGGTGCCGTGGATGGCCACCCGATCGGAGGGTTATCGGGCATTGTGCAGATGGTGGGCTTCCCCTGAGTTTCGTGCCATTTCTGAAAGGAACAGGGGAAACCATGGGACCGAGTCGTTCCACAACTACGGTGGTGATGGTCATGTGCGCTTGGCTAAGCGAATGGTAAGTCACAGTTTGTTGTAACTTTTGAATTACATAGAAATGTGTCATTGTAACTTTTATGTACAGGAAGTCAAATCCGGCCGTACGCCCACGGATGTGGAGGTGTATATGCAAGGGCATAGGGGTTCTGATCCTCAGAATCCTGATGTGTTATGCACTCAGACGGCCACCGACCGTCTAGTGAGTTTTTGATACTCTATTATGTGTTTGATATTGTTTGCAAGGGCATAGGGGTTATGCACTTATATTTGATATTGTTTGCCTCCAGGCTTCGTATGGGGAGGAGATGGTTCAACGCCATGGGCAGGAGTACGATTGGAGGAGCCAGCCAATCGACCCTCAGGCAGCATATGCTAGCGGAGGAGGACAAGCCCACGGACGGTGAGATTATTTAATTTGGATTACAAAATTGTCATCATATGCTTGCGATTCAACTGAGGCATGAGTTACTATACTAAGTGCATGGTTCACTCTTGTAGGTTGGGTATTTTTTATTCTACGATTGATTCCAGAGAGCTAAGACGCCGTGGACGACAGTCCACATCGTCGTCTTCACAGTCGTCCCGTTCACGATCATCCGCCCACGACATAGAGATGGCAGTGTTGCGTCAACAGGCAGAGTACCATCAATCAGTCTTGAGGGAACAATTGGAGTACCAGAGGCAACAATCTGAGTACCAGAGGCAACAAGCCGAGTACCAGAAGAAGAGGGACGAGTATTATGCAAACCTCCAGGCCCAAAATCAAGCTCTTCTCTCGGTAAGCTGAAGTAACATTTTGTAGCTTATTTTGCAAAACACTTGATGTGTATCTTATTAGCTCAACAATGACTTGTATATAATTTGTAGCAACTAGCCCAACAAGCGGGCATCCCGATGCCGACATATGGGATGCCGCCTCCGGAGTTTGCACTGCCAATGCCAATGTTGGCGCCTCCACCTCCGCCTCCGCCTCCGTCACAATTCCCTATGGTATGTACACATATGCGTGTGTGACATGATCATAGATGTCTTATATGTTTAAATGAACAACTGAGTGGTTACTATTTTATGTGCTTGTGTTATAGGGATTTCAGACACCACCTGCTTCAGTTGCCGCACCTGGTGATGGGTCTGGTCAAGACGACACAACACATTCGTGGGTGAACAACCTTTTCAACACGCAGAGTCCAGCCGGAGGAGGTGGCTATGGATATGATTGATGTGTCGTGATGTTAATTTATGAAACACTTTGCAACACTTGTTTGTGAGACACAATGTCAGTTTGCAACAACCGTCGGACCTATATGTTGATGTTAAATTTGTGAATGTTAATATTTGTGAGAATATTTGTGATTGTGAATACTTATTTGAATGTGTATACTTGTGATTGTGAATGTGAATGTGTATATGTGCATGAAATCTGTTTTTGTTTTGTAAATGTCAGATTTTTTAAAAAACAGAATTTTGTGTAAATTCTGTAATTTATTATGTCCGACGGCCTAGTGGTAGCCGTCGGACATAAGACTTCATTATGTCCGACGGCCTAGCGCCGGGCCGTCGGATATAAGGCTTCATTATGTCCGACGGCCTAGCGCCGGGCCGTCGGACATAGGCCTGTGGGCCCCACAGGCTGACCGTTAAAATGGTTGCTGTGCATTACGTCCGACGGGCAGAGGCGGCCGTCGGACATAGTGTATATCCGACGGCTGCCGTCGGATATAACGTTATTTCCGACGGCTTAAAGCCGTCGGACATTAGCTAAAGCCGTCGGACATTATCTATCTCCGACGGTTTTAGCCTTATGTCCGACGGCTTCGGCCATCGGACATTGTTCTGTTTACTGTAGTGATGGTCACCTCCCACTTAACAGCACACTACCGACTACCAGAATAGAGCCTCTATAACACTCAACAAAAAGAACTTGGTGAATAGTTTATCGACAACGACCTATTTGCCGAGTACATTATATCAGGCACTCAGCAAAGTCTTTGTCTCGACAAAGAAAAGTCACCATAACGACACCAAGCGACGGTGACGGAGCCTTTGCTGAGTTTTATGCGTTGGGATGGTTGGGGATGGTCGAGGCGACAACAGGGAATGACAGGGGCAGTGGTAGAAGATGGCGCGGGGTGGTGCGACGACGGAGCCTTTGCTGAGTGTCATGTGTTGGGATGGTTGGGGATGGTCGAGGCGACAAGAGGGAATGGCAGGGGCAGTGGTAGAAGTCGGCGTGGGGTGGGGCGACGACGGAGCTGCTGCGGGGGTCGGGATGGTCGGGGCGGCGACGGGGAATGGCTGTGGCAGTGGTTGGGAATGGCTGTGGCAATGGTTGGCGAAACTGGCGGCGGCGGACTTGGCGCGGCGGCGGCGAGTGAGAGTTGAAGAGCCGAGTGAAACGAGGAGAAGAGCCCTTGGTTAGGGTTATGTTCAACAGCTTTGCCGAGTGCCTGAGATCTGCCACTCGGCAAAGAAACAGACACTCGGCAAAGAAACAAAGACCTGCTTACGGTTAGGGTTTCAACAGCTTTGTCGAGTGCCCAAGGTCTGGCACTCGGCAAATAAACTTTCTATTAAAAAAATAAAATTTGCCGAGGGCTCTTTGATAGGCACTCGACAAAGAACCAGTTTGCCGAGTGTCTCCTTTAGAATTTGTCGCAGGAGACACTCGGTAAAGTTTATTTGTTTTTAATCCCCAACTTTTTCTACTATGTTCTTAAAGTACCTGGACCAACATGTTCTATTTTGAAACATTTCTCAAAGTGTTTGATATATCTATTAGATTTAGTACATTTAATTTAATTTCTTCGGATAATTCACCTTTGAACTGCAAGTCACTCGAATACTTGAAAACAATGTATGCAAAATTGATATTAATGTTATTGAGCACAAGTTCAGGGCTTCTTTAGAAATAGACCAAAAATCTTGAACATCATGTTCGCGAAACATGACCGCGAAGTTGTAATCCAGTTGTTTTAATATTGTATAAAACGCAAACGAAGTCAAAAAATAATGAAACTTATCGAGGTGTCATGATATCATATGTAAATGTTGTGATAAAAATTTAACAGTGTTTCGTAAAAGTTATCACACACTATATGTATAAACACATGAATCTACGTAGAAGTTTCATGATACCTACATGACAATTTTCACGAAACACTGTCAAATTTTTATCACAGCTTATACACATGATATCATGACATTTCGACAAGTTTCATGATTTTATGACTTCGTTTGTGTTTTGTACATATTGAAAACAACTGGATCGCAAGCTCGCGGTCATGTTTCGCGAACATGATGTTCAAAATTTCTGATCTGCTCCTAAACAAGGCTTGAAATTGTGGTCAATAACATGAATATCATTTTTGCATTCATTGCTTTCCATTTTTCGAGTGACTTACAGTTCAAATTTGAATTATCCGAAGAAATTCAATTAAATGAACTAAATCTTACAGATATAGCAAACACTTTAAGAAATATGCCAAAATGAACATGTAGGTCTAAATACTGTAGGAACACACACCACCAAAACGTTGGGAGCAAAAAGAAAAAAAACCAAATAAATTTTGCCGGGTGTCAAGAGAAGACACTCGACAAAAGCATTCGTTGCCGAGTGTCTGGATTGACGCTCGGCAAAGACATGACTTGTCAAGTGTTCTCCTCGGGTACTCGGCATAGTTAACGGCCGTTAGCTGCAGACGGTGTGCCAAGTGGTGCCGAGAGTCGGACACTCGGCAAATCGGCTTTTGTCGAGCGCCTTTGTATGACGTTGCGAGTGTCATTCTTCGCCGAGAGTAACACTCGGCAAATCATTCTTTGTTGGCTGTCCGAGATTTTACACTCGACGAACCTTCGAGCACTAAAAAAAACGCATTTCGGGCACTGGCAAGCAAACAGATTAGGGTCTGTTTGGTTCACTACCTAACTTGCCACACTTTGCCTAACTTTTCTGCCTAAGGTTAGTTCTTCAATTCGAACGACTAACCTTAGGCAAAGTGTGGCACAGTTAGCCATGGACCAAACAGGCCCTAAGAGCTCACCCCGTATTATTTCTGCGAGCTAGGCGAACCAATGACATACGTTTGACAACTGCGCAAAAAACATATATATACTCTTGCACGTACGACTGGTCAACAAAACATGTACCTCGCTGCCCTCTTTTTTCTATACATATGTGAAAGCAGCCAGAATTCAACGACCATGTTTTCGTTAGGAGAGAGAGGATCGGAGCAGCTAGCTAGCAACTAGCATCCTGAGTCAGGACTCCTGACCGGTCGAGCTGAGCTTTGTCAGCCTGTTCTGTACCACTTCTACTGCTTGACGCACTCGGTGACACTGACACCGACCGTGGGTTAGGCCGCGGCGACATCCGAACGACAGCTGCGACGAGCGCGACCGACGACGGCGTATAAAATGACCTTGGAATAATCCTTAGTTTGCCACCGGCAAGCAGGACAAGGCAGACAGACGGTCAGTCAAATGCCGCGGAATCTAGCTAGCGGTGCTTGCTTGTTGACCTGCTGGCGCTGTAGCTAGCCGATTAGTTTGGTATATGGTGCAGATGATTTGCTCGTGCTTTCGGATATCAGCAGAAATATGTACGTACGCACGCGCATGACATGCCTGTGCTAACGAACCATTCAATAAGCAATTACCGTACACTTAATCACGTGTAAAGATGATTGATCCGTATTAAAACAGTGTTATGCAAATTTAGCGCTAAAAATACCATCAATGCAACCCATCATCAGTGTTGGTTTGATTTTGAGTCAAGTCCGATTCACCACCTACACTAGCTAGCTAGTCTCTATCTGCATCGATTTTGGAAATGCCCCCCGAAAACAATATCATGCAACATGTTAAAAGATATATACCATGGGTATCCAAGAGCAACTCAACAAAAAAGACCTCGATAGGTGCAACATCAGGAAGTGATTGTTTGGTCTCCTGGCCAACTTTGTTGCTTCATGGTGTTGGTTCCTAAAAAGTGGGATCCATCATCCAACCAAGGGAGATGGTAAGGGCGCAACTATATGACAAATGCGGAATAATAGCCCTCAACTGTTTTATCAGCCATCCCTTCACCCTGTCGTCTAGGCATGTGAATTTATAGGACGAGAAGAGGGCAACCCCTAAAACTATAGGCTTGCAACTAGGTACCCGTCACATCCTAAGAATATTCATGTCATTGGGATCAATTATAGACCTCCTGTTACAAACACTCAATTACATACATGCACTCGCGTTGGGCTAGATTTTCTATCGATAGTCGGGCCTTCTTTAGCCCTAAGGAAGGGCCCATGTAGTCACTACAACATTGGCATTCTACGCCTCTCTAAGGGGAGAAGTCGTCGTGGCCTCCGTCAAGGACCCTGCATGGTGCCCGAGCCACGAGAACGAAGCCCTTGGTGCCTTCAAGGCTGCCCACTAGTCGATTGAGCCTTTAGATGTGTTTGAGGCCTCCGATTGAGACTTTAGATGTCTGACGCCGTTGGCGGAGTCTGCCTATCGACCGCCACCGTAGGTGGAAACCTCACCATGGTCTTCATAGCCTTCAACAGAAGAGCGACGTTTATAGGCTTCGAGTGCCATATCATAGGATTTGTCCCCCACAGGGTGAAGTCTCTTTGGTAGCCCTCGTGACCTTAAGAAAACCCTACATTCATGGGAATGAAGTCTAAAGGTGGATTAGGCAGAGCCAGCTGAACCAATGATCGAAGTCCCGTTCGATCGTCTCCCTAATAGTAGACCCTAAGGGCGAGGCTCAACCTGAAGAGCCGACCCTGAAGTCTAAGGGACGGTTTGAACGTTGTAGCTGGGCCACCGGTGCGAGCTACATCATGATGACTTTTGATGGTTTGAACCTGATGAGCCAGCTGCAGCCTGGCCACCAGCGGCCATGGCCAGCTGAAGCCTAGCAGGGCACTAGCCGAAGCTGGTTGGGCTTGGACAGAAATGTTTGGAGCATGGCACATGGTGCCTACAACTTGGCAATGAAAGCTAGGATTATTGGCTGCGTATGCAAAATGGAGTCTCAATGCACCAGAACAAGAAGGAAGTAGAACATAGAGGAAGAACAAGGATGTTAAAGAGGAAGAGGAGCAGGGTCTGCTAAAGGGGGGAAGAAAAGGGAAGCTGCATTTTATAGGAGATGGTAGGGAGAGGAAAGGGGAAGGATCATGGCCGCCTTCATCGTGGATTGATGGCCATTTGAACAAGGTGTTGAATGCCATAGGAAACGCCTGTGGGGAAGCTCCATTCATGTCCATGAATGGGAGGAGGAATAGTTCAAACGATCGCAAGAGGAAAAGGAATCGCATGGCTGTGGCACACGCTCGAGCCGTAATATATGCCTACCGACCCTACTCGTGCGCGTAGAAAGATAAATGTTCCCTTAGGCTATTTCTAGTTGTTTTGGAGATTAAATTCTCAACACACCACCTTGGACTAACACTCTTCATATGAGCATAAGCACGGGTTTAGAAAAAGCAAATTGACGCAAGAAGTCCAAATGAGTTGAATTGGAAGGCCAAAAGTGCAACTTTGGGTAAAGCTACAAAAACATGAGGTTTAAGTATTTACCAAGTTGCACATACATTATATTATGCTTCTTGCACCTTGTTTGGCTACTAACTCCTTTGTGCAAGAAAAGTGGCAGTTGGACTTATTTGTGGGCATATTGAAAATCCTTGTGAAAAGAAGTGAAAAAGGTGTGGTTCTACTACTTAGCCAACTAACTATGTTTTTCTATGTGCTAGGGAACCTCTCAAAAGTGTCAAGAAGAGTTGAAGAAGTTTGGCTCAAAAGAGCCAAACTTGGGCTAGTCTGGGTAGCACTGGACAGTCTGATGCCTATATGACTCAACTGGCCAACCTCGGCTTCACCTGGTCCTCATCGGCTAAAATTTACCGGACAGTCCGAGCTAAGCACGAGACAGTCCGGTGTGACGAAGGGCCAATGGCTACATCGATCACGTCAGTAGCGCCAACGGTCGGATGGGAGCACCAGACAGTCCGGTACGCCACCAGACAGTCCGGTGCTCACCCAAAAAGTAAGGGGGCCAATCAATGATCCTGTGACCGTTGCACTATGCATTGTCCGTTGCATACCGAACAGTCCAATGTACATAGTAGACAGGGCAAGTGTGAAGTTTCCAAATCAAGCTTCCAACGGTTCCTAGGCCCCTTGCGGCTATAAAAGGGACCCCTAGGAGCCATGGAGCAGTACCTATGATAGTGGACGCGGCCCGATCTTCCGTGAGATACGATAATTTGATTGAGTGGAGATCTCGACGTTGATGATCTAAGGCTCCGAGCGAACGGTTCCTCGCAATCACTACACCACGGCTCCATTGGTTATCACCCGTGACACACGAATGACCTCGCCACGAAGGCTTATCCCTGCAAGCGCAATCAAGAACACAAGCAAGAACAGGAAAGAAACGCAACCAAAATTGTATTGATTACGAGAGGGGGTCTCACAAGGCGATGACGGCGACACTGTTCGATGACAGAATTGATCTAAGCAAAACCCAAGCCTAAATGTGGCGGCGGCTGCTGAATAAATAGAGTATTAGGGCGTGCGTAGCCATGGACTCGCCCCTAATGGGCTCCGACGCGATACACGACCCAACAGACGGTGTCGCAGCACCAAAACAGAATCTGAATGCTGACTTATTTTGACGATTCCCGTTGACTCCTGATGAATTTTAGGGTGGAACCAGTTGGGTTGGTTAGATAATCTCGTTATCTTTCCAACCATATCCAGTCCGTCGCAATCGGAGTCCGGATGCATCTTGGGCGTCCATTTTAGTGCAGACTGGTCCTGGAACCCGAGATGGAGTCGCAGCCGACTCAGACTTGATCTCCTTCCTATTGTGGACGCCCTTGCTGCTCCTCCTCAACACCTTGGCCTTTCCCAAGTCCTTGCTGGTCCTCTCCAAGGTACCTAATCATCAAAACATCCATGGCCCCAAGTGTAAGCTCTGAAACACAATTGACTAAGGTAGAACGTACCTAGAGATTTAGTTGTCGTGCACGAGATCGTGTTATCGGTCCATTCATTGTATGTATAGAAGTGATGTCCTCATCATCCTCCTCCTCTTGAATTGGAGTCATCCTCGACTCGGCCTCATCTTCGTCACCCATATATGGCTTCAAATCTGAAATGTTAAAGGTGGGACTAACCCCAAAATTTGGCGGCAACTCAAGTGTATATGCATTATCATTAATTTTTGCAAGAACTTTATAAGGACCTACAGCTCGTGGCATAAGTTTAGACTTTCTCAAATCAGGAAACCTATCCTTTCTCAAATGAACCCACACCAAGTCACCAGGTTCCAATTTCATTTCCTTCCTACCTTTATTAGCAGCAATACGATACTTTTCATTCATATTTTCCATTTGCAACTTAGTTGTTTCATGTAACTTAAGAATGAATTCAGAACGTTGTGTAGCATCCAAGTTCACTATTTCAGAAGGTGGTAAAGGTAGCAAATCAACTGGGGCACGAGGATTAAAACCATATACTACCATAAATGGACTAAGCTTGGTTGTGGAATGAATCGATCTGTTATAAGTAAACTCAATATGTGGCAAGCATTCCTCCCACAACCTCAAATTATCCTTCAAAATAGCCCGCAACATGGTAGATAAAGTGCGATTAACAACCTCTGTTTGCCCGTCAGTTTGGGGATGACAAGTAGTAGAAAACAACAACTTTGTTCCCAATTTAAACCACAAAGTTCTCCAAAAATGACTTAAAAACTTAGCATCCCTATCAGAAACAGTAGTATTTGGCACACCATGCAAACGCACAATCTCAGTGAAGAACAAATCAGCAATATGTGAAGCATTATCAGTTTTGTGACAGGGTATAAAATATGCCATCTTTGAAAAACGATCGACAATGACAAAAACACTATCACTCCCCCTCTTTGTTCTAGGCAATCCCAAAACAAAATCCATAGAAATATCCTCCCAAGGTGCACGAGGAACAGGAAGAGGCAAATAAAGACCATGGGGGTTAAGTCGGGACTTAGCTTTGTTGCACGTGGTGCAACGAGAGACGTAGCGCTCAACATCACGCCGCATCCGAGGCCAATAGAAATGAGTAAACAACACATCCTCAGTCTTCTTAACACCAAAATGTCCCATCAAGCCACCTCCATGTGCTTCCTGCAAGAGTAGAAGACGAACGGAGCTAGCTGGAACACACAACTTGTTAGCACGGTAGAGAAGGCCTTCACGCAGCATAAATTTTTGCCATGTTCTTCCCTCTCTGCAATTTTCAAAAGCATCTTTGAAGTCCAAATCAGCAGCATATAATTCCTTTATAGTCTCCAAACCAAATATTTTATGATTAAGTTGGGACAGCATAGTATAACGTCTAGATAAAGCATCGGCAATTACATTATCCTTTCCCTTTTTATGCTTAATAATGTAAGGAAATGATTCTATGAATTCAATCCATTTAGCATGTCGTTTGTTTAGATTAGATTGTCCCTTAAGATACTTCATAGATTCATGATCCAAATGTATGACAAATTCTTTAGACCATATATAATGTTGCCAAGTTTGTAAAACTCGTACTAAAGCATATAATTCTTTGTCATATGTAGAATAATTCAGAGTTGGACCATTCAATTTTTCACTAAAGAAAGCAATAGGTTTACCTCCTTGAATGAGCACTCCTCCAATCCCAATGCCGCTCGCATCACACTCGAGCTCGAATGTCTTGTCAAAATCAGGAAGTTGCAGCAATGGTGCTTGTGTGAGCTTCGACTTGAGGCCATCAAAGGCTTGTTGTTGTGATGGTCCCCAACGAAACGACACTCCATTCTTTGTCAACTCGTGGAGAGGTGCTGTAATGGTGCTGAAATCCCGCACAAATCGCCTGTAGAATCCTGCAAGACCAAGAAAACTTCGAACCTGCATGACCGTGGTTGGAAGTGTCCAGCTCGTGATGGCAACAATTTTTGCCTCATCCATCTCAATGCCCTGCGATGTCACAACATATCCAAGAAAAGACACACGATCGGTGCTGAAGGTGCACTTCTCAAGGTTACCAAATAAACATGCATCACGCAAAACATCAAAAACAGCACGTAAATGTTCAATATGATCATCATGAGACTTACTGTAGATAAGAATATCATCAAAATATACCACCACAAATTTACCGATGAAAGCACGTAAAACCTCATTCATCAATCTCATGAAAGTGCTAGGCGCATTAGTTAACCCAAAAGGCATGACTAACCACTCATAAAGACCAAACTTAGTTTTAAATGCAGTTTTCCATTCATCACCTAAAGACATACGAATCTGGTGGTATCCACTACGCAAGTCAATTTTAGAGAAAACAATAGAACCACTTAATTCATCAAGCATGTCATCCAATCTAGGAATAGGATATCTGTACCGAATTGTGATGTTATTAATGGCTCTACAATCAACACACATGTGCCAAGTGCCATCTTTCTTAGGAACCAAAAGAACTGGAACAGAACAAGGACTAAGGCTCTCACGAATGTACCCGCGGTCCAGAAGGTCCTGGACCTGGCGCTGAATCTCCTTAGTCTCCTCGGGGTTGGTCCTGTAGGCAGCACGGTTGGGCAAGCTCGCCCCTGGAATTAAATCAATCTTGTGCTCAATGCCTCGCACAGGTGGCAATCCAGGGGGTATCTCAGAGGGAAACACATCCATATACTCTTGCAAAAGGTTAGCAATAGCAGGTGGCAAGACAATAGATGTATCATCAATGGAATAGAAAGCATTTTTGCACACTAAGGCATAGCAAAGTCCAAGAGAGGCATGTAACTCATCAAGATCAGATTTAGTGGCTAGCAAAGTAGGAGTTTTTAACTTAATAGGTTGCTGATTTTCAGAGTTCAAAACACCTTTTTGCTTAGCATTAGTCTTTTTCTCATGTTCAAAGTGGATAATCTCAGTGGGAGTCATAGGAAGCAACACAATTTTCTTTCCCTTATGCATGAAAGTATATTTATTAGATCTACCATGGTGAATAGCATCAGTATCAAACTCCCAAGGACGTCCCAGTAAAAGAGAGCAAGCATCCATAGTCACCACATCGAAATCAGCAAAGTCATGGTAAGAGCCAATAGAAAAATGCACCCTTGCTGTTTTTGTTACCTTGAACTTACCGTTGTTGTTAAACCATTGAATGTGATAAGGGTGGGGATGCTCTCGTGTGGTCAAGCCAAGCTTCTTGACCACCTCAACGTTCACCAAGTTGTTGCAGCTACCACCATCAATGATGGTATGTACACGGCAGTCCTTGACGATGAGGAACATGTTGAAAAGGTTGTGGCGCTGTCTGTTGTCGTCGTCACTAGCCGTGGTACTCAAAGCTCGTTGCACAATCAAGGCCTTATAGGTCTCGGTCGCTGTTGTACCAAGAACCTCTTCATCACCATCATAAGTCTCTGCAATGTTAGCTCCAACAGTATCTTCATCTTCAACATCAGAAGCACTAACATACCCACCATCACCAGTAGCAATGTATGCCCGTTTGCTGGGGCAATCTCGCTGAATATGACCAAGTCCCTGGCAGCGGTGGCACTTGATGTCGGAGGAGCGGCCTGTGGAAGAGGTGGTCGTAGCAGGTTTTGCTGCAACACCCGAAGGTACAGTGGAAGATGTGGACGTCCGTACGCCCGAAGATGATGACGCCTTGGCTGGCGTCGGTGGCTGGCGTGGAGCGAAAGTGCTGCTCCTCCGTTGTTGACGACCCTGCAATTCTTTTTCTGCCAACATAGAAAGATGGAACAAGCGTTGTATAGAATGATATTCTTTATAATCAACAATATCCTGAACCTCCCGCCTCAATCCCCCATAAAACCTAACCATTTGATCCTCTGGATCCTCAACTACCCCACATCGTAGCATACCTTTCTGAAGTTCTTGGTAGTATTCCTGTACCGACATGTCTCCCTGATCTAAGCGTTGCAATTTTTTCGAAGATCACGTCTATAAGAAGGGGAACAAAGTGAGCTCGCATTTCCTCTTTTAACGCATTCCATGTTTGTGGTGCAGCACGTGTGTTAACAAGTTCATTCCACCAAATGATAGCAAAATCTCTAAATTCACTAGTGGCTTGTCTAACCCTATGCTGCTCAGGAACAAGATGGGAATTAAATTTTTGTTCTACCTGAAAGGGAATTAGGCTTACACCTATTTCCTAAACTAATTTTGGTGGTTGAATTGCTCAACACAAATAATTGGACTAACTAGTTTGCCCAAGTCTATAAGTTCTACAGGTACGAAAGGTTCACAAAAGGCCAATAAAAAGACCAAGAAAAGGGTTCAAACAAAGGAGCAAAGGGACAACCGAAGGGAGCCTGGTATGGCGCACCGGACTGTCCGGTGCATCACCGGACATGTCCGGTGCACCAGGGTTCTCCACGCGCTGAACTCCTCACCTTCGGGAAAACGCAGAGCCGCTCCGCTATAATTCACCGGACTGTCCTTTGTACACCAGACAGTGTCCGGTGCTCCAGGAATGAAGCGACTCTGAACTCGCCGACTTCGGGAATTCGCTCTGCTATAATTCACCGGACATGTCCGGTGTAACAACGGAGCAACAGCTACTTCGGCGCCAACGATCACCTGCAGCGCATTAAATGCGCGCCAGAGCGCGCAGAAGTCAGGCACACGCGTCATGGCGCACCGGACACTCTACAGTACATGTCCGGTGCGCCACCGGACATCCAGGCGGGCCCAGCAGTCAGAGTTCCAACGGTCAGAACCCTAACAGTCGGGTGACGTGGCTGGCGCACCGGACATGTCCGGTGTGCACCGGACTGTCCGGTGCACCATGCGACAGACAGCCTTCACCAACGGCTAGATTTTGGTTGGTGGCTATAAATACCACCCCAACCGGCCACTTCAAGGTGAGGGAGCCCAAGCAACATTCCAAGTCATCTAGTTGACATAATCAAGCCCTCCCAACCACATATATTCATTGATCCATCCTATACACAAGATTTAGTCCACTACAACCAACACAAGTGCCACAAAAGAGAGAGCAAGCAATTGAGAGCTACTCAATTGAGTTTAGCCCTAGCGCCTTGTGAGATTCATTGAGAGATAGTGTCGGCGTTCCGAGACCGGGGGGTCCCCGAGCCGACGAGTGAGTGTGCCGCGTGCCCCAGCCCAGATGGGTCGAGCGCGTGGGCGAGCGCGAAGGGGGGAGAGAGAGAGCGAGAGCGAGGTGGCCGGAGCCGGGTCGTTGGGGGAGTCGGAGATTCCCGCGGCCTTCGTGTTCGTCCCGCGCCCAGGTCGGGTGCGCTTGCAGTAGGGGGTTACAAGCGTCCGCGCGGGTGAGGGGAGCGAGCGGCCCCGAGAGAGCGCCTGCCCCTGCCCTTCGTTCCCGCGAGGCCAACCTTCTCTAAGAAGGCCCTGGTCCTTCCTTTTATAGGCGTAAGGAGAGGATCCAGGTGTACAAATGGGGGTGTAGCAAGGTGCTACGTGTCTAGCGAGGGAGAGCTAGTACCCTAAGTACATGCCAAGGTGGCAGCCGGAGAGATCTTGGCACCCGGCTAGTGTGGCGTCGTGGCTGTCGGAGAAGCAATGGAGCTTGGCGGAGGGACAGCTGTCAGAGTGGTTGGGCCCTTGCTGATGTCCCCCTGCTTTCGTAAGAGAGCTGAGAGCCGCCGTCGTCATGGGTCCAGCGGGGTGCCCTCATTGCCTATCTGGCGGGGCTAGCCAGATGGGACGTCGGTCCTGTTCCCTGCGGCCCGAGTCGGCTCGGGGTAGGGTGATGATGGCGCTTCCTGTCGACGTGGCGGACTTGTGCCCTAGGTCGGGCAACGTGGAGGCTCCTCCGAGGCCGAGGTCGAGTCTGTCCTGCATGGCCGAGGCCGAACCTGAGCTCCCGGGTCGGGCGAGGCGGAGGTCGTTCGGCAGAGGTCGGGGTAGAGTCCGAGCCCTGGGTCGGGCGAAGCGGAGTTCGTCGTCTTCCGGGGCCTTAGCCCGAGTCCGAGCCCTGGGTCGGGCGGAGCAGAGTTCACCGTCTTCCGGGGCCTTAGCCCGAGTCCGAGCCCTGGGTCGGGCGGAGCGGAGTTCACCGTCTTCCGGGGCCTTAGCCCGAGTCCGAGCCCTGGGTCGGGCGGAGCGGAGTTCGCCGTCTTCCGGGGCCTTAGCCCGAGTCCGAGCCCTGGGTCGGGCGGAGCGGAGTTCGGCGTCTTCCGGGGCCTCAGCCCGAGTCCGAGCCCTGGGTCGGGCGGTGCTTCCTCTGGCGCTTTTGGCCAAGCCTGGCTGCCCGTCAGTCTTACCTTTTGCGTTAAAGACCCCAGTGACTTGGTCGGTCGGCGTGGTGATTTAGTCAGGGTTACTTCTTATCGAAGGCAAGGCCTCGGGCGAGCCGGAGATGCGTCTGCCGTGAAAGAGGAGGCCTCGGGCGAGACGGAAACATCTTAGGGTCGGCTGCCCTTGCCCGAGGCTAGGCTCGGGCGTGGCGTGATCGAGTCGCTCGTATGGACTGATCCCTGACTTAATCAAACCCATCAGGCCTCTGCAGCTTTATGCTGATGGGGGTTACCAGCTGAGAATTAGGCGTCTTGAGGGTACCCCTAATTATGGTCCCCGACAGTAGCCCCCGAGCCTCGAAGGGAGTGTTAACACTCGCTTGGAGGCTTTTGTCGCACTTTTTTGCAAGGGGACCAGCCTTTCTCGGTTGTACTTTGTTCCGGTGGGTGCGCGCGAGCGCACCCGCCGGGTGTAGCCCCCGAGGCCTCGGAGGAGTGGTTTCACTCCTTCGAGGTCTTAATGCCTTGCGTAATGCTTCGGCTGGTCTGGCGGTTCCCTCATGCGAACAGGCCGTAGCCCAGGTGCACTGTCGGGGCCCAAGTTCTCGGGCTGGTATGTTGACGCTGTCAACGGTTCGGCCGGAGCCGGGTTTGCGAGAGCAGCCCCCGAGCCTCCGCACAGAGCGAGAGGACGATCAGGGACAGACTCGGCTTTTTTATATACGCCCCTATGTCGCCTTTCCGCAAGGAGGAGGGGGGGAGAGCGCCATGTTACCCTCGATGGGCACCGAACATGGTGTCTCCGGTGAGCTGCAATCGGGTAATCCGAGTGGACGTCCGTGCCCCGTTCGTTGGGGGTCGGCTAGGGGCCCGGAGGCACGCCCAAAAGTACCTGCGGGTGATCTGCCGGACCCGGTCCCCTGGCGACGGGGTCCGAGGGCTCGTTGCCTCCCTCCGATGGGATTCCGTTACAGAGTCGTTCCCGCTGGTCTCGGAAATGTCCTAGGGTACCTCAGGAGCGCAGCCCGAGCCTTGGTTATGTATCGAACGTACCCCTGGTCATCCCTCGCTCGGTGTCTGAGGCGACTGTGAACCCTTCGGGGGGCCAGCCTTCGAACCCCTGATCAGTAATGGGCGCGGAGCCCGAGTAGCCTGAGGCGGTCGTGGAACCTTTCGGGGAGCCGACCTTCGAACCTCTGACCAGTAGTGGGTGTCGGGCCCACGCGATCTGAGGCGGCTGTTGAACCCTTCGGGGGGCCAGCCTTCGAACCCCTGATCAGTAAGGAGGCTCGGAGCCTAGTTCCTTCACGGGGAAGGATCCCTTTGGGGTTATCCCCTTTCCCGGTCCCTGTTGCAAGAGATAGAGAAAGAAGGAAAAGGGAAAAAGGATACGAAACTGAACGACGTGGCGTACCTTTTTTGGTGTGGTTGTTTTGGCGAAGGCGAAACGTCGCCAGCTGCTCCCGCCAGTAGCGCTGCCCGTTGAGCTGCGGAGTTAATGCGCCGGGGCGAGTAGTTGGCGAGGCTGCCGTTGCGCGTGCGCGAGCCGTTCGAGGAACGGGTCACGGGCGTGTCGTCTTCACACCGTGAGAGAGGGGGTTCTCTTGCTGCCTCCGGATGGGACGTGAGCCTGGCTGATGGCGTGATCGCTGCTCTTGCGCGCCTGCCACTGTCATTACTGCTGGCCCACTTTTGACCGTGTTTGACCGCTGCGTCAGGCTGGCGCAGCTGGGCCGCGCGCTGGGCCGCCTCGGGTCGTGGTATTAGTTCCGCAACCGAGGAGGTGCGGTGGTGGCGCAAGTGGCATAGTGGCTTACATGCAGCATCCGGCGCGCCGGTTGCGCGACGCGTGGGCTTGAGCCTCCGCGCTGGCCTGTCAGGAGTCGGAGAGGCGCATCCACTTGGCGCGGTTGCATGCTGCCCGCATGGCTGCCCACCCCCTTCGCCCGTTGGTCTGGGCAAAAGTGGAGGGTCGCTTGTAACTGCTGGGTGGTTGCGCGCGCGCCGCGCGCGGCGGTTCGGCTTCTTCTGCTCGGAGCCGGTCTGCATGACAGGTGGGCCCCAGCCCCCGCGCCGCAGGGGAGGGCTTTGGAGGCGTGTTGGAGAAGACTCAGCCCGTGACGGTCGGGGGTGCAAGCACGGAGAGTTGCCTTTAAAAGGAGGGCGACCCCTTTCGCAAGGCGACCGTGTCTTCTTCCTCCCTTATGCATCGCGTCTTTCCACCTTTCAAGCCCCCGGATGGGGGAAACCGCCGTCTCCGTGCCTCATCGTCGGAGGACACTACTCCGTGGGAGCGGGTACCTTTCAACCGTCGTTCGACTTCAAGGATTTTCATCATGCAGCCCAGCTGCACCCCTCCACCGGTGGTCACCCAAGAGGGCGACCTCCGGCTTGATGGTGGGGGAAAGCGAGCCGGGCTGCGGCCTCTGCCCCTCCCTCAGCCTCAAGGATTTTCATCACCAGGGCTGAGGAGGGGAGTGTGCCGAGTTGGGGTCGGCTCCTGCGCGGGCGGTGGCCCGCTCCTTCCATCAGTAATCGGGGGGAAGGGCGGGAGTCGTCCGTGGCGCCAACAGCTGCAGCGTGCCTGGCCTTCGGACGCGAGTGGCTTCGGAGCCGCTCGCGGCGTCGGCGTTTGCCACGGCAACTGGAAGAGGTTCTTCCGCCGGCGCGACAGCCGAGGCTGGCCACGGACTGACCTCCAACTCTACGGCCTTCTGCCCGTCCTTGCCTCTCGAGTTTGGGCAAGGGCGGGGGCCTCCTAGCAGCAGCGTCCGCCCTGAGGCCATCATTGCTGCTGTTCGGCCCCCCGGGGCAGAAGTCTTCATCGTCGCCGCTGTCGGGGCGGTCGGCGACATGCCGTTCGTCGGTCTTCTGTTGCCCCGCAGGCCCACCCCCATCAAGTGGGGTTGTTCATACTTGCGGAGGGGGAACCAGAGTTCCGTTTGTAATGGCACTTCGAGTGCCAGGTTTTTTGTTCATTTTGGCTTTCGGGGCCTGAACATGTATGTAATTACGGCACGGAGCCGTGGTTTTTCCTCATTTCCGAGCACTAAGACTCGTCTGCTGATTGTCTGAACCGCTTCACTAAGCATGAGTCGCCCCGTGTCAAGGCGACGAGTGAGGTATCCGTATCCCGGAGGCGTAGGAGTCCCTCGGCTCGGTCGGCCCTGTTGTCCGAGGCTCCTCTAGCTTAGTTAAAGAGACCCCTCGGCCGCTCTTCGACGAGCCGAGGCCGGGGGTAGCGATATCAGCATGAGCAGAGGCAGAGTTGGCTCGGAAATGAAACCTGGTTGGCCGGAGCCTAGCCGAGTTGTCCGTTGGCAGGATCGTCACCGGAGTCGGTCAGCCGAGGCTTCGGACCGGGCTCGTGCCTTCGGAAGGTGGTTGGCCGAGGCCCCGGAGGTGGCTGGCCGAGCCGCCTGCTCGGGCCGGATCCCCGGAGAAGTCCCTGACAACGATCGCCCGGGCGTGGTGATGACGCCGTCCTTTGGAGCGGAGGGCCTCGGATCGCGTCGCCGTCCGAGGCTAGTTCGGGCCTTGCCGAAGGTGCTGTCGATGCCGAGGGTGTCGCCGCCCCCTTCCAGCGCCAAGACCTGAGCCTGCAGGATCAGCTTGTCTTGTAGCGTGTGCTTTGTGCGGCCGTCGAGGCCAGAACACACACCCTTGCTGTGTTGTAAAGCTGCGTCCCTTTTCCTCTTGTTCCAAGCATCTGGACTTTTTGTCGGTAACAGGGATGTTTGTGCGAGCGAAAGTTGCTTCTCGCGGAAGGTGAGGAGTGAGGTATCCGTATCCCGGAGGCGTGGGAGTCCCTCGGCTCGGTCGGCCTTGCCGCTTACGCGCACTTTTACTCGTCCATGAGGCCCTATCACCGACTTAGTCGAGAAAACTCGAAGAATCGCTTCGACAGAAGAGCTTCCGAACGTAGAGACTTGTTCGATCCGCGGAGTCACCTTATCCGAACGCGAGTTACTTATCGCAGAAGGTGATGAGTGAGGTATCCGTATCCCGGAGGCGTAGGAGTCCCTCGGCTCGGTCAGCCTTGGCTGTTTACGTGTACCCTGTCGTTTCCATGACCCACTTTTCGAAGTAGTCAAAAAGCACGAAAGATATTCTGATAAAAGAGATTTTTTGTTCGAGGAAAATTTTGACGCAGAGGGGGTTTCCCCCCTTTTAGCCCCCAAGGGAGGGTCGGGCTTTGCCGAGGCGAGGCCGACCCTTCCTTGTCGACTAAACTTTGCGTGGGTGCGAGGTATATGAACAATTTGGAAACATCTCAAGGGTAGAAGCGACGTAGCTGTTGGATGTTCCAAGCGTTGCCGTAGACCTCGCCTTGACTGTTGGCCAGCTTGTACGTTCCGGGCTTCAGAACTTTGGCAACGACGAACGGCCCCTCCCAGGGGGGCGTGAGCTTGTGCCTCCCTCGGGTGTCTTGCCGCAGCCGAAGCACCAGATCGCCCGCCTAGAGGTCTCGGGGTCGGACCCCTCGGGCGTGGTAGCGTCGCAGGGACTGCTGATACCGCGCCGAGTGTAGTAAGGCCCTGTCCCGAGCCTCATCCAGCTGGTCCAGCGAGTCTTCTCGGCTAGCTTGGTTGCTTTCTTCGTTGTAGGCCCTCGTCCTCGGGGAGCCGTATTCCAGGTCAGTGGGCAGGACGGCCTCGGCCCCGTAGACCAGGAAGAACGGCGTGAAACCTGTGGCTCGGCTTGGCGTCGTCCTCAGGCTCCAGACCACCGAGGGGAGTTCCTTCATCCATCGCTTGCCGAACTTGTTGAGATCATTGTAAATCCGGGGCTTGAGCCCTTGTAGAATCATGTCGTTGGCACGTTCCACTTGCCCATTCGACATGGGATGAGCTACGGCGGCCCAGTCTACCCGGATGTTGTGATCCTCGCAAAAATCCAAGAATTTTTTGCCGGTGAACTGGGTGCCATTGTCGGTGATGATGGAGTTCGGGACCCCGAAGCGATGGATGATGTTGGTGAAGAACGCCACCGCCTGCTCGGATCTGATGCTGTTTAGGGGTCGGACCTCGATCCACTTGGAGAATTTGTCGACGGCGACCAGCAGGTGCGTGTAGCCCCCGGGCACCTTCTGCAGAGGGCCGACGAGGTCCAGACCCCACACAGCGAAGGGCCAGGTGATGGGTATCGTCTGCAGAGCCTGAGCGGGTAGGTGGGTCTGCTTCGCGTAGAATTGGCACCCTTCGCAGGCGCGGACAATTCTAGTGGCGTCAGCCACCGCCGTCGGCCAGTAGAAGCCTTGGCGGAAGGCGTTCCCGACGAGGGTTCGAGGTGCTGCATGATGGCCGCAAGCCCCCGAGTGTATTTCCTGCAGGAGTTCCTGACCCTCGGCGATGGAGATGCATCGCTGGAGGATGCCCGAGGGGCTACGGTGGTAGAGCTCCTTCTCATCGCCCAGCAAGACGAACGACTTGGCGCGTCGCGCTACCCGCCGAGCCTCGGCTCGGCCGAGGGGCAGCTCTCCTTGGCGGAGATATTGCAGGTACGGGGTCTGCCAATCTTGATCTGGCATGACCCCGCTCTGCTCCTCCTCGATGTGCAGTGCTTCGTCCTCGGGGGCCGAGGGCTCCTCGGGTTGGACCGAGGATGGCTCGGGCTGGGCCGAGGTCACCTCGGACGGGGCCGAGGGTACCTCGGGCTCGGGCGTGCCGCCTATCTTGACGGAGGGTTGGTGCAGATCCCGGGAGAAGACGTCCGGGGGAACCGTCGTTCGCCCCGAGGCTATCTTCGCCAGCTCGTCCGCAGTCTCGTTGTAGCGCCGGGCGATGTGGTTAAGCTCGAGCCCGTAGAACTTGTCTTCCAGGCGTCGAACCTCATCACAGTAGGCCTCCATCTTCGGGTCGCGGCAGTGGGAGTTCTTCATGACTTGGTCGATGACGAGCTGCGAGTCGCCGCGTGCATCGAGGCGTCGGACCCCTAGCTCGATGGCGATTCGCAACCCGTTGATCAGAGCCTCGTACTCAGCCACATTGTTGGACGCCGGGAAATGGAGGCGGAGCACGTAGCGCAGGTGTTTCCCGAGGGGCGAGACGAAGAGCAGGCCCGCGCCGGCTCCCGTCTTCATCAGCGACCCGTCGAAAAACATGGTCCAGAGCTCCGGTTGGATCGGAGCCGTCGGCAGCTGGGTGTCGACCCATTCGGCTACGAAGTCCGCCAGTACCTGGGACTTGATGGCTTTTCGAGGGGCGAACGAGATTGCCTCGCCCATGATTTCCACCGCCCACTTCGCGATCCGTCCCGAGGCTTCCCGGCACTGGATGATCTCCCCCAGGGGGAAGGATGACACCACAGTCACTGGATGAGACTCGAAGTAATGTCGCAGCTTTCGCCTCGTCAGGATCACTGCATACAGCAGCTTCTGGACTTGTGGGTAGCGGATCTTGGTCTCGGACAGCACCTCGCTGACGAAGTAAACTGGCCTCTGAATGGGCAAAGCATGCCCCTCTTCCTGCCTTTCGACCACGATCGCGGCGCTGACCACCTGAGTGGTAGCGGCGACGTAGACCAAGAGGGCTTCTCCATCAGCTGGGGGTACCAAGACGGGCGCTTGGGTGAGGAGTGCCTTCAGGTTCCCGAGGGCTTCCTCGGCCTCGGGAGTCCAAGTGAAGCACTCGGCCTTCCTTAAGAGACGGTACAGGGGCAGGCCTCTTTCGCCGAGGCGCAAGATGAAACGGCTCAAGGCCGCGAGGCATCCCATGACCCTCTGTACGCCTTTTAAGTCCTTGATGGGCCCCATGTTAGTGATGGCTGCGATCTTCTCCGGGTTGGCTTCGATGCCCCGCTCGGAGACGATGAATCCCAAGAGCATGCCTCGGGGCACCCCAAAGACGCACTTCTCGGGATTGAGCTTGACGCCCTTCGCCTTGAGGCACCGGAATGTCAGTTCGAGGTCGGAGAGGAGGTCGGAGGCTTTCCTCGTCTTGACTACGATGTCATCGACGTAGGCCTCGACCGTGCGACCGATGTGTTCGCCGAACACATGGTTCATGCACCGCTGGTATGTTGCACCCGCGTTCCTCAAACCGAATGGCATGGTGACATAACAGTACATGCCGAAGGGCGTGATGAAAGAAGTCGCGAGCTGGTCGGACTCTTTCATCTTGATTTGATGATACCCTGAGTAGGCATCAAGGAAAGACAGGGTTTCGCACCCTGCAGTGGAGTCCACGATTTGATCGATGCGAGGTAGAGGGTAGGGGACCTTCGGACATGCTTTGTTGAGACCGGTGTAGTCTACACACATCCGCCATTTCCCCCCTTTCTTCCTCACAAGTACAGGGTTGGCAAGCCATTCGGGATGGAATACCTCTTTGATGAACCCCGCTGCCATCAGCTTGTGGATCTCCCCGCCTATCACCCTGCGCCTTTCCTCGTCGAATCGGCGCAGAGGCTGTCTGACCGGTCGGACTCCGGCCCGAATATCCAGCGAGTGCTCGGCGACATCCCTCGGTATGCCAGGCATGTCCGAGGGACTCCACGCAAAGACGTCGGCGTTTGCGCAGAGAAAGTCGACGAGCACTGCTTCCTATTTGGGGTCGAGCCCGGATCCGATCCGAATCTGCTTGGAGGTGTCGCCACTGGGGTCGAGAGGGACGTCCTTAACCGTCTCCGCTGGCTCGAAGTTGCCGTCATGTCGCTTCACGTCCGGCACCTCTCGGGAGAGGCTTTCCAGGTCGGCAACGAGGGCCTCAGACTCGGCGAGGGCCTCGGCGTACTCCACGCACTCCACATCGCATTCGAATGCGTGTTTGTACGTGGGGCCGACGGTGATGACCCCGTTGGGGCCCGGCATCTTGAGCTTCAGGTAGGTGTAGTTGGGGATGGCCATGAACTTCGCGTAGCATGGCCTTCCCAACACTGTGTGGTAGGTCCCTCGGAACCCGACCACCTCGAACGTCAAAGTCTCCCTTCGGAAGTTGGAGGGTGTTCCGAAGCAGACAGGAAGGTCGAGCTGTCCGAGGGGCTGGACGCGCCTCCCGGGAATGATCCCGTGGAAGGGCGCAGCGCCTGCTCGGACGGATGACAGATCGACGCGCAGGAGCCTGAGGGTCTCAGCGTAGATGATGTTGAGGCAGCTGCCCCCATCCATCAGGACCTTGGTGAGCCTGACGTCGCCGACGACGGGATCGACGATGAGCGGGTACTTCCCTGGGCTCGGCACGTGGTCGGGGTGGTCATCCTGGTCGAAGGTGATGGGCTTGTCGGACCAGTCTAGGTAGACTGGCGCCGCCACCTTCACCGAGCAGACCTCCCGACGCTCCTGCTTACGATGCCGAGCCGAGGCATTCGCTGCATGCCCTCCGTAGATCATGAAGCAGTCGCGGACCTCGGGGAACTCTCCTGCTTGGTGATCTTCCTTTTTGCCGTCGTCGCGGGCCCTGTCACCATCTGCGGGTGGCCCGGCCCGGTGGAAGTGGCGCCGAAGCATGACGCACTCCTCGAGGGTGTGCTTGACGGGCCCCTGATGGTAGGGGCACGTCTCCTTGAGTGCCTTGTCGAAGAGGTTGGCGCCTCCGGGGGGCTTCCGAGGGTTCTTGTACTCGGCGGCGGCGACAAGGTCCGTGCTGGCGGCGTCGCGTTTCGCTTGCGACTTCCTCCTGCCTTTCTTCTTGGCGCCGAGCGGAGTAGACGCCTCGGGAGCATCTTCCGACGGGCGGCCCTGGGGCTGCTTGTCCTTTCGGAAGATGGCTTCGACCGCCTCCTGACCAGAGGCGAACTTGGTGGCGATGTCCATCAGCTCGCTTGCCCTGGTGGGGGTCTTGCGACCCAACTTGCTCACCAGGTCACGGCAGGTGGTGCCGGCCAGGAACGCGCCGATGACATCGGAGTCGGTGATGTTGGGCAGCTCGGTGCGCTGCTTCGAGAATCGCCGGATGTAGTCCCGAAGAGACTCTCCCGGCTGTTGCCGGCAGCTTCGGAGGTCCCAGGAATTCCCGGGGCGCACGTACGTGCCCTGGAAGTTGCCGGCGAAAGCCAGGACCAGATCCTCCCAGTTGGAAATTTGCCCTGGAGGCAGGTGCTGCAACCAAGCGCGAGCGGTGTCGGAGAGGAACAGGGGGAGGTTGCGGATGATGAGGTTGTCGTCGTCCGTCCCACCCAGTTGACAGGCCAGGCGGTAGTCCGCAAGCCACAATTCCGGTCTCGTTTCCCCCGAGTACTTTGTGATAGTAGTCGGGGGTCGGAATCGGGGCGGAAACGGCGCCCGCCGAATGGCTCGGCTGAAGACCTGCGGACCGGGTGGTTCGGGCGAGGGACTCCGATCCTCCCCGCTGTCGTAGCGTCCCCCACGCCTGGGGTGATAACCTCGGCGCACCCTTTCGTCGAGGCGGGCCCGACGGTCGCGATGAGGGTGGTCGTCACCGAGGTGGCCCGGGGCCGCAGGCGCGGTATTGCGCGTGCGCCCGGTGTAGACCGAGGCTTCCCGCATGAGTCGGGAAGTCGCGGCACGAGGTTCCGAGGGGTACCCCTGCCTTCGGGAGGCAGAGCTCTCGGCCCGCCGGGCCGCAGCGCCTTCTAGGAGATGCTTGAGCTCTCCCTGGATTCGCCGACCCTCGGTGGTTGATGACTCCGGCATCGCGCGGAGGAGCATCGCCGCGGCTGCCAGGTCCTGACCGGTTCCGCCGGATGCGGGTGGCGGTCTGTCCCTGGCATCGTTGGCGATGCGGTGCTGGAGACCTTGGGGCAGGTGACGTATTCCTCCGGCCGGGGGCTGGCTCGCCCATACCTGCCCGACGTTCCGGCGGATTGCCTCGAGCGCTCCTGCTCCCTCATCGAGCCCGGCCTGCGCCCCACGGACTTGCTCGAGCTGTGGGTCGTGACCCCCCGCCGGAACGGGGACCATAGCTAGCTCCCGCGGGATGTCGGCGCGAGGCGCTGGCCTAGGGGGATCACCATCCTCTGGCATGCCGAGACAGCTGCCTCCGGAGGGATCCCCTAGCTCGACGTGGAAACATTCGCGGCTCGGGCCGCAGTCCTTGTCGTCAAGGCTGCGGCTGCCGTCGGAACAGTCAGAGAGGCAGTAGTTGCATGCGGTCATGAAGTCCCGCATGGCACTGGGGTTGCCAGATCCAGAGAAATCCCAGCAGATGCTGGGGTCGTCATCTTCCTCGGACCCAGAGGGTCCGTAGGTCGAGACACCCGTCAATCGGTCCCAAGGCGACCGCACACGAAACCCCAGAGAGGTTGCACTCGCCTCAATGTGAGCGCCCGCCAAAGCGAGGTTGCTAGGCGGGTTGAGGCCGAGTCGAAATGACGAAGAATGGGAATCAGCCGGTACCTTTTGGTCGACGGGGAGCGACGAGGTCACGTCGGGGGCTGATCGCGCCGTTGTCCTGGGGGCGAGGGCGACGTCCTGCAGGCCCTCCGTGAGCGCGCTGGCGTCGTCCACTTGCTCGGGATCGGCGTGTCGCGGGGGGACGGCGCTCGCCTTCGCCTCAAACGCGTGGGTGATGCCCGACGCGTCCTCCGTTGAGGCGCTGGGGATGTCGATTTGCTCGACAGCCGACTGAGCGCAGCCTCCCGCTCGGCCTTGGTTGCCCCGCCTCCTCCTCCGATGGCGAGGGAGAGGATGGGGTGAGCTCGAAAGTTGTCCTTCCCCCACGCGGGAAAGACGTCGTCGATTCCGCCGCCGGCGGGCGGGCTGTCCGCCACCATTGTCGCTGTCGTGCGGCGGTGGAAGGAGTATCATGTCGTAGTTGCCGTCGAAAGACATGAACTCGAGACTCCCGAAACGGAGCACCGTCCCGGGTTGAAGAGGTCGTTGGAGACTGCCCATCTGGAGCTTGACGGGAAACTACTCGTCAACACGCAGCAGGCCCCTACCTGGCGCGCCAACTGTCGGCGTTCCAAGACCGGGGGGTCCCCGAGCCGACGAGTGAGTGTGCCGCGTGCCCCAGCCCAGATGGGTCGAGCGCGTGGGCGAGCGCGAAGGGGGGAGAGAGAGAGCGAGAGCGAGGTGGCCGGAGCCGGGTCGTTGGGGGAGTCGGAGATTCCCGCGGCCTTCGTGTTCGTCCCGCGCCCAGGTCGGGTGCGCTTGCAGTAGGGGGTTACAAGCGTCCGCGCGGGTGAGGGGAGCGAGCGGCCCCGAGAGAGCGCCTGCCCCTGCCCTTCGTTCTCGCGAGGCCAACCTTCTCTAAGAAGGCCCTGGTCCTTCCTTTTATAGGCGTAAGGAGAGGATCCAGGTGTACAAATGGGGGTGTAGCAAGGTGCTACGTGTCTAGCGAGGGAGAGCTAGTACCCTAAGTACATGCCAAGGTGGCAGCCGGAGAGATCTTGGCACCCGGCTAGTGTGGCGTCGTGGCTGTCGGAGAAGCAATGGAGCTTGGCGGAGGGACAGCTGTCGGAGTGGTTGGGCCCTTGCTGACGTCCCCCTGCTTTCGTAAGAGAGCTGAGAGCCGCCGTCGTCATGGGTCCAGCGGGGTGCCCTCATTGCCTATCTGGCGGGGCTAGCCAGATGGGACGTCGGTCCTGTTCCCTGCGGCCCGAGTCGGCTCAGGGTAGGGTGATGATGGCGCTTCCTGTCGACGTGGCGGACTTGTGCCCTAGGTCGGGCGACGTGGAGGCTCCTCCGAGGCCGAGGTCGAGTCTGTCCTGCATGGCCGAGGCCGAACCTGAGCTCCCGGGTCGGGCGAGGCGGAGGTCGTTCGGCAGAGGTCGGGGTAGAGTCCGAGCCCTGGGTCGGGCGAAGCGGAGTTCGTCGTCTTCCGGGGCCTTAGCCCGAGTCCGAGCCCTGGGTCGGGCGGAGCAGAGTTCACCGTCTTCCGGGGCCTTAGCCCGAGTCCGAGCCCTGGGTCGGGCGGAGCGGAGTTCACCGTCTTCCGGGGCCTTAGCCCGAGTCCGAGCCCTGGGTCGGGCGGAGCGGAGTTCGCCGTCTTCCGGGGCCTTAGCCCGAGTCCGAGCCCTGGGTCGGGCGGAGCGGAGTTCGCCGTCTTCCGGGGCCTCAGCCCGAGTCCGAGCCCTGGGTCGGGCGGTGCTTCCTCTGGCGCTTTTGGCCAAGCCTGGCTGCCCGTCAGTCTTACCTTTTGCGTTAAAGACCCCAGTGACTTGGTCGGTCGGCGTGGTGATTTAGTCAGGGTTACTTCTTATCGAAGGCAAGGCCTCGGGCGAGCCGGAGATGCGTCTGCCGTGAAAGAGGAGGCCTCGGGCGAGACGGAAACATCTTAGGGTCGGCTGCCCTTGCCCGAGGCTAGGCTCGGGCGTGGCGTGATCGAGTCGCTCGTATGGACTGATCCCTGACTTAATCAAACCCATCAGGCCTCTGCAGCTTTATGCTGATGGGGGTTACCAGCTGAGAATTAGGCGTCTTGAGGGTACCCCTAATTATGGTCCCCGACAGATAGTGTGTGCTACATCTTTGTGTTCATTTGCGCATGGAGTATTGACTCCCATCGAACTTCCTCCAAAGTTTTGGAGGCTTGTAAAAGCTAGCAAGAGACACCAAAGAGTGTGGTGGTCCTTGTGGGATCGAGAGTGATCCTTGAGAAGAAGAAGAGCTCGCCGATCCTTGTGTGATCGGGGGAGAGAGGGAAAGGGTTGAAAAAGACCCGTCCTTAAGTGGACTCCTCAACGGGGACTAGGCCTTCGAGGGCCGAACCTCGGTAAAACAAATCACCCGTGTCCATTGTGTTTATTGCTTGTGATTTGTTTGTTTTCCCTTGCTCTAAGTTTTCTTGCACCATTATTTGCTAATATCATTTGGTGTTGCTTCAAGTTAAATTCCCATTTAGTGAAGCAACACGTTGCAAGAAAGAACTTGTCCTAGTGCTCTTCTCATCTAAGGCTTCTTGCTTTGTTATTCTATAACTTATTAGTTGTATTGATTTATCACTCCCGCATTATTTAGCAATACTCTTTCCAAGCAAGAACCTAGTTCGTATACTCCTATATTTGTATATCTTGTTCTAACCACTAATCAAGGGATCTAGTTGGGGGATAAAGTTTTAATTTTCAGGTTTCACCTATCCACCCCCCTCTAGGCGACTTTCAATTGGTATCAGAGCTAGGCACTTCATCTTGAGTCTAACAACTCGAAGTGATGGCTCGTAGAAGATCCCAAAAGAACAAGAAGACCCAGGAGAACAAGGAGGTAACTCTTGAGATATTACTTTCCGATTGTTCTAATTATGTTTCTTGGTCTACTAGAGTGATAAATGCTTTTAGAACCATAGATCCACAATTAGAACAAATTTTAGACAAGAGTATCTTCCCTCCTAGTTATAACGGAAAAATTATCTCCGAGGAGGATCAAAGATGTTTTCGCTTAAACTACCAAGCTTTTGACATCTTAAGCAATTCAATTAGCAAAGAAGATTATCGTGCCTTCATATCAAATTATGACGAATCAATCCATGATGCGCATAATATTTGGACGAGAATTAAAAGCAAATTTAATGAGTCCAAACATGATAGTTCATTTTGTGCTTCTACTTCCTTTGGTATTTGTGATACTAACCCTTGCAAGGAAGAAGAAGAAAATGAACGGTGGAGACCAAACGATGAATCCACCTCTCCAAAAGGTTTGTCTTCCCATTTCGATTCCCACATGTGTTGTGTGGCTAATGCAAATGATGGCGGAAGCACAAATGAGGATAAGGAGGAAGAAAGAAGCTTTGTGCAACTCTACGCTCGCCTAAGCCAAGAAGATAAGGCGGTCATGCTCAAACTTCTAGAAAGAGCGAGAGAGCAAGGCGAAGCTCGTCAAAGGCTAGAAAGTATTCTCTCCATGAAGATGCAATGCTTTGACGAGTTGACTAAAGAACATGAGGAGCTAAAGCGCTCTCATGTTGATTTGGTCCAAAGGTATGAAACTATTTCAATTGAGCAAGATAATGCTTTACATTGTATCGCTCAATTAGTAAATAGGAACACCTTGCTTAAGGACCAAGTAGAAAAGCTAAAAATTGAAAATCTAGCTTTTCAAGAAAAATATGATATGCTCCTATGCTCTCATGAAAATCTTAGAGATGATCATATCATATTAAACATTGCTCATGAGGTTGTGATAGAAAACTTAAAAACCCAACAACCTCACTCATGCACACGTATTCAAATTGATACTATATTACCATGTGCTAATGCTTGTTGTCCGTCGACAAGCAAACCTTTCTTTGAGCTAGAATTTGCAGGAACAAATAATGATACACATCAAAAGCTCAAAGAAGAAAATGAGAGGCTAAAAATGAGCTTGACACAACTAAAAGGGAAGTGCATTGCTCAACCTTCTCAAGATAACCGTGATCACATGGTGAAGAAGCTTGAGACGGGAACAACCGTGGCACGCACTACATCCCTTGAAGAAAATGTCAAGGATTTGAGGATTGCCAAGAGGAAGAAACAAAAGATGAAATTCAACACCTCCTCCAAAAGCCTCAACCACGCCTCCACTAAAGGTAACATCCAAGGTAATGATCAAGCCACACTTTACATTAAGAGGTGTAGTGAATGCTTTGAAGAGGGGCACTTGATTAGGTCATGTCCCTATATTAAAAATGGCTTAATTATTAACAAGGATGATAGACTTTGTTTTAAATGCTCCAAGAAGGGACACTTGCTTAGATCTTGTCCCCATTTAAAACAAAAAGGCATAGGGTTAGAAAAGAAAGTTTTTACTAACCATGTAGCAAGAAACAAACAAGGAAAGAAGAAAGCTTCAAAACTTGAAAAACGCCTATGCTACACATGCCGAAAGAAGGGACATCAATGCAAGGATTGTCCCATTGGTAACAATCCCACTCCTATCTTGTCAATTAATTCACATGTAACTAGGCAACCCAAAATTGCAACTTGTGCTAGAAAGGTAATGAGTTTACCTAATACTAACACAAAGGACGTTTGGGTTCCTAGATCTTTGTTGACTAACCATGATGGACCCATCAAGCGATGGGTACCAAAATATGCTTGACAAGCTTTGCAGGGGGAGGAGATGATATGATGCCTTGGGGGTGCCTGAGCGAGTCATTTCAATTCTTATCAACTCAAGCTATCAATCTTCAATGATCTATATCCGTGATTGACCTAAGGTTATTCTTCAAAATTACTATGTCTTAAACTCATATCATCTCGAGGAAGACATTGATGTTGTAGGAAATAAAAGAAGTATCATATGTAAAAAATCAAGGCCTACAACATGGAGGAACGTCAAAGGATGGTAACTTCTATGCTTTTAAGTGCAAGAGTTTTAAATTATCATTTCTTAGGTGTCTTGTGTAGTCACATAGAAATGTGTAGCACTTCAAATGTCTTTAAATTTATATTACCATTCTTTGAAGAATTTCCTCTCATATGGTAGATTGCATACTCATCATTTCCATCCTATGGCAATCTACATGCTTTAAAATGTTGCAAGTATCTCATGGCATGTTTTTTCACTAAGTTGTTTTATTATTGCCATGATTCTAGATATAGAGAGATATTTCAAATTCTTAAAAGGATAAGGTGTCATGTAAGGAATTCAAATCCTTAGGACACTTATAAAAAGAAAAACTCTCTCTATAACTAGAATAGTGAGACTAATGATTTTATCTAATTAACCCAAGTAGTCTCACATGTAGAGAATAAGTTTCTCTTTGGAAATGTGTAATCTAACATGAAAAGAAAAATCAATCCAATGATTTATGATGTATTTCTACTTGCTTAAATTGGATTTGATTCTTTCACATTTATCGCTTTCCATATCATGAATTAGATTTATTCCTATAATCTTAAGAGATTATTTATGCTTATTTTAAGAATTAAAATTGAGCATAACATCATCTATGGATAATCTAGTTCATGCTGTGAAGTTTCCATGTTTTAGTAATCTAGCTTTTCATTCCTTATCAAAATGATTACAAAAATGGAAACTAGTGCTTGTGTTACTAACAAAGCATCTCTTGAGCTTACTTTTGAATATCTACAAAAGAAAGTGCACAAGCCTCATGGGTTGCTCTTCACCCAAAGGAAGAAAGGTAAAAAGCAAAGATTCTTGTTGGGACTTAATTTTTGCTAGGTATGCATTCAATCTCATGCTCATAAATGCACTAGTCCATTATAATCTATTTCATGTATTTGCTATATCCATTCTCATATTGATGCGTTTCTAAGTCATGATAATAAATTCAATATGAAGAAGTAAAATTCCTATGATTGATCAAAAATTTGTCTAAAAGGTTCATATCCCACGTTTCTAATAATGTGCACTAATATTAAGGATTTTACTTCATGTCTATGTAACTAGTGGATGATGAATTGTTTATATTTCTTATCTAAAAGAAATCATCATCTATCATATACTCCCTTGTGCTACTAACATCCTTCTTGAGTATTTTCAATAAGTTTGAAAGGAAAAAGAAGCCACTGCAAAGGGAGAACTCTCAAATGAAAGAAGAGAACATCAAGGACAACACCACCTACTTCTACGAAACAATCAATGGTGTGGTTGTGAGTATTCTAAATTCTTTCATAATGAGAATTCTAGGCTCAAGTCATTTATTGCAAATTTAATGAGCCTTGATCAAGATGTATATTGCTTCTCTCTATTTGTCTTTAAAGTAAATGCACCCATTCAAATATTTGATGCATATCTTTAGGGGGAGCCTCTTTCTATATCTTGATTATGTTGAGACTATTACTTTATCCTAGTAATTTCATATAGTCTCATGCATGAGAATGAGTTTCTCATGAAGTATGCTACTTCAATTTAATCCATCTTGTTAAAGTAATGTCATCTTAATCAAGGATTGTAGCTTTCATTGCCAAAGTAGCATATTTGTTGGATTCTCCTACTTTAAGCGTATTTGATATTCTTATGCGTATGTTGTTCTTTTGATCACATCTGTTATTTGTTTGATCATAGAATGACTTCTATTAACAATCATACTTCTTAGTGTCGCATATACTATCAATCAATATCTCTTGATATGCACTAAGTTAAAAGGAGAATTCATGATACATTTATGCAATTTGTGATCCATTTGCCATATGCTAACAATAACTTAGAAAAGGATCACTTGTTGTAGAACTCTCTTTTGTGCAAAATATTTCCATATATTGTCTTAAGAATAGGTCTTAAGCAACTAAGATAAAGGACAAAGCACAATGAAGAGAGCGTCTCTATGTGAAGGTACAAAACGGTAAAACTACTTCCATTCATTTACATATGTACCTAAATCTTCCTTTTGTATACATTCCTTGCATATCTTGTATAGAAGGAAGAGAAAGCATGTCCATGCATTTTCCCTGCTTCATATCTAGTTTAACCTCTTAAATATCTTCATTCCTGCATTTATGCATCCTTGTTAAAACTAGATGAAGTGGGTTTATTGTCAAAGAGCTTAAAGCTTAACCTTGTAACGAGGATAAGCTACCTTTGTTCCAAAGGTGGATGGTCCTTAAGTCTCTTTGAAATCTTTAAGGGTAAATGCTTAAAATGTTTGCAACATGCTTTCATAAGTGCATAAACTGTCATGAGCATCACACTTATTCTACGACACAATGCACTTCACATTATGTATGATATAGATATGTTCTCATTAACCTAATTATGTGCAATTGGCATTTTAGGCCAAAATATGTGTTCTTCCTCTCCATGCACATATTTAGGGGGAGCAATCTATGTTGTATAGAACTATGATCATGCTTAATTTGATATATCCTTTTGATCATATCTCCTTTATGTCTATGACTAATGGGTTTTCAAGTGTATTCTCATACTTAGTCATAGAATTGAAAGGGAAATGGAATATTCGGCAAAGACGACGCTTCCACTCAACTCCATCGGCATTATCCACTCTTTGTCGGTATTCCGCATAGTTCTCCACTTTGGTATAATCTTCACTCATATCTCTATTTCAATTGAATATTTCAATTGTTTGCCAAAGGGGGAGAGAAAGAAAAGGGCCTATATTCATTCTAAGTATCCGTTTTTGGCGATTCATGCCAAAGGGGGAGAAAGTATTGGCCTAAAGCAAAAGGACCGCACCACCACCCAAATTTTAAAATGATTTTCAATTGGAAAATTTCAAATTGATATCTCTTTATGTTCTAAAGGGGGAGAAAGTAGCACCTTTCAAAATTGATATCTTAAAACCCTCTTGAACACTAAGAGGAGAATTTATTTGAGGGGGAGTTTTGTTTAGTCAAAGGAAAAGCATTTGAAACTAGGGGAGAAAATTTCAAATCTTGAAAATGCTTCACAAAATCTTATTCATCTACCTTTGACTATTTGCAAAAGGACTTTGAAAAGCATTTACAAAAATTTGCAAAAACAAAACATGTGGTGCAAGCGTGGTCCAAAATGTTAAAAATAAAGAAACAATCCATGCATATCTAGTAAGTAATATTTATTGGCTCAATTCTAAGTAACATTTACACTTACATTTTGCAAACTAGTTCAAATTCTGCACTTCTATATTTGCTTTGGTTTGTGTTGGCATCAATCACCAAAAAGGGGGAGATTGAAAGGGAATTAGGCTTACACCTATTTCCTAAACTAATTTTGGTGGTTGAATTGCTCAACACAAATAATTGGACTAACTAGTTTGCCCAAGTCTATAAGTTATACAGGTACGAAAGGTTCACAAAAGGCCAATAAAAAGACCAAGAAAAGGGTTCAAACAAAGGAGCAAAGGGACAACCGAAGGGAGCCTGGTATGGCGCACCAGACTGTCCGGTGCATCACCGGACATGTCCGGTGCACCAGGGTTCTCCACGCGCTGAACTCCTCACCTTCGGGAAAACCCAGAGCCGCTCCGCTATAATTCACCGGACTGTCCGGTGTACACCGGACAGTGTCCGGTGCTCCAGGAATGAAGCGACTCTGAACTCGCCGACTTCGGGAATTCGCTCCGCTATAATTCACCGGACATGTTCGGTGTACACCGGACTGTCCGGTGTAACAACGGAGAAACGGCTACTTCGGAGCCAACGGTCACCTGTAGCGCATTAAATGCGCGCCAGAGCGCGCAGAAGTCAGGCACACGCGTCATGGCGCACCGGACACTCTACAGTACATGTCCGGTGCGCTACCGGACATCCAGGCGGGCCCAGCAGTCAGAGTTCCAACAGTCAGAACCCTAACGGTCGGGTGACGTGGCTGGCGCACCGGACATGTCCAGTGTGCACCGGACTGTCCGGTGCACCATGCGACAGACAGCCTTCACCAACGGCTAGATTTTGGTTGGTGGCTATAAATACCACCCCAACCGGCCACTTCAAGGTGAGGGAGCCCAAGCAACATTCCAAGTCATCTAGTTGACATAATCAAGCCCTCCCAACCACATATATTCATTGATCCATCCTATACACAAGATTTAGTCCACTACAACCAACACAAGTGCCACAAAAGAGAGAGCAAGCAATTGAGAGCTACTCAATTGAGTTTAGCCCTAGCGCCTTGTGAGATTCATTGAGAGATAGTGTGTGCTACATCTTTGTGTTCATTTGTGCGTGGAGTATTGACTCCCATCGAACTTCCTCCAAAGTTTTGGATGCTTGTAAAAGCTAGCAAGAGACACCAAAGAGTGTGGTGGTCCTTGTGGGATCGAGAGTGATCCTTGAGAAGAAGAAGAGCTCGCCGATCCTTGTGTGATCGGGGGAGAGAGGGAAAGGGTTGAAAAAGACCTGTCCTTAAGTGGACTCCTCAACGGGGACTAGGCCTTCGAGGGCCGAACCTCGGTAAAACAAATCACCCGTGTCCATTGTGTTTATTGCTTGTGATTTGTTTGTTTTCCCTTGCTCTAAGTTTTCTTGCACCATTATTTGCTAATATCATTTGGTGTTGCTTCAAGTTAAATTCCCATTTAGTGAAGCAACACGTTGCAAGGAAGAACTTGTCCTAGTGCTCTTCTCATCTAAGGCTTCTTGCTTTGTTATTCTATAACTTATTAGTTGTATTGATTTATCACTCCCGCATTATTTAGCAATACTCTTTCCAAGCAAGAACTTAGTTTGTATACTCCTATATTTGTATATCTTGTTCTAACCACTAATCAAGGGATCTAGTTGGGGGATAAAGTTTTAATTTTCAGGTTTCGCCTATCCACCCCCTCCCTCTAGGCGACTTTCACTACCGTCATCTCCCAGTCTAAGTAAGCTTCAGCATCATAAGAACCCATGAACGGTGGAATAGAAAACTTAATCTTAGCAAATGGATCATGGTCTGGTTCAGGATTATGATGACGACGTCTACCATTACCTCCCATACCTTGTTGATTACGTGCGAGGCGTTGTCGCAGCGGTGCATAAACATCGTCGTCATCGTCGTCGTCGTCCACAGGAGAGTGAGCTGGGGCTGGAGTTGGTGGTGGGGGACGAGCCTCCAGTACGTCCATGCGTGTAACAAGTTCAGCAACTCGTCGATCAAGCTGCTCATAGGATGTCGAGGCAGAGTCCTGGTATTTTTTAAAAGCTTCAGTCATCGCGCGCATCATCTCCTTCAATTCCATTTGAGAGACACACTCATCGTCATTAAGTTTAGGCCCCTTGTCCTTGTCCATTTGATTCTTTGGTCCTGTCATTGTTAGCACAAAACAGAGACAAAAAGGCAACAAACAATGTGAACCCTACAACTATCTCTCAGGGTGGTGGTGGAGGTGGTGGAATACAAATTATGAAGCGTCTTACCCCGCTCTTACAACGTTCTTACCAGCACTGCAGGTGGCAAACGGTGACCGGTGTGACTGTCCAACGAGCGTGGGTGTGATTGCAAAAGAGTACCTGTTCTGCTCGAGAGAAAATTGGAGCTATGGGAAGGCTGACTAAATATATATATGTGGCACACAAGTCAGTAACACATAGCAATGCTGAATAAGTGTTCCAAGTACTCGTCCTAGTTGCTGGCCTAGAAAATGTAATAGAATAGTTGGACCAAAGCACAAGAAAGGAGGTACAAGTATCTAGTGGGAATGGCAGTTCTGTAAATAGGGCAGATTTTTCAGCACTAGTAGAAATCAAAGACGCGTTTCAAAAGGAGTACCATCAAAAGAGCTCGAAATATTCTGAATTTTTTACCACTGATCCAAAAACACAAAGGATGGAAGCACACAAAATTCCACTTGAAACAAAGTTGTATTGTGGCCTAGAGAAATTCACAAAGGATCTCTGAAATTCCTGAAAACACTTAAACAATTTTTTTAATTATCTTCCTGATTTTTTTTTGAATTTTTTGACCGAACCAAACAGGCCGTAGGCTAGTTTGGGTCACCCAGAATGGAGTCAGGCACGGCTCCGTTGATTATCACCCGTGACACACGAATGACCTCGCCATGAAGGCTTATCCCTGCAAGCGCAATCAAGAACACAAGCAAGAACAGGAAAGAAACGCAACCAAAATTGTATTGATTACAAGATGGGTCTCACAAGCCGATGACGGCGACACTGTTCGATGACAGAATTGATCTAAGCAAAACCCAAGCCTAAATGTGGCGGCGGCTGCGGAATAAATAGAGTATTAGGGCGTGCGTAGCCCTGGACTCGCCCCTAATGGGCTCCGACGCGATACACGGCCCAACGGCCCAACAGACGGTGTCGCAGCACCAAAACAGAATCTGAACGCTGACTTATTTCGACGATTCCCGTTGACTCCGGATGAATTTTAGGGTGGAACCAGTTGGGTTGGTTAGATAATCTCGTTATCTTTCCAACCATATCCAGTCCGTCGCAATCGGAGTCCAGATGCATCTTGGGCGTTCATTTTAGTGCAGACTGGTCCTAGAACCCGAGATGGAGTCGCAGTCGACTCGGACTTGATCTCCTTCCTGTTGTGGACGCCCTTGCTGCTCCTCCTCAACACCTTGGCCTTTCCCAAGTCCTTGCTGGTCCTCTCCAAGGTACCTAATCATCAAAACATCCATGGCCCCAAGCGTAAGCTCTGAAACACAATTGACTAGGGTAGAACGTACCTAGAGATTTAGCTGTCGTGCACGAGATCGTGTTATCGGTCCATTCATTGTATGTATAGAAGTGATGTCCTCATCATCCTCCTCCTCTTGAATTGGAGTCATCCTCGACTCGGCCTCATCTTCGTCACCCATATATGGCTTCAAATCTGAAATGTTAAAGGTGGGACTAACCCCAAAATTTGGCGGCAACTCAAGTGTATATGCATTATCATTATTTTTTGCAAGAACTTTATAAGGACCTGCAGCTCATGGCATAAGTTTAGACTTTCTCAAATCAGGAAACCTATCCTTTCTCAAATGAACCCACACCAAGTCACCAGGTTCCAATTTCATTTCCTTCCTACCTTTATTAGCAGCAATACGATACTTTTCATTCATCTTTTCAATTTGCAACTTAGTTGTTTCATGTAACTTAAGAATGAATTCAGAACATTGTGTAGCATCCAAGTTCACTATTTCAGAAGGTGGTAAATGTAGCAAATCAATTGGGACACGAGGATTAAAACCATATACTACCATAAATGGACTATGCTTGGTTTTGGAATGAATCGATCTGTTATAAGTAAACTCAATATGTGGCAAACATTCCTCCCACAACCTCAAATTATCCTTCAAAATAGCCCGCAACATGGTAGATAAAGTGCGATTAACAACCTCTGTTTGCCCGTCAGTTTGGGGATGACAAGTAGTAGAAAACAACAACTTTGTTCCTAATTTAAACCACAAAGTTCTCCAAAAATGACTTAAAAACTTAGCATCCCTATCAGAAACAATAGTATTTGGCACACCATGCAAACGCACAATCTCAGTGAAGAACAAATCAACAATATGTGAAGCATTATCAGTTTTGTGACAGGGTATAGAATGTGCCATCTTTGAAAAACGATCGACAATGACAAAAACACTATCACTCCCCCTCTTTGTTCTAGGCAATCCCAAAACAAAATCCATAGAAATATCCTCCCAAGGTGCACGAGGAACAGGAAGAGGCAAATAAAGACCATGGGGGTTAAGTCAGGACTTAGCTTTGTTGCACGTGGTGCAACGAGAGACGTAGCGCTCAACATCACGCCACATCCGAGGCCAATAGAAATGAGTAAACAACACATCCTCGGTCTTCTTAACACCAAAATGTCCCATCAAGCCACCTCCATGTGCTTCCTGCAAGAGTAGAAGACGAACGGAGCTAGCTGGAACACACAACTTGTTAGCACGGTAGAGAAGGCCTTCACGCAGCATAAATTTTTGCCACGTTCTTCCCTTTCTGCAATTTTCAAAAGCATCTTTGAAGTCCAAATCAGCAGCATATAATTCCTTTATAGTCTCCAAACCAAATATTTTATGATTAAGTTGGGACAGCATAGTATAACGTCTAGATAAAGCATCAGCAATTACATTATACTTTCCTTTTTTATGCTTAATAATGTAAGGAAATGATTCTATGAATTCAATCCATTTAGCATGTCGTTTGTTTAGATTAGATTGTCCCTTAAGATACTTCATAGATTCATGATCAGAATGTATGACAAATTCTTTAGACCATAGATAATGTTGCCAAGTTTGTAAAACTCGTACTAAAGCATATAATTCTTTGTCATATGTAGAATAATTCAGAGTTGGACCATTCAATTTTTCACTAAAGAAAGCAACAGGTTTACCTCCTTGAATGAGCACTCCTCCAATCCCAATGCCGCTCGCATCACACTCGAGCTCGAATGTCTTGTCAAAATCAGGAAGTTGCAGCAGTGGTGCTTGTGTGAGCTTCGACTTGAGGGCATCAAAGGCTTGTTATTGTGATGGTCCCCAACGAAACGACACTCCATTCTTTGTCAACTCGTGGAGAGGTGATGCAATGGTGCTGAAATCCCGCACAAATCGCCTTTAGAATCCTGCAAGACCAAGAAAACTTCGAACCTACGTGACCGTGGTTGGAAGTGGCCAGCTCGTGATGGCAACAATTTTTGCCTCATCCATCTCAATGCCCTGCGATGTCACAACATATCCAAGAAAAGACACACGATCGGTGCTGAAGGTGCACTTCTCAAGGTTACCAAATAAACGTGCATCACGCAAAACATCAAAAACAGCACGTAAAAGTTCAATATGATCATCATGAGACTTACTATAGATAAGAATATCATCAAAATATACCACCACAAATTTACCGATGAAAGCACGTAAAACCTCGTTCATCAATCTCATGAAAGTGCTAGGCGCATTAGTTAACCCAAAAGGCATGACTAACCACTCATAAAGACCGAACTTAGTTTTAAATGCAGTTTTCCATTCATCACCTAAAGACATACGAATCTGGTGGTATCCACTACACAAGTCAATTTTAGAGAAAACAATAGAACCACTTAATTCATCAAGCATGTCATCCAATCTAGGAATAGGATATCTGTACCGAATTGTGATGTTATTAATGGCTCTACAATCAACACACATGCGCCAAGTGCCATCTTTCTTAGGAACCAAAAGAACTGGAACAGAACAAGGACTAAGGCTCTCACGAATGTACCCGCGGTCCAGAAGGTCCTGGACCTGGCGCTGAATCTCCTTAGTCTCCTCGGGGTTGGTCCTGTAGGCAGCAAGGTTGGGCAAGCTCGCCCCTGGAATTAAATCAATCTTGTGCTCAATGCCTCGCACAGGTGGCAATCCAGGGGGTATCTCAGAGGGAAACACATCCATATACTCTTGCAAAAGGTTAGCAATAGCAGGTGGCAAGACAATAGATGTATCATCAATGGAATAGAAAGCATTTTTGCACACTAAGGCATAGCAAAGTCCAAGAGAGGCCTGTAACTCATCAAGATCAGATTTAGTGGCTAGCAAAGTAGGAGTTTTTAACTTAATAGGTTGCTGATTTTCAGAGTTCAAAACACCTTTTTGCTTAGCATTAGTCTTTTTCTCATGTTCAAAGTGGATAATCTCAGTGGGAGTCATAGGAAGCAACACAATTTTCTTTCCCTTATGCATGAAAGTATATTTATTAGATCTACCATGGTGAATAGCATCAATATCAAACTCCCAAGGACGTCCCAGTAAAAGAGAGCAAGCATCCATAGTCACCACATCGAAATCAGCAAAGTCATGGTAAGAGCCAATAGAAAAATGCACCCTTGCTGTTTTTGTTACCTTGAACTTACCGCTGTTGTTAAACCATTGAATGTGATAAGGGTGGGGATGCTCTCGTGTGGTCAAGCCAAGCTTCTTGACCACCTCAACGTTCACCAAGTTGTTGCAGCTACCACCGTCAATGATGGTATGTACACGGCAGTCCTTGACGATGAGGAACATGTTGAAAAGGTTGTGGCGCTGTCTGTTGTCGTCGTCACTAGTCGTGGTACTCAAAGCTCGTTGCACAATCAAGGCCTTATAGGTCTCGGTCGCTGTTGTACCAAGAACCTCTTCATCACCATCATAAGTCTCTGCAATGTTAGCTCCAACAGTATCTTCATCTTCAACATCAGAAGCACTAACATACCCACCATCACCAGTAGCAATGTATGCCCGTTTGCTGGGGCAATCTCGCTGATTATGACCAAGTCCCTGGCAGCGGTGGCACTTGATGTCGGAGGAGCGGCCTGTGGAAGAGGTGGTCGTAGCAGGTTTTGCTGCAACACCCGAAGGTACAGTGGAAGATGTGGACGTCCGTACGCCCGAAGATGATGACGCCTTGGCTGGCGCCGGTGGCTGGCGTGGAGCGAAAGTGCTGCTCCTCCGTTGTTGACGACCCTGCAATTCTTTTTCTGCCAACATAGAAAGATGGAACAAGCGTTGTATAGAATGATATTCTTTATAATCAACAATATCCTGAACCTCCCGCCTCAATCCCCCATAAAACCTAACCATTTGATCCTCTGGATCCTCAACTACCCCACATCGTAGCATACCTTTCTGAAGTTCTTGGTAGTATTCCTGTACCGACATGTCTCCCTGATCTAAGCGTTGCAATTTTTTTTCGAAGATCACGTCTATAAGAAGGGGGAACAAAGCGAGCTCGCATCTCCTCTTTTAACGCATTCCATGTTTGTGGTGCAGCACGTGTGTTAACAAGTTCATTCCACCAAATGATAGCAAAATTTCTAAATTCACTAGTGGCTTGTCTAACCCTATGCTGCTCAGGAACAAGATGGGAATTAAATTTTTGTTCTACCGTCATCTCCCAGTCTAAGTAAGCTTCAGCATCATAAGAACCCATGAACGGTGGAATAGAAAACTTAATCTTAGCAAATGGATCATGGTCTGGTTCAGGATTATGATGACGACGTCTACCATTACCTCCCATACCTTGTCGATTACGTGCGAGGCATTGTCGCAGCGGTGCATAAACATCGTCGTCATCGTCGTCGTCGTCCACAGGAGAGTGAGCTGGGGCTGGAGTTGGTGGTGGAGGACGAGCCTCCAGTATGTCCATGCGTGGTACAAGTTCAGCAACTCGTCGATCAAGCTTCTCATAGGATGTCGAGACAGAGTCCAGGTATTTTTTAAAAGCTTCAGTCATCGCGCGCATCATCTCCTTCAATTCCATTTGAGAGACACACTCATCGTCGTTAAGTTTAGGCCCCTTGTCCTTGTCCATTTGATTCTTTGGTCCTGTCATTGTTAGCACAAAACAGAGACAAAAAGGCAACAAATAATGTGAACCCTACAACTATCTCTCAGGGTGGTGGTGGAGGTGGTGGAATACAAATTATGAAGCGTCTTACCCCACTGTTACAACGTTCTTACCAGCACTACAGGTGGCAAACGGTGACCGGTGTGACTGTCCAACGAGCGTGGGTGTGATTGCAAAAGAGTACCTGTTCTGCTTGAGAGAAAATTGGAGCTATGGGAAGGCTGACTAAATATATATATGTGGCACACAAGTCAGTAACAGATAGCAATGCTGAGTAAGTGTTCCAAGTACTCGTCCTAGTTGCTGGCCTAGAAAATGTAATAGAACAGTTGGACCAAAGCACAAGAAAGGAGGTACAAGTATCTAGTGGGAATGGCAGTTCTGTAAATAGGGCAGATTTTTCAGCACTAGTAGAAATCAAAGGCGCGTTTCAAAAGGAGTACCATCAAAAGAGCTCGAAATATTCTGAATTTTTTACCACTGATCCAAAAACACAAAGGATGGAAGCACACAAAATTTCACTTGAAACAGAGTTGTATTGTGGCCTAAAGAAATTCACAAAGGATCTCTGAAATTCCTGAAAACACTTAAACATTTTTTTAATTATCTTCCCGATTTTTTTGAATTTTTTGACCGAACCAAACAGGCCGTAGGCTAGTTTGGGTCACCCTAGAATGGAGTCAGGCACGGCTCCGTTGATTATCACCCGTGACACACGAATGACCTCGCCACGAAGGTTTATCCCTGCAAGCGCAATCAAGAACACAAGCAAGAACAGGAAAGAAACGCAACCAAAATTGTATTGATTACGAGAGGGGTCTCACAAGCCGATGACGGCGACACTGTTCGATGACAGAATTGATCTAAGCAAAACCCAAGCCTAAATGTGGCGGCGGCTGCGGAATAAATAGAGTATTAGGGCGTGCGTAGCCCTGGACTCGCCCCTAATGGGCTCCGACGCGATACACGGCCCAACGGCCCAACAGACGGTGTCGCAGCACCAAAACAGAATCTGAACGCTGACTTATTTCGACGATTCCCGTTGACTCCGGATGAATTTTAGGGTGGAACCAGTTGGGTTGGTTAGATAATCTCGTTATCTTTCCAACCATATCCAGTCCGTCGCAATCGGAGTCCGGATGCATCTTGGGCGTCCATTTTAGTGCAGACTGGTCCTGGAACCCGAGATGGAGTCGCAGCCGACTCGGACTTGATCTCCTTCCTGTTGTGGACGCCTTTGCTGCTCCTCCTCAACACCTTGGCCTTTCCCAAGTCCTTGCTGGTCCTCTCCAAGGTACATAATCATCAAAACATCCATGGCCCCAAGCGTAAGCTCTGAAACACAATTGACTAGGGTAGAACGTACCTGGAGATTTAGCTGTCGTGCACGAGATCGTGTTATCGGTCCATTCATTGTATGTATAGAAGTGATGTCCTCATCAACCTAAGCATCTCAAGAGAATACTACAACTCCGACACTCCGCGACCACGCCCTCTAGTGATTTGAGAGAGATTAGAGCGCTACTTTTGAGCTTTTCTTGTGTGATATTGTTCTCATGCTTTTGTCTTTGCTTTTTGTGCGTGTGTTGTTGCGATGTGCTCTTGTGTGCGTGTTTTTCTCCCTCCCTTAGTCTAAGTTTGATTGTGATCATTTGTGTAAGGCGTGAGAGACTCCAAACTTGTGAAGATTCCTCACAAACGAGATTCGTGATATAAGGAAGATAATCGTAGCACTCAAGTCTGATCTTTGGATCACTTGAGAGGGGTTGAGTGCAACCCTTGACCAAAGGAGGTCACCACAACATGGAGGTAGGCTTTGGCCGAACCATGAGAAAAATCGTCGTGTCTCTTGTCTACTTTCTTTATTGCAATTATTGTCTTCATTAGTGCTCATATTCACTTGTAATATTGCTCCTAGTTTAATACACATCTTAAGTGAGCAATCAAGTGAAGAGTTCTCTTTTCTCTCCTCTTCTCATCCAAACTTGGTTTTAGTTTACACTAACACTTTTATTATACCAAGTTTGTGTTGTTTGAAGTTTTTTCGCAGGATCACCTATTCACCCACTTCTATGTGCTCTCACACGCTGCAGAGCTGCCTGTGCCATGGTCAGCAGCTGCAATGCCGAAACATGCCAACAATGCCATGCTCGTCTCCAACCGTCGCACTAGGGTTGCACTGCGTTGGTGAGGCCATGCCACCGCCCCTAGCCGAGCCTTACCATCGATCGGTCGGCCTTGCACATGCAAGCGCCATGCAACAAACGCTCCCTAGCCTTGTGGCCTAGGGAGGAAGAACACTGGGTTGTTCCCCCCTTTTTATTACTTTATATTTATTATTGTTATTATTTACAAAATAGAATATGTTTTTTCACAATAAAAATTATTAAATAAATAAATATTATATTTATTTATTTATTTTATGTTTATATATATTATAGTTTTCTCTCTTAATGATAGTGAAAGAGGGTTTCACAGTACAAGTGTTTGTAAATATCTTGCAGTTGATCGTTGACCACCAATCCTTCAGTTGATTGGGGTATATGATGACAAGGAGCTTTTGTGGTGGAGTTTTATGTGTTGGCCATTTGTCTCTGCGTTGATCCCTTGTTACCATTGCCATCATTAGGGTCTGCTGTGTGTAGTAGCCATGTGTGCACCTTAAAAATATGAACTAAAAAATTGTGGACATAAAAATATGTGAATATTGAAAAAATATGTGTACTTACTATCCTTTCATCCTCCATCTTTGTTCATAGCCTTCGTTGTTGGAATGTGGAGCACTCGTGTAAGCCAACTAGTTTGAAGTGGCATCACTATCGCTACTTAGGGGCACTGTCATGGGTACAGGAGGACAAAATGAACGACAAGCACCATATGATGGAGGAGCACAGTATGGGCTAGGAGCACCAAATAGGGTGGAAATAGGGGAGGAGCACCAAATGAAACACCATATGGAGGAGGAGCTCCATGTGATCGATATGGAAGTACATCAAATGGATATCCAAATGGGTATGGGAGAGGGTATGTACAAGTGAGTGGTGGAGGAAGAGGAGGAATGTCAGTGGTAGGGTAGGAGCCTCAGTGGGAGGACCATCATTGAGAGGAGAAGCATCCACAATAGTCAGTAGGGATACAGAGGACGATATGTGTGCAGAAACTGAGGTAGTAGAGTTAGAGAACAAGGATGGGTAGAAACATCATGCCGATGATGATGTATAGGAGAATGGTCATCAAAGAAGACCTCCCCACACATGTAGGGGTGTCAGGAGTTGTGGAGATTGGTTGTTGAGCAAGTCGGTGAAGGTTTGGAAGTTCGAACTTCACCTGACATCCATATTGAAATAGATAGTAGTAGGTTACAATATGAAGGAAAATGAACAATATAGAGAGTAAGGGGTGTGAATGAACTCAAACAATATATCCTCCTCTATTTACAGGTTAGATTTTGGGAAGTTTGATTTTTTTGTTTTTTGGACTTTAAACAGTTCAAAATGGCTAGATGAATGATGAACGCATGAACCAATTAGAGCGCACCACGTCGATAAAGTCGATTGGAATTGATTTATTTAGGATAGTGGTGGTAGTGGTAGCGACCAATCAGGATCAACTATGTGTAACCAATCAGTCGGTACTGACCTGACTGTCTAATGTATCGATCGATAACGACTAGAGGTGGCTCCAATGTGCCACCGACTGATCGGTTGAACTGACCGATGTTGGAGCAAGAACGGTCAGTACCGACTGACGTCTAGTCTACGTCAGCGATCAATACCAATCAAGTTAGAGCCAACCTAAAGACTAAAGAGTCGACTTCGGTGAGATGAGACATCTGAATTCATGGATGACCAGGGAGATGTTTAACAGAGCAAGTATCCAACACCGACAATAAGTTCTAAGGGCATGATTGGGATGAGACATGCCTTAAAAGAGGCACTAAAGGCGTGTTTAGGAGCAAGGAGATTAGAAGTATTTAAAATTAACTAGTAAGAAATCTTAGCCCCTTTAGTCCCCTCAATTGGCCTTGCTTCTAAAAGCCGAACATTATTTTTTCTTCGCGATGGTTTCCACTTTCCACGTATACAGCAGGGTCCATGCATATCTCATGAGGGACAAAGAGCACCTCTGTTGGCCACAAGGGGAAAAAAACAACGAACCGAGTATATGGAACATTGGACGTTCGATGTGAGCCAAAATCAGAGTTTGCAGAAGAACCACACCGTAAGGTGTAAACGATTCTTTCCGAACGTGTCGCTTCCAATTGCTCCCCTACTCTCGCCAGCGCCGCGCCCAGATAGAGACGTTTCTCACTAGTCGGCGAACTCTGGTCTTGTTCGATGCAACACTAGCTTGTCTCAAGGGTCCAGGGTTCTTGAGTACTGCCCCTGACTTGACTTTATTATATATCTAGATATATGGCAAATCTAAATATATAACAAAAAATATATATATATATAGTTGCGTGAATGAGTTGGCGCGTTGTAGTGGTCATTGTCTCCTTACTCGAGCAAGTTTTTCACCTGAGCTGTTTAAGCCCTATAAACTATCTACTACCTCTCTCACGTTGAGTTACCAAGGGCAGATTGTTACACGCTTGTTGCCTACATAACTATAGTTAGTTAGGGTCTATTTGTTTAGAATTATAATCTAGTTATATTATATAATCTAACTTATTTTAAACTAAGTGTTAATTTAAAATAGGTTGAATTATATATCTGAGTAGACTATAATCCTAAAAAAGTAGGCCCTTAGTTTCATGATCTCTCGAAGGAGTATATATGATGTTAGATTGTGTGTTCCTATATATAGGTGGGTTGTTACTACTATTGAGCTGTTGGCCCATTAGGGTTAGGGTTTCCTTTGTCTCTATATATTGTAATCCTCCTCAATACGATACAACAAGTAGTTTGTTCTCTTACATGGTATTAGAACAGGTTAGGATTAGGGTTTAACTTTCCCACCACCAGCTGCCAGCCCCGAGGCCGCCGACCACCCGCTGCCCACGCTGCTATTCCCCAAGAGGCTAATCCTTCCCTCCCGAGGGGTGACCTCCCTTCCCTTCTGTCGGCTCAGGCTCCCTTGGACGCCGGTCGCACTCAACTCGCCCACAACAAAGTCGGTGCAACCATGAGCGCCGCCCCACCCCCACGTGCTCATACCAATGGCTGTCACAGTCGCAGACACGCCCTCCCCTGCTAGCGACGCGGCCGTCCACCCCAACGCCGACCTCCTTCGCCATCAGACAGGCTAGCTGCCGCCAGATCTACCCATTCCTACGTCTGCGTGGTCGGATCCACCCACGATGCTGGCCCCTTCCTCTCCGGCGCGGTCGTGTGGCTCGCCCCTCTTTCCTTATGCCGGTGGCGGCCGACTGTGGCCCCCCTTCCCTCCCTCCCTCACATTCCCATCCATGTGGCTGCCCTCACCTTCCCATCCATGTGGCCGCCCCCTCTCCCCTGGCCAGACTAGTTCCATGGTCACGGAACCCGCCGTCGGCCCAGATCTACCGCCGGCGACCTCCTAGCAGCCGACGATGCTCCCCCTCCCCATCAAGACAATGGCCCTCTCTACCGCCCCTGCCTACTAAGCCACTGTGGCCAACCCCTGTCTCCTTTGCTCGCCGCCTCTACTCCCTCACTGGTCCTCTTCCCTAGGCCACCGACCCCCTCTCCTCAGCTGCCAGCTATGGCTGCTTCAAACGGCTAGCCCCTCCCCTGGTTGATCCAAGCTATGGCTGCTTCAAACGGCTAGCCCCTTCCCTGGTCGATCCAGCGCCCCCACCACCAGGTCGTCCCTGTCGCGCCTGCTCTAACCGACGGTGCCCTAGCCGCCATGCTCTCCTCGACGTGCCGCTGGCTATCGTGCTCCTCCTTCCTTGCCTACGTTGATGCCCAAGTAGCGTCTCCATATTTTCGTGTCTCTTGTCGTCGTCGTTAAACCCTACCTGCCAGGCCCTGCGTAGGCCCCTGCCCGCTGGAATCGCCCCATGGCCCTCCCCCTTCTTTGTCACCTTCGTTGGATTCGTCGCTGCCGCAGCCTTCCCAACCGAATTCACCTTGTTGCAGCCTCTGGATTCATTGTTGTCGTGGCCTTCCCAACCGGATCCGCCATTACCCCTTCTACTCTGCCGTGGGTGCAGCCACCCTGACCGGTGCAGGCCCGTGCACTGCCGCCGGCCTCCCTGGCGGGGCTCCCTGATGATCAGATGAGAGAAGCAAGAAGGTCCATGCTTCTACTGCTCTTCTTTTGTTGCGTCACCCCGCCGACGGTTGATGCTCAAACATCGACCCCTTAAAGAACAAGGTAGCGTGCCACCTCGATTTCGTCTACCTCAGCATCCAGTGGCTATCATCTACATGGCATGCACACCGGTCTCTACTCTAGCCGCAACACTCACACCCTCACGACACTGCGACCGTGGGGGATTTCAACCCGTCGGCTCCTACCTTTGGCGTCTGCTACAGTCTCATCGTTTGCGGTGCTCCCGTTGCGACTGCGAGGGGATGTTAGAGTGTGTTGCTATGTGTAGGTGGGCTGGCACCACTGTTGAGCTGCCGACCCATTAAGGTTAGGGTTTCATGTGTCTCTATATATTGTAACCCTCCTCTGTGCAATACATCAAGTAGTTCATTCTCTTACATATGACAATGCTATTAAGACTATCTCTAGTAGCTTACCCATCCCCATATCCATACCCATATTCAAACTCCACTCTACGAACAGTGCAGAATAGTGCAAAAATAGTGCTTTGGGTAAACTATGGATCAACTGCTGGACACGGTCTAATGGTGTTAGACTGTAAATAATATTCACCGCGTTAGTGTAGGGCTTCTAATTTCGTAACAATAGAACTTTGGCCCGCAACCACAACTAATGGATTTGTCTAGCAGAAATGAACCTCATGGTCTTGTGACCGAAACCCTCTGTCCTGTAACTGTGAATATATGGTTCTCAACGGTATATTCCGTACCAGCAACTAAAAATTGCACACCTACTATCCCATTTGGAACCTCTAAAGCATATAGTTATCTGCTAGAACTAGTTATACAAGTTTTGAATACTTCCATCTAATACCACAATTAGTTCTTAGCTACTTATTATTTTATTAGCTGACTCAACCCACCTAACAATTTATTAGCTAGCTCAACTCACCTAACATTTATTATCTCTCGTGGAGGTAGTGGCGCCATGGCAAGGAAGGCCACCCTCTAGTTGGATGATTGGATCTAGCTATAGATGGTCAAGCGTGCACTCGCACGAACACTATAAAACACGACACTATTAGCCATGATACCATTGTTTAGTCATCGGTCTAGGTATGACACTATCCTAGGTACGACACTATAATGTCGATCATGTCGTTCCAGCACCAGTACCTAGTAGTGTCCATGCGATTCTGGACACTATTTCACTTTAAGAGTTCAAAAGGTCTAGGATATCTTTAAGGTCACAAATATGATTTCAAAATGTGAATATTCATACCAATATAGACCAGATTTATCATATCTAAATTATAATAAATCACAATTCACAATCACATGCATTCATCATAATGCATTCACAAACCACCAGCTAGTCTAAATCGTGGCTAATCATGCTGACCACTTAGTCGTGTCGTGCTCAATCCATTGTGCAAGGCCGCCCAGGCATGACACTATACCTTCTATCATGCCTATGTCGATCTATTTAGCACGGTCCACTTGGCAATTTACAGATTTGGCTGTTGTGGATAGCGTTGAATGGAGCTCTGCCATCGATAGGGCGGACGTTGCCATGCCAGTAGCAAGTCATCGCATAAAGGCCACGGGGGGTTGGGGCATTCTGATTAAAGAAGAGGACGCCATCGCATGGGGAGAGGGCACCGCTGGATTTGCCATTGATGCGAGGAGGAATGACCCCTACTCACGTGGGCCAAGTCACACTGCCGCCGAGGAATGCTGTGCGGGCCATGTCATGCCACCAGTCGAGGAACACCATCCCACACAAGCTAAGTCGTTGTCAATGGACCTGTTCACCATGCATGTTGGGCCACCATTGAATCAAAGAGGGTTGTTGGGCGGAGGCACCATAGGGAAGGCATGTTGCAAGGCAAACAATAATGTGAAAGGTGATTAAGTTCCCAACATACCACTTTGAACTGAATATATTTATAAGAGCATGATCACTGGTGTAAAGAAAGCAAATTGAAGATATCAAGTTCAAAAGAGCACAAACATGGACACAAGTGAGCAACTTGATGCAAAATGATACAAGTGTAAAGTTTGCACTTTAAATATGTTGTATAGGTGCATTACAATGTTTCTAGTACTTGTGTTTGGGCTCTAACTTATTATGTAGAGAAAAGCACTTTTTGGCTTAAGTTTACACATATTGCAAATCCATTTGTAAAGAAGTGAAAGAGGTATGGTTCTAACACTTAGTCAATTATCTTATGTGCTAACAATACTTATCTAAGTGCTAGGGAACCCCTCAAGAAAAGATCGAAAAAGTTTGGAGAAGTTAGGCTAAAAGGGCCTTAACCTGGTCTGGTCCGAGAGCACCGGACTATCTGGTGGCGCACCGGACCGAGTTCGTGCGACCCATCCCGCTCTCGGGATTTTTCACTAAAAACACTGGATCTCTAAACTTCTTCTCCAACAGCTACCTTGGTGACCAACGAAAAAGTGACGTCATCAGACAGTTTGGTCATGCACCGGGCCGTTCCGGTGCCCCGCCCAGTTTGGAAACTCGCCAATCAGATCCCAGACGGGTGGCTACAAGACCCGATCCAGTGCCTCACGCAGAGTAGATTTTTGTTAGTTTATTGAAGGAGCAACGACTGCTAGGCCCACTGGGCCTATAAAAAGGACCTAATGGCACCCCTATTTAGAACCCAAGCATCACAAGTGCATACTACAACTCTGAGACTGCGATCACGCTGTTCAGTGATTTGAGAGAGATTTGAGCGCATTTCTGAGCTGTAACTCTGTCGTTTTGTTGTTGCGCTCTTATCTTTGCTTTTGTGCGTGTTGTTGCTATGTTGTGTACTTGTTTATGTGTTCATACTCCCTCCCTTACTCTGATTTTGGATTGTGATCATTTTGTGTAAGGTGTGAGAGACTTCAACTTATGGAGATTCCTCACAAACGAGTTGAGATATAAGGAAGAATAGCGTGGCACTCAAGTTTAATCTTTGGATCACTTGAGATGGGTTGATTGTGACCCTTAACCGAAGGATGTCACCACAACGTGGAGTAGGCTTTGACCGAACCATGGAAAAAATGTCGTGTCCCTTGTCCACTTTACTTTACTGCGATTTCTGTCTTCCTTGTTGCTTAAAACTTCACTTACATATTGCTCCTAGTTTAATACACATCTCAAGAGAGCAATCAAGTGAAGAGTCTATTTTTTTTATCTTCGCTTCTCATCCGAACTTGGTTTTAATTTACACTAACACCTTTTGTTGACCAAGTTTGTGTTGTTTGAAGTAAGTTTTGCAGGATCACCTATTCACCCCTCTAGGTGCTTTCACAATGTCGTGCCCTCTTTGAGCCTTGCCACTACACACCCCACTGTGGCCCTCGACAAGGTTCACCACCACTAGCTATGAAGGGATCCAATCACATGGAGGAACACGCCACAATTGGTCATGCAGAGTAGGTCAACACTACAGGGAGCACACTCGAGGATGATGCCACTAGTGGGGATGGGAGAAGGTGCCATTGCTGGGATCTACTAGTGGGAAGTAAAGATGGTAATGTGTATAGATTATCCGTGTGCTCATAGGCATAAACTCTATAGCGTGAGGTGTGAGGGTTTAGATATGTGTTTATATCCGTAGGCGAGGGTACGAGTTTGAATCCATGTCCAACGGGTTTACTTTTGTGCGCATGAAAAAGTTTCACCCATGCCCATATACATCCAAATTCGCACTATATATATACTCAAAATCTTTATGGTTGATTGTATTAGATCATCTCATATGTTATTGCTTGTTAATTTATTACTTGAAATATAATTCTTGTATCTTGTAATGTTTCAATTTGTATTATGTGTTGAATAACTAGTTTGTTGTAGAAAGATATTCATTCTATATTATCAGTTGATCTACTTATTATTCCTGTTGCAGGAACGCGGGTATACCCATGCATGGGTTTGTAGCGCCCGTGGGTGACGAATGTGGATGGCATACTGTGTCTGTTGCAGGTGGCGGGTATGGACACAAGTTTGACATTTGGTCCATGGATGCGAGTTTACAAACCTTCTACCCCAGATTTTGTACCCATTACCATCTAATGGGAAGCGGAAAAGGCATTGCCACCGCCATCGCTTGAAGCAGAGGATACATAATAAATGATTGAAATAGGGTTTGATATATATAAATAAAATACTAGATAGGTAGGTAGGTAGGTAGGTAGTAATTAGGTAGATATAGTGGGTGGAAACGAGCCGAGCTCGGCTTGGCTACCTGGCGAGCTGAAAAAACCTGTTCGGCTTGGCTCGATGGAGGCTCGCGTGCTGGCTCACGAGCCTCCTTTACCTAGCGTCCCATATCACTTTTGCAGCGGACTAGAGGTGGAGGTCAGGTGGCGGACTAACGATGGTGGGCGCCTTGGCGGACTAGAGGGGTGCCGGACACCTGGAGGTGGGTAGTGTGGTGCTTTATTGTCGGACTCGCGGCGATCGATGGAGCCCAACACATGACTGCATAGGCCAGAGGGTCGGGTCGACCGTCAGCGGAAGAGGCGCGCAAGCGTAGTGCCGCAAGCCCTCGAGATGCAATGACGATGCGAAGCCCAACGCAATGTACGGCTTACGACGACGGTGCGCCAGCGTTGATGTGAGCCCGGAACCACACTCGTAGCTCGACACGAAGGTAGATAGCGACATGAAGGAACTACAATGGCACGGTGTGCTGTGTTGCTCGTGGCCTGGTGCCCAGATAGGGTTTAGGAAATTCACGTGCTTGCCTTGTTGGGCCTAATGCCTCACGTCATGTAGTCTACTTGGGCTAGCCCGTTCCCAGACCTGGTTGGCTGGTTCTGGTTATCCAACGCTCGACTCACGAGCGGCTCGCGAGCCTCATTGAATCGAGTCGAACCAAGCTTAAGCGAGACCGAGCTTTTTTTCCAGACCTGAGAAGATAGGTAGGTACTATCACCTATCTAAGTGGTTGTGTGAAAAAAATATTCTCTTTATTCTAAATTTTAAGTTATTTTAGTTTTCCTAGGTATATAGCCTTTATTATCTATCTAAGGAGTAAAAGTTATGTACGAGATGATGTTTGATCATAAAAGAGATTAGAATACAGGTGTTACGAGTTAGAGCAAAGTATTCAGTCATGATGTTAACTCTGATTTCAAAATGCATGCCATGATGAGTGATAATCTCTAAGCCTCATAAATCTATTCATATAAGTTAGTGGTAGTATGCATCGGCACATAGTACGGGTTCAATTTGAAGACAAAACGAAACTTTATAATGTGGTCACGTTGAATAGACGACTGCAAGTCGTTAAGGTGACCACACGCACCTAACAAGAATGCGTATTCGATGGACAGTGACATTTTTTTTATTTAGCACTAACAACATAGGTAGAGCCGTAGAAGCATGCATACAGTCATACACACGCACACGTGCAGCGCGTACGTACGCACAAGCTAGCAAGTGATGAGTTCGTCACAGCTTGTCGCACTGCGCAGATGCGAAGAGCAGCTTGTTGTTCTCCACGTCGTAGACGATGTGCATGTTCTGCTGCTGGAAGTTGCCTATGAGCACCATGTCGACTTCCGCGCCGTTGATCATCAGGCACATCACCCCGCTGTCCGTATCCTCCGGGATGTAGTTCTCCCGGGGCAAATCCATGTCCGCGCTCGCCAGGTGGAAGATCAGCTTCGGCACGGGCACCTGCTTCCCACCTTTGGGCCGCTGGAAGCACAACAAGTTGCCGACCTCTGAGGTGTTGTCGTAGCGGGGCAGCGCAAGCTGCGCCACGAACTCGTTCTTGAGTTGCTCAAACACGGCCGCCGGAAAGGTGGTGACGCCCGTGCCGGAGTCGATCGCCGTCCCGCCCGACCCGTCCTTCTTGAGCGCGAACACCGACGAGTCGACCGGCAGCCGCGTCTTGCCGACGGTGATGCCCTCGAGAGAGAGGTAGTAGAAGGTAGGGAACAAAGGGCTGTGTATGATCGGAGTGGATCGGAACGGCCCCGAGCTGTGCGCTCGGAGACCATTCGGCGGCGTGCCCAGGAACACCGCGCTGGTCTTGTTGCTCTCGGTCTCGTCCTGCGATGTGAGGCAGTACGAGAACCTGCCGACCTTGAGCTGCGACGGCAACGACAGGGGCCCGCGGCCGAAGCCAGCGATGCCGGACTCGTTCGAAGCAAACACGCCGGTGTTGTAGTCGCCGCAGCCGAAGGCGAGCCCCGACACAGCGACCGGCGGCGCGCCCTCGCCGTTGGGCGACATGAAGGTGAAAGTGTCCTTGAAGATGTAACCCGCCGTGATGGACTTGTCGCCGTAAGAACAGAGGTAGAAGCACCGGAAAGTTTTCAGGGCACACGCGGAAACGCTCAAGCCGGAGCTCGGCCGGCAGATGGGGTCGGGGCAGGCGACGGCCCTGAAGGTGCTGGACACGGAAGGGTCGAACAGTGGGAACGGCTGGTCGAAGCAGACGGGGCAGGGCGTGCACTGCGTCCAGACAAGGTCGCTGCCGGTGTCCATCGTTAGCGCCACGCGCTGCGGCCGCGGCGTGCCGATGTTGAAGTGGATGAGGTACTCTCCGGAGCTGGGTACCGCAGTCGCCGTCACCGGCTGACCGTAGTGACCGCCGCGCTGATAAAGACTGGCCGCGCGGGCTCTGGAACGAACGGCCATCCGGCTGAGACGCTCCCATCTGGTGAAGCCCCTACCTTTGTCGACGTGGGTTAGATCGGCACGCATGGTGAGGCCAGCGCCAGCGGTCGGGGTGGCCGCCGCGGTGAACAAGAGCGTGAAGATGAGCGCATAGGCCAGAAGCTCAGACATCGAGCAGTCCTTCATGCTGCAGGCGCGCGAAGTGCGAAGTTCTCCTAGCAGTTCTCACTCGGTTGAGATTGAGCTGCAAGTTGGAACCGCACTAGAGTTATATATCCCTATTCCTTACTACTATTAAGAACAGAAGTGGATACCTGTTGCTAGCACGGTTTCACCCCACGTTCACACGTTGTGCCCTGTTGGTCCCACACTCAGCACGCTCTCAGCTACTGTCCTATGGACCCCAATGCCCGTGCAGCCACCACCAGACTAAATCTCTCAGCTACTGCCCTATGGACCCCAATGCCCGTGCAGCCACCACCAGACTAAATCTCTTAGCTACTGCCCTATGGACCCCAGTGCCCGTGCAGCCACCACCAGACTACACGTAACTTAGTGTATTTAGAAATAAACAATAATCTCTACTACTATGAAGAATGTAAGGGGGTAGGCTGCCTCCGTGGTTCTGTCTGTTCTGCCTCGCGTCAATCTTGGTCGTTCGTTTTTACCTGATCGATCTGCACGGTCAGTTTCACTATCACCCCCACGCCCACCTGGCAATTTCCCTCCGCCTGGCTCCTAATTCCCCTCATCTCGCCCACCATCCTTCGCTCGCCAGGCCGCCGTGAAAGCCGCGTCGCCCCCGTCGTGCGTCTCCCACCCACGTGTGTCGTCCCCTCGCAACCACCCCTCTCGCGATCCGCCCGCACCATCGCTCGTCATCCGCCCGCTGCGAAGCAACCGCAAATGTGCATGTCGCGCCCACGCTCCCCCGCATCGCTCGCAAACGCGACCGCCCCCAGACCAGTCCAACCTTCTTCCTCAGTGAAATCGTAACAATCTCTGTCCATGAGGAAGCCGCGCCAGCGACGGAGCCCTATCTGGTGGCCACGTCCTCACCGGCATCAAGGGTCGAGTGGGAGGGACGGCGGTAGAGGGCTGAAGGAGCTCCAGTCGAGCCAAGATGGAGATGGAGATGGCGGTGGTGGTGATGGCGATTTCGAGCACGGGCGCGGCTGTGGTCTGTCGACCTCTGGGCAGCCGCGCGCTCCTGTGAGGTTTTTTGCTCGTTATTAGTATAAAGAGTAGAAGACGGCTGTGAGAGTCCCTTCCCTTGGTTGCCTCTGTGTCTTGTCCATTCTAGGGCTCCGACCAGCAAAGAGCTGGATTCTTCCTATCCCCTACCAAACCCCACCACCACGAGCGGCCGCCGCGCGGTGAGACCAGGACGCATGGCGACTGCCTCCTCCTTCACCGCCATCTTCTTTAGCAATGCCTTCGTCGCCTCCTTCGCGGAGGTACCGTCCGCACACCCGCATTCTTTAGTTTCTTTTTATAGCCTCTCGCGAGCATCACATGGCATCCATCCGTCTGAGAGGCAGAGGAGGAGACACTGAAAAGCCACTGAAATTGGGACTACTCCCTCGCTGTCTACCTCAAGCATAGTGAGTAGTGACTGGGGCTTGCAGTAGCTCTGTTTTGATGAGCCATTGAGGCAAATTGAAGAGGAATTTGTTTGGCTTGCAAGTGGCATGATATTCATATTTTATTTTTTGCAACTTAAGAACTATTAGTTTGGGGCTACTAGCTAGGCTAACGTTGCCATTTGCTTCTTCAAAGAAAGTTGGAGGATGTTTATTTGATCTCAAACAGAAGTGTCAACAATTTGGGCTTGGAGCCAGCTTTGATTTACCATTCCTTTGGACATAGCCGAAGTGTAGATCCAGCTGCAAAGGAAGGCACCATTACCGCCACCACCTGTGGCTGCAACAGCCACAGCTGCTGCTGGTGGAGGGACACTAGCCACAATCATGTGCATCGCCAAAGAGGAAGGGGTTGTCGCGCTCTATAAGGGCGTCATCCCTGGCCTCCACTGTCAGTTCCTCTATGATAGCCTCCACATCGGCTTGTATGATCCTGTCTGTACTCCTCCACATTCTTTCAGTTGTCTTCTCCTTTGATTCAATGTGACTTCCTCACAACAATAAAGGGGAATTTCCCTTCTATAAACTTGCAGGTGAAGGCTTTCTTCGTCAGAGGTGCTGTTGTGGGTGATGTCAGTTTACTAAGCAAGATTCTTGTTGCGCTTGCCATAGGTTGGTACATTTTGCTCCCTTCACTTCAACTTCAATTAACTACACATCTTTCTGATTGTCGCACATAGCAAACTTGTCTCTTATCTGCCAGACTGTCACACACAACTTACTATGTAGTTTCAATGCAACATAATAAGTCATGTGACCCATGACATATGTCTGTCCATCTTTACATGCTTAGCTAAACATGGCTGCATTTGTTCATCTGAGTTTTATCGTGTCAAAATGTGGTTCACTCTTTTTAACTATGTATCTACAAACCAGGTTGATTCACATTTAGACGTCAAGCTAGCTCTGTCAAAGTGTCAACGTTGAGAACCATATGCACCCTAAATGTGGATGCAGAATAAATCATGTGAACCTTACATCTATTTTATTTTTTGGACCTATTGTTTAAACCATTCGTCTTGTTTACTGTTCATGTCCAAAACATGATACCTTTGGTTCATGTCTGGATTGTTCTATGCACAAGTTTTTTTTTCTAATTTTATTATCGTACTCCCTCCGTTCTTTTTTATTTATCGCAGTTTAGTTCAAAAATGAACTAGCGGGCGAAAAATATTCGAGAACAGAGGTAGTAGTTAAAAAATTTGGTCAGTTCACATTAAGACCTTGTTTGGTTGCACATGGATCGAGGGGGATTAAATACCTTTTCTATTCAATTTTGACTAGAAAGAGATTTAATCCTCTCCAATCTCCTTCAATCCCTCCTAAATGAACAAGCCCTAAAGGTGCTAGGCTCGACAATGTGGAGAACCATACATTGTTTAATGATCTTTTTTGGTCTATTTTCAGGTGTGATGGCTATTGTTGTGGCAAATCCAACTGATCTCGTTAAAGTTAGGAGCAGCTGATGGAAAGGCTAACACTGTCAAGAGGAGTTATTCTGGAGCCCTTAATGTATATGCTACAATAATCAGACATGTTACTTTAACCATCATGGGCAGTAAGTGTACACGACTATTTCTTTTTCGTTGTCCTTAAAATCTTTCATGTTTCCAGGAAGGTATTGGAGCTTTGTGGACAAGCCTTGGCCCAAATGTCGCACGCAATGTCATAATTAACGCTGCCGAGTTGGACAACTATGATTAGTTCAAACATGTACCTGTTGACTCTAATGTCTTTGTGGTGGGCATTATATTTCATTATCATTATTCATTCCTTTGTTCTGTTCATGTAGATGTTTCTAAAACTTCCTAGGTATACTGATAACGTTTTACCCATCTTTTAGCTGGACTTGGTGCTGATTTTTTACTATTTGCATTGGCTCTCCGATGGATGCAAATAAGCTTTGACTAAATATCTTACTAGCAGTTCACAAGGTTCAGCAAAAAAAACTAAAACAACACAATTGTTTTGTATTCTTTACTTCAGTAGTCATCGAGTGATTCATCCTCCATATTTTGCACAAAAACTAAGGGAACACCTAGCCTACCTACCGTGGACAAATACCATATGAAGAATTGTCAGATAATTTCACACATGTATTTACATTTTTTCCTAATGAGTACGTGCAGGTTTATACTATATATTAATCTACCATATCTTTATACACTTAGACGTGACTAATTTTTGACTGAAATTAGCTGCAATCTCAGAAAATTCGTTGAACATTGGTTGTTTTAACTTTGGAGAAATCATGTATCTTAGAGAACCCTTATTTACATTGCACATTTGAAGCCATCTATTAAAAAATCAAACAAATTATAAATTAGGATGGATGGAATATTTGTTTACATTTTCCCTAGAGGGGGTGAACATTCTGAAGCATTAACGAACTACAGCCTAGGAAGAATTTTAGGTATTGGTACATTTGGAAAAGTGAAGATTGAGAGCATAACCTTACATGACATAGGGTTGCTATAAAGATCATCAACTGCTACCAAATGAGAAATATGAAAATGGAAGATAAAAATATGGTTTCGGGTGAAGGAAGTTGTTAATATTAACAAATTGTTATCAACATTTGGGTTTGTACTTGCCACTCAAACTTTTATCTCTACTACTATGAAGAAGGTAAGGGGTAGGCTGCCTACCATGGTTCTGCCTACCCCTTGTTCTGCCTCCTGCGCCTCCACGCTAGGCAACCAAGAATGTTCTTAAATGAGCAACTTTTTCATGCAATCAAGAATCAGAAGTCTATGTTGGTTTACATCTTTTCTGAAAGTGATTTACTATTTTATACTTGAGTAACTTTGTTAATTTGAGATGAGTTGGTCCTACAAGGGTCCATAACTCTATTGTATGCACTTGCACCCACATATATCTAATAAGTGAGTCTGAGCAGTGACATAGTCCATTGGTACCATGGGTTGTATGGATATAGGTCACTGCATTGCTGATAGTGAGGAGCAGAAAGTTCATGTTATTGCTGGTGTGCTGACCCTTACCACTCCAATTTTAGTCCACCCCTATTGACCACATAGTTGAAATGAGTATTATGGGTGTGATTACATGAGTCATATCTGCTACATGGCTCATTTTTGAATGTTTGCTGGTGGGAGGCTCATCTCTTCTATGTCTACAAGAATATTTTGCCAGTGATGACGTGTGTTTAGAGGATGGGATCCTTGCAATCAAACAAGGCAAGTGAGATGTACATGTAGCGTTCGGATTGACGGTGTCCAGTGTTTACTCATCTTTGCTTATCGTGGCTTCTTTTTCTATTAGCAGATGGGAGACCCCTTGAATTGCTTGCTAAAGCATATGCTATCAACTCTTTTGACATAGATCCTTAGAACCCCTCTGTAAGCCCTTGTCTTCACCTGCTCAAGTGAACAAATTTTCTTATTTATATATAATGTTAATATTGTTATGGATTTGTGTAGGATGTTGTTTTCACGTTAGAATGGGAATCAATCGGTGTCCTACCTTATGGCCAGAAGAAAGAAAATTTTTACTACCGAGGGATCTCAATCAAAATTTTAGGCTCATTCATACATTCACTACAATGCCTTCGAACTCATGAACATTAATCTCTGGCTCTATTATGGTGGGTTACATGAATAGAGTTTTTGCATGTTCTTCGTTTCATATGGTGACATACTTGTTACTATGTGACATTGTTTGATGAAACCCTTGCGGCATTGTATTATTTATTTTGTTCTATATAGTCTTAACATTTTATCAAATAAGAATTTATATGACGTCACAACACATCGTACTATCATATATAGAAGTCGACACTGTATTGATGGTTGCAATGTAGTGGTCCCGTTGCAACGCACGGGCACCCACATAGTTATATAAAAAATTGTGCAAAACGAGTATTTGAACACACATCCCTCTACTCTAAAAATTTAGGACTAACCACTAGACCACACATACCTTAGTGCTTAGAAATAGACAATAATTATATTTAAATAAATATCTAAATACCTATATAATATATAACAACCGTAGCAAAGCACGGACAACTGGCTAGTGTGTGTATTATGAGCCCTATGTTTCCAATAACTAGAAGAAGCCCAGGTCAGACGGTGCAATCCGGTCGAGCCGGACCAGGTCCCATCGTCTATAAAAGAAGACCCAGAGTGCTAGGGTTCAGTTTTTCACGCCCCATCTCGATTCATTAGTAACGGAGCCCACGCAGGCGCGTGCGACGGTGGCGTTTGCCCAAGAGCACGTGCGGCGGCGGACTCCCGTCCGGTGGCTGCGATGACCGTGGCTTCCTGACCCGGACGCGCGGTGGCACCGGTTCCTAGGTCGGTGGCAGCGACTCCCCGATCCAGAAGGCGAGCGACGGCGAGCCCCTGAGCGGGCAAGCGGCGGCGTACCCGGGGCCCCGGATGCGACGGCACTCCCAAGGTGGGCGAGCAAGCGGTGCCCCTCGACGTGCGAGTAACAATGGCGCCGCACGAGGCGCGAGGTTCGAGCGGCGTCACGGAAGGCACGAGGTGCGCACCGCGACGATTGCGCGTGACATTCTCCGATCTAGCACAGTTCGGGCGGCCCGAGTAACGATCTCCATCTGTGCTTGTGACGTCAACGACGTCCTCCCGCGTCTACCCCTCCGATTCGTGGTACCTTTTGATTATTGTGTTTTATGCCTACCAAATTTACTATTTACACTAAAAATGTACGATTTTATGCTTGAACACGGAGTTCGTATATCAGTTTACTTTATGCATATTTTTTGCATGCACATTGGAAAGACAATTCCTTGATTTATGTTGTTCATAATTACCATAAAAAATCAAATCAAATCATTTATGTTCGTAAATGCCAGATTTTTACCTCTACCATAAAACTGTCCCTAATTCCCACATGTTTGTAATTACCATAAATAATCAAATCACTTATGTTTGTAACTGCCTGATTTTTACGTCTGCCATAAAATTGTCCCTAATTTTCGCTTGCTCTCTTAGTTGAACCAATATTAGGTTTTTATCAATTATTCTATAAGGTGTAAGTATTTATGCGACGTTGTATAAGAATTTATGATATGTGTAACTCATGTCATCCCATTTTTGCGTGCGTGCGGTGGAAAGGAAAATATAATCCAACATTTCCGCTCATGCAATGGAAACTACCACGATTTGCCATAATTTTTGGAGCTGTATAAAAATAGAAACCGCATGCATACGACTCACATGTTTTTCTAATCTAACATAAAAATAGAATCGTTATACAACCCACTAGAGCTATCAACCTCTCACATAGGCTCGGTATTTACGCTTATAACTGAGGAGTTTTATGCTCAAAACTTTTACGCTCTAACCTGAAGATGCGTCAACCAGTGAACCACATGGCAGTATTTTTATGCAGAGTACCACATTGCATAAACAAATACGCCGTGTAGCATAATTTGTATAAGTATGTATCATAAACTGATTCTAACGAGCCTAGTTGAATTGATGTTAGAGCGATCCTATATTTATGGAGAAAATAAAACATTTAAATAAGATTTTTTTTCATGCATGTCAATCCATTTCCTTTCATCGCACATCTTGTCATCCTAAATTTGTGCGCATGCAGCATGAAACAGGTTTTTACGGAGTGTACCAAATTACATAAATATCTACACCATATAGCATAATTAGTATTAGTATATATCATAAACTAGTTCTAACGAGTTTAGAAGCATGGTTGTTGGAGGGATCATATATTTATGGAGGAAATAAAGCCTTAAATACGATTTTTTTTGTTTACATGCATGCCAATTCATTTCCTTTTATGGCACATTCTTTACATCCTAAATTTGTGCGCATGCAGCGGATAACAGATTTTTACGCAGTGCAGCGAATTGCATAAATATATACACCGTGTAGCCTATTTAGTATCAGTATATATCATAAACTGATTCTAACGAGCCTAGCTGCATGACTGTTGCAGTAACCATATATTTATGGAGAAAATAAAGCTTTTAAAAATAGAAACCGACACACATCTTTTTTCTAAATTTACGCGCATGCAGTGAACGTGTTTGACTCATGCATGCATTTTTTTTGTGCGCACGGACGTGGGCTGGTTGGCGCACCCGACAACCTGGCTTGGGGAGTGGTCTAACTATTTAAGCCCAAGGCTCCTAATATACCTACTATATATATATATAGTGATGGTATCTGACGTGTACCTATTCTAAAAAAATATAACTAAAAAGTCTAAATTACTCACTTCACATATGTACCATGTTTATATAACCCGCTAAATTTTTTTAGTTCATTTTACATCTCCACCTATTTAAATTGATTCGATCTACTACTTAACAAATCTTGTTTTTAATTTTTTATTAAAAAAATAAGCTTTCCGTTCAAATTTTGTTGGCTAGTAGCTAATAATATAACTTGGCATAAATATAAATTATATTTTCCATAATTATTATTATAGGTTAGAAACCAGATAAGATAATAACTTTAATATTCGAAACTATATATGAAATAATGATGAAAAATTATTCTCTTTTTTCTCCACGTATAATTTGAATTTTAAGTCCATATTTTTTAGATGACTAAGAACACCATAATTTATATTAAAAATATATTAAGAATTTTTATCGTTATTTTATATTTAGTTTGATACCATTAAAATTACTCTTATTTTATCTCTAACATAATTGTAATATATTTTCTAGGCTAAATTATGTTATTACCCACAAAATTAACAAAAATTAAACCGAAAACTCAATTTGTATATAAATAAATGAAAAAGATATTTTTTTGTTAGTGAGTAAATTGAACCAATTCAAATAGGTGGGGAGACAAAAAACTTAAGTGATCATATGGATATCATCCATAGATGAGGGAGCAATTTGGACTTTGTCCAAAATGTTAAAAACCTAACATCTTAATATTATGTGAATCGTCAATGAACATTTTTCATGGTTGCTATAAAATAAAATATATATTTATCACGTGTTCATGCATCTATCCAACTATTTTTACTTTAAATAGTAACAAAATCTAGTGATCTTGGAATCCATATGGGCACAATATATGAGATTTTAACTTTTTCACATTAGTAAATGTTGATGATTTAGATGTAGATCTGAGGCAATATTTTAATTTACTTTTAGTAATGGCATGAGTGGTAATTTAGTTGCAAATTAAAAAGTTACTTAAATTATATCATAATATCGGTGGAAATTTTTCGTACAAATTTAAAGTTACTTTACATTATGTCTGGTACTTCTATCCCTCGTCTCACCTTTTATTTTAAACTTCACTTTATAAAGTTTATAAAAAATGCAATGTACAGCGCAAAACAGTGTTATGCACGACTATTTATACGATCTACTGTTGGAGGTATGCTTCGTAGCCGAAGATCCTAAAGAAATAAACACCTTCGGCAGATCCTCTCCAAAACAGCGCTGAAGCTGTCAACTATAAAGCTTCGGTAAAGTGACATGTCTCAAGACGAAGGGGTGAACCGACTTAAAGATGAAATGACTTAAAAGACCCATGGTATTCTGTGTTATTATTATAGTTCATTGTAAAGGGTATAAATGTAATTATATACAGGCTGTGAACTATGCCTATAAATAGGTGAACAGTACTCCTGTACTGTTCACGGGCTCTCATGTAATCACGCATTGGGCATTTGCTTTTGCTTCACGCCGGTATTTTTGCTTTCCTTCGAGCCGAAGGTACATTTGTAATTCGTTATCATTTTTACAATAATGAAATAGAAATGAGTTAATAATAATAATCATGTGTTCAAATTACTTTACATATTTTTTACCCTTCCTCATCATTTGATATGTTTATGAAGGTATAACCTTCATAACCTTCGTCCAGAATTCATTATATCCCGAGGGAAATAATGCTTCGAAGGACGAAGGACTATAATATTTAACAATTTCTATGTTGCCTTGTTCTTGATTCATAGCATTTGAGAACAAGTCCCCAACATTGGCGCCCACCTCCGGTGAACTCACTTCCACTTTTTTAAGTAGATGGCTTCGATCAAGAATCAAGCTGGAACCGCTTCGGCCCCGAAGCTGGTTCTCCCGATAACAGGTGGTTCATGCTCAGAGCCGGCCAACAAGAAACAGAAGAATGAGGCACAGAGAAGAGTACAACATGTAGGGGTACAAGGACCCTTCATCAAATCAAGATGGTCTCACATCCAATTACCTTTTCTCAAGAGGATCTTCAGCTCAAGGATTACCCACACAATGATGCTATGGTTATCTCTTGTGTGATCAAAGGATTTCTGGTCCATAATGTTTTGGTTGATACAGGCAGTGCAGCAGATATCATATTTGCTAAGGCCTTCACACAAATGCAAGAGCCCGAAGACAAGATTCATGATGCTACGCACCCTCTTTGTGGCTTCGGAGGGCGACAGATTGTAGCGCTTGGTAAGATTACCATGCCAGTGACCTTCGGATTCGTCAACAACACAAGGACTGAGCAAATTGTGTTTGACATTGTTGACATGGAGTATCCTTACAATGCTATCATTGGTCGCGGAACACTCAATGCTTTCGAAGCAATTCTTCATCCAGCATATCTTTGCATGAAGATACCTTCGGATCAGGGACCTATTGCTATTCATGGGAGTCAGGAAGCCGCCAGAAAGGCCAAGGGGAATTGGACTGATTCAAAGGCAATCCACAACATAGATGAAGCCGAAGCTTGTGAACAATACAAGCATAGAAGGGAGAAGGCTGCTTCGGCCGATCAGCCGAAACCCATGCTTTTATGCGAAGATATCGCAGAGCAGAAGGTGCTGCTGGGATCTCAATTGTCTGAGGATCAAGAGAAAACCTTGATAAGATTCTTGTTCAACAACAAAGATATCTTTGCATGGTCAGCTAATGATCTTTGCGGAGTTAACAGGGATGTTATTGAACACTCGCTCAATGTTGATCCATCCTTCAGACCCAGAAAGCAGAGGCTTCGGAAGATGTCTGATGACAAGGCCGAAGGTGCTCGGAATGAAGTGAAAAGACTTCTCAGTGCCGGAGTTATTAGAGAGGTAAAATACCCAGAATGGCTGGCTAACACTGTTATGGTAAAAAAGGCCAATGGTAAATGGAGGATGTGTATCGATTTTACTGATCTCAACAAGGCCTGTCCGAAAGATGAGTTTCCATTGCCAAGGATAGATTCCCTAGTTGATGCAGCAGCTTCATCAGAGCTTATGAGTCTGCTAGATTGTTATTTAGGCTATCATCAAATTTGGACGAAGAAGGAGGATGAGCCAAAGACCAGCTTCATAACCACTAGTGGAACATATTGTTACCTTCGGATGCCTGAGGGGCTCAAGAATGCTGGAGGAAGCTTCAGCAGAATGACAACGAAGGTTCTTCAATCTCAGATAGGCAGAAATGTGCTAACTTATGTTGATGATATCATTGTAAAAAGCACAAAGCAGGAGAATCACATTACTGATCTGCAGAAAACCTTCGCTAATTTTAGACAAGCCGGTTTAAAGTTGAATCCAGAAAAATGTGTATTCGGAGTGAAGAAAGGGAAATTTCTTAGCTGCCTAGTTTCAACAAAAGGGATTGAGGCTAATCCAAATAAAATCGAAGCTATCCTTCGAATGGAACCACCAAGTACAAAGAAGGGGGCTCAAAGATTGACAGGAAGACTGACATCTCTAAACAGATTCATATCTAGATCAGCAGAGAGAAATTTACCATTTTTCGAAGTGCTGAAGTCAGCCGAAGTTTTTCAATGGGGACCAGTCCAGCAGAGAGCCTTTGAAGAGCTGAAGCAATATTTGATAGACCTAACAACGACCCTGTTTGTTTCGGCTTCTGTCAGCTTCTAGCCACCGAAAGCTGCTGCGGACTGCCAAACGCTCAGCTTTTTAACCAGCTTCCATAAAATTCGTTAGGGAAAAAATCATCCAAAATCAACATAAACGCATAATCGGTTGAGTCGTTGTAATAGTAGTAATCCGTCACTTTTTAGATCCTGAGCCCTATGAACAACTTTATCTTCCTCCACACGTAATCGTAATGATACTCAAATTTTCCACACAGCCAGATTTTCCCCACAGCCAGATTTTCCCCGCAGCCAGATTTCCAAAAAAGCTGATCAGAAAAAAGCTGAACCAAACACGCCCAACGCTAACTCCACCAACACCAGGGGCTCCTCTGTTGTTATATGTGGCAGCCTCGCACTCAGCGGTAAGCGCGGCACTTGTCCAAGAGAAGCTTGAAGGGCAAGTCAAGAAGCAAGCTCCAATATACTTTGTATCTGAAGTTCTTAGTTTATCAAAGAAAAATTATACAGAATTGGACAAGGTGCTATATGCTGTTTTGATGGCTTCCGGAAAGCTTCGGCATTATTTCCAAGCATACAATATAATTGTCCCTTCTTCACAACCATTGAAGGACATTATGAGAAATAGAGAAGCTAATGGAAGGATTGGAAAGTGGGCTGTGGAGCTTAATGAATTCTGCATTGATTATGTGCACAGATCTTCGATTCAGTCCCAGGCGTTAGCTGACTTCATTGCTGACTGGACGCCAGGGGCTCAGGTAGAAGAGGCAAGTAAAGATGCCGAAGCATGGACAGTATTCTGCGATGGTTCTTGGGGAACCTTCGGAGCAAGGGCAGCCGCTGTGTTGGTCGCACCCTTGAAAGGGAAATGTGCCCTTGGGCCATTTCTAAGTATTTTGGTGATTGAGTGCCAACACATGTGTTTAATTGTGAAGTTATATACATGGATGAACAAGGTGCAAATCATGAGATAAAGGTATGTTTCTAAGCCTTAGTACATTTGTTTTGTGGACTAACATATTTGTCTAAGTGTTAGAAACAGAAAGAAGAAGAAGAGAGAAGAGGAGGAAATGACTTGGCTGTGTGCAGCCAAGACTCAGCTCGGTCTGGAGCACCGGACTGTCCGGTGTGCACCGGACAGTGTCCGGTGCGCCAGGCTGCCTCGGCTCGAACTGGCCGCTCTCGGGAAATTGGCCGACGGCGTACGGCTAAAATTCACCGGACTGTCCGGTGAGCACCGGACTGTCCGGTGAGCCAATGGTCGGCCGGGCCAACGGTCGGCCGCGCAATCTGCGTGGGACACGTGGCGGAGCCAACGGTCGGAAGACGGCACCGGACTGTCCGGTGTGCACCGGACATGTCCGGTGCGCCAACGGCTCTCAGATCTCCGCCGGTCTGCAACGGTCGGAAGCGCCAGATATGGAAACAAATCGGGCACCAGACAGTGTCCGGTGTGCACCGGACTGTCCGGTGCCCCCGACGACAGAAGGCAAGGATGGCCTTCCGGATTTGCTCTCAACGGCTCCTAGCTGCCTTGGGGCTATAAAAGGAGCCCCTAGGCGCATGGAGGAAAGACACAAGCAACCTTTGAGCATTCTTGATCATCCACACTAAGTCTCTGCGCATTCGTTTGTGTTTCTAAGTGATTCGAGCTCTGTTCTAAGTGAGAACTCTGAGATAGTCTTGCGAGCTCGATTCTTGGCCGTGTGTGTGCGCTTTTGCTGTGGATTTGTGTGTGTTGCTTCCCTCCCTTACTCTGTGCTTTCTTTGTGATCATATACTTGTAAGGGCAAGAGACTCCAATTTGTGGAGATTCCTTGCAAACGGGATAGTGAAAGGAACAACAAAACACCATGGTATTCAAGTGGGTCTTTGGACCGCTTGAGAGGGGTTGATTGCAACCCTCGTCCGTTGGGACGCCACAACGTGGAGTAGGCAAGCGTTGGTCTTGGCCGAACCACGGGATAAAACCACTGTGTCACCACTGTGCTTGATTTTCTTGTGGTACTGTGTTTTGTTGAGACTTCACCTTAGCCACTTGGCAATAATCGTGCTAACACTTAACAAGTTTTTGTGGCTTAAGTTTGAAGTTTTTACAGGATCACCTATTCACCCCCCCCCTCTAGGTGCTCTCAATTGGTATCGGAGCCGTTCTCTTCACAAAGGGACTAACCGCCCGAAGAGATGGATCCTAAGGGGAAGGGTATTGTGATCAATGACAAAGAGAAGGAATCCTTCGTCAACGAGCCGAAGGACGATAAGCCTACCGACTCCGGCTCGGGCCAAAGACGGAAGGAAGGGAAGAAGAAGAAGACAAGGCGCATCAAGGAGATCGTCTACTACGACAGCGACGAGTCTACTTCTTCCCAAAAGGACGAAGACCACAACGACTACGAGAGAAGGAAACCGGTTAATTCGAACTTTTCTTTTGATTACTCTCGTATTCCGCAAAGTTCACATTCACATTTGCTCTCCATTCCACTCGGCAAGCCCCCACACTTTGATGGAGAGGACTACGGATTTTGGAGCCACAAAATGCGTAGTCACCTATTCTCTCTCCATCCTAGTATTTGGGAGATTGTGGAGAATGGAATGCACTTTGATAGTTCGGATAGTCCCATGTTCATTAATGAACAAATTCATAAGAATGCACAAGCTACTACTGTTCTTCTAGCTTCCTTGTGCAGGGATGAATACCATAAGGTGAGCGGCTTGGATAACGCCAAGCAAATCTGGGACACCCTCAAGATTTCTCATGAGGGGAACGACGTCACCTTGCTCACCAAGATGGAGTTGGTGGAGGGTGAGCTTGGACGGTTCGCCATGATAAGGGGAGAGGAGCCAACTCAAACCTACAACCGGCTCAAGACCCTTATCAACAAAATAAGGAGCTACGGGAGCACGCGATGGACGGACCACGACGTCGTCCGCCTAATGCTAAGGTCATTTACCGTTCTTGATCCTCACTTGGTAAACAATATACGTGAAAATCCCAGGTACACCAAGATGTCGCCCGAAGAAGTTCTTGGGAAATTCGTTAGCGGGCGAATGATGATCAAGGAGGCGAGGTATGTGGACGACGCCTTGAATGGTCCGATCAACGAGCCGCAACCCCTTGCTCTCAAGGCAACACGAAGCAAGGAGGCGCTACCTAGCAAGGTGGCACAGATTGAGGCGGCTGGCCTTAATGATGAAGAGATGGCTCTTATCATCAAAAGATTCAAGACGGTGCTTAAAGGTCACAAGGGACAACCAAGCAAGACCAAAGCCAAGGGGAAGCGCTCATGCTTCAAATGCGGTAAGCTTGGTCATTTCATTGCTAACTGTCCCGATAATGAAAGTGACCAGGAAAAGGGGAACAAAAGAGAAAAGAAGAAGCAATACAAGAAGGCAAAGGGCGAGGCGCATCTAGGAAAGGAGTGGGACTCGGATTGCTCCTCCTCCGACTCCGACAACGAAGGACTCGCCGCCACTGCCTTCAACAAATCGGCTCTCTTCCCCAACGAGCGTCTCACATGTCTTATGGCAAGGGAGAAGAAGGTGAGTACTCAAGATCCCACTTATGCTTCTTCTAGTGATAGTGAGTCTAGTGATGATGATGACATAGATTATTCATGCTTGTTCAAGGGCTTAGATAGATCTAAGATAGATAAAATCAATGAATTGATTGATGCATTGAATGAAAAGGATAGGCTTTTAGAAAAGCAAGAGGATTTATTGTATGATGAACATGATAAATTTGTAGAGGCACAAAAATCATATGCTTTAGAAGTAAAAAGAAATGAAATGCTTTCTTATGAACTATCTACTTGTCATGAAACCATTTCTACTTTACAAGGTGTTAACAATGATTTAAATGCTAAGTTAGAAGTAGCAAATAAATCTAAATCTTGTGTAGAACATGTTAAGATTTGCACTAGGTGTAAGGATTTCGATGTTGATGCCTGTAGTGAACACCTAGTTTTAATTTCCAAATTAAATGAGGAATTGGCTAGTCTTAATGCCCAACTTAAGACTAGCAAGAATGAAGTTGATAAAATAAAATTTGCAAGGGATGCCTACACGATTGGTAGACACCCCTCAATTAAGGATGGTCTTGGCTTCAAGAGAGAGGCCAAGAACTTAACAAGCCATAAGGCTCCCATCTTCGTCAAGGAGAAAGGGAAGGTTCCTATGGCTAGTAGTGCGAAAAAGAACCATGCCTTTATGTATAATGATAGGAGAAATGCTAGAAATGCTTATAATGATTTTGATTCACATGTTTATGATTCTCATGCCATGTTTGCTTCTAGTTCTTCTTATAAGCATGATAGGGATATGTGTAGAAGAAATGTTGTACATATGCCTAGGAGAAATATTGCTCATATGCCTAGAAAGAATGTTATTCATGCTCCTAGGAAAGTAGTGAATGAACCTTCTATAATTTATTATGCTTTAAACACTTCCTTTGCTATTTGTAGAAAGGATAGGAAAATAATTGCTAGGAAATTAGGGGCAAAATGCAAGGGAGACAGGACTTGCATTTGGGTCCCTAAGGACATTTGTGCTAACCTTGCAGGACCCAACATGAGTTGGGTACCTAAGACCCAAGCCTAAATTTGCCTTGCAGGTTTATGCATCCGGGGGTTCAAGCTGGATTATCGACAGCGGATGCACAAACCATATGACGGGGGAGAAGAAGATGTTCACCTCCTACGTCAAGAATAAGGATTCCCAAGATTCAATTATATTCGGTGATGGGAATCAAGGCAAGGTAAAAGGGTTAGGTAAAATTGCAATTTCTAATGAGCATTCTATCTCAAATGTATTCTTAGTGGAGAGTCTCGGATATAATTTGCTATCTGTTAGTCAATTATGTCAAATGGGATATAATTGTTTATTTACAAATGTAGATGTGTCTGTCTTTAGAAGATGTGATGGTTCACTAGCTTTTAAGGGTGTACTAGACGGCAAGCTTTATCTAGTTGATTTTGCAAAAGAAGAGGCCGGTCTAGATGCATGCTTAATGGCTAAGACTTGCATGGGCTGGCTGTGGCATCGCCGCTTAGCACATGTGGGGATGAAGAACCTCCACAAGCTTCTAAAGGGAGAACACGTAATAGGTCTAACAAATGTGCATTTCGAAAAAGATAGACCTTGTGCAGCTTGTCAGGCAGGTAAACAGGTGGGAGGAGCGCATCACAGCAAGAATGTGATGACCACGTCAAGACCTCTGGAGCTGCTGCATATGGACCTCTTTGGACCCGTCGCCTACCTAAGCATAGGAGGAAGTAAGTATGGTCTAGTTATTGTTGATGACTTTTCCCGCTTCACTTGGGTGTTCTTTTTGCAGGATAAGTCTGAAACCCAAGGGACCCTCAAGCGCTTCCTCAGAAGGGCTCAAAATGAGTTTGAGCTCAAGGTGAAGAAGATAAGGAGCGACAACGGGTCCGAGTTCAAGAATCTTCAAGTGGAGGAGTTTCTTGAGGAGGAGGGGATCAAGCACGAGTTCTCCGCTCCCTACACACCACAGCAAAATGGTGTGGTAGAGAGGAAGAACAGGACGCTAATCGATATGGCGAGGACGATGCTTGGAGAATTCAAGACCCCCGAATGTTTTTGGTCGGAAGCTGTGAACACGGCTTGCCACGCCATCAACAGGGTCTACCTTCACCGCCTCCTCAAGAAGACGTCATATGAGCTACTAACCGGTAACAAACCCAATGTATCGTACTTTCGTGTATTCGGGAGCAAATGCTACATTCTTGTGAAGAAGGGTAGAAATTCTAAGTTTGCTCCCAAAGCTGTAGAAGGGTTTTTATTAGGTTATGATTCAAATACAAAGGCGTATAGAGTCTTCAACAAATTGTCGGGTTTGGTTGAAGTCTCTAGCGACGTTGTATTTGATGAGACTAATGGCTCTCCAAGAGAGCAAGTTGTTGATTGTGATGATGTAGATGAAGAAGATGTTCCAACGGCCGCTATACGAACCATGGCGATTGGAGAAGTGCGGCCACAGGAACAAGATGAACGAGATCAACCTTCTTCCTCAACGACGGTGCAACCCCCAACTCAAGACGATGAACAGGTTCATCAAAAGGAGGCGTGTGATCAAGGGGGAGCACAAGATGATCATGTGATGGAGGAAGAAGCGCAACCGGCACCTCCAACCCAAGTTCGAGCGATGATTCAAAGGGATCATCCCGTCGACCAAATTCTGGGTGATATTAGCAAGGGAGTAACTACTCGGTCTCGACTAGTTAATTTTTGTGAACATTACTCTTTTGTCTCCTCTATTGAGCCTTTCAGGGTAGAGGAGGCCTTGCTAGATCCGGATTGGGTGTTGGCCATGCAGGAGGAACTTAACAACTTCAAGCGCAATGAAGTTTGGATGCTGGTGCCTCGTCCCAAGCAAAATGTTGTGGGAACCAAGTGGGTGTTCCGCAACAAACAAGACGAGCACGGAGTGGTGACAAGAAACAAGGCTCGACTTGTGGCAAAAGGTTATGCCCAAGTCGCAGGTTTGGACTTTGAGGAGACTTTTGCTCCTGTGGCTAGGCTAGAGTCCATTCGTATCTTGCTAGCATATGCCGCTCACCATTCTTTCAGGTTGTACCAAATGGATGTCAAGAGCGCTTTCCTCAACGGGCCAATAAAGGAGGAGGTGTACGTGGAGCAACCCCCTGGCTTCGAGGATGAGCGGTACCCCGACCACGTGTGTAAGCTCTCCAAGGCGCTCTATGGACTTAAACAAGCCCCAAGAGCATGGTATGAATGCCTTAGAGATTTCTTACTTGCTAATGCTTTCAAGGTTGGGAAAGCCGATCCAACTCTTTTTACAAAGACATGTGATGGTGATTTGTTTGTATGCCAAATCTATGTCGATGACATAATATTTGGTTCTACTAATCAAAAGTCTTGTGAAGAGTTTAGCAGGGTGATGACGCAGAAATTCGAGATGTCGATGATGGGCGAGTTGAACTACTTCCTTGGGTTCCAAGTGAAGCAACTCAAGGACGGCACCTTCATCTCCCAAACGAAGTACACGCAAGATCTGCTGAAGCGGTTTGGGATGAAGGACGCCAAGCCCGCAAAGACTCCGATGGGAACCGACGGACACACCGACCTCAACAAAGGAGGTAAGTCCGTTGATCAAAAAGCATACCGGTCAATGATAGGGTCTTTACTTTATTTATGTGCTAGTAGACCGGATATTATGCTTAGCGTATGCATGTGTGCTAGATTTCAATCCGATCCTAAGGAATGTCACTTGGTGGCGGTGAAGCGAATTCTTAGATATTTAGTGGCTACGCCTTGCTTCGGGATCTGGTATCCAAAGGGGTCTAACTTTGACTTGATTGGGTACTCAGATTCCGACTATGCTGGATGTAAGGTCGATAGGAAGAGTACATCAGGGACGTGCCAATTCTTAGGAAGGTCCCTGGTGTCATGGAACTCTAAGAAACAAACCTCCGTTGCCCTATCCACCGCTGAGGCCGAGTACGTTGCCGCAGGACAGTGTTGTGCGCAACTACTTTGGATGAGGCAAACCCTCAGGGACTTTGGCTACAATCTGAGCAAAGTCCCACTCCTATGTGATAATGAGAGTGCTATCCGAATAGCGGAAAATCCTGTTGAGCACAGCCGCACAAAGCACATTGACATCCGGCATCACTTTTTGAGAGACCACCAGCAAAAGGGAGATATCGAAGTGTTTTATGTTAGCACCGAGAACCAGCTAGCCGATATCTTTACCAAGCCTTTAGATGAGAAGACCTTTTGCAGGCTGCGTAGTGAGCTAAATGTCTTAGATTCGCGGAACTTGGATTGAATTGTAGCATACATGTGCTTATGCCTTTGATCATGTTCATTCTGCATTTTGTTGCTTATTATGGTGCTCAAGTTGTACAAACACTCCCTGGACCTCACAAGTCCGTTGCAATGTGATGCACATGTTTAGGGGGAGATGTGTTGCAACTTGACCCTTTGAGACTAACCATATGCTTGAGTTTGCCTGTTTTAGTCTCAAAGGAGAATTGAAAGGGAAAAGGTGGACTTGGACCATGAAAGACTTCCACTGCACTCCGATGAGGGGTAACTTATTCCAAGTTCATCTCATGAACTCTTATTGCCATTTGTTCTTAATTAAAGATTTTGGTGAGGCAATGGGGTTAAAGGGCCAAGATTGATCCCGTTTTGGTGCTTGATGCCAAAGGGGGAGAAAATAAAGGCCAAAGCAATAAATGGATCAGCTACCACTTGAGAATTTTGAAAATAGTAGAATAGAGTTTTTTGGTTTGTCAAAATTCGTATGTTGTCTCTCTTGTCAAAAGTTGGCTTCTTGTGGGGAGAAGTATTGATTATGGGAAAAAGGGGGAGTTTTTGAAATCTTTGATCAATCTCTTTTGGAATGACTCTCTTTATGCTTCAACATGTGTGTTTAACTTAGAGATAGAGATTTGAGTTTGATTTGCAAAAACAAACCAAGTGGTGGCAAAGGATGATCCATATATGCCAAAATTGATTCAAAATAAATTTAAGTTTTATTTGAAGTGAGTTTGCACTTGTTCTAGTTGCTTTATGTTGTGTTGGCATAAATCACCAAAAAGGGGGAGATTGAAAGGGAAATGTGCCCTTGGGCCATTTCTAAGTATTTTGGTGATTGAGTGCCAACACATGTGTTTAATTGTGAAGTTATATACATGGATGAACAAGGTGCAAATCATGAGATAAAGGTATGTTTCTAAGCCTTAGTACATTTGTTTTGTGGACTAACATATTTGTCTAAGTGTTAGAAACAGAAAGAAGAAGAAGAGAGAAGAGGAGGAAATGACTTGGCTGTGTGCAGCCAAGACTCAGCTCGGTCTGGAGCACCGGACTGTCCGGTGTGCACCGGACAGTGTCCGGTGCGCCAGGCTGCCTCGGCTCGAACTGGCCGCTCTCGGGAAATTGGCCGACGGCGTACGGCTAAAATTCACCGGACTGTCCGGTGAGCACCGGACTGTCCGGTGAGCCAACGGTCGGCCGGGCCAACGGTCGGCCGCGCAATCTGCGCGGGACACGTGGTGGAGCCAACGGTCGGAAGACGGCACCGGACTGTCCGGTGTGCACCGGACATGTCCGGTGCGCCAACGGCTCTCAGATCTCCGCCGGTCTGCAACGGTCGGAAGCGCCAGATATGGAAACAAATCGGGCACCGGACAGTGTCCGGTGTGCACCGGACTGTCCGGTGCCCCCGACGACAGAAGGCAAGGATGGCCTTCCGGATTTGCTCTCAACGGCTCCTAGCTGCCTTGGGGCTATAAAAGGAGCCCCTAGGCGCATGGAGGAAAGACACAAGCAACCTTTGAGCATTCTTGATCATCCACACTAAGTCTCTGCGCATTCGTTTGTGTTTCTAAGTGATTCGAGCTCTGTTCTAAGTGAGAACTCTGAGATAGTCTTGTGAGCTCGATTCTTGGCCGTGTGTGTGCGCTTTTGCTGTGGATTTGTGTGTGTTGCTTCCCTCCCTTACTCTGTGCTTTCTTTGTGATCATATACTTGTAAGGGCAAGAGACTCCAATTTGTGGAGATTCCTTGCAAACGGGATAGTGAAAGGAACAACAAAACACCGTGGTATTCAAGTGGGTCTTTGGACCGCTTGAGAGGGGTTGATTGCAACCCTCGTCCGTTGGGACGCCACAACGTGGAGTAGGCAAGCGTTGGTCTTGGCCGAACCACGGGATAAAACCACTGTGTCACCACTGTGCTTGATTTTCTTGTGGTACTGTGTTTTGTTGAGACTTCACCTTAGCCACTTGGCAATAATCGTGCTAACACTTAACAAGTTTTTGTGGCTTAAGTTTGAAGTTTTTACAGGATCACCTATTCACCCCCCCCCTCTAGGTGCTCTCAACCCTCCAAAGTTAAAACTTGCTACGCAGCAAGACTTGATTTTAGCTGCACAAATAACATTGTTGAGTACGAAGCTTTACTTTTGGGTCTTCGGAAGTTAAAGGCAATGGGAATCAGAAAGGCGGTTCTTAAAACTGATTCCCAGGTTATCTCTGGTCATATTGACAAGAGTTGTAAGGCAAGAGACCCGAAGCTTGAGAAGTATTTAGATATGGTTCGAAGGATTGAAGCTTTCTTTGAAGGGTTTTCTGTAAAAAATATTCCTCGAGGAGAAAATGAACATGTTGATTTGCTAGCCAAGTCAGCAGCACAGGGGCTGCCCTTACCTTCGGAAGTATTTTTCGAAACAATAAAAGCACCTTCGTTTGAACTTCTTGAAAGAGCGGTCCTCAACATATCTCCTGTTTATAGTGAAGACTGGAGAACTGAGATCATCTCCTACCTTAAGGGTAATTTCCTTTCAGATGACGAAGCTTATAACAAGAGAATAGAGGCAAGAGCTCGTCCATATGTAATAATAGAAGGGGAGCTGTACAAGCATGGGGTCTGCTCTCCGTTACTCAAATGTTTATCCAGAGCCGAAGGTATAGAATTGATGAAGGAAATACATGCATGCCTGTGTGGATCTCACATTGGATCTAGGCCTTTGCTGGGAAAAGTTTTTCGCCAAGGATTTTATTGGCCAAAAGCAGCTTCGGATGCAGCGGAGTTAGTCCAAAAGTGCGAAGGTTGTCAGAAATGTGCAAGGGATCAAAAACAACCTTCGTCTCTAACTCAGTTAATACAACCCACTTGGCCGTTGCAAAGGTGGGGCCTTGATTTGTTAGGTCCGTTACCACCAGCACAAGGGAACTTAAGATATGTTGTAGTGGTAGTGGAATATTTTTCTAAATGGATTCAGGCAAAGCCTTTAGCCACAATAACTTCGGTCACTATTCAAAAGTTTTTCTGGCAAAATATTGTTTGTCGCTTCGGAGTACCGAAGGCTATTACTGTAGATAATGGGACACAGTTTGATTCCGAAGCTTTCAGAGAATTTTGTGATCAAATTGGCACGAAGATCCATTTCGCATCAGTTCGACATCCGGAGTCAAATGGGCTTGTTGAAAGAGCTAATGGCATCATAATGGCAGGAATAATGAAGTTAATCTTCAATCAGCCCAGGGGAAAGTGGCCAGACGAATTAATTTAAGTGGTGTGGAGCCACAACACAACAATTTCAAGATCAACAGGCTTTCGCCATTCAAACTATTGTTTGGTGATGAAGCAATAACTCCGGAAGAAGCCAAAGCAGGATCAATAAGAATAGTAGCTTCGGCAGAAGGCGAAGCTGAAGCTGATTACTCTGTGGAAAAAGATGCTATAGAGGGGATCAGGCTTCAAGATGTGGAAAACATCAACAAATACCAAGCTGAAACAATAAAATGGCGTGGTAGAAAGGTTAGGCTAAAGAACATCGAACCAAGACATTTTGTGCTTCGAAGAGTAGCCAACCCAGAGACAGTAGGCAAATTACAGCTGAAGTGGGAAGGACCTTTTCTGGTAGTATCTTCGTCAAGACCCGGTTCCTACAGGTTGAAGGATATGGACAGCAACGACATTCCTAGATCATGGAATGCGGACGAGCTTCGGCTATATTATGTTTAGATTGATGTAATTTTTTCTATTCTTTCTTGTGGCACCCTTTTCCTTTCCAAAGGGGGAGAAAGGTTTTTAATGGGACCACAACATGTAATTTTTCTTTTCCTTATTTCAATTCCATAAGAGTGATATCCCCCAAAGATGTAAATGTAAAAGCTGACAACGCACCATCGAGTGCAATGGAAAAAGAAAAGAAAACAGGGAGAAGCTCAAAAGTCGTTCCCAAGGGAATGCAGAGCTTACAGCGAAAAATAAACGCTGATTCCACCGAAAGTAAAAGGCGAAGAAGCTCCTAAGGAAGGCTTACAGCGAAAAATAAACGTTGATTCCGTCGAAAGTAAAAGGCGAAGAAGCTCCTAAGGGAGGCTTACAACGAAAAATAAACGCTGATTCCGCCGAAAGTAAAAGGCGAAGAAGCTCCTAAGGGAGGCTTACAGCGAAAAGTCAGCGCTGATGCACCGAAAAATAAACGGTGAAGCCGAAAAATAAGCGGCAAAGAAGGTTTGAGTCATTCTCAAGGGAATATGGCTTCGAATATGTATTTGAACATTCATTTGCACGATACATTACATCATGACATTTGCATCCATAAACATTCACTTAGACATACATAGGATCATCATTAGCATAACGTACAAACATGCTTCGGTCCCAAAAGGAAGGCAATTTTATGCTTCGTTGTGTACGCAAAGAAGGGAAGGTGTTTTTCGCCTATGGCTCAAAAGTATTAATTTCGTCCACACCAAAGCATTCCATACATGGACGGAAAAGTAAGATTATATTACAAAGTAAAACTCAGATTACATCATATTTTATACAAGTTATTACAGGAGTTTTTTTTGAGCTACTTTTACAAGACTATTCAAGCTTCGACATTATCTCTGGAGCTTCGTTCTTCTACTCTGCAGCTTCGGCCTAGTCAATCTGTACAAAAGTATTATAAGCCAAATTCAAAAATTCAAAGGAAAAGGTAAGAATAAGGTATGATTCTGTTACCAGCTTGAGGTGACTCCAAGCTTCGTCACCAGCTTTGCTCCGACCACCTTTTGTCCATACTAACTTTATAAATCTGTTTGCAATACTTCGAGCCAGATTCGAAACATCATCTAAGTCTGCCGGTGACAGGCTGAAGTTGGGTCTATTAACAATCTTGCCGTGTTCACAGCCAGACTTCAAAAAAGCAACAGTTGTGCCCCGAGAAGCTGCCAGGGCACAAAAGTCGCTATGCCCAGCTATAACTTCGTCAAGATCATTAATTTCACCTTCAATGTGCTCGAAGGCACCAGGCAGGTCTTCGGCCGAAGGAGTAAACTCTTCACTACTGGCTCCGGCAAAATAGAACGCTTGCTTTAGCTGATGAATGCATCGAGTGCAGAACTCCAAACATTTATTTTGAAGATTTTTCAAAGATTCTTTCAATTCCAAGTTTTTTTGAGTTTCGGCTTCAAGCCTTGCATTAAGCTTCAGTTTCTCTTGTTCAAAATTTTTTGACTGGGAAAGAAGCTTCGAATTTAATTCTGTTATTTTTGCTTCAGCATCTACTAATAAGCCTTCGGTTGTTTGTAGCTTGAGGTCTTTCTTCTCAATAGCAGCAGATTGCTCCTTTATTTTGTTTTCTAAATTTTCAATTATAACTTCTTGCCTTTTATCCTCTAAATCTTGTTGCATTTTTAATGCCTTGCTCAAAAGCATGCTCTGTGGACAAATAGCCCTCGTTAGAAAATATTTTCGTACCACAAGTAATAAGAATTAGACACAAAATGTTTACCTTGAAATTAGAATAGAATAAACTGCCGACAATATGTTGTCGACGGTAGCGGCTGATATCCGCTTCAAGCTTCGGGAAACCGATACTCTTCGATAAAGTACCGACAACCTTCGCACCGGTTTGGTCTCGTATACAGCCTAACCCCTCATCATCAATACCACCAAAGAGAAGTGCCCCCGGCTGATATCCACAAGATAGAGCATACTCTTTTAATTCCTCTCTTTCAGCTTCAGTCAGCTCCTGGCCAACTAAGTTTCGGAAGTCAAAAGTTTCACCTTCCGAGGTATCTTCGGTTATTCCTCCTTTCTCGGGTTTGGCAGTCGTGGTCTCTTCGGTGGCTGCAGCAGTTTCTTCAGCGGCCATGTTCAGCAGCATTTTATCTATATCAGCGGTTGTGCTCTCTAAATTAATACCTTCGGAGTTAGCATCTTCGGCTCTGGCCTCTTCTGTGGCAGCCTACGAAGGTACAGATTTAGTAGCTGTCATGATTTCAATGGCTGGCATCTTCAGAGTTGGAGCTCTTGGTGTTGTTGTTTCAATCACTTCAGTCACGGTAACAATCCTTTGTCTTTTTGGCCTAGATGCCTTTGCCTTTGTGGGCTCCTTTTCATTATGAAAAAGCTTCGTCAGATGAAGCCCCAATGGACTTAGTTTGACAGGCAAAGTTTCAGTCATTACCTTTAGAATTTCCTCTATTTCAGCATCAGAAGATGTCGCAGAAGTCTTTTCTTCTTCATCAATTGATTTTTGTTCCGGGATTGATTCCTTTCTTTTCTTCGAAGTTAACACTTTCGATTCAAACTTTTCTTTCTTCCTTTTTGATTGATCTTCGTCGTCTTTGATCAAAGTGCTAGCTACTCTTTTCCTTTTCTACCCTTCGGCACCCTTGTCGAGTCGCTCATAATCAGGATATTCAAAGCCTATAGCATCAAGCACTCTGTTTAGCCTTCGTTTCGGCTGGGTGCCGAAGGCTGCTGTCATCAATTGATCCTCCTTTTTAGAATAGTTCCCAAGAATTTCAGTGCACATTACTTCGATTGTTTCGAGCCATTCTTGGCAGGGTGCTTTGAAATATTTCTTGAACTTATAGTGGTAGGGCAGCCGGAAAGCTCCCCCTCTTTCTTCTCTTTTTCAAGCTTCGGCATATCCCATTCCTTCATAGTTGGAAATATTTTGTAAGCCAGAAATTCCTGCACTAAATCTCTAGTGCCAATGTGCTCTGCGATAATCCTAAATTCAGCCAACGCAGTTTGGGTTGGACCTTCTGGTGTCATATTGCATTGGGGTCTGGTTTCTCCGAAGATCAGTTCAAGCGGACTCTGGACCAGCTTCTCCTTGTCATCATCTACTTTGACGTAGAACCATTCCGATTTCCAGCCTGCCGGCCACTTGCTTCGGTAGCTGATCACAGGAAATTTTGTAGTTTTCCGATAGGCAAAATTGTAACAACCAAAATTTTCATGTAACCCATCCTTTCTGGCCTTGGTTTGGTAATGTAGCTCGTGCACCCGGCAGAAACCTTCGGCAAATGGTTCCACCTCCTGGCTTCGGAGAGCCCAAATATAAACACTAAACCTAACAATAGCGTTAGGAGTTAGTTGATGAAAGTGAATCCCAAACTTCTTCAGCACGTCGGCAATCATCCTATTCAAAGGAAATCTCAAACCAGCTTTGAGAAAACTCTTGAAAATCACTATTTCATCTTTCTGTGGCTTCGGAGTAGTTTCTTCTCCACCAAAGCGAATCAGCTCTTTTTTATCTTCGCTAAAGTAGCCCGACTTCACCATCTTAGGAAAATCAGCTTTGGAGATGGTCAACTTTCCAAAGTCCAGGTGGCTAGGCTTGCTCGGCACTGCGATGTTGTAATCATCTTCAGAATCGTTCTCTTCAATATCTGCTTGCTCTGCTTCAGCAGCAGGGACGTCTTCCGGTGTCATCAACCCAGATCGCTTCATTGCTTCCGAGATAGGAACAGTTTCTACAGCTTCGGTTTCGTCTCCCTCGCGATCGACTCTTGCAGTAGAGCGAACTCTGGCCATTTGATTATGACTTGAAATTTTTTTGAATTGGCTTTTTTGTCTTTTCCGAAGCTCTTACACTTGCGTCGAAGCAGATTTTGTATGAGCGCAATGATCAAGCTTCGGCTATGACTAAAAATTTGGCAGCAAAACAGTACAATAGCAATGAATGCTGCGGTAACTTCACACCTACTCGTCTGTTTATATAGTGCTGCAGGTGGGAAGGTGAATCGACAAGGTCTCCAACACCGAACAAACAGTCACCCGCCCTCACTGAACGGTGGGCCACATAGCTCGAGAAGGTGAATCGCTGGCAAGAGTGTAATCGGTGCAAGATGGGTCGCGCGTCCGACGATTATTTTAATCGTTTCTCGCCAACGAGCTCAGGGAAGGTGTTTTTCTGGATCTTCGGCATCCCGAAGCTTAGAAGATTTTTCACGGATCAAGCTCGTTACGAAAAACGATCTAGCGCCGCGAAGGGGCTACTGTTGGGGGTATGCTTCGTAGCCGAAGATCCTAAAGAAATAAACACCTTCGGCAGATCCTCTCCAAAACAGCGCCGAAGCTGTCAACTATAAAGCTTCGGTACAGTGACATGTCTCAAGACGAAGGGGTGAACCGACTTAAAGATGAAATGACTTAAAAGACCCATGGTATTCTGTGTTATTATTATAGTTCATTGTAAAGGGTATAAATGTAATTATATACAGGCTGTGAACTGTGCCTATAAATAGGTGAACAGTACTCATGTACTGTTCACGGGCTCTCATGTAATCACGCATTGGGAATTTGCTTTTGCTTCACGCCGGTATTTTTGCTTTCCTTCGAGCCGAAGGTACATTTGTAATTCGTTATCATTTTTACAATAATGAAATAGAAATGAGTTAATAATAATAATCATGTGTTCAAATTACTTTACATATTTTTTACCCTTCCTCATCATTTGATATGTTTATGAAGGTATAACCTTCATAACCTTCGTCCAGAATTCATTATATCCCGAGGGAAATAATGCTTCGAAGGACGAAGGACTATAATATTTAACAATTTCTATGTTGCCTTGTTCTTGATTCATAGCATTGAGAACAAGTCCCCAACATTGGCGCCCACCTCCGGTGAACTCACTTCCACTTTTTTAAGTAGATGGCTTCGATCAAGAATCAAGCTGGAACCGCTTCGGCCCCGAAGCTGGTTCTCCCGATAACAGGTGGTTCATGCTCAGAGCCGGCCAACAAGAAACAGAAGAATGAGGCACAGAGAAGAGTACAACATGTAGGGGTACAAGGACCCTTCATCAAATCAAGATGGTCTCACATCCAATTACCTTTTCTCAAGAGGATCTTCAGCTCAAGGATTACCCACACAATGATGCTATGGTTATCTCTTGTGTGATCAAAGGATTTCTGGTCCATAATGTTTTGGTTGATACAGGCAGTGCAGCAGATATCATATTTGCTAAGGCCTTCACACAAATGCAAGAGCCCGAAGACAAGATTCATGATGCTACGCACCCTCTTTGTGGCTTCGGAGGGTGACATATTGTAGCGCTTGGTAAGATTACCATGCCAGTGACCTTCGGATTCGTCAACAACACAAGGACTGAGCAAATTGTGTTTGACATTGTTGACATGGAGTATCCTTACAATGCTATCATTGGTCGCGGAACACTCAATGCTTTCGAAGCAATTCTTCATCCAGCATATCTTTGCATGAAGATACCTTCGGATCAGGGACCTATTGCTATTCATGGGAGTCAGGAAGCCGCCAGAAAGGCCAAGGGGAATTGGACTGATTCAAAGGCAATCCACAACATAGATGAAGCCGAAGCTTGTGAACAATACAAGCATAGAAGGGAGAAGGCTGCTTCGGCCGATCAGCCGAAACCCATGCTTTTATGCGAAGATATCGCAGAGCAGAAGGTAAGATGTGAATTTTAGAAGCTAGTTTAGATTTTGTTTTACATTGGCACAGATAATAGACATAGCAGCGGCGTTGGAACATCCAATTAGTAATATACGGAAATTTTACGTCATTTTCAGTTTATGAACTTCAATACGAGACATGCAAGATTAATATTCTTCAATGTTTTGGGATAACTGAAGCCTATCTAGGCAATTACCATGCTATTTAGGCCTCTTGTTAATATGCAGGATCCCCAACTACACTCATGCAAGAAGAGACAAGCCTTTTTGCACTTTGAGAATAGTTCATTCCTCCTCAGCAAAGCTGATCGAGTACATGCTTCAGTACCCAAAAACAATGGCGAGTTCCTCGCGAAAGGTACCAAAAAAAGAGAACCCCTCGCAAATCGACTACAGCAGTCTGGTTCTCAGGCTCTCCAGAGCGCTATGCAGGAGAAAAATAAACCATTCAAGCACAAATGTTTTGCAATGGTTTCATCACTACCTCACGGACTCTAGCGGATTCCAAAATTATTCACAACTGAATCGGTTCAGTAGCTGACGGAAGATAGGCTTTGAGATGTACTAGAGTTGGGGGACCAATCGATCACACGCCTTGGTTAACAATGTGAGGGTGTCAGGTGCTTCAAGCTTGAAACGTCGAACAGCTCCATGAACCTCTGGTCAGTGATCCTCGCTTTCGCAGCGGCAAAGCGATGGTACTCGTCCAAGACTGAAGACAAGCACCATTCCTGCAGCTTCCTCAAGCACCCGACCACACAGCCAGTTCGGTGCTGCAGATATTGAACAGTTAGTTCAGAATCAGAGAATCACAGTTGTTTCTTGGGATAGCAGCCACAAACTGGAAAACTGAAAGCTGGTCTTACCTTGCCTCTCTTGCAATGGATAAGCAGAGGTTGGTTTCTTGGGTCTGCGAAAGAGAATAAAAGATAGAAGTGAGATTGCATTTCCATGATGCAAGTCTGCAATATATTCAGTTTATGGAAAGATGTAGATGGCTGTGTATCCCTATTTGTACGAAGCAAAAAGTGATACTTCATCTTTAAAAAAATAGAAAGGTGCAGTACCTAAGACAACTTTGAGCGCCTCCCTTATTTTGTCGTCGGGTATGTTGACAAATGGTTCCTGAAAAAAAAAGCAATTGATGTGTTATCAGACCAATCATGAAGAGAATAAGGACTTGGATGAAAAAAAAGCTCAGACTGTCAGCTCTAACAAGAACCATATTTGAAGAGAAATATGGCAAAGAAAGTTAAGACAATCGTAAATCCTAACTGCAGTTAAAACAGTATGAAGGTTTCCTTCCCTGTCACTGCCAAAAGCAGTCAATTTTCTTATCCATAGATGTCTGGACAGAAATGCAGTAAAGGTCCATACAAGTCAGAGGATATACAATATGACCACTTCCTTGAAAACTGACAGATCGTTCCACATTCCAGCTTTCAGGGGTTTCAAGCAACTGGGCCTATAATAATTAACAAAGAAAAAAAACAAGTTTGCTATGTCTACGAGAAAAAATAAAAGAAAAATGAAATTTCAAATGATGTAAATCATCCTGATGCTCGTGCGTCGGAGTTATTTTAACCCTCAAAAACAATTTTGGATAATGGCAAACTTTGGATTAGCAGCGGCTATGAACCTATGAACTGTTCGCCCAGCAAATCATAATTTCAGAACAACAAACAAACAAACAAAAAATCAGCTAGTCCATATGGCTACAGACAGACTACTTCTAGCCATTCAATGAGCTGACATAGCTTTATTCTTGTGGTCAAGTTTTGCATGATGTCATGGATGACTTAAACTTCAAACAGAAAGATAAAACAATCATGAAGAATATTTTTTTCAGAGATTACAAGACAGTAAATATTGACCAGCTTCCAAAGGAAAATGAATATCTAAAGCACAAAAGAATGCATATTTGAGTATTTGACCAATTTGACATGACTTTCGACCAATATATTTCATCAAAACAGGTAAGCACTACTTGAAAAAAACCTAGTTAGGTACCAGTTTCTACAACGAGGCACTAATAAAGAGAGAAACTAATAACACCTCAAACTAGTCATAAATACAGGCATACAACTTACAAACAAATCCAGCAAGTATATGTTCCCTTTTAAATCATGTTTTCTTATAAGAAAAGGTTGTTCAAATCTACCATGCTTAGATATCCAATTTTTGCATAGTGACATAACATAGGATACCCCGAATTAGTGTGAAAATACATTTCAAATATCATGATATAAGACAATGGACAAAAAAACATAAGAAACAGTTCCATTTATATGTACATGTATATTTATACAGAAATTTACACTTCTACATAACAGCAAGACCATACATGGTTACAATACTTTATTTCTAGTAAAAAAAGATCAATTTATTGTCCATGCCCAGATTCATCAAGCAAAAAAATATTTTTCTCAAAAGACTGCATCAGACACATGCCAGTAGTGCCATTCATCTGATCAGCAACAAAACAAGACACTGGATAGAGATATGTATGGATGCACATTGTGCTACCCATTGTGCAATACGTGACTCACTCCATCCTAAAATAGTAATCGTTTTAGCTCTAGATTTTTATGTCCACATTCATATAGATGATTATAAACCTAGACATATATATACAACACATATATTAATTATTGTATGAATCTAGTAAAAAGGTAAAATGAATTTTAATTTGGGACGGATAGAGTACTAGGCAGCGTCAAAAGAGGTAAACAACAATCCACCTTCTACGACACTTTTTTGTCGTGCATTCACTATCCTCAAACGTCATTGCTGAAGTTACAAGAATATCTTGCAGCTTTTCTCACGAACTCACAAAAATAAATCGGTACATTTCTAAAAAATCGTGTATGCTGTTTGGCACAGCCATTAGCACTCAGATGCCTACAGTCGGTTTTGAACCTCTAGGCTGTGGCAACTGGCAACATATTGATCCCATGAAGATTAGGCTGCCAAACACAGGGAATAGCTCAAAGTGCTGAAACAACGAAATGACTGATGGGTTTTAGATTGCAAAAATATGACAAAGTTACCAAGTTCAGTGTAACTGTCAGGCTGTCAGCACAAACGCACAATCAAAAGAAACATCACAAACTGGAGAAAAGAAAAAAAAATTGTCGGCAAGAATTGCTTGTTTCCTCTGGAACCAATAAAACTGCCCATAAAAGGAATTCTAGCAAACATCTACGAAGTACTCCCTCCGCCCCAAAATAAATTTTGTTTTGTCATTTTAGTGAATCCATACAATATTGTATGTGTTATGTATATGTGTCTATATTCATTATCATCTAGTTGAATATAGACATAAAAATATAGAGTTAAAACGAATACTGTTTTGGAACAGAGGGAATACAAGATACAAAAAGTAGAACACGATGGGAGTTCTAAAAAGAGATATTGAACTGAACGACTCAAACAAAACAAATGGAACCAAAAATAAGAAGAAAAAAAATAAGAAATGGAAACAAAAATAAATAGAAATAAAGGCAACACATGGAGAGCTCCAAGCCAAAAGCGGTGATGCGTACACGCTGGTAGTGGTAGGCTTGAATTCATAGGAACCCAACAAATAAAAAAACACTTGAGAATATCGAGAAAAAGAGTCAGCAGCACAGCTGGCTTGAAGCAATGCTGAAAGGGACCACCACCGATTCACCGTGAATTTTGAAAATTCTCCAGATAACACTGCCTGCCTACGTGAAGAGGATTTATGGCCCCTTTCACGCAAGTCGGTTACAATAACAAATACTCCAATTTTCTTTGAAGTGAAAGTGCAGCAAATACTAATTAAATTAGGATACACAACACGACATATGATCAACAACGTCGGCTCGGGGCAAACAAGCCGTGCATCATGATTGTTACCTAAAGCAAACCATAATTTAATCTCTCCAGAGTAATTATACGCCTCCATGAACCATCGCTAACCGACCGCAAAACAGCAGAAGATTTCGTTGAAAAACATGTGACCCGATTGTTAATTGCTTTACCTTGCGCCCCTCGATTCCAAACTGGTGGAGCCTGATCCCGTTCTTTTCTAGGAACTCCGTGTTCGTCCCCGGGTACGGCTCCGGGCACAGGTACCTGGCGCGCTGGAACGGTTCAGAGCGCCGCACGAGCACAATGATTCGAGAGACGGCGCCAGCGTGGGAGAGAGCGAAAGAGACGCTTACACGATGGAGCGGAGGTTGAGGGACTTGAGGAACCGGAAGTTGGCGGTCCCTGGGAATCCGGAGCGGAAGATGCCGTCGTCGACCACGGCGAAGTTGAGCGGCGGCACGAGCGCCGCCTCGTCGAACGCTGGCGGCGGCGGCGGGAGCGACGGGGGCAAGGGGCAGATACTTGGCGGCTTCTCGTGCTTCCACAGGTCCAGGCCGCTCATCTCCATGGCCTCCTCCCTCTGCTGCGCCTCCAGCACCCGCTGTTTGGGCTTGGGCATGACCTCCAGCTTCATGGCCGCGGGGCGGTGAGGGAAGGGCCGTAAAACCGAGGCACGGCGCGCGGGTGGGTGGTTTCTTTGTGGGCGATATGAGCGATTTGGCCGTTATTTATAGGGAAGAAGGCGAAAAGGTAGGATGAGAGGTTTTTTCCCTGGAAAATATCGTGTGCAATCAGGTTGGTGGTTAATCATCTAGTAGATCCAATTACAACTTAGGACCCTTTTTGGCGTGACTCTTTGAACGCCTCTAGCTCAGAGTTATCATAAAACCCTACCTAATGGTAAAATATACGGTTTCTCGTCGAGAGCCTTTGAAAAAGTAGAGCCGTTTTTTTAAAGATAGAGCATAAAAAACATGGCTTTTATCTAGGATAGAAACGAGCCAGCCGATCTTGGCTCAGATCGTTGCGGCTAGGTCATATAACGAGTTGAGCTCCGCTTGGCTCGCTCCTCTAGCGAGCTTAAAAAGTCAGCTCACGAACCGACTCGCGGAGCCAACGAGCTTAGCCATAAACGTAAACTTGTCATCCAAATTATAATATAAAATTTTATAATTAATTTAAATAATATATTTTAAATTAGTAAAATAAATATATTACTAATATAATATAGAAAATAGATTAATTTTATATATTAATCTCAAATAACATAAATTAAGTGTACTAACATTATATGCTATTAGAATTTTATATAATAAATTGTTGTTGAGTCGAGTCACGAGTTAGCTCGTGGGCCAAGCCGAACTGTCTTGTTTTTTTCACGAGCCACAAAAACAGGATCGGTTCAGGCTCGTTCTGAGCGTCGAGCCACTAGTGGCTCCGAGCCGAGTTGCTGCGAGACCAAGCCGACTCGTCGAGCTCGAACTTTTTTCGGGTCCTACTTCTGCTGGCTCCTTTATTTCTCTAATACATCATTCAAAATAAACACAAGAGAAATTGATTTGCCAAACGAATTAAAAAACGGCTCCAACTCCTATAGAGAAGCCAAAGAGCCATAGAAGCTAGAGTCGAAACTGTTTTAAGTGGAACCGAAGCCCTGCCAAAGGAGGCCTGAATGCTGCTATTTTAGGTGGAAATATTAAATATAAAACAGATACTAAATTTTAGATGAAATATTTTAAATTTTAATTCAATAACTAGATCGTTTAATTATATGATTACGTCATCATAAACGATTGCACAATATATATTTTCTAAGAGAGTTTGGAAGAAAAGCTGAGTGATGATGGCGCGAAATTTGGGATAGAGAAGTGACCATTGCGGTGATTCTACGATTACGAGACCTAATCAGGATGGCTAGTTAGGCCCGTCTTCGGAGGAGGTCTTGTAAAACGTAGGACGCGTAACTGTAGCTATTTGTAAGTAAAGTTTGAAATAGAAAATGAGACAGAGGATAGAATAGGTAATTTACTGGAGATAGCCTTAGCTTAATTATGATGCATTGAGTAGCGGTAGGATATGCTTATATGGTTCGCGAATTTATATCTGCAAGACAAAATTCAATCCACATTCGTACCCATAAATGCTCGTAGGTCTGGATCTATACCAATACCTGTATCGTCAGGTATCCGCTACCAACGGATACCCGTTACCCACCCCACCCACTATAATACCAATATTCACCATCAAACAACAACTTTATCGCAATTTAAAATTTTCATTATTTTAGCAGCATCAAACAACAATTTCAGCACCAAACAACAGTAGTGGATAGAAATTGAAAAAATGAGAATTTAGGATAGCGTATTGATTTCGCATATATCAGATACTCATCGGGTAACGGGTATAGATAATGATGGATATCCATATCCACGAAAAATTATTTGTGAATACCTTATTATATTCATACTCATATCTATAGATAATAAATTCCATCATATCTGTATCTGATGGATAATTACTCGTGGATATTTATTACTCACTCCCATCCCTAATTTTGAGAGTGAAAGGGGAGGTGGTGATTTGATTATGGAGCACGTAATGTTATGAAATATTGTGGAGGAATGAACTATATCAATGTTTTTTTATGGTCGACATATGTTTCATGGACTCAGGATTGAATTTATATTCCTGCTGAATTAGTGACCACAGGAAATATCATACCCCCACAAATAGTCCCCATATCACCTTGATAGAAGCGTCCGCGGGAAAGAGGCCCACATAACCTATAACCAATATACAACATATACATAGGACCGGTGTGAACAGATATTCGCGCTGCAGCTTCAGTGATTTGTGACGGAAAAACAACACGGTTCGAATATTGCGGTTGGAAGGTCGCCGATGGTCCTTATCGACCGTTACGGTAGTTATCCACTATCGCATTGTTGCAACTTGCTCACTGGCGCAAGTTGATCCAACGGAGAGGTGTAGTGACGCAAACAGGGTTTCTGCACGTGATGACAATAGCTCTGTTAATCTAGCCTCTCAAGGGCACTGTGCGGGGGTATTTATAGGTGTCCGGGTGCCCAGCGTCCCGTGCTAAGGACGCATGTGCCCTCAGACACCTAGGTTATCCTCGAAATATTCCCATAAAGCGGGGTTACAGACCGTAATTACAGGGAGGCCTTTACAAATTAGGCCCGTAACGCGCAACGGCCACGCAGGGTCTGTTACAATGGGCCGGATCACACGTGGGCCTCCATTCTGGACGAGGTCGCAGGATGAGACGACCTCGTCACAGGTCTTCGTCCGGCAGCGTATGAGACGAAGGGTAAGTCTGCCCGCTGTCTTGTCACCGTTGGTGCAGCGAGTACGGCGAAGGCCTCGAGCGAAGGGTGGCGTCTTCGCCTTCGCCCCAACATTTGCCCTCCGAGGGACCAGTTCGACTAAGTCACCTGGTGCCGAAGACGTCGCTAGATGGCGGAGACGCTGCCCTCGCTCGAAATGGTTCCGCGGGGGTTTTTGACATGACCGTTGATTGACGCCGTACTGTTGGACTGCGGGTTTCCCGAAGCGCCGCGCCCTGTGTATAAAAGGGGACGGGGGGCGGCGCGTTTTGAACTTTATCTTTCCGCGCTCCGCGAAAACCCTAACCGCCTTCTCAAACCTCTTGCTGCTCGTCTGCCCTCCTTGCTCTTGTTCGCCGGAGATCTAGCCCGTGTGAAGCAGACCGCCCGCCGCCGCCGACGGTACGTAGCGATGCCGACCTCTTCTTCTTCTGCTGCCGCTACGCCGCCGGCCGACGCATCGTCTGAGGAGACGCTGAGCACTGTGGCGGCGGAGGAGTTGCGCGCCGACGACACGGTGGATTTCGGTGTGTCGCAGATGTCCTCAGTCCACGTGCAAGATATGCAGCAGCTTGGTTACTTTGGCGGTGGAGTCGCTCGTGTCCCGGGGACGGAGGAGGTCCTCGAGCCAGAAGGCGAGTTGGTTATCTTCGAGGTGTTCTTCGCCGCTGGTCTTCGCTTGCCTGCGCACCGATTTGTGGGAGAAGTCCTGCGCAGATTTAACGTCCAGATCCACCAGCTGACTCCGAATGCCATGGTGGCTCTGTCGAAATATGTTTGGGCGACGACTTCGTACGGCGGGCAGCCATCGGTCGAAGTCTTCGCGAAGCACTATTGCCTGCACTGGCAGAAAAGGATGATCGGAAATAAGGTTGCTCAGTTTGGGTCCTGTACATTTACGCCGAAGACCGGCAAGACCTCGATGGAGGTAGTTGAGTTGGTTCCTTGCGCCCGCAATAAATGGGGCAACTGGCATGAGTTTTGGTTCTACGTTGCGTAGGGCACAGTCGAGGACCATCCGGGGCTCCCCGTGGCCGAGATGTGCTCGTATTATTACTCAGCATACCCGCAGTTTGAAGTGGCGGAGGAGGATGCGGACGAAGGGGCCCTTCGGTGCGCGGCCGGCCTGAGCAGCGGGCGCGATTTGGTTGAGGAGTTTGTGGCGTATGGGGTGTGGCCTTTGGCACATGGCTGGGCGCTAGGCGAAGTATGCCCTCGCCAGATGCCTTCCGTGGTGGGATGCTGGTGCGAAGTCCCGCCTTCGCACTGGATCTGCGTAGTCGCGATCCGGCCGCCGTTGTGCGTGAGGCGGAGGATGGGGCAGTGCGGATTGTTGGTCGGTACGTGCCGAAGACAGAAGGCCAGCGTAGCTGAGATATACGCGGGTCTAATGACCGCTTGAACAGGGTCTTCGAATTGAACCGCCTGCCGTATGGCGGTTATCTCGGGCAAGACGATGTGGATCGTCGCGGGAAGAACCCGGTGGCGGAGACTGGAGACGACCCCGCGTCGGCGGCCGCCCCATCCTCTAAGAAGAGGAAACTAGGTATTGCTACGGAGGACTGGGGGTTTCCGATGGTTTTGCTAGGGAATTGATGAGGACATGCGCGGCCCCAGGGGGAAGGATGTCTTCGCCCGAGCTCCGGGAGTCTTCGGCGCGGATGCTGAGGGTTACCGGGGGTTGGTGGCCTAAGAATGTTCCTATCCCCCGCGCGGCCGGCGAAGATTTTTTTACATCTCGCATGGTTCGTGATTGGAGGGTGTTTCCTTATGGGCGGAATATTGCTGTTGTTTTATCGGCAGTGATGGACAAGGATCGTCAGGGAGCTGCGCAGAAGCGCCAGGCGGTCGTCAGGCTGCCTGAGGTCAGGCCGAAGAGGTCGTGGGGACTGCGAAGGCTGCTGCCCCCGGCGGAAGCCAGCCGACACTGGTGGCGAAGTCGGCCGCCCCTGGGTCCAGCAGGGTGCCGGAGGCTGTGAAGGCGGCTGCCGCCGGCGGTACCAAGTCTATCCCGGCGGTAGCCGTGAAGGCTCGAGAGCTGCCTCTGCCGGGCAAGCGCGTTCCTGACTTCGCCACCGATATTAGCGTGGATGATTATCTTGTTGGTAAGTCATTAGCTCGAGTTTTTTTGATATATTGATACGTTGCAGGGTCGGGCGAAGGCCAACTTGTTGTTGTTCCGCCCGCCGTGGCGACCGCGGCGGCTGCCGTGGTGCCTAGGGCGAAGGGTAGTGCTCTTAGTGCCGGTGGCGAGATTCCGGCACTCACTGCCGTCAGGACGAGGTGGGCGCTGTGTCCCGCCAGCTGAAGGAGGCGTTAAGTCAGGTAAATTGGGCTAGACTTCGGTTTTTACCAGCTTCGTTGGGGCTGTGGTCTTATGTGTGTCTTGCAGGCAACTGACTTCGCAGACCGCGCGGCGTCGGGGGCCCTTACGGCAGTTGTGTCTGCCGAAGTCGAGAGACTTCGGGCGCAACATGCTGACGCCGTCCGGGAAAAGTCGGTCGCCGACAGCAAGTGCCGCAAGTTGGCGGATAAGGTGGCCGCGCTGGAGGGTGAGAGGACTGACCTCCGGCGCCAACTGGCGGAGGAGAGGAAGGAGGCTAATGAGGCCCTCGCCAAGGCGCAGTCTGCGCAGGCGGAGGCCAATTTGGCGCGGGCGCAGTGCAGTCTCGCCAGACAGCGCGCCGAGGAATTGGAGGAGCGGTTCAACGCCCTGCAAACCCGTGTGGAGAGGGCCGAGGCTTCGACGCGCTCGGAGGCTGAGCGGACGCGCAAACAGCTTATGGACTCATACCACGAGCTGGGCGCGCGGACCGCTGACTTCGAAGTGCCGGACCAAGAGCCCGGCCTTCGCTGCCTCGAGTGGCTGCAGGAGGAGTTGCTGGCGCTCCCTACCATTGTGGAGGGGTTTATGTCATATGCCTCCCTGGTCACCTGCGAAGGGGCGATGAACGCGCTGTCCCGCGAGGGGTGCCGACACTACGAGGTCTTCGACCAAGCTGATGAGGATTTCGAGCGTGATATTTACAAGGTTGAGGACCCTGTGGTGAAGGAATCCGCGGGAGCCCTCTTCGACCGGATGTGGGGTCCTCACGGTCGGGAGGTGGTCAGGGAGCGGTCCGAGACGGTGAGGGGTCAGGTAATGTTTGACTTTTGTTTGGTGTTGTTGAATGTGGGTTATATGTGGGTTTGCTGAATCTGTGTGCTGTGTCTCAGGCGGTGCGTAACAAGAAGGTGGAGGACTTCGGGGCTTTGAACAGCGCGCAGCCTGACCCAGAGTCGAACCCGGTGGCGGCTGTGTCCGAGGTGGCCCCGGCGCCGCCCCCAGAGACCGTCGGAGGCGCCCCTGATGCCCCCGCAGCCACTGCGACCGGCGGTGGCTCGTCGCCAACTGCTGCGCCGAGGGCTGAGGATCCTGCGAAGATGGCGGCGGAGGCGGCAGTGGAGGATCCTACGACGGCTGGGTCTTCGCAGGTGGCATAGTGGGTGTGGATAGTTACGGAATTTTGCATATGTTGCTAAACCTTGGTTGCTGCGTAGGTTCAAGATTTTGGGCCTGCGCACGCAGCTGCTACTGCTAATTTTTTGGCGGCTTCGACCGTGGATGATGGGAATGAATCGGATGAATCTGTGTCTAAGCTTTCTGATTTTGATGATTCTGGGAGTTCGGTTGGGTGGACTGAAGAGTCGTCGGACGAGGACTTGGATTACTTTGCGGCCTTGGATGTGGCAGCGGCGGAGGCTTCGCCGCGTGCTGTGGATGCTGAGGTTGTGCCTGGTCCAAGTGCAGGGCGTAGGTGGCGAAGGGCAGTCGCGAAGCGTAGAGTGAGTGAGGCGGACGGCGGTCGGCTTCGTGTGAACAGGGCTGGCAGGCAGGAACTGTTGTCCTTGCCGGCCGCCGTGAGTGCAGGTGAGGGGGAGCTGCGAAGTCTTTTTGCGGGTGAGGAGCTGAGGATAATGCCATTTAACTATAGGGAGATGGGAATTATTCCGAAGGTTGAACCGATGTAAAGTGTGATGCCCTCGCTTGTTCATATGTAATGGCTTGTATGATGAGGTTGTGTGCCTTCGCACATTCGGCTATGCTCACGAAGGCGTTACGTACTTGGTCTGGTGTATTTGTTATGTTGGTCTGGTGCGCATGTAGTCGGTCTTTGCGCGGACAGTTTGGTGTAGTCTTTTCCGCACTTGTTGTGCTTGGTCCGGCTGCACCCCTAGGCGACTGTTGCACGGATAGTCTTCACGGGAGACCTCGATTTTTCGCATTTGTTGTGCTAGTCCGGCTGCACCCTTAGGCGACTTCTGCACGGATAGTCTTCGCGGGAGACCTCGATTTTTCGCATTTGTTGTGCTAGTCCGGCTGCACCCTTAGGCGACTTCTGCACGGATAGTTTTCGCGGAAGACTTCGATTCTTCGCACTTGTTGTGCTAGTCCGGCTGCACCCTTAGGCGACTTCTGCACGGATAGTCTTCGCGGGAGACTTTGATTTTTCGCACTTGTTGTGCTAGTCCGGCTGCACCCTTAGGCGACTTCTGCGCGGATAGTCTTCGCGGAAGACTTCGATTTTTCGCACTTGTTGTGCTAGTCCGGCTGCACCCTTAGGCGACTTCTGTGCGGATAGTCTTCGCAGAAGACTTCGATTTTTCGCACTTGTTGTGCTAGTCCGGCTGCACCCTTAGGTGACTTCTGCGTGGAGTTGTCGCACACGAGGGTGGCTGGCGCTAGGCCTCGCGGTGACTTTGTATTGGTCGAATGTCGAAGACCGTCGGCGCGGTCTTTTTTCGACGTAGATTTTGCGGGGGATTTTTCACTTGTATATTACATGACTCCGCCTCGTTAAAAACCTCACCCCCCGGGAGGAAAAGAGTGCAGGCCAGAATAAAATTGTTTTTGCGAATTACAAGGGCGAGCTGGCCCTGATGAGTCAAACAAAAATTTTGCGGAGATTATCGATGTTCCAGGAATGCTCCAAGTCTTCGTCGTTTGGTGTTGCGAGCCTGTATGCGCTGGGGGAGGCCTTCGTCTTGACAATGAAAGGGCCCTCCCACCTGGGCTCCAGCTTGCCCCTGGACTCTGTTCGAGCTGTACGGACGAGTACGAGGCCCCCTTCGTTGAATTCCCTTGGGATGACTGCCTGGTCGCGCCATGCTTTTGTCTGGGCTTGGTATTTGTCTAGAGCCTGTAGGGCGAAGACGCGGTCTCCGTCGATGAGGTCCTTCGAAGTCGGCTCGTCTACGTCGGGGACGACCGACGCGGCTGTCCGAGGCGACCCATGTTTTATTTCTTACGGAGTCATGGCCTCCGATCCGTATAATAGGCGGAAGGGGGTGAACCCAGTCGCCCTGCACTCAGTTGTATTCAGCATCCAGACCACTTCGGGTAACAGGTCGGGCCACTTGCCTTTTTTGTCGTCGAGGAGCATTTTCTTGACGGCTGTGAAAATTTTGCCGTTGGCGCGCTCCACGACTCCATTGGACTAGGGGTGGTACACGGAGGCGAAGGCAAGCTTGGTGCCGATGGAGAAGCAGAAGTCTTTGAAATCTTGGTTGTCGAACTGCTTGCCGTTGTCGACCGTGAGTTCGGACGGTACTCCGAAGCGGCAAACAATATTTTGCCAGAAGAATTTCTGGGCTGTCTTCGATGTGATGGTGGATACTGCCCTCGCTTCAATCCATTTGGTGAAGTATTCAACGGCGACGAAGGTGAACTTGAGGTTCCCCTGAGCCGTGGGCAGGGGCCTGACAATGTCTAGGCCCCAGCGCTGAAGGGGCCACGTGTGGGCGATCAGCTTCATGAACTGCGAGGGGCGTCCCGAGCGTGGGGCAAATTTCTGACAGGCTTCACAGGATCTGACGACCCGATTTGCGGCGCAAATAATGGCAGGCCAGTAGAAACCTGGGCGAATCACCTTTGCCGCTAGGGCCCTAGGCCCTGCATGGGAGCCGCAGGTCCCCTTGTGGACTTCGCGCAGGATTTGGACGCCTTCGGTCTCGGTGACGCACTTAAGCATCGGTTGACTGACCCCCTTCTTGTAAAGTTGGCCCTCGATCAGTGCGAAGTCCCGGCTTCGGTGGTTGAGGCGCTTGGCCTCATTGCTGTCGATTGGGTGATAGTACCCCTGCAGGTACAGGGTTATTGGCGCCCGCCAGTCTTCGGTCATGATGAGGTTGATTATGCGGTGGCCCTCGCCGTCGTTGGTTATTTGGAGCCCTTCAGGGCTGCGGACGGCTGGCGTGCCGATGACGTGGTAGAACACGTCGGAGGGTAGGGCTTCGCCCCTGACGGCTGCCTTGGCCAATGCATCGGCTTCTTCATTCTTGGCCCGGTCCACATGCTGCAATGTGAATCCCTTGAATTGTCTCTCGAGACTTCGGATGGCCGCGAGGTATTGCATAAGTGCGGGGTCCTTTGCTGCATAGTCTTTCTCGACTTGGCCGACGACTACCTTGGAGTCTGTTCGGACTATGCAGGTGGTGACACCGAGGGCTCTTAGTTTGCGGAGGCCGAGGATGACAGCTTCGTATTCTGCTATGTTGTTTGTGCATCTGTCAGATTCCAGAGCGAAGCTTAAGCGTGCCGCGTATCTGTGCTTGACCCCGGCTGGTGAGGTGATGACTGCAGCAGCGCCTGCCCCCGCATGGCACCATGCGCTGTCGCAGTGGATTGTCCAAACCTTCTCTGCGGACGGATCTGGCTGTGTTATTGGCCTGGTCCAGTCGACGACGAAGTCTGCTAGAACTTGTGACTTGATCGCTGTCCTGGGCTCGAAAGTGATGTGGTAGCCGGAGAGTTCGGCCGCCCATTTGGCGATCCGTACCGATGCCTCCGAGTTTCTGAATAATTCACCGAGTCCCCTATCTGAGGTGACGCGGACCTTGAACGCTTCAAAGTAGTGGCGCAATTTGCGCGAAGACATAACAACTGCATAGGCAATCTTTTCGAGTTCCGTCATGTTACATTTTGACGGTGTGAGCACTTCGGAGACGTAATAAACTGGGCACTGTCTGATCACGCCCTCTACTGTCTGCTCCTGAACCAGTGCCGCGCTGACTGCGTGCGGCGAGGCCGCAACGTAAAGCAACAGGGGTAGCGAAGAGTCGGGGCTTGTAAGAACCGCCAACTCCAACAGGTACTGTTTCAGTGAGGCGAAGGCCGCCGCCTGCTCTGGTCCCCAAGCAAAGTCTTTTGCGCCGCGGAGTGTTTTGAGGAAGAGAAGACTTCGCTCAGCGGATTTGGAGATGAATCTGTTGAGGGCGGCCAATCTGCCCATCAGACGCTGGACGTCTCTGGCTGATTGTGGGGGCGTCATGTTGATGATGGCCTGGATTTTGGTTGGGTTGGCCTTGATGCCGCGGTGTGATACCAGGTAGCCCAATATTTTCCCCTGGCGAACGCCGAAGACGCACTTTTCGGGGTTCAGGCGAAGTCGTGCGTCCCGCATGTTCGCGAATGTCTCGGCGAGGTCAGCGAGATGGTCCTCCTTGCTCCTGCTGGCGACGACGATGTCATCCACATATGTGAATATATTTCTGCCGACTTGCCCTTCGAGCACTGTTTTGGTAAGCCGGGAGAAGGTGGACCCGACGTTCTTGAGTCCCTCCGGCATTCTGATAAAGCAATATGTGCCGAAGGGTGTTATGAAGCTGGTGCTGGCCTTGTCTTCCTCCTTCATATATATTTGATGGTAACCGGAGAAGCAGTCGAGGAGTGACATGACCTCGCACCCGGCCGCGCTATCGACTATTTTGTCGATCCGAGGCAACGGGAAGTTGTCCTTTGGGCAGGCCTTGTTGAGACTGATGAAGTCGATGCACATTCGCCACTTGCCGCTCTTTTTCTGCACCATCACAACGTTGGAGAGCCACGTGGGGTAAGCCACTGGCTCGATAAATTTGGCTTCCAGGAGGCGATGCACCTCGGCCTTGGCGGCTTCTGTCTTCTCGTCGAACATTTTGCGGAGCCGCTGTTTTTTCGGTCTCACCGAAGGGTCGATTCCCAAGCTGTGCTCAATTATGGATCGGCTGACCCCGACCAAGTCGAGGGCGGACCAGGCGAAGACGTCTTTGTTCTTGGACAAGCAGCATAGGAGTTTCTCCTCGTCATGCGAAGTGAGGTCTTCACTGATGGTGACTGTCTGCTTGGGCGTGGCCTGGTCGAGGGGAACAGTCTTGGTCCCATCGTTGCTCTGCAGCTGTGCCTTGTCGTGTTCTTTTTCGGTTGGGCTGGCGGACGCAGGGACCTCGCGCTGGGCCATGAGGCAGTGAACATTTCTTTGCCCTGGGACGAAGTCCCGCTCTATATTACGCGCAGTCTGCTGATTGCCGTAGACCGTGATGGCGCCTAACGGACCTGGTATCTTCATGCACAGGTACAATCCGTGAATGGCCGCCTCAAACTTGTTGATGGAGCCCCGGCCCATGATGGCGTTGTACGGATACACCATATCGACGATGTCAAATGTTATTTGCTCACTTCGGGCATTGGGTGCTACACCGAAGGAGAGAGGCAACTCTATTTTGCCGATAGGAAAAGTGCCCTTGCCGCCGAAGCCATACAACGGGTTGTCCGAAGGCTTGAGCGGGCTGTGGCTTATGCCCATGCGGTCAAAGGCATGGAGGAAAATGATGTCTGCTTGACTGCCATTATCGACTAGGACTTTGTGCAGGTCCCAGCCTGTCACGCTGCAGTTGATAACCATGGCGTCGATGTGGGGGGCGCTGCGCAGGTCGACGTCTCGGGCGTCGAAGGTTAGCGGTACATGGGACCACTTTGGCTGCACGACTGGACCGGTGATGGCGACGTGGTTGATGCTGCGGTAGTGGTCCCGCTTCTGCCGCTTTTTGTCGAAGTCGGTGCTGGACCCCCCAGTGATCATATGAATGACTCCGCGATACGGCTGATCGGCGAAGTCTTCTTGCTTTGGGGCATGAGGGTTGTTGATGTTTTGTTGTTGCTGGTGTGGAGGTGGGGGTGGGGGAGGTACAATTTGTACTTCCTGGTGGTGTTGGTAAGCGTGGTGCGGTGGATGCGGGGCGGGGGCGTGGATGTATGGTGGAGGGTGTTGATGATAAGTGTGCGCGACGACTCTAGGGTTGTCGGCCGGTTGCGCCCGTGCCATCCTGTCTCTGGTGGCCTTCGTCTCTGGGCAGTCTTTGGTTTGGTGGGCGCAGTCTTCGCCATGGAAAAGACAGTAGAATCGGCGCGGCGGCTGCGCGTGTCCCCGGCCCCTACCGCGAGTTCCATTTCCGCGGCCCTGGGGGGGATATTCCTGGCGGCGAGGGGCATCACCAGCGGGGTGCTGGTTGGCAATGTTGTGCACCTGCTGCTGATTGCGGCCGTCTCGACCGGAGTCTGGCTGCGGAGTTCTCGTCCACGTGCGGCTGGACTGTGGAGCATCTTTGGGTTTTCTCTGAGACTCAACTTTGCGCTGGTGGAGCTCTTCGGATTTGGCATATTTTTCAAATAGCTGATATAACTCCTGGAGGTTCTTGGGCGGATCTCTGATGCAGTGGCTATAAAGGACGCCGGCGCGAAGGCCACTGATGGCGTAGTGGATGCCAATCTAATCATCGGCCGAGGGCAGCTGTGACTTGAGTGTTAGAAACTTGCGGTAATACTCCCGCAGAGTCTCTTTCTCCAGCTGCTTGCAGAGTGAGAGTTCGGCCAAGGCGTCGGTGTCCGGGCGGTACCCTTGGAAATTGAGCAGGAATTTGTCCCGGAGGCTTCTCCAGGAGTCGATGGATAGCGGTGGCAACCGGGTGAACCAGGTGAGAGCCGGGCCCTCGAGGGCGATGATGAAAGACTTGGCCATCGTGGCGTCGTCCCCACCGGAAGATGCAACGGCGACCTGATAACTCATGATGTACTGTGCTGGGTCAGTGCTGTCGTTGTACTTGGAATAGGTCCCTGCCCGGAAGTTGGCAGGCCAGGGTGTCACTTGCAGGTGTGGCGCCAGGGGACTTCGCTCGTCGAGGTAGTTGACCCCTTGGAATGGCGTGGCGTGTGGGATGGCGCAGTCGTGGTAGGGAAAGTGCAGGTCTTTGACTTGTGCGCGTTGTTGTAGGGGTGGCCCTTGTTGCAGGCCGAAGTGGCCTTCGCGCTGCATTAGCGCGATCTCTTGCTCGAGTTCCTGGGCCTTCTGCTCTTCGTCTCGTATCATTTGCCGCACCTTGGCTTGTGCAGACACACGTTGGCGCTTGGCCTCAAGTATCTCTTTTTGCTTCTGGAGATTGCGGTTCTTGATGCGCAGGGCGCGCAGCTGTAGCTGTTTTTCTGCAGAGACACCGATGACTTCGCCGTCCTCGGTGAAGTCCGTGCCCTCTGGTGGAGCGAAGTCTGGGGGAGGTTGCAGCTGTCCTTCAGGGCTGCAGGTGCGATGAGCGTCGTCTTCGCAGGTGTGGTGAGCGTCGTCTTCAGTAGCCTCTTGGTGAGTGGAGTGGGTGAGTGCGAGGGCCTTGCCCTTTTTTGCGGCCAGCAGTGCTGCCTTCGCAGCCTCGTCAGCCTTCGAGCTAGCTTTCTTGGGTGCCATCGCGGGTGGTTGTTTCGTAGCACGAACAGGGGCGCCAAATGTTGGAACTTGCTCACTGGCGCAAGTTGATCCAACGGGGAGGTGTAGTGACGCAAACAGGGTTTCTGCACGTGATGGCAATAGCTCTGTTAATCTAGCCTCTCAAGGGCACTGTGCGGGGGTATTTATAGGTGTCCGGGTGCCCAGCGTCCCGTGCTAAGGACGCATGTGCCCTCAGACACCTAGGTTATCCCCGGAATATTCCCATAAAGCGGGGTTACATACCGTAATTACAGGGAGGCCTTTACAAATTAGGCCCGTAACGCGCAACGGCCACGCAGGGCCTGTTACAATGGGCCGGATCACACGTGAGCCTCCATTCTGGACGAGGTCGCAGGATGAGACGACCTCGTCACAGGTCTTCGTCCGGCAGCGTATGAGACGAAGGGTAAGTCTGCCCGCTGTCTTGTCACCGTTGGTGCAGCGAGTACGGCGAAGGCCTCGAGCGAAGGGTGGCGTCTTCGCCTTCACCCCAACACGCATAATGCTAGTGTATGTGTACCGTTCTGATGCACTGTTTTTAGTTTTTATAGACTTTTAATTAAAATAAAATATGATATGCCATTGAAATAAAATTTGTCCGAGTACATAATGAAACAAATAAAAATTACATGATTTATAAAATATAAAAAACTTTAAAAGCTTTTAAAAAGTAAACAAAATTACATAGTTTATAAAATACCGATATATTGTATTTTTCTTCTTCTTCATCTTCCACACGTTTTGCCTGTTCTTTGTCATCTAATTTTAATCGCTTTGTCAACTTTTTAATGCTGCCTTGTGTGCTCTTTTTATATCATCGCCCATGTCGGTGCTAGAGCGATCCAACAACTTGTTTAGTTACTCAAAGAATTCTGATTAAATCATTCTATGGTTAGCCTTGTAGAGCTTATTCAACACCCTCTTCTCAATGATAGGAAACTCACTACTACTCATTGCTGGCTCTTTCCATTTACATTGAGCTCTTGCCTTATCACGACGAGTAGGCGTGGTGGATTGGCATTGTCCGGTGATGCGAAGCTATAATCACCATCCAAGTTGAGACGTAATCTTTTGCCCTCATCCCTAAAGTCATCATCATTGTCATGCCGCGTGTATCACTTGGACTGCTGGTAAAGAACATTCCACATGTGCTCCAGCTTGAAGGCGGTTTTGCTGGGATTGTTACGGGAGCTCTATAATTTAGACGCTTTGAGAAGTATAGCATCATCTACTCCACTCAATCAGACCACATATAAGGAATTGTATATGCAATGGAAGAGAGTAACCTTGTGGTTGCTTATTGACCACCGATCCTTCAGCTATTTGGAGGG